>OX638096.1:2937464-5437464 GCA_951804965.1 Horisme vitalbata
GCCTGAGACGCAGAAGGTAGTGGTTTCGATTCCCGCCACGGGACAATGTTTGCATTATTTGCAGATATTTGTCTCAGGTCTGGGTGTTTTCTATGTATAGTATGTTTGTATTTACAAAATATATAAATATGTATTTATAATATATATAAGTACTAGTATATCAGTCATGTAGATCCCATAATACAAGCTCTGCTTAGTTTGGGGCTACATGATGCTATGTGATTGTGTCCAGTATTATTTATTTATATTTATTATTATTTAGTTAGGATTCAGAGCTTCTTGGTGAATAAGAAAGTGATGATGATGATGATGCAGACCTGACTATATTAATGTTATTAATCTGAAATATCCGAGCTGCTACAGGGACCAGCTGCACGTAGTGTGCAAGCAGTGCAGTAGCCACGCTTTAAAAATTGATCATCATCATCAATATATAGCAGTCCACTGCTGAACTTGAACATAGGTCTCCAATATTTCCAAGAAGAATGGTCTCGAACCCCTTCTATCCGCTGATTTCTTGCAATCTTGACGATTTTATCCATCTTCGAGGGGATCTCCCTACAAGTTGTTTTCATTTTAAATTCTTGAATAGATAAGTCAAATTATTGTTTAGTGATAAACATATTTAACAAAGCATTCACAAAGTAGGTGACTTTTTATCTAAATACTTATATCACTTAATCATTACATTTTAATAATCTGAATCATACTTCAACTGTTTCATGAGATAATAATAAGCGGACACATGGTCAGGGTGCCTAGTGCGAGTTTTTTTACCAGCTCGATCGCGTTTGCGTTTACGCAGATTTGTATGGAAAGGAGTCAGTGCCACGCGTTTCTGACTAGACGGCGCTACCTCGATTCCATATAAATTTGCGTAAACGCAAACGCGATCGAGCTGGTAAAATACTCGCACTAGACACCCTGTTCGATTATGTCATGTCCTAAAGAATTCATAAAGCGGATCAAAAAAAAAAGTTATTTAATCTGTAATCTATGAAATACTTTTGATTTATTGAAGTTCTTTAAAAATATTATTTTAGAAGTTAATAAAGAAGTAAATATTATGTCAGCGCTACGATTCTTCTTTGATTTTATAGTGGCAAGAACTTCAAATCGTCAGAATTCAAAGTGGTCTATTAATTTAGCTGCTTACACGCAATGCGAGCACGTCTGTTGATGTTACATCGATTATTTTTTTATAAACCTATTTATTTTCCACAGTTAGGCAAAGGTCCCCTGTAAATTCCGCCAACCAAGTCCTTTGAGGGCCAATCCCACCATCCCACCATCCTCTCTCGGAGTCTTCATAGTTATGATACATTTTAATTAATTATTGTTGAAGTTTACTGCTTGAGGGACCATTCTTATTTCTTTTATACATTAAAGACATTCCTAATATAACCAGACCTAATACAATTTTATTATTACCGACGATACCACAACAATTATTATAAACAAAATAATATGAAACTGAAAAATGAAATTAATATGACATTATCTAATACTATTAAATGGCTGGATAAAAATTCGAAAAATAAATTTGACCAAGACACACATCATACAGTTTGGAACGTAAACAGAAGGGAAAAGACAAATGTGTCTATTGATTAAACAATACTCAAATTGCTGAAGTGGATTCAGCAAAGTTTTTAGGTATTTGGCTCGATCAGCATTGCAACTGGAAAGCACACGTCAACCATATATGTGACAAACTGGATAGATTCGTTTTCGCCATAAAAAGCCTTAGACTACGTGTCTCCATAGATGCCGTGCTCAAAGCATACCACGGTTACGTCTCGTCAGCCCTAGCGTACGGACTGATCTTGTGGGGAAATTCAACAAATGTTCAAAAGGGATTTAATTCAAAAAAAGTGTGTGCTGGGCCATTTGTGGCGCATGGAATACGGATAGCTGCAAGCCCCTATTTAAGAAATATAATAAACTCCCATTACCCAGCATTCGAGATATTTGCTTGTTGGTGAAACAAAATCCTCACTACTTTAAAACTCACGCAGATGTGATGGAGAGACACACGAGACATAAAGATAGGCTCCATGTCCCAAAATGAAGAGTTGAAATTAAAAAAAAAACTTATATTAAAATTAATTGACAAAGGTGGCTGATGGATAAATGTTTTTATGACATAAAATAATATTTTAATGATAGGACATATTAATATGGAATATATAATTATTATAATTAACGAATTTGTTGACATATTTAAAAAAATCTTTTTTTGACTATATTTTATCTGTCTGTTTCTAATAATAAATGTAAATAAGCTTCATTATTAATTTATCAAGTTAACATAATCTGTGAATATTTTTGCACGCCCTGACGAGGCAGAATGTATTGGAGCTATTACTTTATTATTAAGACCTATTGTACCGATATTCCTGCAAATAAATGATTTATGATTATGATTTTATACATGTTACAAAAGTAGATGCTAAAAATTAAATACTATGCTAAGTTGTATTTAAAGTAGCTTACATCGAAGATATATAGTGGCTAAGATACAATTTTTGAGACGCGCATTTAGAAAATGCCTTAGGCCCAGGTCACACATATCGGGCAAGGACATGGCGCGGACATGGCGCGGACGTGGCACGGACGTGGCGAGGACATGGCACGGGCATGGCGCGGACATGGCTCGGACAAGACGCAGAAATGACGTGACAGAGGCACAAGTGTAGTGCAGTCTGTTGTCCGGTATCGATGTGTCAGCATGTCATCCTCAGAAGACGAAGATGCTCTTGCTCTCGTGCATACAATTAATAAATATACAGATCAGGGCCCGTACAACCCCGATTTCGAGTTAGTTGCTTCGAAAGTGAAACCCCTTCATTGGGTTATACAGTTGACGGGATTACCCTTTCGTTTGGGTATTCTCCTCCTAACACAAGCGAAAGTGTAACCGGTTCCTTTTGGTTTTCAGTCGATAGGGTTAACCTCTTATGAGGTTAAACGAATGAATGGAGTTACCTCTTGATAGGTTTTTTTGAATGTTACACAATGGTTATCATTACGCCTGACACTGGGTGGGGGAATTTAGATTTTGACTCTTGATTTATGTCGTCAATCATTAGGTATAAGTTCGGATCGCTTTATTTGGTTGAAGGAAGAGCGTCACTGCATTAAAGAAAAGTTTTGAAAACATAAGGAAAGTGCTGTGTTTCAGTCAGTTTTCATTGGTCATCATCGCAGAGTATGCGTTATCATTATCATATACGAGACCCGCAGTCAACAAATTAAAAAGAAAAAAAATGATGTTTCAGTTTTCATAAGTCATCAGTTATGTCATGCATGACTGAGGCCCGCAGCCAACATGTTAAAAAGAAAAAAATGTGTTTCAGTCAGTTTTCATAGGGCATCATCGCAGAGTACTCTGCGTAGCGTTATTTTTTATTTTTATTGTATTTATTAGGCAAAGCCGACAGTACACATAATGAGTATTTTGTAAAGCGTTATGTCCGAGACCCGCAGTCAACGTGTTAAAAAGAAAAATATGACCTCTAAACTATTTTGAATAATAATTTTTGATTGTCACTGTCACTGTCACTCTAAAACTCAAACTCAAAACTCAACTCAAAGCTCCACTCGAAACTCATTCTACAAATTCATCTATAAATGGTTAAATCTCATCCTAGACTAGCCGTTAATTGCTCAAAAGATAGCTATTGACAAGATCTTTATTTTCAATGACATATGTCAAACTTGAATTTGCCATATCTCGAGAAGTACTCATCCTAGACTTGCCGTTACTAGCTCAAATGAGAGCTACTAATAAAATCTTAATTTTCGATGACAGCTGTCAAACTAAAAACTGTCATCGAAAATTAAGATCTTAACAATAGCTATCATGTAAGCTAGTAACGGCAAGTAAAGGATGAGTAGTTCTCGAGATATGGTCGATTTAAGTTTGACAGCTGTCATAGAAAATTAAGGTCTTGTCAATAGCTATCATTTGAGCTACTAAAGGCCAGTCTAAGATGAGTAGTTATCGAGATATGGTCGATTTAAGTTTGACAGCTGTCATTGAAAATTAAGGTCTTGTCAATAACTATCATTTGAGCTACTAAAGGCAAGTCTAAGATGAGTAGTTATCGAGATATGGTTGATTTAAGTTTGACAGCTGTCATCGAAAATTAAGGTCTTGTCAATAGCTATCATTTGAGCTAGTAAAAGCAAGTCTAAGATAAATAGTTCTCGAGATATGGTCGATTTAAGTTTGACAGCTGTCATCGAAAATTAAGTTCATGTCAATAGCAATAATTTGAGCTAGTAAAAGCAAGTCTAGGATGAGTAGTTCTCGAGATATGGTCGATTTAAGTTTGACAGCTGTCATTGAAAATTAAGGTCTTGTCAATAGCTATCATTTGAGCTAGTAAAAGCAAGTCTAAGATAAGTAGTTCTCGAGATATGGTCGATTTAAGTTTGACAGCTGTCATCGAAAATTAAGGTCTTGTCAATAGCTATCATTTGAGCTAGTAAAGGCAAGTCTAAGATGAGTAGTTATCGAGATATGGTCGATTTAAGTTTGACAGCTGTCATCGAAAATTAAGGTCTTGTCAATAGCTATCATTTGAGCTAGTAAAGGCAAGTCTAAGATGAGTAGTTCTCGAGATATGGTCGATTTAAGTTTGGCAGCTGTCATCGAAAATTAAGGTCTTGTCAATAGCTATCATTTGAGCTAGTAAAAGCAAGTCTAAGATAAGTAGTTCTCGAGATATGGTCGATTTAAGTTTGACAGCTGTCATTGAAAATTTATTCCAATTTTATTATAATATAATGATTATTGCGTAAAATAAACAATTAGTAGTCTGCATTTCCACCCTTAATGCTTAGAACACAATTACCGCAATTATTTTTAATCTTTTGACCGAAATTCTTTTCTCCATTATCTCCTATAACCCACTTATAACCCGTGTTACAATGATAAAAAGGGTAACCCTAAGGAATGGGTTTTGGAATAATACCAAAACCCAATACTATTGATAACCCTCATGATCAGATAACCTAATCAAAAGGGTTTTGAATTGTTTAACCTATCAAATAATAGTTTAAACCATACGGAGAGGGTTAACTAAACTTTTGGAAAAACCCTGCCGAAAACGTCTTCATCGGGTTACCAAATCGGGCCCTGATACAGTTGAAGAAAATACGCGCAAACGAATTTGCACAAGGATCAGCTAGTATTACCATGGGTATTACATAAAAAAAATTTAATACCGGTTTAGTTTAATCTCTTTCCGATTTCCAGCCACAATTTATCTTGAACATTTCAGTTACAATAATGGAACGACAATGATCATAAAGCGTTGCATATTTTACAATCAATTCAAAAAATTCAATATTAAATTCGATATCGTCATTCGTCACGCATTTTTACATCACTAAGGCACAGGTCACACATATCGGGCAAGGACATGGCGCGGACATGGCGCGGACGTGGCACGGACGTGGCGAGGACATGGCGCGGGCATGGCGCGGACATGGCTCGGACAGGACGCAGAAATGACGCGACAAAGGCACAAGTGTAGTGCAGTCTGTTGTCCGGTATCGATGTGTCAGCATGTCATCCTCAGAAAACGAAGATGCTCTTGCTCTCGTGCATACAATTAATTAATATACAGATCAGGGCCCGTACAACCCCGATTGCGAGTTAGTTGCTTCGAAAGTGAAACCCCTTCATTGGGTTATACAGTTGACGGGATTACCCTTTCGTTTGGATATTTTCCTCCTAACACAAGCGAAAGTGTAAGCCGTTTTGGTTTTCAGTCGATAGGGTTACCCTCTTATGAGGTTAAACGAATAAATGGAGTTACCTCTTGATAGGTTTTTTTGAATGTTACACAATGGTTATCATTACTAATATTTATTAATTAATAATAATTTCGGATTGTCACTGTCACTATCACTCTAAAACTCAAACTCAAAACTCAACTCAAAGCTCCACTCGAAACTCATTCTACAAATTCATCTGTAAATGGTTATATCTCTGGAACTACTCATCCTAGAATAGCTGTTAATTGCTCAAAAGATAGCTATCGACAAGATCTTTATTTTCAATGACATATGTCAAAATTGAATTTGCCATATCTCGAGAAGTACTCATCCTAGACTTGCCGTTAGCTCAAATGATAGCTACTAATAAAATCTTAATTTTCGATAACAGCTGTCAAACTAAAAACTGTCATCGAAAATTAAGATCTTAACAATAGCTATCATGTGAGCTAGTAAAGGCAAGTCTAAGATAAGTAGTTCTCGAGATATGGTCGATTTAAATTTGACAGCTGTCATCGAAAATTAAGTTCATGTCAATAGCAATCATTTGAGCTAGTAAAGGCAAGTCTAAGATAAGTAGTTCCCGAGATATGGTCGATTTAAGTTTGACAGCTGTCATCGAAAATCAAGTTCATGTCAATAGCAATCATTTGAGCTAGTAAAAACAAGTCTAAGATGAGTAGTTCTCGAGATATGGTCGATTTAAGTTTGACAGCTGTCATCGAAAATTAAGTTCATGTCAATAGCAATCATTTGAGCTAGTAAAAGCAAGTCTAAGATAAGTAGTTCCCGAGATATGGTCGATTTAAGTTTGACAGCTGTTATCGAAAATTAAGTTCATGTCAATAGCAATCATTTGAGCTAGTAAAAGCAAGTCTAAGATGAGTAGTTCTCGAGATATGGTCGATTTAAGTTTGACAGCTGTCATCGAAAATTAAGGTCTCGTCAATAGCTATCATTTGAGCTAGTAAAGGCAAGTCTAAGATAAGTAGTTCTCGAGATATGGTCGATTTAAGTTTGACAGCTGTCATCGAAAATTAAGGTCTTGTCAATAGCTATCATTTGAGCTAGTAAAGGCAAGTCTAAGATAAGTAGTTCTCGAGATATGGTCAATTTAGGTTTGACAGCTGTTATTGAAAATTTATTCCAATTTTATTATAATATAATTATTATTGCGTAAAATAAACAATTCGTAGTCTTTATTTCCGCCCTTAATGCTTAGAACACAATTACCGCAATTAATTTTCATCTTTTGACCGAATTTTTTTTCTCCTTTATCTCCTATAACCCACGTATAACCCGTGTTACAATGATAAAAAGAGTAACCCTAAGGAATGGGTTTTGGAATAATACCAAAACCCAATACTATTGATAACCCTCATGACCAGGTAACCTAATCAAAAGGGTTTTGAATGGTTTAGACCCATCAAATAATAGTGTAACCCATACGGAGAGGGTTAACTAAGCTTTTGAAATTACTAAATTACTAAGCTTTTGAAAAAACCCTGCCGAAAACCTCTTCATCGGGTTACCAAATCGGGCCCTGATACTGATGAAGAAAATACGCGCAAACGAATTTGCACAAGGATCAGCTAGTATTACCATGGGTATTACATAAAAAAATCTTAGTACCGGTTTAATCTCTTTCCGATTTCCAGCCACAATTTATCTTGAATATTTCAGTTACAATAATTGGAACGACAATGATCATAAAGCGTTGCATATTTTACAATCAATTCACAAAATTCAATATTAAATTCGATATCGTCATTCGTCACGCATTTTTACATCACTAACAGACGTATGTCGCAAGCAAGTACATACTACGAACTGCCATCTGACGCTCATCTGGCGGCGATCGGGCGCGGGCGCCGAAAAGGCGCGTCATACGTCCGAGCAACGACATACTATGTGCCCTAAATTGTGCTTTATTTCCATGCATTTTGTATGAAATTTGAATGGAATAGGAAACCACCTGTGCCATGTCCGTGTCATGTCCGTGCCCGATGAATGTGACTAGCGTCGGGCGCAGACATGGCACTGGCGGTTTCTTATTCCAATCAAATTTCATACAAAATGCATGGAAATAAAGTATAATTTAGGACACACGGTATGTCGTTGATCGGACGTGGTTATGACGCGAAGTCGTCGAGCTAAATTGTGCTTTATTTCCGTGCATTTTGTATTAAACTTGAATGGAATAGGAAAGCGCCCGCGCTATGTCCGCGCCAGGTCAGACAGGTGAGGCCTGAGCCTAACGGACATATGTCGCAAGCAAGTACATACTACGAACTGGCGGCCATCTGACGCCCATCTGGCGGCGATCGGGCGCGGGCGCCGAAATGGCGCGTCATACGTCCGATCAACGACATACCGTGTGTCCTAAATTGTGCTTTATTTCCATGCATTTTGTATGAAATTTGAATGGAATAGGAAACCGCCTGTGCCATGTCTGCGCCATGTCCGTGCCCGATGAATGTGAACTCGTCGGACGCAGACAAGGCACTGGCGGTTTCTTATTCCATTCAAATTTCATACAAAATGCATGGAAATAAAGCACAATTTAGGACACACGGTATGTCGTTGATCGGACGTGCTTATGACGCGAAGTCGTCCGAGCTAAATTGTGCTTTATTTCCATGAATTTTGTATTAAATTTGAATGGAATAGGAAAGCGCCCGTGCCATGCCCGCGCCAGGTCAGACAAGTGGGGCCTATACCTTAGGATTAAGTCCTCCTTTTGTACAATTCTTTGTTTTTGTGCAATAAAGTGTTAAATAAAATAAATAGCTGACTTAGTAATTCAGAGGACTAAGTAGATTTTTAGATGATTTTAATGCTTTTGAAGAGAAGTCAGTTTAATTAACAAAATACTCTATACTCCAAACTGAAAGCAATTATTTAAAAAATAGATGCAGACCGGTTAATAACTATTTTTTAGAACACCGATAACGGGGCTTTTTTTGTTTGAAGAGCCTAATCGATAATAACAAACCTAATTACTGATAATCCGTAAATTACTTACAGATAAAGACTTCATTATTATCACTTTTGTAGTATAAATATTACTCTTCAGATCTTCAAATTATCATACAACTTCAGTGAACAAGCGGAAAGAACTCCTTGCAAGGTAAGCAAATAAATAAAAATTAAATAATTTTAATAAAAAAAAAACATACTGAAAAATTTGCTTGTCATGATGACCCTTATTTTCTTTTATATAAAAACAAAAAACACTACCTGTCTGTTTTAGTAGTACTTAGAGGTAGATAGATAGCCATTTGTAGGGAAAATTTACCTCTTAGTTTCTTAACATTATTTTTTTAAAATCAGATGAACTCAACCCTCTCCATCCTCGTGGTCCTGGCTGCGGCGGCTGCCGTTGGCAACTCTGCAGTGGTCCAGCCCAACTCTGAGCTGATTGAGAAAGACACCGGCTTCACTATCGAGACCACCAGCTCCGAGGCCGACCCTCTCACCAGTGGAGTCGACCCTCTCACCACCAGCGTCGAGGTCGACCCCATCACTGCAGCCAGAAACAGACTTGTTCACAGGTAAGGGCACAAAAATAAACATAATGTTCTAATATTACGTTTTGGAATTCATTGATCTACTACTTAGTATACTCATAGATTATTCAGCGGCATAATCAGAATATATTTGGGACCATAATGATGATATAAATATGGGTAAAATCAAGATCATGACATCCGTTTTTTTTCTTCCAGGGCCACGTTCAGACGTGGCGCCGCCCCCAACACCATTCAAGTCCACAACCACACCTGGTATGGCAGCACTAGGATCACATCAGTGCGCGCCTTCGAGATCGGGGCCTCCCAGGGGGCCTCCGCGCGGATCACCGCGGGAGGAGTCGGGTTCACCTACGTCACTGTACAGATGCAGTCGCGTGTAGGCTGGGGCTTCAACATCCAACTCGACGTCTACGCTGTTTAAGTAGTTTTAATGTAGTGAAAGATCTTATGTTAATTTGTTAAGTTTTAAACATAATAAAAATATATTCATATTTTTTTATTCATTTTTACACTGATTTAAAGTATCAACATCTTTTTTATAGTTAGTTAGATTTTTTTAGAAAATAACAACTTAGAAAAAAACAATAGCATTTTTGGAATTATGAAAAAATTTACAGTCAGCCCAGAAAATGTCACTTCATGCTACCAATACCATGACGACCTAGAACACGAGACCAAGTATCAAAGTTTGCGGGCATTAAACCTTCTCACAGGATCGAATTTTAGCCAAAGTTTACGACAACTCTTCGTTAAATTTACACTTGTCAAGGGTTGGAGACTATGAGCTAAAAATATTAAGATTATTGAAGAAGTGACATCGATGACGCCAAATGCCTGAACGCCCATTCCCTGAGCGCTTAGAACTATTGCAAAAACATCCGGTAGTGACTTAGCACGACAATTCATACTGCATTTTACGGCTCTCTTGCGATTCGTAAAGCGCAATCAAGATTGCTTAGGTGGTCCTATTGAATAGTTGTGGTACCGAAAGGAGTTTCTAAACCACAGTAGCCCAACAGCTACACATGTTTTGGGTGTGATTCCGGGATTCTCTACTCCACAATGAATAGAAGTATTAATGATGATGCCTGGATAAAAAAAAATCTTACTAGTTAGATCAACAAAAAATATTGAACTCGTATTTTTTTCGGTAAAAATTGACAGAGATAAAGAACCCCAAGCGGGAATGGGGGCTCGTGACGTCACGGCTTATCATAAATGTACTAAGCCGTGACGTCACGCAGAAATTCAACGCACTTTGTCATTTTTTGTTTAATTTCCAAAACAAAAAAAATACGTATCCTATATTTTTTGTTGATCTACCTGACGGACTAGTAAGTTTTTTTTTAACCTATGTCATTTTTTGTTTAATTTCCAAAAGAAAATTTTGAATGTTACACAATGGTTATCATTACTAATATTTATTAATTAATAATAATTTCGGATTGTCACTGTCACTGTCACTCTAAAACTCAAACTCAAAACTCAACTCAAAGCTCCACTCGAAACTCATTCTACAAATTCATCTGTAAATGGTTATATCTCTGTAACTACTCATCCTAGAATAGCTGTTAATTGCTCAAAAGATAGCTATCGACAAGATCTTTATTTTCAATGACATATGTCAAAATTGAATTTTCCATATCTCGAGAAGTACTTATCCTAGACTTGCCGTTACTAGCTCAAATGATAGCTACTAATAAAATCTTAATTTTCGATGACAGCTGTCAAACTAAAAACTGTCATCGAAAATTAAGATCTTAACAATAGCTATCATGTGAGCTAGTAACGGCAAGCCTAGGATGAGTAGCTCTCGAAATATGGTTGTTTTAAGTTTGACAGCTGTCATCGAAAATTAAGGTCTTGTCAATAGCTATCATTTGAGCTAGTAAAGGCAAGTCTAAGATAAGTAGTTCTCGAGATATGGTTGATTTAAATTTGACAGCTGTCATCGAAAATTAAGTTCATGTCAATAGCAATCATTTGAGCTAGTAAAGGCAAGTCTAAGATAAGTAGTTCCCGAGATATGGTCGATTTAAGTTTGACAGCTGTCATCGAAAATTAAGTTCATGTCAATAGCAATCATTTGAACTAGTAAAAGCAAGTCTAGGATGAGTAGTTCTCGAGATATGGTCGATTTAAGTTTGACAGCTGTCATCGAAAATTAAGTTCATATCAATAGCAATCATTTGAGCTAGTAAAGGCAAGTCTAAGATAAGTAGTTCCCGAGATATGGTCGATTTAAGTTTGACAGCTGTCATCGAAAATTAAGTTCATGTCAATAGCAATCATTTGAACTAGTAAAAGCAAGTCTAGGATGAGTAGTTCTCGAGATATGGTCGATTTAAGTTTGACAGCTGTCATCGAAAATTAAGGTCTCGTCAATAGCTATCATTTGAGCTAGTAAAAGCAAGTCTAAGATGAGTAGTTCTCGAGATATGGTCGATTTAAGTTTGACAGCTGTCATCGAAAATTAAGTTCATGTCAATAGCAATCATTTGAACTAGTAAAAGCAAGTCTAGGATGAGTAGTTCTCGAGATATGGTCGATTTAAGTTTGACAGCTGTCATCGAAAATTAAGGTCTCGTCAATAGCTATCATTTGAACTAGTAAAAGCAAGTCTAGGATGAGTAGTTCTCGAGATATGGTCGATTTAAGTTTGACAGCTGTCATTGAAAATTAAGGTCTCGTCAATAGCTATCATTTGAGCTAGTAAAGGCAAGTCTAAGATAAGTAGTTCTCGAGATATGGTCGTGTTAAGTTTGACAGCTGTCATCGAAAATTAAGGTCTTGTCAATAGCTATCATTTGAGCTAGTAAAGGCAAGTCTAAGATAAGTAGTTCTCGAGATATGGTCGATTTAGGTTTGACAGCTGTTATTGAAAATTTATTCCAATTTTATTATAATATAATTATTATTGCGTAAAATAAACAATTAGTAGTCTGTATTTCCGCCCTTAATGCTTAGAACACAATTACCGCAATTAATTTTCATCTTTTGACCGAATTTTTTTTCTCCTTTATCTCCTTTAACCCACGTATAACCCGTGTTACAATGATAAAAAGGGTAACCCTAAGGAATGGGTTTTGGAATAATACCAAAACCCAATACTATTGATAACCCTCATGATCAGGTAACCTAATCAAAAGGGTTTTGAATGGTTTAGACCCATCAAATAATAGTGTAACCCATACGGAGAGGGTTAACTAAGCTTTTGAAATTACTAAATTACTAAGCTTTTGAAAAAACCCTGCCGAAAACCTCTTCATCGGGTTACCAAATCGGGCCCTGATACAGATGAAGAAAATACGCGCAAACGAATTTGCACAAGGATCAGCTAGTATTACCATGGGTATGACATAAAACGATTTCCAGCCACAATTTATCTTGAACATTTCAGTTACAATAATTGGAACGACAATGATCATAAAGCGTTGCATATTTTACAATCAATTCACAAAATTCAATATTAAATTCGATATCGTCATTCGTCACGCATTTTTACATCACTAACAGACGTATGTCGCAAGCAAGTACATACTACGAACTGGCGGCCATCTGACGCTCATCTGGCGGCGATCGGGCGCGGGCGCCGAAAAGGCGCGTCATACGTCCGAGCAACGACATACTATGTGCCCTAAATTGTGCTTTATTTCCATGCATTTTGTATGAAATTTGAATGGAATAGGAAACCACCTGTGCCATGTCCGTGTCATGTCCGTGCCCGATGAATGTGACTAGCGTCGGGCGCAGACATGGCACTGGCGGTTTCTTATTCCATTCAAATTTCATACAAAATGCATGGAAATAAAGTTTAATTTAGGACACACGGTATGTCGTTGATCGGACGTGGTTATGACGCGAAGTCGTCGAGCTAAATTGTGCTTTATTTCCGTGCATTTTGTATTAAACTTGAATGGAATAGGAAAGCGTCCGCGCCATGCCCGCGCCAGGTCAGACATGTGAGGCCTGAGCCTAATGGACTAATAATGGGAAAGGGTGGTTTCATGTTCATTAAATCCTGATGACCCTGTATTGCGCAAATTAGTCAAGGATTTGCAGATTCATAAACACACTGCGACATGCAAAAAAAATGGCTATGACTATGGGTGTCGCTTTGGTTTTATAAAGCCAGCAAGTGATATCACCGTCTGTCTAGGCCCAGATTAAACACTTGCGCATTGGACGTTTCTGTTTATTGAGAAGAACCTCTAATGAAAGCATGGTAAAAAATTACATTAGAGTACTTCTAGGTATATGGAATGAACACATTGACGTGCAACCGTGTGGTAGTTTCATTGTTATGGCCTACTACGTTGCAAAATATTCGTGTAAATGCGAACCACATGATGAAGGTCAAGTGATACGAGACGCTATTTCGACCAATCGGTCGAAGGCTAAGAGACAAGGACGTGATCTTTCGAAACTCGACAAATTCACAATCAAAATGTACAGGAATTGGTTCTCACTTTCGACAAAATATTCGTATGATTAAAAAGAACGTATACATATTACTACAGAAACAGACTTTATGGTTTAGGTTACATTATAGTACATACATTGATTGTCAGTTAGCCAGTCAGAATCAAACAGAAAGCGCTAAAGTGGCTGTATAGCGCCGCTGTATACTGACGATTGCACCAGAGCGCCGCGTAGCAGTGTTGTAAACAGGAAAGTATGTAAGTACCTACTATTACTTACATTATCTATTTTCCAAAACAACCTGTTCCATTTTCGGTTGTGGTAAAAAAAACTTTATTTTTCTCCGAGAGATCATTATATAATCGAATGGCGCGTCATAAGTTCTAGAGGCGGGCATATTGTAGAAGAAAAGCTGTTTTTAGGACCCATCAATGCAAGAACTGCATTGCCTGTTTCTACCACCACATGGCTTAGGTTCCCCGACGTTAATTATCGACTAAGATGACATTCAAGCCAAGCTAAACAGTCGTTTAACCGCTTGTTAGTATGTCGATACACATGGGCCCGGATTGATATAATACGTAGTAACGTATACGTCTGCTATTTAAAATATAGTAATCTCTACTAATTAAATATAACGCGTCTCTCTACTAATTAAATATAAATAGAAATCTCTACTAATTATTTACGCGCACTCTTTAAAGCTAGCTTCCTAGCTTCAATTACACTTCTGATGCGTTGAACTACATAAAATAAAATAAAATAGCTTAGTACGATCGCTAAACAAGCACACTAATTGAAGTAATTAACTCATAATTAACTATAAAATATATACATTTACATTAGAATATGATGATAAATTACAGGACAGAATTAGTATACAATAATAAAAGTTAAAAATTAAAATTATATTGTAAAGGCGCCCACCCACCGGCACTTTACCCTACAGTACGTCTCTGGTGAACGCACGGGTGTGTAGTGAGTAGGCGTCTTTACGGAATATTACCTACCTAACTCCTACCGTAGAGGCCGTTTAGTCCTCAGTACTTTACCCTACGTGTCCTGGTACACGGGTGTACTAGAACCAAACGTCTCTACTGCCTAACTCTACGTAGCACTTAACCCTAAGACCTAACCCCTACCTAAGTTGCCTACAGTTGGACCCTTATGGTGTGTTACCCTAGCTATGTGCGAGTGTATCCCTAGCTAGCGGTGTGACCTAACGACCCTACAAGTGTGTACCTATGTGTTCCTACCACCCTAGCCCTAACCATATAAGTGTGATATATAAATATATAAATAAGTGCGGGAAGTCTGTCACCAAGCGACCTAAGGTAACAGACGGAAGGTGGGTAGGAAGTAGGGATGTGTACGGCGTGCAATGTACACAGGAATGATTTTCTCACTGCCGGTCAAGCAGGCTCACAAGACCGATCAGGGTGCTGACGGCTTTAAGGAATCTTGGCCGCAGTGAGAGGATGTTAGGGTATGGGAAGGCAGCTCATCCAGCGGACTGCTGGGAACTTCTGGGCGGGCGGCTCCTCCAGCGGTTGTGCTGGGTACTTCAGGGCGGCTCCTCCAGCGGGTTGAGCTGGGTACTTCAGGGCTGCTCCTCCAGCGGGTTGCTGGGCACTTCTGGGCGGGCGGCTCCTCCAGCGGGTTGAGCTGGGTACTTCAGGGCGGCTCCTCCAGCGGATTGCTGGGCACTTCTGGGCAGCGGTTGCGGAGAGCCTCTGGTCGGCTCCACCGGCGTGTTCTGGGTTCCTTTTGGCAGCGCTTCCAGCGGCTTGCTGGGGACTTCTTGGTGGCTCCTTGGGCAGGGTCTTCGTGTGGTGGAGGAGGAGTAAAACTCGACTCAGTTCTTGGTTCCAATTAATTTATTTACAAAATTTACAGTATTTATATGAGATGATCTTTACATGTGTGCCGTCGGTGTACATGCTGAATTGCACTATTCTGCTGGCTCAGAAAGATCTTTGCCCTCGACTTACATTAGTTGGTAGAAAAAATGCTATGACGGCGTTTATTAAGTAGTACGGCATATGTTTTGCCGTTGACTTGGCTTGCTTCTTTAGTTTATACAATACAATTAATATAGTTTTTATCTAGGTAATTATTATAAGTAAGAATTATGTTTAGGTTAAGATTCTACAGACACATATTATTTCTTTTAATTAATTAATACTACCTACGTACTCTAGTTTTACGTTATAATTAAATGTATAAAAACATGTTCAATAGTTTGGACATTCTGGGGCCTCTCCAGGACAGGATTTTAGTTGGTATAATTCGATTACATCAGTTGGTTGCTCGCCAGTGCCATCTTTTGGTGTGTGGGTAGCCCTAGGTGGTTTTCTTGGTGGTATCTGACTGTACTTCGGTTCGATGTTATCGTTGTGTTCCTTGTCCTTGTGGTGGGAATGGCTAGGTAAATGCTGGAAGACCGGTTGAGGCTCGAGTCCAGTTGCGACCGTGGCGAGGTGACAGCTTTGCTCCTTGGCTTGGCCTTTACGGTTACACTGGCGCCGGACGATCGCTCCAACCCTTCTCACTATCTGTGGACCATAACAAAATATTAGTGTAATGATAGTAATCAGTAAACCGGCTGTTACTGCGCTAGTTGTGTAAGTGTGCGATGTGATTTGGGTCCAAACTGTGTTATCTAATTGAGTCTGTAGTAATTTTTCAGAATTAGCTATATGCTGTAATTGCAATATTTCTTTGGAACTAGCTACAACTTCGTCTTTAGTTATGTTGAATATTGAACTGGTCGTATTAAAGGTGTCTATAGCAAAATCTATTTGTTTTGAGAAAGAAGCTATTGTTTGAACTGAGATGGATCTTTTGGCAGCTAAGATGTTACTTGGTGTTTTGATAATACAATTATCTGAAATTTTTATCACACCAACATCTCTAAGTACTACTTCTTCCCTCTGTCCATCACAAATAATGGATGTCGTAATGCGATTTTTGACTACAAATAGCCATGTATTTTGCATGTATAATTGTTTCCATAGTAAATTGTTGGTTATGTCAAATGTTTTAGTTTGGCATCTTGTTTGTGTTTGGTTTTTAAATAGTTTGTCAACAATGCAATTTTCATTTAATTGCATGTTCTTCACCGCACTAGGAAAGCAAATAAAATTACTAAATCTTTGTAAACAACTTGTAAATTCTTCATGACTTAAATCAAAATAATGCTCATTATTATAGTCTAATCCGATAAATGTCTTTTGAACTTCTATGCTTTTAAATAACTGGTCTTTGGTTTTTTCTGGTACTGCCGTTATGTGCATTAGAATATATTTGGTTGTATCTTGTATAGGAAAGTATGTATAAACTTGTATATGGGTCTCATTTTCAGCCATTTTTGTTTCTAATAGCTGTTGTTGAACTATTTTTAAATTACTTGGTAATTTTTTATTTGAGGAGGATATTATGTCACTGATGTTTTTGGGTGTTAGTATATTGTAAACTGTTCCTTTCGATAAATAGATGTCTAATAGCCCAGCGTAGTGTGTAATTATTTCATCAATGTAGTTATTTGCAAGTTGGTATGTTTCCATTATTTGTAAATTAACACTATCTTGGTTCACACCTTTGTACCAATGATCTGTTTCGCGCATGAAATCTACTATTTGGTTTATTTTTGTTCTAAATTTTTCTAGTTTCTTGGTTAATCTATTCTCTGTTTCATTAACTTGTGCAACTGTTGATATCATGAATTTAGTTTGGTGGTTAGCAGCTTCAATTAGTTTCTGTTGGTTTTTTTCTAAAGAATCTATATCTCTGTATGCTTCGTCGTTTACACCGAAGATTGACGTCATTAATTGTCCTAGTATTCCTCTCTTTTTCCTAGTTTGGTTTACTTCTGTAAGATATTCTTTTGTACGTTCATACTTTGACTCTTCTTCCTTTAAATAATGATAGAATTGTTCGCAATGTGTAGTTTTTCCTATCGATATTATGGCTTTATTGCAAAGTTCCTTGTAGTCTAAAGTTGCTTTTTTCACCTTTACTAGGTCTTGTTCTAGTTGTGCTCTGGCAAAATTGATTTCTATTCTGAATACTCCTCGGTCAATGCTTGCTGTTCCGATTTGTTCGACGTAGAAACCTGGTTTTACGTTTTTTAATGTGTAGATTGATGATACACTCGTTAATAATTGCAAGCACATTATCACGAACATGAACAATTGCCAACTTTTACTAGGTGATCGATTCCTGTTCGTGCTCCTCATAGTTATTATATTGTTCGACTGTACTGTGGTAGTTGAATTGAGTTTACTATCGTTCGCGTTAACTGGAAGCGGAATGAGAGTATGAATTGCGCGTTTTTGGGTTGCACCCGAAGACTTTTGTAATGTTACAACTCTGGTTAAGCCATCGTTACCTGAGTGTATTTCTTTAACCCTTGCAAGCGGCTTGGACTTATATTTTCGTCCTTTATAAGCACTAATGTTCCGATGGTAAGATTGTCTTCATTGTTTTTTCATTTATATCGCTGTTGTAGTTGATGTAAATAATCTTTAGTCCAGCTTTTCCAAAAATCTCTTTTCATCTTTTGGATCTGCTTCCACCTGTTCAACAAATCAGTATTTATATTTGCCATAGGGTCTGGTATTCCTACAGCCTCCCGTCCTATTAGAAAATGACTCGGAGTCAGTACTACGTTATCATTTATATTTTCACTCTGTGCGCACAATGGTCTTGAGTTTAGACACGCTTCTGTCTGGTGCAGAAAAGTTGTCAATTCTTCGTACGTTAATGTCTGTTCTCCTATAACTCTACGCAAATGATGTTTCATAGATTTCACTCCTGCTTCCCAAATCCCACCAAAATGAGGGGCGGATGGTGGGATGAAGTGCCATTTTGTGCCAAACGATGTTATTGTATTTTGAAAATCATCTGACTGAGTTATTTCTAGGATTTCTTTGTAAAGGAAGTTAGCAGCTCCAACGAAATTGGTTGCATTGTCACTGTATATGTGGGACACTGGGCCTCTTCGCGACGTAAATCTACGCAGCGCTGCAATAAAGGACTCTGTTGACAAATCACCTACTAGCTCTAGGTGTATTGCTTTTGTAGCCATACATACAAAGACGGATATATATCCCTTGTATGACTTGTGTCCTCTACCTTTCATTGCTCTGATTTGTATTGGACCTGCGTAGTCTATGCCTGTATGACTGAATGGAAACGACTCTGTGACTCGTGCTCTAGGTAGCGTCCCCATTTTTTGTGATGTTGTGGATGCTTTGTATCTAAGACATTTTATGCATTTGGATATGCAGCTTTTGACTTTCCTCTTTCCTCCTAGTATCCAATACTTTTGTCGTATATACGCCAAAGTTAGAGTATTACCTCCATGTAAGGTTTTCAAGTGTGCATCTTGAATGATAGTTAGTGTGACATGATGGTCATGTGGTAGCAATATTGGATGTTTTTGATCATATGGTAGATTAGAATTTTGTAATCTTCCTCCAATCCTTAGCAAATTATCTTCCTCACTTATAAATGGATCTAAGCTTGATAACTTGCTTCCTTTTTCCAGTGAAGTTCCTTTTTTGATTGATTTGTATTCTTTGAGGAAAACTTCTTGTTGTACTTGTGATAAAATGTTGTTTGTTGTTATGAGGATTTCCTCACAACTTAAGGGTTCTTTGCTTTTTATTTTGTTTTTGAACCTGAAGCAATATTATACCCGTACCATTTTATGAAAACTGGAGAATTTGTCCCAAATTTCAAAACGTGGTTTAATTGTAGTAGTGATTACTGTGAAGTTTCGTTTGATCTCTTCACATATTTCTGGTACTGTCTTTGTTGTCGGAAGAGTATCATTGGTTTTCAGCCATTCCGGGCCGTTCCACCATAATGCAAAATCTTGTAGTTTGCTTGGTTCGATTCCTCTTGAAATAACGTCAGCTGGATTTTGAGATGAGTTGACATGATTCCATTTTGCTTGCGGTACCAAGCTCTGTATGTCAGAAACCCTGTTAGCTACAAATGTTTTCCATCGCTCAGCTTCTCCTTTGATCCAACCGAGAGTTATCATTGAATCTGTCCAACAGTACATCTCTACGTCTTTGAGTTCCATTGTAGTGATAACTTTTTCCATTAATTGAGCGAGTAATAGTGCTGCACATAGTTCTAGTTTTGGTAATGTGGTTTTTTGTTTTATCGGTGCTACTTTTGATTTAGCTTGTAACATCGTAATATCGTACTCATTTTCTTTGGTCTGAATACGACAGTAGACCACAGCTCCAAAAGCTTTTTCTGACGCATCGCTAAAGCCGTGTAGCTCTATTTTAGATCCTGTCGTAAACCGACACCACCTGGGTATGGTCACGTGTTCCAAACTTTTTAATTGGTCTTGAATTGTGATCCACCTTTCCTTGATTTTATCGTCTACTATTTGATCCCATTCTGCACCCTTTATCCATAACTCTTGTATTATTAGCTTCATGTTGATAATAACTGGTGCTAACCATCCTAATGGATCAAACAACTTTGCGATTTCTGATAGAATGAATCGTTTTGTAGGATTTTCTCTTTTGTTTACTGTAATCTGGAAGCAGAAACTATCGTCTTTAGGTGACCATAACACTCCCAATGATTTCCTGGTTTCATCTAACGGTATTTTCAACATCTTCTCTTCTTGCTCTTCCTTTGGAATATTTTCTAATAGTTTTGCGCTGTTAGATGACCATTTTCTAAGATTAAAACCACCTTGCTTTAGTAGTTGAATTAGTTGTTTTTGTAACTCTTCCGTTGTTTCTATACAATTGCCGCCTGATAGTACATCATCAACATAAAAATCTTTACGGGTTACCTGACTTGCTATTGGGAATTTCGTTTCTTCATCAATAGCTAATTGTTGTAAGGTTCTGATAGCTAAATATGGTGCTGACGCAGTTCCATATGTCACTGTAGTTAACTCGTATTCCTCGATTTGGTGTTTAGGTGACTCTCTCCATAGTATACGTTGATAGGATAGGTCCTCTTCGTTCACTTTAATAAAGCGATACATTTTCTCAATATCCGCCATGAATACTATCTTATGTTTTCGCCACCGTAACAATATTGCTGCCAAGTCTGATTGTAATCTCGGGCCTGTAAGCATATTGTCATTCAGGCTTACCCCAGTACTTGATTTGCTTGATGCATCAAATACTACTCTTAGTTTGGTTGTCAATGAATCTTCTTTTATAACTGGTTGATGTGGAATATAATATTTTCCTTGAAAGTAATCTAGTTTGTTGACTTTTCTCATATGACCCATTTCTAGGTATTCATTGAGAAAGTCTTTGTACCTTACTTGTAAGGTTCTATCTTTGTTAAATTTTCGTTCTAGTTGTAGCAGTCTTGCCACCGCTTTTTGTCGTGAGTGTCCATATTCTAGTTCAGGGTTTTTAAATGGAATCCTTACTGTGTAGGTTCCATCTGGATTTCTCACAGTAGTTTTGTGGTAATAGTTTTCGCAAGCTTGGTCATCATTGGATAATTGGTAGTGTCTTGGGACTTCTTCTAATTCCCAAAATCTGTTTATTTGTTCAATATCGTTAGTTCTAGTTATCATACTAAGTATTTTCATAGTATTTGTAGTTTGGTTACTACTGATTCCAGAAAATATCCACCCGAATTCTGTATCCTGAGCGATAATTCCATCGTGGATCTTTTGTAATCCGTTCAGCAGCAGTTTACTGTACTCTTGAGCTCCCAATATAATATCTATCGGTCCCCTTTTGTAGTACGTTGGATCGGCAATCAGTTTATTTTCTAAATAACTGGCCTCTAGTTGTGGTATAGTTGTATTTGGTAGTGCACTAGTTAGTTTTGGAAGAATTATAAGCGTTACAGGTAGCTTAAATTCACTGGTAAATCTTGGTTTCAGCTTCACTTCTATCGAATGATTCGCTGTTTTAGGTTTTTCGTCAGCAATCCCGGCAACTTCTATTTGAACCCTGCTTCGAGGATATGCTAATAGTTGTGCTACTTGCTCAGTGCAAAATGACGCTTCAGACCCTTGATCGCATAGTACCCTTAGTAAGTGTGGTGTACCATCAATGGCGGCCGCGTTCACTATGGCTGTAGCTAGTAGTGTTGTTTTTATCTCTGGTTTGGTACTTGTATGAAAATTAGTAGTTCTGGTTTTTGGTACATGGTTTGATGTGGATGGACTAACACCTTTTACTCCATTATGTTTCTCACCTGTCGTGTTTTTGACGAGTGATTTGTGTACTTCTTGGTGTAAGTAAGAATGATGCCCTTTTTTTCCACAGTATCCACAATTTCTTTGGCTATGACATTGTAAGGTTTAGTTATGCATTAAGCAATTTTTGCACATTCCTTTATCTCTTACAGCTTTAGACCGGTCTTGTATTGTTAATGCTTTGAAGTTAGGGCATTGATAAATCGTATGTTCTTTGTTGTGGCAATACCAACAGTTATTATCTTCTGCCTTCTTTTTGTATTCGTGTGTGTCATAGCGAAGTTTGTTAGTTCTTTCCTCTTTATTAGAGCTTGTAGTTTCTAGGCATTTAAATCGTTTTTCTAAGAATTCCATCATGTCTTGAAATTTTTGTGGCTTATTAGGCTCAACTAGTTGTTGTTCATATTTTTCGTCTGTGTCGGAGTCCCAAACTCTACTCAAAATTCTACATAAAATAGGATCCCAGGTTTTTGTATCAATATTTAGACTTTTTAACGCCTCTAAACTTTCATTTATCGTGTCGTGTAGTGTTTTTAAACTTATCGTATTTGCTCTTGTTATTTTCTTGACATTTAGGATGTTATCTATGTGCTTCATCACTATTACTCTTTCGTTTTTATATCGTTTTATTAGAAGTGTCCATGCTGTTTCATAATTGGCATCACAGACCGACAGATGTTTGATTAGTCTAGCGGCTTTACCTTTTATATGCGTCTTTAGGTACTGCATTTTTTCTGTGGCTGATAGTGACTTATCTTCGTGAATGATTTTTAAAAATAAGTCATAAAATGAACTCCATGACTCGTAGCTACCACTGAATGTTGGAATTATAATCTTCGGTAATTTAACCTTATGTTCACTATAAGTTGTGTGCTTTTTTTCTCCAACTTTAGTGAGAAGACACTCAATGATAAATTCGTATTCCGTTTGTGTAGTATCGAACACGTTGTTTTGGAAATAGCTGTGATCTAAGGTGCTATCTTCCATTAAAATGAGTAAATGAGTTTCTTCGATTTCCTGCCACTGCTTTTGTAAGGTTGTAATAAGAGTTTCCCAGTACCATGACGGTTTGTCTTCTGTTATAGCTTGTGTTGCTGTTTTTAACTTTTTCTGAAGTTGTGAGATACGAAATAGTTGTATAAATATCTTTGACGAACTACTGCTTTCATCTTCATTAATTGTTGTTATGTCTTCTGGTATGTAAAGCTTGCTTAGTACTTGTGATCTGGTCTCACATTTTTCTAAGTACGCCATTGCTTGGTTAAAAATAGTTTTGATGGATTCATAGTAGTTTGTTGTAATGTATTTGTGATCTCCTAATATTGGTAGATCTTTCAGTAGCGTGTGATTGGAACTTGTTCTGGTAATAGTTTCTGTGAGTCGAGTCCCCCTTTCTTCTATGTACTTTCCAGTTTTTCTTGCTGCTGAATCTTTCTTAATGTTTGTCAATATTTGTTTAATTTCATTGTAATCCGTTTCTTGATTCCTGATAAGTTTGTTAATTTCTTCGGTATCCATCTTCTTTCTTGCTGTCCCTAGCCCTACACTATCCTATCCGTCTAATCAGGGAATTAACTTACACTTAGCTGCAATCTTGTCCTCGATACAGAATTTGCGACTTCTCAAGTAGCCGGTGGAACCCGCTTGTGGGAAGCCGGTACCCGAACCGCTTCTGTACGAATGGCAACTAAGTGCTTATAGTCAGTACTTGAACGTACCACAACACTAGCGCTTTGTTAGGTACGCTAGCTTGCAATACGTCAAGTGTTAAGTCAGTCAAATGTTCCTACCGGGACATAGGGGGCGCGAAATCTACCAAAAAAAATTCTCGAAGGATCAAATGTCCTTCAAGGATAAACGGAAGCGCGAAATTTACCTACTGGTTCACTTTAAAACGCTCGAAGGACCAAATGTAAAGGCGCCCACCCACCGGCACTTTACCCTACAGTACGTCTCTGGTGAACGCACGGGTGTGTAGTGAGTAGGCGTCTTTACGGAATATTACCTACCTAACTCCTACCGTAGAGGCCGTTTAGTCCTCAGTACTTTACCCTACGTGTCCTGGTACACGGGTGTACTAGAACCAAACGTCTCTACTGCCTAACTCTACGTAGCACTTAACCCTAAGACCTAACCCCTACCTAAGTTGCCTACAGTTGGACCCTTATGGTGTGTTACCCTAGCTATGTGCGAGTGTATCCCTAGCTAGCGGTGTGATCTAACGACCCTACAAGTGTGTACCTATGTGTTCCTACCACCCTAGCCCTAACCATATAAGTGTGATATATAAATATATAAATAAGTGCGGGAAGTCTGTCACCAAGCGACCTAAGGTAACAGACGGAAGGTGGGTAGGAAGTAGGGATGTGTACGGCGTGCAATGTACACAGGAATGATTTTCTCACTGCCGGTCAAGCAGGCTCACAAGACCGATCAGGGTGCTGACGGCTTTAAGGAATCTTGGCCGCAGTGAGAGGATGTTAGGGTATGGGAAGGCAGCTCATCCAGCGGACTGCTGGGAACTTCTGGGCGGGCGGCTCCTCCAGCGGTTGTGCTGGGTACTTCAGGGCGGCTCCTCCAGCGGGTTGAGCTGGGTACTTCAGGGCTGCTCCTCCAGCGGGTTGCTGGGCACTTCTGGGCGGGCGGCTCCTCCAGCGGGTTGAGCTGGGTACTTCAGGGCGGCTCCTCCAGCGGATTGCTGGGCACTTCTGGGCAGCGGTTGCGGAGAGCCTCTGGTCGGCTCCACCGGCGTGTTCTGGGTTCCTTTTGGCAGCGCTTCCAGCGGCTTGCTGGGGACTTCTTGGTGGCTCCTTGGGCAGGGTCTTCGTGTGGTGGAGGAGGAGTAAAACTCGACTCAGTTCTTGGTTCCAATTAATTTATTTACAAAATTTACAGTATTTATATGAGATGATCTTTACATGTGTGCCGTCGGTGTACATGCTGAATTGCACTATTCTGCTGGCTCAGAAAGATCTTTGCCCTCGACTTACATTAGTTGGTAGAAAAAATGCTATGACGGCGTTTATTAAGTAGTACGGCATATGTTTTGCCGTTGACTTGGCTTGCTTCTTTAGTTTATACAATACAATTAATATAGTTTTTATCTAGGTAATTATTATAAGTAAGAATTATGTTTAGGTTAAGATTCTACAGACACATATTATTTCTTTTAATTAATTAATACTACCTACGTACTCTAGTTTTACGTTATAATTAAATGTATAAAAACATGTTCAATAGTTTGGACATATATAAAGAAATGAAAATTAAAATAAAAATAATAGAAAAAAAATATAGTTAAAATCAAAAATAATAGAAAAATGTTAATAAATAATTAATATAGTTTTTATCTAGGTAATTATAAGTAAGAATTATGTTTAGGTTAAGATTCTACAGACACATATTATTTCTTTTAATTAATTAATACTACCTACGTACTCTAGTTTTACGTTATAATTAAATGTATAAAAACATGTTCAATAGTTTGGACATATATAAAGAAATGAAAATTAAAATAAAAATAATAGAAAAAAAATATAGTTAAAATCAAAAATAATAGAAAAATGTTAATAAATAACAGTTCTTGTAAAGTCAAATACAAGTTAAGCACATTCACACTCAGACTATCACACATACATCATTCTTTAAGTGCTTCAGAAATACCGACACAAGATTACGCCATTCGTCAAAAAATGTGACACAATCTGGATAGTCTGCTAGGAGTTTATTGAAGGTGGCGAGGATTCGAGGTAGCAGAGCTTAGAGAACACTGTTCTGCTCGAGGGTACGTAAGTTTACACGCACGTACTTAATCAAATTAGGTATTTGATGTGAAAACCCCCCTCTTTGGGTGAGGGTCTCCTCCAGAGCATGCCACGCTTCTCTGTCCTGAGCCAACTCTGCCCAGTTAGTTCCTGCTGCCAAAACTAGTTCATCTTTCCATCTCTCATAGAGTCTGCCTTTAACTACGTACAAAAAAAAAGACGTGCGGCACTCGGGGACTGCCGCGGTAAAGCTATTGCATAGCATTTTGTATCAACTTATGCAATTATAATTATTTATTTATTTTATTTATGCAGTATTTCTTTTTCTTTGATATTAATTCAAGAGTCGTACAATACGTCTAGTTGCACGCAAAACACCGTGTCGAAGACTGCCGAAAAGAAACGACGTTAGACAATGCACGGCCTTCAAGCCACACCTCCGTGCCCGTCGGAGTGGGGAGCGTGAGGTTTTTTTTCGTTACGGAATTTCTGGATTCGGTCCCCGCGCTGAAGGCCCTCGATAGAAGCTATGCAATAGCTTAAAAATATAAAAAACGTACGTATAAAATATAAAAAAAAATGTTTGTAAAAGTGCAAAACTGATAAAAAGCTATTTTTGGTACATTGATAACGGGACTTTTTGTTTCTACGAATCAAATCGATCATACCAAGCCTAATTTAATTGATAACCTGTATTAAATTGATAAAA
Organism: Horisme vitalbata; assembly: GCA_951804965.1. NCBI lineage: Eukaryota > Metazoa > Arthropoda > Insecta > Lepidoptera > Geometridae > Horisme > Horisme vitalbata. The sequence goes on from OX638096.1 coordinate 2,963,892, forward strand.
ATATTATCTTCACTTTTTCAGTATAAATAATACTGCTCAGATTTTCACGTTATCATACAACTTCAGTAAGCTAGCAGGAAGAACTCCTACCAACAGTTGCAAAGGTAAGCAAGACAAATTAGAAATTATACCTAATTTAAATAATATGTAGTATTTTTTTTAAATCATAACTCTACGGTATTTTACTCCACTCGTCATAGCAACACTCACTTATTCTGGTATATTATAGTATCAATAATAGTTTAATTAAAAAAATTGTTTAGGATAAGGATTCAGCGATAAGGATGCCCATTGTTCCATTTTTAAATGCCAATATATTTTAATATATACTAGCACAATATGGCAGTTTTTATTTCACGCAGTAAATTGTTCATTCATTCATTGATTCAAAAATAAACGCATTTTAATTGCTCCAACGGCGGGAATAAACGAATTTCCAATAAACAAATTTTTTTATTCAATCATAAATACTTCTCACAATATGTTTTGAAAATGTTTTAGATTTCGTTTTGGAGTCTGTATTTGTACATTGCTACGATTTTATAACACTATCATATTTTTTTCAGAATATGTTTAGATAACAGCACCTTAGAACGTTTTGAGTTTTTTTTAAAAGACCTGTTTGAAACACATTTTGAACGCTTAGAAATTTCAGACTTTAGACATAAAGCCGTTGTTCTTTGCCACCATGTTATGTAATCTTATATTTTAGATGAAACTCTCAATCCTCTCCATCCTCGTGGTCCTGGCGGCGGCGGCTGCGGTCGGCAACTCCGCACTCATCCAGCCCAATAATGAGCTGATTGAGAACGACACCGGCTTCACCATCGCGACCACCAGCTCTGAAGCCGACCCTCTCACCAGCGGAGTCGACCCTCTCACCACCAGCGTCGAGGTCGACCCCATCACTGCTGCCAGAAACAGACTTGTTCACAGGTAAAAAAACTTCGAAAAATTGGTTGAGACCACGTTAAGAAATCTGGCAATCGCTTATCCAGTATAGAGCCCGGTATGACCCCGATAAAACAAACCTATAAAATTATAAAAAAAAGATCTGTGCATTCATGGTCAAGCATTTAATATGTGCCGGCGCGCCTATATTCTTGAAGCGCAGCGCATACGTGATGGTCGCAACAACGCTAGCTAATAGGTGCTCATTTCCACTCTCGGTGAGTCCCATCCAAAGTGTGCATGATAAACCTTCTCCAATCAGTTTCCACCTTTTATTTTTTCGTACTAATTTTAATATTTAATTTTATTTCATTATGATTTTCTAACCCCTTTGGTTTTTTTAATAAAACATTTTTATTTATATCCTCCTAAAAGATATGCAAAGTGTTAGAAAATATACGATGAAAAAAAAGTGGAAAATACAAGTGTATTTTTAACATCTTTTTTTTTCTCCCAGGGCCACGTTCAGACGTGGCGCAGCCCCAAACACCATTCAGGTCCACAACCACACCTGGCGCGGCAGCACTAGGATCACATCAGTGCGCGCCTTCGAGATCGGGGCTTCCCAGGGGGCCTCCGCGCGGATCACCGCGGGAGGAGTCGGGTTCACCCACGTCACTGTTCAGATGCAGTCCCGTGTAGGCTGGGGCTTCAACATCCAGCTCGACGTCTACGCTGTTTAAGTTGTTAATTTGGATCTTTAGCACATTAGACCATAGTTTTTGTTTGAAGTCCACTATCTAAACCCACTGGGGTTAGCTAACAGAAATGGGAACAAATTAGCATTACGTCAGGATATACTGAATTAGATCGATCGATTATTATCCAAGTCGACTTCGACTCATAGGAAGAAGTCATTATAGCATAGTGTTGTGAATTCTCTATTATTTGCTGATTTAAGATAAGAACTATACGATAGCGAAGTACCTACTTTGTTAACTTTTCTGTAAAAATAGATAAAGATAAGTAGATTATCATGTCATCAGCTGAAGCACTGAGTCATTTCTTCAATGAGCTTATAGTTTTAATTGCTATACATATACATATTTTTTTATTAAAAATATTATTTGTATTACGTATTTTTATTCTGTAACAGAAAACATGTTGTGCCGACCCCACCTAGCATGGTACAACTGCAGGAGAATGATGAGTACGTTATAATTCTATTAAACTTTGGTATAAAGAGCTTAACTTAGCGATTGATATATGTTTTTGCTATGATGCAAATCTATTTTGTATAATGAGTGTACATTACTATACCTGTAGTGTGTCTAGTATCCATCCCCCTTATTCATAACCAAATGTCATTTTATAACGCTCGATAAAGTAAGCCTGCCCTGCTATTTAAATGTAAATAAAAATAGGTGACATTTTATTATAACGCAATTTTAGATATTACTTTATAGAACTGTTATGAATAGCATTGTTATATGTTTAAGATACCAGGAGTCTGTAATTTACGATACAATACAAGACAAACATCATTTTATCCCTTCATTTAAAATAACATTTCTAATAACATAAATAGGCAAATTATTGCATCTTAACATCTCTTTCAGACAACCTTTGGATGGACAGGACAGCAAAACAATAAACAAAAGAATAAATTTACTTCGTTAAATGCAACAGGACAGGGCGCAACAGCAGTAGACTGCTGTAAGCCTACAGCATCTTAACTTCATCATCATCAGCCGATGATGATGATTATATAATAATTATATCGCATTTCTCAAAAGTCATGTTTTTTTACTTGAGTCACTTCTGCTATGTAATATATGAAATATGTGCATCGACCCGAATTAATTCTTTACACCAGACGTACCTTCTTAGCAGATACATATTCAACTACGCGTTTACCTAGTGAAAACAATATCTAGAGTTTGGAGGAATTTAAACCCTTAATGAAACATTTTAGGGTTCAAAGTAATATGTGGTTTTATCTGAGACTGGTTTAATTTCCGATGTGCAACGATTTACGATTGCTTAGTAAGAAGATAAATATTTTAAGGAACCAAACGTTGTACAAACTCCATGAATAAGTTATTTAGAATCATCTCATTACATGAGAAGGAGGCCAAGAGGAGGATTCAAAACTTAAAAGATTGGAAAACTACGCCGAGTTTTCTCGTGACCCATACCGCAATGTTTGAAAACGAAGTTTTTAATCAGTGCGTCCAACCCGTCATGACATTCGGAGCCGAAACGTAGACACTCACAGTACAGCTAGTAGTAGCAAGCTATGGAACGAGCTATGCTCAGAGTAGACACACTAGGATTATCTCCTACCATGGGTATCAGGAACTAAAAGTATACTGCGGTACCTATATATTTGCATGATCTGATTTGCACGATCACGCAAACCCTTGTCCCGCAGCGTGAATAGAACAGAGCGAATAAACTTTTTTCTTCGATGACTCACCATTAAGGGCATCAAGAAATTGCGATGGTCTATCTACTGATAGTACTACTTACTGTTCAGTAATTTGATTTGTCATCAACACAATCTTATCTTTGAAGACAGTTGTTGTATGATAGCAACGTTATCTATGTCTTCAAATTAATTGTCATAGAAATTGTCAACCAAATTAATCATAGCTTAGATAAAGCATGCATGCAATTTTCGACGCCGGTTGTGTCATATTTATTTTAGTTTAATTTCTGGTGTTTTTCTGTTGTATGTCGTTTATTATTAATGGTATTTTAACCGTTATACGTTAGTAATGAGATACAAGTATTAGTGAAATGGATTAAAAGAAGATTTAATGGGAATTCTCTGATGAAGAAAATTGTACGCCGATCGTTTTTATGGTGACATTACGGAACCGTTGAAACGAACCCTTATGGTGCCGAAATATATTTTATAGGAAAATTATAGCGAAGTCGGTAACTAAAACAGTTTTTTCGAAATTTTCCAAAATGGGGGAGATTAAAAATAATAGGGGTGTTGGCTAGGTCAAGTGGGGTATCAAATCAAAGGTTAAGCCCTTTGAACTGCACTAAAGTTTTTTATTTCTTTTTATAATGCACCGTTTTGGACATCTGATGAAAAACATCCAAAAAATGACCGTCCCCGTCCCCTTAACTCCGAAGTTTGCAAAGTCAGAAACTCAAACAGTTTTTGCGAAATCTTCAAAAATGGGGGGGTTGAACAATAAAAGGGGGTGTGGGGGAGTGGGATATAAAATAAAAAATCTTTATTTGAACAGCTTTATACCTTTTTTAACATGTACAGTTTTGGATTTATGGTGAAAAATTTCCAATAAACTACCGTTCCTCCCCCCTTAACTCTGAAGTTTGCAAAGTGAGAAACCAGATTTTTGTATATTATAGAAAAATATCTATATTTTACAGGAAAATTGTTGCGAAGTCTCTAATTAAAACGGTTTAGTAAAAAATTAAATAAATGCAAGGAAAACGGTGATCAAGCTTTATGAAGAGTTACACGGGTAAATAGGGTGTTATCTGAAAGGCCTTGATTCGCCTATTCTATTACCGGTTTTTATTTTTATTTAAGACGTAGGGTTTTTTAAATTTCTAACAAAACTTACTACTAACCAAAAATACAACGGAATTGAGAACCTCCTCCTTTTTTGAAGTCGGTTAATAAAACTGCTAGATAATTCCTTCACTTACTGCTTGTATTTATTTATTTACTTATTTATTTACTTGGTTGGTTTTAGGAGATGTACACATTTAAACTCTCGGTAAAATATCGCCAATATTTTACTTATTTATGTCATTTTCTATATTCTAGTTCTAATAATACCAGCCAAATAACTGTGCATGCATACTTTACCTTTAAAATGTCTTTCACTATTTCGCTAACTGTCCTGTAGCTGCTGTAAAAGTAGGCAGTGACAAACTTACCCTAAAAATAAAAAATAATTTGAGCGGTGACAAAGTTGCACAAGATTTTACGATGAAAATTTTTACCAAGTGACATTTTTACCCTAACTCATGATATTCCTGTAGCAAAATGAATAGAAAGTCAGCGAGTGACGCAACCGCTTCGTATATTTAGATAATGTCTGATATTTCACAAAGGCTCAACAATATTGCTGATTTTCATTACAAATACTAACAAAGCATCAACGTACCATCAGCATAATAAATGATACTCAGCCGGTATTTGCCGCAAAAGCTGTCCCATGGCGCTGATCATGATTGGAACCTATTCACGCGTAAAATGTTGAAATATGGATCAATTTTGGCAGCGAATGTTTTAGAAAGCCGGATGAATTGACTAAAAGTCGGAGGTTTGCTGTTGTACTAACTTCTCAAATATTTTTTTAAACAGTTGAGTGCATTTTCTTAAGCGCGGGTATTTGCGCGTGCAAATAGAGGCGTCGGGCGGAGGTGAGGCGCGGGCGAAGCGCTGACGCGGCGCACTTCTTTGATATTTTACGCAAAATGAATAGAAGAGGTGAGGCTTGAGACTCACAGAGACGGTATTTCTTGACCTCGGCACACCCGTAGTTAGCAGTGGCTTGCCGGAAAATACTAGAACAACACTAGAATGCCCCAAATGCATCCACTGTGTTCGCCCGCGCCTCGCCTTTCCTACACCGTAAGCGCCTGTTCTGCGCCCGTGCTTTGCCCTAGCCCGACACCTCTTGTATTTGTCCCGCGCCTTACTTAACCTTTTCGAAGGGTTGCCTTGCCTGCAATGTATAAAAACCACTAATTGGCACCCCGTGGAAGTTTGTGAAATGTGAACATGCGAAATGTTAGTTCTTCTTTCACGCCAAAACCACTGAATGTATTGAGCTGAACATTGTGCAGTTCTAGACCTGGAATAACACATAAGCTCCTTTTATTACAGGTAGCGTTTGACTGAAGCTACAGGCTGAAGAAATAATTTATCCAGGCTCTTAATAAAACAAACAAACTTACAAATATAACACTTAAAAGTCAAAAGTCATGCATAGCGTAAATGATGTCTACCCGCGTCAAAAAAGATGAACTATGTATGTATAACGATATGACGACCTCTGTGGCGCAGTGGGTGAAGGTCCGCCTGGGATGCAGAAGTTTGTGGGTTCGATTCTCGCCGTGGGACAAATTTTTGCATCTTCTGCAGATATTTGTCTCGGGTCTGGGTGTTTTCTATGTAAGATATGTACGTATTTTCAAATATATATATATATATATATATATATATATATATATGTAATCATGTGGTTCACATAACACAAGCTCTTTGGGCTACATGACGCTGTGAGATAGTCGAGCATTATTTATTTATATTTTTAAATACTGCACCCAAAATAACAAGATTTTATTCATAGCCGTAGTCTAAAACCCAAACGTTTGAACGTTTTGAGTTTGAACTACTTCTACTAGTACTACGTTGCTGTGTGTGAAAGAATGTGTGAAAGGTCGGACAAAAACATCCCTTCTCCAGGCTATGCAGAATTCATATTTTAATTTGATGGATTTCACAGTAATCGCTAATAGTGGCTAGGTGTGGACAGGGCATTAAAATTGATGAGTTTGAACCATAAGTAATTTGATTTTCGCTTTGAATCACCTTAAAATTAAACTTTATTATACTAAGCTATTTTTATCTTACAAAAATAATTACTTATATTTTTTATTTTAGCAACAGAAATTGAAATATAAATGCTCATGGCGTGGCTTACTTCGGTGTTATTACGAGAATACTAAGTTAAGCAACACTCTGCCCAGTCAGTAATTGAATGGGTGACCGTTTAGTGGACACTACACTAAAGCATTTAGACCTGAGCGCTTCCATGCACATTAAGATGTCTTGGCTTTTTCAGTCGTAAGAATTTCCTTCTGTAAGGCTCCATAAAATTAGCCAATCATTTAAAGGGCAAAACGTATGTTTTTTTTATCAACATCCCAAATGACGTGATTAATTTATCTGTAAATAAATTTTAAAATGTTGTTAAACGTAACCCCTGTAATAATAAAGCTTATTATAAAATTTCTGATTATTTATATGACAAAAAAAGCTTGGGATGAAACTGTCTCCAACTCCCTCAAAAATAAGATAAGAGTTAAGAATAGAGATTGTAAAATGAACATTAAAAAAATATACGCCAAGCAGAATTTCTTGCCAATTCTTCTGTTTCTTTGCGTTACGAATTGGTGTAAATTAAAAAAATATGATTCAAAGTGTACGTTATAGTGCTTTATGAATAAATACATTTTGAGTTTGAGTTTGCTCACTAAAATTTAAGTTATATTTCTATCCCTCTAAACCAGTAGTTACTTTTTTCTAGATAAAAGGTACCATATGCCACTTCCTGTTCCGCTACTTTATACGCGTGGAGGTTTTCCCCGCTGTTAGGGGCTGAATTTCAGACAATCCATTCTTAATGCAACTTAAGCACCTAGCACTTTACTATTCAGAGATTATACCCTTCTTTCAAGTCTCTAGGATTCAAGGTTTACGCTGTGTGTGGATTTCAGTGAGTGAAACAGTCCGTCAGCTTAAATACAGTTTGTGTTTAGAATACACAGAAAATTGTTAATACAGTTTGTATTGAGATAGAATAATATTAATCCGTCCAAAAAGGAGCAATAGACAAAATACTTAATTATCTCTCCCCGTTGTTTTCTTTGAACGATGCAACATTTATTTCCGTAGCAAATGTTATCATTCCATGCGGCACGTCGGTGTGTTGTGCCAATATGTTGCGTGTGTAACCAGCATTATTATGCCATGTACTACATGCGATGCTAAGTATAGCTCATTTGCTCTGCCGCGGTACGGATGTTGGGGAACTATTGTTTGATAGTGAAGGTGAAATAGACTAAGTGTAGGCTTTTCGGAAGCAAATTAATACATTATAAGATATCCATCAAAAGTTAGAAAATATTTCTTTCATTTTCTACATATTTTTTTAAATCAAAGGCACCGCAAGTACGTTTAGGCAATGTTATAGAAGGAACCAAAACCAATCAAATTTACTTAAACCTCTTCGACGAATTTTTAAAATAAAAAAAAAACGGTCTATTTGTTCAGTCACCGTTGTAGCTATATAATTGATACAAAAATACCGTTTTAATTTCTTTACTCATCGTAGAATACATGTTATTTTTATGGCTAAATTAAAACAAACAAAATCTAAAAACACAAAATTAGCCTCTCTCATTCAAAATGGCCGACGTCCTAGGTCGAACGTTCGCGCGAACAAGGCGCGCAAGGTCAATGTCATTTTTTCTCTTTATCACTATTATCTTTTTATTTTATTTTTTGTAATTCTTAATTACAAATGTAATCTAGTACTTAAATCTAACTTCCTAAACGTAAGATTCCTCAGTTAAATAATCCGGTTGCCTCAACCCCCGTACCGCGGCACACTCTAGGCCACATCCACATCCACGTACCCATTTGTCATCCATTTAGGGCGGTGTGTGGTTTCAGCCGTCATTTGTTTTTCGTCGGCCCCGCCGAGCTGAATCACTGATATGACGTCGTTTCTGCAGAATATTTTCAGCATACGATACAAACATAAATCTTACTTATATTATAAACGCTAAGGTTACTGTAATTATGTCTAAGTATGTATATTCCCAAAAACAACTTCGAGAAGGAGGCCAAGAGGAGGATTCAGCTGGGCTGGGCAGCATTTGGAAAACTACGTCGAGTTTTCTCGTCACCCATACCGCAATGTTTGAAAACAAAAGTTTTCAATCAGTGCGTCCTACCCGTCATGACATACGGAGCCGAAACGTGGACACTCACAGTACGGCTAGTCCACCAGTTTAAAGTCGCTCAGCGAGCTATGGAACGAGCTATGCTCGGGGTTTCTCTGAAGGATAAAATCCGTAACGAGTTTATCCGACATAGAACTAAAGTTGTCGACATAGCTCAGAGAATTAGCAAGCTGAAGTGGCAGTGGGCTGGCCATATCTGCCGAAGAACCGATAACCGTTGGGGTAAACGAGTTCTTGAGTGGAGACCGCGGCTCGGCAAACGTAGTGTAGGACGCCCTCCAGCCAGGTGGGGTGACGATTTGCGAAAGGCTGTTGGTAGAAGCTGGATGGGTCGAGCTCAGGACAGGGCGCAATGGCGCTCATTAGGGGAGGCCTATGTCCAGCAGTGGACTGCTATAGGCTGATAATGATGATGATGATGATGATGTATATTCCCACGCAAAATTTACACTAATTTAGACCTTATGTCGCTTGAAAAGTGTTCAAAGACCGCGAAATTGACAGTGTGCACGGAGTTTTGGTGCAGACACTTTTATTCCACGTTTTCCACTCCAGAGTATAAATATCTTGATGAGTTTTTCATTTTATTTTGTGATACCAGAAGATGGAACTGGCACATGGTCCACGCGATGTTAATTGGTAACCATTACTTATTACAAAGTATTACTCGTAGGTCACGTTTGTTTAGAACGTGACCTATTATGCAATGTTCTATATCAACTTGAGGCATGAAGGCATTAACCCTCATGTGACTTTAATTTTACCGGCACCCACACCCTTCAAAGCGAAACACAGCAACCAAGATTATGACCTTGATACTACATAGGCTACTTTATCCCGGTACCACGCAAGCGGAAACGCGGGTGAAAGCTAGTCAATACATACATAGACTGAAAACAACCCTTTCTTTTTGTTTTGGCCTACAGGGTAAAAGTAGCGGATAGAAGTCGTGAACAACTATAAGGCCGCGGTCACGAAGACAGCGGCGGCGGAGCGGGGAGCGGCGCGCCAACGCAAATCTATACATTGAAACTATTCCTTCCGCCGCCGCCACCCCGCTCCTGCTGACTTCGTGACCGCGGCCTAAGTTGTACATAAACTCTATCCGCTTTTTTTTAACAGTCTATGTATGTATTAACACGATAGTACGTGTTTAAGAGGTATCGTGTTTAGTCTCATTGGAATGGAATGAATGAATACGTTTTAAAAAGATCTGATAAGGACGTAAAGAGAGATGAGGCGTATAGGTTTTTTTTTATTTATAATAGGCCAGCTCTTCACCTCGAGGCTTGCATAGGAGGATGAGGTCGACGACGGGTCGTTCTTTCCCAGAAGATGCCTATTAACTCTCTCTTTGAAGCTATTAGGGTCTCAATGGAAAACTCAATCAATGGCTAAACAGACGCTGGCAGCTGATTCCATGTTTAGGGGTTGGGAGTTTTATACATTTTTTATTTATCTATACTTTTTTTAGGTAATATTTTAATTTTGCTACATTATCTTATTTAAAAAAGTAGTCTATGAATAAAAAAAGTTAGTTTAGAGCGATGGATAGTTTCAGTAGCTCAATCTTACAACAAACACTATTTGTACCTAAATCCAATAAATTACAATTCCAACCGATGCTAAGCTGATACAGTACTATTTATCAAGTTACCTAAGTTGGAGTCAAGTGTATCTGCAACTTTGAGGATAGCTTCAAAGTTACAAGTTGGCAATATAATGGTGAAGATAGCGGCAAACTTGTTGGTCAACGTCATTTTGTACTACTATTAGTTTATTAGTCAATATTACAATCATCCCCAGTCAGTTCATTTTGTATAAAGAACATACACACTAAAGGAAAAATTCTGAAGATTTTATAATATCGCAAAAAAAATCGACTTAGGCGGGATTTGAACCCGCTACCTTCCCATCAACCGCTAATGGAGGGCTAACGGCGCTTGGGATATTATATAATCTCACATTCAGTGCCAGTTTAATCTAATCTAATCTAGAAGACTTCTTCTTCGTCTTATTGGTTTGTCTATTTTTATATATTTATAGTATTATCTCAGTTATAAAATCAACATCAACCTTCCTTGAAATTTTATGAAAAGTACAAAAAAAAGAGAAAAACATGATTAATGTTTGATACTTTCAACATCATTATACATTAATGGAGGACGTTCTCCAGCTAGATGGAGTGACGATCTTTAAAAAGCTGCTGATAGAAGCCATCCAGCTTCTCTCGTCGTAGTCTCGTCTCGTCGAGCAAGACAGGGCGCAATTGTATGTATTTTTATTTCAGATTATCCATAATACACAAAGAGATCAAAAATAAAAACAAAAAATAATGTTAGTACATTAAAGATTAAATAAACCAAACTCAAATCAAAATTGAAATAACAAAACTAAATTATTAAACGCAAAATTAAATATCTCACTCCTACGCAACGCTTACTTAATAGCACACAATAGGGGATACTTATGTCCAATAGATCACTGATATAGGCTGGCTAATTATATCTAATTTAAAAAAAAATATTAAAGAGAAGATTATGTTTGACAACTTGTTGGAGCAACTATTTAGTTGGCCTATAGTTTAAAAAAAATTGGTCTATAGTTGGTCTCAAAGTATTAAGATATAAGAAATGTTTTATTTGTAGCGAAACTTAACGAGACACAATTTTTTTTATAACACAAAATAGTCTCAATTTAACTTAACTTAACTCATAATTAATGTGTGTCTCTCAAAAGCCTGAACATAGTAACAATAAATGTCATCGCGGCGTCACATCGCTACAAATTGGGGTCCGACTCAGCATGAAGTTGTATTTGTTGAGTACGTTTTTAATCAAACCCTATTTCAAATTAGCTTATTCTATAACCAAACCTTGTTTACTATATGCTTTTACCTGTTTATTTGGTAATTTTACCATTATTATTGAGATTAAAGGGCTCTTCTATAACAAAAGTGTATATGTTACCCATATGGAAGACAAACGAAGATTCTTAACAAAAGAAGAGCCGTTCCGTACCGTTGCACAAAAACACAAGGCACCGTCTATCAACCAACACTTGTCGTATATTACTTACCTACTCCTCTTTTGATGTATTTTGTTGACTGATTTAATCTTTTACTGAATATAAAAGGTTTTCATTTCTGAGGTTTACAAACCAGATTTTAATTGAGCATCATGTTTTTTCGAATACCCTTTGCAGTAAATTTTGCATTTTTGAATATTATTATTTAAAATTTATGTTTCCCGAGCTCTTTTGTTTGTCTTTACCTTTCATATGTTTGTGGTAAAAACACAGTATACACATATTTATGCCCACACACTGTTCCATCATTTTTTTTCAGCAGATGAATTTGCTCTCGATTATTATTTTTTATGAATAGATACTCAACATTCATTAATACCTAGATTGAACTTCGAGTGCCAACATAACTTTGATTTTATGTTTATTTATAGAAGTTTTTTCAAATTATTTAGTACGTGTAGTAGTATCATGATTACTTTCTCAATACCTTTTTTATACATATTATATAACAATATATATATACTTTAACTTTGAAGCCAATTCGCATGTGAGCGCATAGCGTAGCGTATTCCTAAGGCATAGATAATCATCATCATCTAAGGTGCTACAGCCGCGGATGGGGCTTGGCCTAGGCAAGTATATTTCTCCAGCCGGGTCTATCTTCGGCTTTTTCTCTCCAGCCTTTCGCTCTGCCATACACATACATACTTCTTTTTATGGGATCTTACCTGAAGATGGAATAAGCACATGGCCCACCTGATGTTAAATGTTTTGTAAAGAGATAGTACTAATTATCAATAAACACGTATCTGAATAGTTCTAACACATCACCCGCCCACCAATATCACTTCATAAGCCTTATCATTACATAGGTCTAGTATCGTTTTCGAGTGCTTAAAACAGACGGCTTCTGTGGCGCAGTGGGTGAAGATCTGCCTGAGACGTAGAAGATTGCGGGTTCGAATCCCACGCGGCACAAACTTTTGCATTATTTCAGATATTTGTTTCGGGTCTGCGTGTTTTCTATGTATATATGTATGGCATGTGGTTCCCCTAATACAAGCTTTGCTATGTTTGACTACATGATGCTGTGTGTTAGTGTCCAGCATTATCTATTTATTTATTTTCTTATCATCCATCTGCAGCAGGTCTTCGATTATTTTTTATTATTTCATTACTCTACAGAGTGTTATGTCCAGTGGAGGTCAGTGGTCAACTTGCTAAGGTTCGGTTTTATAATCTGAAAGATCTTCCCAAACTGCTGTCGTATATCAACAAAACAAGTCCCAGATGCCCAGATACGGGCAGTAGGTCGAGCTTGGTGTTAATAGTGATGCCAGCTAACTGCTATCAACCCAGTTACCAGTTTCAAATTCTGAGGTAGTTTCGGGTTAGCTATTGAGAGTTTGATCTATCTCGTGAAATTTGAGCATGAATTGAGTTAGTTGAGTGTATTGAATTTTGTAAGGATGTAAGCATGTGTAAGCTTGTTGGGGGAACAAATTATGAAGTTATTCATATTATTTAGTTATTCGAATAGATGGAATTAAGAGCAGATTAGGCGGGACGAAGTAAGTTGATGTCAGGAAGTTAGGTTTCGGTATCTGCTTATTCATAATATCTATATCAAATACTCTGACAGTTGAGGAGGACACGGGAATAAAGAATAGGTATTGAAGGCCTTTTTTGAATCCATATTTTATACTTTTGGTTGCATTGAAATCTATGATGGGTCGGGAGTATTTAAAATGAATAATTAATTACTATAGATATAGTGAAAGTGAAAGTTAAGATTTATTTATTCAGTTTGCACATTACACACTGTAGTACACTTTGAATCGTAATTTTTTTTAATTTATACCAATTCGTAATGCTATAATAATATAATGTATATAACAGAGAAGAATTGGCAAGAAACTCTGCTAGGCTTATATTTTTTGAAATGTCAGTTTTACAATATTTTTTCTTAACTATTACATTGGTTTTGAGAGAGAAAAAAAACATGTTGTGCCAACCCCACCTACAGTGGGATAAGGGCAGGGAAATGATGATGTTTAAATCACAAAACAAGTCTATAAATTGAAAAATTTAATGCTTTCATCAACATCTTATCCAGCCACTGAACTGAGATATTCAAAGCAAAAACGCAGCATAAATTCTTAGCAAAAAACAAAGAACCAATCTGCAACTTTCTTTCAGACTCAAGCTGTCCCTAGTTCAAACAGCGGATCGAAAAAAGACTATCGGGAAAGTGCATTTGGTTCGCACACAAACGAATAACTGCTATAGGTGAAACTTTTGAGTTCCTTTGGAATTTGGGAGTTGAGAGTTGGTTTAGGATATGAGGCCAATATTTGATATTAAATTCAAGTATAAGAATATTTTATTGATAATTTTGAACCAAGAGCACATAAAGCATACCTAGTAAAGATTTTTAAATTGATGCTAAAACCATGTAAAAGATCCACATAGATGAATGTATTTACAAAAAAATGTATTTGTGTAAGTAGTATCAGCAGTGGGCTTTCCATAACATCTTATATTAGTATATCTGCTTAGTTTGTTTATTTATGGCTACTCTTAATTTGAATTCAATGACATAAATTATATGTTAACGATCAGCCTGTAAGGTCTGTCAGTCAACACCAGAACCACAATCTATTTATTGAAAAAAGAAGTATTTAGATACAGGCCAATTAGTGCAATTCTTATTCATAATAAGGATATTGAGGTCTCTTTTAATAAAATTCATATTTCATAGATTTTTGACATATTTGCATTTGACACCTTCCAACAAGTCTATGATTTAGTCACGGTCACGTTTAGATTCTTGATAACATACGGGCCTTACGATTGAGGGACCGATGACAATCCACAAGAATCTGTGGAAGGACCGTTCAGCTTCAACCGGGGCTCAATATCGTTCTTTGTGGAAATCTTTAGGGGAGATTTTGTTTGGTAGTGGACTTCTATAGGTTGTTTTGTTGTTGATGATGATGATGATTATCCGGGCCTTATCGTGGTATTGTACTGTGCCAAGTAAAGTGTTGTTTGGACTACATCAAAGTAATGTGAAATTATAAACCCCCTTTACCAATTTCAAACATCAAACAAAAATCCCAAATCGCTTCCGAAAATAACGTTAGATATTTTCTTTTATAACCGGAGTTTCCTTTATCAATGGTGCGGATTAACGGTCACCAATCAGCATCCCGGGCGCGGCGATGCTTGTTAATGTGCGCAAACCCTCGAAAATGGCCGGTGCCCGACCGATCGGCCGATAACCCTAGCATTTGTTTTGGTATCGGCTCTTCGATTCCAATTCTTTTGAATGTAGATTTAGTCCTACAAATAAATTTTATCTGTATTCTTACTGGTCCAGATATTCTTATTTTAAGATGATGTTTAGAATGTTCACGATATTTAAATCGAGGGAACATAAAAAGGTTTATTCCATGACAACTATTTTTCGTAACTAGATGATTAATGAGATGCAGCACAATTAACATTAATTTACCATTATTAGGTACTTAAATATGAAATAGGCGTTTTTTCACTCTATTTTATTGTGTACATGTTTTTTAAAATTCAATAGTCATTTACAAAATTATATTTATATTCTGAACGTAATATTATTGCAATGATTGTAAATCCATCAAATTGAACATTCCCAAAAAATAAAAGTTAAAAACAGTTCATTTCTTGTGTTGTCGCTTTCAATGCTTAAATTCATTGAATGATTATTTGTGTAGTATTTTTTTAAAATAAATACTTATCACAATGTTGTACCACACATAACATTTTAGGGTAATGGGATTTGTAGTTCCAGAATAAATAGAAAAATGTATGTATTGAGAAATCAATTTTCTCGAAATTCTCCAAACAATTTCATATGCAAGGACCTAATATTGACGTAGTTGAATAATTGTATTAGGTATATAAATATTAGAGTAGTAGTTGGAACTCTTTGTGAAGGGTTGGTCCGAAAAATACTAGCACCAAGCTTATTTTTTTGCCGTGAAGCAGTGTTGCTGTGCTTCGGTTTCGGTGGTGCTGCCGGTCAAATGGCGTTGCATCGAAGTCCAAGCTCCTCACACGCATGAACTATGATGCAAATCTTTGTAATAGGTACTGGCTACTGCATAACATCAGGTGGACCATGTGCTTGTCCCATCTTGAAGTATTATAAAAAAAGTAGATTCTGTGCTCATTTACATAATAATTATTCACTCATTTTACATGTAATTATCTTACATTTATAGAGTAAAACCTATCCAATCCGCTTATCCTTAATACCGTTTGGGAATTATTGAATTCGTTTTATTAAAACTCGTTTTCGGGATCAAAGGTACGAAAACTGAACATACAAAGGAATAAAATCGTTTTTACTTACGTGGTATATTGAGTTTCTGTATCAAATAGGAAATATCACTGTGTAGTGTATACGTTTTGGATGTTGAAAGGAGATGAGAATATTTTACGAAATATCTTTTGACTAATATTGAAACAGTTCTGTAAGATCGTTCGATAGATGTTTACAAAAAAAATGTTTTTAATGTGGGTCTATTATAATATTTAAGTCTGATTTGTTAATCCTCAGTTACCACCGAAATAATTTGAAAATATAACGCATAATATTTTTCGATAGTTTTTCGATAATTCTATGGTTATGCTATTGATTGGTTTGATAATTAAAAATTGGGACTTCTTTATAGTAAAGTCATAAAGAGATTTTTTAAATTTGTTTATTGTTTATATTTTATAGATAATATGATGTAGCTTTTAATTTTTACAGTCTGTACTATGATATATATTTATATTTATGAGCGGTAATCGCTGCAACCGTCGAAGCGATATCCGAATTCGCTAATAGAGTGACTTTGGCTAAGCCCTACAGATGTAAGTACCGCGAGCACCGCCTAGTTGAACGAAATGGCATGGGCCAATACTACAGCCTTAACGGCTTCGTTTTATTATTGCTAGCACCAACTCCCTCGACACTTTAATATCGGCTTCTTAAACACATGTTCTGCCGAACAGCAATAAACCATCCCCAATATGGCCTCGTCCAGCTTAAAGTGGTTTTAGAGAATACGAGAATTCAACAAAAGTGATATTAAATCTTGTAGACTAAAGCTAGCCGTCGGTCACACGTATTTGTATCAATCTGCTGAGCGACTTGGGTATGAAGTACAATAATCTCAACGTATTTATATCGCTCTGAATTTGGCTGCAAGTAGTTTGTGTGTACTCACATTTCGTCGTCGGTTGTATTGTACTAGGATGGGGTGTAAGGGGTTCCAAACCCCATATTCTTAATCCAAGCCAACCTTACCTGTACATGGTGCACACTGATAACTAACAGACGGGGCTCTGGTCTAGCCGGCTGATTGCGGCATAGCGCAGTCTAACACTGGCACAGCTCCATCCCCTGGCCGCCAACGGACCGCAGCATCTGCGGTGCGAGAAGCCGTGCCCTGCGATCCCCAACCCGAATGCCCAGCGTGGGGATTATGGACATATCCTTATATGGGATCCCATATTTATGAATAATTAAAAAATATACATTATTCATATAAGGGATCCCTTAAACTGCTACTATCGTATGTATCTACTTATTCGAATTGTAATGACGATTGTAATTACAATCAACAATAATTAACCCTATAAATGTACTTAAAAATAATGTTTAGTATCTTATCTATCTAATCATAATGTTTAAGTTTATGTTATAATGATGTAGTTTATTTATATTCTAGAATTATTACTTAAGCACCACCTACCTACTTATTCTTTCACGTTCCCGATGTTCGTGTCTTCACACTTCGTTTTCAGTCGCGTTTGAAAACCAGCGCTGCATCATTCCTACGTATAGGTTTGGTGCAGCACACGCTGAGACGGGGCCATTTTGACCCCACGCAATGCGAAATAATACTAAGTGCCCATATTTAAACTTTTAGTTTTTTTTAAATTTTTATGCTTTTTTGTGTACCTTCTACTTTTAATCACCAACTCTGTACCTACCTACCTACCTACATAATCTGTGTGCATTTTGGGTCGAATAAATGAATTCTAGAAATGGAAGGCCAATGTCCAGCTGTGAACTGAATAGGCTGGTATTGTTATTGTTTTATCACTCGCATTTCTTTAAAGTACATATTAGTGTGACATTTTAAACGTGTAAATCAGCATTCTGGCGGCAAGCAGCATGTGGTGTGACATGCGGCCGGATGAAGTAAGGCGCCTCACATATTATTACCCATATAACTTTCTCCAACATATTCTCATTATATTACATTCAAATTCTTCTAGTTTCAGGTAAAAGATACTTCGATTACTAAAGGTACATTTTGCATTGGTTTAAATGCAACCAATGCGAAATGTAGCTATTTACTTATGCATGGTGGTGTGTAGGCGGGTAGGTTCAATACGGATGATGCCTGGGTAGAAAAATAATAATTTTAATTAGTCCGTCAATTAGATTATCAAAATATATTGGACACGTATTTTTTTATTTTTAAAATCAATGGAAATCGACATAGATAAAGAGCGTCAAAGTTCGGGGCTCGTGACGTCACTTGTATGTAAAAAATGTACTTACCCGTGACGTCACGCGGAACTTCAACGCACTATATTTTTGTCATTTTTAGTTTAATTGACAAAAGAAAAAATACATGGCCAATATATTTTGATACTGTAAATGACGGACTCATTAGAATTTTTCAGGCATCTAGCCTATTGTGGGTACTAAGCGGACTTATTAGAGAATACTAAACGTCATCATAATACTAGCATGAAAGCTGTCGACGACAGTTTTAGTTTCAGCTTTTTGTTTACTTTTCGCCATTTTATTTATTTTAAGTTACTTTATTGGTTGATTAGGTACCTACCCTTTTTCTTATATCTTGTCTTTGTTTTGGTTGTTGTGTCGTTTTAAATAAATGTTTCTTCTTCTATTTCTGATAGTCTTTTTTAGCAGATCGTCACTCAATCTGGCAGCAGGTCTACATTATGCTCGACGAGGCGCAGTTTACACCAAATGTTCTCAGTTCTTCAGTATAAATGACCAGCCCACTGCCACTTCAGCTTGCTAATTCTCTGAACTATGTCGATGACAAAAACAGAGTAACTGAAAGATTAAAAACAAAACTAACAGTAATCCATTCTTATGTAAATGTATCAGCGTCAGCAGGCAAAAAAAAAACTATTAGTAGTAATAGTTTTTAAAACTAAAACCAAAACTGACTTCAATATTCTATTCAGAGCGAAAGTTACAAGTGAGGATGAGGTTCATAGTTTTGCGAGAAAAGTACCGATCCCTCGTGGATAAAAGTAATGGAACCATGTAAGATGATGGGATCCTTTAAAATCCTATTTGAAAATCGCGGTCCACAATGGATGGAGTTATCGTTGAACATACACCTACGGATCGGAAGTCGGGTATATCCATGTCTATTTCTACCATGAAGCAGCTGTACTGTGCTTTGGTTTAAAAGGTGTGGGTGCCGTTTGTGATGGGTAATGGTTACCACTTAACATCAGGTGAGCCATGCGCTTGTTCCATCTTCAAGTACCATAAAAAAACATCCCAGGTGACCACGACGACTCTTTTATCTTATCTTAGGAGCCTATCTGATCTCACCGCAGGGCAAAAGCATCCATTCCACAGCTCTCGATTTTATTAATTATCTCTAAATTAATAGCAATAGCTCGTTAGTATCTTGACCGACCGACGTTACTAATTGCAATTTGGTTCTGTTAGATGATATTGCGAAAGTTACACCGCACTCGTTATTGCTGATTAATTTGCTCTTACGAGCTCCTTCCATTTCACCTGTCAAATTAATAGAGCTTTCGGATGTATTGATGACTGGTTCGTTGAATGGATTGTTGGAATCTGCAAATAGCAGGCTGTGATGAGTTTGTGGTTCAAAAATCGCATCAGAAATGACGTCACTGAATCGCTCGTGGCGCATAGCTTTCTTCAGTTTTTTGGCAGATCATTTTAAAGCAAAACTCCAACTGGTCACTACTGGGATGGATGACCATTTAGCAGCATTTATATTTAAGGCAGCCCGAACATTGAGCCACTAGACCCAGCCACCAATCTCAGCCACTAGTGTTGGCCACTAGGCACCGCTACTTTGCCGCTACTTTTGGGGGTCGAACTGGAAATGGAAACACTATTGATTTTGTTGTTATTGATTATTAAACTGCGACGTTCAAAACGTCGTCGAATTCAGAACCATCGACGTACAATTATTCATCGTCGATACTGGTTTCATGCAATTCTAACTTCTACTGTGGCCGAGTATAGGCGCGATGCGAGCCACAGAACGCAGCCACAAGTAGCGAGCTTGGGTGACTTGTGGCTTGAGCGCGGCCACTGGATCGTTCGGTTTGCGCCGATACTATACAAATGTATGACAAAAAACCACGGCCGCAGCTTGTGGTCGCGTCTAGTGGCCGTGGCTAGTGGCTCAATGTGCGATTGACCTAAGGGCTTGTGCTTCGAAAGGCCATGTCTGAGGCCTTCGGGCGGCCTAAAAATACCGACATCAGAGCTGGCCACTATCTCAATCGTGGTCTGTTTTAGAATATAGTGATTTCACTCTAAAACACCGAGGCAAAATTTGGCTTTGAGTATGAAAGTTAAAATTTTCTAAAAACCTTTATTTATTACAAAGTTAAGGTTTTGCATTATTTTTTTACATTAAGATTTTTATTGAAGCATTTGTTCTATTTACATAGTAAAAAGCTAAAGCTAGTCCAGTTAGTGAGGGAGGGGCACCCAAGAGTGGGGGCACTAAATCTCAGAAGGGCCAGAATTATGCGTACATTTGCCAAGGACACACAAACGTCCTTACAAAGATTAAAAAGACAGAAAAGATCAAATTAGATGATTGTTAAACCTATTCGTATTTATGATAATTTTTAAAGGTACCTATTCGTTTAAAATAAATAGCATTACTTTAGAGAGGTTCTACTCTTTATAGTACTATATATATACATGTAGTATTGGTACGTGTACAATACATTGCAGTGTGGTCACTACATTATATTATACTGAAACATTAAGTTTTAAGTCTTTTCGTATATATGTTTGTTTAGATCTCGCGACCCAGTGATTCAATCTGCATGAAATTGGATGGTAAGTTGCGTAAAAGAAGTTGCGGGCGTGTTAGCCAGTAACAAATATAGTATCTACGAGTATCCGTTAGTTTTTATTTTAAATATATAAAACTTATGTAGCTCCTGGCTAATTGGCTGATTCTCTGACTAACAATCAACGCACAGGCTAAACTATAAGTATTTATAGGGTACGAGTATATTATTTTATTATTTTTTATTTCAAATCCTAAAATTCAATTCCTGACAGAATGCATCGGAGAAATCAAATTTCTCTACGCGAACAAAAGCGTGGGGTGTCCACTAGTCTCTCAGAGAAATAAGTCTTCTATTTAACCATTTCATACAAAAGACGGATGGTTAGTAGAAATTTTACTATTATTATTTTAGTATTTTTGCAGATATACGCACTGGTATTTGGTATCATTTTATCTTGATAGTTAGTATATCGTAATACTGAGGCATATCCTCCATCATCATTTGAAAAACAACGTCGAGTTTTCTCGTCACCCATACCGCAATGTTTTAAAACATCAATGCGTCCTACCCGTCATGACATACGGAGCCGAAATGTGGACAATTACAATACAGCTAGTTCACCAGTTTAAAGTTGCTCAGCGAGCTATGCAACCTTCAGCAACGTGGAGACCGCGGCTCGGCAAACGTAGTGTAGGATGTCCTCCAGCCAGGTGGAGTGACGATTTGCGAAAGGCTGCTGGTAGAAACTGGATGCGTCGAGTTTAAGACAGGGTGCAATGGAGCCTATGTCCAGGAGTGCACTGCTTTAGGCTGATGATGATGATGATAATGATAATCCCTCATCAGAATGAGCCTATAGCAGTCCAGGCATATCCATAATGAGCAAAAAACAATACAATTTAGTTAAACCTGTAGGCACATAACATAGTTAAAAGGTAGAAGAGTATGTCTTGTGTCGTAACTCTTCACGGAACGTAACTTTTACCATTGTGTAGTTCCCTGTGTGTTTTGATTGATATGTCTCTTTGTTTATGGGATTTAAAGGGGCCCATATACGTTACGATTCGTCTGTATGATCCGTTGCTTCAGACCGATCGAAACGAGGAATCGTAAGTGTACAAGATCGTTGAGAATTTACTTCATCGGGCCCCTTATGGTATATTTCATGGTTTTACTTTGTCATAGTATAACGGCATATCAGTATCTGCTATTGCATATGTAATTTATGTAAGTATGTTTCCAATTAGGTTCACAGTAAAAAATAGTTAGCATTCTAAAGCAGTTAGGAATTTTTTGTGATAGTCGTTTTTGTTAAATGTAATATTTTCATAAAATGTAAATCCGTCATTGGCTGTAAGAATAAATACAAGCATTTGTCAATATTATTTTTAAGAGCTGTGGATTTTGTTCAATAAATAAAATAAAAATGATAAGCAATATGTTTCTTTTGTTTTCTCGTGACAATTACCCTCGAGAGCAATGAAAACGGGTCACTCAAAAAATCCAAAAAATCTCAGAAAGTAAGAATGCTAGGTTAATGCAATAAATTGTATTTAATAGACAATTTAATACTCCTTAAATGAAAGTTAAAAAAATATGAGTCACCATACATTTTATTTACACAAAATTACATAAAGAAAAAAAACTGCTGATCTCTCCTTAAAACAAAAATAGGAAACATGAAATTTTTAAACTTTATGACGATTTTCTTGAATTTCAATACTTCGTATTACCTCCTCGTGCTTCCATTACTGCGTTTACGCGGTTTGGCATGCTGTACACCAAGTTCCTTATACGATTTTGGGGAATATTCTCCCATTCCTCTGTGAGAGCAATTTTGAGCTCAGGAAGCGTGATTGGGGGAGGGTTTCGTTGTTTTACGCATCTCCCTAGCTCGTCCCAAGCATGCTCGATCGGGTTGATATCCGGGCTGCGCGCTGGCCACTCCATACAAGTAATGTTCATCTCTTGAAGGTAGTCATTCACAATCCTACCTGTATGAGGTCGGGCATTGTCATGCATAAATATAGCATCCTCACCCAAATTGACCATAAATGGACCAACGTGTTCGTTGAGGATTTCTTCCACATATCTTACGCTAGTTAAAGAGCCGTTTTCTATGATCACCAGCTCTGTGTGACTTTCAGAGGAAATTCCGGCCCACACAAGTACAGACCCACCACCGTAGGCTACTTTTTCTTCGATGCATGCTTGCTTGAATCTTTCCCCTGGTCTTCTATACACTCTGTGTCTTCCATCGTGCTTGTAGAGCATAAGAAAGATAAAGGGGAAAGATTCAAGCAAGCATGCATCGAAGAAAAAGTAGCCTACGGTGGTGGGTCTGTACTTGTGTGGGCCGGAATTTCCTCTGAAAGTCGCACAGAGCTGGTGATCATAGAAAACGGCTCTTTAACTAGCGTAAGATATGTGGAAGAAATCCTCAACGAACACGTTGGTCCATTTATGGTCAATTTGGGTGAGGATGCTATATTTATGCATGACAATGCCCGACCTCATACAGGTAGGATTGTGAATGACTACCTTCAAGAGATGAACATTACTTGTATGGAGTGACCAGCGCGCAGCCCGGATATCAACCCGATCGAGCATGCTTGGGACGAGCTAGGGAGATGCGTAAAACAACGAAACCCTCCCCCAATCACGCTTCCTGAGCTCAAAATTGCTCTCACAGAGGAATGGGAGAATATTCCCCAAAATCGTATAAGGAACTTGGTGTACAGCATGCCAAACCGCGTAAACGCAGTAATGGAAGCACGAGGAGGTAATACGAAGTATTGAAATTCAAGAAAATCGTCATAAAGTTTAAAAATTTCATGTTTCCTATTTTTGTTTTAAGGAGAGATCAGCAGTTTTTTTTCTTTATGTAATTTTGTGTAAATAGAATGTATCGTGACTCATATTTTTTTAACTTTCATTTAAGGAGTATTAAATTGTCTATTAAATACAATTTATTGCATTAACCTAGCATTCTTACTTTCCGAGATTTTTTGGATTCTTTGAGTGACCCGTTTTCATTGCTCTCGAGTGTATTTTAATAACTATGATACCTATATAAAAATCCCTTTTAAAATCACGGTTTTTAAAAACAATATAGTAGACCAATACGTTTTATTATTTTTATTGGAGTAAATAAAAAAATAAAGTTATCAAAGTAGTTCCAATTTATTTTCATAAGTTGCCAATTTAGTTTCGTAAAACCAAAAAATTAAATATAGATTGTTGACTTTGACAACGTCTGCCGTTGCATTATCAATCATTGTATCATTGTTAATGTTATCGAGACTTTTTTTATTATGTTATGCCTCATATTTATAATTATTGCCGGAAAAACGTGATGTACAATGCAATGATTTGTGATAGGTAATGGTTACCACGTAACATCAGGTGGGCCATGTGCTTGATCCATCATCAAGTAGAATAAAAAAAAAAGAACAATTATACTGGCGAAATTGTAGAACTATTCAAGAAGCCATGGAATAAAAAAAAAGTGAAGTTCAATTTGTTATGGATCGGAACTTGACGGCCTCTGTGGCGTAGTGGGCGAAGGTCCGCCTTAGACGCATTAGATTACGGGTTCGATTCCCGCCGCGAGACAAATGTTTGCATTATTAGCACATATTTGTCTCAGGTATTTGCTATTCATAATATGTATGTATTTTCAAAAAAAATGTGTCTATGTAGTTCTCATAATACAAGCTCTGATTAGTTTGGGGCTTCATGATGCTGTGTGATAGTCTTTCAGCATTACTTTAATTTAACTATTATGAGAATTGGGTTCCAGATTGCAGATTATGTAATAAACTTAAATAGTGTCAGAATTATAGCAACCAGAAAAAATGAGAATTTACTTTGGTTGACTGTACTAATAATTTCTGATTCTCGTGGCAAGAAAATCTCAGCTGTCACATTCCATCAGAAAGGGCAGGTAGGCAATAAAAATCAAGGGATATTTCAAAAGCCATTATTTTCTCTGTCGCCAGGAGTTTAAGAGTCCCTCCACGTAGCTCCCAAATCAAGGACCCTCGCTTCGCTGTGTCCGGTACACTGACATGGGACCGGACTGGAGGGAAGGAGAAACTGTGCTGGGTACCTAAATATAATATTTTTAGTTTTACTGTCAAAATCAAATCGTTAGTAGTTACGTTAAGTAGTTAGTGATGTACGATGCAATGCTTTGTGATAGGTAATGGTAGCATCAGGTGGGACATGTGCTTGTTCCATCATCAAGTAGTATAAAAAAATTACAAAAAAAATACTAGTTTATAATAATAATATAATATAATGAGGGACGTAATCACACAGCATCATGTAGCCCCAAACTAAGCAGAGCTTGTATTATGGGAACCACATGATTGATATACTACACATACATATTTTTTTTTGTAAATACATACATAACATACATAGAAAACACCCAGACCCGAGAGACATCTAGTTTGAATGACTAGTTTCCACCCGCGGCTTTGCTCGCATTGTACCCAGATTAAAAATAGCCTATGTTTTAATCTAGGTCATAAACTATGCATATTCAAAGTTCTATCCAAATCCGTTCACTAGTTTTTGCGTTAAAGAGTAATAAACAATCATCCACCCACTTTCACATTTAGGATATTTGTAGGATAAATAGGAAGTAGGATAGGATAAAAAGTAGGACAATGAATGAGCAAATAGCTGGGTGAGATTATTTTTGAATTTCTGTTTGACTATCAAAAATCACCAAACAACATAAAGTTAAATCTGAAAGCGAACCATTTAGTTTATTTTTCGTGAAAAAATAAATGAGAACATTCATTTGAAGTCGGTTAAAAATCTGCGCAATTGAGTGGAGGGTACTTTATTCTTTCTCTGTCGGGCCAGTTATTTATTTGCTTCGTCCATAAAAATGAAAATCTTTTCTTTTTTACTGCCATTGTTGAATAGTTTTTATTTGTTTACCTTTTGATGTAAAAATGAGGGTGTTGGAAAGGCTAACTTTTCACATTTGGTTTAAAGGGTTATTTTTACAACTGGATTAGAAAAAAGGATTTATAGCTTTTAAAGTCTTTAAATATTTTACTGATAAAAGTTAGCTAGTAGATTCAAGGGACTGATAAACAAAATTTCGTCAACACGGATCAGTTTCCCTAAACAAAAATATAATTCTAATACATTTTTTAACAGTAGTTTTCAGTAGAGACTGAGAAAAAGAATTTATACACGCTTGAAAACTCTGCACGTAACCAAAGTTTTTAGTCAAAATGAAAATTCGGAAGAAAATACTTGTTGAAATGAGAAAATAATACTCCGCTCGAACAAAAATAGCACGAACGCAAATACAACTTTATTTTTAGAGTCGATTTGATTTGTTTCTCTTATCAGGTTTCATGTCAAAAGTCGTAACTCTCTAAAACTACATTTTGTACCTAATTCTTCTTCTTCGTATGACTTAGTGACCAACTCTGATGTTGAAGTTTTAAGGCCGCCCGAAGGCCTCCGACATGGCTAAATGACTGAAAAAGCCAGGACCAACATCTTGACATGCCTTCCGACGTACGGAAGCGCTCAGATCTAAATGCCACTAAACGATCACCCATCCAAGTAGTGTCCGGGCGAAGTGTTGCTTAACCAAGATGATCTGCGAAAACCATCGAAGTAAGCCACGCCATGAGCACTTCAAACTATATTTTGTAATTGAACAACAAAGTTTTTTATATGGGACTAAAAAGGACGCACTACCACGTTGATTCTTTCCGGCACACCTTAATTTCTTGTGTGTCTCGACACAAAGGCGTCGTACCTGCCCGTTAGAACGAGTTCGTGTAAGATAAGGGTCTTTTTACCTTCGAGTATATTCTGATATCTATACGCTTATTGTTCAACTTACAAAGGTGAATAAAATATGGCAATGTGATAGTTGAATCTGAAGTGTGATTCTGTTGTAATTTATATATTTGGCATATGTATAGTGCCCACGTCTTTGTCTTGTAGGATTTTTCCTATTTTACCTCCGCCCTTCAGAGACTGAATTTCAGAAAATCTTTTCCCTATACTATGATATAGTTCCAAATAGAAATGTAAGAATACTCTGAAAACTGAAAATCATACTAATATTATAAATGAGAAAGTTTGTGTGTGTGTTTGTATTTTTTAGAAACTCAACCTGCCCGGTAACTGCAGAACGAATTTAGATGAAACTTAAAATATAAATCGTTTATGACTTGGATTAACACGGCCTATGAGGCCCCGGCACCACAGGCGGAAGCTAGTACTAATATAATTATGGAATAAATAATTAAAAACTAAAATGTAACTGGAACATAAGTAATATTACATTGGAAGTAGCCTCAAACGGAAGTCTGGGTATAGCACCCGAAAGACTACGAAATAACTTCTAAAAAACCAAATATTAAACACATTTACAAACAAAAATAAAGCTGATTCGAACATTCCGATAAAAGCTGTCTCAACCACTTATAAACTGGGCTAAGCCATAAAGAAATAACTGTAATTCCTATAACATTCCAATATGTACCCCAAACATCCAATATTTTATTAGGGACTAGCCCAAAACATCAAAAACGAAATAAACTCGCAAATAATATTTTCTGTATCAGTCGTATCATCGATATAAGAGTTCAAAGTCGCCAATATGAGAATTTTCGATAAATAAACTGTTAGGGTTGTCAAATCTATCAATTTATTTTCATTTTAACTGACTTCAAAAAGGAGGTACTAAATTCAGTTGTTTTTTATATATTTGTTACCTCATAAATCCATCATTTATAAATTGATTTCAAAAATTCTTTTTTCGCTGGTCCCGATTTGTTCCATATGAGAAAGAAAAAATACCAACCTAAGTGTCTAAACACACTATGCCGAAATTACGCGACGGAAGTTCCGCAGCTGATTTTACGTTCCGACGTTTTCGGCTGATATGACACACCATAAACGCCGAACTTACGCGGCAGAAATTCAGTTGCGTAACTTTTGTTTTTCCCCGCCTCGAATCTTCTTCGGTCGCGTATAAGATGTTCTCTACCGCCGAATTGCTGCTGAACTTACAACCGACCGAAGTTCGACTGTACGCCATAACGCAACGTAATTTCAGCATAATGTGGCATCTGTAATTCAAATAGCATTGCAGGCGTAATCATGTCGAACTTCGGTCACGTAACTTCAGCATAGTATGTTTTGGACACTTAGTGTCAAAACATACTTGCTTGTTATCATACCGTATAATTACGGCTGCAATGAGACCTTTAACTTTTTGTATGTTATTTTATGTGTGTGGTGTAAACCTGTTTAGGGTGCCCTTACAAATACAAAAAAAAAAAAAAAAATACTACACTGTACCAACAAAAAAATCAGTCTTGATCACCGGCCGCGCTTACTGGTGCGTCCGATAATTTCCTTTAACCGTATCAGATCCGAGGACTCTCATGTTTTGGAAAGCATAATATAAGTCACGAAAAGAGGTATTTAAAACTGATATTAGTAGCATCCCTATCAGTACAGATCGGTCCAGCCGCAATAGTGTACGAGAGCTGGACACACCGATACAGGCACTTTCGTTGACGAATATTACGCCTTTTGAGTTTCGTTCATATTGCACTAAATCCACGGTTTTTCATCCATTATTTTTTTCAGTTATGGACCTCGAGGCTTGCGTGAGCAAAGATGAGGTCGACTTCGAGGTGGAACTTTCCTAGAAGTAGCCTATTAACTCTCTTTTTGAAGCTGTTAGGGTCATAAGTCAATGGTAAAAACAGACGCTGGCAGCTGATTCTATATTTTAGCACACTGGATTATAAATGATGTTTGGAAGCGCTTAGTCCTTTAAAATGGAATATCAACTTGATGGGGATGGTGGTTAGCAGTGGGTCGGACGTTCCTATGGAAGAATCATGGTTTTTCAATAGCTTCCGGGATAATTTCGTCACTATCAAGTTTGTTTCTTATTAGTATGAGGCAACGTTGTACGGTATTTCAAGCCTTTAGTCAGGTCCTGTTCTGCTATAGCAATGGCGACTATAAGAAAACACGATCAGCGAGCCATTGTCTTCATCAGCGAATTCCGGTTTGAATTCACTTTTATTTTATTTTACTACACTTGTGTTATTATTATTGACGTAGATTTAATAAAATGCCTATAATAAAAAAAATATTTACATCAGAAAAATACTACAAAATAAAATGAACAAAAATGACAGCGGTCGCTCAAGATGAAAAAAGTTGACCTCGATCTTTAAGCTAAGTACATAAATAGAATTGAAAATTATTAAGTGACAACTATAAACAATCATTATTTTGATCGAGCATTACGCTGCTGGATACATATATTTTGGTGCATATTTTAAGATAATTAAAAAGCATTTATTGACCTCTCGGTATATCTTCGTTATTGAAGTAGATCGCATCACAGGGTGCGAAGGTCTGTGGGCGAGACGCAGAAGGTTGCAGGTTCAAAACTCGTCGCGAGGAAAATACATTTGTCGCTATGACTTTTCCACTAAGCATATATAATATTAAAAAAAGTTTTAATAAATTAGTATCTTCTATTATAATTAGTATTATTAATCTTTTTTCGTTGGAGCTTTAAGATACTGTGTAAAAATGTCCAGTAGCAATATCTACTATTCATAATATTTTGTATACTGTGCGAAAAATCATGTGTTTTTAGGTTACATATATATAAATACTAGCTGACCCGCTTGCAACTTCGTTTGCGTTTATACTCTTTTTTAACGTATGTCCTTTCATGTGAAATGTTTCCCAAGCCGGTAATTTGACACGGAACCCTAAATATGAATGGAATAAAAAATACCAACATATTACTACATTACCTACCCCGTAATGTAGTAATATGTAGGTACCTATTCCTGTTCCGGCTCTCACTTCTTTTTTCGTTCCTGTTTCCGTTGGCAATCCGTCGCCAAGTTAACAGCCGGTATAGGTATGGTGAATTTTTATATGCCTAAATCTTAATTATGATTGGTTACCCATGCAAACTTTCATCACATAAATCACCCTCTTTAAATTTCATTTTCGCTACAAAAAGCAGCAAGCCCTTCTCCAAGGTCCCACCCATGGTTCAGCGCTTTAGGTTTTTATTTATTTTCGTTATAGTATCAGTGAAAAATCTGAAGTCTTTATGTAAAAAAAAACTTGCTATCCCCATGGTATTCAAATATCCAAGAACAAATTAATGAAATTGAAATATCGAATTCTAATTCGATTTTAATATTATTTTTTATTTGACATTCCAATTAGTATCGCATTGCACCAAGCTTTTAAGGCTCCCCCACACAGGTGTGTTTTGTTATTGCAATAATGCGTCCCAATCCTTACACATAACTGCGTTATCGCAGCAGTATGTTACTTTTTAGCCGTCCTAATACTTATTGTACTAAAATTCTACAGAACTCACACTCCGCGCAACTATCAAAGGAATTGAAAATGTAATTCAGAAATAAAGCACACCATAAAGTTTCACTTTATTGTACTGACGAAAAAGTGAACGGAGCGCATAGTGGCTTCGCACGTAAAGGCCCTTCTACTGCCTACAGTTGATGTCCGTCTGCCTCCTATGGTGGCTCAAGCTGTAGCTTAATTCAATCTCGAGATATAATTTTTTCCGTTTCTTGAATAGCGAGCTCAAAAAAAATAATTGGGAAATTCTCGATACAGCGAAAATAGTTGAATTTTGACAAATTTTGAAAAGTCTCAAAAAGTTACAACCCTATTTTGGAAATTCCAATTGTACTTTGAAGCCCTCCGGTAGACGCAAATATTGACTTAATTATGACCGATCACTTTATGCAAGTGACGAATTTACTTTCAATGTATGGAGTTTCAAAAATGTGACGAATTTACTCTATGGCAAATGTACAACAAATATCGCAAGTGCAAATATTGAAAATGTTTAAATTTTTCTGATCGAGTATAGTGCCCCAATTCATGAAATTCTGATATTTGCCTCTAGTTTCGCAGATATGAGAGGGCTCATTGCACATGCGATATTACGATATATTCTGTTAAATTGTCTGATATTATCGCCGATAATAACGTACCTATGCCCACGCACCTGTATGTGAGAACAATATTTTTTGAATAAATTTGGAATGAGTTTTCAAACAGACAGTGTCAAAATAAAATAGCATAACATGTGTCACTAAGGAGTATTGATATCAACTTCGATGCAAATCACCTCTAAAATAACTTTCTACCCCTTTTTAACCCCGTTAGGCGATGAGTTTCAATAAAATACCAAACACGTCTTCCATCGATTCTGTTAAAGAATGTTTATGTAAAATTTGAAGTAGATTGGACCAAGGAATCACGTTGACCCATACAAACTTTGCCGCCGTTTTTCACCCCTTTGGGGGGGGGGGGGGGTGGAATTTTGGAAAATCCTTACGTCATATAAGAACACTCCCTCTCAGTTTCAGATTTCTACGATCAGCGGTTTAGGCTGTGCGTTGATCCGTCTGTCATTCAGGACAAAGGATTTTATATGTATAGATTACCCTCCATTAAGGTATTTTTTTCAAAAACCTGGTATGCGGTCTTTTATCATCATTTAATATTCAAAGTGTTCTGACGAATTTTCAAAAACATCACACCACGCGTTAAGATTTTCCTATACAAACTTTACCACCCTATTGCAACCCCCTCGAGGACTATTTCAAATTTTCAATGACACCAATCTTCATTGATTGTATGGAATAATACATGTCCCAGGTTTCAAGTTTCTAAGTTCAAGGAATACGATTTTTCATACAAACATTTTTACCCCTTTTTACCCTCTTAGGGGTTAAATTTCCAAAAACCGTTTCTTAGTGAGCGCTTACACTCTTTAAAGACTACCTGTACCAAATTTGAAACCTCTAGGCCCTGTAGTTTCTGAGATTTCGTGATGAGTGTGTCAGTGAGTGAGTGAGGATAGTTCTCTTCTATATATATAGATATTACAGGGCATTGTGGGGAGGGGTTTATGTCTATGCTTTAATAGTTGCTTTGCCTAGCTTGTTGTTTTGCTGCTTTAGCTTCTCTTAGTAACCGCTTGCGTAGCATAGATATAAGCCTGCCTTACTCATCTCTTCAAGAAGGGTAAGGTGCGAATGGTCTTAGGAGAGTGTAGCGCAACAGTCGCCGATCCCTAAGGCAAGTCTGGTGGATTATCCTTCACGTGGTTGCTTCCCTGTTATTGGTCTAATTCCCTCAGAAATAGACGTAACTGAAACCACCAGACGAATACTTCCTGAGATTTCGGGTCATGTCTCGGAGGGTTCACCATCGTGCGACTAGCAGGATGTTGGACAGTAATGGCCTGCCGCGTGTTTGTGCCGTGCGCGGGATCCCGTACCGGAGGATGAAGGAAGCCTGGAGTCTGAGATCGCAGTGGGCCGGTGGTTGTGCCAGCTGCCATCAACACGGCTCTTCGGTCTGGATTTCTCTTCACACGGGCGGTCGTGAGCTAGCCACTTGCGATCAATCGGCTGTTACGCCCCGTCTGAGGGTCGTAGGCGAGGATCCCTAACTGTGGGTGGGCAGACGGCGAGGCGCGGAACCCGTGGTGAGCGTGCGGCTTCCTCTTTGGCCGTAGGCAGCCGCGGCCTTCTTCGCAGCGTTCAGTCTCGTCTATTCCGCAGGGTGAGGGTCCTATGTCTTCGGAATAACTCTGGCGATCGCGCGTAGAGCGCGCGACGTCCCCGTTTGAGGACTCCGTGGCGGGTGGAGAATTTCCGAAGATGAAGTATAAACAACACTCGTAATGGCTTCTAAAAGAAATTACAACCCAACACAGGCTGCTAACCAAGCGCCCACCACTTCTCGGGCTGCGCCTTCAGGCGCGCCTCCTTCCCAGAGCACGATTGTGCCGAATGCGCCAATTCATCACAAGGCATCGTCCGAGACGAAGCTGCGTGAGAATAAGGCTGCTTCCACAAGCACATCGGGCTCTAGAACCCCTATGATGGTAGCTGACGGCGCGCCCCTCGAGGCTGCGTCGAAAGACACCGTCATAAACCTTTCGGCACTTAAGGATGTCATATCCGAACGGCCAACCGAACCTAACTGGACCCTTGTTTCTCCTCGGAAGAAACCGAAAAAGGGCAAAGGCAAAGGCAAGCCGCAGCAGGCCAGCGCGGAGTCCCAGGTGAGGACGCAGGCAAGGCAAAAGGCTGCTGACGGGGGACGACAACTCCTTCCAGGAGTCAAGTCCTCGACCCGATCTGGCGAGACTTCCAGTCAAGCCGACCGGGTCCGGTTGCAGGCTGCGCCCGAGGCAGCGCCAGCGACCAGCAGAAGCAGCCGACCCCGCCGCCGATCCAAGCCAAGGGGCAAACGCGCAGGCAAGCCAGCAGCTCCCCGCGCCACCACTACGGCTGACCAACCGACAACCGCTACCAAAAGGTCCCGGCCGGACGACACAACCACACCTACGGGTGACGGTAAACGCGTCAAGTCGGGACCCAACCAACAACGGGTCAGTTACGCAGCGGCTTTCAGGGCCAACGAACTGTGTGTCGCCGTAATGACCGAACCCCAACATGACCTCACGGCGGAGCAGGCCATCGGTGTACGGACTTGTTTGGAGCAGAAGTTAATGGAAGAACTTCTTAACCCAGTGACTTCTGCTCAAACGGCTAAAGTCCGATACCGTGGCAAAGCACATTTTAGCGAGGGCGTTCTTAAACTTTGGTGCGAGGACGACGTCGCTCTGATGTGGCTCCGCCGCGCGGTCGCCAACGTTGTTTCACCAATCGCAGGGACGAAGCTTGTGGTCCGACCACAAGCAGACATCCAGCGACGAATCCTGTGCGGGCTCTTTGTGCCGGATCCCGCACCGGAGATTAACATCTTGCGCCAAATTCTGGCCGCACACAACGAGTCTGTCAACATCAACTCCTGGGCACTCGTCAAGGCGGAGAAGCAAACAGAGCGGGAAGTACCCGGTATCTATTTGCTCCTCCGCGTACCGGAGTCTGACGTTGACAGACTAAAACAACAAGACCGGCGCCTTTACTACCTCTTTGGGAACATCTATGTCCGCATCCTAGAAGAGGACTCTGGTGCAACCAGCTCTAAAGGTGCCGCTCACACCCCCGCCCAACCCCAACTACCATCGACCGGAACATCTAAGTCCGATGGTAAAACACCCGAGTGCGTACCGGTGGGGATGGATCCACATGTCGATCCTCCATCTACACCCAAGACCGACGAGTGCTTTCTCGACGTGGAGGGGAGTGATGCCAGCGACAGCTGCCTCAACTCCTCTCCCATCAGGCACTCATAGGTCCATCCCCATCCTCCAAACCAACCTCCAGCACAGCCTCACTGCGACGGCTTCCCTGCGCAGAGCGCTGGAGGAAAACCCACGCACAATAGCCCTGATCCAGGAGCCGTGGCTCAGAAAGGGCAGGATCTGTGGACTGCTCAACATCGGAGGGAAGCTTCTCCTGGACTCCACTGTAAGCAATCCCAGAACTTGCATTTTTACCCCCAAACACATCCAAACACCGCTAATTACCGAATTCTGTTCCAGAAACTTAACAGCTATTAAAGTCCCCACAGGACCTGGCGACCGAACGCAGGACATTGTGCTTGCGTCCGTGTACATGCCAGGTGACGAAGACATACCACCACCAGAGCTCGTGTCGCTAGTCGAGTACTGCGAGAGGGAGAAGCTCGAGCTCGTCATCGGCACAGACTCCAACGCGCACCACACTCTGTGGAGCAGCGACAAGAACAACGCCCGTGGAGAAGAGTTGGTAAATTATCTTTTTACTACTGATCTTACACTACTGAACAAAGGCTCCGAGCCGACATACGTCAGCTCCCGAGCACAAACCATTATTGACCTCTCCCTATCCACAGCCGGGGTGTCGCAATCCATCTCTGACTGGCGGGTCTCTCGTGAGGCATCCTGTTCAGATCATAGATGGATACGCTTCAACCTCAATATAACCTTACCAACACCAAAACCGAGGCGCATTCCGCGGAAAACGGATAAGCCTAAATTTGCAAATTTAGTCCGCTCTTCTGTCAACATCGGGATTGCGCCACACACAGAAGTAGGAGTCGATTACATCGACGAATACGTAAATAAACTAACGCACATTTTAACCCACAGCTATGAACAATCCTGCCCCCTGGTGCTCCCAAAGGCGGGACCAAAACGTCACTGGTGGAATCCCGAACTGCAAAAACTACGTCGCAAAGTAAGGAGGCTCTTTAACAGAGCAATAAACACCAGACTTAACGCGGACTGGAGAAACTACCAAACCACGAAGACAACTTACAAACAACGGATACGTCTCAGAAAACTGGAATGTTGGAAACGTTTTTGTACAAACATAGAAAATAACAGTCAGGCAACTAGGATAAGGTATCTTCTAGCAAGTGAACCAGACCAATCGCCTGGACACCTGAAAAAACCTGACGACACCTACACCAAAACAGATGCTGAAACAAGTGAGCTACTTCTCGAGACTCACTTCCCTGGTTGTCGGATAACCGAAGACCACACATGGGAAGAAGAATCCGAACGAGCACCAGACAGCCAAGACTGGAACACAGCCCAAAACCTTATAAATCCAGAGACGGTCAGTTGGGCAATCAACAGCTTCCTCCCCTTCAAATCGCCAGGACCAGATGGGATATTCCCAGGTCTCCTAAGATGGTGCGGTGACATAATAATTGACCACTTAGTCACAATTTTCCGAAGCTGTATCGCCCACCGATACATACCTCGGAAATGGAGGGAAGTGAAGGTAGTATTCATACCAAAACCAGGGAGGAGCGACTACACACTTGCAAAATCATTTCGACCAATAAGCCTGACATCGTTCCTCCTCAAAACCTTAGAGAGATTATGCGACCAGGAAATAAGAGGTAACACTCTCCTACGCAATCCCTTACACCCACACCAACACGCATACAGTAAAGGCAAATCAACAGAATCAGCACTACACAGTGTAGTATCTCGTATCGGAGATGGATTAGCCTCAAAACAACCGACCTTGGGAGCCTTCATTGACATTGAAGGAGCCTTTGATAAAACAACATTCACTAGTATTAACCTTGCCTTGGAAAGATATGGCGTCTCTCCGACACTAGCTGAGTGGATAAACAACATGCTGAAATATAGAGCAATACAAGTCACAATCAACACAACTACCAGAGGCATTGTAGCCAGAGGCTGCCCACAGGGCGGAGTTCTCTCGCCGCTGCTCTGGAACATAGTAGTAGACGAACTCATCCGTAAACTGAACGGCCGGGGCCTATTCACAGTGGGATATGCAGACGATCTTGCTATCCTAGCCACCGGATGCTTCGAAAACACACTATGCGACCTCATAAAATCTGCTTTCAAGACAATTGAAACCTGGTGCACGAGTCACGGGTTATCAGTTAATCCAACTAAAACGGAACTAATATTGTTCACACACAAAAGGAATGTGAACAACCTTAGACTTCCCAAACTATTCAATACTGAAATAACACTTACAAATGAAGTCAAATATCTTGGAGTCATACTAGACAACAAACTACTATGGAACAAGCATCTTGACTACAAACTACAAAGAGCGTGCACAACCTTCTTCCAATGCAGTAGAATGCTCGGGAAAACATGGGGGTTGTCACCTAAGATAACAATGTGGCTATATACAGCCATAATAAGACCGACATTAACATACGGAGCTATAGTATGGTGGACCAGAACCGAGCTAAGCACCATCATCACCAAGTTACAACGTTTCCAAAGACTGGCATGCTCCGCTATAACTGGTTGCATGAGAACAACACCGACGGCTGCTCTAGAAATAATTCTGGGATTAGCCCCGCTTGACCTGTATATACAACAAGAGACGGCGATGTCTGCTATCAGATTAAAACACCTGAACCTATGGGGAAACACTAGGAGCCCACACGCACACATTCTGGATAGAGCGATGGCCTATGAACCCCTGCTATCTGCCCCGTGCGACAGGATCCCCAAACAACAAACATACCAGAAACATTACCGCATCCAACTACACGAGAACCGGAGCGATCAATCAGGGCTCCACGAAGTCCGTGTGTACACCGATGGCTCGAAAACCAAGCAGGGTACGGGAGCCGGGGTACACTCCCTGGATCTCAATATGAACATATCGCTAACGCTTGGCACACACAGCTCTATTTTTCAATGCGAATGTGTGGCCATAACCGAAGCTGCTGCTGCAATCAACCGAAGAGAGGTCGACGGCTACAACATACGGATTCTCTCAGACAGCGCAGCAACACTCAGAGCATTGGAGAGCCACAGCTGTAACTCTAAGCTCGTCTACGAATGCCACCTTGCCCTGGAGAGTATCGCTACAAAGAACAATGTAACTCTTCAGTGGATAAAGGGACATAGCGGATCACTGGGTAACGACGCCGCAGATGGACTAGCGAGGAGGGGATCGGAAACCCAAACAGAAGGTCCACCGCCGTTCCTACCTCTGCCCTTCTCTCAGCTACGCACATGGATGCGGCTGCGCACCCGTAACCAACACAACGAACGCTGGGCACAGACGACGGACTGCAGGCAGTCCAGAGCAGCACTACCGGCCACCTCACCGCGGCTGACCCGTCGTCTGTTAAGACTCAAAAGACAAGATCTTCGCACCATCGTTGGTACCCTCACGGGACACTCTCCTTTGAACAAACACCTCTACAACATCGGAGCAACAGACAGCCCACTCTGCAGAGGGTGTCTGACCGAAGAAGAATCAGCAGCCCACGTAATCCTGGAATGCGTGGGAGTTGCATCACAACGTGAACAAATCCTTGGAACACCGAGGTCACTCCGCGAAGCCTGCGAAGACCCCAGGAAACTTCTGTGCTTCTGGGCGGAGTTAGGCTGGCTAAGTATTTAACCAGATCTCCCACACGCACAATGGACCAACTGGAGTCCAATTGCGGAAAAGGGAGTCCATTTACATTTACATTTACATTTACAGGGCATTGTATCGTTGATCTATAATGCAATGCTTTGTGATAGGTAATGGTTACCACTTAACATCTGGTGGACCATGTGCTTATTCCATCTTCAAGTACCTTAAACTTAATTATGACACCTACCACCTAAGTAGAAGATAAGCTGACATGTATATAATTATGTAAGCTATAAATAATTTGAATTTTAAATAATCTATAGCACTCAGACATAAAACAAACATCCATGTTCACCACGTAAATGTTTATCCTGGGCGGAACTCAAACCCGCGACCTATATATAACAAAAGACTGAAGGATATAGTTTGCCCAAAACAATCAGCTTCACATTCATTTATATCCAAATTTAACATGTTTTTTGGTCCGCTTCTCTACAATACACTAAGGGCATAACTTATAAAAATCTGTCAAAAGATAAGCGATGCTTAAACTATTGCCATCTCTTACCTTTGGATACTGACAAACAGTGACAGGGCTAACTTTAAGCAATGGTTAAATTTAAGTAGCGTTTATAAGTAAGGGGGTCAATACATTAGCTAATATTTATCCTCTTAATTACAGCAATTGCAAAAAAACCTTAAGGATACTCAATTAAGTAAAATAACGTATTAGTGTTAGCAATAACTTAGATTTATATAAGTTAAGTTGTACTAAGATTTTTCATAATTGTATTAGTTCTACCTTAAACAGGAGGTGATTATTTTAAATTTAATTTTAGCTCTTTTCGCCGGAGACACAGGATTACCTAGTTCAGGCTGTATTCTCTTACGTTGATGTTTAAACGTGATCTTGTGTTTAAATTATGTACCATGTTAAATTCTTGAATGAATTTTTATTTATTTATTATTTTATCTCAGAAGGCAGAGGCTACTACCAACTGAGCTATGAGGCAAGATTTCTATGTTTATGCAATTGGATTATTAGTGTTTTTGCTAGTTGCCGAACGGAGTTTCGCGCTTATGTTAAGCTTCAAAACTGCTTGTTAAACATAACAAGACAGAGCAATAACGGATCTAGAACTAATTAATCAAGCAAGTCAAACACGCTGACAGTGATCTGAGTAATGCTGAGGACGTACACATGTGTGTTTGTGGTATGCCTCACGACATATACCTTCAGATTATTTGTACTAATACAACGTACGTATTTATAACTTCCATTTAGGTACGTTAGTAATTGATAGTTAACACTATAAGATTGCTACATTCATACAGAAAGAGAGATTAGATAGAGAGTGTTCCGGAGAATTGTTTGAAACAGTGCCTGCTGCTTCTTTCTATCTTTGCACAGCTCGACATAGGCAGAAGTATCATCCACATACATTGACACCTATAACTTCTCGCACTTTGAGGTTAAAGAGGATTTTTCTACCGCGAACAATAAAGCTGTGGAATGGTCTCCCTGCCGAGGTTTTCCCAAGAGACTACAATATGCAGCGTTTCAAAAAGGGCGTTTTAAAATTCTTAAAAGGGTCAGCAATGGGCATGAAATACCTCTTGATGTCACTGGCGTCCATAGGCTACGGGACCGCTTACTATCAGGAGGATGGTATGCCTGTTTGCTATTTTAATAGAATTTAAAAAGAGCATAATAAAAGTTTACTAATGGTGCCTTTAAAGTTTTTAACCGATGAAAGCTCGTTTTTTCTTGAAAAACGGTCAAATTTTTGACAATTTTTAATATATATAATTAGAAGCGTCATCAGTTACGGAACATTATTATTAATAATATACCGTTACCCATGACGCTTCGTTTTCCCTTTAAAATCTGACAAATTTTCGAAACCTCGTTAATTTTTGTCGGTTTTCAATGGGAAAACGAAGCATCATCAATAACATCGTAACAAAATAATATAGGATTTCATGGTCTATACCTTTTTTTAGAGCGTTTTACGTTTTAAGTCGAAATATTTTTATTCAGAAGAAACCTGAAAGTACTTTTTAAATCGTAACTTTTTAAATTTACACATTAAGAATTATCTTAACGCGATCAAACAGAGAAGAATGGGCAAGAACCTCTGCTTGGCTTATTTTTTGTAACGTCTTTGTTACAATTATTATTTATAACAATATGTACTTTGTTTTTGAGGGATTTGGAGACGTCCACCCAAGTTTTTTTCTCATGTTCATCTTCATCATCACCTATAAAATTCCACCGCTGGACATAGGCCTCCCCTCATGAGCATTGTTTGTCCCGTAATTTGTCATCTCAAATCATCAAAAAATTTATAATAAGCTTATTACAGAGATTACATTTTACAACATTTTTATAGTTATTGACAGATAAATTGTATAATAATGTATGTTGGTCTCTATGGTATTTACATCTAAGTTAATTAATAAATTGTGCTTTTTCTTTGTTGTTTTTTATTAATGCAATTTTATTAATGGTCTGCAGTATAAAGATCAAGAAAAACAATAACATTTTTATATTTTTCAAAGCAAGCATAATTTGGTTTTAAATTTCAATTAATTTTAGAACACTAACAATAAAATGGATATTCACTTTGAACTCAGTAACAATAAAACTCAATTCAATAATATCAAAACAATAATTTCAAACGGCACCCACTTATCCTTATTTCTCAGTCGGCCCCTTTGTAGCAAAATGCTCGTAGCAACATGTACAAATTGTCTACGATATTCGTAGCTTCGTAGCGGCGTAGCACAGAGCTAGAATACTAGGTATAGAGTATACATTATGACTGCTGCGTATCGCGCAATAGGAATGACGACTGAAAATTTCTAATAACTCCGTCATTAACATTATCAAAAAATATTGCACAAGTATTTTTTTTCTTATGACGATTAATAAAAAAAATACTAAGATATAGTGCGTTGAAGTTCCGCGTGACATCACGGCTTAATTTACTTTACATAGCCATAACTATATTTATTTATTTATTGTCAATTAAACAAAAAAATTACAAATAAAATTCCGCGTGATGTCACGGCTTAATACACTTTTTACATAGCTGTGACGTCACTAGCCCCCACTCCCGAACTTTGCCGCTCTTTATCTCCGTAAATTTTTATTTATTTAACAAATAAAAAAAGGTGTCATATATTTTCTGTTGATCATGTGACGGATTAATTTGAAATATATATTTTTACCCAGCCGTCATGCTTTGGGGCTGATCACTACTATATCTCTACGCTTCCGTTTCGAAGGAAACGCAGACCAGAGTGCCTAGTGCGAGCTAGCTTTGACCAGCTCCATCGCGTTTCCATTTACGCAAATTTATATGAAATCGAGGTAGCGCCATCTAGTGAGAGACACATGGCACTGACTCCTTTCCATATAAATTAACGTAAACGGAAACACGATCGAGCTGGTAAAAAAACACGCACTAGACACACCGGTCTCGAATCCAGCGGCGTTGTGTTGCGTTCTAAGATAAGTATTTCTTTGATCGCGAACGAAATGACTAAACAGCGATGACAACATCTTGTTGATACATGCATATTAAAACGTTGGTCTTTAAAAGCAAAAAGTATAATGCACAACACGTCAATGCAGACGCGCGGGCGCCGCTAGACTGTCGAGAATCGCTCGTACCACGCGCCTTCGAGGCCAGTTCTATATAAATCTATGCATTGAAACATGCATGATGCTCTGTGGTTAGGTACGTCCCGCATTATTTCCCGCTCCCCGCCCAGCGTCCGCTGTCTTTGTGTCCGTAGCCATAGCTTGCAGCGGCGACACAGATTAACACATTTGACCTTGAATACGTAAAATCATTTTTAAAGTGTTGTATGACTGTTTGGTCTACTTATTTTGCCGAGTATCCTCACTATTATAGCTCAGGTCTATAAACTCGTGCCGAGACCTATGGCAAAATCGGCTCTTGGCGGCGATTGCTGTCAAAATATAAGTGACCCCATTGGTAAATGTTATTGATTATTTCAAAGATTTTCATGCTTAGTTTGCCCCTTTTTTAATACATTTAGAGTTTTTATTGTAAAAATTAACCAGTAGGATAATTATTTGTTCTTTATATCTCTTGTATGCTTGTAGAAATTGCCAACTTGGTTCACTTCATATATCGTTCTTTAATAATATTACTCTGAGTACGGCGGTGCTTTGAGTACATTCACAGCATCCTTATTTTAACAAAAAGGTCTAGAAATAAGTACGCTATTTTGCTACTTCACTTTGTTGAACGCTATCTTTATCTGATGCGCGATCGTGTACGGGAATCAAATTATAAATACTGTAAGATAAAATTATAATTAAGCTACTAGGTATATGTATTTTAAGTAATTTAGGAATTTTTATGATTATGATCTTTAAGAAAAAAAACAATCATGTGGTTCCCATAACACAAGCTTTGCTAGGGCTGTATGATGTTGTGTGATGAATGTCCAGCAGTTAGTTATTAGAATTTCGCTGCTGGACCACATAACTAATATCTAAAGCTGACATCGCACAAGGGTTGTGGATGTGGATTGCTGGACTGAAGTGGAAATGGGCACTTTGCTATAATGGACGACGGAAGATGGCCAAGGGCAGTCACATAGTGACCCAAAGACCACTCGCCCGATGGTCGAACGACATTGTGGACGTAGCTGGGACTCTGTGGATGAAGCTTACAAAGGACCGGAAAGAGTGGCGTGATAAAGAGGAGTGGCCTATACCCAACGGCGAGTGTTATCGTGCCAAAGAGGAAGCTAATGTTGGTGATAATGTTTTTGAGGTTTTTTTTTGTGTTTTATTCTTAAATTTTAAATAATAATGTGTTTTATATGTATTATGTAATCTGGTATAAAATATTTTATTTTATTGTAATGATGATGATGATGTCAAGTTCTTCATCATCATCATCATCAATAGCCTATAGCAGTCTACTGCTGGACATAAGCCTCCCCTAATAAGCGCCATTGCGCCCTGTCCTGAGCTCGACGCATCCAGCTTCTACCAGCAGCCTTTGGCAAATTGTCACTCCACCTGTCTAGGGAGCATCCTACATTACGTTTGCCGAGCCGCGGTCTCCACTCAAGAACTCGTTTACCCCTACAGTTATCGATTCTTCGGTAGATATAGCCAGTCCACTGTCACTTCAGATTGCTAATTCTCTACTACTTATCCTAGTTATAATTTGTAAACTAATAAAAACCTGTTTATGATCACAAAGCAATGTTGAAATCGTTCGTTGCTGCAACGCCCTCTGCTAGTTTCTTGAGCCACAGTCATAAATAGCGGGTTCTACGTACGATTCATATCATCTCTCCGTAATGCAGTGGAACCTACTTCACACACAATATTTGCCCTGGCACTACGTTTCATTGTGGACGTGAGGCGATTTTAACATTTAAGGCGATCTAGCACGAGCGGTCGAGTTTGGTGGCTAGATCAAGCAATCAGTCAGATCTGTCTCTATCTGTCTCAATCTCTGTCTCCTCTGTTGATAATCCAGTAAATAGCTTATTCAATAAATCTAAAACATAAACGCATTTGTCATAAATTCAACAAAAAACACTAAAATAATTATAACAATGGTAGAAGATGGATGCGTCGAGCTCAGGATAGGACACAATGACGCTCATTAGGGAAGGCCTATGTCAAGGTAGACTGCTTTAGACATATGCTGATGATGATGATGATGATAATGGTAATGTGAACTGACGATACAAAAATCGAGCTCAAATTTTGGTTAAAATGGCTTAAGCAGACAACTTTTAGTAGAAAATAACCATTACGTTAATTTTTTCAGACCTACACATAGTATTTTAGCTCGAAATTGAATAACTGAACGCAAAATAACAAAGGCGCGAATAAAATGTATTCTACATTCAAATTACGTTTGAACTGATGTCGTGTTGACTGATAGTCTGAACACGCCCTTACATACACTGAGCCCCAGAAGCGGACATTTTATTGCTTTTGAAGCATTTATTTACAGCGCTGTAGCTAGAGACAGCTTTCTCGAATTTATTACGTCTAAAAGCATTGGTTATTTGAAATGAAGATGTTAGAGATACGATATTAAATTATGTCGGGAGTTTTATTCGTCTTCAGTACCTTAACAACCGCTGACATGTCTTGTTTGA
Organism: Horisme vitalbata; assembly: GCA_951804965.1. Taxonomy (NCBI): domain Eukaryota; kingdom Metazoa; phylum Arthropoda; class Insecta; order Lepidoptera; family Geometridae; genus Horisme; species Horisme vitalbata. Next base: position 3,007,703 of record OX638096.1, read on the forward strand.
TATAATAATCAGTATATTCATGGTTTCGAGCTAGAAAGCTTGTAGAATTTAAGTGAAGTGAAAGTGAAAGTGAAAATTTCTTTATTCAGTACGAACATTACAGTATACACTTTGAATCGTCATTTTTTTGTCATTTTTTTTTCATTTATACCTATTCGTAACGCGACCAAACAGAAAAAAATTGGCAAGTAACTCTGCTAGGCTTATTAGCTTATCGCTGAAAACGATCTTTTACGAAGCAAAGCTTTAGAGGATGGCAGTGCACGTAATTGTTATGTAAGATAATACATAACTATTAATACAATGTTGAGAAGCCTGTGTATAGTGTGTTTTGTGTATAGCCACTAAGACTATACACAAAAGTTTTGTAAATTATGCTATACAATTTTATCCTAAAACATACAATCATAATAAGAATATACTAAGTATAAGAAAGTGATAAATAATGTTGGTAAGATTTGAGTTTAAAAGTGTGATGTTGATGTTGCTCTTCTGATAGTGAGTGATAAAGCATTCCACAACCGCACAGCTTGGGCTGTGAACGAGCTACAGTAAAAAGATGAATGATGGTTATGAAACAAAAAAGCTATATATATGGGGCCTTATTATTATAATTATTGTTTCAAATGTTATAGCTATATGTATTTAGTATTGTGGATTTATTGTATTTTTTTAAATGAAATTATCGTATTTTATGACATGCCAATGTTATATAAAATAAAGATATGGTTATATAAATGAAATTAAATGAAATTAAAATAGGGATATAAATAAGGACAAAAAAGCTTGGGATGAAACTGTCTCCAACACCCTCAAAAACAATGTAATAGTTAAGTATAATATTGTAAAAACGACAAAAGAAAGCAACATACAGTCGAATTGAGAACCTCATCCTTTTTGAAGTCGGTTAAAAATATAAGCCTAGCAGAGTTTCTTGCCAATTTTTCTCTGTTTGATTGCGTTACGAATTGGTGTAAATTTAAAACATTGACGATTCAAAGTGTACTGTAATGTTAATACTGAATAAAAAAACATACTTTATATAACTTTTATAGTATGTAGTGTGCATTACTGAATAAACAACTCCCCAAGCTGGGCATGCGGGTTGTGGATCGCATATCTTTTCGTTCTGCCAACGCTGCTGCCTGTCGGCGGCCAGGGAATTTAGCCGAGCAAGTGTTAGGCGGTGTTATGTCGCAATCAGCCGACCGCCAAGCCCCGTTTGTTATTCAGCAGGGTAAACCACGGGCTGGTGAGGTTGACTTAGGTTCTGGAGATGGGGATTGGAACCCCTCACACCCATTTCTGAACCACCATACATCAAAGAACTAAACTCATCATTGGATGATTCTAGGTTATCAAGATGATGGTGATGTTGATGATGATAACGTTGCCAAGATTTCGAAAAAATAATATTAAACCTATGAAACCTTTTTACCTTTGAAACATTAGTTTTTGTGAAGTACTGTTTTATCAAACTTACATTGAATTATTTTTGCACGCAACATTTAATTTACCAAAATTAGCATTTTCAAAAGCATAACGATGGATAATAGTTTCCTATAAACGTATTGTTTTCAAGCGTGTGGTGACCGTCATTTGACGGGACCGAAGTGAAATTGTATCTTCTTCTATATAATAGCAAGGCCACTACAGGGTTTTATTTCAACTTCCACACCTGGCTCTTCCAATAACAGCTTAATCCATTCAGTATTTTTTTTATATTCTACAACTTTTTTAGAACTTTCCTCTATAACATTAGGTACAAGTACGCTACATGGCTGTCACGTTCGTAAGTGGCAAACCCTGAAAGACGCTGATTAAATCATCATTTATACATGTGAAAAGCCTATGATGACATAGCTACACAGCTAGTACTAGGTTGGCAACACAATAAAGTACACAACCTTACGTATCATAAGCGTACCGAAAAATATTGGCCAATGACAAAGCGTTATTTTGAATCTACGCTTTCTCATTGGCCGAAATTTTACGCCTACGATCCGAATACTTTTTCACTAGTATTCGTGATAGTCTATGATGTCTATTGGCGGATCCGTTTCCGACGTTGCTTACCAACCTGCTTTTGTTAAAATGAAACCATGAATGGAAAAGCTATTAGTCTTGACAATCTTTAACATACTGGCCAGAATCTTTCAAGTAACATGTCATGTTTAAAATGATCTGAATCCGCTATATTACGACCGTAAATTTGAAGACGCCATACGCATCCGAACCCCGTAATTTTCAGGTAAGAACCGCACTTGTTCACAATTAATAAGAGCACAATATTTCTTGTAACCGCTAGGGTTGCCTCGTAAATAATATAGAATTAATTTTGATTGCGCTGTCAATTTCTTAATACCCTGAAAATTGGTTGGGTTCCGGGCCTTTTGCTGGGTGATTTGTTGTTTTTGTTTTGTTTGGTATTTTACGGGTTTTGGGGAAATTTCCATATGCCCTAGTTTCCCGGATACAATATTATACAACAGTTCTTGACCTATTTTGTTCCATTTAAGATGAAGGTGGAATTTTTTGAACGTAAAAACTTATTTATTTTCATCTAATAAAATCGTTTTTGAATTAACCAATTATTTTTTTTAAAAAAACTTCGTATTTTTGACTACATTATAGAAAACTAAACATATTAAATTATGCATAATAAATTTCTGGTTGTTATTTCTTTAAAGGACAATGCCGTCTGATGTATGGCGCTCGGTACCAATGCTAAAGTGATTGCGTCAAAACGAAACCTAATTTTTTCGAAAGATATTACAGTGTTATTCATGGAATACTAAGTCTTTTTTTAAGATAAACGTAACAAATTGTTTTAATTTGATATTAGTTCTAGAGTTTATTTAAAAAAAAATACCTTGTGTGTTCAGTTTTGTCTACATAATTATAAGTATTGCACTATAAACATTTAACATCTATAAGGAAAGGTTTATATACCTCACACATATAGGTAAAAGGGTATTTTAACTTCTACTTCGTAGGTAGGACATTACATACCTACATTACTACTGTGTTCTACTTTATATTATTTTCAAACAATGATAGTGACGAGAAAGTAGATGGGCATTTACATCATTTATGGTTATACTAGGTATTAGTACTTACTGGTAAAGGTGAAATCCAAGCTAAGATCCAAGATCTTAACACATTCATCACAACCATGAAAAGGCCATGGATGATTATTCCAAACTATGCTGGTTTCGCGTCACCGGTTATTAGCAAACAGACACAGTTTACAGAATACACTGTTACATAATGCCACAGAACACTCTAGCGAGAGCATATTATATACATAAAGATAGGAGGTAGTTTAGTTGTACCACAAAAAAGTTTTTGATCCAACTTCTATAATTATACAAAGTGAAAGAATTCTAATGTTTTCAGTCGATTCTACTGTCTAAATAATTAAAAGTGAGGGTAGTTGCAGTGTCATGGCGCCGTGCGCCGGAAACCAAGTCAACGAAAGAATTTTTTATGTGATTATTAATTGAGTCGGTGTGTAAAACTAAAGAAAATGTTATTTATAAAATAAAGGAAATTTTATGGGATACGATTGGTTTTGACGCAATTGGTACGGGTTATCGGCATTCTCCTTTGGTTAGTATCTTCCTATCATATGATGTATGTCTGATCCTACTGCAGGACGAAGGCCTCACTTCCCTCATTCCACACTTCCTGATCTAGAAATTCGCTTGCCATTTTACAACGTTTTTAAATACATTCAACTCATCACGCCACCTCCATCTAAGACGACCACTTGGTCCAGCATATTTTTTTATGATAATATTCAGTAATTACTGCAGAAATAAAACAAAAACAAAAATATACAAATCAATTTAGCAAAGCGTTTTAACGAAGTTTGACAGCCCTATAAGTATTTATTCGTCCCGTAAGCCTATGCACGGCAAGTTATCATCAATCATCTCTACTCACAAATCAAATGTTTACCTGCTAAGCCCATAACGTAACACAAACATGCACGTTTCGCATGAATGTATGACTTGCCTCCATTTACACCAGTTAAGTGAAAAAAGTCTTATAAATTTGAATTAATTTTGTAATCCAAGAAAATTTTTGTTTGTGCTTGAAAAATTAAGTTTATAAAGGAAAATATTATTTCTTGTAAATATTTTATTCTGTACATTAATATTGCTGAATATTTACGTGTAAAAACTTTATCAATTTACCAAGCTCAAACTAAAATTTTCTTGGATTCAAAATAAATTTTATTAATTGTTGTGGATTGCCACTGAACAATAAATCAATAACTTATGACTAGGTTGTTAAATAAATTTGCTCCCTGTGTTTACTCTCTGAGAGGAACCCAGCTAAATAACTGTATAAGAGATTTAATACCATCTTTTAATACCAAGGACATTTCTCAAATTTAGTTTTTTCAAACAACCAGTATAGACATCGGAGATTAATGCGATTCGGAAATTAATGCGTCTTTAGCGAAACGTGATAAAAAATATCTAGTAAATACCTTTTTTTTGTATTTTTCATGATAGTCGCAAGACCGAGGGATGAGCTCGAAGCGCTAGTCTGACTAGGGCCTGGTGGAAACTTCAGTTAACGTCTTGTTCCATCAAGCCGAAAACCGTGGCATGGAGGAACACTATTAATAATTTGCAAGAAATCACGATCCTCATCTATGGGGGAACGGTTAAAAAGGATAAGGAAAGAAAAGTATTTTTTATTTTATTTAGTAGGAACATTACAGTACACTTTAAATCGTCAATATTTTTAATTTACACCTATTCGTAATGCGATCAAACAGACAAGAATTGGCATGATAACTCTGCTTGGCTTAAAAGACAAGCCAAGAATAAGACAAGCGAGCTATATTTTTTGTTTCGAGAAGGCGAGATTTCTAATTGATTACCATTTATTATTAAGGATTATCATTACAAAAAATGTTCTGAGTTGCTGTGCTTTACGAACACGCAGTGCGTGGTTGCAGACACAAGCCATCCTCACCTGTACCCTGGTCACCCTGGTGGTGCACCCTGCTAACTATCAAACGGGGCTCTAGCGGCCGGCTGATTGCGGCACAGCGCAGCCTAACATTGGTATAGCTACATCCCCTGACCGCCAACGGGCAGCAGCGTCGGCGGTGCGAGAAGTTGTGCCTTGCAATCCACAACCCGGCCCAAGCCCGGCGTGGGGATTATGGGTATATCTCGCTTTATTAGGGGAGGCCTCTGTCCAGCAGTGGACTGATATAGGCTGGTGTGGTGGTTGCAGATTAGCAGACGGTGCAGTTGGGATCGATCAGTGAATGTGTGGTATAGAAGGTATAAAATCATCATTATCAACCTATAGCAGGATGGATAAAGAAGGTACGTTCAAGACAAAACCTCAAAGTTTGCCTAACAACGATACAAACTTTAAAAACTACACCACCCCAAAAGCCTCACTTAAAACTACTAAAATTAGACGTCAAATTAAACTTGTGCAACTTTTAATGAAGTCCCGTATTTTTGCGGCGGCTCGCCCAGTGAAAGTGCATATGCGGCTGGAAACTTTTCTTGTTATCGGCGTAGTCAGAGTTTTAATCTTGTTTATAGTGCTAAACGCTAGCAACACTAAGGAGATTTATATGAACTTTGAAATTAAAAGTACAAATGTTATAATTTTGTAATTTTTATTGCAAAATTACACCGTTTCGCATTGGACCAGTGTGGCCAGCCTGATGACAGGGGTATGTTATGGGCATCCACCACCAGCCTGATGACAGGAGTATGTCATGGGCATCCACCACCATCCTGATGACAGGAGTATGTCATGGGCATCCACCACCAGCCTGATGACAGGAATAATGTCATAGGCATCCAGCACCAGCCTGATGACAGGAGTAATGTCATGGGCGACCACCACCTGCCTGGTGATATGCGTGTCACGGGCGACCACCTCACTGCCTTGACCTGCCTGGTGCCGAGCGTGTCACGGGCGACCACGACCTGCCTGATGACATGCGTATCATGGGCTACCACTACCCACCTGATAGCAGCCCCTACTTCATGGGGGACCACCACACTCTGACGACAGGAGTGACGTCTGTTCCGTGAATGACGTCACTTCCCTTAGCAACAACCACCTATGGGGCATACCTCTGCTCTGTCACACCCCATTCCTGGCTATAGGGAGTGACTTCAGCACTGTTGGTGTCTGCTGACGTCACTTCCCGTATCAACATTCAACCATGGAGCATACTTGCTCCGTCATATATATTATAAATATTTTTTATGGACAATATCACAACTATTGACTTCGTATAATGCGTAAAAATATAGTGCGTTAAAGTTTGCGTGATGTCACGGCTTAGTAAACTTTTTACATAGCCGTAACGTCACGAGTCCCTCTCCCGAACGTTGACACTCTTTATCTACGTAAATTTTTATTTATTTGATAAAAAAAATATACATTTGAAAATCGGATGGCAGTTGTGAACAACCACGGTCTTAATAACCTCCTTTCATACTCACTTTGTTATAAAAATAGCGAGACATACTAATCTCACTCAATGACAGACAGATTTTCAATAAATACCTCTCTACAATCACCCATATAATCCTAACGAAGGTTCTTCCATACAATGTTACACACATGGAAGCTAAATGAGCGTTCATACGGCCAAATAACCAAAACACCACGTTTCATTATTTTTTAATCTTCATTAAACGTTGGGGTAAAAGAATTCTTGAGTGAAGACGGCGGGTCGGCAAATGTAGTGTAGGTCACCATCCGGCCAGATGGAGTGACGATCTGCGAAAGGCTGCTGGTAGAAGCTGGATGCTTCAAGCTGATGACAGCGCGCAAAGACGCTCATTAGTGGAAGCCTATATCCATCAGTGCTATAGGCTGATGAATCTTCATTAAAATTGAGTTAAATATTAAACTATTGGATAAAGGCTTTCCAGTTTAATAAACTTCAACACAAATCGATGCAAAATACATGAAAGCTTTTATGATACAAGCACAGTATAGTGAAATGTTTTCTAAGTTGCGGGTTATCCATTATTATTATAAGGTGCAAGTTTGTTAACCAAGATTTAAAATGTGAAATGTTTCTTTTGAGTAAGGCTAAATTTTAGTGGCTTATAATCATTGTAAATTATCATCATCATCATCAGCCTTTAGCAGTGTACTGCTGGACAAAGGCCTCCCCCTAAGACTCACTCATCCCGCGGGCGAAATGTCCACTACGAAAAAAATCTTATCAGATTCCTACCATACTTCAGCGAGCGAAAATATTAAGCTCATAAACAGTTGGCTGGATGCACTGGCTGAAGCCATTTGAACGCTTTCGTTACACACATACAAAGTAAACGTTACAAAAACGTGTGTCCTTTTCATACAATAGAACTTCACACACGAAAATTCTCTCAATTTCGATTCAATTTAGATATTTTCCTGCTTTTCCTTATACGGTTTATACAGAGTGTTCTTTTCCAATGTACTTTTCACAATTTCCGGGGAGCCTAGCCTCTAAGCGGGCGCGAGAATTCAATTTCAGAATTTGATACTTCGAACATTGTTTTTTTATTATTCAATTGATATTTATTTCGGCAAGTTAGTTTTGAGTTGATTTTTCAATGTTTGACTGTAATTTATGCATAGAACGGGATAGGGTAGGATTTAAGATAAATAAATATAAATAATGCGGGACGTAATCACACAGCATCATGTAGCCCCAAACTAAGCAGAGCTTGTATTATGGGAACCACATGATTGATATATAAAGATGTACTTACGTAACTGCAATAACCATTTTTTATCAAATGAACGTCAAATATCTCTCTGAAATTGATTCCCATCGAAAATGTAATTTGGGTGTGAGTCTTCTTAGAGTAGATTCCATTTTTTTTTATCTTCAAATAACAGACACCTTTTTTTAGGTACGTTTTTAATAATGAAGTGGTAGAGATGTCGAACTATACTGATCAAGGCAAATGCGGAGACCCTTTATTTGTGGAAATCTTTTCATTTTGATACTTTTTTGGTTAATTGCTAATTGAAAATGGACACCATTTTTTTAATCTTGAACGACGGTTGTCAATTTTATTAAATTTTATTTTCTAGTGTTTTTGTAATATATGTCGTTTAATATTCATGGTATTATAACCGATAAATGTTAGATAAAACACACAAGTATTACTGAAATGGAATAAAAGAAGATTGAACGGGAATTCTCTGATGAAGAAAATTGTGCGCCGATCGTTTTTTGTTATATTCGCCATGGCTATAGCAGAAAACAGGACCTAACCGAAGACTCGACGACTGGACTTATAAACCGTACTACGTTGCCTCATATTATTATGAACAATTATTATACTTGATACTGGCGAAGTTGTGGATAACTATCCCAGAAGCCATTTAATAAAGAAGTGAAGTGAAAATGGCGTCTTACAGTCACCATATTGTATTTTTGGTCATTTTGTGTAGTCACCAATGTCACTCTCATAATCTTGATAAATAAAACAACTCATTAGTAAAAATCCGTCTAGCCGTATAGCCAAAGGAACTCAGCTACATACAAACATACACCCAAAAAACATTACCCTATTCAATCAATCAAGTAGAATTTATAAATGCCCGCTACGGCACAGCGCCAAGCATAAAAAAAATTACGTAACAATTTTTATTCATTTGGCCTAATATCGAAATTAAAATCTTATTATAAGAATGATATTAGTAGATTAACCCTCTTTGAACCCCAGATTGTTACTCGTATTAATCTCTGAAAAGCATGCGATTAAGTGATTATTTTAATTAATTAAAGAGCTTTCTAGAGCTTTCTATAATGACGCACCCTGTATAGCGACTGCCTCCTGAGATAGCTCGAGTATTTTCACCTTTGAAATGAGCCAAAATTGAAGGCACAGTGACAATAAAGTCAGCGAGTAAACTACCTACTATAGCTAAATTATTTTTGATAACTGTGATCATAAAATTCTTATTGTAAAGGTGAGCAACTTCTTTTTTTACAAAATTTATTCTAGCCAATAAGTAATTCATATTAGACCACTGCAGTAATATACTTAGGTATATTAGATTAATAAAAAAAAAATCGAACTGTCGAGGGAATATTTCTAACGTGTCGTTTCGAATATACTGCTGATCCTATTATGCTGAAATTGTTATTAAATATCAAATTTCAAAATTAATTTATACACAAATACACTTTGAATAGTATTTTTTTATTTTACACCACTTCGTACCGTGATCAAACAGAGAACTGACAAGAAACTCTGCTGGGCTTAATTGTTTACAATCTTTATTTTTCACTATTACATTGTTGACTCAACACTTTTAAACTCAAACTTAAGCTTCACCATTTGACATCTTCTTCATAAATTACTAATTCTCCAAACTTTAACTATGTAGTATTTATTTATGATAATAATTGATAATGTATATATTATTGTATTGTTATTATTATGTGTGTATTGGTATTTATATAAATTTGCTTACTTTATTGATTTGTTGCAGGCATGTTTGTTTTTGAACTGTGCTGCCATCCCTTGTGATTTTTTAAAGTTTTTATCGCTCTCTCGATCCAAAGGTTTCCTGGAAAAAATCGCTTTCAGTGATAAGGCCGCTCATTGCACCATTTTTTAAATGTCATTGTTTTTTTATGTGTTTCATGCAATAAAGTGTTCATTCATGGTATATATTATATTACCATGAAGGTTGTGAATATACAATAAATTATTCTCTTAAAACCGCGAAACTATTACAAAGACAAATCAAAGTTAACCAACAGCATTATTTGCTCTGTGAAAGCAGGTGAACGACAATGATCTTTAGGGCGAGATTCACAAATGGAATTTAAGTAATAGAATTATTAATTCATTTGACTCGAATTTAACTGGGAAGTAAAAATATTTATTATATTAGGTCCTTACATATTGAAATTGGCGCTTTGTATGGAGAATTTCGAGAGAATTGATTTCTCATTACATACATTTTTGTATTTTTTTTTTTTTGGAACTACATATCCTATTTCCTTAATATTTTGTGTGTATAATTGGGCAAAATTTTGAAAAGTATGCGTTACCTTTATTAATAAAATAAAACTAACAACAATTTATCATTTAAAGCGACAACACATGAAATGAACTATTTTTTAATTTTATTTTTTGGCGAAGAACTTTCCCAAAAATCGTATAAAATCGTATTTTCATTCTTTGTAATAATCTTACGTTCAGAATATAAATTAATTTTATATATGACTATCCAATGAAAAAAAAAATATGTACAAAATAAAATTGATTGATTCTTGTTGATTGCAAAAAGAGATAGAGTGAAAAAACGGCAATTTCATATGTGAGGACTTAATATCTTAAAAAAAATATATTCCAAGAGTAAATAGGTATAGCTAAACCTACTTTACCAAAAAATTTTGTCTAGAATTTTTTTTGCGTAAGGCATTAGATATTAGCCGCTTTTGTAAGTATTTTCGTTATTAAATCGATTTAATATCTAATTCACAATAATCTCATAAGAATAATTTACTTCATTTACTGCTAATGGCAAAAGTGCCGCATTTCAATCATCTCCCCAATCCACAGTGGCGGACCCAAAATGGGGATGTAAGGGAGGCGCAGCCTACCACCAGTATAGCCGAATTCCCTTGTTGTCGACGTTCAGCAACGTCGATGGTGCGTTTTGTGCTCTGCGATCCTCTACCCGCATGCCCAGCCTGAGGAATATGAGCATAATCCCTTCTTATAGGGGCGCCTAGTCCAGCAGTGGATTGGTACTGTTGTTGTGTATTTTTCGATTTAATATTTAATCAGAATAATTAACTTCATTAAACGCACCCTCTAAAAGTACCCCATCTCAAACATCTCCCCAATTCACAGTGGCGTACCCAAAATCAAACAGGTAGCCATTGAGAAAACATTATATCGCCTTAGTGTCGAACCATACTATGCTGAAGTTACGCGACCGAAAGTTCGGCAAGATTACGCCTGCAATGCTATTTGAATAACATATAACACATTAAGTTGAAATTACGTTGCGTTATGGCGTACAGCCGAACTTGTCAAAATCAGCTGCGGAACTTACGTCGCATAATTTTGGCATAGTGTGTTTAGACACTTAGAATTCTGACACTGGAGATTATAGAGACAGCCGTTATTAAAGCACTAGCTTCCGCTCGTGACTTCGCTCGCGTGGTACCTGCATAATAAGCCTATGTGTTAATCCAGGTCACAATCTATGTATATTCTAATTTTCATCTAAATCCTTTCAGCCGTTACGGAGTTGAGTGTCTGACCTGACAAACATAATCACACACACATACACACACAAACTTCATATTAATATTAGGTGAAGTGTGATGTGATAAAAGAAAAGAAAATACTTAAATTATTAAAGCAAAAAACTAGTCTAGATTCAGCAAAATTACATAAAAAATAGACTCCAATTTCCAACTAGGTTCGATAAATTCAAAATTATCTACGTTATTAATTCAATCGAGAGGCATAAATCTAAAATTCTATGTCCAAATTACGCAAACTCGATATCAGTAATACTAAAAATAAATTGAGGTTATCGAACCGCTGGGTATAATTCGATTGTAGGGTCACCCCGAAAGTTGGAACTATGTAATATATAGGGAGGTATTAAAATTTTATGGCACCCCTACTAGGGGTCATGAAAACCATTGTATGGAGAAATACCCTTCTGTTCTTCAAGTCGATTGCGACCGTCTTTCAAAGTATTCCGGAACATGTAATAATGTACCTATTGAAAAGGGGTTATTCATACAAGGACTTCGTTTTAATCGAATATTGAGTAAATTTCCAATGTACTATAGATATATTCTAATATCATGTCCTTACAGGATATCATTGTTTCAGTATAATTAATTAGAAATATGGTTGGTTTACAGACCTCGCAAACACGACGCTTTATCGTCGCGCTTAGTCGCGAGCGTCTGTCATATCTTGCTGTCGAGATTGTCGCCGAGTGTGCGGAGCTTTGAAGAAAAAAAAACCGACTTCAAAAACATTTATTGAAAAAACTGTAAAACTAAAAAGTTAAAAATAATTGCTTATTTTTTGGTTCATCCACCTTTTTCTATAAATGTATCCCTTACGATCTATGCGTTTGCCACATAGGTAGATCTAGATACCTACCTGTTAGTTTTGGAGTCGGAGTCAGCTTTGGAGTACGACATTATAGCAACTACACTCCTCCCACCTCGGACATGCCCTCCTGCGCCGCCCACGCAATAGTAACCTATCTTGGCGTGCCTTGCCTGACACCGACTCCAAAAATAACAGGTAGGTATCTAGATCTACCTATGTGGTAAACGCATAGATCGTAAGGGATAAAATTTATATAAAAAAGGTAGATGAATCAAAAAATAAGCAATTATTTTTAACTTTTTAGTTTTACAGTTTTTTCAATAAATGTTTTTAGTCGTTTTTTTTTTTATTTTAAATTATTGTTTATTTCCGAAGTTTTAGTAAATCTGACTTTAAGACGATTACTAAAACTATATATAAAATTCGAGCCCATAGAAATTTTATTCCCTATTGTCTTACCCCTGAAAAACACAACGAAAAAGAATTTTCAAATTGGTTTTTATATGACGGCGTTATGAGTAAACATAAAACATGAATAAAATTCGAGCCCATAAAATCTTAGTCCCTGATTTTTAAACTTTAGAGTTAGTATTTTTTCTTAAAAATTTTAAGGGACCAATTAAAAAGTATACCTTAAACAAAAAACGAAGAGTTTTTTTAAATCGGTTCATAAATGACGGAGATATGAGGTAAGAAACATAAAAAAAAATACAACCGAATTGAGAACCTCCTCCTTTTTTTGAAGTCGGTTAAAAATGTATGAAAATTGTCCCCCGCAGCTTGTCGTAGCGTCTCATCACTGACGTTTGTCGTCCAATGTGCGCAGGCTGTTAGATCTTATTCCTGTTATGATCTGTACTGTTAAATAAAAACAAAATTGCTTTTGATTCTAAAAGCTTTTTCCCCAATCTATATATTTTTAGTACTGTAGTAGAGTTCCTTGTGAAGGGCTCGTCTGGGAAGTACTGCCACCATTCCTACTTCTGCCGTGAATCAGCTGTGCTGTGTTACGGTTTAAAGGGTGTGGATGCCGGTAAATTACATGCACAAGAGGCTTATCTTCTTCATGCCTCAAGTTGATTGACGCAGTGCGTTGCATCGTAGAGCACGTCCCAAAACAACGTGATCTACGATGCAATGCTTTGTGATAGATAATGGTTAACACTAACATCAGGTGGGACATGTGATTGTTCCACCTTCAAGTAGGTACTACGATAAAAAAAAGGCACACCATTGGGGTGTACTTTTTGAAATTCAGCCTTTGCAAGGATGCAACGAGACTTGAAGTGAAAAACCTATAATTTTACACAATAAGGTTCATTCATTGCCATGGTTGCTTTTTATCTTCATATTTTTATAGGTAAATTATTTTTTATTTTATTTGTAAAATATGCGTATCTAAGACAGACATAATGCGTTTCACAATTTTTGCTGCGCTCCGCACGGTGGCGCCACTGAAAACCAGCGCTGCTTCGAAGCTTCTGCAGCACATGTTGAGTGGCAACCTTTTTGTGTCACTATTTCTCGTATTAGATTTAAGCACTTAATTGTTTTTTTTTGTGAACTTATTGTGCGACTCATATATTTTTACTTATCTTATTTTATCTTATACACTCACAAAAGGCTTCACTAGTATTTCATAATACACAAAGGTACATATAAAATTACAAAGTTCCTAAAATCATTTTTAAATCTTGAACAATTTATCAATCAGTGAAATTCCGCATAAATTTGCACTTATAATAAATTCGTCATGGGTTTAAATCACGGCTTGGGGCAGGACAAGTGGCCGGTATCCATTAATGGAGGGCTGTCTGTGTGTGATGTATGGATGCAAATGTTGTTCACAGGTATTGGGAGGTAGCGTTTGGATTTTACAGCCATGGCGTCACTATTGTCAAGATAAAGATTCAAGATTCAAATGTTTATTTGCTAGGATACATAATTATTTTTTCAATTAGCTCATAAATCGGGTATAAAAAGACGCCTGCCGAAAATGAAAGGTCTGTTCCACAATCTGTTGTCTGATTATAACTGGAGAAAGCAATGTTTCAAGATTTTAAAACTGTATGGGCAGACTGCTTGCTGCATGCATTCATTGCTGTTTTTTTTATTATATTTGTTTTTTGCGTATTTAAATGAAATAGGTAGATATGATGCTCTGGCTCTGGCAGCCGGCTGACTGAAACATAGCTCAACCTCACAGCGGCACAGCTAAATCCCTGACCCCCGATGGGCAGCAGTGAGAAACTTTACCTTGCGATCCCCAACCCGCATGCCCAGCGAGGGAATTATGAGCATACCACCCTTCTTTTAGGGGAGGCCTATGTCCAGCAGTACACTGGTGTTGTAATTGTAATTTTCTTTAGCCACACAGCAAACAATTTAAATCTGCTCATAACTTGCGCCTTCAATCTCACCGTGATTTGTAGTTGGGACTGTGATCGCTCGATTCACTCGATCCTGTTAATTATTAAATACTACCGTTCAAATTCTCGTTAAGTTTGGTCGCGTGTCCATTATAAGGGTTGTAAGGGGTTTATACAAGTTGGTCGTTCAGCAGCTAGATGGCCGGACGATTTTGCATCAATAGTGGGCCGAAACTGCATGAGACGAGCATTGAACCGTGAGGATTGGCACAACAAATGGAGGCCTATATCCAGTACTGGGTGAAATCGGGCTGTGCATGATGATGATGATGAAGGGGTTCATTACTCAAAATTCGGAATCCAAGCCAATCTCACCTATCTTTGGCACCAGTGGCTGAATGCGGCACTGCACAGTCTAACAGCTGAATTCCCTGTTCGGTGATGGGCAGCAGCATCAACGGTGGGAGAAGCTGTGTCATGCGACCCCCTTCCCGCAAGCCCAGCGTTGGGACTATGGGCACATCCACCTTTATTAGAGGAGGCCTATTATCAGCAATGGACTGTTATATGCTAGTGTGGCGTGGCATCTCCATTTTTAGGCAATAAAGCAAATGACTAAAGTGAGATAGGGTAACTTAGAAACAAAGCCCGTTCATTTAATAGCATTCCTTCGCCACCTTCGTTTAGTTGCGGGGATTGCACAATCAGATGAAAACATCATTCGTTCGCCTGCCTCAACAAGCCACTATCTTATTGGCACAGGTTGAAGTTTTATTTTTATCTATGGGCCATTATTGTTTAAAATAGAGCAATTTGGAAGAGACAATTTACACAGATTGATAAAAACTATAAAAAGTTTGGGACCGAGAACGCTGCCCTGGGGAACGCCAAAGGTTACGGGTTCCTCGTTACTGAATATGCCGTGGACTTTGACTGATTGAGAACGCTGAGACAGGTAGCTAAACACTGGCTCATAAACCGAAAATATTAGTAAGTAAATAAGTAAATAGAATAATAATAAATAATCTAACAAGTAGCTGCACTCTCTAGGCAATCAAGACGTCCCTCCCGCGGCAGGTCTTCATCTACATGGTGGTCCACAAGTACTTCTAAACGATGTTGGTACCACAGGAAATAGGGTGCCAAGGCTGCCAATTTTATTAACCCTTGCAATTGGGCGGAGGGAAACGAAAGGAGCTCTCTTTGGGGGATGATAATGGCTTGTTATTTTTGGAGGTCAGGAGATGGATTAATAAAAACTTGGTTTTCATGAATGCGATCGTGGTTTCTATCATATATATCAATGAGATTATGCCAGCCTCATAACGACACATATTAGAATCTGATCTATCCGGGCAATGGATTGGGGTGGAACAGTTAAATACGGGTTGCTTATATATAATTTAATTTCCATTTTATTATTGTAGTTTACTTTGAAAGGATAAGCACCAGTAAATTACCTTCAGTCACAAAGCTATTGCGGCTAGCCCGCAGGGCATAGCGTTGTTCTAGGAAATTCAATCTGCATTTCTAAAGGAACAGTTTGTTTATGTTTATATTTTTACTTTATATACGTAGTCTTTTAAACTATCTAAAAATATTGGAAGACAGATGTAAATTTTTACAAATATTTCTAAGGCCGCATTTAGCAACTCAGTTGCCCACCGAAATGATAAGCATGATAAGAAATAACAAGTTCCTGTTTTTTCAAAATTTTACAGTTTGTCAATTGACAAACTTTAAAATATACGTAGTCTTTTAAACTATCTAAAAATATTGGAAAACAGATGTACATTTTTAAAAATATTTCTAAGGCCGCATTTAGCAACTCAGTTGCCCACCGAAATGATAAGCATGATAAGAAATAACAAGTTCCTGTTTTTTCAAAATTTTACAATTTGTCAATTGACGATCTGTGAATTTTGACTGATGAACTGTCAAAGTTTGCAATTATATGTCCGGTGCCGACCATTTCGGTGTGCAACTGAGTTAGTAAATAAAACCACAGGTTTATGTTTGAGTTTAATATTCTTTTATATAAATTTATCGAATATTGCATTTTCAAAAAAATATTTAAAAAAATCTTAAATTCCAATTTTGCTGCCTTCAGCTCATTGTTTTGTAGAAGTGCATTATTATAAAATAACCTATGTAGTTGCCCAAAAATTTACTTCATGACTAAATCAGTAGAAAAGTCAATTATGATTGTTTCACTGAGTTCTTATAGAATAGGTTCATATTATTTTACAGGCCAAACCCAATCGAGTTTTACGCCAAAATAGTGGGTTAGTCCATGAATTCACATTGATGAGAAAGTAGGCTACGGGAACCGCTTACCATCAGGAGGACCGTATGCCTGTTTGTTAACTTAGTAGCATAAATAGAAAAATATATGATCCCCATTATTGAGGATTTGTCGTAGGATAAGGACAGATAATGATGATAATGAATATCAGTCTGCGAAGTGCAGTAAAGGCCAAAAATTACCAAAAGATCTGTATAGTAGATTAATACTGGTGCTCCCGTACATTATGGATCATGTTGACAATGTATGAGAATGGCCAATTTGGTTGAGTTAATAACACTGGCTCGTTTTTGTTGGCTAACATGTGACACTTAATGGGGTAGGGTTTGCAAAATAGGTATTCTAACACCTTTGAAGATAGTATTATATTATAAACTATAACCCGACGTACAGACATGCACAAAGTTATGACTCCTAAGTTTAAGTCATCAAATATCTTTATTCAGAACCATAATTTGGATATCTAGAATAAATACCTACTTGCAGATAATAAATAAATAAATAATGTTGGACACTATCACACAGCTTAGTGTGTGCTTAGTAGTGCTTAGTTTGGGGTTACATGATAGCCCCAATCCAAGCAGAGCTTGTATTATGGGAACCACATGATTGATAAACTACATAGAGTTTTTTTTTGTAAATGCATACTTATGATACTTAGAAAACACCCAGACTCGAAACAAATATTTGCAGTACGTACAAAAATTTGTCTCGCGGTGGGAATAGAACCCACAACCTTTTACGTCTCAGGCGGGCCTTTACCCACTGCGCCACAGAGGTTGTCTAGATAATGCAAACATTTGATTCGTAGCGAGAATCGAATACGCACTGATCATCAACATATCAATCCCGCACTGATTTGTGTTGTGATTTGACTGATATAACAATTCGATGATAATAAAAAATGCGTTTATTAATGTTTCTTACTTTAAAATTAATGTGGATTAAGCCAACCAAATTCAATTAGCTAATTAAATAAATAAATAATGCTGGACAGCACCACATCCCCCCATACCAGCCTGTATCAGTCCACTGCTGGACATAGGCCTGCCCATGCGGGTTGGGGATCGCAGGGCACAGCTTCTCGCACCACCGATGCTGCTGCCCGTCAGTGGATAGGGGATTTAGCTGTGCCGATGTAGGCTGTGCTATGCCGCAATCAGCCGGCCGCCAGAGCCCCGTTCGTTGTTGAGCAGGGTGCACCACGTGCAGGTGGGGTTGGCTTGGGTTCCGAAGATAGGGGTTGGAACCCTGTACACCCCACCTGGACAGCACGCAGCATCATAATTTTACCTAGCCCCAAACTATGCAGAGCTTGTTTTATAGGAACCACATGACTGATATACTTTTTATGAATATTGTTTTGTAAATCCATAAACATCATACATAGAAAACACCTAGACCCGAGACAAAATATTTGCAGGTCATTTAAACATTTCACTCGCGGCGGGAATTGAACCCGCATCCTTAGAGAAGTCAACATAACAATACCATTTGAAACTTCAGAAAGCTATCTATCCTATGATAGTTATAGAATATTGAAATCGCATTTTATAATCATTTTATGTATGTATGGACTGAGGTTTATTTTAGTTAAATTATTCTCCTGTAACATTTCAAAAAGCGGTATTTATTTCAATCATCATTCCTCAGCTGGCAAATATAAAAATGTTAAAACCGCAGAATTTGATTTAGAAACTGCGACCCTTATCGGTAAGTATTTTTAATAGCAATTCCAGAAAGTTTTTCCTCATCAATTAACTTGGTAATTTTGCTGACGCTATCCAAAGGGAAAAGCGTTACAATTTCTTCAATAATTGCCTAATACAAGGTTAATTTCTGCTTCAGTTTCACTAATATTAAATAAGAAAAACGAAGGCTTAACGTAGTGTGGTATACCCTCCGGCCAGGTGGAGTGACGATCTGCGAAAGGCTGCTGGTAGAAGTTTGGTTGCATCGAGCTCAGGACAAGGCGCAATGGCGCTCATTAGGGAAGGCCCCCGTCCAGCAGTGGACTACTATAGGTTAATGATGATGATGATGATGATGAAGCCCTTAAAGAGAATATCTGAGAGAACCTGTTGCCAGAAGTTCGGACACAAGTTATGAAAATTGCCATAAAACGAGCCGGTATGTATGTCATCAATTCTGACGGCGGTCACATAACCGATTTTCTCAATAAAAATTGAATGAATGTGAATGGAGAAAGAAAACATGTTGTGCCGACCCGACCTAGAGTGGGATAAGGGCAAGTACGCTACCGTACGTATCTTGTACCTTGTGGGTACATAATTTCTACAGCTTTATATATAGCAATCTATTTTCAGAATATCTAAGAAAAGCTTTTGCCTAATATAAGAATAACATAGGAAACTTTATATTTTTTGTAAAAAAAAGAGCGAAACCGGGACAGAAGCTAGCGAGAAGATGATTTCTACAGCTTTATTAAAGCAATGTAATTTAAGTATTTCTAAGAAGTGCTCGTTGGTACACGTTGTAAAACACAAATCTGAAAGTTTCGAGAATTACTTACTAAGTAAGCTAAAGTATACAAAGGTATTTTCGGCGTTGCGTTGGCGTTAGTAAATTTCAACGATCATCCATCTTTTGCACGTCTTTTGTTTCTTCTTAGATGTGTAAACTAAACTTGGGAATTATTCAACATCAAAAGTAGATACGATCCTAATTTGATTTTATGGTGCTTTATTTACTAAACCAACTATTTATTGTAAATACATATATATGGTGAGTTGTATGTTATCCCAAATAGGGATAAATCTACGCCGGAAGCTCACCAACATTTATTTAAAGTTCATTTTTCGAATGTAGTAGTTTCGAATGTTCAAGTTCGTAGTTGTTCATTGAGGCTTGTAAAGATACACTATAATTTAACTCAAACTTGTTAGGCAGCCTTAGTAGAGTAGACTTTGTTAAATTTGTCGTTGATTTAAAGATGGTAATCATTGTAGCTCTGTAAGTTCTGTAGTCTGTTAATTTTAGGGCTGCCACTTCTTTGGAGAGTTTATTCCTAGCCTATTGATTAGCAGTAGTAGTGCACTAAGAAGGGTGTTCCTGATCTCCAGGCAGCGAGGGCAATCCCTGTCGCTCACTGGTTTTACCACAATGACCTATTTTTAATTTTAAATGATAGATTGGTTTGGACATTTATTATATATTTTTTTATCTGCATGTTATTTAATAACCAATATTTTTTGCACCCCGAATTATTACAGTATGTGAAAATACACATCATACATCTTGTATACCAAAACTTCAATCAATAAACGATTTCTATTCTAATATACTTTTTAAGTGCTGAAAACACAACTGTCAATGACCATCTCACCAGGCCAGCAGTCAGAAAACTACATGGTGTACAATGTAATATAATTTAAAACTTTTCACGTACCTAATATAATTATTTAATTATATTTCAGGAAATTTCATAATAAATGTTTTATGTTTATTTAAAAAAACACTGATTTTTTCCTAAAAAAATGTTAAAGATACCGCATTGTTTTTGTATAAGCATTTTACAACACAAAATATCGATAGTACGTAGCAACAGACCGCATTAATGTTTTTCTCGTGGCTAACACGCCTAAAATAATGGTAATTCGTTTTGGCAACTATCCCTGTATAGCTAACTACCCCTTGTATCGCTCCCGACTCACCGGCCGCGTAAACCCTAGTTAAAACAGAATAAAGCGGTCAAATTAGAGTCGTACGCACGCTAGTCAAAATAGCTTGTGAATTGTGAACCATTACTGTTCTATAGTTACTCTGGTTTCATATGATGGTCCCAGCAGTGATTAAATGGGCATTCCGTTTCCGCCTAGGGGTATCAAACTAACACATTACATACTTTCTACTTACTGTAAGAAACGATGCGAATATTTTGTAATTAATCTCTGGATGATGTTGTGGGTCATATGTTTACCTTAGACTATAGTTAGCTTATTATGTACGTACAAATGTTTTAAGTTATATCTTATAACATATTATCTTTCCAAATAACTACAATAAAATAAAACACAATACCCAACAGTCAAATAATATATAACCTTGAAAAGCTGCTGCCTGTCGGCGGATAGGGGCCAGTATTAGGCTGCGCTATGCTGCAATCAGCCAACACCGCCAGAGCCTCGTTTGTTATTCAGGATGCACAACGGGCAAGCGAAATTGACTTGGATTCTGAAGATGATTCCAAAGATGGAGGTTAGAACCCCTTACATCCCTTCATCATCAAGAAAAAGCTGATGATTTTCAAACGACTGAACAGATTTTTTGAATCATAGCTAAACAAACACTCTTGATCAAGTTACCTGAAAACGAAATATTCACTTAATCTTAACCAAATCAGCGGAATACCCGATCTTGATTATTTTATAAAATAGAAAAGCACTTCTAGTGGGAAGATTGTAAATCGATGGTATCTCCGTACGAAAATAAAGTTGGCGCAAAATACATAAAGTATTTGTCCTATCAATCATAATCAAGGAAAAACAAACTATATTCAAAACGTATTCCTAAAGCGTGACTTCCCCTCGGAATATAAACAAAATATCTTTCAGGGTTCGGCGACGGGACTTCGTGGAATACTGACAGTTTGTGCGTGACGTGTCAGTTCTTGTGATCTGTCACTTACTAAAAAATTCTAGCTTCTTATTTTGTCAGTTCTCACTTGAAAACTGTGACTCTATTGAGTACTATATAATTATCTCGATGCTTCTAATATAGTTCTTACAGCTGTAATCCCTGTACAGCTAAAATATTTTTGTTTGTCTTTTATATTATTTTTGTAAATCGACGTGACTAGGTGAACCTAGAACCTATCCTAATAAATGGATATGAATATGAATCGGTCAAAAAATATACTCTGGCCGTTTAGTGACGTTGGTTATAATCAAAAAGGTGAGATTTTGAAATCATTGATAAATTAATTGTAATCAAATGTATCGTTTCCAAAAATGTTTGTGCGCATTACCACGAGCTCAAAACGGTGAAAAAAAAAAAACCGGCATGCCCTCGAACTGAAAAGTTTGAAAGGTATGTGCTAGGTTAATGTTCCAATAAAAAAGCGGCGATGGGCTTACAACCTGTCTCGTAGAATGCTAGCTGCTTGCAAAAAGTAGGCATGTATCGAACGTAATGTTTGGACTTGCCTCTAACTACCCCCGTTAAGGTATCCTCAATAGATTCGCGTACTGAGCAATATCTGAAGAAATCCATAATGGGAAAAAAGTCGTGAAGATGTTTGTTTTTTTTTTGTTTGTTTTGGTTTTTATGTTTAAGGTGGAGTAGGCTACAAGAAGACAATCTCTTTAAAATTATTTACCTCATCCGAACAGACATCTTATAAATACTTATTAACGTCTTTTTTGGAACTCTGTATAAAAAGGAACAATTTCTCTTGGTAATTTTAGTTGAATTCCGTTGATAAAGTAGAGTTAAAATGATAATAATTCAGAACAAACTGAATTAATTGCCGGGAGATAAGAGAAACGATAAATATTAGAGGGCCCTCTGAAAATTGAGAGGCTTTATGAAGAAAAGAGAGTTTTCTTTGTTTGCGGGACAATATTGTTTCTACACTGTACTTAAACCGAGCCTTGGGATTTATGAAGAGCCTTGAAGAGCTTTAATTGTAAAAATTTGGCTGTGATAAGACTGCTTCTAACATTTTTAGCGAAAACCTTTCTGATTATGGGAGCAGCGGGCAAATAGTCGGCAGAAATGCGAAAGGTGTGAGTTCGATTCCCGGTATGAAGTCATTTATGACTTATTATGAAATGTTCTACAGATCTTTATAAATAAATGAATAACGTTGGAAGTTTTCTCACGACATCACCGAGTCCCAAAGTAAGCAGATTCCCATTCCCCAACCATTTCAGGTTAGAGAGAAATTTATTGCTCAAAAGAACACAGTCCACTTATAATGAGCTTATAAACTATTTATAACTAATTAAGGTTAAGTTATTTTAGTAAATATGCTCCAGAGGTCTATGAAATAGGTATCTTAAATTATTTTATTTTATCACAAATGAATTTGTTCAGTCTCTTTTTAAACACGGACATTGATTCACAGGTTTTAACATTATCGGGCAAGCTATTGAATATCTGTGCTCCTTCATACATGATATTACGTTTACCATAGTTCGTTCTAGGTTTTATTAATTTTAATTTATTTGTTTGTCTTAGGCTATGTTTGAAATGTCTTTTTTCAAAAGTTATTTGTGTGTGTATTTTTCCCATTAATATTTTTTTAACTAAAGTGCATGTTGAATACGTGTAAAGTTGGTGTATGTTAAATATTTTAGTCTGTTCATAGATCGTTTGCGTGTGCGTTAGGTAGTGGTAGTTAAATAATGTTTTAATCAATTTATTCTGTGATACTTGTAGTTCTTTTATATTACTTTTAGCAGCACAACCCCAGACTTCTATGAGATATTCCAAATGCGACTTCACTAAGGAATTATATATAGTCATTTTAACTTTGTGAGGTATGCAACCTACAGTTCTTCGAAGTGCTCCGGTAAGGTGCTCCGGTACCATTTCCCAATCACATAATCTATGGTTGCTTTGGGAAGCTTTTTTTATATACATACATGTTTTAAATAAAAATCACCAGAAAAAAAGACAAATATTTACAGACCAAACAGATATTTGTCTCACGGCAGGAATCATTCCCGCAACCTTCTGCGACTCACGCCCACTACGTTCCTGATATAGGTCCTATTCGACACGGAATAAAATTTGCCTTTTGTTCTGCAGATCACGGGTTCAATTGATTAGATTCACAACAAACATTCATGCCAAACATGCATGTTCTGCAGATATTTGTCTCGGGTCTGGGTATTTTCTATGTATGATATGTATGAATTTACAAAAAATATATGTGTAGTATATCAATCATGTGGTTCCCATAATACAAGCTCTGCTTAGTTTGGGGCTGCACGGTGCTGTGTGATTACGTCCAGCATTATTTATTTATTTATGGATATTAGTTCTGTCTGGGTGTTTTATTAGTATCTTACATGTTTTATCAGTCTGTTCTTTATAAGTATAATAAAGTTTGGAATAAGTTGAAATGCTCACACATTTCAACTTATGCCGTATATAATTTATTTTTAAACCATAAAAATAATTACTTTATTTAATAATAAGTAAATAAGTAGGCCTCCCCTAATGAGCACCACTGCTTTCAGTCCTGGGGTCTACTACAATTCACCGAAGTACGAAATTACGTGTTTCGTGTCTTGCGATTGGTACCCATAATCAAATGAAAACCGAAATTTTGGCACGAAGTTTGTAATGTAACAGTCCGAACGTTGCGTATCCTACTCTATTTCACAAAACACACGACCTCAATATTGGAATGGACAGTTTAAAATACGACCAATAGCACGAAACGAATCAGGAAATTTCGTACTTCGGTGAATTCTAGTAGACCCCCTTAGCTCGACGCATTCTGCTACCATTTTCTTTACTCTATGCTTCTACCAGCAACCTTTCGCAGATCGTCACTCCACCTAGCCGGAGGCTATTCTATACTTCGTTTACCGAGCCGCGGAAGAACTCGTTTACCCCAACAGTTATCGGTTCTTCGGAAAATATGGCCAGTACACTGCTACTTCAGCTACGATACAGCTAGTGGCGCTTATTGACACATTTTAACTTAAATGCACAGAAAGCATTTTTGCAATTTCAGATGGCTGTTTGGTGTGCTTGTTTTGCGCAGTATCCCCATTAATTTAGCTCGGATAGCTAAATAAGATATATATAGAAAAACTCTTTATTGTACACCAAAAAAAAAAAAACAGTATACAGAAAAAATACAAAAACATGGTTCAATGGGCGGTCCTTTCCCTAAAAAAGATCTCTTCCAGATAACCTTTACCAGCCTCAGGCAACTTTTTTAAGGGGCTCAGGCCTCATACTTATGCCAGGATCTGTAATATATGTGATTTAGTAACTAAAAGTACAGAAAGCGTCAGAGTCTGGTAACCCCCCTAGTTAATGTTAGTAGGTTCAAACCGTCGCGGCGTCATTCGTCGATCTCAACTTTTTGCACAAATGAGTGTTTCATAAAACTTCTCCTCTTTGCTTACGAATACTTAATTTCAATCATATGACTATACGACACAATGGAGTGGCGGTTACAACACTCGACATTAATGTAAACGTTACAAGAGTACTGGGTTCAATTCCCTCATTACCTAAATGTATTTTTTTTTAAATTTTTGTTACTAACACAATGGATTACGTTACGCTGTAAGTGTAGTAGGTAAGTTACTTAATTATTTAAATTAAGCTTACTACCGTGTTAAACAAATGAAGAAGTTACTAGCTGACGCATCCATGAATACCTAGACAAAATAATAAACGTATACTGTAACTTATAATTTCGCCATTATCGCTAGTTGCTACGATAGCTCAGTTGGTTAGAGCGTCTGATTCGTAAACTGGTGTGAATGAATTAATAAATAAATATAAATATTTTTGTATAAGATTTTGGCCATTTGAATATGGTAGCCTTCACGGCAGCAGTTTAAATTTATACTTTAAAGGGGTATACCAGATCGTGACGCTGTGTGTACATATTATTTTTTATTATTCGGTAAGTAAGTATAAATACTTAGTCATGTTTATTATTCAGTAGTCGATAGTAATTAATTAATGCAATGTGCATCGCAGTAACAAACCTACTGCGGTATTGCGGTTAGGTGGTCGATACATTAAACAAATTACATAGATCAGAGTATCAACGACCTCTATGTATTACAATTCATAGTTACAATACATAGTTCGTAGATCTTTAATTATTATTTACTTACTCTATTTTTTACTGACTCGATCCAAGTATCATTCTTTTATGCATATTGTCTATCATCTTTAATTATAGTAGCACTAAATTAATGTCATATTACTTGTTACTACTTAATTTTTATGGGTGTATATTATGTTGATGATTCTTAATAAATAAACTAAACTAAGTCTCCACACTCTGTTCTTTGAACTTTAGGTATTTTAGCCCGCCTGATCCCGATCACTGGTTATGAATTATGACTATTAAACATAAAACAATTATAAAAATAGTTTATATCTTTTAATCGACCATAGCCCATGAAATTACGTAATAATATTAACAATGTTGAACAGTTGTATAACAGTTATACAATTTCAATCATCTTTATGATTGAAATCACAGAATAAATAAATTAAAATCACAAAATAAATAAATTAAAATTCAAAATTTATAAATTAGAATTACTTTATTTATTTACTACTATTGTACCATGATACTTTGAACAAGCTGCAAACCGTGGTTAAAAATAAAAAAAAATCTAAATCAAAATTCATTTATCCAGTAGGAACTGTTAAGTACACTTTGAAACGTTTTTTTTTTTAATTTACACCAATTTTCGAAATAAAAAGATGTGAGATGTAAAATGTTTATTCCTCCTCATGCCAAAACCACTGAACACATTATGCTGAAATTTAGCACATACATAATTTTATGTGCAAAATAAAATTATGTATGTATTGTAATGATAATCTAAACTCAACGTTATGTATCTTAACATTTGTAGTTCAGGGAAGTTTAACTGAAACTAACTATTTACTTAGAATCCATAAAATACAAAAAAAAAATACAATTTGCGTTTAATCAAAATATGCCTCGTTAGAACGCGCCAGTACTTTCCACCTGGACAGTACTAGGGTAGTTATTTCAGGATATGCCTCGTTAAAACGCGCCAGTACTCTACTATCCTCAGACGTTCAGTCAACACGCGCAGATACAATCACATTCAATTTCCCGATGCCAGCAGGTGTGGGGGATTGTGTCCACCTTTCAGTCTTATCCGATTTTATGATCAGGAAATTCTTCAGATAAAAAAAATAGAAATTATTCATTACAGCAAACATTGACACAACATACCAAAATGACTAAAATTACATTAATGGCCTGCGCACACTAGCGGACGGCGGGAGAGAACATCAAGGAGGGTTCTTCTATCCGCCAGCGCACACTGACAAGTAAAATCCTCTGCGATACCATGAGCGTCTGCCAGTGCCAGAGCATCCGGTATGGCGCAGCTTCTCGCACCGCAGACGCTGTTGCCCATCGACGGCCAGGGGATTTAGCCGTACCAGTGTTTTAAGGTGCACCATGCCGCAATCAGCCGGCCGCCAAAGCCCCGTTTGTTAGTTAACAAGGTGCACCACGTCCAGGTGAGGTTGACTTGGGTTTTGTAACCCCTTGCACGCCACTCTTGATCTTGTATCTTAATAACTATTAAATTCAATTGATAAATGTTTAATCCTGTGCCGTCTCTTCCGCCAATGTGCGCAGGCACTAAAACTATTATTGTAAACAACTCTTAATGCTGCCCAAGCAAATTGACATGTTTGGTTTTCTTTTATAATTAAGTTTGTGGTTTTAGAACTTAAATTTCATATCTAATATCAAGAGCAATGTTTTTAAGGTTTTGCCGTCGTAATATTCCGTTAAATTCGATAGATATTGTTAATGGAAACGCACACAAACAGCCGAATAACACGAAGGGTGGCGGTGTCTCAAAGCCGTGTCATTCGAAAATCTATTTCCGGCGACCAAATACTTGTCTTTTTACTTTATATCGACAAAATTGAGGAAATTCCAAATTTCCCATCTTTGCCAGCTGGAAGTTGAATTTGGTCTTTTGATGCAACTGGTTTGAATTTTCCGTATTGATTTGGACAACCCTACATAGTAATAAAATTTATGCAAAATTCAAAAAGGTTGTTTTAAAATTGTTTAGTTGAAGTTATTCATAAATCAAAAACTAATTTTACTTGAATGAAGGGTTGTACAAGTTGATTTATTTTCACTTACAAAGTTGCTAAAATAAACTGAGTTACTTACATATTTAAAACTTTTATATCAGAAATAATATAAAAAATATTCTCCAAGATTCTGAATCAAAGTTTTATTATAAACCTGACGAGAATTTTATTATGATTGATATTTGAGTCCTTTGTGGTTTAGAATTTAGAGTAATTTTGTAAAGTTATTTATTTTTGTTTTGTTTTGTTTTGAAATATAAAGTTTAAGTGACTATTATTTAGTCTATGACACAAAATCCTACTATTATCCTAATGGCGAACGTTGAAAATGTATATGTATGAAATGTGAAGATGTATTAAGGTTGTTTCTCCTTCACGCCAAAACTAATGAATGAATTAAGCTGGAATTTTGAATAAACATAGTTCTAGACCAAGAATATTACAATAAGCTACGTTTTATACGGGTACAACGCGAGCAAATCCGCAAGCTGAAGCTTAAGCTCAAGCAAAGTGTACTGTAATGTTCGTACTAAATAAAGAAATTTTCACTTAACTTCACTTTATATAAAATGGTCTTGTACTGATGTGAAATATATCACACAAAAATCTATGTAAATGTGTTTTAAACATAACCTAACAACACCTTGTTTTTTACCCCTTTCACGCAAAGGCAGCTTTTATGACATTCAAAGCTCCTTAAATCCTATCGCAAATCCTTCAATCGAATATGTGGTACCCGTACATAAAAACATTCAATTAACTAAGGCAACCCTTTCTTGTTTACCAGAAGACGGTATACTTCACTTTTAAAGCGCGTTCTACACTGGCTAAGATGATATGATCATTATCATACTCACTTATTCCTGTAACAAACTCTGTTTGCATCATTTTTCTAACGCAGTCCTTTCTTTTGTTCGTGATCAAAATTTTCATACACATAAAACCTTCTGCAGAAGTAGTCTCTATATGTTCAATATGTGTTAATTTTACAAAAACACGTATGTTCGATGTATGCATGCATCTCAATACAAAAGAAAACTATCTTAAACGACTTTTAATCACCAATCGACATTGAATTAGAGACACTAGTCTAGAGTACATACAGGATGGCTACGTAAACATTAGCAATATTTAAGGAGATCAATCAATAGGCAGATGAAATACGATACAAATAAATAAAAAAACAAAGAATAAATAAAAAAATTAAATGTTTATCTTGAAAATCACCAAAATATTGATAAACTGTAAAACGCAGTGTCACCTTTGCATTGTAAGTTTATAACCTAGGTACGGTCTGATTGCTGTGTTTGCAAATAGCAAATATAAAAAGCAAATATACTTCATAAAATTCGTTGATTACCTTGTGGATTTTACAATGGTTTTACTAACATTTTAATGGATGCTATGAACTGTTATTCTGAAGAACAGAGTTTCTTGCCAATTCTTCTCTGTTTGGTCACGTTACGAATTGGTGTAAATTCAAATAAAAAAAATGACGTTTCAAAGTGTGCTGTATGTGCTTATTGAATAAAATTATTTGGTTTTGATTTTGATATGGGCTTGGAATCACTTCCAAATTTTTAATAAACCCAGTTCGACATTGTTTTCAAATATTGCTGACTAATATTGTTCATAGACTGTTTGATATATTGCTAGACACTATCACACAGCATCATGTAGCCCCAAATTAGTTTGGGGTTCAAATTATCAAATTAGTCTGCTTAGGCAGAGCTTGTTTTATGGGAACCACATAACTGACTACTTATATGCTTTTTTTTGCAAAAATAGAAAACACCCAGACCTGAGACAAATATCTACAAATAATGCAAACATTTGTTCCGCGGCGGGAATCGAAGCCGCAACCTTCTGCGTCTCAGGCGGACCTTCACCCACTACGCCACGGAGGCCGTCAACGTCGCTATCCTGTATATACTTGTACCTATTGAATTATTTTGTAAGAGAAGCACTGCGAATAGGAATCATCCTCAAGGCGTTAAACAGCTAAAAATAACTTTTACTATCACACAAAATCCGTACCGCTATCAAATATCAATGTCGAAACGTCACGTATCGCGTTTTCCGGGATTCCTTATTGCAAGATTGTTCCTTTACCAGACATTTCTTTGTAGATTTTTACGGTAAAATGTGCTTTATCGCTTTTAAGACACAATATATATATTTGGCTGGTAAAGAATTTCTAATGTTTTATATGGGTCAAGGCTGTAAAATAACCAGCCTGAATATATTAAATTATTACCCAATGAATTTTTATTTAACAATCACTTTAAGACTCTCTTATTAGATAACATTATACATATACAAAATACTTTGATAATTATTACAGTTGTTTCAAACCGATAACTATGAAAAATGACCCTAAAGACATATGGACTATGACCCTATACAGCATAATTGAATGAATAGGCTAGACGACTGAAAAATTCTAATTAGTCCGTTATTTACATATCCAAAAAATATTGGACATGTACTTTTTCTTTTGTCAATTAATCAAACAATAACAAAGATAGTGTGCGTTTAAGTTCCGCGTGACGTCACGGCTTAGTACACTTTTTACCTAGGCGTGACGTCACGAGCCCCTACTCCCGAACTTTCACGCTCTTTATCTCCGTCAATTTCTATTGATTCGATAAATAAAAAAATACGTGTCCAGTATTTTTTATTGATCTAACTGACGGAAAAATAAGAATTATTATTTTTTGACCCAGTCGTCATGCCTGTTGGACCAGTGTAAATTATAAATATAATTATTATTAATCATTACATATCATAATCGTAATCATTTATTCATTTGGAATCATTACATTTATAATCTACACTGGTCGTTTAATAATAAATAGTTCCTAAAAACTATTAACTACTGTTAAAAAAATCTGACAATATTATAAAATTGCACTAATATTTTATGGTATTTTTACTTTTAATGATGAGTGAAGCGGTCTCTAATTTATAGGAAGATTTAAGTTGATTCGGTGGACGCGTGTAGTCAAACGTCTTCATGTTTTGGATGGGTGTTTATTGTATGACGGTCGAATGAGTTGTGTCCTAAGTACAATAAGTGATACTGTTACTTAAGGTGACGATACATGTCAAATCTCCCTCTCGCTTGCACAATTCAACATTTTAGAATATATAAAATCACTTAATGTAGTTATGCAAAATAGCAAACCTTCACGGCTTCCAGGCCGTGACCAAAATTGATCACATTGGTACAAGTTTTTTGGTAAAAAAACGTGATAGAATCAAAATTATATTATTACTGAACCTTTGAATTGTTAGGTTTGCTATTTTGCATAACTTTAATCAGTGATTTTATATCTTCAAAAATGTTGAATAGTGCGAGCGGAGTTGAGAGGGATGTTTGACATGTATAGTCGCCTTATTCTATGGCTAAATGCTGAGGTGTGCAGTTGTGCACTCTCACCACAAACTAGTAAAAAATTGTATTATCTTTATAGATACCTATCATTATTTCGTCTCTACGAATTCTACCGTGAAACATTGCTATGTTGCGGCTTAAAGGGTGTGGGTGCCAGTGTTATTAGAGGCACATGAGGTCTAAAGCCTTCATGGCTCAAGTTGAACAAACGCTGGCTTTACATCGTAGGGTAGGGTTTAGCTGGTTTCAAGTAAATAGGAACAGAAAACCGATAAAAGTTAACTTAAAACTGAGATAATTTCATTCCATATAATTTCGCTGACAGAACAGCGAGTCTCTTCCAATATAATCAAGCTTATTTGATGTTTTTCATCACCCATTTCCAATTAACGCTTACATTTACCCTTATCCAGGCTATCCGACAGAATCGCCTCCGCGGCAACAAGTCGATCTCACTAGCCTGCGCCACTGGATACGTTTGTGCAGTTTAAATAGACTTTTTATTAACTTAAAATCGTACATAAGCTTGCATTGTCTTGAAAATAAAATACCTATCTGTTATTTTGTAAATAAAGCGCCCTCCAACCAACCAAATTTGCGATGCCTGAAAAGGGTAATTAAGCCCTGCACTTCTAATAAGTAGTCCTAAGACCTTATGTTTCCTTCATTTATGAAAATAAATATCTTCTGTCTTTTAGCCAAGAAATTTTACTAAAAAAACCTATGTACTTCTAATTCAGCCTTAATAGTAAAACTCGATTCATAGCTAAGCAACTCTCTGCATGGTAACTAATTGGATAGGTGACTGTTGACATTTTAATCTGGGCGCATTAGGTAAACAAATTTTTAAACAAAATCATTAGGCAAACTTATTATGGGCCAGTTTTGACCTCGAGGCTTGCGTGGGCAAAGATGAAGTTTATTAATTCATTTGAATTAATAGGTTGAATCGTAGTAAACAAATTATTGTCTTGAATCGTTTGACTGTCTTTGGATGACACGTTAAGTTGGTTCCAGCTTGTTCAGTTGCTAAGCCATGTCGAAGCCCTTCGGGTGGATTTAAATTCTGCTTCAGCCACAAAATCAAACGAAGAAGTAGTGAAACTTTTGTAATAATAAACTACAATTGGTTCTGTGTTCCCGCGGCTGGTAATTGGACTTTTTTATTGGCAATCAGATTCAGTTGAGCTTCGGCGGCGAGCCCGCTGATTGGCTAAATTTATTTTTATGGCTTTTACGGCCGGGGTAATGCAACCGGAAGGAGGCTACGAGCATTTGATAACGATGGCGATTATAATGGGGTCAGTATTGTCTGCCGTCTCTTTTGCTCTTCTGGTGTTAGAGTAGGAAGAGACAATAACAGTTTATATAATGTTGACGTCACAAACGTTTTGGTATTGCTATGTTGAATTCGACGTACATCTTCGCCCGTTAAGGCTAACCTGAAGCTTCATTTACTAACTTAGTCGCACACCGAAATGATAAGCATCACTTCACTTCTTTATTAAATGGCTTCTGGGATAGTTTCCACAATTTCGCCAGTATCAAGTATAATTTGTTCATAATACTATGAGGCAACGTAGTACGGTTTATGAGTCCAGTCGTCCAGTCTTCAGTCAGGTCCTGTTTTCTGCTATAGCAATGGCGACTATAACAAAAAACGATCGGCGCACAATTTTCTTCATCAGAGAGTTTCCGTCCAAATCTTCTTTATTCCATTTCACTAATACTTGAGTCATATAACGTATAACGGTTTAAATACTATTAATAAAAATCGATATACATTAGAAAACACTAGAAAATAAAATTTAATAAAAATTAAACAGCCGTCGTTCAAGATGAAAAAAATGGTATCCATGATGAGCATCGGTCCTGTTTTTACAAACTTTGACAGATTGTCAATTGACATTCTTTGAATTTAGACGGAAGAAATGTCAAAGTGAGTTCAGTTGCCCACCGAAATGGTCGGCACCGGACCTTTATTTGCAAACTTCGATATTAAAGAGAGGCCTCACTTACTAACTAGTACCTAAGTAAGTCGGGCGTCGATTCAAAGCAGAACTTTGTTTACCACGATTCAACTTATTAAACCAAATGAATCTTTGCTCTAATAAATATCAGCCTAGACGACTAAAAAATTCTAATTAGTCTGTTATTTAAATATCCATAAAATATTGGACACGTATTTTTTTCTTTTGTCAATTAAACAAAAAATAACAAAGATATAGTGCGTTAAAGTTCCCCGTGATGTCACGATATAGTACATTTTTTACCTAGCCGTGACGTCACGAGCCCCACTCCCTAACTTCTCATTTCTCGGGGTCAAGTGGAAGAGAGCCGAAACAAACTTGTAACTGAAATTGAGTCATCTGGACGAAGTCTCAGACTGGGGTGAACACAATCTTGTCCGCTTCAACCCCGCTAAGACACAAGTTTGTCCATTTACCGCTATAAAAGCCCCTTTTATCGTAGCTCTCAAATTCCAGAACGCTCCCCTTAATATTTCTAAGAGCATAAGAATCCTCGGTGTCGAGATATCGAGTGAAGTCCAATTCCGTAGTCACTTGGAAGGTAAGGCCAAACTAGCCCCTAAAAAACTTGGCGTCCTCAACAGAGCGAGTTGGTACTTCACGCCGGACCAAAGACTGTTGCTTTATAAAACACAAGTCCGTCCCCATGTGGAGTACTGCTCTCATCTCTGGGCTGGAGCACCCCAATACCAACTCCTTCCTCTTGACCGGATACAGCGCAGAGCAGCTCGTATTGTCGACAATCCTAAGCTCACAGACGATCTAGACCCGTTAAGTTTGCGGAGAGACGTTCTCTGTGTGTGTTCAATCGTCTATATTTTGGGAAGTGTTCTGAAGAGTTGCTTAATCTGGTGCCCGCGGCCGCTTTCCACCATCGCATCACGCGCCGCAAAACCAAATTTCATCCACACCACCTGGATGGTTGGTTCTCTAAAACCGTTCACTTTTCACGATCTTTCCTGATACGTACGTGCAAGTTGTGGAACGAACTCCCTCCTGCGGTTTTCCCTCAGAACTACGACATGGGGTCCTTCAAAAGGCGGGTATTTCATTTCCTCAATGGCCAGCAGCGCATCGGTATCGCCTCTGGTGAAGCAAGTGTCCATGGGCGACGGTGACTACTTTCCATCAGGTGGTCCCCGTCTGTTCGTCTGTCAGCTTTGGCATAAAAACAAAAAAAAACTTCACGTTCTTTAGCTCCGTAAATTTATATTAATTCGATAAATAAAAAAATACGTGTCCAGTATTTTTTGTTGATCTAACTGACGGACTAATTAGAATTATTATTGTTTACCCAGTCATCATCCCTAATAGAGAAAGAATCTAGAAATATTAGGAATTTAGATTGGTTGTAAAAAAATATAAGCCAAGCAGAAATTCTTGCCAATTCTTCTCAGTTTGGTCGCGTTGCGAATCGATGTAAATTAAAAAAATACGATTCAAAGTGTTCCTAAGTTATGGTTCTAATTCAATAAATAATTTTTGAAGTTTGAAATTTTCAAGTTTCACGCTACGAATTCTACTTTTATCAAAAATTTTCGTTTCCTAATTTCGAGAGACAGCTTGAATTGAATTCCTTTCAATATTTCAGAACCTACGATCGTATCAATTTCTTTGGCCCAAAGTGGCACCTTAAATTTATTTTATTGTCAAATTATGGAGGCTTCGGTCCAATTGGGGCGTAATGACATGTAATATTAGGAAGTGGTCACAAGGTGTTTTAGGAGGGGTCAGACTCAAGCCTTTTGTTTTATAGCTGGGAAGAACAGCAATAAATGTAATTGGATATAAATTATTATAACAGCCCTATAAGGGTAAAAGCATCCAACAGTTATTATAAGATAAGCATGCATTACAAATTTTAGAAGTAATGGGAATGGAGATCTAAGGACCATTCTACACATGCATGACCTTTATCTACTGTTAGAATCCAATAAACAGTGTTGTGGCTTAATAGAACTCAATCGCTTTGTCGTTCTATAGCAATGAATTTTTTTGATTCTCTTTTACCTATACTGATAAAATATAATTTCAGTAGACACTGTTTTCAATTTGAATTATTTAATTTGATGTCCTTTTTACTAAAGTCCAGAAAACAGTGTCAAAGTTTCGTAACGAAACATTGTATATATATATATATATATAATATATAGAGCAAAGTTAAAACAAAACATTTACATGCGCCGATACACTACCGGTCGATGACGTCGAGTAGGTAAAAGAATTTACATGGGAAAAAATGGAGAAGGCCTACTCAACATCCACTATCATCAACGTCCGTGAGATCAACAAACAGGTTATTTGGCTTAAAATCAGCGCTTTATAGGTTCATAACTTACACAGCACATGCTGAGCCAACCCTCTTTTCGGCACATGGCATTAATTCCTTTATTAAGATAATATTGAGAAGGTAGGGTCCGTTCCAACATTGACATGTATTCCGAAATAAATGTTTTAATGTATCTATCTATCTACCTAAGGCAAACTATCACGATAGAGGTAAGAGCTTGTTGCACAAATAATGAAAACTGTAATTTATACAGAATCATAGATTAATAGCATTATTTTGATTTCAGAACCAATCAAAACATTTTGTTCACATTACAATACATTTTCCAATTTGAGGTTATTCTGTCTAGTAGACACAAACACATTTACAAACAAATAGCGCTTTGATCTGAGCTATTCCATCTGATTGATCCCCGCTGAAGCGTTATGTTAGAATCTAGAATCTCGAATATCCCACCGATTCGAGAACACTCGATTTCGACAGTGAAACCCTGACACTTCATTCCTAAGTATACTTGATACATACACAAAAAACTCATCATTTTAAATAAAAGACAAAAACCTCTCTTATTTAAAATGATGAGTTTTTTGTGCTATATAGCTAGATGATTTATGCAGTATCAAGGGGCCCTCCAACATGGCTCAACGACTGAAAGGCCGGGACCAAGATTTTAACGTGCCTTCCGAAGTAAGTAACCTCACATATCTAAATGTAACCAAACGGCCACCCATCCAAGTAGTACCAGGACGGCATGTTGCTTAACCAAGATGAAAGAACATTACACTGAAAGTAAGCGTCACGCCATGAGCGCTTCAAAGAATTCTAGTGAATCACTAGAATTCTTCACTAGAATTCTTTGGTGATAACACACTAGACGGTGTGGGTTATGTATTGGTGGTGGGTAATGGTCTAACTAAAATTACAAAGAATTAAATCATTTTCAACGCCAAAATATAACGTAGGTAGGGAGGGGGTCTTCTGAGTTTATATTATGAAATAAAAACATAAATACGCGTAAAATCTAAATATCAAGATAAATTCCGTCGATGCACCTTCACCAAAAATGACCGTTACGGAGGGTCGATTTCAATTTCGAGGGTATACTTGGAAATGCAGTCCCGGTGGATGGAAAAGGGACAAAATTCATTCCTTGCAGATATTTGTATGAAAAAAAGCAGGACAGAGCGTTTTATGCCAAGCATTTTAGCCAAGCGGATGTTTACTATAGTAAACAAGGTGAATCATAGCGGATAGATGACAGGTAGAAGGTGGATGTGTCGAGTTTAGGATAGGGCGCAATGGCGCTCATTATTGGAGACCTATGTCCAGCAGTGGACTGCTATAGGCTGATGACGATGATGATGATCATGATAATAATGAAATTAAAAAAAATTACCGTTGTAAATATATTTGGTCGAATCGAGAGCTCACGTATCTGTTCCTCGACGCGATATCGAAAACAACAATGTTATCAATTTTAGGGGTTAAATAGGTGTAATAATTGAACATAGAAATCTATAGTAGAATACTACTGCCTTGTTATCAAAGATATATACCTATAAATAGCTATAAATATTAATTCTTGTTTCGCATGTTGTGTTTATCTCTAGAAGGTGGTGCATCTGCACTTTGTATGTTATTAGCTTTTATTTTCTAAGAATTGTTATTTATGCGACGTCCGGTTTGGTAGATCTAATAAAAAAGTTAATAATTCCTTTATAATAAATAACCGTTATGAACTGTTATGAATAGATAACAGTTCTATAAACCTTGGATAGCTAAAATGCCGTTAAAATATCATGTTAACTCTTTTTATTTACATTTAAATGAAAGGTTTACTTACTTTGTCGAGCGTTATAAAATCGTAAAGTTCGGAGCGCGGGAAACAGCACGCACCATTCTAAACCGCACTCCGAAACGTACGTGTAGATGCGCGGGGCTGACAGTCCGATCTGACATGTCGATGCGAAGGCAAATCTCACAGTTTGAACCGCGCATCATGTCTGTGATCAGTCCTAGATGCGCGGTCCGACTTTTACGCGCCATTAGCACGACAGTTTGATCCGCAGTCCAAACCGTAAGGATCGGACAGCGGTTTAGAACGCAGTCCCGATGCGCGGTCCAATCTTTACGTGTGCAGGGCGCTCATGTATTTACATCTTCTCTCATAAAATCTACAACTGAAACGCCCGCGAATTGTTGATTAATTTCATAAAGCAAAGTTGGCTAAAAAAAGCTTCAATCGCTATTTTAAAATTAGTATTGACTTATCAGTTTGATCAGTCATTGAGCTGGTTATCCACTGAGGTACAAAATGCTCAGCAAACCGACACTAATATACGCTCAGCGCGTCCCATTGTCAGTGATAATTACAATACACTAGCGAGCTGTTCCGGCTTCGCAAGAGTAGTAGAGCATATTATGATTAAATGTTTTTTCAGTCGTTGTTTTGATTTTTGTATTTGTGGCTTGGGTGAGAAAAACTTTCCTTACCACAAAGTTTGCGTTTACTTAAATTAATTTTATTTTTGTATGGAAATTTTAGAATTTTACCAACGCTAAGGGCGCTGTAACCAACTCTCGGCCACCACTCGGTCAGAGCTCTGGTCCACCTGTCGTCACTCCGTCTGGCCAAGTGTCCTGCCCAACTCCACTTGAGCCCCAATATCCGCTCGCTGATATCCTGGACCTTAGTCTGCTTGCGGATTTCGGTATTGGGGACTCGGTCTAAAAGTGTAATGCCAAGCATGGCGCGCTCCATGGCTCTCTGTGCAACACTGAAATAGAGGCCGTCCTCCAGCGAGATGGGTTGACGATATTAAGACCGTCGGCGGCACCTGGTTCAGAATAGCGCAGGATCGAAGCAAGTGGCATAATCAAAGGAAGGCCTATGCCCAGCAGTGGGTCGATAAAGGTTAAAATGATGATGATGATGATGATGAAGGGCGCTGCTTTATTTCCATACAAAAATATAGTTAACGCATACTTTTTAGTTGCTATGTTTTTCACACTGAAGCCACTGAAAAGGCGTTTATCGAAAACGCTCCCAGGCGACTTGATTTTTTCCGACATTTTAACCCATTATCATCATATTTCAACTAATTTACACCAAACCTGAACAAATAATACACCTGAACCTTCCTCATTAATCACCCAGTGCATTGGTGGAAACCGCATGAAAATCCATTTTTGAATTTATCGCCAACAGACAGACAGACAGACAAATAGACGCAGCGGAGGACTTTGTTTTATATTATGTCGTGATAGTGAATGTTGTGTTGATAACATATTCTAAGGTATTATTAGGTAAGATTGGGTGAAATTCGATTGGAACAATTGCGCGACGACGCCAGGACCAGCACCAATATTAAATGACTTAGTAACAATTGACAAATTTGCTGCAAATTATGTCGACAAATATTTTCTGCATATTTTTCAAATAAATTTTTCTTAAACGCTGTTTCAAAACCATACTCCATAATCAAACCTCCTCAAACCGGCCAACATCAATCGCGATACCCGAAATTTGAATGCGTTCATTCGTTCACCGGTCACGTTCGTTCCGGTCCGCCGGTCGCTCCGGCCGGGCGGACTTGTTGATCCATTGCCGGCGGGGAAGTACATAAGTTTACGTGAAATATGATATTTACTAAAATGCATGTGCTTGAAACTCTACCAGTACTAGTTTTTAGTTTGACCGCCTATGTGGCGAAGGGCGAAGGCTCGCCTATGACGCAGAAGGTCGCGGGTTCAATTCCCGCTGCCGGACAAATGTTAACACGTTCTGCAAATATTTGTCTCGGGTCGGGCAATATTTGTCTCGGGTGTTTTTTTTGTATGATATGTACGTATTTACAAAAAAAATTGTATCTATGTAGTATATCAATCATGTGGTTCCCATAACACAAGCTCTGCTTAGTTTGGGGCTACATGATGCTGTGTGATAACAAAATTCAAAAATTCAAAATTCAAAATTCATTTATTCAGTAGGAACTGTATAGTACACTTTGAAACGTCATTTTTTTTTAAATTTACCACCAATTCGTAACGTGACCAAACAGAGAAGAATTGGCAAGAAACTCTGCTTGGCTTATATTTTTTTAACGTCATTGTACTTAATATCTATTACATTGTTTTTGATGGAGTTGGAGGCAGTTTCATCCCAAGCTTTTTTGTCATCTAAATAATCAGATATTTTATAATAAGCTTTATTACATAGATTACATTTAACAACGTCCAAGACTATTTATTTATTTATTTAGTACTAGTAGGAAAAGACCAGTCTTGTGCAGCTGATCTGGGAATTATGATAGAAACATAATTATGAATATGAACGGGATACTTACCATGATTTGTGAGTTCTGTTGTTTCCCGATATTTCGACGCAGTTGCATGCGCCATGATCACGGGAGTAACTCACAAATCATGATAAATATCCCGTTAATATTAATAATTAGCCCACGACCGATTTTTCCTCCGATTTTTTGTAAGACAGTTAGGGAGGAGCACGTCACGGACAGAGCGTAACCAGGTACCAACCTCTGTCATTCAACCAGGTTGGATTGACGGAGGAAGTAAGGCGTTGAGACCTAAAATGGTACTTCGACCGGACAAGTTTTATAAATATTATAAAATGTCGCCATAAATGTGGCCATATCGGCCGAAGAACCGACAACCGCTGGGGCAAACGAGTTCTTGAGTGGAGACCGCGGCTAGGCAAACGTAGTTTAGGACGCCCTCCGGCCAGGTGGAGTGACGATTTGCGAAAGGCTGCTGGTAGAAGCTGGATGCGTCGAGCTCAGAACAGGACGCAATGGCGCTCATTAGGGGAGGCCTATGTCCAGCAGTGGACTGCTATAGGCTGATGATGATGATGATGATAAAATGTCGATTAATATATTTGATGAGATGCAGTCATTAGTAGAACATGTCATTACACATCAGGACACTGTTATGAGGAAGTGCATTCATCGAGAAGAAAGGTTTCCAGTAACGCTAAGGTAAGCAATTCAAAAGCAATGAATAAGTAATACATATTTCAAAGTGTCTGAAATCCAAAACTATGAACTTTACGAAAAAAAGTAATAGAACCTAAAATACTGAAGAATCTAATTACAACCATTTTAGCCCTTAAGGCCTTACTTCAAGCCAACCTGGTTGGTTGACGGATAACCATAATAGTTTCAAAAGTTAATTAAGATAGGAGCATCCAAAGTCTAGGTTTCTAAGGCTTTGAGAAGGATTCTCAACAAAATCGAGCCTATAATAAACATTATTTTTGAAACGATGATAAACAGTCACCTTCATTGAAGTTCGATATATTCCAAAAGCACATTTTTAAATATTAACTAAAATAATATTTACAGCTGGACTAACACAACATCAACTAGTCAAAAACTAGGCAGAGTAAATAACAAGCATTATGGGAACCACTTGTAAACACCCAGACCTGAGACAAATATTTGTAGATCATCCAAATATTACCACGGAGGTCGTCAAAATGCCTTTGCGATCAATAATTTCCATCTTAAAGAATCTTAGAAGCCCGGAGAATAATGTGTAATATTAAGGTTGTTTTTCTCGTTAGAATGATTGATAGATCAAACACGGTTATATTTTGCCTTTTAACCACCTCTAAAACTCTAAATCCTTGAACATGTTTACACAGAAGCAACAAACAAGTTCGGACAAGATGGCCGTTAAATAATAAAATATCGACACTATTTCCAAAGAAAGGGTCCCGTTAAAATATTTAGCATCCATTATTTGCTCCTGAAAAATGCGCGTCCCTTCCGTGTCCGCACTTTGTATGCAAATATGACTATAGTGTTTGGTTAGCGACACACACTGCGGAATTTCACCGCAATCGCTGTATCTACCGGCCATTTTCTGTTTAAAAAAAGTACGGTTACGATTACGATGAGCCTGGTATGTTCCACTGCTGGGCAAAGGCCATCCCACGATCCTTCCAGTCATTTCGATCTTGAGCTATTTGTACCCACACTCTATCGAACGTGTCTAGTTCATCCCGCCATTTTTATGCCACGATGCCTACGTTTATAAAAGTAAATTATTTTAAATTTAAACTTACAATAGAGGAAAATAGGGATAGGGTTAGGACCAGAACTTTACGTCCGCGACCTGTCTACGTCGATATGTTCCACTTTAATCTACTGAACAAATCCATTGATGGATTTGATTCCACAATGACGTAAAGAAATTAATTAAATAATAATAAATCTAACACAAGAAACACTTGAGAAACTTCAAATTTAATATCTATTTTAATAAAATACCGAGCAATAATTAATTAAAATAGGATCGAATATTTGGTTTAAAATCAGGGGGTAACCACAGTTTTTCTGAATAACGGCATATGCCATCATATGTACGCAAATAGGTACAACTTCTACTTATAACGCTTTGAGTGCTGAAAACATAAATGTGGTTCGTCCTCCTCCTCGTGCATGGCGTGGAGCGTCATGTGCGAGGCCAGCAGCCAACGTGTTAACAGAGATGACTCCTTCTAATCTTACTCCGAATGCGCCAAAACCCAAGCGCATCTATTGACAAATTATACGCAAATAAACATTGAATGTTGAATTGTAGATACAGAAAGTAAGAAAGGAACAATTTATTTCTTTCATTTCATCTAGTTTATACTTTTTTGATTTGTGTTTCTGTTTTTCATTGTATTTGATTCACTTATGTTCATTGTCCTTGCTCTCTTATGCCATAAGTAATGTTTTTTCTATTCTTTTCTAGAATACATTAACTTCTAACCTTTCTTACCAGCAGACGTTGTGTCAGTAAACAGCGCTTTGACTTGTTGATTTTAATAAAGAAGCATACTGGATTAGCATAGTCAGAAACTTTGCACTTTATGAACTCTTCGAGGGACGCCGGTGCATTTTGTTTATTCATAGACTTGCTTGGTTTTTATTATTTTTGCACCCAACAATGTAAAGATAAAAATTGAATGTCAAATTAAAAATTGAATTCTTTTCTACGTAAATTTCATTCAAGACTCAGGTTTATTTCGATAACTTTAACGCTTTGAGTGCTGAAAATAAAACTGTGATAGTGGCGCAGCTTGCCCGCCTCGGGGTTGACACGTAACGTCATGATCGAGGCCCGCAGTCAAGTTGATTAATGTAAATCTATTTTTGCATTAAAAAAAATCTACATAAATCCTTATTATTATCTCAAATAGATATCACGGTTATGTTAGGCAGTTGTTCTAAGCCTCAAATCTACAAGCAAAAACTGCAAGTATAATTATATTTATAATAAGTAGATATAATTTAATTTACTTAGAAGTATCTTTTTTGTTTTGTTTTGGTTTGATAATATATCTTAATATTGTGTAAATGGTGTATCGCAGTCACTGTAAGCTGCATGGTAGTGCAACCACGGAACACCAGCGCTTTGGTGGCGCGTTCCGCTGCCGTAGTTTATGCTGAGTGGTGCCCTTTTTTGTTACTAGTACCTATTAGAAAAATTTTAACATTATTAAGATAACAAACTGTATCTGTGTAACAAAATAAACGTTTTATTATTATTCTTATAATAGTTAGCTAAGATTTTAGAACCTTTACCCTTATTTCGCATGACGTTGGAAAAACAAAGCCGTTATTTCATCATCATCATCATCATCATCATCATCATCAGCCTATAGCAGTCCACTGCTGGACATAGGCCTCCCCTA
Organism: Horisme vitalbata; assembly: GCA_951804965.1. NCBI lineage: Eukaryota > Metazoa > Arthropoda > Insecta > Lepidoptera > Geometridae > Horisme > Horisme vitalbata. The sequence goes on from OX638096.1 coordinate 3,050,751, forward strand.
ATGAGCGCCGTTGCGCCCTGTCCTGAGCTCGACGCATCCAGCTTCTACCAGCAGCCTTTCGCAGATCGTCACTCCACCTGGCCAGAGGGCGTCCTACACTACGTTTGCCGAGCCGCGGTCTCCACTCAAGAACTCGTTTACCCCAACGGTTATCGGTTCTTCGGCAGATATGGCCAGCCCACTGCCACTTCAGCTTGCTAATTCTCTGAGCTATGTCGACAACTTTAGTTCTATGTCGGATAAACTCGTTACGGATTTTATCTTTCAGAGAAACCCCGAGCATAGCTCGTTCCATAGCTCGCTGAGCGACTTTAAACTGGTGGACCAGCCGTACTGTGAGTGTCCACGTTTCGGCTCCGTATGTCATGACGGGTAGGACGCAATGATTGAAAACTTTCGTTTTCAAACATTGCGGTATGGGTGACGAGAAGACTCGACGTAGTTTTCCAAATGCTGCCCAACCCAGCTGAATCCTCCTCTTGGCCTCCTTCTCGAAGTTGTTTCTAGCCAACTGCAATATCTGCCCGAGGTATGTATACTCCGAAACAACTTCAAGAAGATGTCCATTAACGACGACAGGACTCGGATCAATTCGGTCATTGACCATAACTTTGGTCTTGTCCAAATTCATGCCGAGACCTATCTTTCGCGAGGCTGATGCTAGGCCGTCCAGCATCTGTTGCAGCTCCTCCAGCGACTCCGCCATTAGGACTATGTCATCAGCGAATCGCAAGTGTGACATGTGCTCGCCGTTTATGTTTATGCCCATACCTTTCCAGTCCAGCGTCTTAAACATGTCCTCCAACGCGCTTGTGAACAGTTTCGGAGATATGACATCTCCCTGTCTCACTCCGCGGCGCAGTTGGATGGGATTAGACTGCTGGTCCTGTACTCGGACACTCATAGTGGCGGCTTCGTACAGATATCTCAACACTTCGATATAACGATAGTTGGACGGACCGAAGGACGGAGTTGAAGAGGTTCCGCAGCTCCTGCACAACAGGAGCTCCTCCTGCCTTCAGAAGTTCCGAAGTAACACCGTTTTCACCGGGGGCTTTTCCATTTTTAAGCTGTCTCAGGGCCAGTACGACCTCGTCTTGGCTGATCTCTGGCAGGTCGTCGGTATAGTGGCGGGTGAGAGTAGCTCGAGAATCGTGACTGCTACGTTGGGGGCAAGGAGCATGTGCCGCATACAGTCGGCCATAAAAGTCCTCTATCTCAGATAATACCTCCGGCTTTGACAAGACGGTTCGGCCATCGTGTGTCATTAACTTCATCAGGTGGCTCCTGCCAAGCTGCTGAGTGAATACTTTGGACCCTCGGTTTCGCTCTATTGCCTCTTCAATGAGGCGTGTATTGGAGCTCCGAAGGTCGCGCCGCATCATCTTCGCAATTCGCTTGTTCAGATCTGACCTCTCTGACGAAGTGGCCTGAGTGGTTTCCCGTCTTTTTGTCATCAGCCCAAGAGTCTCATCCGTGAGTTTGGACTTCTTGCCTTTAGGCTGCATTTGGCAGAATTTGATGCCCTCGTCCCTTAACGTTCCAACCACGTTTTGTAGGGCCTCATCAACGTCATCGGTAGGTTCCACAGCAACGAATCTGTCAACGAGAAGCTTCTGAAACTTCTCGGTGCCCGCCATGATCTGGAGTAGATTGGGTCGGAGCGTGGACTTCATCAGACGGTTTCTTTCCAGCTTTAAATTGATATTCAGAGAGCCTCGAACAAGTCTGTGATCAGATCCGGTGTTGAACCTGTTGATCACGGAGACGTCTCTGAATACGTGCCTTTTATCCGTCATGATGAAGTCGATCTCGTTTTTGGTCACAGTGTCGGGGCTACGCCATGTCCACTTCCTGTGGGGCGTTATATAGGTGTGTGTAAATTGTATAACATCGTTTAACACGTTAACTTCGGGTTTCGCACATGACGTTACTTACCATGACCAAGGAGGGCGACATATCCTCATGGTTCGCAGTTGTGTTTTCAGCACTCAAAACTTTAAAACACTCGCCGTTGTGAAAGCTTTAAATACTCATTGCTCTTCTTCTTCTTTTCGTATGTTCTAGTGGCCAACTCTGGTGTTGGAGTTGTGGCCGCCCGAGACCTTCATGGCTGATAATCAAAAACCGGGAATTCTTTTTGCTGTGAAAAAACTTCTATTAATGATCGATATCGAAACGTGTTGTTCAACAGTTACAACCCAGACGAAATGTTCCCATCAACAACTTTGTCATTTATATGTGTTGGAACTGCGTCAGATTTTTACAACGCGCGTTAATTTCCCTCACAGAATAGCGTCCCGTGTGTCCCCAATATCTCCAGGGCTAGACCTATGGCCCGGTATAATGCGATAGGCTGCGGGACAGAAGTGTGATAACACGCCATTTACGACTCGCCTGGATTATGTATTGCGGTGCGACAAGAGGAAATAATACGACAATTCTGTAGGATACGTGCTCACCGGATGGTTGAATCACATTATAAATGCGAAAATTCTACTGAACAGTTCTCCTAGCGGGAATACCAAAGAGTAAGAGATTAAATTGGTCGGGAGATTTTTATAGATTCGATAGGTTTGATGACTATTGATAATCTGTAGGTACGAGTAACTAGGTTGGATGCACAGATAAGGAAGAGAACTAGATGATGTATTAAAATTCACTATGCTCTGAACGTCAACTCATACGGCTGATCTCTACTTTCTTATGTCCATATATCATTTGCTAGAAAGGGATGCATACTTTATCTCAAATGCGATTGCTGCGACTTCGTACCAGGGCATTTCTATGAAACTGTATAGCATTTTATTCGAGCGCACAGATACGAATTATTTTTTTAAATTCATTTGAAGTCGCATGACTGAATGTATGATTTTTAGCTGATGATATTGGACATAAGAAAGTAGAGATCAGCCGTATGAGTTGATGTTCAGAGCATGAATGAATTTTAAGACTTTCTATGCTTTAGTCTTTATCTGCGAAAGGCTGCTGGTAGAAGCTATCCAGCTTCTACCAGCCTACGTCCTGAGTCCGTCCTCAGGACGGGGCGCAATGGCGCTCAGTAGGGGAGGCCTATGTCCAGCAGTGGACTGCTATAGGCTGATGATGATGATGATGATGATGATGATGCTTTATTCATAGTTCTTTGGTTGGATGCAACCATCGCAACAATCCATCTCCGTTACCGTCTACATTATGTCCACAATTTTTTTGTGTTTACTAATGTTTCAAAGATTAAATCATTAATAGCACATATAGGTACCTAATACTTGTTACCCTGGTACCACGCGAGTGAAGCCGCGGACAGAAGATAGTCTTCGATAAGCATGTATCAAAGAAATAGGACTAAAGCATAGAAGAAGTCTTAAAATGTATTTATGCTCTGAACATTAACTCCTACGGCTGATCTCTGCTTTCTTATGTCCATATATGTTAGCTAGAAAGAGATGCATATTTTATCTTAATGCGATTTCTGTGACTTCGTACCATGGCATTTGTATGAACCTGCATAGAAATTTGTTCGAGTGCCCTGGTACGATTAACTTTTTGAAGTCGCATTGATATATGTATGCATCCCTTTCTAACTGATGATATTGGACATAAGAAAGGAGATATCAGCCGTATAGAATTTTAAGACTTTATCTAGTTGTCTTCCTATATCTGTGACATGTATCCTAAACATACAAACTTTTTTGTACTTGCTATTGTAAACTATGCAAATAATATTCTACTCAATACAGCAACGTCCAGGAACAGTAGATCACTCCCTTATCCACTTGAGCGTGGCTCGGAAAAAATGTAGAAAGTTTAGCTGATGTATGCGGAACCGGGTGAAGGATTGTGACAAAGTACAACGGAGCTTTTCGAGGACGTTTTTTGTACTAGAATTTTATGAGGCGATATTTTTGGGCGAGTACAGTGACGTCGGAATAAATAAACATTTTCCTTATTTCATTGAAAACATTTATAAAAAATGGAAACAAAACAAACGTCCTCTATTATTATATAGCACAGTATAAATAAAGAACATAAATAATGCTCGACTATCACACAAATCATGTATCCCCAAAGAAAGCAGAACTTAATATTTTATAGAAACCACATGATTGATATATTACATAATATATATTTTTTTTGTAAGTAAGTAAGACAAATATCTGCAAAAATCTAAAAATTTATCCCACGGTGGGAATTGAACCCGCAACCTTCTTCGTCTTAGGCGGACCCTCGCCCACTGTGCCACAGACGTCATGGTATAAAGATTCTGTTAAAATCCTTGTCATTGAAATGACAATAAAAAGAGGTGACATGATACTAGAACGCCATTTTAGCTCTGAGGTTAATTGTGGAAACCATCCCAGATGCCAATTAATAAAGAAGTGAAGTGAAGTGCTCTGAGGTTTATAGATCTGTTATGACTATGTCGGTGTGTGTAGATGCTTGAGCATGAATGACATTTTAACTGTTTTGTTATGTTTCGTTAATTTCGTAGGGCAATAGACGCTAATAAGCGTCTGATCTACGACACAAATTAGTAGAAAGACGATAGTGACGTCGTTCTACAACTACCCTTGGCTAGTAATCTTCTGTAATCTTGTCAAATATAATCAGCGGTTTCAGATCCCTAATGATCGCCACTAACGAAGTGGGAACTATCCAATTTCATGGCGGCGACCTCCGCTCCAACTAATATAATAGTGCTTAACCGAGCTTGTATACTGTTAATACATCGACTATTGCATAATACACAAGAACATGCATCAGTAGCTCCGGTTTTGAAGTTTAGCAGTATGCAAAATAAATGTTAATATTATTGTAAAATAATTATTGGGTTTTTTTATATTTAATATGGGCCAGCTCTGTTAAATTGTTATATGTTATATTGGCAGGAAGGTATTTGTTTAAAATGATTATCTTAAGTGACTATTATGTAAACGATCCCCAACCCGCATGCCCAGCGTGGGGATTATGGGTATGTCCCCCTTTATTAGGGGAGGCCTATGCCCAGCTGTGGACTGATATAGGCTGATGTGGAGGGATGGATGTGAACGGAAGTTAATACGTCATCGCCCAAATCACTTCGGGCACAGAATAACATCAGAAGTCAAACTCATGTATGTACTTCACTTTTCGTACCTACTACGCTCGGCGGTGGCGCTAGGGCTGTCAACTAAGCGACTGAGGGGGCTACCCCAAACCTTATTCTTCAATATTAAAACAAAACAATAAACATATAAAATTTTACATTTGTCAATTTCCACCATCGAAAATTCCTAATAACTTTTTAACATATTACTCTATTTTACACATTTTGTTTTGCCCAATCCGTTTTAGACCTAACCCTATAAAATGACACTCAAAACAATACAAACAAAAAATCATGTTTTCAAATTACGTAATATTAGTTGGCGTGAATTGACCTCACAAAAAATGAGTAACTTCGTATAAACTGATTCAAAATAGGTAACTATTATATAAATCGAGCGTAGACAGCCACCTTACACCCTATTCTCCGTTAAAATTAACCATCGAAATATAAGCAAGTACCTACATAGTACATAAATACCTCTCTGAAACTACTGGTGGCTCAAAAAGAACGAGATTTCACCGTTTAATGCTGAATTTGAACAAAGGTCCACCGTACAGCAAAAAAACCCTTTTTGTTGTTGCTCCATTTTTACACAAAAGTTTACAGCGCGTGACACTCGCGCTTGCACTGGTCCGAACTGTTCCGAGATATCATGTCCGTGAGCGGTTCCATACTCGAGCGCACTTTGTATGTAGATTGTCGTCTGTGTGATTGCCATCTTTATTTTGTGTTTCGGGGTTCGGCAACGAAGATGGCCGAGCGAGGCCGAGCGGGGAACGCAGGAAACATGTGCGTGAGAACAACACTTCAAGTTTAGACGTCAAGGTGGACGGATGTAGATCTAGACAGAATTAGTCAAGTAGTCTAGACTCAGGTTATTAGCCATAGCAAGGCTCAAAGCTCTAGTTACTAAGTAAATAAAGATATTGTGATCGATGTTTAAGATATCCAGAGTTGTTCTTTTATTAGTCGTAGTAGTTCATCATAGTACACTCTAACGGGCTAAAATGGCTTTAAAATATAATGTCATCTCTTTTTGTTTACTTAAAAATGACAGGGATAAACTTAGTATAGCCCCACCACACCACCACACCAGCCTATATCAGTCCACTGCTGGACATAGGCCTCCCCTAATAAAGGGGGATATGCCCATAATCCCCACGCTGGACATGCGGGTTGGGGATCGCAGGGCACAGCTTCTCGCATCACCGACGCTGCTGCCCGTCGGTGGCCAGGGGATTTAGCTGTGCCGATGTAGGCTGTGCTATGCCACAATCAGCCAGCCGCCAGAGCCCCGTTCGTTGTTTAGCAGGGTGCACCACGTGCAGGTGGGGTTGGCTTGGGTTCCGAAGATGGGGATTGGAACCCCGTACACCCCACTAACTAGTAACTTAGTATAGCGAGCGTTATAAAATGACATTTGGTGATAAGTAAGGGGGTAAGGTTGGGCTGGTATTAATAGACCAATCTCAGCACAGAGTGCGAGCTTGAGAGTTGTCAAAATCAATCTTTTTTATTCTATACGTATGCGGCCAACTGTGGTGTCGGAGTTTTTAGGCCGCCCGAAGGCCTCCGACTTGGCTTAACGACTGAAGAAGCCAGGACCAACAGCTTAAAGTGCCTTCCGAAGCATGGGAGCGCTCAAATCTAAATGCCACTAAACGGTCACCCATCCAAGTAGTGACCGCGAGGAGTGTTGCTTAACCAAAATGATCTGCTAAGAACACAGAAGTAAGCCACGCCACCTGCGCTGCCAATCCACAAATTCAAAATAAATCTAAATACATGTCTTCTCAACAAACCATTTAAATAGTTTGTGGCGTAATTAAGTTGTTCAACCTAGTATCACGAAGTGCATCACACTTAACATCTCACTTTATGCTTGCATACTTAAAGTTCTAATTTGCTAAGCAAAAGAGGGAATAATTCATAAGGGTTGGGGACAGTGCTACAAACCTCATTATATTTTGCCCTAATGAGGAAGGCGTAGCAAATTCCGTTTTGCAGTGACTAGTGTGACTAGTGCCCGCGGTTGGTCCAAGTCATAAGAACTATTTAAACTTATTTAAATAGATTACTATTATATTTAATCAGATCATCATCATCAGCTTATAGTATTACTGATGGACATAGGCCTCCTCCAATGAGCGCCATTAAGCCTTGTCATCAGCTCGACGTATCCAGCTTCTATAGTTACTCCATCTAGCGGGAGGGCATCCTATATCACGTTTGTCGAGTCGTTTACCCCAACGGTTATAGGTTCTTCGGTAGATATGGCCAGCCCACTGCCACTTCAACTTGCTGATTTTCTAAGCTATGTCGACAACTTTAGCACTCTCGTAAATTGTATAAAACAGCTGAACGTGAAATACTATCAAACTAACAAATATATATTTAAATAGTTTTAAAAGTGTTTCAAATTTCATTGAAACTAGGATAATTTTCCTAAACTAGGATAATTATCCTATTTAGCTATATATTTATTTGATTTTAACCGACTTCAAAAAGGAGGAGGTTCTCAATTCATCGCAATCTTTTTTTTCGACTTTTTTTTATGTATTTTCACCGATAATTCCGTCAATTGTGGACCTTTTGTTTGTTTAAAAGATTATACTTCAAAGGTGGTTCCATATTTATTCCTGAGGGATTGGTTCTTTTCCCGGAAAAGTCAAAAAACCTCAACCTCACTTGTAATTTTCACCCTATCATCACCAATATCTCCGTCAATTGTGAACCGATTTTCGAAATTCTTTAGGGTATGATGTAAGAAGTGATTTATTAGAAGTAGGTTTATTTTTTATAAAAAGTTAATTCTTGTTTACATACCTTAAGAAACTCATAAGTAAAGTAAGCGTGTAGAAGAGCGATATATCTTGAAATTTATTGAAGTACGTATTGAATGTAGCGGGAACTTAAGTCAGAAACGTAAAATTAGCCAATCAAGTCACGATAATATGACGTGATACAAGTACTATTATTTAATAGTCATCAATCTATTCGGTGAGCCTTTTTTGCCACAAATTATTTTATTTTACTTTTTCTACGATTTTTAAATTTATTTCACACAATTACTTCCCCATCCTAATAAGGCTTATGAAGATGGGTTTTCCCCAAAACTAAAGGGCGTCCAGCAGGAATTATTCAACTTTAAATTGTTATTATCGAAATACTAGCGGGGTGAGGTAAGTGCGAGGGTTTACATAATAGGGTCCTTCAAAAGGTGGGTATTTCATTTCCTCGAGGGCCGGCAGCGCATCAGTATCGCCTCTGATGATGCAGGTGTCCATGGGCGATGGTGACTACTTCCCATCAGGTGGTCCGTCTGTTCGTCTGCCAGCTTTCGCATATAAAAAATTTAAAAATCGTTTTTTGAATTCTTCAAAATCAAAATCAAATTAAAATGTGTTTATCTAATAATAAGAACTATAAAGTACATTTTGAATCGTATTTTTTTATTTACACCATTTTGTAACGCGACCAAACAGAGAGGAGCAAGAAACTCTTCTTGGCTTACATTTTTTTTGTTACAATCTCTATTTTTAAATATTAAATTGTTTTTGAGGGATTTCATTTTGAAGTATCAGTTTCATCCCAAGCTTTTTTGTCATCTATATAATTCGAAATTTTATACAAAGCTTTATTACAGAGATTTATAGATATAATACTCACGTCATTTGGGATTTTGTTAAAAAAATGTACACACTACCTTTTAAAAGATTGTCTAACTTTATGGAGCCTTACAGAAGGAACAGCCAGTTTATCTTTATTTGTAGTGTATAACATTATGATTGTCACGATTTTTTATTCGCTTGGAAACCGTCACTTATACCACCCCACAAAGCACTTAGAACCGTGCACCTCACAGTGAGTTGTCTTCCACAACTTGCCATTACAACGATTGTTGTAATTGCCGCAACAGCGTCACCGCACTTGTCTCGCGGTCGGCTAATTCAAGTGTCAAGTTTCAAGTGTTCCCACAGAAACTAAAGCATACTTTGTTTAAATACTTATTATGAAATATTTTAAAGTCGTTCAGCCAATGGAAAGAGTTTCCTTGAAGGATAAAATCAACAACGAGAACATCCGATATAGAACTAAAGTTTTCGACGTAGCTCAGATAATTAGATAGATAAGCTGATGTGGCAGTGGACTGGCTATATCTGCCGAAGAAGCGATTACCGTTGGGATAAACAAGTTCTTGAGTGGAGACCGGCTTGGAAAACGTATTGAATGGCGCCCTCCGGCCAGGTGGACTGATTTTTTGCGACAGGCTGCTGGAAGAAGCTGGATGCGTCGAGCTCAGGTCAGGGTGCAATGAGGCTCATTTGGAAAGGTCTATGTCCGCTAATGGACTGCTATAGGCTGATGATGTAGCTTTTTATTTTAAGAGGAATTAAATATGTGGAATGTAAATCAAAATGCTAGAATAATTTTTACCACGACCACCGCATGGGAAGCCGGGATACATCCCACTAGGCCACCACTCACAAACTAAAATTTATAGAAGAAAAACTTTCGTCAAATTTTGTAATTAATTAAGGACCCCTTAAGGCCTCCAGCAAAAGCAAAAGCCATATCTGGCCTGCTATCTCGACTATGTCATCTTGCTATCTTTTAACGTGGTCTTCCTCTCTTTCTCCTGCTGTTTTTTCGAGACCCTTTCATAGGGTTGCTTTTTGGGTCCATCTGTCATCTGTTGTGCGTATCAAGTGACCAGCGGGGTGATCGGCTAACTCTGTTGCAAACAGAAATGATTGAAACCGATCCTGTTTTTACAAACATTGATATTTCATCCGTCGAAATTCAATGAACGTCAATTGACAAACTGTCACAGTTTGTTAAAAAAGGATCGGTATCAATCATTTTTGTTTGCAACAGAGTTAGCCAATCACCCCGCTGCTCATTTATTTCATTTGTGATCTCCTTTTCAAAGCTTTCGCGTTCTGTAAAGCTTCTCTTATTATAGTTTTGAGTCAGATTACTGTATTTCTTTGTTTGTGTACCAATTTAATGTTTAATAAGCTCCTTTTATGGTCATGGACATACGTCTGTCCTCAGCGCAATGCGTACAGCTTCTCCACCAGCATTTCGCAGATCGTTCACTCCACCTAACTTAAACACAAGACAATTATTATTCGTAGCGCATTGCCGAGCCGCGTCCTGCGCTTAGTTAAGTTGTCAAGTTATGCATAAGCACGCATGTCTGCCTCCAGCCCGCAAGTGTCTTTATAATTGATCGGTTAACAGTTTTAAGTTGTTTAACTTTAACTTTAAGACGACTTTTGATATACCAACATAATATGTCAAGCTGATAAAAAATTCCCCTTTAGGGTGCCTTTCCAACAGAGATGTGCTATGCAGCTATGCTGCGAGAATGTAAAAGCTAAGCTATGAAACTTTGTGACCGTTTCCACTAATGCTAAGCTATGTAGCGGTGAGAGTAAAGCTGAGCGCAGACCATAGTCAAGTCTGTCTTAAGACAGACTAGGGAGGAGCACTTCATGCCAACCTCATGCACGGAGCGTATACCAACCAGGTTGGATCGAAGAATGAAGTAACGCCATAAGAGCTAAAATGGTTAGAATTGGATTCTACGTATATATTCTACGTAATATATGATATATGGTCTGTGCTCAGCCTAAGATGTGCTATTAAAATAAGTCACCGCAAAGTAGCTTCGCGAGGAAGATGCGCAGCTCAAGCTATGCGATGTATAAAACGACTAAACTGTAAAAAACGTATACGAGATATAAAATAACTTTTGCTTCCACGATGGCTACTTTCAGCGACAAACGCTTGCATACTGTAGGTACTGCTCTGCAAATAGCTACACCACTCGCGATGACCCATAGCAAGCATCCATAGCATGCATCCATAGCACACATCCATAGCACACATCCTTCCATATAAAAAACATATCTTAGTTGAATTCGTTTCCACCAGTGCTAAGCTATGTGCACCAATGAATATGATTGGTGGATATTAAACGCATCCATAGCAACGTAGCAGAGCACATCTCTGATGGAAAAGCAGCCTTGAGCTGTCATGAACGACTGTGAGGCCATCAGTCAACGTACTGTTCTACGATTTTTTTTTAAACTTTCGAAAAAGATGTTATACCCTATAGACAAGAGTAAGTAAAAATGAGGCCCCAGGAAAACATCTAGAAATCTAGATATACCTTTTAAATCGGCACAGTATTACTTCATATACCATTTTTTACAGCAAACGTAGTGTAGGACGCCGCCCGGTCACGTGAAGTGACGATCTGCGAAAGGCTACTGGTAGAAGCTGGATGTTTGGAGCTGAGGACAGGGCGCAATGGCGCTCATTAGAGGAGGCCTATGTCCAGCAGTGGACTGCTATAGGCTGATGATTACGATGATGATGATGATGATCATTATTATAAAAAAAAATAGATGCTGCATGTACGAAATGTATATAAGGCGAGTGTGAATGGGATAGTTGGAAGGCTAACACCTCGACGTACGTTCTCCGATCAAATTGGAGAATTGCTGGAAAAAGGCCAAGTCAGGAGAACCCTAAACCGACCAGCATGTATGAAGAATGTGATGAGAGTGAAGAAAGCAAAAAATATATGCCAGGATCGAAGCAAGAAACCCGTGGTATGTGCCTACCCCTCTAGGAAATAAGCGTCACTGTATCTATGATTTTTTTTTAAACTCAATGAAAATGGGATAAACTTCAATTTCAAATTCTCACAAAATCGAATATAGAACCTGCAAGAATATTCTCGATTTCTCAACTACTCAGCATAGACAAGTTCGATCCCAAGGCAGACTGAAATAGGCTTGCTTATTAAATATTACATCTACTCGTAAGTATCTCTTTCGTCAGAGGCTTAAAATATACAACAATATAACATCAAAGCAAAATAAACATCTCAGTTTGATCTAACAAAGAATATGTAATTTGATTCTTTTCATAAAAACTTCAGACATTTTTGTTCTCTATCACGCAAAAATGAACAGAACAATGAAAATAATAGGCACGTCTTTATCATCCCGAGAATAAACAAGAAAATCGTTCGCAGGCCCAATCATTACGGGTAATCTAGCCCATCTATCAAAAACATAGAGCATTATTTTTGCTGACACTCATAGAGACGGGCTGGAAGTATCATTTGTTTAGTAACTATAACTTTTTGTTATAATTTTTAACCGACTTCAAAAAGGAGGAGGTTCTCAATTCGTCGATACCTTTTTAAGCTATTGCATAGCTTCTATCGAGGGCCTTGAGCGCGGGGACCGAATCCAGAAATTCCGTAACGAAAAAAAACCTCACGCTCCCCACTCCGACGGGCACGGAGGTGTGGCTTGAAGGCCGTGCATTATCTAACGTCGTTTCTTTTCGGCAGTCTTCGACACGGTGTTTGTGTGCATGCAACTAGACGTATTTTTAATAAATAAAAGAAAAAAAATTGTTTTCTTATCGGTCACCACGCTCAAAAAGTGTAACTTAAATTAATATCAAAGAAAAAGAAATACTGCATAAATAAAATAAATAAATAATTATAATTGCATAAGTTGATACAAAATGCTATGCAATAGCTTTACCGCGGCAGTCCCCGAATGCCACACGTCTTTTTTTTTATGTATGTTCACTGATAACTCCGTCAATTGTGGACCAATTTTCAAAATTCTTTTTATTTAAAGAGTATACTTCTCAAGTGGTCCCATATAAATTTTATTCTTGAGGGATTGGTACTTTTCCCGGAAAACCCCAAAAAACCTCATCCTCACTTGTAATTTTCGCCCTATGATCACCAATATCTCCGTCAATTGTGAACCGATTTTCAAATTTTTTTACCGCAAGAAACAAGAAGTGATTTATTTGAAGTCGGTTTTTTTTAAAGTCCTACTTGTAATTAATTAGTGTAAATGATTTTGCAATCGTAATAATTAAAAATAAATAAATCTTAATCTAAATTTATGGTCGACTCATTTGGTCAGTACTAAAGTATGAGTTGCAAGTACGGAAACGTTCAATTGTTCTCGTTTTCGACCTCAATTTTAATGTATGATAAATGAAAATTACTAAATAATATTCAAATATTAACTTAATAAACGGCATAAGTAATGTAATTTTCTTGCAGTTTGCATTGTTTTTCACTCAAAACTATATTAATATTATTTTTTTTTTTAGATATTTTTTATCTAGTGCACTTTATTATGAAATGTACACTCAATATTTTGATCTAGCCTTATGATAGACTAACAAGTAACTTAACATTGACTTAGTATTATAAAGACCAGTATTACTAAAAATGTGTCCATCAACACTTTCTTACTGTCTTCTATTTACTTAAGACGACTAGTAGGGTCAAACCTCCCTCTCGCTCGCACTATTCAACATTTTTGAAGATATAAAATCACTGAATGTAGTTATGCAAAATAGCAAACCTTCACGGGCTAGAAAATAACAATACAAAGGTTCAGCAATAATCTCATTTTGATTCTTTCACGTTTTCTTAACAAAAAACTGGTACCAATGTGATGAATTTTGGTGCCAATTTTTTTGTAGGAAAACGTGTTGGGTTCAAAATGATATTCTTACTGAACCTTTGTATTGTTATTTTCTAGGCCGTGAAGGTTTGCTATTTTGCATTACTACATTCAGTGATATTATATCTTCAAAAATGTTGAATAGTGCGAGCGAGAGGGAGGTTTGACCCTACTAGTTGCCTTAAGATGACACTTTGTTGTTGTGTTCTTTATAAAACACTCTTGCTCTATTTTTATTAATAATTACACTACACTAAACTTAAACTGTAAGGTAATTGCCGGAAAAAGTAACTTTAAAATTTTGCTCTGAAACTGAACATTTTCATATTATTCAACTCGTATTAGGAGGTAACGATGGCACCGACAATAACATGTAGGACAATACTTTTATGTTAAAACAAGTATTTGCCCTCTACTGGTTCCCGTAATATTAGGGGCGTAAACCCGAAGCTTCTGAAAAAAACGTTCACACGAAGCGAACAAAAATTTAAAAAAACACTAGTCAAGTACATTCTAGATAGTTGAAAAGTCTTAGAACCTGTGTGTGTAGGTATGTATTTTTAGGATTTCTTGTGATAATATTAGAGAGTATCTTATGTATGTAGCTTGACATACAAAGTGTGCATTCAAATTTAGCTCCAAGACAAAACAGATTGGTTGGTAAAGTGGTGGTTTGTGATGGATACAAATAGAACGAATTTCTAGTAAAAAAAAATACACATCTCACATTACGCGCAACTATCAAAGGTATTGAAAATGTAATTAAGAAATAAAACACTATAAAATTTTAATTCGTACTGACGATAAAGTGAACCGAGCTCAGAATGTTCTCGCGCGTAAACTCGCAAGTTACATTTTTTTCCGTTCCTAGAACAGCGAGCTAAAAAAAGTAATTGAGAAATTCTCGATCTAAATCAGTGATAAAATTTTTGAATATTGAAAAATTTTACCTACCGATTTTGAGAATTCAAATTGCACTTTAAAGCCGTCCGGCAGTCGCACATTTTAGCATTTGGCCCGTCCGCTTACCTCTCATATCTGCGAAACTACATGCAAATGTCACAATTTCATAAATAGGAACACTATACTCAATCAGGAAAACATAAACATTTTGAATGTTAAAAAACATCTTAACCATTTTTCAAAATCAAAACAAAATATTTATTTCATGGTTGTAACAAATATGTAAGTAGCTGGCTTGTTTTCGTTTTTCATTTTTCGTGTCTATCATACCGCTGCAGTGTACATTCATCACATAAACCTCTAAACTTGACCTAAAACCCAATGAAGCAACACTTTTAACAAAATGAACGGAACAGCGGAATCTTGTCGTTTTTTATACGTATCCGCGAAATTGAAGGATTCGGAACCACTCAGCAAAATTAACACAATATTATCTTTATTTCAATTTAGTAATTTTACCGTCCGGAAGGGAAAATTTTCGAGGGTACTCGGTTTACCATGACACTGGATTTTTCTTGGTCCCTCTAAAAATTTGTGGTAATATTAAAAATTATTCTAATTTGTGACATTTCGTATAATTTTTATGTACTTGTGGTTTAAATAGATACTAATTTTAAAAAAACATAAATAAACTGAATTCCTATACATACTTTCCTTTAATTACTGTCTTTTTTTTGTTTAAACCTTTCTCAATTCTTATTATTAATTACGTAGGTACTAAGATTAACCATAAACTGTTAAATTAAATAATAATGCTGTATTATGTAGTAAATAAACGTTTTTCTGTATTGTTTTTTTTAAATCAAAATGCCATACAACCTAAAGTTAATAAAAACTGATAGCCCAATAAACCTAGAATTCAGTTATATACGAGTTTATTATTAGTGTAAATCTCACCAGCACTTCATTGAACCAATAACCGACGGCGTTAGAAAAACTTTTTATTTGCATTACAACTAGAATTACGGATTTAAGAAACTTGAAATGTAAGTGGATATGACATGTTCTTAATTAATCTTAAATGCTTGATAATCACACTAATATTATGAATGCAAAAGTTTTTAAGTATGTTTGTGGTCGCTTCACTCCGTAACGGCTGCACCGATTTGAATGAAACTTGGAAGATACTCGAACATAGTTTAAGACCTGGATTAACACATAGGCTACTTTTTATACCGGTATCACTCGGTCGAAGCCGCGGGCGAAAGCTAGTGACGTATATTCTTACCTTACGCCGAAACGTTATGATAGATAGAAGTTTCCTTATTGCACAAAATTCATTAGACATTGATGTCGATTCTATTGTGCATTTTCCTAAACTAAACTTAATTTGACATTCCTAAAAGTGATACTATCCCTTTCTTTTAGGTGTAAATGACAAGGATAGCTATAACTGTAAAGCTGCCAAATTTAGTTAAGTTTAGAAAAGTGAACAACAGAATCGACACTATTGGTGAACAAAATATTAAGAAGCATTCTCTGCCAGCTAATAGATTTAAACTTAATAATTTAGTGGCACTAAATAAAGGTATATTTGAAAATACTTCAATATCGATATCTTACCTACACAAACTATTATTGTGCATGCATTTTTTAAAAAAACATTCACAAAGAAGATCAAAAAAATAATATTGTTTGTACTAAAATGCCGTGTCGGTTACCAAGAAATTCTGTTTTTTACTTATAATAATTATTTACTTTCAAAATTATTTTTGACAAGTTATTTACTTGAATATATAAAAAAAATCTTTTACTTGCAAAAAGTACACATTAGTAAACTCAGGAATGTCGCCCAAATTAATGCAACATAAAATGCTTTTCAGCACCAGACGAGTTTAATAATAGTACAAATCTTTTTTCTGAAGTTCATAAGCCACATCCATAATGTGAGCGCTAGGGCTGCACCGCGAACGTAAAGTTCCTTATATAATTAGATTGCATTCACAGACTACGCTAGGTGTAAGGAAAATGGCATATTTTATTTTATCCACCACTACTGCGCCCTATTCAAAGAATAGTATCTAGGGTTGTGAATGTGAATTCTGGAAACATGAGCATTATTAATTAAAATTACAACGATATGTATATCAATGTAAGACGTAAGTACCTACAATCACGTACTATCGACAAATTATCAAATAAATAGTATCAAATAAACATTCGATAATTTATCAAAATAATTATACGATTATTAGTCAAATGGGATCCAACTTCCTCAAAACCAATGAAATAGTTAAAAAAAATATTGTAAAACTGACATTTAAAAACATATAAGCTTATCAGAGTTTCTTGCCAATTTTTCTCTGTTTGGTCACTTTACGAAGTAAAAAAAAATTACGATTCAAAGTGTACTCTAATGTGCGTACTGAATAAAGAAATTTTCACTTTCACTTTCAAATGCTTATTCGATAATTTGTCGCATTTAACAAATCCCACCTGATTCGAATTTTTTGGCATAATATAAATTATAAAGTCTTATATAGACTATTTATCGGTACTAAACGAATTTTTCCAGGTCTATGTCATCATCATATCATAGCTATCAATCACATCTGACTTCAATAATGTTAAAAACCAGCTAGAAGCATGTAAGCATAAATTTTAGCTGTGCTCATCGATGAGTTTATTGTCTGTCTAGTGGAACTTAAAGTAAGACTCCTGGGATGGTACGGGGTTTTCAGCAATTCACCGTTAGTATTGTCTGAATTTTGTAGAATCGTTCATT
Organism: Horisme vitalbata; assembly: GCA_951804965.1. NCBI lineage: Eukaryota > Metazoa > Arthropoda > Insecta > Lepidoptera > Geometridae > Horisme > Horisme vitalbata. The sequence goes on from OX638096.1 coordinate 3,068,053, forward strand.
GAAAAGGGATCCATAAGTGGCGATGGAAATGTGGTGCGCATAATATCTAGGCGCTAAGTGTTGCATTAAACATTTAGACATTCCTTCTCCTCTATTTTGTAAAATAGATTTCAAGGCAGTTTATTTGCTTGAAATAGTTCACTGCTTGGGCCGCAAAGCTCAGTTTTTAGTAGCTCTGTCTTGTAGTATGTCTGTCGCGTATTTGATTCCCGCCCAATACCATCAGGGTGAGAATAGATAACATAAGAAGGCATTACAAGATCATTATTCTTATGAATAAAAGATAATAATAAGAGAATAAGAATGCATTTATTTGACACAAAAGGAAGGCACATAAACACATAAAAACAAAAATATACATAGGCTAACAAACAGTAAAACAATAAAATACACTCGACACAGAAGATCAATTCAGCCCCTCCCTGTTGCAACCGTACAAGTACAGTCTAAGCTTAATGCTGCTATCAAACATGTGATGTAAGGAAACCGCACTGGGTTCCTAGGAAAGGGGTTTCTGGCAGCGTATTACTAATCGCTGATGAAGGAGAAAACTTATAGGATACATAAAACTGTCATGGTCTATATCACAAAAGATTGAATGTGAAAAAGCCAGAAGAGAATGGGAATTTAAACAATATATTGAATCATTTTTCTGCTGAACCAGCTGAAGAGGGTATAACAGAGATCTCGGGTGTCTGATGACAGTTGAAACCTTAATCCCTATGAATCTCCTTTTCCTTCTCTTTTGTCAGGAAGACATACAATGTGCGCATTCGTGGATGAAAGGAAATTTAGAGACAGATAAAAACAAATAATGCTTAAATAATGCAAAGAATTGCAAAGATCTGGTTTGGAGAGCTTGACTCTAAGGCCGCGGTCACGAAGACAGCGGCGGCGGCGCGGGGAGCGGCGCGCCAATTCAAATCTATGCATTGAAACACGACATTCCTTCGCGCCGCGCCGCCGCCCCGCTCCCGCTGACTTCGTGACCGCGGCCTAAGGAAGCTGAGGAGTTTAATAAAGCTTGTTTATCAGTTCATATGAAGCATGATGAGAAATTAATTCAGATTTCTTCGCAGATCATCTTAGTTAGGTAACACTACACCCGGTCACTACTTGGATGGGTGACCGTTAGGTGGTTAAGTGGCATTTAGATCTGAGCGTATCCGTACTGCAGAAGGTACGGTATGATGTTGGCCGCGGCTTTTTCAGTCGTTAAGCCATTTCGGAGGCCTACAAAATCCAACACCTAAGTTGGTTACTACGAAGAAAAAAGTTCATATGTCGTAAGTAGGAAATTATTGTTATTAAAGATTGTGGATAAAAAGTAGCCTACGCGTTTTATTTCAGGCCAACAAAAACACCAAACATTCTAATTCAACTCCAATACAACTCCAATATTATTTTCTTAGCAGATTTGGAAAATAAGGCGAAGCTGAAACGGTTATGTAAACAGAAACATTCTCATAACGTTACATCAATAAGGTAACTATTGTTTGTAGGAATACGAACATGTATAGAATGAAATAAACAAACACACTGGTTCTTTCATAGAACCTGTCAAGCGTAATGGCTAATGCAACGGCATATACTACTATTATGACTATTATACTCGTAAAACCTATTTTGAATCACTCATATAAAATACCTAAAGGATAAGGAGAGAAAGTATCATCATCATCATCATCATCATCATCATCATTATCATCAGCCTATAGCAGTCCACTGCTGGACATAGGCCTCCCCTAATGAGCGCCATTGCGCCCTGTCCTGAGCTCGACGCATCCAACAATCCCATAACAATGTGCAAGCTCAATTTTTGCAATCATTATAGCATTCATTAACATTCTAGATGATAGATTCTCTCGTCACCCATACCACAATTTCTGAAAACGAAAGTTTTTAAGCAGTGTCATTACCTAAGGAGTCGAAACGTGGACACTCACAGTACGGTTATTCCACCAGTTTGGAACGAGCTATGTTCGTTGTTTCTCTGAAGGATAAAATCCGTAACGAGTATATCCGACACACAACTAAAGTTGTTGACAAAGCTCAGAGAATTAGCAAGTAGACGTTGCACTGGGCTGGCCATATCTGCCGAAGAACCGACAACCGTTGGGTTAAACGAGTTCTTAATATTATGTGGAGACCGCGTCTCGGGCCAACGTAGTGTAGCATGCTTTTGCTGGATTGACGCTCTTCGAAAGGCTGCTGGTAGAGAGTGGATGCGTCGAGCTAAGGACGGGGCGCAATGGCGCTCATTTGGGGAAGCCTATGTCCAGCAGTGGACCACCATATGCTGATGTAGATGATGATGATAATAATGATAGGTTGCACGCTCATGTTCACGTAATAGAAAGTTCAATAATGAGAAATTAATACTCATGTCATCGAATTATTTAATTTAGGGCATGCCAGTTTTCTCATTAGATTAATTCCAAGCTGTTCGAATCGGTAGTCAGGAAGCATTATACCACTATAGTTTTATCTAAAAAAAACTATTTTGTACAGACAAAAAAACTGCAAATAATAAATAATACTGGACACTACACAAAATCAAACTAAGCAGAGCTTGTATTTTGGGAACCACATGATTAATATATACTACGTAGATATTTTGTTTTTGTAAATACATACATATTATACATAGCAAAAACCCAAACCTGAAACTAACATTTGCAGAACATACAAACATTTGTCTCGCGACCGGAATCGAACCGCAACCTTCTGCGTCTCAGGCGGACCTTTGCCCGCTGCGCCATAGGGGTCGTCTTGAAAACTAAATAAAAATAAACTACTGTAGACAACAAAAATGCAAAGATACCAAAGTCTCTAGTATTGATAAATCACTGTGCTGGTGACAAGCGGCGGATGTTGCGTATCCGTGGTTGCAAATTAGGTTTTGAGGTCACATCTGATGAGGTCAGATCCTTGTCACGATGTTGTGATAAGTTGTGAGTCCTTACAGTATGTAACGAGTTTTAACTAGCTTCAACCCAGGCTTCGGCTGCTATTTTGGAATAAAAAAACAGCTTTTGTCTTGAATGTTGACCTAAGGGACAACTTTAAATTATATTTTTAGGTAAAACAATTTGTGGGACGTACACATTGAAGTTTTAATAGTCTCTCGCTGCACGCCGTCGGAAGTTGAGTTTCAATGTTTTTGACAGCATCCACGCAAATAATATTATCTTATACATTATTATGTCTCGACAAAGGTTTTAATGATCAAAAAACGTAAAAATTGGACTCTTAATTTATCTTTTGTCTTTAATTTACAGATCACGTAAAGTTTGCCTGTACAACGCCGACTTTTGACTATGGGATAATTATCATCTTGAGATATAATATTTTATCGCTCATTATACGTACATTTTGTACGAGAAAAGACACGTCCCCGGATACCGCGCCTCCCCTGCCTCGCACTCAGTTTGAATGGTGACATTCGTGTGCAAAGTGTCAAATGATGAAATTTAATAAATAGTTCAAGACGTAATTAATATACTTTACATCGCATAGTGAAAAGACGGCTTAATAGGTTTCATCATCCAATAATGTTATATTTTGTGTAGTTTTTCAGGTATTTTGTTTTTACAGTAAAAGCCCATCTATCTCAAAAGTAATAGGAAATAGTCCACGTAAAGTTTATCTATGTTTATAAATAGGTAATGCTAAAAATCTCGTCGGCCCAAACAGGTCCCGGTCGTAAAACTGGTCCCCGGGGACCTAACGGATCGTCTGCCTTGTGACATCACGGAGGATATAACGTGCGTTACCGCTTCGTCAAAACATCACAAAAGCTGTCTTTCACTACGTCTTCTTCTTCTCTCTTTTTATGGTATAGCGTCCATAATTTTGCCAATGTTGAAGTCGACAAAATTTAACAATAAAAAGGCGTTGGAGGTTGTGATAAAGGGGGTTAGTGTTTCCAGAGGGAGCCTGGACCATATTTGGGCAGCAAAAAGATGATTTGATCAATCTCTATGCGAATGTGGATTGGACGAAGGCAATGTCGTGCATCTCCTTTTCTCTTGCCCCAAGCTCTGTGTTTCCCTGTATGATGTAGCCCCTCCTGAAATTCCTCGCCCTCGTTCCTCAAGTTACGTGAAAGTAAGATAACTGCCGATTAGAGTGACAAGTTTGCCCAGAGATTTGTCACTAACCAGCGCATAGCTTACTCTGTGGTTACGACTTGAGAATGGTGATATAGGCTCTAAGATTTTGTATTAAAATAAAAAAATATTTCCTTATGTTATGTTTTGGAAGAGATGTGAATACGCTAAGAGCTAGTAGCCTAGCTACGACAACCAGTAGACAAAGCACTGACCAAATAGAGTAGAATAGAATAGAATAATATTTCGCCACAGGCACACAACAGAAAATAAATCAATGAACAATGCTCAGGTACAAAATATATAAGAGCGCTCAAAAGTTTATAAGTAAGAAAAAAACTGTATTCTGATCAGTACACATCCAATTACCCTGTTAATAAAACGGAAAGAATCGTTAGAGCCAAATTGCGGCACATGGAACGAAAAAATATCTGACAGAAAACACAGTTTTTTCATCATCATCATCATCATCAGCCTATAGCAGTCCACTGCTGGACATAGGCCTCCCCTAATGAGCGCCATTGCGCCCTGTCCTGAGCTCGACGCATCCAGCTTCTACCAGCAGCCTTTCGCAGATCGTCACCCCACCTGGCCGGAGGGCGTCCTACACTACGTTTGCCGAGCCGCGGTCTCCACTCAAGAACTCGTTTACCCCAACGGTTATCGGTTCTTCGGCAGATATGGCCAGCCCACTGCCACTTCAGCTTGCTAATTCTCTGAGCTATGTCGACAACTTTAGTTCTATGTCGGATAAACTCGTTACGGATTTTATCCTTCAGAGAAACCCCGAGCATAGCTCGTTCCATAGCTCGCTGAGCGACTTTAAACTGGTGGACTAGCCGTACTGTGAGTGTCCACGTTTCGGCTCCGTATGTCATGACGGGTAGGACGCACTGATTGAAAACTTTTGTTTTCAAACATTGCGGTATGGGTGACGAGAAAACTCGACGTAGTTTTCCAAATGCTGCCCAGCCCAACTGAATCCTCCTCTTGGCCTCCTTCTCGAAGTTGTTTCTACCCAACTGCAATATCTGCCCGAGGTATGTATACTCCGAAACAATTTCAAGAAGGTGTCCATTAACGACGACAGGACTCGGATCAATTCGGTCATTGACCATAACTTTGGTCTTGTCCAAATTCATGCCGAGACCTATCTTTCGCGAGGCTGATGCTAGGCCGTCCAGCATCTGTTGCAGCTCCTCCAGCGACTCCGCCATTAGGACTATGTCATCAGCGAATCGCAAGTGTGAGATGTGCTCGCCGTTTATGTTAATGCCCATACCTTTCCAGTCCAGCGTCTTAAACATATCCTCCAACGCGCTTGTGAACAGTTTCGGAGATATGACATCTCCCTGTCTCACTCCGCGGCGCAGTTGGATGGGTTTAGATTGCTGGTCCTGTACTCGGACACTCATAGTGGCGGCTTCGTACAGACACCTCAACACTTCGATATAACGATAGTCCACTTGGCATCGCTGCAAGGATTCCAGGACAGCCCAGGTTTCTACAGAGTCAAAGGCTTTCTCATAGTCCACAAACGCCAGACACAGGGGCTGATTATACTCTTCGGACTTCTGTATAATCTGCCTCACTGTGTGAATGTGGTCTATGGTGCCAAATCCTCCGCGAAACCCGGCCTGCTCCGGTGGCTGGAACTCATCGAGTCTTCTGGCGAGACGATTTGTAATAACCCTTGAGAACAGCTTATAGACGTGGCTCAGGAGCGAGATAGGTCTGTAGTTTTTAAGAAGGGTTTTATCTCCCTTCTTAAAAAACAGAACCACCAAGCTCTCGTTCCACGCCTTAGGAGTTCTCCCACAGTGAAGGACGGCGTTGAAGAGGGTCCGCAGCTCCTGCACAACAGGAGCTCCTCCAGCCTTCAGAAGTTCCGAAGTAACACCGTCTTCACCGGGGGCTTTTCCATTTTTAAGCTGTCTCAGGGCCAGTACGACCTCGTCTTGGCTGATCTCTGGCAGGTCGTCGGTATAGTGGCGGGTGAGGGTGGCTCGAGAATCGTGGCTGCTACGCTGGGGGCAAGGAGCATGTGCCGCATACAGTTGGCCGTAGAAGTCCTCGATCTCTGATAATATCTCCGGCTTTGACAAGACGGTTCGGCCATCGTGTGTCGTTAACTTCGTCAGGTGGCTCCTGCCAAGCTGCTGAGTGAATACTTTGGACCCTCGGTTTCGCTCTATTGCCTCTTCAATGAGGCGTGTGTTGGAGCTCCGAAGGTCGCGCCGTATCATCTTCGCAATTCGCTTGTTCAGGTCTGACCTCTCTGACGAAGTGGCCTGAGTGGTTTCCCGTCTTTTTGTCATCAGCCGAAGAGTCTCATCCGTGAGTTTGGACTTCTTGCCTTTAGGCTGCATTTGGCAGAATTTGATGCCCTCGTCCCTTAACGTTCCAACCACGTTTTGTAGGGCCTCATCAACGTCATCGGTAGGTTCCACAGCAACGAATCTGTCACCGAGAAGCTTCTGAAACTTCTCGGTGCCCGCCATGATCTGGAGTAGATTGGGTCGGAGCGTGGACTTCATCAGACGGTTTCTTTCCAGCTTTAGATTGATATTCAGAGAGCCTCGGACAAGTCTGTGATCAGATCCGGTGTTGAACCTGTTGATCACGGAGACGTCTCTGAATATGTGCCTTTTATCCGTCATGATGAAGTCGATCTCGTTTTTGGTCACAGTGTCGGGGCTACGCCATGTCCACTTCCTGTGGGGCTTCTTCTCGAAAAACGAGTTCATCAAGAAGAGCCCCTCCTTCTCTAGGAAGTTAACCAGCATTTGCCCCCTGTGATTTCTACACCCAAAACCATGCGGGCCCACTAAGGATTCGTCGCCAATTCGGACTCCCACTTTGCCGTTAAAGTCCCCCATAACAACGTTGAAGTGAGCCTTCGTGGTGTTGTGCAAGGCTTTGGATATGTCCTCGTACATATCCTCCACTTCATCATCCAAGTGTGCCGAGGTCGGTGCGTAAACCTGAATTATCTTCATGCTATACCTCTTGGATAGCCGAAGGATCAGGTACGCTACCCTGGTCGACACACTGGAGATTTCTTCAACGTTGTTAGAGAGGGCCTTATTGACGAGAAACCCTACGCCACCCTGGGATGTTTGGTCACCCTCGCGGAAGTACAGAAGGTGGCCCGAGTCTAGGGTTATGGTGTCCTCTCCCTCTCTACGGACTTCACACAACCCCAGAACATGCCACCTAATGTTCTCCAGCTCCACTTCCAACTGCGCTAGATGTTCGTCGAGCCTCAGAGTCCGTCCGTTAAACGTAGCCAGGGTCAGATTTTGCAGGTAGCCAGAGGTAGCCCGGGGATTCTTAGCACCCCCCTGTCCCGCCGTTACCATGGCCGCTACCTGGATGGCCAGGAATAGCGGGACGGCCGGGAACTGGGGGCCATCTCTTTCTTGTGTCGTTCATAATAGGGGGGGAATGCCCATAATCCCCACGCTGGGCATGCGGGTTGGGGATCGCAGGACACAGCTTTTCGCACCGCCGACGCTGCTGCCCGTCGGCGGTCAGGGAATTTAGCTGTGCCGGTGTAGGCTGCGCTATGCCGCAATCAGCCGGCCGCCAGAACCTCGTTCGTTAGTCAGCAGGGTGCACCGCGTGCAGGTGAGGTTGGCTTGTGTCCGGAAGTTGGAGGTTGGAACACCTTACCCCCCCTAAGTTACCCTACAGTTTTTTACGATAATATAACTCTGAGATCAATTTAGCCGAATGTTACGATATTTTAGTAAGTATGTAAGTTTTGTGATTTCTTATTATTATATAATAATAAAACTCACTCTTAGGTACAGAAAGTCCAAGAACACGTAACGTAGAGAAGACATTTAAACTCTCATGGCTAAGTTAGTAAACTTACCAACTTTCTATCCAAAATCCGTCCGTATGTTTCAGCGTCACTAGAAATATGTTGTTTTATGGTTTCCGCTACTTCACTTTATAGTTGAGTGGCCCCAACCCTTCTGTCGTAAATAGCATTTGTAAGCCTATCGCATGTTCAACGTTTAGGTTAGGTTGTGGCGATGATATTTCTTATTTATTGACCACTGGATGGGGGCCAATAAGAATAAATTGAGTCACAAAACTGGACGGCCAAATGAAATGGACCTCGAATAAGATTGTTTGGACTTGTATTTTATCAAAAAAGTGTTTATTATCGAATAAATTTACTAGAATTTCTTCCTTAAACATAATCATCATCATCAGCACAAACCAAAGCCTTGTGAAAAATGAACAACAAAAATTAACCGGTATCATCTAATTGATATTCCAATCTTACTGATGTTTATTAATTAACTTCTTTATTTTTTCTTTATTTTATTACGCTGTACACAGATCCTTCCCAAATTTTAGTAGAGCAAATAGATTAGGTATGTTAATTTTCAGAAAAACTTTATTTTGATTAAGTTTGATGTTCCAGGAAGGTATCTGAAAATCGACTCTTCTCAAATAATGCTGACTATCAGTTTCCATTGGTTTTTTAAGTTAAACTTATGTACTGAACATAATTTGTATGACTTGTAGATCTTGAAAAAAATCCTTTAAATTCAGACAAAGAAGGTCATTTGACTCTAAATTTGACTAAAGAATATTCGGTTTGTCGACATTTTATCGCTAATGATCGACTGGCCCATAAAAAGCTTCTAGGAAATGGCACCAAAGGGTCCCTGAAAGGTTTAAAGACGATGATAAGGGAGAAAGTTTTTTATCTTTTCACAAACGAACACTTTTTGTAACTAATTGTGTTTTTTCAGGATTGCGCGCAAGATACGAAGGAGTTAGTTTTTGTCTCTTTTTGGCCACATGAAAATTGTATTTGGTTGGTTCACTCATTCTCATAGTCAAGGAAGCAAAATAAACTATATAGCTTATTTTTGCTTTGGTGTTGCAAGTGTGTACCAGTTGAAATAACACTTGTCAAATTCGTTGTCAATTATTATCACAGATCATCAATGACTAGTAAATTTTGTCTAATCTGGAGCTGATTTTAATGTTTAAGTATTGAAAACAAATCTTGAGATCTGAAATTTAGAGCAATTTGGATTCAAAATAAAGCATCCAATTGCGCTCAATATTACTACAGAAAATATACTAGAAAAAACGTAACTCTATTTCCAAAACCTCTCACCTCTCGACCATACATTTTTCGACATTTTTAGTTTACATGTCGTGGTTAGTACTTAATATCCTTTAACTCTAGGTTTTAATTAAAACCTCCAATGCAAGTCAACCAGTTGGCCTAATATCTAACTTGATTACAGTATGTATCTCTCATATTAGCTCTGCTATATTCTCCGACTATGACAGAGTTTCGTAATAGGCCAATAGAAACTCATTTGCAAAAAAATATGGATAGTGGTGTCAGATGTAGGTAGTGAGAGTTTATTAATATATAATGTTTGTTTATTTTAGACTTTCGAACTTGACGCCATTAGGACTGTAGCACAAATGGTTATCTAGGCTTGAGGCAGAGGTACGAGGTCAAGTCTCGTCTAGTCTCTCGTTTGAAAATGTTGGATAGGATGTTTAATATGTTTAGATTTAAATCTGTTTCATTAGGTACCGCAATTATAAATGCACAAGCTTTTCTCTTGTGAGCTGTGGACTTTGTCAGTCTGCTATTCCGTCGATTGTACCTCCGTAAGTAACTGCCTTTTCTTAGGGACTCTTTTATCTTTCCCTAACTTTTGAGTGCCGGTTTTATTGGGTAATGTTGTTTGTGAGTTCCGCTGAGCATTCGTCATAGTGAATACTTGTGTAGTCTCAAGTTTTATTTTAGTTTGAAGATGTGGTTTAGGCTTAGAGCTTTTTTACAGTAAGTGGTACAGTATCTTCAGCGTTTATAAGCCCTAGCTGAAGCTCAACAAGCGTGTATACAATAACACGTTCTCTCATGATTGTCATAGAATTATAAAGTAAGACAGATATTCTATTTATTTTACACAAAATAACCGATAACCATTGGGGTGAACGAGTTCTTGAGTGGAGACCGTTACTTGGCAAACGTAGTGTAGGATGCCTTGGTCAGGTGGAGTATCAATTTGCGAAAGGCTGCTTGTAGAAGCTGGATGCGTCGAACTCATGACAGGGCGCAATAGCGCTCATTAGGTAGGCCAATTTCCAGCAGTGGACTGCTACAGGCCGATGATGATGATGATGATGACACAAAATAGTACTAGTAAGATGACAGCAGTATCTTCCTCAACACAATATACTGCATTCACCAACCATTCAGCTAAGTAGGCGTAGGCTAGACGTATGGAAAAATGATACATAAAAATAATTTCATTCAGTTTTTTTTTCCTTCTTGATTTTGAGATGCTGTAGAGAGAAATACTAATGGTAGACACTAAAATGTAGTACATAACAATAATGTAGCTTCAATGAATTACTTTGGCAAGAGTTTTTTTGGCACAATACTAGCACTGATGTAAGTAGATGCAATGGGCATTTTCATATCGGCCGACCACGATAGTAACCCGATATTGGAAGACCAAATATCTCATAGTAAAATTTAGTACATTCTTAACGTCTTCAAACTGTATCGGTATTGCCGATATAAGCACCTGTATATTAGACAAGAACTGCTACGTCTAAAAAGCATGGCTCAGTATATAATATGTATGTTGGGAAAAAAATATCATTATTCCTAGGACAGATAAAACTCAGCCAGTCATTCTCAAATATCTGACTGACAAAGTTAAGCAAGCAAATAAAATTCAGGCATGGAATACGAACTTAGAATTATTAATTTCAGTATGAACTAAACACTAAATATGTCTGCACAGTACGTCGAAGTCTCCATAAGCAATCTATTTACTAGGTGGATTTTCATACAACTATTGCGGGCCGCTGCTTGCATGTATTAGGCCAGTACAGCAATTTCGATTCATCTCGAAGAAGGTCAAAATAATGCTCAAATTTTCAAGCATGTTTGAGAAAAAATAATTTATTTCACACAAAAACTTAATACAGTTACATAGTACCTTACTTATTGTGCTATTTCTAGAGGCAACTTAGGCAACATTATCTATAAGAAGGCAAAAATAACGCAGGCTATGTGGTTCAGAGTTCTTACCTCCCGTGCTACTTGAAAACTGTGTCACGGGCCGAATTGTAATGTATGTACATGTGAGTACAAATAAATATCGTATCGGGGTCGGTAAATCTGCCGACACTGTATCGGATCGGTCAATGGGAAAACGGAAAATAAATAAATGAGAGCTCTGGGACGAGTGGTGGTTAGTGTATTCCCAAGTCCTAAAGGTTGTGGATTCAAAGCAAAACATTCGTTATCAGTTGAAAGAGTAATTACAGTTTTTTGTTTTGGGGTTAAGACTAGGTACCAACTGTGCCATATTTTTTCAAAATTAATTTAATAGTTATTTCTCAAACATGCTAAAGAGACATGGAAAGAGCATTATTTTGACAATCTTCTATTTAAAATAAATTGAAATTGCTGTACTGGCCAAATAAATGCGAGCAACAAATGGAAAAAATTGTATGAAAATCCATATCTGACTTGTGTTAGCGGCAGAATAAACTACTATGTCAACTCATATATATCGTGTAATTTAAAAATGGAAAGATTTTTTACTCCGAAACATGGCAACCAAGGAGGTAACTAATCAAAGGTTTTATTTATATTTCGAACTGGCTGGTAAATATAATTAGAATTTTAGAATTAGAATTAGAATGTATTTAGTGCCAAATAGTTTTGTATGTACATTATTAGAGTAGTTAGTTTACAAACACACAGAGATGTCTACAATTCCTTATGTTATGAGTACAAATTTATCTGCAAGGCCCAAACTAGGCGGTAAGTTGTTGTTCTGTTGATTTCTCGTAACTCGTGGTCAGTCTCACACTTAGTAATACAATGACCGAAATTAATTATATTTAACACTTAAAATTTGAATTTACAGTCGCTCGATTAAATATATCAATTTTTTTTATTTACACCTATTCGTAACGCGTCCAAACAGAGAAGAATTGGCAACAAACTCTCCTTGGCTTAGTGTTTTCAATAGTCAAAGCGTTAATGCTGACCGTACAAGTGTACAATGAACATGGAAGTCTGGGAATTAAATAGCTTACTAAATAAAGGACATCCAAGAATCCAGAAAAAGTGAATTGCACTGCCGCAAATAAAAGGGGAAGAGGAAGAATTTTGACCACATGGATGACGAATGTCCTTCATCATTATCATCATCATCATCATCAGTCTATAGCAGCCCACTGCTGGACACAGATCTCCCCTAATGAGTGCCATTGCGCCCTGTTCTGAGCTCGACGCATCCAGCTTCTACCAGCAGCCGTTAGCAAATCGTCACCCCACCTGGCCGGAGATCGTCCTACACTACGTTTGTCGAGCCGCGGTCTCCACTCAAGAACTCGTTTACTCCAACGATTTTCGGTTCTTCGGCAGATATGGCCAGCCCACTGCCACTTCAGCTTGCTAATTCTCTGAGATATGTCGACAACTTTAGTTCTATGTCGGATAGTCTCGTTGCGGATTCTATCCTTCAGAGAAATTCCAAGCATGGCTCGTTCCATAGCTCGCTGTGCGACTTTAAACTGGTGAATTACCAATACTGTCAGTGTCCACGTTTCGGCTCCGTATGTCATGACGGCTAGGACGCACTGATTAAAAAAACGAATGTTCTTAAGGACATTAAAATCCTAGGCCTTACAAAAGATGACACAAAACAGCGGAATCCTTGGTTCCGCATGATTAGGAAAACCGACCCCATAACGATCCCAGTAACGGAAAAAGCATGGATGAAGAAGAAGAAGACTGAATAACCAAGCTTAATTTATCGAAAAGCTAAGCCATCGAAATGGCGGGAAATAAATTTTGGAAGGCGTGGAACAGTGTTTATTAGTGGAATTTGAAATCTGCTACTTTGTGACATCAAAACTCTCCAACTTCAGATGTTAAAAACAATTTGCGCAGACTCCTAAGTAAATTGAATGCTGTTTACACGAATGGAGTTAATTCATTATCATTAGAGCAGGGGGTAGGTTGGGATTAGATAGTACCTAACGAGATTATAATGCAGAGTCGGGGTTCAACAGTAGCGGCGACAGGAATATAACGACCGGTTTGCACGATTGCACACATTACTTAAGTATGTGATGGCGAGCGACATAACACGTGATGAAAAAATAGCTATGTTGCAATTAAGCTATCCTACAAATCCAAATACGAAATCTGATTTAGCTTTCAAAGTAGTACAGTAAACGCATTTTGATCTTTGAAAGCTGAATCTTTGATAAGATTTAAGATTACAAATGTCGTATTTTATGATAGTGGCTTTAGGCAGTTGAATTAGATCAAGTTATTTGGATTTATAGAACAGCTCTACCCTAAATAAATAAGAGTTTTAATAATGTTTCAATCTCAACCAAAAATTTCAAAATCGTATGGATTAAAGAATGCGAGCATGGAAGATATCCAAATTGAAACGTGACGATCAGAAATAGGAAAAAATTAAAAGTTAAATTAAAAAAATTAAATTATGCTGGATACAACAAATTTGGCAGAAGCGAATAACCATTGGAGTAAACGAGTTCTTGAATGGAGAACGCAGCTCGGCAAAGATAGTGTAGGACGTCTTCCAGCCAGGTGGGCGACGACCTGCGAAAGGCTGCTGATAGAAGCTGGATGCGTTGAGATGATGGCAGGGCGCAGTGGCGCTCATTAGGGAAGCCTATGTCCAGTAGTGGGCTGCCATAGGCTGATTATGATGATGATAATATCAACACATTATCGTCATTTATATAGACGTAATCTGTTACAGAGCCCTCATAACCTGTATACTCACAAAAAACCAACAACAAAGTACTTTTTAAGGAAAAAAGTGTGACTAGCGATCTCTGTGCGTTACTACATATTATTGCTAATATATTTCAATAGAACTTCACTTACAAGTAAGTTCGATAAATTATTAATTCTCTGACGTGATAATACGGACGCCGTCATGTTGGAACACCTTGCTTTATGGAGCTGACTAATCGTTTATTTTTGGGACAGAGATCGGAAAAACGTTAGCCGAATTAGTAGGCCCACATTAGGCACACTCCGTGAAAGCCTACTTCAAACCTGTCATAATAAAGACCACTCTAGGACCTTTCTATAACACTAAGCTATTTTATATTAGTTTAGTAGATAGGAGGTTGCTAGTTTATTTTAATCTTACATAGCACCGTTTTACGGTTTATTTACGGTTTAAGATATTAATTTTTCTCAAAAGAATTACAAATTCACTTAAAGAGAAAACTAAAGCTAAAATGTTTGCAATTTTATGTGCCTGATAAGCGGTAAAACATGTACGTAAACGAAATAAAAATACGAATTACATAATTAGGTAGGAAACTTACGATAAAAACAATAGGAAACATGAACTTAATATTGTACGAAGCGGGTAGATTTGTGCACGCGTACACTGCGAACGCCGAGTTAATGTTTACTGTAAGGCTCATGCCATAGTGAGTAACGTGTAGAGGAAAAGTGGGTTATTTTTAATGCGCATGAGTAGTGGCGATGAGAGAAGAATCCTTCAGAACGTGAGACTTAAGCAATTTTTTAAAGGTGCTAAATGAATGTACTTCCTTTACGTTTTTTGGTAATTTATTGTAGAGTTGCGCACCCTCATATATAATTTTTTTTTTTCCATACTTAGTCCTAGGAGCCCTTAATATTATATTATTCGCTTGTCTTGTTATACGTTTCTGAATATTAATTTTCTTAGTAAACACCAGCTGTGTGTGTACATCTTTGGTAAGTATTTTTCTGATTAACCCTTTGACGTAAATGGGACACATTTGTCCCTGATTTATATTAAAACTTTTTTCACTACAATATGCAAAACTTCTTCGTAATTGGAAGTCTAAGAACTTATTTCTGAACATATCCTTTATTATTTATAGTAAAAAATGTACGGCGAGCGAAAAAAATATAAAAAGTTTGTAATTCAAATTCGATGTTTTGGCGTCCATCAATGTATTATTTTCAACAATAAATTAAACTATGTTTTATTTGTTTTATGTGTTGTTTAGTGCCAAAGTTTTCTACAATGGTAAGTAAACATTTATGTTTTAATGCTTTTTACAATAATTTGCAGGAATAAAGTAACTAAAAGACCATATAATGTTTAGGGGAAGTATGTGTCCCAATATGCTTCATAGGTCAAATACATTATAATGTTCAAGTACGTTTTGTATATCATTTTATGTACGTTTACTAACAGTTACTAAACTTTTTTTCACTGTTTTAGGCTCATAATGGAACGAGATTATTTTCGTTGACCTCAACTAGAATAATCTCATGCTCTCGACGAAGTTGAACAATATCTCGTGGCCATACCAGCGTCTGTGATGATAATGGTATGAAGATGCGCTGGTATTGGGCGATGAAGATCAGGCATTTATCGTACAGGATATAGAAACTACGAATGTTCCGAAACCTGCCCCTCATATGTCTTTTGGCAAAAATATCCTACCAGCTACGTCAATAAAAGGAAAACAAGCCAAGTGCAAGTTGGAATCGCGCACCGAGGGTTCTGTACTAACTAATAGATATGAAATCATTTTTTCGTGATCTAACTATAAATTTAGTTTTTCGACAAATGTTTTTTTACGTCTTGTGCTATATAAGTAATTGCTTCTTGCCAAATTTCATTATTTTAGGTCAACTTGAAGTACCCTATATGTTGGATTCTCTTGCAAGTGTGATAAATTGATAACATGCATCATGAGCGGCTATCTTTTTTGCGTTGACTTAGAAGTTTGATTGTTTTACAGCTCGAAGGGATTACAGACCTGGAGTATTTGATATTAATTTCAATTTGATACTTCCACGCATTCATGAGAAAAGAGTCTTGACCGACTGACATCCAGACCGACGGATAACTCAGTGATCCTGTATAGGTTCTTTTTTTCCATTTGAGGTACGTAACCCTAAAAAGAATAGATACAGAAATCAAGAGATCTCCACCGGCTCACACCATGGTAAATGGAAACCAAAAAATGATGCGTCAATTGTGCAAAGGCAGATGTTTGTGAACACAAACCTGTGTCTCACAACAAGGTGAAACTTATTTGCGGATTTTCACTTGTAATAAATATGATTAAATTAGCATAGTATGATTATAATATATTATTATTGTACATAATAACACTGTTTTTATTCAAAAATACCCTGGTATTCTCAGGATAGCATGTCTTTTAGAAACCTAAGAATTACACATTATTTTGACCTTTGGCGCATATTGGGACACCGGTATCCCAAGGATTTCCAAAAAATCTACCAAATTATTTATTATTTTTATAATAAATATTGTTAAATTACATCAAAATGAACCTTCTTATGCACTAAAACTACTAGAATACCTTCTGTATCGATTTTGTGCGTGAAAGGGTTAATAAACAAGTGTTGAATTTTTACGTTTGGTTAAGATTCATCAATTTAGTTTGATTATACATATATTAATAGTGGGTTCTAAGTAGTTGTATCCAAATAGTGTTTTGATAATTTTATTTTGGGTAGTTTGTAAAACCTATAAATTCGTTTTCGCTGCCGTGCCCTTTTATTTATTTTTAGTTGTCTTTATGTAACTAGGCGCTGATTAGGGGAAGCTTATGTCCAGCAGTGTACCTACTGATATAGACTGATGATGATGACATAAATATTATAAAATTAGGTTGACAGTAATGACACAAAATACTTAATGTGAATAAATACATCACGAGAAACTCCGCGTTTAAACAAGATAGACAAAACTATTGTTTTTCAGATTCAATTAGATAATAGAAGTTTAAAACCTTAGTGGCGAAGTGGGCGAAAGCCTGTTTGAGACGCAAAAGGTTTGATTCCCGCGGGATAAATGTTTGTATTGTATGCAAATATTTGTCTCGAATCATGCCTGAAATAAGTTTGCATTCCATTGTGTGCAATAAAGTAGCAACTGTTTGGTAAATTTTGTGTTCGTTGTTATTTGTTTTATTTAATATGGGCTAGCTCTTGACCTCGAGGCTTGCATAGACAAGGATGAGGTAGGCGATGGGGCGAGCTTTCCCAGAAAATGCCTATTAACTCTCTTTTCGAAGCCGTTCGGGTCGTTAAATTTCTGAATAATAATAATACTTTGGATACATGCAGGTATATCCTACACATATCGTATGACCTGCCTCATATTACGTCATTCAACGTAGAAGTACGCCCGTAGTTATGTCATTAGCATAGCGTTGTACCTACCGCAGATGTTGCTGAAACTCGAAGCTTCATCTTGTCTTCAGGTATAGCAATAATGCATGGAATTTTAAGTTGTGAGATATGCCTATGTCTATGCAATTTAATCTAGATGATTCAGGTTTTCTTGTAACTTCCACTCGTCACTATAACCACATATTTGCATAATTTCAGTTCTTGTACATAAGAGTTAAATAAATAAAATACGGAACATCTTACGGAACTGACAGTTACAGAACACACGGTCAACTGATCCAAACTAGGCAGAGTCTGTACTACGGGTACCAGATACTGATAAAACATACATATGTACGTTTAAAACGCGTACACATACACATATTCATCACGTAAAATGTTTGTCCTGGGCGGGAATCGAATCCGCGATCTGCAGTATAAGCGCCTTTATGGATATTATCCATACAAGTACCCAACAAAATTTCTCC
Organism: Horisme vitalbata; assembly: GCA_951804965.1. Taxonomy (NCBI): domain Eukaryota; kingdom Metazoa; phylum Arthropoda; class Insecta; order Lepidoptera; family Geometridae; genus Horisme; species Horisme vitalbata. The sequence goes on from OX638096.1 coordinate 3,085,881, forward strand.
TGGGCTGCTTGGGGTATAATAGCTTAGAAGTCAGGAGAGCGAATGACCAGCTAACAACCATGTTAAAAATTCTTCATGGAAAAATTGACTCCCCTGATCTTCATGACGAACTTTGTCGGCTTTATGTCCCCCCAAACTACCTTCGCTGTAGGAAACACAGGTTGTTCTCTGTGCCAGCTTGCCGAACTGTTGCACGCGCTCGATCTCCCATTCCGCGAACTCTCTCCGCGCTCAATGCCCTCATGGACGCAAGCCCTGACTCTGATGTATTTGCGAACGGATGGAAGGTGATTTTGACTGACTGCCTGAACTTTTGTGAGAAGTGTGTGTAGTATTTTTATCTTTTTTTTATTTTTTGTTCGACATGTGATTTGACTATTAAGTATTGGAATTTATAATTACTGACATTATTATTATTATTGACTATGTACTAAATATCTACTAATTTAATTCTGACAGAAGTGTGTATAAGTTTATTGATAGTGTGTGTGTAAGTAAGATATTAATTGATTATTTGACTACCTATTGAATTTGTTATTACTGACTATTTTTATTGAATTTTGACTATGTAGACATGTATAGATGTAAACTCAACCAAATTTTTATAATTAGAGTAATTGGCGCAAGCCGTTCTAGTTATTAAGTCAATAAACAATAAACAATAAGCAGTTCAGAAGGAAGAGGTTCTACCAACTGAGTTATAAGGCCAGTCAGTTGTTTTATTTTCAAAAACTTCGCAAACTTTTTATTACAGCTTTATAATAACGAAAATATAGCGTGAGCATATTATAGATTCTTAGTTAGATTATAATCATGAGGTTTGTACTGTTTGTTTTGTTTTCTGCATTGTAGGCATATCCCCCTTTATTAGGGGAGGCCTATGTCCAGCAGTGGACTGATAAAGGCTGGTGTGGTGTGATGTGGCTGTGTTTTTCTACGGGACGTTAATTGAGTAGCTAGGACATGTTTTAGAAACTTGCAGTGGGTGAAGCAGAAAAAGATTAATATTTATTTGTTACACAACAGTGCCAAGTTGCTTTTTAACCGCGTGCTCGATTTTGATGACCGAGCAAGCGAAGGATCATTAAAATCGATTCATTATTGGTGGAGTTATCGCTGAACATACATACAAAAAAATAATTTAAAAAAAAAAAGCAACATACAGTCGAATTGAGAACCTCTTCCCTTTTGAAGTCGCTAAAAAAAAGATGACAGTCATGCCTATTATTTGCTACCCTTTTTTCTCACCTAATAATCATAGAGAATTGATAGACATCAGTGACAGAGGATTATCTTCCTTCACTGATGTACATACACGGATCAAAAATCATCTTTTTATGAGTTAGTTGCCAACTCTGGTGCCGGAGTTTATAATCATATACCCTCGAGAGCAATGAATCCGGGTCACTCAAAGAATCCAAAAAATCTCGGAAAGTAAGAATGCTAGGTTAATGCAATAAATTGTATTTAATAGACAAAATTTATGCTCTACAAGCACGATGGAAGACACAGAGTGTATAGAAGACCAGGGGAAAGATTCAAGCAAGCATGCATCGAAGAAAAAGTAGCCTACGGTGGTGGGTCTGTACTTGTGTGGGCCGGAATTTCCTCTGAAAGTCGCACAGAGCTGGTGATCATAGAAAACGGCTCTTTAACTAGCGTAAGATATGTGGAAGAAATCCTCAACGAACACGTTGGTCCATTTATGGTCAATTTGGGTGAGGATGCTATATTTATGCATGACAATGCCCGACCTCATACAGGTAGGATTGTGAATGACTACCTTCAAGAGATGAACATTACTTGTATGGAGTGGCCAGCGCGCAGCCCGGATATCAACCCGATCGAGCATGCTTGGGACGAGCTAGGGAGATGCGTAAAACAACGAAACCCTCCCCCAATCACGCTTCCTGAGCTCAAAATTGCTCTCACAGAGGAATGGGAGAATATTCCCCAAAATCGTATAAGGAACTTGGTGTACAGCATGCCAAACCGCGTAAACGCAGTAATGGAAGCACGAGGAGGTAATACGAAGTATTGAAATTCAAGAAAATCGTCATAAAGTTCAAAAATTTCATGTTTCCTATTTTTGTTTTAAGGAGAGATCAGCAGTTTTTTTTCTTTATGTAATTTTGTGTAAATAAAATGTATGGTGACTCATATTTTTTTAACTTTCATTTAAGGAGTATTAAATTGTCTATTAAATACAATTTATTGCATTAACCTAGCATTCTTACTTTCCGAGATTTTTTGGATTCTTTGAGTGACCCGGATTCATTGCTCTCGAGTGTATTTGGATGAAAAATTATGAGACACGTTTAGGCACTGCACGGTTTTACCTCTAAAGTACAGAAAGCAAATTGTATGGAAATGTATTGCTTATCGGATCTCTAAAGAAAAGTCCAAAGCGTGCCTCATAAAAACACCCATTGTTTCGTAACGTTCGAAAATGATAAAATCGATTATTCCCTCGATTCGACACAAAATGTTTTCGTTCATTGACACGTAGCAAAAGTTATTCGATTATGATTCAACGGTTTCAAACTCGGGCCTCGGGTTTACGAGACGGGTGTATTGACTGTTTTACTCTCAATTTTATGCCCCTATCAAGTTTACGGCTCTGTCACATGTTTGCGTTTAAATTAGTTTCGGAATTGGCAGGCGAATGGAACAAAACAAACGGTTTGTTTATCATTATCTTTGCCTGAATTTATACACTTTTGGACATTTATAGCCATTCCGTTTATGGGACCAGCCGTAAGGTAATCGATCGACTTCAATTTTTACACTTGAATTTAGGCTTGAAACATATATCGATGTTGAAACCTAGTATGGTTTTCAAATGTAAGTTTTCCATTCTGTGGTGCTCAGAATGATGAATAAGTGTGTTACCTTTATGTACACCACACTAGTCTGTCCCTAACTTATATAATAATAGACCTTATATAATAATAGACCTGCCCTAAGAAAGGGGGATATGCCCATAATCCCTACGCTGGGAATGTGGATTGGGGATCGCAGGGTACAACTTCTCGCACCACTAACGCAACGCTGCCAGGCGGCCAGGGGATGCAGCTGCGCTAAGCTGCAATCAGCCGGCCGCCAGAGTCCCGTTTGTTAGTTAGCAGGGTGCACCACGTGCAGGTGAGGATGACATGGGTACCGAAGAAGGGGGTTGGAACTCCTTATACCCCTTTTATTTTTGTAAAAATAAAATAAATGCAATGGGCAAAGATAATGAAGTGTTTTGTATAATAGCAACAATATTTCATGTATAATTTGGTTTTAGAATTATGTAGAAAGGTTTTCATGGAGTAATATGATGCACAGATAGCACCAAAGAAATAGGATATTAGAAGACCAAAGGAACATCCAAAAGCGACACAAATTGTTTCTTTTTCACTCATGAATGATTCAGATATAGCCGTCCTTTTTTGTACCTCTAACTGAAAAAACGAAACAAAATATCATCCAACTTCAAACGTTTCCTCACATGAAAACGAAGACGTTTACAGCAACTGGAAGCAATTACACTCGTTCAATGTATTTCTTGTTACTTAAAATCATAGCAAATAACTACCTACGCACTCTGCGTTTGCTATAATTATTTAGTATTTTGATCTACAAAGCTTTGATTTCATGCTTGCCTTTCAACCCTTGAGTCTTCATTCTCTGCCTTAAGCCAAGTTAACATCAGAAACTTTTAAGCCAAAATAGATTACCCAAGTAAACTGGGATAGGACTAAAAATGTATCATGAAACTTTGTTGGACCGGCGCCAAGTTTGGCAAGTACAAAAAAGTTTGGCTGCGCGATTTTGGTTTTTAGCAGTTTTACAACAGGGTCTTCTGATTTTCTGCTTGTGTGACTGAAATGACCGAATACGACCGTATATTGTTTGATTATAAAGTCAGTAATTCTCTAAGATTTTACTTAGGTAGGCCATCGGAATGCCGGCGATTTTAATTGATTTTAAGAAAATCGGAGATGGACCTCATATGAAGGGCAAGTATAATTGAAGTTGAAAAGCATTAAGGTGCACAAAGTAAATATTTAAAACGAATGAAGCTGATTGACCGACTCAAAACACATCTTAAACCATGAATCCTAGAATCTTTCATAAAAATAATCATTTAGTTATCACACCAATTTTTTTTTTGTTTACAAACCATCCTAATGTGTTGTAGTATATGTTGAATCAATGCCAAAGTTCAAGCACAGATAACATTATCATTATATAGTACAGTCATCTTTAAAAATGCATCCCTATCGGTCGCTAATATTTTTTCAAAAAATATAATATGCGTAACGCATATCGTTCGAACAAATCTAATTGAATTAATAAATAATTATTAATAATCATAAATAAAAGGTAATCAATTAATGTTTGAAATAATATTAATTGTTTTTTAATATATAATAATAGTAATATAATATACATTTTATTTCAGGCAACAAAGAATGATATGATTTTGGATATGAGTAGTTGTTACTTTAGCAGTTATTCTCTAAATTATATTTAAGAATAAATTGTTTACCATGAATTCACTAGCGATTGTGTATTGATATATCATTAACTCATAATGATGACTGTATCACAGTATGCAGATACGTTAAGTACGCATATTAATACTGGTAAGTAAGTATAATACTGGTTATCTTCAAATCATACCTCAGTCGTTAACTTGCCTTGAACTAGAATAAACGCGCTTAGAATCAACAATGTGGCTTTACGTGCTGTTATTCATATGCGTAATATTATTCCTCATAAAAAACTCAAGAAAAAGTGATTATTGGAAAAAACGGAACGTGGTGGAAGTTACAGACGGGATATTAAGGAAATTTCTATTCGGGGACCGCTCCCTACCCGAGTATTATGCAGAAATATACCACAAGCACGTTACGCATGTCGGTATACATGTGGGCTCTCAACCATCGCTGGTGATCAAAGACTTAGAAGACATCCAAACTGTTCTAGCAAGTGATTTCCAAAGCTTCTACAAACGTGGCATAATAACAAACCCTAACGACGTGCTAGCAAACAATGTGCTCTTCATCGATGACTACAAAAGATGGAAACTCTTGAGGCAAAAACTAACCCCAGTTTTCACCAGCTCAAAGTTAAAGAACATGTTTTATATCATAGACAGATGTGGAAGAGATTTTGTTGACTTTGTGCAGAATACTCCAGACATGAGAGCAAAACCCTTTAACGCTCTGTACACGTACACAACATCATCTATAGCAGCAGCAGTATTTGGTATAGATACTGGAAAGAAAAACACCATGGACTCTCCATTCTTGAAAATGTCTTGGGACGCAGTAGAGCCTTCATTAAAGACCAACATCAAACTAATTATAAACAACGCATCCCCGAGACTTTTTAACTTGTTGAACCTCAAAATCTTTGGAGATCATGAGGATTTCTTCGTTGGCGCTGTCAGGAACGTAATGCAAAGTAGACGCCATGAAACAACGAAGCGGCATGATTTCATTGACATGTGCCTGGAACTCCAGAACAACGGGATGATGAAGGATCAATTAACCGGATTTGAACTAGACCCTACAACTGAAGTGCTGGCAGCTCAAGCATTCTTCTTCTTCATTGCTGGAGCTGACACATCAGCCAATACAATGCACTTTACTCTGCTATCGCTTGCTGGTCACCAAGATATACTCGCGAGGGTTCATGCAGAAATCGATGCTGTGTTTCAAGGAAAAGAGAATTTAGAATACAATGATATTGAGAAGCTGCAGTATCTGGATATGGTGTTATCAGAATCTATGAGATTGTATCCCACAATTGGGTCCATACAAAGACAATGCACGAAAGAGGCCTGGTTGCCGGGAGCCAATGTCAAGATAGAGAAGGATGCGGTTGTCATAATTCCCGTTTACGGACTCCACAGGGACCAAAATCTATTTCCTAATCCCGATAAGTTCGATCCGGAACGGTTTTCGCCGAATAATTTGCCCAACTTAAAAAAGTTCAGCTATCTGCCGTTTGGCGAGGGAAATCGTATTTGCATTGGTAAGTAGACGGACGAATTAGGTAAAAGACGGAATGTTCTTGCTAACTCGGTGAAAGATTTATTAGGTATTGGAAACCTTCGCTGATTAGATTTTAGTTTTAAATGAGATGTCTTAAAGCTAAAAAAGGTACCTTGTGACCGTCGGAATGGTTTTGGTTAGTAAAAACAACCCAGAATACTATGCCGTAACGTAACCACTGAGGCTATGTTTTCATTATAAAACTCGTACCATAACAAACAATTCCACAAAAAAATGTTATTTCTGACAGGCAAACATTTAGCTCAAATCCTCTGAGCATACACAAACTGAACTGCACTAGAATAAATCTATATCGGACACTAGAGCCGGACACAGCTTGAGAAGAAGAGCTTATTCACTTCGTAATCATCGAGCCTAAGATTTTAACGGTACAAGTTTCTGTCTGACACACTAAATACTGAGGCAGCTGCGAATCTTCAATTTCTTTATTAGTTTGATGGCTGTTATTAATTTCACAGTTTATTAATTGACTAAGCTTCTAAATAAGCATTACAAAGTAATATAGCAAATTGACTCCAGAGTCAATCTCGTGTAAATTTCGCTAACGTTCTCTGTCAAGTTCCACAAATATACGTGTGCGCTACCCTCGTGCCTGTAGTTTTTTTTTTATTAAAAAGTAAGAAAAATAATATTGTAAAATATTATAAAGGGACATTTCACACGAAGGTCAAATAATCCCAAACTAGGCGGAGCCTGTTGGGTACCGGAGACGGTTGAACATAAGATTGTATTAACTTTTAAAGCATCTAGAAACAGAAAAATCATCAAAACCAACCACAGAAATGCTTGTCCTGGACGAGAATCAAGCCCACGACCTAAACAGAGTTTCTACTCTGTCTTCTGACAGAGCGATGAGTATGAGGCCAATCGAAAAAGAAAAATGACTTTTACTAAATATAATTAATATAATTTTTACATTGCCATCATATTGTATAACAGGTCTTTCTCGCGTTTTACATTTTAGCTACACTGACTAAGCCAGTAAAGATGTTGGTCCCGACTTTTTCAGATGGCTATGTCTAAGGTCTTCGGGCGGCCTATAACTCCGAAACAAAAAGTTTCAAAATAAAAAATAAACAAAATCAAAATACGTTTATTCATTAGAAACATTAAGTTCACTTTTTGAATCGTCAGTTTTTTTAAATTTACGAGTACAAATTTACACCAAGTTGGCTTCTAGCTCATATGAAGCTGACCCAGCCAGCTACCGCAAGGACTGCATCCTGACCCAGGTTCAAGCCTCTATGGTTTTATTTATCGAAGCGTCAAACAGAGCAGCCCATAATCCGAGCCATGCTAAATGTAAGGATTACGTCTGACGTGCAGATATTGCGATATAAGCTACGATACCGGTTTTGTATAGACTTTATAGTTTCTATCGGAACAGTTTTGTAATATAGAGGAAGGTTTATGACGATCTCTGGGACGCCTGCGTGAAATTTGGGGTTGCGGTCATTGACAGAACGTAAAGCTGAAATTTAAGAGGTTCAGGTTTGACTCCCGCTGGGGGAGAAATGTGGGAAAGAATTCTGCCGATATTTGTTCTAGGTTTCGGCTTAAGGAACCATGGTGTACCTGCTCATGGCCCCATTTTGGTAGCATCATCATCCACAACCTGATTTGATCCACTAATATCATGATTATTTTATATTACCACATGTTATCATCATCATCATCATCCACAACCTGATTTCATCTATTGCCTCCCTCAACTTGTCCCATCCACCATGATCCATGGTCTAACCCATGTATGGCCCGCGACTTGTCAATGTAGTGTACCCGCGTTATCTTTTTCTTTTTTTTTATTCTCAAGGAAAACTTACAGCTAGGTACGTACATAAGTACATAAATGAATAGATTTTCGCAGCCAATTAAAAGTTTTCACACAGACGGACAAAACACTTGTGGTTTAAACTTGGAAGAAACGATTATTCATCAAACGTTTTACTTGCACTGATGAGGTGTTGAACAAGTCAACGTCAAGCTCACGGGCTGTTGCATTAAAAGATCTGGACGCTCGAATAATGTACTAATTACTTCTATAGTTAGTTTTAGCTGTTGGAACATAAAGTAAATCTTGATTTCGGAGACTTGCTGTTGGAACACGAAGGTTCAATCGCCCAAGTAGGCCTGGACAGTCGACTCTTCTGCTTGCTATATTGAAGAGATAGGATACTTGTAGCCGGACGCCCCACTACCTACCACTACTACTAGGCTACCGTCTAGGGATAACTTTCGAAGCATGACAGAATGGTAACTGCGTAACTTACCAACTTCATTAAAATCAAAATCAAAATAAAAATAAGTTTATTCAATAAGCACATACAGTACACTTTGAAACGACAACTTTTAAAATTTGAATTTACACCACTTCGTAATGTAACCAAACAGAGAAGAATTGGCAAGAAACTCTGTTTGGCTTATATTTTTTTTTAATCTTGTTTTTTACAAAGTTTATTATTAACTATTACATTGTTTTTGAGGGAGTTGGAGACAGTTTCATCCCAAGCTTTTTTGTCATCGAAATAATCAGAAATCTTATAATAAGCTTTATCACAGAGTTTACGTTTAACAACATTTTTGAATTTATTTACAGATAAGGTCAGCATATCATTTGGGATTTTGTTAAAAAACCGTACGTTTTGCTCTTTAAATGATTGACGAACTTTACAGTAGGAACCTTAGGCCGTAGGCTTTACAGTAGGAACAGCTAGTTTTATCTTTATTTCTAGTGATTGTCGCTATTTTTTAAACAATTCATCATCGGTCATCACCTCGCTTCGCAATGTATCTAGCAGCTCCATTTGAGAGCCTTAATGCGGTTCCCAACTTCCTATTATGTTAATGTTCCTGATAATTACGACAGGAGAAAATCCAATGTATGTGAAAGTAGGACGCGACTTTGCTCCCGTTATGTAGATTTTGTCAATCCATCTAAAAGTTATTTTTCTATCCCACGGGAAAAGTACTATTTTCTGGATGTGTCCATGTAATTTTCTGATACCGTGTGTGCAAAATTTCAATTTCAATTAAGAAACAAACAAACCTACATTCGCTTTTATAATAGGTATTAATAGTTAGGATAGGTATTGATATTGGCTATGCTTGTATAAGCCGAGTGGGTCTTATTCCTCAAGTAGTACTCAATTACTTAAATTTACTTATCTCAATATATTTAAGTGGCCACTCCATTTGAAGGTTTTGATATAATTAAATGAAATTATAAATTACTTTGATAAGATACAAAGTAAATAAATCAGCATTAATATGATTTTCTTCGAGTATATACTATCTACCACCTCTATGGCGCAGTGGGTGAAGGTCCGCCTGAGACGCAGAAGGTTAGGGGTTCGACTTCCACCGCGGGACCAATGTTTGCCATATCTGCAAATATTAGGCTGAGTGTTTTCTATGTATAATATTTATTTATTTTTATTTATTTGGAAAACAAACAGTACTTAAACTCTAAACAATATTCTATAAATGCAACTACTGACTATTTATATGTTTCCGCATATAGAAACTATCAGAAGCTTACTTGTATGAAAAAAAAAACTTGTATAAAGACTTAAGATTAAAAGAACATAGCTAGTACTTAGAGAAGAAACGAAATAAACCGAATCACAAAAAAAAAATATAACAACAAAAGTTCATGGATGCATGCCAAACCAGCGACTTGATATATATATATATATATTTACATAAAAAGTATGTAAGTACTATATCAGTCACGTGGTTCCCATAATACAAGCTCTGCTTAGTTTGGGTCTACATGTTGTGTGATAGTGTCGCATTTTTAACTAATAATTTATACAATTCTTTTATGTAACAGCATTATCACACTTTTCAATACCATATAAATATATCACTATGCATCGTTGGCGTTTCTTTCAAATGAATAAGCGAAAGTTTGAATGTGTGTGAGTATAGTAATCTGTGGATGATGTTGTGGGTCATATGTTTACCTTAGACTTAAGTTTCCATAATATTTACGTACAAATGTTATGACATATGAATCTTTATCTTCCCAAATAAATAAAATAAAAATATAATAAGTATGTTTGTGGTCGTTTCACGCCGTAACGACTGAACGGATTTGGCAGAAACTTAGAATATACATAGTTTATGACCTGGATTAACATATAGGCTACCTGTACCTACATACTTTATCCGGGTAATACGGGTAAGCCGCGGGCGGAACCTAGTAAATAATATAAATACTTAGCAAAACTCCTTCAGAATCATAGCCCATTTCGGTGTAATCCCATAAAGCACCAATCAATAATAACCAATTTACGTTTGATTTCAGGAGCTCGATTTGCCCGTCTCCAATTACTGACCGGCCTGGCCTGGCTGCTGCGGAGATTCACCTTAGCAGAACAGAAGTACAGCCCTCTCCATTTCGAGCGCAGCAGCTTCAGCTTACGCGATACTACTGCCAGATACGACCTTATACCCAGATGTAATTAATGAATACGGTTTTAAAATATATGGCACGTACGCTTAAAAGATAAGGTTAAGTTTACCTAATATTAAGGTGGTAGACGTGCGAGCAAGTTCGCGAACTTGTGGCTCGACGACCTTTTTCGCTGGTGTGTCACCCTAAAACCGCCGAATAAGTTCGTCGACGACATTGCAATACAGTGTGAGCAAGCTTCACGTGTGTCACTGACGTCGAACCGAGTAAGTTTGCGATCTTAAAAACCGCGTACTTAAAGTCCGTACGTCTATCAACCCCTTTAAGAAATTAGCCAATAGATAAAATGTAAATTAAACGTATTTTCTAAAACTTGCACAATTTATTTATATTCTTTAATAAATAAAACAACTTATCTTTTTAAATGCCAAATATACCCCGATATTAAGTATCATTGACCTATTTATTCGTATCGATTTCGCATCGAGTCTAAATAAATAATAGTAGCTAAACGTTTTATTGCAAAATCAATGTTGCCAACCGAACAGAAAACATCAATTCAGTTACGCTGACACCGGAATCCAATTAGCCCTCACATAGTTACACGAAAATAAATTAAAATTCGCACGCAATTTCAACAGTTTAGTAGGAAATTGTTTCCCTTTTTCACAAACAAAATTAAGGAATTTCCAATCGGTTGGATAACAAACAAACATCCGCGATTCCCTATTCCCTAATTGCCTTGAACCAGGTTATTTTATTTATTTAAACACCCACGACCCCTTTCATTGAAACCTCTTTAATGTCAAACATAACCCCTTCAACTTTTACCCCTAAAATCTAAGCTATAGGGTTTGAATTCCCATGTTCCGGATGTACAAATAAGGTGGTAAATGTCGTATTGGATTGATTTATTTTCAATTTAACTTTTCGCTTTTAGGTTTCGATTTGTAGCGATAAATATAAGCAATTATAGGAGGCTGCCTTGGAAAGAGGTAGATGGAAGGAGTTGCATCAGTTCCGTCGACATGAGCACAGCTTTTGTAAATTGGTAAAGACTATTTCGTTGATTTTTCAAGCGAAGACTCTTTGATCGTAAAAATATAGAACAGCCTAGTGCCTAAAAAATAAGCGCTACGAGCTCAAATTTGCGTTCTCAAGTTTGACAACTGGCGATTTAACTAGTTGTAAATATAAAATCCACAAAATGACTACTCAATTAAGTGCCGAAACGGGTTGCTAACGATCAGTGCCTTTCCTACGCTCCTGTATGGACTAACCCAAACAATTACATCTCTCGTAATTGTTTTCTAAATAAATACTGCAATGGAAAACTCCGTCAAGTTTTCTCGTCGCCTATACCGCAATGTTTGAAAACACAAATTATTAATCAGTGCATCCTACCCGTCATGGCATACGGAGCTGAAACGTGAAAACTCACAATACTGCTAATCCACAAGTTTAAACTCGCTCAGCGCTATGGAATAAGCTATGCTTGGAATTTCTCTGAAGGATAGAATCCGCAACGAAATGATCCGACATAGAACTAAAGTTGTCGACATAGCTCAGAGAATTAGCAAGCAGAAGTGGCAGTGAGCTGGCCATATCTGCAGAAGAACCGATAACCGTTGGGGTAAAAAACTTTTCTTGAGTGGTAATTTCGTTGCGGGTAAGACGCCCTACGGCCAGGTGGAGAGACGATTTGCGAAAGGCTGCTGGTAGAAGCTGGATACTTCAAGCTCAGGACAGGGCACAATGGCGCTCATTAGGAGAGGCATATGTAAAGCAGTAGACTGCTATAGGCCGATGATGATGATAATGACTGCGAAGTTCCGCGTAAAACTAAACACCCAAATCAGGCTATTTCATGAAGTGCCCTGTCTAATCCACCACGTTTGAGCAACAATTACAGTTCCCGGCAAAGATTTTCTAGACGTTTTCCCTGAGTTTTTTGTCAAACTGAATCTGACTTGGGCGTGTTGTGTCTGAAAAAGGTCCCGGTTTCATTACTGTCTTACTATACCCACAGCTGTCTACTAAGTAGGTTGCTTTTTCGTTTTTGTTTTGGTGTGAGCTAGTGTCCAAATCTGGTTTTAGACCGCTAACCAATCCAATTAGTATCCGACGTGGATTAGTAAATGGAATATACTGGAAAATTAGTTTATTCGTTTATTCAATCACTTAATTATTATAAAGTATGTATTATACAAAACAGTGAAAGAAGGTTGTATAACAAAGATAAGGTATGTTTTATTTAATAAAGTTAAATAAAGACGGTTTTACAAGCTAAAAAATAGAATAAACAATAACATGTTTTACTGGTTTTCGCGAGTGAGTACGTCGGAGGTAAATGGCGTTCGTACGCTTATTAGTTAACAGGTACAGATATACAACCTTGAACTTTTATTAAAGCTTTGAGGATAAAAGTGTTGAAAAGCAATAATTAAATAAAAAAATTAAGCTCTAACAGATGTCGATAAAAGACATAATGCGATAATTCAACCTTTGTGGCGCAGTTGGTGTTTATTATTATGAATTCTCTAAATGATACTTCAAATTATACTTGAAAAACTTTAGAAAAATAGGTCAGTTTAGCACAAAAAAATTATGAGTTCATAATATTACGGACCATGTTAGCCGGATGTCTCCGGACAGACGAGCTAATGTCATAACATCCCGATGGAAGACGAAATCGTAGTCGGCTAAGAAAGCGATGGCGGGATGAGCTCGAGGCTTTCGAGAGAAGATGGTGGGATATCTCGAAGGACAGAGATGTTTGGCGAAATTTAGGGCAGACCTTTCCCCAGCAGTGGGACAATACAGGTTGAACATAAAAAAATAAAAAATAATATTATGAAACAAGATATTTATGAGAAGCTTGTAATGGGTTTGAATTGTCAGACTATCGATTTTATGAGACAAAACAGACCCGCCTTACAATATTACAGCAATTGACTGATCCTATGTTTCTGGCCAGAACCGCCACAGAACTTATTGCTTAACAATTTTAGGCTTATTAATAAAGGTTTCGATACGAGCAGCACCCTAATACTATTAACGATAATTACACACCAATTCCAAGAATTCCCAGATCGAATTAAACGCGGAATAATCATCCTAACTTCGATACAATAACATCTATAATCACGTAACCCGATCGTGGGCCGGGCTAGATTCATGGATTAAGTTGTAGTAACTAACACACTTATAACAGAATATCCACTTCAACGTGGCTTATAAATTCTCTTCATAGGTCTGCAATTCGGCTAAAAATGAACTATAAATTGGGGCCATCAAGTAGGAAAATTTTCAAATGAAAATTAAAATAGCTATCCTTATTAAATAGAAAAAATATCCCACTTTGATAGGTAGACAAAACACAAAATTTATTGTTAAATAATTACACAAGACCATAAAGATTAGATGATGATATAAGCTATTCCTCTTATTCATAAACTAAAGTCATTTTATAATGGCTTGATAAAGTTAGCTTGTCCCTGTCATTCAAATGTATGTAAAAAGAGGTGACATGATATTTTAACGCCATTTTAGCTATCTGAGGTTTCTAGAACTGTTATGAATAGGACGGTATGTCTCCACGTACTGGGAAGATCAATGTTAGTCTTTTGCATTGAAACCAACCAAGTCTAGAACAAAAGGAAAACCCTTACAACTTCCTAATAGTATGACAAAGGCTAATTGTTTATTTATTTTGTTAAAGGCTAGTTTGTGAAATGTAAAAGGTCTGTCTGTCCCTCCTTCATGCCAAAACTACTGAAAGACTGAAATTTTGAACATATGCATTTTTAGACCAGGAATAACATGTAGACTACTTTTTCTTGAAGCACAACATGGGTGGAATCTAGTAAGGAAAAAAATATTTCTGTAAACTATAAATAACTGTGTACTAAAATTTCGCTATTAGGGGTATATGGGGTACCAAACTCCATCTTGGGAACCCAAGCCAACCTCACCTGCACGTGGTGCATACTGCTAACTAACAAACGGGGCTCTGGCGGCTAGCTGATGCGGCATAGCGCAGCCTAACTCCGGCACAACTAAATGCCCTGGCGCGAGAACTTCTGCCCTATGATCCCCAACCCGTGATGCCCAGCGTGGGGATTATGGGAATATCCACCTTTTTTAAGGGAGATCTATATCCAGCAGTCAACTGATATACGCAGGTGAGGTGTGGTGTATGGTGAACTAAAAAAATTGCATTTTTCACATTCCATGGGATTGTAGATCTGAGCATTTGATATTAATTTTAACTTAATACCTCCACTCGATTCTGCTTAGAATAGGGTATTGGCAGACAGACAGACACGGATAACAAAATGATAAAAAAATCTTGTAAGGCTTCTTTTATCTTTTTGAGTTCCGGAACTCTAAAATTATTTATTTCCATGAAAATAATAATAATCAAAATCAGCAACGCCAATAAAAACTTAGGTTGGAGTGATACAGACCAGCTGAGTCCCCAGGGTCGTTTTATACATACCGCGTTTTCCTTTATAAATGCAAATGGGAAGCTAACGCAACCATAACCCGTTGTTAGAATACGACGGGAATTCAATTCGAGCCTGTTTTTGAATTTAACGTCTTAATATTCATGTTTTTGTTCAGTAGAAACGTTGGAACTGATTCGTTTTCAGTTTAAGGTGTAATTTTCTGAAAGTCTGTATTAGATAAAATGCAAACAGTTTATTTATATGGCAGAATTTTATCATCATCAACATCACCATTGGCCTATAGCAGTCTACTGCTGGATATAGGCATCCACTAATGAGCGCAATTACGCCCTGTCCTGAGCTCGACGCATCCAGTTTTTACCAGGAGCCTTTCGCAAATCGTCACTACACCTGGCTCAAGAGCTTATTTACCCTAACAGTTAACGGTTCTTCGTCAGATGTGACCAGCCCACTGCCACTTCAGCTTGCTTATTCTCTGAGCTATGTCGACTACCGTGGATACCGCAAGGTATCAGGAGACCACGCGGCAGACCGCGCCGAAGATGGAAAGACGAACTTGACTCCTTTATGATGGGTTGGCGTGGGATCTCGATAGAGAAGAGAGGAAAGAAGGAAGGGAGGCCTTTGCCATGCAGTGGGGCAAGGCTCATAATAATAATAATAATGTCGACAACTTTAGTTTTATGTCGAATAGTCTCGTTACGGATCTTATACTTCAGAGAAACTTCAAGCATTGCACGTTCCATAGCTCGCTGAGTGACTTTAAACTGGTGGACTAGCCGAACTGTGAGTGTCCACGTTCCAGCTCCGCAACACTTTATAGTACGTATGTAATCATTTTCTCGTGTAATAAATAATTTGGAAAACTAGAAGAAGAGGCTTTTGCCCAGCAGTGAGACAATAAAGTCCAAAAGGCTCGTAGCGTCATGCCCAAGGCCTGCAGTCAACCATTATACGAAAAGATGACTTTCAACAATTTATTTTTAACTGTGCTCTACATTTTAGTATTTGGAATGATTCCGGTAAACGACATCGAACCACCAATTTAGTCGAGGCATGGCATAAAAACTAAATGACGAGCCAATAAATATACCTCGATTCCAAGAGTTCACAATTTTCAAACAAAAACAAAAATATTACGGTAAATATAGGCCAGCAAATTCTCGCAATAAATGTATAAATTATTAAAATAAAAAGCTTGTAAGGATATGAATAAATATCAAACAAAGACAAAGCTGTAGGCCGCACTTTAATCAATGAAAATATAAATTTGTATTTATTATGTGTACGTATATTACGCAAAGGAACCTATTCGTAACAAACAGACATCTTCCAATCCTAGTTGGAAATTTCAATTACAATGAATGTAAAAGATGAAAGACATAGCACATAAGTAAGGTACTATGTAACTATATTAAGTTTTTGTGAGAAATAAATTATCTTATCTTATCTTAAAAAAACAGGTAAAATACAAAAATGAATATAAAACAATTAAGATTTAAAACATTCAACATTGTAACAAAAACATGCTAATTTTGCCCCTGACTACCCTTAGACCATTCGACAACAGTCCGTACTCGCGATTAGTAAAAAATTCCCAGTTCCATTGAAGATGAAACAAAAGACTTGACCTTTCGCAATAAACTCAAGGAGTATGTACCTTATCAATAAAAGTTATTCATTACTCCGTTGACAGTTTTTTTATGATATTAATACCAAAAAAAAACTAGTTATCTTCTAGTTATGAAACTAACTCACTTACTTAAACTCCGACACCATACATTCGAGATAAGTGTATAGCCAGAATACATGCATAGTAGTAAATTGCACATGAACCTAACTATAAGTTACCTACTCTAAACTACTTCGCATTGTTACGCAATAAATGAATATATGAATATTACAAAAACATAGTAAACTAGTTAATTCTTTGAACTTTGTACCACCTAAAATTTATTTGTGATCAGAATTGGCAATTTCCATACAAAATAACTAAGTGTAATTTTTTTCGATTCACGTTGTGTACTTCAACAATTTACGACCGGCTTCCAAGTATTCTTTTTCTGGCTATTTCAACAACATTCATTGATGCTCTAAATTCATATAAATAAATATGAGCCTATGTCACTAAATAGGGTCCATATGCTCTTGAAACGCAGTTCTCATAAAGTTAACAGAGTGCGTTACTGAAATATACTGAATACTGGGTATATCCCCCTTTATTAGGGGAGGCCTATGTCCAGCAGTGGACTGATATAGGCTGGTGTGGTGGTGGTGGTGGTGTGGTGGTTACTGAAAAGTAAAATCAGCTTTTTGTAGACCTCGCTTCGTCTTCGTTATATATTTGCCATTGATATAGCAATATATATAAAGCAATTTGTAGTACAAAAAAATTAAAATGGTGTCTTGTAGCTCAGTAGAGCAGAGAAACGTCCAAGAAGATAAAGTACGTGGACGTAAAACGGAAATTCCTAGAACAAGATGGCGCATACTAATTTAATTACTATAACTAAAAAGTTTTTAAGAACTTGGCCGAGTACCAGACGTTGGTGCATCTTTATGGTGCGGCCACACTAGTTCTGCATACCCATGTTAAAAAGATGCAATATTTACCCATTTTTTTTGTAAAATTGCAAATTGTATTGACAACCCACATACAGAGTGGGGTAAAATTGTACCTCATAGAGGGCAGCCACCTTTTCTTTTGTAGTGAGAAGGTTTTGTTCTAACGAAACTATAGGTTTATTTTGAAGAAAAAACAATTACGTTTTCAGTATTTTGAAAAAATTTAGTCAGCCTAGAAAATAACATTTGTCAAAAAACAAGTTGGTCTCAATTGACTCTATTTCTTAACAAGAACACCACACTTTTCCCAAAGTAACTTACCCAATCAAATCAAAAGATTTCGCGAAAATAAAAATAAACCATACAATTTCTATGAAACGTCATTCGCTATTACATTTAGTTCATGCATTCAATTCGACGCAAAGTGGTAATCGGTAATGTCATAATTCTGCCAACACATTATGAAACCTCAATTTGAAATAAGAACAGAGTATTTCCGGGCAAGTGTTCTAATTGCATACATAGACTCAATGTTGTTCCGAATGCCGCTTCATATAAATTGTATGGAAAACCGGTTTTTTGGGCCTTCATTGGATTATGCTGCTCGCCTCGATCCTGCGCTAGTCTGAGCCAGGAGCCGTCCACAGACTATGTTGATATATTAAAACAAAAAAACATTGAATTGAAATTTGTAAGATGCTATAAAAGCTTTTATGGGTGCGAGACTTGGACAATGACTCAGGGAGACAGATATTTTGGAAGCATTGGAAATGTGGTGCTGGAGAAGAACGGAAAAAATAAGCTGGGTAGACAAAGATACCAATAAAGAATTTTTGAGCAGAGTCGCAGAAGCGAGAAATAAGTTAAAAAATATAGAAAACAGAAGAGGAAAGATATTTGGACACTTTATTATACGACATGGCAGCTATGTATAATATATGCAACATCATAGAGGGAAAAATATAAGGAAAGAGGGGAAGACTAAATTATATAAGCCAGATTAATGAGACAGTAGATGTCATGTCATGCCGTATAGGGAATTAAAGGAGGCTGCTTTGAAGAGAAGCAGATGTAAGGAGCATCAGTTGCGCCGACAAGAGCACAGCTCTTAAATTAATGATGATGATAAAAACTCTTACCAGTAAAAAAAATATAACTACTGTATGGGTCGCACCCATTGAATATTATATCTACTACTATAGAGTGACAATCTTTAAGTGAAAACGGACAAAAATCGTCCAAGCGTATTTGACATAAACGTATTTATTGCGTTTGAAAATTGTTTAAAGTCCGCGCAATTGACAGCGTGAGCGGAGTTTTGGTGCGGACACTTTTTTTCCACGTTTTCCACTCTAGAGTATATACAATACACATATCTCTATGGACGCATCGTAATAATTTAGACACGATTTTCCTGTAAGTGGCTTAATGTCTAAACTTCCGAAAATATGGAAATGATCTTATACCCGGAAAGCTTAGCTTCCCATACAGGTAACACACGCGTCGCACTCTTAAATGTTTAATTTAAAATTATTCGGCTCCGGTGTCGCGACGCCTTTACCGAGCTAAGTGGAAGTCGCAGTTAAGTGAACGAATACAATTTATGTGTTACTTAGGGAGTGGTGGATAGCCAACTTATTATTAGTTGCGGAAGTGTGTCCTATAAGTGGCGAGATTGAGATCACGGCTGCTTAGCTAAGTTATAAGTTATAACTTTGATGTGATGTCGCCAACTTGGTGACTTTGTTGATGGGATTTATTTAGTTTGTTACAAACTTTTGAATATAAAAATAACTGCAGACCACCAGGCACACGATTAAAATTTACGCTCTTCAGAAACCTTGCAGCTTTGTACACCAGTCCATAGCTCTAAATTTTACAGCAATTTTTCTTTTACCGTACAAGCTTTCTACCGTACCGTCTTTGGAACGCCTTACCCCTTCCTCTAAGATCATCCACATCACTGCCTATTTTTAAGGATAAAGTATTTAACCATATCCTTTCTCTAGACTGCTAGTTTTTATTGATTTACAAGTAGGTATTTATGTATTATTATTATGTAATATATTTTTTTAACGTTTTTTATTATTTCATGTATAGTAGTATATTTTAAAAGGTTCCTATTTAATTATATATTTACGTTATTAGTTAGGTATTTGATATTATTTATGTAGCTACTCGTATGTACACCGCCGTTTTTTGTTTATCATACCTTCCAAAGGATCTGCCAAAGGTTGTCTGGAAGAGATCGCTTTTAGCGATATGACCGTCTATTGTACCTTTTCTTTTATTGTAAATTATTCTGAATACTATTTTACTTTTTCTGGTAATATAGCATTACTGTTTTATTTTACACACTGCTTACCTACTTTTAAGACAAGGAGGCTGATAAAGACAAATAGTTGGCTTATACCTTAGAGACTGATTTCGGCCGGAGATGTAATCTTCTTCTTTTTCTTTCTCCTGACTTTATCCCATGTTATTTGGGGTCAGCCCTCCTAGTACTTCTGCGCCACACCGTACGGTTGTGGGTTGTCTCTGTTGTTGGGTTGCTCGCTAGCATGTCATTTTTTATTGCTCGTAGCCAGGTCATTGGTGGTCGTCCACGCCCTCTTTTTCCTTCCTCTATATTCATAACTCTTTTAGTCATATGGTCATCTTCTCGTCTCATCACATGTCCGTACCAGCGTAAACGATTCGAGGAAAGTTTATTATGTACGAGTATCTTAGCGACTTCAAAAGTGCCACGGATATATTCGTTTCTTATGTAATGATGATGATTATACCTATACTCATGTATTGTGAAATGACCTCCGCCGGCCTGTAACTCCCAGACAGGGTTGACTAATAGTCCAATATTTATCTTGAGTACCTAACCCGCCCCATGGGACCAGATGGCTTGTGGGACGACTTACAGATTCCCCCTACGTGAAGAATGAAAACCTTGTCTAGTTTTTTAAATCAAATTCAATTTTTATATAAGTTGTATTAGACCTTCCCGATAGTAACAATATATATCAATGGACCTTCCCTTCCCTTCACAAAGAGCTCTATCTTTGTGAAGGGCTCGTCTAGGGAAACTACCGCCATCCCTATTTGTGCCGTGAAACAGCATTGCTGTGTATCGGTTTGAAGGCACAAGATGCTTATCACCTTCAAGCCTCCAGTTGATGGACGCAGAGCGTTGCATCATAGGGCAGGTTCCAAACAAGCATGAGCTACGATGCAATGCTTTGTGATAAGTAATGGCTACCACTTATCATCATGTTCTAAATTTGGGTAACAACTATGACTATCCATGACGACTATGATATCCGTCTGTTGATGTAATATCATTGTATCACCGTGATTCTTATCATCAACACTGCGGTTACCAATCTCCCTGCCATTGAAACAGCGTGTAGCATTAAGCTGAGCTGGGGTCCTTTTCACCACCAAAATTTGAGTAATGCATTTCTTTTTTAGTTTACTTTTAATTTAGATCTCTAGTAAGTATATATCTATAAGTACCATAATAGCTGTAAATAATTCTGTTTGCGTCTATTTTACTGTTTGGTGGTAAATAAATGCCCCTCTCTCTCTCATAATCCATGCTTTAGTTTAGTTTAGTTTTTTTTAGTTTAGCTCTTTAGTAATGAGTACCTACCATAGCTGTTAATAATTCTGTTTGTTCGTTTTTTTCTGTTTTGTGGTGAACAAATGCCTTTTTCTCTCTCTCTCTCTCTCTTTCTCGCTCTCTTTCTACGCCCTGCACTGGATTTTTAGCCCCATTGTGCAATTGTTTGCAAGGGGAAAGCTTGTGTGATAAGATATTTGTCCATTTTTCACATCAAGACTTCTGAAGGAATTGAGATGTTATATAGATATGTTATAAGTTATATATATAGATGCACCTATAGTTCTAGACCTGGATTAAAATAATAGGCTGCTTCTTATTATATTGTATCATAAGCCAAGCCACGGGCGGAAGCTATTGTCAGCTAATGTTACATTACTTGGTCCTCCTAGCGTTTTACCTTAAAAAACCACGCGTTCGCGTTTTACCGTAACCAAAAACTATAATTTAAAAAAAATCATAATTGACTATCACCAAATTAAAAACCATCTCATTACGCCTGACTGAAAGCTTCATACAAAGTCACATTATTTCATTTTATTCATTGTAATATTCCTCATTACAAAAGTGTCATTGCGTCACGAAGCGAACACCCTTTGTAATCTTTCGCTTTGATGTCAGCCGCGCGTGGGACTGCAACACGCTGTATGCTGTATGCGACTGAATAATGTGACATGTGCAAAGGGTTTAAATAAATAATGCTAAGATTAGTACGGAGAGAGAATACATGAGCAGGTAAAGATACATTTATAATGCTAAGTATATTTTAAGATGACGCAACTCGCGTTGCAGATTTTAGGTAGAATAGGATAGGTAACAAAATTCGAGTCTCCCTTTGGAAACAGGAACCCCCTTTTTATCACACTCAACCTCCATCGCCTTTGCATTGTTAAATCTTGTCGACGTCGACATTGGCAAAGTTGTGGACGCTATACCACACAGGCCATAAATAAAAAGAAGAAGAAGAAGGTAACAAAATCTGCTCTGCCCTGCTCTCAGTTGAGCATAATCCGGTTGATGAAAAATGGTAATTGTAATATACCTTTATTTTATTGTGATCACTTGGACATGTTCACATTTCAAGATATTCACCAGACAAAATATTAAGTACAAATTTCTCTGACGAGTTTCACAAAAAACCAATCGAGGCATCCTCAGGAAATGATCAATTTTCTGTCCGCCGTCGGCACTCGCCGAGCGCCAAACCGGGTACCACGCGAGTAAAGACGCGGGCGGAAAGTGGTCCTACTACCTTATCCTATCCTACTAATATTATTATGTATGAATGAATGTTTGTTACTCTTTTACGCAAAAACTACGAAACGGATTTGGATGAAATTTGGAATATACATAGTTTGTGACCTGGATTAACACATAGGCTACTTTTTATCCCGGTACCACGCGAGTGAAGCCGCGGGCGGAAGTAAGTTAATATTATAAACGCGTATGTATGGATGGATGTTTCACGCAAAAACTACCGAATGTATTTGAATGAAACTTGGAATATACCAAGATTATGACTTGGATTAACACATAGGCTACTTTTTATCCGAGTACCACGCGAGCGAAGCCGCTGGCGGAAGCTAGTTTATAAATATTGCTGATAACCCTGCACGCCACGCAAGAAAAAGGTTCGACAAAGGCCTGAATTCCTGAAATCTAGGGTGAAATACCCGCGGAAAGCCAAAACATAAATAAAATACACTGATGTATTCAAGGATCTTTATTCAGCGGATGTTAAATGATTTATTCGTCGGCGCCGATTCAGATGCAAATTACGAGTTACGTGTAAAGGCTGTGTGAATGTGCAGGTAGAGGGTGGGGGGAGGAACACTACCTCATCTAGTAGGCGTGTAGGCTCTATCGGGCTGTAAAGGGGACTCTCTACCATAAGACCCAAAATAACCTCACCTGCCCGTGCTGCTACTCTGGTAAGCTCATGGTAGCTAAATCAGGTCCGATCTAGTATGACTGAATGTTGAAATGTGCATATTCCAGAAAGAAAAATTCTGAAAACTAACTTTTCCCATATGTTTGAAATCTCAAAAGACTAATTTACAATGACTAAAAATAATAAGTGCCTAATATGCACATCCAGGTACAATAGCACACAAGAGGCAGTAGCGTCAGCGGTCCTAATAATCTATGCCCTGTGATCGCAAATTTATTTATTTTTTACATTCGGCCTTTTTACAGCAAATCAATCAAATTATTATTGTTTATGTTACCTTTGGCAATTCTGTACAGCAACACTATCATTCTTCTGCCATTGTCCCACGCTACTTATAGGTGGGGTCGGCACAAAATGTTTTTTTCTTTCACTCCCTTCTATCAGCTGTCTCATCTATGTCCACTCCTTTCATTCTCATATCCTCTTTCACACAATCCAATGATGTACATCAATGATTAAGCCTTGTTTCGTTTTATTCATTTTACATGTTACGATAGTTCTATGATTCAAAATGTTCTTGTCTGTTTTTCTTATTATTATATTTTAATATAATAAAAAAGCGGACGTGTCAAGGGACACCCGGATAGAACGAAGTAGCTTTCTATGAGAGAGAGAGAGAGAGAGACAGACAGAGAAACACGCGCACGCCACACGGCTTCATTGATATACATATCATTATTACATAAATTCAAATTAAAAACATGCAAAAAGACGTAATCACCATAGCGATTTGAACTGGGTGTTGCGGCGCGGCAGCCCAAGCCTAAACGGCGAGGCTAACGAGCACTTAGCGTAAACGGGTGAAATAAGCGCACAAGTCTTTATACCATGACGTCATCAGCCCAAACATTTGACAATTACAAAGTGTCGTTACAACTTTTGGTCTTATTTTTTTCCGTCTAGGCCCCTTTCGCAACGCGCGAAAGGAACTTCGTTAAAATTACTTACTAACTTCCGCCCGCAGCTTCGCTCGTGTCGTACCGGGATAAAAAGTAGCCTATGTGTTAATTCAAGTCAAAAACTATGTGTACTTCAAGTTTCATCCAAATCCGTTAAGTAGTTTTTGCGTGAAAGAGTAACAAACATTCATCCATTCATCCATCCATCCATACATCTATACTCACAAACTTTCGCATTATAATATTAGTAGGATAGGATAGTAGGAAGTAGGACTTAGCTTTGGACGGAATCAAATGCAACATTGAGTATCCAGGGTGTAAACAAATTAGCTATGAAATAACACCGGCACAGCTAAATCTCCTGGCTGCAGACAGGCAGTAGCGTCGGTGGTCTAACGGCCGGTTTCTTTATTATACCGTTACCGATAACGCCTCGTTTTCCCTTGAAAAACTGTCAAAAATTAACAACGAGGCGTCGAAAATTTGACAGTTTTTCAGGGGAAAACGAGGCGTAATCGGTAACGGTATAATATAGGAACCGGCCATAAGAAGCTGTGTCCTGCGATCGCCAACTCGCATTTCCAGCGTGGATAATATTGACATTCTGACAGCAACAGTCTCTAGTAGTGGACTGATATAGGCTGATGTTGTAAGCAATAAGAAAGCATCAAGAAGTACAAACATATTCCGTGTTTTTAGGTTTCCGTACCCAAAGTGTGAGAAAGGAACCCTATTACTAAGACTCCACTGTCTGTCTGTCTGTCACCAGGCTGTATCTCATGAACTGTGATAACTAGACAGTTGAAATTTTCACAGATGATGAATTTCTGTTGCAGCTATAACAAATACAAAAAATTATTTAAGATGGATCCCATACAACGTACGGAACCCCTCGTGCGCGAATCCGACTCGCACTTGGCCGGTTTTTTAAATATGCGCTATAATTGAACCTTACCTTACCCTCTTGCAATACATGGTTTAAAAAGAGTCTAATTAATCCTGGTTGTGATTAATCTCCATACATCATCGAAATATATATTCGCAGAGACAGGTGATGGTAGATTATATTTTTTTTTCTTAAATCTTTTGCTTCGATAAAAATTCAAGGCCTTATTTTGTAATAACCGTAGCTACATACTGCACTTCGTGATGTCACCCATTCAAAGGCCCTATCTGAAACCCCTGAAGACCAGCCCTGCCCGCATTAGTGTGGAGTAACTACAAAGCTAAGATGAGGCCTCTATTTTTGGCCATCACGGTAAATTAAGATGTTTTTTGTTTGACTCATTTTATTTCTGATTTTGTTTTATCCTCTCTCAATAATGAAGTATATGTATTCTACGTGTATGTATGTCAGAAATAAATGCATACCTTATCTTATCTAAAAATACTTTTTTACCGGTAAAAGCTTTATCAACACAACCAGTTAGCAACCGCCTTTTATTTCTCAGATAATCCGCAAACCTTTGTTTATTTATCGAAGGAAACCGTTCACTTTTCAGGATTACGCAACCTTGGGAAAATCCCTTCTTTGCATATGTAGGCTTCGAGGGAATTTATTGACCTCTGCGGAGAATTCTTGTACAAGTTTCTGGTAAAGAAATGTTTGCTATCTTCTCAAGAATCTTTTCTTTTAGTTGAAAAACGTGCTTTTGCTGTTACATTGTTTATTAATTTATGTGCTCATGGCGCAACTTGCCAAGGCGATCTTGAAACTCAACAGGGGTTACGTGTTCAGCCAGTTCAACACTCCGATGGGTGACTTTAATGTCAATTTTTAACTAATAGATCAAAAATTATGTTTCGGTTGGATGTATTTTAGTTCATTAGGTTTACGAGAGACAATACCTAGTTCATGACCTGGATTAACATAAACCTGGACACCATCACACAGCCCCAATGTATCTATGGCCCAAACTAAGCACAACTCGAATCATGGGAACCACATGTCTGATAAACTACAAGAGTATTTTTTTGATTACATACATATTATACACCCAGACCGGAGATAACAATTTGCAAAAACACATACATTTGTCTCGCAGCGGGAATCGAACCCATAACATTCTGCGTCTCAGACTTTCTTCGTCCACTGCACCACAGAGGTCATCAATATCCAAAATACTTTTTATAAGAGTACCACGCGAGCGAAGCTTGTTTAAATCACTGATGCTCGACCAGGATGTAAACCTGCTACCATACCGGTAGTCTGCCGCCCTCATGCCAGCAGCCTTTGAACTTTCAACGACTCCATGTCTATTCAAATAGCGCAGATCCAATACAAACGCGATGACCATTAGTTCGTCTTTACCCTGTGTTCATACTGGCCTATTTTTATCGGATCTGATAGTCTTGTCACTAATGTCCCTAGTTATCTTTATAAAGAGCTTATTTTCTTATTTTTCTCCTACTAAATAATCTACTTCTTGATGCTAACTTAAATAAAAATAAAATGTTTATAAGCAATATATTATTCATGTGGTTCCCATAACATAACTCTTCTTAGTTTGGGGCTACATGATGCTGTGTGATAACGTCCAGCATTATTTACTTATTTATTTATTTATTTAACTTATAACGTTTGCTCACACATTTGTATACCTATTCACGAGTATATTGTTATGTCGTGAGGACCTGTAATAGGCAATTCCATTTCCTATGAGAATTTAATACTATGAATACTTATTTAACGACATCAACGGTGTGACTGGGAATCTGTGGATGGGGCTTGAAAGGGGCAGAAAGGAGTGGCGTGGTAAAGAGGAGAATTATACCCAACAGTGGGTGTTAACGGGCTAAATGATGATACTTATCTAGCTATTGGCTCTGCAAACAAATAAATAAATATACATGAATGTTTGAAAAATACTAATTCACGATAAACTAGTATGTAACGATTCGCTTCCACGTTTAATGTTAGTACTAGTAAGGATTCGAACTTGCTCCCGGCGTCTGTTTTCCAACAACCGAGAAGGCTTCAAATCCAGAGTAAATCGGTTCCTTCTAGGCCAGCGTGCTCTATCCTAAACCACATCTTAGATGTGAGATGACTTTTTTGTTTAAAAAAAAAGTTGAAAATATCGACATACTGAAACGGTCACAGTGTAAACCAGTGTGAACGTAGGATTAGTGATTCATGGTGCATCAACCTATTCGGGCTTTCAACGCTTTTCCTTTTGTAAGGGTTCCGTGGTAACTAACTAGTATGTTGGAACCATGATTTGATTTTCTCACAAACAGAGTGTTTCATCATCATCATCATTTATTTATTCAAAGCGCCAAACAAGTAAAAAATATTTGGCTATGTAAACATATTGTTTGTTTATCTTTTTGAAGATATTCTATGTATGATATGTATGTATTTACAAAAAAAATGTATATATGTAATATATCAATCATGTGGTTCCCATAACACAAGCTCTGCTTATTTTGGGGCTACATGATGCTGAGTGATAGTCTAACATTATTTATTTATTAAGATAACTCCATGACCTTTGATCAAACAAACATGTTTTTTTGCAATATTTTTTTCAAAGCCAATTTTATCTAACTTTGGAGCTCTAAAACTATTGCTTTAACAAGTAGCTATAAAAATTCATGATATATTAATTGTCCCTCTCAACTCATTGACATGTGCATGTTCTCACTTACGGTGCACAAAAATGGTCACTACCAGAGTTTCAAAAAATCTAATTCAAGGTCTGCCAGAGCTTCGGATCGCGATAGATAGGATCCGCAACTCGACGCTACGATTAAGAACTGGTATAGCGGATATAGGTGCCAAAAGTGCTAGACTGAACTGCGTTATGAAACTGAAGCGGAATTGGGTGGGTCACGTGAGCCGTACGCACCCCGATAGATGGGCATCGATCGTCACCTAATGGTCGCCTACAGATGGGCGAAGACGCTGGGGCAGGCCTCGAAAACGTTGGCGTGACGACATTGATGCCTTTCGTACTAAATGGTGGGAGCAAGCTATGCTAAGTCTTGGAAGGAGATGAGGGAGACCTTTGCCCAGTAGTAGTAGGAAAGCATAGGTTAATTTAAAAATAATATTGTCACCTGTAGTATTAAACTCACAGGTATATAGAATAACTTAAACGAGTCACAGAACCCTCTTCCATTATGTACGTTACTCACTGTTACCAGTTCTTGCTAGTTAGAGCGACTGGAACGGGCAGGGTGCCCTACAAAGTGTCGAACGAAGCTGTATTAGAACATTTCCATGTAAGATTTTTTCTTTTGCAATTACTCTTTAAAAGCGCCTTTGAGCTTATTGAATGAATGTTACGAGATTTCAATTTATTCCATTTTAGAATTGTACACGTCTACGTCGCGTACATCAGTATTTTATAAATGGTGGTAGCTACTAAGTATTCTGTGATTCTGTCTAAAATACATCGCATTTATTAGTCCAAAACGTCACTTGTCCATAAGACGTTTTTTTTTTATTTCCCACAGGTGGGGGCAGAGTTTATATTAACACGTATCTCTAGAAGAATATCATCACAACTTTTCCCTATTGTGGATATCTCCAGATATTGCTCACCAATTAGACAGTGATGCATGATCTTGAAGCACACAGCCTCATGTAGCTGTAACTTCACTAGCATACACACACAAGTGAAACCGTAGGTACACCGTTTCATCACCATCATTATCAGCCGTTAACGACCCACTGCTGGGCATATGCCTTCTTTTGATTATGCTACTCGCCTCGATCTGGAGCTAGTCTGAACCAGGTGCCGCCCACGGTCTTTCTAATATCGTCGACCCATCTCATTGGAAGACGTCCCCTATTTCTGTAACCAACTCTCGGCCACCACTCGGTCAGCGCTCTGGTCCACCTTTCATCACTCCATCTGGCCAGTGCCCTGCCCAACTCCACTTGAGCCCCAATAACTGCTCGCTGACGCCCCGTACACCGTTTAAAGACAGTAACTGGATGACCCTGTTTTTTTTAAAATGAAACCTAGCTAGATCGATTAATCGTTCCCGAAACCCCTGCATACTAAATTTCATCGTTGGAGCCGTTACCGAGATTCAGATTATATACATATTACAAGAGTTGCCATATAGATAAAAAAAGAAACCAGAACTTTTTTAAATATTCCGTTTATTCTACAAGTTGTTTCCACCTCAGGAACATGTTTGAAACTCACTCTTGTTTTAGCAGAATTTATAGAAGTTTGGCAAACGCTAACTCGATTGTGTAAGTTGCCTTTTTGTGAAGTCCAGGCAAAAGTTTGATAAATTCAGTTATATACTCGTAGTGTTGAGGGATGCTTCTAGCTTCTAAATCAAATAGCTTAGATAAATTAATGTAATTAATATCATCAATCCAATCATTGAGAGACAGAAAAAAATAATATTCCAAATACATATTTATCAAGTTGGCGTTTTTTTAATTAAACAAGACCGGTTAAGTGCGAGTTAAGTTAAGACTCGCCCACCGCGGGTGACGTCAATGGCGTGCGATACTCATCTGTAAGGTTTCTTCGTAATTAAAATGTAAACGTCCCATAGAAAAATAAAAATCAGCTTTAGAATGGGCAAATTAGGGCCTTTCAGATAACACCATATTTGACCGTGTAACTTGCTTTATAGCTTGACCACAGCTGTCATTACATATATTGAGGGTTCTACAAAACCATATTAGCTGGAGACTTCGCTATAATTGTCATGTAAAATATAGATATACTTCTATAATATTTATAAATATCAGGTTTCTCACTTCGCAAACTTCTTAGTTTTTGAACTTTTTTCATCCTAAATCAAAAACTATGCAAGATATCAAAAAAAAAAAACGGATTTATATTGCTCAAATCAAGCCTTTTCATTTAATACCCCACTCGACCTAGCAACCCGCCCTTTTTGGAAGATTTCTGAAAAACAGTTTTAGGTGGAGACTTCGGTATAATTTTCATGTAAAATATAGATATTCTTCTGTAACATACATTAGTTTCAGATTTCTGCCTTTGCAAACTTCGGAGATTAGGGGGGGTTATGGTCATTTTTCGTTCAATTTTGATCATAAAATGAAAACCAAGCATCGTATAAAAGATTAAAAAACTGCTTTAAAAAAGCATTTTTTTTATTCTTAAAGCAGTTTTTTATTATTTTATACGATGCTGGATATGCCAATATGATATGCTTTGATATATGCCACTCGACTGCCACCAGCAGCGGCGCCAGTTTGAAATTTCGACGTTTCTTATTTTGGACCTTTTGGGGATGAAAATGAAAAAAAAAATCATTTTTTACTGGCAATCTTATTCAGTCAGTGCATTTTAAATCTACACTAAATTTCAAGTCAGTATCTTATGTACCGACTTGAAATACCTTAAGTTCCTGAAATAATCAGCTATGACAGACGGACGGACGGACGGACAAAGCGGCACCACAAGGGTTCGTTTAACCTTTAAATACAATTAAAATTACGTATATTTTGAAAATGGAGCACACTATAAATACGCCAATAACAAAAAAATCTAAAATACAACACGAAAGACAAACGCATATGAAACAAAAATCTGCAGATTTCAATTTGCGATTCTTGTAACATAAAATCCGTAATCCTAATACCCTGGTATCGCTGCGATTTATTTCTAAAAATAAAAGCTTGCTAGTAAATATTTTATGCGGAGTTGACGTCGGTGTCGCGGTTAAAAAATTCATTGAACTCTGGATCTAGATGAACACGGTAAATTATGTTTGCTCCTGATTATCTAGTTTATAAAGCTTACTACTTCACTTCTATCTATCATCATTATATCATTATAAGAATAAACTGTTTATTCGTATTTTGTACCTGGTTATTATGGGCAGATTTATGAATAGTCAAATATAAGCTTTTCCTTTGAAAAATATATGAATAGACGCGACGCTTTTTCTAATTAACTTAGCTGTTACTGATGTTTCAAAAATCAAATCTTAATGAAGTCGATGGATAGAAAGCTCTATGTTCTATGTTCTATGTCTATGTTCAACAGTAAACTTACAAACTATTGATGATGCTAATATCCTACTAATATTATAGATGTGAAAGTATGTGATGGATGGATGTTTGTTACTCTTTCATGCAAAAACTACTGAACGGATTCAGATGAAACTTGGAATACACATAGTTTATGACCCGTATATGCTACTTTTTATTCGAGTACCACACGAGCGAAGCCGCATGCGGAAACTAGTTATTTATAAATGGAACTTTCACTAGTGAAAGTAAAAGTGAAAGTGAAAATTCTTTATTCAGTACGCACATTAATTACAGTACACTTTGAATCGTAATTTTTTTTAATTTACACCAAATCGTAACGTGACCAAACAGAGAAGAATTGGCAAGAAACTCTGCTAGGCTTATATTTTTTTAAATGTCAGTTTTACAATATTTTTTCTTAACTATTACATTGGTTTTGAGGGAGTTGGAGACAGTTTCATCCCAAGCTTTTTTGTCATCTAAATAATCAGAAATTTTATAATAAGCTTTATCACAGAGATTACGTTTAACAACATTTTTGAATTTATTTACAGATAAATTAATCAAGTCATTTGGGATTTTGTTAAAGAGACGTACACTCTGCCCTTTAAATGATTGACTAACTTTATGGAGCCTTACAGTAGGAAAAAAGTACTAGTGAGTGCCCCGTGAACAAACACGTTGAGATATTTCCCCGCTGGAGTTCTCGAATATCGACCGCAATCTGGAAGACGAAGTGTAGGGAGAGCCGACACCAGACGGACCAACGACATCGTCAAGATTGCAGGTAATCGGTAGATGGAGAGGGCTCAAGACCGTTCTTCGTGGAATTCCTTGGAGCAGACCTATGTTCAGCATTGGACTTCTATCGGTTGCTGATGATGATGATGCCTTAAACCTAATCCATGTTTCACTTACCTCCGAATCTGCGCTGACTAATAACTCGCTCTCACCTCGCCGCATTGATTTATGTATGATACGGTTGCTCAAAGGCAACCCACTCGTCACTTTAACTTGCTTCGGTGACTTTGAAACTTGTAATTGAGGATTCCGTTGGTAATAAACAAGTAATAATATGTTATTAGATCGTATATATCATTTAATCTAGGCCTATACTATTCAAATCGAAAAACGGGGAACGGGAATCGGTGCCTTCACCGATTTAACGGTACGTGAAAATCCCCGTTTTTCAATATGAATGAGTTAATTCACGTTAGTTTCATGAGTAAAATACCTATACTAAATATAATTTGGACTTGACAAACCGCCGTTCCTGTTTGTTTAGAAAGTTTCTCTTCATCCAAAGGTTGCCCGGAAGAGATCGCTGTTAGCGATAAGGTCGCCCATTATACCATTATTTTTAATGCCAATTTCATTATGTTGTATTTCTTTGTATGGTGTGCAATAAAGTTATATTCTATCTATCTATACTCAGTCAGGAATGATGATGATTAAGTAAGATCTTCTTTATTAAATATATCGGGAGTAGGTGTAATAACTATACTATCCTTGTCAGAAGGCTCTATATTAATTGCACAATACTAGGTAGCTGAATAGCAGGCGTGGATTATCGGGCGAAGAGAATACAAGTGGATTCATCCAGGACAGTTTGACAATCAATAGACACAGACATTCCGCCGAACACGTAATGCCTGGGCGTGATGAAGATCCTTTTTAACCGACTTCAAAAAGGAGGAGGTTCTCAATTCGACTGAGTGTTGCTTTTTTATCTTCAGTTATTCTCCAATTGATCTCTCATCGCACCATACAATGCACGTTTAATTTCTCTATGACTGGCTCGTAGTTGCGTCAGAGTGACTTAACATCACGTTTGGCGATTGTGCAACTCTAAAATATTATAAAATGATCGAAGGAGGATCTTAGCGCCTAATATAAACTCAGTACGCACAGCTGCATAGCGTAGGAACATTGACAATTTTCATCTTAAAAATGGTGATCTACACCCTAGTGTACCACTACACCTGTGTGGTGTTTTCGAGCGATTTCACATTTGATGTCAGAATCCGTCGAGTAAAACTGAAAAAATTCAGATGCGGTAAAAAATTGTACAGAATTTGATCGAAAACCCGTTAAAGTTCCAGCATTGCGTAAAAATGAAACAATGCACCGTTCTGATTTTTTCATGCTGAAAGTTTGAAACTTTTCTATTCCTGTTGCAAAACTGTTCAAAATATACAGCGCTCTACCTGTGGCTGTGGACAGTTCTGGTAGGACAAAGAACTATGAGTAATTGCCTACTTAGCAGGTTCTGTACCTACTTAGCAGGTTACTTCCGTACGAGAATGTAAGTGAGTGTTAGCCTACATATTTTTGTATTGTTTTCTGACACAGCACAAAACATCTTACATTTATCTTAAAAGGTTCTGAAAATTATTTAAAAATTCCAGGCTTTAAAGTAGCTTCAGCCTACTCACGCACTAATAAAAAGCGTGGGGGTGCATGTATTTTGCTAAAAATAAACCTTGAGTTCAAAGTTATTGAATTTATTAACGATTTAGCGTGCAAGTATTGTTTTGAATGTACTGGTATTGAAATTTTGACTTATAACCTTATTCTGATTTGTATCTATAGAACGCCCGATAGTAGCGCAACAGTTTTTCTGGAAACCTTAGAAAAACTTTTGGGAAAACTAACTATGAAGTATAAAAATATTATATTATGTGGTGACTGGAACATTAATATTTTAAAACACAATAATTGTAGCAACAACCTTAAAAGTATCCTGGAAAATTATAACTTTGATATTCACATCAATTGTCCCACACGTAAAAAGTCTTGCATAGATCTGTTTGTCAGCAATATAAAAAAAGTAACAGGTCGAGTTCACTATCTAGCGTTGTCTGACCATGAGACAGGGCAAACACTAGAAGTTCCCATAAAAAAGAAGTTTCAAACAATTAATTGGTCTGAGAAAAGGAGAGATTTCTGCGACGATAATATTAGAAAATTTACTGAATGTATCGCAGCTCTATCTTTTTCAGAAATGTATGAAAAGCAAACTTTTAATGAGTCTTTCAACTACTTCCATGATATTTACACGCTGTGTTTTGATCTTTGTTTTCCCGTGTATAGCTTACGAAGGTCAAATAAAAGGAATAAATGTGTATGGCTCACTAGGGGTCTTAAAAAATCGTGCATGCGGAAAAGGTACTTATATTTGAAACTTAGATCAAACTCAAATAAAAATACAAATAAAATTGCTTACAATTCTTATAGTAAAATGCTAAAAAAGTGCATCTACAAATCACAACAACTACAAAATATGAAATATATCTCCAATAGCAATAATACTTGTAAGGCTGTCTGGGACGTTATTAATGATAATATAGGTGACATCAATACAAATAAGCAAATCGATAATATTGTTAATGACAATCTGACATATACTGACCCATACGACATTAGTGAACTATTTAATAATTTCTTTATTGACATTACAAATACTACTGACTTTAATTTTCGCCCAACTGACATAGATTGCCTAAATTCAAATATATCTACTATTTTTTTACAACCAACTGACCCAATGGAGATTCTTAAAGTTGTTAGAAACCTTAAGAATACTAATTCAGTTGGCTACGATGGAATATGTACCAAAATTATTAAACTTAGTGCCCATTATATTTGCAACCCACTAAGTTATTTAATAAACAGATCTTTTGAAGAAGGTTCTTTCCCTGATAAATTAAAGCTATCTATAGTTAAGCCACTCTTTAAGAAGGGTGACAGAATGAACATGAATAATTATAGACCAGTTACTCTTATACCAGTACTGTCTAAGATATTTGAAAAAATTATGTTGACAAGACTTCAAACATTTGTGACTAATCACAATATTTTGGTATCTGAACAATTCGGGTTTAGAAAAAATAGCACTACCTCATTGGCTTGTTTTAATGTAGTCAAACTGGTTATGGAAGCTTTAAATGATAAAGTTCCAGTAGTTGCACTCTTTCTAGACATGTCTAAAGCCTTCGACTTTGTTGACCATAAACTATTGCTGTATAAGCTTGACAAGTATGGTATTAGGGGTAACGCAAATGAATGGCTACAGAGCTATCTATAAAATCGTCAACAATGCGTCGAGTTATCTAAAATCATGAATGGTAAAAAAACTACAGTGCGATCGGTCTTCAATTATAACAAATTTGGAGTACCACAAGGTAGTGTATTAGGCCCATTTTTATTTCTAATGTATATAAACGACTTACCAAACATTACTAGACATAAAACGATATTATTTGCTGACGATACCACCATCATTATAAGGGGAGAAAACAAAGTGACGTTCGAAAGAGAAATTAATGATACACTATACAATACAATAAAATGGTTAAATATTAATAATTTACAAATCAATTTAAATAAGACTAATATCATACAATTTAGATCGGATAAACATAAAAAAGCGAACATTGCTATTAAATATAATAATACTCCAATTGAAGAAGTTGAAACAGCTAAATTCTTAGGGATCTGGCTTGATCAGTACTTCGATTGGAAGACTCATGTAAAATTTATCTGTGATAAGCTAAATAGATTTGTGTACGCAATTAAAAGCCTTAGGCTTCGTGTATCTACCGAAGCTGCGCTCAAGGCATATCACGGATATGTATCGTCGGCATTAGCTTACGGACTTATACTATGGGGAAACTCAACCGATACAGAAAAAGCCTTCATAATACAGAAAAAATGCGTACGGGCTATCTGTGGTGCATGGACTATGGATTCCTGCAAACCGTTGTTTAAAAAGTATAAAATTCTTCCACTAGCTTGCATGTACATAAATGATTTATGCTTGTTTGTGAAACAGTATCCTCGGTATTTCAGTAAAAAGGCAGATGTGTTAAATAGGCAAACAAGGCACAAAGAGAAACTTTATATCCCTTGTTGCCGACTGAATATTGCAAAAAAAAGTGCCTATTATCACGCCATTACAATTTTTAATAAATTACCAGATGATTTAAAAAGCCTACCTGTAAATATTTTTAAATTGAGATTAAGAAAATGGTTATTAGATAAATGTTTTTATGAAATTAAGGAATATATGGATTACAAATTTTGACATTTTGACTATCTATCACATATAATTATTTTTGACATTCATTTATTTAAACTACTTATTTGACATTTGTTTATCTTTTTTGTATATTTGCATGCCTTAATGAGGCAAAATGTATAGGATACTTTACTTTTATTTGACATTATGCTAAGACCTATTGTACCTACATTTAAAGCAAATGAATAAATGAAATGAAATGAAATGAAATGAAATGAACAATCATACTTTGTTTACAACTGAGAGTAGTAAATTTTGAAACTTGTGTCGCAATTTTGCCCTTGTAGACCTCCAATAATGCCGAAAAAATTAATGGAGTTGTCCAGATAAATCTGTGACCAACATACATTCTCAGAAAGGAATTTATAGGCATTGTTTTATAGCTTACAGGCTTACATTTGACCGTTATCTCATTGTTTTTAGTTTTAAACATAATTATTGTTTAACGGGTTGTCTCGCATTTTCCTCACGATCGTTGCAACACGATTGAAACTTCAGGAAAATAAATAAGGTAAAACGCGAGGAAGACCCGTGAGCCGTGGTGGCCTAGTGGGATGTACCCCGACTTAAGATCTGGAGGTCGTGGGTTCGAATCCCAGCAGTGCACAAATGGATTTTTCGTTTCGAAAAAATTATGTGCGCATTACCACGAGCTCGAAACGGTGAAGGCAAACATCGTGAGGAAACCGGCATGCCCTCGAAAAGTTCGAAAGGTATGTGCTAGGTTAGTGTTTCAATAAAAAGCGGCGATGGGCTTGCAACCTGTCACGTGGAATGCTAGCTGCTTGCAAAAAGTGGACATGTATCGATCGTAATGTTTGGACTTGCCTCTGACTATCCCCGTTAAGGTATACTCAATAGATTTGCATACTGAGTAATATCTGAAGTTAAACTTTTCGGGGAAAAAGTCGTGAAGATGTTTGTTTGTTTTTTGTTTTTGACCCGTTATACAATAATAATTATGTCGTCTAATTCATTCGTATGAGATGAGATGATGTGGTCAACGATGTAGCACGCTTGCCTAGAAGGTTGATCTTATACAGACAGATAGAGTATAGCGTTAGTTTAGAATTTAAAAAGAGTGTTTTTATAAGCAACTTCTCAGTCAAAGAACCCAAAAAACATTGTACAAATTTGTTTCCGTTGCTTTTATACTCGTAAAACAATTTGGTAATCTGAATAGGCACGAGCGAGGGCTCTCCAAGATCCATTAAAACGCGTTGCCTCCGAGTGGCTGCCGTCAAGAGGATCGCGATCTCTGACATAAAGGTCGGGAACAATAAATTTCTACTTTCGAAGAGGTTCGTTTTATTGGTATTGAATATCTCAAATGTTGAGTGGGATAAAAAATATTACAAATGTAGAATCAAATGTTTGATTTTTGCTATTTATACAAACAAAAAAACAAACGATTTAAACGAGGCCTTATTTATTTACACGTTGGCTGCTGTCTTTGCATAAGAA
Organism: Horisme vitalbata; assembly: GCA_951804965.1. Taxonomy (NCBI): domain Eukaryota; kingdom Metazoa; phylum Arthropoda; class Insecta; order Lepidoptera; family Geometridae; genus Horisme; species Horisme vitalbata. The sequence continues at coordinate 3,123,395 of OX638096.1, forward strand.
GAGAGGAGCCTGCGCTCTTACAAGCTCTGTGATATGCAGACAAAGAGTTAAAAAAGCGATTTCTTCCTGAAATAACAACAATGAAAGTAATGGGAGGTCTTATCGCCTAGAGAGATCTCTTCCAGACCACCTAAAAAACAATTACATGAACGTGGCCTTATTTGTTGACACGTTGACTGCGGACCTTGTACATGAGAAAACCAGCCTTCACTCTTATAAGCTCTGCAATGTGCAGACAAAAAATTGATGAGCGATATCTTCCAAAAATCTTGAATGCTTATGTCCTTGCCTTTTATTTGCCTATTAAAGAAAATAGCATCAATTTATTTAAAATTATATTGGGAATTATTCGAGAACTGACTATACAGGCTTTTATTACTTTTTTATTGATAAATCTTCAGCGAAGTAAAGGAGAATGACCAAAAAACGTACCAAAAAGTCTAATGCATCAAGATCAAAATAATATATTTTTTTATGAAAATAATCATAATTTTTAACGACTTCATGCGTCGGGGATTAGATTTTTGAACAAGGAATTTAATGTGTTGTTATTGTGAGGAGATTGTATGAAGTTCCATTTAGGTGCCAATTTACACATCCCGATTTTGTATTAAGTGGAAAATCGTAGGCCGATAATCTCTATACAAAATCCACCAGATACAAAAATCCCATGGTAATTATCCGGCCGTGTACTAGAAAATAGATAGGACTCGTTTCGCAAGGTAATTACGTTGGATGGATAAATTGCCGCCCGGGGGATAACGACCTACGTATGTATGTATACGTATGTGTACATACAGTTTATGTACGAAAGGAAAGTAATTGTGTATGTCATGTTGTGGGGAATCTGTAAAATTAGTTTTTTTTAATAAGTACAGCAATCAATGTTTGAAGTTACATTATAGTTTTTTATGACAAATAATATGGGGTGTCTTCGGAACACAAGAAAACCGCACCTGTCTATGGTGCATCCTGCCAACTAACAAATAGGGCTCCGGTGGCTAGCTGATTGCGGCATAGTGCGGCCAACACTGGCACAACTAATCCCTGGCCGACAACGGGCAGCAGCATAGGTGGTGCGAGAAGCTGTACCCTACGATCCCAAACCCGCGAAAAATTAGACGTTCTATTCATTCATTCATTCATTGGAGGCCTATGTCCAGCAGTGCACTGATAAAGGCTGTTGTTGTTGTATACTACACATATGTAAGTCGGTAAGTAGGTAACTAAGTAAAACGTTTATTCTGATTATAACCATACAAAGACACGTAATAAAAAATACAATTTCATAATGTCCACTTTGTACAATGTAATCAAAAAAGGCCTTTGCTCAGCAAAATGCTACAGTACGCGCAAATAAAATGCCAGCAATAAAATAGCGTTAATCTTTTTTAAAGCATAATTGATTATATATGATTGAAAAGGAAATAAATATTAAAAATAACAGGACATTGCACAATCACAAAATAGGCTGAGCCTATATATGGCTACCCACACTGCACCATCCTAAATCACTTCACTGCTGGACATAAGGCGTCCCCTGATAAAGTTGGATATGCCTATAATCCCCACGCTGGGCATGCGCGGTAGGGATTGCAAGGCACCGACGCTGCTACCAGTAGGTAGCCATGGGATTTAGCTGTACAGGGTTAGGCTGCGCTATGCCACCATCAGCCGGCCGCCGGAGTCCCGTTTGTTGTTCACCAGGGTACACCACAAGCAGGTGAGGTTGGTTTGGGTTCTAAAGCTGGAGGTTGAGCTCCTTACATCACATTTATTCACATAATGGCGGGAGGGGTATAAGATCCAGACACAGAACAAACATCTATGTTCATCACACAAATGTTTTCTTAGTCGAACCCGTTGCCTGTAACTCGGAAGGCAGAGCTTACTGCTCTGGCCAGTCGAGTGTTGTATATTCCTAATATAACGATAACTATCGACTAACGGCCAAATACACGCTACTCGAGCACTTGAGATCATCTAAATTGTATATTTGATCACCACCTTAAAGCTCAAATATTAGAGGAGTGTTTCAGTATTCGGGCATAAGAACCATGTGCATCAATAAAATAACGGACACGACGTACGCGCTATGACCGAGCTGGAGCTGGTCTTTACGCAAATAAAAATGTACAGACCTATCCCGAATTCGCACTATATTTTACGTTCGTGCGCTTCAGAAAACCAGACCTTCTTAAAGGTGTCAAAGTTATGTCGCCATCTCCGTCAGGTTCGACTGCGATGATGATGATTTTTACAGACTCAAAAAAAGTTTATTCATAGCATGCTCAATAAATTACCTGGATAAACTAAAATGCTGGATAAAAGAAAGTTTTGATTCAATTTTCGACCAAACTAAATCCAACGGATAAGTTTTTATTCTAGAACTTTTAACTCCCAGTAACTTTCAGACATAGAAAGAACTTTTGCTCAGGAAAGGCAGTAGAAAAACTAATATTATAAACCACAGTGCTTGTGTTTGAATTAGCATATAATTATGCATTTTCAAAGTAAACAGGTCTAGACAAGTTCTCTTTATTTTCCTCGCATAGGCATAGATTGTTCGGAAGAACTTTGGGCAAGAACTTCATTGGAATGGATCCCTTAAAATGGAAGCAGCATCGCGGCTGAGCCAGACAAGGATTTCGGGATGACCTTGGTACCTTTATGAAAAACTGGACTTCAAAAACGCAAGACTGTAAAGAGTAGAAAAGTCTTAGCCCTACAGTGAGAAGCTCCAGGCGAATAATCGAATGGAAGATATAGCTAGGCCGAAAGGTGACCAATCTCACCTCAGTATAATATCATCCACATATGACTTAACATCTATACTGCGATCCCTTGTTGCCGACTGAATATTGCAAAAAAAAAGTGTTTATTACCACGCACATTACAATTTTTAATAAATTACCGGATGACTTAAAAAGCCTACCTTTGAATATTGTTATATTGAGACTAAGAAATTAATGAAATTAAAGATTATTTAGATTTTAAATTTTGAAACTATTTCTTTGACATTTGTTTTTTGTTTTTTGTATATTTGCACGCCTTTAATGAGGGAAATATAGAATAGGTAATTTCATTTTTAATTGACATTATGCTAAGGTACCTACATTTAAAACAAATAAATAAATAATTATGAAAATTATCACCAATAACTACCTGCTACTGGCGATCTGGTCAAATATTTGCAAATATCTCGAGGGTCTTGCAATGAAATAAATAGTCTGTTTTCAAACATAGTCAGCAGCATACATGAGGCTAATTTGTACGCGTCCGAGAGGTAACACGACCTGAAGTCACGAACTTCGATACAATCTTATCGCCATTTACGTCTTCCTCATATTTTGACCTTTCAGCGATGCGATGGGATAATGCGCGCCCTATCTTATGACCGTGTTATTTTGGCTTAGGGAGCAGTTTGCCTCTTTTCCAGGGGCGAATTTATTATTATAATTTAAGAGCCTAGCTCTTGTCGGTGTAGTGATGCAGTTCTCTCCATTTAGTTCTCTTCATTGCTGTCTCTTTCACTTCCTTATACGACGGCGACCTTCTCTTTTATCTGACTCCTGTAGCTTATTTTTAGTCCTTCTCTTCCACGCTTTCAGTCCATTTTACCCCCGATGATGTTTCTAATAAAGCTGTCATGTCTTATAAGGTTTCCATTTCTAGATATCTTAATTTAGCACTGGTAAATTCCTTCAAATATGAGACATTCTTATTTTTCACTAATTTCACTACATGCTCCTGCCTGGTGGAGTGACGATCTGCGAAAGGCTGCTGGTAGAAGCTGGATGCGTCGAGCTCAGGACAGGGCGCGATGGCGCTCATTAGTGGAGGCATATGTTTAGCTGGACTGCTATAGGCTGATGCTAATAATTATGATGTTGATGGCTACATTATATTTTTCGTAATGAGGAAGTACGAATTTGAATGTCAAAGAATTAGTCACTCATCAAAATGGCGACCAGGCGAAAGGCTGTCTCAGAGTCGGGACTTATAGGTCAAGAGAGTCTTAGGTGTCTGAAAAGACATCTCGCCAAGCGCACTAACTCAACATTGCAGAAGAAAACTTGGTTTAAGAGTTAAAAGGATTTGTTTCCGTCATTTAAATTCTCGTGAAAAAGTTTTAATGAGGCGACTGAGGGAGGACTTTTTTTGTCGGGAATACCTTAAATTACTCGGGTTTCGTTTAGTTAGTTGGTTTAGTGTTATGGTAATTTAGTGAGATTAATATATTGTAGAGACTAAAAGACTTTGTCCGCGTATTAGTTTATCTCCACTGCGTAATGAAGTTAAAATGGCTTCTAATTTAGGTAGATTTGGTTAATGTTTGGAGGACGTGTGAAGTGAAAGGTCTTCATGTTTTGGATGGGTGTTTATTGTATGACGGTCGAATGAGTTGCGTCCTGAGTATAATACTGTGTAAATAAATGATACTGTTGTTTCGGAGTATACATACCTCGGGCAGATATTGCAGTTGGGTAAAAACAACTTCGAGAAGGAGGCCAAGAGGAGGATTCAGCTGGGTTGGGCATCATTTGGAAAACTACGACGAGTTTTCTCGTCACCCATACCGCAATGTTTGAAAACAAAAGTTTTTAATCAGTGCGTCCTACCCGTCATGACATACGAAGCCGAAACGTGGACACTCACATACGCAGCCGAATCGTGGGCTGGTCCACCAGTTTAAAGTCGCTCGGCGAGCTATGGAACGAGCTATGCTCGGGGTTTCTCTGAAGGATAAAATCCGTAACGAGTTTATCCGACATAGAACTAAAGTTGTCGACATAGCTCAGAGAATTAGCAAGCTGAAGTGGCAGTGGGCTGGCCATATCTGCCGAAGAACCGATAACCGTTGGGGTAAACGAGTTCTTGAGTGGAGACCGCGGCTCGGCAAACGTAGTGTAGGACGCCCTCCGGCCAGGTGGAGTGACGATCTGCGAAAGGCTGCTGGTAGAAGCTGGATGCGTCGAGCTCAGGACAGGGCGCAATGGCGCTCATTAGCGGAGGCCTATGTCCAGCAGTGGACTGCTATGATGATGATGATGATGATGATGATGATGATGAAGTGATACTGTTACTACTTTGACTGGCCTCATAGCTCAGTTGGTAGTAATTCTGCCTTCTGAGCTGCAGGTCGCAGGTTGGATTCCCGCCCAAGACAAACATTTGTGTGATGAATATGGATGTTTGTTCTGTGTCTGGGAGTTTTCTAAGTATATATGTATGTTTATCAGTCTCTGGTACATTGTACAGGCTCTGCCTACTATGGGATCAGTTGACCGTGTGAATGATGTCCCATATATTTAACTTAATCTATGGCTAAATGCTGAGATGTGCACTCACACCACATCCATATGTTTGGACCAAATGATTTAAATACAACTGGTTGCGCTGATTTGATATTGTTTAAATTTCTACGTAATTCTAAACGTTTAACTTTGGTTGTTGCAAGCCTCTTTTTCTCATCCCACTCCCGCATATACCTTGCTCTCATATGTGAGAGTGAGACCACAGTATGCATCGAGGCACACATGAACAGTGGTGCCACCTACAACAACTGTTTCAAAAACTGTCATGGCGGCTACGGCTCGTTTTCGTCGCAAAGAAAAACGCAAATATATTATATAATATTGTGTTATGCCTGTGAAATGCAGTCAGGAGCGGACCAGGAGTCGTCGACCACATACTGCAGGTATGGTGTACCTTTCCCAGGTGGGACTTCTTCTATTTTTTACACTCCGCAGTTCAATTCTTCCATCTTACTTGCTACAACCGAATAATAAAATTTCGCTAATCTATCTTAAACCGCGTAAACAACAACAGTGGTTAAATCATTTCATTAATTTAATCTCATCATCCTTACTAACTGAGTTGTACCATAAAACCTACGCACACCCGAACTGAATCCCTTCACAATGTATACATTCAGACAGTGTAATTTAATAGCTCAAAAAAACTTTAGAACCAAAACAATAAGAAAAACATCAGCCCAAATTGTTCACAGCTGGACATAGACCTCCCTTTATTAAAATTGGCACAAAATCCCCACGCTCAACGTACGGGTTGGGGATCGCACGACAGAGCTTGTCGCACCGCCGACGCAACTGCCTATACATAAGGCTACGGACACGAAGTCAGTGGGTGCGGGGCGGCGACGGCGGCGGGGCGAGGAACGGCGCGTTTCAATGCATAGATTTTATGGAAGTGGTCTCAAAGGCAGCGGCCTACGAGCGATGCGCACCAGTCTAACGGTGCCCGCGCGTCTGCATTAGAACAACACTTCGCCGCTCTAGCACCGCGCGCTCTGCCCGCTGGTTTCTAGACCGGTTTTGCGTAGCCACGCCGCTCGCCGCGCTGCCATCGCCGCCGCCGCACGCAATCGCTGACTTCGAGACCGCGGCCTTACGGACGATTAAGATGCGCCGGTGTTAGGCTTATGCCACAGCTAGCTGCCAGAGCCCCGTTTGTTGCTTAGCAGGGTGCAATCACGGGCTGGTGAGGTTCTCTTGGACTCCAAATGTGGAGGTTGAACCCCATGAAACCCCAACCACACGAATTGCTAGCCGTCTGTCGCAAACGAAACACAAAAAGCTATCTGCCACATCAAAATGGAAGCGAACAAAAACGATCCTTTTTTAATGTTCTTTTACGATTGCTAGCGTTTAAGTGGTCGTTATCTAATTAGTATAGACCCGGGAGGTATAAACTTTAAGAGTCTGGAGTGTCGTATTTTTAACATGTTTTAATTACATCATTTGGGTAAATGGCTTCTTTGAAGGTATCGAGTTTGGAGTTTGAAATTACCTTTTTAAGCAATTCTGTAGTGAACTTCTTAAAATTTATTATCTCTTTTGTGAGCTAGTGGCAAACTTGTCTGAATTTAAAATACACCCTAAGGCTTCTGAATGAGTTAGGAGGTTACGATATTGTTCTCGGCTTAGTCATTAAGCTTATTGGATGCTTTTGGTAATCATTTCCATTGACTTACAACCCTAGCGGCTCCAAAAAGAGAGTTAATAGGCATAATCTGGGAAAGCGCGTCCCATCGTCGACCTTATTCTCATCCTTGCCCACGCAAGCCGAGCGGGTCAAGAGCTGGCCTTTAATAAATAAATAAAAAATATGAAGATCACTAGTGTATAAGAAAAGAAGTTATGAGTTTGAATAAACTTACAAAAAGTACGAGTACCTTTATGAAAAACTTCATCCACTTCAAAATACAAAAAACATCCTCAGTCGGGTAAAAAAACAAGCGCACTTTACAAACTAATATTGCTAATATTGTCAATATGCTAAAAAATCTTTGTTAAAAAACTTAGTATGCAGACCGCTGAGCACAGAAAGCCACGCAAAAGCCCGCTAAGACGCCGACGACATTCATCTTGTTTACCACTAATAGAGAAGCTATTCAGCTCGCTGAATATAGCTTTAAGTGGATTGAAACCCTTTCTCCAACGTGTTTGAAGCGCAATGTCTACTAAAGCCTTTTCAAGAGCGAAATAATTTGTTGATGTAAAAATTTATTCTAACTTAGTGAAGTAAATTTTGCTATAAACATATTTTCTGCACTACTATTGTAAAGAGGAAAGAGTTGAATTTTTGTATGTTTGTTCGTTTGTAATGGATAAACACAAAAACTACTGAACAGATTTTAAAACTTCTTTCATCTATAGAAAGCCTTATTATCAGCGTTAAACATAGATTATCTTTATTTAAAATAAAAATAGAGATCCCTAAGATAATTGAAATAATAGTATTCTAAAAAAGGAAGGCAGGAAGAATAATGTAATAATACCCTTTAGTAAATATTATTTTACATCATACCGTATGACCACTAAGTCGCATACTAAAAACCTCTATTACAAAATTTATCACAATCTTGACGCATTAAAACCAACCCCTAATAAAATGTTGAAGAATTTTTCAACAAAAGACGGAGTTCCGCAAACTTCCACAATTAGGGAGCGCCTAGTACTCATACCTCGTTCGACTTTTACAAGGGATTTATTAAAATTAAAACGTTAAACACGATGTTTTGTTTTTAAGGTTCCGTGGCCAAAAACATAAAATGAAAATCACAATTTTATGGCGTCATAAACTTCTCTTAATTTGTTATGAGTTTATTGAACTTTTTTTATTCGGTGGAAAACAAAAAATAACATCGTGATGGCTACACAATATTAATGTTTGGTAAAGTATATTCTGTGTCGTCGGAATTTTTGAAACCAATTCAAACATAAAAAAACGTTATATTCAGGTTATTTTTCGAACGTAGTTAGCATTCATAATACGCCACTTCAAGCCAACATACAACAGTTCACGTAAAAATAATACACCAAAAAATTCATCGAGGTTCTCTCGGGGCACTTAAGTTTTTTTATACTACTTGAAGATGGAACACGCACATGGCGCACCTGATGTTAAGTGGTAACCATTACCTATCACAAAGCATTGCATCGTAGATCACGATTTTCCGGAACGTGCTCTACGATGCAACGCCCTACGTGCATCGACTTGAGGCATGATGATTATGAGGATTAAGTTACGTTACGTCAATTGTATGTACCGAACCCACCACCAGAAAACACTGCACACACTTCTCATTAAAGTTTCTAGTAAACAATGAGGTTTAATTAATTTTTTGGGCTTGTGAACCTCCATATAAAATCTTATTAATTTCTCCAAAGTAGCGACCTCACATGAGATAAGCCTTATGGTACACAAATTTACACAATACAGCGTTTTACATACATCACTTTTAGTGAGCAGTATTTTTTATTTTTATGGCGAGAAAACGGTTATAATAAGTCTTGACATGATGAAGCGCATCAGCATGGGCTCTGGTGTTGGGGCTATCACGCAGCACCATGTGCCCCAAAACAAGCAGAGCTTTTATTTTTGGTACCACATGACTGATATACTACTTCAGTACATTTTTTTTGTAAATACATACATATTATACATAAAAAACCCGCATCTTTCTGCGTCTCAGACTGGTCTGCCCACTGCGCCACAGAGGTCTTCAAATTAATTAATATATATCAAGGGTGGCGGTGACTGACTAGTAGCTTCCCCGCCTGCTCCTCAGCTTTTTTTTTAAAGTGAAAACAGAGAGAGATGCCATAGTCTGTCGATTAATGTTTCATATTACATTTCTACACTAATTATAAAAAGGAAAAAAAATATTTTTGTGTGTGTATATTTGTAATGAATAAATTAAAAAACTACTGTGCCGATTTCAAAAATTCTTTCACTATTGGAAAGCTACATTCACCTTGAGTAACATAAGTTATATTTATTGCTAGAAAATATTAGGGATCCTTACTAAAACTTAAGTAACGTAACCCAAGGTGTAAAAAAGTGCCCTAGCCCGTGCGAAGCCGCGACTGGTCGCTAGTTGGTAAATAAACACGAAACTTTGTTATACACACGCAATGCAGGCAAATTAAATATGGGATCATAAATGGAATCAACGCTTAACGAGATCAGGACTATGTTGACATTAATGGTCTGATCATAGTGGACGCTCTCCGGCTTAGCGAGATCAAGCCAAAATGTTTAAGAGGCAGCATTCAATTAAGTTCATAAATATTAAAACAGCTTAATTTATAGCTGGGTACGGATAGCGCGTACATTGGTACGCGTTGTCGGTTACGCGTGTAATGGAACGCCATGTCTGTACTTGCAGTTACGCGTACACTTTGGGGAACGCGTGCCGCGCGAGCCGTGGTTAGTCGGTTTCGGTTCGCGTAGCGCTATGGATCGATTGACCTCGTGTTTAGGTTCGCGGCAGTCCACATTAACTGTACGCGTATCCAATGTACGCGTGGAGAGCGTACCCCCAATACGCGTACACAGGAACGCGCTATCCGTACCAGCTTAAGAAACATAAACAGGAGCAATGAATTAATTAAGATAAATGTGAAACACATCAATATTTGTTTCCTGTCGCAATAATAATATTGAGAAGTGTGAATGGGTTTAAGTTGGCGCATAACGCGCGGTGTTGTTATGCGAAGTTAGCGACGCGAACAAACGCCACGTACGAGCTCGATGAAACTGGTTCGGTAAGAAAATCTCAAAGCTTGAGGGTTATCAATATTTTCTCGCAGGAGAGAGAAGTTATGGGCCAAAAGTTATCATTTACGATGAAGCTCGAACGTATTTATTATGATGATGATGATAATGAAATTCATGGTCACTCAAAAGGAAACAAAATCTGCAAGTAAACTAAATCTCTGGCACCTTTACACTGTATGTACTGAAGGTTAGTATCCATCTCTCCCGCAAAAAACGAAAACATCAGCATTTACTCCGAGGCAATATTTCTCGGCCGGACCCCGGCAGGATGAACGACTGAATTACATTAACCCTAGTGTTTACTGCGCGGGTTAAGGAGGAAATGTGGTGGGATAAATCCCGGTTTGCCGCTCCAACAGGCAGAGTGGCCGTCGGATTTGTTGCGAAGAACAAGAATACTATGGAAAACAATTTTCAAGAATACAAAGCTCTACTTGGAAAAATGACATGAATCACACAATTTGAACAACTTTTTATGTATAAGGCGTTTTGATTTGGAAGGGGTATTTTAGTATTACTTATATACTTATATTTTTTATTTCAGACTGCTATGTAGTTGACGCCTTGGTGGCCACTTGTTGTAGACGAGCGGTCAGCGCGGTGTCCGCGCGCTGGTTGCGTGACTACTAGCAGTCGCCGCGACGGCTGCTACAGCGCCGGCACCTCGCCGCTCAGTCGGTAGACGAGCAAGCCTCTCCCACCGCGCGCCACCCCGCGGCCATTTTCGAATTATCTACCAAACAATCCGCACGCTCGATCTCTCTCAGAGTGTTTGCGCAGGTAACGTATCCGTATCCAATATGAATAAACTTATATTACAATATGAAAAACTTATGGAAGAAGTGCGAAGATATCCCTATCTGTATGATGCTAGTGACGCAAAATACGCTGATTCTGTCAAAAGATCAAGAGCCGTCGTCGCGTGGACAGCTGTGCGTCTGCTAGCTATCGATGTGGGGACAGCTGGGCGTCTGCTAGCTGTAGACGAGTGGACCGCCAGCAGTCGTTTTTTTATGACAAGGCTGGCAGATAAACAGACGGGCCACCTGATGGAAAGTAGTCACCGTCGCCCATGGACACCTGCATCACCAGAGGCGATACTGATGCGCTGCCGGCCCTTGAGGAAATGAAATACTCGCCTTTTGAAGGACCCCGTGTCGTAGCTCTGAGGGAGAACCGCAGGAGGGCGTTCGTTCCACAACTTGCACGTACGTGGCAGGAAAGATGGTGCAAAGCTTGTAGAGAACCAACCATCCAGGTGGTGCGGTTGAAATTTGGTTTTGCGTCGTGTGGTGCGATGGTGGAAAGCGGCCGCGGGCACCAGATTAAACAATTCCTCAGAACACTCCTCAAAATATAGACGATAGAACACACACAGAGATCCTACGTCAAGAGGAAGAAGCTGATATTGGGGCACTCCAGCCCAGAGATGAGAGCAGTACTCTACATGGGGACGGACTTCTGCTTTATAAAGCAACAGTCTTTGGTCCGGCGTGAAATACCAACTCGCTCTGTTGAGGACGCCAAGTTTCTTAGAGAATAGTTTGGCCTTACCTTCCAAGTGACTGTGTGTGTGACTGGACTTCACTCGACATATCGATATGACGACACCGAGGATTCCTATGCTCTTCAAAATATTAAGGGGAGCGTTTTGGAATTTGGGAACTACGGTAAATGGGGCTTTTTTAGCGGTAAATGCACAAACTTGTGTCTTAGCGGTGTTGTTTTAGTTTCGGGTGGTGTTGGGTGAAAGCAGTGTTGGATCAGAGTGATGTAAGTAGGCTATGACCTTGAGCCCACACTTCAGGGAAAAACCTTAGATTTTTATTTATCAAAAAAATATTTTCTCCCTGAATTTTGAACCCGTGCTTTTCCTATAAATACCGGGACGCACTAACCAACTGCCCTGAGTCAACTCCTCATCATCATCATCATCATCATCATCATCAGCCTATAGCAGTCTACTAATGGACATAGGCCTCCCCTAATGAGCGCCATTGCGCCCTGTCCTGAGCTCGACGCATCCAACTTCTACCAGCAACTCAGTCAACTCCTCGCCTTGTCGTAATTTTCGGGCAGACACGGTTTACTTAGGTACTTTTAAAAGAACTTTAGTCATTCAATCATGCTAATAACTTTAATACCCATGAGAACCTTTGTATATAAAAACCTATGATGTCATCTGTGACAAAAAGCAATCGTACCCAAACTAATTTATGATTTACATCAACATGTTTTAATAATAGTCACCTACTTATAGATGTAAATATGAATACCTATAACTTTTTTCAGTTCTTTGAGTTATCAGATAATATTTATTTGTGAAGGTTCAATATTGTCTTCTAAATCATAAGCAGTATAACCCAAAAATGTCACAATTACTGAACATAAAAGGGCTTCATAACAAGGGCGAACCCGCCTGTCTCTGTTCATTCCATAAATTCATTTTAACAGACACACCTTCCGAGATACCCGAAAATTATGACAACAATAATAAAATGTCTTAATTACAATTTTCTTATTAATTTTTTTCAGAATTTGAGAATTTTTAGATTATTTTTACAAAACATTTTAGGTAATTATCAAATACTGCTTAAAGCGTGACGGTCACCTAAAAATTTAACAATGACAATATTCACGTCACACAATTATTTTTATCAGGAAAAAGGAACCTGGACAAATTTCTAAAAAAGAACCTGTGAGGTTCAAAAAACCGGAATTGGGCAGATCATGAGTAGAATCGACACACGTTGTAGTATAATTATTTTCAAAATATAAGAACCCCACAAGAAAGACCGACAATAAATAAGTGATGATATTGAATTATCAAACTTGGCCAAATTGTCATTAATAAAATCGAAAAACGTTGAGTACCAATAATAATTTTGAGTGATATAACCACTCATCATATATAAGAACCCCACTAGAAAGATCGACATTTCATCTTCAAAATTTGCATGAAACTGAAGAATGTAATGAGCTCAAGCATTACTGAAGACTGTTCATTCAGGTAAGGTTTTAACAAAGTTAAGATGGTAAGGCCAACAGTTGACTTCTATAGCCTGTTGATGATGATGTCATCTCCAAAACATAAGGCCTAAGGTCACAAAGTTACGACATTACACATCAAACCCATATAGAATGACATACGAAGCCATCCCTACGTACAAAAGGCCATAATAAAAGTAAAGTACGACCGTCGTGTCCCGCAAACGTTGTTAAGTCCTCGTCTATCATGTAGGATAAAAAATAATAGTCTGTAATAATTTTCATGATTCTTATAAATCGTTTGGTGTCGCGTGTTGCGACTGTATAAATATTGGGGTATAAAGTTCCAGGTAAGTTAGGTGTTGGATCATTTTATTTTTATGAAGTAAATCTAATTGAAAGAAGAAGAGAAATAAGGAAGGTAGGGATGCAGTGGGACCACTCAGGTTTATCCTACTTCCTACTAATGTAAAAAATGTGAAAGTTTTTGAGTATGGATCTTTGTTACTCTTTCACGCAAAAACTACTGAACGGATTTGGATGAAACTTGGAATATACATAATTTATGACCTGAATTAACACATAGGCTACTTTTTATCCGGATACAACGCGAGCGAAGCCGCGGGGGGAAGCTAGTAAAAATAAATATAAAACAAATATAATAAATATATAAAACTAGCTTTCTTCCGCAGCTTCACTCATCTGATACCGGAATAAACCGCTTATATGTTATTCGTGGTCTAGAGCTATATATAAGTGCAATTTCAACTCACCCTTTCAGTAGTAGGAAAAACAAACATACATCTTCACATTTCACAAACTTTCGCCAGTCACCCATTCGGGGGCAAAATTTCAGAAAATCCTTTCTACAGTGTACTCCTACCTAATGGGTTATCTGGAAAAAATCTATTTAGCATTAAGTTCGCCTGTGAACTTGTTTTTATCTTGTGCAATAATTAATTTTATATAAATCTATTTACACTATGCAAGTAACCCTCCAAATTTCAAGCACTTACGGTTTACGCTGTGTGTTGATTCTGACAATCAGACGGTCAATCAGTCAGTCAGTCAGTCAACTTCATTATTCTACTCATATTATTAAGGCGAAAGTTTGTGAAATGTGAAGATGTATGTTTGTTTTTCCTACTACTGAAAGGGTTGAGTTGAAATATCACTTATATAGTGGTAAAACCTCTACGCAGGGCGAAGTCGCGAGGCGTTCACTTGTATTAATTACATTTGTCACAAGACACTATTTTTTTTTTACAATTAGGTATGTATTGGTCAAAAGTTTAAAGAGAAAAGAAAATATGTCAGAAAAGTGCCTAAGTTGGTTCGGGAAAAGGTATGATGCTACGGCTTCGCCTGCTTGACGTGGCGGGATCGCTCCGTGATCCCAAATAAATTGCTTCAATTAGAGTCGGTAAGTAAACTGCATAATATACTTAAAACGATATTCACAGTATTTTTAAACCTCATCTCCTGCACTACACTTTCTTCGTCTTCAGTTCTTCGCCATTAATCTGGCTATATGTGTAATATTTCTCGCTAACTGATGTTTTATTCACCTCACACAATATATAAATTGTTTCGCCTTCTGTATACTTAGAAAAATATTATCGGACAACACAAGTTCCTCGCCCACCTTTATTGTGACTCGCTTCTGCTATTGGTTTCGCTTGCCTGGATAAAAAATATTTATCTGGGCCAAGCCCTTTCTGAGTGCCTGTATCGATATTGGTCCAGCCGTTGTTCCGTGAATATTCATATTCATTTATTTATTGCAGTCATTATATTAGGTACAGAACAAGGATGATTATAAGAAGAAGAAATAGAACAGTATGAGCCCAATTTTGGATTGAATAACAAGCTGGCGTTGTATCGTTTATTTCAGACCATTATGACCTAGTTGCATTAAGTTTCGTTAGCATTAAAGACAAAACATGCACAAAACACAAACTTTCGCATTAATAATAAAGTGTAGATATTTTCTTATCTGTGCCTCTGGCGTCTATTGTGTATATTCGAGAGAGCTATGTTGAATACTAATAGAGAAAATCTTTGTAGAATTGTCCTTCCAAAGAAAATAATATATGAAACGAAAATACTAAGTATTTTTCCTATAAAGTTTCTTTATTTGCCTGTGTTTACCTGCTGTTATTTTTCCCTCTGCAGAACTCTTTTCATTCGGTATGTAAGGTGAAAAAATATTTTTATTTGCTATTCTAACAATAAATAAACAATATATTTTATTTAATAGTGAAGTTTTCTAATAATACTAAGGTCAGTGCATCATTTCGCTGGCATGGTATCAAAAGTACCCAATGTTCTTCATAAACGTTCGAAGTAAAAATAGTTTAAAAAACTATTGTACTAAGTCAATGCAGTTTTATCACAAAACATTCAATCAGAATCTGCTCTGTTGAAATTCCCTAGACAATATCAGTTCGTGAAAGCTAAATCTACTGACAAAACGATTGGAACACCCAATAACACCTCCCCCGGGCCCGTAGTTGTCGGCGCCCATCAACGACTAAATATATTAAACTGCTCACTAATCAGGAGATAAACTCGATTACTGATCCCTCTAAACCTCTGGCCGTGACTTGAATCATGTTACAGTGTTACAGAGTTGGAAGGCATTAAAGTTATTTTCATATTCACAATAATAAAGCTGCTTACGACTTTAATGAGACATGAATACCAAAAAGATAAGAAATTTTATAGATTTTTTTACCAAATGAAAAAAGGGAACACTAAATTTCAATTACTCATCAAAAGATGTATTATCTTTTCGCTATCGAGAAAAATACACTTTTCGTTTGATTCATTAAAACTAAAGTCGACATGTACGGAATGTCATGCCTCGTGACTATATGGTATCCTTGATAGTTTTTTTACCGAGCATTTTTGAAGATATCCATAGTGAGCAGACAAGTTGAGATGTTTTTTTTTCTTTTAATAATTGCGGCAAACAACCTCTAGTATCAGCTGTGGCACTGTAGAATGCGCCGGGTTGTGGCGTGCCAACTGACAGTTGATGTACAAAGTGAGTCTGCGGGGGACATTCGAAAGGTCTCTGTAGTTTACCGACTTCCTGCTGCCTAAGCTTCAATTCAACTATTTAATGAGTACCTAGTTTGTAAAATGTGGTGTTTTGATTATTATATCAGTCATGATTTTTATATAGAAGCTTTGGAATTTATGAATAAATTATAAGCTATTGTGGTTTCAAAATTATAAGCAAACATTGTTGGCAGCCCAATCTTAATCTAAAATCTTTATCTTCTTATCTTTATTATTACCCTTATTGTCTATGAGTAGAGGTTAAGATTCTGGAATTGTAACGTTAAAAATAAAAGTTATTGCATAAACTCGTGTTTTCATCCAATTGCTTACAACAATATAACCAGCACCCAGCTTCCTACAAACATTATGTTTTCTTAATTTTCGGAACTTCTAAGTTATTGCGGTTTTAATAATACTAACACAGACGAACTGAACAAAAGATAGATATATCTACCAGTCTGCTCGGTATATCTCTTTATCGCCAAATATAAGTTTAACAAAACTCAATTCTAAATTTATTTAATCCAAATGTGCTAGCCCCTGAGCAACTTGACGGAAGCCACTCGATTTAAACTAGCCCCTGGCTTATTTAGCATAGGTTTAATGAACTGCCATGTGTTGTGGACGAGTCCTGCAGAATGTTTGTCTACGCTCAAATTGGTTGGTGCTGAGCATTCTGTAGTATAGCAGGTATATGTTTCTCTATAGCATTCTCATCATCAACTTATAGAAGTCCACTGCTGAATTTATGTGTTCCCCAAGGATTTTCACGAAGAATATTATAGCCCTCTCCATCCACAGATTACCTGCAATCTTGACAATGTCGTTTTAGCAGAGCTCTTTGTGAAGGGCTTGTCCGGGGGAGTAAGTACCCATACTACCACTATGCTTATTTACTTTATTCTAGCATTGGTGTGTTTCGGTGAAAGGGTGTGGCTGCCGTTGAAATTACAAGCACAAGAGGCTTATCACCTCCGTGCATCAAGTTGATGGACGCAAGACAATGCATTGTTGGGCATGTTTAACATCAGGTAAGCCATGTGCTTGTTCCATCATCAGGTAACATTAAAAAAACTAAATAGTTGTTCGAGAAATGTCTTTAGCATGGCATAAAGCAAATTAATACATTATTCGTATATTACCAATGTTATAATAATTAATAATGTTACAATAATTTGAAAGAAATCCTGCTTCCCTCAGGCAAGGACTAGCTTCCACATGCAGCTCCAATAGTGACATTCACATTCAAGGCGGCTTTTGATTATGGGATAAATATTACAGCTTGAGATGTAATATTTTATCGCTCATCATACATTTTGTACGAGACAAGTCACCGAACACTGCGCCTCGAATGGTGACGTTTGTGTGCAGAAGTGTCAAATCATCACGTTTAATGTTATAACATTAACAGCTTTAGATGTAAGTGGCGGAGCGGGTGGATGGTCCGGTCTTAAGACACTGGACCAAATCGCATGTGTTGGCCTGCAACTCCATGCGTTGTGCCAAGTAATTTTGTGTTATAGTCCAATTTTCAATTGTCAATTCAATTTAATTTGTAATTTTATCCTAATTTATTTTGTAATTTTAATAAATTGATCTTGTAATTTTAATTAATAGTTTTTTATTTATTTTGTAATAATTATTTTTTTGTCATTTTAATTTAATTTATTTTTTAATTTTAATTTTATTTATTTTGTAATTTGAATTCAATTATTTAGTAATTTTAATTTATTTATGTTTTAAGTTTAACAATTTTTATGGACTATGGTCTGAAATAAACGATTTTAATTTTTATTATTTATTTAATAACTATACATATCCCATAGTGTAACGTTGGCAATATAAACAAACTATGAGAAAGCAGTCGTGTTAAAAAATGAAACATCTTTTGTTCTCATGCCAATTATAACACTTATCGGAGCCGTTAAATTATTTCAAAGACAATCAATTCAATAATTCCAAGCTGTCGTTTTTCCATTTGGCTTCGGTTATTGAAAATCATTATCGCTGAATACTTGGATTGAGTGAGAGCCGTCAAGCCATGGTCTTTGAAATGACGACCGTCACAGAAACTGCCGTAATACAAATGAATGATGACCTACGTCTAGTGATCGCAAGCAAACTTAAAGATTTTTATGAAGGGAAGATGTCGCTCTTATAAAATAATAACTACAATTTTGCAATGATTTTCTGTACCTATGCATCTTTCTGTATACTACAATATCAAAATTTATGGAAGACGTGTTCAAATCATCGAAAACTGCAAAACGGCTAAGGTCCGATTCGATGGCAAAGCCAATATTATCAGCGAGGGCGTCCTCAAAACTCTGGTGCGTGTTATAAAATAATATCTACAAATGATTTTCTGTATACGTCTTTCTAATACTACAATATCATCTTAAGAACCTCGGTTTAAGAGCTATTACTGAATCATCCAATTTCATAATAATCCCTGAGCCGCTCATTCGCAGGCAGTAAACCTCTTCAAATATACGACGCCAGCTCCTGAGCCGGTCGACGCATTAAATTTAATTTTATAGCTAAAGAATTATCCCAAGTTTTAATGGGTAAGTACGTCAACTTTTTTAAGATTACTCGCTGATGGAATTGAAGCTAGAAAGAATGTTAGTGAGTTAAAGTCTTTCTTACCCTGGCTTTATATGTTTTTTTTTTATTAAATGTCTCAGTAGCCTCATCCAAATCAATCTGGCTTTGAAGTTTCTTTGATGAATAGAATGAATAGATCTATTCTTTTCAATCTCTAACTCACAAATGAACTAACTTACATTGTTGATAACAAAATTGATTTATTTTGGTCACTTGAATACGGTCGGTAACGGTGCATACAAAATATAAAAAATCATTGCGGATTCAGCTTTGCAGCAGGAAGAAATGCTAACTAAATACTACCGCATGTCACTAACGACAGTTAGTTCCTAGTTCGTCAAGCAGTCAGTATATTATTTATTAAAGAACAAGTGAAGAACACAGAAGCGCTCGTGGCTTGGCGTACTTTATTGTTCTTAACAGATCACCTTGGTGCAACACTCCGTCCGGTCACTACTTGGATGGGTGACCGTTTGGTGGCATTTGGATCTGACCACATCCATCTCCGAAGGAAGATCTTCTTCTTCTTCGTAAGAGACTGGTCAACTCTGGCGTCGAAGTTTTTAGGCCGCCCGAAGGCCTCCGATCTAGCTTAACGACGGAGAAAGCCGGGATCAACATCTTAACGTGCCTTCCAAAGTACGGAAGGGTTCACATCTTAATGACGGCCTCTGTGGCGCAGTGGGCGAAGGTCCGCCCGAGACGCAGAAGGTTGCGGGTTCGATTCCCGCTGCGGGACAAATATTTGCATGCTCTGTATATATTTGTCTCGGGTCTGGGTGTTTTCTATGTATGATATGTATGTATTTACAAAAAAAAAACTATATGTGTAGTATATCAATCATGTGGTTCCCATAATACAAGCTCTGCTTAGTTTGGGGCTGCATGATGCTGTGTGATTACGTCCCGCATTATTTATTTTATTTTATTTTTATTTTAATGTCCTTATTATACTATAAAGGTTATATCATATTCGATGTAGAGCCGTGGTCGCCTAGTGGGATGTACCCCGACTTAAGATCTGGAGATCGTGGGTTCGAATTCCAGCCGAGCACCAATGAATTTTTAGTTTCGAAAAAAAAATGTGCGCTTTACCAATTATGTGCTAGGTTAGTGTTCCAATAAAAAGCGGGTATGGGCTTGCAACCTGTCACGTGGAATGCTAGCTGCTTGCAAAAAGTGGGCATGTATCGAACGTAATGTTTGTACTTGCCCCTGACTACCACTATCTGAAGATATCCATAATGGGGAAAAAGTCGTGAAGATGTTTGTTTTTTAATATTCGATTGCTAACGTAGTATTTTCGCTGACTGTACATTGGCGATCAGCATCAACCCTATTAGAAATCGGTCTCAAATTCAATTTACTGGCAATCGTTTGATTCCGCGCTTCAATTATATCCGGAATAAATTAGGAGCGCGAATGAAGGCGAGTCGGAATAATCGTTGCTCCAATACGATCCAATTTCTATGTGGAATTAATAAGAACGTGAGCCGGGGGACGCAGGTGCTCCGGTATACAGGGTGTCTCACCTTTGTATGATCCAGTTAGTGTATAGCACGAGATATATAGACCTGGTTTGCCTAGAGTTAGTACCCCTATCATGTGCACACTACGGAAACGTTCAATAGTTTTCGTTTTAGAGCTCAGTTTTAATGTATATTTTAAGAAAATAATTGAATTGATTCACATATAAACTAATCAAACGGCGTAGGTAATGAAATGTTCGTATAGGTGGCTATTTTTTTTCACTCATAATAGTCAGGTAATCGCCTTAAAAGGTAATTTTAAAATTCTAAATCGAAAACTATGAAACATTTTCGTATTAGGCAACTTGTGTTATGGGTACCAGAGGGCTTACCACGAGTTTTGATAGTTTTCGAAAACTTTATAAGTTTCGGTATCTTTCCCAGTGTTGCTGTTTTAGCATTTTTAATGCTAAATTTAGCATATTTTCGGGTCTGTTAGCTTGAAAAATTCGCATTTAGCATATTTTTATGATTAACATTTTTTGTACGTTACCTAAAAATATAGATTTTAGCATTTTATTTAGCATTTTTAAAAGTTATTTAGCATTTTTTGCAACATGTTTTAGCATTTTCTCCAAATAAAAAACGGCAACACTGATCTTTCCATACATTTTCGTAGTTCATGCACGTTTCCCTAGAGGCGCTGTACGAAAATGTATGGAAAGATACCAAAACCTAAAAAGTTTTCGAAAACTATCAAAACCCGTGGTAAGCCCTCAGGTGACTTCGATTGCTTCGCCCTTCGAAAATCAGCTACGCCGTAGCTGTATATTGCTACGGCGTAACGTAACTGAATAGTTCAATTTTTTTTAAGAATTTTAAGAATTATGTAGAAGCACATTTGATATTGAAAATTTATTAAAACTGTATTCTCGAGCCCCAAACCCTCTTTGGCAAATTATTCTACCACAAAGCGTTAATTTGTATCGGCCATCAAATAAACTAGTAATGAAAATGCTTTGTTAAAACAATATCACATTAAATAACAAGACCAGAGTGAAGTACCCTGTCACCCTGTATAATAGCCGTGACAGACAGACCGCAGATTGTTTGATCTCGAAATGGAATTGGGATCGGTCTCAGACTTCGCGATATCAAACCGCCAGACGGGTGTAATGGGACCTCAGACTATTTCTGTGGTACAGTTGCGCAATGCTCGGAGACCACTTTCAATGCAGAGGTCTATAATGTACAGATAAAATAACTATTCGATACAAAATAAATAAAAATTGTCTCATAATTATTATGTTCTTGACCAATGATTTTTATGTAGGTAGTATCTTGATTTTATGTTAATATAGGCTCAATAGTTATTTGTTATACCAGAGTGCAAAGTTGCTTTTTAACCGCGTGCTCAATTTTGATGAACGAGCAAGTGAAGGATTCTAAAATACACGAGCGTAGCGAGTGATTCAAAAATTAGAATCCTGAGCGTTAGCAAGGGAATTAAAAGAGCACGAGTCGAAAAATCTTTGCACTCGAGTGCAACACGTAACTTTTCATCCCACCTCAACGAGGAAATGACTAAATTCCAAAAAAAGATTAACATTGGTTTAACATTTAAAGTTTGAAAAAAGTAAGTACACCAAGAAGGTTCTGAGTATGAGGTTTTATCAAATTAAAAAAGGTTGTATGATAAATTCGGCACCATGAAGGTTGAAGTAAATAGGTTTAATGATGTTTTTAATTCAAAAACTTATTGCACACGATGTTCTAAATTCAATTTTACTTTATCCACTAGAGGATAAAAACAAAATTCAAAATTCAAATTTATTGAAGAACAAAAATACTCTTTCCGAGATGGGGGGATGAAAACCATATTACAGTGCCCTAAAAGGGTGCATCTACTTGCTATTAAGCTACCTACTATCTAAGCTTTATAATTGTGTACATGTGATGATGTGAGCAAATACATGAATATGAATATAATTAATAATTTGCCAGTTGTCACTGCTTCCTCTATAAACTCGTTCAAGAATAAGCTGAATAACTGGTTTCAAACTGACGAACTGTAAAACAGTTGTACAAATTAAAACATTTTGACACTGTGTGATGTAGACACATCAAGTAAAGCTCGTCTATAAACTAATAAATAAATAATCGCTTTCACTGCTGAAAACTCATCTCATGGGGCAGGGATCTCCTCTCGTGCATGGCGTTGAGCGTCATGTGAGTATAACTACCACTAACTAATCTATCACTAAAAAGGTTAAATGATGATAAAGTCCTGGCCAAATTCGGCTATTCGACTGTTTGGGTATAAACTATTAATTACATAAAACAAAATTTAGTCAGATTGAGAACGATCTGCCCTTTGCTCTTGAGATGCTCTTGAGTGTGCTCTTTGTTGATTAACGCACCTAATCTTGTTGGTAAAAGGTACGATTGCATATTGAGCATATCAGTACCCCCTTGACGTAATTGTATATGATGGCTGCTAGTGGTTTGGCCTCGCTTTCTTTCAAACTCAAGCCAATGTTCAGCTCCTTACTCATTCACCAGCTGGTGCAAGGATAAGCTATATAAGCAGGTGATACAACAACACTGACATAACCCTGCTAAATGTAGATCTTCTATAAAGACAACTGCAAAGTATAAATATAACATAAAACTTTATAAAACATTTGATTGGAGTTACAAATATATTATAGGTGATGTGCGCGAACACAGTGAGGGCAAAATACAAAACGTAAACCATAGGAGGAATTAATACTCCTCCTATGGTTTACATTTTGTATTTGGCCTTGTATTTTATTTTGTTTTGTGTTTTGAATTACACAGCTGTTAAAGACTTCAGTAAAACACAATACGAAATCCACAATTACAGGAAACTTGTCTTACTATCTTACTATCGTGATAGTCAAACGTCCAGGCGATACAAGGAAAAAACATAATTCTGGGAAAGAGATGGCTAAAAGGAGAGTTATCAGAGGAAGAAGACGAACCCGTACAATCCAAAAAGGAGATATACAGAGAAGAAATAAGGGAGGAAATAAACGAGGAAATTGTATACATGAATGACGTGGTTGTTAACTTTTCTGGGGAAAATAAAGTTGAGTCAGTTAATGCTTACTCACCAGATGAAGAATTTTTATTCGTATTTGTAAGAGCAATGTATTTTATTAGGAAAAAAATAAATTTTTCATTAACATTCAGTGAGAACATTATTATATTACTGGAGTAATAAGACTCGAGCCTACTAAAAAGCTTTCGTATCAGAATTTGTCTCGAGCTAATTATTTGAATCACTAGAGACGATATTTTTAGGTTGAAATATTCTGATATTTTAGGAAGGTTTTATTATTGAAGTAGGCAATAATTTTAGCCAGATATTTTGTATGCTTTTACGCGAATATTTCATAAATATTCCACATTTACAAATTGATTAAGTTCGCAATGCATTTTCATGGGCAACCGCGATAGTAGGTAAATAGATAACCTGAAATCCAACCAGCCAACCCTCCGTATTAAGTCTACAGGCCACACGGACATCGTGACAAGGGCTCGTATCGTGTTGATGGCCGACACATAAACGGACTACAATGTCATGCAAACGGCTTTGTTCTTCAATCGAGTTTTATGAGTAGGATGGCCTTCATTTTGATCATGTTTTGCATCAAAACGAGATCTTTTTTAAGATTTTTTTTGTATTTTTAGTGTTTGCCCACACTTCAGGGAAAATCTAAGATTTCTTATCTTTTTTTAAGTCTATTATAAGTACCGTGAAGTTTTACAATGTTTTTGCTTTCGAAGGTACGATCAGATGTTGATCCTGGCACGACCGATGATTTCCGACATTGCAATAAAAACTCCGAAACCAAAATCGACCACTACCTCGAACGATAAAAGATAAAACTATAACGTTTTCACAAGTAGTTTGATGTATTTAAAGAGCATAGAGGATAATACTCAGTTAGTTTCTACTACCGATTTGGCAGTTATAAAACCGTAGAAATACTATTAAAAACATGCCATAATGCCATAATGTTATTTATTTTGGACGCACTGAATAAAAATATGCATTACACATAATATCTTTCAATATGCGTTTTTATGCCTTCACTGTTTTCATTTTCGTTCTCATTTACTCTCAATAGATTCTTATTATGATAAGCTTTTCATCCCAGCGTAGGCATATGACCAATAAATTCTATTATTTGATGTAACCTGGCAATCTTTGGCTTAGTTATCACAATTTATGAGAAAACTTGTATCTTAAACGTGATCTCAAGGAAACTGGGCTATCCTGGCCCAGGGAAAAACCTTTTATCCCTATTCATCTATTGAAATAACTATTTGATAGGTTTAAATATTAAAATGTTTTTTAGTAATTTCGAAACACCAGAGAATTATATACAATTAAAAATATAAACAAATGAAATCTTTAAGTTTACCAAAAAATACCGAAACTTATAAGAACAAAATTGAAAAACCAAAAACAATTATCAGTACAATTTATATTGGTGCAACAGGGATGACGACTGAATAATTCTGATTAGTCCGTCAGATAGATCAACAAAAACTATCGAACACGTATTTTTCTTTTGTCAATTAATCAAAAAGTTACAAAGATATAGTGCGTTGAAGTTCCGCGTGACGTCACGGCTTAGTACACTTTTTACCTAGCCGTGACGTCACGAGCTCCCACTGCCGAACTTTGAAACTCTTCATCTCTGTCAATTATTTTTTATTGGATAATTAATAAAAAAATACATGTCCAATATTTTTTGTTGATCTATCTGACAGACTGATTAGAATTTGTTTTTTTTACCCATTAGTCATCCTTATTTAAAATAAAACAATATTAAATCATTTACATTTGCTGTTAAATAATTAATTTATTCAGTGCTTTCTATAATGCTTCGAAATTGAGCTGCGCCGCGCGGTCTTGTCAATCAGAATCAGTTTACCAACATTGCCCAACCTCCTTTCCTCACATTTTTTTACAAGTCAGGTATCACATATTTTTTTACATAATTCAATTTATACTTCGTAAACAGTCTCGGCGGGATCGTTTACTCGTCAATTTAAGTTTGTTAGGCAGCGTAATATTCGCTCGAGACTCGACTTATCACACTTTTCTTTATGAAAAACCGTGATCTCGCATCTAGCAATGTCAAAGGTTGCATTGTCTTTGAGAAAGTCGACTTTTAAAGATAATAAGAAGACAGCGACCTTTATGATACATTGTAGAGAATACAACCCAATTTAAGATTTGCACAATTTATTTTGAAAGAAATCTAAAAAAATAAAATAAATAATACAAAGCTTCTCTTTGTTTAGCAAGTTGACTAGTTTTCATATTGCTGTTTTAAGTGATAAAAGCTAAAATCGCTTCGTTGCTTTTTTCTACCTTTACGTCAAGTTAATCTATAATGTAAAATATGAGAATGAAAGGAGTGGACACAGATAGTGGACACAGATTTGACTGCTGATAAAAGTGAGTGGAAGAAAATAAAAATGTGTCGACTCCACCAACGAGTAGCGTGGGACAATGGCAGGAAAATGATGATGACGTCCTATTAATCTTAACACCAGCATATTCAGACCACTGCTGCACATAGGCCTCCCCTATAAGAAGGGGGATATGCCCATAATCCCCACGCATGCGGGTTGGGGATCGCAGGGAGCAGCTTCTCGCACCGCCAACGTTGCTGCCCTTTGGCGGCCAGGGAATTTAGCTCTGCCAGTGTTAGGCTGCGCTATGCCGCAATTAGCAAATATCCGTCTTATCTCTAAGAAATATTTGCACGACTAATAAGTCGAATATAGCGCTCCTATTATTAAAACATACATTCAATGTACAAAGCTATATTCTGGCAATTAAAAGATCATTCATTCATTCATTCATTCATTCAGCCGGCCAGAGCCCTTTCAAGTCTGTTTGTTAGCAGGGTGCACCACGTGCAGGTAAGGTTGGCTTGATGAGGTGGAGGTGGAACCCTTTACACCCCTATATTATTACTAGTTAATCTATATGGCGACAAATTGGAGTTGCTGGAGACAGGCCGTCCACACCCACGGAACATCGCATGGTGATCAGGATCTTCAGGAATAGAGTACTTACTGCAAAGGAAGAAAGCTATACAATTGTTTCTTTTCTTCGTATCCTTTGATGATCTGAATCATGGTCACCCCTGAATTTAGCAGCAACGCATTATTTAGTTACGGCTCAAGTAAAAGGAAGTTACAGGTTAATGTTTACGGGGTATTATGGACCTTACGATGTTTTTATCAAGCTTTCTATTATAAAGCTAAGACGTTTCGTCGAGTTGATGAGCCCATCCCATTGTGCCTTGATATGACTTAGCAGTTTATTATGTAATTTCTAGGCAAATTGACCTTTTATCCTGTATAGCTTTTGTCTACTGCTTCGCTTATTTGTGTATATTTTCCTCATCAAATATAGTACACACATGACGACCTACTTTTTAGATTTTCCGATAACTTCTGCACTCAGCCTCCCTTACAGTGTGTAAAAGTTACCACCTGACTCATTAATTGTAAAAATCAGGATAAAAATTTAGGATAGATCTTGCAAGGTCTCGAATATTGAGTAAAAGTTGCTATTGATACTGTAAGTATCATTTAGAAATGGTCAAAAAATTAACTCTCCGGGGCCTAATTCTCGGGAAAAGAGATGATTATCGCCTGGAAATATGACTTATTTTGACAGTTCTCACTATATATATGTAATTATCTAATGTGATAATTATGTCTTTTCCACGAGAATCGGGGCCCAGATCTCTACGCTTATCATGAGAAAGTTTTAGTTCCATGACTAAAAGAAATGTTCTAAATAGGTAATAGGTACTCGTATTTTAATGCCCCTGATTTATAACTCAAACAAAACATTACAATTTGTCTCTCGAAATAATTTAATAAATGAAATGGTTCCGTGATAATTATAGCGCAAGGTTTCATAAAAGCATAATTAAAGAGAGGGCGTACACGTTATAATTCTCATCATAATTAACCCAAACGCCCCAAGGAAACACACAATTATTTTCCTCAATATACACGTCAAATGTCTTTGCGTGTTTCCAGTATGTTTGAAACTTAGAGGGTTTCACAGTACAAGCGAGTAACAGTAGGGTTTCTACATGATAAACCTATCTGGTAGTAGTAGAGTTATTTGTGGAGTTCTCGTCCGGAGAAATACTAACAAAAAAAAAAAAAAAAAAATACTAGCCTATTTCTGACTTTGTTTGTAAGGTGAGGGTGCTGGTGAAATTACAGGCTTATCATCTTCAGGCCTCAAGTTGATGGCGCAGGGCGTTGCATCGTAGAGCACGTTCCAAAAAATTTTCATCTACGATGCAATGCTTTGTGATAGGTAATGGTTACCACTTAACATCAGGTGGGCCATGTGCTTGCTAAATCTTCAAATACCATGAAATAGTTAAGCAAGTTAACTCTCTTAGATCTTAGCTTAGATCTCTGAAAAAGATTTATAAAGGAAAATGATAAGGTTTCGTGTTCACTAGTGAAAATTTGTAACTATTAGTCTCTAAGATTAGAGCCAATTTATAGCGTTGATAATAAAATAAATATATAAATAATGCTGGATAATCACCTAGCCCCAAACTTGTATTATGGGAAACACATGCCTGATAATGCTACATTTTTTTATTGTAATTAAATACATATTATAAATAAAAAACACCCAGACTCGTAACAAATATTTACAGATCATACAAAAATTTGTCCACGAAAACGGTCTTGAGCTCTCCGTCCATCGATTATCTGACATCTTGTTCTTTATTTATCTTCTTTTATTTTTTATTTTATTTATTTAACAAAAACCACAGCCTTTAGAAATAATATTCCCATTTTTACTGCCAATAATGGATTTACATTTTACGAAAACGACTGTCACCAATTCACAACTGCTTGAATGCTAACTAACTATTAATCTGAAAACCTAAGAGAGAGCCTAGAGAACCTAGGGATGTGTGTGTTTGTGTGTGTGTGTGTGTTTGTGTGTGTATGTGTGTCATGAGTAGTCCATATTATATATATATATATATAAACGACCAGTCTCTTAAGAGTCTGGTCTTTTAACCAAGCATTCTTTCTTCATACTGACTGCAGTTGTCCTGTGGCTCACAGAACCAGTATAGGAACCCGGAACCGCGAGTGATGAATGACGTTAGCTAATGAGGACCCATCAAAAGTTACACAATTATTTCAATGGCTTCGAGTTTTCGATTCGAGTACCTACCAATTAATTCAATGAAGCACTTTTCATGGTTGATTAAGTCACGTGGCTCTGTGCGGTGATACTTTCAGGGGATTTTCAAATGAAGTATTTAAGATTCATTAAAAGTACACAAGCAAATTTAGGTTTCGCTCCTTACCTTCGATGCACCATGAACTTCATAGGATTTTGTATGTATAATATATTCAATTAAATTATATTAAATTTCTTTAAAAAATCCAAAATAATGTTCAAAAATGTTCTTAAATTAAACAAGTATGCACTATTTAAGGTTTACCTTTCATTAAATTTGTGAAAAAATATTTTAATATTTTGATTTTAAAAGTAAAAAATTATATTAATTTTTGTAAAAAAATTCATTAAATTAAAACCAACTCGCTAAATCTATTGACGATTTAATAAAATCTAATTCCCGCCACCTATCGGCGTACAAAAGAACGAAATTAATGAGCAATAAAAACGCCGTTATTAAATCACTCAGGCAATGTCCCCATTCCCAAATGGGGGAGATAATTTACGGAGTTAATATCTTTGGAGTGCAAGAGCCGAAAGTGATCGTCTTCTGCCCGAAATTGAATGTATTTGAACATTCCTGACTTCCTTGAACACGCTTTTTAGTGATAGCTAGTGGTTATTTTATAATAGAAGAATAGTGTTAAGTTTAACAAAACATCAGAATGGTATCGATAAGGAAGAGAAAAGGTAATTATAACCTAAATAAATGAAAATAATTTAACTAATGTAGTGTGTCTACATTATGTAAATTGTTGTTTTTGAAAAACAAATCGCTTCATACAATAATCATGCTTTTTATTATTTTTGACGGTCGATTTTTATTAGATCTGATTAAATCGTATTAAGTTTACGATTTAATTCTAACTCCACGACTATTCGAGTTGGGAATCGGTAACTTTTCAACAAGGCGAAATTTAGAACTTTTGTTTTCGCTCTGTCAATCCGAGAGAAAATTAACATTTGTGACAACTGACAAGGATTACGGTTTTGTTATGTTTCGGTTCAAGTAAATGTCTGGTTTTGCGTCAAGTCAATGATTATACTTTTCAAGTATAACCACTTTAACAAAAAATATTAAACATTGGGTTCAGAGACAAAGGTAAATTTACCTAGGAGGTAAAATTAAGACTTATTGGCTTTTCTCACGAGTAGATTCCAAGAGGAATGTATCTGTTTTTATCTTCATCAATCACAAATACCTTGATATACGCACTGAATATCGATAGAGCCATCTTGTTCTTCTTTTTCCTCTTCTTCTTATGATAGAGCCATCATAATAAAATACATGTATTACGCAAAATGGAATAGAGTTACAATTCTAATAGAAAGTGACTTTCTGAATTTAAAGTTTAAACCGGAATGCAAATTGGGCGTTAGTCGCTCGTCGTCAGTACATTTACAGAAAAAAGTTTTCAGGCTAACTGTCGTCGATCTATTCAGCCTGCATTTCCCGCAGTATTTCAACATATTCAGTCCCCTTTTCCCTTTTTTACACCCAACAGAATACATTCTAAAACTCGACGCGGTAAAAAAGACCCTTCACAAATGGTTGAACCGTCACTAGGCTCAGTTGAACGCGAGCGTGTACTTCCGGTCCCCTCTGACGTCATCCGGTCCCCCCACCCCCACCAACTGACGGCCTTTTGTTTGAATTGTAAAATCCATGTAAAATAATAAATGTTTTGGAATTTTTCACGGACGGTTAGTGCTGGTTCGTTTCGTTGGTTCGTTAGTTTTTGTTGTTGTTTTTTTATATTAAATCAATCTGAAATTTTACTAAATGCCCTGAAAGGTATTTTAGTAGTTTTTTAATTAGCGTGGATAACTACGTAGAAATAAAATACCTAATACCGTGGGTGACAATATAATTAGTTATAGACAAGTAAAAGTCAAGAAAGGTCGGTAAAACAAACACCCTGAAGAACATTTTTGAAGAGTTATAAATTAAGTCATGAAGAAAAACCTTGTTTCGATAGGTTAATCTTCTATGTATGATAAGTATCTAATTTATATCTGATTTCTATGTATGATAAGTATGTATTTACAAAATATATTTATTATATATGTAATGTATCAATCATGTGGTTCCCATAACACAAGCTCTGCTTAGTTCGAGGCTACATGATGCTGTGTGATAGTCCAGCATAATTTATTTATTTATTTTATAATCAACTACTGAAGTAAAGTGAAAGTGAAACCAATTGTCGCTGTAAAAAGTGTAAAATACTTATTTCTAATAAATACTATTTACCATCTCACAGCATCGTGTAGCCACAAACTAGTAGAACTTGCAATATGGGAACCACAAGCCTAATATATTACATAGTTTTTTGTAAATACATACATAGGTGCATAATTATAAAACATCCAAACCAGAATCAAATAATTGCAGATCATACAAACATTTGTCTCGCAGCGGGAATCGAACCCGCAAACTTTCAGACGGGCTTTCGCCCACTACGCCGCAGTGGTCATCAACATACACTTACATTGTTGTATTAGACTGTTATGTACAATGATACGAAAAATTCGTATATTTCTTGCTTCATAACCCCAGAATGGTGATACGGGGAGCGTATGTCGTACCCTGAGGCTTTCGTACGGGATTATAAAAGCTAATGTCAGTGCCTAACAATAGAATTAATACCGAAAAAAAATTACTAGTATAACTTTAAAGGCTATCCGAAAACTTTAAGGTACCGTACCTACGTTTTGCCTAGGGGCGAGTTGGAGTAACGATCTTTTATACTAACCTTGGTCGCAATCATTATGAAATATAATATTTGATTTAAAATACTATAGTATTTTATATAACGAACGAGCCGTGGTGGCCTAGTGAACGAGCCGTGGTGACCTAGTGGGATGTACCCCGACTTAAGATCTTGGAGGTCGAGAGTTCGAATCCCAGCCGTGCACAATGGATTTTTCGTTTTGAGAAAATTATGTGCTCATTCCCACGAGCTCGTAACGGTGAGGAACATCGTGAGGAAACTGGCATGCCCTCAACTAAAAAGTTCGATAGGTATGTGCTAGGTTAGTGTTCCAATAAAAAGCGGGTATGGGCTTGCAACCTGTCACGTGGAATGCTAGCTGCTTGCAAAAAGTGGGCATGTATCGAACGTAATGTTTGGACTTGCCTCTGACTACCCCCGTTAAGGTATCCTCAATAGATTTGCGTAATGAGCAATATCTGAAGATATCCATAATGGGGAAAAAATCGTGAAGATGTTTGTTTGTTTGATTTTTTTGTTTTGTATAAAAAAATATCTATTTTTTATGTGGGTTCACAACAGTTTCAATGAAGTATAGTTGGTATAAGTGCTGGTACATTATTTTGCCCTCTGTTGTGTGTTATAATAATACCGGTATGGTATGGTGTAGCTCAAACTCAAACTTGTATGGATAAACGTTTAATAGAATTTTAATTTTTCCATTAGGTTGGACACTAGAATACTAGATTTAGATTGATATAAAAGAAAGAAAGTAATCTTTCTTTTTTATTACTTTCTCACTTTAAAGTTTAAAGTTTTAGATTGTTTAACAATTTAAGGGACTCTCTGTTCATTCTACATGTGAAAACTTTTGAAGGCTTTTTGTTTTAGTATACTTTACATAAAATCATCTCTTAGCTGTTAGTTTTACAAATAAATAAATAACGGTTTTTACCATCGTCAGTTCCACTACAGAGATACTTAGTTTGGATCTTAAATAATTGTGTAATCTACAGTACAAACAACATCAGCGCCGGGCAGACTCAATTTTTTTATTGACACACCAAGCAATCAGTTTGATAAATACGACGCAATAAACAACTCATTGAGAATTCAACGTTTTAGTAGGAAAACATTACGTACGATACATAAAAAATGAGTTAGAATCTGGTTTATCCTTTTTTAGTAACTGGTAATTTAGATACCCTTTAATCACGCTGTGAAACAGTAAATTATAGGTTTAATTTACCGGTACCTTTGTTGTTTTGTTGGCTAATTCTGTGTTAAGTCGAATAAAAATCTTCTAACCTTTTTTTTACGTTATGTACTGTTTCACTATACTTGTATTTTGTATTTCTTTTATATACATATGAAATATTAAATACCCATGTGAATACGATTTACTTGTGTTGTGTATTATTCTTCTTCTTCTTCGTATGAGCTAGTGCCCAACTCTGGTGTCAAAGTTTTTAGGCAGTACGAAGGTCTCCATAATGGCATAGCGACTGTAAAAGCCGGGGTTAATATCTTAACGTGCCTTTCGAAGCACGGACATTTGGAATATAACAAGAGATATTCCACTGGGCA
The DNA here is from genome assembly GCA_951804965.1 of Horisme vitalbata. Taxonomy (NCBI): domain Eukaryota; kingdom Metazoa; phylum Arthropoda; class Insecta; order Lepidoptera; family Geometridae; genus Horisme; species Horisme vitalbata. Next base: position 3,156,211 of record OX638096.1, read on the forward strand.
AGATACTCAAAGAAGGCCGGGCATTTCAGACCTGACCATAAATGGAAGCGACTAAAAATGCGAATTATGTAAAAATATTCTTTGTAATAGAGTATTGAAATTGTTAGGTTTTTTGTATTTTTACAAATTTTGTAATAATTTATTTATTTTACTGGCAACCCGAAGGCATTGCTGTGAAGTTGTCGCTAAAACTTCCTAGCGATGACGTCATAGCAATGTCGCAGGGTGGGGTGATCGGCTGGCGAGCGCTCACTTGGTTGACGGCTGGCATCGAGTAAAGACGTTCTAAAATAGGAGAAAGTGGAAGTACAGTCTGTAAAGTACTATTGTGGATGGAAATATAAGTATTCAAGGTATTTATTCGTGTTTGTCATTTATTTTATAATACTCTACCCCCTAGCTGTGGCTGAAAGCTTACATTTCAGAAGTGAAATTACCCACACCACGCTTTGTAATATATGTATTATAACTGAGGTTAGATTTCTCACATTTACTCGGTCAGTTTTATAGTGTCGGGGGTTATTAAGGGGGATAAAATTTTCGTTATTTTTGAGCTACAACGTACCGTTTAGGAGTTAAAAGCATTATTATATATTTTGTGCTACTCAACCATGTGGTAATTCTGAAGTAAGTTGATCTAATAGCATGCTTTTATTGCCTCGTTTCCATAATGCCACGTAGCAGCGAGCTGAACTTTATTGTTTTTTTGTTACCCGGCCACGTGGTGTTTGAAGTTAACTGATCTAACGCTATGCTTTTGTTTCCTTGTTTCAAATAATGCCACGCGGCAACGAGCTGCCGTCCCCGCGACGCCGGCTGGCGACACCAGATGGTGCAAGATCTATGGGACACACCGCCAGCCGTGAGTCGCAGATGGAGCCCGGCCTACAGTCGGTCTGAAGACACGTCGAGTCATCTCGTGAGCGGAGCCACAGCGGGTATCTACGCGTGCAAAGCCGCGACTACAGCGTGAGTCAACAGAAGAAGAGAGGAAGCCCGAGCTGGAGCTTGAGTAACCGCGATTGCGGTTGCGTTGAAGATTTCTGCAGGGAGCATCGTCAACAGGAAGACCGTCGTACAACCCTGCTGAATTCGCGCGAAAAACAACAGCGGCGGGACCAACACAGACGGAAACATAGCCTGAAGCAGCGTGGAGACAGCCGCCGGAGAACCCAGAAAACAAGGTCACGTAGTCCAATTTTTACTTCCAAAGCTGTTGCCAACCTTTTATCATCATCATCATCAGCCTGTAGCGGTCCACTGCTGGACATACCAACCTTTTTAATTTGTTAAAATCCCAACTAGTGGATAATATTGTATTTTTGGGTACCTCAGGTACCTAATTAACTTCATTAAGCATGCAGATGGGTTGTCAAACAGACTTCGTTCTGCGACAAGCGCAGTTGATAGAATTCGTCAACTTACTGTCGTAACTGCTACACTAGAGCACTAGCTTTACAATTGATTTACAGATACCAAAAGTTTATTGGTTAAAACGCCTTAAAAGTGAATAAGTTAAATGTCAAATAGAAAACTCTACAGTAAATAGGTAATGTCAATGCCGTCGGCAAGAATCAATACCTCAAATGTCATATTTATAGTCATTTAAAAATTCGGCAACGGAGTAGTAACTTTTTTCATTAACGTTATAATTATACTTGCCATCATTGTTTCGTTCTACCGTTTCGTCAGCTTCTTGTTGGATTGGGGCGCCATGCATGTTTTTGCTCATAGGTCATTTGACATGCAGACGTGACCAGCCCAATCCCACTTTAATTTTAGCAGCTTTAAGAGCTACGTCTACGATTTGTATTTTTGAGCGTAGTTAGGTGTTTCGGACTCTCTGTTTGCCTGACACCCAGGATACTACACTTCATCGCACGTTGACGAACTTTGAGTTTGGACTTTTGGATTTTAGTTAGAGACCAGGTTTGCGCTCCATATATGAGTACGGAAGGATGCATGCGTCCATAAACTTTCGCTTGAGCAATATGGGAAGCTCACCCTTCACTATGCTTCCCATTGACCAGTAATTTTTCAGGCATTTTCTGTTCGTCGAGCGACTTCCTTTCTCTGACTGTCAGAAGTCAATTTGGCCCAGGCAGATATGTCACTTTTATTGATTGGGTTTTCTTTGAGTAAAACCATCTTCACATTAGTGCCTTTAGGATGAAGCCAGTTTGGGACACATCATCAGTTGGATAGTTTCCTTAACTGACAAATGTAGGTAGTAAGATTTTTGTGTTTTAATAAAGACAGATTTTTACTAATAACTATTAGGGAAGTAGGGGTTTACTGGGGCAAAATTGGAATGTCTTTCCTGGCTCTTGTGGCTGCAGTTATTTTTCATTTGAGGTTTCTGGTTTTTTTGTGAGTAGGCATAAGCAGAGTACGTTGACGGGGTGGTTTGGTGGTTGCTGTTTTGCGTTAGATTATTTGAGGCGTAAGTGAATCTTGAAAGTTTGTTCTTTTACACATCAATGTATAATGAGTAGTGTATATTCCTCGACCGTTGGTCCCATTTAATTGGCGACCTTCCTTGTCCGTTTTCTGTATTCTGTTCCTGTACGGTCAACCAAGTCGAGGGTGGTCTTCCGCGTCTATGCTTCGTCGTTGGCAAATTTAGGGCAAACATAACCATTTATGATTTTCAGGGTGCCTCTGAATATGCCCATACCATTGTAGGCGTCCTTCTTTTACTTAGTCCGCTATCAGCGCGACTTTGAAGCTGCCTCTTATGTAATCGTTTTAGACCCGCATAAAATAGGTGGTCTTATTACTGTTTTATGCATCTAGCATGGTCCTTAAGTGGCATCTTTGTGTCACACATTACACCTGTGAATTGTCTCTCGTGTTTCTGTGTGTTACATCACTGTCGATCTTGCCATCATCGCTGACTATCGAACCTAAGTATTTTAATCGATTTAGGTCTGGAAGTTGTGTGTGGAAACACAAACATAAAGATCTTATAGATGTCATTATCTGTGGCACCATCGAATAAGCACGACTTATGTATGTATTCTGTTTTCTGTCTGCTTGACCATTTTTCTTGAGTGATTTTATCCAGGAGTTGAAATTCTGTTGGAGATCGTTTATATCCTTCGAGATTCGCGTCACATCATCTGCGTATAGGATGTTTCAAGGGAATCGTTTCTGACAACTTTCCGTTAGGTGGCCCATGGTGGTATTATAGAGTAACGGGCTGAGCGTGAAACCTTGGTGGACTCCTGATTTGACTTCGAATCTATCACTGGCTCGCAACTGAACAGAGCGCCTGGATATTTATGCCTTTTTAAATGTCTTTAATGAGTGTAAAATTCAGAAATTTGTATTTCCTGAGCGCTTTCCTTATTAGATCTCGAGGAATGCATCAATATAACTTTTCCAGTTTGAATGGATGTCTAATGTAGGTCCTATTAGGCCTGAATTCATTGGATTCTTCAACACCTAAAGTAGTGGCCAAGTTACCTGAATCCAGAGGTCAATTTTAACGAGCACGAGATTTTTTTTGATGGCTTAATTTATCTGTAAATGAATTTAAAAAAAAAAGGTGTTAAATGTGATCTCTGTAAGTTTCTGATTATTTAGATGACAAAAGAAAAACTTGGGGTGAAACTGTCGCCGATTCCCTCAAAACAATGTTTTAAGAATTTGTAACAAAGACAAAAAAAAAGAGAAATATAAGCCAAGCAGAGTTTCTTGCCAATTCTTCTCTGTATGGTTGCGTTAGCGAATTGGTGTAAATTTTAAAAATATTTAAAGTTGACGATTCAAAATGTTCCTTATAGGTGCTAAATAAAAAATAAAAAAACTAATTACAAAAAAAAAGATAATGATTCCGGTGCTATTGATGAGGATGACATTATTGACGATGTAGATGATAATGGTTGTAAACTCAGATGGTTAAATTATTGCTATAGAAAATATATTAGGCAATAAGAATGTAGACTTAGTGATTAACGCTTTGAGTGCTTAAAACACAACTAAGCAGCGGAAACAGGTTGCGTTCCCTGGGCGTGGTGCGTAGCATCATAACCGAGGCCCGCAGTCAACGTGTTACAATAATTTAAAATTATTGTGATTGAATATATGTAATTATTTTAGTTTCTTTTGTAATATCATTTAATTTAGATATCTATTTGGTTATGAAATTTGGAAGTAACTTGACTTTATGAGTTTATGTAGAGTTATTATTGTTTAGAATCTTGGATAAATTAATTGTAAGAAGGAATTTTACAATTAACAATTATCACATGGATGTGTTGTTTACAATAAGGGAACCTTCGTAAGCACATAGCTCAGGGTAAGGATTTGGTGTCATTAATGAGAAAAAAAAATGCGCATAATTACAAATTTCAAGAGATGGGTTTGTTGAATAATGTGTAGAATGTTGAAAGGGAGATCTTGTTCACACATATTTCAGGAACAAGAATTTTTGCAAGAATTGAGTATTATTATATTTTTGAGGTTATTTGAGAGATAATATTTGATTTTGGTTAATTTCTTATTCGTTTTCACTACTGTTCTCAACATCTCTGACATATTAAACACTATCCATCAATGTCATGATAGGCATAAGTGTCAGGTTTCTTGAAATACTAGCCTTATTTAAAAATTTTTGCAATTTTCAACAAAAATATTGTCAATTTTATTGTTTTAATATGAAACTGAATTATTTAAGGCCGTAAAATTCACTTCAAGTCTGATAATATTTTCAGCATATCATTTAAAACTAATTAAATACTTTTAAAATTTTCTAAAAATATTAAAATATATTTATGACTGGTTAAATTAATTTTACTTAATAAATTTTGTAACTGAAGTTGGGAATTTGCATAGTTATTAGACTTGGAATGAGTTTGAAAGAAAAGATCGCGGGATAATGATGATGATGATAACACTGTAAATGGTTAAAATGTATTTTGAATTATTGAAGTTTAAAATAAGTTAAGCAGCTGATAGAATGGACACGGACAGAAAAGAGACTCACCAAAAGAGTCATGATCTTCAGGATTGAGGAAACGAGGATTGAGGAAACTACGGAGGAGGATGATATGAACAACTGATTATAGTAATGCCAGAATTGAGGGTTGGCAGGTCATTTTGCTGGTAGTGAGAAGCAGCGTTCGCACCAGTAAGATGACCACTTTTGAAGGGTAGTATACTTTTGTAAGAAGGAGGGTTTGCAAGTGTATACTAACCAACGGTACAATAATCTGCAAGAAGCAGGGTTTGCAGAGTTATTGTTGGAATGAACGGATAAAAGTAATTTTGCTGGAAGTGAGAAGCAGGGTTCACACCAGTAAGATTACCACTTTTGAAGGGTAGTATACTTTTGTAAGAAGGAGGGTTTGCAAGTGTATACTAACCAAAGGTACAATAGTCTGCAAGAAGCAGGGTTTGCAGAGTTTTTGTTGGAATGAATGGATAAAGGTGATTTTGCTGGAAGTGAGAAGCAGGGTTCACACCAGTAAGATCACCACTTTTGAAGGGTAGTATACTTTTGTAAGAAGGAGGGTTTGCAAGTGTATACTAACCAAAGGTACAATAATTTGCAAGAAGCAGGGTTTGCAGAGTTATTGTTTAAATGAACGGCCAAGTGATCATTTTGTTGATGTGAGAAGCAGGGTTCACATCACTGAAAAGACTATTTGGATCGATAATGTACCTACCATTGTAAGAAGCAGGGTTAAAATAGAGTAAATACATTAACTTTAGGTATTATTAATCTGTTTGGATGTGAGAAGCAGGGTTCGCACCAACCAGGTATGATAATACACTTAGAGTCAATTATGTAAACGAACTAATATGACGAAAGATTTGGTTTATAATATTAACAATCAAACGATAATTGTATCATAATGTTTATAGATATATAGCTAAAACATTGGGTCTGTCCACATAATTTAATAAAATTTTAATTGATATTGTAATAATTGATATAATTAATAATCAGCTCTAAAATTAGAATATATTTTTTTTTTGTTACGTTAAGTAGAATTCTTTTTAAGGAAATTTTGTGTTTGGTTGATTTTTGTCGATGATTTATGATTTATTTTTGTATGGAAGCAAGCCGACCGAGTGTTAGGATAGGTTTTCTATGATCGACCTGTTTGCGTGCTGGAGGACATGCACGTGGTCAGGATGGTCGAGTGTTAGGTTTTTTGTATTTTTACAAATTTTGTAATAATTTATTTATTTTACTGGCAACCCGAAGGCATTGCTGTGAAGTTGTCGCTAAAACTTCCTAGCGATGACGTCATAGCAATGTCGGGTGGGGTGATCGGCTGGCGAGCGCTCACTTGGTTGACGGCTGGCATCGAGTAAAGACGTTCTAAAATAGGAGAAAGTGGAAGTACAGTCTGTAAAGTACTATTGTGGATGGAAATATAAGTATTCAAGGTATTTATTCGTGTTTGTCATTTATTTTATAATACTCTACCCCCTAGCTGTGGCTGAAAGCTTACAAAATTATTACTTATAACTTTATTTATTAAGGCCGGAATCCTTAGTAAATTAATAATAAATATTGATCGCAATACGCCCTACCACAACGATCATGGTTATTGAACACACTCTCACCCACATTGTGCCTCTCTCGTCCCAATGTCAAACATCTAAAACAAAACTGCCACTAACAAATCAGACTTTTAATTAGTTGTTGTTTAATGGCGCCAGTGTCCTAATCGATCGTAACCTAAAAGTATAAAATAAATACCCAGAAAAGTTCTCCGGGTTTTATAAAAAAAATGATTAATTGAACATGATATCCCGCAATAAGAACTATCAATTAGGACATAGGTCATTTCTAGAAGCGACATTTTATGGTCAGCGGGGTGATCGGCTAACTCTGTTGCAAACAGAAATGATTGAAACCGATCCTTTTTTTACAAACTTTGACATTTCATCCGTCGTAATTCAATGAAAGTCGATTGACAAACTGTCACAGTTTGTAAAAACAGGATCGGTGTCATTCATTTCTGTTTGCAACAGAGATAGCCGATCACCCCGCAGGTCTCAGGTTGTATGAAACTGACAGATTTTCTTTAGTAACGTAGTAGTTTTGGGTTGTTGAATATTATCAAGCCGGTTATTATTATATATATTTATATATATATATATATATATATATATATATATATATAAATATATATATATATATATATATATATATAATGTATATATTACATCTTGAGATATATTATTTTATCGCACATGATACATTTTTTACGAGACCGTTTACACTGTGTTAATTATTATAATATCTATATTATATCCCAAACTATAAATATTTTTTGTGCTATATTGGTGTATAGTTAAGGTACCTCACGTTCCCGGACACCACGCCTCCCCGTGCCTCGCCCTCAATTTGAATGGTGACGTTCTTGTGCAGAAGTGTAAACTGATCACGTGTTTTAAATTTTTGTTTGAAACATATATCTTACAATCACAATTAGTATGAATAGGAATCGCGGGATGTAATATATAGTTCAAGATGTAATATACATTACATGCCATAGTCAAAGGCCGGCTTTATACGCAAACATTTCGTCTAAAGTCACCAAGCCAGAAACCCCGAATGGCATAAATTCCGATCCGTAAACACGCTTTCACCGGTTTCAGAACTGATCTCAAAGGTCCTCTACAGTGCAATGCGATATATCGAGATATGCATTCGCAGCAGTTCATTGTGCTAGAAATACTGTATTGGATAACAAACCGATAGGAGTACTAATACTACCGATAGGAGTACTGGGGTGTACAGGGTTCCAACCCCTATCTTCGGAACCCAAGCCAACCCCACCTGCACGTGGTGCACCCTGCTAAACAACGAACAGGGCTCTGGCGGCCGGCTGATTGCGGCATAGCACAGCCTACATCGGCACAGCTAAATCCCCTGGCCACTGACGGGCAGCAGCGTCGGTGGTGCGAGAAGCTGTGCCCTGCGATCCCCAACCCGCATGCCCAGCGTGGGGATTATGGGTATATCCCCCTTTATTAGGGGAGGCCTATGTCCAGCAGTGGACTGATATAGGCTGATGTGGATGTGGATGGAGGAGTACTAATAGTGTTCTGTGATACCAAAGATAGCGTCTATTTAAGACAACAGTATTTTTTTTCCATATTCTCTTGTATTCAAAATACGGAACCTTACCGCACAGTCTTCTGAAATTCAATTCCGAGACTTAATAATAAAAGTTTTTGAGTAAACAATGTGAAAGTCTGCCAATTCTGTTACTTGGAGGAACATCGAAGCTGCCTTTGATTCAGGACAGGTGCGAGGTAAGGTTCTTGGAACCGTGACCTCAATAAGTTGACATGACTTGGATGACATACCAAGAAGCTTTTAAACGGTTAACAGACCTCGCAAACACGACGCTTTGTCGTCGCGATTAATCGCGAGCGTCTGTCATATCTTGCTGTCGCGATTGTCGCCGTGTGTGCGGAGCTTTGAACAAAAGTCCCCCCGCAGCTTGTCGTAGCGTCTAATCGCTGACGCTTGTCGTCCAATGTGCGCAGGCTGTAAGAAATCATTTTATACTACACCTGCTCGGAAAGTACCTTGATACTTTATCAAATTTACGGTAGAAAGTACGTCATTGCATATCGAACAAATATGCGGGGAGAAAACGCATCTGAGCGGGAGAGAAAAGTGTATGAAACTCCATTTCTTACGTGGTTTTTCTTTTTTAATTTTGGGTAAGACTATGCGCTGGTTACCTAAATATCAAAAGCCAAAAAGTTTTTACAGTGAGTTTTTATCTCCAAGTTCGCAAAATGACACTGGCCACTAGCTAAAAAAAAAGCACTGGCTAGTAAAGTCAAAGTCAAAGTCAAAGTCAAAGTCAAAGTCAAAGTCAAAGTCAAAGTCAAAGTCAAAGTCAAAGTCAAAGTCAAATTCAAAGTCAAAGTCAAAGTCAAAGTCAAAGTCAAAGTCAAAGTCAAAGTCAAAGTCAAAGTCAAAGTCAAAGTCAAGTTAGTTTTTTATTTTCCTCGTAGGTGTAGTATAAAGCACTATGTATCACTCGAGAGAAAGTGCGATTCCCGATCTCGGGTGTTTTAAAGCCTTCGCCTATGGCTCGGGCTTCAAACGACACCCTCGACGGTAATCGGTCACTTTCTCCTCTCGGTGAACAATGTACTATAGTTATTATACAGAGTGAGTTAAAATAATACTTAAGACTTTTTTAAATACAAATTCAGCTTTTCTTCATAAAAAGTATTAAACAAAAATTTGAAACTCGGTTTACAATTGACATAAAATTGATATCGGTGAACATACAATACATATATACATATATATAGGCACATGAAAAAAGTATTTTATAGAAACAGAAACAGGCTGTAATTGATGATGATGATAATGATTACATAAGTATATTTAGGTACCAATTAGGTAACGAATGTAAGTATCAATTAAGTAGTCAATATCTAAAGTACCTATGTTTTGAATCCAATATATCTTCATAATCTATAGACAGCCTTACGGTTACATAAGTAGGCTCAATGCAAATATTTCATTTCAACATTAAAATCCCAATGCACCAACACATAATTAGTGTTAAATTACAAGCGCCCTCGACCAAAATTCAAGCGTCATGGAGTTTTACGGAAATGTATCATCAATTTCTCCACCACTAAGTAATTAATCCATAGCTTAATTATCAGGATCCGTACTTTCAGCGTGTGGAGTCAGAATCATTTTTATGTTTATGACTGATCTGCGAAAGGCTGCTGGTAGAAGTTGGATGCGTCGAGCTCAAGACAGGGCGCAATGGCACTCATTAGGGGTGGCCTATGTCCAGCAGTGGACTGCTATAGGCCGATGATAATGATGATGATATGACTGTTGATTTTTGTTTAAGTTATTAACTCGATGCTAACCGTGCCTTCATTTCATATAATAATAACTCCGCAGATTTTGTTTTGTTTTTCGCGTTTATTTGTAAACGCGAAAAACAAAACACTTCTGATAACCTCTCAGAAATTTTCCCGAAATTATAACGTCCCACACAGCGCTAAGTACTACATAAAGCCTTAACTACCATAGATACAAATAAGTAGATACGTAACATTGTTATTAAGGAAAATTTAATACAGCTCGGTTCCTTTGCGCCTCGGATGTGCCGGGGGCAATTAAACCTTAGTTATGACGCCTCGTGGAAAGCTGGAAACATAGGGGTAGCCACCGGTTCAGTTGGAGCAGAGATGAAGGCACCAGCATCGCCAGTGTTGGGCTCATCTTCCCAGTTGGAATGTGCTGAGAAGAATATATGAAAAGTAGGTTACACGGGCAGCGGAGTGTTGTAAGTGTACCAAGTGGTAAAATTAATACAGTAAATTATTGGAACTTTTATGCGTATCATTTAAATCACCACCACCTCGCATAGGGAGAACTGAGATAGGAATAACATCTCATCATTGGTGATTTCGCGGGCTAATGGGGACTGCCTGCTCGCTCCGCTGCGCGTGTTACCTACTTTCAATATATTCGTCTCAGCACATTCCGACTGGGTAGGTGAGCCCAACAGCCAGTGTTAGGAAATACATGTTAATCTGAATTATGTCCTGTCAGTAGTGTAACGAGTTCTAACCTCCATATTTTGAACCCAGCTAACCTTACCTGCCCGTGGTGCACCCTACTGAATAACAAACGGGGCTTTGACGGCCGGCTGATGGCGGCATAGCGCAGCCTCACCCTGACCGCCGACAAGCAACCGCGTCGGTGGAGCTAGAAGACCCTGCGATCACCAACTGCCATGCCTAGTGTGGAGCATATCCCCCTTTTTATAGAGAAGGCCCATATCCAGCAGTGGACGGAACAGACAGGTCTAGGTGTTGATGTTCTGTCAGTGGATATGCGGCGAAAATAGGTATTTATCCAAATCTTTAAATCAAAATATTTGAACAAGTAACGTGGAACGAATAGGTAAACCTGTTTTTACTTTAAAAATAAATTTTATATTTGTGGTGAGAAACTGTGGATTGAAAGAGAAATACACCAAAGTATTACCTAGCTCGATTTTTTAGAAGAAGTCAAATAATTACAATAGCTAGGCTCTTAAATTACAATAATAATAACAAATAATGTATAGTTGAATTATCAAAATGTTGACAGCTTGATAGTTGATACACACAACTATTACATTTTTATTGTTTGATAAATATATAAAGCGTAATTATGAAATAGTTTTAGTAATATGTCTAATAGTACTTCAATATCGAATGAAGAGAACGGAGAACATTTGTGCTCTTATCTGCCTGAGTGAAAAATATTGTCTTCTTGCGTGTTACACAAAGCAGACCTTTGCAGATTTTTTTATTTTTTTTACATTGGTTGGACCTTCGTATGATCACGAACTCACCTGATGTTAAGTAACGTTGTGTTCTAAGATGGAGCACGAAGGTCCAGAAGACACCTATTCACTCTTAACTTAAATAGTCCTGGATTATAGTTATCAACACAGGCCGGTAGAGTTCCAATCATTAGCAATTCGCATAATAAAACTAGAAGAAAATCGCTAAGTGCGAATATGTGGTATATCGACTAAGTTACGATGGTACTGAGCCGTGCGTCTGCTTGTCCTAAAGTGGAATGGAGATGGTAGCATCAGTCCATGTAGAAATCGAATAGAATCGTGTTATTGAAGACTTAAATCTTATGCAGAATGCAATTCCGTGCGTACACAAATTACAGTAGTAAACCATAGCTGACCAAAGGCGAGCCGCAACTTGCAACACGCATCATACATTATACAATTACCTCTACTCCTCTTATAAATGGCTTTATGGAAAATGGAAACCCTTACTTAGGATTTAATGCTAAGCGAAGTCTGTTCAAGCGATTTCCTATAGACTTTTAATACGTTGACTGCTGGCCTCGCAAATGACGCTACGCGATGCACGATGAGGACGTCGTCTTGCAGAATCACATTTGTGTTTTCAGCACTCAAAGTTATACAGTAGCAAGTTGACTCACTTTTAAACATTTACTTGTCAATAATGCTATCAGCTTCTTTGGAGCAGCGAACATGGTAGCTCTCTTAGTCACTGTAAGCTCAACACCCAAACCCAGAACAAATATCGGCACAACATGCCTATAGTCGCTTCAGGCGGTCAAAAATACTAGAATTGGTCACTATTTCTTACGAAAACGAAGATTCACTTTTTAACATTTAGGTACTTGTCAATAATGCTATCAGTTTTCTTCAGATCAGAGAACAATTCTCCTAGTGACTGTAAGCACAAAACCCAAACCCAAAACGGTTCAGGCGGTAAAAAGTAAAAGGTAAAACACTAGAATCAGCCACTAATTCTTAAGAAAACGAAGATTAATAGAAAAAACATTTGTCCTGCAGCGGGAACCCCGCAAGCCGTTGCGTCTCGACCGGCTATTCACCCCCGCGCCGACGTAGCCATAAATATCCAACTAATCATACAGTTGCAAACTGCCCCACGGGAAGGCAATGCGTTGTTAGATCTAATTAAAGCAATCGCACAAGAGCATACATTTACATTACTCTCAGTAGGTGCGAGCGTGGGTGGCTAATACGTGTTTGGTTATGCCTATTGCTATCAAGTGTGTCGTACAAGTTTTCTTTAATGTTTCTGTCTATAGAAATAGCATCATATTCCTTCAGTCCTCCTCCTCGCGTCGTTTTCCTCAATGCTAAGGGTCGGGACCCTTCCCTGGAATAATTTTTGACAGACGATGTTACGCTACCGAGATCTGTTCCTGTGTTTCTGTTCCTGTGTTTCTGTTCCTTTAAGAGCTCAAATGAAGATAGAAAGTTATCTCCGATTGTGATGATTTCATTGTATTCATTATTACTGTCCACTCAAAGCTTAGGGCAATTCAAAGATAATAATTGGTAGAGCACCTAATTATACTGCTGTAGTTATATGGTTATTATAACACAGACCGCTGATGTAGGAACGAAAGCCGCCAAGCTTAAATGGGATTGGGCTCGTCATGTTGGGAGACCAGTGGTCCAAGCTGACCACGGAGTGGTGCCCTGACACAAGGCGACGACGTCGCGGCTGACCCCGAACAAGATGGAGGGACAAGCTCGCTAAATTCTGTGCCTAAGAAGAGGGATGAATGGCTCTCCATTCATCCCTCTTCTGTGCTAAAATGGTCCCACTCTCTAGTGGGGGGAGGCCTTTGCCTAGCAGTGGGATATTGAAGGCTCATAATAATAAAAATTAATAATATTAGAAGGATGACCATAAATACTATATTTAATTAAAGGAAGTTTCCAATCTGTCTGCTAACGTCTGCAATATTTTTTGAACTTAATAGGAATATTTCATTTCGATTCCATGGCTATCTCGAGATATAATAAAAATAACAGCATAAGGCTTATTCAAATTAGTTGCACATTCAACTGTCTGCGCGTTTAATGAATAGCTGCTTGGAGCTGGTCGTTCAACTTGCTATTCCCCGAGAGAAATGTTAAGAACCTCTTGTATAACTGCATCAAGACAATGACTTCTTAAGCTTTTTGAAAATTCCATAAAACTGAAGTTCATAACAGAAGCAAACCAAGACAAGACGTTGATTATTCCAAACGACGCAACGCTCCAGAAAATTTCAAACAAAAGCGCATTGAAGTAACGCGGACGTTGTATCTTGCTTTGTAATCAATGTGGATTACTTTATGTAACAAAAAGTTTCTACCTAATAAAGTAAGTTTTGTCGTATTGGGGCCATATTGCGAGACGTAGAGCCGATAACTTAGAAAAGCTGGCTATCGTCGGCCATGTAGAAGAGACACGTTCCAGAGGAAGATCCCCAACGCGATGGTCTGACCAGCTCAGAGAAAAGGGAACGTCATTCCACAGTGTGGTGCAGATGGCCACAAATCGGAGTCAAATTTCAAGCTGAGATCTTCAATAGCTGCAATGAACACCCACCCTAAGTACTTAAACTGTGTTTTTTTTCTCTCCTACGTTGTCCATATTCCAGAACCTTAGAAGGCGTTGGACGTTTCAAATGGGACACACAATATTACTTTCTTCTAGGGACACTTGCCTAAAAAATCAAGTATAATAGGTACTCGTAGCCACCACACCACACCACACCAAACCAGCCTATATCAGTCCACTGCTGGACATAGGCCTCCCTAAATAAAGGGGGATATGCCCATAATCCCCACGGGCATGCGGGCTGGGGATCGCAGGGCACAGCTTCTCGCACCGCCGACGCTGCTGCCCGTCGGTGGCCAGGGGATGTAGCTGTGCCGATGTAGGCTGTGCTATGCCGCAATCAGCCGGCCGCCAGAGCCCCGTTCGTTGTTTAGCAGGGTGCACGAGGTGCAGGTGAGGTTGGCTTGGGTTCCGAAGATGAGGGTTGCAACTCCATACACCCTGAGGTACCCCAAGGTACTCGTAGAATGCTGTCCAATCCCATACCTACGTACTTTATCTTCAATGTCACATCAGATCACCGCACTGTTCCACGTTGACCTCGTGACGTGGTCATGGGGACAAGCCCTTACTCGTATCATATTGTTAATTAAATAATTATACAGTTTTTCTTGCAAAAAATTGTTTAAATCTTACTCCAATCATATTGGTTTTAAAGGCTTACTCGCATGAAAAACACGACAAAGCCTTCTTCAGACTACTAATCCTTTAAACGGCTTAGCTTGCTCCAAACAGTAACCGAGTACTGTCTACTTCATAATGATATTGTCATCGTAATGCATGCTCATCGCTGTTTCAGTTAGTGCATTTTTTTTTACAAAGTCATTATTAAAAGTTAGGTACTCATAAAACAAAATAAATAAATAATGCTGGACGTTATCACACAGCATCATGAATACATGATGCTTTACAATTTAATTGTATACGGTGCCAATCTTTACGTTACCGTGGCGCCTTATAGTACCTAGGCGCAGTATAGTTTTATAAAATTCACTATCCATTGTTGTAACTAATATAATATAATATATGACGACCTCTGTGGCGAAGTGGGCGAAGGCCCGCCTGAGACGCAGAAGTTGGCGGGTTCGATTCCCGCTGCGGGACAAATGTTTGCATGCTCTGCAGATATTTGTCTCCGGTCTGGGTGTTTTCTGTGGAGTATGTATTTACAAAACAAAAAAAAATTATGTAGTTTATCAATCATGTGGTTCCCATAACACAAGCTCTGCTTAGTTTGGAGCTACATGATGCTGTGTGGTAACGTCCAGCATTATTTATTTATTTATTTATTCATTATTTAAAACAAAACAAACATCTTCACGACTCTTTTCCTATTATGGATATCTTCAGATATTGCTCAGTACGTAAATCTATTTAGGATACCTTAACGGGGGTAATCAGAGGCAAGTCCAAACATTAGGTTCGATACATGCCCACTTTTACCAAAAGGTGTGCTAGTAGAATCGCGCAACAGAGGTCAGAATGCGAATCACGCAGATCGTGGCTGGAGGCTGTCCTTCACTATTCATGCTTCTTCACACAAAAACTTGTTCCACCCAACGGTTGCCAGCCCAATGCCACTTAAGGATAATTAAGGCAATGTAGTCTATAATTTGGATTCTTAAAATTGAGAAGCTTTAAATTGCAATAAAATTGGTCTAGCTAACAAATCATCATCATCATTATCATCAGCCTACAGCAGTCCACTGCTGGACATAGGCCTCCCCTAATGCACGCCAATGCACCCTGCTCTCAAAAAATATATCTACAAGAATCCAGATTTTTTTTCTATAAACCATAACAAAGTTCAATTGTATGCTCTATTCAAACGTCTCTAGTATATGAAATTCTAAGCGGTTCTAGTAGCTCCCCGGACAAGTTTCAGCGGGTTCCGTGATGCCGAGTTTCTTAAAACCTAGTTTATTTGTGTAGAGGCCGCATAAAACCGCGTTTCCCGTGGGCATAGGACGGGCGAGTGCTGTGTTTGCTGCGGGACAGTGAATTTATGAATTTACTTCTAATCCATTTTACTGCGCCCTCACTTATGCGCCTAGTACACCTAGAACAAGTTGTACAATTTGAAAACATTCATATTTTACGCTTTTCGAGCTATATTTTAATCTTTAAAGTACCTTTTTTCATTAATTACCTACCCAACTGGGTTGAGTGATAAACATTGCAATCTGCAAGAATTTACAGATTACATTACCTACGTTGTTCGATTAGTTTCTATTAAAACCAGTTGCGTAATTTCTAAAAAAACGTACATTATAATTGAGGTCGAAAACGAAAACTATGAATGTTTCCGTATTTTGACTCGTTGAACTCTTACTAGGGGTATAGAACACCGCAAGGCGATCAGTAAATTAAGATTGATCCTTTAAATTAATTTCATTGAATATCGGTGTTTCGATGTTTTATTTACGGTCATACAAACATCTTACCTATCCTGCTGCTGGAATATCTTGGGCGTGATTCTGTTGCTGCTATAAGACGTAAGAATAAAATTATATTCTAAATATTTTAAAATACTATAGCAGGTATCACTTATTAAAATATTAGTTCTAGTAGACACTTCACTACTACAACTAAGGCCGAGCGGTCTTCGTAAGATTTCCTTTATCCAGTTAGATTCCGACTAGTAACTGGTAGTGGCTGATTCTGGATTAGTAGCTCAGAGTCAGCATTTTAGACGAGTAACTGGCACAGTTAAAAGAAGTCTTCTCGCCGATGCATACGATTCTGAATTCTGTAGTTCCTGTCTACGTTCAGATACTGAGCAGTATTTTTCTTTATAATGACACAGTTTTATTGAAGTGCAGATAAGTTATGGTCAGTAAACACACAGGACGTTACGTTTTAGAAGCAAATACTTTTTATTAGTTTTTGGCGAGCTAGGTTAGTTTAGATATCAGATAGGTACTGTTGAATTTTGTAACCGTTAGTAAATAGATATAATTATTGCAAAAATACTTGCCTACGTATTTTCGAAATATTACCTTAGTAATCTTTTACACATTTCACTTCAAGAGATATAAACTTTTTTTTTGAAAAATTTATAGTATTTTTAATATTTGTATAAATTAAATTGCACGGCTGAGTTGGGTAGTTATACAGTGAAACCTAAAAAATTATGTAACACCTTGTTAAAAACCTGTATTTCATGCAATAAATGATACTTTTACTTTTACGTTTAATCCACAACTCATCCACACAAGCCTATTTCAGTCCACTGCTGGACATAGGCCTCCCCGAATAAAGGGTTGGGGATTGCAGGGCACATGTTATCGCACCGTCGACGCTGCTTCCCGTCGGCGGCCGGGGGATTTAGCTGTGCCAG
Organism: Horisme vitalbata; assembly: GCA_951804965.1. Classification (NCBI taxonomy): domain Eukaryota; kingdom Metazoa; phylum Arthropoda; class Insecta; order Lepidoptera; family Geometridae; genus Horisme; species Horisme vitalbata. The sequence goes on from OX638096.1 coordinate 3,173,480, forward strand.
TGTTGGCTGCGTTATGCCGCAATCAGCCTGCCGCCAGAGACTCGCTTATTAGTTAGGAGGGTGCACCACGTGCAGGTGAGGTTGGCTTGGGTTCCAAAGATGGGGGTTTCATGTTTGTTATATGTATATGAGATTTCGTTCGTGATATATCATACTTATCATACATAATATTATAAATGCGATAGTTTGTGTGCGAGTATGATTGATTCAACGTTCTTAGCGGATCATCTTGGATAAGCAACGCTCCTCCCGTTCACTACTTGGATGGGTGACCGTTTAATGACATTTAGAATCCGAGCGTTAGTGTGTTTCGGTCTGGGAAGATATCCCCGTACCGTAGGTACCTAGATAGTCCGCTTGACACGCAGAACTATGCGGGTTAGATTCTTGTAGCGGGACAATTATTTGTATGATCTTTAAATATTTCGCCTTACTTAAACCAAAGAAATGTAGGTAATTAAGTTGCAAAATAGTTGTATATATTGTTATGTGTATGTATGTGTATATGTATGTGTATGTGTATGTACACATACACATACACATACATATACATACATATTTGTTTAAGAATTGTATTAGTAAAGTGGTTCCCTTATCAGAGTCTTTGTTTACGCGGGGGCTATATTGAAGTTGCTGTTTTTGTGTTTTGTGGGACATTAATGCCTAGTTAGACAGGGTATATACAATATTATATCTATATTATTTAGTAAAAAGTAAAATGTTCTATTTAAGTGTTATTCATAACTAGGTTAGTAAAAGTGCGGAACAATAAGCGAATGTGAGTACCAATACAAACCAACTCAGGTTTTTTTTGGTACAACAAGTGTTCAATGTAAAAAAAAACTTTTTATGGAATAAATGTATCTATCTATCTATCTAACTCAACTCCGTAACAGCAGAACAGATTTGGATTAAATTTGGAATATACACAGTTTGTGACCTGGATTAACACATATGCTACTTTTTATTTCGGTGTCATGCAAGCGTAGCCGAGGGCGGAAGCTAGTCTAATATACCTACATACACACAGTAATTTTTACTATTGCGGTCACCATCGTTTTCCAATTTTGTTACGTACCTACTCAAGTTATTTTGTTCCAATAAAACAATTTGATTTGATTTGAGTCAAATTTCATAAAAATAATCATTTTTTTCAGGGAATGTGAACATACAAAAATATACAGAGGCTCATAGTTAAAAATACCTTACAGACTAACATACATATTTTATATACTACAAACTACATATTAACCTATGTGGAAGGATTTCGCTTCGGTGCCGCTTCCCCAAAGCGTCAGTAGACGATACCCACTGGCCAAAAATTCGTGTGCATGAGTACATCCTTGTGCTTCGCCAGAATCTGGGAGTGTAAGACTTGAGACCAGTATTTCTACTGCTCTTCAGCCTCTGAAGAGACATTCGGACAGACCCCTGACACCGAAAATGATTTTCAACAAACCTTCTTCCGGTCTTGTGCCTTCTAAGTATAATAATTGCAATGTAGAGGCGAGCACCAAGTAGTTAATTTAGTATGTTATGCTAAGCAGTCAGCTTGCCAAGTGATCCTATTAATTAATCCCGTTCGACTGGTAATGGTTTGTGCAAGGGATTACGGTCAATAGGATACCTAGTAACTAAGCTGTTATACAGGGTGTCTAACAATTCCACTAATATGATGTCCATTACCACTAAAATATAAAGGCAAACAATCGGATGTGAAGATACTCGTATGTTTGTTACTGCTTCACGCCAAAAGTACTGAACACATATTATTTATATTATTATACAAATTTAGGAAAATTTTGTAAAAGTTATTGATTTTGGTAATTCAAATTGCAATTTGAAGCTTTTTGATTGCCCATCCGTGTACTTTTCTTATCTGCGAAACTACAGTCAAATGTCACAATTTCATGAATCGGGTCACTATACTCGATCAGGATAACAAACATTTTCAATGTTAAAACTATTGATATCTATTTTTAAGCACACGATAATACCTCCACAGACTCCCCTGTGAACGAAACAAACGCTTTCATTCAAGATTGCGTCGACTGTCGAAACTTATTTGCATAAGCTAAACCTGAAATGGAGCGAAAAACGTGGAACCCAGTTCGGCCCGTAATCCTATTGTAATTTCGGCATCTCATTACGAAACGATCGGCTCAGAGTGTTGATATTCATGTTGAGGGACAGTCTAATTGCGAGCTTGTTATACGGTGTAATGGTTTAAAATAGTAGTAATGTTTATGATGATTGGTGCTTCCATCATTTCATCGTCTTGTACCTGCTCTTATTCCACGTTAAGTGGGAGGTCGGCACGACATGTATTCACCCTCCATTTCCCTCTATCACTAGACATCTCGACACTCACTCTTTTTTCGAAGCGCTCGTGGCTTACTTACTTACTTCGGTGATCTTGGTTTCGGTGTTGCAGATCATCTTGGTAAAGCAACACTCCACCCGGTCACTACTTGAATGGGAGACAGTTAGTGGCGTTTACGTCTGAGAGCTTTCGTGCTTCGGAAGGTACGTTATTATGTTGGTCCCAGTTTTCCAGTCGTAAAGCCATGTCGAAGGCCGTCAGACGACCTAAAAACTCTGACGCCAGAGTTGGCCACTAGCTCATATGAAGAAGTAAAAGAAGTTACTCATATCATCTTTCCCACAATTCATCCATCTTCATCTGCCAGCACATCCGTCCTCAGGCATGTACCTGTAATTTAAAATGAAACATTAAATTCTGATAAAGAAACGTAGGTAGCACAGAATAGTATAGTGGTTTATGTATTACATTTTTTACTGATAAGTATGGGCACTTTTGGAGACCCAAGAGAAAACCTCTATCAAAGATGAGTGTGATAATAGCATTTGGGAACGCGTCTCGGCTCTGACCGAATGATTAGCAAAAGTTGCCTATACTAGTCTGTAGTAGACTAGGAGGACTATGCGGTTGAAACATCTTTTAGACGCAGCTAGAACTCTTTAAAATAGTTAAATCTGTTTTTAGCACGTCTACTTACTAAAATCTCATTTGACTACGGGTATCCTTATAGCTTCGCGTCATGCCCAAATAACGGTATGCGCTGTATTTTCAGCAGCGTTAAATTGATTATTTTACCTATTTCGGACGAAATAATAGCTTGTGCAAAATTATTTTTATTGTAAAAAAAAATCAAAGGAAACTCGATTGAAATTCGAAATACAGCAGAAAACATGGGCCTTTTTGCATTTAATCTCGATGATTAATACAGTGACTAGTGGTAACTTTTACTCGCTGACCGTTACGCTGTTCTGCCTGGGACATGGTTAGATGGAGTAGGCTAGTCCAGCACCTATACCATCCTCTCAGCCTAGTCGGCCTTACGCGCAGGAAAGACGTAGTCAAAATGTCTGGAGCTTAGTAAGCCGCCTTTGTTCATAGGCTTCCTCTGTCATTTTTCCTTTGGTTTTGTCGTGTCACTTACACTTTTTGAAACTAAATATCCATTGATCTACGGCCGAGATTCGAACCAACAACCTTCGGTACGAAAACCGGGATACATCTTACTAGGCCAACACGGCTCACTACAGAGCGCAGAAAGATTAGCACAAAAGAGACTGTTAAAAACTTTCATTACAGTTTTGCACTAATGGTTATTATAACCATTACGAGCTCAGGGTGCATAGGAAAGCACTTTAGGATAATCTCCAAATCTGAAGCACCTACGTAAGATCCAGATATTGCAAGTGTTATTCTAACAAAATCCCCGGAAACTATCGTGGAGACTGTTTTTACAAAATACTTAGATTTTAAAATATTTTTAAGTGAAACGTACGAAACGTTATAAAATTTTCCTATCTTTGAGGCTAAATACAAGTGAGTTATATCAGGAACTGAATTTCAGAATAGCTTTTGTTAGTGCAATATGCCAGAAGCTTCCCTTTTCAAGTCTCTAAAACGTACCTACATAACATACCACCCACAGTCACATACCTTCATAACCTTGACCCACACTAGGACTCTCCTTTTACGTAGGTGTCGGAAACAGAGACCAAGATAGCGATAATAACAAATATCTACCTAGTATGCAAACATTTGTCCCACCAATAGCAGGAATCAAACACTCTTGTGTCTCAGCCGTCTATCAGCCAGTCGCAGTCATCATCTTCATCATCATCATCAGCCTATAACAGTCCTCTGTTGGACATAGGTCTCCCCTAATGAGCAACATTGCGCCCTGTTCTCAGCTCGGCGCATCCAGCTTCTACCAGTAGCCTTTCGCAAATCGTCCCTCCACCTACCTGAAGGAGTCCTACACTACGTTTGCCGAGCCACGGTCTCCACTCAAGAACTTGTTTACCCCAACGGTTATCTGTTCTGAAATCAGTCGCAATAACAAAACAATTGGAAAATTACGTCGAGTTTTCTCGTCACCTATACCGCAATGTTTGAAAACGAAAGTTTTCAATCAGTGCGTCCTACCCGTCATGACATACGGAGCCGAAACGTGGACACTCACAGTACGGCTAGTCCACCAGTTTAAAGTCGCTCAGCGAGCTATGGAACGAGCTATGCTCGGAGTTTCTCTGAAGGATAGAATCCGCAACGAGACTATCCGACATAGAACTAAAGTTGTCGACATAGCTCAGAGAATAAGTAAGCTGAAGTGGCAGTGGGCTGGCCATATCTGCCGAAGAACCGACAACCGCTGAGGCAAACGAGTTCTTGAGTGGAGACCGCGGCTAGGCAAACGTAGTGTAGGACGCCCTCCGGCCAGGTGGAGTGACGATTTGCGAAAGGCTGCTGGTAGAAGCTGGATGCGTCGAGCTCAGAACAGGGCGCAATGGCGCTCATTAGGGGAGGCCTATGTCCAGCAGTGGACTGCTATAGGCTGATGATTATGATGAAACAATTTACTTACAAATATTTTGATATTTTAGATGCAGCACCGGTCCGTAGCTAATGCTTTTGCACAGTCAGCGTGTGACGTTTCGAGAAACGCGAGGACATTTTTCAATCAGCCCCGGTCGCAGCGTCCACATGCCGAAGTCGACAGAAAACTGCGATTCACTGTTCCCTCTCGATTTTAATGGAATTCTGCGACGCTGAGCGATGGTGCCCGAGCATTACACATACCTAAGTGGTAGTTCTTGAAATAGATCACGTGATAAAGTTAGCTATGTGAAGTAAATGTTCGGAGACACTACCTATGTTTGCCTAAGTTTGCTGTGTTAAAGCAGATTGACTTGATTTTTATAGTGCTTATTTCTTTGGCCTTTAGTTTTACTGTTTATGTGTTTAACTAATGTAAAAAGAAAATTATATATAATATATTTTTAATTCGTTAACTTTAGATTCAAATTATTTTTGGTGTACTTAGTATACAAATAAAGGTCCGCCTGTTTTTAGAAGGGTTGGTTAGACCCCGGTTATTTCTGTTAAAAATCTTGCTCACATTCATCAATCATACTCGCAGATAAAAACGTTTTTTAGAACCGTAACTATGTTTTTGTCGCAGAAAATTATCCTAATAGCCGGTATCTATAAGACTTGCTCCTTCATTGGAATCTTTTAAAACATGTTTTTTACCTTCATCAATTCACATCAACGGCTTAGCTAAATAGTATATTATTGATAATTTTGGCTTTGAAACTATATTTATACTTGATCTATTATAATAATAGGCTAATTTCTAAATTATATTTAATCGTATAATTTGAATGTTTTTTTAATATCTAGTATATCTAATACAGGTTGGTGATTACTTTTTGTATTTTATGCACCACCACTCAATTCTTTTAATTATATTCTTTCTATTCTTAGGTTGTCTGGAACAAATCGCTTTAAGCGATAAGACTGCCCATTGTACCTACATAACTATTTCATTTCTCTGTTTTTGAAAATTTTTGGTTTTTAATTGGTGTTGCGTGCGATAAAGAGTTCATTAATCTATCTATCTAATTTAAGACATAATCTGCCTTATTCCAATACGATGACTAAAGATAGTCTATGTTTAAATCTGGTAATCTCTCAGTATCATAATAACTGATTCAAACCTAGACTATCTTTAGTCTTCCTTTTGGAATAAGACAGCATATCTCTATCCTTACAAAGTCACGAAAAAAGCATTTGCTTTACAAGGCTCTACGTATAATGTCAGGTAGTAGTTGGCACAACTATCCTGGCCGCTCATTAGCCCGCGGTCACGTCTCTGCGCAGATTGTCTTAATGTCTCCATCCCTGTGCAGACGTGATCTTTTTGAATTATGCCCTTCGATTTCCCGTCTGCGCCAGGACCGGCTGTGGTTTGGACGTGGGAACGTGAGTATAGCGGGTATTGGAAATGTGGGATTGAATAGGATCCCGGCAAGAGGCTTACCTCTGTATTTGGGATTGTGTTCTGAAATGGTGGAGTAATTCGGATTTACGTTCTCTACTTACTCGTATAGTAGGTTGGATATAATTAGGTGTAGATGTCGATGTTTTTATTCTAATTAAAATTTGAGAAAGGCATGAGAATTACTGGTAAAAACTTTAAAAACAATTTGAGGACTGACTCTGGGTAGGTAATAGGTATACTTAAAAACAGCTCTGCAGCTCTCTGCGGCATACTCAGTATGCTTTTAGTATCATATTAATTCCTGTTTAAATTGGTATTTTTGGTTAGCATTGCTCAAATAAATTCCGTATTTACAATTGAAATAAAAATAAAGATAGCCAAAGAGCAAAATAAATCTGTACAAAAAGCTTACACATTTGTTTTGTTGAAATATCGACGCGGCTTAAAAGTTTTATCGTAAAATACTTTTGCAAGTAAATCTATTGACTGATTTATATTAAACGTTTATTGTGTTCCCGTTTTAATAAACCAAATGACAGCCGATACTCTATTTTAATATTTTTTACCGAAAAATAGTCAAGCGTTTGACCACTATCACACTGAAACGAGACGTGAAGATTTCGTATAAGATGGAGCACGCTTTCCTAGAAGGAACCGAAATTCATTCATTATTAAAGTGTATGGTAGTGTATCAATCATGTGGTTCCCATAATACAAGCTCTGCTTAGTTTGGGGCTACATGAAGCTGTGTGATAACGTCCAGCATTATTTATTTATTTATTCCTACCTATGGGCTGCACCTGGTTCATACAAGCGCAAGGTCGATGCAAGTTGCATAATCAAAAAAAGGCACACCAGTGAGTCGAAAACAGCTGATGATGCTGATGATGATGATGTAGCCCTAATTCGTCTTTTTCTTCTCTAGTATATTTGATAAATGGCGTAGGACCTATTTCTCAATGTATAAATTAAGCTACAACGTTTTACAAGCTGTTATTAAACTTACCTTGTTTCTAAGAGGTAGATAGATAGATAGATAGAAAACTCTTTATGGTACTCACACCAACATAGACAAATATAACTATAAACAATAACAATAATGAAAGTACAATGGGCGGTCTTATCACTTAGAGCGATCTCTTCCAGACAACCTTTGGATGGACTTGATTTAAAAGACTGTAGCAGACGATGGTGTTATATCAATAAACACATACATCTTATAATCCATTGCGGACTAGGAAAAATGAATACGTTATTTAATATAATTATTCATAAACATAAATATCTACTTGTGAAAAATAGATACTAATAAATAATAAATACATACTAATAGATACAATTCAATAACTAAAATAAACTAATAGATACAAGTAATTAAAATAAATAAATAATATACTCTAAAAACAGATGAAAGTTTCATTTCAACCGTCTTGTGAAGCGGATGAAAAAAATTGAAGAGAAGCTTTTTAAAGATAGGCAGAGATTGAGCAGTTCTGATGCTGACATGATGAGGTATTTCAATTTTATCTGGTACTTCTAGTTTTCAAATCGATTCGCATGTTATAAATGCGATCTACATATCACTGCTTTTTCATTTATAGGAACCTTATTTACGATCTTTTACAAATTTACGATCTCTTAGAAATTGTTGTAGGTACGCGTGTGTACTTTATTTTATGTAATAAATTGTCAAGCACCTATTTATATCACGAGGGCTATAACCTATAACTAAGTTAGTAAACATCGATCACTTTCAAGCCATTTGAATGGAATATCGGCTTACAATTTAATGGTTATTTTCGGTAAACAAACTATGGATAACTGAGATTAATTATTGATGGATTATGACGGAATTTATAGCGTCAAACATTTTATTGCGTATCGATTTATTTGGTCAACCAACTTTTTTATAGAATGCAGAGATTACATTGACAAAGAAAGTATGAAGTACCAACGTTTGTTTTTTTGAAAATGAAAAAGCGGGGTTCGTGTTGGGCCTTATTTGAGAAGGTAGAACAAAAACAGTTTGGATGTGAATGCTTGTCATAACTTTGTTAATATAATTTGCATTAAAACATAGCTACTGTTGTTGCAAAACGTATTAAAAATGTACTTACCATTGTTACCTTAATGCTAATTTAACTATTTTTGAATCTTCATCACAACTTTGAGGAGGCAATCTAATTGACGATAAAAATATTAAGATAGTTGGTTAACAATAAGATAAATAAAGTTGATTTTGGCACAACAAAACAAGTAGGTAGCTAAGTACATAGTACTGAACGAACAATGCACGTGCTAGCCCAAGTTTCCAGACTTTGCCTGGAAACTAGGGCTAGCGGAGGGTGCATGTGTTAGACAAACATGCAAAGTTTGTTTGTAGGTTTATAACTCGTAGGTTACTTGAGAAGAGAGCGTAGGTAACTACCCATTATTGTTGTGTTAAGATGTTTCTCCCATGGATGTCATATGAGGCAAGGATAACACCAGGGAATGGATTAATGGCTCATTACCGATGACTCATTGTAACACTTTATATACTTACATTAGATTATTTTACTTTATTCTCGTTACTAAACTCCTTTTACATTTTTACCTATAAATGCGTGCCTAACTATGAAACTTTCGACTTTGTTGTAACTTATAATAAGTACTTGTACGCTCACTGTTTATTTATAACAATCATAATTTAAAAATGTAAAATGTATTATGAAGAAAAAATCTTTTGAAAGTAAAGTTCTCTAACCATATTGTAGAAGTGCAAATCTGCAGTCTTGTAAATTGACGTTCTTTGAATTTCGACAGATGAAATGACAAATATTGCAAATAAAGGTCCGGTGCCTTTTCGATGTGCAACCGAGTTAGTAAACAAGAAAGATTTTTTTTTAAAACAAACCGACTTCAAATAAATCACTTCTTACTTATTGCGCTAAAAAAATTTGAAAATTGGTTCACAATTGACGGAGATATTGGTGATCATAGGGCGAAAATTACAAGTGAGGATGAGGTTTTTTGAGTTTTTTGGGAAAAGTACCAATCCCTCAGGAATAAAATTTATATGGGACCACCTGTGAAATCCTCTTTTAAACAAAAAAATAATTTTGAAAATCGGTCCACAATTGACGGAGTTACCTATAAATACCATAAAAAAAAGGTTCCGACGAATTGAGAACCTCCTCCTTTTTGAAGTCGGTTAAATGAGGCATCAGAGGCGATACTGATGATACTGATGATACTGATACTGAAATTCTCTTCTTCTTTGAAGGACCCCATGTCGTAGCACTGAGGGAAAACCGCATAAGGGAGTTCGTTCCACAACTTTCACGTAAGCGCCAGGAAAGATCGTATTAAAACAATATAGTACTTATATAAAATAAGACAATGATGAGGTAGGTACCTACTCAATATGAGGCTAAAATCTTGCTGTGGACTTTTATAGGCTGGATAATAAAGAAGACATATAAATAGGCAACTATAAAACGCTCGGTTATTCTTCTCACCGTTGTTGTATTCTACTTTGCAAACGAGACATAACATTGTTAAGGTATTATGATAATAGGCAGAATACCAGCCACGATAGGACCGTAAGCCTCTGCCTGGGGTAAACTTTTTCAATTAAAATGGTTTTATGGCGACCAGCAGACAGCCAGAAGTGGCTGAGCAACCCGGCTACTCGAATATAACGCCGCTGGAAACGAAATATTCAGTATTTTTTAATTTTGGATAGTCAGGTTTCTTTACGCAAGTATTTTTTAGGTAAATTAAGGAAAAAAACCTCGCATTGTATTGTATTAAAAATAACTTAATTTCGTTTTTAATAATAAAGCAGAAAGCAGCACAAACAAAGATAGAAGTGACACCAAGCTTTATTGTCATTTAGCTTGGCGGAAAAGCTTTCAGGACAATCAAATTGTGAAACAGTCGTAGTATACAAATGTCACTAACTCGGACGTAACGAAGCAGGAAGTTTGAAATGAGTTAAAAAAATATGATTTACTAACAAGTATTATAAAATGTGTTGATGTATATTAGAAACATGAGATGCTCAACTTCTAATGACGCCTAGGCACTATAAACTCTTGTGTAGCAAAGCTATCTAGATAAAACGGTTACTGCTCTGCACGTGGGAAATAGTTTCCCATACTATTTTTCAAGGGAAATTGTTTCAAGTTAACTTAATCTTGTTGGTTTTCGTAACAGGTGGGAGATTGTGAGATGGGATCGAAAATTGCTGGTTATAGAGCAAAACCTTAGAATTCATAATATTACTGGAAGTATAATTTCCACCAGCATTAGTAGGTGCCACTAGGAATCTCTGGTAAAATCCGAAATAAAAATACTTAGACAACGTTATACCAACTATAAGGTTAATCCAGGCAAAAGAAACCCTTCCCTCTTCTCTTACATCGACATTCTCCTACGCTATTTTACCGACTTCAAAAAAGCAGGAAGTTCTCAATTCGTCAGAATCTTTTTTTTTTATGTATATTCACCGATATCTCAGGATTGGCTCAGACTTCAAACAGATTATTATATTCTAAGTACATATAATTACGTTTATTTTTCACTTTTTAGGGCTTGTTTTTTTTAAGTCGGTTTAATTTATTTGATTGACTAACTTCTCCTCGAGTAAAATTAATTAAACTTCAATGCATTGTATAACACGCTTAGCCTAGAAAATAATAAAAATAAAAATATGGTAAATAATATGATACCTACTGTGCTGCTTGATTCAAGTGTCAATCAATAATATTACTTCAAGTGGCATGTTGCCACTTGAAGTAATATTATTGATGTGTTTCACATGAATCTCAATCTATTTATTGCTTCCTGTTTATTATGCCTCATTGAATGTTGCTTCTTAAACGTTGTGGCTTTAGCTGTTAGTTTTTGAGTTTATGAAATAAATAAATATAAATAAATTACAGTGCTCAATAGGAGGAGTGGAAGGAAGGAGGGAAGCCTTTGCCCTACAATAGGGCAAACTCAGGCTTATAATAATAATAAAAATATAAATATTCCTCGTGTCGATGATGATGAAGAAATTCAATCTCTTTTAGGCGGAACTTACAAATTATTTGAATGCAGTACTCGAGCAATCTTCGAGAAAGCAATCCCAAGTCTTAAAGCGGTGCTCTCGAAGTAGCGATAAACTCGGTGAGAATAAAGACATTACGGCAAGCTGCCGCCGCATACAGCCTGCTTGCTAATGAGCCTAGTGCAGGTAGAGAACGGATATATTTTGAAAACTACAGAGCCTTCCTCTGCGAAAGGATTAAGTCTTATATTCACTAGGCAACATTTGAGGAGCGACATGTTGCGCAACGTTGCCAGATGACACGCAACATGACGCGTCATCTGGCGTCGTTACTCAACATGTAGCGCCTCAAATGTTGCATAGGCTCTAGCACCTGACAGAAACATAGTTTTGACCCCCTATTCGACACTATTAAAGGTTACTATTAAACATACTCAGGACTAGAATAACACCCACTCTAGTGATCTAGGCCGCAATTTGATGCCTTGCCTGTAGACCGTCCAGCGATACGGGCCCATATCTATTCTGTGACACTGACAAGTGATGTTAAGAAGGCTTATTACTCCTTTTTTTATAGCAGATAATCGATTAAAATCGAATAAACTACTTTTTGACGAGTAAGAATGCCGTGTATATCAAAGACTAATTTTTTCAAATAACTTTTCTCTTGACACTAACTAGTCGATGTCATTTTGAGAATAAATTTCTTTAAGCCTAGACATGATCGAATAGAAAAAAATATTTTTGGACACAGAGAAAAATAAGTGTTGAAAATTTTCGTCATCATCATCATTATTTATAGGATTTTTGAAGACATCTTAAAAATAATTTATCGTAGGTATCAAAAGAAACCGACGAGCACGGAGTAATTATGGGGGAGACTCCCCAAGTGTCAATATTGCGACCCAAATATCTTTAATCCTGCTCTCCTAAACGTAAAAGTAATTCATTTAAATTGTTTTTATGATACTTGAAGATGGAACAAGTACATGGCCCACCAGATGTTAAATGGTAACCATTACCTATCACAAAGCATTTCATCGTAGATCACTTTTTTTAACATGCTCTACGATGCAACGCCCTTCGTCCATCAACTTGAGGCATAAAGATGATAAGCCTCTTGTGCCAGTAATTTCACCGGCACCCACACCCTTCCCCCCGAAACACAGCACAGCTGCTTCACGGCAGAAACGGCATGGTGGCAGTACTTCCCCTGACAAGCCCTCCACAAAGAACTTTACTACTACTATCTAGTTGATAGTTGTTTGTTAAGTTTTTAATTTTATGAAGATAACATGAGACTATTGAATACATATGAAAAAAAATATGGGATTCCAAAAAAATACAATATTACGAGTTCATTCCCACCTCCATCTTTAGAACATAAGCAACCACACCTACCCGTGGCAACTTACCAATTAACGGGGTAATAATCGGGACTGTTGCGGCCAGTGGATTGCGACAAACTGATTGTAAGTTTCACAAGACCAATGCAACAACTATTGGAAACCCAACCGGTTCTTTTATTCATAAACTTTCAAGAAACTTCAGATGTAAAAGAAATGCATAAAAGAAGCCAGATAAATCAATTTGATTTGATTTAAAGGCTCCACTTGATTGATTCAAAAAGTTTTTTGAGACTTGTTTAAGACTGTGACTTTGTTCGTCTGATAATTTCATTTCTCATGTTAGGTATGAAAGTCAGCTAATAATATCCACTAGCCCCCCCCCCCATCCCCCCTCCACCCCTCCAAAAAATTGGCTGCTGTTTATCATCTAAGCTTCGCAGCGAGTAAATCCCGATTTAGCATCGTGGGCTCCCCGTACTTTACTTAGGACACGTACATCGAATGGACGAATCTCGCCTGCCAAGACAAGCCCTGCTTGGTGAAATATCGGATGGCAAGAGAACTGTGGGAACACCCAACACACAGACTAGGAAAAAGTGGCTGCGGATAGACAAATGGAAAAAATGCGACGGTCAAAAACCTCACGACCAGACCTGGTTTGCCTGACAAGCAGACATAAGAACGATACGGCATACCAGAGAAACGAACACCCCGCCGCGCCGTCCTTCGCAGCATATACCTGCACTAAATGCGCCTATCCTGTATAGTCCCGTATAGGCTACATAGCCATCGAAAATTTTTCCACCAAAACCACGGACTTAGATCGTCTGCAATAGACGCATAGGCCGATGAATGACAATGTTCAGCAGTGGACGGCTATAGGCTGATGATTATAATTATGATCCACCATGCGCATTGGAGTACAGGCCCACAGCCACAAAGTAGCATAGTTAATAATCCAGAGTGCAGTATAACGGTAGATAGATGTTGATGCCATGCTAATTATTTAAAATAATTTTCGCACGCGCTGATGAGCGAATTGAAATTGCTGACCGCATCCCAAAGCATTATGGTTTCAACATTGAATGTGAATTACTTCAGGGATTTCCAACAGAACCACTTATAATTTGGATACCAACTGCATATTTCATGATAGCGTGTGATGACGTGATAGCGTAGTGGGAAGTAGTCTGAGTGCCGATCCGAAAATAATGGATTAAAGTCCATGCCGCACTATACATACAGAATAAGTCTTAATTTTTAGAAGAGGGTTACGCATTATAATTTTGCACTTAGTTATCACCTAGTAATATTTTTGTACCTTGAGCTACATTTTTTAAACTCTGCTTAGGATGGGCTTTTGTCACTCGTTAAACACAACGGTACAATATCAGCCTAAAGCTAGAAAGAAAGAATTAGGTATCTAGATAATCTTCTACGAGTAAGACCCCAGAGTCGGACAGAAGAACACTGCGAAACCATGCGAAAACTATATCGGATGCTTCTAAAATAAGCGACAGACACTCACTCAGTATCTTCAAATAGTAGATTCAAAAATAGCCGAGGACAATACACTCGAATTGAACGGCGAAAGAACTCAATAAGGATAAAGCTGTTTGCTTTGAAAAGGACTTTTTCGTTACTTTCCAAACAATGCGGAGTAGCAATATAAAGTAGGTAATCCTTACAAACCTCTTTGTTTGATGAGGGTTTTCATGAACTTTTACATGATTTTACGGATTAAGACGAGTGGATGGAATGATTTAAGGAAGTATTTTTTTTTCTGTTTGTTATATTTATGTACCTGCTATTCTACTAAGTTCTTGCCTTTAATATGATTACCACACTAAACGAAGGATCACTATCGGATAGCGTTTGGATGGACATCATGCGAATTGCACTCCCCCTGAAGAAGACCTTGGATAGTCATCACAACCTATCTATGGTTTTTGTTGAACTAACTTTCCGTTCCATCAAAAAGTTACCTCGTTAGATAATTTCAAATTCTTGTAAAAGAATGAATTTGATTCGGAATAATTTTGGTTTATTTATTTTGAATGCGCTCTAAGCTCTACTTTAGTGAAACAACAGTCAAAAGCACTCGCAACAGCCTACCATTCCTATTTCCATACAATCGCATTAAGTCACTTGTAAATAAATAACAAAAACTTCGGATCTGTATACATTTCACGTTAAGTCGATCGATGGGAACGCATCGATTGGAAACGAACGAAGTTTCGGGACCAGTAAATATTGTTCGACGTGCCGCAATCTGTTTAGTATCCAGACTTACAGAGTGGAATTGTTTTTTGACATTTTTGTGTGACATTTTTCTAAAATATTAAGCCTCCATGATCCGACACATTTCGTATATTTCTGATTCGGCCCGTTCTAGTTCTGAAATGCCAAATTACCTGATTTTTTTTCAATCTACAATTTGAAAAAGAAAACCCCTAAAAGAAAAGCAACTACCGAAACATACTATAGAAATCCAACTAAGTTTTTGTAACTTTGCAATATTTCATCCTAAGCCCTTTGGGATTGTTTATTGAAAATAAATCAAGTTGAGTTTTCTTTCCAATTCGTGTTTAAGCAGGGGAATGTCAGGTAAAATTTTATCGCTTTCATCACAAAAATATTTTCTGTAATCAAATAATGCTACTCGAAAAGCACGAATACGATTAACTTACAAATCTCAATACACCAATTGGAGCTCAAATTAACATCTACTTTGATCCGAAAACATGAAATTGAATCAAAGGAAATATTTTTGAGAATTTGAGAGTAACGTTGTTCCTGTATTTAATATAAAATCTGCCCAGTATTTATTCTGTGGCTCAAACGTTTGTATAACGATTGATTGATATTAAAAGTTTACATTATTTTAAACTATCTAAGTAAGACTTTGAAATTCATTTGAAATTAAATCAAGTCAATAAAAGGCACAAACAAAATACAATCTAGTTTATTAAGTTCGAGAAAACTTAGTAAAATCCCATAACTTTGAATAAGTATATTATGAAAGTAGGATATATATTACAACTTATAGGTTACAACGAAGTTATAATTTTATCTAATAAAGACTGACATAGTTTTGACAAGTCTAGACTAATAAATATCTACGAACTGCATCTAAATCGACCTATAACGCATATATATGCGTTGTAGGTATACCTTCAACGCAGTGCCAGTTAAAAATGCATCTAGTAGTCTAGGAAAATTAGGGGTTTCACCTCGGAATGAAAAATAGTCGGCTATAAATTAGTATAAAGCTTTATTTGAGCACCCTAAAACTTGTCTCAAAACCTACTTATCGTAGGATGTTAGCTTACACTGCGCGCGCTTTGCCTCGAAAATGGTTCAAGATTTTAAAAAAGGTATAAACAAAAGTTGTAGAGAATTTAATGTTCTTCAATATTTATTAAGATATAAATAGCATAAAATCGATTGGAAACATGATATTTGCAATATAGATTTTTTGATCTTTGACCTTGGAATATCTGTAGAAGCTAACACTCTACGATAAGTAGGTTTTGATACAAGTTTTGGGGTATATACAAGTTTATAGCCGACTATCTCTCATTCCGAGATTCTTGCCCTAATTTGACTAATTTTCTTGGACTATTTTATAGATTATTTTAAGATTAAAATTAAAGAACTGGCTCGCTGAAAAGACTTCAAAAATGACAGCATTGAAGAATTTAATGATTTATACAATAATTAGGAAGATAATTAACATTACTACTACTTACCTATTTTTAACTAATAACTAAGTTAATTCATTTTCATCATCATCATCATCATCATCAACCTATAGCAGCCCACTGCTGGACATAGGTCTCACCCAAGGTACGCCACTGAGCCCAATCCTCCAGTTAATTCATAATTATAATAAATTAATATTCAATTTAATGTGACGAAGGTATAATTTAATATAGAGTAAGTGGTCATCTCATCCACGCCAATCTCATCCACTTCGGATGAGTTGACCCCTTCAATAATTTATATTATTTTCATGCGTTAACTCATCCGATTCCTTTTTTGTTTCAAAGTAGGTATCAAGTCTGTACAGTCGCTTAGAGAAGTGCTATGATGCTTTTGAAGGAAAGTAAAATACAATGTTGATGATAAGTATAAGATACCCATTGCTTTACAAAATAGTTAAAAAAATTGTAACCTTGGCATCTATTTTACGCGACATCCGTCGCTAACAGAAAATTTTCTATAAATGTTCCAAAGCTGTACCCCTCTTTATATATTTATTTGAATTTATTTATTCCCAAATCTTTGCATTTCCTCCTTATGCATCTCGTCAAATGGAAATAACAACTAGCAACTGGTGTTTCAGGGAAACAGCATAGGGTACAGCATGTATAACCGTCATTTAGAAATTCATGATGAGGTGAATATTGGTGACAATTTAGATAACTGGCCCTTTATTAGTCTAAACATGATGTCATATTTCTTTTTGTTTTATTTGGTAGCAGCGCATATTTGTCTGGTAATATATTATTATGTGAAGTGGAAGACACTTGTTCATCAGATATTTCAGCAATGTCAACCAAAAAAATCACTATAAGTAGATATCATTAAAATATAAAGATAAATAAAAAATATCCAGTAAAAGTTAATCGAAGCCCAATCCTCCAGTTAATTCATAATTATAATAAATTAATATTCAATTTAATGTGACGAAGGTATAATTTAATATAGAGTAAGTGGTCATCTCATCCACGCCAATCTCATCCACTTCGGATGAGTTGACCCCTTCAATAATTTATATTATTTTCATGCGTTAACTCATCCGATTCCTTTTTTGTTTCAAAGTAGGTATCAAGTCTGTACAGTCGCTTAGAGAAGTGCTATGATGCTTTTGAAGGAAAGTAAAATACAATGTTGATGATAAGTATAAGATACCCATTGCTTTACAAAATAGTTAAAAAAATTGTAACCTTGGCATCTATTTTACGCGACATCCGTCGCTAACAGAAAATTTTCTATAAATGTTCCAAAGCTGTACCCCTCTTTATATATTTATTTGAATTTATTTATTCCCAAATCTTTGCATTTCCTCCTTATGCATCTCGTCAAATGGAAATAACAACTAGCAACTGGTGTTTCAGGGAAACAGCATAGGGTACAGCATGTATAACCGTCATTTAGAAATTCATGATGAGGTGAATATTGGTGACAATTTAGATAACTGGCCCTTTATTAGTCTAAACATGATGTCATATTTTTTTTTGTTTTATTTGGTAGCAGCGCATATTTGTCTGGTAATATATTATTATGTGAAGTGGAAGACACTTGTTCATCAGATATTTCAGCAATGTCAACCAAAAAAATCACTATAAGTAGATATCATTAAAATATAAAGATAAATAAAAAATATCCAGTAAAAGTTAATCGAGGCGTAAATTCTCGCCAATGAAAACAAGAACAAATCCTACTTCACTGATCGAAAGCGAAAAGCAAAGTGAGTCTCAGTTAATTTCTAAAACCATTACCCACCATAGTTGGCCTTAGGGGGCGTCCATTAATTACGTGAGGCTTTTAGGGGAGGGAGGGGGTCGAGCCAAATCTCACCAAATCTCACGTGGGGGATGAGGGGAGTCCCAGCAAATCTCACGTAATTTTTTTTCCTCAAGAAAAACAAATTAAACCCCGTCAATTCCAAAGCCGCGGGCAGTGCTAGTTTATAATATTAGTGTGATGAGATATTTATTTGCATTAATAGTGTAATTTGATGTCATAATTTTAATTTAACACTTTATTTTTAAAAACTTGCATATTTTTGTACGTTTTTGCGCTGTGACGAAGTGCTACATAGTATAAAATTTGACTTGTCTAAGTGCTTATTTTGTAAGATTAAATAAATAAATAAAATGACCGCGAATCTTGATACCTACATAACTTTTAGCTTTTGAGACACACTTGATAGGAATCGGTCATTTCCTCGCCTCAGTATACAGTTTAGGTACTAAATAATTTTCTTTTGTTTTCACTGTTCTCGAAATCTTGAAATTTACTAATCTTAATTTTTTTTAATAAATCCTACGCAATCAACTTATTATCATCAATCCACATTTTAAAACATCTCACGTGAGATTTTGGGGGGGAGGGAGGGGGTCGAGCAAAACCTTACGACATCTCACCAGGGGGGTGGAGGGGGTCGAAAAATCGCCAAAATCACCTCACGTAATTAATGGACGCCCCCTTACTTGGCCATGAAACACGTGCACTGCATTTTACCTTACTTTTTTATCAAACTAAATTGTCATCTAATCCTAAAACTAAAAACAAGGGGTGGTTAAATATTATTCTAATCATCATATCTTTTCCGTGTAAAAACTCACAACATTATGCGGCAGTATAAATGTACAACACTTCCACCCACAAGTAACAATTAAATTCTGAGTAGATTTATTGCCTTCACTCAAGTTCTATAAAAATTAAATGTGGTCCTCTATGTACCTTTACCTATCTATTCACAACAAAGTTTGGTAAATAATTCATCTTTCCAATCAATCATAAAGGCGTATTTTAAAATATACTTACATAATATTATTCAAATTTAAAACTATTGACCTATGTGCGTACTGTGTAACTACACACACGGTGCATTAAATGAAAAGTATTTTCTTGCACGAAATAAAATATTTTTAACTTACAGAACACTTTTTTGGTTGATGTTACCTATTGAAAATACTGGTAAATAAACTGTTATAAAAAACTTTTGGATGAGTTGACCACTACACATTTTGGATTGACCAACTCATCCGAAGTGGATGAGATTAAGTGGATGAGATGACCACTTACTCTTAATATATTATCAATAAAGTGTTTATATCTGTTTATGACTTTGTATGTTTCTGGGAATGAACTTAACATCAATGTTTAGAAGCCTCACACTGAATGAATCCTTTTTATACCTAATCGGCCCATTCTCCAAAGTCAAAGGTGTGAAGTGTCGCAAAAGGTGTACCAGTCCTGCCTTGATCTGTAATCTCGCTAGCCTGGCGCCTATACAGCTCCTTCCACCCCTTCCAAAAGGCATGTAGAAGGCATCACTCAAAGGCCGTTGGCCGTCTTTGGAAAACCTCTCAGGGTCAAAAACTTCTGGATCTGGATAGTACTTACTGTCGCGGTGGATCTCAAATATCGGCGTAAATATCTTAGTACCCTTATCCACTTTAATATTTCCTACCGGTAACACGGTATCTTGCGTACACTGTCTTGTAAGATGGCCAATCGGAGGGAACTTCCTCAAAGCCTCACTTAGCACCTTCTCTAAATATAGCATACCACTTATAACATCGTAGTTCAGCTCTTTGTGGGTTTCGAATGCATCGTCAATTTCTTTTTGCGCATTCTGCAGTATTTCTGGGTTCCTGCCCAGCTCTAACAGAGTACAGAACATTGCTGTTGCACTTGGTTCCACTCCGGCGATGAAGAAGAAGAATGCTTGAGCAGAGAGTAGGCCTACTGTTGGATCCATTTCGCAGCCAGTGGATAGATCTTTCATCGTTCCACCCTTTTGGATTTGGAGAGCCATGTCTGCGAAGTCATGCCTCTTCCCGCCCTCTTGTTTCCTTAGCTCCATCACTTGCGCTATGGAGTCGATAAAAAAGTCTTCGTACTCAGCAAATACTTTAATGCCGAGGAAGTTGCACAACTTTGGACTGAGACTCATCATAACGAATTTCAAATTGAACAAAATCGATGGATTTGCCAGATCACGTGTAATTTTCAGAAACGGTGAATCAAAAATGGATTCGGTGCCGATTCCAAAAATCGAAGCAATTAGGGCCGCGTTGCAGTAAGTGGTCATTGTGTTAAAGGCTTCTCCTGAGTGGATTTCGGGGTGCTGCTGTACATACTTCACAAAATCCTGCGCCCCTTTGTCCATAATGTAGTACATGCTCTTGAGTTTGGCAGATGTGAAGAGAGGAGTCATGTTTTGCCGCATCAGCTTCCATTTTGGACCGTTCAGGAATAAGATACTCTCTGTGAGCTGATCGCCCTCAATATTCTCGATACCTCTGTGACTGAACGCGTTGAATTCTGTTTGCAGGACGTGTGAGACGTTAGTTACATCTCGGACGAACAGCGAAGGAGTTGTGAGTGAACCGATGCCCACAGCTGGTTCGTTTTCGTACTCTTTGTAGAGATCTCCTAGGACTTCAAACATGGGACGACCTCCCGTCATATAGTCATAGAAGACCCCTAGCAGTTTGTTCTTATTATGGAATTTGATTCCACGTTTCTTCCAATAACTTTCGTTATATCTTCCGACAATGAAGATGAAAGCTAAACAAATGGCGCACACAAATAAAATAAGTTCAACGAACATTTTTGAAGTTGATATGTTACCTCTTGTAATAATAAAGTTAGAATATTCCAAAACACTATAGAACGTATTGTTTTTATACTTAAGTAAATACCTAATTAAAGCGAAGATAATGTTTTCATTAATATGAATGTATATACCTACCTACATTACTTGCAAAATAGATTATTATGACGACGAATTCCATTGCTCTTCGATTAATATACGAGTACAGGGTGTAAAAATTAAAAAGACTACTACCGAAAACTGGGAGGTTGCAATCAGACCATGATTCTTTACGTCAACATTATTTTTTTAGTTAAATACACATAGTAGAACGTAATAGGATCATATCAACCTATATATAATATATGTAATATATGTTATCATATATGTATATAATACATAGGTACGAAAAAAACAAATAAAAAAAACCAGCAATGTATGCAAGTAGCAAGCAGTCCGCCTATACAGTTTTAAAATCTTGAAACATTGTTTTCTCTGGTTATAATTTTTTTTCAGACAACATTTTTTTTATTTGGTTTCATTTTAGTGTCTATACCACCACCTTACGTTTTCAGTAGACGTCTTTTTACACCCTATATAGATTATGTAATATTTTTAATTTTAATAATCACCGTGATTTGCAATTCCAAGTTTCATAGCAGTTATTTTTTTTATTATAAACTTATTTTCGTTAGCTTGTTAACTGCGGGCTTCGGACGTGAGCTCGAATAGCTGCCGTACCGCAGTTGTTTTATCCAGCTCTCAAAGTTTAACTTATTTTTTGAAATTCTGTATGTTTTTAAGTATATTTTGAAAACTTTAGGTAAAAAAGTTTGTTTACTTACATCATATTTTATTTTTATCAGGCCATCCGTGTATGTCTGTATACCGCATCATTGTAACAAAACAGAATAATAGGTACCTAATAAGGTATGTTTTCCTCTTTATAAAAATAATATTTGTTCTAAGTTGCATAATCCTTATGTAACACATTATTATTTTGTGAGGATACATTGTCACAGCCCATTGTAACCACGGGACTTATCCTGATAGAAAATGTATATTGATAGAAAATATACTTGTTATAGTAAAAAGCACTCTTCAGACAACACCAACACATCGATCAAAATAGTGTAGCGTCTAACCTCAATTTAACAATGGATTGTTGCAACTGCAACTGAATGGATATTATCTGTTATTTTACCATTTTGCTTACAAATATTGTGTGCACCAGGCACCTTAGTTTCCCACACTATGCATTTGGTTAGCATAAATCGCTTAGAAGCGAGTCCAATCTCATGTCTGGTTCAGAATCAAAATGGATCATGTTTATTTCGTTGTATTAATTTGTTGTGTTCATTGTGAGTACAAATTTTCTAGTTAAACAAGAAATTTACGCAAAACTAATAAATTATAACTTTAATTATTAAGTTTAATCAGACATAATATTACCCGTTTACAACACGAGTAGAAGTAGTTTTTGTGTACATTAATTTGGATGTACAGAACCGATGTGTATTAATAACAATATTTATATTTTTAGATGCATCAAGCCAATACCTGAACCCTAAGCCCGTAAAATCTCCCTGCGAGAGCTCCACGCAAAACTCTCTTGTCGAGCAATTCTTCAACATAATCTTCACAGAATTCTACAGCACACCACCGGTGTGCGTATGCGTGCAGATGTGTGCTGGACAGTCCACTTACTGTTACCCTAACGGGTGTTTGAAGAGAGATGACCTGAAGAGAGTTGAAAGTCCGCAAGCCTCACCGCAAGCACAGAGCGGAAGAAACCGCTTCATGTTTGTTGTGGACGAGAAGAATGATTTCATGAAGGAGTTCTTGGAGAGGACCTATACCGATGAGTCAACGATATGTAAGTTGAAGTTTAGGGTCAAGCTATACATGATTTTTCCATTAAACTAATCATTTTAAACACTTATTATATTACATATAACAACCTGTAAGAACTTTACGATAAATTATCCCTTGTTTAATTTGCAGTGAATACAGCAAGAGAACCAATGCAAGATAAGCGCCCAGAATTATTTAAGGACAAATACAGTATGCTAGTGAAATACAAGAAAATGCCCAGTGTAAAACTGAAATATAATTTACGGGAGCAAGTGAAAAATATGAAGTCTGAACAGCTAAAACTTGAGACTTTGGACGTATCTAAAACGAGGTGGCCATTGAATAAACGAAATCTAGTAAGCGGACACAAAGTTTCCAAGATACATAAGAGAGCTCCCTTAGTAGGAAAGGCAAACTTTTTTATGTCAATGCTACCTGCCAACGATTACGCTGAATACTCACAGAAAAATTCAAAAAGAGATATTACAAGAACACTTAACCAAAATGATACAATAGCTAAAGCAATTTTCGTATATGACAATTCTGCTAACACAACAGATAGTAATGCTTCTGATGCTTCAATTTCACTGGAAACTTTAATAGATAATTTGATCAAAAACAGTTTCAACACAAACCCCGATGAAAATAAGGAAAAAAATGAACTCAATGCTTCTTTTAAAGGAGACGAGAAAAATAAAACCAAAGTCGTAGCGAGAACTAGTGATATTGCACGCAATAACCTTATATCAAATGAAACCGTAAACGTAATTTCAATAAATCTTACCGATGAGAAAGTGGATATGAATAAATACGTAGAAGATTCTGTTACCGTTAGTATAAATAAATTTAATGAAATGATTATCAATCTATCGAAACGTATTGAGAAACAGAACAACACTAGCTTGGAAATAGCGAAACGCGTTGTCAGTGATTTTGATGAACTCGATACAACGGAAATATTTAAAAAGGCGACTTCCACCATAATGGAAAATAGCACAATAAAAAATAAAGAAAAATCTAATCAGGACACAAAATTAACAACATCCGCTTATTTCAAAGACAAAATAGTAACGAAAAAGAATAGGCAAAGAAGAGCAAAGAAGTTGCAAAAGGGGAAAAACAATTCACTATGAATCACAATATTAATATTTTAGTACCTTCAAAATAATAATATTTAATAACGGCTATTTTAACAAAACTTACAATGAATAAGTTGCACTTTTTATATATGACTAATAACTAGGCAAGTAGCTTATTTTATATTTTATTTATGTTTATTTTCTTAGATCTATGTAATAAATGAAAATTGAACAAGACAAATACATTTTTTTCTTTTTTAAATAGTTAACCACTTAGGTACAAGGACCTTTAAAAATCTGTAATTATTAGTCTAGTCAATAACTGTCAGAAGAATGAACAATGACAAATAAATACATAAGAGAAATTCGTGAAGTTCAGTTTTAGCCTTTCAGCTTAAGAACACATTTAGCTATGGAAAGTACCCCTCTGAGCCACCTCCATTCAAATACGAAGAAAAAAACAAATCGTACCGGATACAAAACAGTTAATTGCAAGAAGCTTCTTCCTATTAAGCCGTAACCAGGAAACTTTTTCCCATTGCCTTCCCTATTTGTACCATTAAGTGGTCGTGCGATGCCCTGCCTTCTAATAAAGCTCCTTTAGAAGATTATTAGCAATTCACTGTGATCTTTTTGACCGCTAATCTATTTCTGGAAAAAAAAAAAATGTATTTAGTATAACAATAATTTATAGAAAAGCATGTATGGGTGTGTATGTAATTATGTGAATGAAGAGAATCACAGTAATATCCTACTTCCTACTATCCTACTAATATTATAAATGCGAAAGTTTGTGAGTATGTATGTATGGATGAATGGATGAATGTTTCTTACTCTTTCACGCAAAAACTACAGAACGGATTTGGATGAAACTTGGAATATACATAGTTTGTGACCTGGCTCAACAAATAGGCTACTTTTTATCACGGTACCACGCGAGCGAAGCCGCGGGCAGAAGCTAGTTAGATATTTATGCGAAAGTTTGTGTGTGTACGTAAGTATGATTGTACCTACTCAATTCCTTACCGGCTGAACGGATTTACATGAAACTTGGAATATACATAGTTTATGACCTGGTTTGACACAGGCTACTTTTGTCCGGTTACCAAGCGAGCGAAGCCGTTCGCAGAAGCTAGTAAAAAATAAAAGTTTCGACATGGGCAAAAGTGGACATCTAAAATCTTCTCTTTATAATCATGGTTGAATAAACTGCTTCCTCATCAGGCTTTACTTCCAGAGTTTGAGCTTTGATTTTATCGCATCTATCATAAATTCACAATCATGTAAAAACTTTACGCAGCAAAAAAATCGAAGGAATTGAAACTTTTCGTTCTGAAGACATGATTTAAAAGGATAGTGTATTTTGCGCAGAAGCAGAACTCATTTCTAAATGTCCCTAAAATAATTTATACTTTTCGAAAATATTTATAAATTCATAGTGAATGCACGCATCGATTTATTTCTCGGCCGTATAATACGGTCGTACACATCTATGGACCTCGCGATGATTGGCGATGATCTTAGACCGCTCTTGGTCAAGCTAGGAAGAGCTTTATGTTGTAATTTCATTAATAATGAAATTGGCATTGATTTTTGAGTCGATAGGTTATATACTAATATTATACAATCAAACAAACTTGGACAACAAATATCACATTATCTAATGTTTGTCACGATGACTGGTGAAAAATCATAGTTAAGTAGGTATCATTTACCAGATAAATACATAATCATCAATATACTTAAAATGTAATCATAGTTAATGAACCCAGAGGTAGGTTATCATCACGGCCAGTAGTAATCAGCGGCATTTTAAGATAGGACGTATTAGCCGAACCATGTTTCTTGCTATTGTTTTTATTACTTCAATCGTTATACTAACATTTGTTTACCTGAACGGAAAATACAATGAGAGCTACTGGAAGAAACGTGGGGTTACTTTTTACAAGAAGAATAAAGTGACTGGTCTGTTTTGGGACTTCTTAACTCAAGAAAAAGCTTTCTTTCAACTGTTTCATGGCCTTTACAATGAATATGCCAATGAGCCTGCAGTCGCTTTAGGATCATTTCTGACGCCGGCCTTGTATGTGAAGGATCCAGTCAACGTGCACAATGTACTTCAAGCGGACTTCCCCAGTTTTAACCATAGAGGAATAGCTTTCATTGAAGAAGACAAACTAGCACAAAACATACTGATGCTATACGGACCGAAATGGAAACTTGTCAGACAGAACTTCACTCCACTTTTTACAACTGCAAAGCTGAAAAAAATGTATTACATTATGGATAAGAGTGCGCAAGATTTCGTTCAGTTTCTCAAAAGCAAACCTGAAGGGATCAAAGATGGCGGCTTTGATATCTGTAACACATTCTGTTGTGCCGCCATCACTGCTTCTGTTTTCGGTATTGGCCGCAACTCAACATTCGATTCTCCGTTTATACCCTTTGTCGAAGAGGCATTACACCCAACATTATGGAAGAACATCAAATTTACTCTAGCCAGTCTGAGCACATCTGTGTTCAAGCGTTTGCGTCTTTCTCTTTTTTCCGTTCACGAGGATTGGTTCATTGATGCAATCAGACAAGTGATCAGGCAGAGGAAAAATGAAAATGTACAAATGAATGACTTTGTTGATCTATGTGTGAGCTTGCAGAAAAACGGGACCATGAAGGATCAGGATACGGGGTACGAACTGGAACCAACAGACGAGCTACTAGCCGCCCAAGCATTTTTCTTTTTCCTCGCTGGTCTGGAGCCTACTGCATCAGTCATGTTCACTACATTGATGGAACTGGGAAGAAACCCAGAAATGCTAAAGAGAGTACACAAAGAAATCGATAGAGAATTTGAAAAAAATAACGATCAGTTAACGTATGACGCTATAATGGAAATGCAATATTTAGATCAGGTGATCAACGAGGCGATGAGGATGTATCCTCCGATCGGGTTCTTGACCAGAGAATGTGTGCAGGACACTGTGCTTCCAGTTGGAAATATCAAGGTTGATAAAGGAACTAAGATATTCACGCCTATTTACGAGATGCACCACGACAGCAAATACTTTGATAGGCCTGAAGTGTTTGATCCCGAGAGATTCTCTAGTGAGAAAGTTTCAGATGCTTCCTACATGCCGTTTGGGAGGGGCAACAGAGTATGCATAGGACTGAGATATGCTAAGCTACAGATAAAGGCTGGTTTAGTGCATGCCCTACGCCACTTCACTGTTCACACTTTGGTGCAGAAGGGAGGAATTAAGTTCAAAAAGGAGCAAGTGCAAGTGCGTTTGCAAAACGTCGATTTTAATTTTACTCCAAGATCTTAGAAGAATTTAGACTCAGATAAGCATTTATATATAATAAACTTTTTACATATATTTTCGTAGTTTAAGATGTATATATAATACATTATATTTATACATATGTCATTCTTTTTTTTAAATGCTGTGAACATTGTATTGGTTAATAGATTTTTATTATTCTCTTAATTTCTTTCGATAAGTTTGATAAAACAACTGTTACACTAAAAACCGTCATAATTTATATTTCTTAAAGATATTTTGATGAAATCACCCGCAGATTTTAATGAAAGCATTCGTTACAGTCTTTTAATATATCTCATAAAAAACATTGTGTAAATAGTAGGTAAGCTATGTTTTTCTAGAAACGCAATCGATATAATGATTTAGATTTAAAGTATTTTACTGTCTTAAAATATTTTTGCGTGCACCAGTTAGCGCTTATCCGTTGAAATACTATGTTTTTTTTTACTGTTAATCTTCTGTTTATGAAACAGAACAGCCTTGTACTATTTTGAATTTATCTCTGTTCTGACACAAATTATGGCGACGTCCCAATTTTGAGCGGTTTTTTTAGACGTAGGTCAAGGTGTCTGGAGACCACAGAATACCGACAATATAAATACAAAATTTATTCATGTTTTGTGTTAGTTTTGTTCTTGTACACATAGTAAACTTTTCGATAAAAACATCGAAATTTTATTTTAATTGAAAATTATAGAAAAAATAGATAGGTAATTACGTAAAGCGCTTCAACTAAATAATTTTTTTTTAAATTAATATCCTACATTACTAAGTGATGTAAAAATTAAGCTTATTTCAACCTAATATTTACAAAAGTTTTGGTAAAAAAAGTTTTTGAATACCAACTTCGGTGTAACAAAACCATTTGAATCAAATACGAGTATAAGTATACAAACTGTAGAAGGAAAGCCAAGGATCGAAGCGAGAAGCAGTCCATCGTAGAAGTGGCCAAGACCCACAAAGGGTTGTAGCGCCGAAGCAAGTAAGTACGAGTAGGTATACGTGTTATGTACGATTCTCACTTACTCAGGCGCGCGCCGGTATGTGAGCATTTTAGCGAGAGCATTTTATAAAATGCTAAAGAAAATTGAAATATCTACAAAGCAGTTAAGTTCCTTATTTGCATTTGAGCCCTCGCTCAAAGCGCAGTTATGCAGCCTTTCCTTTAGCATGTTATAAAATGCTCTCCGACGCACGACGGTAAGTGTGAATCGTACATTCTTAATCGTAAGTGTGTGTAGTAAATAAAGTACTTAGGTTTTAAAAAAACAATTCAAATCAACTCTAGTATAAGTGTTAGTATAAGTAGGCAAATTACAATTCAAATCAAGTCGAGTATAAGTGTTAGTATAGTAGGTAAATTATCCAGCAAAGCTTACAATACTCTAATGCGCCTTCAATAGAGGCAAAATTTTCCATAGTGACTGCAGTATTAACGGGCGTATACCTACTTCTTCGCATTGTTTGGATAAGTACAAATAAATACAAATACAAATGTTTATTGCGTTACCAAATTGATGCTTAGGTTAAAACAATGATGAAATCTCCCTGTGTGTGTGTGTGTGTATGTATGTATGTATGTATGTATGTATGTATGTATGTATGTATGTATGTATGTATGTATGTATGTATGTATGTATGTGTATGTTTATATGTGTGTGTGTGTGTGTGTGTGTGTGTGTGTGTGTATGTGTGAGTGTGTGAGTGAAGTGTGAGGTGCTGTGTTGTGTGTAATGGTGAGTTTCCATGTTCCCCCCAGTCTCATAAGATTCTGGTTATCACAGAGGGAAACTCACCGTGGTGTGTGTGTGTGTGCGTGAGGGTGTGTGTGGATGTGTGGGTTTTGTGTGAGGGGGTGAAAGTGTGTGTATGTGTATTAGGTGGGTCCCAGGGCATATAAACATCTATTTAATAGTATCCAGAAATCTTTCGACTTCGTCATAACTTAAGGAGAGTAACCATTTAGTTAAGTTAAATTTATACTTATATATAGTTATTCATGGGGTATATATTAATTATTTTGTTTATTTTATTGTATAGGTGTGCGGATTGTCTAAAATATTGTCGAGTTGCAAATATTGACTTTTCATTTTTTACATTTATTACGGAATGTGTCCTTCTACTGCTTAACTTAGTAGGGTCGTATTCAAGGGCTTTTTGTTGCTTAAGTACAGAGTTGAGTATATATAACTTCCTAACTGAAAGTACGTCTGCCTCCGAGTATAATATATCTGTTGGGTATCTGTATGGCTTGAAGTACATTACTTTTAGAAGAGATAAAGTAAATAAATAAACAAATCATAGTGAATAAACGGATTTAGCTGAAATTTTGCATATTTATTGTTTTTGAACCAGAAATAAGACATTAAGTGGCAAAATATATATTATTAACACATACGAGCCGAATAATTATGTAGTTCTAGTTCAGGGATAATTATGCTACTTCTTGTCCGGGTATAACGCGAGCGAATCCGCGGGAGAATAAAAAAAAATAAAATAATATATATAAAAAATAATTTTCGACGGGGCATAGGCCTTTTGGATATGATTATGACATACTTGGGTCTACTTAAAATATTACCAGCGAACCTCCTCTTTTCCGTTTGCGTCATTCTTTCCCATCATTTTCATCATCATCATCAGTCTAGCAGGTCATAGAAATAGGCCTCGTCGAATAAGATTCTTGCCCATTCTTGATAAAATATAAACCTACGTTTTTAGAAAATAACCCTAACTAACTAACCCCTGAGTTGCTAGAGTAATTATATTAAATAAATTTAAAAAAAATGCTGGACACTCACACAGCATCATGTAGCCCCAAACTAAGCAGAGCTTGTATTATGGGACCCACATGAGTGATAAACTACATGTATTTTTTTTTGTAAATACATAATTATACATAGAAAACACCCAGGCCAGAGACCAGACCAGAGAGATATGTATCTACCTGCATAATGCAAAATTTGTCCCGCGACGGGTATCAAACCCGCAACCCTCTGACCTTGCCCACTACACCACCGAGGCCGTCTAATTAGTTATAGACGTCCCATCAAAATTGATTTAGATAACGTGATACTTGAACAAACATTTATCATTTTACAGTATTATAATAGTAGAAGATAGATCTATACAAATTGTCTGAATAGCTATTTAACTAGTATAGTACAAGAGCGTAGAATGCTTGTAAAGGAAATAAGGAAGTACCTAGTCATACGACGACCGCGCGTAATAGTGGACGTATTATATAACGTGAGTAAGATTATTTTATTGATACTGTTTATAGGACGGCCTCTTTGGCGCAGTGCGCGAAGATCCGCCTGAGACGCAGAAGGTTGCGGGTTCCCGCCGCGGGACAAATGTTTCCATTTATTTACTTGCAGATATTTGTCTCAGATTTGGGTGTTTTCGAATATGTATTTTTTTCCAAATAAAATGTATAAAAGTAGTTTATTAGTCATGTGGTTCCCATAATACAAGCTCCGCTTAGTTTCGGGCAACGTGATGTTGTTGGATAGTGTCCAGCATCATAATTATTATATTATATTTTATTTAGTATCAGACAAGGTTACGATTACAGATTTGTATCATCATCATCATCTCCAATAATGGATGTATTCGTACAGATATTTATTTATTTGATTCATCATCATCATCATCAACAATCTATAGAAGTCCACTGCTGAACATAGGTCTCCGCCAAGGAATTCCACGAAGAACGGTCTTGAGCCCTCTCCATCCACCGATTACCTGCAATCTTGACGATGTCATCGGTCCATCTGGTGGGGGGTCTCCCCACACTTCGTCTTCCAGTTCGCGGTCGCCATTCGAGAACCTTTATTCCCCAACGGTTATCGGTTCTACGAGCTATATGCCCATTGCCACTTCAACTTGCTGATTTTGAGAGCTATGTCGGTTACCCTGGTTCTCTTACGGATCTCCTCATTTCGAATTCTGTCACGCAGTGAGACTCCGAGCATAGCTCTCTCCATAGCCCGTTGTGCGACTTTGAGCTTGTGCATGAGGTCATTAGTTAGCGACCAAGTTTCAGTACCATAAGTCATCACTGGCAACACGCACTGATTGAAGACTTTTGTCTTGAGGCTTTGTGGTATCTGTGACGAGAAGATATGCCGCAATTTCCTAAACGCTGCCCATCCGAGTTGAATTCGTCGGTTGACCTCGGTTGATTTATTTGATTAAATATTAGAAAAGGCCACAGTTTCCCATGCATGGTACCCGAATGTACCTAAATCATATCTATTTACATAGTATCCTACCGCCTCCTACCATAGTTGATATTAAGTATTTGATATCTAAATTATTATGATCATGTAGGTACCTGCCTAACTATAATAATTAGTACTGAAAGAGACTAGCCACCCACAACACATGGAATTCTAGTGTTGCTGCTAGTTGCTAGCTAGTAAACCTTCACTTATTCACAATGATAATCATCATCATCCGCCTATAGCAGTCCCCTGCTGAACATAGGCCTCCCCTAATGAGCGCCAACGCGCCCTGTCCGGAGCTCGACGCATCCAGCTTCTACCAGCAGCCTTTCGCATACCGTCACTCCACCTGGCCGAAGTGCGTAGCTACACGTTGAGCCGTGGTCCCCACTCAAGATCTCGTTTACCCCAACAGTAGTAGGTATTATTTTATCAAGTACCTATAACTTATTTTTTATTCCTTTCAGAATGCACTTCAAAAGGAAAATAGACTCATCGTACCCATGCGTGTACGAAACGTGGAGAACTGATGATGGCGCTATGGTGATCCAGGACCTTCGACCAGAAGACGATGATGCAGCGATGGAGATATTGGAGAAGAATATGATCACTGACGAAATACTTTGCAGTATTCAGAGTAAGCCACAAAATTATATGATATGTAATTTCCGTCCGCGGCTTTGATCGCGTGTTACCGGTATAAAAGCCTATGTGTTAATCCAGGTCACAAAATATGTATATTCCAAGATTCATCAAAATCCGTTAAGGTGACGATACATGTCAAACCTCCCTCTCGCTCGCACTATTCAACATTTTTGAAGATATCAAATCACTGAATGTAGTTATGCAAAATAGCATACCTTCACGGCCTAGAAAATAACGATACAAAGGTTCAGCAAGAATATCATGTTGAACCCAACACGTTTTCCTACCAAAAAATTTGCACCAAAATTGAACACATTGGTGCAAGTTTTTTTGGTAAGAAAACGTGATAGAATCAAAATGATATTATTGCTGAACCTTTGTATTGTTATTGTCTAGGTTTGTTATTTTGCATAACTACATTCAGTGATTTTCTATTTTTGTTATTTATTTATTTAACCATTTCGTTATATTACATAACATTGGCAAGTCAATTTTTACAATATAAATTCTAACGATAATCTAATTATTTCTACATATGCAAATCAGAAAATGAGCAACTCATGAACTCATTGATATGGTAAAATGGATGGGATTCAAAAAAAAAATTTAATATTTGCTTAAATTGGTTTTGAGAAAGCTGTGTAATTTTTAATGGTAATTTATTGTACATATCGAGTTTTATACGGAAACCTTGTTTATAAGTCTTAATAAGTCTTGTTCTTGGTTTGTGTAATTTTTCCTTGTTTCTGGTATTATAATTATGTGTATGCATTACCATTGGCAAGCTATTTTTTTTAAGTGTTTCTTCTATAAGAGAGTTATATATAAGTATATTGTGATATTACAGTTAATATATTTGATTTTTTTTAAATATGCTCTGACTGAAGTTAATCTATGTAAGCCGAAAATTATTCTAATAGATCTCTTTTGACAAATGAGAACTTTGTCAATTTGGGCAGCATTGCCCAATACTGTTATAGAATAACTTATAATCGAGTGGCAATAGGCATAATATACCGAAATAAGAGTATTCCTATCAACTAAGGATTTCAATCTGAACAATTCATAATTTGCAGAGGCTAACCTTTTACATATTTGGTCTATATGGCCATCATAGGACAAGGTGGAGTCTAAAGTCCATGACGACCTCTGTGGCGCAGTGGGCGAAGGTCCGCTTGTAACGCAGAAGGTTGCGGGTTCGATTCCCGCTGCTGGACAAATGTTTGTATGTTCTGCAGATATTTGTCTCGGGTCTGGGTGTTTTCTATGTATGATATGTATGTATTTACAAAAAAAAATGTATATATGTAGTATATCAATCATGTGGTTCCCATAATACAAGCTCTGCTTAGTTTGGGGCTACATGATGCTGTGTGATAACGTCCAGGATTATTATTTTTTTATTTTTTTTATTTTTTTAAAGTACACCCAAAGAATCTGACTTCTTCAATTTTATCATTTTTGCTATTTCTTTTAGTTGTGTAATTTAAGATACTGCTTTTGTTTTCATTTAGTATTATGCCATTGATTTTGAACTATTTTTTTAATTTAAACAATACAATTTTTTTATGTTCTTCAATTTCTTCTATCTTTCCATCTTTGATCCCTACGTGCGTCTCATCAGCAAAAAAGGTGATCAATGCCCAATTAGGTAAGCAGCTGGCCAGATGATTTACATAGATCAAGAACAACACTGGTCCAATTATTGAACCTTGCGGTACTCCTATTTTACTAACTTCAAAAATGTTGAATAGTGCGAGCGAGAGGGAGGTTTGGCCCGTATAGTCGCCTTAAGCAGTTACGGAGTTGAGTGGGAACAAATTTACTCACACACATAAACTGTCACATTTATTGTATTAGTGTGCTGATGTGAAGTGTGACAGTTTGATACAGCCGACTGACGTGACTGACAACCTACATAAACGGGACATCTTACACAATATAAGTCAAACTACTCAAGTCTTTACAAGACAAACGCGTTAGACTAGGGTATGTTCTTTGCATAGTTTACCTATCAAGGCGCATTACGTTAGGTTTTCCTGAAATTCGTTCAGCCTTCTCAAGACAAACGGTATGTTTTTTAATAGTGTATGGACGCAATAAGACAACGAATTTCAGGTAACCGTTACCTGAAATTCGGTCTTAGAAAAGATGCAGCGGGGAATAACCTCAACACGGATGAAGCCGCGGTACACATACTAGTATTTGTATAACATAAAACTGTAGGTAATCACTTCCTAACAATAAATGCACAGCCTAAACAGAGTCCTCGAGACTTGAAAATTGGAGGGTATGTTCTTTGTAGTGAGTAGAAAGAGATTTACGTAGAAGGCGACCTCCGGCTACATGGTTGACTAGCAAGACGAAACTCCTATCGGAGGAAGAACTGACCAACCTGTCGGGTCATGTCCTGGCGTCAGAAACTTAGGAGAGCTGACCCCACCTAAATTAGGATAGAGCAAGAAGATGATGATCCTTGTAGAGATACCTACATTAAAGCACCTTATACACTTGGCACGTGATTCCTGTATGTTAATTATCAGGTCAAATGGTTCAAGGTCATACACAGTCATGCACAGTGTAAAACAAGATGGCTTCGTCAATTATAATTGACGTGACCATATTTAATTTCGTTTCAGAACGTGCATCGTAGTACTTTAGAACTCGTTGACTTGAGTTTCGGCAAATATTAATGATGGGGCGTTTAAGAAAGGATTTTGAGTGCAGCATTGGTTATAAATATAATTGAAAAGCCCCTAATATTCGGACGATATCTATAAATATACCTACGGGATAATATATAGGTACCTACCATTAGACCTAGGTAGGTACTTAGGTTTAATGGTCTATCTTATAAAAAGTAATGAGTAGGTAGGTAAAATGTATTGATTACAGTAACTACAAGTAGGTCTTTTGGCCAAACGCCTGGTACATCATAAATACTGATCATTTCTATTTATGATTGTCAAAAACACTTCGCCTATAACTGGTAATTCATTTCTAGTATATGAATACACTTTAGAGTTATAAGGTTTTAAGTGCATGATATCTATTTGAGTCAGTTGTCAGAGGAGTCAGAGGACGAAGACGTCCTGTTTGTGAACGTTTTGAAGACAAAGGTGGGACATTTGGACACACAGTGGATAGAAACTTTATGCATAAATGGTAAGCGAGTTGATTTTAAATTAGATTGTGGCGCGGATTTAAATATTGTAACAAAGTTAGATTTTTTCCGTTTGGGGTATACAGACAGCAATTTAAAACCTTATAACTCTAAAGTGTATTCATATACTAGAAATGAATTACCAGTTATAGGCGAAGTGTTTTTGACAATCATAAATAGAAATGATCAGTATGTGCTGAAATTTGCGGTTGTTGATATGAATGTTCAAAATATTCTCTTGCCATCTTGCCATTTTATTGGTATTATGATATATTCAATACAAAGATATGGAAATTTGACAATGGTCTAGCACAATCTCGAATCAAAAATTGTATCATTTTTTTTTAAATTTTCAACGTTAGATCAAAATTTAAAAAAAATGATACAATTTTTGATTCCAGATTGTGCTAGACCATTGTCAAATTTCCATATCTTTGTATTGAATATATCATAATACCAATAAAATGTAAATTAATATGATAAAAACATTAATTTAAAGAGCGGGCCAAATATTAATAACTTTTTACAAGTTTGCCCACTACGCAGAAACTTATCTAACTTAGCTATTTTTAACCTTATGGTTATAAGATTTAGGGTTTATTCTAGAGAAATAGTAAATGTAACATACGATTGTATTATTATAGTTTTATCCTTTCATATTGACAGTCAAAATTGAGTGGGCAAAGTCACAACAATTTTTTTGTAATTTTTCATACAAATAAAACTAAGTACAAGGGTTGTCACTTTTTTATTGTAAGGTAACTTGTAGTAGATGTATTTAATCCTTAGGGGTGGGTAGTTTCGTACAAGATGATTGTGGTACCGTCAGATAGAAAATAAACAGTGTTCATACAGCAAGCTGTGTTTTACAACATGGTGACAGCGGTGTATTCAATTTAATTAAAAATATTGTGTTTTCGGGACTTTTTGGAGAAGAAATAATTGAGTGTAGACACATTTACGTGTGGAGAAAGATGGAACACGCTCGACTTCCATCGGAATTGCAAATAGAAGGCAGTCCAGCCGCACGCGCAGATGCGTGGAAAAAATGGTGGAAACAATTCGAAGTATTTTTGAAGGCGTCCGGCGTTAACAAGGAGCCGAAAGAAGTACAAGCGAGCTTGCTGATGAACCTCATTGGAGCGGAAGGTTACGAGATGTTTTCAACATTTACATATACCAAAGAGCAGTCAGCCGATGATCTGGAGTGTTTGAAAAACAAGTTTGACGAACATTTTGGAACTAAATGCAATGTGGCCACGTTCAGATTTAAATTTTTTACTCGTAACCAAAACGAAGGAGAATCTATAAGCCAATTCGTCACGGCACTGAAAGTGTTGAGTCAAAATTGCGAGTTTGAACATCTAGTCGATGGTTTAATAAGAGATCGCATAGTATGCGGAGTTAGTAATCACGTTGTGCGAGATCGATTGTTACGAACGGAGGAATTGACTCTGGCAAAAGCGGTTCAGATTTGCGAAGCAGACGAGATATCAAGAACTGAGGGTCGGCAAATAGAGGAAGCAAATAAAACGAGCGGCCAAGTGGATGCAGTGCTCGGCGATTTTAAATTAGATTGTGGCGCGGATTTAAATATTGTAACAAAGTAAGATTTTTTCCGTTTGGGGTATACAGACAGCGATTTAAAACCTTATAACTCTAAAGTGTATTCATATACTAGAAATTAATTACCAGTTATAGGCGAAGTGTTTTTGACAATCATAAATAGAAATGATCAGTATGTGCTGAAATTTGCGGTTGTTGATATGAATGTTCAAAATATTCTCGGTAGGCAAGATTGTGTAAAATTAAGATTCATAAAAAGAGTGGAGGCAATTAGCTACGGGTTACAAGAATATACAGATCTATTTAAGGGCGTAGGTGAGCTACCGGGGGTGCATAGAATTGTCATAGATAAATCAATACAACCAGTTATTTGCCCCCCACGAAAAGTACCTATTGGTTTACGAGATAGGTTACGGTTAGAGCTTGATAGAATGGAAAACTTAGGAATTGTGCGTAAAGTGAATCATTCAACTGAATGGGTAAACCCAATAGTAATAGCTGCTAAAAAGAATGGTGATATCCGAGTATGTTTAGACGCACGAGTTTTGAATCAAGCGGTAAGGCGAGCGCATTTCTCATTACCGACAGTGGGCGAGATAGCCGTTAAGCTGCGAGGAGTGCGGTTCTTTAGCGTGTTAGACGCGCGTTGTGGTTTCTGGATGATGAAATTAGATGATGCTAGCGCCGATCTATGTACCTTTAGCACGCCGTTTTGTAGGTATCAATTTTTACGTCTGCCTTATGGGGTCAATTGTGCGCCGGAGATGTTCCATGCGAAGGTGAGACAGCTTTTGGAAGATTTAGAAGGTACTGATTCGTTTATTGATGACATTGTCTGTTGGGGTTCATCTAAGGAAGAGCATGATAGAAGGTTACAACTGCTCTTAATGCGTGCTAGAGAAGTAGGGATCAGGTTCAATAGAGATAAATGTAAGTTTGGGGTTAGGGAGATAACTTACCTGGGACATGTGTTTGATGAGAGGGGAATGAGGCCAGATGATAAAAAAGTTAATGCCATTATCAATATGCCAGCACCAAAAGATAAAAAACGACGTGTGCCTCATCTGGAAACCAGACTGGAAGACGGCACAGAGGATGGCCGACCATTTCTGGACCAGATGGCACAGAGAATATCTTCCGACTTTGATGCCACGGTAAAAAAAAAAATTGTCTTAGTACTTATGTGTAAGCTTGAACAGGTCTTTATAAAAGGGAATAGTGTAGTTGTGTTAGTGGGTAAGTAATTAGGTAATAACACTTCATTATACTTAGGCCATATAAACTAAGATAAGTAGGTAGATATACCTGTTGTTAACAACATTACACATATAAGATACACCTATATAACTAAGTAAAAATGTAGGTATCTACTTCAATATGAAAATTGTTATTGAATATTAAATTACCTATCTAAGCTAAAATATTAACGGGAAAGATGTAGTAGATGTATTTAATTCTTAGGGGTGGGTAGTTTCGTATAAGATGATTGTGGTACCGTCAGATAGAAAATAAACAGTCTTCATACAGCAAGCTGTGTTTTACTACATATACTTAGTATGGACAGATCCTTATATTTATAATTTTTAGCCATGGAAACCCAGAACAAGAATGAGTGCAACAAGAAGATTATTAAGAACAATATTAAGAGCAGCAGAAATGATAAAGAAATTGAAGCAGAAAAGTCTGGACATAATCTTACAAAAGAAAATGTATCACACAAAGCTAATAGAAAAAATCTCAAGGTGCACAAAGGACCCCAAACCCTTTGGCCACAACAATGATACTTCTCAACCAAAAATACCCAATTGCGCTTTCAAAAACCGAAGTGAAGAAATATGGGGTCCCAAATGCTCTAATATCAAGGGGAAACAGGCTCCAAGACATCGATGATTCTCGCATAATAGAGTGTTGGCAAGACTTTCAACAGTGGATTGGTGGATACAACATAGCCCGATTCCAAGTGAAGAGTTGATAAGGCTTTCAGATGTCTTGTTCTCTAATTTGGACAAAGCGGTGCAGGATTACTATGCAATCAATTGGGGGATTGCAAGATTGAAATGGGGACAACCTATGTTACAAAGAAACTTAGTGAGGACTAACAAACCGATAGTTGATATACCTGCAAATTTGAGAAGTGCTGCAGTGAAAGAGATTTTCTTCCCAGACTACACAATCGCAAACCCTGCTCTTTCGACAGCAGTGGTGAGCGAACTGAAGAAGGAAATTGGGGTAAAACTGGAGGACAATATTCCATTAACAAAGCAAATCAGAATAATGTTGAATTCACTAGATCCCAGAGAAAAGTACTTGCCAGTGCTCCCGACTTATGGTGAAGAGTCAGTACAAATGAAGCACTCCCTAGTACACAACAACTTAGCAATCACAAATTACATAAGAAGGGATGCTAAGGGATCAAGAGAGTGGTTGAGGTCTTTTAAGAACTTGATCTCATGCATAATATTTGAGGGAAAGAACGCGAGAATACCAGTAGATGAGCTCACAGAGATCTGTCTATCATCAAACAAAGGAGAGTTGAGGTTTGAAACCATGATGGATTTTATAGTAGTCAGTGAGGCTCTTGAGTTTCTGTGGGCAAAAGCTCTCTTTGACAAAGTAGCAACATTGGAATATAAGATAGGAAGCATGGTTATTTGCCCTGACCCGAGAGAGGGGAGAGAGGTTGTGATATACAACAAGAAGAACGTCTCAAGAACAATGAAAATGAGAAATCAAGTGCTAAACTTTAAATACAGTGAAATGAGAGGGAAATATGTCTATAATGGCCAGACTTTAATTGAGGTGGTGTGCAATTTTACTACTATCAGAGACTTAACATCTTTACTGAAAGAAATCGCAAAACATATACACTATAGGTATCAAGACACTACAAATGTGAAACAGAGTGCAAACGATAGACAGATAGAGAAATTTATAGACCATGCCCCATACAAATTTATAGACTGCACTATTGGTGAATTCTCCTAGATTGGTACACTAAGAGAAGGTGAGAATTGTGGCACGTTTAGATATCAGCCGAACTCAGAGTATATAACTACAGGAAGCTACCAAGTCACACTAGACGAGAACCTTGACATTCTGTTGCCTGGAACCTGCCTAAAGATAGTAGTCAATGTGTCCAAAACCACACTTGTACCATTTTCAAGTGAAGTGTTCTGCAGGAGTCACAGGATGATAAATTTCTTCAATATCAAGGAAACATTGAAAGAGATGTTCTATTTTTATGTGAGGAAC
The DNA here is from genome assembly GCA_951804965.1 of Horisme vitalbata. Taxonomy (NCBI): domain Eukaryota; kingdom Metazoa; phylum Arthropoda; class Insecta; order Lepidoptera; family Geometridae; genus Horisme; species Horisme vitalbata. The sequence continues at coordinate 3,213,630 of OX638096.1, forward strand.
ATGCCCACACTGTTGGAGAAAATAAAAGAAAACGATTTCTCTTGGAAAAACATATACATGCGTAAGCTCCTAGGAGGGAATGCACGACAGATGTCGCTAATGGCTCGAACTTTGATCGTCAGATTGATTGAATCAGAAAACCCAAATGTCCACTACATTGGATTTCTCTACTGTTTTTGCAGCACAAATCCACAGTCAGCTACTATATATAGGTCCTCTGTCATATTGCCTCCCAGACGGCACAATCATAGATAGGTATGTCAGCTGAGAAAGGTGTGTTTATTTATAATCCCACTCAGAAAAGCTATATGCTATACGTGCAGAGCTCTTAAATTGCATCCTGGAAGGCTATAAAATCATTTATCCTGCAATCGAGGGTCTGAAAATAGTGTCCGTTAGAAATTTGGAGTCGGAGAATGCCAGGCTCGAAGAGGGAGAAATGAGAAAGACTTATATATACGAATACGCTCGCTTTAAAAAAATAAAATATTAAAACAGTTATAAAACAGCCAGTGAGCAACTCATAATACACATAAAAGGAACATATTTCATATTATGTGTGCAAATGGAACATTGAATAGGAACATTGTTCCTATTATATGTATTATGAGTTGCTTACTGGCTGTTGTATAACTGTTTGAATATTTTATTTTTTTGTAGACCGACTCATACAAACAAATCAAACTCTTCTCGAGATATAGCTCTAAAAACAAACAATAAAATGTTTTAAGATCAATTTGTAGGCAACTCATTTGCCACTAAATATATCAATTCGTGATTTTTTTCAAACTATTTATAAACTAAAAATTTTATATCAATTTTCGTCATTAATCTGCCGAAGCTACCAACAACTTTACAAGCTTTTCTTCGTTAGTAAGTTTCCTTTATCCCCCAACCGGTTTCATGTGAGTTTTTTTTTCACTATAATATTGTCCGTTGAGGGATACCGAACCTCTTTTCTGCCTCCCGACTTGACATACTGTTTTTTTCTGTCATGTCAACTAATTCTAGCATTTCCTTTGATGAATAATCTTATAATATCTCGATTATAATACCCTTCATTTTTTACTTGTACTTTTAGGGTTAGTTCATTCTGAAATAAAAAAAATATTGTTTTACAAAATTTTCTTCCGTTCATTACTGTTAGGCAACGACGGTGACTTAGAGATAAGAAATAGTTAAGAATTTGATATTTGATAGTTTAAGTTACGTAAGTTAAGTTTTATTAAGAAATAAAGACTATTTTTGCTTAGCTAGGGACTTAGACTAAGAACATTGTATTTAGAATAGGTTGTTTTACTATTAGGAACTACCAATCACAGCGCCGAACCTTAGGAACATTCTAGATAGGATAGACAAGAAAGAAAATACAAAATAGGCAGGGAGTTAGAAAGGGACAGATAGACGCAGAACGTGTCAGGACCTGTCGCGCGGGTCTAAAGTCCAACTCCCTAGCCGCGACCGAATAGCGCACTGTGATTGGTCGCAAGCACGAACTCGCTTAGCTTAATAGAGTAAGTTAGAATAGATAGAATTTCTATATAAGAAGCGAATTTTTGTCAGAAGATTGATCAGTGTGGTAGCGATTTCATCTCAGAACAGAGAATAAACCGGAATACGAACTGAAGCGGCATTTCTTCTTACACCCTATCTCCAGCCAGCCTGAACCCCCTACAATTACCGTAGTAGTACCTTAGCATGTACAAGAAGATAACACAGAAATTATAGGTATTTGTGTTTTGTCATCTTCTCATAATAAAAAAAATACTTTTCTAATTAAAAAAACCTACAAAATAATTATGGTGTTATATTCTTATATTTACCAATAAAGGTAGTTTCGAAATAAATTTAAAACAAAATATACATTGCGTCAGGGCTCAACTTGCATGCCGCTAATTATACCTATCAAACTATTTATCACTCTTCAAATTTTTAACTCTGAAGAAACAGCCCTAGCTGTCATATTCTAGTGGGCAAAGTTGTAAAAACTGCTTTAGAAAAAGTAATTTGGCATTGCCCACCAACATATTCTCGAATTTGAGAGAGATTTAGCTTTTTTTATTCGGTTGGACTAATTTATTGATGACAAACAAACAATAGTCAAAAAATAACTTACCTGCTGCAATCCCAAATCGAGTTCTGGCAAAAGTTTTTCACACTGTTTTTGGCCCGCAAATCACACCTGAAACTTCGTCAGAGCCTGACACTTAACTGAAGTGACATTAGCAAAAGATACTTCCGTAGTGTTGTCAGAAACATATTGAAATTTATATTATTAATTATTAATTTATATATGAATATTTGTAATAAATACCCTGCAGGGCAAAGTCAGATCAGTTGGGCAATTTTGTACGGTTTTACGGTAGTTTACCAATATTAGTGTACTAGCGGCCCGTCCCGGCTTCGCACGAGTTTTAGTAAGGATCCCCAATCTTTTCTAGCAATAAATATAGCCTATGTTACTCAGGGTGAATCTAGCTTTTCAATGGTGAAAGAATTTTTGAAATCGGCACAGTAGTTTTTAGAGTTTATTCATTACAAACATACACACACACAAAAATACAATTTTTTCCTCTTTATAATATTAATGTAGACTAGATATATATGTTATTTAATCACAAGTTATTTATCTTGTTCTATAAGATAATTTTATATGAGATCAGATCACCTGTAAAGTACACAGAATAAAAAAATATTTTTTTAAATCTGTTTGCAATTAACGAAGATCTTTATCGGTGAACATAGGTACAGCGTAGAGCCGGACATACAACCTCCTCCTTTTTTGAAGTCGGTTAAAAAGAAACATGATGAACCCACAATAGACACTTCAAATTATTTGATGCCCACATTAAACCGAGAAGTCGGTATTTTTAACATCGACATCACACGAAAAAAACGCAGGAGGAAGTCGACGCGTATATTTTTTTTATGTCTTTTAAATTATATTTTAGTTTACTTATCAAGCTACATGAGAGGCCTTCAAGCGGCCAAAAAACAGCAAAAAAGAAAAAAAGACAGAGGAAAAACGAAAATGAAAGAAGAATTGCCTAATAAAACGATTGATTCACCTTCTTTCAGAATTAAACGAAGACCCAGTAAGTGTGAAAGAGATGCTTGATTTCTGGAGGGAATGTTTGAAGCAGCGTATGTGCATTGGATGCTACGAGGAGAAAGACGGTCAGAAGACACTGGTGGCTTTGAATGTATGCGTAGTCGGCAACGAGGGAGATGACCATGATTACATTGTAAGTCAAAAAAGACGTGTGGCACTCGGGGACTGCCGCGGTAAAGCTATTGCATAGCATTTTGTATCAACTTATGCAATTATAATTATTTATTTATTTTATTTATGCAGTATTTTTTTGTCTTTGATATTAATTCAAGTTACACTTTTTGAGCGTGGTGACCGATAAGAAAACAATTTTTTTTCTTTTATTAAATAAACGAGCTTCGTAGAGTCGTACAATACGTCTAGTTGCACGCACACAAACACCGTGTCGAAGACTGCCGAAAAGAAATGACGTTAGACAATGCACGGCCTTCAAGCCACACCTCCGTGCCCGTCGGAGTGGGGAGCGTGAGGTTTTTTTTCGTTACGGAATTTCGATTCGGTCCCCGCGCTCAAGGCCCTCGATAGAAGCTATGCAATAGCTTAAAAAAAACCTTACGATTTTTTATCAATTATATTTATTATTTAGAACAAATTCCGCTAAACCTATTCTCTGTAGTGTTCATCAAAATGCCTACGTGTCCGTGCACCACCGTCCCGCCCATTGATTCACATGCAAATTAGATAAAGAACAAGATTTTCATCTCAATTTGTAGGCGGGAGTGTGGTACACACGTATGCATTTTGTTGAATTCGTCAAAGTTAGTCTACTGATTTATTATAGTTATAAACTGCATTTTTCCCATGGACTGAACATCCTAAACAAACATACAAATTCTCATCACATCACTGATCAATGATTATGTGATGAGACTGCAAAAGTTTGCTTAGGATGTTATGTTTTTATGTAATATCATCGGATTTATATATATATTATATATTCCAGTTCAAAGGCGAAAAATGGAGGAACGTATACGACGTACTCAAGTACGCAGAAAACAAGGTCAATGCTTATAAATATATGGGTATAGAAACCATTCTTCATGCCATGGGGCTGGTGGTGAAGAGAGAATACAGAGGACAGAGACTTGGACAAAGAATACTAGCAGCGAGGTAAGGATTTACGTAATTCCAAAGACATTCAGGTAAGCAGGCTCAGCGTCCTGAGAGTGATATTCATAAACTATATTTTTTTATGGAAATAGCAGCCCTAACCGAAAATTTCAATACTTTGACATCCCCAATCCCCACACAAAAATATATTCGACTCAAACTATAAAGTAAGATATGAATTCTTCACTTGGACTAATTTCAGACTATAATCCATAATATTTGTTAGTACACAAAAAGAGTCTAATTCCTACATTGTTACACAATAAAATCAGAATTAAAATTAAACTATCTCACTCCTATATGAAGCAGCATCCAATGTTGGTTAATTGGACAATCCCACCTGTTCGACAATATCGATTATAAGACCGGTATTAACAAACCAAAACGCCAAAGCCCTTTTCGTCAAAGTAAACTACCTATTTGTTGGTTAGTAAAATCACTGAGAAGACTTTTTACTTTAAACGGCTAAAAGATCACTAAGTTCACATAAAGATGTATTAAATAGACCCGTGTTGTTATGCGATGAGAGAAAATTTCCAGCGTTATACAACCACACCCCAAGTGCTTATAGTAGCTTTATTTTAAGATTCTGTAATGCAAATGTGGTTTGCGACTATTCCCAAAATCACCAGCCGAGCCAGTGAATATTCGAATATAAACATGTTCACAAGATTTAAGACTGCGACCGCTAAAGCCCAACAAAGCCTCAGGCATGCTATACAACAATACACATTAGTGATGCGAACATAGTACTTCGGGATCCGAACTACGAAACTCAATAGAATTATGACGACCCAAAGCTATGTGATAGAGAACAGCGGGCTGATCGGCTAACTCTGTCGCGAACAGAAACGATTGCCACCGATCCTGTTTTTACAAACTTTGACATTTCATCAATCGAAATTCAAAGAAAGTCAATTGACAAACTGTCACAGTTTGTTAAAATAGGATCGGTGTCAATAATTAGATAGCTTTAAATTGCGATCCCGTTCATAATAACAATTTTACAACTATATTAGTCGTTTGTGCTCTTAGAAATTTTAGATTTTCTGTTACTTATTCTGTAGATCAAAACAGGTGTTTACCAACAAAATAGGTAACAAAAAATCTAAGATTTATTTGTTTAGCTCTAATAAAGAAATCAATCGTAGGTTTCGAGCCAAGAGCCAAGTAATAGTGTTTAAAATGTTCGCAAAAATACACATATGCATTTTGATCCCCAACCCGCCCGCATGCCCAGCGTGGGGATTATGGGCAAATCCCCCTTCTTTTCAAGGGGAGGCCTATGTACATCGGTGGACTGAACAGGCTGGTGTTGTTGCATTTTTATTCACACATTTTAAACAATATAAACAAGATACTAAAAACCCTGAGTTCATTATATATGTAGATTTTTTTCTACCAACTTACAACATAACACTTGTTTGTACGACACAAAAACCAACCGATTATCACAGAGGAATACCACCAGACTAAATAGAACTATACAAAAACGTCATTTTTCATTGACTACTCCGCCCACGGAATTACTTCAGTGACAGATAATACCTACTAGGTACCTATTAGACAAAGCCTAGCATTATCTGTCACTTCTTCTAGTACTAACAGAAAAAATCTCGCTTGAATAAAAACCTGTTCCTTATTTCTTCAACCTACGAGGTCTTGTGTCTCGTTTCCTCTTTAGTGTAACAGTAAAGAGGAGACAAGACATAATCTCTAAAAAATAAGCCACAGATTTTCGTTCAAAGCAGCACTCCCAGAGACTTATTCTATGACTTCGACTCACCTGCTATAAACACACTTCGATTTCGAAAATTTCGATAAGCAAACCACGCACGCAAGGCACGAGGGGAGCGACGAGCGAAAACAACTATTAATCACTTATAAAAAATATTCTCTTCGTCTCTCTTTCAGACACAAATTCGAAGTTCGAAGGAGTTCCAATAAGTTTTCAATACCCCATCCTTACACATAGCTTGTGGCTAGCGGCAGCGGTCTGTAGAAAGTGCTTTTGTTTGCTACCTGTGAGCTGATGCCCTGAATTACGACCGACCCATAAAATACGTAAAATACTTCCTTGATAGCGATTTGCACTGTTTTTGTTACATAGTTAGTTATTCATTCATAACTAGTTTATCCGACATAGAACTAAAGTTGTCGACATAGCTCAGAGAATTAGCAAGCTGAAGTGGCAGTGGGCTGGCCATATCTGCCGAAGAACCGATAACCGTTGGGGTAAACGAGTTCTTGAGTGGAGACCGCGGCTCGGCAAACGTAGTGTAGGACGCCCTCCGGCCAGGTGGGGTGACGATCTGCGAAAGGCTGCTGGTAGAAGCTGGATGCGTCGAGCTCAGGACAGGGCGCAATGGCGCTCATTAGGGGAGGCCTCTGTCCAGCAGTGGACTGCTATAGGCTGATGATGATGATGATGATGATGATGAGTTAGTTATTCATACCTAAACAAACATTAATTTTAACTTGTTACCAAAATCACATTACCTTATATTATATAGATCTACACAACTTGCTAAAATATACATAAGTTACGGAGCTAATCAATGGATACCAGATACACAAATACACACAAAACAGATGTTTTCCTTAGCCGAAAAACGAACCAGCGACTGGGAGAAGACAACATAACTATCAACTAAGCTATCATCACATCATCATCTACATAATCATCAGCCGATTGCAGTCTACTGCTGAACACAGACCTCCCCTATTGAGCGTAATTGCGCCCTCAGTTATTTGTTTATTTATTGAGCCGTGGCAGCCTAGTAGGATATTGTTTATTTGTTTATTTCGAATGTTTATTTTCCCGGTCTAGAGAACAGGGTTCCGGGTTGGAATCCCGACCGTGCACCAATAGATTTTTCGTTTCCAAAAGTTGTCTGACTTGTCACTGACTATCCCCTAAAGGTTACCCTCAATAGATTTACATACTAAGCAATATTAAAAGATAATAATAATATAATAATAATCCTGGACGTTAATCCATACTGGCGAACAAGTCATGAAGATGGTAATTTGACACCCCTCAGCCTATCACAAAGCATCAAAGGTACAGCCACAGTATCGCCTCACAGAAACCTGCGATCCAATGCGGCTTCGAAACCATAGCAGACTTTGCATACTGAGCAATATGAAGATATCCATGATGGCGAAAATGTCGTTTTTTTTTGACAGGGAACCCCTCTGCCTATCACAAGGCATCAAAGGTACGGCCACAGTATTCACCAGCATCGCCTCACAGAAACCTGCGATGCAATGCGGCTTCGAAACCATAGCGGACTTCCCTATCAAGGAGTTGGCAGAGATCGGACTCCCCTACTCGAAGGATGACGAGAGAAGAATCAAGTATATGGTTAAGAAGTTCGTGTGAACTTGGGAATTTTGTGATGTGTTTATTTCAAGTATAGTGTTACAATTGAGAAGGTGTTATTAAAAATAGGACAATTGATAATCAAATTTAAGTTGCAATCAGTACATAGCTCAGTACAATATTTTTCAATAAACCAGTGAGATATATATTTATGTACAAGAAAACCATGTAAGAAAAGAGTACTGACGCCCGAATATTCAAATTCTTCTGAAACGAGTAGGTATTTAAATTTAAGTAAGAGTTTTTGAGTGATCAATTTGACGTTTCAGTACAAATTTAGATGGCGGCGTCTTAATTGGTTGAGGCGATCTCAAACGGTTGAGAAGATCTCAATTTGTTAAGACGGTCTAATTTGTTGAGACGATCTCAATTTGTTGAGACGATCTCAATTTGTTGAGACGATCTCAAATAGTCGAGATGATATACGATGTTAGAGAATTCGTGCGTAAGGGGTTTTACGGCCGAATACTGAAACGCTACTTAAATATTTGAGGTCATCCTAAATGTTTCGAGACGCCGCTATCCTTCAAAATCGTATACCGAAACGATCATTAGATGACGACTTAAAATTTAAGGATGTCAGATTTAAGTCCCACTTAAATTACCACTTATGTTCCAAACGGTATACTGAAAGGATGATTATGACGTCTCCTTAAATATTTTAGGTAGCCATCAAATCAGAGTGGACTCGCGACCTCTCCTAAGTTTTGATATGTGTATGAATTCCTTTGAAAACATTTATATTTTACAGTCTAAAATATTATAGATACTTATTGATAAGTAACAGTATAAGGTAGAAGGTAGTAGTATCTAGGTACCAGTTGGTATGCAGTTACTTAGGTATAAAATCTAAATAAAACCAAAAAGGTATACACGCAGTAGTAAGGCAGTTTTATTATTGTTTTTGGTAAATAGCACAATAAACCTTAGGCAAAATTTTGATACAGGTAGGTACGCCTATTTACTTTGATTATTGGTATACTTCACATTGGTAGGTAAGAAGGCTTTTTTTCTTTTTCTGAATGAAGATGTGATTTATCACCATTCCTTCTTATTACTTGCCGGCTGACTTCGGCAGGGCAGCTTATTATTGCCCCTGCAAGCCGACGACTGAGGCCCGAGACAGGCAGCAGCACTACGTAGGGCGTGGTGACGCGAGAAGCTGTGCCCAGCATGAATGGGCATAGCTCCCCTGTGGAGCAATAGTGTTCTGTGGGGCATAGTGCCTTCTTGTTAGGAGAGGCCTACCAGCAGTGGACTGATTGTAAATAGTGGAGGCTGGTTGTAAATAAGCATCAGGTTTTTCTTCTTGTTTTTAGCTTTTGTATAAATTAATAATAAACCCGGCTTTGAATAAAATAATTGACAAAACTTGACTGACAGTGATGAAACATGACGTTGCATTTTACGTTTCGATACCAGCATTTTCTGAAAATTAGTCTTGATCTAATAAAATTGACTAAAGGAAGTCCTGATTTCTGTGTAAAACGAAACTTTCTTACCAAAATAATGAAAAATGTAATTGGAAACAAACTTATAGGAGAATTTGATGCGTGCTTAGCTAATCACGGTCTCAATAATGTTAAGTGGCGTTTGTGTATACCATTTAAATTTAGGAGTCCATTAGAATTAAGTAGTCCTTAGCTGACATGATCATATAAGTAGCGTTTCAGTATTCGGGCGTTAGTGTTGTGGTTCAAACAAAGCATAAAAAATACTAGTGTTTGATAGGCCAATTTAAATAATTGTACTGGCAACTCAAAAAGTCCTATCTTTTTGAGTTTTGTTATAAAATTTTGTGAAATTACACAGTACAAATGTATTCTTAAGCAAACAAAGAATTATAAACTTATATCAGTTTTAAGGGTTAGTTACAATAAATTTTAATTAGGCGTAATAATAAATGTATTTATAAGCAATCAATGTTATATTAGATAGAAGGCTTTTGATGAAGTCAAAGGTACTTGCGCAGACATTGAATTTGTGCTCAAAACACTTTGAAATCTATCCAAGGCAATGATGATTTGAAGGTAAGCCAGTCTAGTCTAGACAGGTAGATAGATAATTCAACTTGCCATCATTAATCATAATAATATCACTTATTTCAACAAACAAAAACAAGTATATTTCCTTGTTCAGTCCGTATAAGGTCGATATTCGTGTAAATAGGTTTTTAATATCTCTGCAAACTAATACTTACATCGAGATATGAAGATAATTTTGTCATAATCTGTTTAATATTATCAAATACGCAAATATAAACATTACGTTTTGTTATTCACTTGGTGTCATAAGATAAGGTATTATAGGATAGCATACACTAATAAATCCTACTTATATAAAATTTCTGTGGCTTAAGCTTTTTTTACTTTATTTGTATTTTATACTGACTTTTTTTTAAACTGTTGATATCATGTCTGAATAAACAGATTATTTATTTATTTATTATAAATGCGAAAGTTTGTGAGTATGGATGGATGAATGGATGAATGTTTGTTACTCTTTCACGCAAAAACTACTGAACGGATTTGGATGTAACTTGGAATATACATAATTTATGACCTGGATTAACACATAGGCTACTTTTTATCCGGGTACTACGCGAGCGAAGCCGCGGGCGGGAGGTAGTGAGCAATAATGTGATGATAGTTATATTACATAGTTGATAGGGGGTGTACAGGGTTCCAACCCCGATCTTCGGAACCCAAGCCAACCCCACCTGCACGAGGTGCACCCTGCTAAACAACGAACGGGGCTCTGGCGGCCGGCTGATGGCGGCATAGCACAGCCTACATCGGCACAGCTAAATCCCCTGGCCACTGATGGGCAGCAGCGTCGGTGGTGCGAGAAGCTGTGCCCTGCGATCCCCAACCCGCATGCCCAGCGTGGGGATTATGGGTATGTCCCCCTTTATTAGGGGAGGCCTATGTCCAGCAGTGGACTGATATAGGCTGATGTGATGTGATGTGTGTGAGTTATATTAAGTAGGTACCTATATTTCTCAGAAGTTAACGTGAAATCTCGCCACTCGCTCAAAGACCAGAAAGTACGTCTCGCATGCGAGAAGTGAATAAATAAATAATGCTGGACACTACCTATCACACATCATCATCTAGCCCCAAACTAAGCAGAGCTTGTGTTATGGGAACTACATGATTGATATATTACTAACACACATTTTTTTTTGGTAAATACTTACAAATCATACATAGAAAATACCCAGACCCGAGACAAATATCTGCAGAACATGCAAACATTTGTCCCGCGGCGGGATTTGCACCCGCAATTTTCTGCGTCTCAGGCGGACCTTCGCCCGCAGTGCCACAGAGGTCGTCAAGTTTAACTATGTATATTCTACAGTTAACTATGGCTAGACTATGGCTCAAGTGCACCGAGTGTCACCGAAATTAAATAGAAGATCAAAGATAAACATCGTTTAAGCAGACAGATGAAATATTCGTTCCAAAACAATTGGTTTAGTTAAACAGCTGTATAACAGCCCGTGAGTATTTCGGGCCTGGGAAAAAGTGAGATTAAAGTGCTAAATTCTGTTTTATTTGCAAATGAAATTTTAAAACTTTGACTAGTATAATTTTTTTAAAAGGGTCAGCAACGCGCTTTTAATACCTCTTAATGCTATAGAGATAGTTGGTAGATATGATGTTATTATGTTGTACTATGTGTATTTAATGAGAAAAAAGTGGAAAAGACGTAGGTAAGCAAAAAATTTTTTGCTGTTTTTTTTTTGCTAAATATGTTTAGAACCATAATCTGATTGCAACCTTCCAATTTTCGGTATTAGACTTCTTACACACTGTATATTTCTGTCATGTAAAAATGTTATGTAAAAAAAAACATATTTTCACTAAAATAACATCTTTATTACGTAGCTATACAAAACTAAAATCAATACTTACAATACATACAAGTTATAAATACTCTGTCCAACCGCGGAAGTACTCAAGGTTGTTTGTTAGTAATAGCCTTCCTATAATAACATAGTCATATACAGGTATTTGTTTAGAAGTATAATAAATCAGTCAAGTCCATTGTGGTCTAGTACTTATTCTTAAATCTTTTGTAGCATCAATAGTACGTATCATCATCATCATCAACATCAATCTATAGAAGTCCACTGCTGAATGATCTTGAGCTTTCTCCATCCACCGATTATCTACAATCTTGACGATGTCGTCAGTCCATCTGGTGGGGGGTCTCCCTACACTTCGTCTTCCAGACCGCGGTCGCCATTCGAGAACCTTTATTCCCCAACGGTAAACGGTTCTACGGGCTATATGGCCTGCCCACTGCCACTACAATAGTATGTATACTTCAGCCATAATTGAGCTATAAAGTTTAATAACAAAGCGTTGCTAGGCAACCATCTCACAGTATTGGTAAAAAACTTATCACTGACAATTATGCAAACAGTAGCTCGTGTACAGAACAAACAGACTGATAAAATCCTGTTACCTTTGACCAAGTTTGAGACCGATAAACTACTGGTATATTTGAGCTATTCTTAACCAAACTTGAGACAAGTAAAGTGACTATCTTCACGCATTCCTAAACTCAGGCGACAATTGTGTAAACAGTAGCTCGAGTACAGAACAAGCAGACCGATAAAATCCCGGTCTCTTTGACCACGTTTTAGAACGATAAACTACTGGTATATTTGACCTATTTTTAACCAAATTTTAGATTAGTCAAAATACATACATCACGCATTTCTAAACTCAGGCGACAATTGTCTGAACTAGCTCGTGTACAGAAAAAACAGACCGATAAAATCCCGGTATCTTTGACCACGTTTTAGAACGATAAACAACTGGTATATTTGAGCTATTCTTAACCAAACTTGAGACAAGTAAAGTGACTTTCTTCACGCATTCCTAAACTCAGGCGACAATTGTGTAAACAGTAGCTCGAGTACAGAACAAGCAGACCGATAAAATCCCGGTCTCTTTGACCACGTTTTAGAACGATAAACTACTGGTATATTTGACCTATTTTTAACCAAATTTTAGATAAGTCAAAATACATACATCACGCATTTCTAAACTCAGGCGACAATTGTCTGAACTAGCTCGTGTACAGAAAAAACAGACTGATAAAATCCCGGTATCTTTGACCACGTTTTAGAACGATAAACAACTGGTATATTTGAGCTATTCTAAACCAAACTTGAGACAAGTAAAGTGACTATCTTCACGCATTCCTAAACTCAGGCGACAATTGTGTAAACAGTAGCTCGAGTACAGAACAAGCAGACCGATAAAATCCCGGTATCTTTGACCACGTTTTAGAACGATAAACAACTGGTATATTTGAGCTATTTTTAACCAAATTTTAGATAAGTCGAGAGATTTCACGCATTCCTAAACTCGGGCAGGCAATGTTCCCTAGGCTCGGGCGGCGGGTCGTCGGTGAGGAAGGCGCTCAGTAGCACGGGCGCGCAGACCGGGATGTCGCGAGACTTCAGCCAGCTCGCGTCGCGCGCAGACACCGGGTAGCGCTTCACGTCCGCGAAGCAAACTGATATACTCTCGTTGTTGTATGGAGGCCTGGAAAGATACAAGTGTTGTAAAATGTCGTTAAGGCGACTATAGTCAAAGTCAAAAATCAAAATTCATTTATTCAGTAGGAACTGTATAGTACACTTTGAAACGTTATTTTTTTTAATTTACCACCAATTCATAACGTGACCAAACAGAGAAGAATTGGCAAGAAACTCTGCTTGGCTTATATTTTTTTAGCGTCATTGTACTTAATATCTATTACATTGTTTTTGATGGAGTTGGAGGCAGTTTCATCCCAAGCTTTTTTGTCATCTAAATAATCAGATATTTTATAATAAGCTTTATTACATAGATTACGTTTAACAACATTTTTGAATTTATTTACAGATAGATTAATCACATCATTTGGGATTTTGTTAAAAAATCGTACAGACATCCCTTTAAAAGATTGACTAACTTTATGGAGCCTTACAGTGGGAACAGCTAGTTTATCTTTATTTCTAGTGTTAACATTATGATAGTCGCTATTTTTCTTGAACATGTTAATATGTTTTCGGACATACATTAAGTTTTCATATATATATTGGCACGGCACGGTATAAGGGTCAAAACTCCCTCTCGCTCGCACTATTCAACATTTTTGAACATATAAAATCACTGAATGTAGTTATGCAAAATAGCAAACCTTCACGACCTTAAAAATAACAATTCAAAGGTTCAGTAATAATATCATTTTGTTTAATAATGTCGTTTTCTTACCAAAAAACTTGCACCAATGTGATCAATTTTGATGGAAAACGTGTTGGGTTCAACATGATATTCTTGCTGAACCTTTGTATTGTTATTTTCTAGGCCGTGATTTTCTATTTTGTATAACTACATTCAGTGATTTTATACCTTCAAAAATGTTGAATAGTGCGAGCGAGAGAGAGGTTTGACATGCATCGTCGCATTAATGGAAAACTGATGCGGTTCAACTTTGACTCCCACTGTAGCCCTTCAGGAGCTCAAATTCTGGAAACTCTTGAGCATCATGTGATGTCATAAACTTACTCTGGGGTGTAAGGGGTTCCAACCCCCGTCTTCAGAACCTAAGCCATCCTCGCCTGCACGTGGGGCACCCTGCTAACTAACAAACGGGGCTCTGGCGGCCGGCTGATTGCGGCATAGCGCAGCCTAACCTCAGCAGTGCGAGACGCTGTGCCCTGCAATCCCCAACCCGCTTGCCCAGCGTGGGGATTATGGGCAACACCGTTCCTGGTCGCTCAACCTGCGCACCCCCTCCAAGCCCCCCATCGAATGAATCAAAGCAAAACGTGTGCCATTTGTGTTTTTGTTGTCTTATTTACGATTCACATGTAATTTACGAAGCTTTGAACTTTGTGAAACACTAACATAAATACATCCGTAAATAGATATTGCATGCAAGTAAGGAAGTTGACTGCTTTGTTGATGTTTCAATTTCCTCTAGCACGTTTTAAAATGCGCTTCGATGCTCTCCGACGCGCGCCGGTGGGTATGAATCTGTTGTAATACCTTATTACTATTTCAATTAAAACTTCTTGTGTTCTATTTAAAGGAAACATTCTCTCGTTATACTTTTTTAGAATATGAATATGTATATTCATATTCATATTCATTTATTTAATTCGACCAACTATGATCATTACAATACCTTACAATTAAAAATAAAATAAAATACAAATTATTAACGCTCAAATAAAAGACAAACACATAAAATTAAATTAATACAAAAACCTTTATAGAGCAAAAAATATTACTTAAAATGTATTGCTGAGCAGCGGTGCAAATACTGGCAGTCAAACTTGTTTGAGAACGCATTCAGTAAGATGTTGGGACTGGCCCGAACCCTGCGCAACAAGGATGTGCGCCGCTTGCGCGTGATGGTGTAGAAAAAGATCTCGTGGTTCGGCGAACATCTCCAAGGCAAAATGATTTATGTTACTCAAAATAAAACTTTTTGTTCAGAAAGGGTTCTTTTAGTTAGTTTCTACAACAGAATGATACACGAATGACTGTAGGAAGGTTTCGGCAGAATACCAGCGCCTAGCTACTTCTCCGTGGCAAGGCATTAATGCTGAGTCGAGGCCTTTTTGCTGCTGTGGCACACAACTACATGCCAGGACGACTGCTTATTTAACTACTATTAGTATAGCTATTACTATTTAACTACTTTATTAATTCAGTTGTTGTATGTACTGTGTGCCAAGTGGTAAATAAATGTTTGTCTATTGTCTATGCATTAAACTTACTCATCGTCGGGCGCTGTGCCCCCGCCCGCCTCCACGAGCCTGGCCAGCAGTTTCCTCCTGGCTGTGGGCACGTGCAGTAAGGCCACCAGTCCGGTGAAGGGCCCGGCGCCTCCGCTGGCCTTGACTCTCCGCCAGCGACACGCCGCCGCCGCCAGCACGGCCTCGCCTCCCAACACGCCCGGGAGACACACCGCTGATGGATTACCCCACTCGAACTGCTCCTCCTGACATAACACAAGAAATCTATTGGTAAAAATATTTACATGTCAGAGACACTTACAATGTATCTGCTTTTCGAATTCATAGTGATACTAGCTTCCACCCGCAGCTTCGCTCGCGTGGTACATGGTAAAAAGTAGCCTATGTGTTAATAGAGCTCACTTGAACTATGTATATTCCAAGTTTCAGCCAAATATGTTCAGTAAATTTTGCGTGAAAAAGTAACAAACATCCATCCATACATGGATACATCCATAATCACAAACTTTCGCATTAATAATTTTAGTAGGCAAACTTTTTTTTTGACAAATGTCATTTTCTGGGTTGACTGTACCATTATTACAAAAATCCTAAAATGCCATTATATTTTCCTTCAAAATAAACCTATAATATCCTAAGAACAAAACCTTCTGACTACGAAAAGGTAGCTGCCTTCAACGTGGTAAAATTTTGCCCCACTCTGTATATTAATTATATCTTGAGCTATATTTTATCGCTCATCATACATTTTGAACGACACACCTCCCCGGACACGGCACCTCCCCCTGCCTCGCAGTAAATTTAAAGTGTCAAATGATCACGTGTAAAGATGTACTTAATCTATATTATATCAATTAGTCAAAAGATGGCTTTTAAGTATTCCCTGGTTCCAACTTAATTTACTTGGTTGATTTTGTGTGTGAATGATGTTTCATAGCAATTGTATAGATAACTTCTTTTTAATTTTCGCGAAAACTTACGATTTTATTTTGTAAGTTACTTTGGGAAAAGGGTCCCTGTTGGGAAATAGAGTCGATTGAGACTAACTTGTTTTTTTTTGACAAATGTCATTTTTTGGGCTGAACTGTAAATTTTTTCAAAAATCCCAAAATGCCATTATTTTTTTCTTAAAAATAAACTTATTGTTCCTTGGAACAAAATTTTCTAACTACAAAAGAAAAGGTCTCAATGAGGTAAAATTTTGCCCCAAACTGCATATAATAAAAAAAACAAGAAAAAAGGACAGGACGTAATGGCGCTCATTGGGTGAGGCCTATGTTCAACAGTGGACTGCTATAGACTAGTTTAGTTTAGTTACCGGTAGGAACTTGCCCGCGGCCCGGCTCCTGGCCACATAGGCGGGATGCAGCACCCATCTACCGGCGGCCACAGAGCCCAGCATCTTCTCGCTGCGTCCCGGCGCGGCGCACAGCAAATGTGTCGCGGTAGGATCCACCTCGGCCGTG
This sequence comes from Horisme vitalbata, assembly GCA_951804965.1. Taxonomy (NCBI): domain Eukaryota; kingdom Metazoa; phylum Arthropoda; class Insecta; order Lepidoptera; family Geometridae; genus Horisme; species Horisme vitalbata. The sequence goes on from OX638096.1 coordinate 3,230,474, forward strand.
TCGGACACCTCGCCGCCCAGGTATTCTATCATCTCTATAATCTCTTCACGGTTCTGCAACATCAACAAAAATAATACACACATGATTTTTTTGTTTCATCTTGAACGACGGTTTGTGTTGTCAGTCGACTAGAGTCTACAACAGAGGTTCCCAAACTCTTTTTTCTCATAGACCACTTTCAAAATTTTACTGGTTTCGGTGGAACCCCCATAACTTTTTGAGTACTTAGTTTATTGTCCGCATACATTTTTATATAGGTAAAGCTAAGCCAACATTTTTGCATTTTATAGAAACCAATTACATTTTCGTGGACCCCCACTTACAGCTTGTGAACCCCTATTTCTTTTTCACGCCAACGTAGACCTCCCGTGGACCTCTGGGGGTCCACCTGGACCACTTTGGGAATCACTGGTCTACAATCTAGACTTTAGTCTATAAACAAGAAGGCCAAGGCCATCACAGTTGACAGCTTATAGAAGTGGAAGATAAGGATTCTGACTCCAGCAGACCAGAGCAGGGGAATGATGTCGAATCGAAGCGCTTAGTCATGCTTCTGAAGACACATAATTGTAGTTCTACGAATAAAATATCATCATCAACAGCCTTTATAGAGGTCTACTGAAGTTTGTTCCATTCACCACAGTCTTGTGCTCGTCGCACGATCCACGAACGAAGGGCGTTCGTGAATATAATCAACAACTTTTGAAGATATAAAATCACTGAATGTATTTATGCAAAATAGCAAACCTTCACGGCCTAGAAAATAACAATACGCAGGTTCAGCAAGAATATCATTTTGATTCTATCACGTTTTCTTACCAAAAAACTTGCACTAATGTGATCAATTTTGGTGCAAATTTTTTGGTAGGAAAACGTGTTGGGTTCAACATGATATTCTTGCTGAACATTTGTATTGTTATTTTCTAGGCCGTGAAGGTTTGCTATTTTGCATAAATACATTCAGTAATTTTATATCTTAAAAAATTACGAATAGTTCGAGCGAGAGGGAGGTTTGACCCTTAGTCGCCTTAATAACATCATGCCAAACGGCAAGCTTGTAATACTAAAGGCGAGTACCTACGGTTTTCCTTCTGGTCCATACATCGTTGTTCCATCTCTCCTTATTCCAAGCAAGCTAGGGTTGATATTTCATTGTATAGTTAGACATTTTCAATACAATAACAAAAACAATACCTTCATTGTGTACTAATTGAGGTATTATTAGGTGCCTACCACACAATTATTAGGTACTATATTAAATTTGGGGTCGTAAAAGGTCACACAACATCATGCAGCCCCAAACTAAGCAGAGCTTGAAGTATCGGTACCACATGATTGATATACTACTTATATACTTTTTACACACATAAATCGAGATAATTATACAGAACATAGAGTGACAGTCTCAAGTTAAAATTGACACAAATCGTCCAAGCGACGTTAATAAACTAAAGGAGAATGCCGTCTGATGTATGGCGCTCAGTACAAAGACTAAAGTGGATGCGTCAAAAAAATCTCCAATAAGTTTTCAGTCGATTCTACTGTGAAAATAATTAAAAATGAGGGTTATTTCCATAGTAACACTTTACATCAATGTTTGTTGCCATAGTAACGTGAATATCATTGTTTGTTGCAGTCTAATGGCGGCATGCGGCGGAAACCAAATTAACAAAATATTTTTTTACTTGATTATTGATTCCGTCGGTGTGTAAAACTAAAGAAAATGTTAATGTCATCTATAAAATATAATAAATTTTATGGCATATGTTCGGTTTAGACGCAATTGGTACGGGTTCTCGGCATTCTCCTTTGACGCTAATCAAAATGCCAAATTTGCACTTAATTAGACATTATGTTGCTTAAAAAGTGTTAAAATTCGGCGCAATTGACAGCGTGCGCCGGGTTTTGGTACAAACACTTTTTTTCTACGTTTTCTACTTTAGAGTAAAAATATCTCAATGCATTACATATATAATAAACAGAAAACATCCTGACCCCGAAACAAATATTTGAAAAAAGTTGTAAAACTATTTATTTACATAGACTCTTTTACTTAGGATAATAAACTCCTTTTCGTACACAATACCAGTAGTTCAAAATATTTACCTACTTATCAAACTCCAAACCCTTCCATTTTGTTTTACCCCTACCTACCTAACATAATATAAAAATTACTTGTACGCTCACTGTTTACATTATCATAATTTGAAAATTTGTAATTTCTCACGTGAAACCAGACTATGTTGGGAACGATATCAACGAAGCTGTTGACCACTGTCTAGCTTGGTCTAGCTGGACAATACAACTAGTTAGGCCCAACTTCGACAAAGAGGTCAACCGACGATTCCAACTCGGATGGGCAGCGTTCGGGAAATTACGGCATATCTTCTCTTCACAGATACCACAAAGCCTCAAGACAAGTCTTCAATCAGTGCGTGTTGCCAGTTATGACTTATGGTACTGAAACTTGGTCGCTAACTATTGGCCTCATGCACAAGCTCAAAGACGCACAACGGGCTATGGAGAGAGAGAGAGTGTTTGAGAATAAAGTTCTATAACCATAAAATCATGCAAACATTTGTCTCGCGGTTTGAATGGAAACAGCAACCTTCCGTGACTCAGGCGGGCCTTCGTCCACTGCGCCACAGAGGCCGTCATGATTGCATTATATGAAAGATGACATGAGAAATGAGTGAGTGTTGAAAAGAGAAATGGGGGATGAACACAATGTTGTACTTCCCACATAGCATGGGATAATGAATGATGAAGATGATGATACTCACATCAACGTTCGAAGACAGCATGAATCGTTTGGTAACAACGGGTGTTGGTTCCGAGATCTGAGCGACGGGCGTCGTGTCGTCCCATCCAACCGTGTTCGGCTGAGATTCCGGACCCGGTTCAGACTCCGGAGCTAAAAAAATATTCCGATAAATTGAGAACCTCCTCCTTCTTTGAAATCGGTTAAAAATAATATTGTAAAAAATGGTGGTAAGTGATAGATGGACTTGTGCACTAAGGGTTCCGAACAAACTTGTAAGTATGTTTTTTTGAGATAAGTACTTCAAGGTTTTCGGATTTCTTGCTTTACTTGTGATATCTATTAGACATTGCTTCTTGCCAAATTTTCTAACCTTAGATCAACGGGATATATTCTATAGGTTTTGATTCCTTTCTTTTTCCTAGCGTTTACTCACACCAACACCTTTCTTCTGTGTGTTAGAACGCGTATCATTGAAAAAGTTGTCCAGGAAAATTGGGGAAAATCTAAATGCCTTTTTAACAGAACAATGTTTATCTAGTTCGCTAGCAAAAATATAAGACAAACATAAACATACTTAATTATCAACACCATTATCATCAGCGTATAGCAGTCCACTGCTAGACATCTTCTAGGCCTCCCCAAAGAGCGCTATTGCGCCCTGTCCTGAGCTCGACACATCCAGCTTCTACCAACAGCCTTTTGCAGATCGTCACTCCACCTGGCCAGGGCGTTCGACACTACGCTTGCGGAGTCGCGGTCTCCACTCAACCCCCCAACAGTTATCGGTTCTTCGGCACATATGGCAGCTTGCTAATTCTCTGAGATAAAATTTCTTACTTAATGACTGAAAAGCCTCGAATGAAAAACCGTCATGTTATTTACCTAGCACAGGAACATTAAGAGAATCCCGAGTTCGCTTCGCTCGTTGAGAACTCAGCCTGTTAGTGAGCGCTGCATTCAGCCGCTGCAGCTGAAGATCCACCGCTGGAGGCAAACTGCTTGAAGCGTTGTTTGAGCTTTTTGGCACATCAGGTTTCTGCTCCGATTCTGGTTCAGTGATGTTGATCCTTGTCTTCATCGCTGAGCCTGGACTCTATATGAATAACAGTAGATTATTTTACAAGGGACTAAACCATCCCATTATATACGAGGTTGTTATACTCCCGAGAGTAGCGAGGGAGGATGACAATACCGAGTTATAATGGGTGGTTTTGGCCCGAGTAAAACACTCTACTTTTCACTTCGATTGCGAGAAAATAAAACAATTCAAAATTAGGCAATTTTCAGAAATTTTATTAAATCAACCTTCATAAAACATCACCGAGACGGTTCTATTTTCAAAAAAAAAGATTGGCGGAGCACCAAGAAGTCGAGTTTTTATGTAAGAGAACGAATGCTTTGTACAGGCTGATGATTTTAGACAAAAATTAAAAAGAAAAAATACTTTTTAGCCCGAGGTATTAAACTCAAGTTTTAGGCCCGCTAAGCTACACTATTATGATACACTTTTTGAGCAAGAGAAGTGAAAAATATATTTTTTTATTTATATGGGCCAGCTCTTGACCTGCTCGGTTTGCGTGGGCAAGGATGAGTTTGACGATGGGGCGAGCTTTCCCAGAAGATGCCTATTACTTTTTCTTTTTGAAGCTGTTTGGGTATAAGTAAATGGAAAAACAGACGCTAGCAGCTGATTCCATATTTTAGCAATGCGCATTATACATAATTTAATATAATCCGTGACCTACGAAGCAATACTTTGTTATAGGTAATGGTTACCACTTAATATCAGTTGGGCCATGTGCTAGTTTCATCAATAGGTATCATGTCACAAACTATCTGTATCCGTTTAAACGGATAGTTCAGAGGGAACAAACTAACACATTAATGTGATAAACAAGGAATCACCTCGCTTGGCAGACGAATTGTGAAGACAGATTTTTGCGACCAGTCTTTCTGAAAAGTTCATTACCTGATCTTGATGAGACATCCTGGGCATTTTAGATGGAGGAGTTTCCTCTTGCTCCTGTAAAAAAACAGTTTTTTGGTGTAATCGAGTAAAGGGGTATGCAAACAAAACGTTTTAAAATCTGTTTAAAATATTCGATGTATGTTCTTACAGACTCGTTAAAAGTACAGCAAAATGAGCTTTAAACTCATACAGTAAGTTCAACCTAAGTCCATTACTCTCTATGTTTCCTTCTTTGTATTATTATTACCTACCTACTAACATAATTTTGAGCTTTTTGTTATTGCTGTTAATTAACATTGCCACAGTATTATCATAATAACACTTGCGCCCCTTTGTTAACCTTTCTATTGTTAATTTGCATTCTGAAACCCAAGACACAAGCTTTCAGCTTAGTTTGGGGTTCGATGGTACTTCAATACTTTTATGTAATCATGTGATATTTTTTCTATTGCGCTGTAAAATTTTGTAACTCTTTTCTGGAAATAACTTTGATTTGATTTGATACAATCAAGATCTGGATTTACAGGTTACAAGATTAGTAATGAGTACCTGTAAGTGTAGTTTTCTCGGACAGCCATGATGTTCCGACGGTGGAGTCGCCGCGTCTCCGTTAAATTGTGCCAAGAACCTGTTGCGGATCTCTGAGAGAGGCTGAAATAACACAAATATCATGAATTATTAATACTATGTCTGTGTACATGTAGTGATGGCGACGACCAATGATGAACGACGGACACCAAAATGGCTTTTCATAAGTTTGACGAATCAAATTGACTGTGTTATACTTCAATATACTGGTGCCCTTCTACGGTCAGGGGATTTAGCTGCATCTTTGTCAAACAGTCAGCCCTACGGCCCCGTTTGTTAGGTAACAGGGTGAGGTTTCCTTGGATTCCGAAGTTGCCGTGGTAGAATCCTACCGGGACCTCATTAACCCGATAAGCTACCTGCTTAAGAGCTCGACGCTGCAGTTAAATAGATGATTGATGAATAGTTTGATGATGCACTAGCACTATGGTGCGACGGAACACGGTGTTTATAGTCTGTAGGCCAAAGAGTTAGAGAGAGCTAGTCGCCACAGAGAGTCCGAAAGCCCCTCCAAATCTCCCCTTGTTGAAGGACATGTTTAAGTTGCATAAGGAATTTTCACACTGACAAAAAACTAAAGCCCTGTAGGGGGTTATTGAATGACATTTGATGCATACAGTACTCAATCAAATCTACAAAGTGTTTAACGTCCACTTTTCAGCCAGTAGGTTATGAAGTAGATGAATAAACTGGCAAATACCAGGAGCAGTATGCTGTAGGTCTTGCTGCCGAGATGCAAAAAATGCATATCTTCCAATGAACTGATAACCGTTAGGGTAAACGAGTTCTTGAGTGGAGATCGCGGCTCGGCAATTGTAGTACAGGACGCCCTCCAGCCAGGTGGAGTGACGTTCTGCGAAAGGCTGCTGGTAGAAAAGGTCATGTCCAGACATCCTACGTTTGCCGAGCCGCGGTCTCCACTCAACAACTCGAACTCTCAACGGATATCGGTTTTTCGACAGTATGGCTTGCCCATTGCCATTCTTATTCTCTGAAAAATGTCGACCACTTTAATTCTATGTCGGATAGTGTCATATTAGATACATACAGTGTGTTTATCCCGCACGGGGTCAGGTTGCTTGCCGGGCAGGTCGTGCACGACTCGCCACAGTCGTTTCCTCGCGTCGGGCGAGAGCCGCCCCGAGCCGGGCCGAAGGTTCGCTCCGAACTCACTATCTGGAGTATCGGGGTTCCTGTCGACTGAACGAAAGCGATCATCAACAATGTGCATGCATCCTTTTTATAAAAGAAGTGAATGTATGAAGATGTTTACGTATGTTTATTACTCAACAACAACAATAACCACATACCACACCACACATCATATACTACACTAGTCCATTAATTTATTTATTTGGGAAGATAAATAATAAAATATAATGCTGGACAGTATCACACAGCATCATGTAGTCACAATAAGCCGAGCTTGTATTATGGGAACCACATCACTGATACTACATAGATATATTTTTTATAAATAAATATGGGTGTTTTCTATGTATAATATACACATAGAAAACGCCCATACCCGAGACAAATTCTGCGTCTCAGGCTGACCTTCCTCCGCTGCGTCACAGAGGTCTTTATGCTAAAACGCAGTAGCTCCGAGTTTCGGCAACTGGCAATTATTATTTTTCAAATTTTAAGACTGCTTTTCTGTTACAGACTTTTTAGTGAAACTTTGAACAGTTTGACAGATGCTTGAAATTAAATTGCTATTGTTTGACCGAAACCGCTGTATCGCACCTTTGGAAAGCGCGGCGAGGTAGGGCCGAGGAAAAAATTGCAAAAGTACACGTGAGATCGATATTGTCGGACTCGATCGGATCGATAGGGTCTTAAGATATCGGTTTACAATATTGAAATCTTTATTTCATAATTCTTAGGATCATAAGAGGGTGTACAGGGTTCCAACCCCTATCTTCGGAACCCAAGCCAACCCCACCTGCACGTGGTGCACCCTACTAAACAACGAACGGGGCTCTGGCGGCCGGCTGATTGCGGCATAGCACAGTCTACATCGGCACAGCTAAATCCCCTGGCCACCGACGGGCAGCAGCGTCGGTGGTGCGAGAAGCTGTGCCCTGCGATCCCCAACTCGCATGCCCAGCGTGGGGATTATGGGCATATCCCCCTTTATTAGGGGAGGCCTATGGACTGGAATGGTCCAGCAATGGACTGATATAGGCTGATGTGGTGTGGTGGATGATCATAATCATCAGGCAGATGATTTATACATAAATATGTAAAAACTTTAAAATTAAATACTTTAATTAATGTCCTTGATATCAGTAGAAAATGCACGATACATCTCTGGACATTTACTTCATGTGTGTCTGATATAAACGTCTCTCCCCGCACCGCGCCATACTTAAGGAGTGGAACAGCGATAGCGGTAAAACTAAAGTTACTTACAAGGGTCAGTGGGAGTGCGTATAGGATCCGACGGCATTTCGCCCCTTCGCAACGCTTGCAGTCTCCGCCGCGTAGTAGGACTTAGTGCGGCCAGGTTTGGAGAGGATAGTGCGTCTTCTAACTGAGGAGTTCTCACTGCGTCGCCTCCACCTGTGTAGAGGAAATCGGTTCTTAACGGACGAATTGCTCATACAAACGCAATACCAAAATGATTTCTAATTCAAGCATATTTCCACTATATTGTTGTTTTATTTTTATTAATTTTACAAAATACCTAAAATTTAATAAAAGCCAATTGCATTTAGTATTTTTATACCAATATTGACCACTTTTCTTCTTCTTTGTTTCGTATTATTTTATTTTATTTTATTTATTTGGTACAATAAACAGTTACAATATAAAGGTAGGTAGTAAAGATTTTATACAATGGAGACTTAATAATAATGTAACCCACGACATTGCACTCAGATTTGTAATACAAATTTAAAATTTATGAAAACTTACGCTAGAGGCTACTGACAGCTACTAAAGTAATAATAATAGATCTAAAGTAGTTATACAAAGTTAATTTAAAGTTTAGCTAGCAACAATAATAGTAAATAAATTAAAAGAGAGATAATCACAGAAATAACAGAGCTAAGGCTAATGTAAATATTTAGATAGACAATATTTAGTCAGGAAAACAACTCATACGTGTTGTATGATTAGGGAACATAGAAAATGAAGAAATTTTGTTTGTAATTGTATATTTTAGTAACACTTTCATGATTACATAAAGAGGCGGGCGATGGTAGCTGTGACACAGTTCCTCAACTATTGCAGTTATCATCGTTTTCTCTAGTTTTGTTCTAATGTAAACTTTTCCAAAATAAGCATTTTATTTATTTATTATTTTCATTCCCCATTCCCTCATAGACTAATATAAATAGGTGTAAGAAAAATACTGAAAGTAGTCTATGAAATGAAATGAAAATTAAATGAAATGGGTTATTTGCTAGAAATATAGTAACAAGGTTCTTAAGTGCTATGGTACAGGATTCTCATATTTCACCAAATACAATCGGCATGCAAAATTTAAATATAATTGTGAAGGAATTTAAATTAATTACAATTAATACAAATATAATCTCACTTCAATTAATTAATATATATTAAAATAGAATTAAAATTAATAAGGTCAGAATTATTGTGTTAGATTATGGTATAATTTTTTTTGTGTTGAGAAATTCATCTACGCTATAAATAGTTTTGTCAATGAGCCACAATTTTTTTTTGTAAATAACCCAGTTGGTAAGTTTTTAATCTCATCAGGAATTTTATTAAATATTTGTCCACATTGCAAAACTGCTTTTTTGATAAAGCGCTGTTCTAGGAACTCTGGGAAGAACTATTATGTCTGGGTTCCTTACACATTTAGGGTATACGTCACGGGCCCTCCTCTAGTCAGTTGATAATACAAGAAAGATACAAATTCCTATGGCTACATTAGCACATACCTTGTTTATTATCGCCTTTGAGGTCGTCGTCCCGTTTGGGCGTCACTTGCGAGTCACAGCCGAGAAGCCCTTGTCTCGCCATTGCGATGTAGCGCGACGCTGGTGACATTTCGTCGACTGCTGAAACATTATCACTATTGACACATAATAAAGAACTACTAGCAGTAGTCCGACGCCTTTTATTACGCGTTAAAAGCCGACGATAGACGCAAAAGTGTAGGAAAACAAGGGTTGTCACAAGTAGGTAAACATTGTGTACCTTCCGATTGTGTGTCAAATTAATAAATTCTTTTCTTGTTTTTAGTGTTATTTTTCGGGTTCCGTATCCAAAGAGCAAAAACGGTACCCTATTATTAAGACTCTACTGTCCGTCTGTTTGCCCGGCTGTCAGCTGTATATCATGAACCGTGATAGCTAGACAGGACACCGTTTTTTTCATCTTGTACGACGGTTGTCAATTTTATTAAATTTTATTTACTAGTGTTTTTCTAATGTATGTCGTTTAATATTCATGGTATTATAACCGATAAATGTTAGTTAAAAGTCACAAGTATTAGTGAAATGGAATAAAAGAAGATTGAACGGGAATTCTCTGATGAAGAAAATTGTGCGCCGATCGTCTTTTGTTATAGTTGCCATGGCTATAACAGAAAACAGGACCTGACCGAAGACTGGACGACTGGACTTATAAACCGTACTACGTTGCCTCATATTATTATGAACAATTATTATACTTGATACTGGCGAAATTGTGGATAACTATCCCAGAAGCCATTTAATAAAGAAGTGAAGTGATAGCTAGACAGTTGAAATTTTTCACAGATGATACATTTCTGTTGCGGTCTGTCGCGCGCTCGAGTGAGTGAAGACGTCTCGAAACTGTCCGCGTTACGTAGTGCCGTAGCTATAGCTTGTTGTCTTGTTTCTTAACCTACCTAATCACTTGAGTATTTGAACCGACATTACCCACCATACGCCCACGTATTCTAGATCTGTATTACGGAGTGAGAGTTGCTATGAGTTGCCAACCATGCTCCATCATTAGCTACCCCTTACTCCAATAAATATTTAAGTGAGGCTCCCATGTAAGGGTCGGAACCCTTCGTGGACGAGTCCGACTCGCACTTGGCCGGTTTCGTTTCATTATCTAAATAAAGAAACGAAACCAGCCAAGTCGAAACGAAGCCGGCGGTCCTTAATGTTATTTGTTCTTGTTTATTTGGGATCAACATCGTCTTCAAATGTTCAGCATGTACCCTTATTACTTACCTAAGAATTAAAAATGAGATGAAAAAATGTAAAATCATAATAACATCGAATAATAATCAATAGTTAAGGCTAAAGAAATTGATGAAAATGTAAAAGATCTTTGTTTATACGAGATGGACGAGTGCGATCTCTCACAGCACACGGCGTATGCAGATGTACCGCGATTGGTCTGTCTAGTAGACGCCTTCGTTACACGACTGTTTGGATTCATAGACTGTGCTATTGATAAGCCCCCATCACAGATATAGTAAGACAACTAGATAAAGCCTTAAAATTTCACTATGTTCTGAAAATTCACTAATACGGCTGATCTCTACTTTCTTATGTCCTATATCATCAGTTAGAAAGGGACGCATACATATATCAATGCGACTTTTTATTAAGTATTGGAATTTATAATTACTGACATTATTATTATTATTGACTGTGTACTAAATATCTACTGATTTAATTCTGACAAAAGTGTGTATGTTTATTGATAGTGTGTGTAAAAGTAAGATATTGATTGATTATTTGACTACCTATTCAATTTGTAATTTATTGAATTTTGACTATGTAGAGATGTATAGATGTAAACTCAACCAAATTTTTATAATTAGAGTAATTGGCGCAAGCCGTTCTAGTTATTAAGTCAATAAACGATAAACGACTTCAAAAGAGATCAAAAAGTTAATTGTACCAGGGCGCTCAAACAAAATTTTATGCAGGTTCAGATAAAGTTTGCATCCTTTTCTAGCAAATGATATATGGACATGAGAAAGTAGAGATGACTAGTAGGAGTTGACGTTCAGATTAAAAAGTTTAAGGCTGTATCTAGTTGTCTTCTTATATCTGTGGCCCCCATACATATAAATGCTACTTCAATTTAACCATTGCTTAGAGAGAGCCCTGTCCTGTCTGTCATTTATCAACGGTGGATAATGGCAATACTTTAAGGATTGTTTTGTTTTTAACCAACTTTTATAAATGAGGCTGCCTTATGTGTAAAAATAGATAAAAAAATCTATGATTTTATAGTATCCCAAATTGATTATTGGATTACTCGACGAATTAAAAATCAGGCTGAATCGTATTCACCAGAAAGATAACTAAGTTTTAGGCATAAAATCAATTTTTACCGTTCGCTTTAGGCGTGTGTTCTCTGCTGGAGGGCACGGACGCACGCCGCGGCACATCGGCCCCCGGCGGCGGCAGCATAGCGTTCTCCTTGTCTATCGCATCGTCTGTCTCTTTCTGCTCCGGTGCCTTTATATCTAATGGCTTCTCTGGTGAGGGTGGTGCTGAAATAAGCCCTTCGTTATGAATAACACAAGCAATGAATTGTCTCGGGTGTTTGTACGTTGATTGAAGACAGACAAAGACATATCATGCCCCATGAGACTCTTAATAAATTGACTCTTTGAGTCTACAATTGATATGTATGTTATTGGCAGACAAATTTATTGACAGTAAATTAATAGTATCGACCTTGTTCTGTATGCACCGTTATATGAGGGTTATATTAGTGAAAACAGAGGTTTAAATTAAAGCAGCACCCAAATAATATCATATATTAACATTCAGGCACATGAGGTGACTATCCGACATAGAACTGAAGTTGTCGACATAGCTCAGAGAATTAGCAAGGTCAATTGGCAGTGGGCTGGCCATATCTGCAAAAGGATCGAATCTCTCTCCCATGGGATGCTATCATGGGAGTCCGAAAACGAGACAACATCTATTAGCTGAAAAAGTTATGCACAAATTTTTGTCCAAAGCGCGCACTCACATGATAAAAACTCCTTGTTTGCTAAAAAAAAAGTCTTATGCACTAACACTAGCTTCCGGCCGCGGTTCGCTCGCGCGTCGTATCCGGATAAAAAGTAGTATATTTAAATCCAGGTCACAAATTATGTATATTACGAATTCCTTCAAAGTCCGTTCAGTAATTTTTGCGTGAAAGTGCAACAAACATCCATAGATCCATAAATTCCTACATCCGCAAAGTTTCTTGCTAATTCTTCTGTTTGGTCGCGTAACCAATAGTAAATAAAAAATATACGATTCAGTGTTCTTTAAGTGCTAAATGAAAGAGATCTTTTACTTTACTTTACTCACAAAAAATATATAAAATAAATAATGCTGTACATGTACACTATCACACAGCATCATGTAGCCCCAAACTAAGCAGAGCTTGTATAAAGGGAACCACATGGCTTGATAATATACTACTTATATTTTTTTTTTCGTAAATACATACATATCATTTATTAGTAGAATTACCTTTAGTTTCTCCAACTAGATGTTCCTTCTCACTTACTCTTCTGCCTTCCTTCGCGCACTCGAGTAACCATGACGCCTTTACAGCGGGAAGGTTCCATTTGAGTGCGCCGGTGTATTTGTCTCCCGTTGGAGTGGGACAGATGAGATGGGTCGACGCTAAGGCGTTTGCTGTGTTACGACGGCAGAATCGAAGCTGCGTTCTATGAGGAGAAAGTTGTTTTAATTAATCAATAAATAATCAAGGGGTGGTGCACTGCTAACTAATAAATGGGGCTCTGGTGGCCGGATGTTTGCGGCATAGCGCAGCCTAACATAGGCACAGCTAAACTCACTGACCGTTGACGGGCAGCAGCGTTGACGGTGCGAGAAGCTGTGCCCTGCGATGCCCAGTGTGGGGTTTACGGATATATTTCCCTTGGTATGGGGTAGGCCTATGTCCAGCAGTGGACTAAATAGGATGGTGTTGTTGTTGAAAAAATCAAGTTGCAGGACTAAGCGCTTCCAAACATCATTTATAATGAGCACTGCCAAAATATGGAATCAGCTGCTAGCGTCTGTTTTCCCATTGACTTACGACCCGAACAGCTTCGAGGCATCTTCTGGGAAAGCTCGCCCCATGGTCGAGCTAATCCTTGCCCATACAAGCCTAAGAGCTCAAGAGCTGACCCAAGACGGCCTCTGTGGCGCAGTGGGCGAAGATCCGCCTGAGACGCAGAAGGTTGCGGGTTCGAATCCCGCTGCTGGACAAATTTTTGCATGTTCTGTAGATATTTGTCTCGGGTCTGGGTGTTTTTAATCGACATCAAAAAAAGGAGGAGCTTCTCAATTCAGTTGTATACTTTTTATTTATATGTATGATATGTATGTATTTACAAAAAAAAATATATGTGTTGTATATCAATCATGTGGTTCCCATAATACAAGCTCAGCTTAGTTGCTTAGCTGATACATGATGCCGTGTGATTACGTCCCGCATTATTTATTTATATAAAAATAACCGGCCAAGTGTGAGTTGGACTCGCGCACCGAGAGTTCCGTACAAACTAGTAGGCATGGAATATTTTTTTGGAATGCAACTACAAATTAGACAGAGAGCCAAGGAACGTAGCATTTTCGTGATCAAACGAACCGATCGAGTGCGTAACACGACGCTGCGTTCCTTGATCGGTGTTGCCGATATTGGAACAAAGCTGCCAATCTCAAATGGAATTAGGCGGGACAGTCAGCCGGATGGCTTCTAATAGGTGGTAGACCATCACCACAGCCTGGACACCTGAGAAACGAGCTAGATGCCTTCAAAAGAGAGTGGCGGGAGGTAGCTCGCGATAGAGATGTTTGAAAGTCTATGAGGAAGATCTTTGCCCAGCAGCGGGACTAGAAAGGTTCAAAAAACTACAAATTATCGTTTTTTTTTTATTATTTTGCTTTACGGCCGCATGTTATGAACGCGTTGACTTAGAAGTTTGATTTTTTTCACAGCTCCAAGGGATGCAGATGCAAGGGGATGCAAGAGGTGCAGATCTGAGTATTTGATATTAATTTCAACTTGATATCTCCATGCTTTCCTGAGAAAAGGGTCTTGACAGACAGACAGTCAGATGGACAACAAACTGATCCTATACAGGTTTGTTTTTTCCGGTTTGAGGTACGGAACCCTAAAAACAAAATTCAAAGAAGTTTGTTGGCCTGTTCGGTTTGTTTGTTCTGCGCACTATCCTCATCAAGCGGCTTTAGATCCGTTCCGGTGTCTAGACACCCTTTTCGTATTATTCACTGTTATTACATTATCAGTTAGCGACGCGCTGCGAATGTGGTACCGATCCTAAGACTATGTCACATTAGCTGGTCTGCCGATTGTGCCCTACCAGTTGTAGTTGTACTTTAATTGACCTCTGCGCGGCTACTGAAAACGCCATAGATGTGGCTAAATTCTGGGAGCGTAAGCTATAACAGCCACCTTAAGGAAAATGTGAATGTATAATCGACACGAAGAATAATATTACAAAACTACAATAAACAAGACTCACGTAGCTCCCAGCAGCTTGGCGAGTTCGTCCAGAAAAGCCCTCTCCACGCCGCTGTAGGTGCTGAGACTGGCAACGACGCCGCGCAGCGGCGGCGGCCCGGGCTGCAGCGCGACGGGACGGTGGTAGTACTGGATCGGCAGCAGCTCTTGCTGCGACAGGCAGTCTTTCTGAAAATACAGGTTATGTTTACTTTGCATGCCTGCCTGGGGTGTAAGGCGTTCGCTGAGATGCGGCATCAGCACATGGCAGCCGATAACTCTGCGCCTCTCACAAACAACATTCACCAATGAAACCAGTTTAAGAGTCGCTGCCGCGCTGTGTTACTGCGGTTTGAAGACTGCATACTCCTAGTTATCTACTCACGAGCCAGAAGACAGTGACGGGCTGTGCGCTCGCAGTGCGCAGCTCGCCGCGCTGGAAGTCGAGCGGCACGAGTGCGAAGGCTCCGCCCGCGCCGGCCGCCGCCAGCACTCCGCCCGCCGCCGCCACTTCCGCGCCCAGCTCTATTATCGCCTCCTCGTCTAACCCTTGCACCTCTATCTTTACACCTGCAAGAGTTGTATAAATTATAGCACGAACCATCATCATAATTTTATCCATTTTTGTTCCACTGCTGGACACACCTCGTTTTTGATGCCACTCGTCTCAATCCTGCTAGTCTAGGCCCAGAGTTTTTCTGATATCGTCGACCCATCTCGCCGGTGGACATAGCATGAATAAATAAAATAAATAAACGATGCTGGACATTATCTGGAGCTTGTAATATGGGAACCACAAGACTGATATACTACTTATATACATTATATTTTTGTAAATACATGCATAGAAGACCCAGACACTCAGACCCGAGACCAGAGTTTCGTAGCGGGAATTACACCCGCAACCTTCTGTGTCTCAGGTAGGCCTTCACTCACTGCGCCATAAAGGTCGTAATTCGGGTCGAATATAGGAAACCATAACGATAGAACCCGCAACGAGACTAATCGACGGAGAACTATAGATTTAAACAGCTGAGAGATTTGGCATTGCAGTTGCCATTTAGCTGGCAGTGGGCTAGCGTCGAAGAATATACAACCGTATGGACAAACTAGTTCTTGAGTGGAAACCGCGGCAAACGTAATGTAGGACTGCCATTCGGCTAGGTGGATTGACGATCTGCAAAAGACTGCTGAGTAAAGGGCGCAATGGCGCTCATTGGGGGAAAGGCTGATGATAACATCGTGAAAATACCCGCGGGTTAGTCAGCGCTACAATATTTTCTTGTACCTACATATTTAATATGTATAGAATGCAACTCAGTAAAAACTGAACCCTAACTACACTCAAACTAATAGATATGGTTGAAACAATGTCACTAATTTTGGGGTTCAGGTTCAGGACTTCAAATAAACTTCATCATCATCATGTATTTAAGAGCTTGTCCGAGACATCAATTGAATACAATAGTATACGTAATATATTTTGTTATGGCAACCCTGTGTGGTGCGTCTCTCTCGCCTCTCCGACCTCTGAAAGTGTACTGTGTTGTGTATCTCTCCGTATTATTTAATTCAAGTCCTCCACAAAAAAGGGAGTATTACTGCAGCAGAACAACCCAACATCCTCACCGACGTCTCCCACAGAGCTGTGCTCTTGTCGGCGCAACTGATGCAGCTACTTCCATCTGCCTCTCTCGTAAGCAGCTTCCTTTACTTCCCTACACGACATGACAGCGAACTTCTCTTTAATGTGATAGAGTTCTTCTCTTTAATGAGTACAGTAGTAGCAGAGCTCTTTGTGAAGGGCTTGTCCGGGGAACTACCACCATGCTTATTTCTGCCGTGAAGCAGCATTGGCGTGTTTGAAGGCATTTGTTCGGTTTTTCAGGCATTTGTTCTAAAAGTGTGGGTGCCGGTGAAATTACTGGCACAAGCCTCAAGTTGATGGACGCAGGGCGTTGGATTGTACGGCACGATCCAAACAAGCGTGACCTGCCTTGCAGTGCTTTGTGATAGGTAACGCTTACCACTTAACATGAGATGGGCCATGTGCTTGTTCCATCCTCAGGTACCATAAAAAAAATGTGGCTCATATAATTTATCCTTAATCTTCCCCAAACTCTCTTTTCTTCTACTTTTTCCCCTATGATGTTGCGTATACAGCTGTCAATAATAGTCTTACCTCTGAATATCTGCTCTATTTCTTCAGTAGGTTCCTCTGTCAAGTCTTCTGTGATGTCAGGACGTGCAGTGACGTCGGGACGTCTCACTGTCACATTGGCTTCAGGCTCAGGACTCTTCGCTTTAGGAGGTTCTTCAGGCATTTGTTCTGAAAGACAAAATTTTTGTCTTTGATCTAAAATAATCATTTTATAAAGAGGAAAAATTTGTATTTTTGTGTGTATGTTTGTAATGAATAAATAAACTCAAAAACTGCTATGCCGATTTCTAACATTCTTTCACCATTGGAAAGGTACATTCACCCTGAGTAACATAGGCTATATTTATTGCTAGAAAATATTAGGAATCCTTACTAAAACTTAAGTAACATAACCCAAGGTGTAGAAAAAGTGCCCTAACCCATGCAAAGCCGGGACGGGCCGCTAGTCTAAAATAATCACAACTTTTATATTCTTCTGGGTATAAAATGGCGAGCGCGAGACATCGAGTTGAGCTTGTCTTCCCTTTTTCTTTATCCATTTCAGAGCGGGACTTGCTTATTTAGTGGAAATTTTATATACTTGAATTTTTTATGGACTTGAAAATGGCTTCATACCCAATGTTATTATTCAATAAATCAATATTTAAATTACAGGGTCATTGAGGAATGCGAATACTTATATTGACAATAAATATTTGACATTTCTTGTATTTGCGTAAGGTTAAGCTATTTTTAATTTTGTAATTTTTTTTTTTATAAATTCCATCATACGATCAAATATTTCGTATCATATTTTATCTTGATTCTTTGTTCAACTCAGCCCACACCTCACTCAGCCCGCGGGCCATAATGTCTACTACAAAATTTATCCACTGCAGGATATAAGCCTCTCCCAAGTTAAACAAGAAATGCCTTAATTATTTGGCAATCATATTAGTGATTTAGTGATGGGATAAAATCCAATCACACAATTTAAAATGCTAACTTGGATGGCAAGGTATTTGCTGCCAGTGTGTTGCTGTTGTGGAGAATAGGTTCTCCAAGAAGAGCTTACTATAGAAATGATCCTATGAAGAAAGGTAGGTCTTTCATATTGAAAAATCGGGAATATTCACGTACCGTTACGTCGGTGAAGGCACCGACGGTGTTTCGACTCGTTAAGAGAGTCTTCATCAGGGTGAGCGTCTAGCACTGCTGTCAGTCTAGCACTGACTAGTGTGGTAGATGGACGCGGAGAGCGTCGCGTTCACTCACCCTAATGAAGACTCTCTTAGCGAGTCGTTTTTTCCAATATGAATGAATTAAATCACGTTTGTTTCATGAGTAAAATGAGGTAGGTCTGTTGAGGTGAGTGGTGGATGAGCTAGTTTCAGTCACCTAATTCAACATTCAGCGGGGAGGAAATGGGGTGATCTACATATATTTCGGTGATTACAACATTCAAATATTACCACTCACGACTAAGATAATGGTTGACCAGTTCATCCTGGGGTTCCGAAGGCTCTTCTTGGACTGTCGGCGGTGGCAGATCTAGCAGCCCTCGGCGCAGCAGTGCCAAGTTCCGTTTGCTCATAGGAGAAGCGGGTTCGATGCGCTGCTTACGGGCACTCTTGGCCGGTGTGGACGGCTTTGTGTCTATAAGATACTGAAATACAGGAGTTTAGAATTTAGATTAGTTGGATTAGATAGAATACCTTCAAGACGAAAATTATAAACGACATGCGTTCATTTCTGTTCAACCCACACTACCGACCAGCTGATTTTGTGTTATGTTTCATAATCTTTATGTGGGAAACTAATTAAGTCAACCCGTTTTTGGCGCAGCCAGTTCAACTAGTAACAATATGAATGATGTTTTAAGATTGTATTTATTATTTTGTAATTTTTAGTGTATGTTTCAATTTGCGAACCAAATAATAAAACAAATTAAAAAAATTCGGACGCGTCCATAAGCCACGGCTGCCAATCCTGGCTTATTTGTATCTGGATAGTACATTTAACACTACACTGTAAAAGAGTGTACCAACTATTACGTTACTGAACGTCACTTTCGGCTGTCTTTAAGCGTTCGGACGATATTTGGACAGACATTTAATACTGCACTGTGGAAACTATTGGTCGTACTCGCGGACGTCATTGGGCATCCGGACGGCTGATAGAAATCTTATTTAGGCAGTATATTTAATACAATACTGTGCAAACTGTGTAAGCAAAGGTTGCAAAGGTTGTAAGTCGCAGACGTCACCTTGAGCTTTCGGACGCCAGATAGATATTTATTTATTTATAAAGGAAAACCAACAGTTGAAGTAACACAATGGTATAGACTATATATATAAAAAACAGAAAGCCAATTACAGGTTTTCAACACTAATAATTAAGATATATCTTGAATAACACTAATAATTAAGATATATCAACATAATTTGGAAGGTACACTGCCAAATCAAATCAGACAATCAACATCACCAGTGGCAAAGAACTCCGCACTCACAACCGCTGTATAGCCATATCTAGCTTATAACCATACTTGGACCATTTTTATTTTCAATTTACATCAACGACCTACCTCAACTTGTGAGAGACAACCACGAAATTGTATTGTTTGCGGATGACACGTCACTTTTATTTAAATTAAAGCGACGGCAGACCAATTTTGACGACGTGAACAGTTGCGCGAAAGTTGTTAACTGGTTCGATGTAAATAAT
Organism: Horisme vitalbata; assembly: GCA_951804965.1. NCBI lineage: Eukaryota > Metazoa > Arthropoda > Insecta > Lepidoptera > Geometridae > Horisme > Horisme vitalbata. The sequence goes on from OX638096.1 coordinate 3,250,109, forward strand.
TTATTACTGGACGAGACTAAAACAAAATGTATGAGATTTATATTACCAAACGTTAAACAAGTTAAACCTAACATTAAAATAAAAGATGAAGATCTAAATCTTGTGGACAGTACTGTATTTTTAGGCATAACTTTAGATAATAAGCTTCAATGGGGCGCTCACATAGATGGGTTGTCGAACAGACTCAGTTCTGCAGCATACGCAGTCAAAAGAATCCGTCAACTTACTGACGTAGAAACGGCTAGACTAGTTTATTTCAGCTACTTCCATAGCATTATGTCGTACGGCATTTTGTTGTGGGGGAATGCAGCAGATATCAACACCATATTTGTGTTGCAGAAGAGGGCTGTTCGTGCAATTTATAATATGGGCCCCAGAGAATCACTTAGAACTAAGTTTAAAGAAATAAATGTTATGACAGTGCCGTGCCAATATATATATGAAAACTTAATGTATGTCCGAAAACATATTAACATGTTCAAGAAAAATAGCGACTATTATAATGTTAACACTAGAAATAAAGATAAACTAGCTGTTCCTACTGTAAGGCTCCATAAAGATAGTCAATCTTTTAAAGGAATGTGTGTACAATTTTTTAACAAAATCCCAAATGACGTGATTAATCTATCTGTAAATAAATTCAAAAATTTTGTTACAGTTAAAAGTCTGCCTCCAACTCCATCAAAAACAATGTAATAGTTATTAAGAACAATGACGTTAAAAAAATATAAGGCAAGCAGAGTTTCTTGCCAATTCTTCTCTGTTTGGTAACGTTACGAATTGGTGGTAAATTAAAAAAATTACGTTTCAAAGTGTACTATACAGTTCCTACTGAATAAATGAATTTTGACTTTTGACTTTTTGACTTTAGCCAGCTGGATGCAGAACCGTGCACATTCTCGCCTACGTCAGTCGCGGTTTACTGAAACGCCCTATGATTTCTTCCCACCTTTACACTACCTCAGATTCATTCAGCGCTTTCCCCGCTTGAACGCTTCTAACGAGCCACAGCGCGCTGAGGATGGGCACGTTGGGAAGCTCGCTGGCTGCCTTGCCCGCCCCCGCTCCCGCTCCCGCTACCACGTGTGTGACTCGCTCGTGGGCGCAGTCGTAGCGAACGCCGCCGCCGCGCGATACTATAGCGAGGGCCCGCTCGCGGCAAATACCTTCCAGGCCTGTCACCCATATCTGGAAAGGTTTTCACTTTCTTAACCACCTTCAAGATTCAAGATATTTATTTGCATATTATACGATTCACATCTACGGCGTCGGAGAGCATCGAAGCGCATTTTAAAACCACCACCAGACCACATCAGCCTATATCAGTCCACTGCTGGACATAGGCCTCCCCTAATAAAGGGGGATATACCCACTATCCCCACGCTGGGAATGCGGGTTGGGGATCGCAGGGCACAGCTTCTCGCACTACCGACGCCGCTGCCCGTCAGTGACCAGGGGATTTAGCTGTGCCGATGGAGGCTGTGCTATGCCGCAATCAGCCGGCCGCCAGAGCCCCGTTCGTTGTTTAGCAGGGTGCACCACGTGCAGGTGGGGTTGGCTTGGGTTCCGAAGATAGGGGTTGGAACCCTGTACACCCCAATTTTAAAACATGCTAGAGGAAATTGATATAACCACAAAGCAGTTAAGTTCCTTATTTGCATGCAATATCTACTTACGGATCTATTTATGTCAATGTTTGACAAAGCTCAAAGCTGCGTAAATTGTATGCAAATAAGGAACTTAACTGCTTTGTGGATGTTTCAATTTCCTCTAGCATGTTTTAAAATGCGCTTCGATGCTCTCCGACGCGCGTCGGTAAGTGTGAATCTTACATAAAAGTGTAAGTAACAGTATTTCTTAAGACTTAGTAAGGACAGGACTTATTCAGCCTTTTCCGGTATTGCAAATTTCGTTTTGTGAACATTTGCATATGTAAAATGAACATAGGTTTCATAGAAGAGTAAGTAACATTTAAAATGCTTTATCTACATTCAAAAATATGGTTTTTCTTTTCTTGCAACGACAATACCTACCCTTCAGTGGTCATGCTAAGAAGGCTATCTACTTTTCTATTCTATTCTAGTCTTATGAGATCCTCACAACGGATCTCTGTTCTGGGGTGTAAGGGGTTCCATCCAACCACCATTTTGGCCACCTGCTGAATAACGAACGGGGCTCAGGCGGCCGGCTGAATGCAGCATAATACATCCTTACACTGGCAAAGTTAAATCCTCTGGCCACCGACGGGCATCAGCGTCGGTGGTGCGAAGCTATGCTCTGCGATCCCCCGCATGGGGATGGCGGGCATATCCCCCTTTATTAGGGGAGGCCTATTTCAAGCAGTGAACTAACTCATATATAGGCTGGTGTGTGTGTGTGTGTGTAACTTGTTCTCATAAGCAACGAAAGACGACGAATTTTCTCGAAGTTCTCTTATGGTGACAAAGTTTAAGATATCTCCTGTATTTATGAACATCATGGGTTTAACATCTATAAAAGACCTTATAAGCAGCGTTCTTCAAGGTTCGACACGTATCGGCCCGTATCGGGAGCGACAGCTTCGACCGCATTATAAATAAAAAGTTCCAAGGTAAGTATAAATAGATACTTACACAAAATCCATCAAAAATAGGCCCAGCCTTTTTAATTAGACTCATATCAAAGTTCTCAAACACATTCTGCAGTTCTTTGTCTATCGACGAATCACTTGTTCTTTTACTGTCTTGTGATAACTGTAAATAAATCGAAAATTAACACAGCTAAAATGTTGTCTAAATCAAACTCTGCATCAAATTGATATTCCATTTAAAAAAACGAAGAGCTTTCAAACATCATTTATAATGTGCACTGCTAAAATATGGAATCAGCTGCCAGTCTTTTTTCCATCTGATAACCCTAACAGGTTCAAAAAGAGAGTTAATAGGCATCTTCTGGGAAAGCTCGCCCCATCGTCGATTTCATCCTAGCCCACGCAAACCGAGCCGCAAGAGCTGGCCCATGATAATTAAAAAAAAACTGTATTTAATAAAGTAAATAATAAAAGTGTCTTTAAATTTCTAAAGTTTTATTGAAATATGTCTAAAACCAGTAATAAAAGCGAGAATTGTACCTTAATTTTTCCAGACATGGCGGTTATGTCAACAGCCCGAGATTCATCAACGAAATTACTGGGCGGTCTTACATTTGTTATACGAGAGAAATTCAGACCTGTAACAATACAAATCATCTGCTTTGGTATAATTAAACGAAATTAAGATGAACTACTGATCGTACACATTGCCTGGAATCCTGGAATCTTTAAATAATGTATCAGTATCATATAGCATCAAAATAAGCAATGCTTGTACTACTATAAGAACCACATGACTGATAATACATAATACATATTTTTGTTTTCATAATATACATAGAAATCGTCCAGACCCCGAGACAAATATTTGCTTAATGCAAGACGTCAGTGCAGAACTTTTCCCTCCACCTCAAATTAGAATTAGAGTAATGCAAACTCACTCATATCCGGCAACCTATGCGTAGATAGAGGCGACGATGTAGAGGCGCCAGCGACCCTATATCTCGCGAAAGGCAACGCCGCGCCTTTCGCTGCAGAATCTTTAACCCATGTGGGGAGGACACAAGCCTTGCCATATTCTAGGGCAGCTTTGTACTTCTCGCTGCCAACACCTTCCCTGCACATAACAATAAACTGAATGCATAGAAAAATTTATGAATATCGTATGATAATATCGTAAATAGTTTTGTAACCACCAATAACTTAATTGGTTTTTTTAGTAGGTTAGGTACCTATAAAGTTTGTAAGTACCTAACTCTCCTATAATTAGGAGAGTTACTGATAATTTTATATGATTAAATTTAAAAAAAAGTACTTTTATGTATATAAAATTTCACTTGATAGTTTATGGGCTATACAAATAAATTGTATTGTAACTCCTGCAAAACTGTCTGATAGTTTAAACAGGTTTTCAACAATACTATCTTCAAAAAAAACAAGTTCTTCATTACATCAAGTTGGTTCTCAACAACAAAAACTGAAGAATTAAAAAAAAAATACATAAAAAAACTCACTTGTTCAAAACAACAACATCAGTAGTCTCACTTTGGAAAGCGCCTGTGAAAACACCACCATTCTCACTCACTAGTTTCATGATCATCTGTTTATCTTTCTTAGATATCCCTGAGGTAGTGACTTGAAGATTTGCGAAGATAGGCAGCTTATGGCTATCAAATTCCGATGAGGAGCCGTTTATGTTCCGTTGTAGTGAGGCTTCCCAAACTGCCTCAATCCAGGACTCGCACATAATCGGAATTCCTTTTTCTACTGATTTCTAAAAATATCAATGATAAATTATGAATTATTGTATAGCTCAAGGGCTCAAGTGAAGTTGGGCAGGACACCTGGAGAGACGTGGTGATATCAGGTGGCGCAAAAGACTGCAAATGAGTGGTGGCTGAGGACTGGCGGTCACCCAGTGGCACAATGGATTGTCAACATAATCAGCGTCGTGAGCCGCCAGTGGATCAGGCTAGCGCAGGATCGTGGCAAGGGGCAGAAGCAAAGGGAGGCATATGATGATGATGGATGATTGTATAGGGGTTCTGAATAATAATAGGGCTTAACTCATGTTAAAGTAATAATTCTATCCCTCGAGAACTTTTTGTTGGATGGAAGGTACCCTATGTTTTTTTTTGTACCCCTGACAATGTGTATGCAAAATTTTATGATTATTAATTAAGTAGTTAAGGCATGAAAGTGTATAGTTGTTCATTACAACTAAACTCTCTTTCTCATTTAATAATATTAGTTATAGATAGAATAGAATATTGGGTTAATTGCATGAGAAATCCATAAGAGAACCAAGATTGATGAAGATAGACTTAGCTCTCAGAATAAGCAAATTGAAGTGGCAATGGGCTGGCCACATTATAACTTATAGAAACTATAATCGCAGGGGCATAAAAGTCCTTGATTGGCAACCACATTCTGGAAGAGGAAATGAAGACCCCCACCAGATGGACCAACATCACCAAGATTGCAGAAAATCTTAAGAAGAACTTGAACATGTTGTGAAGACTTATGTTCGGCAGTGGACTTTAGTGGTTGTTGTAGAGAATGATCTTCTAGAGAAAATTGTGTACTTACAATATACTTATCAGATAGCACAGTATCTGAAACCAAGTGTGTAGTGTCATCAGTCAACACATTATTGTAAATACCTCCCATCCAATGGACCTTTAGCTTGATATTTTCCTGAAAACATAATTCTTAATTTTCATTCAAATCAACTGTATGACTATAATTATGCACCGACAAACTAACAGGCAGTTAAACATCAGTGTAGTGTAAGCAGTTGTTTTTGACAAAAGTTTAAATTTAGTATCTGTTATATCTCAAATTAAGATTATCTTTAACCAGCAAATTTATGTGAATGGACAGGGGCATAAGAAGCTTAATTGCCAGTTTCGTTGCGCAGTGGGCGATGGCTCGTGGAGATGCTGAACATTGCAGGTTCGATTCACACCACAAGACAAATGTTTGTAAGTTCTGCAAATATTTGTTTCAGGTCTGGGTGTTTTCTAAAATAATATATATCTATGTAGTTTATCAGTCATATGGTTTCCATAAGCAAGCTTAGTTTGTGGCTACATTATGCTGTGTGACAGTGTCCAGCATTATTTATATAATATTATTTATTTAATAAGATTATAGTTTTTTTATCTATAAATTTAAAAAACAATTGATGCTGGGACTTTGTTGAATAAAGCTTTCTGTTTGCACAAGGCCTATAGTTGCCGATTAAAAGCGAAAGGTATTGCGATTTGCTTTTTCTTTACCTTTTGCTGTTTAGTGAGTCCACTAGCAGTGACCACCAATCCTCTCATAGCCACAGTGAAGACTGGCTCAGGGCCCGATGGAATCGGAGAGCCTTCTGTGAGGCAGCATGAGAGGCACCTTGGACCTACCAACCTGAATTATAGGATAAAATAACGGGTCAGGTATAAGGGACCAGAGGGCTTACCACAGGTTTTTATAGTTTACGAAAACTTTATAAGTTTCGGTATCTTTCCATACATTTTCAGTACAGCGCCTCTAGGGAAACATGCATGAACTACGAAAATGTATGGAAAGATACCGAAACTTATAAAGTTTTCGTAAACTATAAAAGCCTGTGGTATGCCCACAGAGTTGTGAGTGTAAGCTTGTTAATAATAGGCAATTTTTAGTTTTTGATATAGTACTGTTTTTTTCTGTTACAAACAGGATAAAATCATGTTCGAGGTAAATTCATAGGATCAGTTAATAGTAAATTGTTACAGAAGCTTTATTGTTGTAGAAGCTGGATGCGAGCTCAGGACAGGGCGCCACAGTGGACTACTATAGGCTGATAATGATGTTATGTTTATTGGTAGGTACTTACAAACATTTAGTGGCGCGCAATTTTCGATACAACTCCCCTTCAAATATTGTCAGCACAAATACGTCCTTCTTCGTGAGACCATCAAACCGGTCCCACTGGGCTTCGTGTACCCATTTAGCTAGCAAGCCACCACCGCTGTGCTGCTCACAGGCCTGAAAATCGAGCCTCAATTCAAATTTCTTTAATTCTGACGGCGGCACTTGGAAGGATAATTTGGAAACTTAAAATTCAGAGACTGAACATTTACAGTTCAACTGACAATGAAAATAATAGAATTAATAATACTGAGTGTATTTTTGACGAGATATTTGTATGAAATTGCCAGACATTTCGGTTTCTTTACAATCAAAGTTTGTCTTACCAAAAATGCCATTTGCATGTCCTCGGAACATTCATTTTCACTCCGACAGTCATTGGGTATGATAAAAGATACTTTTATATCTTCGGCCATTTCAATTACAACGTTTTTCAGAGTCAAAGCAATTCAATTAAATTTTTCATAGCGGGAGAACTACGAAAACTGCATGGCGGGCGGGTGCATGCGATTGATTTGATTTTGACTGACTTGTTTGTTTACAAAATTTCTTGCTGTCGATGTCACTAAGCTGTCAGTCCATCTCGGTGTTTTTTTGTTCCGTAGAAAATTTATGTTTTGTTCATTCTTTTCATTCAAAACGGCATAGACAAGACTACCTTCATCAAATCACCACACTATATACCGGAAAACTGAAACAAATATGAAAACTATGATTCTGTAAACGAGAACATACTTCCTGATTACTACACAAGTTTAATACCCCAGTCAGCCCGCCCAACTCAGTAACGGAGGACTCTGGGTTGATAGCAACATTGCTTTAGAATTCCTGATGCTGCCTGAGGGCTTACCACAGGTTTTTATAGTTTACGAAAACTTTATAAGTTTCGGTATCTTTCCATACATTTTCAGTACAGCGCCTCTAGGGAAACGTGCATGAACTACGAAAGTGTATGGAAAGATACCGAAACTTATAAAGTTTTCAAAAACTATCAAAACCTGTGGTAAGCCCTCTGTGTCTGTGAGTTTTGATCAAGCAGCTTTTGTAACCTGGATTTTGCTCTGGCTTCGTTTGTGGCAGTGCAGTGTAAAATGACATGCTCCACTGTTTCTTCATCTTGAAAGCAACCACGACAGGTACTGCCTGTTCCTAGATTCTGTCTTTACTAGTTGGTGGTTCAGGTCACAGTGGCCTGTGATAACACCAACCAGTATTTGCAATTCATTGCAGTGTTAGTTATTTTGTTGCTTCTTCTTGGAAACAATGAGTTTTTGTAGTCCTGTTTTCGTTCCCATAATATTTGTGTTTCAATAACCGAGTGCTGTTTTAGCCTTTTTTTAACACCACTCCACTTAAGGTGGGTTGGTAAGGCAATGTCAGTGGTGGTTGGAGTGAGCCTGGCTCCTTCCCTTGTAAACGAATCTGCCTCGTTGTTCCCGGGATATGAGCCATGACTCTACTGTCCATGTTATTTTAAACATGATGTGGTCAGTTGTCCGTTTTTGGAGAGCACTGTGACAGTCCACAATGAAGAAGAAAACCATTTTTTGTTATATATGCCAATCAACATCTACAAAAAATACGAGAACAACCGTGTTTTTATTATTTTTTTATCTCTAAAACTGACCGAGATATAAAACTGCAAAGTTAACATTTTCGGTCTAAGCCGCGGACCGAGCGCGATATAGTTGATGACGTCACGGGTCCCGTCTCCGCGCGAGCGACTCAGGGATTCAAAGCATTTACCCGAATGTGCCCGTCGCGCGTGGAACTACTTTTTTTATTTTTTGAGTCCATCTAATAAATACTGTGTCGTGCCTCAGTGTAAAAACACGGCCACAAAACACCCGAAAAGTTGATTTTTACGTTCCTAAGGATCCAAAAATCAGAAAAAAATGGACAAATGCGATGAGAAGAGCCCCCGTTGCGTTAGGGCCAAAAACGACAGTATATTGTTGTGAGGATCATGTCGGTGTAATTATTCAAATACCATGTGATATACTAACTAAGCACCTAGTAGGCAGACTAGGTAGGTACTCGGTTAATGCTAGTAATATGCTTATTAGGGTTATGTACCCAAAGGGTAAAAACGGAAACCCTATTAGGTACTAAGACTTCGCTTTCCGTCTGTATGTCTGTATGTCCGTCTATCTGTCACCAGGCTGTATCTCAAGAACCGCGATAGTTAGATATTTTGATTTGATTTGACAAGTTGAAATTTTTACTGATGATGTATTTCTGTTGCCACTTTTTTGCCGTTTTTTGCTCGATGTTAATAAAGGCAACATGTAGACCCTTGAAATATTCACAGAATATTTTGTTTATATATATAGGTACTTAAAAAATAAATAATTAAATGAAATTAAAATTAATTAAGGGAGGCTCCCCGATACATGTAGTAGTAGGTATGTCGTATGTAGGGTACGCGACTCGCAGCCTCGCCTTTATTGAACCATTCCAAGGTTAATGATCTCTTTATTTTTTATAAAACATTCTGCCACCATCAGACCGTGAACTATGGGAAGGTTGTTATATTGGCCTTTTTGAAATCCTTCTTCCATTTTAGTTTTAAAACAATAATTTACACAATACATTCAATCAATCAGCATTATTTTAAATTAATAAAAATAACCAGAGCGCACGAGAGCAAACAACTTAGCAGCGAAATGTACTACGGACACCCGCCGCGTCGCACCGTTTCGGAGTGATGACGTCACGCGCTACTCGCGATCACTGACGAGATTTAAAAAACCTACGTAAACTTCCAACGCTTATAACTTCGATAATATTGCACCGAACGATGTGAAATAAAATATAATAATAATGTGTACGGTCTAGACTTTGATTCTACGTAAAATAAAATAAAAAAAAACGTAAAAATGTGATATTGTAACCGTGTTATCTTCTTCATTGTTTTGGACCTTTACTGGGACTGGACCTTACTTTGCGTCTGTACTGCAGAGTGCATTAATCAATGCCGCACTATCGAGAAACCTTAAAGCACATTCATTTGCTGGTTTGAGTGGCGCACAGTCGGGTCTTCCCATAATCCCCACCGGGTCTGGCCCACCGCGCGACCGTCGTCGTCGTTGTGGTGAGAATTTATGTAGGTATTATGGTTTTATGAGCCTAATAAATTTTTGTCAGTTTCATAATCCCCACTGACCGTTGGGCCAGTGCCATAACTCGTCAAGAAAATAGTAAAAGTACTAGTAGAATTTGTAATGTACCTACAATAATTTATCTGTAATTGGTACGCTGCACAGTGGGTCGAAACTGCTAAAAAAGGGACATAGGTTTTTTTTCGATTATTCGAAGTTTTTTTTGTGCCAATCGGTGGAGCTCAATATCCCTATTAAAAACTATTCTGTGTCATTTTGTCATAAAACTATTACTTACCGAGAAAAAAAATAAAGTTTAAAAAATTTGTATGGAATGACATCTATCAAGGTCGATTTCTACAAAATGCTTACCGATACAGCTTGGAAAACACCTAAGTGTTATAGAATAGGATATTACCTATCGTATGATATCATATACAAATGCATTCACTTGCCCCCTTTTCCGATAAATGCCATTGAAAATGAGTTCTTTTTTAGTATTTTGGAACGAAATAAAAGTAATATTGTCGTGTTTGTGGGGTCAAATATAAACAAATACATTAGTCCGTTCCTTAATTTCATCAAAAGCACCAACATATTTGATAATTTGTAAGATTTTTGTTAAAAAAAATTAAATTGATTTTATTTTTCACAAAAGTTACTAAACTTGTTTACATATCTTTATTGTCATATTACATACACAGGTAATAAACTACGTTAATTCTGCCCGAAAGATTTTAGTACCTACTGTTACTACGTACGTACGTTCATGTAAGTACACTTTAACTTAGGTTCTATATTTGTGTAAAACAAGTTAGTATACTTGTTTACAAAATACATACCTACCTATAACGTCAACTTACATACGCAGGTAATAAAATACGTTAATCCTGCCCGACAAATTTTAGTACCTATGTACCTGGGAGCTCACTTTAACCCTTTGCTACCTGCATTTTGGATGTCATTCACAACAAATAACTACGTTATCTAAAGAATTGTCCCACATTTTCGTAAACAAACCTATTGTTAGGTAAAATGGCAAAGAATGGACCTATTTTTATCTATTGTAATTAACTAATTAGCAATATAAAGGTATTTAGAGTAAAGATGTGGTAAAGGATAGGGTGGGGTAAGTCCTTTATAAATATCAAGCTACTATCTTCCATAAAACATTATGAGTGCCTTCCTACACGAGTAACTAACTTACGGTTAACAAAAAGTTATCGCGATTAATATGGAAAGATTAGTAAATAACATTGATTTATTTGTGCTGATGAGAGAAGAGTTGGACTCATTATCTGACAGTGCTAAGCTTTGTGACCACCTTAGAGAAAAATTTAGTTTGGAGTTAAGTGACGAAAATTCTATTAAATTGTTAAAGTTTTGTCAACAGTTTTGTTCGAAAGTTAGTAGTAAATGGAAACAGAGCAACCGAACCTTAGTGCGGTTTTTAAAAAATAATGAAAGTTGGTTGGAAAGTCCTATAGCGTGGCTTCATCTTGGTGCACCTGGAAGTGAACAATTGGAAGAATTGCAATCGCAAGAATGCGATCACGATGATGAGGAAAATGTGATCCCCACAACACCGAACAAAATTCAAACTTTATCCCAAAGAAAACCTTTTGAAGATTTGACTCCCAGACATAAGAGAAGACGAGTGGATGCCCTGAATTCGTCATTTTCGCCTGAAGAAGTAACTACTTCTACATTAAAAAGTTTGAAACAGAGTGGCCAGAAAGAAGTTGGCAATATAATGGAGCATCTAATGAAGCATCCTGAAGATATTCAAAAAGTTAAGGCGTGCATTGTCAGAGAAAAGCCAGCTGCAGCGTACACACCTGAAAAAGCACAGGGGTTGTTGGTGTCGCTTGAACTGTCAAAGTGGCAGTACATAAATTTGAGGGAATCAGCCAGTGAGCAGGGATCCCATATATATCCCTCATATTACAAGATAAAACAAGCAAAACAAGATTGTTATCCCGGGAAAGAAACCGTAATGGTGAATGAAGATGGAGCTGAAATACTTCTTCAAGCTTTACTGGACCTAACTGTGTCAAGAATCATAAGTGCAAATAATTTAACGTTTCAAACTGGTGATGAAGTGGCTTTAACAAGTAAATGGGGATTTGACGGAGCTTCCGGCCAAAGCCATTATAAACAAAAAGGAGAAGTAGACGAGACTACGGTATTTATGGCCAGCTTGGTTCCTCTCAGGCTTCATATTGGTGATGTCGTTGTATGGGAAAATGATAGACCTTCGTCAACAATGTATTGCCGACCGATAATGTTTAAGTTCATGAAAGAGACAAAAGATATAGTTGTTGCTGCAAAGAAAAAAATAGAAGATCAGATTATGGCACTTCAAACAACAAAAGTGGGAGAAGTCAACGTCAACCACAAACTGCTATTGACGATGATCGATGGTAAAATTTCCTCCATCATCTCTGACACCTCGTCTGCAGTTTGCGGTATATGTAAAGCAAAACCATCCGAAATGAACAATTTGGATAATTTAAAAGATAAAAGAAGTAATGAAGAAATGTACCAGTACGGATTGTCTTCGTTACATGCCTGGATAAGATGCATGGAGTGCCTGCTACATATAGGTATGACAATATTTTAATAATTCTTTTTATTATTTTTTTGTTTTGCAATATGTACCTACCACTAACTCACCAATTTATTTGATTATAATACTTTTTAATGATTGTTTCAGCTTATAGAATCGATTTTAAGGAGTGGAGTGCAAAGGGAGAACACAAAGAACTGATGGCACAGAGAAAAAAAACTAATCCAAGCATCGTTCAAGAATGAAGTGGTCTACTAATAGATATAGTCAAACAGGGAGCTGGTACTACAAATGATGGGAATACGGCTAGAAGATTTTTTAGGGATTCTAAAACCAGTGCGCATCTTACGGGTCTCAATGAAGATTTGATTGAAAGATTTCACGTGATTCTACAAACAATTGCTTCTGGAGAACGCGTAAATATTTCCAAATTTTCTCAGTTTTGTCAAGAGACTGCAAATCTTTATGTTCAATTATATCCTTGGTATTACATGCCTTGCAGCGTCCATAAATTGCTCATACACGGAGCAGACATAATTCAACATTTTGGTTTGTTACCTATTGGCAAACTTTCAGAAGAAGCATCAGAAGCTCGAAACAAAGATTTTCGAAACTACAGAGAGCACCATTCTAGGAAAGTGAGTAGGACTTCGACAAATGAAGATATTCTGCATAATCTTTTATTGTCGTCAGATCCCAAGCTCAGCCTTATAAGACAAATGGGCAAAAAACGAAGGATGACTCTCTCTGCAAAAGCTGTAGAGCTATTGATGCCTCTTCTGGAAGAGACTTGTGAGACTGAATTTATTGATATAGATAATCTTAACGATAGCGCTAGTGAATAGGAAAAACTTTGTTGTTTAATTTTAAGAAACTAAATGTATCGTATTACATAGCTATTTTTTTTATAATGTACGTAGTGTGTTTTTAATTGTTTCGTTTTATTTTTTGCAATAATTATTCATAAGAGTAATCTTCAAATTAGCGACCATTAAGGAAATAACGAAAACTTTGTTATGTTGTTTATTTTAGAATCTAATTTACCTTATTTACTGTGATTGTATATAACACATTTTATTTTTCTTTATGATGTACGTACCTAGTGTGTTTTTTTTAAGTTTGTAGGAAGTAATTGTTTCGTTTTATTTCTTTGTATTTTTTTTTCTTTGTATCTTTGTACTAAATTCTATGTATATATAAGTAGGTATGCAAATTATGTAAATAAAATAAAAATTCACGGCACTTTCCCGAATCACTTTTTCAATTTATTTTAACAACCTGCCCTAAAGAGTCCTAAAAGAAGGGTTTACATCCAACTTAACTAGCAATAAGTTTGTTTATCTCTAAAAAATGTCAGACCATAGGTGAGCTATGTAAGGTATTTGTTGTGAATGACATCTAAAATGCAGGTAGCAAAGGGTTAAAGTGAGCTCCCAGGTACATAGGTAGGTACTAAAAGTTGTCAGGCAGGATTAACGTATTTTATTACCTGCGTATGTAAGTTGACGTATGTATTTTGTAAACAAGTATACTAACTTGTTTTAAACAAATATTGAACCTAAGTTAAAGTGAAGGTACTTACATGAACGTACGTACGTAGTAACAGTAGGTACTAAAATCTTTCGGGCAGAATTAACGTAGTTTATTACCTGTGTATGTAATATGACATTAAAGATATGCAAGTTAAGTAACTTTATTGAAACAAAAATCAATATAATTTTTTTTTAACAAAAATCTTACAAATGATCAAATATGTTGGTGCCTTTAATGAAATTAAGGAACGAACTAATGGATTTTGTTTATATTTGGCCCCACAAACACGACAACATTACTTTTATTTCGTTCCATAATACTAAAAAAGAACTCATTTTCAATGGCATTTATCGGAGAAGGGGGCAAGTGAATGCATTTGTATATGATATCATACGATAGGTAATATCCTATTCTATAACACTTAGGTGTTTTCCAAGCTGTATCGGTAAGCATTTTGTAGAAATTGACCTTGATAGATGTCATTCCATACAAATTTTTTAAACTTTTTTTTCTCTCTGTAAGTAATAGTTTTATGACAAAATGACACAGAATAGTTTTTAATAGGGATATTGAGCTCCACCGATTGGCACAAAAAAAACTTCAAATAATCGAAAAAAATCCTATGTCCCTTTTTTAGCAGTTTCGACCCACTGTGCGCTGTGTCCGTACAAAGCAAAATCGGAAATGTCACATCTCATGTCAGTAGGATCTCGTCAGGTCACTGTCACTGTCAGTCAACCTGTCATCTGTCATATATGTTTTGATTTGTGAAAAATATTTTGTAGGTTACAAAAATGCGTGAAATGTGAACAAATTTGGATCCAACATTACGTTTTGTATGGATATCGGTCAAAATGTTGTACGACGACTTCAAGCCTGTCGTTGATTTAATCCTCAATAATTGGACGGCTCTACAACTCGCCGTTGAACATGGAATGGGTGCCCCTGGTGGTCAAAGGGTGGGTCTATAAACATTAAAACCTCGCCAGTAAACCACCCTTACTCGCTTTCATAGTAACGACGACTTTACTATCCCTTCAGAGCATCTACAGAACAAATTATAGGTATACCTTCCGCCCGCGGCTTCGCTCGCGTGGTACCGGGATGAAAGTAGCATATGTGTTAATTCAGCTCACAAACTCGCAAACATTATTCCATGTTTCGTATGCTAGTATTATAAACTTTCGCATTTAAAATAATAGCTTCCGCCCGCGGCTTCGCTCACGAGATACTGGGATAAAAAGTAGCTTAGGTGTTAATCCAGGTCTTAAACTATGCATATTTTAAGTTTCATCCAAATCCATTCAGCTGTTACCGAGTGAAGCGACCACAAACATACACACACACACACAAACTTTCGCATTTATAATATTAGTGTGATTAGTAGGTTGAAGTAGGATAGGATTTATAATATTAGTAGGATTAGCTTCCGCCTGCGACTTCGCTTTCCTCTTGAGCTAAGGACAAGGCACAATGGCTCTTACTAGGGGAGGCCTATGTCCAGCAGTGACTGCTATAGGCTGATAATAAATTCTGCACCTGAAATAAAAGATAGGCTACTTTTTATCGGGTAACATATGATTGAAGCTATGGGCAAAAGCTAGGCAATAAACTGTTAATGCTAATAAAAACAACTGTAAAATAAGCCATGCAATAATACTGCAAAACACTTCCTTAGAAACAGGTCCAGAACTGGAATCATTTGCCAGAAGAAGTTGTTACCGATTCCTCCATAAACTCATTCAAGAATAGCTGGATAACTGGTTACAAACTCACAAACTGTTGCTAAATAATTTAAATCCGTGCAAAAAAGTTATAACAAATCAAAATATCTTGACACTGATCACATGATGTAACACATCAGCCTAAGCTGCTCGTCTTTAAATAAATAAATAAACAATAGTAGATTGTTTTACAAGGGACTAAACCATCCCATTATATACCGAGACCGAGTTATAATGGGTGGTTTTGGCCTGAGTAAAACACTCTACTTTTCACTTCGATTGCGAGAAAATAAAACAATTCAAAATTAAACAATTTTCAGAAATTTTATAAAAAATTAATCAACCTTCATAAAACAACACCAAGACGGTTCTATTTAAAAAAAAAAAGATTGACGGAGCACCAAGAAGTCGAGTTTTTATGTAAGAGAACGAATGCTTTGTACGGGCTGATGATTTTAGACAAAAATTAAAAAGAAAAAATACTTTTTAGCCCGAGGTATTAAACTCGAGTTTTAGGCCCGCTAAGCTACACTATTATGATACACTTTTTGAGCAAGAGAAGTGAAAAATCTATTTTATCTGTATTCTTTCAGACAGCCCAGCTGATGTCAGTGTACGTAGCAAGATACTGCGTGGAGAATGTGGTCTGTGTCGACGATCTCACAGAAGTCTTGGAAGACTTGATGGACGAAGAGTTTGATACTGTTTGCCATGACAATTCACCTAAAGGTACCTACAGTTTACCATTATACCATTCATAAATCAAGTCACAGAGGTAGTTGCTTCTTATTTGTATGTAGGCATATCTAGACATATGGCATACAACTATGGGGATCGGCTTGTAACTCCAATATCTCAATCATACAAAGAGCACAAAATGGCTTTCTAAGAAAATGGCATTTTTGTCAATATTAGAACTCGTAAATCGAGTGTTCGGATCAGCCCATCAAAATCTGGCTTATTGTGTAGAATCAACCACCCATTTTGTCAGAGTAAACTATATTATAATTGGTTATTTTTTTGAAAATCCAAGTAAAAACACTATTTTAGTTATGTGAGTCTTGGTCTTGTGTCAATGTGATAGATATTTTTTAACCCCATAAAACTATTAGAATCAATCAAGATATTTATACTCTAGAGTGGAAAACATGGAAAAATATGCTCATATAATTATTTCGATGGCTACATCCTGTTTTATAATGTTTCCACTTGGTAAATCTCATTTTAGCCAGATCAATACCCTTCCTGTCAAAGATCCCCCATAAAATCATCATGACAAAAGCCCTAGTTAAAAAGTGGAGTGCCAAACTAAGCGACCATTGATATCACATTTTTTTTCTTCAGAAATAGCCACATGCCTAACTAACTTCCTAGCAATGCTGAAGGAAGGCAGACATGATGAGGTGCGAGCTCAGTTGGAAGCCATGCCTCCGAGCCAACGATGGCTGAGCCAGCCAATGAGTGCCCAGGGAGGACCACCTCAAGTGAGTTGGGTTATTTTTTATGACCCCTGAACATTGACCTAGCTAGTGCATGGCTAAAGTCCAGTCGTGGAGCAGAAAGAATTTCGTACAATGACCTGCTACTACCTGTCCCTGTCACTCCCGCGTTAATTTGAATGTGTCACGCTCGCACAGATGCGCGCTCCTGTATACGCGTAGTCGGGGTACGCTATCCACGCGTACATTGGCTACGCGTACAGTTAATGTGGACCGCCGCGAATCTGAACGCGAGGTCAATCGATCTATAGCGCTACGCGAGCCGAAACCAACTGACCATGACCACGGATCGCGCGGCACGCGTTACCCAAAGTGTACGCGTAGCTGCAAGTACAGACAGGGCGTTCCAAGAAACGCGTAACCGACTACGCCTGCCAATGTACGCGCTATCCGTACCCAGCTTTATATTAACGCAGGAGTGACAGAGATAGTACACACGTCATAGTAGACAGGTCATTGTACGAAATTATTTCTGTTCCACAACCGGACTTTGTCAGCAAGTGATTTTTTTATGATACCTGAGCCTGAGTTTGGAACTAGCATATGACCCACCTTATGTTAAGTGGTAACCATTAGTTATAACAAAGTATTACATATTTGGAATGTGCCCTACAATGCAATTCCCTACATTCATCAACTTGAGGCATGAAGGTTAAACTTAATGTGCCTGTAAATTCACACCTTTCAAACCAAAACACAGTAATGCTGCTTCACGGCAGAAATAGGCATGGTGCTAGTACTTCCCTGGATGATGAAAGAACTCGTAGCTTCTATTTAAAAGACAAATCCTATGACTGGTAAGTTAGTAGTAGCTCTGCCTTCTAAGCTGCAGCTTGCGGGTTCAATTCCAGCTTAGGAAATATTTGCGTGAACAATATCAGAGCAATCTGCCTAATTTGCAATAGGGATGATGTCTGGGTAGATAAAAATTATTAATTCTAATTAGTCCGTCAATTAGATTATCAAAAAATATTGGACACGTATTTTTTTATTTTTAAAATCAATGGAAATTATACAAAGTTATAGGGCATCAAAGTACGGGAGTGGGGGCTCGTGACGTCATTTGTATGTAAAAAGTGTACTTACCCGTGACGTCACGCGGAACTTCAACGCACTATAACTTTGTCATTTTTAGTTTAATTGACCAAAGAAAAAATACGTGTCCAATATTTTTTGATAATGTAAATGACGGATTAATTAGAATTTTTCAGGCATCTAGCCTATTGGCTGACCATTATGTGAGATGTCCCATAGTTCCCATAGTTCGCTCATTAGGGGAGGCCTATGTGGACTGCTCTATGCTGATGATGATGATGAACATGCCATACTTATATCATCCGTTGCAAAAATCCTATAATTAATGTATCACCTTTTTCCAGTACCATGGTAATCCTGATGACGACACAACAAGCAGCGGCACCGACGATGATGAGAATCCAAATTGCCACGACCATAGTCAGAACATAAATAGCCATAATCAGATTATAAATGGCACTAGTCAAGCGCAGGCCTCGTCGAGCCTTGACGAACCTATGGATGAGGATGAACCTGCAGAACCAGGCTGGACAGTTGTGAAGACTCGGAGAAAGAAATAGATTAGATGGTTTTATTGATAAGTTAAGTTTGTACAGGTGATACTAATTTTCACCAGCTGATTAGAGGTCTCATCACCATCATTAATTTACGAGCTGTGCTCTTGTCGGCGCGACTGATGCAGCCTCCTTTAATTTCCTATACGACACGACATCTACTTTCCCTTTGATGTGGCGCATATAATTTATCCTTGGTCGTACCTACCTCTCTTTCCTTCTACTTTTCCTTCTATGGTGTTGCGTATAAAGCTGTCATGTTGCATATCCAAAAATCTTTCCTCTTCTGATTAGAGGTCTGGGGGTATACAAATGACTCAAAAATTTGGGATCCGGTCTGACAGTTTTTATTCTAATTCCGATGTATTTGTAGGAGCTCAAGGCTGATGCGTCGAGCTCAGAACAGGACGCAATGGCGCTCATTAGGGGAGGCCTATGTCCAGCAGTGGACTGCTATAGGCTGATGATGATGATGATGAAGGCTGATGATGGAGATTATGGAGAACGGTACGACACGATTGCGCGTCACGACACGAAACGATATCCCAACTCAATAATATAGGTCTTCTTAGCCCAACTTACACGACCCAATTCTGGTTCAATCGTTGCTGACGGATTTGACTCTGAAACTTTAAGTTATTTGTTTTTTTTTATTGCCTTGATGGTGTGTAAATGTGGGTTCGATGCCGGCCCAGTACTAAAGTTATCTGAAATAAAGTTAATTGGTTGGTGAAAATTAGATTTAGCTGCTTCTTTAAGTTTGAGAAAATATTATGTTAACTTTGGTTAAAATCAATTTTTATGAAACTATTCCATATGTTATTTATTGACTATGCAGCTGTAGGACATACCACTATCTTCAAATAACGTCAAAGTAACTTGTTACTTTTACCGGAAATTACATTAACCTATAGTAGCCAAGGAATTAATTATAGTACTTCGTACTTGGGCAATGCGCGCTTTGAATAAAAATCTGTGCCTAATTTTTCTTGGTAAAAATGTCCAAATTAGGGTTGTGTCTCGTTTCCTCTTATAGGTAACAGTAACATTAAAGAGGAAACGAGACACGACCCTAATTTGGGAGAATACATTAGGCACTGATTTATGTTCAAAGCGCGCCCTCGCATACTAAACCTCCTTGATAGTATAACTCAATGAGATAGCTCAATAGTAAATTATCTTATTCAAAGTAAGATAATTTCCCATTGAGCGGTGAATCGTTATTGAGAATGGCGATAAAGGCCCTACGTATTAGAGCGGTTCCACATTATCCGATCCGATATCGGTATCGGCGTCTGATACTGATATCGGAGCAAGTAAAATGTATGAAATATGTACTATCAGCGACAAGTCTACATTACCAATTTTAAAACAGTTTCGCTTGCAAGCAGTTTTGCTAGCTGACCTCGCATTTTTCTTTGTCCGCTTATCCAATCGGAGATACAACATCTGTTTCTTTTTAGGACTCCTCGAATTTAAGTATAAGCCTCTAGTTTACGTTGACTAGTGTTTAAAATTTGACAAGGCGGGGCTAGCAGCCAGTCGCTGCACAGAAGATGAACCCTTAAGATGGTAAGGTAGACTTGTAGCTGATAGTACCTGTCTTTCATAGTGTCCATCCCTATATCGGATATCGAAAACGACAATTACATTTTAATTGCCACTTTATTTTTTTTTACTTACAAGCGCTCGTGGCGTTGCTTACTTCGGTGCTCTTAGCAGATCACCTTGGTTAAGCAACAATCTGCGCGGTCAATACTTGGATGGGTGACCGTTTAGTGGCATTTAGATCTGATTCCGTGCTTCGGAAGGCACGTTAAGATGTTGGTCCTGGCTTTTTCAGTCGTTAAGCTATGTCGGAGGCCTTCGGGCGGCCTAACCTCTGAGTTGGCTACTAACTCATACAAAGAAGGAAGGAAGAAAGGACCTTGCTTTTTTTTATCGGCTTCCGATACCGATATCGAATCGGATTATGTGGAAACGCTCTAACATATCACTACAAATAAAAAATAAGTAAATAGGTACATAAGTTGTATGCACTAAACTGAAGCAATTGAAATAGTAGAATACTTAAACAATTACTTAGGTACCTATATTTTTAGGTCTTTTCTGAAATTTATAAACTATATCAATAATGTAACATTTACTTATAGAAAAATCAGTTATTTTAAATAGTTTGTCAAATAAAGACAACTTAACGATAAAGTAACTCGCATACTTAAAATGTATTTTAAATTAAAATCAGCAGTCTTAAATGTCAGGGTAAAAAATAATAAAAAATAAACTTTGTAAATTAGTTTTATCAGATTTCAAAAACGTACATGGTGAATTTTACTACATATTTCTTTGTTGTAGGTAAATTATATTAAAAAACATTTTGAGATCTTCTTTCAGTATGTACTATTATGTAATATGTAGGTACAAAAACTTATAGGTAATTAAAGAAAATTACTATATAAATAGTGACATTGAAGGTAACAATAAATTAACCTTGTATCATGGTGTACCTACGAATAAGTAGGCTAATATTATTTGTAAAGAATAAAAGTTATTGATGTTAGTCATGTCTTTATCATTATTATCATTTCCTTACACTTTAGGCAATAAGTATTCTGAAAGATTTTCAATCGATAAACTTAGGTACAATTGTCACTTTCCTTCCGGCGCGCGTCGGAGCGCATTTTGTAAAACATGCTAAAGGAATTTGAAACATGCACAAAGCAATTAAGTTCCATATTTGCATGCAATTTACGCATCTATATTGCACTTCTTTATTATATGGCTTCTGGGATAGATTCCACAATTTCGCCAGTATCAAGTATTAGGTTAAATTCATAATAATATGAGGCAACATAGTACGGTTTATAACTCCAGTCGTCCAGTCTTCAGTCAGGTCCTGTATCGGCGCACAATTTTCTTCATCAGAGAGTTTCCGTCCAAATATTTATTCCATTTCACTAATACTTGTGTCATTTACTAACGTATAACGGTTTAAATACTATTATTAAAAATCGATATACATTAGAAAAACACTAGAAAATAAAATTTAATAAAAATGAAACAGCCGTCGTTCAAGATGAAAAAAATGGTGTCCGCTACTTCGGATCTATTTATGTCATCATGTGTTTGACAAAGCTCAAAGCTTAGCTTAGTCGTAGCGCAGCCCAACGGCAGAGCTGCTACATCCTCAAGTGGCCGAAGGGCAGCAGCGTCGGCACGGTGCGAGAAGCTATAAACCCTACGATCCCCAATCCGCATGGGGATCACAGAACAATATTATTCTGGTGGGGATTATTAAGGAAGGCAGATTCCAGCAGTGGACTGAAGCCTCATTTACTAACTCCACCGTAAGCGTCCAAACACACTATGCCGAAAGTTACGCGACGTAAGTTCGCCATGATTACGCCTGCAATGCTATTTGAATTACATTTTGCTGAAATTACGGTGCCTTATGGCGATCAGCCGAACATAACAAAATCAGCTGCGGAACTTACGTCGCGTGTATAGTGTGCCTATAAACCTAATAATAATCTGAGCTATGGCCTTTTTTTGTCATTCTGCAACACACACATACACTGTGATGGAACACTTTCTCACAATGTTTTGTCGTTTATTTATTGTTTTTTCAATTTAATTTTTATATTTTTCTAGATATAATGTCTTCACTTTTCATATTGTATGTATACCTCATCCGTCGAAATTCAAAGAACGTCAATTGACAAACGTCAGTTTATAATAATAGTTTAAAAAAACTAAAAAAACACGCTTGCACGCATGCGTAGTTCGCGCACTAGCTCTGTCTCTCTTACTCGCATGCAAAGGATGCGGAAAGAAATTAATTAATCCTGGCGAATCTAATTAGGATAATCGGATATTTTTATCGGATTATTGCATTGTCATCGACCTTTGACAGGTGTGCAAAGTTTGAATCAAATCTGATCGTTCAAAGTAGGGCAAAATCGAGCTCAAAGGAGTCGGTTACATACATACATACATACATACATACAGGTGAAACTAATAAAAGCGTGTTAAAAACAGGACCGGTGGTGGGTACTACTTTAGTACTAGACTTATAAATCTGTGGTGGGTACACCGATGCTTATAATTTTGGTGTGTAACTGAGTTAGTAAATGAGGCTCTGAGAGAGGCTGGTGTTGATACTAAATTACTTTCAGTTAGGTATAACTATATTTATTATTTTGTGTGATAACGTCCAGGATTATTTATTTATTTATTTGACGTTAAAGAGTTAGTCAGAATGAGCCCACCACTGTCTGTCTTTTAAGGAAAAACTAAGGCGGTTTGGCAGAACGGGTTTCCCCACTACACAGATTTATACGTACCTAACTACCAGTTTAAAGTAGAGTTTACATCAGTGTAGAATTGTATGGTCTTAATGTTCCTATGTTCCTTCTATCTTTATTGTTTGGTGGTTACAAAATGGTGTATATTGGTAGTGATTCTGAAAGTTTTTCACTAAACTTATCGTTAAAATTAAAGAAGCTGTCTCTTTCTTGTAGATGGAGATAATACGAGACGAAATAACTTTTAGCTAGTTATACCTAGTTTTAGCGATAAATAGAGTTCTCAGAATACACCACATTGACGAGCCTCCAGATACTGTAAATAAATGTAAATGTAAATGGACTCCCTTTTCCGCCATTGGACTCCAGTTGGTCCATTGTGCGTGTGGGAGATCTGGCTAAATACTTAGCCAGCCTAACTCCGCCCAGAAGCACAGAAGTTTCCTGGGGTCTTCGCAGGCTTCGCGGAGTGACCTCGGTGTTCCAAGGATTTGTTTACGTTGTGATGCAACTCCCACGCATTCCAGGATTACGTGGGCTGCTGATTCTTCTTCGGTCAGACACCCTCTGCAGAGTGGGCTGTCAGTTGCGCCGATGTTGTAGAGGTGTTTGTTCAAAGGAGAGTGTCCCGTGAAACCAACCAACGATGGTGCGAAGATCTTGTCTTTTGAGTCTTAACAGACGACGGGTCAGCCGCGGTGAGGTGGCCGGTAGTGCTGCTCTGGACTGCCTGCAGTCCGTCGTCTGTGCCCAGCGTTAGTTGTGTTGGTTAAGGGTGCCCAGCCGCATCCATGTGCGTAGCTGAGAGAAGGGCAGAGGTAGGAACGGCGGTGGACCTTCTGTTTGGGTTTCCGATCCCCTCCTCGCTAGTCCATCTGCGGCGTCGTTACCCAGTGATCCGGCCTCCAGATACTGCAAACACAGCTTTATATTTGCACACATAAGTATGGTGGGTACACAATAAATGCGCTAAACTAATAAATAAATTATAATGGTGGACTAAAATGGCTATCTGCCTAAGAACCGAAAACCGTTGGGGTAAACGAGCTCTTGAGTGGAGACCGCGGCTCCGCAAACGTAGTGAAGGACGCCTTTCGGCCAGGTGGAGTGACGATCCGCGAAAGGCTGCGCTGGAGTGCTGGTAGAAGCTGGATGCGTCGAGCTGAGGACAGGGCGCAAAGGCGATCATTAGGGGAGTCCTTCAAACTAAGCCGAGTTTGTATTATGGGAACCACATGATTAAAATACTTTTCACTTCTCTTGCTCAAAAAGTGTATCATAATACCTCGGGGTAAAAAGTATTTTTTCTTTTTAATTTTTGTCTAAAATCA
The DNA here is from genome assembly GCA_951804965.1 of Horisme vitalbata. Taxonomy (NCBI): domain Eukaryota; kingdom Metazoa; phylum Arthropoda; class Insecta; order Lepidoptera; family Geometridae; genus Horisme; species Horisme vitalbata. Next base: position 3,274,228 of record OX638096.1, read on the forward strand.
ACAGCCCCTACAAAGCATTCGTTCTCTTACATAAAAACTCGACTTCTTGGTGCTCCGTCAATCTTTTAAGCTATTGCATAGCTTCTATCGAGGGCCTTGAGCGCGGGGACCGAATCCAGAAATTCCGTAACGAAAAAAAACCTCACGCTCCCCACTCCGACGGGCACGGAGGTGTGGCTTGAAGGCCGTGCATTGTCTAACGTCGTTTCTTTTCGGCAGTCTTCGACACGGTGTTTGTGTGCGTGCAACTAAACGTATTGTACGACTCTACGAAGCTCGCACGAATCGAGACGATCACCACGCTCAAAAAGTGTAACTTGAATTAATATCAAAGAAAAAGAAATACTGCATAAATAAAATAAATAAATTATAATTGCATAAGTTGATACAAAATGCTATGCAATAGCTTTACCACGGCAGTCCCCGAGTGCCACACGTCTTTTTTTTTTGAAAATAGAACCGTCTTGGTGATGTTTTATGAAGGTTGATTAATTTTTAATCAAATTTCTGAAAGTTGTCCAATTTTGAATTGTTTTATTTTCTCGCAATCGAAGTGAAAAGTAGAGTGTTTTACTCGGGCCAAAACCACCCATTATAACTCAGTCTTGTCATCCAGTTCAGTTCAGTTTGTCGCAGGCCTGGCCAACATTGGATCGGAGCGCGGGGAATACCTACTGGGGGTTACAACAACAGAACGAGATAAGAGAAGGGTGTTTCTTCTTCTTATCATGTTTCCTTTGATTTATGGACTGATTGAACATAGATCAAGGAGGCTTAATACGGGAGTGCTCGCTTTTAACAAAAAAAGGCACACTTTTTACGGGAGTGCTCGCTTTTAGCAATAAAGTGTGCCTTTTTTTGTTAAAAGCGAGCACTCCCTTAGCTCCCGAGCGAGAGACACGCTACTTAGTGTCTATAAGACCAATGTGTATCATATGTGTGTATATATGTGTGTCATCTCCATGTGTAGGTGGAGGCAGGTACTACTATGTACCTACTTAAAAGGAAAACACCAATATTTCTACCTATGAATAGGGAGGAGTCCCTATGAATCTGGAGTGCATTTTATAATTCGTATGAAACCTTTTTTTTTTAACTTGACTTTTGACAAAATGTCAAAATAGGTTTTGAAATATTTATTATTGCACAAATTTTGGATATTTCTTGTAAAAATGGTGATATTGTATGGTGAACAAGATAGCAGACGTAAAAATTACCCTGGAAGTGGTGTTTCTGTCCATAGGTAAGCCAAATTTCAGATAATTTCATCATTTCATCACTTTTTCATATTTTTGTTATTTTTGTATATTATTCAAGTCTAAATGCCGTTATTACAACCTCTGCCCCTCTGTTTTGATTATATTTACATTTTATGTTTCTGCCGGCATTCTCTGATACATATTTTCATATTTTACAAACAAAGCAAAATAATTGTTGTAAATATTGTAGGGTGACCAAAACTACCAAAGTCTAAGGATAATAAATAAATTAGCTATATATATTATAAACATCGGACATAAATACCACCTAATTGACAGAAAATAAAGTAAATGGTTTTAATTCAGGTTTGTATTAATTTTATGGTTAGGCAATTTTTATAAAGAAATCTTTATTTAATAATTTACAATTAATAATATTATTTTGTTTGTTTTAGTTTTCCGACGCAAGAAGACGTATTGATTGCTTAGCTTGAAGAAGTCATGTTAGAAGGACATAAATAAAATAGTTTACCTCTACTTCAAATGTCAAGATTTTGTTAATTCCAGAAAACGCATAACGGATAAAATATGGCCATCAGTTCAAGGTTATGTTGTTACCTTTATAAACCTAAATTATATTTATTTTAGCGCATACAATAAAGTGTAGAAGGTATATGTCCAGCAGTGGACAGCTATAGGTTGATGATGATGAATAAAGTATTAAAGAATATATGTATACCAATTTTTATACAAAAATGGAAAAGCAAAACCAAATATTAAATAATTAATTGAAAATTTTGGTTCAATGTGAACACTTACTAAATTCCATAAGGGCTGAATGGATTCAGATGAAACTATAACTAATATAATGCATAGTGATTTTTAGAATTTCAAATAATATAATAATAATAATAATAAAAAAAAAAAAAAAAAAACTTCACCGCTGACACACGCTTTTTCTCTAATATTTTACCAAAATTTATTTTATATTGCTTTTCCCGATTCATACCGTATCCTCAACAGTTTTAAACCAGTAATACAACCTATTTTCATTTTATTTTTGACATAAAGGCACAAATGCCACAATGAAAAAACCATCATAACATGTTGACCAGAGGAAAAGCACGAGCGGCTACATATGAAGCACACCAAACATCTGCGCCTGTTCCGTCAAGCTCCACATCGTCGTCCGGGGATGAGGTATTCGCCACCCCCCCGGACACCAGCGCGTCGAGCGACGAGAGCAGGCCGCCGTCGCCTCCGCCGCCGCGACCACCTGTGCGGCGTAGGCGCCCCCCGCTGTCGGCCGGCTTGGGGTCTGCGGGACAGTCTGCCCCGCGTCCGACCCCCGCCACCACCAGCAATATGCGCATTCGCATGAAGTGGACAGAACAAATAAATAGAAACGTCATGCGCGCATATTATAGGGCTACAGACGGAGGAACTAACCGCACCGCGTACATTGCCCGGATGCTGCCTCTGTTTCAGGTACTTGAACCAGCTGTAACTGTTACTGCACAACGGCTATCGGATCAGGTACGAGCCATCCAACGATTAAAATTGTTGGATGATTCGGTACTTGACCGGCTTCGCGCTGAAAGTGCTCAAGTAGCTGACCACTCGCAGCGGGTCCCGGCTGCCACGTCGACGGTTACGACAACTTCGATACCTGTGACGACGCAGCCGGACCCCGCTGCTGACGACGTCAACAACGAGAACACCAGCGTGACAAACCAGGTAAATGAGCAGTTGAGGAGGACTTTGGAGGATACGATTTTATCGTACCGGTCCGCACCTCTTGATGAAAGACCGCGTTTGCCACGCTTGCCCACTCACAGACGAAACTTGGCTATAATGGAGGCCTTGAATCCTTTGCTGGTTCCTTATCTAGAGACTAGCGAAGGTCTAGCCGATACCCATTCGATCCTTTACTGCGGAGCCGTGGCTGCGTGTCGTGTTGCTCGTGTCAAGTTCCCCAACTCTACGCGAGCACCACGACCTGTCAACCAAACTCCAGCTTGGCAAGTACGGATCGAACGGCGGATCGGTAAATTCAGGACCCTCATTGCAAAGCTAAGTTGCTTCAGAGGGGGCAATACCCGCCCTCGAGTGATGCGTTTTGTGACACAGGCCTTTTCTGGGACCGATATTCGACCTCACGATTATATGGCCTGTGTCACAGAACGCATTGACTTTCTGAAGCAGAAAATCTCTGCATGGGCAAGCCGCATTCGTCGGTATCGAGAACGTGTGGACCGATATTGGCAGAATCGAAATTTCCAAAGTGACCAGAGGAAGGTGTACCGAAACTGGGAGAAACCTGACCAATGTGTGATGGACGGGCGTGTACCGGATGCGGATGCCATGAATAATTTCTGGCGCAGCATCTGGTCTGTGCCCATCCAACACACGGAGGGAGATTGGATGGATGTGGTGAGTAGAGAGTGTGAATCTATCGAAACCATGGGACCTGTAGAGATTAGCCCCATAGATGTCAGATTTGCAATCCGTTCGGCCCATAACTGGAAAAGTCCTGGACCGGACGGGTTGCATAACTTCTGGCTGAAGTGGTTTCGGTGTTCACACTCTGTACTCGCCACACAATTTCAAGAAGCCCTCGAGCTTGGGTCTCTTCCAAGTTTCATGACGACAGGAGTCACCTTCCTGCTCCACAAATCTGGTAGTACCGCGGAAGCAAAGAACTACAGACCCATCACGTGCTTACCTACCATTTACAAGCTCCTTACGTCCATTCTGAGCATAAAAATTAATGCGCACATAGTTGCAAATAATATTTTGGCTCCGGCTCAGAATGGATGTAGGGTTGGGTCCCGCGGTACTAAGGAGCTCCTCCTCATTGACATGACCATTAGCCAGCAGATCAGGCGCAGCAAGGGGAACCTCTCCGCTGCATGGATAGACTACAAAAAGGCGTATGATTCAGTGCCTCATACATGGCTGGGGAGGATCTTAGAGTTGTATAAAATTGACTAGAGGTTGGGTGGTGCGGTTTTGGCGTGCATTGTAAAGCTATAAGATAGGATTTTGAAGTGAAAGAAGGAATTAAAAAGGATATCGAAGTAGGAGAAGCTATCGATGAAGATTTAGAAGTGGAAGAAGCAATCAAAGAGGATATCGAAGTTATAGAAGCAATCAAAAAAGTTAACTGATGTGAAAGAAACAATCGAAAAGGATAACCAAGAGGATGATGCTATAACAGAGGATATTGATGTAAGAGAAGCAATCAAGGACGATATTGAAGAGGAAGAAGCAATCAACAAGAAATCAAACAGGATATCGTTGGTGAAAACAAAATCGAAATCGGAATCGGAATCAAAATCGAAATCGAAATCGAAATCGAAATCGACCAACAACTACCCTACAACTACTCTACACCTACCCTACAACTACCCTACACCTACCCTACACCTACCCTACACCTACCCTACAACTACCCTACAACTACCCTACACCTACCCTACAACTACCCTACAACTACCCTACACCTACCCTACAACTACCCTACAACTACCCTACACCTACCCTACACCTACTCTACAACTACCCTACAACTACCCTACACCTACCCTACACCTACCCTACACCTACCCTACACCTACCCTACAACTACCCTACAACTACCCTACACCTACCCTACACCTACCCTGCAACTACCCTACACCTACTCTACACCTACCCTACAACTACCCTACAACTACCCTACAACTACCCTACAACTACCCTACACATACCCTACAACTACCCTACACCTACCCTACACCTACCCTACAACTACCCTACACCTACCCTACACCTACCCTACAACTACCCTACAACTACCCTACAACTACCCTACACCTTCACCTAACCTACACTAAATATCTATACGATTCCACCAAACATCGACACATGTCAATAAAGTAAAAAATAAAAAAGTTTTGTATGAAGGGGTGAAAATTTTGTATGGGATAATATTTTTTTTGTATGGAACCCTATTTTTTTTTTGACGAATCCTTATATTAAAATAAACCCTGAGCAACATTAGTTTGAGCGCGAACCCTCTACGACGTATAGTTTCCGAGATACATGGGGGATGGGGGTGAAAGGGGGTGAAAAGGGGAAATATCAGATTTTTCCTGAGGTCGCCCCCACTCCCTCTATACGAATCCACCAAAAATTTCAACCCTACGAGGTTGCATCTGGGAGAACAATCATGTCAATCAGTGAATCAGTCAGTGAGTCAGTCAGTGGTAATTTAATTATATATAGTATAACTAGAGGTTGGGTGGTGCGCGAGCTGCATGCAGCTCGCGGTTTTGGCGTGCATTGTAAAGCTATAAGACAGGATTTAGAAGTGAAAGAAGAAATTATTAATGATATTGAAGTAGGAGGAGCAATCAATGAAGATTTAGAAGTGGAAGAAGCAATCAAAGAGGATATCGAAGTTGTAGAAGCAAGCTATCAGAAAGGGTTTCGAAGAGGAAGAAGCAATCAAAGAAGATATCGATGTGGGAGAAGCAATTAACGATGATATCAAAGAAGAAGAAGCAATCGAAATCGAAATTAAAATCGACCAACAACTACCCTACACCTACCCTACAACTACCCTACAACTACCCTACACCTACCCTACAACTACCCTACAACTACCCTACAACTACCCTACACCTACCCTACAACTACCCTACAACTACCCTACAACTACCCTACACCTACCCTACACCTACCCTACACCTACCCTACAACTACCCTACAACTACCCTACAACTACCCTACACCTACCCTACTACTACCCTACAACTACCCTACACCTACCCTACACCTACCCTACAACTACCCTACAACTACCCTACAACTACCCTACAACTACCCTACAACTTCCCTACAACTACCCTACACCTACCCTACACCTACCCTACAACTACCCTACACCTACCCTACACCTTCCCTACACCAACCCTACAACTACCCTACAACTACCCTACAACTACCCTACACCTACCCTACACCTACCCTACAACTACCCTACAACTACCCTACAACTACCCTACACCTACCCTACAACTACCCTACAACTACCCTACAAGTACCCTACACCTACACTACAACTACCCTACAACTACCCTACAACTACCCTATAACTACCCTACACCTACACCTTCACCTAACCTACACTAAATATCTATGCGATTCCACAAAACAAAAGAAAAAAAAAGTTTTGTATGAAGTGGTGAAAATTTTGTATGGGATAATAATTTTTTTGTATGGAACCCTAATTTTTTTTTACGGATCCTTATATTAAAATGCACCCTTAACAACATTAGTTTGAGCGCGAACCCTCTACGACCTATAGTTTCCGAGATACATGGGGGGTGGGGGTGAAAGGGGGTGAAAAGGGGAAATGTCAGATTTTTCCTGAGGTCGCCCCCACTCCCTCTATACGAATCCACCAAAAATTTCAACCCTACGAGGTGGCATCTGGGAGAACAATCATGTCAATCAGTCAGTGAGTGAGTGAGTGAGTGAGTGGTAATCGAGCTATATATAATATAACTAGAGGTTGGGTGGTGCGCGAGCTGCAAGCAGCTCGCGGTTTTGGTGTTGCATTGTAGAGCTATCAAAGAGGATTTTGAAGTGTAAGAAGCAATTAAAAAAGATATCCAAGTAGAAGAAGCAATCGATGAGGATTTAGAAGTGAAAGAAGCAATCTTAGAGAAGAAATCGAAATCGAAATCGAAATCGAAATCGAAATCGAAATCGAAATCGAAATCGAAATCGAAATCGAAATCGAAATCGAAATCGAAATCGAAATCGAAATCGAAATCGAAATCGAAATCGAAATCGAAATCGAAATCGAAATCGAAATCGAAATCGAAATCGAAATCGAAATCGAAATCGAAATCGAAATCGAAATCGAAATCGAAACCGAAACCGAAACCGAAACCGAAACCCAAACCGAAACCGAAACCGAAACCGAAACCGAAACCGAAACCGAAACCGAAACCGAAACCGAAACCGAAACCGAAACCGAAACCGAAATCGAAATCGAAATCGAAACCGAAATCGAAATCCAACAACTACCCTACACCTACCCTACACCTACCTTACAACTACCCTACACCTACCCTACACCTACCCTACAACTACCCTACACCTACCCTACAACTACCCTACACCTACCCTACACCTACCCTACAACTACCCTACACCTACCCTACACCTACCCTACAACTACCCTACAACTACCCTACACCTACACCTTCACCTAACCTAGACTAAATATCTATACGATTCCACCAAACATCGACACACGTCATTAAAGTAAAGAAAAAAAAAATTGTATGAAGGGGTGAAAATTTTGTATGTTACCCTACACCTACCCTACACCTACCCTACAACTACCCAACACCTACACCTACCCTACCCCTACAACTACCCAACACCTAAAATAGACAAAATAGACAAAATAGACAAAATAGACAAAATAGACAAAATAGACAAAATAGACAAAATAGACAAAATAGACAAAATAGACAAAATAGACAAAATAGACAAAATAGACAAAATAGACAAAATAGACAAAATAGACAAAATAGACAAAATAGACAAAATAGACAAAATAGACAAAAAGGACAAAATAGACAAAATAGACAAAATAAATAAAATAGACAAAATAGACAAAATAGACAAAAAGGACAAAAAGGATAAAAAGGACAAAAATAATAAAAAGGACAAAAAAGACAAAAAAGACAAAAAAGACAAAATAGACAAAATAGACAAAATAGACAAAATAGACAAAATAGACAAAATAGACAAAATAGACAAAATAGACAAAATAGACAAAATAGTCAAAATAGACAAAATAGACAAAATAGACAAAATAGACAAAATAGACAAAATAGACAAAATAGACAAAATAGACAAAATAGACAAAATAGACAAAATAGACAAAATAGACAAAATAGACAAAATAGACAAAATAGACAAAATAGACAAAATAGACAAAATAGACAAAATAGACAAAATAGACAAAATAGACAAAATAGACAAAATAGACAAAATAGACAAAATAGACAAAATAGACAAAATAGACAAAATAGACAAAATAGACAAAATAGACAAAATAGACAAAATAGACAAAATAGACAAAATAGACAAAATAGACAAAATATACAAAATATACAAAATATACAAAATAGACAAAATAGACAAAATAGACAAAATAGACAAAATATACAAAATAGACAAAATAGACAAAAGAGACAAAATATACAAAATATACAAAAAGGACAAAAAGGACAAAAAGGGCAAAAAGGATAAAAGGGACAAAAAGGACAAAAAAGACTAAAAAGACAAAAGACAAAAGACACCACACCCCTACCCCTAAACACTTCACTAAATATCTATACGATTCCATCTGGGAGAACAACCGTGTGATCGACGAAAAGAAAAAAAAAATTGTATGAAGGGGTGAAAATTTTGTATGGGATAATTTTTTATTTGTATGGAACCCTAATTTTTTTTTTCGGATTCTTATATTAAAAAGCACCCTGAGCAATATTAGTTTGAACGCGAACCCTCTACGACCTATAGTTTCCGAGATACATGGGGGGTGGGGGTGAAAGGGGGTGAAAAGTGGAAATGTCAGATTTTTCCTGAGGTCGCCTCCACTCCCTCTATACGAATCCACCAAAAATTTTAACCCTACGAGGTTGCTTCTGGGAGAACAATCATGTCAATCAGTCAGTCAGTCAGTCAGTCAGTCAGTGAGTGGTAATCGAGCTATATATAGTATAATAATGCAACATTGAGATCCTTCTTAGGTACATGCATGAGACAGTGGATCACAGTTCTTCGTCATCCAGGTAGCGGACGGGATCCCTCTGCTCCGCAAGATCTGATTCGCATAGAGCGGGGTATTTTCCAGGGCGACAGTCTGAGTCCCCTATGGTTCTGCCTGGCACTGAATCCTCTTAGTACTCTGCTAAAGGATTCAGGGCTAGGCTATCGACTTCGGAGAGAGGGTGATATCGTTTCTCACCTGCTGTACATGGATGACCTCAAACTTTTTGCGCCAAGAAAACCAGAACTGCTGACTCTGTTGAATATCACACAGATATTCAGCAGTGCCATCAGCATGGAGTTCGGTGTCGAGAAGTGTGCGGTCATGCAAGTACGGCGGGGGAAAGTTGTAAATACTACAAACTTACAGCTTTCCGATACGATATCCCTCAGATCTCTTTCCGATATCGAAACCTACAAATATCTCGGTATGTCAGAAGCGTTAGGTATAGTAGACAGAGACATAAAACAGTCGGTGAAGGAGCGATTCTTTTGCCGCCTTACTAAAGTACTCAATAGTCTTTTGTCGGGTGGTAACAAGGTTCGAGCCTTCAACGGCTGGGTTATGCCTCTGCTCATCTATACTTTTGGCATATTGAGATGGACTCAGACTGAACTTGACGCCCTTGACTGTAAGGTTCGTCAACTTCTTACGACACACAGAATGCGACATCCACGCTCGTCGGTAATGAGGATGTACATCCCGCGGAAATGTGGGGGCCGCGGCTTTTTAAATGCCAAGACCCTCCATAACCACGAGGTGTGCAAGCTCAGAGAATACTTCCTCCATGCCGACATTGAGATGCATCGTGATGTCGTAGCAGTTGACAAGAACCTTACCCCGCTCTCACTGGCTAAGGAGAACTGGCACAAACCTACGGTGCTGAGTGCCCTCGACCGCAAGGTGGTATGGGAGAGTAAGGAGCTGCACGGACGGTTCTATAAAGCCCTTACAGGGCCTGATGTAGACCTACTCGCATCCGTGAACTGGCTACGTTTCGGTGACCTCTTTGGGGAAACTGAAGGTTTTGTCTGTGCGATTATGGATGAGGTAATAAAGACGAACAACTACCGAAAGTATATCATGAAGGATGGAACCGTTGACATTTGCAGAGCTTGTCATCGTCCCGGTGAATCCCTCAGACATATACTTTCGGGTTGTTCGCACCTCGCTAACACTGAATACTTGCACAGACATAACCAAGTAGCAAAGATCATCCATCAGCAGCTTGCTCTCCAATACGACCTTGTCGGTTCAGAGGTTCCGTACTATAAGTACGCACCGGTACCGGTTCTCGAAAATGGTCGTGCTACGCTCTACTGGGACCGCTCTATCATCACGGACAGGACTATTCTTGCGAATAAACCTGATATCGTCTTGGTAGACCGGTCGGAACGCCGGGCGATACTTGTTGACATCACCATCCCGCATGACGCTAATCTCGTGAAGGCCGAGAAGGACAAGCTTAGCAAGTACCTTGACTTGGCACACGAGATTACCGCTATGTGGGATGTCGACTCAACAATTATCGTTCCGATAGTCGTTTCAGTGAACGGTCTGATAGCGAAGAGCCTTGACCAATATCTTAAGAGGCTCTCGCTAGGCAGCTGGATCAAGGGTCAGATACAGAAGGCGGCTCTCCTGGACTCGGCACGCATTGTGCGGAGGTTCCTCTCTCTGCAGCCCTAGCCACCGACCGTTTGAGCCCTGCCCCGCGGTCGATGGTCTCCCGTTTTGATACATTTTTTACTATAATGTTTTTGATATTTATTTATGTACATAAGTAGTATTAAGTATAATAGTAAAAAATGTATTTTAGACGAGTTTACAATTAAATAAAGTGTCATAATAATAATAATGCGGGACGTTATCACACTGCATCTTGTATTATGTAACCTATAAAATAAATATTCATAGTGGGCTACTTCTTATCCAGGCACCAGGCGAGCAAAGGAATCCTAGTTTTTAATAAGACTAATTTGTCCGCTGCGGGACAATTGTTTGCATGTTCTGTAGATATTTGTCTCGGACTCTCGGGTCTGGGTGTTTTCTATGTATGATATGTATCAATTTAAAAAAAAACACTCGGGGACTGCCGCGGTAAAGCTATTGCATAGAATTTGTATCAACTTATGCAATTATAATTATTTATTTATTTTATTTATGCAGTATTTCTTTTTCTTTGATATTAATTCAAGTTACACTTTTTGAGCGTGGTGACCGATAAGAAAACATTTTTTTTTCTTTTATTAAATAAAAATACGTCTAGTTGCACGCACACAAACACCGTGTCGAAGACTGCCGAAAAGAAACGACGTTAGACAATGCACGGCCTTCAAGCCACACCTCCGTGCCCGTCGGAGTGGGGAGCGTGAGGATTTTTTTCGTTACGGAATTTCTGGATTCGGTCCCCACGCTCAAGGCCCTCGATAGAAGCTATGCAATAGCTTAAAAATGTAATATATCAATCATGTGGTTCCCATAATACAAGCTTTGCTTAGTTTGAGGCTACATGATGCAGTGTGATTAGTCCCGGATTAATCATTTATTTATTTATTTTATTTTAATCCAACAAATATTATCATTATATAGTGTTATAACATCATTATTTTTCTTTTAGATGCCTGTTAAACATTGGAGATTATCAGTAATAAACCATTCAAAACGCTAAATACCATACAAGGTGATCCAGCTACATCAATGAATACAGAATTAGGCAGAATAAATATATTATCTCAGGAAATTATGACAAAGAATCGACTATTGTCTGTTAATATGTACGAGCATAAGGTTCGAAAGGTTTTATCGAATTAATCTATAAATAGTAGTAGTTATTTAAAAAAAAAAACGATAACAAGGTAGACTACATAGTAGTAGTCCACCATGTAAACCTGTTTTTTTTAAAGTAAATACTTTTATTATTATTATTTATATTATTAAAATTAAATTGCCACGAGCCTAAGAGCCTCTAGATCCTTCGCGTTTAAGCGTCTAAATACAAGTGAAAACTTAGAGTTTGGAGTCAAAGTTTTGACTCCACAAGGTTTATAAGCAAGGTGCAAGTTGATTATTAAGATTTTTTTCTTTCCTACAAATAAATATTTTAGTAGTAGGTAGTACTACTAATACTTTTAAAGAAAAAATCTTAATAATCAACTTGCAACCTTATAAACCTTGTGGAGTCAAAACTTTGACTCCTCACTTTAAGTTTCACTTGTATTTAAACGCGAGGGATTTTGGCTTCAGCTACTTACAAATGCTTTGGCACAGTAGCTATGTTTTTGCATCTAATTATAGTTTCCACTATTTTTGTTTAAACTAACCTAACTTAAATACCTAAAATAATACTAAACTTAACATAAAAGAGGTTAGATTTAAATATAACCCTTTTGAAGTCATTGTTGTATCTCTAAATAGTTATACAATTTTAAATGCTTAGATATATTTGAGTGTGTTAATAGGGGTGCTCCAAAAGTAATGATAATCAAAATAATACGTGGTGGTTAAAGTTACAATTTTTTTTTCTACATAGTCTCAAGTCAAAACATTTAGTTATAGTACATTGTTCACCGAGAGGAGAAAGTGACCGATTACCGTCGAGGGTGTCGTTTGAAGCCCGAGCCGTAGGCGAGGGCTTTAAAACACCCGAGATCGGGAATCGCACTTTCTCTCGAGTGATACATAGTGCTTTATATAACACCTACGAGGAAAATAAAAAACTAACTTGACTTTGACTTTGACTTTGACTTTGACTTTGACTTTGACTTTGACTTTGACTTTGACTTTGACTTTGACTTTGACTTTGACTTTGACTTTGACTTTGACTTTGACTTTGACTTTGACTTTGACTTTGACTTTGACTTTGACTGACTTTGACTTTGACTTTGACTTTGACTTTGACTTTGACTTTGACTTTGACTTTGACTTTGACTTTGACTTTGACTAGCCAGTGCTTTTTTTTAGCTAGTGGCCAGTGTCATTTTGCGAACTTGGAGATAAAAACTCACTGTAAAAACTTTTTGGCTTTTGATATTTAGGTTACCAGCGCATAGTCTTACCCAAAATTAAAAAAGAAAAACCATAAAAGAAATGGATTTTCATACACTTTTCTCTCCCGCTCAGATGCGTTTTCTCCTCGCATATTTGTTCGATATGCAATGACGTACTTTCTACCGTAAATTTGATAAAGTATCAAGGTACTTTCCGAGCAGGTGTAGTATAAAATGTTTTTCTAAACCTAGGATTCCCTTAGAAAAAAAAAGATCTTGACTCCCAAAATGCCTCGACGGCTGCCATCACTTCGCTGACATCTTCAAATTTCTGGCCTCGGAGATGTTCTTTGAGCCGGGGAAAGAGGTAGAAGTCACTGGGGGCTAGATCTGGCGAATAGAGTGGGTGTTCGAGCAGTTCGAACCCTGTTTCTTGAATGGCAGCCATCGCAACTGCGGCTTTGTGAGCCGGTGCGTTGTCTTGGTGAAACAGCACCCCAGCTCGCAGTTTGCCGCGCCTTTTTTCTTTAATGGCCTACCGTAATCTTCTTATATGGTCTGCGTAGTAAGAGCCCGTAATAGTAGCTCCCTTTTCCAAGTATTCGACCATAATAATTCCTTCAGCGTCCAAAAAAACGGACGCCATAACCTTTGCCGCCGAATTTTAGACATTGAATTTTTTCGGCGTCGGTCAGGAGGCTCGTTTCCAAGACATCGACTGCTTTTTAGTTTCCGTTTCACAAAATGGTGGACCCAAGTCTCGTCCATGGTTACGTAACGTGACAAAAAATTTCTTTATCGGCTTGGAACTTCTCGAGATTAACCCTTGAAATGTCAAGTCGTTTCTTTGCTCGTCTGTTAACATTCTCGGTACCCAACGCGCAGAGACCTTCTTCATGTGCAATTCATTGGTAAAAATTCTTTGAACGCTGCTATAAGAGATCCCTGTCATCTCAGCTACGTGCCTGATGGTCACTCTTCGATCTGCCATCACGATATCCTCTATCTTTTTGACATTGTCCTCAGTGGTGGACGTGGATGGGCGGCCTTCGCGATGTTCATCTTCCGTGGATGTTCTACCCAGCTTAAACTCCTTGGCCCAGCGTGCAACCGTGGAATATGGAGTGGCAGAGTCCCCCAATGTTTGCACCAAGTCGTTGTGTATGCCTTTGGTAGACATTTTTTCAGACAGAGATTTGATGACAGCTCTGATTTCGTTTTTCTCCATTTTGATGTTATCACTCCAGTTGTTAGTATTCAAATGAATGTATCTCCCTGGAATCATGGTCTATTTATACGGTTTTTTCACGCGCACCTAGTGGATGTTTGAGCAACCAAAAAAAATTTTTTTTGATTTTAATACGGTCTAGAAATACCTGATTATCATTACTTTTCGATCACCCCTCGTAATGTATGTATGCGAGTATGATATGCAGCTGCTTTGCCACGAACATGGCGCATAGCATCATGCACAATACCCGCAGTCAACATGCCAAGACCAGGACTCAGCGTTTATGTCTGAGTAGCGAGTAAAACTTTGACTGATAATAATCGAGATTTTGTAAGTAGTTTATTGTTTTTTACTTGCATTCTCATTTATTTTTCATTGACTTGTCATAGCGTGATACACGGCTTAACTAGTAAACAGAGTACTACCTCTCCCTAAAGACACCGAAAACATGCCACGGGCCTCACGAGCTACGAGAGAGTCTACAATTAAATTGTAAACTTATTATTAAATTTGCTTTAAATTAAATTGTAGACTTATTCAAGTGGACTCATTACTTTAAAGGTTATAATTTAATACACGTTTTCTGTTGATTCTACATAAATCATTGCATTTTTGCTGATCTTGATTCAATTAGAATGTTTAATCGATGACTTTATTGAACGATCCATAAATACGCATAGCTTTCAATAAATAATTGACTATTTTATTATGATCCAAATTGACCTGAAAGTTAGTAAGTTAGCTAGGTGACTCGCAACTTAGTGTGAGAGCTTGTAGGTATCCTTATCTACCTAACTTAACTACGTAGTAGGTACTTTTAGAAAAGTTTATCTTTGACTCGTACATGGTGCGTGGGTCCATACCAAGTCACGCTGTGTTTTCTGCAGTCAAAGTGTTATGACTACTAAAAAAGTACCTAATAAAAATTTGTATCAATTCTAAAAGAAATTTAACTCAATACTAAGATATAATATTTTTATATTATACACAAAATAAACCAACAAAAACCAAATCAACAGTAGTTATTATATTAGTTATCATATTATTATCAATCAATTAACGTTAAAGTTGTTTTCAAACTCTCTTTACGAGGTTTATTGAACTACTTAAAACTATTTATTCCTTTGCAATTGTCAAGACCACTTCACCCAGTAGTGGTCCCATTTACATTTTGGTTACAATTTGATAATTCATTCATTTATAAGTATGTATATGGTCACATATTCACTATCTATATTTACTATTGTAACGATACGTTTAATTGAGGTGATGGTGGTCATGTTTTTATTTAATAAAAGCAAAATATTCACATGAATGCTGTCATTTTACTTTCAACCTTTCCTTTTATTCATAGCAATTAGACTACCTTGCAAAAATACTTTTATTTTTATTAGGGCCTATTGAATTAGGATTATTTCACTTAAATTATCTAGGTCCAAATAAAAAGCTAAGTTAACGATACTGCTATAGTTTTCTAGGTCCAAATAAAAAGCTAAGTGAACGATACTACTATAGTTTGAATATTCCCGCCTTTGACATTAGCGCCATCTATCATCTGGCCCCAATTCAAGTCAAAGCTAGAATAAAGCAGTCCCTTTTTTTGTACTGTGTCGATATTCTTCTCCCCTGTGGAGTAATAGTGTTCTGTGGTTTGTCGCTACGCTCGGGAGTATAACAACCTCGTAGGTATATAATGGGATGGTTTAGTACCTTGTAAAACAACAAGTATTACTACAATTTTTTTCTATTTTTTTGTAAATAGGTACACAACATAGAAAGAATCTTTACCGACCGAATTATCGTCACCCAATGTAACAGATTCTTTACCTCATCTTCATGATGGAGCATCAGACGCTACCTACATACCTACAGGTACTAAGTAACTGTAGGTAAGTTAGTGGTTACCTATAGATACTACGTACAGCTAAGAGGTGAATAGCTTTAGTAGGTTTTAGTTGTGTGTTTAATAATGATCGAAAAACTTCATAAAACAGTGTTTATTGTGTTTTTTTTAGTATTATTTATGAGTAAGTTATTTAAGTTTCTAACATGGTATAAGGACTAGAGATTTTTTAGGCCGGTTCTAATTTTGATGCTATAGGTTTTTCTCTATAGTGAGATTTGTTTTTTTAGGGTTTGAAATGGTAATAATAGAAGCGGCGGCAGCATCTACATCTTTCTGCAAGTGAGTTTATTATTTACCTACCTATTTAGGTACTACCTATAGGTAGGTACCTAAATGGAAGGAATAGCAATAGGGAGTAGTCAGGCTAACTAACATCGTCGCGAGTTAAACAAATATCAACTAAGATGTGCAAACTTTATTCAATCCATTTTATTTAAGGCTACAATAAAAAAGCTAAAGCTATAGGAGCTAGGTCAGTATGTGTGTGTAATAATTTTTATTTTCGGTACAGAATCTACGAATGGTCGTGTGAAGACGATACGTGTATCGATGCTACGTTGAAGTGCAACGGTGTTGCCGACTGTCCCGACGGAAGTGACGAAACCTTCCTTCTTTGCAGGAACACTGAGTAAGTAACGCAATTTGACGAAACTCTTTTCAGCCCTTTTACATGCTAGTATACTCTTCATGTAAAAAGAACGCTGGAAGAAATGGAGCGGGTGTGTTTGCGAACGGGCAAATACCGATAAATCGGCTTACCGCCGGCGTTCTTTTAACGTGACGGGACCTCTACCTAGTGCTACCTACTCCGATGGAGTAGATACGTCGGCACAGGAACCCGAAGTGAGAGTAGGTATGCCTTTGATTTTTATTTTGCTCCAAGCCTCCGTTAACAGAACTCCAATTTTTTGCCAGTTGACGCTTTTTGCCTAGGTACTGTAACTAAAACTAAAATTGGCGACATAGCTCAAAGAATTAACAAGCTGAAGTGGCAGTGGGCTGGTCATATCTACCGAAGAATCGATAACCGTTGGGGTAAACGAGCTCTTCAGTGGAGACCGCGGCTCAGCAAACGTATTGTAGGACGCCCTCCGGCCAGGTGGAGTGACGATCTGCGAAAGGCTGCTGGTAGAAGCTGGAATCTTCGAGCATCGAGGATGCATCGAGCTCAGGACAGGGCGCAACAGCGCTCATTAGGGGAGGCCTATGTCCAGCAGTGGACTGCTATAGGCTGATGATGAGGTTGATGATGACTGTAACTTCCTACCTAGGTTGCAGGCGAACTCCTTGGTGGTGGCGGGGTGTGTGTTATAGATAGGTAATAATAGCTACAATATTTTCATACCATACAAGCAGTCTTAGCCTCATTAAGGTTGATGTCATCGTGGCCCATGGACACCTGCAACACCCAGAGATGCGATTCTATGCGCTGAAACAACTTGAGGCATTAGGTAGGTGTCAAAAGGTGACGGCCTCATGTAAATACATACCGAGCACCCTTTAAACCGAAACAACAATGCTGCTGGGCAGCGAAATAGGTATTAGTAGTAGCCCCTACGAAACCTGAAACTATACATTTGCAAGTGATCCTATCAAAAATCGTTGTTTTGTTTTCAGGTGTGCTGGATTTGCATGTGTTTACGGTGGTTGTACAGCAGCCAATGCTACCTGCAACGGTGTTAAAGACTGTGTTGATAATTCGGATGAATTGCTTCTCGAGTGCCGTAACGAGACTACTTATGCTACGTAAGTACCTGTGGGTACATACCTATATAACACCTGTCCATTTAGGTAGTATTAATAGGTAAGTAGGTACCTATTCACCATTTTAAATGAGGACCAATGAAATTTCAATGCTGATCGGAAGCATCAAAGTGTAATGTAATGTTCGTACTGAATAAATAAAAAATTACTTCACATCCGGAATTCGAGGAGCCGGAATTCTTCCGTCCTGCTTCCGCCACCTAGATCTCGCCACAACGATAACATACGCGACGTTACCGTCCTCTCTGTATTCTGTGACGTTACCTGAACGCGACGTTATGGGAACGCGGCGTCTGGTCGGAAATATTCGTTCGGTATGAAAGTGAATTGCGGGTGGAGTGCGACATTTGCCTCAAAATTAAAATAGCAATTAATATTCTTTAGGTGTATTGGCCCGATACCTATAGACGCACCAGATTACATTGAAAGATGGAAAGAATGTGAACTCAAGGAGAAAACTTGTGAAAACGGCCAGGTTCTTGAAGGTTTTCTGAAGTGCGATGGTAAAGTTGACTGTGATGATGGATCTGACGAGACACTAAGGACATGTGCAACACAAGATTCTAATTGCAAAGGAGATACATTCAGGTGTCACTATGGTGGCTGCGTGGATAGCTCTAAAGTTTGTAACGACGTAAGTAATTTAGAAAATTGCGATGTTCTTACAGCCCCTAGGAACATTCTATTCTGAGCCCAAAAAACTTGGAAAGGCTCATAGAGACTCATTACTGGAAATAAAATAAACACATATTTCAGTATTTTTTCCGGAAATGGCATAAATTGTATGGGGGACAAATTTTTTTTACTTATTGACTTGAAATTGATCACAGAGAGTAATGAAAATAAACAAATAGGTGTTTTTTACCCCTAAATGATGCAATGCTTTGTGATAGGTAATGGTTACCACTTAACATCCATGTGGTGGGCCATGTGCTTGTTCCATCTTCAAATAGTATTAAAAAAAAAAACGCTTAATTAATTTTGAAGATCTTGGAAATTTTATAGGGAAAAAAAAAACATAAGATAGGGAATGAAAGTTTGCATGGGGAACCAATAATTTCTCAAGTGGGTGGTTTAAATTCATCTTACTTAACCTAGGCTGTTGAATTGGCAACCAACAGGAGCGGGAATGGCAACGAAAAAGGATTTTTATACATATTGAAAAACGGGCATTTTCACGTACCTGCTGTTACATCGGTGAAGGTACCGACGGCATTTCGACTCGTTCAGAGAGTCTTCATCAGGGTGAGTGAACGCGACCCTCTCCCTCCGATGACCGATGTTACATCGGTACGTGAAAATTCCCGTTTTTAAATATGGATGAGTCAATTCACGTTATTTTCATGGGAATTTTTGGGAAATTATTGGCTAAAGCATCGATTGGGAAATAGCTTTCTATTTATAATTTGAATTCTCCCTTGATTGCTTAGTGTTTCTGCTGCAATTTTTTTTCTTTATTACAGTATATTGATTGTGCTGACGGTTCTGATGAGCTTAAAGGGCTGTGTAACAGAAATAATGATGAGTAAGTATTTATTTATAAGTTAGTTAGGTACCTACTAGGTAATCAATTCTGTACGTACCCACCAATGTACTTCAAAAGTAAGAATTAAATTACAAGCACATAAGGCTTATCACCTTCATGCTGCAAGTCGATGTATGTAGGATATTGCATTGTAAGTCACCAAACAGGCATAACCTACAATGCAATGCTTTGTGATTGGTAATAACTAATAAAATAACTTCACGTAACATCGGTAGCCCAAGTGCTTGTAACATCTTCAGGTAAGTAGGGAAGAAGGAGGCACCTTTGAATAAACGAGTTCAAGGCGTCAGTTTAATGTTTATGATACTTTCTTTTTTTATTCTAGTGCTGCTTTGGAATGGAGCTGCGAAGATGGAACCCGCATCAATGAAAAGTTGAAATGCAACGGTGTGTTGGACTGCTCCGATGGCAGTGACGAGACCTTCTTGCAATGCTGGGATAATAAGTAAGAAATCATCATCAACATCCTGTAGATTTCCACTGCTCGAAATCGAAATCAAAATAAGTTTGTTCAATACGTAATACAGTACACTTTGAAACGTCAATTTTTTTAAATTTAAATTTACTCCACTAAAAATAGGTCTCCATCAAAAACTTTCACAACGACTAGTCTGTACATCGAATAATTTCCTTTGATGAGGTAATTTCCCCTTCTGGTCAATTTATATAATGTCCGTTCGGTACCAAATAAATAAATTTTTATTTTACGCCACCTAACAATAATTATGACCAAGAAGGTGCTGAAGGTGCTGAATCACTGGTAAGCAGCAGAGCTATAGTTTTAAATATCGTTATAACTTGTTAGACTACGAATAATTTAGTTTTTGACCAATTGTAAAGGTGTTCCTTAACTTATTTGTAGGTGTTCTCCGGGATATAACAAATGTGTTTACGGTGGGTGCGTGAAGAACAGTGCTTTCTGCAACGGCGTTAAAGACTGTGCCGATAACTCGGACGAGCTACTTCTTTAATGTCGGAATGAAAAAAATTATGGCCAGTGAGTAGTTAAGTATTTTAATAAATAGAAATAGAAAATAGAAAATATTTATTTGCAACGACAGTTTACAAGATAAAAAAAAAGTTTAGTTAATTACATGTAAATGACATCGCTGTTGCAAAAAGGCCCTAACTCAGTATATTGCAAGTTGTCGACGAATACAACAAGCGCTGGTTTTCCGTAATACGCTCATAGAAAAAATATAATATATTTGTAGTATAGTAATCATGTGGTTTCCATTATACAAGCACTGCTTAGTTTGGGGCTACATGATGCTGTGTGATTACGTCCCGCATTATTTATTTATATTTATAGAGGGCGAAGTGATAGGATTGAGAATGGTATGCTCAGTTGGTTTGGGCATGTAGAAAAGAGTGATGATGCTTTACGAAAACAGTACGTCATTATTATGATCATCATCATCAGCAGCCTATAGCATTCTAGTGCTGAGCATAGAGCTCTCCTGAGAGCACCATTGATTATTATTCTACCTTAGTGTTATAAGGCTAGAGTTAGGAACCGAAGAATGCAATCAGAATAAATAGAAAGAAAGCAGTACCTATGCTAGGATCTTAGAAGTGGAGATACCTTAGGATAGGGTGATTTCTTTAAAATAATTATCTAATCGATTTTTAAGCATATTACTTCAATGCTGTCTTGTTTTCAGGTGTATCAGTGCAATCGGATCATTGTTATCCCCAAATTTTAATGAAAAATTAAAGGAGTGTCAAAACAAAGAAAAAACGTGTAAAAACGGCCAACTGCTTTCATTTTACCCAAATTGTGACGGTAAAGTTGACTGTGAAGATGGATCAGACTAGACACTAGAAACTTGCGCAACCGACAGACATGATTGCAAGAATTTTTACGGTGACGGAAAAAAATTCAGGTGCCGTTATGGTGGTTGTATCAAACAATCATCGGTTTGCAATGGGGTGGGTGGCTACGATTACTCTTACCTACCTAGCGGCTACCATAGTACCTTGACATAAAGTTTGTAACAAAATCGAACCAACAAAAATTTTGCATAGTGAAATAGTAGGTACCTAATTTTGTTCTTGCTTGTAGGTGAACGACTGTGCCGATGGCTCCGACGAGTTGAGTGGCCTGTGTAATAAAAACAAAAACATGTAAGTAGGTACCTACTTACTTATTTCTTAAACATAAAATACTTAAGTACTTTTCAAATTTCTTTATTATGCTTGCCTTATTAACTAATTTTTACTAAGTAAATTGTGTGACTTACCATGTCAGGAATTTATTAATCAACCCTCCTCTCCTTGTACATACGGAACGCCATATTGTGTCGTGCAGCAAGTAAAGTATTAACGTTTACCTAGTCTACATGAAGATACCGTGTAGGTAGATAAGGTGACCAAAACTAAACATGACGTTTATACACAGAAAAAATATGTGGACCTGTGAGGATGGAACACGGATCAGTGCTGACTTGAAATGCAACGGTGCGGTGAACTGTCCCGACGGCAGTGATGAAACCTTCTTGCTCTGCAGGAAGAAAGAGTAAGATGGAATCATAAAATCTCTTTGTCCCTAACCCCACATTATTAAGTATCTGGTTAAGTATATTACATCGTATCTACAAAATAGAAAGTAAATATTGCAATGTAATGGGGATAAATCAGAAGCAAATGATATCCAGATGGATGGGCTCTATTCTGGGACCTCTGTTGTTCATAATTTAGTAACGATCGGTATACTTTTGTATCTTTTTGTGATAAAAATATATTGATTGATTGATATCAGAATCATAATTATAATTTTATGGCATTTTGCAGCAGCCACATAGCTCAATTTAAATTTTTACTCATATTTAATCGTGTCAAGTAATCACCTCGTTATTCTGGTTTAAATATTTTTCAGATGTCCTCTCGGGTTCAGATGTCTGTATGGTGGCTGTGTGAATAACAGTGCTACTTGCAACGGCATTAAGGACTGCGCTGATAACTCTGATGAGCTACTGGTCAAGTGCCGATATGAACCTACATTTATGTCGTAAGTAGGGTGACTAGGGTGCCTAAGTCGAATCGTACTGATATTATTCAACTTTTTAATAACTTTTTGCCTTAATTATTATCGATGCTTAACCAGTGTTGCTGATGTTTCGATTTCAATCCTTGGTCAATTTTAAAGCAATCAATTTCAGTCTCATAATTAGGTTTATATTTTTCCCATTTTAGCTGCTTCAACCAATTACTCACGCAAAAGATTCCATCAAACGTGGATGAACGCAAGGAACAACTGAAAAAGTGCAATGATTTAGAAAAAATGTGTAAAAACGGCCAGATCCTTGGTAATGTTAAAGACAAGTGTAATGGTAAAGTTGACTGTGAGGACGGTTCTGATGAGACGCTGGAGACTTGTGCGACCGACAGGCACGGCTGTGAATCAACGAAGTCTTTTAGGTGTGAGAATGGTGCCTGTGTGGATTTGTCTAAAGTTTGCAACAAAGTAAGTAGGCACCTACCTTTCGTATGCAATGGGGTACATTGTTGTTGATACCGATGACGAATTACTTATTTACTGGACATATAATTATAGAGATTTGTTATATCAATAGATTTAATAGATGATTATAGTAGACCGAAATGAAACTTAAGTTTATAAAAAAATACTTTTACAGATAAGAGATTGTGCGGATGGTTCTGACGAGTTGGATGGATTATGTTACAAGTAAGGTTTTTCATTATCACTATATATTAGGAAAGTACGTAGGTAACTAGGTGCTAAAATACTGGCAGGTTATTAAGACCTTCTCCTTTTGATGTCGTAAGAGGCGATAGAGGTGACACCAAGGGATGTGATTTGATTGCTATTAGCTAAACTCTCTGCCGTAGCGTGTTAAATATTATTCTTCCAGATAAGATTCTAGAAAAAGTAGTACTAGGTAGATAATTCTTATTATTTAATTGTTTAACCTTTTTCTTTATATTGACAGAGGTAAATGTGTACTGCCGTCATACCCAAAGAATGGAAACTATTCCGCGCTAGATAAACCTAACGCACATCCTGGCCAGGTTTTGGATTCGGTGTTGCTGATATTCTCCTGTCATTCAGGCTATAAACTTTATGGGACGTCTCTTTATGTCAATTGCCTGAAGGGGTCCTGGCCATACGATCCTCCACAATGTCTCTGTAAGTAATAATTATGTACTTAAATATCTATCATCTAACCAAGCACAACTGTCCCATACAGTGAGTAAAAGTCATAACTTTTTTTTATAGTACTTGAAGATGGAACAAGCACATGACCCACCTGATGTTAAGTGGTAACCATTACCTATCATACAACTTTGCATCGTAGATTACGTTTTTTCGGAACGTGCTCTGCGATGCAACGCCCTGCGTCCCTCAACTTGAGGCATGAAGATGATAAGCCTCTTGTTCTTGTAAATTCACTCGCACCCACACCCTTCAAACCGAAACACAGCAAAACTGCTTAACGGCTGAAATAAGCATGGTGGGAATACTTCCCCGGACGAGCCCTTCAAAAAGAACTCTACTACTACTAAACAAGACGTGTGGCACTCGGGGAGTGCCGCGGTAAAGCTATTGCATAGCATTTTGTAACAATTATAATTATTTATTTATTTTATTTATGCAGTATTTATTTTTCTTTGATATTAATTCAAGTTATACTTTTTGAGCGTGGTGACCGATAAGAAAACAAATTTCAAAACAAAACTGAAATTAGATTCAGGTGAAAAACGTCAGACGTCAGTTCGTGTCAGAGGCCAATCATGGACGTGTAGCTATCTTTACTGTGTTGAACACTAGCGCTGCGACGTTGTGACAAAGAACTAATAGAATACAAAAGTTTGAATATGAACTCTATTTCCAAGCAACAGATTATAAAATTAAGTAAATCGGAGTGGGGAGCGTGAGGTTTTTTTTCGTTACGGAATTTCTGGATTCGGTCCCCGCGCTCAAGGCCCTCGATAGAAGCTATGCAATAGCTTAAAATTTGACGCTGTATTAATAATATAGACTAGATGCAAAATAAGAATTGTTCTCGGCACGCCACGTTCGGTGCTGTGAGGCGCGATGTCAAATGACGCGGCATTAAGTGAACGCGGTGTTAAATACAAGTTTATGGTATGCGACTTCAAGGGAGCTTCCAAGCTTCCGGAATGTGGAATTACGGTAAATACGGGTAAAATGAGATTGCGGACTCGAATTATCTTATTTTAGCTTAGCCTATCTAGTATAATACCTAGTAGGTACCTACGTTATTCCTAGTCTAGAATTATACTTAGGTACTTACAATGTTCGAAATTTCTGATTAATCTGTTTAGTAGAGTAGCCTGATCTGATCACATTCTCGAAAACTTACTTTAAGTATTACCTAATTCTCAAAAACTTTCGCCTTAAGAATAATTAAGTATACTAAACTTAAAGCAGGAAATACGAAACATAGGTAGGGACGTCTTCGTAACAGGAGATGCGATTAAGATTAGGTACTTACCTAGCATATAAGACTTGATCAGTTTTTACAGGAACTACTAAAACAAACGGACATTACGTAGATTTTTTTTGAATTTTTATACCAATTATACACTCATCTTAAGTACCTTGGATGACTGTATCTTAAGTAGGTACCTAGGATGACCGTATAATTGGAACTAAGGACAGTAGTGTAACAGTAGGT
Organism: Horisme vitalbata; assembly: GCA_951804965.1. Taxonomy (NCBI): domain Eukaryota; kingdom Metazoa; phylum Arthropoda; class Insecta; order Lepidoptera; family Geometridae; genus Horisme; species Horisme vitalbata. Next base: position 3,299,369 of record OX638096.1, read on the forward strand.
AGATACCTACTGATAACTGACTAATGTTTTCTGTCAGCTCAATGCCGTCTCGAGAAGAACAGCACCATAAATTACTGGTGCTTACCAAGAGGCCCTCTGTCCAATGAGGTTGAACAAGAATGTGGGGTTCTGGTCCCGGACGGTGCCACTGTCTGCCCAGAGTGCAGCAAGTCGATCTACCACTATGCCACTGGAGTGTTATCATTTATGCACTGCGTGGATGGAATCTGGGATCGTGAGGTGCCTACTTGTTCTCCACGTGAGTAATCAAGTAATTTTTACACGGTTTATGTTCAACAGATAATATTCAAATTAGGCAATGGCACAGGCAATGGTAACTCAGCTTGCTAGGCGTACCTTACGTACGTGGAGCCAATTCTCATGAATGTCCATTAAAGTCACATCAGACATTATATCGCGAAAACGACATAATCTCTATTCATGAGAATTAGGCCCCTGATCTGGTAACTCCATCGGAAGATGTAGAGGCTTCTCGGAAGAAACCCTCTTTCGTATCGACATTTAGGTATGTAGGTAATAGGGCTTGCATTCGAATATTCGAATATTCGAATAATTCGAATATTATTTTTGTTCGAATATTCGAATACTGATATTTCAATATTCGAATATTCGATTTCAATTAATAGATAGATAGATAGATAGATAACTCTTTATTGTACACCAGAAACAATTACAAGTATTTAAATTAACTAATTAAACTATAAAATTAATCCGCCGTTGTACAATGGGCGGCCTTATCGCTAATAACACCGAAATCGGAACTCAGATGTGCATGAAATGCCACTTAAGAGTTCGCGCGATATATCCATACAAGACTATACAAGTTTACGTCGTCGTTCGGGTAAACAACATGTCGAACGATCCGATCCAAACCCAATAACTTTTATCGGGTTCGGAACACGGTTCGGATACACTCGGAAGTGTCGCGTAGTGCATTCGCGTAGTTGACGAGACTGTTCTGTCCATTCGTCTCTGTCGTTAACGTGAATGTTTATTTTCATGATTTTGTTAAAATAACAACTAACCTAGATTTATAAGACTGTTTTTAGAGTGACATTACCGAGCCAGTCAAACGAACCCTTTTGGTGCTGCTCTGTCCGTCCGTCCGTCCTTGGCGTGGTTTACTTCGGTGTACTTAAGAGATCACCTTGGTTAAGCAACTCTCCGCGTGGTCATTACTTGGATGGATGACTGTTTAGTGACATTTAGATTTGACCACTTCCGTGCTTCGGAAGGCACGTTAAGATGTTGGTCCCGGCTTTTCAGTCGTTAAGCCATGTCTGAGGCTTTCGGGTGGCCTAAAATCTCCGACACTAGAGTTGGCTACTAGCTCCTACGAAGAAGAAAATTTTAATTTGTGGTTGATTGTGCGTGTAAATCACCAATGTCTCGTTACAGTGACATACCTTTTTGTAATTTTTTTAAAATTAGTTCATGGAAAAAACGCGTTTAAGAATAAAATACGTTGATATTTTAAACTTCTTCATGAAAATAACACTCAAAATAACAAAATAAGATGTGATTTTAATAAAATCATAGTGTTTTTCTATTATTCGAATAATATTCGAATAATTCGAATAGTACCCGAAAAAAAATCGAATATTCGAATATTAATATTTTCGAATATTTGCAAGCCCTAGTAGGTAATAGTTTCCTACATTGATACCACAGTACCTATAGTGATCATTATGAATAAGTCCATAAATCAATTATGGTATTGTAATTCCATGCAAGATTTACTATTAATGTTGACATGGGTTGAGTGGGGACTGCGGAGAGGTAACTGGTGACGCTAAACAAAAAACCTAGGCGTCGTCATGTCAGCCCGATTGATACTTGGGGCTGGTACCTAGCCGCCACAGGTTACTTATCACACACACACACACACACACACACACACACACACACACACACACACACACACACACACACACACACACACACACACACACACACACACACACACACACACACACACACACACACACACACACACACACACACACACACACACACACACACAATTTCAAGAAGAGTTTGTCTACAGACTGTGGACTAGTAACACAGCATGGCGACCATCTAATCGTAAACGGGACATCGGCCAAAAGAGGAGAGCTTCCGTGGCACGCTGCCATTTACGACAAGACGAAAAGACCTTACGAGCAGATCTGTGGAGGTTCACTCGTCAGTAATACCATAGTTATATCAGGTAAGGGACCTACGTAACCAACTGATCCAATCTGAAGCGCTTGTGGCTTTCTTCAGCTTTCAGCAGCTTCTCCCGATCACTATTTGGATGGGGTTTAGTGGCTTGAGCACTTCTGGGCTTTCCATGTACATCCTGAGTTGGTTACCTACTCCGAACTTCATGAATTATAGCCGCTTACTGAATCTATGCTGCCACCACACCAGCCTATATCAGTCCACTGCTGGACATAGGCCTCCCCTAATAAAGGGGGATATACCCATAATCCCCACGCTGGGCATGCGTGTTGGGGATCGCAGGGCATAGCTTCTCGCACCACCGACGCTGCGGCCTGTCGGTGGCCAGGGGACTTAGCTGTGCCGATGTAAGCTGTGCTATGCCGCAATCAGTCGGCCGCCAGGGCCCCGTTCGTTGCACCACGTGCAGGTGAAGTTGGCTTGGGTTCCGAAGATGGGGGTTGGAACCCCGTACACCTGCAACTATTTCTAATAATAAGTAAATACATACATAACCTTGCCCTTATATAAGTACCTAGGTACCACTATGGGTTTCTGTATTTTCACATTACTCTTTTTTACATTCAGACACCTTGTAAGACTACCGTAGGTACTTATTATAGTGTTCATTAATAATTTGATAACAGCCGCCCATTGCTTTTGGACTGACTTGGAGAACCTTCTGCCTGCCAGGAACTATGCCGTGGCGCTGGGCAAGCTCTACCGGCCTTGGAACAACAATCATGAAATTGGAGTCCAGAAATCTGACGTGAGTATCAAATAATCAAGGCTGAGTGATTGAGTGGAGATTAGAGACCGCGTCTCGACAAACGTAATGTAATGTAGAGTAAAAGATGCCCTCGGACTAGGTACTGAGGCTCTACTACAATTCGCCGAAGTACGAAATTTCGTGTTTCGTTTCATGCGATTGATCAAATTTTATACTGTCAATTCCAATATTGCGGTCGTTTGTTTTGTGAAATAGGGTGCGCAATGTCCGGAATGTCACATAATACGAACTTTGTGTTGAAATCTTGGTTTTTATGTTCGATTATCGAGTACCAATCGCAAGAAACGAAACACGCAATTTCGTATTTCGTTGAATTAGAGTAGACCCCCTGATATGGAGTGTCGATCTGCGAAACGAAAGGCTGGAAGCGTTAAGCTGAGGATAGGACGCAATGGCGTTCATCGGAGGAGGCCTATGTCCAGCAGTAGACTGCTAAATTATAGCAGCAGCTTATTAAGCTGATGATGGTGATGAAACAATAATTGATTTTATAGTGAAACTTAAGTATTAAGTAGGTAGAGGTCGTGTGACGTAAAGAGAACGCTGGCGGTAAGGCCCGCAATAGGGTTTTTCGGTATTTACCCGTGTGCAAACACACCACCTCAGCTTCTACTAGCGTACTGTTTACATGACGCGTACTTATAGTAAGGCTGTACATGAGCTGTGTGTGTCCAAGGAAGTGACTAGAACTATCAATTTCCGCCGCCAAACAACAGCTGTGTTATGGTTTGAAGGATAGCACGTTTGCTCGTCTGCCAGCATTGACAAAAAAGGCCTTTGAAATTATTCGCAAGAGGCCGAGAGACACTCTTAGGAATAGGGGACGGCGAACTAATAAAAAAATTAAACCGACTTCATAAAATCATTTCTTACCTACTGCCCTAAACAGCGAAAAATAAACTTAGCTTGATATTTAATTCAAAGAAGAAAATAGGCCCCCACTCACCTGTTTCAAGTCGGTGCAGAACCAACGTAGCTAGAGGCCCTTCGCCCCGCCGCCCGGGTGAAAATTACAAGTGAGGATCAGGTTTTTTGAGTTTTGTGGGAATCCCTCGGGAATAAAATTAATATCAGACTAATTCAAAGATGAAAATAGGCCTCCACTCACCTGTTTCAAGTCGGTGCAGAACCCACTCAAAAAAAAATTCAAAATTCAAAATTCATTTATTCAGTAGGAACTGTATAGTACACTTTGAAACGTCATTTTTTTTTAAATTTACCACCAATTCGTAACGTGACCAAACAGAGAAGAATTGGCAAGAAACTCTGCTTGGCTTATATTTTTTTAACGTCATTGTACTTAATATCTATTACATTGTTTTTGATGGAGTTGGAGGCAGTTTCATCCCAAGCTTTTTTGTCATCTAAATAATCAGATATTTTATAATAAGCTTTATTACATAGATTACGTTTAACAACATTTTTGAATTTATTTACAGATAGATTAATCACATCATTTGGGATTTTGTTAAAAAATCGTACAGACATCCCTTTAAAAGATTGAGTTAATTAAATTGATTGAGTTATGGAGCCTTACAGTGGGAACAGCTAGTTTATCTTTATTTCTAGTGTTAACATTATGATAGTCGCTATTTTTCTTGAACATGTTAATATGTTTTCGGACATACATTAAGTTTTCATATATATATTGGCACGGCACTGTCGTAACATTTATTTCTTTAAACTTAGTTCTAAGTGATTCTCTGGGGCCCATATTATAAATTGCACGAACAGCCCTCTTCTGCAACACAAATATCGTGTTGATATCTGCAGCACGTAGCTACGTATCTACGTAGCTAGAGGCCCTTCGCCCCGCCGCCCGGGCGAAAATTACAAGTGAGGATGAGGTTTTTTGAGTTTTGTGGGAATCCCTCGGGAATAAAATTAATATCAGACCACCTGTGGAGTATATAAATAATTTTAAAAATCGGTCCACTATTGACGGAGATATCGGTGAACTTACATACTGAAAAAGTTCAAAAAAAAAAAAGATTCCGTCGAATTGTGAACCTCCTACTTTTTGAAGTCTGTTTTAAAAGGGTCGACGATATCGGAAGACCGTAGGCGGCATGGCACCTGTCTCAGACTAGTGTAAGATCGATCGTCACATACTATATAGGCCTTCATGCCATCGCAGGCCTTTTCTTCAAGCCTCAAGTTGATGGACGCAGGGCTTTGCTTCGTACGGTATGCTACAAACATCCGTGACCTACGAACCAATACTATGTTATCATCATCATCAGCCTATAGCAGTCCACTGCTGGACATAGGCCTCCCCTAATGAGCGCCATTGCGCTCTGTCCTCAGCTCGACGCATCCAGCTTCTACCAGCAGCCTTTCGCAAATCGTCACTCCACTTGGCTGGAGGGCGTTCTACACTAAGTTTGCCGAGCCGCGATCTCCACTCAAGAACTCGTTTGCCCGGTTGTCAGTACTACGGCAGATATGGCCAGCCCACTGCCACTTCAGCTTGCTAATTCTCTTAGCTATGTCAACAACTTTAGTTCTATGTCGGATAGTCTCGTTTCGGATTCTATCCTTACTAATTGCGCGGATTGATTATTGATGATGATTTTGATGCGGATTTTAAACTGTGTTACCATTTAACACCAGGTGGGCCATCATCATTTTCAGCGTTTCAAAACCCACTACTGGAGGCTGGGGCATCCTCCCTCAAACACCATTGCAAACGGTTTTACGCTTTTTGCATTCAGTCTTTGCCTGGGCAACGATGTCGTCCATCCATCTGGCTGAAGAAGGCTTAAAAGGGCCGAAAACAGCTGATATCAGCTGACGATGCAGCTTCTCGAACCCATACTCTTATCTCCATAAGCTATCTTTTAATATGTTGGGTTCAGGTCCGTGATATAAAAGTGCCCCCTCGCTACAAAGGAGCCACATCGAGCTTCCAAGAGGACATAGCGCTGGTGATCCTCGCCACACCGGTGGAGTATCGGACATACGTGCTGCCTGTTTGCATCGACTTTGGCGCTGATTTCGAGAAGGAGCAGCTAGCTGTAGGGAATAAAGGAAAGGTAAGATTACATCAGTGAGTCTGGATACTAAACGCCACCATTGCAATATCACTGATCCACTTATAGTCCACCAACTGATCACGGATTTAAAATGGAACAAAAAAACAGGTTGGTATGGTATGTGGAATTTCCTAGCTAGCGGGTAATATCCAATGATCCTGGTGCAGTCACAGTTTTTAGTATTAGTAGAGTTCTTTGTGGAGGGCTCCTCCGGGTGCGTACTGCCACCATGCCTATTTATTCCGTGAAGCAGCTGTGCTGTGTTTCGGTTTAAAGGGTGTGGGTGCCGGTGAAATTACAGGCACAAGAGGCTTATCATCCTTATCATGACTTATCATGCCTGAAGTTGATGGACGCAGGGCGTTGCATCGTAGAGCACGATCTAAAAAACATGATGTACGATGCATTGATTTGTGATAGGTAATGGTTACCACTTAACATCAGGTGGGCCATGTGCTTGTTCCATCTTAAGGTACAATAAAAAGTCACGGAAATAAATTTATATACAGTACATCACATCACTGACAGCTGCAATGGTGATGTACTGGGTCAGGCGGCGATTCAAGAGTTTAGACGTGTAGAATTATGTAGGAGAGACCGTTTTCGAAATCAAGATTATCTGAAAACGCTACTCCAATATGCTCAAGTAGTGCAACTACTTATGTCAAAGTGTTGGAGTGGAGGAAGCGCCTTCACTTTTAGATTAGATGGAATTTAATAGTACCTACCTAAGTAAAGTTATCAAAATTGGTTTTCACCAAGGATTTCTACGAAAAATGGTCCGAGCCCTTTCAATCCACCGATTTCCAGCAATCTTGACGTTGTCTTTGGTCTTTGGCTTTGTCTAGAAGGGAGACCCCCTATACCTACTACCTCCAAACAACGTAAAATGATAGGTGGGTACCTAAAATTTACATAGTTACCTACCAATAACTAACTGTTTATTAATACAGGTTTCAGGCTGGGGACTGACTGCTGAGGATGGGAAGGCGTCGCCTGTGCTCAAAGTGGCAGAGCTGCCGTTCCTTGACATTGATCGATGCTACGCCGAGTCACCGCCTTCTTTCTACCAGTACATCACCGGAGATAAATTCTGTGCTGCCACTGCGAACAGTACGTTTTTATCATTTTATTCTGACGATTTTTTTCATTGTTAATAGGAAAAGAGCGTTGGTAACCCTACCTACCTACTACCTTTGTACCTACTCAATCGGGTAGGTACGTAGGTAGGTAGACTTGCTGAATATCCTTGCTTAAAATGTTTGTATGCATTATTGAAGGTATCTAGGTACCTCGGTAAGGGGCACGGATTTTATATATCCCTAAATTAATTCCGGCGGGATTCAAGTCCCCGACTGCGCTGCCAACTAGTCCCACCTACCCACTAACTAACCCATACCCACGGAGTCAACTCCTCTGCCTTGCCTATTTATAATTCTTGTGAAGTCTTGGCTCGAAGCGTATATACTTATAGAGCCTAGGTACTTACCTAATTATGTATAAACAACCTATAGCATGTTATATATCTGGGTTGGGTACCTACCTACCTACTACTAGCTTATTATTGAATCAATCTTTGACAGATTCGGCACTTTGCAAAGGTGATAGCGGCGGCGGACTTGTCTTCCCATCGAAAGATGTTGAGGTGCGCTATTTCCTCCGAGGGGTAGTCTCCACGGCTCCGAGCAATGACCACGCGTGCAACATACACGCGCATACAACCTTCACGAAGATATCCAAGCACAAGGAATTTATTCTAGAGCATTGGAATTAAGCTTTAACTGCAAACTGCTAGTTTATCTGAAATCTATTTACTTACTTAAGTAGTTAAAAATTTATTTTTTATTATTTATCAAATAAAACTATCTATCCAGGGTCTTAGTTTAATTGGAATACCAACGTATCATTTAACTACCTATGTACCAACATAAACTCAGGATACTATAAATGAATATTAAACTCGTGTAGCGTTAAATTCACTTTGCGCATCACCCTTACGTAACCTTTCTTCGTAAATATTTACCGCAATGTCAAATACACAACAAGCCTACATCAGTCCACTCTTGGAGGTATGCCTCCCCTAATAAGAAGGGAGATGCTGCTGCCCATCGGCGCCGGTGGCTAGGGGATATACTAATTGCGGCTGTGCCGGTGATAAGCTACCTACGCTATGTCGAAATCAGCCGGACGCTGCGGTCGGTGCGCTCAGCCCCGTTTGTTAGCAGGGTGCACCACACAGATTTTATGGAGACTATGTATCACGGGCAGATGAGGTTCGATTGGGTTTCAAAGATGTAGGCAAAGTTAATGCAATTCTACGGATGTTGGTTGGATAGGAACTAAAGCTATTGCAATTCTACAAAGAGTTGGAACCCCTCACACCCCCGATGTTAACATCAAACAATCAAAGTCAATGTCAACTTTTTTCTTTCATCAAAGTCAATGCTTGTCTGCTTGGTTGAATTGATTGATTGAATCAATCAGCGTTGCCACCTTAGCCCTTATTTGGGCTAGATCTAGCAATTTTTACCGTAGGTCAAAGAGTTAGTAAAAAGTCGTTTTTTTGATGATTTATCCCAGAAAGAGAAAGAAAGAAAGAAAGAAAAGTTTTTATTTAGCACAGCACAACAACAATACACAGAAGAAACTTTAGGACATATTATGTAAGAAGGCGACATCGAGTTAAATAGGTAGCACAACAAAAAACAAAATAGAAAAGTAACATAGATCCTTTAGGAGTAAGATTGAGTTGAGATAAAATTAAAGTAAATAACCTAAGTAGGTACCTACGTAATGATAATGATTGTGTATCATGCAAGTAGAAGTTTGTTGCGCTAATAAGTCTCATCCGTCTACTCGTTGTCTATTTCATGCATGCATGATGCTGCCTCACACTGGTGTAGTGAGAGTTAGCGCAAGAGCAATCTAGCCCTTTTCTTATTGCAATATAAAACTTCTAAAATTCGCTCAGTGCTTACCAAGTTATTAAACAATGCGCGTCACGTAGCATAGATTTCATCAGTCACACTTATCATCTCTTTTTAATGACAAAATTAGCTATATCACAGGAAGAGACCGAAAATTTAAATGAAATTTATAAAATAAATCAAGAAGAAACCAAAACACAAGATCCAGTATCAAATACAATATATAAAACAACGTCAGGGAGAGAAGTAAAGCAACTAACACATTTATCAAATTATTACATAGAACCACAAAAACGACAAATTAAATAAAGTTTAAATGATTTTGGAAGATTCCGATTAAGACTCCGATTTTTAACTCTTTTCATGACAAAATTAGCTATATCTAGCCTTTTCTAGCTTGTCAAAATGCCCTTTTTCAAAAACCAAGTTGGCAGCACTGGAATCAATCAATCAAGCCGTCAATCGAACGAATTAATCGTTTTTCTGAAAACTGAAAAAGCTGAAAGAAAATTGTAAAACTCAGCTGAGTGTGTTTTTTCTTTAGTGGTTCGTATGTGAAATAACGCAAAAATGGCCCTGACGTCGCGGCAGCGGAGTATACACAACAAAAGCAACACAAAACGAGCCAGTTTCAATAAAGGAAAACGGAAAGCTAGCGAAGGGTAAGTGGATTTGTTGATAAACCATTTTTCCATTCTATTTTAGTCTTCTCAAGTTGTGCTTATCTGTATATAGAAGGAAGCTTTGATGCTGCTTTGTTTCAATTTTGCACGCTCTGCTTTCTTCGGCTTGGCTAAGATCCAGCACCAGTGAGGCCCGAGGTAACAAAATCATAGTTAGATTAGCATGAAATTACGATGTTTTGTAATATTTTTGTTATTGCCAAGCACAGTTTAATAGTCTTGTCCTAGTACTATCTTTAGATACTGAACACTGTAATTGTTCTAGTCAATAAGTTATATGTTGTAATAAATAAACTAAACTAAACAGTTTAAATATTCAAACATTTTCTCAAAATTTCATAATCACACAAAAGTTTTACTCCATAAAATTTTTGTTTCATTCTGTAGCCCATAGAGCTAACAGGTTCACCAGATCAAAATATCCCCTACTCCTTTTGTATTCTAAAAGCATGATAGGTAAAGAACACTTTTATTGACCCACCTATAAAAATAAGTAATTTAAAGGTTTTATATTTTATCTTTTATATAATTATGATTGGGGTTTTTTCTGTGAAAATTGCATGCAAACAGTTCTTCATCTAGTTGTTTTATTTAAGTTTTTTTATATTAAATAACTGTTAATAAATTGATTTTAAGCACAAAAATAAACCGAAAACCAAGGCAATTGGCCTGAAAAAATATTTAGTCCTAAAGCGTCTCCACTTCTCTCTAACATCTCAGTTATTTTTCAAACATTAGGTATTTTTAACCGACTTCAAAAAGAAGGAGGTTCTCAATTCGTTAGAACCTTTTTTTTTTTTTGACTTTTTTTATGTATGTTCACTGATATCTCCTTCATATGTAAACCGATTTTCAAAATTCTTTTTTGTTTAAAAGAGTACTTCACAGGTGGTCCCATATAAATTTCATTCTTGAGGGATTGGTACTTTACTTTTGTACTCGCTTGTAATTTTCGCCCTATGATCACCAATACCTCCGTGGATTGTGAACCGATTTTCAAAATTCTTCAGGGCAAGAAGTAAGAAGAGTTTTATTTGAAGTCGGTTTATTTTTTATAAAAAGTTTATACTTTTAGTCCGCCTAATTCCGTTCACTGCACATGACTGATACTACATAAATATTTTTAGTGATATTATCGTAACGAGTGCACCATCAGATCTGCGCAAGATAGCGTACCCAGGCGGGGCCGTAGCTCTGGGCATGCTGATAACAGCTCGTCTAGCAGCAGCCTACTGGGGCCAGATAGCTGATTGTGATGAGACATACAACTACTGGGAGCCTCTGCATTATTTAGGTAAGAGTTACCTTTGACTTATTCTTTGTTATCATCTGAACACATTATTTATTTGATTATTTGGAGTCTGTCTAGACCTGGGGTGTAAGGGGATATAACCTCCAAATATTAACCCAAGTCAACTTCACCTGCATGTGGTGCACCCAGCTAAAAAACTAACCGGGTTCTGGCCACCGGCTGATTGCGGCATAGGCGCAGCCACTGGCACAGAAAAATGGCCACCAATAGGCAGTAGCATTGGCGGTGCGAGAAGCTGTGCCCTGCAATCCTCAACCTGCATGCCCAAAGTGGGCTTGGCTTCCAAAGGTGGTGGTGAGAAACCCTTATACCACAGAGATATTGTGGCTATACAATAACTTATTTCCCTACTCATATATTTTCCAGTGTACGGCAATGGTCTCCAAACATGGGAATACAGTCCAGTGTATGCCATCCGCTCGTATGCCTCTCTCTGGTTGTTCGCGGGTCCCGCCAAACTGCTGTCTTACTTCATGGAGCCTGTCTCGGTGTTCTACTCGTTACGGGCAATACTCGCTGTCAGCACAGCATGGGCTGAACTTATGTTTTACAAGTGAGACAAAATTGCAATTATATATGAGTATGTAATAATAATAATGTTTATTTCGGAACAAGTTACAAAAGAACAAAATAATTAGGGAACATGGCGCGTCTCTGTGTGTGTGTGTGTGTGTGTGTGTGTGTGTGTGTGTGTGTGCGTGCGCGTGCGTGTGTGTGTGTGTGTGTGTGTGTGTGTGTGTGTGTGTGCGTGCGTGCGTGCGCGCGTGCGTGCGTGCGTGCGTGTGTGCGTGTGTGTGTGTGTGTGTGTGTGTGTGTGTGTGTGTGTGTGGGTGGGTGTGTAATATGTGTTATACGTATGAGCTGGATACCTTGATACCACCAGTCTCTTGAGAGTCTGGGGTTCATAAGGATTATCTAAATACAGGAAGAGGAGTAGGTATATACTTAAAAAGGAAAGGTATTATCTGATAACTCTCAACAGATATTCTAGATGAACTTTAGTAATTGTACTTCTAGGTCAGGAATATTAATTGCCATGCGAGCGAAGCCTCATGCTGAAACTAGTCCCTCAAAATTGTCCCATGAATTCCACTACATTGACTTAATCTTGCTAAATTAACTAAAATGAAAAATGATACCAAGTCCATACTTATGTTAACTTATGTTTGGAGCTATTACCCCCTCCCTACCTTCAAAGTTTGCAAAGCTCACAAGCTGAAATTATTGTAATTGATACATACAAAATTCATAATATTTTGTATTAGCAGACCTACATGCAGATATTGTTTGCGAGGCTTCTTTCCTCTCTGTCAAAGTCCATAGACAATAGTTATACATCTCCTTTTTGTATGGATGAGGATGGTGAGGAGACATCAGAGATCAAGCTGTATCCCTTATTTAAATTAAATGGGAAAAATATTCTATTATACCATTAAAAGGTCTCATAAAAATTAAATACGTAGTTTTTGCGTGATCATCAATCTCACAGTTTTATAAGGAGAGGTATTTTTCACGACCTCTGTGGGTGTGGCGAAGTGGGTGGTGGTAGGTGCGCCTAAGACGAAAAAGGTTGCTAGTTCGATTCCCGCCATGAGACAAATGTTTGTATGATATGCAAATATTTGCCGTGAAGGTTTGCTATTTTGCATATCTTCATTCAGTGATTTTATATCTTCTAAATGTTGATTTGTGCGAGCGAGAGGGAGGTTTCACATGTATCGTCGCCTTAACATAATGACTCCTTTTTTTTCCGGGTACCATGCGAGCGAAGTCGCGGGTGGAAGCTAGTGTATATATGTATTATTTACAATAAAAAATATATAAACCGATCCCCAACCAGCCTGTCCAGCTAAGGAATATGGGCATATCCCCCTTATAGGGGAGGTTTATGTCCAGCAGTAGACTGAATAAGCTGGTGTTGTTGTATACCTTGTGTCCCCAGCTTGTGGACATAGACGAAAACTACACGTTTATTAGGGTATTTTTGACCATTAAGCAAAGTATTAAAACAATCGGTCTAGTATTTACTGAGAAAACAATGGTTTTAAAATTGTTATAACAATTGATTAATGTGACGTGGTGATATGTAAATGTTTTATTGATGAAAAGCATACATTTCATACTCGCACAGGTACTTGTCATCTTATACGTGTCAATAATGATACAGTATGCTACTTTTTTTTTTATTATCTGGAATTAAATTTGGTAGAATATTTTAATTTTTACTTCTAATTAAAACCAAAACTGTTTCACAGCATTTGTGAGAAGTAGTATTACGAGGGTGTTCATTCTTTGTCCACAGGCTGGCGACACGATGTATAAGTAGTATATCATGTGGTTCCCATAATGACAAACGGGACAAATGTTTGCATGTTCTGCAGATATTTGTCTCGGATCTGGCTGTTTTCTATGTATGATATGTATGTATTTACAAAAAACATTTATATATGTAGTATATCATGTGGCTCCCATAACACAAGCTCTGCTAGCATTATTTCATCATTTCCCTGCCCTTATCCCACTCTAGGTGGGGTCGGCACAACATGTTTTCTTTCTCCATTCACTCCTATCGGCTGTCAACTCTGTACTCCCATCTTTCACTCTCATATCCTCTTTCACAGAATCCATCCATCTCTTCTTCGGCCTCCCTCTACTCGTACATCCAGTTACATTCCTACTTATCACCAGTGATCGGAATTAGGTGAGCTAATTTACCTAAAGTTCAAAGAATAGAGTCAAAAAAAATGGAGACTTCCTTACCATTAACATTTTTTTCCGGGAAATCTTTCCCGGAAATTGGGAATTTGTTCCAAGTTTTAGGATATCAGTTAAGTACATTTAATATTAATGTTATTCATACAGAAAACTAACTGAATTAATTTTCCTTTTTAACAAACTTCAATAAGATTTATTTTGTTATTAACTCAGGTAAAAAACTGGATTCGCCTATGTTTTCGTTTCCCAGAATAGCCAAATCATGCTGTCCCTTTAAGTGTTTGTAGCAATACACAGCAAACCAGTGATAAACAACAACAACAAACGCTAAGAAAGGGACAGCATGCTTTGGCTATTCTGGGAAACGAATCATTGTTTAAGTAAACAATGACAAAAGGGTTGAAGGGTGAGGGTGTTTTGCATCCAAACGGCGTCATAACTTGTATGCGTGCGTGCATCACTTCTGTAGTTACCTCGGCAGCGTGTGTATCTTAGACTCGTGAATATTTTATTAACCTGTTTTCGTATCGATTATTGGATCTGCTTCACATAACTACCTTGGCTTGAATTTACGGACTGCGATTTATTGCAACCATATCACTACTTGTACCTATCTACCTTGGCTTGAATTTACGGACTACGATTTACTGCAACCAGAAATTTACTGCGCTTTACGGCAATCAAATTACTTGGTAAGTCTTTGATTTGTACTACACTTTTAAAACATTCTAAATATTAGACTGCTTTTGATAAATTTACCAAATTCAAACAATTTTATGCAACTATTTATTTATGGAATTTTATTCAGTGTTTTATATTTGAGTTCGTGCACAAATGTTGGAGCTACTGGCAATTCTATCATCAAACTATATTTTACGCGAAGACGTCCCTGGAAAAGTGTAGAAACTATATATTTGTCTCATTGTTTTCAGTAATTTTTCTGCCTCAACGCAACTAGCAAATAAATGGCGACCAAACCTACCGACGGGATTGTACAGTCGTGGATTAGAGATCACCCCGAATTGTACCACGACCCCGCTAGCAACACGATATTTTGTTCTAAATGTGAGAATTCTATTGTATGCAAAAAAAGCAATATACAGAGGCATATTGACGGACCAAAACATCAAGGTACTGCTAGGCAAGTGAACGAAGAATTTTATTTAGATTTAATACAATTTCTTATATTGTGTAACATACCCTGGTCACGAGTAAATCGACCAGAGTTTAAAACTTTTTTAATGAAATATATGTGTTGTAAATGTACAAATGTTAAAAGGATTCCCGATGAATCGTTATTGAGAAAGGTTTATTTAGACGTAGTTTTTAAAAAAAAAATTGCATTAATCCATGACCATGTTCTTAATCAGAAACTTTGGATATCTCTAGATGAAACTACCGACTATTTAGGTCGTTATATTGTAAATTTTCTTGTAAAACCTTTAAATCTCGCAACAAACAAACCATTTTTAATAGCTTGCAAAATGTTAGAAAAAGTAAATGGAGAGACAATAGCTCATTTTGTGATTGGATGCCTAGAAAATATGTGGGGAGACTCGTATGAAGACAAAGTAGGAGATGTTTTAGTTTTATGTTCTGATAGCGTAGCATATATGTTAAAAGCAGGAAGAATGTTAAAGAACTCCTTGCCAAATATGATACATGTTACCTGTTTAGCACACGCTCTTAACCGCGTTGCAGAAAAAATACGGACACAATATGCGGATGTGGATACTTTAATTTCAAATGTAAAAAAAATATTTTTAAAGGCTCCTAATAGAGTAAAATTGTTAAGGGAAAAATTTCCGAGCCTGCCATTGCCACCTGAACCTGTCATAACAAGGTGGGGTACATGGCTAGAAGCAGCTTCGTATTATGCTGAATATTACGAAGAAATAAAAACTATTGTAAGACTTCTAAGAAGTTCTGATTCTTTGTCTATCAGGCATGCTAAAACTGTCCTAGGAAAAGAAAGTTTAAAAACTGATTTAGATTACATTGACGAATATTTTAAAATAATTCAAATTTCATTAAAAAAATTGCAAAAGTCTAACTTATTGTTGACGGAATCTTTCCATATTTTTGATGAAGCAAGAATTGTTCTAAGCTGGTGTTCTTCTGAACCAGTAAAACAAAAATTAGAAAACGTTATGGACAGAAATCCCGATCTAGATGCATTAAGAGACATTTGTGAAAATATAGATAAAGGATTAGATAATGAAAATGAATTATTGTCATTCTATAAATATGTACCTGTAACTTCAGTTGATGTTGAAAGGTCCTTCTCTACGTATAAATGGATTTTAAGTACAAAAAGAAATCGTTTGAAAATAGATAATATGGAAAAACTCCTAATGATTTTCTTTAATTCTCCGGACGAAGATATTTCTTTATACTCCGTCCATGATGAAAACGTTAGCGATTCAGATTAAGGGACAAATTCAACATCAATGGAAATAATGTTTAGAGTTCCGACTGTGTATCTTAGGTAGGACTGGTTACTTTCTTAATTATTGATTTTGAGTTCCATTATCTGTACAAAATGAATAAATGGTACAAAAACTATAAAATGGCTTTTTTATTCCCTTGCTTAAATAAATGTTTTTATTACTATAGCTATTTACTAAAGCTGGTTTATAAATCACATTAGCTTCCGCGCTTACTTACATCGTTCATTTTATTTGTTGAAAACAATAAAAATCGTGCTTACCGTTTTTTACAACAATCGAATTCGTTTCCTCTTCTTGTTATCAATAATAAGAAGAGGAAATTAATTCGATTGTTATTTTACTGTATTAATTTTAGATGGACCTAAGTAATTTCTCGAAACCCGGGAAAATTTTCCCGGAAAAATATTTAGTCGCAAGGCGTCTCCACTTAGTCTCTGTTATTTTTCGAACTTTAGGTATTTTAGCTCACCTAATTCCGATCACTGCTTATCACTCTTTTAGTCACATGGTTTCCATGACTCCCACATGCCCATACCATGCTACTCTTCCATTCCTCACCTTATCTGTCAAAGGTGCCACTTTCAAGCTTCCCTTGATATACTCGTTCCTTATTTTATTTATATAATCTAGCATTATTTATTTATTATAATACAAGGTCTGCTTAGTTCGGGGCTATATGATGGCGTGTGATAAGGTGATATATTTGTGTGTGGAGGGCGGTATGCCACGAGTTCGGCGTGCACGTGGGTCGCGCGTGGCTCGCGTTCGCGCTGCCCGCCGCCGGCATGTGGGCGCTGGCCGGCGCCATGCTGCCCAGCGCCTGGAGCTGCGCGCTCGCCGCCGCCGCGCTCGCCTGCTGGTGGCGCCGCCGCTACGTGCCCGCGCTCGCCGTCACCGCCGCCAACGCCATATTCAGTGAGTCGACACTGTCACTGTTCACAGCTCTCTCTAGCAGCGGCCTTACAACTCTGTTTCGCCGCCAACGCCATATTCAGTGAGTCGACACTGTCACTGTTCACAGCTCTCTCTAGCAGCGGCCTTACAACTCTGTTTCGCCGCCAACGCCATATTCAGTGAGTCGACACTGTCACTGTTCACAGCTCTCTCTAGCAGCGGCCTTACAACTCTGTTTCGCCGCCAACGCCATATTCAGTGAGTCGACACTGTCACTGTTCACAGCTCTCTCTAGCAGCGGCCTTACAACTCTGTTTCGCCGCCAACGCCATATTCAGTGAGTCGACACTGTCACTGTTCACAGCTCTCTCTAGCAGCGGCCTTACAACTCTGTTTCGCCGCCAACGCCATATTCAGTGAGTCGACACTGTCACTGTTCACAGCTCTCTCTAGCAGCGGCCTTACAACTCTGTTTCGCCGCCAACGCCATATTCAGTGAGTCGACACTGTCACTGTTCACAGCTCTCTCTAGCAGCGGCCTTACAACTCTGTTTCGCCGCCAACGCCATATTCAGTGAGTCGACACTGTTACTGTTCACAGCTCTCTCTAGTAGCAACCATGACAACTCTGTTTCGGCGCCAACGCCATATTCAGTGAGTCGACACTGTTACTGTTCACAGCTCTCTCTAGCAGCAACCATACTCTGTTTCGGCGCTAACGCCATATTCAGTGAGTGAGCACTGTTATCCGTAAACGTTTACTCCACCGACAGACCCGAGCGGTTGAAGTTGTAACGGAAACTACGGGTCCCGTTACTTAACCAGGGTACCACGGGCGTCAGGCAGCCCCCCATTTGGCTTCGGCCTTTGGGCCTGTCTTGGGTTCGGTTTCGTGGTGGTTTTTCGTGGGTTGTAGAGGAGGGGTATGGACGTCTGCCCGGAACAGTGGATGCCGGGCGTCTGTTTTCGCGCGCAACGAGCTGTTTCATGGGCTCAGGCGTAAGAGTCAAACATGGCTAATGACGGGGTCTGTGACTGATCCTTATATGTAACTTGTTACGGAGCTCCATCACTTGCCTGGATAGCAAGTAGTCTCATACTGCTATACATATGGACCGGCCTACCCAGCCTGGTGGTTTTGGGAGGTGTGCATAAGTGTACCGAGAAGTGAGCGTGCTTTACAGCTCTGGTAAATACAAAAAAATTATAGTTAGCTTCACCGGCGGCCTAAGCTAGGTTAATTAGTTAGATATCCTTCAGTGGGTAATGAGCGGCATTACAGCTCCGGTACCATTTATGGACAACCCTCCAACCTTCCCATGGTCCTACCAACCGTGTGGTTATACGGACCGAAACGCTAATGGATACACTACTCGGGTAGCTCATCCATCTACAAATTACCTACGCTCCTGTCCCGGCACTCTCCCCCTTCTGGGGCATGCTACATCACGAAGACGGACTTCATCGCCGGGCAGCTCCACCCCGGCTCGGCGCCGCTCCGAAACCCCCCCGCCCCCAGTCGAAAACTCCTCCTTGCGCCTATTGTAATGCCAACTTCGAGCGAATCGTTTGAGACGCCCGAAGTTGGCCGCGCTACTCACAAGATCTTCGAAATATATCGGTAAATGGTGAGTGATAGTGCGCGTTCAACGCACGAGTAACTCAGCCTTCAGTCCGTTTGGTCACGCAATTGTTAATAGCGACGACTGGTGGCGCCGCCATGGTGTCCCGGTGAAATATAGCCCTAACTAAGGCCACTATTCTTTCATTTTCAGGCTGGCCATTCACAGCACTTCTCGGTGTACCGATAGCTATAGACATGGTGGTGTTAAAGCAGCAATACCTGGATTTCCTCAAGTACTCCGGCATTTGCCTCGTGACCATGCTCCTACCGATGGTGGTTATAGACTCCTGGTACTACGGACGACTGGTCATTGCTCCCGTGAACATAGTGACGTACAACCTGTTTACGGAGCATGGACCAGATCTGTATGGAGTGGAACCATGGAGTTACTACTTTGTGAACGGATTCTTGAATTTTAATGTTGTTTGGGTGAGTACCTGGTCTATACATTGATCGAAGCCTACTAGGACATTGACAACTCTTAATAATGACAGTAACATCCAAGTGTAATTATTTCAGAGAGGACTGACAGTTAGTTGTCAGTTCAGTCTTTGCCATTGAGATGAAATGTAAACAATGAATTTACAAAGTTATTTATTAGTACTATACCATGTGTTTTAGTTATGAATGGTGGAAAAGGTATCGTGCAAGAGTGCAACGTTACAACGGTTTCTCAACGTTCCCACAGCATTAATCCTTTTTTAGTGTACATCTACACTATGCAATGTACATACCTTATAAGCGGCTATGCTCGCGTGGTATCTGTATTAAAAACCGGCCTGAGTCGGACTCGCGCACGAAGAGTTCCGTATCGTTGTATAGGAGCCCCACTGAAATAGTTATTTGATTCTGTTTTTAGTATTTGTTGTTATAGCGGCAAAATAAATACATCATCTGTGAAAATTTCAACTGTCTAGCTATCACGGTTCATGAGATATAGCCTGGTGACAGACAGATGGACAGTGGAGTCTTAGTAATAGGGTCTGGTTTTATCCTTTCGGTACGGAACCCTAAAAAGTAGCTTATATGTTAATCATGGTGTTAGACTACATTGTACATTTCTGTTCAATCTGTTCAGTAATTTTAGCTTGAAGGAGCTGTTACTCGTAGCTTCTTACATTTTCACACTTACTTCCAAATTTCTTCCTTTAAAATTGAAATGAAACTGACTGACTTACAATCAAAAATAACGACACCAGCCTTTATCTGTTCACTGCTGGACAAAGGCCTTTCATATAATAAGCGGGATAATCCCCACGCGAGATCGCAGGGCACAGGTGCTTCTCGCACCACCGACGCTGCTGCCCATCGATGGCCAGGGGATTTAGCTGTGCCTAAAGGCTGTGCTATGCCGCAATAAGCCGGCCGCCAGAGCCTCGTTCGTTGTTTAGCAGGGTGCACCACGTGCAGGTGAGGTTAGCTGGGTACCGAAAATGCATGTTGGAACTCCTTACACCCCAAATTGCTTAACATGGGTCTTTCCTATTAATAAGAGGAATATGCTCAATCCCCACGCTGAGCATGAGGGTTGGAGATCGCGCCAATGCTGGCTGCCATGCTAGCATGCTGCCGTGGGTCAGGATATTTAGATGTAAGGCGGCGCTATGCCGCAATCAGCCGACCGCCAGAGTCCCATTTATTAGTTAGCACCACGGGCTGGTCTGGTTGGTATCGGTTCTTAAGATGGAAATGGAGCCCCTTATCCCGTTGATATTAATAATTATGCTTACAACCATGATCGGGGGCCGTTCAAGTATTACGTAAGTAGATTTATTACAATTTTTAATCCTTTCCTCCTAGCAAAGCTAAATAAACATAGACATGTGTGGGTTGTCAATGCGTAAAAAAATAAATAACTACTGCTGACGTGACTGTGCTGTGTGACGTAATCACCATCTAGACCCCCAAGCAAAGAACCCTCTAAATATTTGTCTCGGTTCTGGGTGTTTTCTATCTATAATATGCTTCGATCAACTATACAAAGAATTTTGCATTATCCGCCCGAAAGCGGCCGCCAAAATGCATCGGAGCAGCAGTTTTCATTTAGTCGGCTTACTTAGATTTTCTGTCTTATCTTCTTTATTATAGAGGCGATATTTATATGACGTGCTTATCGGAACAGCAGGTTTCATTTAGTCGGCTTACTTAGATTTTCTGTCTTATCTTCTTTATTATAGAGGCGATATTTATATGACGTGCTTATCGGAGCAGCAGTTTTCATATAGACGGCTTACTTAGATTTTCAGTATTATCTTCTTTATTATAGAGGCGATATTTATATGACTTGCTTATCGGAGCAGCAGCTTTCGTTTAGTCGGCTTACTTAGATTTTCTGTCTTATGTAGGCGATATTTGTGTGACATGCTTTTGATAAATGATAGCTAGCAATATATGCCACTTTTTTCACAGTGCATATACGGCGCGCGATATCCTTTGTAAAGTTGATCGAAGATAATATGAATGTATTTACAAAACAAAATGTAGTCATGTGGTTCCCATGCCCTCTGCTTAGTTAGGGGCTTACATGATACTATTTGATACAGTCCAGCATTATTTATTTAGTTATTTTTATAATTTTACTCTTCCCGCCCCCTTATAGTGCTCACGTAATACTTGAATGGCCCCATAGTTTCAAAAGTCTAATTTTAAAGGAGAATGCCGAGAACCCGTACCAATTGCGTCAAAACCAAACGTATCCCATAAAATTTGTTATATTTGACATTATAAATGAAATTAACATTTTCTTTAGTTTTACATACCGACGGGATTAATGATCAAGAAATAAAATATTTTGTTGATTTGGTGTCCGCCGCACGCCACCATTAGACGGCAACAACCATTGTTACTATGGCAACTATAGTGGTTCATCACCCTCATTTTTAATTATTTAGACAGTAGAATTAACTAAAAACTTATTGGTTTGGTTTTGACGCACTCACTTTAGTCTTGGTAGCGAGCGCCATACATAAGACGGCATTGTCCTTTCAGATGTTGGCTCTGTACAGTCCCCTGGCGCTGTACATCTGTTACCGCGTGGACCCTCGCTCGACGGCGCGCGCTAACTTCTGCTCGCCGTACTGGTTCGATTTGCTGCCGCTAGTGCTTTGGCTGGCGGTCTTTATGGCGCAGCCTCATAAGGAAGAACGGTGAGAGATCAGAAGTCGTAGATTTCTTTGTGGAGGCCTCGTCCGGAGAAGTACTGCCACCATGCTTATTTCTGCCGTGAAGCAGCATTGCTGTGTTTCGGGCTGAAGGGTGTGGGTGCCGGTGAAATTACAGGCACTGGAGGCTTATCATCTTCATACCTCAGGTTGATGGACGCGGGGTGTTGCGTCGTAGAGCACGTTCAAAACAAAAGTGATCTACGGTGCAATGCTAATGGTTGCCTCTTTACATCAGGTGTGCCATGTGGTTGCTCCATCAGCAATAAATTATAAAACGAATAAAACAATGTTTGGCGGTAGAAATAGCCAATTTCTTGCTAGATTTTACTTCACCTGGCAAGCACTTCTTAAAGACGGCCTCTGTGGCGAAGTGGGCGAAAGTCCGCCTGAGGCGCAGGTTGCGGGTTCGATTCCCACCGCGGGACAAAGGAGAATGCACCAAAACCCATTGCGTCAAAACCGAACGTAGCCCATAAAATTTATTATATTTTATAAATGATATTAACATTTTCTTTAGTTTTACACACCGACAGGATTAATAATCAAGTAAGAAAATATTGTGATGATTTGGTTTCCGCCGCACGCCGCCATTAGACTACAACAACCAATGATATAAACGTTACTATGGCAACAAATATTGATATAAAGTGTTACTATGGCAATAACCCCCATTTTAATTATTTTGACAATAGAATCGACTAAAAACTTATTGGAGATTTTTTTGACGCATTTACTTTCGTCTTGGTAGCAAGCGCCATACATCAGACGGCATTCTCCTTTTTGCATGTTCTGCAGATATTTGTCTCGGGTGTTTTCTATGTATGATATGTATGTATTTAAAAAAAGTATGTAAAGTAATATATCAATCATGTGGTTCCCATAACACAAGCTCTGCTTAGTTTGGGGCTACATGATGCCGTGTGATGGTCCAGATAGTAATATTTGTTTATTCCAAATAAATAAATAAAATAAATATTGTATTATAATTTCAGATTCCTGTACCCAGTATACAGCCTGATAATCCTGGCCGGTGCGATAGCGTTGGATTGCCAGCAGAAGTTCGTCTACACGTTGGGCTCGGAAATACTGAAGGTTCGCTTCGAGGGTGTCAAAGTACATTACTTGTCGTACACGATGCCTCTAATGGTGCTGTTTACGCTCGTCGCGGGTATTGTCGGTGAGTGACCTGACCTTTGACGTTTACATTTCGCACGACCTTTGACCTTTATAGATTAATTTAAAAAAATTACCTTTGCGTATATTGTAAACGCTTGTAAGGGGCCTGTCCAGAGTCCTCATTAGTTACCTCAGTTGCACACTGAAATGATAAGCACCCGTGCGGGTGTGCTCAGTAAATGACCTTGCCCTTCCACCTTTGACCTTTGAACCGTATTTGAACTTTAACTTTTGAATTAAAGTTAACCATTGCTGATATTATTAGTACTGTTCACGCTCGCTGCTAGAGTATTTTTGTGTAATAATAATGCCGGACACTGATCACACATCTTCATGTAGCCCTAAACTAAGCAGAGCTTGTATTATGAGAATTACATGACTGATAAACTACTTCATACATATTTTATATAGAACACACCTGGACTGAGACAAATATCTGCAAATAATGGAAATACATATTTTACATAGAAAACACCTGGTTCCCGATTCTGACGATTCGATATTTTTGATTCTATTAGATATATATCACGAAAACAGGCCCCTGGACCGAGACAAATATCTGCAAATGATGCAAAAGTTTGGCCCGCGGCGGGAATGGAACCCGCAAATGAATGACCTTGTAGGATGGCCAGTGCTGATTAATATTACCTATTTAATATAGATTCCTGGTGCTTGGTTGCCTTTATCCATAATTGAAAACTAAAATCTTATAGATAAGTTGCCACTTTCGGCTATCATCATCATCAGCCTATAGCAGTCCACTGCTGGACATAGGCCTCCCCTAATGAGCGCCATTGCGCACTATCCTCAGCTCGACGCATCCAGCTATATATAAGAAAACTACTAGCGGAGCAGTTAGGCTAAGCGATGATTAATAAATACTTAACCATTATGATTTAGGTTCCACATTAAAAAAAAGACGTGTGGCACTCGGGGACTGCCGCGGTAAAGCTATTGCATAGCATTTTGTTTCAACTTATGCAATTATAATTATTTATTTATTTTATTTATGCAGTATTTCTTTTTCTTTGATATTAATTCAAGTTACACTTTTTGAGCGTGGTGACCGATAAGAACACAATTTTTTTTCTTTTATTAAATAAACGAGCTTCGTAGAGTCGTACAATACGTCTAGTTGCACGCACACAAACACCGTGTCGAAGACTGCCGAAAAGAAACGACGTTAAACAATGCACGGCTGTTCGATGCATATCGAACACCTTACTAAGTAAATTTGATAAAGTAGGTCGCGTGAGCCTTACACGAGGCATCGCGTGATTTACTTTGTCAGTGCATATTCGGCTAGCGGACGAGCCGCACTCATCATCATCATTTTAGCGTACTTATCGAGTAAATAGTTCATAAATAAATCGAGTCTTAAAGTGTCTAAAAAATCTATCATTCCATCCTAATCAACATTTCGGCGACCACGGTCTTCTACATGGTCCTCCGAGCCGGATATAGAAGAACAATTAGGGTCTTCGAAAGAGATAGCGATAGCACAATTTAAGAATTTAGAGCGTAAGTTTAGCAAGCACGAAAGTTTAGCAATGCAATATAAGCAATTTATTAGCGAATATGAGCAACTAAATCATATGAAAAAATCTAGAAAATATAGAATGGCACTGGAACTGTCCTTCCTGGCCAAGCGCTGGAGGGATCTGGGAGCGATCAATCAGAAGCCTGAAACAGCATTTAAAAAGAGTCGTAGGAGAACAGGCTTTAACCTTCGAAGAATACAGCACCGTGTTAGCTCAAATAGAAGGAAGCTTAAACTCCAGACCACTTTGTCCGATATCCGAGGACATCGACGACATAGACTATCTAACACCAGCACACTTTTTAACTAACAGAGCTGGCCTAACGGTCATTGAAACAGCACATGACGCTAGAACTAGATGGCACTTAGCTAATAAAATTTTCCAGGACATCTGGAAAAGAAGGAAAACGGAATATCTCAGTCAGTTATCGGTACGCAGCAAGTGGTTAAAAGTTAAAAAGAACATTGAGGTCGGAGATATGGTAACGATCCATGATGATAATATCAGCGCAGGAAGGTTTCCAGTTGGAAGAGTGGTAGAAGTCCACAAAGGAAATGACGGCCTTGTGAGGGTGGTGACTCTTAAAACGAAAAATGGGTACATAAAGCGACCAGTTATTAAATTGTCTATATTACCTATACAGCAAGAAAGGTCACGCGAAGTAGTAAAAGAGCAACAAAGCGAAAAAGCAAAAGCGGAAGTGGAAATACTTAAGCAAACTAAAGCAAGTGAAACAAATAGCAAGCCATCAGGAATAAGAAAACAACCTAAATTCGTCAATGTAGCATTATCTTTATTATTTATTATGAGCTTTATATGGTCGAGTGAAGCATTTTACAACTTCACTCAATTTAAAACCAATCAAGCTTTATACTTTGATTCAGTGGGAAAAATGCATTTAATCCGGGATCAGTGGAAAATTGTCACTTATTACAACATGCAACCTTATTGGCAGGGTGATAAGGCTGTCAATATATTAAAAAAGCACTTAGAACAAACATGTGCAAAGGTTAAGGAATCTAGTCATTGTCACATGATTCTAGTGCAAATTGAACACGACTACAACGAGTTGACATTCTATAATCAGCTGCTGCTAAATCAGCACTTTGGCGCGCGGTCAAGAACCCGGCGCGGCCTTATCAATGCAATCGGATCCGTAGCGAATACATTGTTCGGAGTACTCGACCAAAGTTTCGCAGAAAAGTATCAGCGTGACATTGAACTTGTACATAGTAATGAGAAGCATCTAACTCAGCTATGGAAGAACCAAACGTCAATTGTAGAAGCCGAATATAACATTCTTAAACGTACAGAACAGACTATTGAGTCCCAGCATAAGTTAATAAATAAGCATCTGATTTACTTAGATCAAGCAACCAAGCAACTACAGAAAGGATGTGAAAGCATGTCTATTCTACAAGAATTTACTTTAGCGGCGATAGCTACCACAAATATGGTACAGCAGTTGAAGCGTGTCCAAGATAGTTTAATTGACACTATGACAGATATTCATCATGAAAAAATTAACCTGCATCTATTAACTCCAAAGCAACTTAGCGAAGAACTGCAAATCGTTTCAAGCCAAATATCAAAAGAGCTTACCTTACCAATCGACAGCATACAGTCCAACTTATATCAAATCTATAAGCTATTGAAGATTAAAGCAAGAATGAGCAAAGAATATTTTATTTTTGAAATAACTTTGCCGTTAATTAGCAGAGACGACTTCCAGTTATACCACATAATACCGATACCTGGGCAAATAAAAAATCAAATGATAAGCATCAAAACTAGTACGGAGTATGTGGCGATAAACCTGAGAAGAGACTCTTACCTATCAGCGAGCACTAATGACCTTCAGGGCTGCAAATATCAGGAAGAGACATACATTTGTCAGCTGCAAGGTCCCATTAATCAGTTACATCCTGAAGAAAGGTTCTGTGATACAGGAAAAGCTGATACCTGTGAGCTCATACAGCAAAACTGCAAAAATAAGTGGATTCAACTACACGATCCATCGACCTATCTGTACTTCGTATGTGATTTATATTCTTTGACAATCATATGCGACGATATAATCGGAGTCCGCCAAGTCAGCAAGGCCGGACTCATTCAACTATCTAAACAATGTATAGCAAAAGGACGGGACTTAACACTTTATTCTTATCAGCATGAGAATACGCTCACTCTCAAACCCGACATTTTACAATCAAAGATAGCTCCTTTACAGCATCCTCTGGTCAATATTACGCTCCCTCAATTTGATTTAAAGAAAGACAACGCTCACCTTAATATCTCACTAAAGCATCTCGGCGATCAAATCACAGCAATGAAGGAAGCAGCTCAGCAGGAAGTGACCCTCACTTCTCATGATATACATCAGTACGCTATATCATACCTACTACTAGCAGCAGCCATCGTAGCGTTCCTGTGGGCCCTGTGGAGACTTCCCCTAGCAGCAACGTGTGTGTGAGTGTGCGTAACGTGTCTGTGCACGGGCCAGAGCAAAGTGTGAGTGCGTGTGAGCAACCCTTGTCCGAGCAAGAAAGTTGTGCGCGTGGGGCCAAACGGTGGTCCAGTTTGCGTTTGAAACGGGACAATTCCACCTCGCCTATTAGCAAAAAACAATCGGTTTTCACCATTGATAAGGATTAGAATTTAGCATCATAGCATTTATGACTCATCTAGCATTGTTTTAACTTTCATTTAGCGTAAGCAAATTATTGGTTCACCTTTGTAATTTACTAATCCTTTAAAATTGTAGCATCTCATCTCATTTCCTGCCCTCGGGAGCATGTTCGATGCATATCGAACACCTTACTAAGTAAATTTGATAAAGTAGGTCGCGTGAGCCTTACACGAGGCATCGCGTGATTTACTTTGTCAGTGCATATTCGGCTAGCGGACGAGCCGCACTCATCATCATCATTTTAGCGTACTTATCGAGTAAATAGTTCATAAATAAATCGAGTCTTAAAGTGTCTAAAAAATCTATCATTCCATCCTAATCAACATTTCGGCGACCACGGTCTTCTACAACGGCCTTCAAGCCACACCTCCGTGCCCGTCGGAGTGGGGAGCGTGAGGTTTTTTTTCGTTACGGAATTTCTGGATTCGGTCCCCGCGCTCAAGGCCCTCGATAGAAACTATGCAATAGCTTAATAAATAAATCAAAAAAGACTACCGTTCGTCACAAAATTTAAAACATTGTTTAACTGCATAACGGCAATATATTTCAGGTATATCTCGCATCACAGCCGTCTATACGAACTACCACGCACCAATGACTATTTTACACGGTTTGCCGCCATCTAACGGGAATCCCCTCACAGTATGCTATGGGAAAGAGTGGCATCGGTCCCCATCAAGTTTCCATTTACCTGAAGGCTATAGGATACGCTTCATACAGAGCGAGTTTAATGGGATGTTGCCTGCACCATATGCTGATACCAAAAATGGTGAGTGATCTTTGACCATGACAATACCCTTGATATTGACCATTGACCATGACCTTTAAACTATGACCGAGTAATCTTTGACATTGACCTTTGACTATGACGTTTGACCATAACCTTGGACTTTGACCATTGACTATGGCCCTTGATATTGACCTTTGACCATGGCCATGACCTTTGAACATGACCATGACCTTGACCATGACCTTCGGCATTTCCTGATGCCCTTTGACCACCACGACCTTTGGCCATTACCTATGACCATTCATACTGACCGTGACCTTTGTACTTGACCTTTGATCATGACTTTTGACTATGAGCATTAACTCGGACTACGTTCTGACGCCCTCAATGAGGTAAACTTTTGTCCCACCCTGTTAAGAGATAATAAGATAGATACCTGATAAGAGGCATTGTGGCGTGTTGGGATTTGGGTTTTACAGAGCATCACTCATCGTTTATACCAATGACATCAACATCATCATCATAATCAGCCTTTAGCAGTCCACTGTTAGACATGCCGATAACGCTGCACCACAAGTTACACCACAGTAAAAGGCAGCCCTATGCTCAGCAGTGAGACGAAAATGGCTGAAATGATGAAGCTCCACCACGAGAGCGCTTCAACAAAACCTTTTGTCTGTTCCACAGCGACCCGTCTAATCCAACCGCACTTCAACGACAAGAACAAAGGCGACGATCGTACCTACCTGAAGCCATCTCAATGCCACTACCTAGTCGACTCCGACATCAGCAACCCATCGACACTCGAGCCACCTTACTACAAGGATACCTCCGTATGGGAAGTGGTCAAAGTGTTACCTATACTTGACCCGGAGAAGTCGCATAAGGTCTTCAGAGCATTCTATGTGCCGGTGTTCTCGGAAAAGAACTGCGTGTTTGGTGGATTGTATTTGCTGAAGAATCGGTTTATTGTGTAGATGGGTGTGATATGATTGACACAATGGTGGCGATTCTTATGGGTGTGATAGTTTAAGTAGCGGCACGAAAGTCTAGCGCTGACCGTTATTGCGCAGAAGTCAAAAGTAAGTATCATATGGGAGCTAGAGGCGAGAGAGCGCGAGAGACCCATGCGCAGACTTTCGTTTAGCGCTAGGCTTACGTGCCGCTATATATTTAAATGGTGGTGCATTTTTCTGAACTAAACTTGTGAGCGAAGGTTTGACATCCAAGTACTGGGTTGGGGTCCGCCGCGGTAAAGATGTTTCCTTGATCTGCATATATTTGTCTCAAACGATGTTTTCTACGGTTTGTTAATTGGATGATATTCAGGACATTGACATTGACATCGCAGTGATGACGACAACCAATGATGAACGAAGACGGAAACCATTATTTTGATCATGAACGATGGTTGTGTCATTTTTATTATATTTTATTTTCTATTGTTTTTCTGATGTATGTCGATTATTGTTAATGGTATTTTAACCGTTATACGTTAGTAATAAGACACAAGTATAATTGAAATGGAATAAAAGAAGATTTGGACGGGAATAATCTGATGAAGAAAATTGTGCGCCGATGGTTTTTAGTTATAATTGCCATTGCTATAGCAGAAAACAGGACCTGGCTGAAGACTGGACTTCTACACCGTACAACGTTGCCTCATAATGTTCATAACAACCATTAAACTTCATACTGGCGAAATTGTGGAAAACTATCCCAGAAGCCATTTAATAAAGAAGTGAAGTGAAGTAACGATGACAAAAACCAATTTGTCAAACCAATGAAAACCCATTTTGGTTTTCGTTATCGCTCATCATTGGTCGTCGTCATCACTAATGTCAATGTCAATGTCCCGCGTATCAATCTATATTTAACAAACTGTTTGTATGACAATGTTTTTAAAAAAAAAAAAAAAAAGTATGTAGTAATATTAGTAATGTGATTCTCAATGCTCCCATAGCACAAGCCCTGCTTTGGGGTCATAATATTTGTAAAAATGTTTGGTTAATTATTATCCCTTCCGCTACCTATTTGGCTATAACGAGCATAACAACGAAAAAAATGAGATCTCGGAGGAAGCGAGAGAGAAAGTGGGACCGCGCGGTCCCGATGTTGCCCGAACGAAATTTTTGCGTTTTCCGCGCGGACCACATTCAGCGCTGTGCTGTTAAATTTAAAATCCTCTGAAATTAATTAACTAAGAATGGGACAGGAACATTATTGAACTTACTTAAAATACTTAATTACACATGCCTAGTGATAAGTCGATGGTGTATCTTTTTCAATAAATAAATAAATTTTTGTGTAGGTACATTAAAATGCTCACAATCGCCACCATAAATTGTGGAAATGTATAACCAAGTAAACTAACGTACGCATATGAAAATGTCATCTCTATCGTACGTCAATACAGCGGACTTAGCGGCTGGATCTCAAATCACTACGGAATAAAAATAGGCGCGTATAGTCAGCGGCAAAAGTAGATTTACATTTAAGATATCCAAAAATATCAAACTTCTGATCAAAATTTTAAGCGTAATCAGTCAATTTTGATTGACACTAAAGCGCAGGCCGCAATGGCATCGGGCGAGGAAACCGCGCGGACATGGCGCGGACATGGCTCGGACATGACGCAGAAATTACGTGACAGGCACAAGTGTAGAGCAGTCTGTTGTCCGGCATCGATGTGTCAGCATGCCATTCTCAGAAAACGAAGATGCTCTTGCTCTCGTACAATTTATTAATATTACATCACTAAATAAACTTTTGTCGCAAGCAAGCACATGCTACGAACTGGCGGCGATCAGGCGCGGGCGTCAAAATGTCGCCTCATAACCACGTCCTAGCAACGACATACCGTATGTCCTAAATTGTGCTTTATTGACATGAATTTTGTATGAAATTTGAATGGAATAGGAAACCGCCCGTGATATGTCCGCGCCTGACGCCGTTTATATGTGGCCTGCACATAAGTTATCCAAAAATATGAATCTTCTGATCAACATTTTAAATGTAATAAGTCAATTTTGATAGCGTATTTTGATAAACAATTTTCTCAAATCGAGCTTCAATAGTCATTAGCGCTCAATTTTTGTATTGTGTGTCATCTATACCTTGATGTCTATTCTATGTGCGACTGAATATGTGTAGACACTAATTTTAACTCTAAAGCTGGTTTTTGACTATGGGGTGTAATATAAATTACATCTTGAGCTATATATTACACGTGATCATTTGAAACTTCTGCATACGAACGTCGCCATTCGAACTCAAAGCAAGGTAAATGTACGATGAGCTTCGATCAACTATACTAAGGATATCGAGCGCCGTACTATGCACTGAAAAAAGTGGCATATATTGCTAGCTATAATTTTTCAGGAGCACGTCTTACAAATATCGCCTCTTTAATAAAGAAGATAAGATAGAAAATCTAAGTAAGCCGACTAAATGAAAACTGCTGCTCAGATAAGCGCGTCGTACAAATATCGCTTCTATAATAAAGAAGACAAGACAGAAAATCTAAGTAAGCCGACTAAATGAAAACTGCTGCGCCGATAAGCGCATCATACAAATATCGCTTCTATAATATAGAAAACAAGACAGAAAATCGAAGTAAGCCGACTAAATGGAAACTGCTGCTCCGATAAGCGCATCATACAAATATCGCTTCTATAATACAGAAAACAAGACAGAAAATCTAAGTAAGCCGACTAAATTAAAACTGCTGCTCTGATAAGCACGTCATACAAATATCGCCTCTATAATAAAGAAGACAAGACAGAAAATCTAAGTAAGCCGACTAAATGAAAACTGCTGCTCCGATAAGCGCATCATACAAATATCGCTTCTATAATACAGAAAACAAGACAGAAAATCTAAGTAAGCCGACTAAATTAAAACTGCTGCTCTGATAAGCACGTCATACAAATATCGCCTCTATAATAAAGAAGACAAGACAGAAAATCTAAGTAAGCCGACTAAATTAAAACTGCTGCTCTGATAAGCACGTCATACAAATATCGCTTCTATAATAAAGAAAACAAGACAGAAAATCTAAGTAAGCCGACTAAATGAAAACTGCTGCACCGATAAGCCCGTCATACAAATATCGCTTCTATAATAAAGAAAACAAGACAGAAAATCGAAGTAAGCCGACTAAATTAAAACTGCTGCTCTGATAAGCACGTCATACAAATATCGCCTCTATAATAAAGAAGACAAGACAGAAAATCTAAGTAAGCCGACTAAATGAAAACTGCTGCTCCGATAAGCGCATCATACAAATATCGCTTCTATAATACAGAAAACAAGACAGAAAATCTAAGTAAGCCGACTAAATTAAAACTGCTGCTCCGATAAGCGCATCATACAAATATCGTTTCTATAATACAGAAATCAAGACAGAAAATCTAAGTAAGCCGACTTAATTAAAACTGCTGCTCTGATAAGCACGTCATACAAATATCGCCTCTATAATAAAGAAGACAAGACAGAAAATCTAAGTAAGCCGACTAAATGAAAACTGCTGCTCCGATGCGTTTTGGCGGAGTTTTAGACAAGCCGCTTTCGGGTGAATAGTGCAAAATTCATTGTATAGCTGATCGACGATGAGCGATAAAATATTATATCTCAAGATGTAATATATATCCCATAGTCAAAAGCCGGCTTAACCCTTACTGACAAACCTTATTTTATATTAGTATCTAACGCATTTCAAAACTTAGAACAAGATTTAAATTATGCTTTTACTATACATACTATGCTTTCACATACATTTGACTGGCCTCATAGCTCAGTTGGTAGTGGTAGTTACTCTGCCTTCCGAGCTGAGGGCTTACCACAGCTTTTGATAGTTTTCGAAAACTTTAAAAGTTTCGGTATCTTTCCCAGTGTTGCCGTTTTAGCATTTTAAATGCTAAATTTAGCATATTTTCGGGTCTGTTAGCTTGAAAAATTTGCATTTAGCATATTTCATGATTAACATTTTTTTGTACGTTACCTAAAAATTCAAAATTCCTAAGAAATTTAAAAGAAAAATTATAGATTTTAGCATTTTTAAAAGTTATTTAGCATTTTTTTGGCATTTTTTGCAACAAGTTTTAGCATTTTCTCCAAATAAAAAACGGCAACACTGATCTTTCCATGCATTTTCGTAGTTCATGCACGTTTCCCTAGAGGCGCTGTACGAAAATGTATGGAAAGATACCGAAACCTATAAAGTTTTCGAAAACTATCAAAACCTGTGGTAGGCCCTCTGGAGGTCGCGGGTTCGATTCCCGCCTAGGACAAACATTTTGTGTGCTGGACATGGATGTTTGTTCCGTGTCTAGGTGTTTTATAAGTATCTATGTATGTTTATCAGTTTCTGGTACCCATAGTACAGGCTCTGCCTAGTTTGGGATCAGTTGACCGTCTGTGAGATGTCCCGGATATTTATTTATTTATACAGATTTATGTAGTTCCATACAATATGAGGTCAATTTAAAAATCAATTAATACTATAGTGGAATTAACTTTTAAAATATAAATAGAGGAGTATAATTGAACGTTATTAGCAGAAATCTAACGGACGCGATGTCGAAAACTGCTATTCCGTTGAAACGACTTTCCCCGAATGGAATAAAGATTGATAAGAAAATAATGCACATATAGATAGATAGATAGATAAATTCTTTATTGTACACCAAATTAAAAAATACAATTTGCAGAAACTTTACAATTAAAACGAAAAGGTACAATGGGCGGTCTTATCGCTAATAGCGATCTCTTCCAGACAACCTTTAAACTACATACCATACAACAACAACACAACACAACTTTATACCATAGGATAAACTAGTACACAGGCGAACTTAATGGTAAGTAGCATTTTCTTCCAGATAACCTATAAAGCTTATGTTTTGTCTTCTCCGCTAAATGTCAATTTATCCAAAAATAACTTAAAACGAAACTAGTCATTTATATCTGTTGCTTCAAAGGAATTATTTTGCTAAGATTATTGTTTTTGTAAATTTATTGTGTAGCTACTTTAACTATGGTTGCATTTTGTTAATGTTTAATATTGTGTTCCTAGTTTATTTATATCAAGAAAGGAATTTTATTAACGCATCTAAATATATTTTAGACTAGAGCGTTTCCACATTATCCGATCCGATATTGGTATCGGCGACCGATACGACCCTAACGGCTTCAAAAAGAGAGTTAATATGCATCTTTTGGGAAAACTCGCCCCATCGTTGACCTCATCTTTGCCTATGCAAGACTTGAGGTCAAGAGCTGGCCCATAATACCTAAATAAATATAATAAATAGATACCGATATCTAGAAAAAATCAAAACGTCGGCTCCGATATCCGTTATTGGGCCGGACATTATGAAAGACAGGTATATATTTCATACGCTTTATTTGCCCCGATATCGGTATCGGATCGGATAATGTGGTATCGCTCAAAATTGTCTCAATTTATTGAGCCTAGATATTGTGGATGTTTTGTGTATTGAATATAAAGGGTAATTTTGTATGTTATAGTAACATGACTGTCTGTGTGTACATAATCTATGAAATATCATAACCTACGTGATGAATTAAATAAAATCAATGAAGCCATGAAACAAAATTTCATTTTAGTTTACTAGTTTTAGTAGGTAGATGTAAGACGTATTTATTTTTGTGTTTTAATTTATTTTGTATTGTTTTATTGTTTTATTTTATTTAAATTATCAGTGATGCGAGAAATTGTCCACGTTCAAGTTGGGAGATGCGGCAACCAAATTGGATCTAAGGTAAATCATTTGTTTTACATATTTCTACCTTTTTGCTTCATACTTATAGTGCATTTTCGAGAGATTTTTGGATCAGAGTTCTAGGGGCCCCTTAACTCTTCAATTTAACTCCTACTTTCATCATCATCATCATCATCATCAGCCCATAGTAGACCACTGCTGGACGGCTGCCTCCCCTGATGAGCGCCATTGCGCCCTGTCCTGAGCTCGACGCATCCAGCTTCTACCAGCAGTATTTCGCAAATCATCACTACAAGCCCTTCGCAATTCCCACTGAATTGAATAGTATATAAAGTGCATTTTTGTTTACGTATCTCTGGAAAGAGTTTTCAAATGAACACAGATGTCTACCACTTTTAGATACTCTCCAATGAAATTCCTACTATCACTAGAAGTTTATAAAGTGCATTTTCATTTACAGTTTTGGGAGGTGATATCAGATGAACACGGAATAGATCCAAATGGCTGCTACCACGGAGACTCCGATTTGCAACTTGAACGCATCAACGTTTACTACAATGAAGCTACTTGCACCAAGTTCGTACCTCGAGCGGTCCTGGTTGACCTAGAACCTGGTACTTTGGACACTATACGTGGAGGACCCTTCGGATCAATCTTCCGACCAGATAACATGGTGTACGCCTCGTCAGGTGCAGGCAATAACTGGGCTAAAGGACATTACACGGAAGGAGCAGATTTGCTTGAGGCCATTCTCGATGTTATCCGCAAAGAGGCGGAAGGCTGTGACTGTCTGCAAGGGTTTCAATTAGTTCACTCCATTGGAGGTGGAACGGGCTCTGGTCTCGGAACGTTGCTTCTAGGGAATCTGAGCGAAGAATATCCTGATAGAATATCAGTTACATACTCAATAGTTCCTAGTCCAAAAGTCTCTGACACTGTCGTGGAACCGTATAACGCGACGCTCTCAGTGAACCAGCTGATTGAAAACTCCACTCAATCCTACTGTATCGATAATGAGGCGTTGTACGACATTTGCTTTAGAACGCTGAAGTTGAAAACTCCAACATATGGAGACTTGAACCACTTGGTCTCTTCAACCATGTCGGGTGTGACCACTTGTTTAAGGTTCCCGGGGCAGCTAAATGCTGATCTGAGGAAGCTTGCTGTTAACATGGTGCCGTTTCCAAGACTGCATTTCTTTATGCCTGGGTTTGCGCCTCTGACGTCACGGGGCAATCAGCCCTATAGAGCTCTAACGGTGCCAGAGCTGACACAGCAGATGTTCGATGCCAAAAACATGATGGCTGCCTGCGACCCGCGCCACGGACGATATTTAACCGTCGCGGCTGTTTTTAGAGGACGCATGTCCATGAAAGAAGTCGATGAACAGATGCTGAACATCCAGAAGAAAAACAAAGACTATTTCGTAGAATGGATACCCAACAACGTCAAAACAGCGGTCTGTGATATACCACCTCGAGGCTTGAAGATGTCGGCTACCTTCATCGGAAACACGACAGCGATTCAGGAGCTTTTCAAGAGAATTTCGGAGCAGTTTTCATCTATGTTTAGGCGGCGTGCATTCCTCCACTGGTACACAGGTGAGGGCATGGATGAAAATGACTTCACAGAGGCTGATAACAATATGAGTGATCTGATATCAGAGTACCAGCAGTACCAGGATGCGACGACCAATGACCAGGAGTTCGAGGAGGAAGGTGAGGGTGAGGTGCCTCGCGATGACAGTGATGAATAGATCTTGAATAAATTGTTGCTTGTTTGCTGTAATTTTCTTTTGTAACTTAAGGTATCTGTACTGACTGGTCAGACCACCAAAGTCAACGATCTTTGATAAGATCACATTTGTCATGTATCACAAAACAGATTGTTAAGGCGTGGTCACACACTGCGTTGCGACGACGTATTGCAAAGACGTCGCATCGCATGTGGCGTGGTACGAGAAAACTCTGATCATCAGTTTAGTTTCTACGTGAGATATGGACCGCAATACACGTATCCTACTTCTGCTTGGGTCTTCTTTCATGGAAGTGCTCGCTTTTATCAAAAAATTGTTTCATTTCCTCCAGTGTTTCAAAAAAGAGTAAATGTGACAACAGCTTTTAGGGAGAATAACCAGTCACTTTTGTTCAATTTGTTAAAGTTATGGGCTTGTACACAAAACTACGATGCGATGTCGCATCGTAAAAATCTGCGAGCTCGCGCGACGCATCGCAAGAGCTTGCGAATTGATTCGCATCGTGCAATCCTGCGCTGTTACGTCACACTTGTTGACGCCAATTTAGTCCGCTCAGCGACAGTGTGTGGGCAAGGCACACGCAAACTTAATTCAAATAATAATAGTTTAAAAAAACTAAAAAAACACGCTTGCACGCATGCGTAGTTCGCGCACTAGCTCTGTCTCTCTTACTCGCATGCAAAGGATGCGGAAAGAAATTAATTAATCCTGGCGAATCTAATTAGGATAATCGGATATTTTTATCGGATTATTGCATTGTCATCGACCTTTGACAGGTGTGCAAAGTTTGAATCAAATCTGATCGTTCAAAGTAGGGCAAAATCGAGCTCAAAGGAGTCGGTTACATACATACATACAGGTGAAACTAATAAAAGCGTGTTAAAAAGTCAGAGTACAAAGTACAGAGTTGAGAAGCGCCCTGTTGTATGGGACACTAGTACGAGGATTATAAAAATAAGTTTATCAAACAAGAAGCTTGGAAGAACGTAATGTAAGAGTATTTTACTGTTGACAGACGTCGAAGGAATAGTCACCCGAATCGTGGAAGGGGGCCGTTCGTGCCTTGCCGCACAAAGTAGCATCACAGCAATTCGTGTCGCAGTTTCCTGCGTTGCGATTTCGCATCGCCACATCGCGTCGATTCGCAGTTCTGTATACAAGCTCGTAAGTTAAGTTCAAGCGCGTACTCTCGTGATAAACACTCCTTGGGTAGGCTTGTGCGCGCTTGGACAGTAAGTACGCTCACAAACCACAGAATGGTCCGTGGTACGGTACAGAGACTGCTCTCGGAGCGCTCCGTATTGTAAATCGCACTGCTGTACTAGTTGACATTGACAGTGTTGCAGTGGACGTAGGACCACCTGAAAGCTGGGGATACACATGCCAGTAAATCGGGAAAGTAGCTGGCATAAAAGTTATTATGTACGTACGTGTAACTGGAACACTGCGGATACATTTGCAGGTAATACTGGTATGTAAGGTTGTGCCCTTTCATGCCAGTATTCCCATCGCGTATACATAGGACAGTCGAGTCACTGGTACCTATTTTTGCTAGAAACAAAAAACGTGCACCTACGACTACGAGTCAGCTACTGGTTCCTTTATGGTCTATTACTTTACTCTTTGGCTACTGGTATGCCCGTAGCTGCCGCGTCTGTTCACACCAGTGCCAGTTTGGCAACCTCCCGCGTTCCCTCCCTCAACGGGCCTGCAAGTAAATCAAATTTGCTAGCTTCTTGTATGCCAGTTAGCGTATACACATGACAGTAGCTGGCTCGTGCAAAGAGCTGGTGTGCAAGCTACGGGCATGTGTATCCTCGGCTTGATGCAGGTTATATTACCGCAGCGAAGACATGTACGATAAGAATTGTTCCGTTTGCACCGCGTTCCCGTTAGCCCGCGCTTCATAGGCCCGCGCTCCTTAGAACCGCGCTCACCATAGCACCGCGCTTCTTGTCCCCGCGGCTTCTTATCCTCGCGCCTCATATCAGTGGGCATCTTATCCGTGAGCCCTTTGAAGTCGGGGCTTGCTTTTCCTCGCGGAGTACATTCAGACTCAATAATTATAATGTTTTTATGTGAGGTAAGATGGGACGGTAGACATTTTCAGATAAGTTTCTGACCATAAAGTACCAGGAGCTCATAACACGATAAGCTGTGGAAGTGATAATTTTACTAAGAAAAGCTTTTTATTCCAACCAGTAACCTCTTGGCCGGCTATGTTCTCCTGGTATTTCGTGTCGAGTACTCTACATCAAAGGAATCCGCAAAAAGTTCACCAAAATTTATCAGAACTACCAGGGCAATATAAGTCGTAAGGAGTAAACCGGTGAGCCCTTTGAAATTGGGGGCTTGCTTTGAGGTAAGATGGTGGATGGTAGAAGTTTCTGAGCGTAAGGTACCAGGAGAATATAACTTTGTAAGCTATGCATATGATAATTTTACAACAGTATAAAGACCTACTTTCGTACAGTAGTCCTACGCCTTTGATCTCGCGGTAAATGCCTATAAGTGACACAAAAATGTAGGAAGGCAAGGGTTGTGCATAAGTAGACAAACATTGAGATTTCTTATTCCTTTTGTGTCGCAAATAAATAAATTCTTGTTTTGTTCTTGTTCTTCTTCTCGTTCTTGCTCTCGTTCTTGTTCGTGCTTAGGATCCACTTAATCATCAAAAGGTACTAAATTACCTACCTATCATTATATTAGGTAGGTACCAAAAAAAGATTCCAACGAATTGTGAACCTCCTCCTTTTTGAAGTCGATTAATGAAGTCGGCTTAATATGTAAAATCATAATAAAAGCAAAAGGTCTTTAAAGAAATGACACGTAGATGGCATCAGAACTACCAGGGCAGTATAAATCATAAGGAGATATTTCCTCAAATATAGGGACTTGTCAAACAATACACAGCCATTTTCATGGAAATCACAAATTAAAAGAATAATTAGTAATTGATGCAAATCAAAATCCTTGTCCAGACGCATTCGTTGAACGACTGTATAGATATTTATGCTGTGATTTTATTAAGAAAAGCTTTTTATTCCAACCAGTAGCCTGATCAACTATGTTCTCCTGGTATTTCATGTCTCTGTACTCTACATCAAGGGTATGCGCAAGAATACCGAAATTTATCTAAACTACCTGGGCAATACAAGTCGCAAGGAGTAACGGTGAGCCCTTTGAAAGTTGGGGTTTCCTTTTTGAGGATGGAGGTTGGTAAATTTCTGACCATAAAGCACCAGGAGATTATAACTTGATAGGCTATGAAAACGATAATTTTTAAGCTATTGCATAGCTTCTATCGAGGGCCTTGAGCGCGGGGACCGAATTCAGAAATTCCGTAACGAAAAAAAACCTCACGCTCCCCACTCCGACGGGCACGGAGGTGTGGCTTGAAGGCCGTGCATTGTCTAACGTCGTTTCTTTTCGGCAGTCTTCGACACGGTGTTTGTGTGCGTGCAACTAGACGTATTTTTATTTAATAAAAGAAAAAAAATTGTTTTCTTATCGGTCACCACGCTCAAAAAGTGTAACTTGAATTAATATCAAAGAAAAAGAAATACTGCATAAATAAAATAAATAAATAATTATAATTGCATAAGTTGATACAAAATGCTATGCAATAGCTTTACCGCGGCAGTCCCCGAGTGCCACACGTCTTTTTTTCTACAGTTTAGGGCCTGCGCACTTTGGCGGACAGGACGGCAGAAAATTAATTTATGAATTGTTAAAATAATTATCCAATCGAAAAAACTATATATTTTCACTGCTCGGTGATCGGCCTCGGAGCACGCTGAAGAATACAGCGGCGGGAGGCGCCGCTATGCACCGGTATGTGCCGGCATGCGGCTGGATGCCAGGCCACGCGGCGAACTGGGGCCGCTCGCCTCATCATCAAACATTGATATTAGCACTAAACCCACAATCCACAATCATGAAACGAAACCCACAACACACTCTTTCAAAAGCAACTGTTCGACTGCGTAGTCTTTAGTGAATAAATAAATCAAATCCCGGCGAGCGGTGGCTACTCGGTGGATACCGCGGCATACCGCCGAATGCTCCGGCAAGCTGGCAGACACTCGCGGAATCGCAATGCATTTTACTTGACAGTGTGCGCTGGCGGATAGAATCCGCCTCTCCCGGCGTCCGACATCATTCCAAACCTATTCATTCTCCTGGTTAGCTATGTTCTCCTGGTATTTGATGTCGAGTACATCTTCATCAAGGGAACGCGCAAAAAGACAGCGTGAAACCGACGTAAAGAGTAAATTAATCAGAACTACCAGGGCAGTATAAATTGTAAGGAGATATTTTATCATAGAGGCTTGTCAAACAATACACAACCATGTACAAAACCACACACACATGCATGCAGTTTATCAAACTTAGTATTGTCTAATTTCGGATCATAAAGCATAAAGGTTCGTTTTATAATCGGATTATAAAACGAACCTTTATGCTTTTGGTTTGGACTGTTGTTGTTATGACCGTTGGTAACATTGAGTTCTAAAAGTTATATTTAGACAGACCATAGCAACAATAAACAAATCGACGATGCATCAGCCTCTGACACCAGTCATAGGTTGTGATCTAAAGTACTAGGCAATCAGAAAACAGCAAATAGACAACTGATTTCAGTTTCTAATGTACCTATGTAATGTCAGAGCAAAGAGGACAATACCATGATTAAAGAGGTACTATAGATAAATGGATTACATACTGCTTAAACCTATTGAACATCTTCGCGTACCATCAGACGATGTGTGGTCAAAAATGTCTATCACTGATCACATCACATCATCACAAATATTATTACAAATGCGAACATTTGTGTGTGTGAGAGAGAGAGAGTACGTTTGTTCCTACTCTGTCAAGTCTAAACGGATTTGGATGAAACTTGGGCTTGCATTTTGAAGTAGGGTGGAACATTTTTTTTTTTTAATAATAAATAGGCTTACGTTTTCTTATTTTTTAGATAAGTTTCTGACCATAAAGTACCAGGAGATTAACTCGATAGGCTATGAAAATGGAAAATTTTACTAGGAAAACCATTTTATTCCAACCAGTAGCCTCCTGGTCAGCTATGTTACCTACATAAGCTAGCATAAGACACAGAGATCTTACATTTTGAACCAGTAGGTAGGTTTAATTATATACTGGTCTGAATCCCATCATAATCATCATTCGCCCTTAGCAGTCTACTGCTAGACATAGGCCTCCCCTAATGAGCGCGATTGCGCCCTGTACTGACCTCGACGCATACAGCTTCTACCAGCAACCTTACGCAGATCGTCACTCCACCTGACCGGAAGGGCGGCTACACTACGTTCACCGAAATGCGGTCTGCGCTCGAGAACTCGTTTACCCCAACGGTCATCGGTTCTTCGGCAGATGGCAGCCTACCACTTCAGCTTACTAAATTCACTTCACTTCACTTCACTTCTTGGTTTATGGCTTTTGTGTCATTATGTCACAATTCTGCCAGTGTCTGTATCATGCTAGTGTCATAAACCTTTACGGAGACCGTTAAACTAATAATATGGTCGGTGTTTTATTGGGAGAATCGACCAAAACAATTACTAAATTCTCTAATCTGCATATTTTAAAAGTAACCGGAAGTACCAGGATAGCATAAGTCACGTTACTAGTATAAATAACACAAAAAAGTTTCTATGCAACAAACTCTTAGGCATAAATTAGGGAAGAGTTTGGCTAAGCGTATTTGGCAAAAATAAACTTCAAAAAGCCAAATTTGCACTAATTTAGACCATAATGTCGCTTGAAAAGTGTTTAAAGTCGGCGCAATTGACAGCGTGCGCCACGTTTTGGTGCAGACACTTTTCCGCATTTGAGGCTCTAGTAATTTTCTCGATGGCTGTGGATTATTTCAATAAATACAAGAAAGTATTTAATTCAGAAGTACCAGGGTAGCATAGAAACAAGAAGGTTTCACCTCATGAGTTCATTTAAAGTGCCGACAATTGAGGCTTCTTAGAGCAAAGAGGATATAAACAATATTAATTTCATGCTAATCCAGATGGAGCGATTTATGATATATTTATATTTATTTACGCGACGCCCTGTTTTTTTATTAAGAACTAGCTTCTGTCCGCTACTTCGATTGCTTAGTAAATTGATAAACAGCCTATGATACAATCTATGTATTTTCCAAGTTTCATCCAAATCCGTTTAGACGTTACAGAGTAGGAACAAACACGCTTCAAACACACTAATTCGCATTTATAATATTATTTGTAATGAGGTGATGTGATTGGCTTGCGTTTGACCACATCTCGTCTGATGGTAAGCGAAGATGTTCCTAATAACAGAAAAAAGTTTCTATGCAAACTCTTTGGTTAAATTAGCTATATGGACTATGTAATGCAATACCTCTTTAATCGTGGTCTTGTCCTCTTGACGTTATTTTTTGCTCTGACATTATAAAATCGGAAACAGTTACCATTTTTACCTCCTGCTGTATTCTGATTGCCTAGTACTTTTAGATTAATACTCAATACTCAATACTCAATCATTTATTGCGTTCCATAATGTAAATATACAGGTGTTAACAAATTTTCATTGCGATCATTACAGACCCTGTTGGGCACAACAATAGTAAATAGGAGAGAGGAGGACGTCATAGTTATAGTCACATGATAGTATTACATTTAAATAGATAAATTAAAGAGTAGTATGTTATTGGGAGTTCTAGACCACCAGCGGTTTAGCCGTCAGAACACCTTCGTTCGCTTCACTCACTCCGTTCGCTACGCTCACTACGGTTTGTTCTGCCGGCTAAACCGCCGGTGTTCTAGAACTCCCAATAACTGAGGAGAAGTTTATGGTGTGCTGGATCTTACAACCGGCGCCGGAAGAAGTTGCTCATGGTTTAGTTCGTTACAAAAATGGGTACCTAGGTATAACGTTCAAAAGATAAAACAAAATTAATGTTAGGTACCCTAACTCATCTCAACTCAAATTAAGTATGTAGGTACTTAAATGGTAATTCATTTGATAAAGTGAC
Organism: Horisme vitalbata; assembly: GCA_951804965.1. Classification (NCBI taxonomy): domain Eukaryota; kingdom Metazoa; phylum Arthropoda; class Insecta; order Lepidoptera; family Geometridae; genus Horisme; species Horisme vitalbata. Next base: position 3,342,854 of record OX638096.1, read on the forward strand.
CATTCTTCGACTGCTACTCTTACAATGAAGTTCGTTAAACAGCCAGTATCGTTGCAGTTTGAGAACATTAGTATTGATTCTGAGCCCTGCAGTTATCGACATGGGAAACTTTTACCTAATACAATACGTTGTTTGATTTGTGGTCCATCAAATTGTGGAAAAACTAATTTAGTGATTGGTCTACTCCTGCATGAAAACGGTTTAAACTTTCGAAATGTGTATGTGTATTCAAAAACTCTTCACCAACCTAAGTACATATTTTTGGAACAGGTTTTAAGAAAGGTTCCAGGTGTTACATTTTCTAAATATCATGAGAATGAAAAAGTTCTGTCTCCAAATGCAGCTAAATGTAATTCAGTTATGATATTCGATGACGTAGCATGTGAAAATCAAAATAGCATTCGCGATTATTTTGCAATGGGTAGACATAAGTACATAGATTGTTTCTATTTAAATCAGACCTACAGTAAAATACCTAAACAGCTAGTAAGGGATAATGCAAATTTAATAGTTCTATTTAAACAAGATGAAATCAATATGAAACATATTTATGATGAACACGTAAACACAGATATGACATGGCAAGAATTTAGAAATATGTGTTCAAATGTTTGGAAGCAACCTTATAGTTATTTGGTAATAAACAAAGATTGTGAAAAAAATAAGGGTTGTTATCGTAAAACATTCGATACTTATATTGTGTTTGATTAGTCGATTATACAAGGTGATCATATTTCATCAGTAAATAGATACTCACATTTTGTTCATTTGAGTCATACTTCGTTCAAACATCGTGAAGGTGTGTCGTGGGTAGATAAAATTGTCTAAAGCTTTAAAATGGCAAACAGTGTGTCTTATATTAATAGAGCATATTATTTATCTATGACTACAGAAAAGAGTCGCAGAGATTCCTTCCGTAGCTGGCCAATAGGTTTAACGCAAAAGCCGCATGACCTTGTGGAAGCTGGATTTTTTTACACAAAAGAAGGTGATAGAGTAATTTGTTATCACTGCGATTTAAGGCTACAAGACTGGTCTCCTGGAGATGACCCTTGGGAAATGCATGCGCGTTTTGGTGATTACTGTGATCATGTTAAATTATTGAAAGGACAAGAGTATATTGACAAAATTCAAAATGAGGAGGAAACAGTTGCAGCTAAAGGTGAACATCAAAATACAGATGATAAAAAATGTGATGAACCTGAAATAAATATCCAAAAAAATATATCAACTGTCTGCAAAATTTGTTTAGAGGAACAGATAAACACGTGTTTTATACCGTGTGGTCATGCTGTGGCTTGCGCAAAGTGTGCTCTTTCGTTACACAAGATTGAATGTCCTATTTGTAGAAAAAAATATATGGATTTGATTCGTATATATTTTTAATTACCTACTATAAATATTAGAACTATAAGTAAAATGTAACCATTCATGTAACATAGCTCGAAGTGCTGGTTGTTCAACTTAATTAAAGAAATAAATTATAATGGAAAAAATGTTAAAGAGACAAATTGTAACTGCAACAGAAGCAGTTAAAAAGAAGGTGCGAAAGATGCGCGACATAGAAGTAGAAAAAAATAATATAATAGAATCTGTTTTGAAACCTATAACCAATCCTCTCAATGAAATGGTTAATAAAAATAAAAATTTGGAAGAGATGAAAACGAAAGATATGTTTGAAGCATCAAGTCCATTGGATACAGATAAAACACTTATTAAGAGAGTTTCTACTGTTGGTTTTCAAGATTTTAGCCCTGCAGATAAATATTCGAATGATTCGGATTGTACAAATGAATCAGAAGGTAATGAAGAAAGAAATGATGAATCATTTAAAACTGTCGATTCAGAGTCAAGTAATAAAAGCTTCGACATTTCTTCCTGGTCTCTGTCCTCTGAAGCTGTAGGTGATGTTCCTTTTGGCGTGAGAAATGAACGTGGTAAACTGATGATGGGATCAGCACGTGTATTGGTTTCTGATGAATTTATTCAAATTGGTTCAAACAAGTATAAAAAGACACTTGGTTTAAGCGAGCTGCTATTCAAGAGAGTGCCTGAATTATCAACAATAACTGACGAAGATTTGAGACATTATAAGATGATGCTACTAGAATCAAATGTTCATCGACGTGATTATGATCCAAATAAACCAATCAGAAGCAACAGGGGGCGAAAATATTTAAACATTATAAAACCACTATTTAAGCTACGCAAGGTTTCAGCAAGTACTGATGGTAGTCAGCCTGACACACACGAAGGACAAGGGTTGCCAATTTTGAAAAAATGGAAGAAAAATGTGGATTATGTATACTGGGACGATCCTAATGAATTAATTGATCGATTAAAGTTATTAATTGCTTCTCGAGATGCTGGTAATACTGGATTGGATAATGAAATAATATCTATTATAGAAGAGTTGCGCGAAAGTGGTATTATTGATAATAAATAAGATACACTTTAAAAAATTCTTTCATTTGAACTTAATCCTTGATACCTGTCAGTTCACTCTTATTGCCATGGATAAATTCGGTCATCATATTCATAAACGATTACGGTTTCCAGATGTATTAGAAATTCTTGAAAAAACAATAACGAATGGAAATAAAGAAGAAATCGATTTACAATTTAAGAGATTAACAGGTGTATCAAAACCTCTAAAAGCAAACGATGCTGTTAATAAAGAATATGTTGATCAAAAATTTGATTTGTTTGCAAGCAAGGAAGAAGTTTACAATTTAATAAATGCTATAAAATCAGACATTCAAAAATATATTCAACAGTCTAAGGAAGACAGCACAAAAGCCGTTAGACAAAATCGTTAAAATTTCTCCAAAAAAATGAGTAAAGCACAAGTTGTAAATGAAATTCATAGTGCAGCTCGAAGAAACTTTTGTCGTCGATCTGTAGTATTGAAAGGGATCGATGACTTATGGCAAGCAGATCTTATTGATTTACAAAATTTAAAAAAATACAATAAAGGCTATAAGTTTATATTAGTAGTATTAGATTGTTTCTCAAAATTTACATGGACGATTCCAGTTAAGACTAAGACCAAGTCAGAGATAGCAAATGCATTTAAAAACATCTTAGACAAAACTCATCGTACGCCTCTAAACTTGCAAACGGATATGGGTACAGAGTTTTATAATGATGAATTTAATAAAATAATGATTTCGCATAAAATAAATCATTATTCTACATACTCCATTAAAAAAGCTTCAATAGTTGAACGGTTAATACGAACTCTAAAAAATAAATTGTATAAATATTTTAGTTTAAGTGGAAGTTACAAATGGATTGGAGAGCCTTTAGAAAAAGTTGCAGCTACATACAACAATACAAGACACCGGATTACAAAACATAAACCAAATGATGTTAACCAGTCAAATAAGAGTACAGTGTTGAGTAATATATTAAAATCGCAAATGAAAACTAATATATCAAAGAAAAATAAATTTATTGTTGGAGATTTTGTGCGCATAAGTAAATATAAAGCTTGCTTTCAAAAAGGTTATACGCCAAACTGGTCCACTGAATTATTTAAAATCAAAACAATAAATCCTTCAAAGCCATTTACATATGTTATTGAAGATTTGCATAGACAACCGATATTGGGAACTTTTTATGAACAAGAACTTAAGAAAACAAACTGTCCTAATATTTATCTAATAGAAAAAGTTTTAAGAACGAAAGGCAGCAAACTTCTTGTTAAATGGTTAGGTCTCCCTGATAGTGAAAATAGTTGGATTGAAAAACGTTCACTTTTATGATTTGTACAATTGTTAAGAATTTATATAAAAATAATAATAATGGCTGAAAATTAGCCATTACTAAACCAGCAATGAGCGGTGGAGGACTACTCAACAGTGTTATAAATAAGCTCCCGTTTGAACTGCATTTACCTGGATATAATTATTGTGGACCTGGTACGAGATTGAAAGAACGTTTGATAAGAGGTGATCAAGGCATCAACCCGTTGGATAACGCATGTATGCAGCACGATATCGCATATAGTAATTCAAATAATTTAGAAGAGCGTCATAAAGCTGATTTAGAATTGTTAAACATGGCAAAGCAACGAATGAAATCTAAGAATGTTGGGAAAGGGGAAAAATTAGCATGCTGGTTAGTGAAAAAAGTAATGAAAACCAAAGTGAAGCATGGTGCTGGAACGAAATCATTTAAATCTATTGTTTCAACAATACGCAACCATTTGAAGAAACTGAAACCATCAAATAACTCTAAAGCTATTCGATTAGCGTACTCAGCTGCGAAAAAAATTCTAAAATATAACAAAGGAGTTCGTCTGCCTCGTATCATACCTTTACCAAAAACAGGTGGGGTCCTACCACTAATACCAATATTTGCTGGACTTTCTGCACTCGGCGCATTGGCTGGAGGAGCTGCAGGTATAACAAAGGCTGTAAATGATCACAAATCTGCCAAAAAGAACTTTGAAGAAGCTCAAAGGCATAATAAAGTTATGGAATCTATTGCTTTGGGTAAAGGCTTATATATTAAACCTTATAAGAAAGGTAACGGTTTATTTGTTAATAGTTCAAAAAACTAATGAAAAGGTTACCCAATCGTGCTCTAACTAATATAGAACTATTAGAATACGCTAGTGAATACATACCCTATTTCAGAGGTGTTTATATGAGGGACGAATTACCCAATAAACCAAAAGAAATTGAATGTGCTATTGTTAATTTAGATAGTTCAAAGAATGAAGGGACACACTGGGTAGCCTTTGCAAAATACTTTGATTATTGTGAGTATTTTGATAGTTTTGGAGATTTAAAGCCTCCCTCTGAAGTGGTGAAATACTTAAAATATGATATAACATACAACTATTATAGTTACCAACGTTTTAATACGTCAAATTGTGGTCATCTTTGTCTTAAGTTCCTCCATCAATTTTGGAACAAATTGTTAAAATAATATAGATTAGCCTGTCAAATGTATGTGATAAATTAAATATATATATATTCAGAAAATACATTTATTTGCTTCATTCTTACAATGTCTTTCACACTGTCTATAACCGGTAATAAATCAACTTTATCAACAAACTATTACCCTACTTTACAATTTGATGGTGGTTATGAATGCGCTCTATTACATTTGTCAACGTTTAATTCAATTCCTAACATCGATAGTAGAAATAATAAATTTTATTATGGTGAGAACGAAATCCTAGAAATACCAGAAGGAGCTTATGAACTGCAAGATATTTCAGATTTTATACGAGCAAGTGTAAACAAAGGAATAACTTTTAATTTATTTTGTAACAACAATACGTTGAAAACTTTTATATACTGTTCCAAGGACATTCATTTTGAAAAGGACAATTCACTTGGAAGTTTACTCGGATTTGGTAAACAAACCTTAAAAGCTAATATATTACACGAGTCTCAGCTTCCTGTTAACATTCTATCAACAACTGTGGTGAGAGTCGAATGTGATATAGTGAGCGGATCGTATATTAATGGAAAATCAAGTCACATAATTCATGAATTTGCACCGAACGTACCACCAGGATATCGAATTATTGAAATACCTAGAAACATCATCTACTTTCCTGTCAATCAAACTAATGTCAGCTGTATTAACATCAGATTATTAGATATAAATAATAATTTGATTAATTTACGTGGCGAAGAAGTCCAATTATATTTACATATTCAGAAAACATGATTGACTATAATAAATACGGTAATACGAAAGCAAAACACATCAGTGCTAATCCAACAATCCATAAGCGAACAACTCGGAAGAGAAAAAATAAAACAAAACACGTCGGAGCTAATCTATCAATCTATAAAGGAATAACTAAGAAGAAAAAAAATAAAACCAAGCACACTAGTTCCAATCCAAAAACCTGTAAAGGAACCAATAAATCAAGAAAAAACAAAATAACTAAAGAAAATAAAAGATTTCTTAAATTAATCGGACTACTAAAATGAATATTTTGGATATATCAAGTTTACCAGCATACGATAATACTATAGATGGTATAGAATATCATTCATATAAACCATATGTAACTAGTTTCAACAGGAATGATGAAATTCGTATACCTATCAATCAACAAGATTTATACTTACTACCTTCAGCAAGTACTATTTATATAGAAGGAACAGTAAACATTATTAAAAAGGATACGAAACAAAAAGTTACAAACGTAGAATTTACAAACAATCCAATACTATTTCTTTTCCAAGATATAAGATATGAATTAAATGGAGTGGAAATAGATAGAATCAAAAATGCTGGCTTGACGACAACTATAAAAGGTCTTTTATCTTTTACCGAAAACATGAGTAAAACATCAAAAGCTTGGGGTTGGGATGTTAATGGAACAAAAACAACTCATGGAGGTAGTTTCTCGGCTTCAATCCCGCTCAGTAATATTTTAGGTTTTGCTGAAGACTATAAAAAAATTATTATTAACTGTAAACATGAATTGATTCTTCTACGCAGTAATACAGATTTAAATTCTTTAAAAATTCCATCCACTGATGCTCTAGAAGACATAGTAATAAATAAATTAGTTTGGCGCGTTCCACATGTAAAAGTGTCTGACAAGGAAAAAATTAATTTACTAAAGATCTTAGAAAAAGATCGTCCTATACATTTTGCGTTCCGAAATTGGGATTTATATGAGTATCCATTATTACCACAAACTACTAAACATACGTGGTCAATAAAAACCGCGTCACAAATTGAAAAACCTAGATATGTCATCGTAGGTCTACAAACAAATAGAAAAAACTCAGCAGAGAACGATATGTCTCGTTTTGATCATTGCAATTTAAGAGATGTAAAAGTTTATCTCAATTCAACATATTTTCCTTATGAAAATCTGAATACAAATTTTAATGATTCAAAAATGGCTCTGATATATGAACAGTATATTCAATTTCAACAGTCTTATTATGGACGCAGAAGTGAGCCGTTGTTGAACGCTTCCGATTTTAAAGACAAGGCACCGCTTTTTGTGATTGATTGCTCTAGACAAAGCGAAAATCTTAAAAGCGGTCCTGTAGTAAGCGTGCGCGTGGAGCTGGAGTGCAATTCAGAGATACCTGATCAAACAGCGGCATATTGCCTCATTTTAAATGATTGTCTGATTGAATACAGACCACTGAGCAACTTGGTGAAGAAAATATCATGAACGACATCGTAATTGTAGATCTACAAGGATTCAAGGATATAAATAATGGATTTATTATTAAAGAATTTGCTTGTTTAATAAATGGATATACACAGACGTTTCTTGTCAAGCCTCCTTACCCATACAACAACTTAACAAAAGAAGAAAAGAAGCAAGTGAGGTGGTTAGAAAAAAATCGTGGAATTTTTTGGAGTGAAGGATTTATTGATTATCAAGAATTTAAACGTACTATTATACCTTATTTAAATAATAAAAAAATTGTTGTTAAGGGCACTGAGAAAGTAAAATGGACTCAAGAGTTATGTAAAACCTGTCTTATAATAGATGTGGGTGAAAATGGATGTCCTAATCTTTTGAAACTTCATAATGACTATGAAAAAGCAAATACTAGTATTAACTGTGTACATCATACCAAAAAGTGCGCATTGAAAAATGTGCTATGCATAAAAAAATGGTGCGATGATAACAATGTTAATAAGTTATTGTCTAATCTAAATATAATTAATTGAATATAATTATTACTGTACTTTACCTACTAATTAAGTAACCTATGTACCTAGACATATTTTTTTTAAATAAATAGATTTACCTACCTACTTGTATTTTATTTAACATAGAAATAAAAAACTTGCTTATTTTAGATAATTTTATTTAATAAAACTTATAATTATTTACTTTATATGAACAACTTTTAACATTCTAATAGATATAATTACATAAAACTTATCAAACTAAGAATAAATGATAACTTAGAAATTTAATTTACAATTTACCTTTATAATTTAGGAATCACACAAATTTTCTGATATATTTTTGATCACTCTTTCCGTTTGGTCCATAATACTATCCACCATATCTTTCACTACGTATTGAGCCGATATAACCTCATTTTCACTTTCACTGCAGTTATTATTATCACTTAATTCGAATATTTTTATTTGTATCAATCGCTTCCCTCTGCATCCATCGCGTCGTAAAACAAACGAAGGTGGAGGCTGCGAGCTGCGGCGACGCTTTTCTACATCAGATAATTTTTTCGCTTTCCTCTTTGTACGTTTTGGAGTTTTCTTGAAATGTATGATGGGAAAATTTTCATCGTAGTCTTCCACTGGTTTTTGTGCGCAGTGGAATAGAAGGTCTTGCGTATTAATGCCAAATAGCCCATCTTGGTTTTCGGTATCGTTTCTGATTTCCAAATCCGTCATAATCTGAAAAAAAAAAGAAAAAAAAAACATTAAAAAAAAAATAAGTAAAACATAACGGAAAGCGAAGTTTAATTTAAAATGTTTATAAGATAATAAACTTACCGATATGCAACTCGCAAATAAACACTTCAAAGTGTGCTCTCGCTATCAAGCGTGGAAAGTGAATGAAATCATGTTATGACCTGTCGCCGCGCTGCGCCCGACGCCGTCGCGGTGCGGTAGGTACCTTCGTGCATTTTTGCTGCACTAGGCAAACTGATGTCAGTGTATGAGGTATCATCATCATCATCAGCCTATAGCAGCCTTTCGTCACTCCACCTGGCCGGAGAGAGTCCTACACTACGTTTGCCTCAACGGTTATTGTTATTATACATAGTTACTGATTCTCTGTGCTATGTCAACAACTTAAGTATGAGGTAGGTATATGTAGATGAAATAAAACACATATTTTTTTATATAGTTAAGTTTATAATATTTCTATCTTAAACACTACAACACACTGTAACTAACTGCACAATAAGTATTACAAAGCTTTAAATTTAAATTGTTTTTCTTACATAAAACTAAGTAGGCACTACAACTCATTATATAATATTCATTAAGTATGTACCGTAAACTCAAGTACTACAAATTTTATGTCATTTAATAAGTAAAAAACCCTAAATTCCGAGTATAGATACGTGTCCCCAAGCCCGGCTCGATTTTTTATCTTTTGAAATCAAACGTTTATCATCAGTGCTAGAGAGCGCAATTTTGTTTACTGAACGAGTGAATATTTCATGTTTTATACTTTTAAACAAAATATTCTTCCTACGTAGTATGTCTTCCTTTAGCAATGTTTGTTTATAGTCTGAAATATCGAGGTCACGCACGACACATGATTTTACTCCTTTAGCCTTTTTAATGACACCCTCAGTATTTTTAATACAGTACAGTTTAGAGCGTAATCCAACAAATTCACTAATAATTTTCCCACCCATCTCGTCTTTAAAAAGACCTGGTACTTTTTTATTAATTATTGGCAATCCATGATAATTGTCTGGAGGATAATTACTAGTGTCGAAATATTTCATAAAGTACCTTTTTATGTCTTGGTAAAATTGTTTAGTCTTAATATGATAAATAAAGCTATCTGTATCAGTATAACACATCTGCAGGCGGTCTCCATAGAATGGCTTAAAAACTGAATAATGAAAATCATACATATGTGCTTTTGATAATTCAAGTACTGTAAATCCTATATACAACGGTTTGTCTAAAACTATACGTTCAGGCTTCAATTGAATTGCAACTAAATTTTCTGTAAATATTGATGCACTATGAAAATTTGGACGAGCGATTAATTTTTCTGCATTATTTCGTTTTTTTGTTCTATTAGTCCGATCGTTCCATTGATTTATAAGTTGAACGTTGACTTTCTTTCGATTATTTTCTAGTGTTTTTCCGAAAACACTATTATTGAGCAACTTAAAGAAATCTTGTTCAAAAGTTGAGGTAGCTTTTTGACGCAAGCTTGTATTTAAATCAATATACTGCTTTAGGTAGGCGCTTTGTTGAAACGTAATTACGCGATGAATTTTTTTTAAGATTAAGCCGTGTTTAATGCATGTTTTTAAATGCACATAATGAATGACATACTGAAATTTATCATACAGATTGGGAAGGAGCTTCGAAGTTTTTCCACCAGGTGGAATTCCTTTTTCAGGGCAAAAGGGCAAGTCGTTATGATTACAATGTAATTGTTTTGGGTAAACTAAGTCTACTTCAAGTATGAACCCAAACTTGGCATCATCAGAAACATTGTTTATGTCCAATTCATCGATTTCGTTTTGATTGAGAAATCTAAAATTTGATAACGGTAATGTCTGACACATACTATATCCATAGAGATTGTTGCAATCTATATAGCCAATGTAAGATTGCGGCATTAACGGATCATATCCTTCAACAAATTCGTTGTTAGCTTGCGCGTGTCTTTTTGAAACCATAGAAATACCTCCACGAATTCCGGACTCGATCATATTTATAATCGCAAAGTCGTCTATGAGTTCCAATTCAATTCCAGTTTTATAAAGCATTGCGTCGAATGACAAACTCGGTGCAGTTACATAAAAAGCAGGATCCAAGTGATAATGATGTTTACAAGTTCTTCTAAAGTTTTCAAAGATATCTGTTAACAATAACACATCAGTTTTTAAATATAAGTCGGTGTATTGTCCCAAATTATTAATATTAAATTGCGTCCAAACCGATTGTGCATGTGTGTAGTCTTCATAAGAAATATGCTCATTGTTTAAAGAGCTATAAAAACTGTCTTTTTCGGGTAGAGACTGGTCATTGTAGCGTTCCCATGAATTCATATATTCGTAAGGATAAACGCCTTTACGTTTTAATAGAGCAAACTGTGTTTCATTTGGATAACATTGACGTAAGTGTTTAAACTCACATGCTTTCATAGTATTGGCTAATTTTTCTAAACTAGTTCCTAAAAATTTAAAAGAGTCTACAAAACGCAATTGAACAAATTCGCTTTTTGTGATTGGAATGAATTTAGTAAAAGAGATGTAATTTTCTTTCGTTTTAGGAATAATTTTAATAGAGCCTGGCGCTTCGCCTAACTTCTTGATGAATAAGTGACAGTCATATCCTGCCAAATTATGGAAAAAAATTGGAACAAATTTTGGTATTTTATACTTTAAATTACATAAACTATGAGCTGCCCCTCGGTAGTGACCTGTTATATGACAGTGATCTCTAACTTTATCTCCAAATAAAAAACTTTGACAAATGTGGCATTGAACTTCATTTTTATAATTAAAAGCATCAATTTCACTGAACTCTAAAGGCACATTTTGTGACAAAATAGTATGAATTTGCCGTGTGTCTCGGTAAAGAGAGGAGACAAATTTATCAACACAATCGAATCCGCGATATGTCACGTATTTATTATGAGAAGGATCAACAGAACATACAATATTGTAAGCGAATGCCACTGGTACATGTTTTTGTATGGTACATGTATGGACGCCTTCTCTTTCTAGCTCACTGTCGTCTACATCTACCAACATCGATTCAAAATCTGCATAAATTACAAAAGGCACGTCTTGTTTTCTATCAAAATTTTTAAATTTAATCACAGATCCATTTTCTGGTAACACGGTAACAATTCCATTGCAAGTGTGACGTTCAACATCATCAGCTGTAGAGAAAAACAGTAAGCACGAGTCACAAAAGAATAATTTCCGATTATGTCTTGTTATTTGACTTCTAACCAATCGCGACAAGTTTTTAATGAGACAATAATGTGATGTTAAGCCATTTTCTATGTACAGCAAATGTATAGTCTTTTTGTGTACAGTAGTCTCTGATTTGTAGAGTGGACCTATGATAGTTTTATTTTTTTCCAAGCCATAAATAATAAAACTGAGCTGTGGATTATTTTTTTCAAAAATATTTATGTCCGAGAATGTAACTGGAAATGACATGTTATCAATATTTAAAACCTCGCTGAAATGTGGGTACGATGTAACTCTTTCTGGATGGCTCTTAGCTGGATAAAGAGCAGCAACTACACTCCATAGAAAACAATATTCATCAGCGTTCCGAATATTTACACAAGCCTTTTTGTGTCTAATGTATCCCGGAAGTTCAATGAAAGTGGAGCCACCTAGCGGTTGATACTTATTCACGTTTACCTCTAAATGCAGGCAATTCAAAAAGCTCCATCCCGAATCCCGGTCTTGTAATTCATCAACTTTCGTTCGTAATGTGTCTACCATCGATAAAAACAAAGGCATGAAATCATAATTATTATAGACAACAATATTTTTCGTTCCGAATGATTTGATTTCTTCTTCATCATTTTTAAACAACAAAAACTTTGAAAAAAGTTCAAAATTTACTTTTATACAAATGTGTTTTTGCAAGCATTCGTCTATGACAAGTTTTATTTTATCACGAATTGAATTTAAAAATACGTCTATATTATTTTGATTTGTATCTTGTGCAGCTATTCTATAAGAAATAATGCGACATCGAAACGCCGAAGCTACTGTTTCAACGCCATCGATATGTGGCTGACTCGCATTGTTTTGTTTATGTTTATTACTACGTAAATGCCCTATCCATAATCGATTACAAACTGTTAGGTTACACACTTGACAGAATGGCATTTCGATTAATGAAGCTATCACTAAAATCCTTAATAACCTACCTACCTACAACTTGTTGTACAGATTTATTATTTATTCGATATAGGGTGTATCTGTCCAATGGAAAAAAAGTAGAGTTACGAGCTAAAAAAAAAAAAATACCTATTACGAAAAATCTACCAAACTACCTATTTAGTTAAAAAAATTAAAGTACCTACCTACCTATTTAGACTAAATACTTAAGTGCCTACCTATGATATTTATGAAAAAGGTGTAGCCTACTTTATGAAAAAAAGGTCTGCTATTTATTTAATTTAATGAAAAAAGTAGTAGACGTTCAGTAGGTATTACCTATATAATTAAATTTATTTAAAGGTAACCTTATTAGAATAAAAAGTGGGCTCAGTGCCTTTAAATTTTTTAAAAACAGTTGTTATAAAGTCTTGCAAAGCGTCCCACTCCGGACAGTCTTCACCTAGCCGGAGTTTTATTGATGTTAGAGCCTTCTTGTACCGTTCTTCTGGTCGGGTACTTTCGACGTCTCCGATGCGGTAGAATTTTAGGTCGCAGAAGAAGTCGCCTTCGCTGATGGTAACCGTGCGGCGCGACTGTCCATCGGAGACCCGAGACACGAACGAAGATGTTGTTACCGAGCTACCGCGGTCTTTGTTGTTGAACGAAGAGCTCGACTCTTCGGACCTCAAAATAGCAAAGATGTCTCTTTTGGGCTTCTTGGACCTGTCGACAACATAAACTAAATATTAAACTGTACATAAACCGTAAGAACCTATCCCTATATCACTCCGCCCGGTCGTTACTTGGATGGGTGACCGTTAAGTGACATTTCTATTTGAGCGCTTCTGTGTTTCGGAAGGCACGTTAAGATATTGGTCCCGGCTTTTCAGTCGTTAAGCCATGACGGAGGCCTTCGGGCGGCTTAATAACGCTGACACCAGAGTTGGTCACTTAGCTCATACGAAGAAGAAGAAGAAGAAGAAAACTCTATGTTGGGATGAGATTTAATTTTCTCAGAGTTAATTTAATTATTCTGAATATGTACCTACTTAATGTCATGTTAAGACTTGGGATTTATAAGTTAAGAGTAGGTACTGTAGGTAGCTGTTATTAGTTCTGGAATGCAGGATATTGCAAGTGTTTATGGCTCCAACATTATGATTGATTCACTCACCGATGGAATTCTTCCTGAGGTGATGGTGATGGCGGTGTATCCGACCGCGGCAGCACGGCAGCGACGGCGGCGGGACTGGCAGGCGCTATTTTACGTTTTTGCACCTTTGTTCTCGTAGCCGGTGACTTTTTGATGTGCTTCACAGGCACGGCGGCTACAGTTGATTCGCTTTCAGTATCGTAGTCAAACCTGAAAAAATAAAATTGAAGTTAGCCGTCAGAATTAAATTTTGCAAAGAACCAAACATTTCAGCTTGATTAAGAAACTTACGAACATTTTCTTTGATTGTTGTTGATAACAGCGCGATCAGTGAGACAGCACGACAGCGGTAGGCGTCGAGGGCGGGCGGAGCACAGGCGCAAGGGCAGAGATATGTCACGAAGATGCTCGGGCGGGCGGCGGAGGTTGTGACACTGGGCGGGCGGGCCTTAGTGAACGTAGCGAAGATTCCACAAAGAATGTGGTTATTTTCCAATTTTCCATCAATTTATACCACGTTAATCAAAGTGTCAGCAATAAATATTATAAATCAATCCAAATGAGTTATGTATAACACACATCAAACAAATTTGAGTCTTATTTTTAACTATGGGAAGGTTATTTAAAAAACAAAACAATTGTAATTATTACATTGAAATTTAGTTTTACGATTTTCAACCGTATTCAATACATGAAAATTGAATTTTCAATTTCAGCTTATAACATAATGTTATAGAGTACCCCAACGGTGTATACAAATTTTACTCTTATTTATAATACGAATAAAAGAACTATTACGTGTTCAGTAAACAGTTAACGTACTAACAAAAGTAACAATAACGTTGAACTTCTTTGAAATCTGATCAAAAGCAAGTAGCGCCGCGGTGATTATGAAATAAATGGATAAGTAGAATAATGATTAGGTATAATCTTCTATTATCTTAAAAAAAGTCATTAAGTAATGCATAGACATAATCATTTTAATAAAGTACCTAATAAAAAAGTTAATTAAAGTATTATATTGGTTACCAAAAAATTCAATTTTGTTTTTTTGGTAACCTTTGTGCTATTTAAGCTATGCGCTATTTTGGTAGGTAATTCCGTACGTTACTAACCCTCAAACTATTTTTCAAAAGTTAGACCTTTTAATGTCAATTTAAAGCACATCCATTTATTATGGATCTGAACTATTAACAGTGACTTAAAGACCATAACCTTCTAAAGCCTAATGTATTTTATTATAAGTAAATGTAAGAATTGATTTGTGCTTATTTCAATGTGAGAATCAAGAGCTTATTGTAGTTATATGCTATTGGTAGGTACCTATACTTGAGTAATTTAAACAGCCAACCTATTTAAGTTCCTGTGCAAAATAAACCGAAGTAAAAGAGTATTTAGGTATTTAGATACATATTATGAAAATAATCGTTGAAAGCATTGGTAATAATAAAGTACCTATGTCATCATCATAATACTTAGGTAGTTGTGGTAAGATGTTTTTATAGTAAAATGTCATGAAGCTGCAGTGGGTGATGGCCTTAATGTGCAAGCTTGCAGTTTTGTCACTGCGCTTTCCAGGAACTGTAATAGTAGCCAGCGCCTCAGGTGCCAAGCCGATGCGGCGGCCGACCGTGTGACCAGGCGAGTCCTGAGAACGTGTCCGAACTTGCACAACACGTGTTGTATAGTAAAAATTATTAACCAAGTAAATATCTTAATCATTACGCGGATATTAAAAGTGAACAAGTGATCTTAAACCAGTGAAAAAAGAAAGTAAGTACTTATCTATATAAGAAGACCAATTTAAAAAAAACTAACAAAATCCATGTAGGTCCTACCTACCTAAGTAGTTTTAATAAACTCTCAAAATTACATCGTTATTCTAGTTAAGATTGAATAAAATCTATTTCTCGATTATAAACATACTAATAAAGCAGTAAGTTTTGTTAACCTTCGAATGCAAAAAATAAACAGGTAGTAGGTATTTTACCGAGGAGTTTTTAAGCATATTACTATAAAAAAAAAATTTTACATTAATTTTACTGGCAAGTTATTTTTTAAATTTACAAATAAATACTTTTTTTACAGATTTGAAAAAACTGAAGAGGTGGCAGCATTACCTACCTACTTGAAAACGGACAGCAACTTCACCTACCTTTATTCACAGGTACCACTATTACTAAAATACTTCGTAGGTTTTCCACTAAGGTAGCTCTTACAAAAATAAGAAGAATTTCCTTTCACGCAGGAAATAAATACAATATTAACCATTTTAGCTTCATTAATCATAAAATTACTGCTTGCATTATTATTTTATCGTTAATAAATTGAGTTATTAATAATCTTATGTAGGAACGTACTTCATCATCATCATCACCACCATCAGCCTAATAGCAGTCCATTGCTGAAGGACATATGCTACTCATAATGAGCACCATTGCGTCCTGTTATCAGCTTGACGCATCCAGTTTCTACCAGCCTTTCGCATACTTACTTAATAAATTTGTTTTTATTTCAGGTTTTGGATCGAAGAAATTCCAGACGCTATCTAATAAATCATCGAGTCTCCAGTCCAGCATACTAACGATTTAATGTTAATATTATAGTTTAAGGTACTAGTTAGTGTATTAGTATAACATTAGGTATTGTAATTATAAAAAAATATTTACTAAAGAAACCTTCAGCTATTGCAGTTCAAATGATGAAACTGTTAATAACTGAAGGTTTATTATTTGTTTTTTTTTTCTTCCAGACAAAAAGTCGCATTTGGTATTAAATGCGCGGTAAAAAAATCGCATTTGGTATTTAATGCGTGGTAAAAAAGACGCATTTGGTTTTCAGTGCGCGGTAATAAAGACGCATTTGGTTTTCAGTGCGCGGTAATAAAGACGCATTTGGTTTTCAGTGCGCGGTAATAAAGACGCATTTGGTTTTCAGTGCGCGGTATAAAGTCGCATTTGGTAATTAATGCGCGGTAATAAAGACGCATTTGGTTTTCAGTGCGCGGTAATAAAGACGCATTTGGTTTTCAGTGCGCGGTATAAAGTCGCATTTGGTAATTAATGCGCGGTAAAAAGACGCATTTGATTTTCAATGCGCGGTAAAACAAAGTAAGTATTGGTATAATTGGTAAATAGCTTTAACTTATAAAAGTAGGGTTTAGTGTGAGGTAGCTCATGGGTTTCCCGCTGTATGTACTAGACAACACAATGGTGAGAGATAATCCTACCTCGGGCTCTCAGGGTGCTACTTACCACGGTTCACCCAACCGATGTGTTTGCCTTTTCACAAAACAAAGAGAGTTCGCTCTCTGGGATATTCTTGAGTTTCCTCAGCTGAACTATTAAAACTATGGTAAAAGCTAGGTAGACAGAGAGGTAATTCATGAATTTTCCCTTGTACGTGTTAGACATCACAATGGTGAGAGTTAATCCTACCTCGGGCTCTCAGGGTGCTTCTTACCAAGGTTCACCCAACCGATTTGTGTTTGCCTTCACAAAATAATGAGTTTGCTCTCTGGGATGTTCATGAATTTCTCAAGTTGTAGAAACATATATATCAACTTTATTTACTCTCCGAGTTTCTTGCCTGTTCTTTCCTCGGAAGAGAGTAGGTTCCGAACAGGTGGTAATTATTTAGTTAGTAAAAACTTTAAGCACCAAATCATTCATCAAGTGTAAGACATCACAAACGGTGAGAGATAATCCTACCATGGGCTCTCAGGGCGATACTTACCATGGTTCGTCCAGCCACTTTGTATTTGCTTTTACACATTACAGTCGGTGAGAGGTAATCCTACCTTGGGCTCTCAAGGTGCTACTTACCATGGTTCACCAAGCCGATTTGTATTCGCTTTTACATATCACAGCCGGTGAGAGTTAACCCTACCTTGGGCTCTCAGGGTGCTACTTACCATGGTTCACCCAACCGTTTGTGTTTTCATTCACAAATAAGTAGGGATAGAAATTATTAGAAAGAAAATTAGCTGTGCGCAATACTGGTTGAGAGTTAATCCTACCTTGGGCTCTCAAGGTGCTACTTACCATGGTTCACCAAGCCGATTTGTGTTCGCTTTTACATATCACAGCCGGTGAGAGTTAACCCTACCTTGGGCTCTCAGGGTGCTACTTACCATGGTTCACCCAACCGTTTGTGTTTTCATTCACAAATAAGTAGGTATACAAATTATTAGAAAGAAAATTAACTGTGCGCAATACTGGTTGAGAGTTAATCCTACCTTGGGCTCTCAAGGTGTTACTTACCAAGGTTCACCAAGCCGATTTGTAATTCACTTTTACATATCACAGCCGGTGAGAGTTAACCCTACCTTGGGCTCTCAGGGTGCTACTTACCATGGTTCACCCAACCGTTTGTGTTTTCATTCACAAATAAGTAGGTATACAAATTATTAGAAAGAAAATTAACTGTGCGCAATACTGGTTGAGAGTTAATCCTACCTTGGGCTCTCAAGGTGTTACTTATCAAGGTTCACCAAGCCGATTTGTATTCGCTTTTACATATCACAGCCGGTGAGAGTTAACCCTACCTTGGACTCTCAGGGTGCTACTTACCATGGTTCACCCAACCGTTTGTGTTTCATTCACAAATAAGTAGGTATACAAATTATTAGAAGGAAAATTAACTGTGCGCAATACTGGTTGAGAGTTAATCCTACCTTGGGCTCTCGAGGTGTTACTTACCAAGGTTCACCAAGCCAATTTGTATTCGCTTTTACATATCACAGCCGGTGAGAGTTAACCCTACCTTGGGCTCTCCGGGTGCTACTTACCATGGTTCACCCAACCGTTTGTGTTTGCCTTCACAAAGCAGTGAGATATATTTCCTACCAAGCTCTTTGAAAATATTAATCGCAGATAGTAGGAAATGACTGTTATAAAAAACGTCTGTTAGCGACCAAGCGATGTAAGATCCAGCAGACCATAAACTTCTTCTCAGTTATTGGGAGTTCTAGAACACCGGCGGTTTAGCCGGCAGAACAAACCGTAGTGAGCGTAGCGAACGGAGTGAGTGAAGCGAACGAAGGTGTTCTGACGGCTAAACCGCTGGTGGTCTAGAACTCCCAATAACATACTACTTTAAAGTCAATTTTTACTTAGTCAATATTTAGGTAGGTATATTACAATTCGTTAGTCAAATAGGTAGGTATTGTCGGCAGATTACTTTGGTCATATTATTAATATTGTTATTTTATAAGTAGATGCTTATCATTAGTAATTTTTGTTACTTAGAACTTGTCATTAAAATATTCCTTAACTGTGTAATAGCTTTTAGTAATAAGTAAATGTTTCAAGTTTTTTACAAATATTTTCTCATTACTCTCACGTTTTAAGACGTCGGGTAGTTTATTATATAATTTGATAGACATTACGTAAGGGCTAGATGAATGGAGCTTGAGTCTAGATGAAGGTAACATAAGTTTGGTTTTATAACGAAGAGAACGAGTACTGTAGGTTTCTTCCCGTGTCATATAGAAATGTTTGTACTTTTTAACAAATTTACAAATCTCCAGAATATAGATGCTAGGCAGGGTAAGTATCTTATGTTTTTGGAAATGGGGTTTACAACTCTCAGTTTGTTCTATGTTGGCAATTATACGTATAAGTTTTTTTTGTAGGGTGAAAATTGTTGATGCCTCTGTACTGTTACCCCATAAGATAACAGAATACGATAAGTAACTATGGGCAAAGGCGTAATAAATAGCGAGGGAACTTTTTAGATCAGTAGTTTTCTTAATCTCACGGAGTGCGTATGTCAAGCTGGATAGTTTAGATTTTATTTTTTGAGTGTGTGGTTCCCAATTCAAGTGTGTGTCTATTGTTAAGCCTAACAAAGTGAATTCATTTACGGTTTCTAATGGTGTATCTCTGAAGGTGTAATTAATTTTTAATGAAGATTTTTGGTAAGGGTGGAATGTTATTATCTTTGTTTTTAAGAAATTTATTTCAAG
This sequence comes from Horisme vitalbata, assembly GCA_951804965.1. Lineage (NCBI taxonomy): Eukaryota > Metazoa > Arthropoda > Insecta > Lepidoptera > Geometridae > Horisme > Horisme vitalbata. The sequence goes on from OX638096.1 coordinate 3,362,520, forward strand.
ATTGTGTTCGTCCATCCATTTAGTAGTTTTTTCTAAAATATAATCTAGTTTCTCGGTTATATTTTCATTGTTATAGCACGAGGTAAGTAGTGATACATCGTCGGCGAAAAGAACACACGGCTCGTCCATTATTTTGGGAAGGTCATTAATGTATATCAAAAATAGAAGACATCCAATAACACTTCCTTGTGGAATTGATGCATTTATTATTTTCATATCTGAGCGCACATTTGTTATCTCACAGTTGTTATAGTTGTAGTGTTCAATCTCGACGCATTGTTCTCTGTCTCGCAGGTAAGATTCGAACCACTTGTGAGCGATTCCGCGAATTCCTATCCCGTAAAGTTTGTTAAGAAGTATTTTATATTGTATTTTATCATACGCTTTGCTCATGTCAAGTAGTATGCCTCAGTGACCGAGTGACGCTCGAGTTGATTTGACGTGTCCAGTGCATTATTACGCGCGCGCTCCGTGGCAGAGCGGGTAGTTGTTTACACGAACGGGCCGGTCCTAGCGGACTGGGCCGATTAAGTACCTACTTTACGATGAATAAAGAAGACTTACTTTGTAATGAGACCGAGGAAGAACTAATAAATGAGGAAAATATTATAGTTGAAAGTGAAATAGAAATTATGGATGCCCAATGTATGGAAACCACAGAGAGTAGACAGAGCAAAAGAACTAGGGAAGAGACCGAAGACGAACATTGGAATGAAGTTAGAAGCAGGAAAGATAGACTTCGAGATATCCGGGATATTATTGAAATAAGCATAACCTCAAACGAAAAGCTTCCGAAACAATTTGCCCTGGCCAAATTATTAAAAAATCAAAATATCGCTAATATTACGCGAGTGAAGTATATAAATCCATACAAAATTATTGTTGAAGTGAAAGGAGAAAAAAGTGTCGAGCTATTAACTCAATGTGACCATTTACTAAGCTTAGGATGGAGATTTCAACGACCTTTAGAAGTAGGTTTATCATATGGAGTAATAAAAAACATCGAGTTGGACCTATCAGAACAAGAGCTACTGGAATCTATCACTAGTTCGGAGCAGGTGGCTAATGTGAAAAGACTTAAACGCCGAAATACCGAAGGAGATGTTGGCTGGATAGAAAGTGAATCCGTGCGAATAGGATTTAAAGGCCCGACACTACCCACTTATCTACACATATATGACATGCAGGTTAAAGTAGAACCGTACCTATTCCCCGTCACACAATGCTCGAGATGCTGGCGCTTTGGCCATACTATCAAGATGTGCCCCTCTAGAAGAATATACTGTCCCAAATGTGGTGGCAAACATGAGAATTGTGATACAGAAACGTATAAATGCATAAACTGCGCGAATGATCATATAGCTCTAAATAGAAAATGTCCAGAATACTTAAAGGAAAAGAAGGTACGGGAAATTATGGCAGAATCCAATGTTTCATATAGGAAAGCTAACAATGTACAATCCAGCTCAAATACAATATCTTGAAAAAACTCGATCACCTGTAAGAGATAGCTCAAATCCACGAGTAGCGCCTACGCCCACTCCGAGTATACCGCGATTCTTCTCATCTTCTCTGTCTGTCCAAGAAGCTCCTACATACGCCCAGATTGCATCATCTTCTAAAATAGTAAATAAGGACAAAATCATTAATCAAGAAGTAACACCAGAACATACCGAACAAACCAAGAAAAAAAGGAAGAAAAAGAAGACGAAGAAAGGAAAATCTAATTTAGAAGAGAATGGTGCGTGGGAAGGTGGTATGTCTACAGATTCTGAAGAAAGTGAGTGCGATAACGTAAGTGGTGACTATAAAGAGAGGCGTAAAAAACGAGAAGACTTATCATTCTTTAGCTTGTTGAAAAAGCTTAAAAATATCTTTGGACAGAGTAACGAGCCATGGAAGAGTAGAATTCAAAGTATAGTGCAACAGTGTATTGAGTGGGCAATCACTTGGGTATTCCAAAATATCTCAGACCTGCCTTTTTTACAAACTTTTTTTAGTTAATTATGGGTAAAGTCGATATCAATATTTTGCAATGGAATGCACAAAGTATTAAACCGAAAATAGTTGAATTGGAACAAATTCTATGCCAGGAAAAAATACATTTTGTAGCTTTAAGCGAAACATGGTTAAATCCAGATATAGAATTAAATCTCAAAGAATATATTGTATTTAGACTAGATAGAATTGACTCATATGGAGGCGTCGCCATATTATGCCATAAGGCTTATAGGGCCCAGTTTCTTCCATTGCAAAGCGTTAATCCGGCTATTGAGGTGGTGGCTGTGAAAATCTCTAATTGTGATCTAATAGAATACCTTATTTCGATTTATTGTGCACCGAATATTGTTACTTCTTATACAGACTGGGATTTTATCTTTTCAATAGCTGAAAGAAAAACCATTATAATGGGAGATTTTAACGGACATCACCCGAACTGGTCAAATAAAACAGACACTAGAGGTATTCAAATATTTGATACGCTTCTAGATCACAGTTTTGTCACCTTAAATGATGGTAGAACTACACGCATAAAATTAGTAAATGGCCTCTTACAACAATCCGCTCCAGATATAACAATGGTGTCAGCAGATATAGCTTTAAAGTTCAACTGGAACGTAACTAATGAATGTCTGGGCAGCGATCACCTCATGATTAAATTAAAATCTTCTGTTGATTATTATCCTAACTTTAAAAAAAAACGTAATTTTAGAAAAGCCGACTGGGGGAGATATCTTCAAATAGTAGATGAAGAGTGCTCAAAATATCATATATCCTCAGACCCCCAGGTAGCTTATGATACTTTTATTAATATTCTAAACAAAGCTGCAGACTCCTGCATCCCTTTAATTAAATTATGTCTTAATCCTAATATAACATTTACTCCAAAATATTACTGGAACCCATCACTATCTAAAGCGGTTGCTGAGAGACGATTAGCACTATCTAATTTTAGAAAAAACCCAATTCCAACTAATTTAGACAAATTAAAAGATAAAACACGAGAAGCACAAAGACTAATAAGAAGCGCTAAAAGTAATAATTGGCGGGAATTTTGCTCTCAGATGAATGAAGCCACTTCTGCTACTGAAATGTGGAGACGAATGAGATGGTTAAAAGGATACAAATCAGCTAAACAACAAGTAGATAAATCCCTGGTAGAAAGTATGTTATGTAACCTCACACCAGATTATGTAACTCAATCATGCCCGTACTTTAAATCTCAAAATTCTAAATTAGAAATTAATATTACAAAGACCGAATTATTAAAATGTTTAAAATCCAAAGATACATCACCAGGCATTGACGATATTTCATATTCCATGATTTTCAACCTACCCCAAAGTGGTAAACAAGTCCTGCTAGACATATACAATATGTTTTTCACACTTAGCTTTGTACCTAATCAGTGGCGTGACATACGTATATTACCTATTCCCAAGCCAGGTCGGGACTATAACTCCGTATCATCACTTAGACCTATATCCCTCATGTCGTGTTTATGTAAAATATTCCACTCCATAATCAATAACAGATTAGAATGGTATTTAGAGAAAAATGCATTATTTTCTGAAGATACCAAAGGATTTAGAAAAGCTCATTCTTGCCTGGACAACTTGACTGATTTAATAACTAGTATTCAAATAGGATTTTCAAAAAAATATATAACTATTGGCTGCTTTCTTGACCTAGAAAATGCGTATAATAATGTGGACATTTCTTATCTTTTATTTACGCTCGATCGTTTAGGTATAGGAGCCAAACTATGTAACTATCTATGGACATTTTTAAAAGAACGGTTTCTTAGAGTTGAAGGGCAGAATTATAATTTAGTAAGGACTACAGGACGTGGACTTGCTCAAGGAGACCCGATTTCTCCATTGTTATTCAATGTAGCAACAATATTCATTTGTAAAACTATTACTTCAACCCTAAATACCCGAATCTCACAGTACGCAGATGATTATGTAATATTTACTACCTCTAACAATTTAATAGATGCTCAAAATCAAATACAAAACGCATTAGATTTGTTACATAAGATGTTTTTTGAAATTAATTTAGATATATCACCTACAAAAAGTAAAACGTGTATTTTTACAAGAGAGTATCGAAGAAATCATGTTGACCTAACGATAAATGGCGTCAGTTTAGAGGTCGTGGAAAATGTAAAATATCTAGGTATGTGGCTGGATCGTTCGTTACGATGGAACAAACATATTAATGAGATACGTGAAAAAGTTTTAAAATTCCTTAATATTTTTAAGGTCTTATCTGGATCAGGATGGGGTGTTCATCCAAAATATTTACGTAAATTGTATATATCTATTATTAGAAGTAGACTAGACTACGGATCCTTTTTATATGATTCTTGCTGTAAAACAAATTTAGCCAAACTTGATATAATTCAAAATCAAGCTATGAGAACCATTGGCGGCTTCATAAAAAGTACTCCCATTCACGTAATGCAAAGTGAGCTAAGTCTATGTCCTTTATATCTCAGACGACAATACCTAGCCGGAAAATATTGGTTTAAAAATAGTTCAGTAACGAATAGCTCCTCTATAAATTTAATTAATAATTTAACTGACCTTAGCCTTAACTCGTATTGGAATAACAAAAAAAAAACCATTACTATCATTAATCCACCAAAAATATAAATTACTCCCTATGTATACTAACTCACAACTAGGTATGTTTTCTTTAGAAAAATGGGTGACAAATATCGACATTTCAGAGACGATAAGAATTGATATAGAAGATATAACTAGCCCTAAACGTTATAATCATGCAATAACATTAAGAAATAGATGCATAAAACATTTGAATAAAAATTATCCTACGTCATATAAAATATATACAGATGGCTCTAAAGACAGCTCTGGCATAGGAGCTGCATTTTTAGATTTTGATTCAAATATTTCTTTAAAATTTAAAATCGATGTAAATATTTCTATTATGGAAGCTGAACTTGTAGCTATCTCCGAAGCTTTATCGTACATAGATTCAATGAATTATAACAATGCCGTTATATTATCAGATTCAAAGAGTGCGCTTCAACACCTAGCTCGGTGTACTTCGATATTTCGAGGATTACCTGTAGCTTACGCAATTTTAAAGCTTCTCATGAAGATTCAAGCAGATTCTAAATTAGTTTATTTACAATGGATACCATCCCATATTGGGCTTGATGGCAATGAGCAAGTTGATTTACTAGCGAAGCACGCAATTTCAGATGGAATCGTGGTAAATATTACCCCTTCCCATCAAAATTATTTACCTACATTAAAATACGACTGTTTTAGTTTGTGGAAAGAATATTTTGATTTAAGATCACGGGAAAAAGGTATATGGTATCGCACAATCCAGCCACATCCACTCAATTGTCCATGGATAGATAACAAAGTGCTGAGTAGACGACAGATTGTCACCGCCTTGAGACTCAGATCTGGACACATTCCATGTAATAAATTTGCTTATATAATGCGTAAAACTACCACTCCTAACTGTTTGACTTGTAGTGTCGTTGATGATGTGTATCATGTACTGATGGAATGTGTTCAGAATTCTGGCAAAAGAGTTATTATTGGCCTAGATAATTATCAAGTAGGTGAATGTAATAGCATTTTGTCAGACCCATTCTCGGAACAGGCTAAGCAATTGTATATGTTGGTGGACCGAGGTTAGAATTATGATTAGTTTATGTTGATTTTTGATTTATTTTGTTACCAGGGCGTCTTAATCGCTTGTGCGACAAAGCCCTTTTCTTTCTTGAATAAAAAAAAAAAAAAAAAAAAGTAGTATGCCTACCGCATATTTTTTGTTATTAATGATGTTATAAGCTTCCTGTATGTAGTTATATGATGCTAAGGTTGTTGATCGGTTTTTACGGAATCCGTTCTGGCTGTCATCAAAAACTTTATATTTTTCGCAAAATTTATAAACACGTTCGCACATAGCTTTTTCTAAGATTTTTGATGCTGTAGGTAGAAGTGCAATAGGCCGGTAGTTACTAGGGTCAGTACAGATTACAACTATATAGATGATATGCATCAATTGTTACTATGCATGTGTGTGTGGTTGAATAGTAGCATCTACAGAAGCTTCACTCCGCAAAAACATTTAAAAAATTGCGACTTTAGCTGCGACGCAATAAAGTATTATTCAGCTCACACCGCGCTCAGTATCAATATTTATTTATTACCTACACCTTGCATCCCTTTCTATCGTGTAACTCTATCGTTACTGACGCGATCTCTTTGTGACTTATGCTACCCTGGTACTTCAGGAAAAAAATGTTAACTAGCCTGACCGGAATTCAGCGTCCGGCTAAGGTTTGGAAAACCGTGCCAACCGGTCGGACTAGTAGGAATACCCGAGTAAAAATTCAACGTGTCCTAAGTATAAGTAGTCCGACTACGCAATCGGACAACGAGGAATTTTTTTTGGCATTTCTTTCCCAGTAGTCCGATAGTCGGACTACCGATCGGACTACCAGGCATAAACGCAGTCAATTTATAATTATAAGAATAAACTAGAGGTTGGGTGGTGCGCGAGCTGCACGCAGCTCGCGGTTTTGGCTTGCATTGTAAATGTATGAGACAGGATTTTGAAGTGAAAGAAGCAATTAATAAGGATATTGAAGAAGGAGAAGCAATCGATGAGGATTTAGAAGTGGAAGAAGCAATCAAAGAGCATATCGAAGTTGTAGAAGCAATCAAAAAAGTTAACTGATGTGAAACAAACAATCGAAAAGGATAACCAAGAAGATGATGAAAACAGAGGATATTGATGTAAAAGAAGCAATCAAAGAAGATATGGATGAGGAAAAAGCAATTAACGATGATATAAAAGAAGAAGAAGCAATTAAAATCGAAATTGAAATCGAAATCGAAATCGAAATTGAAATTGAAATCGAAATCGAAATCGAAATCGAAATCGACCAATAACTACCCTACAACTACCCTACACCTACCCTACAATTACTCTACAGCTACGCTACAACTATATTATAAGAATATATATATACAATATATATTATAAGAATAAAAGAATAAATTTCGTCTTAAGTAATTTATTTTTCACATTTTTAATTTATGAATCTTTGAAATGCTCTGAATATTTACTCATACGGCTGATCTCTACTTTCTTATGTCCATATATCATTTGCTAGAAAGGGATGCATACTTAATCTCAATGCGATTTCTGCGACTGCGTACCAGGGCATTTGTATGAACCTGCATAGAAATTTGTTCGAGCACCCTGGTTCAATAAACTTTTTGAAGTCGCATTGTTATATGTATGCATCCCTTTCTAACTGATGATATTGGACATAAGAAAGTAGAGATCAGCCGTATTGAATTTTAAGACTATCTAGTTCTCTTCTAAATCTGTGGTGATTACTGTATTTTGACACATGAAAGGAGTTTTGCATCTCTTTTCATTTATCTCGATGTTTCATATATATACCTATAGAGTTATATTCTCCTGGTACTTTACGCTCAGAAACTTCTTCCATCCATCATCTTACCTCAGAAAGCAAGCCCCCAATTTCAAAGGGCTCACCGGTTTACTCCTTACGACTTATATTGCCCTGGTAGTTCTGATAAATTTTGGTGAACTTTTTGCGGATTCCTTTGATGTAGAGTACTCGACACGAAATACCAGGAGAACATAGCCGGCCAAGAGGTTACTGGTTGGAATAAAAAGCTTTTCTTAGTAAAATTATCACTTCCACAGCCTATCGTGTTATGAGCTCCTGGTACTTTATGGTCAGAAACTTATCTGAAAATGTCTACCGTCCCATCTTACCTCACATAAAAACATTATAATTATTGAGTCTGAATGTACTCCGCGAGGAAAAGCAAGCCCCGACTTCAAAGGGCTCACGGATAAGATGCCCACTGATATGAGGCGCGAGGATAAGAAGCCGCGGGGACAAGAAGCGCGGTGCTATGGTGAGCGCGGTTCTAAGGAGCGCGGGCCTATGAAGCGCGGGCTAACGGGAACGCGGTGCAAACGGAACAATTCTCTGCAAACAGGTAAACTTGGGTACTAGTATTAGTATTATGTTATCTGCTGACTTGGGTCTGGGTATATTATTTGATCGAACGGTAAAGGGTTGCATTTGAATTAGGCTAAGTTCAGATGAACGCGCGCGTGGCCGCGCGTGGTCACGCGCGGTCATGTACACAACCACATTGATTTGTTACAATCTTAAGCGCGCGCCGAGCCAACCGCGCGTCGACGCGCGTTCGTCTGAACTTAGCCTTAGGTTCCCAACGGGGTGATTATTTTACAGATGTGCTGTGGGGCAGTAACTTTCCTAAGGCCTACCTAGTTCCTACGTACAATAAAAATAAACTTCCCAGTTAAAACATTTATTGGTTACATAAATAAACAAAAAAGTTACGCCTAAACACTAAACAATACAAAACGGACAAACATTGACAGGACAAACATTCACTCCTCGACTTCTTCATCGAATTCCCCTTCGTCATCAGCCGTGGCGTCTTGGTACTGCTGGTATTCAGACACCAGGTCATTCATGTTGCTCTCCGCTTCTGTGAACTCCATCTCGTCCATACCTTCACCGGTATACCAATGCAGGAAGGCTTTCCTTCTGAACATGGCTGTAAACTGCTCGCTTATCCTCTTGAAGAGTTCCTGGATAGCAGTGGTGTTGCCAATAAAGGTAGCAGACATCTTCAGTCCTCGCGGAGGAATGTCGCACACAGCTGTCTTCACGTTATTGGGAATCCATTCGACAAAGTAACTGCTATTCTTATTTTGAATATTGAGCATTTGCTCGTCCACTTCCTTCATGGACATCCGACCGCGAAAGATAGCTGCGACCGTCAAGTAACGGCCGTGGCGAGGGTCACACGCCGCCATCATGTTCTTCGCGTCGAACATCTGCTGAGTCAGCTCTGGGACCGTCAAGGCTCTGTATTGCTGGCTTCCTCGCGCTGTCAGCGGGGCAAACCCAGGCATAAAGAAATGCAGTCTTGGGAACGGAACCATATTGACGGCTAATTTCCTCAAATCCGCGTTCAGCTGTCCTGGGAACCTCAAACATGTAGTTACTCCCGACATAGTCGCTGATACCAAGTGATTCAAATCTCCGTAAGTTGGCGTAGTTAACTTCAGGGTTCGGAAGCAGATATCGTATAGAGCTTCGTTGTCAATACAGAAGGTTTCGTCAGTATTCTCCACCAGCTGATGTACAGATAACGTGGCGTTGTACGGTTCCACAACAGTGTCGGAAACCTTTGGACTCGGGACTACGGAGAATGTGTTCATGATACGGTCAGGATATTCTTCTCGTATCTTAGAAATCAGCAGCGTTCCCATGCCGGAGCCGGTTCCACCGCCTAATGAATGGGTCAGCTGGAACCCTTGTAGACAGTCGCATCCTTCGGCCTCTTTTCGAACGACATCCAGTACGGAATCTACTAGTTCCGCACCTTCCGTGTAGTGTCCTTTCGCCCAGTTATTGCCAGCGCCAGATTGCCCAAAAACAAAGTTATCAGGCCTGAAGATTTGTCCGAACGGCCCCGAGCGGACGGAGTCCATAGTACCGGGCTCGAGGTCGACGAGCACCGCTCGCGGGACGTACTTCCCGCCGGTCGCCTCGTTGTAGTAGACATTGATGCGTTCCAGTTGAAGGTCGGAGTCTCCGTTGTATGCTCCGGTGGCGTCGATCCCGTGCTCATCAGAGATCACCTCCCAGAACTGAAAAAAAAAAGTTATGTCACCATTTTTATATAGAATTGTTACGAAGACATTAAGTGGTGATGAAGGGGTCTAGAAGGGAAAACGGGCGTAGGTAAGTTGAAGGTATACCTTTGCTCCGATCTGATTTCCGCATTGCCCGGCCTGGATGTGGACGATTTCCCTCATATTGATTGATTTCACAGATAATTTGGCCCCGTAAACTAGAAATCAAAACAAACTTGGTCTAATTTTGCATAAAAAAATGTAAAAAAAAATGTCGACAAAAACTATTGCTTGTGCATCGCACACGAAATTTTCATGTAAAGTGACCGATCTGCATTCTTTTGTCAAAAGTGGGGTGATTTGAAATTCGATTGTTGAATTTGATTACATTGACAATGAGCAACCAGCTATTTTTTAGTAAAACCTCACCTCATTGTTATTAGGCGGAGTGTATAACATTTTTTTGTGCGATTACAAATTCAAAGCGAAATGCATCTTAGTTTTGCAATCTCCTAAAAATGGATTGAGATAGCTTATCTCACGGAAATCACAGAAACAGGTAAGAATAATACGTGCGTACCTAGGTTGGTAAGTAACTACCTACTTGTTATCAATAGTGCGAGATATTTATGTCGGTACCTAGTAGTTTCAGCCTACCTGCCAAAGTACGCAGGCGTTCGTGTGCACCTACTGCAAATTAGTTGTAAATTCCGTCCTGAAAAAAAAACAGTCAATGAATCGTAAAAGTAAAAAGAAATACAAAGATAATTGAGAATGGTTTTCTGGAAGAAAGTGCAAATAAGTGACGAGAGGAAGATGAATACGTCTACGTCTCTAAGCCATATATTTTTAAAGGTCAGTTTATGTTAAGCCATTTTCTTTCAGTCTAGATGATACTTCTTATTCTTTTGGCGTGTTCTAGGGTCGTAGGTAATCCCCCGAGTTTGCAAATGACAGTATTTTACTAGACCTAAAGGCTTATTTATTAGACCACGCGGTTTCAGTCAGTCATTCAGTCTGTGTTAGTAAGTGTCTTAGTGACTTACCGTGGTGTAATAAGAGTAAGCCACTAAATCACTCGCAGTTAAGTCTCATTAGTCAGTAAGACAGTCTTACTCAGACAGACTGAATACCGCGTGGTGTAATAAGCTGGTACGTGGTGTAAAACAAAAATGCGAATATCTGAGTAAAAGAAAATGTTCGGTTTATCTTTTTCGGGAGTCTTGAACAGAATTTATGAATCCTATCTAGTCAGACATGTTTTAATGAGATAGCGTCAAGAGATAAGTAAATGTGCATCATGTGGTCACCCATATTTATTGTGAAGGGAACGCTAGTTTTATGAATATTAGCTTCTATTATTTTGTTTATCTGTGTACCTCATAAATATGTAATTATCTGTAGCTGTGCTACAGCAAGCGGCACAAGTCTAGCGCTGAACGAAACTTCTGCGCATGGCGCAAAGTTTGTATGTGTGAGATTATATTTGTTCACACTCAACTCCGTAAAAGGCCTAATAGACCAAGCGGTATTTAGTCTGTTTTACTGACTAATACTGTGTACTAATAGTGTGTAAAACTAAAGAAAATGTTAACGTCGTATATAAAATATAATCAATTATATGGGATACGTTCGAATTTGACGCAATTGGTACGGGTTCTCGGCATTCTCCTTTGAAATATAGGTACATAGTTTGTGATCGGGATTAACATAATAGGCATCGAGATCGTATACTCTACAGCCACAAACGAGGAAAAAATATTGGAAAATTTGGAACATGGTTTGATGCAGTAGGCTTGACCAGCACCTATACGTACCATCCTCTCAGTCTAGTAGGCCTTATTCACAGGAAAGACCATGGTCAACACGTGTGGAGCTGACTAAGCCGCGGGTTTCTCTAAATTCTATTCATGAATTTTTCAAAATGAAGAGATGCCGATATTCGTACCCACGACTAAGTAGTCGGAAGTTGAGGTTGCATGCATTAGGTCACTACGGCTCTCAGGCTAGTATAATTTATAAGTACTTATGGTACTTACTAAGTAAGGAAATATAAACCTAAGTATGATTTAAACCCCGACACTATATTTTATGCGTGATTTGTCTTTGAGGGTGTGTCAGTGTGTGGCACCCATCGTTTTAAAGTAGCTCTGATACTAATGATGTTTATTTTGAATGTGCTTTTTAAAGACCCTGGGACACGTATAGGTACCTATGTCCACTGGACTGTGAACGTTTTTTATGTGCGTATAAGAATGTGTTGTTCGCCAATAACAACTCGTTAAGACAAGGATAATCTAAATAATTTAAAAACCTGTGTAGTCATGCCTTATCTTTACGTACCTATTACATAGTGACGTTGAACTTTATGTGTAGTAACCTACTTGGTACACAAAAAGGTAGTGGGTATGGGTTTATGGTTTTCAGGAACGAAGCTTCCGTTTTAAGGCTCCCCCACATAGGCGCGTTATTTTCAGTCTATAATACCGGATGCGTTATTGCGCTAAATCGTCTCAATTCTTGCCACACAAATGCGTTTGTATCGTCAGGGAATTCTAGAACTCATATCATATTATTTTCTGTTGTGTACCTGTGTCGAAATAAATATTTGTATATTGTATTATATTATATTCTTAAGGGGCCCATATACGGTACGATTCGTCTGTACGATCAATCTGATGAAAATCGTGATGATAATCGCATAAAAAAGGATCGGTCGTAGCGTTCGATCTTACTGGTTTGTGTTGTTGAAATTGACCTATGTGGCCATAACTTGATTCGCATACAAAAAAAGCCTAGAAAAATGAGGGTAAGGCACTAATCCGACCGCCAACGAAGAACGAGTAACGAGTAAAACTAGCATCTAGAACGAGTTGGCGAACAGCAGAAGCGAGTGTGTAGTTCCGATAGTTTTGACACTGGGCTGTAAGCGTGTTGTCGAATACGTGTACTTTTAAAGCCGCACTGTAGTTTGTCTCTCGGCGTGAATTCTGAGCGAGAATTATTTTTGACAGCTCTTGTCGCTCAGTGACAAACTAGTGGAACGAGTCCCTGCCGGCAGTGTGAACAGTCAGCGATCAACTATTAATATATGCATCTCTTTTGTTTTCACGGAATTTTATATCTATTGTACGTTTCTTGAACGAGAAAATAGCCGAAAGTTACTCGTTTACTTGCCTCCGGTGGTGGGACAACTGCCTTAAGAAATAGCTATAAAAGCGAAACCAGTATTCGCATGTAAATATTTTAAAGAAATTAAGGTTCCATCTAGAAAATAGACACAATTATGAGAATGACGGAACCCACGTACCTAAAATTATTGAACTATTATTTTTAGGCGATATTAGCCTAAAAATACAGAAGAAAATCAAGAAAAAAACCAAATCGTTGATCGAAAATTTTGTTGATTGCATGGGTTTTAGTTGCGATTTCCGACATCGTCTTCGATGAAATAAATCGATAACGATCTTGACATACACTATCGATTCATCTATTCAATTGGTTTGAAGTGACGGGGCGTACAAACAAATCGTACCGTATATGGGATATATTATATCGGAATTTGGTCAAGTGTGTGTCGGTGTGACTACGGGTAAATGAAAAAAACCATAGTAACACCGGTGTGACTACGGATAAAGCGCTATCCACATATTTCCGGGTCATGGCTATCTGTGTTAAGTCGGTATCAGTGTAATCTGTTTCTTTAGCTGATACGCACATAACATCTGTGTCCTTAGCTGATACGCACACAACGCGATGTCCTTATTTCACACTGAAGAATTGGCAATGATTGCAATAGCGCTAGATGAAGAAGCTGATATCGATAGATAAGAATCGGACAGCAATGTCAGGGCGTCCGTGCGTCCGAACGTGCTCCAGGACACTGACGATCCGGATGCGCCTGACACGGAGTTGTGTGAACAAGTTCATATAAGGTGTACGTAACTGATTTTATCCCCGTCCCTGACGGAACACGGCATGGCCGGGTACCCGGAAATGTGTGGATAGCGCTTAAATTAAATGAACCATAGTCACACTGGTGTGGTAAACTGGTGTGACTACGGATCAGTTGCGGAATATGGCAGGACGGAGGAACGGTAGCGTCCTACTTCTATTGCGTCGGTATTATCGCGGCAGTGTGTAACCTCGTAGCCGTCTTATGGCCGGTTCCTATATTATACCGTTACCGATTACGCCTCGTTTTCCCCTGAAAAACTGTCAAATTTTCGACGCCTCGTTGTTAATTTTTGACAGTTTTTCAAGAGAAAACGAGGCGTAATCGGTAACGGTATAATATAGAAACCGGCCGTTAGTAACATGATGTACTAAAAACAGATAACGCAATAACGCATCCGGTATTATCGACCGATAAAAACGTGCCTATGTGGGGGGGCCTTTTATCCGCACGGTACATTGTTACAAACTTTAAATAACTTTCACTTCTTTAACCCAAAGCCATATTGAATAAAGCTAAAGTTTGGCATTTTATCTCATCAAAAATACGCAGGTGTAGCCAGAAAAACTGCGTGACGACTGTTGACTAGCCAATCGAAAACTAGCTTCGCCTGCTACATGACGCTAAGGGTGCCTTTCCACAAGAGATGTGCTATGCAGCTATGCTGCGAGAATGTAAAAGCTAAGCTACGAATTTGTGACCGTATATGATACTCCTAAGACGCAAGTTTGGTCAAGTGTGTGTTGTTGTGACTACGGATATATAAAATGATCCATAGTCGCACTGGTGTGACTACGGATCAGTTGAGTTTTCCACTGATGCTAAGCCATGTAGCGGTGCGAGTAAGATTTGATATGAAGATGCGCAGCCCGAGCTATGTGATGTATCTCGATAGTAGGGAAGCGATGAGGGCGCAGGCATCCATAACACACATCCATAGCACGCATTCTTCAATATAAAAAACATATCTTAGTTGAATCAGTTTCCACCAGTGTTAAAGCTATGTGCACCAATGCGGGCGCCCTACTAGCTCAATATATAACAGCATACCAGTTAGCTATCCTAGCTTAGCTCCTTGAAAAACTAGCCCTGGTGTACCTATCTCGGGCATCCTGGATGCGGGCATCACCCTAAAAAGCCTACATCCCACTATCCTATAGGCGTATGTTGGTTAAATTGCTAGCGAAGCCAGCAATTATAAAACATTAGGTAGGTAACCTACCCTTCCTTTGGCCTTGCCGTAGATATTAAGTTTCTTTCGCGACCCTAGCATTAACATATTTAGTTAACTAGACTACCGTAATGAAAGAAAGGAAGTATGAGACCAGATTTTTGTATTTTGGACAAAGACAATTGAACTACCAAATAATACATTATTCTTCTAGCCCTTCGCCCTCCGCTTCTTCGTCGAACTCCCCCTCATCGTCAGCTGTGGCATCCTGGTACTGCTGGTATTCTGAAATTAGGTCGTTCATGTTGCTCTCTGCTTCTGTGAACTCCATTTCATCCATACCCTCGCCTGTGTACCAGTGGAGGAAGGCTTTCCTCCTGAACATGGCTACGAACTGTTCAGCTACCCTCTTGAATATGCTCTGAATTGCTGTCGTATTGCCGATGAACGTTGAAGCCATCTTCAGCCCTCGAGGTGGTATGTCGCAGCATGCGATTTTACAGTTGTTCGGGATCCATTCAACAAAGTATGTGCTGTTCTTGTTCTGAATGTTAACCAGCTGTTCGTCTACTTCCTTCATTGACATTCTGCCTCTGAATATTGTCGCCACTGTTAGGTACCGCCCGTGTCGCGGATCGCAGGCCACCATCATGTTTTTCGCGTCAAACATTTGAAGCGTCAATTCTGGGACCGTGAGCGCTCTGTACTGTTGCGCCCCTCGTGACGTTAGCGGGGCGAAGCCTGGTGTGTAGAAGTGCAATCTTGGGAACGGCACCATGTTGACAGCTAGCTTACGCAGATCCGCGTTTAGCTGTCCGGGGAAACGTAAGCACGTAGTTATGCCCGACATCGTGGCGCAGACCAGATGGTTCAGGTCTCCGTACGTCGGCGTAGTCAGCTTCAGCGTTCTAAAGCAGATATCGTATAACGCCTCGTTGTCCAAGCAGAACGTGTGGTCCGTATTCTCCACCAACTGGTTGACCGCTAGCGTGGTATTGTACGGTTCGACTACGCAGTCCGACACTCTCGGACTGGGGAAAACTGAGAAGGTCAATATGATTCGGTCGGGGTACTCTTCTCGGATTCGGTTGACGAGCAGCGTGCCTAGCCCGGAGCCGGTGCCGCCGCCGAGGGAATGCGACATCTGGTAGCCTTGAAGGCAGTCGCAGCCTTCAGCTTCTCTCCTGACCACATCAAGCGCAGACTCTAGAATCTCAACTCCTTCGGTGTAGTGTCCTCTTGCCCAGTTATTGGCGGCTCCACCCTGGCCATACACAAAGTTGTCAGGACGGAAAAGACAGCCGAAGGGTCCCGAACGCACGGCGTCCATGGTAGCCGGCTTGAGGTCCACGAGTACGGTCCTCGGCACGTACTTCCCGCCGGACGCTTCGTTGTAGTAGACGTTGATGCGTTCTAGTTGGAGATCAGAGTCGCCGTGGTAGCAGCCGCTGGGGTCGATGCCGTGCTCGTCAGAAATCACCTCCCAGAACTGTGGACAAAGAACACGCAGTTTAATAAAGTTTAGGTGAAAATGGAAGCGTGTACGAGTGATCTTGAGGCACGAGTGATCAGAAAAAATAAGACTACGCAATGAAAAGGATTTTGCTCACCTTTCCACCAATCTGGTTCCCGCACGAACCGACCTGTAGGTTAATGATCTCCCTCATCTTGGTAATTTAAAACTTGTAGATCCGGATACTTGTAAATTTCTCAAAGAGATATCAAAAGATTTTCATAGAATTGAAGCTTATCATTTAACTTAAACTAATAAAAAAATAGAAAAAAAAAATTCAAGCGTTCACACTGTGTGCATGATAGCCCAGATTTCAGAAAAGTGAGCAGAATATTTTCTGGCAGCAGATGAAAATAATTCAAATGAAATTCTAGAATCAAATTGAAAATAAAAACGGCATAATTTGTGCCAGTACCTAGAAATTGTAGCTAAGTAAAAAAGTTTATTATACTAGATGTAGATGTGCGAACTTCTTTCAGAATTTCAGACGGTCTACGGTCTACGAAGGTTTCGAAGTTGTAATATAGCACATCTTACGAAATCTACAAGAACTACGTTGCGTAAAGGTGAAAAATTACCACGACGACGTAGGACGAGCCAACCATTGATCAAAGTTCCCGGCGTAGCCGCTAGATGGCGCACACGTGGCTTTCAGGATTGTTTTGTTTTCAGTCGCGCCGTATTGTCACTATTGTCATGGCGCTCGCTTGAAAATGTCAGGCAGATAGCGCCCGCCCTGTATACAATGTAAATTATAAGTAAATCCTGTATGATGTAGTTGTATTTGATGAGTGCCGTGTGTTTGGTGTGCGATAGCCCGTGGAGTGATGTCAGTAGCCGACGGTAATGCGGTTACAGATGAGAAAAAATCAGGTTATTGTGAGGACAGCACCGACAGTGATAATGATACCGAAAGGAAACGTCTCCTGCGAAGGATTTCGACCAGCAAGTGCGTCGGTAGATTGGTAAGTTCATTCAGTATTTGATGCAAATTATGATACCGAGTGAATGCAGGCCTGGGCGTGCCAGACAGCTGTCAAACCGCGGCGGGAACCGGGGGGTGGGGACACCCCATGTGCCCGGGCTACCGCCGGGGCCCAATTCAACTTAAATACATTTTTAACCTGATTATTTTATGGTAGGTACCTAATCATGATAATTTGTGTGCAGAGAAATGAGGTATGGAGGACGTTTGACCTATTTCGTTTGGAATGGAAACTGGATCTCGAGAGGGGAGAATGCGTTGTGTGGTGACCATGCTTTCAGGATATTGGCACCCTACAGTCGTATACGTGATTTTTATAACAAATTTGAAAATTATAAAAAAAAAACTGCTTTTTGCCATGCATTTTTATCTAAGTAATACTGTATTACTTTGATAAAAATGCATAGCGTAGGTACCTTTATGTATCGGTGGGTGCAAACGCTGTCAAATTCCCCTAATTTAATGAAATAGGGGAACTACCATCTAATTACTTAAATTGCACCTAAAATAATCTATGCAAAAATACCTGGCAAAACCTTCTAACTAATCACCTACGCAATTTAACCTTGTTTACTAATTTTATGGCAATGTTTTAGAATATAAATGTTCTGTAAAATGGGCACTGTATTAAGAACTTTCAGATTTACGGTCACCTTTACCTGGACTCTGAGGCTTTGCCCTTATAAATTGCTCTCATTGTTTATTCTTATCTGGATCGTTCTCTTGAAATTCTGAAAAGAGTGCTTAATCTTGTTGATGTACCAACCCAAATTCTTCCGGTGCAAAATAGAACAAGTAGAATAAGTAGTTCAATGAGTAACTATCAAAGTCGGTACACCTAAGTATTTCTTAAATACTTAGATTTTTCCTCATAAAGAATCAATCAATCGCCTAAAATATATGTAATAAGTAAATAAATGAATTTGGTCTTCAAAATGCTACATAGCGTAAATATCACAACAATTCTTCATCAAGGTTACACCACTACAATCTAATTCCGTCACCCAAATACGAGAATCACGTAGTTTACGGACACTTACCTGAGCAAACACTGCGCATCCACTGTAAACATTCTAAGCACTCAACGAGAATAATCATCCGAAACGACTCAAACTTATCTTAGGGCTGACAGTCTGACGTCTGATGTGATTGTAGTCACCCTACTGAATAGTATTGTAGGTACGTGCGTGGGCGGTCACGGAAATCCGTCTGTCAATCTTGACTGGGGTCTCCCAGTCTCTCTTTGCAGAATTAAGCGCCCTTTACACGCTCAAAACGTCATCAATCTTTTAATTTCAGCTTCAGAAAATCTTAACTGGTTCATGAAAATGCGGAATATGTTTTCAGCGGGGTGATCGGCTAACTCTGTTGCAAACAAAAATGATTGACACCGATCCTGTTTTTACAAACTTTGACATTTCATCCGTCTATTCAATGAACGTCAATTGATAAACTATCACAGTTTGTTAAAACAGGATCGGTCTCAATCATTTCTGTTTGCAACAGAGTTAGCCGATCACCCCGCTCGTCATATTAGACTTAAATAGCTAATAAATTATCTGTTGATAAAAATTTGAGTTTATCGTACGTAGGTATTTCTTTCTGTAGAGACTCATTCATAACATAACTAAACTCGATATTTAGAGATCGCCTACAAACTTTGAAATTAAATATTAGATAATAACTATTTAAGAATGACTACCCCAAATATATTATTGTTTTGAGTAAACACCCAACTATTCATTTATGGCAACGACGTGCATCAGAACCATTTTACCATAAGTGTATCGATCATAAAATGCGGAATAAGATTTATAAACTGCCTGATGATAACTAGGTAATCGTGAATTTAAAATGGGCATACACCATTGTAATGTAATATGTAATGTTTGGACTTGGCCACTCTGTATAGTAAAATATCCAATAGATTTCTTGACTGAAAATATACATATTTAATGCAGAAAATGTTGTGATGGTAAAAAACAAAATGTTTATCAGAGTATTAATGGCATTTCGTATGTCCTAGGTTCGAGTATGTATGTGGCCATACTACTGTTCCATTATTGGCGTCCCATAGCTGTCGAGTAGAAATTAGCGCTCAAATTGATGGAGCAGCGTTGAGAGATGGGTCATTAGACGCTGGCGAGAGAGCCTTCATATAATTTTCACAATGGAACCATTTCTAGGTCGTCTCTCGTTCGGGTCACTGGTCCTTTTAATGGCATAACTGGCAGATGAGTAAACGGGCTACCGGTCTGAATGTTGTTCCGGTAACCCATAGAAAGTAACACCAGTGGCAATACTGAGATGCTCCTGCTCGTCCTAAAAGTGTATGGTCCTATGTTAGGCTAGCAATCAGTGAATCGAGATCCCAAAAAAAGATTATGGTAGGTACGTACCTGCTAAAGAGAAGTATTTATTCCATCAAAATCCGTTTGACCGTTTTTTAGTAGCAAAAAATATATATATTGAGAAAACAAAAAAAACACTGACCTAACAGTTTACATAATTTTTAATAGGTTACCAAATACCTATATTTACCATGTGACATAAAACCACAAGCGACCAGTTTTCACTATTTTTTATACGAATTAATGGTTACGAAATACGAATTTTCCCTGTAGCTAATCATCCCATAACTCAAATTTTAAGTAGGTAAAACTCAAAACTTTCGCAATCATAATCAATAGATACTTTTTAGTTCGTACTGTGCTGATGTAAGTGATGTATGTGAAAGAAGAAAGTACTTCATCATCATCTTCATCTGCAGCCTGATATACCCACTGCTGGGCTGGGTATACCCAGGCAAGACTCCCTTTGCTCTTGCCACTTGCAACGGCCGTGTGCTGACCTAATGTTGGTATTATAGTACTTCATCATCATGAGCCTATATCAGCCCACAGCTGGACAAAGGCCTCCCCTATTGAACGCCGTTACGCCTTGTCCTCAGCCCGACGTGTTTAAGTACTTACTTTGGTAAAATTATGTATTCAGGTAAGTTATTCAGTTTCTCCATTGCTTGACATAGGCCTCCCCTAATGAGCGCCATTGCGCCCTGTCCTGAGCTCGATGCATCCAACTTCTACCAGCAGCCTTTCGCAAATCGTCACTCCACCTGGCCGAGGGCGTCCTACAAGGTACTTAGGTACTGTAGTAGGTATTTTTTAGTTTTGACAATTAGGTACTACAGAAAGGAGTTAATTTACATTGTACCTACATTGTAGGCAGGCTGTGAATGGAAATCAGACAAAGTTTTTCATCTCGAAGTTAGGCTGAAAACTTTTCTTTTGTCCGGAGTTTAATTTAACTTCAATAAGCTGCGGGATAAGTTGGGATTATTATAAAAGATATCAGGATTTTTTTATCTAAGTACAGAATAAATATAAGAAGTAGTAGAATACTTTGTGAAGGGCTTATCCGGGGAAGTAGGTACTACCACCATGCCTATTTCTGCCGTGCCGGTGAAATTACAGGCACATGAGGCTAAACACCTTCATGCCTCAATGCATGATGGACGCAGGGCGTCATTGTAGGGCACGTTTCAAACAAGCGTCAACTTCAAAACAATACTTTGTTATGGGCAATGGTTACCACTTAACATCAGATGGGCCATGGACTTGTTCCATATTCAGATATCATAAAAAAAGACAAAAAATATATAAGTAAAACTTTTTCAAACGAATTCATTTCCCAAGTGGCTTGCCCTAGCTAGCGTAACCAGATAGAAACAAATAGGCTTTTTATAATTTTATTTAAAATTAGCATCAAAATTTACAATTTGCAGGGTTATTAATATAAGAATTTCAGATTTTTTTAACTAAAAATATAGCTTAGATATATACGTTAACTTATTTTTATTGTGAAAGCTTTTACCAAAAGAGCTATGGTAGATAGGTACCTAATGAATAATATCTTAGGATTATAATCATTCTATGAATAAATGAATGCATGAACGAACATGATTAAGTATTCCTAAAATAATTTAAAGCATAATTATAATAACTTAAAGCTTATGCTTCAGATTTTTCTTTTAATTCTTCAAAGCAATGCAGAACTTTGTTTGCCGATGGTTGCGATAGAAATATCCTTCCTTACCTTTTAAGGTACTATCTACGGGAGAACGTACCATCAGCGACAAGTCTATCTTACCAATTTTAAAACAGTTTCGCTTGCAAGCAGTTTACCTAACTCCGCCATTTTCTTTGTCCACTTATTTTGACCAATCGGACTTACAACATCTATTTCTTTTTGAGAAAGCCCTTTTTTTTATGACTCTTCGACTTTTTAAGTATAAGCCTCTAGTTTATGTTTACTAGTGTTTATAATTAAATAAGCATTATTTATTCTAGCCTGAAAATGTAATTAAGAATAAAGAAAATTTTAATTGAGTAACAAATATATATAATAAACATTAGGTAAATGCCTAAATATAATAAAAGAAATAGTGGCACAAAAAGATAGCAACTTAACGTATGCAATTAAATAAATAATGCGGATCATGTAGCCCCAAACTAAGCAGAGCTTGAATTATGTGAACCACATAATTGATGCAATTTAATAATATTCACCTACAATTTAGCACCTACTAAGTAACACTAAGTAAATATCTAGAAACTTAGGCAGTGCGAGGGCGGCCAAGGCGCTCAAAGTAAAGAATTTAGGCTAATCTATTTTGTCATAGTCTAAAGTAATCCTAGGATCTTGTTGAATAATGATGAAATTGTCATGGCTTTTTCAAAAGTTAAGCCTTTATGTCCAATGGTGGGGAGTGTCTGTGATGTTCCGGGCCATCCCTCTTCCCCAATAAAGGGAATCCAAAGGGTTCGCCTCCGAACGATCACCGACGGGGCCGTGGTAGAGTCTTACCGGGACCTCATGACCCCGTCAAGTGCTACTGCAGCGTCGAGTCCTTCATCAGGCGATGAATGGTTCGATGAAGCACTGCGGTGAGTCCGCCAAGCTAGCGATAGCTAGTCGTCAGCGGAGAGCCCAACAGACCCCTCTTTCTCTCCCCGAGTTGAAGGACATGGGTAACGCATTTTCACACCCATAAAAAAAAACGCGTCTCTAAAATCTCCGGTACTGCCACTGCTATTGGCCAACTCTGCCAATAGCGCATACGAAGAATGAAGGATTGAATAATAAAGAGTTTTTGACTCTGAATTTTGTCATGATGGTTTTGTCGAGGCAACTCTTTCTCAGTTGAATGTGTCCGGCTTTGGAACGATCTTCCATTCGATATTAGAAAAATAGAATCAAAGGATTGTTTCAAAAGATTAACCCGAGAGCACTACCTTAAAATGTTATATACTTAGCAATCCTAATCACAATGCACAAGTAGGTCTTTATAGGTCACAATTTCTGATCATATTTATTATAATAAATATTTTGATATTTTCTACTTGTATCTACTATTTTATATAAAATAAAATTATATATCTTGATAAGTAAGTATTTTATTAATATTATTTGTATATTATAAGTATTTATGTACCTAGGTGTATGTAATTTTATATGTAGTTTATTTATAAAATAGTTTATTATACAGTTGTAGTTTTAATTTTAAGGTTTATAGCACGCCTACCACCATCTAAAAACAAACGACAGGTTTGGCTGGTAGAAAACGCTCGTAGCATTAGGCCCACCTTCTTGTTACATTTAATGTGCAATAAAGTATAAATAATAATGATGTTATTGTAAGAGGCGATCTTAGGGATTGCAAATAGGAATGGGCAGCAGTAACTTTCGCCTGTTTGTATCACACCAATGCTATCTTCAACCCGCCTGCCAAGCGAAGTGATCATGGCAAAACCTTCCAAGCACGGAGAGTCATATGTCCTGTAGTGGACTCATATATTCACATGTGGACAATACTATCGTAAGTCGGATCGATAAATGACACAACTAAGTTATAGCTCACGGAAGAGCGAAAAATGCGATTTCTCATAACGACACGATAGAATTTTCCTGTTGATTTTTCCCCATTAGTTCTGTTCACAGAACAAATGAGAAATGATTTCCCTGTAGTTCTGTTCACGAATCTTGTGATTTAAAACTACATCCAAACGAAGAACAAATGAACAGGTGGAAAACGATTCGATGCTCAGATTGTGGCAAATGCAATTGATTAATTATTGAATATTTTTGTTTTTAGAGAGACTGCGTAAATATCTTTATGCATCCCGCACGTTATTACATATTTCTCATATTTAAAATAAATTGTTTACTTTCCATCGACAGAACTACGTAACTGAACCGGTGGGAATAGATTGAAGCCAGGTGATAAGCATAGTCTTATAAGTCACTGAACTACAGGGGTTTTTTTCATATTACTTATAACAGAACAGGTGGGAATTAGACAGCATTTTCATACATATGCTCGCGCTTTTGGTAAGGCTGGAAAAGGTTGTCATCTGGCCTGGTAAACGCCAACGCCCCGAGGCTAGATGAAACTTTCCTTTTTGCGTCCCTACCGGGGATGGGCCGCCGAGAAGACGGGAGTAACTCTACGTCAGGCAACCGAAATTCACTTTCCATTTCCTTAATAAGCTCATTAGTTCAACGACCCAGTGGCACCGATGGACTGATTGTACTGGACATGTTTATAATCTGGCGACGAGCCAGGACAGCGAGCTTGCCGCATCGTTATTAATGGCTTTGGAAGCTTGTTTGCGGTTGGGTGCGAAGGTGCAATCTGCTGTTATGACCTATTGTAGCTTTCACAAAATACACTTAGGTTTAGGTTTGAAAAGCTACACTGAGTTTGGGAACTAGATTGAAAGGTTGTGTCATAACCGCCCATCATCATCATCATTTCAGCCATTTTCGGGCCACTGCTGGGCATAGCCCTTTTGTTTATTATGCCACTTGTTTTTATCATGCACTTGTCAAAGCCAGGTGCCGCTCACGGTTTATCAAATATGGACCAACCATCTCAACAAACGTGATACAAACAATCGCAATACCTACTTATTGCGAGTAAAAGTACGTTATCATCCAAGCCATTTTTAATAAAGAAAAATCTGCATTATAAAAAGTCGTTACCTTTCTACCGTTGTCGAAAAAAATGCCCAAAGACAATCAAGGTTACCAAGGTTACCAAGGAACCTACTTAGTTCACTCACCGAGCAAACCCAATAATGCACTAAAAGGTAGGTAGGTATCTATATCTACCACTTCAATTATAGAACTACTCATCCAATATACAGTTTAATTAAACGATGTCAACGTATTAAGCTAAGTAGCACTCAGAATAGATGAATACATGCGTGTAGAAATGGAACTAATTTATTACATACATCAGCTAAATGGGGTTTTACCACTCAAGCGACGAAGCCCATTTAAATGTGCTTACTACAGCCAACTATCAAAATTACAACATAGAAAATAGCATTTTACACATTTAACGATTAAATAAAATATAAAAAATCTCATTCATCTTCTTCCGTGATCCGTTAGAAGCGTATAGGAACTACACCAGGGGATGAGTCAGCATCATCACATAATAAATAATGCTGGACATAAATTGTGAATGGTTGTGGTGTGTTGTTTGTGGTGGTGGATGGCACAAACTTCGGGAGGCCTATATCCAGAAGTGGATAAAGTCGGGCTGTGGATAATGATGATGACGATGTTGGACATAAATTATGACAATATCATACAGCATCATGTAGCCCCAAACTTAGCAGACCTTACAAGCTTATGGGAGCCACAGAACTGATAAATTACATAAGTGATTTTTTCGTTAATAGATACAAATTATACATAGAATACACCCAGACCTGAGACAAAAATCTGCAAATAATGCAAATATTTGTCCCACGGCGAGAATCGAACCCACTCCCTTCTGAGTCTCAGGTGGACCTTTGTCCTCTGCGCCACAGTGGCCGTCAATAATCACTCGACGATTACCAACCCGTTTGCCCAAGCTAGTAATAATAGGAGAGGCCTATGAGACTATGCACCAACCTTCTTATTTTAACCGGTATCTAGTTTCACATCTACCTTGTACATTAATTATGCCAGTAATAGCATAGAATATTATAGAGCTTGAGTGGTAATGGATAGGCCCCTCTCGAACTTCGGCCCCGAGCGAGTGCCTACTTAGCTACGACGTGCACTCCACCACGATTGAAAGCCTATCTGCTCTGATGCTTTTAGATTTGTTGCACTTGTGAGATAATAAATATACCTTCTACATTACATAGTACATGTATTGGTTCACTTTAAAATTGAGTGATCTAGTAGAGGGCTGTTACTTGTATGCTTTTGTGGCTGTGTACTTGTGTAACAGCTCTCTATCCACTCTCCCTCATCTACCCAAAATCGTCCTCCCCGTTCCTTGCATTCCGACATAACGCTTTGAGTGCTGAAAACACAAATGTGATTCTGCTCGTCCTCCTCCTCCTCGTGCATGGCGTGGAGCCAGGAGCCAACGTGTTAAAACTCCCGAACATAATACCTCTTACAAAGATTCGTTTACTGTCTGTTATTCGTCTATGTAATTCTCTACCAGCAGATACTCTCTTACTCTCTTCTCTGTCTCCTTGGAAATATTCAAATCCAAACTTTATAATCATTTTATCCCTCAACAAAATAGTCAATAAAAAAAATTTGCTTCTAGGTATCTATCGCCACACTACACAAAGGACATCATGTACTTTAAGTCATTTATATATGTTTATGGTGTTTTAGGCTGTGTATTTATATCTTTAGTTAATGATGAGAGTTAACTTATATTTTCTGCTATTTGATTTATCAAATTTGTAGCACTACCAATCTACCGCCACACAAAGATCATCTGGAAGAAAAAGCTATTTAGCATTAAGTTCGCCTCTGAACTTGTTTTTTTTGTGCAGTAAATAATTGTTTATCTGTCTATTCCGTACCTTTGAACCGTTGTTTGTTGAATGACAATATTGCGCGATTGTTTGACGGTTTTAGAGCCATCCTAGCATTAAGTACTTTTGTACAGTGTTATCAAATTATACCCGACACGCCGCAATCCCTTACCGCCGCGCCTCTTAACCTCGCGCCTTTCGTCGATGCGCCTCATACCCATGAGCTATTTGGCTGTCCATCGAATTTTCGCGAAGTAAGTTCATACAATTACTTTTTTCCTTCCATTATTACATCCAAATCGCTAGGTACTCATGGTAATTATGGAGAAACCTCTTAGGATAGAGAAGATTTTTATCCTCGACTTTCACAGGCCGAAATAAATTAAGTAATCTTTTTAGATGGCTACTTTACTCCAAAATACCTTAAAAAATTATGTTACATTATTTTTTTCTTAGTGGCGTAAGTTAATTCCGCTTCTTTGTTTTCCTCCGGATCCTGCTCGTGACAGTTAAGATACCCCTCAAGGTCTTCTTTTGCTTTTAACTTTTAGAAATTAAAAAGCTCGTACATTTTTTTTATTAATTTCAAATGCTGATTTAATTAACAATTCAAATTGAAATGAATTGCGATGGAGTAATGAAATATTTTACTGTAAGATAACCTACTTCGTAGTATTATTATATTAGTTACTGCCTGCAGCTCCACTCGCATTTTAATTCTGTTAATAAGTTAGCCCGTAAGAGTGTTATACCTAACTATTATTATAGGTATTTTAAACATTGCTGCAATCAGTTTTTATTATAGTATATATTTTAAGCTATTGCCACAGAATACAGACTATTGCATAGCTTCTATCGAGGGCCTTGAGCGCGGGGACCGAATCCAGAAATTCCTTAACCAAAAAAAACCTCACGCTCCCCACTCCGACGGGCACGGAGGTGTGGCTTGAAGGCCGTGCATTGTCTAACGTCGTTTCTTTTCGGCAGTCTTCGACACGGTGTTTGTGTGCGTGCAACTAGACGTATTTTTATTTAATAAAAGAAAAAAAATGTTTTTTTATCGGTCACCACGCTCAAAAAGTGTAACTTGAATTAATATCAAAGAAAAAGAAATACTACATAAATAAAATAAATAAATAATTATAATTGCATAAGTTGATACAAAATGCTATGCAATAGCTTTACCGCGGCAGTCCCCGAGTGCCACACGTCTTTTTTATTTTAGAATGATCAAATACACTAAACCTTTCCTACATACATTCTAGGTACCTACATCTACCTACTCCTACTTACAACAGTACTTAACAGATAAAATAATGTGGTGCAGTTTAAGTAAAACAGAGCCCTGGAATCGAAAAATATTATGTAATAATTATTTAAAATTGTTAAACTTACTCTAGCTATTAGGTAATAGTTGTTCTATCTCACGCCTCTATCTCATTATGTTAGCTCTGTTATATTCATCAGCTAGGACAACGCTAACATAACTGAAATTAATTGTAACAAAGCTTTTTTGTTAGGCCTACTGTGAACTGTACATGAAAAGTTTCCGCTCGATTCGTTAGGTCATTTTGATTTGAACGTGTAGCAAGAAAACAAAAGAAAGCAAACAAGAAGAGTTTGATCTCAAAGCATTTGTGGGAAGTGAAATATTTTGAATCATTAGAAAATAAATGAGCTCAATGGAATGTGCCATAGGCAATGATGATGATGTTGATGATAAAATCGTCAAGGCATCGAGAGTCTATTAATTACAAATATAAATCATACTGCAAAGATTTAAAGTGTTATTTCGCCCACAGCCCGTGGTCAAGGAGGGTTACCTGATGAAGCAGACGCGCAGCTTCCAGCGATGGCAGCGGCGCTACTTCAAACTGCGCGGGCGCACGCTCTACTACGCGAAAGAGAAGGACGTGAGTACATTGTATAGAAAACAGAATAGAATATAAAACATCTATGCATCATTAACAATGAACGTAGGTTACAATATGTATAAAACAAAACATAAATAAAGAATTACAAAAAGAATAGAATAAAAAATATTTATTTGCAACAACATCAACACTTAGTAACAACAACATTAACAATAGTTATTATTAAGATGTATGTGATGTGCTACAAAATGAACCCTAACTCAGCATTATGCGAGTTGTAAGTAAACAAACAATCCACGCTGATCTTCCGTTAGGACCAATTCCGTTTAGCGGACGTGTAAAGTAATAGCTACAGAAACTGAAAAAATATAGTGTGTAAAATAAGAAGAAAAAAAATTATAGTATAACAGCAAAACAGTGCGTTTAACTAGTAAACAATAAGAAAAACTTTCAAAACAAATAAAAATAAATTACATTGAAACATGATTAGGTAGGTCAGGTTTCACATTCAAAACAGAAGGTGCTAAACATAATTAGTTGTACGATACTATAAAGCACTTGTATCCACCACGAGGTTCAGTTTATAGTATATTTATTGCAGCATATAACTTACATACATGGTTACATAGTTGTATGTACGAATTCTTTGCATTTTTAACTAATGTTGGGCAATATCTAGATTCTCTCTAAGTTCTAGAGCATAAAATGCTCTTAAAACTTATCATATAATTTTCCCAACTAATTAGGAAACTAAAGTTAGACATTTGAGCAATTTAAGCACTAAGGTACTACTTAATATAAATAAATAAGTATAAGGGCAGATAAATAAGTTACTTATTCTAAAATATTCTTATAGGTAAATATACTGCATATAGGTAAGGATTGGCTCAGCATATGCTCAACGGTGAACGCTCAGAACTTTTTTAAAGCCAAAAACCTTAAAACCAGTTAGCGCTACGGACGATAAGTTGGTCGTATTTTGGTTAAGTATGCCTATTTTAGTAATTTAATGTTAGTAATTAGTAAGTAAAGTTTATTCCAATGATCCCTTTTTAATACGCCTCATTATTGTGGATTTATAAGAAGTAAGAAATAACAATCAAGTAACGCAAAACTACACATGAAGGCTTTAAAATTGAGAACCTCATCTTTATTCGTCGAATTCTATGAATAATAAAATGACTTACCGTTGTGAACTAAGTAGATGGGAAGTCAAAATTTGTATGTTTGGAAATATCACCTTGTTCGGGAAACTTGGTAAAATTCCCCCGAATTATTCACGCCCTTCCTTCAAATATCGCGCCCTTTTATGATTACCCGCGGATTTCTTTGAGATTGTTTTTGTTTTGACACATTTTATTTGTATATGCCTATATTGAAAAGTTTATCATTATGATCCTGATCCATCCGGAAAGTGAAATATTATGAGCAATTGAAAGTGAAAGTGAAAATTTCTTTAATCAGTACGAACATTACAGTAACACTTTGTACAATTCAAACATTTCATACCAAATTAATATTTTTCTCTGCTACTTGGCAACCTCATTGGTGATTTGCGGTTCGATTCCCGCTGCGAGACAAATTTAATATGCAGATATTTGTGTCGGGTCTGGTGTTATGGTACCATGGTGAGCACAATATATTCCTACACTTGAATTTGTGATTGAAGTTGAGATCAGTTTGTATACACCAGGGTCCGATCGGCTACTTGGCTGAAATTTATTTTCGCACGTCGCGTGCATTCATTTGACAGCTGACAGTTTAATTTTCCAGATTGACGTAAGTGGGACGTTCGTCTGACACAAGATCTGAATGTAGCGAATCGGAAAATGTTTACGAAGCGAGAATTATATTCTGCAAGACGATTTGTTTTGATTTGTGTCAGTTTTGTCTGTTTGTATGGTGTTTTGTTGATCTGTGTTATTTATTGTCTTAACCTACAAATTATTGAGTATTTAATGGGTTAAGCAATAAGCATAAATATACGTGAAAACATATGTGTTGTAATATAAATAAATAAAAAACTTAATAGCCGGCGTGGCCTAGTTGGATATACTCCGACTTCCGATCCGGAGGTAGTGGGTTCGAATCTCGGCCGTACAGCACTGCATTTTTCGTTATGAAATATTTATGTTCTAATGAGTATTACTAAGCTCAAAACGGTGAAGGAAAATCTCGTGAGCAAAAGCGCGGCTTAGTCAGCTCCACACGTATTGATCATAGGTCTATAATTCCTGTGGCTAAGGCTGACAAGGCTAAGTGGATGATATAGGTGCTGGGAAAGCCTATTCCATCCAACTATGTACCAGTCACAACACGCTAGCTAATAGGTGCTCATAACTACTTTGGATGGCTCTCATCCAGAGTGTGATACACCTTCTCCAATCAGTTGTCCTAGTTTCTGTTTTTTTTTGTATTACTTACAACTTGATTAAGTATTGTGTTCTTGCTAACCCCTATCTATAGATTTTAGTTATCTTCAATAAAACATTTTTATGACGCTGTAGTTTTACAGTCAGTAAAAGCAAAGGATGGTCAAATTCGCAACTTGATCACTTAAAGGCAAATATTTGCGTATAAAAATTTGAACACCAATTAAATAACAACAGCAACAATAGCAGCCTATTGAGTCCACTGCTGGACATAGACCTTCTCTATAAGAAGGGGGATATGCCCATAATCCCCACGCTGGGCAAGCGTTGATGACAAAAAAGCTTGGGATGAAACTGCCTCCAACTCCATCAAAAACAATGTAATAGTTATTAAGAACAATGAAGTTAAAAAATATAAGCCAAGCAGAGTTTCTTGCCAATTCTTCTCTGTTTGGTCGCGTTACGAATTGGTGGTAAATTAAAAAAAAAAATCGTTTCAAAGTGTACTATACAGTTCCTACTGAATAAATGAATTTTGAGTTTGAGTTGGGAATCGCAGAGCATAGTTTCTCGCACCGTCGACGCTGTGCCGATTAAGGCTGCGCTATACCGCAATCAGCCGGGCGCCAGTGCCTCGTTCGTTATTTAGCAGGGTGTACCACGTGCAGGTGAGGTTGGCTTGGTTACCGAAGATGAATGTTGGAACCCCGTACACCCCATTAAAATAAACTATGTCTTATTTACCAAGAAAAACTTACTTAGTCTTTGGCCCCGCGCCTAGCTTCTTGGCAGCTCCAGTCTGACCCCTAATTCCTAATTCACGATAGTTTTGTCGATCTTATAATATCAAAGATGGCTACAAGCAAGCTGAATGATACAGACTAATTTATCGATCGTTTTATTATATGGTTCTATCTAATACGAGCCCTCTACGCATTATGGCTATGCACTTTAGTTATGAGCCTCATTCTAGTTTGCTATTGTAATATTTCTGAATATTATTAAGATATGCCTTGGCTAATTGATCCAACTCATTCGATAAGCTCAGAACAGGCTGCAATGGCGCTCATTAGGAGAAGCCTATGACCAGTTGTGAACTGCTATAGGATGATGATGATAGATAGATAGATAGATAGATAACTCTTTATTGTACTCACACCAACTTAAACATAAAATACAAAACAAACAATAACTTATACTGAAAGTACAATGGGCGGTCTTATCGCTTAGAGCGATCTCTTCCAGACAACCTTTGGATGATGATGATGATTCGATAAGAATAAGATTTTTATCTGACTAAAAATTAATATTGATAAAAGATCATTAGTGAAAAAACCAAGCCTTGTTTATTTAAGCTCGACCTTAATTGCGTTGGAAAAAGTGTAAATTTTGTAGCAAAAAAAAACTTGCTTTACCGACTATTCGAAGTGGTCCTAGAATCTTAAAGAATAAAGAGTACTTTGAATTTACTTCCACCACCTCCACACCAGCCTATAACATTCCACTGCAGGACATAAGGGTCCCCTAATAAAGGGGGATTATGCCCATAATCTCCACGTTGGGCATGCGGGTCGGGGATCGCAGGGTACGGCTTCTCGCACCGCCTACGCTGCTGCCATTCGGCGGTCTATGCCGCGCCGCTGCCAGCCGGACGCCAGAGCCTCGTTTGTCATACAGTATGGTGCACCACGGGGTGAGGTTGTTTTGGATTCTGAAGATCGAGGTTGGATCTCCTTACACCTCCACACGCTTGGCTACGCCACGCCGAAAATTTGCACACTCTTATATCAGCATAACAATCGCCTGTGTTAGGACGGGTACTACAATCCATCGGTAGGGGTATCTCAAATATGTACTTCAAGCTATCGTATCGTATGTGTATTGTAGAATTTTGGCCAATGACCAAGCTGTATTTCGTATCTACGCTTTCTTATTCAGCTTAAAATATTCGTGATTCGACT
Organism: Horisme vitalbata; assembly: GCA_951804965.1. NCBI lineage: Eukaryota > Metazoa > Arthropoda > Insecta > Lepidoptera > Geometridae > Horisme > Horisme vitalbata. Next base: position 3,394,911 of record OX638096.1, read on the forward strand.
TTTTGTGGCCTGTCAGTTCCTCTGGCAGCTTTGCAATTGTATTGTACTGTATTGTATTCATGTATTTATTTCAGATACCTAGTTAATAATATCCATATCTGCACTCACACACAATTAAAATCAAAATTCCACAGTCAATTAGTAACAAATTAAAACTATTTGAATAAATCAGGGCGAGCAGGGGGAGGTGCGGTGTCCGGGGAGGTGTGTCGTTTAAAATGCATGATGACCGATAAAATAGCTCAAGATGAAATATATATCCCATACTCAAAAGCCAGCTTAATTACATTACATCAAATTACATACAGTTAACATCCCATCAGGCATATTTACAGACTGGTGCAACAGATTTAGCAATATGTCCACATCAGAGACAGACAATGCTCCGCCAAGCAAATGAAGAAATCGCGGCGTTCATACGCAAACAGCCTCAATTATTGATACATTGATATCCGATTAGCTATGACGGATGATTGGCTGCTTCATATGTGCGGTCAGCCACAAAATTGGATTAACCATTTCAAGATGTCAGCTTATTTGAATGTGGTTATGTTTGTGGTCATCAGACTAGCTATTTTTAGGAGCATGAACATGAAATTTATGTTTGTTGATGCGCTCTGATACATCTGTAAACCGTGCTCTCCTTAATTAGTAGGCATGTAGGTAGGCACTTATTCAATCCAAGTTTATTGAGATAAATCTCTTTATAATAACAGTTAATAAACTGATTCAAAAAATACAAGTAGGTTCGCGCCGTTTGCCTAAGTAATGTTCCCTCCGGGCCTTAAATACTCATGGTAGTGAATATTTAAACGCAACCGTCTTGTTGGTGGCGGGAACCTTCTGAACAAGCTGTTGATAGTAAAACTCGAACGGGACAGAGCATTTCCAGCCCAAAAATAACTCCCGTCTCTTTTATTCTATCGCGGTGTCGATACAAATTGCGTTTGAGAAAGGGAGATGAGTGTATTTGATGTTGTCTCTTTTGATGCTCTCTATTTATGTAATAGGCTGTACAGGTATCAGCGAGACCGCTGGGCGCCACTCGCCCGCCTTGCTGAATTTCAGGCCTTGCGCTCAGTCGCGCGCCAGGCGCTGTGAAATACAGACGCCTTCACGTCTCTCCAAATCTTCGCCGTGCGATCACAAAATCTGAAAATCATTAATGATAATCCTTCTAAAAACTTTTTTGACGCAATAATCCATGCCTTATGAACCGTTTTGTGTATGTGGGTGGGTTGTAGCGTAGTTCAGTGTATGTTTGATGTTTTGTTACTTTGAACTGTTCTGACCTGGTTTTTATTTTGAATCTGTTGCACAATTCGGCGTGGAAGCGATGCTTTTGATGTAAGTACGAATGTTTGAATTAATTTAAAAGTGTTAATTTGGATAAGCAGGTCTATATTTGGACGGTGAGACACCGATATGAGCATGTAGGTAGCTAATCGAGTCACAACTGGAGCTATTGTCGGAGGAATTAACGGTATGAATAATTTGCGGAGAATTTAAGCGAAAAAGATTGTATTTATTATATTTATTTATGTTTATTTATAAACTGTAGTTTTAAACCAATACTTTTATTTGATGACTTATTAATTACTGAAGTCATAATAGTAAAAACTACACTTAATCCAGTTCTAATCTTCCCAGAGTAGGTGCTACTACACCCTGATCAAATTATTATCGATCAAACCTGTCTTAAAATAAATTAGCACACACCTAATAAAGCACTTTAAAACTTTACAATACTTTCAACCGGACCGGGCTACGTGAACTTATAGCTGGAGAAGTCCATTCTTTAAACAATCACGTTTATTTAGAGCCTTACATTTAAATTATATATTTATTAAATTAAATATGAGCTGAGGAAAGGGCGCAAATGACGCTCTTTAGGGGAAGGATATGTCCAGCAGTAGACTGCTATAGGTTGATGATGATTTAGGTGAAGAAAAAAAAAATGTAGATTTAGCTAGGGAAATTCCAATTAGTTTTAACTGTCGTGTAATAGTTCCAAATAACTTAAGTCAGTCAGTATACTGTATAGACAAAAATATATTGGGTATACCCAATAGTGGCAACAAGCAGTTATTTGAAAACAGATAAAAACTTTTATTTTATTATAAATGTATTAATAGAGCATAATTAGAAATCCCAAAACATAACGTCGAAGCTGAGGGCGGAAGCTAGTAAAAATAAATAATGGATTAACGTAAAAAATTGAAAGCTCTCGTATTACCTTAATCTTAAATCCCCGAAGGCGTGTTTATAAATATTTCAAGGAATATCGAATGAACCATCGGTATTAAAAATTTTAGGGAGAAAAAATATGGGGTTGAGCATAAGTCAAAATATGTATTAACGAAGGGCATTTGCATAAATACTCGGCGCTAATATTTTCTTCCAAAATCACCTAATGACAAGATTTAGGACACCAGATTTAGGTAGAAAAATTACATGAACGAAACCGCACTGGCACAACATAGTCTATGTATATTACTCGCTATTCCGGACATTATGTGTAGCAGAGCTCTATACCCAGATATGTGAGAACTGATATGAGCTTTATAGCATTAATTAGCTCATATCAGCCCGTTCACACATATGGATGACTACGGGAGGAAATGGAAGGGTCTACATTCTCCGCCGGAACAGCCACGGCTACGAATGAGTCCTTAATATCGCATAAGGCGACAGGAGCTCATTGGTCTATTTTGGAAATTTTTGCCTCATTGATGAATTAATATTACTACTAAAAACTCAATATTTTTAATCTTTAAAGTGTAGACATCAAAAATATGTCACCATCATCGGTCTATAGTATTCCACTGCTAGACATAGGCCTCCCCTAATGAGTGCCATTGCGAGCTAATAAATATGTATATTTACTTATTTACTATGTAAAAAATAATAATTGCATGAAGCTGTTTTCGACTGAAAACTGTTTAGAACAGAGGGCCTAGTGCGAGTTTTTCTACCAGCTCGATCGCGTTTGCGTTTACGCAAGTTTGTATGGAATCGAGTCAGCGCCATCTAGTAAGAGACGTGAGAAATATAATTTATGAGTGCGGGTTTGTTACGGCGTCGATAGCGACTACTCGATAGTCGATAGCGAGAGCGTTGGAGATCGTGATTGGTTGTTTCGAACATTTAGCGAGTGTGAGTTGTAATTATTGACAGTTCGAGTAGTAAAATTGAGAAAAATACGTAAACGCGATCGAGTAAGTTATCACTCACGATTTTTCAGTGAAAAGATTGTAAACAAAGATAGAAATACAATATTTGCCGATTTTAATATGGCGGGACGTTTTTATTTTGCTTGGAGATTGCTAGCGACAGCTATATCCCAAGATGACCGAAACTATAGTGCTAAACTGGAAGCAAAAGCCCGAGCGTCTATAGATCCATTGTTGGACCTCACCGACCAACAGTTCAGGGATAGGTTTCGCCTATCCAAAAAGGTATTTAAGCTCCTGTGCAAAGATCTAAGGCGTTGGACTAGTCTAAGAGCGTCTCAGCGAGTTTCCTTAGATTTAAAAGTAAGTTTTTTGAAACCTATCTCATTTTTGTTTTTTACAAGATTAGGTAGGTACTTATCCAGTCATCATTTTTCCTTGTAGGTGCTCACAGCTCTTCTTTTCTTTGCAACTGGGTCTTATCAAAGGCCAGTTGGAGTTGCGAAGCATATTTCACAAAAAATGTGCAGCGTGTACATCCAAGAAGTTACCCAAGCTCTGACACACAAGAACATGATAGATAAATATATTTCGTTTCCACATAATCCAGCTGCCAGACAGGCTATTAGTCAAAAGTATGTGGTTAAGCTTTAAGAAATATAATTTTTAAATCAAGATTGATTTTACCTATATTTCATCTAATTTTCAATTTCTTCAGATTTTATAGAAAATATGGAATTCCTGGAGTGGTTGGGTGTATTGACGGGAGCCATTTTAAAATAGTTGTTCCACCAAAAGAAGAGGAGCATCGGTATTATAGCCGCAAACATTACCATTCCCTTAATATTCAAATGGTAAATCTTCTAGTCTGTAGAACTAGATTGAAGAGCCCACCTAATAACATGAGACTTTTACAGTAAAAGTGTTCAATAGACAGGTTCATGCTGCTGCACATTCCCTGGTGTAATCACATTGTCGCTTAATACAACATCTATTGAAGGAAATAGAGATTGCTGGAGACTTCTTACAGTTAAATGATAAATATGAGTCATAATTACAACTTCCATTAGGTACCCACTTAATATAATAAATAAAATAAAAAATGTTTAATTTTCAGGTATGTGATGATGAACTCCGGATTTTAAATGTAAATCCAAAGTTTGGTGGAGCAAACCATGACTCGTTTATATGGGAGAATAGCAATATGAATAGTTACATTCAATCTTTGCACCAAAATGGAGAAATGGTCTGGCTCTTAGGTAATTTCCATGACATCATTTTATAGAGTAGTATTTAATGATGTACCTACTTATAAAAAGTTGTATATTAATATTTTAGGAGACTCGGGATATCCTCAACGCCCTTGGCTAATGACCCCGATTTTAGATGCTGCTCCTGGCACTCCAGAATCCAACTACAATGATAAACATTCTCTAGGATAAAAAATCGGTGGCGTTGTCTGCATAAAGACAGAGTTCTCCATTACAGGCCAACAAAATGTGCAATGATAATTTTAGCTTGCTCTGTCTTACATAATATATGTATTAACAACATGGACATAAATAAAGACATGGGTAAATTGTTATTTAAGTTATGATGTATTTATCGTAATAAAGTCATGACATTAATAATTTAAGTACATCATATGATTCTAGGATTGGAAAACGGGATGGATAGTCAAGAATCCGATGAGCACATTAACACAGTGAGAAGTGAAGATGCTACAACTGATTTAATTAGGGGTCGATTATTTAGAAGCCAATTAGTTAGGAGGTTGCAATAACCATTTACTCTTAATTATGTATATAACTAATAATAAAAGTATACTTAAAATTATTAAAGGCAGTTTTTTCTGCTGAGTTTCTATGAATAACATGTAATTTGAAAGTAAAATAAAGTAATTATACAAGTAGTATCAGTAATTGTGCTTCCATGAACACGCTGCTTTCTTTGGGACTGGATGTGTGAGTTTCTTAATAGATCCCGTTCATCTAGCCCTCAAATAAGCAAATTCGTTATTGTAAATACTTGCACATAATTATGATAAACTTAGAAAAAAACCCAGGCTGCAGACCGTGATTTGCCATACAAACATGTCATACAAACATAAATGAAGTGTCTATGTCTACATTTATCTCTCGGCGAGAATCGAACCCGCAGCCTTTTGGAGTCGGTTAGGCCTTCGCTCACTGCGTCGCAGAGGTCTTCAGTAATGGTAGTATCTTATTGTTTCATCATCCCCATTACTAAAGTCGTGTCAGTGGGGATTATGAAGTATACGCGATCACGAAACTGTCAAGTTATTCATGGGCAGATATAAAAAAACACATTCTTAATCTTTACAAAATTTATTCACTAATTTATCTATCGAATCCAAAACTCTTAAGCCCAAGTTTTGCCACTCCCTTTGCACCTGTATTTCCATATCTCTTAAGCGATTTTGTTCCCGCCTCAAGGCCATGTAGTCGCGGTGCTGCTCAATTTTAAATTTTCTCCACTGTTCCTCCGAGTTAAGAAAATGTTGAGCTGCCTGTTCGGTGTGTGCAGGCCTGACAAGTCTCCGAGGTGATCGTCGAATCCTTGTCGGCCTGCCCGCGCCGCCGCGGCGAGGTGGAGTTTGCCCAGTCAGAGCTGGCTGCAGCTGTGCTTGGCCTTGAGTTGGGGTCAGCATTTGACGCGGTGCAGGCACATCTATAAAACGTTAAACTTTTATAGAAGGACATTAACATTATTAATTTATTTTTTAATATGCATGTTCATTATATATTATTTATTTATTTATATTACCTTGAACATCAACCTCTTCGAACGGAGAGTTTAACAAAACTCTCAAACTCTCCAGTGGGGATGGTGATGGGGGTGGTGGTGGGAGTGGTGGTGGGGCAATGTATCTTTCACCTGCAGGGCCTAAAATATAAAAATACATGCTGGATATAAATGATGAATTTATTGTACTAACTGTGGTCATATTCAAGTTTTTTTTGAAGAGGTATCTTTAAAATATTCTGTTTAGTATAACTTATGGGTAATAATATCTTACTTTCCACGACTACTTCTTCAATTGTCCGGAAAAGCGGAACAGTGTTATTTTGTGTGGATGGTCCAGCTTCATCCCGCGGTGTGGGGCCTGAAATACAGTAAAAAATTATATGAACATAATATTGAGGGTCTATGCACACGACACACTCGCTACAGACACTAGTGGCTCATTTGGGTGAAGCCTTACACAGTTTATTAAGGTATTGATCCTAAGGTATTGATTTTATATATAATAGCTTACGTGGTAAAATTGGTGATGGGCATAGAGGTTGAGTAAGCGCTCCTTGGGGGTAAGCGCTTATGGGCTCATTCATATTAACTGCCTGTAAAAAATACATGTTTTAATTGACTATTTACATAAACATAATTATATGATAGTACATAATAGTTTGCTACATGGTAATAAAGCTTAAACCTGTATTCCTGCCTTTGCAACTAACAAGCCAGTAGCCACTTGCATTCCAATAATGTTGAGGACCCTTAGCTCTAAATCGGTCAACTTTGAGAAATCAGCAGGCCCGCCTCCAGTACCACTGGCAGCTCTATGAAGGCGAGCTGCTTTTTTTTTAATATTATTTTTATAATCACTCCACACCTTAAACACAGAAGAAAGCATATATTGTAGCGAAGGTAGTTTGTATTGTAAAATTAGCGCACCGCAAACCAGATACATTCGCTAAATAAGTTAGAGAAGTAGGTATGTATTGAAAAGTTACGACAAACCTTTTTCCACTTCTCTATAGTTTTATGATCCCCACTACCATCACTATTTAATATTGTGACCAATTCCTCCCATAGCCGCAATGCAGAAATTTTCCCTCTTGCATTGGAGGATGGCTTGTTGAGGTCTCCGTGCCTACAAAATTTAAAATAAAGTTACAAATAAACCATTGTGTGCTCGCATATCGGGATCGGCAGCAGCATCCACCTGGGATCCAGCTATCAATTGCGAATAAGTTACCTATCCACATGCTAGTAATTCGTATAGGAGCAAACTGTCTTGGTGAGGCCTATTAAATATTAATTATGTCTTAGAAATTTCAGTGGAATTCTCTAAAAGTAAGACAAGTGCTGAGGAAATAAAGGAAGGAATTTCACATCAAAACTTAAAATGCTATGGTGGGTAGATAAAGTAATACCACTTACTGCTCCATGAATGTTACCATTAAGTTGAATTGAGTCGGGCTAGTCTTCATTTTTACCTTTAATTAAATAAAAAATTCAACCGCAAAACATAAAAACTCCAAACAAACACTTTTGTTGTTTGTTTACATTGAGTTATGACTACAAATTTCGGTATGTAGCTACTTCTATTAAGTCCACAACCACGCTGACTTTTCTAAAATAAGCAGGGTTATCTATTGACGCAATGTGCTACCAACAAATTAAAATTAATAAACGCCAAACGAGGTGAGCAAACGCGGATCGAGTGGTTACGTACGATTGCATCTCACACTCCCTCGTTTGTGTTACTCGACGAGTTTGTTGTTTACTCGTTAAACGCGGTGGTAAAGTAATTTGATTGATTTTGTGGATCTCGCACTAGGCACCCAGCTAACTTGTCGTCTTCGATTTTAAATTTTGACATGTTTTTTCCCCATAAATGTCTGCAAAGATTTGACCTAAAAAAAATGACCGTTTTAGAAGTAATCGTTTTATTTTAAGATAGGTATATAAAAATTGCTTATTTACTAATTTCATGCTTCACATGCCTCTTTTTAGTGTGACGTTACCGAACCGGTCAAACGAACCCTTATGGTGCCGCTTTGTCCGTCCGTCCGTCCGTCTGTCACAGCTGTTTATTCAGATGTCTCTTTTTTCTTATTTGCTCGCGTATATTAATTACCTCTTTCTCTCAATCAATTCTTACGTCGCTTTGATATCGTATATTAAGCGCGTAACATACGAGAACGAATTCCGCACGGGAAAACCGCTATATGACTGGAAGCTCCCGTGTTATTAATTAATTTTCTGAAAGCATGCCGAAAGCTGGAACGGGTAATATTGGTTCTTAAAGGCTTCGGAGACCAGAGTTTCTCGATGAAAATCTTGGGCTGTGCTCTGGAGTTAAGTTTTTTGTATCTATTGTCTACAAGGAGTAATAGTGGCCAATTGTAATTAATGAGAAGATCGTCTTCACCATTGTCGTCTATAGTTAAGTATACTCGACTGGCGTCATAGCTCAGTTGGTAGCTCTGCCTTCTGAACTGCAGGACGAGGATTCAATTCCCACTCAGGACAAACATTTGTGTGGTTAACTTGGATGTTTGTATCTAGGTGTTTTATTAATATCTATGTTTATAAGCCTCTGGTATCCGAAGTACAGGCTCTGCCTTGTTTTGGGTCATAGTTGTGAATATTTATTCATCATTTAGATATTATTTAAAACTTTAAGATATGCGACCCCGGTCACTATTTGGATAAGGGCAAGTCGCATGTAGATCCCAACATTTATGTGTTTCGGAAACTACGTTAAGATATAAGGGCAGACTCCAGTCATTAAGTCATGTTGATGGTGTTAGGGCGGCGGTTAAAGTCGTACCGGGAGTTGCCTCCCGATCTCCCCATTTTGTTCCATCCACTTCGATTCTATGCTAAAGTTTCCTAGTCTTTTTGGAAGAAGTCTTGTTCGTCACGCCATTTTCTGCGTGATCTGCCGCGACACTATCAAGTTGTACCATAATTGGTCTTAATTTTTAATACAATGGAAAACTCTGGAAACTGAAAATGATTACCTGTAAAATGGCATTCTACGGTGCACAACACAATAGTTAGTGATGCAAACAATTCTATTTCTGTTCGTTACTAAATCTCTCGAACGCAATACAATGAAACCTAGAGCAATCTGAACTATGTGAGTTGCTAATCTAAAATGTGCATTCAGCCCTTCGATGCAATTCATTGGATCGTAGAATCAATGTTGGAATGACTAGAATATGGCCTTTGCATGTGTCGTTTAGTTGGCTAAGTAGATGGCAGTTGGCAGAGAAGTGTGGATTCGAACGTGTGTCGTGGGAATTATTGATCTGTTTTGAAAACTTCTTTAAGATTTTGGTATAATTTTCATCCCTTATCAACTTTTCATGGAACTTAACATTAATGTATTTTAACTAGTTTCCGCCTTCGGCTTCGCTCGTGCGGTACTGGTCGCCTGTGTATTTTACCAGGTCAAAAAATGTAGCTACTACATAAACCATAAAGACTATGAATATGAATATTAAAACTGCTTTTTCCAAATTTCATCCAGATACGTTCAGTCCTTACGAAGTTTAGTGCGAACAAACATTAACACAAACACATAATGCATACTCACTACAAACATACAACGCATTTATAATATTAGTGTGATGTATGAAATTTAAGTTCAAAAAGTTTTGAACAGCCCGTGTAAATTTCATTTAAGATACGGTTGCCCTATTTTGGCGTCATATTTGTAAGCTAAAGCAAAAAAATCCTTTTCGACGACCAAAACTGCTGCTAAGTGAACTATATTTGGTGAACAATTACGGAAAAAAAGTAAGAGATTAATTTGCCTCAAATAACCTTTAAAGCAAAAAGTGGTTAAGGCGTTATGCACTTAAGCTATTCGTCTTTGTAGAAAAAGTTAAAACGTCATCATGCTATTCAGAAGATTGCCCTTAGGGCTTGAAAATAGCCTTATAAGTTTTTTTTCAAAAATGCATACATGTTAAAATACAATAAATGCTAAAATCAATTAGGCTATATATCTATGTGGAGAAAAGTTAATAAGTCACCGTACTACTAGGCAAATTGCCCATAGGACAAATAAAGTTCATAAAAAATGCACACAATATGGCATTCGAGGCACCCATCTAACAAACCCTAAAAGCAAACTATTAAGTCCATCACTTTCATAGCACACTCTAAATGTAAATTAAACATTAACTCCAGAGGAGGACGAGGTTGCTTCCTATTAAAATGCAAACGAAAGTTAGCACTGATAATGGAAAGTGCACTTCCAGAATTTTCCAATAACTTCTCGCGGTTAGATATTTCTCACTGCAAATTCTGTTGAACTTTATGAAGATGGTTAAACTTTTACCCAACCTCTAAAGTTGCTAAAGTTCATCTTTTGCTGCGTGTAAGTAATATTAATGTTCATGATATGTTGTACTTTTTCATGGGGATTGAGTTGATGCGAGTAAAGTTAAATTAGGTATTTGAATGTCTAGACTAGAACCTTAGAAGTAAGATAAGTTTTAACTCGAGTGTTAGAGAAGCCAGTGTTTACATAGTACTTTATTCCACATTTAAAAGTTAAAATATCTTCTTGTATCTTTTCTCTGTAAGTGATAAGCTAGGAACTAAATGTGGGATAGTTTTTAACTCGTTAGAAAATGTCAAACTTTCCTCTCAAAAGCTGGCACCAACTGAAGCTGAATCCATTCAATGATTACTTGGTACAATCGAATTCTTTGAGCATACCATTTTAAATAGAATCCACTTTCTAGATTGCGTATACCAGTATAGTGGTACATATATACGTATATAGTACCACAATAGCGGTACTATCTAGAGTGGCTAACGGGCTTCTTCCGACAATCCAATAAAGATTAGCTTTTCAATTTCAGACTGTATAGCGCAGGAAATAGAGTAAAGACCATTCCAGTGTGAAAACCAAATCAAAAATATAAAATTGTGTGGTTGGATTTACCTCGATCTGATCATGGACCCGGATTGTGCGACTGAGACTTATAAAGAGATTGTTCGTGAAAGAATATTATTCTTGTATTTCATGTGGCGTAAGGATTTATGTGTTATAGATACTTGTAAATCCACACCCTCTGGGTACGAGTTTGTTTTTTTATCTTTTTGTGATCACTAGAATTACATTTTGAACAATCCTCGGATTGCAATATCTATAAAATGATCTTAAAAAACATATTAACAAGTTAGCGTGATTAACCATCTAACCTAAACCTCACTGTTGTAACTTGTAAGTGATGATTTTTCACATTACAGATTTTTTTGTAATATAAATTACATTCTACATCTAAGATCTGAAAGTTACTGTACTTAAGGACACTTCCATTTACATCATTATCATCATCAGCCTATAGCAGTCCACCGCAGCTGGGCATAGGCCTCCCCGAATGACTGCCTTTGGGTCCTGTCCTTAGCTCTATGCATCCAGCCAGCTACCTCCAACCAGCAGCCTTTCACAAATCGTCACTCTACCTGGCCGGAGGGCGAGTGACGATTTGCGATCCCATTTAAATACACCCCTACTCGTCGGTTCAGCAGTGGCGATTCGCAATTGTCAAATAAACGTTCTAGCAGTCGTCTGTCGAAATTCCTTCGTTGGACCAAAATACAATTAAAAGCGACAGAATCCCGTTCTGGAGCACTAAAATGCCCGGATATACTTTTAATCTTGTTCCCAAATCTGCAAAATGAACGCAGAAATAATGCGCCTCCCGGGACGTGGACGAGTATGACGCAGGTGCTGTAGGGCTGCCTACTGTAACTGGGTTTACGTACTTGTCTTACAAAATGAAATTTATACAACAAATACAATTATTTATCCAAAAACTACAAGTTGGTAGGTACATGGGTTGGGAGGATCTCTTCTTTTAAGTTACCTGTACTATATTTATAACCAAACTATTTCATTTATTCGCTATTATTATTATTATGAGCCCTCAATATCCTACTGCTGGGCAAAGGCCTCCCCCACTCTTCCATTCATCTCTCTCCTGTGCTAAAATGGTCCAGTCAGCACGGAATTTAGTGAGCTCGTCCCTCCTTCTTGTTCGTGGTCTGCCGCCGTCGTCGCCCCGTGTCAGGGCACAAATTGTAAAAATAATTTAATATTTGATTTTCTTCTTTGCCCACATGGTTGCCTCTGCCTGGTGAAATAGCAGTTGATTTGCTAGGGTATTGAACGTAATTGTAGATTATTGAGGGAAGTTTTAGGTACTTTAGCAAAAAATGGTTATGAATCTAGCAAGCATTGAGTAGAAATTCAACCAAAGAAAATCTGTTTACTTAAGTCTTAATTTAGTTTTAGGATGTAGAACGGAAAATATTTGCTCTCTCGAATGTCAACTCTGAATTTAGTGTTGATGAACTCGCCGGTGCAAGGAAAATAGCAGACACCAAGAGGTTCCATTCCTTGGGACAAATATTTACATATGTACAATTGTGAATGGGACAGTTGAAAGGGTAAGACCTCGACATACGTTCTGCGATCAAGTGCGAGGAGGACTAGACCTACCCGTCGAGATACAGTTCTTGACTAGTTCGGCGGGTAGAGCAATCCTCTAGTCTGATTAAGCATAACATTAAGGATAGGAAGAAACCATGTAAAAGATTTATTTGAAATGAATATATTTGATATGGTTTGATTTGCGATCAAATCGGAGATGTACTGGAAAAAGGGTATGGAGTACCCTAAACCGACGAGTATGTATGAATGTGATGAGAGTGAATGAAGCAAAAGAGGTATGCCAGGATCGTAGCAAGTGGAGATCCATGGTCTACACCTCTGGGAAAAGGCGTGACTGTATGCATGTATAGAAGCTTATTTCAGTCAGCCCTAAAACACGTGTAAGCTTCTACTCCCAGCGGACTCGTTGTAGCAAGGCTGCTCCACACAATTGCTGTAATTATTACGATACGGACCGCGGTATGCATAATATGCGTAATTAGCAAGCCTCACCTGCTTTTTTAAGTTCTTATTTTATACATAGACATACATATTTTTTGCAATTGAACACACAACATAATACCATATAAGTTAAAAAAATTCAACCGAAGGTTCTCAATCAAACTCCTCCTTTTTGAGGTCGTTTAAAAAAAGATAACATAAAACATACAACCGAATTGAGAATCACTTCTTTTTTCATCATCATCATCGGCCTGTAGCAGTCCACTGCTGGACATAGGCCTCCCCCAGTGAGCGCCATTGCGCCCTGTCCTGAGCTCGACGCATCCTGCTTCTGCCAGCAGCCTTTCGCAAATCGTCACTCCACCTCGCCGGAGGTCGTCCTACACTACGTTTGCCAAGCCGGGGTCTCCACTCAAGAATACATTTACCCCAACGGTTATCGGTTCGGCGAGCCCACTGCCACTTAAGCTTACTAATTCTCTAAGCTATGTCGATAACAGCAGCAAAATGGCATCGACGCAGCATAATACCTACTGTTTAAGCAGTAGAGCAGTAGAAGCTGGTATTCTGTCGATGCCAATAAGTGATACTTGCCCTCATTAAATAAGCTTAATATTGATGTTCTCGTGTTGGGATGTACGGGGTTCCAACCCCTATCTTCGGCACAGCTAAATCCCATGGCCACCGACGGGTAGCAGCATTGGTGGTGCGAGAAGCTGTGCCCTGCGATCCCCAACCCGCATGCCCAGCTTGGGGATTATGCACCACACTGTACTGGCTCTACCTACGTAGGTACTGCACCTACTTCAAACAGATGAGTAGGTACCTATTTTACCTATAAAAACTAGGAGAATTTACTATATACTCTTCTTATTAAAATTGCTTGTCCGCCGAAAAGGTTTAGCCCATTCCTTACTTAATTTAATTGCACTAAATATACAGAAAAGGGTCAAAAGGGATAGTTAAACACATACTACTTTTGGATATGTTAAAATAACAAACCTTTTTTGATGACTGCATATCTTACAACCACATATCGCTCGTGACATGCTAAACATGATTTTACATGAGAGGCAATCAAAGATTGCAATTGTCAAAACATTTTGACAACAGCGGGGTGATCGGCTAACTCTGTTGCAAACAAAAATGATTGACATCGATCCTGTTTTAACAAACTGTGACAGTTTGTCAATTGACGTTCATTGAATTTCGACGGATGAAATGTCAAAGTTTGCAAAAACAGGATCGGTGTCAATCATTTCTGTTTGCAACAGGGTTAGCCAATCACCCCGCAGAGCATACCTACATTTTGAAAAAATATTAAATGCGTCGTTACTGCAGCGGTTAAGCGATATTGCTATTGTTGTTGTAAATAAATAATTTCTTTGAGAAATTTCTTGTCCAGGCGACGGTCCACCCGCGGCTGTATTGCCTTAAATGATGATAAAGTTTTTTTAAGTAGCTGGGCGTTGGAATGTGTAATCCATCAGGTGCAAAATATGTTTCCACTTAAAAGACTTCATGATGTCTACTTCCTTTGATTGCCCTTTTTGAACCCGTGTTTGGAAAGGGGTTTGAAGTAATCCCGAAATTTCTTAAGCTTGGTTGGATTCGGTTCAGAAACTTCTTAATGCGATTGAGATGATTCCGCAGCTCCAAAAGAGGCTTATGAGGCCAACTTATTGGGTCTTTAGGTGCAATTTTTGATGTTGTATTTTTATTTATTTGCCCAATACTTGACACCTAATATAAACAGATAATACAAGCTGTAAGTAGAGATTTATTCATAAAATTCTGATTATAAAAATTCAAACTATACTGAAACTTTATTGTGCTTAAATTATAATCAGTAATTCGATACGCGGACTCGTTCCCAATATTTAATCCGTAGCTTTCCAATCCACAATATTTTAAATTATCCATTTTACCTACAAGGCTTCAACAATTTCACTACCTTTTATTGCACATTAAAAATTCATCAAAGCGAAACGAAACGCAGCAATTGCACCTACCTTTTAACGCACAACTGAAATCCCACACTGAATAATTGTTCGTCAAAACGTAATGAGATAAAATTGCATATCCTCACCTCAAAGGACGGCAACTAAAAACATGCAAATTTTACGGTATATTTTTCAGAATGCGGTTTGCAACACGCTATTTTTGTTTATTTAGTTGGTTCCAAAGGACCTTTGAACTCGGCCCCGGAATAACTGAATACAAACTGAAACTAAATAGACTCAGGTAGGTTTATGAAATTTTATGACATACTAGCGACCCGTCCCGCTTTGCACGGGTTAGGGCACTTTTTTTACACCTTGGGTTACGTTACTTAAGTTTTAGTAAGGATCCCTAATCATTTCTAGCAATAAATATAGCCTATGTTACTCAGGGTGAATGTAACTTTCCAATGGTGAAAGAATTTTTGAAATCGGCACAGTAGTTTTTGAGTTTATTCATTACAAACATACACACACAAAAATATTTTTTTTTCGCTTTATAATATTAGTTTAGACTAGCTTCCGCTCGCGGCTTCCGACCTCTTCCGTGCTTAGGAAGTCACATTTAGGTGTTGGTCCCGGCTTTTGCAGTCGTCAAACCATCAGGCGGCCTAAAAACTCCAACACACCGGAGTTGGCCACAGCTCATGCGAAGGAAGGAAGGAAGATCCCGGCAATGCCTTTTTAAAACCCGTAAAAGGGTCATTAAATAAACATATCCCAGTTGATAAAATGAATGATCCTTTATTACTACGTGTTTTTTTGTCTCTTACGCGCGCTGAAAATTGCCTCGGCCTTCCAGAGGTTAAGCTTCACTTCAATTTACCGTAACTTTCATATCATACAACATTACACCTGCGTTTGTGTGTCATTCCCTTTTGTGAGAGCACGTACACGATACCAAAGTTAGGGTTTGTTCACGCGATCAGTCAAGACGTCACGTCAAAATTCTACTTTTTAGATTTCGAGACATCAGGTAGCTTTTTTTTTAAATTTAAGTTAGATGGGATTTAGCCCCTTACACCCCGTAAGGGCTTCCAACCCCTATCTCCGGAACCCAAGCCAACCTCACCTGCACGTGGTGCAACATGCTGTATGGTCAGCTGATTACGGCACAGCGTAGCCTAACACTGGTACAGCTAAACTCCTGGCGTGATACCAGTTGATGGTGAAAACTCCGGTTTCGGAATTTAAAATTTGAATAGCTATCGGCCGTCAGACGTCACGGTCGCGCGCCATAGTCAATGTCACGTCACCGGCGACGTTGGAAGAAATGTGTGTTTTTACGAACAAAATATAATCTCTTCTCACACACGATACACAACTTCTAAAATCCCTAGAGTTTATCTGACTGGATGGGTGATGGCTTAGTTTAGATCTGAGCGGTTGTTAAGCAATGCTGGAGGCTTTCGGGCGGCCTAAAAACTTCGACATTTTAGTTAGTCACTAACTCATACGAAGAAGAAGAATCTGACTGATCTATGACCTAACTATAGGTACCTAATATTTTTCTTCTATTCTGTAACCTAACTGTAATATTATTTTTGTTTGTATGAGCTAGCAACCAACTCTGGTTGGACTTAAAACTGTGATGTAACTGATCGTGTGTGAATGACTGAGATGTTGGAATGTTCTGCGATATGACTGATTGATACCTAACGTACGATCCACATTTACCAGTGCGCGTCGGAGAGCATTTTAAAATATTGCTAGAGGAAATTGAAACATCCATAAAGCAGTAACTGTAACGCACCGACCGGCTGCGCTCAAACTCCGCGACCCACTTGCTTACGCGGCCGGCTGCTCTCGGTTGCTCGTGACTGCTCGCGGATGCTCACGGCTACTGTTTCGGCTCGACGCGTCCGTCAGTCTCCAGTCAGATTTTAGCCATCAGGCGGCTCCGGACGGCTGACGGCGCGCGGTGCGCTGCGCTCCGATGCGACGCGTTAGTTAATCGTACATAGCTTGACGGTGACGTGACTGAGGTGTGTGTTTAAACCTGTGATGTGGCTGATCGTGTGTGAAATGCTGAGGTGATATAATGTTTCGCGATTCTGAATATATTTTTTGTTGACATGACTGATTGGTACCTAACTTGATGGTGACATGACTGAGCTGTGTGTATAAACCTTAAATTATAATTCGGCCGAAATACAACCCTAACGCGAAAGTAATACGAGCTGATTGTTGAAGTCTGAAATGGAGATTTTCCGTGAATTGAGTCACGAGTTGAATTCTGATGGAGTTATGTGTAAAGTTAAGTTGGTTTTGGAATTGTGGGTTAACCTTTTCACTCGTATTATGCTGTACCTTATATTGTATGAATTACAGCTTTGAATAACAAGTTTTTTTAAATAAAACCGTCAAGCGTTTGACCCCTATCAAACCTGCGACAGGTGAAGATGTGGTCTAAGATAGAGCACGTTGTCCTCGACGGAACTGATTCACTCTGGATTTGAAGACTACGAGATTTAAAAATTTAAAAATGGGAAAGAACATTAAAGGCCCTTCATCATCTAAAGCAGCCTTTAATAATTTTCTTTAAAGTTTCAAATAAGCTACTCGCCAGTTAACGGTGAAATAATAGCTGGTTATCGTAGTAGTTTAATTATGTACCTACGAATAGCGACATGCAATACTGAGGTACATATTTATTTGTCTGACTGCGGGCTTACGTATTCCACCATCTGCAATTAACGTCAAAGTAAGCTATTTGCTGGTTAAAGTGACAAATATCTGAGCGTAATTGTCACTATGACCAGCAAATAGCTTACTTTGATGTTACATACATAGGTTGAAATAGGCCCTGCTTGACATTAGTTACTTAGAAATGTTATTTGCCAATTACACTATTCGAAAAATAAATCGACACTTTTGACTTCAATATGGTGATCTTTAAAGTTCCAAGTAGGTTACTCGCCTGTTAACGGTGAAATATTAGTTAATTATTGTAGTAATTTCATTAAGTTTGAGTGGCGACATCCAATACTGAGGGCCTACTTATTCCACCATCTTCAAGTAACGTCAAAGTAAGCTATTTGCTAGTTAAAAGGACAATTCTCTGAGCGTAATTGTCACTTTAACCGGCAAATATCTTACTTTGACTTTACTTGAAGATGTTGAAAAAGGCCCTGACTGGCATTAATTACTTATTACTTTTACTTGTCAATTACACTAATCGGAAAGTAATAAATTAACACTTTACTACAAGGTGATGATATATGTTTAACGCTTCGAGTGCTGAAAACACAACTCTGGATATAGCTGCTGTGCGTCATGGTCGAGGCCCGCAGTCGACGTGTTAACTATTTCTTGGCGATGAGACCTAGAAATATTTGGGAGCAGAGACGCAAGACAAATACTAATGTGAATATAGGCAGGCATAGTAACAGAATCTTTCGAACTACAAATTTCAAAGATCTAAACTAAGTACGGTACAAGAATGCCAAAGCTATGAGAGATACGCAGTCGAGCCGGATTCCGCTCAAAGGATCGCTTTTCATAAATACAAGATGCCTTCGCCCTTGAAACTAGTGATGGGCGTCATTCCGTATCCGTATTTTGACGATAGATTCGATTCATAAGATTTTTTTTTTATTTTTTATTTTATTACACTAATCCTACTAATATTATAAATGTGAAAGTTTGTGAGGATGGATGTTTGTTACTCTGTCGTCGAGTGTGCTTTATTGTAATTTACATTTTCAATGCCTTTGATAGTTGCGCGTAGTGTGACATCTGTAGAATTTTAGTACCTTATGTATTAGGACGGCTAAAAAGTTACATATTGCTGCGATAACGCAATGATGTGCAAGGAATTGGGACGCATTATCGCAATAACGCATGCGATATTATCACCGATAATAACACACCTGTGTGGGGGAGCCTTAAAAGCTTGGTACAATGCGATACTCTTTAAAATTGGAATGTCAAATAAAAAATAATATTTAAATAGGATTAGAATTCGAAATTTCAATTTTATTCATTTGTTCTTGGATATTTGAATACCACGGGGATAGCAAGTTTTTTTTTTTGCATAAAGACTTCAGATTTTTCACAGAGACTATAACGAAAATAAATAAACACCTAAAGCGCTGAACCATGGGTGGGACCTTGGACAAAAACTTACTGCTTTTTGTAGTGAAAATTAAACTTAAAGAGGGTGATTTATGGTTTGAAAGTTTGGGTAGCCAATCATAATCAAGAATTAAGCATATAAAAATTCATCATACCTATACCGGCTGTTAACTTGGCGACGGGTTGCCAATGGAAACAGGAACGAAAAAAGGAGTGAGAGCGGGAACGGGAACAGGTACCTACATATTACTACATTACGGGGTAGGTAATGTAGTAATATGTAGGTACTTTTTATTCCATTCATATTTAGGGTTCAGTGTCAAATTACCGGGCTTGGGAAAAATTTCACATAGAAGGACATACGTAAAAAAAAGTCATCATTCTCCTGGCACATTCCTTATCTGGGGTCGGCCCTCCTGATACTTGACCGCCACTTGTTGCGGTCTTGAGTCATTGCTGGCGTAAGGCCGAGCATCGTCATATCCTTGGAGATGGTTCTGGTCCAGGTAGTTGGCGGGCGACCTCTCTACATACGTAAAAAAAAGTGTTTAAACGCAAACGAAGTTGCGAGCGGGTCAGCTAGCAAACTTATAATATTAAAGAAATCATGACACATTATAATTTAATTAACAATTAATATTAATTTATTTCATTACATTAAACAAAAAACGTTTTACTTATTAATACTGTTTTTTTAAATTAACCTCTCTCGTCTCACTGCTGGGCAAAGGTCGCCCCCATAGATATATTAATACATATATCTGCTAGTAATATCTACCAATAGGTATACTAGTTTTAACAATAAACAGAAAAGTAAGCTGCCTACTTGTTTTTATCTATTTACCTTTAACAAATTGTTTTATTTTATCGTATTCTATATTTTTATAGCCGTTTCAGCACATCACTAGCATCGGAACTATACAGATAGGTATCTATAGAAATGTGTACCTTATCTCGCCTGTCGAAATATGGGCCGCGGTGTAAATATAAAAGTGAAACAATATGCTCACGGGGAAAATGTCTCTTAGTAAATATTTAGCTTGGAAATGCTCCGATACTCCGCGCAATGTTATTGTAGCTCGGGTACAATTAGATTTTTATCTTCTGAAATAGCAGCGAAAATGTTTGAAAAGCCTAGCAATATTGTTAAACTTGTGATTTTTTGATAACGTTACTAGAAAATACACTCGAGAGCAATGAATCCGGGTCACTCAAAGAATCCAAAAAATCTCGGAAAGTAAGAATGCTAGGTTAATGCAATAAATTGTATTTAATAGACAATTTAATACTCCTTAAATGAAAGTTAAAAAAATATGAGTCACCATACATTTTATTTACACAAAATTACATAAAGAAAAAAAACTGCTGATCTCTCCTTAAAACAAAAATAGGAAACATGAAATTTTTGAACTTTATGACGATTTTCTTGAATTTCAATACTTCGTATTACCTCCTCGTGCTTCCATTACTGCGTTTACGCGGTTTGGCATGCTGTACACCAAGTTCCTTATACGATTTTGGGGAATATTCTCCCATTCCTCTGTGAGAGCAATTTTGAGCTCAGGAAGCGTGATTGGGGGAGGGTTTCGTTGTTTTACGCATCTCCCTAGCTCGTCCCAAGCATGCTCGATCGGGTTGATATCCGGGCTGCGCGCTGGCCACTCCATACAAGTAATGTTCATCTCTTGAAGGTAGTCATTCACAATCCTACCTGTATGAGGTCGGGCATTGTCATGCATAAATATAGCATCCTCACCCAAATTGACCATAAATGGACCAACGTGTTCGTTGAGGATTTCTTCCACATATCTTACGCTAGTTAAAGAGCCGTTTTCTATGATCACCAGCTCTGTGCGACTTTCAGAGAAAATTCCGGCCCACACAAGTACAGACCCACCACCGTAGGCTACTTTTTCTTCGATGCATGCTTGCTTGAATCTTTCCCCTGGTCTTCTATACACTCTGTGTCTTCCATCGTGCTTGTAGAGCATAAATTTTGATTCGTCGGAGAACATAACTTTCGACCAATCTTCAATACTCCAATTTACGTGGTTCTGGGCATATCTTAGTCTTGAAATACGATGGCCACGCTCCAGTTTAGGGCCGTTTGCAGGTCTAAGGGGTTTTAAGTTAGATTCAGCAAGCCGACGTCTTACTGTCCATGCACTTGGGTTACTTCCTCCGAGGCGTCGAAACTGATTTGTGAGTTCAGTTCCTGTGAGAAAGCGATTTCGAAGCATGGTGTTCACCAAGTATCGGTCTTCTCGTGCTGTGGTACACCTAGTTCTGCCTGTTCCTGGTCTGCGTAGGTTAGAACCAGTTTCTTCGTAACGTCGGAGAACTCTTTGTACTGTTGACAGCGACACACCGACAGTCCTAGCTGTATCGCGCTGACTCCGGCCGGTTTCCACCAATGTAAGTATTCTGGTGCATTCTTCAAGTGTAAGCGACATGATTTCTGCTTGAATAATGAATATTGAGCACTATCAACCTGGTTTATGTACCAACATAAATGACAGATTACAAACAAAAGCAAAAACAAATCCTGTAATTTTGTAGTTCCATCTTCGACAGTGTTCCCTTTTCAAATTTGATTTTTTTATGATATAACTTTACAATAACTAAGAAGTTTTAATACTTTCATTTAAGGAGTATTAAATTGTCTATTAAATACAATTTATTGCATTAACCTAGCATTCTTACTTTCCGAGATTTTTTGGATTCTTTGAGTGACCCGGATTCATTGCTCTCGAGGGTATTATGAGAAATAGAAAGAAAAAGTTACTTATTTTACCCACGATATAAAAGTAGGTATACAACTATAGTACCTTAATATATATTAATAATTATCTTAAAATTAGATACCTAGATAGTAGTAGATAAATAGTGGCATCAGTAAGCCTTAGATCCTGTTTCAAATCAAACAAATCTTTTTTCAATAACAACTATAAAGTACGATTTGAAACGTCATTTTTTTTAATTTACACCAAATCGTAACGTGACCAAACAGAGAAGTATTGGCAAGAAACTCTGCTTAGCTTATATTTAGTCATTAGTCTTTTTAAAATTTACTTTCTATTACATCGGTTTTGAAGGAGTTGGAGACAGTTTCATCCCAAGTTAATAATCTAAATAATCAGTTTACATAGTAGATGATACTCTCGTCTGTTGAACCGATATACCTATTGGACGACAACAATAGCTCAAAAGGAGAAAATGCACTTAACATCAGGTGAAAAGAGCTTTCCGTTCGCAAACCAACTACATTTGCTCGTTTTATCGGCCTGACAGACAGTCAGATAAATCGTGCTTTTGAGAACAGCTCAAAGGAGAATGCCGAGAACCCGTACCAATTGCGTCAAAACCAAACGTATCCCATAAAATGTATTATATTTTATAAATGATATTAACAGTTTCTTAAATTTCAGGGATTAATAATCAAATAAAAAAATATTTTGTTGATTTGGTTTCCGCCACACGCCACTATTTGACTGCAACAACCATTGATTTATACTGTTACTATGGCAACATCCATTGATATATACTGTAACTATGGCAACAACCCTAATTTTTAATTATTTAGACAGTAGAAACGACTAAAAACGAATTGGAGATTACCGAGATTTGTCTTGAGCCACTAGTCTTTACTGAGCGCCATACATCAGACGGCATTGTCCTTTAATTATCACAAAAACTTACTTTTGAATGCTAAGCTGAACTTAAATATAATAATAATAATATAATTAATAATACTCTACTATATTTAGCACTGGACTCATACAGGCTTCTTACCTATGTTTATGCCTCTTATAGGCTAGACTAAAAAAAATAAAAAATTTAAAAAATTTGTCCGTTTTTTATATATCCAAAAAATATTGTACACGCATTTTTTCTTTTGTCAATCAAACAAAAAATAACAAATATATAGTGCGTTAAAGTTCCGCAAGACGTCACGATATAGTACATTTTTTACCTAGCCGTGACGTCATGAGCCCCCACTCCCGAACTTTCACGTTCTTTATCTCCATCAACCAGTTTTTTACCCAATCGTCGTCCCTATTGCAATAACACACTCACGTCATAAGTCCACCTGATACAGGTGAAGGTGAATGGGATTATCACACTGTTCTAACTTAACTGTTCTGAAAACTGAATTGTCTTTGTATTTATTATTTCTTATTCCAATAAATAATCCGAAAATCTTACAGATTTTTTCCAATAAGTACCTATGCTAATGAATCATATTTTTTGAATCATGTCCTATAAGGAAGTGAAAGAGAGCAAAAGAACGAGCCAAATGAAGAGAATTTCATCACTACACTCATAAAAGCTAGGCTCTTAAACTTAAATTATAATAATAGTATGCTATTACACGTATAAACTTTTTATAAAAAATAAACCGACTTCGAATAAATCACTTCTTGCCCTAAAGAATTTTTTAAATCGTTTCACAATTGATGGAGATTTTGGTGATCGTAGGGCGAAAATTATAAGTGAGGATGAGGTTTTTTGAGTTTTCCGAGAAAAGTACCAATCCCTCAGGAATAAAATTTATATGGGACCATCTATGAAGAATACTCTTTTAAACAAAAATATAATTTTTAAAATCGGTTTACAATTGAAGGATATTGGTTAACATACATAAAAAAGTCCAAAAAAAAGGTTCCGACGAATTGAGAACCTCCTCCTTTTTGAAGTCGGTTAAAAAATAATAAGATGATTCAATAAGTTTTACACCTAAATTCGATTGTTCAAAAATCATTAAAGTAATCGAGCACTTCAGATCGAGGTCTATTCCTAAACCCTCGTTAGAAAGCGCTTGTTCGTGAAACTTTTCATTTTGCGGTTTAAGTTTTCAATTTATTCCGGAATGTTCTTCGTAATTTTTGGGCGCAGATTTGAGTTGAAAAGTTTTTTCGATGACATCTGCTTTGGGTGTTTGTTCGGTCGTCCTAGTGACTTCGATTCGTGTCTGAGTCAGTCTGAAAAGTTTAATTTTAGGGATTTTATATGTATATACTGTGGCTTGTACAATTGAACTTTGAAGTTCTGCTTTGTTGTTATTTTTGTTACACTCAGTAACTTTATTTCTTCGTTGGTAAGTTTTAAAAGTAAATAGTAATTATTAAATGAATAATCAGTAAAATACTGAAAATACTTCAGATAGGTTAAAGAAGCTATGTAAAAAAATTACATAATAAAGTTTACAAAAGTGGTAAAAATTATTATTTTTTGGAACTAACGTTCTGCAATTTGGATTATCGAACCAGTGAAATTTTGAATTAAAAAAAAAAACTGTTGATTTTATTGAAGCATTTTACTCCAAAAAGTAGCAGTCAAAAAGGATTAAAATGTACTAAGAATATATATATATAAATATATATATATATATTTAATTAATAATAACGAGAGTTGATTCGTATAATTGCTAGTACCTAAATTGTGTAGCTTCATTTAATTATCCAACAGATTGGAGTGTGTTGTGCCTCGGGTGCAAACGTTGCTTGGATCTCATCGCAGCTACCTTTTGCCACTAATTAAGCCCTTGGGCTCAAGACTCTACAAGTTAGTTCGTATTTTGTTCAGTATACCAAGGATAAATGATCAGGGAGTAACTACAAACTTTTATATAAATATTATACTCACGTTTATTATATTTTATATTATTTTTACAATTTTAAGAAAACTTACAGCTAGGTATAAATAAATCCTGTATATCATTCTTAGTCTTCGGCTTAGTTTGGTGCCACATGATGTTTTGTGATAGTGTCTAGCATTATTTAAATAGAACACAGAACATTACATACCACCTTCTTAGAAGTACAAATGCATGCTTATGCCCCATTAAAAGTTTCCACAAATAGCAATAGCATAATGATAACAGAAATAAGAAAGTATACAGCACACTAAACACAAAAAAATAATTTTTAGAAAATAATTCGTTATCTAAAGTAATAATACACTCCTTGTACCGTGAGGTTACTTTCAAAAGCATATAATATTAGTTCGAGTTATTCCCGGTTCGGCTCGCGAAGTTCATGGCTTACTTTTATTTTATTATTACGTCAAATCAAATTACTACGGAGGAACTGTGTTTCACACACTAAAGTCCTGGTATGAGTCAAAGTATTATAACAAGCTTAAAATAAAATACTCCTGAAACATTATAATGCATTTTGCGCGTGGTTGGCAGACAGAAAAAAAAATTCAGCAAGAATTTTTTTGCTATATTTAAAGTATAAGGAAGCGCTTTGCTGCAACATTTCTCCTTAAAGCGACTATAAGGGTCAAGCGTCCCTCTCGCTCGCAGTATTCAACATTTTTGAAGATATAAAATCACTGAATGTAGTAATGCAAAATAGCAAACCTTCACGGCCTAGAAAATAACAATACAAAGGTTCAGCAATAATATCATTTTGATTCTATCACGTTTTCTTACCAAAAAACTTGCACCAATGTGATCAATTTTGGTGCAATTTTTTTGGTAGGAAAACGTGTTGGGTTCAACATGATATTATAACTACATTCAGTGATTTTATATCTTCAAAAATGTTGAATCGTGCGAGCGAGAGGGAGGTTTGACCCGTATAGTCGCCTTAAGGTGTCAGTGTTTCCCGAAAAACTGACGTGATTATAAAATTTACATGTATTTATACCCGTGTCGGTAAACACGCCACACCCCCCTCTTATGCCGTAAATCAAAAATAGCATTTATTATGATGTGATTAATATTCGTAAGGTTAGCCTAAATTTATATAATGCACATCTGACACTCGGTAAACTGGTCCCAAACTATAAAAAAAAACATTTATTTTCAGAAATCAAGGTTTACAGAGTACTTTTTATGAACTATTTAGATTCATTACAGAACATATAATAAGATGTATTGCTTAATACCATAAGACACTGTAGGTGATTAATGTAGTACTTGTTACTAAAACCTTTGGAGAGTCAATGCGTGGACTCCTCGCTCTAACTAAGTGAGACACTTGTGTGTAGACGCGAGGGCTCCTGCTTCGGCAGTTCACAAAAGCAAAACTAGGCAGAGCCTGTACTATGAGTACCAGAGACTTAAATAAACATAGATACGTACACCCATGTTCGCCACTCAAATGTTTGTTCTGGGTAGGAATCAAACCTGCGACCTGCAGCTCAGTAGGCAAAGTTACTTTCAACTTAGCTATGAGGCGAGTCAATAACACGAAGCTGTATTACCTAACTGTTGTTTATTTGTAATACAAAAATAACGAGACAGTTATTGACGTGTTTATAAAACTCAACTTTATACTGGTATTTTTACCTGTGACGATAAACACGCCACTCCTCCGTCTCATGCCATAATATTTATGTAATCCAAAAATGTTATTTATTAATTATGATTTAAATTCGAAAGCTAAGCACTATATTTCCTTTAAATAGACTTAAAATGAGGGATGTCCTCTGTTCGCTTGTATTTTTTTATTTTGTCTACTCATAACTCCGTAATTTAAAACATAACAAATAAAAGTAAAATCTTCAAATTGAAAAATTATTTTGTTGTCTACTTCGTTTGGTCCTATTGTTGCCATTGTGTACGCCATTAAAAACTTTTATTTTTATCTTTTTATCACATTTTGATGTCAGGCTTTAATAGGGTGAAAAATTCAGCATAAGCAAAAATCGCAAAAGTCTTTATTATTGCAAAAACAGAGATTACTTCGTCGATCTACACATACTAATATTAATCAATCTGAATAGATATTTTTGTTTTTTCAATAAAGTAATAAAATAATTTAAAAAAATACCTAATCCTAACCTAAACACTTCACTTCACTTCACTTCTTTATTAATTGGCTTCTGGGATAGTTTCCACAATTTCGCTATTGTATAAGAAAAGTTGTAAAAGTTGCATACTTGGCGACATTGACTTTAGACAGAAGTCTCGATTTGACATTAATGTTACTGGCGTCCTAATAGAAACTGAACAATTACATTTCTGCAGAACGTTGAAATACAGCAACGGACACACTACGTGTACACCCAGTGTCGAGCGTAATGTTACATTGTGATACAACTTCACAACTTTTGCTTTTGCTATATTTGTTATTAATATATAAATCGCGGTAGAATGCAGAGAAGCTCCAAGAAATCAGATCTTACTGGTTTAGATCATCTTCTTTGAACGTTCAAAGACAACTGTCTGAACACATAGCGCAAAAAAATGATCAACTGGACTAAAGATGAACTGGACGGATGTGATCAAAAGAGATCTGATAGCCGGTAATGTTTTTCAAGAAGCGTAGAATAGAGCGAATTGGAAGAAAATAAAAAAAGCTGACCCCACCATCAAATGTGAGTCAGATGGAACACAATAATTTCCAAAGACAAAAAAAGACAGAGAGTTGTTTTTTTTTTACTTTTATACCTACATTACATTCAAAAACAATCTTTACCTCAAAGCAGTAGCGTACACTCTTGTGCAGCCGGTCGTTAGTCGCAGAAACGACCGTAGTAGGCAACAAGTGAAGTGAGCGTAGCCTCATATTACAACTTAATTGTTTTGTCCAGGACAGACACTTGAGCATCTTGAAGACAGAAATAGAATGAATATACGACTATTATTTGCAAGGTTTGTTTTTTCTTTTTAACGTCAGATGCTCTGTTTTTCAAGGAACTAACGATGCTTATCGTAACATCCTATAGTCAATTTAATTTAATTTAGAACCATAGGGACTACACTGATGCAGTACATCAAGTTGATATTCCATTTATTAGAACTAAGCGCTTCCAAACATCATTTATAATGCGCACTGCTAAAATAAGGAAATCAGCTGCCGGCGTCTGTTTTTCATCGACTTACGACCCTAACAGCTTCAAAAACAGAGTTAATAGGTATCTTCTGGGAAAGCTCGCCCCATCCTCGACCTCATCCTTGCCCACGCAAGCCTCGAGGTCAAGAGCTGGCTCATAATAAATAAAATAAAAATGCACATTGGTCACATACATAAGTAGCCTTGACGCACACTAGGAGTATAATCTGTGTGTTGTTGCTGTATATCCTCCAACTCAGGGAGTGCTAGAAGGGTCTGTCTGTCGTAGGCTGCGAAACTACTCTGCCGGCGAGTAGTTTGGTGGCCTACGACACTGTATTCTGGCGCTCACCGTAGTGATAGACCATCATCGAACCATTCAATACCTGATAAAGGAGGTCCTGGGGTCATGGGGTCCCGGCCCTATTGGTACACATGTTTTTGATCCAAAAAGAGTGAAGAAAAAATATTTTACTAGGCTTAGAAAATCTGCTAAGAATAGTCTAAGAAAATTGAAAAAAGAAATCTGTACCTAATAATTTCTTAATTTTTATAGCATAAACGTTTATTTGGTACAAAATAACAAAAAAATGGGGGAGGTGAAAGTAGGTTAGTACAAAGAAAAGTTTAAAAATACAATCTCAATAAAAAAGATAGTAAAGGTATTTATATGTCTGGTCCTGGGATTTTCCTTATTTATCTTTTTAATCCGAGAAAGGGTAATAACAAATAATGAAACACTATGTCCAATTAGCCCTTCGTTTCCAGGATCAAACTTAATCAAGTCTATTCCTGTGGAAAATAGGATGAGACTCTTATTTTATCAGTTTGCTCATGGCATTTTCTTTATTTATCTTTTTTAATCCAATAAAGGGTATGTTACAAAAAAACATTAGGTCCAATTAGCTCCTAGTTTCCACGTTCAAGTTAATTATGTCTATTCCTATCGTACACGTGTCAGCTGTTAAACTTGTTTATATCCATGCTACTTTGTTTATTTACGTGTGTGACATTTTGAGATGTACCGTCGGCAAAATAGTTGGGTTGGATGCAACATTGAAAGTAGAGTATCATAAAGAGAAACTGAGCTTGTTAAATAATGAAATGACAACCTGTGGCGCAGAGGGCAAATATCCGCCTGAGACGCAGAAGGTTGCGTGTTTGATTCCCGCTGCGAGGCAAATGTTTGTATGTTCTGCGAATATTTGTCTTGGGTCTGGTTGTTTTCTATGTATAATATGTAAGTATTTACAAGAAATGTTAGGATATATGTGTGTATAAATAGTATTCCCATAATACTATCCTCCTACTACGTTTGGTTCCCTACTAAGTTTGGGACTATAATGATGCTGTGTGACGGCCTAAAAACTTGGACATTAGCTGATACGAAAAAACTGTATTCTTTGATACAGAAACTGTATTCTTTGAAAGAAGTACATACAAACATAATACAAAGCTACATGAAATATGTTCTGTACCTAAAAATATATTTTTTGCACTCCCTATTTATATTTATTATTGGTTGATAAATAAAGGATAAATTATTATTTTAAATGCCAAAGTAACTCTGACACTAGAATTAGTCACTTTAGGGGCCTCAGAGTCGCCTAACCATGGAATACTTATACCGTAACCGATGACGCTTCGTTTTCCCTTGAAAGACAGTCAAAAATTAACAACGAGGCGTCAAACAGTTGAACAGTTGAACGAACTGTTTGACAGTTTTTCAGGGGAAAACGAAGCGTCATTGGTAACAGTAGGTACCAGCCTTAAGTGACTTAGCCATTTGCAGACTAAGTAGAAAAATCAATTTGATTTAAAAAAGCTACTTAGTGCTGGCCACTTAGAAACAAAGCCATAGATTGGATCGTTTGAAGACTGAAGTGAACCAATAGTATTGTTCAACTCGAATGACTTTTCAGGTAGGTGCGTCTATTTTCGTTGGATACAGCGCTGGATTGGTTCTCGTCTCTCAAAGCACTGGAGTAGAAGATGAGTCAATGTTGACTTGAGTTCGAGTGTTGATTCGGAGTGCCAACTGTTTTTTGTAAATCATCTATGATTACGCTATTTGCGCTAAAAAATATTACTTTTAAATCCTACTAATATTATAAATCTAACAAAGATGTGTACACAATTTAAGAATTTATAGAAGAATTTAATTTACGGAAGAGTTATTTACATTATATCTTCCCACTCATCACCGTAACGGTTGAAGGGGTTTATCGGTGGGTAAAGTTTGGTAAAATTGGCTGGCTGATTGCGGCATAGCGCAGCCTAATACTGGCACAGCTAAATCCCCTGACCACCAATGGGCAGCAGCGTTGGCGGTGCGAGAAACTGTGCCCTGCGATCCCCAACCCGCATGCCCAGCGTGGGGATTATGGTCATATCTCCCTTCTTACACAACATACCTTTATCCAGCAGTGGACTTAATAGGCTGGTGTTGTTGTTTTTGTATGAGCTAGGCCATCTCTTATGCCGGAGTTTTTAGGACGCTCGAATGAGGCCGATATGGCTCGATATGGCTTGACGATGAAATAAATTAGATTATATCCTGGAATACTACTACTTGTTGGCGCCATAACAGCTACTTTGAACTTGTTTGTTTGTTTTTTACTTTGAACGCAGCCGCAGCCTTCTCTCTATTGCGCCTGACGTAATAAAGAGCCAGTAACGGGACCGAAAAATCACGTCATGCGCTCGCCACGTACCGGACGCGGTGGTACTACAACTACACATACACACACATTCCAAATTCAACAACTAAGCGCGCGCCAACCAATTTAGGCAAAATCATTGTAAAACCATTTTAAAAGCCTAAAATTCAATGTTTTCTTGGTATCTATTTAGTAAAATACCAAGAAAATATTGAATTTTAGGCTTTTACAATGGTTTTACGATGATTTTGGCTAAATTGGTTGGCGCACGCTTAGTTGTTGTATTTGGAATGTGTGTGTATGTGTAGTTGTAGTACCACCGCGTCCGGTACGTGGCGAGCGCATGACGTGATTTTTCGGTCCCCTTACTGGCTCTTTATTACGTCATGCGCAATAGAAGGCCGCGGCTGCGTTCAAAGTAAAAAACAAACAAGTTCAAAGTAGCTAGTAGTAGTAAGTAAAATACTTACAATTATGTGCCATTAACATAATCTATCATTTTAGTTGTTCTCTATTCCGAACACTACGTTTTATCCGGGTGGGTACTATGCGAACGAAGGCACGGGCGTATGCTACTTCAATTATAAATAGCTGCCGTTAACTGACCCATAGTTCCTGACACTTAAAGACAGGATACTACCGTAGTGTGGGATCAAGATTATATTACGTGACTTTTGGGTTACGATAACTTATTATCTACAACCATTGAGCGATACTAATAGATAGATAGATAGATAGATAAATCATATATTTGTTACTACAGGCACACAATTTACATTAATAACAAGATATAAGCACAAAAAATAATATTAATAGAAAGAAAGAAACACAAACATTTCAAAGAATCTAGGAATTATGAACTTTTAAGTAAGTTTGTGTGTGCTGCAGCAAGACAAAAAGACCTTGCCTCAGTGTTTTTTTTTTGCTTAAAAGCAAAAACACTGATTTTCAGTCAAGACCTGATCGAGAGCGAGCAGAACGAACGCAAAATAATGTGTGGTTACGTACCTAGCTATGAAATATGATGGTTGTGTAGCAAATAACATTTCTCAAATTTGAATTAAGAAAATAGTGTGTAATAATAATGTATAATAGTTTATATCAATGTGTACCACGAACGAAAAAGCTGGCTTCAAGTGTAATTAGTAATGGCGTACGGCTAATGGACGTTAGTGTATGTGCGCTGTTGTTTATTAAACCTCGTTTACCATGTTACCTAGTTTGAGATATTTTCGCTTCTTTCTTTTTAGCTCTTGTTCACGAGCTGCATGCCGCCAAACGGCAGAGGTACTGCTGTCGACGGCAGCTGTCGACGCGTCGACTGCAGCCATCGATGTGACGTTGACGAATGCCTCGTCGACGGCTGCAGTTGGTCTGCCGTTGGTGACATGCCGCTCGTGTATATGAACCCTTAGATATTATTAGGTATTTTTGATTTAAAGAGAAGGTAAGGTTATAGAGCAAAATACAAACAAGAACATAAAAGAGAGACTTTTTCTCGCACAAAACTGTACGCAACAACATTAGAACAATATAAATGGCTGTGCGTTATATCGTCAGTTAGGGTTCTTATACACGAGCGGCATGTCGCCAACCACAGAGCAACTACAGCCATCGACACGCGTGTATAAGCCTTAAGTCAGTTAGTAGAACAGTTAAATTCACTTTTAAACATTAACCAGATAGCTAAAATGGCACCTCTTTTTATTTACTTTTATGACAGGGGCAAGCTTAACGAACCGATATAAAATGACATTTGGTCATAAATTAGGGGTAACATTTTAAAGGTATATCATAACAGTGGCAGAGACTTTATAAAACCTCACCACAACCCCTGACCTCGTTGTAGGTAATTAGCGTTCGTGGGTCGAAATGCTTTTAACTCTTTTTGATATTATTTCATTTGATGTATAATTAATTATACGGATTATTTAGGTTTTCGTATACTTTTTGATTTTTAATGTTTGAGAGATTTGGCTACAATATTATTATATAAGAAAAAGGCTTTATATACCTGTGATTGCTTCACGAGTTCGACGTTCACAAAAGCTCGAACAGTTCATAATCAATGTATTTCAATAAATTAAAAAAAAAACCATTTTTATTATTTTAGGTTTTTTCCAAACCTTCAACTAATAATACGGAATCATTTTTAAATTTAATGTACTTAGTTGTATGTTCAGGTCTGTGGTTGTACGTGTTGCTTATTTCGTCTGAATGAATTTATATTCCTTCCTCTAATTATGTAGAAAAAAAACAAATGTTCTGATCTCAACACACACAAATTAAACTTTGCATGATTTAGCATGCAAAGTTTAAAGGTCCATTTTCAACTTATTTTCAAACTAAGTTGCACAAGTTGCCTTAAAGGCTTGCTCCAACTTGCCACTTGCTGTCTTGACTGAAGCGGCCACTTAAATTCATTGTAAACTTAAACTTAGGGTTGGGCCCGGCTCAACTTACTACACTCCAAGAAGAGAAAACATAACTCTAGGAAACATTAACTTTTCATTAATTGGAGTCAAATTCCTTCTTCATTGGGACAAATTAGTTCGCAACTAAGGTAGTATAACAAATATAAATTAAATAGCATAGGACTTTTTATAATAAAATAATGAGAAGATATCATTTTCATCACTGAAAATTTGTAACTGTTTTCTTTGTGAATACCATACACATACTATACACATATAAAATATACACAATTTATCCACCGAGAAATTATTTAATAGAAAGTTGTAAGAAGGTATTCTTATTCTCTATACTAGAATGGTTATTGCGTTATTTCATATCGACTACCAGGGACAATCGAATTATTAATGAAAATATCTATCATTAAAAGCTCATTCTAAGATTCGACGTATGCTGAAATGAAATATAAGTGAATTGAACTGGAATTCTCGAATGAAGAAAATTGTTCGATGATCGTATTTTGTTACAGTCGCTATTGCTATAGGACAGGACCTGACTGAAGACTGGACGATTGGATTTATACACCGTACAACGATGCCTCGTATTATAAACAATTTATGTTTTTTTTCTACCAGGAAAGGTTGGCACAACACTTTTGTCTTTGAGCAATAAAGTGATAAATAAATATACATGATATTGTTGAAATTTTGGAAACATTATACCAGATGCTATTGATAAAAAAAGTAAACGAGATTCGAGTCTCAAAATTGAATTGATGTCGATTATTAGTCAAGTCAGTTACAGCATAAAGCATATTCATTCATAAGACACATTATGGTTATTATTATCAATATCAACGGGATATTTACCATGATTTGTGAGTTCTGTTCCTCCCTTGATCATGGCGCATGCAACTGCGTCGAACTATCGGGAAACAACAGAACTCACAAATCATGGTAAATATCCCGTTGATATTCATAATTATGTTCACAACCATAATAGTTTCAAAATTTACATTATGGACATTTCTTTAAGTTACTTGTTTATTTATTGTACTCTGGCCGAAAACCCTACAGCCGCAACATTCATTGTTTGACGAAATTTGATTTGACGACCACTTTTCCTCTATGCTTTATAAGCCGCTTGTTGTGAGAGCGGCAGAAACTTCTGACCCTTCTCAATGCGATGCTCGAGTTGGGGGATTATAGCAGCAAAACAAAATGTATGATTGTTTGCTGGTGAGAAAATGGGGTTCGAAAAGCTTGCGGTTTACTTTGTAGATAATGGTACATTTTTTTATTAGTTATTGCCCGCGATTCCTTGCGCCTGGAGGTTTTTTTAGTAGTATTAATAATTAATAATAATAATAAATCATGACATCACCATCCCACACGATGCTAATCACGTGAAGGCCGAGAAGGACAAGCATAGCAAGTACCTTGACTTGGCACACGAGATTACCGCTATGTGGGATGTCGACTCAATAATTATCGTTCCGATAGTCGTTTCAGTGAACGGTCTGATAGCGAAGAGCCTTGACCAATACCTTAAGAGGCTCTCGCTAGGCAGCTGGATCAAGGGTCAGTTACAGAAGGCGGCTCTCCTGGACTCGGCACGCATTGTGCGGAGGTTCCTCTCTCTGCAGCCCTTGCCACTGACCGTTTGAGCCTTGCCCTGCGGTCGGTGGTCTCCTGTTTTTATACATTTTTTGGCAGCTGGATCAAGGGTCAGTTACAGAAGGCGGCTCTCCTGGACTCGGCACGCATTGTGCGGAGGTTCCTCTCTCTGCAGCCCTTGCCACTGACCGTTTGAGCCTTGCCCTGCGGTCGATGGTCTCCTGTTTTTATACATTTTTTACTATATTGTTTTTGATGTTATTTATGTATAGTAGATAATATTAGGTTTATAGTAAAAACTGTTTTTTAACGAATTTTAAAGTTTAATAAAGTGTAATAATAATATAGTTATTTATTTAGACAATTACAGTCCATTTTGTTAGTGCAAGCTTAAGCTAATTATTATATGTTAGAACTTAATATCTAACGGGGATTTAGTCTTCTGAATGAGCTTTGTATTAGATGCGGTGCTTTTTGTATGATACGATTTATGGATTTGTTGTTTGTCACATCGTAACTACAGTTTCATATATATAGATAAAAAAAGTTAAATATTATTCTATGTATTGACCGTCTTTGGTAGTAAAAGCCTCCATGAATCGCCACTCTTCCCTATCTATTGCTCTTCTTGGCCATACTACACATTTTCCAGCAACTTGAATGATGTCTTCATTCCATCTTTTAAATGGTCTTTTCTTTTTATATTCTAGTTGTCTAGTTTGTTATAATGTATGGAAATATATTTGTTTTCATGCTTTGTATAAGTTCTGCCCATTTCCACTTTAAGCCCAATATACGTTTGAACACATCTTTTGTTTCCGTTTTACCTCATAATTCAGTTCAGTAATAACACATAGGCTTCTTAATATCCGGGTACCACACGATCGAAGCCGCGGGCAGAAGCTAATCTTTATACAATATTTCGCCTATATAAAATTTGTAGAATTACATCAACATATCAAAGTAATTACATGTGTATTTTTTTGCAATATTTACACAAAGTTTCCGTACATTGTTAACGACAATTTTCACGTTTATTCAACCTTGTTACTCGTCAAAGGCGAGCGAATAAATAAAATTACGAATACCGTTCAGCGTGGGTTTTATTTTTTTCCCTCCAGCTTTTTGACACGCTTTGACTTTAGTGTAACCCATGTTTAATATGTACGAATAGCGTTATTTAGATTTAGCTTTATTGGACACCATGCCATTTAAGACATTAAAAACAATAATAAAAAAAGCCTTGCCTGAATCATAGTTTTTGATTCTGGCAACAATAGAAAAAGTACAGGATGTTTTATCTTATTCTACGGCCCATAGAATATATACCTTACGGACTAATATACATATTATAATATATATAAGTACTTAAACTGTTTGCTGACACGTGTAATCTGCGACGTGTGACGCATTTGCGCTTTCGCGGGCGACTACACGACACAGCGTAATATGTGTTGTGGCAACCTTTGGA
The DNA here is from genome assembly GCA_951804965.1 of Horisme vitalbata. Classification (NCBI taxonomy): domain Eukaryota; kingdom Metazoa; phylum Arthropoda; class Insecta; order Lepidoptera; family Geometridae; genus Horisme; species Horisme vitalbata. The sequence goes on from OX638096.1 coordinate 3,430,779, forward strand.
TGGAAGGAGCTGTCAGAATAAACCGGAACGGCGGTGTGTCTAGTCAAAATATTTTTATAATATTTTTTATAAATCCAAATTCATACAATATAGACTTAAATATAACAAAGCTATATAATATTCGCTTTAGGGTTAAAAAAAAACCTGTTATGATGTTATGATGTTTCTAAATAAATAAATATATTTTTTCAAGCTTGCATTGACTTACAAACTAAATAAGGGTTCCATTTTTATTTTATTTATTTTAGTTTGTGAACTATCTCTTATAAAACCTAAAAGTTAAACCTAAAGCAGCTAGTTTGGTTATCAAAACCTGGAATCTACCTAGAATATATTCCATATTTATTCAAAGATGGCGTTTGCGGGACGCGGGAAAGTAATTTTCTATTGAAAAGGCGGGAACACAAAAGTCGGCTGATTGTGCCCACGTGACCCACTTCTGAGTCGAGACACACTTGTATTATAGTGCGAGAGTTGGGAAAGAGTTTCTTTTTAGCTCATAATCTGCTTGTTCTTGTGTTATTTATGAGAAATACAAAGCTTCATTAAATTTTTTACAAAAATATAATAAAAACAAAAACAAAAAAAAAAAAACTTCACGACTTTTTTCCCCATTATACATATTTTATCTTCAGATATTGCTCAGTACGCAAATCTATTGAGGATACCTTAATGGGGGTAGTCAGAGGCAAGTCCAAACATTACGTTCGATACATGCCCACTTTTTGCAAGCAGCTAGCATTCCACGTGACAGGTTGCAAGCCCATCGCCGCTTTTATTGGAACACTAACCTAGCACATAACTTTCGAACTTTTTAGTTCGAGGGCATGCCGGTTTCCTCACGATGTTTTCCTTCACCGTTTTGAGCTCGTGGCGCACATAAATTTTTCGAAACGAAAAATACATTTGTGCACCTCTGGTATTCGAACCCACGACCTCCAGATCTTAAGTCGGGGTACATAATCCCAGAATTACAAAAAGCTAAAGAACTTAGGTAGGTACACCATCTACATCTGGTGTGCATCTAATGTTATCTAAATAAGATGTAAAAACCACATCGCAGCTCTCTGTCTGCTTGATGGTACGAGCGGCTTTTATACGGTTTTTGTTGTAAAATGGAGCATCAAACGTTCTGAATGCAGATGAAAAAGTTTCTAAACGAGAGTTTGAGTGTCCAGAAAGTAACCTGCTTGCTACAAGTTCGAGTTTTTTTATAGAGGGCTGTGTAAACCTTAAGAGGGGTGTACGGGGTTCCAACCCCCATCTTCGGAACCTCACCTGCACGTGGTGCATCCTGCTAAATAACGAACGGGGCTCTGGCGGCCGGCTGATTGCGGCATAGCACATCTAAATCCCCTGGCCACCAACGGGCAGCAGCGTCGGTGGTGCGAGAAGCTGTGCCCTGCGATCCCCAACCCGCATGCCCAGTGTGAGGATTATGGGTATATCCCCCTTTATTAGGGGAGGCCTATGTACAGCAGTGGACTGATATAGGCTGGTGTGGTGGTGGTGGTGGTGTAAACCTAAACAAACCCAGGTTATTACGTAAAATAATGCAAAGCAAACACTACGCGTTCTGTTGAAAAACATTATAGTTCTAAATATCAATACATAATAGAACAAAATAATGATGCATCTACATTGAGGATATATACTGACTGGCCTCGTAGCTCAGTTGGTAGTAACTCGGCCTTCCGAGCTGCAGGTCGCGGGTTCGATTCCCGCCTAGAACGAACATTTGTCTGTTGGATGTTTGTTCTATGCATTGGTGTGTTATACGTGTCTGTGTTTTTTTATGCCAAAGCTGGCAGACGAACAGGCGGGCTACCTGATGAGAAGTAGTCACCGCCGCCCATGGACACCTGCATCACCAGAGGCAATACTGATGAGCTGCCGGCCCTTGAGGTGATGAAATACCCGCCTTTTGAAGGTACACATAGTACAAGGTTCTGCCTAGTTTGGGATCAGTTCAACGTGTAAGATGAACCATATTTAAAAAAATATAGACAAAAAAATATCCTCAAAAAAATGGTTCTGCAAAAACTCAATTTCTGCACAATCAGTAATTGCTACGTCATCAAAAATAAGTCGTAATGCATAAGAAGATTAAACTAGCTATATTCATAGGAGATAAAAATTGGCAATTAATTGTTTTAAAATTACGATGCTTTTTCATGGTGGGGCATTTATCCTGGTTTCACCCTATGTTCTACGGTCGGTGATAAAACAAATATTTTTACGTCTATGATTGATCTATGATATTATGCATTAATTATTATTCTTAGTGTATAATTCATTGTATGTTCTGTATTTACTCTAATTAATCAAAACTATAGTTATATTCTATGTTGAGCTATTTGTAATAAGAGATTAGGGTTCGGAATGACAGGCGCAATGAATAATCATAATTTATTTCAGCCGATATAAATGGAGGCTTTGCTGCAAAGGTTATTGACCTAGGACTGTGTAACTGTGTAACTCTTTACTTGTCTGGCTGATTTCGAGTCTCAGCTGGCCCTGTTCCAAAGGCATCTAGCAAATGTTAAAAATGGGAGCACAAAAATATCACGATATTTTTATTGTAATAAAGGTACATTCAACCATTCAACTCATTTCATTTATAAAATTATGGATAGAACAAGATTTTTATCCGCTTAATTGTTTTTCGGTGACTCTACTCTATAGCAGAGTCGCTGAAGAGAATTATATTAAAAAGTACAGAAAATAGAAGACACAAAGTTCTCACAGGGTTTTGTGGCTGAACACAATGGTCTCGGCAGAAAACAGCGTCCACTGTAAACGCAGTGGATATAATGCTGAGTCGGGGCCTATTTGCTGCTGTAGCACACAATACCTATTAATAAGTGTTTTTCGAACAAGTAAATTATTAGTTTTATATGTATTTGTGTGCTATTTTGTAGCAAATAAAGTGATGTCTATGTCTATGTCTAGAAGAGGAATGATGTTGGGACACCTTCTACGACATGACTGCTTTATACGCTAAATCATAGAGGGAAAAGTAGAAGGAAAGAGAGGTAGGGGAAGACAAAGTAGATGTCATGTTGTATAAAGAAGTAAAGGAGACTGCTTTGGAGAGAGGCAGCTGTTGCCTGTTGGGCAACTTTCTAAAACACACCGTGTTCCGTCACTCACCGTAGTGCTCATCACCTGATGAAGGGTTCGATGCTGCAGCAACACTTGACGGGATCATGAGGTCCCAGTAGAACTCTACTATGACCCCGCCGCCGCGGCGGTCCGGTGGTTTAGCAGCGCTGGTGTCATGCTCCGCTATGCCGCAGTGAGCCAGCCGCTAGAGCCCCGTTTATGGGTTATTCCCGTTTGGGCCCGAAAATTTCATGTTTGACGGACCAAAACAGAATTTTCAAAATAAATATGCCGCATTTGATCAATTGTTTTGTTATTGTAAAAATTACGGTCAGCGGTAAAAGTGTAACGGTAGAGTACTATTAGCATTACAAATATATTAGTAACAGGGTGTACTATGGACCGGTGAGTTTTATAATAATGTATTAAGTGATATAATACACAAAATAATAGATAGAAGGAAATTTCTTTATTGCACAAGATAAAACAAGTACACAGGCGAATTAAACGCATGCATAACACACAATGCAAAATGAATGTGTGCATAATGCACGCGAACGCATGCTCAAATCTAAAATCATAAATTGCAGCGCCCTTACAGGGCACATGTACTTACCTATAAGCTTACTTTAACACCTACACCTTTAGCATTTTCTTCCAGATAAATTTTGTGTAGTGCGGAGATAGATTGGTAGTGCTTACAAATTTGCTATGTGAAATAGTAGAAAAATAATAAGCTAACTCTAAAAATAAATAGGAGACAAGGCATAAAATAATAATGATAAATCATTCTTGCAAATAAAATAATAAGTCGCATTGATTTAGGTGCCGACCTACTGCCTCTTTTATTTTATATCTGGGTAAAATAAATAGTTTTACTGGCAATTAAACCTATTTAATTAGGGGCATGCAGCCGTAATCAGGTGGACGTACACTGTGAAGTCTCAAATTGATCGTAAAACTTTTATGTGCTTCTGACGCCACAGTATATACACGGGCTAAATGGACCAACGTTCGTTGTCTTGTTCTTTTTCGGTATTTATTAGAGAGATGAAAAGAGTTCATGTGTCCATACAAAGTTGACGTCTTGGCTATTATTAAAAAGTAAGTACTTTGTATGAAATGTTCCTAGAGCCTAAAAAGCGATTTCAAATGTGCACGTTTAAGGAAATTCCGCTTGCTTTTTGATGTGTTAGAGTTAGAGAATTATATTCATTCACCACCACACCACACCACACCAGCCTATATTAGTCCACTGCTGGACGTAGGCCTCCCTTAATAAAGGGGGATATGCCCATAATCCCCACGCTGGGCATGCGGGTTGGGGATCGCAGCGCACAGATTCTCGCACCACCAACGCTGCTGCCCATCGGTGGTCAGGGGATTTAGCTGTGCCGATGTAGGCTGTGCTATGCCGCAATCAGCCGGCCGCCAGAGCCCTGTTCGTTGTTTAGCAGGGTGCACCACGTGCAGGTGGGGTTGGCTTGGGTTCCCAAGATAGGGGTTGGAACCCTTTACACCACTTACATTCATTCACCATTAATAATAAAATTTCACAAAATGATGCTATGTGAAAATGTCTGGTATTTTTTCATTTAATATGTTTCTGATTGTTTTAAATTACCATAAGAGCCATATTATATTACCATCAATGCCAAATATTGAGATCAAAAACAATTAATTACATACCTCAAATACAAAACTAGATCACACCAATTTATGTCTCAAAAACAACTTACCTAACCCTTGTACTTCAGCTAGTTATTAGTCATCTGATGGGATTATAGGCCTTTCCTAACATTAGGAGGGTTTTGATAGATAATTGTTGATCGTAGTTATAACTAGCGTATGATAGAGCAAATAAATTATAGTATACAACATATAAATGAATATAATATGCATTCTTATGCATATTACTTATGTTGTACCCTACTCTTGTAGGTACTTAAATAAATAATGATTCAGTAAATACGTAGTCCAGCAGAAGGTCTGGGCATTTTAAGGCGCGACCTTGATCGAAAACGCGGCGAACTTAAAAATAAACCGCCTTCCAACATAGCCTACCATTATGAAAATGGTACCGTTACTCGCAATTTCTGCCAACGCACTTTTACAGCTAAAACAGGGTACATTATTCACATTCGAGCACACCAACGAAGCTCCTCCGTGTAGCAGAGATTTAGTCGTCGTGGCTGAAATCGGTCGGGATGAATAATAAATAATGCTTCACACAAGATCATATAGCTCCGAAGCAAGCGGAGTTAGTATACTTTTTTGTTAGCTTGTTATAAGGGAACCTGACTGATATTATCTACTACGTAATTATAAACGCCCTTCGGCCAGGTGGAGTGAAGATCTGCGAAAGGCTGTTGGTAGAAGCTGGATGCGTCGAGCTCAGAACAGGGCGCAATGGCGCTCATTGGGGGAGGCCTACAAAATATATGGTACATATTAGACAAAATATCATCGTTGCAGTTAAATTCAGTAGAACTCTACAACTGGCTACTGCGCGTAGAACGATAAAACAATGCGAAAAGTTGTAGAATTCGGGCCACCGCGGCACCGTCCCACTTTCGTGATTCAATTCCCTTGTAGAGGGAGACCGGACAGCGATTGACGCGAATCTCGTTCTGGCAACGATCGGTTTAACTGGTTTTGCTATGAGTTTCAAAGTTCTATTGCAAAATGAGGTTTGCTGGCTTCACTTCCGCATTAAGATTGTCTGTGTTGTGAGAAACATAGTATTGAGTATAACTAAAATTTGAAGAGCTCTATGGGAAGGGCTCGCCTGCAGAAATGAAATGAAATGATAGTGTTTATTTGCATAAACTCGTAAGTGGTACATGATTCAAAATTAGCTGTAACAATATTACTACACGTACGTAGTAAGTAAGTAGTACGTACTATTAGTAAGTACATCATACCTATTTCTTACTATCGTGAAGCTTGCTGTGGTTCGGTTTGAAGGGTGCCGTTCAAATGACAGACACGGTGTGGTCCTCATGGCTCAAGTTGATGAACGCAGAGCATTGCATCGTAGGGTACGTTCGTGACATTGTTATAGGTAATATTCAGCTCGTAACATCAGGTGATTTGCTTGTTCCTTAAGTATAAGTACCATTAGAAACCTACCCAACCATAAAGTCAGTAACAGCTTTGACTGCACAATAGGATTCTATCATGTGTCGAGGGTACCTATTTTTCTTTCGTAATGCTGCGACCAGACTTGGAAGGTCACAACGCGTTGGAACAAAAGCGGGTTTAGACTAGAATTATTTAATGAAGAAATGTTCGCCGATCGTTTTTTGTTACAGTCGCCATTGCTATAGCAAAAAACAGGACCTGCATGAAAACTGGACGACTGGACTTATAAACCGTACTACATTGCCTCATATTATTATGGACAATTTTAGGTTTACTTGATACTGGCGAAATTGTGGAGAACTTTCCCAGAAGCTATTAAATAAACAAGTGAAGTGAATATGCCATTAACATTTTGTTCATGCCACATTCTCCAGTGACGTTTGCTTATACAAGTTTCTTGCTTCTTCATTCGCAACGACAACCATATGGAAAACTTTTTACGTCCACGTAAATCACTATATTTTATTTTATTCGATTTTTATTTCGCCGCTGATTACACATGCCTTCCATTAACCTGTTTACCAGTTTACTGTTCTAAGAACATTTTACTGGAACAATTTGTTTTGTATCGATGAATATGTGATGAAAAACACGTGATAAAAATGCCAAAAAGTTTTTACTATGAATAAATAAACATTGTTCTCACCGTGTTTTGATAATGTATAGTGGGGTGACTTTGTAGAAACAAGACTAACAAGTTTAATATTTCATGACTTTTGCAATGCATTTATTTAGGTATTATTATAATAGATATGTTAGTATTGTTAGTTTGTATGTGTTCGATTCCCGTTGCGGGCCAATTTTTTGCATTTTCTGCAGACATTTGTCTCGGGTCTGGGTGTTTTTTATGTATGATGTGTATGTATTCAAAAAAAAAAGAAGTCATGTGGTTCCCATAATACAAGCTCTGCTTTGTTTGCGGCTAAATGCTGTTGTGTGATTATCTCCAGCATTATTAATGTATTTATTATTATAACACTTAATTTCATTTAAAGCTCGTCAAAAATGCATTTTTTCTATAAACATAAATAACATCAAAAACATTATAATAAAAAATGTATAAAAACGGGACACCACCGACCGCGGGGCAAGGCTCAAGCGGTTTGCTAGGGCTGCAGAGAGAGGAACCTCTCCACGATACGTGTCGAGTCCAGCAGCCTAACGAGAGCTTAAGATATTGGTCGATGCTCTTTGCTATCAGACCATTCACTGAAACGACTATTCGGAACGATAATTGTTGACATCCCACATAGTGGTAATCTCGTGGGCCAAGTCAAGGTACTTGCTAAGCTTTTCCTTCTCGGCTTTCGCGAGATTAGCGACGTGTGGGATGGTGATGTCTATTTATTATATTGAATAAAAGGTAATCGGTGGATGGAGAGGGTTCAAGACCGTTCTTAGTGGAAATCCTTGGGGGAGACCTATGTTAAGCAGTGGACTTCTATAGGTTGATGATGATGATGATACTTGAACATGGTCAGTTGATAAAGTATTAACATTTTAATCTAATAGTTTGTTATGAAAAAGGTATGATATAAATCTGTAAAGATTAATATTTTTTGCTGCTTAAATATTCATAAAACACGCCCCTACCCTAGTTACAAGAAGGGTTTCCGATAATTCCATTTGATCGCACCAGAACGGGCAGATGTTACAGAAATCAGTTTTATTCACAAAGTCATATGGCGGGGAAGTCCCCGTTTATTTCAGTGGATCCCAGGAAAATATTTCTAGCTTTTTGTTTTATATGATTTGAATGTCAAATGTGAGGTTTGATTTGTTTTATTCGATTACTTTGTTAGGGTTATGGAAACAGTAACGGTTTTTTATGGTATATCTTGATTCTATTCCCATTCTATACTAAAGTTTCTATGTTTGCTAGCTTCATAAACTCTCATTTCGTTTACGATCTGTAGGTTTCGGAACGCCTTATAAGAATAAAAAAAATATTTAATATAACTTATGGGTACTAACATTAAACTAATGATAGTAAGGAGTGTCAGGCCTACTTGCCGAAGTCTAGTAAGAGTCTGCAGTGAATGCGTTCAATAAAGTAAATAATAACTATAAGTAAAAGAAGTAGCAGTGGGCTGGCTACGGCCAGAACCGATCACCGTTAGGGTAAAAGAGTTTTAGAGTGGTAAATGTGGTGTACGACGCCCTCTAGCAAGGTGTAGTGAAGATCTGCGAAAAACTGGGTTAAGTTGGATAGGTCAAGCTGCGAAAAGGGCATTCATTAGTAGCAGAATTCTTTGTGGAGGGCTCGTCCGGGGCAGTATAGCCACCATGCCTATTTCTGCCGTAAAGAAGCAGCTGTGCTGTGTTTCGGTTTGAAGGGTGTGGGTGCCGGTGAAATTACGGGCACAAGAGGCTTATCATCTTCATGCCTGAATTTGATGGACGCAGGGCGTTGCATCGTAGAACACGTTCGAAAAAAACGTGATCTACGATGCAATGTTTTGTGATAGGTAATGGTTACCACTTAACATCAGGTAAGCCATGTGCTTGTTCCATTTTCAAGTACAATAAAAAAAATAGCAAGATTTAGTGAAGATCTGTGAAAAACTGGCTGAAGTTTCATGCGTCAAGCTGCAAAAAGGTCGTAATGTAGAAGAGGCCAGCAGTAGACTTTTATAGGCTGATGATGATAGATAATGCAAAATAAGTTATTACTTAAAGTTATATTAGTTTAAGTATTTATGGTATGCTTAAATTCGTTGTTAAAAGAGGTTTGTAATTTGAGTCGGTAACGTGACCGTGTAACTAAGAGCTCGACTCTGCTGCTTTGCATCCTTAAGTAGGATTACACGAATTTCTCAGAATCAACTTCGGGTTCACAACTTCGCCGCTGTAAGCCGATCTTCTGAGTTATTACGATTACTTGACTATTTAATATTCAAACATTTTAGACTTAGTAAGAATGCTTGTGGGATTGTTGTTGTTACAATTTTACATGTCGTTGACTCGTATGTGCAGTAAGTATATTACTTTATGTATTTTAACCGAATCCAAAAAGGAGGAGGTTCTCAATTGGTCGGAAACACAAACATTTCAAAGAACCTAGGAATTCGTTTATTATGAACTTTTATGTAAGTTTGTGTGTGCTGCAGCACACACAAACTTACAAGGCCTTGCCTCAGTGAAATTTTTTGCTTTAAAGCAAAAACACTGATTTTCAGTCAAGACCTGATCGAGAGCGAGCAGAACGAGCCGTAAAATAATCTACACACACACAGTACAGTACAGGGTTCCAACCACCATCTTTGGAACCCAAGCTAACCTCACCTGTACGTGGTGCACCCTTCTAAACAACGAACGGGGCTCTGGCGGCTGGCTGATTGCTGCATAGCACAGCCTACTTAGACACAGCTAAATCCCGCCACCGACGGGCAGCAGCGTCGGTGGTGTGAGAGGCTGTGCCCTGCGATCCCCAACCCGCAGCTAGGGCCCAGCGTGGGGATTATGGGTATATCCCCCTTTATTAGGTGAGGCCTACGTCCAGCAGTGGACTGTTATAGGCTGGTGTAGAATCCGTTAGTCAGATAATAAATGCATAGAAGTTGATATTCAAGGTTTTTAAATATGTAGTTATCATTTCCAGCGCCAACCTTAACCAACCATGAGCAGAACGCGCATGCACGCTCGTTCTTAGGTCACTATATTTTTATGTAAACCAACTGGCAGCATGTTCGTTATTCCCATTGGCCTTCAGCACTGGCGCCTGGCTTTAAATATACCATGTTTACACTAGCGTACGTGTATCTCATCGGCATCAATATCGATAGTTGTGTTCAGGGCATAGACCTTACATTTATTATTAGTTTATTTTATTTTATTCCTTGAGATTGCTGTGCCAAGAAGACTTTGGGTAAACAGCGTGTATATGTACTAGCCGCAGAATCACCCCTATTGCATTATTTTAATACCTTGTTATCTTAGTACTTAATACAGTCAATGCGAGATGCGTGACCTTAAGTTGTTGGCACTTTCGATTTAAACGAAAACAAAATTCTGTATGTGATCAAACATTATGACATAATAGTATAATGTGTATGTTTATGAACACATCATCATCATAATAATTCAGAGGAAATAATTACTAAAAAAAGACGTGTGGCACTCGGGGACTGCCGCGGTAAAGCTATTACATAGCATTTTGTATCAACTTATGCAATTATAATTATTTATTTATTTTATTTATGCAGTATTTCTTTTTCTTTGATATTAATTCAAGTTACACTTTTTGAGCTTGGTGACCGATAAGAAAACAAATTTTTTTCTTTTATTAAATAAAAATACGTCTAGTTGCACGCACACAAACACCGTGTCGAAGACTGCCGAAAAGAAACGACGTTAGACGTTAGACAATGCACGGCCTTCAAGCCACACCTCCGTGCCCGTCGGAGTGGGGAGCGTGAGGTTTTTTTTCGTTACAGAATTTCTGGATTCGGTCCCCGCGCTCAAGGCCCTCGATAGAAGCTATGCAATAGCTTAATAAAATAAAAAATACATGCAATGAGTTTGTCAGTCTGTGATTTGTTTACTTGATGGATCAAACATCTGTTGAACAGATTTCGATGAATCTATAGTTCAATTATGACTAAGAATAATTAACGCATTTAAAATGTGTCTGTCTGTTTGTGAATGATTTGTTAAAGCATAAATAAAACATCAATAGTTGAACATATTTTGTTGAATCTAGCTAAACACATGAACTATTTAATAACGATTACTATCTTTTTAAAAGTGTCATGTGAAACGCTTAAGAGCTCTCACAGACGACATAATACAGTATCGTGTTTCGTGTAAAAACGCTACGTTTCGTCTTTAGCGAAGCGATTTTCTTTGGAGTCTGTTACAATTGTTTGAATTGTTGAAATATTTCAAGAACAAAAGCTTTTTGTGTACGAAACTTGATGTTTTTCTTCGTGCGATTGGCAGCTGGAGCGTCTATTGTTTGTGTTAGTCTTTGGCAGGACTTCGCAGTGTTTGTATCAACATGTCTGACTATAAACCGTGGGAATTATGGCTTGAAAGTTCTTGAAGGTTTTGAATGGGATACATCGTGAAGGTTGGAATTTGAACAAATGAAACATTGCTCCGTCTAAAATCGTTTAAAACTCAGAATGTGAGTAAGTGTTAGTAATGTTACTACAGTTAATACTGTAAATATACATACATATATAATAACGTTGTTATACTGCTTTATATCAGAGGCCTTCGCGCGGCCTAAAATCTACGATACCAGATTAACAAAGAAGAAGAAGACTATGTTATTGTGAGGTAAAAAAAATCTTTATTACTACTTTTTTCCAAGTACCTAATAATAGGGTGTGATCAAAGCTAAAGTACTGGTAAATAAAGAATACTAAGCCCCAAAATCCATAGCACTACAATTTAGATTTTTAGTCGAATGTTTATTATTTAGACACATTAGGAACTGCAACTTTTATGTTTATATGAAATAATACTTTTTGGGTTCACTATTTTCATTTTCACGTCGTATTTCTATGGAAATTTACGGACCTGTGTACTGCTACACAACTTTTGCTAACTTAAATTGAAACGGATAAATAATGCAACGTCAACAGTATAGTACTTCTAACATAAATTACATTCGTTCCGAAGGTACCTCAACTATTTTTGTGTACAGAAAGTTTGAGTACTGTACAGATAGCAAATAGAATCCGGGTGATATCGACCCGGGTACCGGGTGACCGGGTCACAGGTGCATCAGCATCTCATTGTGCTACTTATTTGGGGAAGCGTTCTGGGAATATCTAAGGTTAGATAATTTTAGGTTTCGCTCGGATCTTGAGTCTATGTGGAAAAGTAGTGCAATCTGAATGAACGTACGCCAAAGATTAGATTACGCCAAGAAGAAAGAACGCTTTCGCTTATGCCTTTTGTACTTTTGTCCTCCGTCGTTCCCTTAATTCTAAGGATCATTGATCATTTGGTGCACCAAAGGAGTCATGATCCTCAGAATTGAAGACAAAATGGATGGAGACAAACAGTAAAGATACTGCAGTCTCATTACTCTTTACTCTTTGTCTCATCAGCTGCCTGATGGAGAGTCACACTGACTGGTATCTGATAGCTTATAGTTCCTATTACCCTTATGACTCTCCTCCTCCGTCGTTTCTTGAATTCTGAGTCTATTGGTCTATTGGTAAATAAACATCGTTCTCTCCGTGTTTTGAAAATGTATAGTGGGGTGACTTTGTAGAAACAAGACTAACAAGTTTAACATTTCATGACTTTTGCAATGCATTTATTTAGGTATTATTAGGATAGATATGATATTGTTAGTTTGTATGTGTTCGATTCCCGTTGCGGGCCAATTTTTTGCATTTTCTGCAGACATTTGTCTCGGGTCTGGGTGTTTTTTATGTATGATGTGTATGTATTCAAAAAAAAAAGAAGTCATGTGGTTCCCATAATACAAGCTCTGCTTTGTTTGCGGCTAAATGCTGTTGTGTGATTATCTCCAGCATTATTAATGTATTTATTATTATAACACTTAATTTCATTTAAAGCTCGTCAAAAATGCATTTTTTCTATAAACATAAATAACATCAAAAACATTATAATAAAAAATGTATAAAAACGGGACACCACCGACCGCGGGGCAAGGCTCAAGCGGTTTGCTAGGGCTGCAGAGAGAGGAACCTCTCCACGATACGTGTCGAGTCCAGCAGCCTAACGAGAGCTTAAGATATTGGTCGATGCTCTTTGCTATCAGACCATTCACTGAAACGACTATTCGGAACGATAATTGTTGACATCCCACATAGTGGTAATCTCGTGGGCCAAGTCAAGGTACTTGCTAAGCTTTTCCTTCTCGGCCTTCGCGAGATTAGCGACGTGTGGGATGGTGATGTCTATTTATTATATTTAATAAAAGGTAATCGGTGGATGGAGAGGGTTCAAGACCGTTTTTAGTTAGAATTCCTTGGGGGAGACCTATGTTCAGCAGTGGACTTCTATAGGTTGATGATGATGATGATACTTGAACATGGTCAGTTGATAAATTATTAACATTTTAATCTAATAGTTTGTTATGAAAAAGGTATGATATAAATCTGTAAAGATTAATATTTTTTGCTGCTTAAATATTCATAAAACACGCCCCTACCCTAGTTACAAGAAGGGTTTCCGATAATTCCATTTGATCGCACCAGAACGGGCAGATGTTACAGAAATCAGTTTTATTCACAAAGTCATATGGCGGGGAAGTCCCCGTTTATTTCAGTGGATCCCAGGAAAATATTTCTAGCTTTTTGTTTTATATGATTTGAATGTCGAATGTGAGGTTTGATTTGTTTTATTCGATTACTTTGTTAGGGTTATGGAAACAGTAACGGTTTTTTTATGGTATATCTTGATTCTATTCCCATTCTATACTAAAGTTTCTATATTTGCTAGCTTCATAAACTCTCATTTGGTTTACGAACTGTAGGTTTCGGAACGCCTTAGAAGAATAAGAAATTTAATATAACTTATGGGTACTAACATTAAACTAATGATAGTAAGGAGTGTCAGGCCTGCTTGCCGAAGTCTAGTAAGAGTCTGCAGTGAATGCGTTCAATAAAGTAAATAATAACTATAAGTAAAAGAAGTAGCAGTGGGCTGGCTACGGCCAGAACCGATTACCGTTGCTTGGGGTAATGAGTTTTAGAGTGGTAAATGTGGTGTACGACGCCCTCTTGCAAGGTGTAGTGAAGATCTGCAAAAAACTGGTTTAAGTTGTATAGGTCAAGCTGCGAAAAGGGCATTCATTAGTAGCAGAATTCTTTGTGGAGGGCTCGTCCGGGGCAGTATAGCCACCATGCCTATTTCTGCCGTAAAGAAGCAGCTGTGCTGTGTTTCGGTTTGAAGGGTGTGGGTGCCGGTGAAATTACGGGCACAAGAGGCTTATCATCTTCATGCCTGAATTTGATGGACGCAGGGCGTTGCATCGTAGAACACGTTCGAAAAAAACGTGATCTACGATGCAATGTTTTGTGATAGGTAATGGTTACCACTTAACATCAGGTAAGCCATGTGCTTGTTCCATTTTCAAGTACAATAAAAAAAATAGCAAGATTTAGTGAAGATCTGTGAAAAACTGGCTGAAGTTTCATGCGTCAAGCTGCAAAAAGGTCGTAATGTAGAAGAGGCCAGCAGTAGACTTTTATAGGCTGATGATGATAGATAATGCAAAATAAGTTATTACTTAAAGTTATATTAGTTTAAGTATTTATGGTATGCTTAAATTCGTTGTTAAAAGAGGTTTGTAATTTGAGTCGGTAACGTGACCGTGTAACTAAGAGCTCGACTCTGCTGCTTTGCATCCTTAAGTAGGATTACACGAATTTCTCAGAATCAACTTCGGGTTCACAACTTCGCCGCTGTAAGCCGATCTTCTGAGTTATTACGATTACTTGACTATTTAATATTCAAACATTTTAGACTTAGTAAGAATGCTTGTGGGATTGTTGTTGTTACAATTTTACATGTCGTTGACTCGTATGTGCAGTAAGTATATTACTTTATGTATTTTAACCGAATCCAAAAAGGAGGAGGTTCTCAATTGGTCGGAAACACAAACATTTCAAAGAACCTAGGAATTCGTTTATTATGAACTTTTATGTAAGTTTGTGTGTGCTGCAGCACACACAAACTTACAAGGCCTTGCCTCAGTGAAATTTTTTGCTTTAAAGCAAAAACACTGATTTTCAGTCAAGACCTGATCGAGAGCGAGCAGAACGAGCCGTAAAATAATCTACACACACACAGTACAGTACAGGGTTCCAACCACCATCTTTGGAACCCAAGCTAACCTCACCTGTACGTGGTGCACCCTTCTAAACAACGAACGGGGCTCTGGCGGCTGGCTGATTGCTGCATAGCACAGCCTACTTAGACACAGCTAAATCCCGCCACCGACGGGCAGCAGCGTCGGTGGTGTGAGAGGCTGTGCCCTGCGATCCCCAACCCGCAGCTAGGGCCCAGCGTGGGGATTATGGGTATATCCCCCTTTATTAGGTGAGGCCTACGTCCAGCAGTGGACTGTTATAGGCTGGTGTAGAATCCGTTAGTCAGATAATAAATGCATAGAAGTTGATATTCAAGGTTTTTAAATATGTAGTTATCATTTCCAGCGCCAACCTTAACCAACCATGAGCAGAACGCGCATGCACGCTCGTTCTTAGGTCACTATATTTTTATGTAAACCAACTGGCAGCATGTTCGTTATTCCCATTGGCCTTCAGCACTGGCGCCTGGCTTTAAATATACCATGTTTACACTAGCGTACGTGTATCTCATCGGCATCAATATCGATAGTTGTGTTCAGGGCATAGACCTTACATTTATTATTAGTTTATTTTATTTTATTCCTTGAGATTGCTGTGCCAAGAAGACTTTGGGTAAACAGCGTGTATATGTACTAGCCGCAGAATCACCCCTATTGCATTATTTTAATACCTTGTTATCTTAGTACTTAATACAGTCAATGCGAGATGCGTGACCTTAAAAGTCAAAAAGTCAAAAGTCAAAAATCATTTATTCAGTAGGAACTGTATAGTACACTTTGAAACGTCATTTTTTTAAATTTACCACCAATTCGTAACGTGACCAAACAGAGAAGAATTGGCAAGAAACTCTGCTTGGCTTATATTTTTTTAACGTCATTGTACTTAATATCTATTACATTGTTTTTGATGGAGTTGGAGGCAGTTTCATCCCAAGCTTTTTTGTCATCGAAATAATCAGATATTTTATAATAAGCTTTATTACATAGATTAAGTTGTTGGCACTTTCGATTTAAACGAAAACAAAATTCTGTATGTGATCAAACATTATGACATAATAGTATAATGTGTATGTTTATGAACACATCATCATCATAATAATTCAGAGGAAATAATTACTAAAAAAAGACGTGTGGCACTCGGGGACTGCCGCGGAAAGCTATTACATAGCATTTTGTATCAACTTATGCAATTATAATTATTTATTTATTTTATTTATGCAGTATTTCTTTTTCTTTGATATTAATTCAAGTTACACTTTTTGAGCTTGGTGACCGATAAGAAAACAATTTTTTTTCTTTTATTAAATAAAAATACGTCTAGTTGCACGCACACAAACACCGTGTCGAAGACTGCCGAAAAGAAACGACGTTAGACGTTAGACAATGCACGGCCTTCAAGCCACACCTCCGTGCCCGTCGGAGTGGGGAGCGTGAGGTTTTTTTTCGTTACAGAATTTCTGGATTCGGTCCCCGCGCTCAAGGCCCTCGATAGAAGCTATGCAATAGCTTAATAAAATAAAAAATACATGCAATGAGTTTGTCAGTCTGTGATTTGTTTACTTGATGGATCAAACATCTGTTGAACAGATTTCGATGAATCTATAGTTCAATTATGACTAAGAATAATTAACGCATTTAAAATGTGTCTGTCTGTTTGTGAATGATTTGTTAAAGCATAAATAAAACATCAATAGTTGAACATATTTTGTTGAATCTAGCTAAACACATGAACTATTTAATAACGATTACTATCTTTTTAAAAGTGTCATGTGAAACGCTTAAGAGCTCTCACAGACGACATAATACAGTATCGTGTTTCGTGTAAAAACGCTACGTTTCGTCTTTAGCGAAGCGATTTTCTTTGGAGTCTGTTACAATTGTTTGAATTGTTGAAATATTTCAAGAACAAAAGCTTTTTGTGTACGAAACTTGATGTTTTTCTTCGTGCGATTGGCAGCTGGAGCGTCTATTGTTTGTGTTAGTCTTTGGCAGGACTTCGCAGTGTTTGTATCAACATGTCTGACTATAAACCGTGGGAATTATGGCTTGAAAGTTCTTGAAGGTTTTGAATGGGATACATCGTGAAGGTTGGAATTTGAACAAATGAAACATTGCTCCGTCTAAAATCGTTTAAAACTCAGAATGTGAGTAAGTGTTAGTAATGTTACTACAGTTAATACTGTAAATATACATACATATATAATAACGTTGTTATACTGCTTTATATCAGAGGCCTTCGCGCGGCCTAAAATCTACGATACCAGATTAACAAAGAAGAAGAAGACTATGTTATTGTGAGGTAAAAAAAATCTTTATTACTACTTTTTTCCAAGTACCTAATAATAGGGTGTGATCAAAGCTAAAGTACTGGTAAATAAAGAATACTAAGCCCCAAAATCCATAGCACTACAATTTAGATTTTTAGTCGAATGTTTATTATTTAGACACATTAGGAACTGCAACTTCGACAAATTTTTTTCTCCCTCTGAACCTTGACACGCGCACTTTTGTTTCCGTGTTTTTATTTCCGTTTACCGGTAAAAATGTCCAAATTTAACTTGGAAAGAGCTTTTAGCGATCTTTCAAAGCAAGTAGCATCACTATCGGCTAAAATTACTGAGCAATCGGCAACGATTCAGGCTCAATCGAAGAAATTAGAAGATCAACAGCTCGAGATCAATAACTTGTCTGCCATTATTATTGAACAGAAGAGGGTATTGGAGAAGTTATTCGCCAAAAGTGAAGAAAGGAGCGGTGCGATGGAGCGGGAAGCGCCTACGGTAACTGTAGCGCGTGTGAGTGAGACGGCTACTACTGCTGACTCGGAGCGAGCGTCATCGTTATCGCAAAACGTAACGGTGCGTCCACACCGAGCTACCAAGAAAGCCAGCCGGGCCAATGTAGATTTGCATCAAAGCAGTTCTTGCTTAGAGGACGTCAATAGAAATAAGGACGCGTCCATTCAGAAAGACTCATCCAGTACGTCTTCAGGAAAGTGGTCTCTTGTCAGCTACCAGAATAAAGGGAAAAGTTCTCTTCTCAGCAAGATACAGAAAGGAGGCAACGCACAAATCTCGTCGTTCCAAGCTGTGGAGAACAAGAAATTCCTGCATGTGTGGTCACTCCATCCTCACACTACTGAGGAGGCCATTACTGAGCATGTATCTAAAACATGTGGTTCTGTGGATGTAAAGATCCAGAAAATAGTCCATAAAACAAAAAGGGACTATTCTTCTTTTATGATCGGTGTACCGGAGTCGAAGTTTGAAAAGATAAATAATACAGAATGTTGGCCAGTAAACACGAAATTTAATGATTGGGTGTGGTTTCGAGACCCCCGCAAAACCACTAAAAATAACTAAAATTGATGTTAATCAACCAATCCTGGTTTTCTACCAAAATACACGGGGACTCAGGACGAAAACCACAACGTTATTTAATAATTTACTGAACTCAACATATGATTTGTTTGCTGTAACGGAATCTGGTCTAAATTCATCAATCCATGATGGAGAACTTATTCCAACTAACTTCAAAATTCTTCGATGTGATCGAATGGATGGCCGTAAACAGGGAGGCGTGTTTTTGGCATCGTCCTCGCGTTACGAACTAAAGCCGCTGCCTATCGCAAATGTGGACGCGGCTTTATTTGAGATAGTTTGTGCGACGGTGTACCTTAGAAATATGTTTTTGTTTATGTGCTGTGTTGTTTACATTCCACCTAAAAGTAATGCTAGTGAATATATGCATTTATTTCATATTTTAGAAACGGAATGTGTTAAATTTGATAAAGTATTAGTGTTGGGTGATTTTAATATGCCTTCTACGACAGTGGAGGTACAAAGTTATTTGGAATATGTGATTGCTTTTTGTGGATTTCGGCAGGTAAACAATTTAATTAATAGTAATAATCGTACGCTTGATCTAGTGTTGTCTTCATTACCAGCGAATGACTTGGAGGTACTTTTGTCCGACGAACCCTTGGTACCTATCGACGTTCAGCACCCGCCGCTCGTCTGTGTCACGACGGTCACATGCCGAAAAGGCCACGAACCACCATTTCCTCGTATCCGCTCTGCAGATAATCTTTATTGGAATTTCACTAAATGTAACTTTCCCACGTTGTACTACATGTTAGAATGCATAGATTGGAATCAATTATACATAATTGGGAATTCTGAGTTGGCGTTAGAATACTTCTATGAAGTTATTAACCAAGCTATTTCCGAGTCTTCGAGAGACGTGGCGCTGGTGAAATACATGGTGCGCGTTCTCCGCGGGGAGTTGCACCACCCGGCGGTGCTGGCGGCGCTGCGGCTGCGCGCGCCCAACGACTACTTGGGGCGCGCCGCCGCCCCGCCATGCTTTTGGTGCCCAACTGTAGGACCAACCTACTTAAGTTTGCCCCCATGTCACTCGCTATCTATCTACTCAATATCTTGTCCGCGAACAGTGTGGATATTTTTAACAATAACCTGCCGAGACTCTTACAAATAGCACAGGTAGTCATTGAAACTAAATGTTTAGATTGATTACTGTCTAGTAACTACATATCTTAATGTATTATAATTACATATACCATCGCTTTAGGGTTAAAAAAAAAACCTGTTATGATGTTATGTTGTTTCTAAATAAATAAATAAATAAAAATAAATAAACTTTTATGTTTATATGAAATAATACTTTTTGGGTTCACTATTTTCATTTTCACGTCGTATTTCTATGGAAATTTACGGACCTGTGTACTGCTACACAACTTTTGCTAACTTAAATTGAAACGGATAAATAATGCAACGTCAACAGTATAGTACTTCTAACATAAATTACATTCGTTCCGAAGGTACCTCAACTATTTTTGTGTACAGAAAGTTTGAGTACTGTACAGATAGCAAATAGAATCCGGGTGATATCGACCCGGGTACCGGGTGACCGGGTCACAGGTGCATCAGCATCTCATTGTGCTACTTATTTGGGGAAGCGTTCTGGGAATATCTAAGGTTAGATAATTTTAGGTTTCGCTCGGATCTTGAGTCTATGTGGAAAAGTAGTGCAATCTGAATGAACGTACGCCAAAGATTAGATTACGCCAAGAAGAAAGAACGCTTTCGCTTATGCCTTTTGTACTTTTGTCCTCCGTCGTTCCCTTAATTCTAAGGATCATTGATCATTTGGTGCACCAAAGGAGTCATGATCCTCAGAATTGAAGACAAAATGGATGGAGACAAACAGTAAAGATACTGCAGTCTCATTACTCTTTACTCTTTGTCTCATCAGCTGCCTGATGGAGAGTCACACTGACTGGTATCTGATAGCTTATAGTTCCTATTACCCTTATGACTCTCCTCCTCCGTCGTTTCTTGAATTCTGAGTCTATTGGTCTATTGGTCTGTCTCTATTGGTTTCTATCAGCTGCCCAATGGAGAGCCACACTGACTGGTATTTTATAGCTTATAGCTCTACGCCAAAAAGAAAGAACGTATTACTTATTTTCCCATTACTCTTATATCTCTACTCCTCCGTTGTTTCTTCAATTCTGAGGATCATGACTCCTTTGGTGCAATCTCTTTAGTGTCATTCTCTATTGGTTTATATCAGCTGCCTGATGGAGAGACACACTGAATTATATCTTATAGCTTATAGCTCTACTTCTTCCATAGCATTATGTCGTACGGCATTTTGTTGTGGGGGAATGCTGCAGATATCAACACCATATTTGTGTTGCAGAAGAGGACTGTTCGTGCAATTTATAATATGGGCCCCAGAGAATCACTTAGAACTAAGTTTAAAGAAATAAATGTTATGACAGTGCCGTACCAATATATACATGAAAACTTAATGTATGTCCGAAAACATATTAACATGTTCAAGAAAAATAGCGACTATCATAATGTTAACACTAGAAATAAAGATAAACTAGCTGTTCCCACTGTAAGGCTCCATAAAGTTAGTCAATCTTTTAAAGGGATGTCTGTACAATTTTTTAACAAAATCCCAAATTATGTGATTAATCTATCTGTAAATAAATTCAAAAATGTTGTCAAACGTAATCTATGTAATAAAGCTTATTATAAAATATCTGATTATTTAAATGACAAAATAGCTTGGGATGAAACTGCCTCCAACTCCATCAAAAACAATGTAATAGTTATTAAGAACAATGACGTTAAAAAAATATAAGCCAAGCAGAGTTTCTTGCCAATTCTTCTCTGTTTGGTCACGTTACGAATTGGTGGTAAATTAAAAAAAATGACGTTTCAAAGTGTACTATACAGTTCCTACTGAATAAATGAATTTTGACTTTTGACTTTTGACTCCAAGAAGAAAGAACGCGTTTGCGTATTCCGTGTGTTCTTTTGTTCGTCCTCCGTTGTTTCCTTAATTCTAAGGATCGTGACTCCTTTGGTGCAGTCTCTTAACTGTTTTCCATCGGTTTCTATCAGCTGCTTGATGGAGAGCCACACTGACTGGTCTTATAGCTTTTTGCTCTACGCCAAGAAGAAAGAACGCTTTCTCGTATTCCTTCAGTTCCCATTACCCTTAAAGCTCTGTCATATTTACCGGTTTTGTAAACAAAAACGATTGGAACTGCCTCCATATTTCTCTTACTTTTTTTAGATTCCATGAGCATTTTGCTTTGGTCTCAAATCGAATCGATTCTAATGTCTGCCGATAAATATAAACGTTCCGCTCATTTCGGCAGTCGGGCAAAAATATCAGCCGTCAAAAACCCATTTACGAATGTGACATTATATCCGTAGTATAAGAATTTGACGCGCTAGCGTTAACGTGTCTATGTATGTCTAGGAGTTTTATCATGTGATAGCGCGATTTGAACAAAAATGAAGAAATTGGGACAAAAGGGGCAGTTTTATTAATGTATGAAGAATCTATCCCCAAAAAACAAAAAAAACAAACATCTTCACGACTTTTTCCAAATTATGAATATCTTCAGATATTGTTCAGTACGCAAATCTATTGAGGATACCTTAACGGGGGTTATTATTAATAATCGTTTGGAATTGCCTTCATATAGGTTATTTTGAATATTTTGCAGATTGTACAAATGCAATTATATATATTAACAACTAAAAAATTATATGGCAATGATGTGATATATCTGCGGGGTGATCGGCTAACTCTGTTGCAAACAGAAATGAATGACACCGATCCTGTTTTTACAAACTGTGATAGTTTGTCAATTGACATTCATTGAATTTGGAAGGATGAAAGTTTGTTAAAACAGGATCGGTGTCAATCATTTTTGTTTGCAACAGAGATAGCCGATCACCCCCCTGATTGTTTACCTTATTGTAATTGGACGGTGTTAATCAGAAAGGCGTCAACCCACTTATTGAGATTTAAGCCATTTTGAGATTATTTATTTATTTACTTAGTTACATTGTTACACTGGTGAGATTAATCTTTATGATTGTATCGTTTGATTCAATTGGCTATAGGATGTCTCTCAACTCAGTGTGCCTTTTGGCAAAGGCCTCCTCCAATAGTTTCCGTTGCTTCGTGTCTTGAGCAATTCTCCTCCATTTGGGTCCTGCATTATGTTTCAGCTCATCTTCCCAACGCATTTTTTGTCGTCCTCGAAATATCTTGCCATTGAGAGATAGAGGTATTCAAATATATTTAAATTTAATCAAATTTAATCATAATCTCAGAAACTATGCGAGGTTATTTAGTAAAAAAAAAGGGTGACTAAAAATATTATATTAGTTATTTTTTTGATCGAAATAATACATAAATGCTATGGGGCATGAGGCAGGTTAAGAAAATGTTGATCTCTTTTTACAAAACAACTTTAGGTATCTATCGAAACAAATTGCAAAACGGTGTTAAACCTTTTTACAAAAGTCCCGATAAACTAAAGATAATTTTGCGTAAAGTCGTGCTCGGTACTCTGAGCTCCAGTCAGACATGAGATGTCAAAATAACATTTGATACCCGAAATATCTTTCAGTTTCCGTATTCCGGTATTGGGAGCCAATCCTTAGCGCTCGATTCTACTCCCGTTCTCATTTCTTATCAATACTCGTTTTATTTCGTAATCTTGATGTATTTTTTCACATTGACAAATTGAGAGCGGAGTAGAATTTTCTATAAAATATATCAATTTAGAAAATAATACTTCTAAGTCTACTAGTAGTAGTACTAAGTCCAGGTTTTTTGGTTGCTGGTAAATTTTCTTTGGGGAGCACGAGGTTCAATCATCCAGCTTCGGTACCTAAGCAAACCTCACCTGTAATGGTGCACCCTGCTAAATAACGAACGAGGCACTGAAGGCGCTGAAGGAGGCACTGAACTGAGGCGCGCTGAAAGCGGCATAGCGCAGCCTACATCAGCAGCTAAGTCACATGGCTGCCGGCGCCGGCAGCGTCGGCGGTGGGAGAACTTGTGCCCTGTGATCCCCAACTGCCCAGCGTGAGGATTATGGATATATCCCCCTGATAATAGGGGAGACCTATGTCCAGCAGTGGGCTGAATAGGCTGGTGTTGTTATTGTTATTTTGAGAAATTATGGTATGTGATTGAAACTAGTTCGAGATGAAAGTAGGCCCTCTGGAAGCACATTATCATCAATTTTGATTACTTACGTGAGTTTCAGACCTTGTCCTTGTGTCTATTAATGTTCAGTAACACTAATAGACACAAGCACATTAGAGAATTGGTGAGACTCTCGTAAAAATGTCTCGTTAGAGATGACGTCAAAATAATAGAAATAACTCGTAAATAACATTTTAAATTTTATTTAGCTGTTTGTTTGAGTGTTTTTAACACTCAAACAAACAAAACTAGGTTAATTTGGGCGGAGTTGTAACTATTACTACTTACTCATAAGAACATAAAATTGTCTGTCATAAATGAAAGAAAGAAAGATAATCAACTTATTTCACCATTGCACAACATATTGAGCAGTGGAATAGAAAAGAAAAAGTAATAATAGAAAAAAAGCAAGGAACAGTAAGCCGCACAGTGAGGTAAATAGGTAAGCAGGTAGCAAATGGGTAAGTAGGTAACATGCGTTGAGCTCAGGACAGGGGCAATGGCGCTCATTAGGGGAGGCCTATGTTCAGCAGTGGACTGCTACAGGTTGATAATGATTATGATGAAAACAATATATGTTTTGACGACGACGACCTCTGTGGTGGAGAGGACGAAGCCCCACCTTAGACTCAAACGCAACCGTTTTAGGTTAGATTCCCGCCGCGGGACAAATAATTGCTTGTTTGCAAATATTTCTGTTTGGGATTTTCTAAGCAAGTAGAATAGGAATGTAAGTCTTTGTAAAAAAGTAGTATATTAGTAATGTGATTCCCTTACTCAAGCTCTGCTTGCTGTGGAGCATGAGGTTATGTGAAAAATATCTATGAAAATAAAATCTAAAGTACTCATAGTATTTAAAACCGGTGAAAATCATTTTAGCTAAAAGTTGATTTACATAAAACATAATAATACAGCTCCAACACCGTTCTGGCATGATTATTATATATTTTTGATTGTTATTTTTTTTTTTTGTCTGTTCACCAATTTATTTTGACGTGTATGTTAGATGTGTATATGTGGAAACTTTACTGGATTAAGAATTATTTTAATTTAATTTAGTTTATATGATATATTGTTCTGTCTGTTTCCCAAATAAAAAAAAAAAAAAAAAATGATAGCTGGGAGGGTGGACTATCCGCACACCAACTACTGCTGTGAACGCCACCTTCCCAGCAATCCTATTAGTTTTCAAGATTCTTTTGTGTTTTTCTTCATATATGTGCTGAAGCTTGAAGAAATCCTTTTTATTTTTAATTATAATAGTCAGTTACAAAACTAAACCTACCTGTATTTAACTGTATTACGACAAGTTACTCGCTCCAACCTATGCAGAACTTATTTCATTCGCTACAACTTAAGTTGCACTCTACTCATAAACTTTTATACCTATATTTAGCGGTGTATACCCAGGTTAATTGGCAAAGTGTTCCATTTGGGGCACGGTAAGCAAATACGTCATTAATAGCGTTGTACAACCACACGGCTCGGTCGGCTTAGCTTAGGTGTGAGCCATTAGGGAATGTTATGTAAATAGAAACAGAAGATTATGTTTCGACTAGTGAGCGCCCTGCTGCTGCGCCCGCGAAGATTTTTCCCCGCTATAGGCTCATCATATCATCATATTAAAAAGCTCTTTGGAGTATGGCTCCTTTCACAATACGTAGTTGTTTCGAGCTCAATTTTAAAGTATCTTTTTTCGTGAATTACCCAATTGTTTTGAGTGATACCTAAACATTGCAATCTGCAAAAAGATTACATTACCAAATTTGTTCGATCAGCGAGGTGATCGGCTAACTTTGTTGCAAACAGAAATGATTGAAACCGATCCTGTTTTTACAAACCATGACATTTCATCCATTGAAATTCAATGAACGTCAATTGACAAACTGTCATAGTTTGTTAAAATAGGATCGGTGTCAATCATTTCTGTTTGCAAAAAAGTTAGCCGATCATCCCGCTGTTCTATTTAGAACCAGTTGCGTAATTTCCAAAAATCGTAATTAAAATACAGTTCGAAAACGAAAGTTAAGAACGTTTCTGTATTCTAATACTATACTATACTAGGGGTATTGAACGCTTCTGTACTTCGGAAGGAAGGTTAAGATGTTGATTCCGGCTTTTCCAGTCTTTAAGCCATCTCAAAGGCCTTGAGGAGGCCTAAAATCCCGACTACAGAGTTGCTCACTGGCTCATACGAAGACAGAAGGAAAGACTCCAGTAGGTATATTCATTAGCAGTAATTACGAAGATAATGGTATCAACAGTCCATAAAATGTTTAATGGGCAGTTATCGCATAAAACGATTTTAAATTAGGTTTATTGATAAAGTTATTGCGCTTTTAAGTTGATTGAACAGTGAAGTGATGCTGGATTTATTATATGAGATTTTCTTCACTATAAAAAGATTTTATAGCCATTTTATGTTCCAGAAACTGCAGTAGTCGATGTTATAACGTAATTAACTTAACTGGGTGTATTGCTCTGATAGGAAGAACGGTTGGTTGTTTATCATTCTTCTAACATTTGGTTCAATTTATCATATAGAAGTAAAACCCTTTATATGATACCCCATTCTATACATTTACGTGGTTCTCATTTTCACAGGCCATGGAAGTGACAAAAAAAAACGATCAAACATAATGTCAAAGTTTATAAATTTCTTAGTAGCTTTTTATATATACGTTTTTATCAATAAATAGTAGATATATTCCAGATAATATTTGCACTCAATTTTTACTAATAATTCACTTTGACAAATAAAACTCAGGGTTTTTTTTCTTTATGAAAGCAGTGCAGAATGTGTGTCATATCCACGGAAGTGACAATTTTAATGGTTAAAACATAAATATAAAAAAAAACTATGAATGGCTTATATCCTTTTTTGTTCTAGAATAATAGTATGTTATCTATATTTTATTAACAAAAAGCATGATAACATTATTTAGCTACTTTATGTTAAAAAATCAAAACTCAATATTGCTTTTTTTCAAAAATGGTAATGACCCTTACATCTGTTTAATTTTTTGTGGTCCGTTTTGGGACCCCATATCTTAATTACTCCCGGTCCAATTTAACACTTAGACTTTCCTGCAAATTGCTCAAGTGCAACCTATCTTCCTTACAAATTTCATGCAGATGGGATCTGTGGTTCAAGGATTATGTTCGAACAAACATTACATTTATCGGATAATTGTAAGTTTGGATAAAATTTACTCTTAATAATATAGTATAGATAATTACCTAAATATCTTTTTGAAGTTTTTTAATGCGAGTTTTTAATGCGATCGCGTCGTACCCGGATAAAAATTAGCCTTTAAGTTATTCCAGGTCTAGACCTACAATTATGTGCATAATTTCAGCTCAATTAGTTCAGTAGTTTCAGCGTGAAGGAGTTGGTCACTAGCTTATACGAAGAAGAAGAAGAAGCGTGAAGGAGTGACAATAACAAAACAAGTTTAAACATAGTTTCCTACATGTCGAAAGCACTCTTGACTAGAAGTGAAATGACTACGGCCTACGTAGCTGGTGAGAATTATTTAAAAATAAAAAAGACGTGTGGCACTCGGGGACTGCCGCGGTAAAGCTATTGCATAGCATTTTGTATCAACTTATGCAATTATAATTATTTATTTATTTTATTTATGCAGTATTTCTTTTTCTTTGATATTAATTCAAGTTACACTTTTTGAGCGTGGTGACTGATAAGAAAACAATTATATTTCTTATATTAAATAAAAATACGTCTAGTTGCACGCACACTAACACCGTGTCGAAGACTGCCGAAAAGAAACGACGTTAGACAATGCACGGCCTTCAAGCCACACCTCCGTGCCCGTCGGAGTGGGGAGCGTGAGGTTTTTTTCGTTACGGAATTTCTGGATTCGGTCCCCGCGCTCAAGGCCCTCGATAGAAGCTATGCAATAGCTTAAAAAATCCAATTATCCCCACCAGTGGAGCGACTTGGTGGGGATTTCGGGAATAATCCAAGGATCGATATCTCATCGGTTACAGGAAGTGAAACGTAAAATTTACATTTTTAAAGTGAAAACGTAACATTGTTTTGAGAAAATATTTTCTTTATCCACTCAACTATAGTAATGGTGAATAGGTTTTTCAAGGGGAGAAGCTCAATTGTTCTAACCCACGACTGCTTGACACCGTCTACCCAGCAAATTAAATTAAATTATGACTCTAGTTGAATTATGTTATTTATATTAAAGTGAAGCGTAAAATTTAGTTTGAGGAAATATTTTCTCAGTACACATCTATTGTGAATAGAACAAGGGAAAAACGTCAATTGTTTTGACTCGCGACCTCTTGAAATCGTCTAACCAGCAAATTAAATTTATATACAGTTTCCCTAAAATTTCCCTCAGTTATAGGGAGCAGTTTATGTAGGGCAAAATACTTAATCTCGAAAAAACCAATGCCATTATCGTTATCATATAGAAATAGGTCCCAAAAGCAGAGGCGTATTATGCAAACTGTGAAGCAAAATTATGAATATCGCTCCGTTGGATTATTATTGAATATTGCGAGAGAATCAACAAGAATTATATTATAACAATTCAAACTAAAGCTATGAATAGAATACATCGTTTATAAGTTAAAATGAAATTATATAAAATTGGTAACAAAAGGAAAACAAAAAACTTTGATCAATAGGCTAGATGCCTGAAAAATTCTAATTAGTCCGTCATTTACATTATCAAAAAATATTGGACACGTATTTTTTCTTTTGTCAATTAATTAAACTAAAAATGACAAAGTTATAGTGCGTTGAAGTTCCGCGTGACGTCACGGGTACAAGTACACTTTTTACATACAAGTGACGTCACGAGCCCCCACTCCCGAACTTTGACGCTCTATAACTTTGTCGATTTCCATTGATTTTAAAAATAAAAAAATACGTGTCTAATATTTTTTTTGATAATCTAAGTGACGGACTAATTAGAACTATTATTTTTCTACCCAGGCATCATCCCTATTATACATTAAGTAACGTAAATCGCTTGTGATAACGTTTCTGTTGCTGAATGTACTTGCTACATCACCAATATAATACATTTTGCGCATTTCTATACCCATTCAACTACTGAACGCTATTGCACCCTGTCATCCCTGACAGTGTATATGCTACCAAAAAATTACGTTATTTAGAACAGCTTTTTCATCTTCAGCTTCTAGTAAGAATTAGATAGAGGGTTCATTGTACGTAGTCCTTAAGGCTCTTTTACACCAGAGCAACATACATTGCGGCATGCTACAAATTGTGTCTTGCGGCTCCTTGTTGCATGCTACAATCGGCAACATCATGCGGCCGATGTAGCATTCGCAACCTAGAAAATATTTGGACGCACCAAAAATGTCGCATGGAATCCATCGTGTTTGGATACAAGCTGTAACAATCTGCCACATGATGCAAGGTACTATCAAGCCGCACGATTCTTGCAACTATGTATGACATTTTTAATCATGCGGCATTATGGCATGCCGCAATGTGGCACAGTGTTGCCTCGGCGTTAAACGGCCTTTAAGTTCGTGAGGGTTAACCCTATTCCGCTTTTGGTAAATTGCTTACGATCCTCTTACAATATTCCTTCATAACTGTAGCAATCTCCCTCTGATCTAATAAATTAAGGTTAGTAGTACTCAAGATTGGGTGAAGTGTGTCGTAAATAGGAATGTACCTTTGATGATATTGTCATAGCGGCGCGTAGTAAACGGCCCTCGGGAATATTTACGAGCCAATAAAGCACCTACGATCGGTTGACTAGGAAGAACTGCAGTTAATATTGTATTGATCCGGATCTTAGTTTATAGAATAAATAATAATAATCATCATCATCATCATCCGAGAAGAAGAATCGAACGTGACCTGGTATTTTTAACCGACTTCAAAAAGGAGGAGGTTCTCAATTCATCGAAACTTTTTTTTCGACTTTTTTATGTCCACCGATAACTCCGACAATTGTGGACGGATTTCGAAATTCTTTTATCGTTTAAAAGAGTTCACAGGTGGACCACCATTGAAGTATACTCACAAATAAATTTTATTCTGAGGGATTGGTACTTTTCCCGGAAAACTCAAAAAACCTCATTCACACTTGTAATTTTCGCCCTATGATCACCAAATCTCCGTCAATTGTGAACCGATTTTCAAAATTCTTTAGGGCAAGAAGTAAGAAGTGATATATTCGAAGTCGGTTTATTTTTTTTAAAAGTACTACTTGTTTTGTGAAATAGATTACATACAGACGAACATAGAACCTGCTCCTTTTTATGAAAGTCGATTAAATAAAATTAGATTTAGATGTCCACCAGTAAATTCATGAATAAATAAATTCTTTAAGCCTCTTACAATTCATACCAATTATGCATCAACTACTTTCATTAACCGTTCCATGAATACAAATAATAAATTATTTTTAAAATTAGATATTTTTAACCTCTCTTTTCCCAAATTTAAGCTCGCCATCGGTTTTATTTTTATAGGTATTACTTTGTAGATTTATTTTTTGTTATTAATTTTGTATACTTTCTTACTTAACTGTTCACCTTTTCTTCACGTGTTTGTTTTACTTATGATTGTAAAGTTTGTCGGATTGTGGTTGACTTAAATAATTATTTTAGTATTTAAGCTTTACACTTCTTTTTTTCCCATATAAATAAATAAAAAAATATTTGCTTCAAATATTTGTACATACAGAGAGATTGGATTTAAGCTTCACGCACTTTTATGGTAAAACTACCCGTAGCACAAAATTCTCTCTCAAAGGTTATATATTATCTACAAGCGTTAATTAATTAAAGTTATGTTTGAACCCTTTACTGTGCGATGAAGGGCCACAAAGCCTGTCCGGGCCATGGCCGAGGGCTCGCCCGCAGTCCGCTGCGTATTTACTTAAACATCTAACTGACTGTGAAATTCTATTAAGTAACATAAGTTTAATATTTGTTGATTAGTGAATAACACGTTGAAATTTCTAAATTATTTTATCCACCCGCGGTTTCGCTCGCGTGGTACCTGGATAAAAGTAGCCTATGTGTTAATCCAGGTCACAAAGTATGTATATTCCAAGTTCCATCCAAATCCGTTCAGTAGTTTTTGTGTGAAAGAGTAACAACATTCATCTATTCATCCATACATACATCCATACTCACAAACTTTCGCATTTATAATATTATATCTAGTAAGATAGAACTCACTGATTAATTGCCCATGTTACTAAAAGTAGTTCTTTATTACTATTATTATCAGTTTATTTCTTATAGCCATAATAATATGGTTTTCCTAAAGCACGGACACTACTTCGATAGGGTGCAGTAGACGCATAGGGCGATGATGATGATTTCATATAATATTCTAAAGATTTATTTAAATAATAAAAAAAAGTAAAAATAAAAATCCAATTTCTGGTTTTAATAAATCAGGTTCATCCTTCCAGTTCATCCGACATAGAACTAAAGTTGTCGACATAGCTCAGAGAATTATCAAGCTAATGGCAGTGGGCTGGCCATATCTTGTTCTTCTGTGAAGACTGTGGCACGGCTTATGTAGTGTAGAACGCCCTCCGGACAGGTGTAGTGACGATCTGCGAAAAGCTGCTGGTAGAAGCTGGAAGTATCGAGCTCAGGACAGGGCGCAATGGTGCTCAATAGGGAAGGCCTATGTTCAGCAGTGGACTGCTATGGGCTGATAAAGATGAACCTTCCAGTTTAACCTATTTATTGATTTAAAAGGATTTATAGGTAAAGTGTTAAATAGTAAGATAGTTAAACCTATTTCGTACATAAACCAATTTAAATCCACATTTTGTAAATAGTTCGTAATAAAGGTTAAGACAATGAGATAGCTGAGTAAGTTACTAATCACAAAAACTAACAAGTAAAAAGGTCGGTAGATTACAACTAAGCAAAAATGGTAATTAATAATAACGCGGGACGTAACATTACCGCGATTGTAATGTAACGTAATCATTACAATAGCGGATGCTACGAAGGCTCTACGTGCATAGCATGAATTCTCGTAGCAGCGTAGCGTGCTACGCCGTAGCTCGTGCGTTGGTTGTAAACTAGCTTACCGCCCACGATTTTGCTTGCATAAGCGAATAAAGTAGCGTCCTTCGATTCCTGTCTAGGTATTATTTTAAATACTTACTTATAAAATAATACAGTTGTAGTTCTTATCAAAAAAAAAACCTATCATAACAGTAATAATATCAGTAATATTATAAAAGTCGTGTAAAGGGAGTATAGTTGTTAGTTACGATTTCATGGTAAAAGTACAGAAGAGCATAAAGCCCTTATTTAATTAATAATTCATAGCTCAGCCGACCAAAACCGAAATAATTTATCAATGTCCAACCCAGTGGAACTATACAACGAATGGTAAATACTCTGATTGCATCTGTTTGTCTGCCCTCAAATATTAAATTATTTCATATCAATTCATAATTGAATAGATATTTGTGTTAGCTGTGAATTGTGATGTCGTAATTCGAATATTGATTATTATTTTAAGTACATAATACTACCCTATAAGTATAAATAGGTCCTTCATTTTAGGTGGGTATAGTTACTGAATATTTTTTCATAATGTTTTCTAATAACTTTGTAGTCACAGGTTGTACTCATCCGTAACTTATAGTTACCAAGGCGAGGTCAGACTAATATGTTACATAAAATGTTAAAAAACACAGTTATCTTGCATGTTTCATTGGTGTGGATGATTTGTGCTACTAATACAAATTATTGAACTTTTCTTTAATGTTTTTATGGTACCTGAAGGCTAGAGAGGATGGTAGGATATCTCAAAAGATAGAGAAGGTTGGCGGAATTTTGGGGAGACCTTTGCCCAGCAGTGGGACGATGCAGGTTAACCAAAAAACAACCTGAAGATGGATCAATCACAAGGCCTACCTGATGTTAAGTGGTAACCAGTACCTATCACAAATCATTGCATCGTCATGCATGTTTGGAAAGTACTCTACGATGCACCATCTTGTGTCCATCAACATGAGGCATGAAGGTGCTAAGCGTCCACCACCACCACCACCACACCAGCCTATATCATCCTTCCCTCAGTCCTTTGCTGAACATAGGCCTCCCCTAATAAAGGGGGATATATCCATAAACCCCAACCCGCATAAGCCTCATAACCTTTTAAACTGAAATACAGCAATGCTACTTCACGGCAGAAATAGGCATGGGGTACTTCTCTGAACTAACCCTTCACACTGGCTTTAAAACTACTAAAAAAGTAAAATAAGTGCAATATAAGTACTGTTCACGAGGTATAGATAAATAGCGTACATTTTAGACTGATTAACAAAATCTACATTAATTCGAGCGAAGCCGCGAGTAAAAGTTAGTATAATATATAAATGAGAAAAATAAACAAGGAAATGATAACCAAATTCATTCCTTATACCATTATACCATCTAAAATAAGATCGAAAGAATTTATAAATTATTATTCGATTTTTATCGCCTCGATTTTCGTGTACCTAAGTCGTTAGAAGCCTTCATTATTATCCGTTAAGGCTCATTCTTAGACTCTGTTCACACTTTTTACATTTTTTTCGCTTGTACTTGTGATAAAAGCTTTTTTGCAGTGATAAGCCGGCTTTTGACTATGGGATTTATATTATATAGATGAGATTTAATATTTTATAGCTCATCATACATTTTGTATGAGTCCGTTTACACTTGCTATAATATACAGGTTGGGGCAAAATTTTACCTCATTGTGCTAGCTTTTTTTTTGTAGTTTGAAGGTTTTTCTCTGAGGAAACTATTGGTTTATTCTAAATAAAAAAATAATGACATTTTTGGATTTTATTTAAAATTTTCAGTCAGCCTAGAAAATGACATTTAAAAAAAACTGTCTGTTTTCCAACAGAAACACTTATCCCAAAGTAACTTACCAAATCAAACCGTGAGATTTCGCGAAAATTAAAAAAGTTTTCCATACAACTTCTATGAAACATCATTCGCCATTACATTTACATAACATTACTAATATTATAAATGGAAAAGTTAGTGAGGATGAATAGATGAATGGATGCTAGTTATTCTTCACGCAAAACTTCAAAAAACCTAACAGTGTTCTCTATCTGTTTAATAGCTTGATCAGATCTGTACTTGAGTATGGTAGCCCAATCTGGTCGCCATATTATGAAATCCATACGAGCAGGATAGAAAGCGTCCAGAACAAATGCCTTAAAATCCTTTCGTATCGACAAAACATAGGCCGCTCACTTAAAGGTTACGAAAATAGGCTTAATCACTTTAAAGTAGCCATTCTATCTACTCGTAGGGAATACATCAACCTCATACACCTCCACAAAATCCTTCACTCTGTCATAGATTGTCCCATTTTAACTTCATCTATCAACATTAATACTTACCACAGATCCCGGAACCCATCAACTTTTGCTTTAAGCGTATATAAAAACAATGCCTCTTTTAATAATCCTCTTCCTCGAATGTGTCGTCTATATAACGAGTTGGCTCCATCTAGAGATTTGGATATCTTTGACCCTAGGGTAAATAAGTTTAAACGATGTGTCCGTAGATCTTTGCTATTACCTTGTTTATATAACGTTAAATAATTTCCTCGTTTTTTTAAATGTTTTTTGGTTAATTTAATTTGTAAGTTTGCAACACTCTAAAGATGTCATGTTCACATAATTGATTACTAATCTAGATCTAAACATATAAGGTAAACATTGTTTTAAACAAACTCGATTGTAATCTGATTTGTGAAATCAATAAATAAAATAAAATAAAAATAAAATAAAACTGCAGAACGGATTTCTAGGTCATAATCTATTTACTATACAAGTTTCCTCAATTTGGATTAACATTTAATTATCCAATCCTGGATTAACATTTATGCTTCTTTTTATTCGGGTACCACGCATTTGAAGTCACGGATGGAAGCTAGTGTCAACGTATAACATAAGCAGTATAAAATCGGCTTGGTGTAAATGCCGTGTGAACGGAGTTTTACACGGAAATTGAAACGGTATCGTACACGGGCGGGAAGCCTACCAAGGCGATTTATCAGAACTGTCAAACCCACGACATTTTTTTTGAAGGCTAGCGGACATCAGTTAATCGATGTTTCGCGTGACTGGATAAAATTATACTTTACTATAGTTGGAGTCCATGGAGGGTGTAAGGGGTTCCAGCCTCCCGTTTCGGAACCCAAGCTAAGCTTACCGGAGGTGCACCTTGCTAACGACTTGGCTCTGATGGCCGGCTGATAGTGCAGCATAACATTGGCCTTTTTAAATTCCCTGACCGCTATCGATTAGCAGCGTCGGGTGGTGCAAAAATTGTGTGCGGCGATCCCTATCCCATGCCTATCGAAATAACTATATATTAGATCATCGGAGCTTAATTCCTATTAATTAATTTCGAGATGAAGTCAATTTTTTTTTCTTGTATTACCAATGGATGGTCTATATACCCAGCAGTGGGTGATTGCGGGCTGAGATAAAATCAACAAATCGGATTCAAATGGTACCAACTCTTATCTCCAATAACTAATAAATTCTGTTATTATGTGAAACAAAATGACTAGTTTTTTAGAATATGTATCTTGATATGCATAATGCCTACCTACTACAGGACTAATTACCCGACTTAATATCTTGTTTGACATTTATTACAAGTTTAATAACAAATGCTCGGTTTGCCTAACTGTCTCAGTTGCTATGCACTTAGACAGGGTTCATGTGTCATACCTACCTTCTATGTAAAATAAATTATAAATTTATTGAGGCTCATACAGATGTTTACATAGGTATTTATAAATATCAACGATACAATGATACATGATACCTTAATCGTAAAATACCTACCTATAGAAGGTCCTATAATCGGCGGTCTTATCACAAAAGCGATATCTTCCAAACGACCGTTAACTAAAACTAAAAGGGGTTCGAGAGCCGAAACAGAGACGACTTAGATGGGTGATTATTAGTCCACGCACCCCCGAACTAGTTATTAACTGTATCTTGGTGGCAGGAGGTTTCATGAACAACCATCCTCATAATAGTCTGTATGTAAATTTTCGTGACATGATTCGAAGACCGGAGATAATCTTTA
This sequence comes from Horisme vitalbata, assembly GCA_951804965.1. NCBI lineage: Eukaryota > Metazoa > Arthropoda > Insecta > Lepidoptera > Geometridae > Horisme > Horisme vitalbata. The sequence continues at coordinate 3,466,501 of OX638096.1, forward strand.
TAAAACTATGACATGCAGTGATTGGATTAGTACCTACTGTGTCCGCGTGTGTGTGTGTGTGTGTGTGTGTGTGTGTGTGTGTGTGTGTGTGTGTGTGTGTAACATATAGTGTACTATTATGTAACAGCATTAAATGTTTTGAGTATTGAGTATTCGTTATACACAACTGCTGCTAACGTTTTCAATTAAATAAATAAATAAAATAATGCTAGACTATCACACAGCATCATGTAGCCCCAAACTAAGCAAAGCTTGTGTTATGGGAACCACATGATTGATATATTACATATATATAAATTTTTTGTAAATACATATCATACTCATTCATATTGAAAAACGGGAATTTTCACGTACCATTACATCGGTGAAGGCACCGACGGCGTTTCGTATCATACATAGAAAACACCTAGACCCGAGACAAATATCTGCAAAACATGCAAACATTTGTCCCACTTCATAAAATATATTGTGTAAACAGTCGAAAAATCAAAATTGTATAATGAAATAGTAAATCTACTTCGCACTCATTTAGTGAAGGCAAAAGTTTGTTAAATCTGAACATGTGAAGTTTTTGTCCCTCCTTCACAGCCACAACTACTGAAACTATGAGCTGAAATTTTGCACTATGTTCTAGTTATAGAGTCTAGCTGGAATAACTTTAGGTTATAATTGACTGTTTTTTATCCGGGTGTCACGAGCGAAACCGCGGGTGGAAGTTAGTTCAAATACAAAATTTTGGAGTATTCCCTTTTCAGCACCAATTTTTTTGAGCACCAAAGGTATTTCCATTTGATCACCAATCAATATATTGATATGGTGCTCAAATGGGAACAAAAAATAAAATTTGATTTTATTCCCCATTGAGCACCTACGGTGCGGTACCTGCTAGTGATGGGGTGTACAATAAAACATATCGATTGTAATAAAGCCAATAGACTGACTGATAGTCAGTCAATATTTCTGTACGTAACCTAAGAGTTATAAATGAACTTTGAAATTTGAACTTTATTTCTGGATCTTAAAAATAAACCGCCCTCCAAAATAGCCTACCATTGTGAGAAATTGTACTCTTACATGCACGTGTGTCATATTCGAGCACACCAACAAAGCTCCTCCGTGTAGCAGAGATTTAGTCGTCGTGGCCGAAATCGGTCGGGATGACTAATACTAATTAAAAAACTATCTTCTTCAGGTGACTTGGGTACTAAGGTAATTACTGTCCTATGTCGCCATCTTCATTTAAATTACTTTTCTTACGCAGTTCCTTTGGGTAACTCTGGGACCACACTTAGGGTGTCTTTGTGGAGCTTTTAATTAGTTTTGTGATACAGCGTGTACAAGACTTATTTAAAATGTAGAGTTGAGTCATCATCATTCTCATTTAGGAATTTTTGGCACAATGCAATGTTTAGGCCAAAAGCGAGTTGAATTAAACTAATTGTATGGCTTTATAGCTCAGTTAGTGAATGGCTTGATAGCTCAGTTGATGAATGGCCATAAAGCTAAGTTGGTGAATGGCCTCATAGCTCAGTTCATGATTGGCCTCGTAGCTCAGTTGCTAGTAGCTCTGTCTTTTGCACATCGCGGGTTCGATATCAAGAAACACATTTGTATTGGTAAATATGGTTTGTTGTGTGGGTGTTTTTTGTGTATATATCTATTTATTTGTATCGTAATTTGTTTTGTGTTTCGGTCTGTTGCTGTGTTTTCTATCAGTCTCTGGTACCTATAGTATTGGCTCTGTCTAGTCTGGGATCAATTCAGTGAGAATCCAAATTAAAAAAAATATTGTTGTATTCTTCTTAAAATCTCTTAAACTAAATCCAAATTGAATGAAATGTAAGCAATATACCACTGAGTTGTAAAGCTTTCTTCCCCAAACAAGTTTGGGCAAGTAAACAGTGGACCGCAACACCTGCTTCAGGACCGACGAACGCCACCAGACGGCACTAAGACATTTGCATACAAATTGAAAGCTCTGCACTATTAACTAAATAAACATGGCTCGACTTGTTTGCACCTGCTCTTGTGTTTTCGTAGAATATCCATACTAATTTATTGCAATATACAGCGTGGGGCAAAAGTTAACCTCATTGAGGGCGGTTACCTTTTCTGTAGTTAGAAGGTTTTGTTTATTAGGAAGCTATAAGTTTACTAAAGACCCGTCCCAGCTTCGCAAATTACCAATTCCATCATTTTTTTGTTATATCTCAAAGGGATTCGGCAGCGTTTTCGATTGAAGCTCCCATGCGACTTGACTTTTTTTCGACATATTCAAAAATTACATTTCATACAATTTACACAAACATGTTATTCAAAAAATATATATCACAAATATAATAAAACAAATCATGCACCTAACTAAACCTTTCTCATGAATCACTTTGGTGAAAACTGCATAAAAATCTGTTTAGTAGTTTTTGTGTTTATCGCGAACAGCCTTTGTTTTTTAATATGCAGTGACAGTGATAATGCTGATAGTGAAGTGATTTTGAACAACTGTATTATCGGATTTCACCCTCAATGAGCTAAAATTTGTCCTATCCTGTATATCTATAGTGACAGGCTCATTGTCTGACTAACAATTAACGTACAGTCTGAACCGTAAGTTTTAGACTTGATAGGGTAGGGTACACTGTGATAGGATTTCATGAAATTCAGGCCCTAAAGGGGTGCAGCGGGAAAATCAAAATCAAAATTTATTTATTCAATAAGAACTGTGAAGTACACTTTGAATCGTCATTTTTATTATTTACACTAATTCGTAACGCGACCAGAGAAAAATTGGCAAGAAACTCTGCTAGGCTTAGCTATTAAACTGGACACCTTTCACAGAGCGTAAATACAAATAGCTGAAGATTAAGATGACTGGAAAAGTGGAGAGATTGGGGGGTGAAGATTTTGCCCAGCAGTAGGACTTATAGTAATCTTAATCGTGACAAAAATTAATAATTATATAAGTATACGCATGAGGCAAATAATATTTATTGAGTTACATGCCGCAAAAGTATCACGGCAAAAGGGTGTGCCTTTATTAGGGGAGAATGAGCGTGTCCTGACTCAGGGAAGGGACAATGTTTTGGTTAGCTGCACCTAAAAATAAAGTAAGGAGTTACAGTTGCCAGTCAGTTGCAAAATGTTGCAAAATAAACTGAGTAGTGCGAGCGAGACCCGCGCAATAAAGGTCTAAGCCCACTTACACGACTCTGCTACCACCCGACTAATAAAATATCGTTCAAATACGGACTTTAAGTCGCGGCCTTGCGGTATAGTTTATATTGACAACATAAATTAGCAGACAGCTTGGTGTCAGCAAGCTTCCCGCCATCAGACATCTCAGTAGATGACGCCGCGCTGGCCGCACGTTATAGATGAGCGGTCGACACGGTGTCCGCGCGCTGACTGCTAGCAGTCCCCGCGGCGACTGCTACCGCCCGCGCGCCGTGTAAGTGGGCTATGACCTTAAGGCTTTCCATCCCATCATACAATGCTGTATACAGTGTAAATCCGAAGGGATTTACTAAGTTTAGCTAAGTTATATTATTCTTGACTTTAATCTCGATATATTCAACATGCAGTTTCCTTTTGTGTTCATAACCGACGCATTTTAGATAAACAGCCCTAAAAAAAACTAAACACAAATTACCACTCCTTAATCCTGGCTGTCGCTTGTAAATCTTTTTGTTTGCGCCCTTTATATCGGCACAGGATGAACAGGATCCTGAATACATAGAGCTCTATTTGAAGTTTCACTTCCTCAAACATTCACTTCCTATGATCATCGAACTGGAATTTATTGCCTGGATCTCATTACGACTAGCATGGTTTTAAATAAAAAGTTTTTTTGTTTATGAAAAATTAAGTCATCGAGTAATTCTTCAAGAGTTCCTTTATACTTCTTGAGGCACAGAACCCTAAAAATCATGACTATTTCTCACTTAACCTTCTGATAAGTAAAGGACTAGAATTTTTGATTAGTACTAGCAGGTCCACTGCTGGATATGGGCCACCCTTCTGAGCTCCATTGCGTCCTGTCTTTGGATTGAAGCATCCAGCTTCTGCCAACAGCCTTTCACGGATCGTCAATCCACTTGATGATGATGATGATGATGGCCTTTGATGATGATGACTAGCAGATAGCTGGTAGTGAACCTACTTTCATGTCGAGTATTTTAGCTGGTAGTGAACCTACTTTCATGTCGAGTATTTTATTTTGAAGCAACTGTTTTGTAGAAGTAATCAAAAATCAATAAAAAATACGTGATTCAAATTTTTTCACTAATAACTTTAAACTTATTATTGTAACGTTGTGTTTTAGTGTAGGGTAACTCAAAGGAGAATGCCGAAAACCCGTACCAATTGCGTCAAAACCAAACGTATCCCATAAAAATTATTATATTTTATAAACATTTTTTTAGTTTTACACGCCGACGGGATTAATAATCAAGTAAAAAAATATTTTGTTGATTTGGTTTCCGCCGCACGCCGCCATTAGACTGCAACAAACAATAATATATACGTTACTATGGCAACAAACATTGATGTAAAGTGTTACTATGGCAATTACCCTCATTTTTGATTATTTTGACAGTAGAATCGACTAAAAACTTATTGGAAATTTTTTTGACGCACTCATTTTAGTCTTGGTACCGAGCGCCATACATCAGACGGCATTCTCCTTTCCTCATACAATTATTATCATCGTTTAGTTTTTTATGTCTTGTCGTTGTGTCTTGTGTGGTAGTCCTAAAATTAAGGCAGAGTTACAATTAATAATAAGTATTTCATCATCATCATTATCATCATCCACAGCCCGACTTTATCCACTGCTGGATATAGGCCTCCCGGAGTTTGTGCCATCCACCACGGTCTTGTGCTAGTCGTATCCACGCTCGCTCAGCGCGTACTATGTCGCTACTGGTCTTCCGACGCTTCTTTTGCCTACCTTCGGCCACCATTCGGTCAATGTCCTGCTCCACCTGTCATCACCACGCCTCGCAATGTGTCCCGCCCTTCCACTCGAGCCACTTGAGCTCCTGAAGTCGATTTCCGATGTCCTTACTAAGTATTTATTTATAATATAATTTAATGTGTTCTTGAATTGAATATGAATAAATTAGAATTCGAATTAGAAAATTATCATCATCATTAAGTCAAGGACAAAGAATAGAAAAATAAGCTGATCTAGGGCTTTCTTACATGTTTTTGAGTTTAATTATAGTGTAACTTTACAAGCCAGTTCTTCAATGAAAAACTACAAAATCCGAAGTCTTTGGACAAATGTTGTTGACCTTCGGGAGTACATTTACCCCTTTTTGGGATAATATACGAATTCAAACTCAGCGTGTACATTAAGCTTTAATGTTTATTTTACAAAGAGCCTTTCTTCAAGAAATCAAGATTTATTTCGAAGCGGAATGAGACATACTTGTATTGGTTATATATATATTACTAGTTTCCGCCCGCGGCTTCGCTTGCGTGGTTCCTGGATGAAAAGTAGCCTATGTGTTAATCCAGGTCATAAATGTATATTTCGAGTTTCATCCAAATCCGTTCAGTAGTTTTTTCGTGAAAGACTAACAAACATCCTACACTCACATACTTTCACATTTATAATAAATAGGATGTTAGCAAGTATGTATGTATGTATTTTATTCTTCAAAACTTAATACTATTTTTAACAATTTACACTGTAAAAACCCGTAGGGTTTGTCTCAATGCCCACAGTAACAACGTAAAGCCTCGTACAAAGCATTAGACACAACTTATTAGATACTTACATAACAAACATAAAACATATTGAATTTAAACTTTGGTGTTAAGTAAACAACAAAGTTTTAATTCAATTTGAAAAAGCTAACTTTTATAACTTTTGGTAAAAACGAAAATATCAGATATAATTCGATATCATAATAAAAGTTGATCCTTATTTTATGATATGTAATACGATTATAATGCCTGATATTGCGTAGAGCATATTCCGAGAAGGCACCTCGTCTGAACACCAAAATCGAGTGTTCATTGGCGCGGTACATTCCGCACATTTTTGTCTGCTATGAATATCGGCATGATCTGCCGTTGCAAGTGATAAGAAGATAGCTGTTATCTTGCGAGATAGATTAGATTATTTTGTAATATTGTTTCATTTGATCCTACTTAAATTATAAAGGTAAAGATACTGAAACGTTTATTTGAGTCACAAAATATACAAAAATAAACAATAGTTAAGTATATGTATATTGGAAATTCTGAGAATTGGACATTTAATTTAATTACATTCAGTCAACCTCACCTGCACGTGGTGCACCCTGCTAAACAACGAACGGGGCTCTGGCGGCCGGCTGATTGCGGCATAGCACAGCCTACATCGACACAGCTAAATCCCCTGGCCACTGACGGGCAGCAGCGTCGGTGGTGCGAGAAGCTGTGCCCTGCGATCCCCAACCCGCATGCGTAGCGTGGGGATTATGGGCATATCCCCCTTTATTACGGGAGGCCTATGTGCAGCAGTGGACTGATATAGGCTGGTTTGGTGGTGGTGGTGTGGGGACATTTCCAGTTTATGTGTTTGGTCAATATGAGAATTCTGAATTATTGGTCGTTATGCGTCAGAACCCTATTATGAATAAGAGTGATACAAAAAGGTCGCCACTCAGCATATGGCGCCAACGTGCAGAGCGCAGCAGCAACGTATTAAACTAATTGAGCTGATCACCATACTTATATTTAGATCACCAATTGTACTTAGTTTTATAGCAGCAATGGGACACACGCTAGTTTTTAATCTTGTTCCATGTGAACTAAGCGACGGGCTGAAACTAGTAAAATAATATTATTAGGTTTCGAGGTTAAGCTTTGGCATCTTGGGTGGATATTGCAGGCCGATGTTAAGGTTTAGCATCATTTGCTAGGTAATGTGAATGCCATCCCACTGATATATAACTTTTAGTCTACTCAAAACACTGCTTAAGACGAAGGTCAATCAAGCTTAACCATAAGTCTACATCCGCCTTAAAGAGCTGTGAGATGTGGATACCTAAAGTAATGGAACCTCTTTTTCCAGTTTTACTATCAAGGACGCGGTTAATCCTGAAAAAGTAAGCCCCTTCTCAATTACTTTTTTGTTGGAATAAAACACAGGAAACACAGGAGTTTGATACTTTCACTTACAGGCATACAGGCTAATTCTCTGCAAACATCCCGTGTATGCACGCTATTCGTTATCACAGATAATACTCATTAATCATAACTGATAACTAATGAGTTATTGATTTTTCATTACTCTTTTGGTTACTCATTAATCATAACTGATAACTAATCAGTTATTGATTTATTAGTATAGAGCAATTGCAATTGAGCAATATGTAGATGTTGGTACTTTGTGTGTCTAATATTGTAGTCTCGATCGCTCTTGTCTTGCACCACCGCACTCACGCCTCCCCAAGGTTAGTGCCTACTCAATGCCAAGGTTACTATTCGAGAGCGTGCGTGGACTTACAATATCATCCTTCGTTTTTTATCGCGGCCTTTTCATGGCATGTTAAGCTCTTGCTCGTGCGTTGACTTCTGTAGCTGAAGTGAGTTTCCATCTGTTGCTTTCGAAGATTTTAACATAAATAAACAGGACATCTCGCACACGACGGATCCCAAACTAGGAGGAGCCTGTTCTCTGAGTACCATATGTTGGAAACTCCAACAATGATTTCTTATTTTTAAATTGATTGCTAGCAACACTCTTCTTTTCTTGTTGTACAAAGCCAAATGCGTCTATTGTTAAAAAATAAAATTGAATACAACTAAAGTTGTGACGTGATAAAACTTGTGTTAATTACCACGCCATCCGACCCCACCAGTTAAAAAGCAACCGACCTAAAATTACAGTCCAATCAACAATCCAATAAGGTTGTTAAACATACATAGAACCAAAGTCTCTAACACCGCCCCAAGGTTGCTTGCTTACCCATCTTCTATAGGCTACATTTCGGGGAGTGCTCAGGATATGCATGAACTGGTCCCACCATCTCCTTTCTAATTCAGGTCAAGCAGACGCACGGCTCAGTACCATCTTTACTTAGTCGATTTACCACCTATTCACCAGTGTTATTTGCCAGTGCTATTCGCACTAAGCGGTTTTCTTCTACTTTTATTATGCGAACTGCCAAGGATTGGAACTCTACTGGCCTCTGTCATTCCTGTTGATTATTATCCGGTACTCTTGAAGCCTAGAGTAATAGGTGTCTTCTGGACCTTCTTACGTTAAAAAAAACACCTGGACACAGAACAAACATCAATGTTTACCACACATGTAAAAGTAAATGTAAATGAACTCTCATTTCCGCGATTGGACTCCAGTTGGTCCATTGTGCGTGTGGTTTACCATACATATTTTTGTCCTGGTAAAACCACGACCTACAAAAATACTAAGAACTCAGCTATAAGCCAAGTCAATTGTATTTTTATTGCTCATTCCACATTAGCGCGTTTACATATGGCCGATACCATCCATTGATTGTTCATATATATATCGTGCATATGGTATCGTGTGTTCTGGCGGTAAATCGTTAGTTCTGTGACCGGGGCGTATTTTTCATACATTTGCGTCCCCTATCAGTCCAACAGATGATAGTATTTGGCAAATATGAACATGGTTTAAGATTTTATCTCTAGGTTTTAGTTGAAACCATTTATTTGTTGATCTTCGATCAAATTAAAGTTCTTACACATTTTACCCTTTCGGTTGTACACCATATATGGTTGTACTGGTGTACAACAGTTATGGTTGTTTAGGGGCAAAGTGTCTTATTGATATTAAAGGCAGTTTACAATACAGTTATTATATATTTTGTAAAATCTTCTCCATTGACCAGTGTGGACCAGAGGGCCCAACCCGCGGTCAGCCGGTCTGCCCGGTTTCCTGTCTCCAGACATTTTTATATGTAGAATGAGAATCTTTTGTTTCCAATTCAATACTTCTCTTGTTTCTACTACGCCCTCATCTTTTTTGATTACGTTTATTTTGCTTTTTTATCCTTAACTGGCATAGCAACCAACGTTCCATTAATGTATTTTTCATTTTATCCTTGGTGTTATAATAAAATATTTAGATATCATAAAAGTAGAAGGTAAATTATGGAACATTGTTCAGATCCAATTAACTTTCGCCTCTGGTAACAAAGCCGGAAGGTTTGTTATTAATATGACACGTTATGGCGTTGAGTTGTTTGCGAGAACGAAAGCAAATTAAATTTTTGCACGGTTGTCATATTTGAATTTTCATATCCTTTAGTACATATTTTAATGTTTTTGTTTGGACGTGCAGCTATTTTGGTATTTTTCCCACATTTATTTGTGTTTCCTCTTACACCAAAACTGCGATAAACTTCTTGTTCTTGGTGATTAAGTCGACAACTTGTCAAAACATGAGCCACCTCTAGAACACTATTAAAGTTAAAGTTAAAGAAGAAAAGAGTTTTTTTTAAATTAAATTTCACGCTTCATGATTATTTTTTAGAGTTATTTTATATTTTAGCGTTACCTATACTAAAAATCTATAAACTCTTCCTTTATGTTGTTGTTCTTTACTCTTCGTTTATGTTGTGTATGTTTATATCTGTTAGTCGAAACGTAACTATTTGTTGTTTAAATAAAATTCTTGTTCACTAGAACCATTTTACAAGCTTTTATTAAACATGCAATGTTTCGCAAATTAAATTGTAAAGAGAATATCTTCCTTGTCTGGTATTGTTGTATAATTTCAAAGAGCTGCGAAAAGGAACAAAGAGCTCTTTGCCGTTTTGTGAAAAAATAATATTCGGGTAATGAAAGTGTGTACCCGTATCGCTAAAATTCTCCGAGAATTAAAAATAAATATTATATTAAGTATATCGTATGAATGGCAATCAGATTATTTATTCATAATGCACGAGGACTCTTGGGCTAAGATAATAATCCAGTGGAGCCCTGAGAACGATCAAGGCGGCACTGCGGTAGACCCAGAAAAAGATGGCGAGATGAACTAGACACCCTCGATAGAGCGTGGGTATAAATAGCCTTTAGACCTAATAGGCCTTTGCCCAGCTGTGGGATATACCAGGCTGATCGTTATCAACAACAACAACACCAGCCTATATCAGTCTACTGCTAGACATAGGCCTCCCCGAATAAGAAGGGTGATATGCCCATAACCATAACTGGGCATGCGGGTTGGGGGGCACAGCTTCTTGCATCGCTAACGCTGCTGCCCGTCGGCGGCCAAGGGATTTAGCTGTGCCGGTGTTAGGCTGAGGAATGCCGCAATAAGCCGGCCGCCAGAGCCCCGTTTGTTAATTAGCAGGGTGCACCACGTGCAGGTGAGGTTGGCTTGGGTTCCGAAGACGGGGGTTGGAACCTCTTACACTCCGTTATCGTAATTCATAAAACCGAAGAATAATTTTGATACGTCAGTTATTTTTATTAAATCCGTTTCTTATTTGAATCAAGCAGATGAAAATCTGAATCCTTTCAGAATAAAAACCAACCTCCCTGACTCCGTAGGTATTGACCAGCTGCCTGATCAGCTAACTCAGTTGCACACCAAATGATAGCCGGTTCTGTTTTTACAAGATTTGACGTTCGAAATTCATAGAAGGTCAATTGACAAACTGTTTAAGTTTGTGAAAACAGGACCGGGTGCTATCATTTTGTTGTGCAACTTTGTTAGCCACTACCACATAAAGGCCAAGGAGAAAGCAGAAGCTGGGCGAATCTGTGCTTCTTTATTTTAAGTTCAGGGGTGATAGTATCAGCGGTCAAAGATAAAACGTGTTTTACCCAAACCACTGAAATAGTCAAAGATACGTAGACGCGATGGTGAGGAGTAGAAAAGTACGACATGGCTTATTTTGATTTATTCAGGGAAGCTCCGGCCAGGTGGAGTGACGATTTGCAAAAGACTGCTGGTAGAAACTGGATGGGTTGAGCTCATGACAGGGCGCAATGGCGCTCATTAGGGAACTAACGACGAAACCAACTAAGTAGAATTTTGAAATTGGGGGGCTAAGTTTTGCATAGTAGGAGTGCACTAAGAAAGAATTTCCAGAAAAGTTTTTTTATGGTTCTTTAACATGGAACAAGCATAATATGTCTCACTTGATGTTAATGGGTAACCATTACCTATCACAATGCATTGCATTGTAGATCATGGTTTTCAAAACGTGCTCTATGATGCAACGCCCTGCGTCCAACAACTTGAGGCATGATGATGATAAGCCTCTTGTGCCTGTAATTTCATGCAACTAGAATTGATGTTGAAAAACTTCCACGCGGACAAAGCAGCGGGTCTTTCACTAGTTTTGTAGACTAAAGCTTAAAAATTAAAATGAACCCTCCTAAAACCAAAATAGCCGTGACGACCATACAGACATCTACATTTCGTTTTAAAGGGTAGTTAAATAATCAGGGGTTCTGCAAGCTTAGTGCGCATTAGGCGTGAAATATTTGAGGGTTGGAGTAACTTTAGGACCTCGTTGAGACTGTTTTATAAAGGTAGTGGTTTAATTATCATGAAATATTTTGTTTTAAATAAACTGTTACCGTTTTGTTGCTAAGCAAAACATAATCACGCAGCTAATATTATAGCTTTCGCTTTCGTGGTACCCGGAAAAAAGCCTATGTGTTAATCCAGATCATAAACTATGCATATATATGCGGAGTGAAGAAACCACAAACATACTCACACCACACAAACTTTCGCATTTATAATATTAGTGTGATGTCACAGTACCTATGTGTCACAGTACCGTGTTTGTTCTCACTCCACACCATATTGGCTGTACGGATTTGGATGAAAGATAAAATATACCTAGTTTGTGACCTGGAATAACATTATTATAAGCAGATAGCATGTGGGTGCAGCCCTAACCGGGGTGCTAGTTATATATTTTATGCAAATTACAACTGACAACTTATGGAAGATGGAATATGGACAAGGATAGACACAAAGTGGTAGCCCAGAGATGCTCGATAGCCAAGAGGTCGACCACCCGCTCAATGGTCGAACGACACCGTGGACGTAGGGAATCTGCGTATAAGGTTTGCAAGGGACCGAAAGGAGTGGCGTTATAAAGCCTATATCATCATATAGCCCATGGCCTATAACATCATTTAACACCCACTCCCAATAGTGATGATGACAACTTAATAAAGATGATTTCAATAACCTTGAAAATAATGTAAAGGTTACCTTTTCGTAACGCCTGAAAGTGAACTTTTCAAAGCTTTTGTCTTTGGGAATATTTCATCTTGAGTTGCTTTATAACTATTATCAATTTATAGTAGTTTTCTGCTGGACATAGGACTCCCCTTGATGAGGACAGTTGCCAAAAAGAAATAAGATTAAGCTAATTATAAATTTGATTTAACGTAAATTAAAATGGTCCATTTTCAGGGTACATTTCAGTATAAGGCGCCCCTGATGAGGATATCTGCCAATAAAAATGGAACGAATGGTGATTTAAGGTTTAATTTTACATCTGTTAATTAGTTCCTATAATTGTTCTCATAGGAAATAACCATGTTTTTAGTATACATTATGATAAAACGTAAATCAAAATGAACCCAGTTTTAGGGGACATTTTCAATACACGTGGGTTGTAACGTGCTTTCACATTTGGCGATCGCCAGTCATGCTGAACTTTGAACCTAAACCTTTATTTCAAAGTTCATTGAAGTTCAATTCGAACCTTGAATTTTTATTCCAAAGTTCATTTGAGTTCTTAGCTAATACATATAAATATATGGTTCAAATTATAGTTGGTATGCTTACTCGTTTTGACCAAATGTAAACGTGTCGTAAGTTGCTCGTGTTCAAACAATTTTCCACGAATTTATGAAATACAATATTTTTGCGAGCATGCAACAACCTTTTATTTTCCATTTTATATTTGGCTTAAAATATATACGTGAATATGCTTTTTTATGATCGGACTTTTGTTCTTTCACTATCATTATGTTTTTATTTTTAATGTTTTTGAAACCCTCTCTTCTGCCACTTTCAGTTCGTTGTTGCTTTTCTTTTATATTGAAAAAATGCGTCGTTTATTTATGATACAAAAAGCAGCATTTTTTTTCTAAAGTGTATTTTTAGTTTATTGTCCAAAACACTATACTTATTGGTTACAGCTGGATTGCCTCGATGATGACGTAATAAATGTTAATTTATACATACAGACAGAGTTACTTTCGCATTATGTACTCTACTAGCTTCCGACCCGGGCTTCGTTCGTGTGGTACCTACCCGGGTATTGTTAGATATAAGGACGGGGCCGCCAAGTGAAACGATTGCTGGTTAGCTTAGCACTCTTTATTGTAGGTATAGGTACCATGCACACAGAGCGTAGCCACGCACTCATACACAACACGTATAAAAATAAGGTTTCTCGTTCTTATTTGATTTCATGGCTTTCATATCACTGCGGCCACGAAGGCGTATTGTGATCGCCTTTTCTATTTTTCATCGCCCCTTGAGATGGGGCGTTCATAGTTTACCACTACGCCCTACTGTTAACAAACTTTCTCGTACCCCTCACTCGTGCTCGTGCGCCCTCAGCGCACGAGTAACTCACCTGAGTACCGGGGAGCACTTTGCATCTCGGCAGCGAGACCTACTGTTCGCAGATCCTGGTATTTGCCAGTTTAATCGTCTGCTTCATAACCTATTTGTTGGGACTCTTAACATTTCGTAGATTTGATTCGGTTCTGTTAACAGAAACTGTAGGACCTTTTGGGTGTGAATTTTGGTTGCTCCTTTGGGCTTATTAAAGAGAATTTGCCCATTAGTGGCCCACACTCTCCTAGCAGATGAAGAGGCGATTTATCATCTATTTGCAGAACCTGCAGGTTAGCCAGCAAGTTGTATTAGTGTCGCAAAGCCATAACATGTGCTGGTTGAGTCGACAGTAAACAGCGACAGTGAAGTAACATATTAACCCTAAATTAGAAAAATAAGTACATTTATGTGCAGCTCAAGTGTAACGGAAACAAAATACATAGGTACATCTTCTACATCACATCATTCACGGCCATAAGATAGCATTTGAATGGAGAATGATTTAAAATGCTTACTACTTGTGTTGCAGAAAATATTCATGATGAGGAAAAGTCGTGATGTTTATTTTGTTTTGTTTTACTTTTGTAGCAAACCGTAAAAACGCTGTTACTCCGAGCAAAGTTGTCACATCACGTAACGTTAAACTGTAGAGTCATCGAATACTAATTTAAAGTCATATTTCGCGGAAAGTTTGTAGAAGCATTTTCTAGTTTTAGCTAGGAGTGCTGAATAATGGATGGGGATTATTATATGCCAGAGAAATATGAAAAGGTAAGCTAAATAAAAAGTTTCGGACTTTTTTGCGTAGGTATAAAGGATATGAGAAATTAGGTATGTATGTTTGTTTCGCCTTTACGCCAAAACTATTGAACGGATTTTCCTGTTTTTATATTGCACGTCAATGCAGTTCCAGGCCAGGGTACTTTTTATCGGTTCCCAGCGAACGAAGCTGCGTTTGGAAGCTATTACACACCGTATCTACGGTGCATCACATACATCATTATCAGATTTACTGAGTAAGTTATACAAAAAGGTACCTACATGTTACCTGTGTACTATCCATGATCATGTTAATTATCCCCATTAAATTCTCTCCATTGATGGGGATCTCATGATTTGTTCAAACATCCATATTTTACCCTGTATACGCGCTAAGGCGTAGCAATTGGGGATAATTGTCAAAAATATTTATAATGGGGATTGAACTTTGAAATCATCTATCCGCCCATAGGTCATAATCGAACTCACATCTCTTGCGTGTCAGCTGCTCACCCATTGCGCCACTAAATTCACATCATGTGTACGTGCAAATACAGACTACGTGCTGTCTGAAAAATTGTGGCAACTAAACTTGCATTCTACAGAAACAATTCTCCGACCTCATGACACAGTTCACCGCAATATAGCTTACGTTACAGTAAAGCTGCTAACCAACTGAGGTACACGAGCACGCAACGCATGCTAGGTTCATGTCTCAATACCAATTACTTATTTTATTATATTATATTATATTATACCTTTAATTTTCGACTAAGTACGGCGATGCAAAGCCCTGTCAGTTTTGGTTAGGTATGTCATGTTTTGCGTGCCGGTATTATTATAGACGTTAATTTTAGTACTTACTGATTGGATTGTTGGTTACACATAATTATTTTTCATACAGAAGATTTAGATAGATAGATATACATTTATTTTTGATACACACACATGTAGAATATAGGTACATACAATAACAATCGAAAAGAAAAAGTAACATTATGTTTACAAACAAAACGAAAACAAAAATAAGATACATAACTTATTCTAACATTTGAGAAGCCAAAAAAAGTCCATCTCAGCATTTGCTAAACCACACTAATGCGGTGAATGATTTCATCTATCTATTGTCTATTATCTTAAACGATGGCTTAATTAACATTAATATTTGCTACAGTAATAAAATAACATTAAATAATATGTTTGCATCTAATATAAAATATTATCATTACTGAGACCCTGTAACTTGTAATATAAAGAATGAGAAATACCTGAGAAATGCCATACAGACAGACGGCACAAGAAAGTCGTGAGTTGAAGCGGATCACTGTAACCTTGCTATACAGGCTTAAAAGAGGCCTAGTGGCAGGGGCAGGGCTCAGCTAAGGTATATTATAATTATAATTAAAGGAGAATGCCAAGAACCCGTACAATTGCGTCAAAACCGAACGTGGGATACGTTCGATAAAATGTATTATATTTTATAAATTACATTAACATTTTCTTTAGTTTTACACTCCGACGGGATTAATAATCACGTAAAAAAAAATTTTTTTGATTTGGTTTCCGCCGCACGCCGCCATTAGACTGCAACAACCAATGTTATATAAGTTACTATGGTTACATTGATGTAAAGTGTTACTATGGCAATTACCCTCATTTTTAATTATTTTGACAGTAGCATCGATTAAAAACTTATTGGAATTTTTTTGACGCCCTCACTTTAGTCTTGGTACCGAGCGCCATACATCAGACGGCATTCTCCTTTTACTGTTGACCTACAAAATTAACCTGCTCTTTAAAGTTTAAATGAACATTTTATTATTATTCAAAACCTAAAATCAAAACCAAAAATCAAAATCAAAAATGTATTTATTCTACAAGCACTGTAAAGTTACAATTTGACGTATTTTTTTTATTATTTACACCAATTTATAACGCGACCAAACACAGAAAAATTAGCAAGAAACTCTGCTTGGCTTATATTTTTCAAAAGTCCTTGTTACATTAATTATTATCATTGAAAACTTCATTCATCGTAGATATGTGAAGCTACAAGCTGAAGTTATCAACTCACATACGTGGCCGTGTCAGTTGCATACCCGTGCACCGCAGTTGGTTGACGCTGTACCACTGTCGTAGCTCTACTTACCATTCAGCCCGGTTTGAAGGTAATAACAATGTGCATATTTAAACAGGTCTGCGGAAGGAGATTAAGTTCTAGACTCTAGAGGCTTTATAGTTTAATCTAGTCTTCAAGTTTATTCAGACCACATAAATTCAACTGGAATATAAATCTATCCCATTTTCTTCGTATACCAGAGTGAGCTAGAGTGAATTCTGATGTAAGAGCTAGAGTGAATTCTGATGTAAGTGCTAGAGTGAATTCTGATGTAAGAGTTAGAGTGAATTCTGATGTAAGAGCTAGAGTGAATTCTGATATAAGAGTTACAGTGAATTCTGATGTAAAAGCTACAGTGAATTCTGATGTAAGTGCTAGAGTGAATTCTGATGTAAGTGCCAGAGTGAATTCTGATGTAAGAACTAAAGTGAAATCTGATGTAAGAGCTAGAGTAAATTCTTAAGCTGGGTACGGATAGCGCATTCCTGTAGACGCGCAGTTGGGGATCTTTGTGCACGCGTACATTGGATACGCGTACAGTTAATCGGGACCGCCGCGAACCTGAACGCGAGGGCAATCGATCCATAGCGCTACTCGAGCCGAAACCGACTGACCACGGCTCACGCGGCACGCGTTCCCCAAAGTGTACGCGTAGCTGCAAGTACAGACATGGCGTTCCAAGACACGCATAACCCAACTGCGCGTTCCAATGTACGCACTATCCGTACCCAGATTAAGGCTGGTATTTAAACTTGTCATATTGGGGACGGACGCGGAGCAGCCCACACCGACGCACCGTGGGAAGAGTATCGTCCGTGGTATCGCAGACACTTTCGTCGTGGTGCGTCCGATCCGCGGCGAGTCGGTAACTTTAAAAGTGCGAACTCGTGCGTTGCGGTCTGCAGGCGTCTGCATAAACACAAACGAGCGTGTCTAAATACCTACTACAAGAGCCGCAGCTGCAGTGATACGTTCCCTTTCACTTTGCATTCTAGAATGACTAGATGGCTTCGAATCACAGACAGACAGGCACCTTGCGCGCGGAGCGTGGCTGTTCTTTGTCTTCATGTACCGTTGGAAGCTTAATAAGGAGTTTTTAGTATGGGTGCAATCCACCTTTAGTCATTTATAATGAGAAAAATAGGTACAGATTTTTGTTCAAAGCGTCTCTCTCATAAAAACTTCTATAGAAAAGTGTAATTTTGACAACACGAACTCATTATCAGAATTGAGAGTGAGTTTATTAATGCTTGCCTTAAAACTTAAAAACTAACTAATTGTTACTTTTTCCTTTTAATAGGTCCTTACCTATGAAATTGACTATTTTTAAGGAAGGTCATCATTAAAAAAATAACTTAATAACAGTTCATTTTATGTGTTGTCGCTTTCAATGCTTAAATTAATTGTATATTTTTATGTGTGAGTTTTCCTTTTTAAATAAGGCTACGCATACTTTTCACAATGTTGTCCAATTATACACACAACATTTTAGGGGAATAGGACTATTAGTTCTTGAAAAAAATACAAACCCGGTATGTATTGAAAAATCAATTTTATCGAATTTCTCCATAAAAAACGCCTATTTTATAGGTTCCTGAAACGGTACCCGTAATCAAGCTAGATGGAACGGAACTCAAGCGGGTCCACATGTTTAAGTACCTTGGACACTTTATTACCACTGTTGGCACTTGGCACTGTCGGTTAAATGTAATATGCTGACACGTAGGTTTGATCGGTGCAGTAGGCAAGTGAAATCCACCCTCTTTAACTCTTTTATTCTCCTCCTCTCCTGAGAAATCGATCAGTGCCCTTCGTGTCCAATATAATAATGGGCTCAGAATGCTGATGGGGCTGTCTCGCTTCTGCAGTGCTTCTACCATGTTTGCTGAGGCGCGGGTCGATGGTTTTCATGCCATCATCCCTAAGAAAACTGCCTCTTTGCTCAGCAGAGTGCGGGCCAGCCCTAACAGTATCCTGCAGGTTACTCCTGATCGGTATGATCTGCCTATTATGAAATCTTTCATTCGGGTCCTGATCAAATAGTCTCTTGTCTGTTTACCTAACTATCACCGATGTATTTAGTTTTAAAATTTTGTATTAACATAAAATAATTATTATTTTTAGGTACTTACTAACAAAAATATGGACTATTAATATTGTCTGATTTAATAAATGAATTTAATTTATAGGTAAGGACCAATACTATGAATACTAAAGCAGCGGTCAAAAAGAAGTCAAAAACCAACGTTGGTCACACACTCATAGGAAAAAAAACTAGGATCAAGTTCTTGTTAAGCCTAGTTTCTATCGTAATAAAGACAAAAATAGACTATTTATTTATGTGTGTGCAGGATCGTGGTGGATGGCACAAGTTGAGGGAGGCCTATACCCAGTAGTGGGTGAAATCTGGCTGTGGATGATGATGATGATGATGATGATGATGATGATGATGATGATGATCCTCAAGTTTGGTCAAGTTAGCTACGAGGACAGATTGGAGTGGATCGGAAATACGAGGCGACTTACGACTTCAAGAAGTTTAGATTAGTTTCTGTGGCTCGTCGAAAATATGTTTTCGGTTTGTTATTTGCCTAGGATGCCAAGTAATTATTGACCGAGGTAACTCCGTACTAATAAAATTGACACGTGAGCGACCTTGGAGAAACTGGCAACGAAGTTAATGATAAAAGTATCTCATAAAGCTTATATAAGTACCTTGAGCTTTATGTAAAAATACTTTATGCACCTTTGAAGTAATTTCATAAAACTTTACTGATAGAGAGTATGATGCAGTTAAATAATACAAACAATTATAAATTGATTAAATAATAAGTAAACAAAAAGTATCTTATGAAGCTTGTCTCAGTACCTGAGCTTGAGTGGAGCTGAGTTGAGCTTTCTGTAAAAATGCTAGGAGCATCTTCGAAGTCATTTCATAAAACTTTACTGATAGTGAGAATGATACAGTTGAATAATACAAACAATTATTAATTGATTATGTATTATATTGTAATAAAATAAGTAAACAAAAATTATCTTATGTAGCTTGTCTAAGTACCTGAGCTTGAGTTGAGCTGAGTTGATCTTTCTGTAAAAATACTAGAATCATCTTCGAAGTTATTTCATAAAAATTTAATAATAGTGAGAATGATACAGTTGAATAATACAAACAACAAAAATATTACTTTCAAAAGTACTTGTCGCTTTGTAAATAAAGTGCCAACCTAATTTGCGATGCCTGAAAATGGTAAATTAGTCCTGTAATTTTAATAACTAGTCCTAAGACCTAATGTTACCTACACTTATTTATGCAAATAAATCTTGTATCTTGTATCTAATAAAATAATTTTATTTCAAGCAATAGGGCTCATATTCAACTTGCCAAACAAACATTATCACGTCGGTTTTGTTCTCATAGATTTATTGAGTCTACCAAAGATAATTTAAACGCCACGTATATCAAATAGAGTTCAACTTTATTCAAAAACTGTATATGCTTGCGTTTTTCCTGTTCTTGATAACAACACTAGCATTCAGTCGCAAAAGCTCATTAAGAGCACACGCTTACTTGTTTGAAATAAATAGTGTATCTCAAAGTTTCGTCCACAATGTTCTCGTGCGCAAGTTGTGATTCGAAGCACACGGACGGTACGGTTTGCAGTGTTTGCAAGCGTCACTTCGACTTCCAGTGCTCTGGCGTAACCGAAACCGGATATCGTAGATTGGGAGATAGACAGAAGACATGGCGTTGTCCTCAGTGTAAATCCAGTACATCGCCGTCTCGGGCTGCTACCTCTCCTCTACCCAGCCAGCTCGACAACATGCAGGATCAACTGAATAACATAGCCTTTCAGCTTGGTCCTTTGGCATCACTGGCAGAGGATGTTAAAACAATAAAATTGGAGCTGAGTAATCTGCGTGATTCGCTGGATATGGCGCATGACCTGCTGGGTAAATTCTCAGGCTCTGTCAAGGCCCTTGAGGAAAGAGTCTCGAAAGTTGAGAAAATCGCAGGAGATGTCCCTACTCTTCATGCGGAGGTTGCAAGATTGAACCAAGAGCTTCAGGACCGTGACCAGTGGGCTCGCGCGAACAACGTGGAGATAAGAGGAATACCACTTAAGAAAAATGAAAATCTATATGAAATCGCCGAAAACATTGCGAAAATCAGCAATATTAACATTAGGAAAGAGGAGATCAATTTTATCGCGCGTATTCCTACCAGAGTTCCTAATGCTGAGAAGCCAATTATAATATCATTTAATAATCGATATACTAAGGAAGAATTTGTTGTTTCTTCTCGGAAGAGCAAGCAGCTAAAACTCGAAAATTTGGGATTTACTACAGGAGGAATTTTTTATGTCAACGACCATCTTACACAGCACAACAAAAACTTGCTGAGCAAGGCGCGATCTCTAGCGAAGGAAAACAATTTCCAGTATATATGGGTCAAACATTGCAAAATTATGGCGAGGAAATCGGATACGACTCCTATTTTCTTAATAAAGACAGAGAAAGACCTATCAAGGATTTCGTAGATACCTTGCACTGTTACAATCCAATATTAAAATTAATTTCTACTTCAGAATTTATTATGTTAAATATTGTTTACAGTTTGAGAATCGCATGCAAAACCAGTGTCTTTTGTGTAGTATCGGAGTACTTAGCACTTGTACTCGTGAGTCATTATGCGTGGGGATCGGGTGTGGACGTCAACCGGTTTATTGTAAGTACAGTTTTACGCTGCGCGCGGCTTACACTTGTTCGCGCAACTACCTTAGCGGTTATATTTGCTTGCGCTGCTTATAGCGTATACGCGTTGTATTTGGATGAACGCGCTAATGATTTGCCTCATAACATTTTTATAAATACCTTATTTTTGCTACTAAATTATTTACATTTGATTATTACTTACATTTCTTATTTGCTATTGCCTTATAGATTTTACTATCTAATTTACTCTTTTAAACATTCAAAACACTACCAATACTTTAATAAACTCTCGATCTGTCATGTACTGTGTGTCAAATTGTTTATCCATACATCTTACATACCACACAACAAAGTTTCACTCGAGCTTTTGCTTCTCTGCTATAATGATGGCTACTAAGCTAAATATTTATTACCAGAATACTCGAGGGCTGCGCACTAAAACACATCTTTTAAAGCGTAACATACTACTTAATTCCTATGATGTAATTTCAATAACTGAGAGCTGGTTGCCTGATGGTTTACACGATAGTGAGTTTATAGACGACCGGTACATGATTTGGAGGCGGGATAGGAACTATGCTGCGACCAAACAAATGTATGGCGGTGGTGTATTCCTGGCTGTACGACGAGATTTATGCGCAGTCGAGCGCCCTGAGTGGCGTTCGTCGGCGGAAGACATTTGGGTGACCGTTATAACCAAAAATAAGCATAATGTATCGCGAAAAATTCATCTTTGTACGCTTTACTTATGTGATGAAAACCTAGGTAATACGTTTAATACATAACTTACGAATTTTGCAGATAAACTATCTTATATTGTTGGATCTTGCCCCAATGACACTTTTATAATATTAGGTGATTTTAATATGAATAACATTAATTGGTCATGTAACGATGGGACCTTACAACCATTAGGTATAGCAGGTCTAAGTCAAATTTATTTCTTTGATACATTGTCTGTATGTAATTTGAATCAGTTTAACATTTACGAAAATTATAATAATGTAATTTTAGACTATGTTTTATGTAATGTGTACGTTTCAGTTTTATTATGCGATGATCCCTTAGTTCCCGAAGATAAAAACCACAAGTCCCTGGTTATAAATCTGGATTTTAACGACAGTGAACCTCTTATGCAAAGCTCTCGAATTAAATATCTATACCACTCAGGTAACTTCGCCAGTATTAATACTTGCCTAATGGATGAGTTTGATTGGAATGTTTTATTGAACAATAACTCGCTGGATGAAGCTTTAAATATTTTTTATGAAGCACTTTATGAACTCAGGGACAAATATATACCTCATAAACGAATTAACTCTTCCTATTTCCCCCCATGGTTCAACGCACCTCTTAAGAAAATACTTAAAGAAAAATTTAAATATCTTAATAAATTCCATACTTATGGTAATACCTCGGATTACCAGTCGTTCTCAATCTTGAGAAAAAGGGCCAAAGATCTTGAAAAGGAATGTTATTGTAACTTTATAAAAAATACTGAAGAGTCCATAATTGATAATCCCAAAAAATTTTGGTCTTACATTAAGTCGATAAAGCGAGGTTGTAATGCCCTACCATCTTCCTTTGTTTTTGAAGCGCGGTCAGCAGATTCTGGCGAGGATATTTGTAATCTCTTCTCGGATTACTTTCAAACTACTTTTTTATCACATTCAATTGTCCCACAGGCTGCATCTAGTTCTTCCAGTGTTAACGTAGATAGTTCGCCTGCTTATGAGTATCCATATTCTATTAGTGATATTGAAATTGATGCTACCACTGTACTTCGGTTACTGAAATCACTTGACGTAACAAAAGGAGCAGGACCCGACAGAATCGTTCCAATATTTATAGTTAAATGTGCTGAAGGTTTAACCGAGCCATTGTGTATACTTTTTAGGCGCTCTATAACGGAAGGCACTGTGCCAGGGATCTGGAAGTCAGCGTTCATTACTCCCATCCACAAAGGTGGTAGCAAAAATGATGTTAAAAATTATAGACCAATATCGAAACTATGTATCTTTGCTAAGATCTTTGAGAGAATAGTTTACACTCAAGTTTACTCAACGATATCAGCGAGCTTTATTCCAGAACAACATGGCTTTCTGAAAAATCGTTCAACTACATCTAACTTGCTCTCATTTGTTGATTATGTCACATCAAACATGGATTCTGGGGGACAAGTTGATGCTATTTTTACTGATTATAGTAAGGCATTTGATAGAATAGACCATCAAATACTTTTACAAAAACTCTTGAATACTGGGATTCATGGAAATCTATTCAGATGGTTCACATCGTATATTGAAAATAGATCCCAAGCTGTTGTACTCAATGGTTTCTTTTCTTCTTCTGCCTGGGTTCGTGTGCCTTCGGGTGTACCCCAAGGTTCTCTGTTAGGACCTCTACTTTTTATAATCTTTATCAACGATGTAAGCTCTTGCTTTAAGTATTCTAATTTCTTATTATATGCAGATGACATGAAAATATTTAAAAAAATTAACGACATTAACGACTGCTATCTCTTGCAAGAGGACCTTAATAGGTTTGAACATTATTGCTTGCAAAACAAATTGGATCTTAATGTATCTAAATGTTTTTCGGTTACTTTCACGCGTAAGCTCCAATTCACCATTTTTGGTTACTTATTACAAGGAGCTCTGGTTAAAAATGTTAAAGAGATAAGAGACCTCGGTGTGATCCATGACTCTATGTTAATTTATGATAAACATATTGAAAACATAATCAATAGAGCGAATAAGGCTCTGGGATTCATCATGAGAGTCAGCTCGCAGTTTTCCAGTGTTAAGACTATAAAGGTATTGTATTGCGCTTATGTGCGTAGCCTCCTCGAGTATTGTTCACCTGTATGGAGTCCGCAGTATGACATTTATATAAATAGGATTGAGTCTATTCAACGTAGGTTCCTTAAATATTTGCAATACAAATGTAAGTGCTATGATATCGACTACAATTCAAGATGTAAGAGGCATCACATGCTACCCTTACAGGAGAGGCGCCAGATAGCAGATATCGTCTACCTCAGTAAAATTGCACAGAGTAGAATTGACACACCTCAACTGTTAGAAAATATAAAGTTAAAAATTCCAATAAGATCTGTTCGACATCCAACTCACTTGGTAGTTCCATTTAGTTCCACTAAATATCGACAAAACTCTTTCTTTAGTCGAGCAGTAATTGCGTTCAATAATCTGGTTGACATTTCTGATCTCGATCTTTTCGTGACTAAATCACCTAGAATTAAAAGGATCCTATCGAGTCGCTGGTTTGGCATGCATCCATGAACTTTTGTAGTTGTTGTTGATTTTTTTTTTTGTGATTCTGTTTATTTCGTTTCTTCTCTAAGTACTAGCTATGTTCTTTTAATCTTAAGTCTTTGAAATACAAGTATTATTGTTTTGTACAAGTAAGCTTCTAATAGTTTCTATATGCGGAAACATATAAATAGTCAATAGTTGTCTTTATAGAATATTGTTTAGAGTTTAAGTACTGTTTGTTTTCCAAATAAATGAAAATAAAATAAATAAATATTGAAATTTAACATTTTACAAGTTGAATGACTACCCCTATACACGACATGGACGGCGTTGGTGCTGGCCCGTGTCCTCCCCTTCGCACGAGGGATGCACACCTCTTCCGCATAGTGGCGTAAAAACAATCGGTGTGTGCTTGCGAGAACATGCCGGAGGCGCTGCAGTAGCGGGGCAGCCCCAACACCGCTCTGGAGGCTGGCTGATTGCGACATAGCGCAGCGACCAGCGCAGTTAAATTTTCTGACAGCCAACGGGCAGCTGCTTCGGCGGTGCGAGAATTAGTGCCTTGCGATCCCCAACCTGCACGCCCAGCGATAGGTTTATGGTGCCTCTCCACCAGAGATGTGATATGCAGCTATGCTGCGAGAATGTAAAAGCTAAGATACGAAACTTTGTGACCGTTTCCACTGATGCTAAGCTATGTAGGGGTGTGAGTAAGATATGCTATGAAGATGCGCCGCCGCAAAGTAGCTGCGCGAGGAGGAAGCGCAGCTCGAGCTATGCGATGTATCGATAGTAGGGAAGCGGTGAGGGTGCAGGCATCCATAGCACTCATCCATAGCACGCATATAAAAAACATATCTTAGTTGAATTCGTTTCCACCAGTGCTAAGCTATGTGCACCAATGAATATGATTGGTGGATATCAAACGCATCCATATCAACGTAGCATAGCACATCTCTGGTGGAAAAGCAGCCTTATGGGTAGACTTATTAGGGGAGGCCTATGTAAAGCAGTAGACCGATATAGGTAGGTATTGTTGTTGTAAAAAATAATAATAATTTTATAATTGTTTGCGTTATGTATCTATCCGTGAAGCGCCCATTTAACCTGAAAACGCCAACCCAAAAACAACATCAGTTAATGATATCAAAATAGCGGCGCAAGTTTTGACGTTTGTGTTTGCTTATATTCCATTTTCAAACGCCAGAGGTGACACGCACACAATCCTGTCAGCCAACACAAACATTTGAAGTTTGTATTCAAGAAGCTTATACGTCGCTGGAGGTTGCGGTCTGTGTTGAAGTTATTGTTTAACTAGAAACGGGCGTCACTGTTAAACTCGTCTGAAGTCTGACAGTTCGTAAACTAAGTATGAACAGTTTTCATTCGCACAACTGTGTAAGTGAATACCTGACAATTAATATCTGAAATCTACTAGGTATAATGTAACGATAGTTCACGTTATGTTCAAATGAAAAAAATGAAGAACTCAAGGTTAATTCGAATTGAGCGGTCCCTGATAACTTAACAGGTTAGCTGTCCGATGAGGCACATGTGCCTCATGGGTGATTGCACTGGTACGTCCATGAGGCATATGTGCCTCAGGGCCAATGATGTAGATAATGCAATCGATCTATCGATATTTTTTTTTAATAATTATATTATTTGTAGCATTAGTAAATTATACTACAACCAAATTCTACCAATCAATTTATTATTGAACTTAAACAAAAAATAAATTTCACTTAAAAATTAACATTAACCTTATTCAAACACAAAATTATTCTTTCACCGATGTTACTATTATTGTGAGACCCTTTGAACTAGGGTTGCCAACAAAAATTAGGAAACTAGCCTAATCGTAGGACCTTTCTCAAGTGAGGAACCGTCATAGATTTGATTTCTTTAAATTTTTTTCTTGTTTGGAAACTGGTGGCCGAAAGGGTACCTAATTGAATGGTGCAATTCAATAACAGAAGATTGTTTTCAAAAAGATATTTTTCAGATGTCTAAAGTGTTACGAACATAAACGTACATTTTATCATTAAACGTAAATAATTAATTTTTTATCATACTCATCTAACATTAGCAATTATCGATATAATTAATTTCAATCACTAGGACACATAAAGTATCATAAAATACTTGAAGAGAATGACGTAACTTAATACGAAACTTCATGAGCGTTAGCTGTCATTATTTACTACGAGGACGTGTACAAAGAAGATCGAAACTTGCTTCGGGACAGCTAACCTGTTAATATATGTACATTATCACTAAGTTAACACTAGTTAGTGACGTAAGCTAGGAGAAGTAAGGCTTTAAGTGTTTTCATAAAAATATCTAGCTAAAATTATTCATCACTTTGCTATTAAAAGAAAAATCCAGTATGCCATAAGGTTCTTGGTCAACACAAATATTTGAAGCAAGTATATCTATTCAGTCATTTGAATAAGAAGGTAAGTGATAGGTTTGACAGTTGACGTGTTAAAGGCAGTTATGTCATGGAATAACCAAAGAGGTTGGATTTTTTCTGGAATTACTTACCTACTAGTACTACAAATGTAAAATATGTACAAGGGATGACGCGCTTGGAACAAAAACCTGTGCTCAATGTATTTTCCCAAAAAGTGGTCGTGCTTCGTTTCCTTTTTATTATTACACAAACTCAAACTCAAACTCAAAATTCATTTATTCAGTAGGAACTGTATAGTACACTTTGTAACGTCAATTTTTTTTTTTTTAATTTACCACCAATTCGTAACGAAACTCTGCTAGGCTTATATTTTTTTAACGACATTGTTCTTAATAACTATTACATTGTTTTTGATGGAGTTGGAGGCAGTTTCATCCCAAGCTGTAATCTAAATAATCAGATATTTTATAATAAGCTTTATTATAGAGATTACGTTTAACAACATTTTTGAATTTATTTACAGATAGATTAATCACGTCATTTGGGATTTAAAAAAAACAGAGTGAACAAGACACAACTTTTTGGACATTTGTCAGGGTGCATGTACAGCCAGAAAATAAATGATCTCGACCGCGCGACTCTCGACTCTATGGTTATTGACTGGCGAAACAAGTGTATGCTTGTAACTGCAGTCAGAGCAAGATGGCGCCTTTCGCGGAATAAAAATGTAAAAAGCACTAAAATAATTTTAGTTGAATATTTTTTAATTTACTACAAATTTTAATAATATTCCTAAACAGTTTACTCAATAAGTTGTGGGTAGTTGTATTTAATAATTTTTTACCCAATATTATTGCACTGTATTTGAATATTTATGAAAATAGCCAAAATTCAGAGGTAACTTCGTGATTTTTTTTAACGCGCAAATATTTTCCCATTGATGTTTTTGGAAAATCAATTGCCTCATAAATTTAATGAATAGTCCTTAAATATACTTTTTTTTACATTTTAAATTACATTTACCATGGTAAAAATCAAATATACTACTGCTATTTTTTTCGATACCCCCTCTTATAATAAGAATAAGAAAACAATGTTTAATTTAATAATCAGGCACAGACAGATATTTGTTCAAAATGCGAACTCCCGTATAAAAACTCTTTGGCTGTTGCTACAACTTAATGTAGAAAAAGGGTCACTATTGGTTGGTTTTTTTCATTATTTTTCATAACTGCGACACCAAAGTTGGCCCCTAGTCCGTAGATTATTTTTTTTAGATGTAAAAGTATAAAAAAAATGGTAAAAAATTTGTTTTACTGCATTACCATTAGTTTTTTTCTCTTTGTTTATGTTTTTTTTTCTAAAATATATTATCTAAACTCTAATATGTGCTAATAAAATTTACTCATAATCTTGCATACTTATGACAAATGATTTTTAAAATAACAATAAAGTACCTACATAAAAAAGAACTTGTTCCTGTACTATTTCTAGGAACTACACTACTAAGTTCAGAAGTATGTGTGCATGCCGATCTCGCGATCCGAGACGAAATGTGACGTAGCGTGTTCAAGTGTCCTTTGAGTCATGTCTGTTCCAACGGAATTGGCTTCTATTCAGTTGAACTGTGAAATGCTTTGAGAGTGATCCGTTATTGGATATAGGGTGAGAAAATGTTTTACAGTTTGATTGGTATGTCGATGATTGTGAGATTTTAATTAAATTCGGAACGGCACTTACGGTAGGAAAATGTACTATGTGCTATAGAGAACTATAATGGTATTTAAAACCTAGCGACACAATATAATATTAAGTAGGTAAAGTAGTCGTTTTAATACAAAAAAAAAAAAAAAAATACTGTGGTATTAACACTGTCTAATAAGTTGAAAAACTTTATTCGCGAAAATAATCGCTATCGCTAAACGTCAAAGAAATTCACGCAAACAAAGTTGCGAGCGGGTCTGCAAGGGCTTAGAATAAATAGATGCCTTAATGAAATTGTTTCATATAAAAACGCCGTTATTATTTTATTAGGTACCAGCACAAGAGAAATACCTACTATTTTTGGTCGTTTTAATGCTCCAATCTGATAATGCTTAGCCCACATACGCACTAGGCATAGCATATTATGTAAAAGCGGCTAGCCGCCACCAGCCACCGTGGATAACCGCTACTGCGTATTAGGGCTTAGAATAAATAAAATTCCTTCATAGAATTTCCTCCAAAAAAAATATACTTTTAACTTTAATAGAACGATTCTGTGATACTTATTCATCAAGCAAATAGAGGACGACGGAATTAATTATGAGAAATAATCATGATGAAATCCATCGGAACCCACCTTTACCTGCTTCCTGAACATTAATATTATGAGATACATTATAATGATTACTCAAAATTGAAAATAGGCTGAAGTAATTGGATATCCGCTCCGAGTTTTTGAAGGTAACCTTTCAAAAGATTACCTTGCTCATTACTTATACGTAACTAGTGGGTATCTCGCGACTTCGTTCACGTAGAGGTTTCTCCTTGTTGAATCCGTTCTCTGACTCAATTTCAAGAAATACAATAAAATATAATATCAAAAATGCTGGATACTTTATACAATATCATGTTGTCCCAAACTTAGAAGAGCTTGTATTATGGGAAACACATGGCTGATATATACTACTTATATACATAATATGTATCATATTAATCATAGAAAACACCCAAACCAGAGAGAAATATCAGCAAAGCAATAAGTTTCGCGTCGGAAATCGAACCCGCTACATTCTGCGTCTCAGGCGGACCTTCGCCCACTGCGCCACAGAGGTCGTCAAAATAGTTTTAAGACTTGAAAATCCATTTTATTGACATCAGAATCCTTAATTTGGTTCTGTACTAATGGTACTTACAAGAGCTCTCTTCATTTACGTACCTGCTTACCCTAGCTATCCACAATGAAAGCTCCAGGAAGTCCAAAAATATGGTCACTGCTTCTTAGCAATGTAATTTTAGCAAAAATCTCCGCAAATAGACTGTCACAATCTGATCTTCGTCACAATTTCAGCATTAAATCTTGGTATAGAAATTAGCACTTAAGGGTGCTTGCCACAGGGTTCTAAACTTGTGATGTCAATTCCATTTTAGGTCATCAATATATAGGTTTCCTTATGCATAATCCGAAGTTTATGTGTGATGCTCAAACAAACATTCAAACATAGCCTCATTCAACTGATTGTGTCATCACCATCATAATCATAAGCCTATAGCAGTCCACTGCTGGACATAGGCCTCCCGTAATGAGCGCCATTGCGCCCTGTTCTGAGCTCGATGCA
Source organism: Horisme vitalbata (assembly GCA_951804965.1). Classification (NCBI taxonomy): domain Eukaryota; kingdom Metazoa; phylum Arthropoda; class Insecta; order Lepidoptera; family Geometridae; genus Horisme; species Horisme vitalbata. The sequence goes on from OX638096.1 coordinate 3,496,688, forward strand.
TCCAGCTTCTACCTTAGCAATTAGCCTTTCGCAAATCGTCACTCCACCTGGCCGGAGGCACCGGAGGGTGTCCTACACTACGTTTGCCGAGCTGCGGTCTCGACTCATGAACTCGTTTACTTAGGTTGTCGGTTCTTCGGCAGATATGGTCAGCCCACTGCCACTTCAGCTGGCTAATTCTCTGAGTTATATCAACAACTTTAGTTCTGTTGATTGTTTCTACACAATAGCAAACATTAAACTTTTCTTTCTAAGCAAATACGCCTCTAGTTATAAATTAACCTTTAAAGTCATAATAACGTATACCCACTTAATAACTTTCTTAGAATTTTTCACAAAGCTTGTAACGAGTTTTTCAAAGACATTGTTTAACGTTAAATAAAGAAAACTATTACCGTGCTTAACCTACCCCAGAATCCAATTAAAATGTAAAAGGTTATGTTTTTGAACTTTTTATCTGGGTTTACGTGTTTTTTTAAGTAAACAGAAACTTTATTAGAAACGATATACAATCGTGTTTTCACAAACTTTGATAAAGCTAAGATTAAGTACATGCTAAATAACTTAGATACAGCTTATGACAGTAATCTATGGAAAGAAATGTATAGCGTTTTTTTTAAAGAAACTTAAACGGATGTGTTCTCGTGTTTTCAATTACGAACGTTGATAAAAAGCTAAGATTAAGTACATACATGCTCAGTATCTTAATAAGAGCTTATGACAGTAATCCATGGAAAGAAAATGTCTTTTATAGAAATTCTATTACCTACTGACGAACATAATCTGCTTTATAAAAAACTGTATGTTTATCATACTCTGGGTAAATAATATATTTCTGCTTAGTTTGGTATCAGTTGACTGTATGTTTATGTGTGTGAGTAAGATGGCCCCATTAAAACATTTTCATTTATTTATTGAATTTTATTATTGTTACAGAGCCAGTTATGGGATGAGTTTGAGCTAGAGGACGCCACTTTCGCAGAGTGCAGCATCAACAACGCAAACAATAGCTTTCAGGTACCATACAGATATAACCAATGTAATTTCAAAGTACCAAGTCATATAACAGTGTAGTTTCAAAGTACCACCACACCACACCACACCAGCCTATATCAGTCCACTGCTGGACATAGGCCTCCCCTAATAAAGGGGGATATGTCCATAATCCCCACGCTGGGCATGCGGGTTGGGGATCGCAGAGCACAGCTTCTCGCACCACCGACGCTGCTGCCCGTCGGTGGCCAGGTGATTTAGCTGTGCCGATGTAGGCTTTGCTAGGCCGCAATCAGCCGGCCGCCAGAGCCCCGTTCGTTGTTTAGCAGGGTGCACCACATGCAGGTGGGGTTGGCTTGGGTTCCGAATATAAGGGTTGGAACCCCTTACACCCCAAAAATGTCAAAAATGACAAAAAGTTTGGTCAAAGTACCAAGTCATTAAAAAAAAATAGTTTAAAATACCAAGTCATACAACAATGTAGTTTCAAAATATCAAGGCATTAATTAATCTAATTTCATAGTGCCAAGTCATAGTGCCGATGCAGTTTCAAGTACCAAGTCATTACCATAACGACATACCCCAGTATGCGATATTCTCATACGAGGATTTTTCACACTATTTTTTTTGTTTTATCTCCTTTGAAAATTTGTCTTTTAATTATTTCTAGTAAATTATTTACATAGCAATTATTCAGCATTAGAATTAGCATAGCAATTTAAAAACATGAAAAATCTCATTCTCGATTTTAGGTCGAACTCGGTTAGACTCTATTTTCTTCATAAATTTAATTCATTCATTCATAAAATCTCCAATTCAACGTTACTAAAATATCATCCGACCTACATTTGTTTTGACAGAATTCAACAAAGATAACATAATGAAAATGATACAATTTATATTTATACAGCCGTAACATCCCTTACGAATAATAGATCTAATTTACGTGTAGGTACGTTACTAAAAACCTAAGGTCTAAGGTACTCTTAGTTACTAAAAGGGTTTCACTCCGGCCCCGACCCTCGTGGGACTGCTGAATTGCAAAAAACTCAAAGTAGCCGGGTCCGAAACCAATTAGAGTTCTGTTTGGGTATCCACTCTGTGTCAACTTAATATAACAGGTAAAGTTATTTCTGAGGTGAACCTTTTAATATTATTACGGAGACCTTATATGATTGAAATCTCTGTAACTTGAAATATGTACTTACATATTTGAAATTCTTCTGCTGCTGAACTAAAAACCCCTTCTACGTGTTGCTCAATTCGAAAACTTTCTTGGTTTAATTTTTTAAGCTCAATTTTAAAGTCCACTTTTGTGGCCTACCTAACTGTTTTCAGTGATCATATCAATCTGCAAGAAGATCACATTACCTACGTTGTTAAATCAGTTTATATTTAAAATTGAGCTCGAAAACGAAAACTATGAATGTTTCAGAATTAATTAATGTTTGTATGTTGTTTACTGGTGTAATCAACACGCAGTCAAAACCCATAAAAACCCATAAAACAAAAACATTAATTCGAACTACCTAGTTCAAAATTGAAGATACACAGTTCTTGCCCACATACAATGGCTGTAAAAATTTATAATAAACTCCCGGAAAATCTAAAAGACGAGGAAAATTACAAAACTTTTGAACGACATCTAAAAGAAACGTTAATAAACAAATGTTATTATAGCTTAAAATAATTTTTCAGTGACTCACTTAAAATTACAGAAATTAACAATCAAATTGAGTTAAATCTATAATTCAAATTACATACTTTTTAACGGGCTGGCTCCTACTCCATACCATTGCTGTGCCTAAAATTGGGCTCATAGTGTTATACTAATCATCCATGTTTTGTACCTAACATTATAACTGCAATAAATAAATGAATATGAATATGAATATGAAAACTTACTAGTAATTCATGTATAGGATCACACGGAGCGTGTTTTTCTAGCATAGTAAGAAATAGTTGTTGAAACAGTCAGCCACGAGTTCATACGAAACAGGAAGAATTTTCGAAAATTCTGCCTAGAATGGGATTTAGCGATAATGTTAAATAGATTCTGTCCTGTTTTCCGTCTAGCTATAATACTTATAATTACTCTTTGCTTACCGAATATAGTCTCACGGCATTAATGAAGCTGAATTTATGTACTGTACATATAGAAGAAAAAAAAACACATAAATTGTATATCAGTGTGGTTCCCATAACACAAGCTCTACTTACTTTGGGGCTATACTGATATTGTGTGAAAAATATCCAGCATAGTTTATTTATTTCTTCACGCTCCATAAAATGAATAAAAACCAGCATGAATTCGGTTGAAAATAATATTTCATCTTGATGTTCCATGCAGAGTTATTAGGCAGCGAAAAGTTATTTCATCCGATGTCACCAAAGCTACAGAAATTGTAGAGCTCAGTCATTCGGTTACACATCGGGAAAGGACGTGTTCGTTACGTCAGTCAGGATGAGTACGGCTGGACCCTGTCGTAGAATCGCTAAGGTCGTGCTCACATACGGACGATACTGTCGTCTCTAGCACCGATAGACACAACCACGATATTTTAATTTCAATTTATTTCACACTACATATTATTGAAATAAATCTGAGCTTAATAAGTACTTGATAACTAAAATATTCACAAAATAGCAAACGCTCGCTGCTTCGTTTGCGTTTATTTTATTGCGCGGAACCCTCAATATTATCAGATACAAAGACCATTGACTACGCTTTTTTTCATAAAGCTTATCCACAAAATTAGCACCCTGACAGTGAAAGTCCCGGCAAAATAGGTCTATTTTTACAAATTTTTTGTTATATTACAATTTACCTACTGATAAGTTACTTGGCTATTGAAGTGCCTGTTGCGGACCAAAATTAAGATATGAACACCTTTTAAATACTATCACATGAATATGATTTATACTTATAATTTATAAATGCGAAAGTTTGTGCGTTTATTACCACTCAACTCCACAATGCTAAACGGATTTGGATAAAACTTGGAATAAATATACATATATACATACATAATATCAATATAAAGGCTACTTTTTATGCTACCACACGAAAGGAGCCGCGACCGGAAGCGAGTTTGAAAATGAATACTAGAACCAACGATCTATCGTCACGATCCACGATAATAACGTGCCTATGTGAACACGTTCTAAATGTTTCCGTATATGCCAATGTGTCATGTCTACGTGGTGATAGAAGGGTTTCCTGGAGATTTTCGTGCCCTTTTACGGATCAAATATTATCAGCTTAGGATCTGGCCGAATGCACTGACTCGGAAATATTTTCATTCATTGACTATACATTTATATTCAGGCATTGATTTATTATTATCTACCAATGCATTCAGTAAAGCTTATTAAAATACAGTAAATTAAATTTTTAATTAAATAAAAGCCGTATTATTGCAGTCATAATGTTAGGTACAAAATTTTTTTTATTAACTGGCCTCATAGCTCAGTTGGTAGTAACTCTGCCTCCTGAGCTGCAGGTCGCGGGTTCGATTCCCGCCCAGGACAAACATTTGTGTGATAAACATGAATGTTTGTTCTGTGTCTGGGTGTTTTATAAGTATCTATGTATGTGTATCAGTCTCTGGTACCCATAGTACAGGCTCTGCCTAGATTGGGATCAGCTGACTGTGCGTGAGATGTCCCGTTAATTTATTATGTTTATTTATTTATTGAACAAAAGCCTTGGAAGTGTTGGGAATGAATCCGTAGTAGCATGGGAACGAGCCGGGATTGTATGACTTTAGAATTAATTTTCTAAATAGAAGAGGAAAAATTATTGGGGAAAGGTAGAAGGAAAGCTTGCAAGAAAAAGATCAAGAATAAGCTACATGAGCCAGATAAAAGAGAAGGTCGCCGTCATGTCATATAAGAAAGTGAAAGAGACAGCAATGGAAAGAGATAAATGGAGAGAATTGGATCACAAGAGCTAGGCTCTTAAATTACAATAAACCAACAAGAGGTTCGAAGAGGTTCGTGTTCTATTCACAATTAATTAGTTTTGGGCCTATATTTGTAATATGGTGTACTTTTTTTTTATATCCACAAGACAGAAATAAAATAAATAAATAATGCTAAACTATTACACAGCATCATGTAGCCCCAAACTAAGCAGAGCTTGTGTTATGGGAACCACATGATTGATATATTACATATATATATATTTTAGTAAATACATACATATCATACATAGAAAACACCCAGACCCGAGACAAATATCTGCAGAACATGCAAACATTTGTCCCGCGGCGGGAATCGAACCCGCAACCTTCTGCGTCCCAGGCGGACCTTCAGCAACAGCGCCACAGAGGTTGTCAAAAGAAACTTAGTGTGAAGTCAAGGCTATTAATGGTATTGTTTAGTGTTATTTTATGTTCGTAAATCACGTGGGCGATAAAATTAAACTGACAAACTAGTAATACAGTTACAATTTCTAAAACCCCCTACATAAGCCATCCGTTTGAGAGCAACGATGCCAGAGATAGACACATGGATACATAGATACACAAGATAAACTTATAACACCCCTTTTTTGCGCCGGAGGTTAAAAACGTTTACTCATAACAACTCCACTCTAGAATTTCCATTGTATAACATTAAGAAAAATTTTGGAAGTTCGTACAAAAATTCGCAGTACAAATTCTTCTATTATTACATTTTATCGCTGGTCAAACAACCCGGCAATGTTCACAGAAGGCCAGGGCTGCATTAGGCAATATTAGCCCTAAGCACTGCCAATTTACAGGCCATAATCGCAGGATCACATGTGATAAAGACCACGGCACCCCACGTGACCCGAATGAAGCTCATTACACGTACTGAACGGTCGGGTTCGGCAAGAATGTGCTTTGAATGTGCTCTTTTAAACCACACATTTAATCTCTGCTTCCACAGACATTTTAAATTTATTTAAACTCCACTTATTATAAGAACTAAGCGTCAATGATTTTCGCAACTAATTACAAAAATTAAGAGTGAGACATCGAGTTTTGGTGTAGACACTTTTTTCCACGTTTTCCACTCTAGATTATAAATATCTCGATGGCGTGAGAGATTTATTTTTTGTCATAAAGAGCGAATGATTATTAGAATCCGGAAAAAAAATATTCTTGATCAAATATAGTTTACTAGCTGACCCGCCCTTAACTTAGTTTGCATTTATACTTGTATCACACAAATATGCAACCATTGATTTTTATTTAAATAGCTTTACGGGTCAGATACATTGCGGTTGGGATAAACCCGAGATAGGAAGTTGTGGAAGAGCCTGGGAGAGCCTATGCTAAAAAGCAAAACGATCTGAAAACTAATGACTAATTTTATTAATTGTATTTTGCTATATGTAAATTGCTTAAGATTGTTAATATAAACTTGAGAGGTGTCAAGGCACAAACTAACCTTTTGTAACTGTAACTTCACCCACTCAGGCACCTCAGGCACCTCCAGCACCTCAGGGCCCACACTAAGTAATTAAAACTTGAGAGGTGTCAAGGGACGCCGCACGGCTTACAACTATAGCAAAAAGTGTCGTTACAACTTTTGGTCTTAATTTTTTCCGTCTAGCCCCCTTTCGCAACGCACGATAAGGAACTTCTTCGTTCCAAAACATGTAAGAAGACGTAATCACCACAGCGATTTGAACTGGGTGTCGCGGCGCGGCAGCTCAAGCCTATACGGCGAGGCTAACGAGCCCTTAGCATAGTCGGTTGAAATAAGCGCATAAGTCTTTATACATGCCAAACAGGGTGGTCAGTGGACTACAATAGGCTGGAGTGATTTAGGGGAATATAATTAACTTTGCCCCTTTAGCTACCATCCAAAAGGCCTCTTCTTGTTGGGAAATGTTCCTGTAATTTCCACGGTTGGTGATCAATGATCATACATAATGTAACATTCACATACCATAGCCTAAAGTCCTATATCGTGGGTATAAGGTAATATGAGTACATATACCACAACACTCTGGGTGTTGTCCCGGAAGAAATATTTAGTGATCATGCAAACATCTGCCGAACACCGAAGTAAGCTATGCCACGAGCGCTTTGCTTTCACCAATTTATATTCACCATCATCACCATGATTTCAGTCCGGAGTCACCCACTGCAGGGTAAAGTAGTCCTCCCAACTTAAATTATTAAGGTTAATTTAACACACCGAACCGTCAAAGTCAGAAGGCAGCACCACTTGCCCCTAAAACGGGGTCACATCACATGTTTCAAGCATTAAACCCTGTCAACGCGCGACCTGGCAAACGATTTGTCAACGTTACGTTAACTGGGTCGCGGCCTTTTAGCAGCGCTGAAAAATTGGCAAAGATAATACACCAGTTCGTTGGTTTCGCAAAAAAAAACAATAGGAAACATGCAGCCATTTGCATGACAGATGCAATGGAACACTGAACTGAATTCATTGAATTCTAGCAAAGGAATAGAAAAATCTGTCGTTGGAATCTGTTTGTAGTGTATGGACAAATTGTTGGACATTCTAGATTTGTTTATGGACTTCTAGCAAAGTTTTTGATGTTTTATGGTATTTTACACGTATTCTTTGTATGTGAGTCGCTGTTTACGACCACGGAGTACCCGCCCTAAGTACATAGATTTTGATGAAAAATATAATTCCCTAATATTGGACCCTTTTCAGACCTTCTGACATAGGGAGATGAAAATTTGATGAGAGATTTTCAGAAAAATATTGTAGAATGTAATTAAAATGTGTTTTGTTTAGTTTATTACATAGGTACCTTGAGATTAAGTAAAAAATGAACATTTTACCGAACCTTAATCTGTTAAAGGGGTTAAATTAAAACGCTGACAGCAGTTTAACTGGTTATGGGTTATAAATTATGGCGGGAAATCTACCCGAGGAGTCGGGGCTAAATGAAGGCGCCGGCAGTTAAAGGGTTATGGCGCTTGAAAATCACCGACCCGCAGTATTTCTTGCCCCAGTTTTGATATGTGACCATTTTAGTGTCGAGGAAATTGTAACTAATAACGTATCCGATGCAGTCGCATATATATGAGTCAAAATATATTTTCAAATGATGATAAGAAAAAAATGGTATATCATATAAATAGGTATTTAGGGAATTTAAACGAATTAAGTAAACAATAAGACAACCTCTTATTTTGACCTGTTTCTGGTTGGTAGGTAGAAAATACCCGGCATTAAGCCCACCTTTTGTAAGATATTTTAAGTATGTGTAAAAGTAAAGTAAAAGTAAAAAACCTCTATTCATTTAGCGCATAAAGTATACTTTGAATCTGCAATTTTGACATTAAAATTTACACCAAATAATAACGCGACCAAACAGAGAAGAATTGGCAAGAAACTCTGCTTGGCTTATATTTCTTTAACGTCTTTGTTCTAATTAACTATTACCATGTGTATACTGGTCCCTGCTATTACATTGTTTTTAAGGCAGTTGGTGGCACTTTCATCCAAAACTTTTTTGTCATCTACATAATCAGATATTTTATAATAGGCTTTTGTACAGAGATTAAGTTTAACAATATATTAGAATTTATTTACAGATGACTTTAATCACGTAATTATGGGATTTTGTTAAAAACATACACTCATCCCTTTAAAAGATTTACTAAGTTTATGGTGCCTTAGAGTAATACAGTTAGGTACTTTATCCTTATTTCTAGTGCTAACATTATTTATGTTGTTAATTTAATTATGTATTGTCGTTAATTTTAATAAACAAATAGGTAATATGGTTTCAGAGATACATTAAGTTTTCATATACAATATAATAGCGAAAGTTGTTAACTAGTTCGATGTAAATACTTTAATTATGAACGAGACTAAAACAAAATGTATAAAATTTATATTATCAAATATTAACAAGTTAAACCTAACATTACAATAAAAGATGGAGTTTTAAATCTTACAGTAGCATCCACTGTATTTTTAGGCATAACTTTAGATACTAAGCTTCAATGGGGCGCTCACATAGATGGGTTGTCGAACAGACTCAGTTCTGCAGCATACGCAGTCAAAAGAATCCGTCAACTTACTGACTTAGAAACGGCTAGACTAGTTTATTTCAGCTACTTCCATAGCATTATGTCGTACGGCATTTTGTTGTGGGGGAATGCAGCAGATATCAACACCATATTTGTGTTGCAGAAGAGGGATGTTCGTGCAATTAATAATATGGGCCCCAGATAATCACTTAGAACTAAGTTTAAAGAAATAAATGCTATGACAGTGCCGTGCCAATATATATATGAAAATTTAATGTATGTCCGAAAACATATTAACTTGTTCAAAAAAAATAGCGACAATCATAATGTGAATACTAGAAATAAAGATAAACTAGCCGTTCCTACTGTAAGGCTCCATAAAGTTAGTCAATCATTTAAAGGGCAAAACGTACGGTTTTTTAACAAAATCCCAAATGATATGCTTAATTTATCGGTAAATAAATTCAAAAATGCTGTGAAACATAACCTCTGTAATAAGACTTATTATAAAATATCTGATTATTTAGATGACAAAAAAGCTTAGGATGAAACAAAAACAATGAAATAGTTAAATAGATATCAAAACAAATAATGGCCGAGTCTCACTACTCTGCTACTGCACAAAAAGGTCTGAGATCTCGTGTACTGCGGAGTCGGCCATTCTCAAAATTAACCTTTCTTAACTATAATTGTTTAATTCATTGTTTCACGGTGATTACTTGAAATGTGAAGTGAAGTAGGAATGTGAATTGCGTGCAAATCTCCCATCTGGGAAGGCTCTAAGAAACGGACTTTTCTGTAGCATCAATATAAGAAATAAAATCATCATCAAATGCATATTTATAGACATTGCTGAGTAACAACAATCTATTAGATAAATCATAAAATAAAATATCATATTCAAAATATTCTTTAAATGTCTATACAATCTAGATACCTTACTCTTACCTAATTTAATATCGTAATATTGTATCAAATATTTTCTTAGATACGTTTAATAATAAGTGATGGATAGCCTGACTGGGACAGGTTTCGTACAAAAACTAATATCAAAATAATACACCGTTCGAACAAGATAAAACATTAAATATTTCTTACCTAAAGTTTTGGCAATAAATATATGTTATGGAAGTTTAGAGCCCATATTTTTTTAGTTTTTGAGACGTTTACATCTGCGGCATAAATTAGGTTTGTTTTAGTTTCCTTACTTAATTTATGTACCGACGGATATTTTAGTGCACGTGTATCGTTATAATATTCATTGTTTTTCTTCCAAGTGACTGAGCAATATCTGAAAATATCCATAATGGGGAAAAGTCGTGATGACGCAGTATGCGAAGGCCCGCCTGAGACGCAGAAGGTTGCGGGTATGGTTTCCCCCCGCAAGATAAATGTTGTCATCATCATTATCAGCCTATTGCAGTCCACTGCTGGACATAGGACTCCCCCAATGAGTGCCATTGCGCCCTGTCCTCAGCTTGACGCATCCAGCTTCTACCAGCAGCCTTTCGTAGATCGTCACTCCACCTGACCGGAGGGCGTCCTACACTACGTCTGCCGTTAAATGTTGTAAAATCTGCAAATATTTGTCTCTGGTCTGAAGGTTTTCTATGTATAAAAAATATATATTCGTATAATAGTGTCGATTCTTTTGTTCACTTTTATAAACTTATCTAAATTTGGCAGCTTTAAAGTTATAGATATCTTTGTCATTTACACCTAAAAGAAATCACTATTCGGAATGTCAAATTAAGTTTATTTTAGGAAAATGCACAACAGAATCTACATCAAAATAAACCTATTTATTTACAAAAAACCGAACATACCACTTACATACCCGTACCTACAATCTTTGCTTAGTTTGTAGCTATATGATATTGTGTAATAGTGTCCAGCATTGTCATTTATCATTTAAAAGGTATCTTTTTAATTGGATATAGTTATATTAATAGTATTTATAAATTTTGACTTTGAATTCATGTAATTTTCCATTAGGTATAAAAATTAGTTATAAATATTCCTATTTTTTACAATCTAACCCATAACTCATAACCAAATGTCATTTTATAACGGCTCGATAAAGTAAGCTTCCCTGTCATTTAAATGAAAATAGAAACAGGTGACATAGAGGTGATATTTTAACGCCATTTTAGCTATCTGAGGTTTATACCTAGAACTGTTATGAATAGGACAGTTAGGCTTTTGTAGGTATTGTGGCTCGGCGAAATCACCATTGAAGTCAGACAATTAGTAACCCAACCTTAGAAATCAACACTCAAGCACAAAGCTAAATTCTAGGAATAGAATATTCGTTTCACCTCGAACGTGTTAAATCGAACCATCTCTACATTATCATGTTTCCGATGGAAGCAGCAACGCGTATTGAGAGGCGTTAGAAAAGTGCTAAAGGAATAGAAAGTCTAGTACCTATAGTTTGAGTTGGTGACTCTCAAGCTAGTGCGGAAAGTAACGGAAAACTACGCTGCTTCTATTTTCTTTCTTTTTCTTGTTGCTTTAACTCTTGGTTACAGTTTATATCATCATCAACAGCCCGACATTATCCACTGCTATTTACCGAAGTTTGTGCTGTTTTTTGTTTAAGCTGGATGCGTCGAGCTGAGGACAGGGCACAATGGCGCTCAATAGGGGAGGTTTATGTCCAGCAGTAGACTGCTGTAGGCTGATGATGATGATGATGATGAAGTTGGTGCTATCCACCACGGCTTTGTGATAGTCGTGCACCGCGCGCTTTCATTAGTCAATGAACAGCCGGACTTTCTCTCGGAACTTTTGTTTTTGTTGACTCGACGTCTGTTTTCGCTTTCAAAAGTTATCGGAATTCTAAATTAAAATACTTATAGGAGTTTGGTCTTTGTCCAACTGTCCAGCATTCTACTGTTATAGGCTAGAAAATCCAGTGGCCTACCTAATTATAGAGCATCCATAGAATACATTACGATAGCCTTGTTAGGTAGAGTTGCACCGAGATTTTCTCAATCATTATCATCATTCAATCAATAATCTCATTGAAACGTCTCTAAACAAATATTTGTAGTTTTTTGTCTCGCGGCTGTAATCGAACCCGCAACTGTCTTCGTTGCAGGCGGGCTTTCGCTCACTATGTCACAGAGGTTGTTAAGCTTTCGATTAAACCACTAATTTATTTTTAAAAGTAATTACCTCATGCCTTACTTACCTGCTTCGTCATAGCATTTTTTAAAGATTAATTTATACCTTATATACCTGCTACCTCATAGCTATAATCTACCTGCTCATACATATTTACCTGCGGAAGATCTTTTCTGTTTACACTTATCGGATATTGGCATTTCTCTAACTTTCATGATGTATAGGGATCCGAAGTTGCGTTGCAGAGACAAGGGGCTTATTGGAATAAGTGATTGATATGCCAGAACAATCGATACCCAAACGAAGCTGATGTTGGATACAAGATGCCATCATAGAGGGTGGAGCGAAATTTTACCGCATTATTATTATTATTATTTATACTTTATTGCACAATAAATGTAGCAAAAAGGTGGGCTTAATGCTACGAGCATTTTCTACCAGCCAAACCTGTGGTTTGTTTTTAGACCATCTAAATGTAGTAGGCGGCGACGGTCGGCGTGCTTTATAATGCAATCTTAAAATTACTTAGAACTACGACCTTTTTTACATACTATTTTATAGCTAAAAGGCATATAAAATGACATACACCTAGGTACATAAATACTTATTAAAATGAAACTTAATGAAATACTTACCTACATATCAAGATATATAAATAATTTTATATAAAATAGTAGGTACAAATAGGAAATATTATTATTATTATAATAAATATGATCAGAAGTTGTGACCTACTTGTGCAGATGATTAGGATTGCTAAGTATAAAACCTTTTAAGGTAATACTCTCGGGTTAAACAGCACCGCATTGAGGGCAGCTACATTTTCCGTTGTAGTTAGGTTTTTTCCAAGGAATTTTATAGGTTTATTTTAAAGAAAAAACAATTGCATTTTCAAATTTTTAATGGTCAGTCAGCCAGAAAAGTTAAGAAAGTGTTTTTGAGAACAAAGTGACTCGGAAAACAATTTGAAATTATATATCTATATTCAAGTTTTTTATAAATATCTGAAACTACTTTTAAAGAATATGAAGTTTATAATTTTTAAAACATCACAGTATGTATACATGTAATAAATACATAGAATAGAATATAATAGAAAAACATTTACTTCGACACAGGTACACAACGGAAAATAAATCATTATACAATGCCAAGGTACAAAATATAAGAGCACTCTGACGTATTTAGGTAGGATTTATTTAACTACATATAAACGAAGCCCCCATAACCCTGAGCCAAAAAAGAGGTTGGCTTAGCATGTGTTGAATGATGAACGTTCAGCGCTATTTTTCAGCCAAAAACCTTAAAGCAATTGGCGACTACAAGTTGGGTGGCAAATAAAGACTGTCCCTTATATTTAGGTATGCCTTTTATATAAGTGCAGCAAGTAAACTTCATCTGCAACATGTACCAACCAGACCCATAGAATGGTAAAAGTTGCCACTTGATGCAAAAGGTTTTGTCGATTACTTTTATGAAGGCTTAACGGCCTAGGAATATGTTAGACTTCATTAAAGCGCCAATATACGGTTATCAGCAAATGTGTCGTAACAATAATGGTCCCCAGTCCTATCAGGGACCCGCATCCAGCTATAACAGATAATCCAGTTGGAATCACCCAGTCGCATACTTGCTATTTTCCACTAGATATTGTGCTTGTTAGATTGGAGTTTTAAGTTTAACAGTAGTTGGTATGGTCTCCTACGTTTTTATGTCATTCATTATCATATTTATCTAATGAGTCTTTCTGATCCCACTACAAGGCTAAGGTCTTTTTTCCTGCCCTTTCCACACTTCTCGATCTTGGAAATCTGCTTGCCAGGATACCGAAAAAATCATTATTAAGTTTTTGAATATTAGGTATTTTATTGTCATTGAATAATAATAGTTAGTCTATTAAAATATCAGAAAATCTGTTTTTAAACACAAACATAGTATTTAAACTTAACAGTACGTTCTAAAAATATAAAGTGTTTGGATAAAATATGTTTATTGGTACGATATATTCCTCACATTAAACGGCTGCTCAGTATGCTGAGTAGTAATATGAAAGCTCATGCAAAGAGGTCGCTGCTTACATTATAATTGTAGGTATATTGGACAATTTTCAAACATTGGCAACGTTTCCAACGGCCCAAAGTTGGCTGAACTTACTTTATCTTAACATTGATAGACTGGTATGAAAACCGAAACAAAATGTTTGTTTTTTTTTCAAAAAATTGCCAAACGCTTTACCACTAACACACCTTGGAACAGGTGAAGATGGAGCACGCTTGCCTAAAAAGAACTGATCCACTCTGGATTTCAATACTCCCAGTTTAGATATTTTTCGTTTATTGAAAACAACACACACACACACACACACACCAGCCTATATCAGTCCACTGCTGGACATAGGCCTCCCCTAATAAAGGGGGATATACCCATAATCCCCACGCTGGGCATGCGGGTCGGGGTTGGTATTGAAAACAAATCTATTGGCATCCCGAAAAACATCAGTATTTCGTTAAAACACCTGTATGGTACGCAGTTTTAGCAAAACATTTTCAAGCTGTCTGTACAAAAGGTTCGATAATAACAATTTGCATACAAATAAGCTCACTAAGCTAGTCCGCGGTCAGCCACGTTATACATCGATCGACCTCAATAAAAAGGACTTTTTAGTTTGTCATAACCAGTATAGCATGCTGTGCAGTCTATGGAAAATGGGCCTGTTCTATTTTTGTTGTCCCCTTTGTATGTTAGTAGGTTGCGATGCGTAGCATACCAAGGTCATCGCTTCTTCTTCAGCTAGCTTATTTATGAGCGAAACCAACTTTAGTCGTGCAGTTTTAAAGGCATTCAACGTGGATCAATCATTTTCAAATCAGCTTGGAAAGCACATCTGTGTGCCACTGTGCTTCAACAGAAAATGAATGATTCAAAGTGTACTTTGAGTTCCTCATGAATGAAAATATTATTTACTTTTACTCTTATACTTGTGGCCAATTGGGACCCAAATGGAATTTAATAGATTTATTAAATAAAGATACAAAGTTTAGAACAAAACACTAAGTATCTTAAATTAATACTAAGAAATATTTTAAATGATCTTAATATAGATATGAGACTATCAGCAAAAATATCTACATGGCCACGTTCTTGGAGGAAATTATTAATTAGTTTGTGCATATTTGGTCCCATTTGGTACCTCCCAGTTGTCAAAAACAACAACACTAAGATATACCACTTTCAGGGATACACAAAAACCTTGAGCTTCCTTAGCAAATAGTTTGTAGTTTCAATTAAAGAAAATTGGATAAGGTAAATTGACATCACACAAAAACCTCAAACAGTTACAAAGTACCTTATTGTGCTATTTCTAATTATATAAGAGCACAACAAAAGCGCAGGCACTGTGGTCTTAAGTACTTACCTCCTGTGCTAGTTGATAACTGTGTAAGGAAAATATGCTCTTCCACTAGAACTCATTGAGTAACCTATAGGATTGTATACTTTAACCCCCTCCTCTCACTGTCTGTCATTATGCTACGGTAAGAAATGCCAATAATCTAAGCATCGTTTAAAGTAAGGCCATTAAAGTTTAAACTATATTTCTTGTCATCAGGTCATAACAGCGAGTCGCTGCTTAGTCCTCTGCGCGGAGAACCGCGGCGAGATGGAGGCCTGGGCGGGGGCGCTGCGCGGGGCCCTGCACCGGGGTGCTGACGTGGCCGACCTCGTCGCCAGGCTTTCCTCGGGAGACCACCAATGGTATTTTTTTTGTTTTGGGCCAGCTCTTGACCTTGAGGCTTGCATAGGAGGATGAGGTCGACGATGGGGAGAGCTTTCCCAGAAGATGCCTATTAACTCTCTTTTCGAAGCCTTTAAGGTCGTGAGTCAATGGAAAAGCAGACACTAGCAGCTGAATCCATATTTTAGCAGTGAGCATTATAAATGATGTTTGGAAGCGCTTAGTTCTGTTAAATGGAAAATGAACTTGACTTATATATATTGACTCAGGATTTGCTGTGATGCAATAAATTACGGGTTAATTTCCTTCGTGAGAAAAATGTTTGCATGATCTGAAAATATTTGTTCCGGGTCTGGGTTTTCATAGTTCCTGATACCAACAAAACAAAACACAAGAAAATCTTAGTCATGTGTGGAATCAAGCCTATGTATCTAAGTGTTGGTTGATTATGAATCTCACGGCGTACACCAAACCTGATAACGGCTGAACTATTTTTTTGTATTTTCGTAGCGTTAAATGTTAGCAGTATAGTACCATGTCACTCTTTAATGTAAAATAGCTGTCATACTAGACGACGTCAAACAAGTCAAGTTTGAAGCGATATAGTACTAAACTACATCATAGATTCCAAGCGAAGCGACACCACGAAACCTAATACGTTGCCGGGATTCAGCGAGGTTTGCCCTCCTAATGGCTTGTTTATTCTATTCGCAAAACAAACGTGGAAAACGTGCAGCTCTCCAAAACGTACAATGAGAAATATTGGTTATTCTTATAGCGTACTCCGAATAAATCCACAGGAGGTTGGAAATATGAATACCTATGTAGTACCTATGTATTGTTATTTTAACTGGAATTGCAAGTCGGATATTTTAGTACAATTAAAAAATTCAAGGCATAATGCAAGTGGATTTGATATACAGTAGCAGGGTATTTTTTTAAGTGCAGTCAGTATTGAGTTATAGACTAATATTCTATATTATCTGCAGCTGGTATCGATAATTTACGTCGTTTAGACTATTAATGCGGAAATGCTGGTTTAACTTCAATCTTAATCGACACTTAAATACAATTTCATTACATATGTTAGAAATTTTTGAAAAATATTTATCTTTGGACCAATTTTTGGACCACTTTGAACCAATTTGGAAAAATATTTTTTCGTTTGAGAAATCTCCCACACAAAATATTAAAAAACCGACTTGGAGGATGATGGGAAATATAGGTATGCTTCTCAAATGGTTTCATTTAAATTTGAAGAAAAAAATAAGCATTAATTTAGTTTATGTTGTTTTTTTTAAATATAGTTTTAGGCTCATGTTTTATAAAACCTTGTTGACACAGGTACGCGGCAACACACGCGCGGCCAACCTTCTGCAACGTATGCCGCGAGCCGCTCGGCGCGCTGGGCACTGCGCACGCGCTGGCCTGCGAGCTCTGCAAGTTCAAAGCGCACAAGCGATGTGCATCGCGTGCGCCGCCATCTTGCAAGTGGAGCACACTTGCGTCTGTCGGACCTCATGTTGTGGAGGATGCTGAGGGGGTGAGATAACACCTTATTTACTACCGTAAAAAATAAAAGTCAAAAATGATACCATCGTTGAGCCATCAAATTCGATTGACTAATTTGCTTCGGGAGTTAATATAATTACTACTGTGCACGAATAAACAAAATTATTATTGCAATTATTCTGAGAGAATACGATATCCGTCCCTAATTGTAATGAAACCCGGGCATAGTATGCCTCATCGTAGGTTGTCCTTTTTCCGTCTAAACTCTAACTGTAACAAATAGACGCGGTTCTCTAGTTCTTGCTAATGGGAGTTCAGGCTTCATTCAGAAGTACCCATGTACTTGAGGATTCTTTACAACCTGCGTGTCAGTAGCTCAAGCAGAGACATAGACAAACTTTTATTTGCTACTAAGCACAAAGCATTATAATTAAATTTAACAGTTTATGGTTAACCTAAGTACCGACATGATTGAATTGAGAGTTAAAACAAGTAGGACTTTAAAAAATAAATAAACCAATTTCAAATAAATCACTCTTACTTCTTGCCCTAAAGAATTTTGAAAATCGGTTCACAATTGACGGAGATATTGGTGATCATAGGCGAAAATTACAAGTGAGGATGAGATTTTTTGAGTTTTCCTGGAAAAATACCAATCCCTCAGGAAAAATTTTTACCTGTGAAGTATAAACAAAATAATAATTTTGAAAATCGGTTTACAATTGAAGAAGATATACAACACGCTGAACATACATAAAAAAAGTCGGGAAAAAAAGGTTCCGACGAATTGAGAACCTCCTCCTTTTTGAAGTCGGTTAAAAATGAACCAAGAAGGAAAGAAAACTAGTAAGAAAATGAGCAAAAAGACGTACTTACAGGTAGAGTCAACATAAAATCCATGCCCGCCGACCAGTGCCAGTGCCAGTGAGCCTGTTCTAAGCCGGGTGCACCCAAATCGTCATACAACAAGACTCAGCGTTTTGTTTCTTTACATAGAAGATAATTATATAGATGCCTAACTTCTCAATGCAAAAGGGCGCTGATTTACAATATTCTGTATTTATTGCAGTCAAATATGTCTGCAATAAATACATGTATGCTTGTAATGACATAGCAGAGTACATTATATCTCAATCAGATCTTGGACTTAGATTAAGAAGTAATATATTATGTACAGTAGGGTATTAAGGTAGTTTTCAGACAGAAAATATGTTAAATATAATTCATATGGTGTGACGACCTCTGTGGCGCAGTGGGCGAAGGCTCGCCTGAGACCCAGAAGGTTGCGGGTTCGATTCCCGCTGTGGGACAAATGTTTGCATGTTCTGCAGATATTTGTCTCAGGTCTGAGTGTTTTCTATGTATGATATGTATGTATTTACAAAAAAAAGTATAAGTGTAGTATATCAATCATGTGGTTCCCATAACACAAGCTCGGCTTAGTTCTGGGCTACATGATGCTGTGCTGTTGGTCCTGATTAACGACCTTACAGCTGCCTCACCCGATGCCGACTATGTCATGTTTGCTGACGACGGCTGCCTTATTGTCTCCGCTCAAAATCTATTTGACTTAAATACTAAAATAAATAAAGTAATGAATGAAGTGACGGACTGGTTTACTTCGAATGGAATGGCACTAAACATCGAAAAAACCAACATCGTGCATTTTAGACTCAGAAATAGAAGGAATGACAGTAATAATACTCTCAATGTGAGATGCAACGGAATATCTGTTCCCCAAGTAAGTAGCGTAAGGTATTTAGGTTTCGTCCTCGATGAAAACTTATCATGGGAACCAAACATAGATCTAACGTGTAGTCGCTTATCCTCTGCCTGCTTTGCATTGTCTCGACTAGGGGGGAGTCTGAGCTTAGAAAATATCAAAAAGGCCTACCATGGATACTTTCACTCACTATTGAGCTATGGAGTATACCTGTGGGGACTGGCAGCTGAGAGGGAGCGACCATTTAAGCTCCAAAAACGCGCTGTGAGAGAATTATGTGGTGTTGAGTGGGACCACCCCGCTAGGGAGCTGTTCAGAAAAATAAAAATACTAACCCTACCCTGTGAGCTTATTCTACAAGTAGCTAAATACATAAGGAAGAACCTTACACAGTTTCCTAAGCGTGCTGATTTGCACACGCACAGCCGCCTCACGAGAGGTCGCTGCCAACTTAGGCTGCCATTCAAACGACTGTCTAAGTCACAAAAACATATAGACTTTATAGGGGTCAAAATCTACAATAAATTACCCAAATTTGTTGTAGATGCGAATAGTATTGGAACATTTGTCAAAAAACTCAAAATACTTCTATTAGACCGAGCATACTACTCGATAGAAGAATTTTTTATGGACAAATTTAATGACGACATTGATCCCACTTCCTAATTTTGTCAATACTTTACCTATTATTAGGTACTATTAAAAGTGTATTTTTATATATTTTATTTAAAATTACTTTGACGTGTAAAATTGTATTTTATAAATAAATAAATGAATGAATGAATGTGTGATAACGTCCAGCATTATTCCACTTCGCGTAAAAGCGCGTGTGTATGCGTCGTTTAACCCCAGGTTTAACCTGAATTATGTTATGTTATAACAACGCCGTCGACTGTCTGAAAAAGCATGCCGCTTCCCCTTAAAGTCCGTCAAGCTTATCAAATTATATTCTCTAGATTATAATAGTTTTCATTGCATCTGTCAGCCCGCATCGCCTTTGAATAGACAATGCGCTTTATGGCTGTGAGGAGTCAAAACGAAAATGAGATAGCTGGTGTTCTTTTTTATTTCAACCAATGAAATAGGACGAAGTTCTGATCATTAACTCATACGGCTGATCTCTAATTTCTTATGTCCATTTAAGTTAGCTAGTAAGAGATGCATACTTTATCTCAATGCGATTTCTGCGACTTCGTAGCTGGGCAGGGTATGAACCTGCATAGAAATTTGTTCGAGCACCCTGGTACGATTAACTTTTTGAAGTCGCATTGATATATCGCACCCCTAGAACAACACGGAATTATGTCGAAAAACTACTTTTTTCAGAATCGTTGAAAAACCGTTATCTGCTTATGTATCAGATTCGAATATGCAATAAAGTCGATTTTGAGATTTTTCGACATAATTCCGTGTTGTTCTAGGGGTGCGATATGTATGCATCCCTTTCTAACTGATGATATAGGACTGAAAGTAGAATATCAGCCGTATTGAATATTAAGACTTTATCTAGTTATCTTCCTTTATCTGTGATTTCAACTTATAAAAATAGAGTTTATAGAACCGTCTTAAGATTTGAGGGCATTGCTCACTTCACTCACTTCTATAATTTTATTAATTGTTCTTTAATATGAGGCAACGTAGTACGGTTTATAAGTCCAGTCGTCCAGTCTTCAGTCATATCCTGTTTCCTGATATAGCAATAGCGACTATAACAAGAAACGATAGGCGAACAATTTTCTTTATCAGAGAATTCCAGTCCAAAATCACTTTTGATCCATTTCAATACACTTGTGTCTTATTACTAACGTATAACGGTTAAAATTTCAATAATGATAAACGACATAAATCACTAAAACACTAGAATATAAAATAAAATAAAAATAAGACAACCGTTGTTCAAGATGAAAAAATGGTCCTCGATGGCGTTGCTATACTTAACTCTTCCGAGTGTTGTTATGGATTTTCACATAGCGGGAGTGGCATTTATATGGACCCTTACGCGGCATCCTACGTGAGCAATCTGGACGCGAACGCGAAGCGACGCGATTCGGCGCGGAAACAACAAACAGTTGATAACTATTGAAGTGTCACGCACGGCAGGTGCAAAGCGAATTGACACGAACGCGATCAGTGCGCGAACTGGGTGCCTAGTGCGAGTTTTTTTACCAGCTCGATCGCGTTTGCGTTTACGGAAATTTGTATGGAAAGGAGTCAGTGCCACGCGTTTTTCACTAGATGGCGCTATCTCGATTCCATATAAATTTGTGTAAACGCAAACGTGATCGAGCTGGTAAAAAACTCGCACTCGGCACCCTGGACGATGATGTAGTACAATTCGCGTGCACGAAGAACTGCAGGACGCGTGTCGCATCGCATCGCGTTCGCTTTAAATCGCCTACGTAGGACGCCCCGTTAAACTTTATTTGACAGCTCCAAAATTAAAGGGATCCCTGCTATCTCCGTCCATAGGGAATTGCAAAGGAACTGCAACTAAGTACTCAAATTCATGTATGGAAAATCAATGAGAAATTCCATCCGACATACGGTTAGTCAAGCTATAAAAATACGATGAAAATACTCGTAAAAGATTAATATATCTAAGTGACTTTAACATCACATCACACTAATACCCTCGAGAGCAATGAATCCGGATCACTCAAAGAATCCAAAAAATCTCGGAAAGTAAGAATGCTAGGTTAATGCAATAAATTGTATTTAATAGACAAAATTTATGCTCTACAAGCACGATGGAAGACACAGAGTGTATAGAAGACCAGGGGAAAGATTCAAGCAAGCATGCATCGAAGAAAAAGTAGCCTACGGTGGTGGGTCTGTACTTGTGTGGGCCGGAATTTCCTCTGAAAGTCGCACAGAGCTGGTGATCATAGAAAACGGCTCTTTAACTAGCGTAAGATATGTGGAAGAAATCCTCAACGAACACGTTGGTCCATTTATGGTCAATTTGGGTGAGGATGCTATATTTATGCATGACAATGCCCGACCTCATACAGGTAGGATTGTGAATGACTACCTTCAAGAGATGAACATTACTTGTATGGAGTGGCCAGCGCGCAGCCCGGATATCAACCCGATCGAGCATGCTTGGGACGAGCTAGGGAGATGCGTAAAACAACGAAACCCTCCCCCAATCACGCTTCCTGAGCTCAAAATTGCTCTCACAGAGGAATGGGAGAATATTCCCCAAAATCGTATAAGGAACTTGGTGTACAGCATGCCAAACCGCGTAAACGCAGTAATGGAAGCACGAAGCACGAGGATAATACGAAGTATTGAAATTCAAGAAAATCGTCATAAAGTTCAAAAATTTCATGTTTCCTATTTTTGTTTTAAGGAGAGATCAGCAGTTTTTTTTCGTTATGTAATTTTGTGTAAATAAAATGTATGGTGACTCATATTTTTTTAACTTTCATTTAAGGAGTATTAAATTGTCTATTAAATACAATTTATTGCATTAACCTAGCATTCTTACTTTCCGAGATTTTTTGGATTCTTTGAGTGACCCGGATTCATTGCTCTCGAGTGTATTATAAATGAAAAAGTTTGTGTGTGTGAGTATGTTTTTCCTCTGCACTTACTGGAAATTAAATTATTTATGACCTGGATTAACACATAGGCTACTTTTTACCTGGGTACCACGTGATCGAAGCCGCGGGCGGAAGCTAGTCATGTATACATACATATGTTTATGTTTGTTTACGTGCCCTTGAACCATTACATCTAATAAATATATTAACCGAATTCATCGTCCCAGAAAGGTCAATGTCGACGTTTACTCTAAGACCCCGGGGAAGCCTATGATTTAATAAAAATATCGTACAGTCTACGACGAAAGTAGATCCACAAAATTTCATAACTTTTAAAGATCGAAAGTCTTTTTTCACTTCATAAGCTAGCTTTCAGTTCTTAAGCTACCTTTCATTTCTTAAGCTAGCTTTCACTTCTTAAGCTAGCTTTCACTTCTTAAGCTAGCTTTCACTTCTTAAGCTAGCTTTCATTTCATAAGCTAGCTTTCATTTCTTAAGCTAGCTTTCATTTCTTAAGCTAGCTTTCACTTCTTAAGCTAGCTTTCACTTCTTTATTTATTTTTCATTTTCAGAGTATTTCGGTGGGTTTGATATAAACACCAATAATCAGTGGTCTCATTAATTATGGCTTTTTAGTCATTCATTAATATTGTCGGAGGCTTTCGGGCAGCCTAAAAACTCCGATACAAAAATTATCCAGTAGATAATGCAAAAAAGAAAAATAGGAAGAAGTCCTTGCCTACACAGGCGTACTTACTTGTAGGATGCTGCTACGCAAACCCTGATGTAGTCCCTTCATTCTTCTCATCCATTCTTAATCCGTATGTTAATTTTGGCACTAAGAAAATGAATAAAGATTATTTATTTTATTTATTTATTTATCCATCCATAGAAAGCAATGCAGGGCCAATTGCGAATTTTCACGTATGATATAACAATTCAAAATAATAATTTCTACAGATTTATAAATAGTAGGTCGACTAGGAAGATAATGATTACAACTTCTGCCGCTGACTGTACCTACCGCTATTGGCTCGAACTTTAATCAGAGCAATTGAATCGTTCCAATCTTTTATGTGGAACTTGCGGTGACCCGCGGCCCCGCACGGCCGAAGGAAAATTGCATGATATAAATATGAGAGAAACATTTTCTGGATTTCTTTGCGGGACTAGAAAATTACATGATGCAAAACATTGAATGCTCTTTTCAATTGAAGACTGTGACTGTAAGGAGTATAAAATATCTCGATGATGCAAAAGCAATACTTTCGCTTTTTATTTATTGGCAAGGGTAGTCTTGACTAGCAGCAGGGGTTCGAATATCGGGCGGAACAATGCATTTTTCGATTTGAAAAATCTATGTGCGCCATTTTATGTTTCCACAAAACCTTTTAAATTACTTGTAAACCGCATTCAACGTAGCCAACAGGAAAATATCATACATATAGTCTCTAAATAGAAATCTATTTTCAATCTAACGTTGTATTGCCTTAAAATCTATTTTACGTTGTATTCTGTATCCGCTTTAGAACTAGGTAGGCTTCGTGTAACCTGATTTTAAGCTCAACCGTAGTTCGATATATTTAGCGCAAATGCTTTAGTTTCTGTTCTATCTCTAAATTTAGAGACGGAAATCCGATTTGAGTTCCAATTTGAGAACTATTTTAGAGAGAGAGAGCGTAGAGCTCTGCTACGTAGGTGTTATGTGATACGTGGGTGCTATGCCGTAGACTATTGTAGTTAACATTTTGTTTTGACGGATTGACTTGAGATGAAATAAATTAAATGCATTTGTATCATCATCATCACCACTGCTGGACATAAACCTCCCGAAGATTGTGCTATCTACCACGATCTTATGCTGGTCTTATTCACTAAAATGTATACTAAAATAATATTTTATCCGTGTGTTTTTGTTTTGTGTATTTTATGCCAATCCTATTATATTACAAAAACGAAAATTTGACAAAAAATGTGAAAGGTGATATACTTTTCTTTCTCCTAACGCCAAAACCACTAAGCGTTAACTAGAGAGGTGCAGTGGGAAATAACCTTTACGCAGACAAAGTCGTGTGGCTCCATCTAGTTAAAAATAAAGGTCAACATCCACGTATGACGTTTAAAACTCTTCACAAGTACTCGAAACAAACCGTAGGTAACGGTCGATCTGTGTTCTTCGTGAATTTTGTATGAGACCTGAAAAACGACTTTCATGCTCTCTCTTAGCCAAATTGATGGTTTTTATATCGAATTTCAATTTAATTTGTGAATGGATTTTTATAGAGCCCTGAAAGTAATTTCTATTTCTCTTTGATGTATTATGTGTTTTTAATTAGAGAAAAGTGAGGTTTTTTTTTATTAATAAGACTGTTACTATCCTGACTCAACTTAATTATATTCAATATAAAATATAAGTGTATTATTTTGTTTTATATCTAGGCATTTGATGAGGAGGAATTAAAGTCTAGATGTGACTAGAAGAGTGAGTATGAATGTGACTTGATGCACGAGTAGATGGACGCTGAGAGAATATCATTATCTCCCTCCCTTCTCTCACCATGAGGGGTGGGGGGAGGGTGGTCGGCACAACCCACAGATACAGGAAAACAACTAGATAAAGTCTTAAAATTCAATACGGCTGATATCTCCTTTCTTATGTCCAATATCATCAGTTAGAAAGGGATGCATACATATATCAATGCGACTTCAAAAAGTTAATCGTACCAGGGCGCTCGAACAAATTTCTATGCAGGTTCATACAAATGTCCTGGTACGAAGTCGTACGAAGTTGCGGAAATCGCATTGAGATAAAGTTTGCATCTCTTTCTAGCTAACGTATACGGACATGAAAGTAGAGATCAGTCGTATGAGTTATGTTCAGAGCATAAATTAATTTTAAGACCTCTATGCTTTAGTTCTATTTCTTTGGCACACCTTGTGTGATTGAGGATATGATATGAATAGCGTGGGCACCAGATTTGACGATTTATAAAACTGAGTGGAAAAAAAACCTCACCTATCGTGGGACGCAAGAGCAGGAGAATGTTGAAATTATTTTTATCGGACGGCCGTGACAGTGAAACAGTTCGTGGCTGCCACTGTCAATTTTGCATTTTGACTGTTTTTTTAAGCTATTTTTAGCCAAATATACACCTACAAGGTTAGGTACATTTGTGAAATATCTCCTTTAAGGCGAAATAAGAGCCAAAACAATAATTTCGCCGCACGGTAAACCAGCTTCATGGCTATAAAAATGAGAATTCAAATTTTATATTTCATAAATATGAAAATTGAAGTTTTTTCAAAAAAAAAAAAGTTTTTTGAAAATTGAATATGGGAGTCGAAACACGATTCATACATCGCACCCCTAGAACAACACGGAATTATGTCGAAAAATCTCAAAATCGACTTTATTGCATATTCGAATCCGATACATAAGCAGATAACGGTTTTTCAACGATTCTGAAAAAAGTAGTTTTTCGACAGAATTATGTCGAAAAATCGATTTATCGTCATCATCATCATCAGAAGGAGTTGATTTTTCGGAAAACTGCGTAGTTTTTTTGTTCTCAACGAGAAAATACTACACGAAGTAATGTTGCGTATACACCTAAGTACATAAATTAAAGTGTTTTTAGTTTAGAGGGTTTTAAAATGTTTTTGCAAGCCAGCGATAAAATTTGATGTAAATGGAAAGTGTTCTCGGAGATCTGTGGTAACAACGGGTGTACCACAAGGGTCAATACTAGGCCCATTCCGGTTTTCAGTCTGAAATATTAGATTTATATATCGATTTTGAAATCTGCTGTATTGTTTTTAGAAACTTCTGTATTTTTTTATCTGGCCACACTGTAATTTTACTGAGAACGGGATTAGGATTTGACTTCTGTCATTTGGTAGTATTGAAAGCCTGCCTCGTACTCATACAAAAAATGACAACTTGCGGAATTTGAATCGAGATTAGGATAGACTTGTCTATTTTTGACACTGTTGACGTCGATAAATTTGAAATTGATCGAGTTTGTTATCAAGCTT
Organism: Horisme vitalbata; assembly: GCA_951804965.1. Classification (NCBI taxonomy): domain Eukaryota; kingdom Metazoa; phylum Arthropoda; class Insecta; order Lepidoptera; family Geometridae; genus Horisme; species Horisme vitalbata. The sequence goes on from OX638096.1 coordinate 3,523,355, forward strand.
TTACAGTTTTGTGAAAGTAACTTATTAGCGATCGAGGATTTTAATCATGATGAAGTTTGAAAAAACTAGGTAAAAAAATTAGGAGGTAGTCTGAGGCAAAACCAAACATTATTTTGGTACATAACTATGTGCTTGTGTTCTAAATTAATAAATAATCATCTAAGTAGGTAGGTACATACAAATTATCTGTTATTAATATTCACTGGAATTGCTACCTAATACAAAAACTTATTTCCGATATACAAATTTAGTTAAATACTGAAATATGCTGCTGTGCGTTTGCAAGACAAACAGCAATCTTACCCTCTTGACGTTAAATCTGGCGGGACACCTTTCAATGTCGGATAATTATAATAACGTTGAGTTATCTGTTTGTAAATAAAATATGAAATATTACGAAATTTATGTAAACAAAGAAAATATAATTAAAGGTAATAATTTTCGAGTATTGCTCACGTTATTTACAGGTCGAAAATTTACAATACACTAGTAAAAAATATATATTTGTCAGGATGTGGCTCCGCCATCTTGACTTTCGAGTGACATAAATCCAATTCTAATCCCGTTCTCGATTTGGCTCGGTGGTAAGCACCCTGGAAGCACTGAGTACGATTGCGTAATCTGAAACCGCGCCCCGCGCTAGGCTGCGTCTGCTTCACCCCCTTAAAAGTGCTGAAACGCGAGCTTCTTTCGTCTTAAATCTTATCTTTAAAAACTGTCAAAACTGGTCAAAACCAATACTAGTATTTCCTCTCAATTTGGTTTAAGTTGCGCTCTGCAAATTTCCAACTTGTTCCCAAAGTGTCAAAGTTGAAAACTAATAACAAAACACCTATGAAGGTACAGACCCCACTTAATCCAATAGATTCCACGGCTAACTATTCCAGCTTTAGGAACTTCTTAATGAGCTGTTTGATTAAGAATAAATTACTCTAGTACATTAATCGACTTAATTGCGGGTTAGGTAATGAAATATCCTAAAGTTTTGCAATTGCTTGAGATATTTGGCATTCTTACATCCGAATACTGAGACACTTTGAGTAGCCGAGTTTCAATATTTGAGCTTTATGTGATGATAAAAGTGACCTTTCTGATCAAATTCTGGGGGATAGCGGCATATAATAAATAAATAATGCTGGACACTACCACAGCATCATACTTAGCAGAGCTTGTATTATGAAAACAGTTTTCAATATTCATAGTTATTGCAAAATAAAACTTATTCACTATGACGGTATTCAGTTCTATGTTTCCTGTTTAGATGGATTTTATTTTAAAAACCTTAACCTAAATGAATGGTATCTAGGTACCTACTATTTATAGTACAACCATTAGACTTAAAGCCTAAAATATAAGATCAAGATAAATAAAAGTCGGCAATCTTTTTTCCCTTATTTCTTATTGTCTTGGAAAAATAACAAGAAATCCCTATTAGTAGGCAAATTTAATGGCGATAATAATTGGAATCATCTGTATTTATCGACTTCTCAGAATTTAGGCAGAAGTGGCATAAATAGAAATACTAAAATCCAAAATGGCGGCCATTGGACTTAGCGTGACTGCCAAAGAGGCGTAATAAAAAACGAAAACATTACGATAGTTATAAGAAAAGTTCAATTTTGAAGTTTTTGGCCATATTTTTCACATTTTCATTGCTTTTATTAGCCATAACAATCGCGTAGGCTTAGAGAACACAAAAATGACATGATTTAAGGCTTGAGTACTGATCTAAGGCCAAGATGGCGAACAGAACTTGGTACCTTATGAAGTCCAGCTCAGTAGGGAAATCCAGCGGTGTGAAGCTGTTAATTTATCGTCCATCTCTTTACATAATTATTTGTTTCAGAACATCATAATGCCTCACCAGTGGCTGGAGGGGAACCTGCCTGTCGCCGCGAAATGCGATGTCTGTGATAAAACCTGCGGCTCTGTACTAAGGTAAATAGTCATAAAAATAATAATAATAATAACGCTGGACTATCACACAACATCATATAGCCCCAAACTCAGCAGAGCTTGTATTATGGGAACCACATGATTGATAAACTACACATATAATTTTTTTTTGTAAATACATACATATCATTCATAGAAAACACCCAGACCCGAGACAAATATCTACAGAACATGCAAACATTTGTCCCACTGCGGGAATCGAACTCGCAACCTTCTGCGTCTCGGGCGGACCTTCGCCCACTGCGCCACAGAGGCCGTCATCATCATTAACACGTGCTGATGATTGTATCCTGCAGTATTACATATCAATAACGGGATTATTTTTGTTGCCGGATTCATCACGAAACACATTCAAATTGATAAAAAAATACAACCAAAACTCCCTATTGTATTCGTAAAACTGTAAAATGACAAATGAATGAATGACGAAAAATCTATTTTGATTTGACTTTAATAGTTTAGTAGCACATTTTCTAAATAAAACAAAGGTTTTTCATTAAAATCGCGCAAGTAGTACCACATGCATAAGCTTTACCTGTGCGAAGTACACACAACCATGCGTAGCTCTTTCAATAGACTGTGACGGCCGTGAAAACAATACCGCTTGAAATCGGCTCAGCTATCATCCACAAACATTGCCACCTATATCTTCTCGCACTGTGAGGTTCCAGAGGAATTTCCTCCCGCGAACAATCATGCTGTGGAATTGTTCTCCCCTGCCGAGGTTTTCCTCAGAGACTACAATATGCACCGTTTCAAAATGGGAATTTCATAATTTTTAAAAGGGTCAGCAACCCGCGTATAATGCCTCTTTATGTTACAGGCGTCCATAGGCTACGGGAACCGCTTACCATCAGGAAGACCGTATGCCTGTTTGCTAACTTAGTAGTATAAAAAAAATCCCCGGAAACCAAGAGAGATTGTATCAAAAACCTTTGATGTAAGCCGAGTTACTTGCAGTTCAGCTAGTATTGTATTTGATGCTAGTTGACCCGCCCATAAACGCCCTAAAAACTAAACCATAAACGCCAATAAAGTGCGGCATCAAGCTTTATCTCGGGTTCTATTATTGTAACATTTATACCTACTATGTTTTAAATCAGATAATATCCATAAAACTGCAAAAGTTATATTTTAATTGAAATAGCAGAGGTTTGGACTTGATTTTCGAACAATTAAAAAACAAACAACAAAGAAAATTGACTGATTATTGGATTGTTCAATCCTATAAATCCAATAGTAAGTGGAGATCAGGTGGGCTTATCAAGGTCCTCTTAAAGATCCCATGGGGTATTCTGCTTATGGACCCTGTTAAACTCACAATTATTAATCATACACATATTCTGGAAGCTGTTTATAATTTAACGGAAACTCACGAACCACAGGAATTTAATATGTGAAATTAATTAGCTTTTGATAATGCCTGCGTTCACGATGCCTACTATGATGTTGATTATTATTAATTTCAAGATAGTTTTGTCAAATATTCATTTCATAATGTTACCAGACACTTTTCCGTGTGAATAATTGATCTACACTACTGTTATAAGGAGGAAAGATTTGATTTATGTTTTTTTGTTTGTAATGGATATACTCAAAACTATTAATCTATTTTAAAAATTCTTAAGCAGAGGCAGTATTTGATTTTCAAAAAAAATCCCATTTGAGTTTTCTACGATAATTGCAATAATCTAATCTAAGTAATAAAAGTATCAAAAATTTGCCTTTAGATGCCTTTAAAAGTATTTTTTGGCGTTCATGATATTGTCAGTTAACATCTTGTCTATCAGTCAGATACCTAATTTTTAAATAGAATGCGTAATGTATTAATAATATTATTTGTGGTACTGGCCTTATCAGGAAATTGCACTTGTGAAGCCTGCCTATTTTTTATATTATTCCGCACATATATATTTAGGGTTCCGTGAAAAATAACCATAATCAATTAAGCAAGTACACGAAAACGAATTTGCGGGTCGGGTCAGCTTGTGAATTATGAATTGCATATTCCCACACGTAAAACCAAATTTCATTTCATCAACAACTTTCATTTTATTCCAAAATATCGCAAACAATGAAGCAGAGTTATGCTACGCCGTAGCTTGCTATGCTACGTCGTAGATGACAAGTGTAGCGTAGTGACAGAAGGTCGTAACTAGGTTACGAGTCAACAACGCGCAGTGCGTGATTTGCGTTAGTGTAAATGGAACTCATTTCCGTTCAGTTCAGGGTGAATATTGACACCCCGGGTACCATGGGATAGGTAGCTGCTTCCGCCCGCGGCTTCGCTTGTACTCTGAAAAGTGGCTTATATCTTAGGGTAGTTCCTACATGAGCATCAGTTCGATCGGTATTGTGTTGGTATGTAGGACCAACAAACATACTCTTATATTGTCACAAACGATCGCCTTTGTGATGTTACCATTGAGCGTTCTGTGACTTCGTCCGCGTATAACGTTTCTCCGCTACACCCCTTCTGGGGTTGAATATCATGAAGTCCATTCTTAGTGCCCACATACTAAAATGTTTTTGCTTTCTCTAGCTTAACTTTTTTCGATGGAGGGCGGGTACTTTTTCAACTATTACTAATGTCATCGTTTTGAATTGTACTTTTATGCCATTGTTATAATCCACAACAGCACACCAACCTAAGATAGTCCACTGCTGGACAGACCTCCCCTAATAAAGGGGGATATGCCCATAATCCCATATGTAATAATAAACACGCTGTGGGCATGCCAGTTGGGGATCGCAAGGCACAACTTCTCGCATCGCCGACACTGCTGCCCGTAGGTGGATTTAGCTGTACCAGTGTTAGGCTGTGCTATGCTGCAATCAGCTGGCAGCCAGAGCCCCGTTTGTTAGGTTAGGAAGGTTGTTAGGAGGGTGCATGAGGTTGATTTCGGTACTAAAAATGGGGGTTGGAACCCCTTACACCTCGTTGTTACGTAAAAAAATAAAACAGAACAAATATCAAGAATATTTGAAAAATTGTGGTCGGATATATATAAATATATATATAAATATATATATATATATATATATATATACATATACATATATATATACTTATAATATATATATATATATATATATATATATATATATATATATAATATATATATATATATATTATATATATTATATATGTCCCAAAATTCAACGATAAGCCGGCACCAGCGGGTAGATCTGCTCATGACTACTCGAGAAAATAAAAAATAAAAAAAAACTATAAGTTTTTGATTTACAAAATATTTATGAAATCCTTAAAAAATTGCTCCAAGCTATTTTTAACAACCATGACCACAATTTTTCAAACATTCTTGATATTTGTTCTGTTTTATTTTTTTTGTTTTATTTTCTCGAGTAGTCGTGAGCAGGTCCACCCGCTGGTGCTGGCTTGTCGTTGACTACTTTTCGTTGGCATTCATTGGCTTATCGTTGATAACTTTTTTGAGGACCATACAGATGATGACATAACATACTTTTATAGGTATTTCAATATCAATGATACATGATCCTACAAGCAGCGGTCTTATTGCATAAGCGATGTTTTCCAGATGACCGTTAAACTAAAACTAAAGGGGGTCCGAAAGCCGAAAGACAGATGACTTGGATGGGCGATTATTAGTCGATCTGACCCTGAACTAGTTTATATATTTTTGTGCACTTATATTGTTTTTGTACGTTTTATGCATACTATGCAATGAACATACCCTTCAAATACGGTTACTATACAACTACTGTGGTGCTAGCTTAGCCTTTACTATCCTATACAAAGTAAGCACACAATTTAGTTTCTTTTACGATATTAAGTTTTACACAAAATCACAATTATTTTACTTAGCTCCGGTACAACGCCAGAGCTTTGCGCTATGGAAATTATTCACAAACACTGTCGAGAAAAATGCAAGCTGCTTTCGCATATCCCCTTTGTGTTTGTAGCTTTGTTGATTTAACTAGCATGCGGTTGTGAGTTTGCGTGGGGTTCTTACAAAAAATAAAACGTAACCTCTACATAACGTACTTTTATTCAATGGCGATACCTATATCATAGGTAATCCGTTTACTGTCAATGCCTCCCCTTATAAGATATCCCCCATAAACATATACTTTCCCCACTCTGGGCACAATGGATTAGATTCTCGCAACGCCAAGGCTGCTGCCCAACGATGGCAAGAGAATTTATGCCGCAGTCGACTGGCAGCCCCTTTGTCAGTTAGCATGGTGCACTGCGGGCTGGTGAGGTTATCTTGGGTTCCAAATATGGAGGATAGATCCCTAGACACCGAAAGAGTAAAAAAATCCATTAAAACATACTTTTTCATTTAAAACATAGTAGGGTTACTCTTTCTTGGCTATTTTTACAATATTTTTCTGCATGTGACAGCTCGGAAGGCTGTCTATTCCAAGCCTCCCCGTGGTCACTGGCTATTTACAGAGCATAAAGAGAGCGCCGATGAACTTGTTTGTTTAAATACAGATAATATGGATAAATACGGGACATTTCACACAAGGTCAACAGATCCCAATTTAGATACAGCCTCTACTATGGGTACCAGAAACTGATGTGACAAAAACATTATTTGACATGAAAAGGTTTTCTAATGTTAACTTTGCACTTGTCCCGGACTATCTTCTATTAAGGTATCCTCAAATAGATTTATAATCGGAATTGAATGATGTATTTTTTAAGTAAATTAATAATGATTATATTTTTGAGAATATTTGAGTCAGTTTCATCCCAAGTTTTTACGTCATCAATCAAGAAATCTATAATAATTATTAGTATCAGCCATTTTCGATCCAGTACTGGGTAAGGGCCTTCTTTTTAATATGCCACTTGCCTTGATCATGCGCTAATCTGAACCAGGTCGGCTAGTCTCTGAGCCGGTATTATCATCATCCTATAGCAGTCCACTGCTGGTCATAGGCCTCCCCCAATGAGTGTTTTTGCGTCCTGTTCGAAGGATCCAGCAGCTTTTCACAGATCGTCAATCCATCAAACCGAAGGGCGTCCTGCACTAAGTTTGCAGAGCCGCAGTCTCCACTCAAGATTTCGTTTACCCCAACGGTTGTCGGTTCTTCGGCAGATACACGGCCAGCCATGCCACTTCAGCTTGCTTGTTCTCTAAGCTATGTTGACAAATTTAGTTCCATATGGAATAGTAACAGTGGTTTCTACCCTTCAGTATCTCAGCCCTTTAGAAGATATAATATAATGTTCCTCTCAAGCTACAACTCTTAACCCTATAGAAGATATCTGTAAAGGGTAAAAAGTCATGTTAATGTTTATATATAGAATGAGAACCACACAGGCATGTTATTTTAGTAAATCACATATTTCGCTTGATTTCTCTGTTTATTCAGGACGTTTCGTTTCGCAACTTAATTATTTAGGGAGACTTTGATTAAATATTATTTTCTGTTATGGATATGATGTTTGAAATATTAGGTAATCCCAGATGGATTTCCATCCCAGTACTTAATAATCCCAGTAGAATTTATCCCATTACTTACTAATATTATGCGAGATTTTTTTGCATATGAGGAAGTTTGGATGATTGGTGCTTCACGCTACATCACTAAGGATTATAAGAAGATATTCGTAATGGGGAAAAAATCGTGAAGATGATTTTTGTTTTACTTTTTACCTTTACTATTCTTTGTTGTATGTAATAAACTAGAAACTTGGTATCATGTAATCGGACTAAGTGATACAAATCGTTTGGTTCTAACAGGAGGCACTTACCTAATTGTAACGCTTCAAATTTCCCCAGAGCACTGGCGAGCGCGCTGATACTTCGCAAATTTATTATATACTAGCGGCCCGCCCCAGCTTCACACAGGTAGTTAATAAAAATTACAAAAACTAAATTTTAACACACATACACCCTTTATTTCTTAATATTGACTTCTCTTCCGTACCCCAGTGACGCCTACATCGCCTCTTATGGTACTGCCTAGCTAGCCGAGTGGGGTAAGCGGTAACCAAGCGACTTTTTTCAAATACTTACATTTTAAACTCGTGATATCTTTCGAATAAAAGAATCGAATTGAATGATTCAAAAAGTTATATTGAGTTATTGAAACAGTCTTAGATCCAAATCCAAATTAAACTTCAATATGAAGTAATTTATTAATCACAAGCGACAAATAAAGAGACTTTCCTAGCGCCGGCATTTCACTTAAATTATGAAAATAAAAGAACACATGTTGTGACATATCTATAATAAGCCATATGCTGTCGCGACAATTTTTGTAGATAATGATGTTTTCTGCAAAGTCGTAGTACATTATTTTGTGTTATAATCAATAGTTTACGCAGTGCACGCGATGTAAGGAATTTTTAGGTCAATTTTTTAAGGTTTATTATACTCGTGAGTGCAAAACGTGGAAAAACAGTGTCTGCACCAAAACTCCACGCACGCTGTCAATTATGCAGTCTTTTAACACTTTTCAAGCGACATAAGGTCTAAGATTAGTGCAAGAGCCGAAATCCGACCCGTTCAGTGAAATATTGCGTACAATAACCAAAATATATTTAAATTGTCAAGTTCTAGTCTGCTAATATTTTGCTGTACTTATATTTTTCAAAATCCATTGGAGTAATATATATCCGATTAATGAACAATCAATATTTTTGTTCAAGATATCCATAAACAATACTCAATGAACTGGTGGAATATGTAAGGGAGCAAACCTGAATAGGCAAAGAGTAACTTTCGTAGCATTGACGTACTGTTAGCAAACTTGTTTTGTGGCAATGGATGCCATTGGTGCTTGCGAAGATTTCCTACAAATCACATTGAGGATTTGATCTTGTTCACGATGGGGACGTATCATATAAGGATCGCTAGATCATACTGCCATGAGCACATACGACCAAACGGTCTGTATATTGTGGAATGAGGTCGACACCAAGAATTGATTAACAATAAAATAATTATATGACTAAAAATCCAATCGAGACATTGAACAAAAAGTATTTGACACATAATAGTGAACACAACAGGACCCGGTAGCCAGGGCATATTCTTAGAAGGATTATTACTCAACTCAAACTCAAACTCAAAATTCATTTATTCAGTAGGAACTGTATAGTACACTTTGTAACGTCATTTTTTTAAATTTACCACCAATTCGTAACGCGACCAAACAGAGAAGAATTGGCAAGAAACTCTGCTTGGCTTATATTTTTTAACGTCATTGTTCTTAATAACTGTTACATTGTTTTTGATACTGCTCTTGCATCCATGGCCTTCGCACCATCGTCAACATTTTGTAACTTGTAAAATGCCTATGTCCAGCAGTGGACTGCTATAGGCTGATGATGATGATGATGATGTTAAATGATTGAGCAATATTAATAGATGATATGTGATTTCGAAGTTAAAAATTAATAAATAATGCAGAAAATATATTTTTATTTTCCGACTAGACAGGCCCACACTAATCTCGGGAACTAAATCAGGACCCTTACTATCATGAACTATACAGATTTATATAACTATCTTACCCTATTTTATTTCTGTACATCGTGGGTATAGATTACTTATTATGGTGCCCAAAGACCGTTGGCATTTTGAAGTTTATTTATGTTAAATACTCTTGGACGATTTTTGACAGTAGTAGTATATAATATATCAATGAAGGATCCATAATTTTTTTGAAAATATAGTATAGCCTATGTCACCCGGAGATAGTGTAGCTATCCAACGGTGAAAGAATTTTTTAAATCGGTCCGGTAGTTTCGGAACCTGTTCAATGCAAACAAACAAACAATCAAATCTTTCCTCTTTATAATATTAGTGTAGAAAATTGCAGTTTTGACACTAAAATGTTAAATTGATTTGTTACTAGTACAGTCATTTGGGCGAAAAAAAGCGTTAGCTGAAATTTTTTTCGGGAATTTTGAAAATTGGTATTTTAGTAGAGTTATGGATTTCGATGTGCTTTTTCCAAATTTCAAATTTGACACCTCGTAAATTGCCGCTCGCGCCGCCATATTGTAAAAATGGCGCCTAAATGCAGTTTTTTTTTCAATATCTCCTTTCTGAATAATTTCACGATAAAAACTTATGTTAAAAAATGAAACTAGAGAAAATTTCCTACAATTAATTATGAAACCTTTCTCCGTAAAATCAATAGTTTTGGTGAACGATTGCCGCAAACTGTAGGTACTATGAAATAATAAACTGACTAACTGGGTAATACCTATATCAACGCACAGCCCAAACTGCTGGACCTAGAAACTTGAAATTTTATACATAAATATCATAAATAGTGTAAGCATCCACTAAAGAAGAATTTTTAGAAGGAAGAAACTTACCTGGTAAAACTACCAAATGACTGGAGTGAACCGCTTTTTTGTAAAAAGTACATTTGTGAAGATAAACCATTACCTACTATCTAGTAATAATAAGCGTTATCATCTTGATGATGATGATGATCTAGTAATACTATGGTATAATAATGAACAAAGTCACAATTTTATTATTTTCATTGACACATTATAAGTACCAACTCATCTCTTTATTAATTTTAACCGACTTCAGAAGAAAGTAGCTTCTCAAAAATCAATTACTCTGATGCGTGAGCATATTTTTAATATTATATTAATTATTCCTTTATTTTCACGTTTATTTACCACAAAAACTCATTACACCCGTTTTAAGAAAAAGTAAAACAAAATGTCGCAGAAAAATCCTCCTCCAAGCCCATTAAAAACGTTCAAGCATTTAACAGCTGAAAAATGTAGTTGAGCGAAAATCCCCGAGAACAAAAGAGATGATACCGCATTGTGCAGCGGGGATGCCCCGGGGAAATTGAAAATACTGTTGTTAGCGCTACTCGCTGAGCTTGCGATTTGTAACGCTATACAGAGGATTTGACGGTAAAACGTACCCTTGGTTTTTATAAATAATTTCATAGGTTTTCATCTATTCTTCTACACGTTTGGAAAATCGACTTATGTATACTGAGACACTGAGAGATAATTATCGGTTGGTTTGTCAGTCAGTCAGCGTGATTATAATATATCAGTGATTATAATCAATGCACATTGCACAGCCTACACCCTTATTATCATCATCAGCCTTTAAACAGTCCTCAGCTGGACATCTACTAACATCTACTAATGAGTGTCATTGGCCCTGTCCTCAGTTCTACGCATTCAGCTTGTGCCAGCAACCTTTCAACTTGTTTAGAGTTTCATACCCATAAAGATGCGGACCTTAATAATAAGCCTCCACTATCTGAGCGTCCGTCCTTATATCAGCGGGCTGTGTCTCATGAAACGTATATGTAGAGTTGAAATTTTCAAAATGTGTGGTGGTGGCGCAGTGGGATGTACCCTGATTTAAGATCTGGAGGTCGCGGGTTCGAATCCCAGCCGTGCACCAATGGATTTTTCGTTTCGAGACATTTATGTGCGCAATACCACGAGCTCAAAACGGTGAAGGAAAAGATCGTGAGGAAACCGGCATGCCCTTGAACTAAAAAGTTCGAAAGGTATGTGCTAGATTAGTGTTCCAATAAAAAGCGGCGATGGGCTTGCAACCTGTCACGTGGAATGCTAGCTGCTTGCAAAAAGTGGGCATGTATCGAACGTAATGTTTGGACTTGCCTTTGACTTCCCCCGTTAAGGTATCCTCAATAGATTTACGTACTGAGCAATATCTGAAGATAGCCATAATGGGAAAAAAGTCGTGAAGATGTTTGTTTTGTTTATTTTTGTGTTATTTCTATTGCCAGTTATAACGGCAATACAACAAATAATAAAAAGTATTTCATAACTACATAGTATTATATCTTGTACGATAGTACGGAACCCTTCGTTTGCGAGTCGGAGTCGCATTTGACAGTTTTTTTACCTAGAAACTCGAAATTTTAAGAATTCGTTCCATAGTTTCCATCCATAGGGGTGCTTTATTTTTCAAAAAGGTATAGTCGCTAAGACTATATTTTTCAAAAAGGTAGGTATAGTCGCTTTGTGGGGTGACGATCTGCGAAAGGCTGCTGGTAGAAGCTGGATGCGTCGAGCTCAGGACAGGGCGCAATGGCGGTCATTAGGGGAGGCCTATGTCCAGCAGTGGACTGCTATAGGCTGATGATGATGATGATGATAGTCGCTAAGCAAATATTATATATATTAGCTCCTAAATGGGGGATGTAACAGAGAACTTTTAACGTAAAGTCGTGAGACGCCAGTGCCAGTGAATGTTGACCAATATGTTGAAAATGCTGAGCCTCGAGCAGAACCTTTTCACACGTTTTCTTTCACTTCCACTTTAATAGAAATATTATTTTGCTGAACTCTACATTTCATTCTGTATCACTCCCAACAAAAGCGAGGCGAAAAGGTAAACAAAAACTCAATCAGGACTAACAAATTAGATTCTACTCAAAGGGTAAACATAATGGTTGGTTAGTAAAACAGCCACAGGCGTATATTGTTAAAATAATGTGAAAAATACCATTTTTGGCGTAATTTTTAAATAACCTTTTAGTTTTGACCTTTAGTTATTTGTTACAGCAACCCTAAAGTAATTGGAATGGATACTCTATTAAGTACTCAATACTCAATACATTTACTTTGTTACAAGGTTAGAGAGTTAGCACAGTATAGTGTGGTAGTAACATATATGAACCCCTTAGACCATAGCAATGTATAGAAGGCAGACCGAGGCTTTCATTCATGAGAATTTAGGCATGTGAATTTTTATGAGTAGGTTATTTATAATTTTATCTTTGGTTTTAAGTAAGTAGGTATTATATCTTCTGTGATAGCAATATTCTTTTTAAACGTGATGAACCTAAAGGTCTAGTTTAGGAAAATATTAACAGGAACTTCAAATTTGACGATTGTGTTAAGGGAGAGTCGTGGCATTGATTTCTAGACAAGCAGTTAGCATCACAACTACGTCTCTGGTACCCATTACCCGGCTTTGTTTAGTCTGAAAGCACTTAACCATGAGAGACACTATGTACAAGTATCTAGACACGCGGTAGCGTATCCAGCTAAGTTCAAGCTAACAGAACTGACGAACAGCACCATGTGTAACGCGAACCCTTTGTTGCCATTTTTAACCCCCTCATTTCATTGTCCACTGCTTTGCTGGCATCGTAACCTAAAATGATAAGTGATAAGAGATAATTTATATCACATCATCATCATCATCATCCACAGCCCGATTTCACCCACTGCTGGGTATAGGCCTCCCTTTACTTGTGCCATCCACCACGATCCTGCGCTAGTCTAACCTACGTACGGCCCGCGACTTTGACAATGTCGTCTCCCCATCTTGCAGCCGGACGTCCCACACTCCGAAAGCCATCCCTAGGCCACCACTCTGTAATTTTCCTACTCCATCGGTCATCACCTCGCCTCGCAATGTGTCCTGCCCAGCTCCATTTCAGTTTCATGATACGGTTTCTAACGTCCTGGACTTTAGTACGTCTCCGGATTTCCGCATTTGGAACTCGGTCTATAAGTCGAATACTGAGCATGGTACGCTCCATGGCTAACTGAGCTACTCTAATTCGGTACACAGCCTCATCACACAAAAACTTAATACAGTTACATAGTACCTTACTTTTGTGCTCTTTCTAAAGACAACATTATCTTTAAGAAGGCAAAAATAGCGCCAGCACTATGTGGCTCGAGAGTTCTTACCTCCCGTGCTACTTGTAAACTGTGTTACGGCGAGGAAAATACTAGTTGCCGTCTGCAGCTTCAGTCGCGTGGTACCTGGATAAAAAATAGCCTTTTTGTTTATCATAAATTAAGGTATTTTTAACATTATGATTGTTGCAATTGTTCTTGAACACATTTATATTCTTTCGGACAAACGTAAAGTTATAATATATGTTTGGCACGGAACAGTCATAATATTTATTTCTTTAAATTTATTTTGAAGTGATTCTGTGAGACCCATATCATAAATTGCACGAACAACCCTCTTCTGCAGCACACATATGGTGTTGATATCTGCAGCATTACGCCACAACAAAATATCGTAAGAAATTATGCTGTGGAAGTTTTATATCTCTGTCCTAACCTATAATTACATCTGTGAAAAATGGCATCTTAATCTACTCAATAGTTTAGGCATGAAAGAGTGACAAACATTTCTTCACATCAAAATTTTCGCCTTTAATAATTATGAGTAGGCTTCAAGTCTGTTCCTACAATCATTTGTAACTCAAAACTCATAATTACTTACTGAAAAGTCGCGCAAACATGAAAATGTTTTGAGTGAGTAATCCGACGAGGGGTATCAAAGTACCTACAACTTCATATTACTTTCCAAGAATTTCCCTTAGCATAAAATGTAACAAAATGGTGAAATCAGCACCTTCGAAGAACTAATTAAACTAATCCCGGTTAAGTACAATACCCAGGTCTAAGTACTAAATATATAATTTTCAATAGGAGATTTAGAACATTTCATAATTCATAAATCATTTATTCAGAACAAGTATAGTGAGAACAGATTGCAATGATGAGGCCATAAAAGATTTAAAAACTGAGTAGTAACCTCAGCGCCCATCTCCATGACATAATGAAGTAGTTTTGCTACGCTTAATATACTTAATTAAGATAAGATTTAAGTACAATAACGAGTATTAAAGAAAAGACAAAAAGTTTACATAAAAATGTATACGTAGCCGAAGATAGCCGTAGATAGCAAAACAAAGTTGGCAAATTGGTTGTCGTGGGAAAGATAGATAGAAAGAGACCTCGCGGACGATCACCTAGCCGTTGGTCTGACCAAGTCAAAGCGCTGACGGGACTCCCTTTGACTGCCGCCTTGAGGCAAGCTGAAGATAGGACACCATGGAAGCAGCTCTCAATACCTCAAAAATTGACTTTCAGGGCACAACCTGAATACTAGGAAGAAGAAGATACATAAAAAATAATCTATTAAAATTTGTATTTGAATATTAGCGCTGTGAGAATTGAGAGTTGTATGAGAATGTGTGAGTGTGGGGTTAGAGGGTGTGTTGTGTTGTCTCATGATAGTCTGGTTATCACAGGATAACCCGCGATGTGAGAAGTCTGTGTGTATGATATGTGCGGGTCAGTATGTGGGATGTGTGTAAGGGGGTGTGTTTGTGTGATTCATTCTGAGCACTTATTACTAAGTATTAGTAACCTCAAATTGGTATTCGGTTAAAATATTTATAACTGTCCCGACAGACGTTGTTCCGTCTAAATTCTTAAGTTCATACAATAATATCATAGAAAAAAACACTTTCAGTTTTTCTTCTGAGTTGTCTAAAAATACAACAAGTGTAGCGCGAGACATTTTGGCTGTCATCTTTCCCCGTGCGCGCCGCTGTTGTTGCTAGGCACACGTCGTGCGCATAGCAACGGCAGGCGATTCCCCCCGCGCCGCCCGCGCCCCGCGCGACTACACTCGTCGATCGATTCGATCGACCGGCAGTCGGCCCGGAGTGCGTACGAGGGGCGCGCGCGTCGCGTGCCTCCGTATTTTCCCCCTTCTCCGCGGCCAGGCTCCGCCACCCTTGTAATAATACCTTTATGTAACCTGTAAAACCTAAATCTAGTCTTTTATAATAATAATGTAATCTGTGGCGTAAAATAACTCTTGTGGCAGTGTGCTGTTCTATCAATAAACTTTAACATTTAACTCGCTCTCCTGTGTTTGAGTTTGAAGTGATGACAACCCCGTCCCGCATAGGAGTAGCCGAAGAAAAGGTAACGTTACAATGGCTCCCAACTAGTGGCCGAACCACGAGCTGTGGTTTGAAGATCAAGAACTCGTCGCACGTGAGGTGTCTCCTTCTTCCGGACACCGTCATGTCCGCCGCCGAAGCACGCGAAAATGTCAACGGGGTCGTGTTCGCGCTCGGCGCGGAAAGGTTGACATTCGGAGACAAGCGCGCCGGCATCTGCATCGGCTCGGCACCCACATGACGACTGCGGAAAGCCCTTCTTACTCTCCTTCGCTTCACCACCAACCAACACCGGCGGTCGTGCTCGTCGCCGATTTACCTACGCGAAAAGGTCGACTGCGGTCGGGTTCGCGCTCGGCGACTGGGGTGAAGAGAAGCGCAGGGCCCCCCGCATTGTGAAGAACCCCGTGACGAAGAGCGTCACCATCCACGTGCTCAACGTGATCAGCGCGCGTACCTCCATCACCACCAGTGTCTTCAATCGTACAGACCGTGTGCACGCGCACCTGCGCTCGCGTCCTATACTCCTGCACCGCACGTCGACGTGATTCTCTCCACCAGCGGAGCTACGCGCCCGCTGGCACCGTCGGCGTCGCATCGGTCGGTTCGAGCCCGACTCACCAGCAGGAGTGCTGGCGCAATTCCACGTGTCTCCCCCTGACGATGAAGTGCTGTGATTGTGCTACCTATTAACCGATGGACAGATCATGTAGTGTATTGTGCATTATAGGCGTGTTCCCGAACCTAGGTCGCGCGTAAACGCGTCTAGATCAATACCTACATCGCCTACGGGAGTAGGTACAGCCTGTTCGTCGCGTCGCGAGTGTAGTTTCCTCGTATAGCATTAATGTGATAGTTTAACTAGGTACCTATTGAAGTAAGTAACTAACTACCTATGGAGCTAAGTTAGATCCGACGCTGCGTCGTCGATGTATTATTACGCACGTCGACGTGATTCTCTCCACCAGCGGAGCTACGCACCCGCTGGCACCGTCGACGTTGCGTCGGTCGGTTCGAGCCCGACTCACCAGCAGGAGTGCTGACACAACTCCACGAGTCTCCCCCCTGACGATGGAGTGCTGTATTTTTGTGCTATGAACCGATGAACAGAGCATGTAGTGTGTCGTAAAATATAGGGCCGTGTTCCCGAACCTAGGTCGTGCGTAAACGCGTCTAGATCGATACCTACATCGCCTACGGGAGTAGGTACAGCCTGTTTGTCGCCACACGAGTAGGTATAGTTCACTCGTAGCATAAAAGTGATGCATAAATCTAGGTATTAAAGTAAGTACACACCTACCTGCTTAGAGCTTTTGATCCGACGCTGCGTCGTCGATGAATTATTATTATTCCGTCGCGCCACCAATAGGGGCCGACGCGTATTTAGCTTATACCACTTATACGACGCTGCGCCGTCGATGTTTTTATCCGTCGTGTTTCGACGCGCAATTTTAATTATAGTGCTTAGTCTAGGGTATCTAGCCTACCTACCAACCTAGCTCCGTTTTCGGGTCGGTCCAGTATCGTGCACTTATTGTTAACCCGTGCTGCGATCGATCCGACTACGTGCGGTTCTTTCTTTCGGGTCTCGAACCCGCGAACATTCTAGGGGGAGTAGGGGGCTTTGTTTTGATAGCCCAACCGCGAGGGCGCTCAGTAGGGCTATCGGAGGAGGATGTAGCGCGAGACATTTTGTCTATACTCTTTCCCCGCGCGCGCCGCTGTGGTATGCACACGTCGTGCGCATAGCAACGGCAGGCGATTCCCCCCGCGCCGCCCGCGCCCCGCGCGACTACACTCGTCGATCGATTCGATCGACCGGCAGTCGGCCCGGAGTGCGTACGAGGGGCGCGCGCGTCGCGTGCCTCCGTATTTTCCCCCCTCCTCCGCGGCCAGGCTCCGCCCGCCACTCCCTAGATAGTAGGTAATATCCGAATGATGCCATTCCAAAACGTTACACAAGTAGTATATATGCTTATATGCAAAAACAGTTTACAATGACAAAGTGTTCGGTAGGTACCTATTTTTAAAATACCTATCGTAGTTTTATCGCTATTTCAAAAATATTAACTCATATTTCTAGTTATAGACGAACACTACAAGCTCTGGTCCGACATAAAACAATCGATTTTCGAAAACAGAAACTTTACAAACACGAAAACTCTCCGCTTCCCACTTAACCACTTACCAGAGCAGAGTACGTCTTGCGCTGACAAATTGTAGAGCTCTTGTGTTCCATATGCTCTGCAAGTGGACTTTGAAAAGGTGTCTCAACTGAAACCGTGCATAGAACTGATACTCAGCCACACTTAACTATTAATGATATTTTTTTTATGATACTTGAAAATGGAACATAAATCACGTTTTTTGGAACGTGCTCTTCGATGCAACGCCCTGCGTTCATCAACTTGAGGCATCATGATGATAAGCCTCTTGTACCTGTAATTTCACCGGCACCCACACCCTTCAAACCGAAACACAGCGCAGCTGCTTTACGGCAGAAATAGGTATGGTCGGAGTACTTCCCCGGACGAGACCTCCACAAAAAACTCTACTACTACTACAAGGATAATATAATATACAAGGAATCTTGCAGATAGATATTCGTATTAACATCCATATATGAATGAATCTAGGTAAACGCTGATGGAAACAGATCACTAACAAATAGTATTCCCTAGCTTTCCCGGATAAAATATAAGTTACTCTAGATCTACAACTACATACACCTATGCATGATTTCAGCTCTTTCCGTTTAATAGTTTTAACGACAATCATTTCTTATTTCACATGTTCACATTTCGCAAAATTATCGACTTTTTATTATAAGCTTCAGTGAGATAAGAAAGGGCTTCTCGCAGATATCAATTATGGAGTTTCACTTCTTGTAGTGTCAGCTTTAGATAGTTCATCTTGCGAACTTGGTGCGCTTTTGTTAACTATGTCAGAGAAAGTGCTGTACCATGGCTGAACCAGACGGATTAGGGTAAACGAAATTACCAGACGCAAATGTAGATCCCAGATGAAGATAAATGTACATCAACATGTTTGGCTTGAAAGATGGATGAGAAATGAAAGATCTAAGTAATACTCATTGTACTACATTGAATCAAATTATTTCTGTTGTTCACTCATTTGGCTTAAAAGATGGATGAGAGAGTAAGATCTAAGTCTGAATGTAATTACATTATTTCTTTGATTCATTATCATTATCATTATTCTCCTGCCCTTATCTCCTACCTTTATATATTATATATATTTTTATCTTCTACCTTATACTCTTTACTATACTTCTTCGCCGACAGACCCGAGCGGTTGGAGTTGTAACGGGAACTACGGGTCCCATTACTTGACCAGGGTACCACGGGTGTCAGGGTAGCCCGCCATTGGCTTCGGTCTTGACTTGGCTTGGGCTCGTGGTGGTATGTGGTGAGTTATAGAGGAGCGGCATGTACGCCTGCTCGGTACAGTGGATGCCAGGCGTCGCTCTTCGCGCGCAACTAACTGTTAGTTTCATGAACCCAGGGCGCAAGGGTCAAACATAGCTAACAGCGGGGGCTGTGAGTGATCCTTATAAGTAACTCGTTACTTGTAACTTGTTACGAACTCCGGCACTTGCCTGGATAGCAAGTAGTTCATGCTGCTATACATATGAACCGGCCTACCCAGCTGAGCAGTTTGGGGAGGTGCGCGTATGTGTAACGAGAAGTGAGCGTGCATTAAAGCTCCGGTATTCATGGAAAAATAGTAGTCGGCTTCACTGACGGCCTTAGCTGGGTTACAAGTTAGCTATCCTTCAGTGGTTAGCGGGTAGTGAGCGACATAACAGCTCCGGTACCATTCATGGACAAATGGTGGTGCGTCCTTAGCGCACGAGTAACTCACTTGAGTACCGTGGTGCACTTTGCATCTCGGCAGCAAGACCTACTCTATACTGCTCCTGGTATTTGCCAGTTTAATCGTCTGCTTCATAACCTACCGGTTGGTAAGGGGACGTTAAACATTACGTAGATTTGATTGGGTCTGCCCTTATCTACCCTTTTGAAGCGTCAGCACAACATGTTTCTTACATCTTTAAAGTTCTCATTGTTTTTTTGTTTAACCAAAATAAATACCTTGTAAATATTTGTATTTAACTAGTCGGTACACCGAGGCTTCGTCCGCGTGGAGGTAATTCTCTGCCTAAAGTCTGGTCCTATGTCCAGCAGTGGACTGCTATAGACTGATAATGATGATGATGAAGTCTTCAGGTTCTGAATTACAGGAAACCTTTCTTATTGCAGCCCTAGACTATGCAAGGGACCCACCTCGTCTCTACCACTTATATTTTAAGCTGTCGGTTATATTAATTACACTTTTATGTATTATGATCACTAAAACGACACTCTTAGCTCACTCTTATCATAAACCATATACCATAACCATATATAATAATACTAACATAATTAAGTTTTCCTGCAGCCATAAGGACATATTACACTTTTTGTTTTCTTAAAGCTGAAATAAAACATTTTAAATAAATGCTTTTATGGTTGCGTACCCAAAGAGTAAAAACAAGACCCTATCACTGAGTCTCCACTCTCCGTCTGTCTGTCTGTCTGTCACCAGGCTGTATCTCATGAACCGTGATAGCTAGACAGTTGAAATTTTCACAGATGATGTATTTCGGTTGCCTGTTTTTTAAATTTGTTATTATAGAAAAACAAATTTTAAAAACAGAAAATTTAACTAATATTTAATGAATATTTAAGAGCACGTTCCAAAAAAATGATGATCTACGATGCAATGCTTTTTGATAGATAATGGTTACCATTTAACATTATGTGGGCCATGTGCTTGTTCCATCTTCAAATACCATATAAAAAAAAGTGGGGCACCTATACAACTATACGAAACCCTTCGTGCGCGAGTCCAACTCCGGTTTTTTTTTCTTATCGCATTCCTCGGCCCAGGGTGCTCTTGACCAGGGCTTAAAGTGCTATTCCTTGTCCACAGACTGCAGGATTTCCGCTGCGTGTGGTGCAGGAAGTGCGTGCACGCAGCTTGCAAGCCTAGCTGGTGCGCGGCGTGCTCGCTCGGACCGACACGCGCCTCCGTCGTGCCGCCGACACGCCTACACTCCGTAGGGCCTGATGATGCTTGGGTACCAGATCGACCCCCTAACGCTTCACCTCTCATCGTCTTCGTGAACTCAAGATCGGGTAAGTAAAGCTCATACAAGATTTGTCTGTTATGTAGCTTGGCGTACGGTATACAGCTCTGGGACTGTACCAAACAGAGTAACGTAGAAATAATTCGAAGATTTCAAAACAAAGTGCTCAAGAATAGTGAAGGTCCCCTGGTACGTAAGAAATGATGACCTCCACCGGGACCTAAACATAGAGTACGTCAACAAAGTGATTAAAAAATATTCAGAAGCTCACGAACATAGACTTCATCACCATGTGAACGTTGAGGCCATCCAGCTCCTCGACAACACGGAAATAGTGAGAAGACTTAAAAGAACTAAGCCTTTTGAGCTAGTGTAGTGTAATTATTAGTAAAAATTGTGCAATAGTGCTTTATAAAGAACACAAGAACAACGTTGACGTTGATTTACTTAAGTAAATAGAGACAGTAAGAAAGTGTTGATGGACACATTCTTAGAAATACCTTATAATATAAAACTAGGTCAATGTTAAGTTACTTATTAGTCTATCATAAGGCTAGATTGTAATATTTTTAATGTACATTTCATATAATAATGTGCACTAGGTAAAAAAATTGTGGCCTGGCGGAAGACTTGCACTCGAAAATGTCCTAAAGTTATTAAAGGTACCAAAAGACGTTTAGATCTTATTTAATGACTTAGTGACCAGCTGGTGTCGGAATTTTTTGGCGGCCCGAACGCCTTTGAAATGGCTTATTGACTGAAAAAGCCGGAAACATCTTAACGCTTTGAGTGCTGAAAACACAAATGTGATTCTGCACGTCGTCATCCTCCGCGCCTTGTGCGAGGGCAGCAGCCAACGTGCTAGTGTATAATGTACTTTCAAAGCACGGAAGCGCTCAGAACTAAATGCCACTAAAGGGTTACAAAGTAGTGACCGGGTGAAGTGTTGCTTTACACTTCACCCGGTCTTTGCAGATGATCGGCTAAAAACACTGAAGTAAAGCTATGCAGCGAGCGCTTCGATGCATACGTTTAGATGCAGGACTGCCTTCTTAACGCAATTTTTGTTATTTTCATCATCATAATCAACAATATGTAGAAGTCCAATGCTGGACATAGAAATCCAAGAAAATGGCAGGTAGTTGTCTGCAATCTTGATGATCTTGGAATATCATAAATCTAAAAACCCTCAATTTATAGTTACGATTAGTTTTAAAAATAACGTTCTGACTAAAATAATTAGTTAAATGGTAGATACCTATTGTACAACATTGAGTAATATCAAAGTAATAAGTAATAAAGGCACAAATTTCCAATTACAAAGCAAAACCTCGACAATACTAGCTCGTTACCGCATCTACTCTGCACCGCCCGTGGCCCGCAAATGGTACCGCCTCTAGTACCGTACAAATTGTGGACCGCTGACGGCACAGCGCAGTAAACACGAAACAGTACCAACACACTATTCAAATCTTTGATAGAAAATAATGTGATATATGAGATAAATAATGCTCGCCACATCACACAGCATCATCTGGCCCATAACCTCGACCATAATAATTGGATTTATATTTTTGACGGATGATGTTTAACTTATCCTATGGCCCATTTAAATATACCTTAAAGACTCACATACATATTAATATAACACGAATCGTTATTATTTGCCACGTAGCATAGACCGCGTGGGTCGCGTGGTGTCCGTTATTCGTCCACGGAATCGTCGGAACACGACACCCTTCGGCCAGAGCTCCTCCTTCATGTAGGTCGACAGATGTTCGGTCGGAACACGCACTACAAAGAGTTGAAGCTGATTCTGTGGTGGGACTCTAATCCACAATAAAAATACCAGCTCCGTACAAAATAGACACAAAAAAACGAAGTAGCTGCGCGCAGTAAACACAAAACAGTTAAAAAACTACCTATTGAAATCTTTGATAGAAAATAATGATTACCCTGCCCTTATCCGACTATAGCGGGGGTCGGCACAACATGTTATCTTTCTCTTTCTCCATGTCGGTTGTCAACTGATCACTTCTTTCACTCTATATACTCTTTCACACAATTCATCCATCTCTTCTTCGGCCTCCCTCTACTCGTACATCCAGTCACATTCATACTCATCACTATTTTAGTTACATGGTTTTGCACCACATCACATGCCCATACCATGCTAGTGTGACGGATAATAGGCAAGAGGTATTTTGTTTTTTCCTGCAGAATAGACGTTATACAGCAGTGATCTGATTTAAGTGATTCAATTAAGACACATTTGTTCCTGTCCAGGTGATGAGGTACAAATTATATTCATAAAATTAGTAGTATTTGAAAAAGGTTTATTAATACTTAAACGTGGTGCCTATCTAATACAATGCAATTGAGGAAAATTACGTTTTTTTTATGTATTTTTACATACACCACGTTTAAGTATTAATAAACTTTTTTCATTATTTTTTATTCCAAAAGGTTATAAAGATCCTCAACTAGGTAAGTTTATCTATGTTTATATGTGTGTGATTATTATTTATCGTAATAATACTATTGTAGCATACAGCTAAAAACACCACCTTGAATTTTAACGAGATCCACAAATCATTCCAAAAACATCGCAGCTTATCTACTGCTAAATATTATGTTTACACTTTCAATCGGAATCAAAACATGCAATTTCGTAGCATGTGCAAGCGAAAATAGATTCTAATCCCAGCGTGCTTAGTTCTGAATTCACAGGAAATAGAAGCAGAAATGTATTTTGAAGAGGTGAAAATATCGTGTATATTTTTATTGAGACTTTATAAACTCAACTCGGTTGAGAAAACTAGACGTTTGATACTTTTGCTTAGCAATACAAAAATGTTGTGATAGATAATAATAACTCATTTAAAAAAAACACAATAATTAAGTTTTGATATATGAAAAAGTGTAGGACGTCCTTCGGCCAGGTGGAGTACGAATTTGCGAAAGGCTGCTGGTAGAAGCTAGATGCGTCGAGCTGAGGACAGGTCGTAATGGCGCTCATTAGGGGAGGCCTATGTCCAGCAGTGGACTGCTATAGGCCGATGATGATGATGATGATGATACACTGGTCATGTATGCGAGCTTTCTAGTATAATAGATTAATATTGATATAATTCACAGGCTTCTTTATATAATTCAACTCATTTGCAGTTGAAATTTTAAGACTTCCAAGTATAAAATACGATTTCTAGTGAAGACTGTGGGTCTCGCTTAAAATTCAATAATGCACCACTTTGAGAGTCCTGACTTTGAAATGAGGTGTGCAACCTCATGCATGAAGTCTCAAGTGAGATCTTCTACGGAATTAACTTTAGACTTGGACAGACCTTTGAAAGATTTACATTATGAGGAATCTCCTCAAATATGATGATTTGTTGATATTTAACGTAAATATAACGAGAGATTTAACATTATTTGTTGAACAGCTAAACGGATTTGGATATAGATAGATAAATCATTTGTTTATTTATTTGTTATATTAATGTATTATTTTTTTATATTACTACGGGCAAGCTTTCTTGTTTGGGCAAGGATGAGGTGGACGATAGAGCGAGCTTTCTCAGGAGATGCCTATTAACTCTCTTTTTGGAGCCTTTAGTGTCGTAAGTCGAAGTAAAAACAGACGCTGGCAGCTGTTTAAAATTTATTAAGCACAAAGAAAAATCCCTAGATTAACAAAAATAGGCTACTTTTGTCTAGATAATACACGAGAAAAGCCGCGGGTAGAAGTTATTGCGCCAATATTTTCTTACCTTAAACTTTTAATCCGAGCCTGACCTTGTTGTCTTACAGATTTTAATTACAGAGTCGTTTGATCCTCCGATTTCCACCTTGAGTTACAGCCTTACAGCTATCAACTTGTATAGAATCACATTCTTCATCTTTTTCTTTTAGAGATTCATCTTAGTAGTATTTTTGTGAAGGGCTTATCCGAGCAAGTGCTCAACATGCTTAGTACTGCCAGGAAGCAACATTGCTGTTTTTCCGTTTGTGCCGTTGAACTTACAGACTGAGTGAGTAGCCAACTCTGGTACCAGAGTTTTAGGCCGCCCGAAGACCTCCGACATGGTTCTAGTTGATAGACGCAGATAAGATAGGAACGGCCATGCTAAGCCTAGAAATAGGCCTCGTTCAATTTGGCATCGTCATGTCAATAAATCAGTATCAAAATCAATTATTATATAAATTTATATACCTATAGAAGTCCACTGCTAAACATAGGTTTCCCCCAAGGAATTCCACGAAGAACGGTCTTGAGCCTTCTACATCCAACGATAACCGTTGGGGGAATAAAGGTTCTCGAATGGTGACCGCGATCTGGAAGACAAATTGTAGGGAGACCCCCCACCAGATGGACTGACGACATCGTCAAGATTGCAGGTAATCGGTGGATGGAGAGGGCTCAAATTTATGTACAATGTAGAAAATTTCAATAAAAGTTTCTTACGTTTTACACTTTTTTGTACACTTGTTTGTATTATACCTGGGTTGGTTTGTGTTAGTACTGACATTCGCATACTGGTACTGTCACATAACTAATATGAAGAAATATATAACTGTACCATATCTAACTAGGTATTCATGTTTAAGTATTCATTAATATTGTTGCGATAACAAAGCATCTTAAAGAAATAGAGAAAAAGAAATAAAATTTCACTTCGGGGACCAACGGTGAAACATTCTGTGAAATTATTTTTGCTATTTACTACAACGGCCCCTAATTTTAGGGCGTGAATAATTAAAACCTCTCTGGGATTACCATGGGTTCATGACATATTAGACGAACAGAAGATTACGGCGGGATTACTTCGAGATACACTCCCGTCTTCGAGAAACAGTCTTTATTGTTGTCCTCATCAAAGGTTTTTGGAGTAAAATTAATTTGAATCTTGTTTTGAATTTGATTACGCGGAGATTTTATAAGAATGAGCGTGAATGATTCAGAGCAAGATGTCAGATATTCAAAGCAAAAAAGTTGATTACAATCACAGTTTATATGTCGGATTTAGTGTTTCTTTACAAAGTACTACGTAGTAGCATTGACTGTCCCACGTTACTACAAATGTTCAACTTTAAGATCCCAAATAGATAAACCCCTACCACCTCTATGCCCTCCGCTTCGAAAAACAGTATTAGGCTCTTATTCTCCGGTCTCAAGGCTGTGCAAGCTTTATAATAACAATTTTAATAGTCTTGACGTATTTGGCACAACATTCGTTAAATTTAAAAACCAGGCTCACCTAATTGTTGGATTCAATATAGTATAAGTTTAAATTTTATAAGTAGCTAGGAACCAGTTTAGGTTATTTAAATTTGCAGCATTTGTTATTAAGCATGATGTGTTTACTATCATAAATTGTACACTTAGTACTTATTATATTGTATTATATGTGTTTTCTTTTCAGTGTAACAATTGTTGTAAGCCAATAAATAAATATAAAATATAATATACTACTGTAATTGAAGCAGTTTGCAATTGCGTTCATTGGGGAAGGCCTATGTCCAGCAGTGGACTGCTATGGGCTGATAATGATGATGATGCTTTAATTGTACAAAATCATAAAAGGCTTATTAACCAAGCGGTATTCAGTCTTTCTTAGTGAGCCTGTCTAACAATTAGCGTAGTATAATAAGAGTAAGCCACTAAGTCTGTCTTAGGCTTGACTAATTAGTCAGTAAGACAGTCTTATTAAGGCAGACTGAATACATGGTCTAATAAGTCTTGTGAGCCGTGGTGCCCTCGTGGGATTTACCCCGACTTAAGATCTGGAGGTCGGGTTTGAATCCCGGCCGTGCACCAATGGATTTTCGTTTGGAAAAATTTATGTGCGCATTACCACGACCTCGAAACGGTGAAGGAAAACGGCATGCCCTCGAACTAAAAAGTTTGAAAGGTATGTGCTAGGTTAGTGTTCCAATAAAAGCGGCGATGGGCTTGCAACCTGTCACGTGGAATGCTAGCTGCTTGCAAAAAGTCGATAAGTATCGAACGTAATGTTTGGACTTGCCTCTAACTACACCCTTTATGGTATCCTCAACTGAGCAATATCTGAAGATATCCATAAATGGGAAAAAGTCGTGAAGATGTTTGTTTTGTTTATTCTAATAAGTCGTTAAATAAAAAATGCTTTATGGTGTTTTCTTACAAAACGATTAGGTACAGGTCTTGATACCCCTAGTAGTTGAATAAACCTATTTTAGAGGTTAGTTAACATCTACGATATTTAGTTATGATGGTAAAAGTAGTAATGATGATGATTATATTTATGCGAACGTCCCTCCAGGTGACAACCAAGGCGTGAAGTTCCTCCGTCGCTTCAGGCAGCTTCTAAACCCGGCGCAGGTGTTTGAGCTAAGCGGTGCTGGTCCAAGACTGGGTCTGCGCTTGTTCAGGCACTTCGCACCGCTGCGAGTGCTTGTGTGTTCTGGTGACGGGTCGGTGGGATGGGTGCTCCAAGAGGTGGATAAACTCGAGATGCATGTGAGTAATAAGAGCTAAGGTATCAACAAACAATCTTCGATCAACTATACAAAGGATTTTGCACTATTCACCCGAAAGCGGCTTGTCTAAAACTCCGCCAAAACGCATCGGAGCAGTTTGCATTTAGTCGGCTTACTTAGATTTTCTGTCTTAGCTTCTTTAATAAAGAGGCTATATTTTTGTGAATAGATAATTGTGCAAGCAGTTATTACTACGTAGCTATATTTTTCTAGAATCACTTGCTTTTAACAAATGATAGCTAGCAATGTATGACACTTTTTTCACAGTGCATAGTACGCCGCGCGCGATATCCTTTGTATAGTTGATCGAAGCACACAATGAACAAGTATCATTATCATCATCATCCGCAACTCGACGCCCGCTGCAGAATATATGCTTCCCTTTGTGTGTGCCAATCTCGGTCGGCCAATCATGGTCCGTTGCTCGTATCATCCAGTTTCGGCCTACGATGCATGCAATATCGTCCACCCGTCTTGCTGCTAGACAACTGACGTTTCTGTACTCGGTTCTTCGATGCCAGTCAATCAACTCACCTTGCAGTAACTGCAGTTAAGTTTCGAACAAGTGTCTCCACAGGGCCAAATATCTGCATATTCATTGGGTATAGTTTATTTATCACAAAATGACACGTAATTATACGACACCTTGCATTCTCCAAATTTATATGTACAGAAAGCGTCTAGAGTCTGGTAACCCCCCTAGTTAATGTTAGTAGGTTCAAACCGTTGCGGCGTCATTCGTGGATCTCAACTTTTTGCACAAATGTGTTGTATAAAACTTCTCCTTGCTTACGAATATTTAATTTCAATCATATAACTATACAACACAATGGAGTGGCGGTTACAACGCTCGACATTAATCTGAACGTTATAAGAGTACTGGGTTCAAATCCCTCATAATCTAAATGTATTTTTGTATTTTTTTTATTTTTGTTACTAACACAGTGGATTACGTTACGCTGTAAGTGTAGTAGGTAAGTAACCTAATTATTTAAATGAAGCTTAAAAAATAAAACAATGTTCAAAGTTATAACAAATTTATTAAAACACCACATTTAACATAACAGAATATAGATTGTTACTTATTTTTTAGAACTTTCTATAATGTTTTAAATGATAGAATAATACTTAATTTACCCATATAAGATTAACGAGCGAACAAACATGTTAACATTGGAACAGGTTATACTTGCCGTATAAAAATCCAATAAACAATTTAGATCACTCGCAAATACTTAGTCTAGTATTTTATTTATAATTGAAAACATTATATAGTATTTAAATATTTTTTAACACCGAATGGGATGGATGTCCAAAACTTTAAATTATTTGTTGAAGCCTTCTTTTCACTTGGGTAATCAAAGTCCAACCAAAACCACTACGACGCATCAGTTCCTAGGTTCTCATGACCTCCTGTTGCAGGTGGACATCACTTCACTCGTGTCCCAATTAGGACAATTTGACCCCACATATGCTCACACATTCTCCACATATTTAAACCTGGACTAGATGACCATGATATGGTGATAATGCCCGCCTGAGAAGCGAGCCAATTGGTCAGAATTCGCGAACGATGAACCGCGCAGTTATCATAAACTAAATACACCGTTCCTTCTGGATAAGCAACTTGCACTGTTGACTGCATTATTTCTTGCAAAACTGACCAATTATGCGTTCGCTCACTTCAACAATTTTTCTCCTGGGCCCATTGATGATATAACCTGAAAATAAAAACATAATATTATAAGCTTATGACGTGTTTATATAATATTAAATGGAATATGTATACTAAGCACATTGTTTATGGTAATCCTATTAATACTTCTCATACCACTTACCTAATGTTATTCTGCCATTTCCAATTCCATACATTTGATGGGATGTAGCGTTCCGAAATTTTATTTTGCAAAACGCACTCTTTAGCTCAATTTTTCGGGCTGGCTTTTTTATAAGCACCATTTTTCATAAATAAATTCAATGACGCACGACACACACCCAAGACGAAACAAGTAACCTTTTGTTCTGAACTATCATTTAATACACAACTACCCTCAATAGTCCAGTGCCGCACAAAATAGTTGCGCACTACCGTGTTAAACAAATGAAGAAGTTACTAGCTGACGCATCCATGAATACCTAGAC
The DNA here is from genome assembly GCA_951804965.1 of Horisme vitalbata. Lineage (NCBI taxonomy): Eukaryota > Metazoa > Arthropoda > Insecta > Lepidoptera > Geometridae > Horisme > Horisme vitalbata. Next base: position 3,552,828 of record OX638096.1, read on the forward strand.
AAAATAATAAACGTATACTGTAACTTATAATTTCGTCGTTAACGCCAACCGCTACGATAGCTCAGTTGGTTAGAGCGTCTGATTCATAAACTGGTATGAATGAAATGCTGGTTCGATCCCCTAGCCAAGTATAGATATTTCTGTAATAAAGATTTTGGCCATTTGAATATGGTAGCCTCCACGGCAGCAGTTTAAATTTATACTTGAAAGGGGTATACCAGATCGTGACGCTGTGTGTACGTAATATTCACTATGTAGTCCACTCTTTAATGCACTGGCAACGATCACACCTTTTGAGCCTTTTTTCTAAAAAAAAGTAAAAAAGTCGAAACACCGTTAGTACCACTCCCAGCCGTAGGTGGCGCTCTTCCGCGCAACCGACCCTACTTCATTCGCTTCATGCAGATACCACAGGTTCTTTGGCTTCCCCGTACGCCTAGGGCGCCAACACGCATTTGACTTATTTATCATGCAAGCATTGGTCCCGCAGCGGGAATCAAATTTGAAAACTTTGAAGTACAAAAGAGAACTTAAAATGAAGTTTTTTGTTTACTATTAAGGCTGAAACACACGTAGTCGTCACAAAAATGTTTGTTTGTATAGTTCGCAGATAATTTATGGTGCACTCATAGTTCTTGATACTTACAGGAGAGAATTCTAGTGTTGGGGTCATGTCTATGTTGTGTAACTGTTGGATTTTACGTTATGATATTACACTCTAGTTCAATGCAGACGTTCCTCTTTACCAACTGGAGTTACTTCCCCCAGCGTCAAGTTCAAACAGCGGTCCTTCCTCTGGGGACCGGCAATGACCTAGCGCGTGTGCTTGGGTGGGGAGCTTCCTGTGACGACGCGGCCAACCTTCAGCAGCTAATCGAGAGATATGAACGGGCTTCCACTAAGATGCTTGACAGGTATGAACACGCAGCCACAATATAGCCAAAATAGCTCATCTTTATGGTCTTTTTAGTCTTTATCTTTAACTTTAGCGAAAAAAAATGCCACTCACGAAGCGGTATTTCTTATCTACAACAATCTTGATTCGCCCTAAGACAAATGAAAACTTAATTGTATTTTTCTGTTCTCTAAAGATTTAGGTATGCTTATTTCTCGAACAGGTGGTCAATAATGACGTTTGAGAGGTCAATGTCCGCCCCACCACCACCCCCTGCACCGCCTGATCTCCAAGAAGAAGGCTCGTTGTTGAAGAACTTGCAGGAAATCATGCAGGTGAGCCGGACCCTAGATGATTAAGTTGGAATTCTATTTATTTCCATAAGCGGAAAATCAAATTTTTCCAAGATCCTATTATTTTCGGAGAAATTAGAGAGTTTAAAAATAATCTAGTTCTGATCATATTTTTTTGTTAATCTGCTGTCAGCTTATAAAAATGTCTACACAGTATGTGGAAACGTTAGATCTGATGATATGCCCGTAACTTCGACCGCGAGAGTTTTTAAATTCAGCACCCTCTAACGCCCGCAATAAATGTTGGTCGGGCTAAGGCCAACGCGAGCGTGGGAAAATTGATACAAGACAAGAGCTACCGTCTAGGAGTTCGGCATGTCTACGCAAACTATGGTCAATGTAGACGAGTTTTGTGGAGCTGGCCCAAAAAGGGCAACTTTCTTGTGTTGTGGGTATCAGTTTTTGTTGTGCATTCTAACAATTCGGACGAAGAAGTAATTGCAGCTGCTGCTATTTATTTAATGAGCACGTATAGGGTGGACAAACATGTGAACACTATGGGCCGAGCGCAGCGAGCCTTTAATTTAAGCAGAAAACCCGACATGGCTCCGAAGTGAGACGAGTGGTCGCGAGCGACTGCGAGTTGTGACAAATTATGCCAAATGTACTGTATACACGTTGACGCTTGCCTTTACTCGGCCAGTTAAGCGAGCGACATCGAGCGATGGCAAGGCAAAGCAAAAACGCTGTCTATACGTTGGTATTGACCCTCGCTTGACTACGCTCGACCAACATGTATTGCGGGCTTTAAGAACCCCACACAATTAGTCCGCTCAGGAAAAACATGGATAACATTATAAAATAATATGGATGACGATAGGGTAAAAAAGAATTCAAATTAGTCAGTCAGATAGATCAACAAAAAATATGGGACACGTATTTTTTTTTATTTATCATATAAATAATAATCGACTGAGATATAGCGCGTCAAAGTTCGGGAGTGGGGGCTCGTGACGTCACGGCTAAAGGTAAAAAGTGTACTAAGCCGTGACTTCACGCGGAATTTCAACGCACTATATCTTTGTAATTTTTTGTTTAATTGACAAAAGAAAAAATACGTATCCAATATTTTTTGATAATGTAAATGATGGACTAATTAGAATTTCTCAGTCGTCATCGCTATTTATACGTTTGTTTATCAGTCTCTGGTACCCATAATACAGGCTCTGCCTGGTTTGAGATCAGTTAACAGTGTATCACATAATACATAATCCGTATAAGTTATTAATTTATTCGTGATTTTTTCAATTAAAATCCCTATTGCCACGCCGATGGCTAGATACCTGAAAAAAAGTATTTAGTCTGTCATTTACGTTAAAAAAAAAACATTTTAATAAGTCCATCAGTTGGATTAACAAAAAATATTGAACACGTAATTTTTTTATTTATCAAATCAATAGAAATTAACGAAGATAAAGAGCGTCAAAGTTTGGTAGCGGGGGCTCGTGACGTCATATGTATGGAAAAATAAGTAAAATTTTTGACCGTGACGTCACGCGGAGCTTCAACAAACTGTATCGTTGTTATTTTAGTTTAAATAAGTTTAGAAAAAATTCATACGTGTATGTATTTTTTCTAAACTTATTTAGTAACATTTTTCCCTACAAATGACGTCACGAAGTCCCGCTCCCGAACTTTGACGCTCTTTGTCTTCGTTAATTTCTATTGATTTGATAAATAAAAAAATTACGTGTTCAATATTTTTTGTTAATTAAAATGATGGACTTATTAAAATGATTATTTTGTTACCGAGGCGTCGTCTCTATTGTTTGTGATAGGCCGGTGAGATAAGTCAGACGACGAGTTCGTCCCTGCGCGCGGGCTGCCTGCGGCTGGCGCTGGCGGGCGAGCGCGCGGGCGGCGGGGCGGCGCGGGCCGCGCACCGCCTGCGCCGTGCGCTCTCCCTGCTGCTGCATGCTAGGACGCACCTCGCGCACGACCACGCCGCCTGCAAGTGAGTGAGCTCGCCTCCACTGTACTCGCCTGAGTACACTCGTCTCTACTGTACTCACGTGAGTACACAAGTCTTTACTGTACTACTGTACTCACGTGAGTACACTTACTTCTATTAAGCTCACGGGAGTACACGGGTCTCTACTGTATTCACGTGAGTACACTCGCTTCTATTAAGCTCACGTGAGTACACGGGTCTCTACTATACGTGAGTACACCCGTCTCTACTGTACTCAAATTAGTGCACAGGTCTCTACTGTACTCGCGTGAGTACTGTACTACTGTACTCGCGTGAGTACTGTACTACTGTACTCACGTGAGTACACTCGCTTCTATTGAGCTCACGTGAGTACACGGGTCTCTACTGTACTCGCCTGAGTACACTCGTCTCTACTGTACTCATGTGAGTTTAGAGATCTCTACTGTACTCATCTGAGTGCACCTGCTTTTACTGTACTCATCTGAGTTCATACGCATCTACTGTACTCATGCGAGTACACAGGTATCTACTGTACACTTAACGTCGTCATTCTTTTTAATTTACACCAATTCGTAACGCCACCAAACAAAGAAGAATTAGCACGAAACTCGGCTTGGCTTATATTTTTTTAACGTCTGTTTTACAATTATTGTTATTTGTAATTCTTTACTATGACATTGTTTTTGAAGGAGTTGAAGACAGTTTTGTTCCTAATTGCCATAAGCTCATTATTGTCATTGTCTGAAATTGTATAATAAGCTAAATTTATAACATTTGTCTCTAATGTACTTACGTCAGAACAATCGTTTCTACTGTACTCACGTGAGTACACTCGTATCTACTGACCTCACGAGAGCCACGCCAGTCCTAGTAACATCATAATCTACCAACATTTATATCATCGGCATCTTAAATAAATAATGTATGTAATCTGTACCTTTACGACAAATTCATACTTTATCCAATGAAAATGTTAGGGTGAGTTTTTAAATTGATTATAAATCATGTTATCACTATAGAAACTGGGAGGCGCTGGAGACGACGAGTGATAGTGAGACAGAAACGCAACCCGCTGCCGAGAAGGGCAGCATCGAAAAGACTGAAAAGGTACGGGTTCATTCATTAAGGTAACAGTTTTTAGCACCACCGACGCTACTGCCCGTCGAAACGTGTGAATCTGTATTAGTATTAGGCTGCGCTATGCCGCAATCAGCAGCCAGAGCTCCGCTCTTTACTTAGCGGGTGCACCACGGGCCGGTGAGGTTGGCTTGGGTTCCGAAGATAGATGTCCGAACACCATGCGTATTCAATATAATGCAATGATTAAAGAAGAGAGAAGGAAGATTTCTTTGTAGAAGAATAATTTTCGCGTTTATCTAGAAGAATCATTTACTTGAATAAATAATTTAGCTTTTTACATTTACACCAAAGAATTTTAATTATTATCTGCTGCTGTTACTGAATACTTATAGCAAAAAAATATATCTAAACTATGTCAGATAATTATCCCAAAAAACATTTCATTTTGGTATGGTAATTGACCTTTGCGTCGTATGTTATTGACCGTACGAATGCACTAATTGCCATTTCATAAACTACCCGAACTTTCATTCATAAACTACGCGGCAAACTCGCGTCTAGGCTGAATGCGGGTATTCGTATAATCTCGCACGGTCACACGCGCTTCTCAATTCTCGGAAACAAATCTAGGTCATTAAATTACCCCGTCTTTGTTACCAAGTTTTTTTGGTGATTAAAATAGATAGATAGATAGATAGATAACACTTTATTGATCACCACAATCATACAAGTAAAAGTAACTTAATCTAAGCATTATGAACTAGAAGGTAACACAATTGGCGGCCTTATCGCTTAAAGCGATCTCTTCCAGGCAACCATAGTATGGATAGGAAGAGCAAAGCTTTAGAGGATGGCGGTGCACTAGTACAAGATTATGCATATTACAATTACAATGTTAAGACGGAACTTAGTAACTATACATAACATTCTAATAAAAAATAATAATATAAATTATAACCCTAATACATACAATAATAAAAAATAAAAAAATATACTAATACATAGTTTATAAAAGAGAGGTGACGGAAATTCAAACGCTAACTAACTATAAGAAAGTGATAAATAGTGTTGGTAAACTTTCAATTTAAAAGTGTGATGCGATGTTGCTTTCCTGATATTGAGTGGCAAAGCATTCCACAACCGAACAGCTTGGGCTGTAAACGAGCTACAATAAAAAGATGTAATAGTACCGTGTATAAAGAATATCTATTATATGAAAAAATCTCTAACAAAATTGAAACCTCACGTGGTAACGTGCCCAGAATACTGGCTGCATTGCCACGTTGGATGATAAAAATGATTTAAGTAATTCCTTTTACGATGACATTATAGATGTAATGTAGTTGTTGTTTTAAATGTACTAGTGTGCTATTTGTGATTTTGTTGTAAATAAAATAATGTCTATGGCTATATCTATCCCACTAGCTTACCCGTAACTTCGTCTCAAACGATTTGTTTTTGTTACCATTTTAGGCTACTAATCTCGATGATTCTCTAGTCTGTCGACCGTATATAATGCTATTTCTGGTCTTGAAATACGTAAATGCAAAGTTTCCGGTCAATCCGAAAGAGGAACAAGCATACAACTTCACGTTACACAAACTTTCATCTAAATATTTATAGGAAATATTTTTACAAATACAAAATACAAATCAGTTTATCGCCAAAAAAAAACAGAAACAAGACTATATAATATAACATAAGAACTTATAATTAATTGGCATTGGGATAGGCTCAGCACTTATCTGCGCAAACAGAGTCTAGGTACTCAAGGCTGGTTTTCGGCATACCCCGTTTCTCGAGCTGACTTGTTAGTTGAGCCGTTCTACGTCGAGAGTTCTACGTATCTGAATTTTTAATTTATTGAGGAAGAGCACGACCTTGATTTCTTCAGCTGCAGTGCTTCTACTTTTAAAACTAAGCTTAACAACACTTTTTACAACCAGTATAACCTATAGAAGATTGGTTTTGATCTTGATATATACTTTTTTGCCTAAATCAACTACATTAACGTAGCTATCATGAATGTGAATGATAAATGTGAAAAGCGTTAAAATAAATATTTTTTTCTTCTCTTGAATTTTAGCAACCTAACAGATAAACAGTATGTTTCTATCAGTGGAGACCTATAAATGGCCTTATCAATTCTTTTTTATTAACTACTTTGTTACATTGTGCCGATGGTAGAAAAAGTATCTCGTAGAAGATAAAAAAACCAATAGTCGTGCGAGGGTAGTTATATGGTGGTGTGGTGTAGGAGCAGCTGAACTGGGCGGCGCGCGGCTGCGCCCTGGCGACGCGCGCCGACAGCGTGCGCCGCGCGCTGCGCTCGCTCGTCCGGACGCTCGCGCACTTCTACCCGCAGGTAACGTACACCCACAAACATCAATATTACTTATTTTCTCAGTCAAAGTCAAAGTCAAAGTCAAAATTCATTTATTCAGTGGGAACTGTATAGTACACTTTGAAACGTCATTTTTTTTATTTACCACCAATTCGTAACGTGACCAAACAGAGAAGAATTGGCAAGAAACTCTGCTTGGCTTATATTTTTTTAACGTCATTGTACTTAATATCTATTACATTGTTTTTGATGGAGTTGGAGGCAATTTCATCCCAAGCTTTTTTGTCATCTAAATAATCAGATATTTTATAATAAGCTTTATTACATAGATTACGTTTCACAACATTTTTGAATATATTTACAGATAGATTAATCACATCATTTGGGATTTTGTTAAAAAATCGTACAGACATCCCTTTAAAAGAAATGAATCAGTGTGGAATGAATGGTTCTTATACTTCAACTAGATTAAAAGTGTAATCTTTTCAAGCGTATTCTTTTAAGTGTTCGTAGTTTCGCATTTATAATATTAGTGTGATAGGATTCGAGATACAGTTAATCTATCCGTAGTTTTGTCGGATAGGGTAAAAATGTGAATTATATTGCGTACCATAGTACAATTTTCCATAGATCAAAATGGTACGGTTCTAAATAAAATGTGTGTAGCAGGCTGCCTCCCAAGAGGGTGAGTCGTGTGAGTCACGTGGCCCGGGTGAGGTGTGCGCGGCGCCCGCCAGCGCCATGGCCGAGCTGTCGCTGCCAGTTCCGCGCGCCTTCGCTGACAGCAGGCGCTCCTCCGCTGCCTCGGCCGTCTCCGCTGCTTCTATGCAACCTGATAAGTGAGTTATATCCACTTCGGCCGTCTACGAAACCGGACCTTGGTAACCATAACTGGTGCTTTTGGTGTGCCTTTAACCGCCTTTACCGACAGCAGGCGCTCCTCCGCCGCCTCCTCGGTCTCTATTGCTTCTGAAAGGACTGGAAAGACTTATTTGCTGTTCATGATCATCTCCTTTTCAGTAACCTCCTAGGTCTCAAATTTTTATTGTATGAACAACATTATAATCTACCAAAATTGATTCATGAATAAAGCTCCTGCTCATTTTTTACAGGTTTCATTTTAATATGTGATTTGATACTGACACAATCTAATTGAATCAGATATCTCTTTACATATGAAAATTTTTGTTCGTTTCTTTCGATCTTAAGACAATATTCTTATATTCGCTTATTACGTTCAATAATTGTGTACTTATTATCGTTTCATTCATTATATTATATTTCTTTGCAGCATTCCAGATGTAGATGAAGACATAGCTAAGCTAATAAGCTCGAACCCACCGGATCACTGCACTCTAGACGTGGACCAGGCTGCTGGCAGCAAGGCCAGCTCTGCATCACCTCAGGATAGGCTTTCGCTGTCCAACCTTTCATCCTGTGATACTAGCTCATGCAGAAATCTTCTAAGGCCAGACACTGACAGGGGTACATACAGCAGTAGCCTTACGATACCAAACCTAGTTATTTCTGATGATAGCGACAGACGCAACTCCATCATACAGGGAGACACTTACGAATCGGACCAACTAACCATTATAGATATCGACAAACCGTATACGGATGACCACTACCAAGACCTCAGCGCTAGAGAAACCCCAGCCAGTGGAGACTGCACGCCTGATAGAAGGCTATCTAGTGTAGACTTGGAGATAGATGGTAGTAGCTCAGAAGGGTCCAACATTAGCGATGATTATAGTTTAATATCGGAGATTATAGATGGGAAGCCTGATGAGGACGAATCTAATATAGGACACATTGATTCCCCAGAAATGTCCGAAATAACATACGCGAACTCGGAAACATTACATGGAGAGTCGATCATGGATGATATTAGTTCTATGCTAGGACAAGAAGTCCTGATGGCAATGATGGGCAAGAATGGTGAAAACGAAACGTACACAGATGATACAACACTGTTCACTTCGGACACGGCATCAGACATCACATTGGACAGTAGAAACCCAAGCTTACAAAAGAACAACGAGACCAAAATAAAATACATATCGAAAATCAAAAAACCGAAAGACGGAGAGGTAGAGAAATTTGGATTTGAGAATAAAGTGTTCTACATCGAAAACGCAACGAAAGTAGAGGAACAGATTAAGTATTGTAGTCTAGCGCAGTTCGAGGAAGGCAGTGATATTGCTAGAAAGTCTTTTAGGAAGCAACTACGAAAGAGTTTGAAGAAACGTATGGCGGATGACTCGAGCCTCAAGAGTCTGTTACCTAAAACAACTGAAGAGAATTTAAAACCAGAACCATCAATACCTTGTGTCAGTATAGATTCTCCAATCAGAGATTCACAGCAATCTACAACTGCACAAACGCCTTCGTTTCCGTGCGTGAGCGTTGTGGTTGAGCCTCCATCTCCCTCGCACAGCGATGAGAAGAAAAGCATAAAGAACTGTGTGAGCAGGATGGCATCAGTTCTGAATGATATCTTCGATCAGGGTACTGATACTTTGAGCGTAAACACCCCAGAGCCTGGTGTAGGCACGACGAGGGAACGAAGACAGTCGGATAACCCTAAACTTTTGGGATCAGATCCAGAGTATGGAAAGTTTCTGAGTTGTTCTCCAGCGGCTACGAGGCGGATATCATGCGGGAGCCTCTTCAAGCCTGGCGAAGACAAGTAAGTTTTCATTTTTCACTTTATTTCATAATGTATTAATGAATAACAAACTGCTATCTACAATAATAAGAATCATGACTGGATAAAAAAAATATAATTCTAAGATAGATCAAGAAAAAATATTGGACACTTATTTTTTTTTATTTATCACATAAATAATAATTGACTGAGATATAAAGCGTCCAAGTTCGGGAGTGGGGGCTCCTGTGATGTCACGCTGAATTTCAACGCACTATATCTTCGTCATTTTTTTATTGACAAAAGAATAAATACGTGTTAAATATTTTTTGATAATTTAAATGATGGACTAATTAGAATTTTTCTTTCGTCATCCCTATAATAGAAATGTGTACAAAATCAAAACAAAAAATATATAAATGTGTATATATATTGGTACCAATACTAAACAAACGTAGTGTAAGACTTTCTGGCTAAGACTTTTTTCTATCCCAAAAAATATCGACTCAGGCGCGTTCCAGCTAGATGGAGTGACGATCTGCAAAAGTCTGCTGGTGGAAACTGGATGCGTCAAGCTGAGGACAGGGTGCAATTCCACTCATTGGGGGAGGCCTAAGTCCAGCAGTGAACTGCTATAGACTGATTATATGAAATTACATAAAAACAAATAAAAATGCGCCACTAGAGGCATATTATTTGATATTAAAGATATACTTATTATTTCTGAGTCACTATTTTTTATTAGCAACAGTTTCCTTAAAAATAAAAATTAAAAAAAATAATGTGGGACGTAATCACACAGCATCATGTAGCCCCAAACTAAGCAGAGCTTGTATTATGGGAACCACATGATTGATATACTACACATATAATTTTTGTTTTGTAAATACATACATATCATACATAGAAAACACCCAGACCCGAGACAAATATCTACAGAACATGCAAACATTTGTCCCGCAGCGGGAATCGAACCCGCAACCTTCTGCGTCTCAGGCGGACATTCGCCCACTGCGCCACAGAGGCCGTCGAAATTAAAATTTAACTTAAATTTCTATGTACCCAAAAAAATACTTGTTTGTATCGGTCTGTTCTTTAAAAACATTTACGTAACAAAATCTGTTTGAATCCAAATTCTTACATGAAACCATCGAAAGTTTGTTTGTTGATTCTTCGCTTTGCAAGAAGAGTAATCAAAAACTCCGCTAGGATCATTTCCATAATCGTATTTTGTTAGTCCCAAGCGGGTTCAAGTATTGTGGCCAACTCACGACGCAACGAAGTCAAGAAATTCATTCATTGAGGTTGTTATTGCTTACATTATATTAAGTAGGGTATTTTTTCCTTTGATTATCGCGTAGCGAATAAATTAGCCGTTTGATCTCTCGCTTTTATGTTTTCCTGGTTTTTCAACATTGCTGCGTAAATAAAATATCATTGTCATTGCCTTATTTATGTTCGGAAGTGTATATTTGTATATGTATTTACAAGGAAGTCACTTTGGGAGGGTTCCCCGTAATCAGCACGCATGACAGACAGATTCATGTCGCAGTATTAGCGTTGAGGGAGAGCCTTTGTATTCCTTATCGCCCCTTACGGGCTATACGGAAGCAAATGGAAACCCAAAAACCTTAACTTACCTAAATGCCTATTTAATGTGGAATACTAGGAAGTACAGCGCGTCACACACTACGCAGATACGGTAAGATATCTGTATCTGAGCGCGTATCTGTCAATATCGCTCTCTATACTAAACTCAAGGAGCAACGCTCGCTACGCAGTTAACTTATATTTTACCATCAATTAGGTATTAGTAGGTAGACATTATAGAAAGATGGTCAGATGATATCTGTGTATATAAATATATCGGTATATAATGACAAAATCCGTTATGACGATCAGTACCTATGCAGATAGGCCAGTGCTAGCTGACAATATGACCGAATTAGGAACAATGCCTTGTTAGATCACAGTTTGATCCCACCACTTTTGCCACAGCAGATTATCCACATCAGTATCATCAATATGGGGAGAAGGTGGACAATCCAACACTGGCAATACATCATCGCGACTAGAGGTCAACGAGAAGGCAAAGAAACTGCCCATCATCAACCCTTTAGTCCAGCTTCCAGCCTGGCCTCATGTGACGCAAGGCTTCATCAGCCAGTGCCTTCTAGCTAATGCAGATGCGCTATGCGCGGCTGTCAGTCCATTGATGGATCCAGATGAGACGTTGCTGGAAGGGTTTTATGAGAGGGCGGTGATGAACAACTATTTTGGGATCGGTATTGATGCGAAGATCACCCTGGACTTTCACAATAAGAGGGAGGAGCATCCTGAGAAGTGTAGATCCAGGGCGAGGAATTACATGTGGTATGGAGTTCTCGGGTCTAAGGAGTGGGTGAACAGGACTTACAGGTGAGTTTTTTCACTATCAAGTTCTTTTTTTTAATTAACCTGCATCGACTCACTGAAATGAAATGAAATGAAGGGCAAAGAAATGCTATTTTTACCTATTTTTTATTTATTTTTTGTATCAAAAGCTTCAAACTCATGCTTACGCTAATATGTAGATTGAAAGAACCAAATAATTTCTATTCCAGATTGAAATCGCTATAACATCGAAATAATTTCAGCGTGGTTTATTTTCTTTTTGCTATTTTTCAATCGTTATTGTTTGTGGTCTTGTCCGAATAATTATTGATACGGTGATGAGCAACATGCGGCCATTTTACATAAAGAAATCACAAACTCTAACGAAACATCCAAATTGGTAATTAAGTGACAGGTTAACTCATCCGACTAATTCGTTAATTGGCTCAGATTCGCAGTAACACATAACTGGACTGATTAACCTATATACCTAGGGGTATGCTATTCGGACGTGTAATTTCTGGTTATTCGGATGATTAGGTAAACTAATAAGCGAGCATTCCGAGATTTCATTAAATGGCGTTAATTCTTCTCCTGGTCTAAGATTTTTTTTCCGTACATTCCAGTATTCTATGAAATGCCGCGATTAATTCTAAATAAATAATAAATAAATTATGCTGGACTTTCACACAGCATCATGCAGCCCCAAACTAAGCAGAGGGGGACGTGTGGGAACCACATGATTGATATATTACATATATATTTTTTTTTGTAAATACATACATATCATAGGAAACACCCAGATCCGAGACAAATATCTGCAGAACATGCAAACATTTGTCCCGCGGCGGGAATCGAACCTCCAACCTTCTGCGTCCCAGGTGGACCTTCGCCCACAGAGATCGTCAATTCTGGTGTAAGAATTTTATTCCATACATTCCAAGATTTCGTGATGTAAATACTTCTGTTTTAAGAATTTTATTCCATACATTCCAAGATTTCGTACCGTAAATACTTCTGGTTTAAGAATTTTATTCCATACATTCCAAGATTTCGTGCCGTAAATACTTCTGGTCCAAGAATTTTATTTCATAAATTCTAGGATTTCATTATATGTCGTAAATACTTTTGTCAAAGAATTTTATTCCAAACATTCCAGGATTTTCTTCCATACTTTCCAGGATTTATTCCATACATTCCAGAATTCCATTAAATACCGTAAAATAAATTAATTGAAATTAAAATACTTCTGGTTGAAGAGTTTTATTCCACACAGGCATCTAGGGCAGCGCGTGCAGTTGGAATGCGACGGTCAGCGGATTCCGCTGCCCGAGCTCCAGGGTATAGTGGTGCTGAACATCTCCTCGTTCATGGGCGGCACCAACTTCTGGGGCGGCACCAGGGGCGACGACTTGTTCCTGGCGCCGTCTTTTGATGATCGGATTCTTGAGGTGAGAATATTACCGAATTAAAACAGCTTTATGTTCCCGGTATGTGTTCGAATTGCATACATAACCTCAACAATGTGGCAAATGGTGTTTCATAGAAATTGTATGGATAACTTTTTTCTTAATTTACCCAAAATTTACAATTTGTTTTGGTAAGTTACTTTGGGAAAAGGGTTTCTGTTGGGAAATAGAGTCGATTGAGACCAACTTGTTTTTTTTTGACAAATGTCATTTTCGGTCAGCCGTACATTTTTTTTCAAAATTCCGGAAATGCTATTGGTTTTTTCTTCAAATTAAACTTATAGTTTCCTCGGAACAAAACCTTCTAACTACAAAAGAAAAGGTGGCTACCCTCAATGAGGTAAAATGTTGCCCCACCCTGTATAAAATGGTAATCTACTATTAAACAATAACGATGGCCAGTCTCTTCCATTTACGTATTTCTGTATAACACCGCTCGCTCGCTCGTGATTCTACTACTTTTGTAATAATTTTAAAGTTCAAAAACCGTAAAATAACGAGTCTGCACAGTTTGAAACTCAACTTAAAGTAACGCTGAAACTTCTCAGTTTAAGAAAGACCCTCCTAATGATTGATCTATCAGACAAATCGTCAAAAACGTACTGACTATAAATCTATCTGCGACAAAGTGGATTTTACCCCAGACCTATCACTCGCGGTCCCTAGAGTTCTGTACTTGAACGGTGTCTACAAGACCCTATTGATAAGAAACAGTAGGTACGATGTTTGTCTGTGTTTTCATCTGAAATTTCATTAATTTGCTATGATAGTATGCTTTACAGTACCTAGAGTTCTTTGTGAAGGGCTCGGTTGGCATGGTTACCACTTAACATTAGAGGGGCCATGAGCTTGTTTCATTGACAGGTACGATAAAAAAATTGCTTCTGAATCTTGTCAAATAATAAAAGAGGAAATAGCATATTTAAGAAGACGCCAATTTATACAAAGATTTCGTTTGTATTAATACATTCTTTGTATATAAAATTCACGTTTCATGACATTCTATTATCGCAAATATTTCGACTCAGGTGGGACTTGAACCTGCGACCTTCCCATAAAATGTTATAAATTCCCATATGTGATGGTTAAGTAACACTTAAAACAAAATTATTAATTAACGTGTTGTTTGATTTTTGCCTTATAAAGGAGAATGCTGAGAACCCGTACCAATTGCGTCAAAACCGAACGTATCTCATAAAATTTATTTTATCTTATAAATGACATTAACATTTTCTTTAGTTTTACACACCGACGGGATTAATAATCAAGTAAAAAAATATTTTGTTGATTTATTTTCCGCCGCACGCCACCATTAGACTGCAACAACCAATGACATAATACGTTACTATGGCAACAAACACTGATGTAAAGTGTTACTATGGCAATAACCGTCATTATTTATTATTTTGCCAGTAGAATCGACTAAAAACTTATTGGAGATTTTATTGACGCACTCACTTTAGTCTTGGTACCGAGCGCCATACATCAGACGGCATTCTCCTTTTACTAAATAAAACTCTACAAACAAATGCAGAACCTTGTACACGAGAGCACGACTCACACTTAACTGCATTATTAGTGATAGCACTAAGAGGCATTACGACGACCGTGGAATTGGACACTTTAGAATTTTACAGTCGGAGAGTGCTCGAGAAAATGACTCGTAATTTTTAGAGCCACTGAAGTGAAGGCTAGGTTTTTCTTTAAGAGGCTTTCCTATGAATTGAATGTGCTCATTCGCTTGAAGGTTTTCATTTCGAGATGTATAAAGGCTTTGTTCAGCCTTCTACAGATTATAGGGGCGTTTAATAGTGGATTATGGCTCTTATAGCCTTATAAATGTTGGAAGTTGTGTGAAATATTGCCTCGTATTCTTATTATTCGAATAAGTAAGCAGCTTATAATAATGGCTTCAGAAATATCAGAATAAAGCAATAAGATCGGCGATAAAAAGGGTTCATGGTCGTTTGTCGTTGAAATTTTTGGAGGTCTAGCAAATGTAACAGTAAAAGTAACTACTATGCTAGCGATATTTATGGTCAAGAATTCAGTCCATTTGAGTAGTCTTTTAGTTTATGGTGGCCATTCAAGAACTTTTATTCGCCAATCTCTAAATTGTCTTCAACTTATGACCAGCCTATAAGCGCCCGCCACACGTTCAGTTCGGAACGCGAGAAACAGCATGCGCCCTCTGAAACTGTAAAAGTGCGGCCGCTGACAGTGTGATCGTTCCATGGGCCAGTCCAGACTGTTAAAAAATATTTACGCAGCCGCATTCGGAAATGCGCGGACCTGTCCTTCAGTTGGGAACGCGTACAAGATGTGCAATTCGAACTCAACGTGTGGCAGGTGCTATTGACTATTCTACATGTTTTATGTCATCATTAATATCAACAACATATAGCTGTATACCTTTTAACCTAGTATTTTTCGTAGGTAGTACTTACGGTACCCACCCTGAGTACCGTGATGCACTTTGCATCTCGGCAGCAAGACCTACTCCTTACTGCTCCTGGTGTTTGCCAGTTTATCGTCTGCTTCATAACCTACTGGTTGGTAAGGGGACGTTAAACAGATTTGATTGGGGCTGTTCCCAGGTGGTAGCAGTGTTTGGATCAGCGCAGATGGCGGCGTCGCGACTCATCAACCTTCAGAAGCACAGGATCGCGCAGTGTCGCGCGGTGCAAATCAACATCCTGGGCGAGGAGTGCGTACCTGTACAGGTATATACTAACTTCGATACTAGAGTTCACTACCAACTGTTTTATTTTTTAGCTAACTTAAAAAGTCAATGGTATATTCCATGCCAAGCGACTTGTGGGCAAAGAGAACCACAGAGTGGACCCCACTTGATGCTAGGACGACGACGTGGAAGGCCTAGAATGAGATGGCGGGACGAGCTTGACTCATATTTACCAATATGACCTGTCACAGCGTTACATCGCGAAGAGTGGAAGAAGGAAAGGGACACCTTTGTCATGCAGTGGGACAGGAATGGCTTATTAATAATAATAATTTAAATCTCACTGATTTAGACGTTAAATTCTATTATCAAAAAGACTTTTACTCTCCGGCCCGCCATGTCAGCTTGCGGTCGGGAGTCTCAGGCAGACATATCCGAGCTAGAGTTGTACTTTCATATTAGAGTTGTGCTTAGTCGATACAATCTATGAAACCAACTATTATTATTACTGTTTGAATACAAGACATCAAAAAATTAATAATGTTTTATACTTTTCGTAACGCATACGATACAAATTTTTCCCCATTATAGATATCTTCAGATTTGCTTAGTACGCAAATCTATTGAGGATACCCTAAGGGGGTAGTAGAGGCAAGTCCAAACATTACGTTCGATACTTGCCCACTTTTTGCAAGCAGCTAGCATTTCACGTGACAGGTTGCAAGCCTATCGCCGCTTTTTATTGGAACACTAACCTAGCACATACCTTTCGAACTTTTTAGTTCGAGGGCATGCTCGTTCGCATTGGTTACCATACGTCTGATTTAAATACCTATTCATGATTGCCGTACATGTCTCAGTAATTTCATCGGCTGATTTTGTTCATCCTTTTTCCCCTCTTCTTTTACCGCACAATACAATTTATATACTTTACTGTAGCTCGATGTAGCTTGTCGTGGGTGATATGTCTAGTGCCATGTTCCGGGATTTAAACCTTGTATTTGCCGGAACGCGGATCCGCGCGAGTCAATAGATTTTCTATTGTTGTCTCGAATCCCGAATACAATGGACCCATGGGTATGATTCATGTTACACCGTGCTAGATAAACCGTGCCACTTTTTAATGAACTAATTAGCTTTCGCCTGTGGCTTTGCTCACGTTAGAGTGGTTTTTCCATCCTTCGGGAACATTTTCCCAAATGGAAAGTACCCATTTCTGTAACCCAGACAACGGTATTCAAATTTTCATGATGATCAGTTGAGAACCTAGTTAAGGCATGAAAGTGTAACAAAAAACAAACTCATCACTTTTGTATTTTTAATATTAGGAATATATAGATTCACTTGCTTTTTATAAATGATAGCTAGCAATATTCCACTTTCGCAGTACATAGTACGGCGCGCGATAGTCTTTGTATAGTTGATCGAAGATTCTAACTAATATTATAAATGCGAAAGTGAGGTTCTTTGTTTGTTTGTTACACTTTCACGTACACTTTCGTGTGCAGGTGGACGGTGAAGCGTGGCTGCAGCCGCCCGGCTGCGTTCGTATCATCCACAAGAACCGCGCCCAGATGCTCTGCCGCTCGCGAGCGCTAGAGACCAGCCTCAGGCATGTATCAAGGTGGTTTGGCATTGGTTTCTAGTGTCATCGCCACCTAGAACTCACCACATCAAATACCTAGGTGAAATTACACGGTTCACTTTTGCCTTTCTTTTTGGAAGCAACCAAATCGATCCTACATAAAAGTCAAATATTCAATGTCATTGAATGTTGTTGTTCAATAATGGCGTTGAAAAAATTGAACACCCTCAATATTTTCACTTTGAGCGTTCACCTGTAACGCGGTTGAACGAGAAATGAATGTGCAAACACAAAAATTGAACGATTCACTTTTAGTCAGTTTATTTCGTAGACACCTTTCGAAGAATATGCTTTGAACAGTTCAGTTTCCAGATATCGTGTGAACAGCATTCCTTTCATATCTGCTCCATTTAACCGAAGTGATCCAATTTGGTTGAACCGTGTAATATCGCCTTAACCACGAACCTAATTTTCAGTTTTTCACGATCATGTGCTGGAATATAATGTATAAATATTAACATAAATGGTGTATAAGAAGGGGTTTAAGGGATTCAACCTCCGTCTTTGGAACCCAAGCCAACCTCAACTGCACGTGATACACCCTGCTGATAACAAACGGGACTCTGGCCGGCTGATTGCGGCATCGCGCAGGCTAACAACGATACAGCTAAATCCTCTAGCCGCCGACGGGGAGCAGCGTCGGCGGTGCGAGAAACTGTGCCTGCGATCGCCAACCTGCATGCCCAGCGTGGGGATAATGGGCTGATCCCCTTCTTTAGGGGAGGCCAATGTCTAGCAGTGGACTATGTATGGCTAGTGTTGTAGTTGCTGTTGTTTAGAAAAGGCATGAAGTAACACCCACATGCTTTAGTGATTCAACTAGTAACAAAATAGATTCAATTATTACTTAGAAGTTATTTTCTGTAGGTACGTTACCAGATTCATTTCAATAGAACTCTATTGCGGCCTTAGGTCGCAGATTAATCTTAAGGTCACTCAATAGATATACTCAGTAGACTTAATTATTAATAGACATTAGTATCACATAACTAACAAATTGACTGTTGTGTTGATCATTAGCAATAGGGAGGACAACTGGTTAAAAAAATATAATTCTAATTAGTCCGTCAGATAGATCAATACAAAATATTGGCCACATATTTTTTTATTTATCATATAAATTAAAATTGACGGAGATAAAGAGCGTCAAAGTTCGGGAGTTGGGGCTCGTGACGTCACGGCTACGTAAAAAGTGTACTAAACCGTGACGTCACGCGAAACTTCAACGCACTATATCTTTGTCATTTTATGTAGAATTGACAAAAACATTGAATTGTTTTTTTTTTTAAATAAAATGACGGACTTATGGGATTTTTTCAGTCGTCATTCCTATAAACATACAGTTTGCAAGTAGTATCTAATATAAGTTTATTAACTACTTATTTAGACACGTGATTTTTACTTCACACCAAGTACCTACTAGTACTAAGTACCTATACCTACCAATTTTTCACGTACCTACCTCTTAGGGCTATATTTCAAGCGGACACAATGGCGGCGCAATGATTGTACATTTCTAGGAAAATTATTAACACTGGATTATTTACCTACCTAGTAAGTATACTTATGAAATAAAGAACTTTTAAAATGGAAAATTTGAATGGCGGCGCAACCAGTCGCCGCTCCCAACAAAACGTATGGTGATGTCCATTTGGTTGCGCAGCCAACCTTATCCTAAATATAAAAACCACGTGTTCAATTTTCATACACTAATCTCCGAAACCACCCAACCGAATTCAATGAAATTTGGTTTGAATAGTTCCAGTTTGAAAGATAGGATAGTTTTGGACATAAAAATAATGTACATATATGTATGTAATCTCTAAACCACTGGATACGTAGATATTTATGTGTGTATATTATGCATGTAAACTTTTATTTGTAACTACTTGACACGCCCGCAACTTCGTTTGCGTAAATACTTGCGGTATGAAATATACTTTACGACGTATTTTGAAAAATCGGTTGACAGAAGGAGTGCATACACCGTGACACGAGATTTTTATATACAAGATTGTGCAAGTATATCGGGTGTATAAAGACATCTACCGAAAACGAAAGGTGGTGGTACAGCACACCAAAACCTAGCCGAAAAAAAAACTGTTGTCTGAAAAAAAATTATGCTCGGAGAAAACAATGTTTCAAGATTTTTATTCATTTGTGCAGCCAGCACTGTACGAGTTACATACGCTCGTGCAATGACCTCGGTCAACTGTACGGACGGACCGCATTGGTTTTTTATTTTATTTGTTTTCTGCGTATTTTAATGAGAAAGTTAGGTAGATATTATGTTAAAAATAATTAAAATGACGTAGATAAGTAAAAAAAAATTGCTATATTTTTTACTAAATATGTTCAGAGTCATGGTTTAATTGCAACCTCCCAGTTTTCGGTAGAAGTCTTTTTACACCCTGTAATTAAGCAAATTAGTTCGTTGATTAAGTCGGTCTGTGGGCCTTATTTTAGCCTAAGTCCTAAAGCCTAAGTTATACAACTCATATTTTATCTTCTGTCAGGACTTGGGATGAAAAACAACAGCTGAAGGCGCATTCACACGGTGGAGCGACTGGCGCGCGAGCGTCACTCACTGTCGCGGAAAGCGCTCAACTACTCGCACTACTGGACGATGTCAACACTCTCGTCAAACATGTTAGCTATCTCAATAGTTTTCCAAAACTTACACCTTATAGTTTTTCAAAGCAATTTTGAGATGCTAAATAATCCCTCTCTCTCTTTCCCCGCTCTATCTCATTCCCTCTCTCCTCTCTCTCCCTCTCTTACACTGTCACTCCCGAGAGGGAGATCTCTCTGACTCTATCTTTCGCTCTCTCTCTCTCCCTCTCTGACTACTTCAATCCTTCGCTCTCTTTCTTTCACACTATCTATCGGACACTCTATCTTTCGCTCTCTCTCTAACTACACACACACACACACACACACACACACACACTATCTCTCTCTCCCTCCTTTTTAACTATTATTTCCATGTAATGGTGGGGTCCTTTCATTGTCTTCGCATTTCACAATACAATACATTCATGTAATTCAATAATAAATTACATGTTACAGGTACTGACAATGAAAGAATGTATTTACTTGACACACAAAAGTACGGTACATAAACAAAATAGGGAGACCTGGGTTCAAAGTGCCGATTTTCAAATAACACGCAAAAAGAACGTCAATAAATGGACTGAAATTCAATAGTTTGGGATTTTTAGATGCAGAGTTTATTCTAGTTTTATTTGATGTAATCGTATTTACTAAATTATTAATATATTTAGCGCCAGGATACTTTTTTTGTGAAAAATTGACAAGGAACAACTGACTCCGCCATGGGGCTGGTTGTTCCATCGTGGAGGCAAGTTGTTCCGGCAGTAACTTTAATTGTGAATATTGCAGTACTAGTATATACACTCGAGAGCAATGAATCCGGGTCACTCAAAGAATCCAAAAAATCTCGGAAAGTAAGAATGCTAGGTTAATGCAATAAATTGTATTTAATAGACAATTTAATACTCCTTAAATGAAAGTTAAAAAAATATGAGTCACCATACATTTTATTTACACAAAATTACATAAAGAAAAAAAACTGCTGATCTCTCCTTAAAACAAAAATAGGAAACATGAAATTTTTGAACTTTATGACGATTTTCTTGAATTTCAATACTACGTATTACCTCCTCGTGCTTCCATTACTGCGTTTACGCGGTTTGGCATGCTGTACACCAAGTTCCTTATACGATTTTGGGGAATATTCTCCCATTCCTCTGTGAGAGCAATTTTGAGCTCAGGAAGCGTGATTGGGGGAGGGTTTCGTTGTTTTACGCATCTCCCTAGCTCGTCCCAAGCATGCTCGATCGGGTTGATATCCGGGCTGCGCGCTGGCCACTCCATACAAGTAATGTTCATCTCTTGAAGGTAGTCATTCACAATCCTACCTGTATGAGGTCGGGCATTGTCATGCATAAACATAGCATCCTCACCCAAATTGACCATAAATGGACCAACGTGTTCGTTGAGGATTTCTTCCACATATCTTACGCTAGTTAAAGAGCCGTTTTCTATGATCACCAGCTCTGTGCGACTTTCAGAGGAAATTCCGGCCCACACAAGTACAGACCCACCACCGTAGGCTACTTTTTCTTCGATGCATGCTTGCTTGAATCTTTCCCCTGGTCTTCTATACACTCTGTGTCTTCCATCGTGCTTGTAGAGCATAAATTTTGATTCGTCGGAGAACATAACTTTCGACCAATCTTCAATACTCCAATTTACGTGGTTCTGGGCATATCTTAGTCTTGAAATACGATGGCCACGCTCCAGTTTAGGGCCGTTTGCAGGTCTAAGGGGTTTTAAGTTAGATTTAGCAAGCCGACGTCTTACTGTCCATGCACTTGGGTTACTTCCTCCGAGGCGTCGAAACTGATTTGTGAGTTCAGTTCCTGTGAGAAAGCGATTTCGAAGCATGGTGTTCACCAAGTATCGGTCTTCTCGTGCTGTGGTACACCTAGTTCTGCCCGTTCCTGGTCTGCGTAGGTTAGAACCAGTTTCTTCGTAACGTCGGAGAACTCTTTGTACTGTTGACAGCGACACACCGACAGTCCTGGCTGTATCGCGCTGACTCCGGCCGGTTTCCACCAATGTAAGTATTCTGGTGCATTCTTCAAGTGTAAGCGACATGATTTCAGCTTGAATAATGAATATTGAGCACTATCAACCTGGTTTATGTACCAACATAAATGACAGATTACAAACAAAAGCAAAAACAAATCCTGTAATTTCGTAGTTCCATCTTCGACAGTGTTCCCTTTTCAAATTTGATTTTTTTATGATATAACTTTACAATAACTAAGAAGTTTTAATACTTTCATTTAAGGAGTATTAAATTGTCTATTAAATACAATTTATTGCATTAACCTAGCATTCTTACTTTCCGAGATTTTTTGGATTCTTTGAGTGACCCGGATTCATTGCTCTCGAGTGTAGATATGTATAAAACTGTACGGAATAACGCACGATAGGTGGGTAAAGTCATCGAACTAGGTTAGCTGTAAACTACCTACTCACACAAATACATTTTTCTGCAAATGCATACATTTTTGTTATAACTTTATCGTAATTAAATTCAGTGTCAAACTAGCACTCGTGGGTTTGTTTCGTACTATTTTCGTACGTTCCACAAACACAAAAGTATTGAATCAACTATTCATGAGTTATTTATTAAACATAAAGATTAAAATTACTATTTATGGCAAATAATCATCAACTCAACACTTATGATTAATCAAATCTTAACTTTGTATTATTTAGGATATTGAGATCAATCAACTTGCATTTAAATTGTTACTACAACTAGTATCAACTTAAGAGTCAACTTAGTACCATTCGGAAGTTTTGTCATCAGAGTTGCATTTAGGGCGAACATAGGAATGGTCTTCGTTGGTATCCAAACATTTTAAATGTGCCCAGTTCTTACTTATAACGCATGCAATCCATCGTTCTCGTGGTAGTGAATTGGAATAGGACTCGCAGTAAATTATACAGTTCTAGACCATCATTCTTATCATCATTTGAAGGATCATCGCCTTGAAAAACTCTTCTCTTTACAAGTTCTTTACCATTTGATAATTTGGGTGCCTTTCCCTTTCTATTTTTTTTTCATTAGTCTGGCTTTTACCTTTCACTCTTCTTGCCTTTTCTTCAGCTCAAGAAAACAAACATTGGTGGCATTGTGTTTTCTGCTGCACTTGCTGCTAATTCCACGGTAACTAAGGTTCCTAGCTTAGCAGAAACTATAGCACCCACCTGTTCCACGCCCTTTGATGCCACTATTTTCCTTGGCTTTAATACGGTATCACTCTTGTTTCATCCAAATTCCATATGTTTGATGGTGTCAAGCTATGTTTTAATATGACTTCTCCTAGTTTGTTGAAGAATTATCCAACATTGTGGCGGTTAAAACAAGACGCGTGGCCTGCACTGGTTAGCTCAGGAGTTATTATGGTCAAAGGAGGATTTCTCTTCAGGAAACGTGTGAACTAAACAGCTCCTGCAATTCCATTTTTATGCCATGAAGCTGGAATGTTAAGCATATCATATTTCACAGAACACTTGCATACTAGCTTTCTCACTTCTTCTGGAAGCAGACCAAAATAAATCCATGAACCTTTCAAAAGATATTCAGTCAATGTCTTCTCATGGTCTAGATTGAACACCTATCTTGAGTTATAAGTATAACCCACAGTCGGAGTTACACCGGCCTTTAAATGTTTGACGAAACGAAATAATGTCATATGGTATATATTTGTAGTACACGTGCTACGGTTTTGAACTTCCGACCGTCTTTAATAACAGCATTTGTTGTTCCAAAGTCGTTCCCCGTTCCGTTTTTCTTTTGTAGTTCCGCATCATAAAACAATTTTTTGTTTCAAATAATTAATGCACTGCTTTATCACGGGGTTCAAAGTTCCGTGGGATAACTAGCCTCGGACCAGCAGAACTTAGAGCCCCAAATTTCATTTTCAAGGTTATCCATAATGCTTCTAAAAATAGCAAATATTACGTCAATAATGACACTAATAAAACATTTCCAACAATCAAATGCAAGTTACATATTAATAGCTATAAAACTGTTCGAAATAGACGAAAAAGTTAAACACGAAAATATTTACTGACGTGAGAAATAAGAACCTCCATTCGTCTACCACACTTGCCGGTTGCCAAGGTGTCACTGAAATGGGTGATGCAATAGCGCGATGGTATGACGTCTTGAACCTCACTTCACACATATTGCTATTGCTATCTCTTTTCCTTCGAAAGTAATTTGCATCGTAACAACGTACCCCTGGCACTTTGAACCCCGGTCTCCCCTAATGATAGGTAAGCTAACAAAACAGTAGATATGAAACAAAAAAACACACTATATAGGTACAATCGATGTACAATCGCTAAAAAATTGCAAACTAATGTTTTTATAATAACATTCGACCACTTCACGAATAGCTTTTTTTGTAAAAGAAAAAAGCGCGATGTAACTCGTAAAAATATAGTTTTACAGGGTCTAAAACTTAGTCATCGAGATATAAAAATGTCACGTTTTGATACAAATTCCTTTTACAGGTTAAATTATCTTGCATCAGCGAGAGCGGAGCTGCGGGAGTGTCGCGGGCGGTGGCGACGGCGCGGCGCGTGGCGGCGCAGGCCGACGCGCTGCAGGACTGCGACGGACGACTGCTGCCCGCGCCGCAGCTCAGGAGACTGCTCGCTACTCTGGTAGGTAGTACGTAGTAGTGAGAGTGGAGTGCAGAGACTACTCGCTGCTTTGATAGGTTATACTATAGTAGCTAGAGGAGTGGAGACTATTCGCAACTCAGGTAGGTTATACCATAGTAGCCAAAGAGAGTGGATTGTAGAGACTACTCGCTAGTTTGGTAGGTTATTTTATAGTAGCTGGTGGAGTGGAGACTACTAGCTACTCAGGTAGGTTATACTATAGTAGCTAAAGAGAGTGGAGTGTTGAGACTACCCGCTACTTTGGTAGGTTATACTATAGTAGCTGGTGAAGTGGAGACTACTCGCAACTCAGGTAGGTTATACTATAGTAGCTAAAGAGAGTTGAATGTAGAGACTACTCGCTTTTCAGGTAGGTTATACTAAAAGGGTCACGCGCAATACCTCTTTGTGTTACAGGCGTCTATAGGCTACGGGAATCGCTTACCATCAGGAGGATTAGGCCCGTTTGCTAACTTAGTAGTATGAAAAAACACTTGTAGAATGGACATATAGGAAAGTGATCTTCAGGTGGAGAGCTGCCACGAGCTGATCGAGAGCGGCGCGGCGGGCGCGGGCGCCGTGCGCGCGCACCTCGCGCGCGTCGAGCTGCACGACGGACACGCCTACCTGCACCTCGACGAGGTAACGGCTAGCGCTACTTCATCGAGCTGGCTTGGCGGTTCCATTCTAAACTAACAAGTTTGTCACTAAAAACAGGGGTAAAAAGACTACTACCGAAAACTGGGTGGTACAATCAGACCATGATTCTGAATTTTTCTCATAACATATACATTATTCTACATAGTAAATCATATCTAACTAACTATCTCATTAAGATACGCAGAAAAAAAAACCAGCAATGTATGCGGACCACCCGTACAGTACGAACAGCTGACCGAGGTCATCGACCGCACGCGAGCGTATGTAACGCGTACATTGCTGGCTGCAAAAATAAATAAAAATCTTGAAACATTATTTTCTCCGGGTATAATTTTTTTTTTCATCATCATTATCATTTATTTAAGAACTGTGCTCTGTTCGGCACAACTGATGCAGCTCCTTCCATCTGCCTCTCTCTAAAGCTGCCTCCTTTTTTTCAGACAAGTCTTTTTTTGGCTCGGTTTTGGTGTGCTGTCGCACCACCTCGTTTTCGGTACATGTCTATAAACACCCGATATATTCAGGATATATTCAGAGGCTGCATTAAAAATTACCTACCAATGAAGTCTATACTGGAAATACGGAATTCAAAAATACGGCTTCAAAAAGAGAGTTAATAAGCAGGGGCGGATTTGATCCGTTGGTCGCCCTAGTCATATTAAAGTTTGCCGCCCCCTTAGTTGTAAAGCGAAAAATTAAAAAAAAAACCCTCAAGACTGCTCTTTGTCTTTAGCTCTTCGAAAATCGTGATTCGATTTAAACCCACTCTTTAAGTGAAATAACTGTTAAACAGTTAGTTGGTATCATCTTCATCTACTTCTATTCGCACAAATAGATGAAGATGATTTGCTAAAATAGATATATTAATTTCATGATTATACTTGATCTACTCATATTTTGGTAGTCTTAAAGTTTTTTCCATTCATTATTTCACCAAGTTTTTCCGCCCCCTAAATTTTGCCGCCCCAGGCCCGGGCCTACGTGGCCTATTGGGAAATCCGCCCCTGTTAATAGGCATCTTCTGGGAAAGCTCGCCCAATCGTCGACCTCATCCTTGCCCACTCAAGCCTCGAGGTCAAGAGCTGGCCCATAATAAATATAAAAAAGAAACATAAAATGCCAGAAAATACAGAGTGAGGAACACTGCGTTGCGGAAACGCATCGCAAAAACGACGTCGCACCGCAATGAGATGTGATGACGCCACGCAGAAGTTTAATCGCATTCGACATCGTACGAGTGCTTCTGTCTTCGGTGACGAGTCGGAAATTTGTACCATGCGTTGTGTGACGTCGTATATTTTTTCGATGCTTCCTTCGCTGTTAGATTTAGCCTCTAACTAAACACACTATGCCGAAAATTACGCGACGTAAGTTCTGAAGCTGATTTTGACAAATTCGGCTGTAGGCCTTAACGCAACGTAATTTCAGCATAATGTGTCATCTGTAATTCAAATAGCATTGCAGGCGTAATCATGCCGAACTTACGTCGCGTAATTTCGGCTATAGTGTGTTTAGACACTTACTCGTAGATGCTAGTAGAATAGGAAACAGAACCTTGTTGATGTAATTACGAGATCAGTTATTTTTCCGAAGCTATTGGAATGACTTATAATAATAATAATAATAATAATAATAAATTTTATTTCAGGCACAAAGAAAAAGTACAAGATCTTAATTTACTTAAACTAGGGCCCATATATATAAATACCTTAGAGACTAACATACATAATACTTAAACCTATAACTATTTGCTGACACGTAATGTCTGCGACGTGTGACGCACTTGCGCTGTAGGTAACCTGTACTTAGGTTGTACCTGTACTAAGATCAAATACAAAACACAGATTTTTAACACTCTTGGTACACATACTTGGTACCACATAGTAATGGAGGTCGTATGTCTTTCTAACTTTGCGAGAAATCAGTAAATCGCCAGGCCAGCTTTTTACATACTCTTTTGATTTTTCACCAATATTAACAATTTTTTTTTGCCTTGCACGTACCCAGTCTATAGTAACACCTAAACCGTACCGCAGAATGTCATTGGAAGGCATCAGGCTGTATTTTTAGAAAAACTAATAACCCTTACTATTTTCCCACTCAAACTACTTCAGATTATAAAATTTCTTCGACTTAGAACATTGATCCCAAACTATTAAAGCCCGACCCAATAACTACTAACGGCCGGTTCCTATATTATAGGGACCATAACCCCTGACGCTTCGTTTTCCCTTGAAAAACTGTCAAATTTTCAACGACTCGTTAATTTTTGACAGTTTTTCAAAGGAAAACGAAGCGTTATCGGTTACGGTATAATATAGGATTCCATAGTAAGACAATGGGTTACATAAATCTTGCTTATCCCAATCCAGTAGCAAAAATTGTACACTTCCATTAGACCCATCATTTCTCCCTTACCCAGATCCCCAAGAAAAGCAGCCGGTGGCTCCGCGGTCGGCGATCCGTCTCCGAAGGCCCGGCCTCCAACCAGGTCAAGTCCTGGGGCGTGAAGGAAGTCCAAGCCTGGCTGGACAGCCTTTCTCTCGGAGAATACAGCGACGCCTTCGCGAAACATGACATCACGGGTCGCGAGCTCCTCTCGCTAGCCAGACGGGACCTGAGGGACCTGGGGGTCTCCAAGGTGGGTCACGTTAAGAGGATACTGCAGGCGGTCAAGGAGTTGCAGTGACGACGGCGAGGCCGCTCCGAGGGAGATGGCCATTGATAAACAGCTGATGCTCTGATTTTACTCGGTCTGTTAGGACTTGAAGGGAAAATTTGTGACTTAGTAATTTTGAGCATTAGTTTAGCTAAGGGATATTGGTACCTTCTATCCGGGAAGGATTTTCAGGTTGCATTAGAATGACTTATGCCCAAATAATGAAACGCTAATTCAATTATTGAAGCTTCTAAATGACGTTTCAGTGCAGATGCTCGATCACAAAGACTATCGTTGACGTAAAATGTTGGCCAATGAGAAAGAGTAGATTCAAAATAACGCTTTGTCATTGGCCAAAAGTTGTCTAGACGCTTTCGATACGTCAGATTGAATAAGGACCTAGGTACAGATGTAGAATACATGTGTCTACCTTCTAATTGATATACCTACCTACTAATATAGCGTTTCAGCATTTGGGCGTTAGGCCTGCATTTAAGAACTATATTCACACGTTATCATGATTCAAACACAGATTATTTAAAAAAATTAACCGACTTCGAAAAAGGAAGAGGTTCTCAAATCGTCAGAATTTTTTTTTTTTAATTAATAACTATTCCGTACTCAGTACTGGGATAGATTGGTTCCTGGACATGGTTCATGAATACTTAAAAAAATTAAAGGCTTGAGTACCAAATCATTGATCAACTTAAAGTTTTTAAATCAAATCTCAACTCTTAACTATTTCGGGATAGATTGGCTCCTGAGCATGGTTCTTGAATACAGGCCTTAGTCGCGTCTAAATATCGACGGAGAGAGACTCTATATTTTTGACCAGGACTCAATAATATTCTTGTAATTCAGTAAAAACAATTACGGTCTAAAACGGTTTCTATAACAAATTACAAATGTTAAAATGTGATTAATAACAATTTCATTTATAATTCAGACACCACGTTTTTCAATGTTCATTCAAGATGTGTGAAGCTGAATGAAATGAATGTCTAGACAAGATCCGAACCTGTAAACGTTCCGTTCGAAAGTGGCGAAAGAATTATATTAGATACAGCTTGAGCTTGCAAAAAGGTTTTTGCAAGCTCATGTCGTTTCTTATAACTATCTTTCCGCGGGCGTGAAAGATAACCGAAAATGGATCTTGTCTACAGTTAGTTAAATATAGATTGACACGCGGGAAAAAAGCATACACGACGACTAATGATAAACGACGGCTAAAAACAAAATGGCTTTTCATTGGTTTGACAAACCAAATTTGTTTTCGTCTTCGTTCATCATTGATCGTCGTCATCACTCTCACTCTCACTCTCACACTCACACGTCACACACATATGTCAATGTCAGTGTCTCGCGTATCAACCTATATCTAACAAACTGTAGAACACTATTTTCCCTAATGTTAATGATTCAATACAATTTAATATTTTGAATTTTGATTATTATGGGTGTTGTGATTTATTCCAATTCAAATAATAATTTCTCTAGATTAGAGTAGATACATGTGTATTACGAAACCTTCTGTGATTGAATAATGTTAGTACATATTTTGTATTATACTCTCAATTATCTTTATTTTATCTATAATGGAAAATATAACTGTTTGTATATTATATTATCTTCTAATAGTCCCGCCGGTTATCTATTACGAATTATATAGCTAGGTATTTGTATTATTATTGTTTAATAGTCCCGTCATTCAACAATTACAGAAAATATAACTATTTACATAATATATTCTTATAGTCCTGTCTATTATCTATTATGAATTATATAACTATTTGTATATTTATTCCAATAGTTCCGCCAGTGTCATAGTTTGCATATTGATGTAAAATCAGAGTATCAGGCCCAAATGTGTCTTTGTGGTTTAGTTCTTGCAGAAGAAATGCTTCACCACTTACCAATATGGTGTAATATTAACTTTATTGTAATGTTAATACTTATAAATTTCAATGTAAAAAATAACAGACTAAATTTGACGGCTGTATTCGATATAAACTTAACCAAAGAAATGGACAGGTAATTAATTCAGTATAAATAGTACATAATTTACAAACAACCCTGTCATTATCACAGTACATTGTTGGAAAAGAATAATATTATGATCAACACGAAAATACACTACTTACTTAAATTAATACTATGGCAATTTACTGCACACTCGGGATATTTTAATGAAGCTTAATATGTACTTACTTTTTTGCTTATTAATGATCATTATAAATTATATCCTATATTTTATTTGCAACGAATCTTCTACCTCTGTTATGCTCTATTCCATCGATTAACATTATAACAATATAATATGCTTCTATTTTGTGTAAAATGAATACTTAAATACTAAAATATTTGAAGGCGAAATAATTAGCCTGAATTAATCTTGGAATCTCATAATTTTTTGAGAATTTTTACTCGAATTGGAAAGTAAGGTAATACGGTAAATAATACGAATCTACGTGGGGAACAGACTGCGCGAATTTATTAGAAACGTCAATATTCACCCGATTCACGCATACATTTTCGTGTGTATTAACAATGATTCCCTTTACAAATAAATGTATTTATTCAATGTCATTTTTCACTTTTCAAACTTTTCTTAAAAGCACCTTATCTACATAGTTGTTTTTCTGATTCCACGAACAACGAATTTAATACATCCCATCTTATTTAAGGTTTATATTATATACCACATTTCTTCTTTGCTTAATACCAATATCTATAATTTAAATAAATAAAGTCTCAGAAGTTACAGTAGAATGAAAAACGCGAAATGAATAGAAAAAAATATTAATTTAGCGCTTAGCGATCTGCTATTACATTAGGTAGTTAGCTTAGTTTAGAATACCTGGCCACCCTTATTCATGAATAGCAATAGTTTAGTAAACATAAATACATATAGATTTAGTTTGTACAACACAGCCTTAGGTCAGTTTTCTCTAGATTGCACGCAAACATAATAAATATATTATCATTGTACTTTTAATCAATCAATCTTATTTAAATCTGGATAAAAGATTTTCTGTAGTATATCAAAGTAGTAAAAAGTATAAAAAACTTAAATAATCACATAATTAAGAAAAGGTCGGGCAAATAATAAATTACAATATGGTACCTTCCTAAAAGTGTAAAAGCATTTTCATTAAATATTTCTCTATTTTATTCCAAAACCATTAAAATATAGGAAGTACAGAAAATCTCAAATATTTACAATTACCTATATAATATTAGTACACATAACAAAATACATGCACAATAATATTAAATGTTAGATTCTATCTTGTAATCAATATTCTAAAGTGAAAATAAGCAATTTGTGTGTTTGTATGACTGTGGCATAACACTTCAGAGTCGTAAGACTATTGTGATCTCGTGTATTTTCTTGAAATATATCTTTAGGTAGAAAAAAACGGCCACGTTGAATGTCTTGAATGAAATATACTAATTAAGGCCTAATATACGAGTTTTTATCTGCTTATATATTTTTACTGTTGTATATTATGTCATGAGTATGTATATATTTTTCAGTATTATAGGTACTTATTTATTATGATAAACATTATTCGATTTCATTTTTCTTTAATGAAAAGTAAAAATTGTATTATTGTTCATAAGGACATTTTCAATTACGATTAGTAAAAAAAATCTAAAATGGTTATCAAATATTATTTTGATAATCATTTCGATTCTCAGTGTATCTAAGTAAATACAGAATACCTCTATTGGTTACCTTACATTTTTGCCTTAAAATATCTAAAAAATATACATTACATAACCTTTTGTATATTCGTGGTTATAATATAATCATTAGTATATTCATGGTATACAACGTGGTCCCACTTCCTTATAATGATCTGCCTTATAAATGTTTTTATAAAGTGTATCTCTACGACCGATCTTGCGTATTTGTGTATAAGAATAGTATATTTATAATGAAACTATTTAAATATGTGAAATCTTGTTCTGTGAACGTTGTATATTAGAATATACTTCTGCCGTTGACGCGGTTTATTGCCTTAGTTATATAGATTAAACATATAATAAATAAAATACTATAAGAATATTATAATCTAAATACATATTTGATCTAGATACATAATTATAATATTATATTTATTTCATATTTTTCGTTTTACTAAGTATTAGAAAATTATTTTGCCGAAGTTATTTAATATGTACTTATCTTTAACTTTTAAGTCCTTAAATTATTATTGATCGAGCAATACAATATTACCTACTTACCAATTTTCTTGATTTCAACGAATATATAATGATATATATTATTATTTACTTTGACGAGCTCGATCGAATTAAAAGTGTACGTTCTTCCTAAAAAATGTCGTGAAATTCTAAATTTGATAAGTGTAGATAATCCAAATTGGTAAGACAATTAATTTGATTGTTGTTGTTGGGTACTCATTGGATAAATAGAGGCCAATATTTATATTTAGTTTTTTTTTGTCTTTTTGTTTTTAAAAGGCATAAGTAAGTACTTTGCCGAAAACTATTTAACCTTAGTACCTAGGTAAGTAATATTATCTTTTTAATATAACGCAATTTGTAGTTTAAATTAATACTTCAAATTGTTATTTCACTTAAAAGTATTATTCTTATATGTTGCCTAGAAGAGGGATTTCCTTTGTAAATTATAATCATATCAATATTTTAAGTCGGTTTTTAATATTTCTCTTGTTGGAATAATACTTAATTATGACTTTTACGATTTGAGCAATAAGCATGAATGTTCGTCTTTAAATTTATACCTAAAAGTCATGTTTATTTTTAATTGATTGTTATCGTTTTGGTGGCTATGTTGTACTTAATTAGGGCGAGGCCACAGTACTGCGTTGCGACTACGAATCGCAAAAACGACACCGCACCGCAATGCGACGCGTCGACGCAACGCAATAATTTAATCGCATACGGCAATGTACGACTGTCTGCGGCCACTTTTCCACGATGTTGTGCGATGTCGTAAAACTTTGCGATGCGTCATCTCAACGAAGTATTCGTCGGTTTCTTCGTTACATATATTATGTCGTTTATTACTGTCAAATATGATATACATAAAAAAGTTACAATACGCGCGCACACGATATTGATTTTTCAAAAATGTAATCGATTGCTAATCTTGAAAAAATCAGGCAACAAAATAAACTATTTTTCTGCCTTCATAGCTTAGCAAAGCCTTCTGCGCTGCAGGTAGCGGGTTTAATCCCCGCCCAGGACAAACATCTGTGTGATGAACATAGATATGTTATGTCTATTTTGTTTATCTCTATATTATATTTATGAGTATTATTTATATCTGTGACACAGATACACACTGGCTCTGCCTAATTTGTGATCAGTTGACTGTGTGTGACTGTCCCGTATTTATTTATTTATTTATTTACCCGGCATCTGCTACTACGCCAGTAAAAGGAAAATGCCTAATGCATTGTTTTTGTGGTCTACAACCATCTTTGCATTATTTCCTTTCGAATAAAACCAGTCTGGGGCATATTGGTTTTATGGGTTTAAAGTGGGTAGTTTTTTTTGTATATTAGATAGAATATAGATTATTTATATTTATTAAATAATAATTCTCGTTACCTACATAGTCACCAATATCGGTAAATAATGAGATGTATTCTCAAAAAGTAATAAGTATCAAGGCTAAAAGTACGCGCGTACTTTTTGAGAATAACCCTCATCTTTTATTAAATCTAGTCTAGTCATTATCAGTATGTTCCTGTTGAATTTGTGAGAATCGAGTTAGTTTTTGAAATAAGTATATTGTTTATAAGTTCTGAACTAATGATTTGTTTTTTAGTTATTTATAAACAACGCACTGTATTAGCTTTTTGTCGTTCTGTTGCTAATTTGAGACATTTAGCTTGTCTATGATACTAAAAACGACCTTTACATCAAATTGTATTTATACAGTGTCGTATTGGAACTTAGTACTTTTGCAAGTTTCAATACGACGTTGTATAATTAATACGAGGCGCTGACCAAATTGACAAAGTACTGGACATGATCCTCTCAGGCATATAACAATGAAGGAATACACTAAAAGGCTTATTATTATTATTATTGATTGCGTGGCTTTCATATCACTGCGGCCATGAAGACCTATTGTGATCGCCACTTCTATTCAAGTCGCCCCTTGAAGCGGGGCGTTTATAGTTCACAACTAAGCCCTACTGCTGACAGAAACTGTAGGACCTTTTTGGGTGTGAATTCTCTTAGCTCCTCTGGGCTTAAAGTGAATTTGCCCAGAATGGCGCTACGTTTGTGCATTAGTGGCCCACACTCTCCTAACAGATGAAGGGGCGATTCATCCGCCTCTTTGCAGAACCTGCAGGTTGGAGTGTCGCAAAGCCTCAACCTAAACATGTGCTTGTTAAGGCGACAATGTCCAGTTAAGGTTCTGACCATAATGCGTAGGTTGTTTCTGCTTAGCGCTAAGACTTGGTTGGTATACCGTTTGTCAAAGGCTCTAATTAACAGTTTGGAATGGTTCATGCCCGGAGAGTTATACCAGTATCTGGTTGACTCTTCGACTAAAAGGCTTACACAGCTCAGTTAATCATGACCCATGTCTTTCCTATGGAAAGTTTAAATACACTGATTAAACTTAGGTACTTATTTGTTTTATTGCATAATAGACGCGGTATGTGTTATTTATTTAATTATTTACGCTTTTATATTTTATCAACGGAAAGTATACGAATGGCATCACAATTTGCTTGACCAAATTGGGCTTGCTACCAAAATTAATGTCTGGCCACCTTTATGTTACAAAGGTGATAATATATATTTAAAAGTAAAATGCAGACAATTAAAAGCAATACTTTCACACACAAAAATGTATGGTTCAATATTTTTTTTTTGCGTTTTTGCAACGTTTACGCTACGAGAAGCTACTAAATACTTAACTGCAATTATTTCATTCATTTTAATTCAAAATTCAATTGTTACTTATTGTTAGGTACTACTGCAGTAGCTTACGCTTACGCGCGTCGCAAGCGACTCCGATACCTACTGCTACGAACATACAACGCGCGTTTTCTAGTAACGATTCTGCTACGAACTGCTACGCGCATAACAGCTCAATCATAGCGGTACTACACCGAAAACCTACGAACATCAAATCGTAACGATATTACAACGTACGACTGCTACGACCGCCTACGGACACGATAGCAATTCGTAGCGATACTGCTACATACATACAACTACGCGCGTAAAGCAAAAACATAGCGACTCTCAAGCAGCTATCTTGAAAGAGGTGCTGCTACGAAACGACTACGCACAGTATCTGTAGCTCGTAGTTCTACGCACGTAGCAACTCGTAGCAATAATACTACGATATATCTACATTAAAAGTACAGCTACTTCAGACTGCAGTATATGTACTGCAACGTCTACGCGCGTTGTTTCTACTACATCTACGCGCGTTGTAAAAACGCCTTGTCAATATAAACTTTTATATCAAGTTAATTATATTTTAATTCCGTTCTCGACAACCAATGAAGCTTGTGTATTATAGTAATTTTAGTTTTACATGCTCAATTTAATTTTAAAAAGTGTGTACTTAATTCTGTATGGATTATGGCGATTTGCACTTTTTATTTTTGTCTTGATGTACCTATTTTCTCAGATTGCCTTATTCGGTACATCTAATAGAGTTTTCACTTATTCTATATACCGGGATGATATTAAAATTTGGAGCATAAATATCGGTTTTCCAAAAAAATTGTCATTTTTGTTGATAGAAAAATCTTAGAAATAATAAAACGTGCAAATTGCTATCTAATTAAATCTTGTGTTGTGTGTTTCAGTACATCTGAATTTATATGGATATTCTTCTTGATATTTTGTCTCGGTATTTATATTTGGGAATTCAATAAATTATACTGTTACTCAATATTGAATGCATTTTTATTTTATATATTTTAATGAAAAAGTATATTTGTAGGTTTGAATGATCGCTACTTTTTCTCATCTCCTGACTGAAACGATTTTCATGAAATTTGGTGTGGAGGTGCCTCATACACAGGGAAAGAAAGGAGTTTTTCATAAATCAACGAAATCTCCAAAGCGTTGGAAAGAAATGGAAAAATATTCTTTTAATTAGTGAATTAGTTCTCTTGACTGTATGTATGCTGCATAAAGGTAGTGTAAATTCCCACTCGAGGTGATGGTTTAAATATACATAGATATAACGAGAAAAGCATAAGAAAGATGCTAGTTGTCTGTTTCCCAAATGAAATCACTCCTGGGTATATTGTCTCAATGGGGGACGATAGACAATAGACCAACATTTATTTACCACTTGGCACACAATACATACAATAACAGAATTAAGAAAGTAGTTAAATAGGTGAGCAGTATCGTCCTGGCATGTAGTTGTGTGCCACAGCAGCAAAAAGGCCTCACTCAGCATTAATGCCTTGCCACGGAGAAGTAGCTAGGCGCTGGCATTCTCCCGAAACCTTCCTACAGTCACTAGACCTTGTGAGACCAATCGTATAATGATTAATGGATAATATAATTGTGTGTCAGATATATACCTATAGATTCACTCTGTAATAAACTACATAAACGTAATTAGTTGAAATAGATAGATACCCACTAAAATACATATAAATAAAATACTAAGACCTACTTTTATACTTAGAATATAATTATTATGTGTGTAGAAGTCAGTGAATGTGTATGGGTTACCCTGATTCCCCCAGTCTCATAAGAGTCTGATTATCACAAGGTAACCCATTAAATTAAAGTGCACAAATTACAAAAGAATTGAGCTCAGGGTTATGCTACGGCGCTGGAACGCTAGTGGAAGAATAAATCGAATAATAATTCCTCATTACACAACTTTCGTTGTTCCATCAAGAGCACCTGAGTAATATTTAGTAATTAATTTGACTCTGTTAGGTATGCCGTTCATTGTTTACGACACCCCCAAAAACGAAACCCCTGGGGGTACGGTTGCCAAAAAGGATTTGTCGACGACACCACTAATGAATAGTATTGTAGACTGCGAAATCATTTATTTGTATACCAAAATATTAAATGAAACAAAGAGAAGTTGGACATATTTTTTTTTAACGATGCTCAATAATTCTTATTATTTCAAACTTAATCTGTCTTCTCTATAATATCGGTACATCGTCAAGTTTGTGGCCAATAAATGCACCGAATTTACGATTTGCGTCTTGTAGGCTTAGACAAATAGATAAAAGATCCAATGCACATATATTCTTACGATTTGTTATCCAAGTGGGCTGGCCATATCTGCCGAAGAACCGATAACCGTTGGGGTAAACGAGTTCTTGAGTGGAGACCGCGGCTCAACAAACGTAGTGTAGGACGCCCTCCGGCCAGGTGGAGTGACCATTTGCGTAAGACTGCTGGTAGAAGCTGGATGCGTCGCGCTCAGAACAAGGCGCAATGGCGCTCATTAGGGGAGACCCATATCCAGCAGTGGACTGCTACAAACTGATAATGATGATGATGATGATGATGATTATGTTATCCAAATATTATGTGGGTGTCGTGAACAAACGCTATTTGTCAACGACACCCCGGAGATGTCGTTTTGAAGGTGTCGTTAAGAACGAACGAAGTTCTTTAGAATTTGTCACTGCCTGGCTTATTAGGATTTAAAGGGCGTTTTACCGTCGAATGGGGTCAACTTTCCTACAATGTTTCCTGCATAGATAGAGCGGAGCTATCCTCCACCTCTAAATAAAATAAGGTAAAATAAAACCAGCCAATCACCGCAAAACAGATTTTATTCTCTCCAATGACTGGCTCTTGCCTAAAAGACCCATCATCTCGGCCACCGAAGGTCCTTCCTCCAGCCCGCTGAGAACAGACCTCAGCATCTTCATCAAAGCCGAAAACTTAATACCATTCTGATCAGAAAAATATCTCAAATGCTCCTTCAACTTCCTCTCTTCGAAGTCAATAAATTCCAGGATTTGTACTAGTTTAGTAAGTAGCTCTTTGTTAGTGTTTATGTTGGTTGAGGGCAGTATCCAGAGGAAGCCAAATTTGTGCGATACCAGCTCTTCTATCCTTGAAACTCTGTTGGTCGCCCAGTTTAGTACATTTTTCACGTGCTCGTCTGGAAAATATAGGAATTGTTTTTAACCGTTTTATTTTTAGAGAGATAGATAGATATTTAATAAAGGTACAATGGGCGGTCTTATCGCTAAAAGCGATCTCTTCCAGACAACCTTAGTTATTACAATGGTATGGTAATGGTTTTGATTGTTGTTGTGCCGTGTCAAATAAATACTTCTATTACAACGACAACTGAAAAACCGGAACCAACATCTTAATGTGCCTTCCGAATCACGGAAGCGCTCATATCTATACCACTAATAGTCACCCATTCAAGTTTTCCTTAACCAAGAACACGGAATTAAGCCACGCCACGAGTAATTTGCTGAATATTAGATAGAAAATCATAACAAAATACAATACAATTCTTTTTCTGTTGTATTTTAATACTAGCGACCCGCCCCGGCTACGCATGGGTGCAAGTTTTACATATAAACCTTTCTCTTGAATCACTCTATTTAAAAACCGCATCAAAATCAGTTGCGTAGTTTTAAAGATCTAAGCATACATACAGACAGACAGACAGCGGGAACCGACTTTGTTGTATATTATGTAGTGATAGTGATACAGGAGATTTATTACCTGAAGCGTTTATCTGATGATTAGGATACTTTTCAACGATCAGTTCTTGTAATGTCCGCACCAGCGTTTGTGACAGTTGACTGTCGAGCAGCTGCCGTTTGATTTCGAGCCGGTTGCATTCCTCGAGCAGATCGGAGTTTAGCCGACTGGGGTGGCTCGAGATATTCTCTATTCGGAACTGGGAACAGAGAAATTAAATATTTAAACAGATAAATTTAATATGCAAACAGATTAATTTTAATTGTAAATAAAATAATTGAATAAATAAACAGGTTCTTTGAATATGTAAATAAAAGAATTGAATATGTTAACAGATTTATTATTATTCAATGGTTTTATTTTATTAAATTATAATTAAATTTATTAATTATAAGTAATTAATATAAAATATAATTATTATATATTAAATATAATTAATTAATAAGTAGGTATACATATTTTGTCAAATATGTAGGTATAACTATGAAATAATAACTAAGAACTTGTTATTGTATAAATTAATAAACAGATTAATTGAAATTGTAAATAACATAATTGAATAAGTACTAGCTATACGGCACGTAAGTCTAGCAGTGAACTAGTCGTCTGCGCATGGATCTCTCGCTTTCTCTCACCTCTAGCTGCCATACGATACCTTATTTTTGACTTCTGCGCAATATCGATCAGCGCTAGAGTTTCGTGCTACTACTTTTAAACAGGTTAATTGAATGTGTAAATAACAAAATTGAATAAATAAACAGATTAATTGAAATTGTAAATAAAATAATTTAATAAGTAAACAGATAACTTGAATGATTAAACTATGGTGAGATAAAAAAATCTAATTGGAAGTCAATCCTGTTAAGGACAACACCAACCACAACAACATCAACCAATATCAGTCCACTGCTGGACATAGGTCTCCCCTAATAAGGGGGATATGCCATACTCCCCACGCTGAGCGTGCGGGTTGGGGATCGCAGTTGCAATGTTCTAAGTCTGCAAATTGTTTGCCAAACACACGTCTTACGGAAACCTGATAATGATGATGCTAATGTCACTTACTTCTGAGACCAGTTCATCCATGGTTTTCAATCTTACGCCAGCCCCGGGAACGTGCTCAAACCCACCGCCCGCTAACGTTATGTAATTGACCAGCGCTAAGGGGAATACACCTGAAAGATTGAATAAGCAAGATATTAAAATAACAACTATAAATAAGGGGAACCTTTTTTTCATCTTGAACTTAATAAACTATTTTATTTATTTTCTAGTGTTTTTCTGATTTATGTTGTTTATTATTTTTAGGGGAGGCCAATGTCCAGCCGTGGACTGCTATAGGCTGATGCTGATGATTATTATTTTTTGGCATTTGGTTTACAATATAACTTAATAAAAAGACACAAGTGAAGTGAAATGAAATAAAAGTAAACTTGGACTGGAATTATCTGATGAAGAAAGTTGGTCACCGATCGATTTTTGAAATAGTTGCCATTGCTATAGTAGAAAACAGGACCTGACTGAAGACTGGACGACTGGATTTATAAACCGTACTACGTTGCCTCATATTATTATGAACAATTATACTTGACACTGGCTAAATTGTGGAGAACTATCCCAAAAGCCATTAAATAAAGAAATTAAGTGAACTACAAATAAATATAATTTAGTTTTCCTCCAATAATCAGTTGTTCAAAAGTTATTCTGATTTTTAAAAAAAATTTGATTTATTCCAATTTTAGGCTGGTTGTTGAAAGTGTCTCACACATGATCAACTAATCTTATACTAGGCAAGGCCTGTACTTGGTAGATAGATAGATAACTCTTTATTGTACACCAGAAACAATTACAGGTATTTAAATTAACTAATTAAAATATAAAACTAATCCGCCGTTGTACAATGGGCGGCCTTATCGCTAAAAGCGATCTCTTCCAGGCAACCTTTGGTACCACAGACCGATAAACATACATATCGGGTGTATAAAGACATCTAACGAAAAGGAAAGATAAACCCAGAGTCCTTCTCCGGTATTTTAAAGAGTTGGGCTGTCTGGGGTCAGGTTAAAAGGGCATTGTAAAGCCGCACAATACACCCTAATAGGGGACGTCAGTGCAGAATTTTTCCCCCCACCTCAACTTAGAATTAGAAACGAAAGAAAGCAACAGCACACCAACCAACCACCCATCAAAATAAAAATCTGTTATCTGAAAAAAAAATTATAACAGTACAAAACAATGTTTCAATATTTATTTATTTTTTATTTTATTTTATT
Organism: Horisme vitalbata; assembly: GCA_951804965.1. Lineage (NCBI taxonomy): Eukaryota > Metazoa > Arthropoda > Insecta > Lepidoptera > Geometridae > Horisme > Horisme vitalbata. Next base: position 3,593,812 of record OX638096.1, read on the forward strand.
TGGGAAACAGACGGTGAAACGAAAATAACAAAAATATATATTAATAAATCTTACACCTGTGAAGTTTCCACTAAGATAAACTTTACATGTAATAACACTTTTACATGTAGAACTTAATATTTCAAGACTGTAAGGGCAGACTGCTTTCTGCATGCATACATTGCTGGTTTTTTATTTTATTTGTTTTTTGCTTATTGTTATGATATGATAAGAGATAGAAAGGTAGATATGATGTTATTATGTTGTACTATGTGTATGTAGAAAAACAATTAAATGACGTAATTAAGTAAATTTCTTAAAAAATAGCTAATATTTTTCGCCAAATATTTTCGGAATCATGGTCTATTGCAACCTCCCAGTTTTCGGTAGTAGCCTTTTACACCCTGTATATTTAGAAAACACCCAGACACAGAACACCACATGTTCACCACACAAATGTTTATCCTGAGCGGGAATCGAACCCGTGACAGCTCAGAATGCAGAGTTACTACCAACTGAGCTATGAGGCCAGTCAAAAATAAAGTTAGGATGGACGGATGTTAGTTACTCTTTCACGCAAAAACTATTGAAAGAATTTGGATGAAACTTGGAATATACATAGTTTGTGACCTGGATTAACACATAGTCTACTCTTTATCACGATACCACGCGAGCGAAGCCGGGGGCGAAAGCTAGTCATCCTATCCTACAAATATTATATCTTACTTCCTACTTCTTACTATATCCGACTAATATTATAAATGCGAAAGTTTGTAAGTGTAAAATGCGGATCTATGGATGGATGGATGAATGTTTGTTTCTCTTTCACGCAAAAACTACTGAACGGATTTGAATGAAACTTGGAATATACATAGTTTGTGACCTGGATTAACACATAGTCTACTCTTTATCACGATAACACGCGAGCGAAGCCGCGGGCAGAAGCTAGTAATATTATAAATGCGAAAGTTTGTGATGTATGGATAAATGTTTGTTACTCTTTCACGCAAAAACTACGGAACGGATTTCGATGAAACTTGGAATATACATAGTTTGTGACAAGGATTAACACATAGTCTATTGTTTATCACGATACCACGCGAGCGAAGCCGCGGGCGTAAGCTAGTAATATTATATTGCGAAAGTTTGTGAGTATGGATGAATGTTTATTACTCTTTCACGCAAAAACTACAGAACGGATTAGGATGAAACTTAGAATATACATAGTTTGTGACAAGGATTAACACATAGTCTACTGTTTATCACGATACCACGCGAGCGAAGCCGCGGGCAGAAGCTAGTATTATTATATTGCGAAAGTTTGTGATGTATGGATGAATGTTTATTACTCTTTCACGCAAAAACTATTGAACGGATTCGAATGAAACTTGGAATACACATAGTTTGGATTGACACATAGGCTACTTTTTATCCGGGTACCACGCCGAAGCCACGGGCGGAAACTAGTCATGTTATAATATATATTACCTTTTTTTCTATAATCATCAACTTTAACGTCGCTCTGTCGTTTACTAAGCTTCGTACCGTCTGAGTTTACTATGAGTGGTAGATGTCCAAATTTTGGTGGAGTCCAGTTAAATGCTCTGAAAATTATAATAATACATGCAGATTAGTAAGAAAGTTCTTGCAATGTGACTCGGATAGCCCGCACTAAAACATCAACACAAATACACCCCCATCTATCATACGGCCTACTGCTTCATCCACTTCTAGCCCAATTGATGGACCCTTATTTTTATACCACTTTATTCATTTCAAAACTCATCAAAAATATATTTTTCACTACAAAGTTAAAACATAATCTACCATATACAAAAATAATATAAAAAATATTATTATTGTTATTATTATGACACTTTATTTAATTGTAAACTCGTTATAAAATGGCACGGGCCTCATCATCAATCCCTTCCGGCTTGCCGAGGAAAACAAAACGTAAAACAAAATAATAATAATTAGGTTTAGTTTAAAGTAAAAAATGTATTTCATAACGAGTTTACAATTAAATAAAGTGTCATAATAATAATAATATTTTTTATATTATTTTTGTATATAGTAGATTAATAATGTGTTAACTTTGTAGTGAAAAATATATTTTTGATGAGTTTTGAAATGAATAAAGTGGTATAAAAATAATAATGTAATATCAAGTAGCCCAAAAATAAGCAGAGCTTGTATTATGGGAACCACCAGTGATAAAGGCTATTTGTATTATGTTGTATTGTATGTCCAGCAGTGAACTAGATCAAACTGGTTTTTCGCACGGGAAAATAACTTGTAATTTATAACTTTGAAATAAATAAATAATGCTGAACGTTATCACACAGCATCATGTAGCCCCAAACTAAGCAGAGCTTATATTATGGGAACCACATGATTGATATACCACACATATACTTTTTTTTGTAAATACATACATATCATACATAGAAAACACCCAGACCCGAGATAAATATCTGCAGAACATGCAAACATTTGTCCCGCAGCGGGAATCGAAGCCGCAACCTACGTCTCAGGCGGGCCTTCACCCACTGCACCACAGAGGTCTTCGTAGAAAGGTTACAATTTTACTTCATTTTCTCAACAAACAATAGATTTAAGGGTGTACGGGGTTCCAACCTCCATCTTTGAAACCCAAGCCAACCTGACCTGCACGTGGTGCACCCTGCTAAACAACCAACGGGGCTCTGGCGGCCGACTGATTGCGGCATAGCACAGCCTTAATCGGCACAGCTAAATCCCCTAGCCACCGACGGGCAGCAGCGTCGGTGGTGCGAGAAGCTGTGCCCTGCGATCCCCAACTCGCATGCCCAGCGTGGGGATTATGGGCATATCCCCCTTTATTAGGGGAGGCCTATGTCCAGCAGTGGACTGATATAGGCTGGTGTGGTGTGGTGTGGAATAGATTTAAACTCCTTACTTATAAATAAGCAAATGCTTAGTAGTTGAGATCTGCCACTCGACACCTCTCAACACATGAGTGACGTCCATGAGATGGTCATCTACCACGTTGGCGAAGTGGTACGTCGGGAAACCATCTCCCTTCATCAGCACCGGATCTCCCTCGTTGAGGGTCACGTCATACGCTATGCCTCCGAAGATCATATCTTCAAAGTACTTTATTTCGGGAGTGAGCTGAAATAGAATAAAACCAATACCTAAACTAATGGAATAGGGTAAATAGGTTTCAATAAGTAAAAATTAAACAAAAGAAAGGAGAATGCCGTCTGATGTATGGCTCTGTACCAAGACAAAGTGAGTGCGTCAATAAAATCTCCAATAAGTTTTTAGTCGATTCTACTGTCAAAATAATTAAAAATGAGGGTTATTGCCATAGTAACACTTTAAATCAATGTTTGTTGCCATAGTAACGTATATATCATTGGTTGTTGTAGTCTAATGGCGGCGTGTGGCGAAAACCAAATCAACAAATTGATTTAACTTGATTATTAATCCCGTCGGTGTGTAAAACTAAAGAAAATGTTAATGTCATTTATAAAATATAATAAATTTTATGGGATACGTTCGGTTTTGACGCAATTGGTACGGGTTCTCGGCATTCTCCTTTATCATCATCATTAGTTTGTTTGTGCTAAAAGACGCCTATGTCCAGCAGTGGATTGCAACGATGTAATGGTAAATTATTAGGTATTCAACTAACATTAATAATAGTACTGCTGGATGTAATCACACAGCATCATGTAGCCCCAAACTAAGCAGAGCTTGTGTTATGGGAACCACATGATTGATATACTACACATTTACATTATTTTTTGTAAATACATATCATACTTTGAAAACATCCAGACCCGAGGCAAATATCTGCAGAACATTCAAACATTTGTCCCGTAGCGGGAATCGAACCCGTAACTTTCTGCGTCTCAAGCGGGCGGGCCACTGCGCCACAGAGGCCGTAGAATTTTTAATCGAATTATTAAATTGGTCTTAAATAACTTAAGGTATAAGTTAAAGGCCTACACGCAGCAGCAACAGGCGACGACGCGACGTATCGTCGGGACATGACGCGGCGTCACGTCGCTGCCGTCATAACCCGACTGCAGGTAGGTATATCCAGGACAGTGCAAAATTTGCAATGACGCTTCATAAAAATTATACGAAAAACTTATTTTTGAATATTCGCGAAATCTTATCTTTTCATTTGGTAAGTTTTCGTGTTCCAGTTGGAAAGAAGAGTAGAATAGAGTCGATTGAGACTTCATTTTCTAGGCTGATATTTTTTTTCAAAATTCCTAAAATGCTATTTGTAGAGTACATGAAATATATACTAAAGGTGGTTGAATGACAATGCACAAAATTATATCGCTATAGCACCTCCGCTCGCCTCGACAGCCGCGTGCAGAGTGAGCCAAGCGGGTCGACTACACTTTATTATTTATCAGTACACTACACTATTGTTTTTGTTTTTAAATAAACCCAGTTTCCACAGAACATAACTACAAAATAGAAGGTAGCTGCCCATAATGAGGTAAAATCTTGCTGTGTATATACCATTCGGTTACTACTGTACTGATCTGCGGTCGGGTGACAGATTTGCGGCCCGTAGCGGTAGACGACGTATCACTAACCACGGATGGCGCAACCTTTAGACTAGACTTTTCAATCAACATCATCATCATCAGCCTATAGCAGTCCACTGCCGGACATAGGCCTCCCCTAATGAGCGCCATTGCGCCCTGTCCTGAGCTCGATTCATCCAGCTTCTGCCAGCAGCTTTCGCAGATCGTCACTCCACCTGGCCGGAGGGCGTCCTACACTACGTTTGCCGAGCCGCGGTCTCCACTCAAGAACTCGTTTACCCCAACGGTTATCGCTTCTTCGAAAATCGTTAATTTGAAAATAGCGCGTGTAATTTATATATATTTTTTTCAGTACAGTCCAAGCAGTAACAAACCTTAAATCTAACGCAATAAGGTATCCCGGTCCTAATCTTCTCGTTGATATCCTCATGAGACAGATGGCGACACTTGTTGTCGTATTTAGGTATTAACTGACTCTTGACAGCATCTCGTCTGATCATGTTCAGCCGGCGTTCAGTACAGAAGCACTTGTATGCTGAGCCATTCTCAAGCAGTTTGTTTATGTGTTCTCTAGAACAAATAATATATTTCTATAATACAATAAAAGGCTTATTTAGAACATGCGGTATTTAGTCTGTCTGACTACTAAGAAACTAAAGATGACTAATAAGAAAGACAGTCTTACTAAAACAGACTGAATTGAATACCGTGTGGTGTGGTCTATTAAGCCTTTAACCATTACCTATAACAAAGCATTGCATCATAGGTCATGCATGTTAAGAATGTGCTCCACAATGCAATATACTTGAGGCATAAAGGGGATAAGCCTCATGTGCCTGTAATTTCACTGGCACCTTGCTGCTTCATGGCATGGAAATATGCATTGTGGTAGTACTTCCCCAGTAAGCCATTCACAATGTACCTCTGCTACTACTAATAAAAAAATATTATTTTAAGTGTCTGTATAACTCACTAAAAGAAGATAACAAATGTATTAATTAAGAGTGTATGCAGGCACTAACTTAGCATCCTTTTTAACATCCTGCTTATGTATCCAAGTAACTACCTATTAATCTTTTTTAACCCAGGTACCTAACCTACTTATTTTGTTCTAATCTTCAACCAACTCTGCTAAATAATAAACAGGGAACTGAGATTTTAATATAATTAAATCATGGAGGGCACCAGGCCGTGAGGAAGGTCACCGATACGATGGACTGATCAGATCAAATCTGCAGTAGGCGACAATCTCCATACGTGTACCTGGAAGTCCACAAATAGACAAAAATGGCGAGATATTGTGAGGCGAGCCACATCAGCCCCTAATAATACTACATGATGACCACGACCCCTCTGTCAAGAGTGAAACGAAGAAGAAGAAATCATGGACCAGCGGCTTGATGCTGATGTGTCCATTTTAGGCAGTGTTAAAAAGTTGTTATTATTTCTGCCCCTATTTTAATGACTGATTGATTTAATAGTAGCCAGATGTTGAGCTTATTTTTTATGTTGTTACAGAAGTAGCCAATACAACATTTTCAAACTAAGTATTTTTCTAATTGTGGACCACTCAATTACTAAGAAAGTGATAGGCAACCATGGTGTTGGTCGAGGCTCTCATTGGTTGTAGGTGGTGGCCATGAGATGGTCTTCTTAGAAGATTATTAACTCATTCTGTATTTACACCTTAATCTACCAAAATTCAGCATACTTAATGCTTTGAATGCTGAAAACATTGTTCTAGCCGGGCTGTTACTGCTCCTCGGGAATAGCATGTAGTGTTATGTCCAAGGCACGCAGTCAACGTGCTAGTGTATGTAACGCAGAGTGCTAAAAGTGGCTAGGCTAAGAAGTGGTCAAAGCAGAACTAAAACAAATTCTGTAGGCTCAGGGTAAGAAATAGGTAAATTTGTATGCAACTTACTGATAAATATCGAGTCTTTTACTCTGCACATAGGGTCCATATTTCCCTGCATATTCTGGACCTTCATCGCATTCTATACCCGCCCATTCTAAATCGTTGATCAGCGCTTCCACGGACCCATCAACTTTTCTGGTCTGGTCTGTGTCCTCGATACGCAGTATAAAAGTGCCACCTCTGCTCTTTGTGAACAGGTAGTTGTATAAGGCAGTCCTCAAGCCCCCCAAATGAAGATATCCAGTGGGACTGGGGGCAAATCTCACTCGAGGAACATTCGTTTTTAGTGTTCTGTACAGTGTCAGGTTTGGCGATGTAAAAACGTATTTTGTAAAGGTAACCCGCATTATTATTTGAAAAATAAGGACAACTTAAATAATTTTGTTATGTAGGGAAAGTGATGGAAAATTTTCGTGGATAAACAATCAAGTTTTTGTTTTGATTTTGATCAGCTGTTTTATTTGACTTGACTTGACTTCTTGTTTTTGGCTTTTGTGGCTGTAGTCACAATTCTGCCAATGTCCGTTATGCTATTTTCATAAGTTATGTCGGAGAGTGTGGACTAAGAATTTGGCCGGTTGTTCTAAGGGAGAATCCTTTTGATTTTTCTAGAACAAAGACAGCACAATGTTAGTAATTTTATACAGGAACTTAGTATTTACAAATTGGTTAGTTTATAATATGTTTAAATATATATTCATATACAGCACTCAATAATTAACTACATAATATTTTACAATTTAATATTATTTACATAAATAAATTTACACAGGATATAATTGATTAAAGGGGAAAAGGTCAGGGAAAGGAGACATTTAAAGGAGAAAGGACGGGGGATTTCCGGGGGGAGGATATCATACAAGGAGCAGCGTAGTTTCGGACAGTTGAAAAATATGTGGTCCACATTTCCTTCCTCTAGACCACATTCACATAGAGAATGATCCCTAATCCTAATCTTGGCCAGAAAAACTGGTGTGCAAGCATGACCCAATCTCAGACGACAAATTGTTGAGGTGGTGACCTTGTTGGATTCGCGAAACTTAAAAAACCAAGGCGTGGAAGGAATCTCGGGCTGAATGTCACTATAGTGTTTGCCTTTAACTTTTCTAGATATATTCCATTCCTTGGTCCATGATTCAAAAATATGAGTTTTAGGGAGAAGGCAAAGGTCATGGGAGTAGGTTTTGTAGTGCTCAAGAGTTCCAATATTTGAAGCCTCTTTTGCAAAGGAATCGGCCGCTTCATTGCCAGAGATACCAGAGTGACCAGGTATCCACGCGAGGATGACTTTGATACCCTGAGAATGACAGTCAAAGAGAGATTGTTTAATTTTGAGGATGGACGGGAAACGGGAAGAAGAGCGGAATGGATTCGAAATAAGAGATTGTAGGCAGCTTTTTGAGTCAGAGAAAATAATTGACTTGTTTAATTTGTTAGATTTAACGAAGTCGACAGCTTCTAAAAGGGCGATGGATTCGCCTGTAAATACCGAGGTTGAAGAAGGACATTTAAAACTAAGAACAATTTTCGTAAATGGTATCCACACTGCTGACCCAACCGGGCTATTCGGGGATAATTTAGATGAGTCCGTGAAGATTGCATACCAGCCATTAAATTTGGAACCCATTTGTTCGTTGAAGATTTCTCGGGCATTTGTGGAATCTTTGTCAATTCCAAAGTGTAACATAATGTTAGGAACAAAAGTTAAGGATTCATAGGGAGTGAGATAAAGGGGGTTGGAAGTATATTGATGGATAGGGTCTGGAAGATGTGAGAACTTAATAAGGCTTTTAAGAAGACAAGGGATTTTATCCGGATTGTCTGTATCAAACAGCTCAAGAAGAATATTTAGTTTAGGCAGAATGGGGTGGCATTTGTTTTGGACCAACTTGAAGAAGAATCTGTCCGAAAGGAATTGCCTTCTAAGGTGAAGAGGGGGATCGCAGCATTCCACTTGCATGGCGTTAATCGGAGATGATTTCATCGCGCCTAAAATTATTCGAAGACATTTCGATTGGATTTTGTTGATTTTTTCAAAACCGGATTTATTAAACAAATTTAGAAGAAAAGAACCATAATCAAAATGGCTTCTAATAATGGCGTTGTAAAGAAGCTTTTGGGTGTATGGGTGGGAACCCCACCATACACCTGAAAGAGAACGCAGAATATTTACATTTTTTTCACACTTTTTTGATATGACATCGAAGTGAGGAGAACCTGTCATTTTGGAATCTAAAATTATGCCAAGAAATTTAGTGTTGTTTGATTGAGGAATGGGGACATGATTTATAAATAGATTGATTGAGGGAGTGATTCTTTTCTTGGTGAAAACAACAACGGAACTCTTTGAAGCAGATAGGGATAGTCCATGATTATGTAGCCAGTCATTGAGATATTCCAAAGCTGAGTTTAGTCTGTTTGAAGTCTCTTCCTCTGTAATGATTTTGGTGTAGAGGGCTAGGTCGTCGGCGTATTGGAGAACATCACAGAACGAGTCCACCGAGGTTTCTAAATCATAGGTATAAATGCTATACAGAAGAGGACTTAAAACAGAGCCCTGAGGAAGTCCCTTCCAGACAGTTTTAGCAGGGAGGAAGTCCTTACTAGTCTTGATAACCACTGATCTTTCCATTAATAGGTTGCATATACAACGAACAAGCTTCTCTGGAATACTCAGCTGGCGAAGTTTATTCCTGAGTACCGGGAGCAGAACATTGTCATATGCCGAGGCGATGTCTAAAAATACGCCAACAAGAGATTTTTTTTCTTTGAATGCAGTGTAAATATCAGTGGTTAAAATACCTAAGCTATCTATGGTACTCATCCCTTTCCTAAACCCAAATTGAGTTCTAGCTAACATAGATTTATTTTCTACGAGCCATTCCAGCCGATGTTTAATAAGGCGCTCCATAATCTTGGCTAAAACAGAAGAAAGCGCAATCGGTCTGCGACTATTATGGTCTGATGGATTTTTGCCAGGTTTCAAGATTGGAATGATTATTTGGATTTTCCACTGCTCTGGAATAATACCTTTTTCAAAGAATGCATTAACTAGGTTTAGGAAGATCTCTTTAGTTTTGGGTGAAGATTTAGTTATAAATGAATTAGGGATGCCATCTATACCAGGGGATGAGTCTGTCAGTCCATCTAGAGCGATTGTGAGTTCATTGAAAGAGAAAGGTTGGTCAAAGCAGTTCGAAACAGGGAGAAAATAAGGAGGGGAAGGGAGAGAGTTAATACAGGGGACTGAGGGAGGGGCAAGTGAGTCGGAAAAAGCCTCTAGCCATGATGAGGGATCATTGGCTGAGATGTTTTCCGAATCACAAGCTCCTCTGAAGCGTTTTATTTGTTTCCAAACAATAGAGGAAGGGGTTTTCGGAGATAAGTTTTCACAAAAACCAATCCATCCAAGTCTTTTCTTTTTGGAAACTAACCTTCTAAACTTAGCTGCAGCTTCTTGATAACTCAAGAAGTTAGGAACAGACATATTAGAGTAGTAACATCGCTCTGCTTCTTTTCTGTTTGTTATTGCGGTTGTGCAATCAGAGTCCCACCATGGAGTAGATATTTTAAAATGTTTGTTGGGCTTTTTAATGGGAATATGAGAATCCGCACATGAAATAATATTTTGCAAAAACATGTTATATGTCTGAATAGGGGAGATCTCTATAGGAGGTAACGAGTCTAGAGTAAGATCAAGGGAGGAGGAGTAAGCTGACCAATCAACTCCTGAAAGTCTGTATTTCATGGAAGGACAAGGGTTGCGATAGGGGGAAGCTGAGTTTTGGATAGAAATGAGGATGGGAAAATGATCACTACCATAGGAAAGAGGAAGAGTTTGCCAATTTATTAAGGGAGAAAGAGAGGGGGAGCAGAGAGATAAGTCTACAGCACTTTTAGGGTTTTGAGAGGGCCGAACCCTACGAGTCGGAGATCCATTGTTAAGTAGGCAGAGGTTGGCTTCATCAAAGATTTCCATAAGTGAGAGACCAAATAAATCTGATTGATGGTGACCCCAAACAGTGTGATGGGCATTAAAATCACCTAAAAGTACTATAGGGGAAGGAATAGAAGAAAATAGAAATAGTAAATCAGGGATTAGGGATGAGTTAGGACGAGGAATATAGATTGAAATAAAGGATATATTTAAGGACCTGATACCAATCACGTTGATACCAGGGGGGAGGGAGGGGAGAGGTAATTGGGAAAAAGGAAGTGAGCGCCTTATTAATAAGGCGCATCCGGCGTACCCGTCAGCCCTGTCGTCCCGAAGGCATGAGTAGCCCGGAATCCGGAAACGGGATCCAGGCTTCAACCATGTCTCCGAGACGGCAATGACTGACGGGCAAAATTTGTTTATTAAGTGGGCCAATTCATGTTTCTTTGGAAGCATGCTCTGGCAGTTCCACTGCAGGACGGATGTTTGATCCATGATGACCAGAGAGGGAAACTAGTTGGGTAAGTTTTGCGGCAACGTTGGACGGTAGGGGAAGAGGATTCATTAATATTATGTTTATTATTAGGGAAATGAGGGTTTCTAGCATGTTTTGATTTTGTGTAGGCGATGTAAGCATTTGGTTGCTACCAAGGGCACAACCATTAGGTAACGATGGGGAGGGGTCGTTGACTATTTCACGGTGGGCGGCCTTATCAAAAGACTTACCCAGGGGAGCTTTAGGACGGGGAGAGGCATAAACGTTTTTGACATAGGAACGTCTGGACTGTTGGAAATGAGTTGGATTTGGAGAAGTGGATTTAGGTGGGAACTGCGAAGGGATGGGTTGGGAGAACATCTCCTGGGCAACTTCGGAATACGAGCGGGCAACAGGACGGAATTGGCAGGAGGCTTCTTCATACGAAATACAGTCTTGGGCCATGACCAATTTTATAGATTTCTGCCTTTCTTGCTCCGGGCAGCATCTGCTAGTAGCGAAATGACGTCCTGAACAATGAAGGCAGGAAGCTTCAGATACTGGTACTTCACAGGAGTCCCCAGAGTGTTCCTGGGCACAACGGAAGCACCTTGGTTTAGACCGGCATTGCGATTTTGTGTGTCCGTATCGACAGCAGGTGAAGCACTGGATGGTGGGAAATTGGTAGAGCTCAACGGGAAGGGATGTATAGTAAAGGAATACTTTAGAGGGAAGGGTTTGTCCTTGGAAAGTTAATACGACCGTTTGAGTAGGGACCCATGTCACTTTGCCCTCTTCCACATTTTTGCGATTGAGTCGACGAGCTTTGATAATAATTCCGCAGTTTTCTGGTAGTATTAGGGCTTTGACAAGCTCTTCCATTGAAAGGTCTGTGGGTACTTGGCGGACCAGACCCATTCGAGTGACGTTATATGTAGGGATTATTGCCACATACTTGCACATGCTAAGAATGGGCGAGATAATAAATTTGTTTGCGTCTTGGGCAGATTTGAATTCCACCGATATCTTGTTGCGGCCTACTCTTTTTACACCGTCTGCACAAATATTTTCAAATTTGTGATTGGCCAGGAACTGGCCAAACTTAATTGGTCTTATTGAGGTACCGGCTGATGTTTCGGGTTCTGAGCGGGAAACGTGGACCACATATGGACCCTTGTCAGAAGTATTATACGATTGAATGGCTCCGACAACGATAGATGGGTGTGTGTACACAGTTTGAATTGACGCAACAGCTAATTCTGGGGAGGTTATTGTTTTTTTCCCTGAACTAGGTTGGTCATCTGTCTCAAATCTTCGTTTTGTACCACTTACAGTAGTAAAGGCATGACTAGGTTCAGGAGGGTCCGGGGGAGCCGGAGGTACCGGCGGATCACAATCCATGTTTGAGGTCAAATAACCTCAAACACGGATTATGTACACAAACAATAAATAACACTTACCAACACCACTAACTACAGACAACAACACTTAGAATAATCAAAATTGATAAATTTTGTCTGAAAAAAGGCCGAAAAATTAATTAATTATCACAAAATCACTCCGAGCGACTTACTCGATACCACTTCCGAACGCAGAAAAAAAAACAGCTGTTTTATTTATTTCTGAGTTTTCTGACTGACAGATTTCATTTGAGTTTGACGTTATTTATTTCGTTCATAAACCAAGATGTTCATTCATACCTGCTAAAATCCATGGTCTATCTAGAACAGCCTACCTTTTAATAAATTTTGTGTGGATACAAATAAATAGGAAAATTTGTGAAAGTTCTGAATCTTCTTCTTTTATTTACGGCATTTGAAAAGTGAAAACAGAACCGTTCTAGAATTATCAAATCAGTATTTTATTTTGAACGAATTTTATTACCTAGTGCTTCCACCAAAAAGAAAATACCCGCTGTCTAAGGGACAACGTAACTTCGTAACTTCACCTCCGCCACCACCAGCCTATTATCAGTCCACAGCACAACTGGACTTATGCCTCCCCTAATAAGAGGGGGGATTTGCAAATAATCCCCACGCTAGGCTGCATGCCTATGGGGATCGTATATGCCGTTGGGGATCGCAAACCACAGCTTTTTACACCATAACTTGCGTGATTTAAAGTGGAAAACCGCTGCTAGTTCGTGGATTTTGGTTGTACTTACGTGCTATGAAAGATGTTAAACGAGGCTACGGAAAAAATATGAAGTTTACTTATCGTTGATAATTATATATCAACGAAGACTTGGTTCTGATCTGGTCATTTCTGCACCCCCCCAGAAAAGACAGCTCAATTTACATATATCTAGTTATCAGACTAATGATTAATTAATACTACTATTCATGATCCAAAACTTGGTCCTGGTCTGGTAATTTCTGTGCCCCCAGAAAAGATTTATTTTCTCGTCTGGTCTTTTCTGCGCCCCCCAGAAAAAAACTACGATTTAGAACTGGATATCAACGAAATAATTAAAGAATACATGCATGAGCTGCGCCCTGTGCCTGGGAACTGGTGGCACCGCCCTATTTACGTATAATTTAATTTATTATGTATAAATAATAGCTAATCATAATCAGTTAACACATGACAGTGTATATATCGTTCAATGTAACCTATTTACCTATTAAGTAAAGGACCCAGAGAATTACTAACAATTTAAAAGTTTTATGAAGGTTATAATAACTAGTATGTTTTGCTAGAGTTCAGGGGGGGCAATTGCCCCCATTGCCCCCCTCCTGTATCTCCGCCTGCTTATGTATTAAGTAATAATCTCATGCCGATACTTAGATTGGGTCATTCATCCATTGATTTCTTTTATTTTTCTAGCCAGGTTTGGCATTTTTGTGTAATTGACACGCAACACTGTTTATTGTCTATGGTCGATTGTTATTTCACTTTGGTTCCGATGTCGAAATAACAGTGAAAGTCATTAGAATTTACAAAAATCTATCCAAAATGGTGAGTAATCATGCGTATACCGTTTCTACGTGCTATTTTACACACCCACCTCTCATATATCGTGCCAAAAATTCAGCTAAACAAATTTTAAAGTCGTAAAAATAAGGTTATGATTTTATGTTCGCAATTATTTTCAGAATAAACTAAAATCGTCACAGAGAGACAAAGTGAAGAAGTTCGTCGCATTCACCCAGACGAGCGAGAGCACAGCAATAAACTGTCTGACTCAGAACGATTGGAAACTAGATCTAGCGAGCGATAACTACTTCCAGAACCCAGACGCTTATTACAGAGATCCTTCCAAGACAGCAGTAGACAGAAAGAAGCTCGAGCAACTCTTCAACAAATACAAGGATTTACACGAAAATGACAAGATAATGTTAGATGGTATTATGAAATTCCTCGAAGATGTCAATCTAGGTCCTGAATCCATATTAGTTCTGATCATAGCGTGGAAATGTAAGGCTGCAGTGCAATGCGAATTCACAAAAGACGAATTCGTCTCAGGTTTCATAGAACTCGGTGTGGACAGCATAGACAAGCTAAAAGCAAAGCTACCGACTCTAGAAGCGGAAATAAAGGATGTCAACAAATTTAAAGATTTCTATCACTTTACGTTTAATTATGCAAAAAACTTGGGCCAGAAAGGCTTAGACCTGGATATGGCGATAGCTTATTGGAATATTGTGCTCCGTGGCAGATTTAAGTTTCTTGATGCTTGGTGTCAATTCTTAACGGTGAGTATGCTACCTTTTCTCCTCTGCTAAAACAAACATTGAAATATACCTATTTAGTTTCCATACTAATACCAACAATAATCAAAATAGGTCAGTCTGTCAGTCTGTAGCACTGTAGCTCAAACGAGTGAACCAATATGGATGCGGTTTGGATGAACGCAAATTACTCAATCAGGTTTGATGGCTCAACAATAGTTATAATTTTTAACCAACTTCAAAAAAAGGAGGTTTTCAATTCGGTCATATGTTTTTTTTTACATTTAAAATGTTCGCTTTATGTGGAGGGGGGGATTTCAAAATTTTTTTATATGTTTTTTTTTTACCAGTTTAGACCCCTTAAAAACTTTGGTTGTAAGGATGTCTTCACTTTATGTCTGTTCCACTAACTTATTAGCTCTACCTATGTCCACTGCGGAACATAGGCCTCCTCTTATAAGAAAGGAGATATATGCCCATACTCCCCATGCTGGGCATGGAACTTGGGGATACTATTATAATTTCCAATGAAATACAGACATGCAGAGTAAGTGTGGAGACTGCGGCTCGGCAAACATAGCGTAGGATGCCCTTTGGCCAGGTCGTGACGATTTGCAAAAGGCTGCAGGTAAAAGCTGGATGCGTCGAGCTCAGGACAGGGCGCAATGGCGCTCACTAGCGCAGGCCCATGTCCAGCAGTAGACTGCTATAAGCCGATGATGATGTCTGCAAGTTAAATAAAAAAACAAACCTATCACTCAGTATGCAAATATACGGTAGGATAGGTACTATTAAATTAAGACCTAGAGGCCAAAGTCGGTTGGGCTGGTTGGATCAGATTCGCACCACACTAGAGTCTAAGTTTCACGAAGCCATACACACAGCCCATAACAGATCGAGGTAGCGCAGTATCATAAAAGTGAAAGTAATTCATGGAGGGGGTCACGACCCTCAGCACTGAGGAGAGCGACTTAGGAGGAGGAGGAGGTACCATTATACTTTTTAGAGAACCAGTGGGTAGAGTGGTAGTGAGGCAAGTCCAGACATAGGATTTGGTATGGAACGAATCATGTAAAAAGAACACTGGAAGAAGTGTGTTTGCGCACGGTTAATACTTATAAACCCTAAATAAATAACAATTTTACATGATGCGACCCATACATGCACACTGTAAGCATTTGCATTCCACTGGGAGTGCACAAGTTGAATAATCCTTTAACAAATACCATTGTTCAAATAAGAAAACATTAATTCAGAATTGAAGTGTTTTGGATATTAAAAACATTATTTATTTAAAGACAAAAAGCTTTCTCAGATGTGTGTCTACATTAAACAGTGTCTAAATGTCTTAATTTCTGTAGATTTTTAGCACTGATTCTTCACTATTTTAACTAATTTTGAAACAGTTTGTTAGTTTGTAACCAGCTTATTCTTGAATGTGTTTAAATCTATAGAGGAAGTAGAATAACTTCTGGCAAGTAACCACTCTGTTATTGAGGAAGTGTTTCACAGTATTTGCAAGACTTACATTAGTAGTAGAAAATCAAAATTTTGAATTGGCAAATTAAATTTATCTCGTCTCAAGTGCTCAATCACATATTAATGCCAATTCGTGATAACAAGCAGTTCTATTTACGTCGACACATCTTCAAGGCCAAAGAATTGCCATTTGCCGGTGATTTGTTTGGTTTTATTCAATGTAACCTTGATTCATTTACCTTGAAAACAATAATACTGCAAAAAGTGGTACTAGAATTTTATAAACCAGTAGACATAACCACAGAAAAGCTACCCGATAGAAGGGCAATGCCTGCAAATCTGAATCAGAACCGCTGTCGCCGGTTTTATTTTTCATAATCATCATCATCATCAACAACCTAAAGCATCTACATAATACATGTTGTCATTCTATATTCTAAAAGGACAAATTCCCGGTTCGGCCCGCAACGTCCAACTGCCCGACGCGACGGGCCAAATCGAGATATACAAAATAAATGCGATTTTGATTCCCATTTCGGCCCACTTCTTTATTATTGTAAACAGAAGTAGATTCAGTATAGGCATAACATAACACAAGCAAATTTTTTATTGTTAATATGCCTAGATGTTATGTAGATATACCTAATTTTACTAGCTTCCGCCCGCGGCTTCGGTCGCGTGCTAACGGTATAAAAAGCAGTGTAAATTCAGGTCACAATCTGTGCCTATATTCCCCGTATCATACAAATCCGCTCAGCGGTTGAATTAACTGAGTGGGACAAAACATACACAACACTACACCAGCCTATTCAGGCTACTGCTGGACATATGCCTTCTCTATACAAAGAGGGATATGCCCATAGGTCCGGGTTGGGGATCGCAGGGTACAGCTTCTCGCAGCGCCGACTCCGGATATAGCTGTGCCGGTATATATGGGTGACAAACACGTTACGAGAAATCGTTACGATCGCTCTGTACCGTTCAAACTGCACTGATCAACTCAGTTTTCATCAGTCATCAATCACATACACGTTTCGATTAATCGGTGCAGTTTACACGGTAAATTGTGATCGTAACGTGTGTGGTGTGCTGCTATTAGGCTGCGCTTAGCCGAGAACAAACAAAATTATATGAACACACAAACTTTCGCATTTATAATATTAGTGTGATTACAATTATGCTTGCTGTTAATTATGTCTGATCCACAGGAGCATCACAAACGATCAATACCCAAAGACACATGGAACCTTCTGCTAGACTTTGCAACACAAATCGATGATGGCATGAGCAATTACGACGCGGAAGGTGCCTGGCCCGTCCTCATTGATGACTTTGTGGAATGGTGCCAGAAGCAGGGCCTCACAGCAGCCAACGAGCCGGTGTCCGGCTAGCTGTTGCTGTCCTGCTACCAACAATACGATGAGATTGAGCAGGACCATGAAAACCACAGGCCGAGGTACACCAAAGCTTTGAGGACTTGTATCTTCATGCTGCTGTCCCGTTTCGTGATGTACGGCTTGGAGCTGTGTCCCGTTGAATGGGTCGCTGTCTTCCTCGTATTCGAGTTGTGTAGCTGAAGTGACAGTGCTATAAACAAACTGTGTGCAGTGCTAAGTGAATTTTAAGCTTTACGGTTTGAGAGTATTGACTGTCGAGCTGTAGGCCTAGTTGAAATTCTCGTTAAACTCTTGTTGATTACCTGCTCGGGTATAAAGATGTTTTACAGATTTAAATGGTTCCACATAAAATTTTGAACTTAATAGTAGATGTAGTAATGCCGTGAAACTTTATAAATTAAGATGTAAATATGTACATACACATTAATGATATTATTACATTTTATAATTATTGAAGCTTAGATTTTTGGTTTTAATTGTTTTTATTCAGTCATTTGCAGTCGACAGGGATAGTTTGAAACTAGTGCATAATGGAATATAATAGATGCTGTTTTTATCGTTTGTTTATTGTTAGAATTGGCACATAGTTACTTCTATTTTTATCACTATTTATCATTGGGCAACAGTGCAATTTTAACAATAATAAATGTACGATAAACTACTGTCTCTGCTATACTCTAGGGATTTGAGGATTGTTACAGACTTAATACATAATTTTCATTTTATCACCAAAAATCAAGGTTTTCGACTCTGCAAAATTTATATTATAGCAATAAAGAAAAAAAGAAAAAAGTACCAACTAGTGAGTGAGAATAAATTACAAAGTAGGTATACAAATGTTTTTGCTGTAAAACAAATATTTTCTAATGTTATAGTATGTTATGATGTGGCTTCTGGGCTAACATTAAAATCATTTAACATTTCTTACTAGGATCAATCAATCAATGTACAAAAGATGAAATTGATGTATTGAGTTTGAAATTACATTAAATTGTTAAATAATTAGTATAGTTTTCTTTCAGACTTTGTTTTACCTGATTTCAGGAAAATTAGCATCTCTATAAATGGACAACATTTATAGTACCCATACCTACCTACACTAAACTATTAACAATTTTGTTTATTTAAAGATTATAATTAATTATTATCTGTAATCGTAAATGTGGTCCATGACACCCATCACCAACCAATAGGTTTGTAGGTACTACATAAATACATTACATTCCCTTGAAGTGCTTGTTGGACGCTTACCCATGAGGTTGTGTATAGAATGAGAGTAGCACAGAGAGCCATGGAGCGAGCTATGCTCGGCATCAAACTTATAGATCGAGTCCCTAACATCGAGATCCGAAAACGGACAAAAGTTCAGGACATTGGAAATCGACTTATGGAGCTCAAGTGGGGATGGGCGGGACACATTGCGAGGCGTGGTGATGACAGGTGGAGCAAGACATTGACCGAATGGTGGCCGAGGGTAGGCAAAAGAAGCGTCGGAAGACCAGTAGCGAGATGGGTCGACGACATAGTACACGTCGCCGGGCGATCGTGGATACGACTAGCACAAGACCGTGGTGGATGGCACAAACTCCGGGAGGCCTATATCCAGCAGTGGATAAAGTCAGGCTGTGGATGATGATGATGATGAAGTGCTTGTGTGGCTATGTAATATAGACTAGTAGGCTAGCATTTTCTCAAGTCTAAGGTAGGTGTTATCACGGACAAGTTTTAAGTAATTAGACTGTTTTGCTAATCCGCATACAACAGAGGGCTTACCACAAGATTTGATAGTTTTCGAAAACTTTATAAGTTTCGGTATCTTTCCATACATTTTCGTACAGCGCCTCTAGGGAAACGTGCATGAACTACGAAAATGTATGGAAAGGAAAGATACCGAAACTTTTAAAGTTTTCGAAAACTATCAAAACCTGTGGTAAGCCCTCAGATCTTAACCCTGAAGATGGCGCTGACAAATAGCCATTCAAACCAAAGCATTGAGATTATTCCTTTACAAGAAACACCCAATTGTTTTTAAATGTGTCATTTAATTATTTTTACATTATAATTTAAATCGTTTAGGTATATAATATAGGTAGGTATTATCGAGTCCGTGTTATTTTGAACTACCTACGAGTTAGTGAGCGGGTATACATTATGAAACTACGTAGACTCGGTACAAATATGTTCAGTCTGTCGCCGCGGTACAAATGACAAAATCTTAGAATATGTTCAGATATTTTATGGTTGCTAGTAGGGTAGCTGTATGCGTCGAACTCAGGACACAATGGCGCTCAAGGAGTGGTGGTCTATATCCAGCAGACAGCAGTAGACTGCTATAGGCTGATGATGATTATAATCAGCAGTTGCTTTATATATAGCAGTTTGCATTATTTTTGTCATGCGGCGA
This sequence comes from Horisme vitalbata, assembly GCA_951804965.1. NCBI lineage: Eukaryota > Metazoa > Arthropoda > Insecta > Lepidoptera > Geometridae > Horisme > Horisme vitalbata. The sequence goes on from OX638096.1 coordinate 3,613,631, forward strand.
GAATCGAACCCTATTTTTTTGCATAGCAATGCCATGCCAACAGGCGAATATTCGATGCCACAGTATTTTTTTTCTTTTTTGAACTTTTCACGTGTCGGTATTCCCTGAGTTTCAACGGGGCTTTGAATGTCATGCCTAGTGTTCATTCGAAAGTCAGTGTTCATTTTTTGACATTGACTGACTGGTGACTGTATTCAGACAGACGCACAGAACACTATTACTCCACAGGGGAGAAGAATATCGACACAGTACAAAAAAAACGGGAGCGCTTTATTCTAGCTTTGACTTCAATTGGGGCCAGATGATAGATGGCGCTAATGTCAAAGGCGGGAATATTCAAACTATAGTAGTATCGTTCACTTAGCTTTTTATTTGGACCTAGAAAACTATAGTAGTATCGTTAACTTGGCTTTTTATTTGGACCTACATTATTTAAGTGAAATACTCCTAATTCAATAAGCCCTAATAAAAATAAAAGTATTTTTGCAAGGTAGTCTAATTGCTATGAATAAAAGGAAAGGTTGAAAGTAAAATGACAGTATTCATGTGAATATTTTGCTTTTATTTAATAAAAAAACTGACCACCATCACCTCAATTAAACGTATCGTTACAATAGTAAATATAGATAGTGAATAGGTGACCATATACATACATATAAATAAATGAATTATCAAATTGTAACCAAAATGTCAATGGGACCACTACTGAGTGAAGTGGTCTTGACAATTGCAAAGGTATTAATCGTTTTAAGTAGTTGAATAAACCTCGTAAAGAGAGTTTGAAAACAACTTTAACGTTAATTGATTGATAATAATATGATAACTAACATAATAACTACTGTTCATTTGGTTTTTGTTGGTTTATTTTGTGTATAATATAAAAATATTATTTCTTAGTATTGAGTTAAATTTCTTTTAGAATTGTTACAATTTTTAATTAGGTACTTTTTTAGTAGTCATAACACTTTGACTGAAGAAAACACAGCGTGACTTGGTATGGACCCACGCACCATGTACGAGTCAAAGATAAACTTTTCTAAAAGGTAGGTACTTTTAGAAAAGTTTATCTTTGTACGTAGTTAAGTTAGGCAGATAAGGATACCAACAAGCTCTCAGCTAACTTACTAACTTTCAATTTGGATCATAACAAAATAGTCAATTATTTATTGTAGCTATGCGTATTTATGGATCGTTCAATAAAGTCATCGATTAAACATACTAATTGAATCAAGATCAGCAAAAATGCAATGATTTATGTAGAATCAACAGAAAACGTGTATTAAATTATAACCTTTAAAGTAATGAGTCCACTTGAATAAGTCTACAATTTAATTTAAAGCAAATTTAATAATAGGCTTACAATTTAATTGTAGACTCTCTCGTAGCTCGTGAGGCTCGTGGCATGTTTTCGGTGTCTTTAGAAAGAGGTAGTTACTCTGTTTACTAGTTAAGCTGTGTATCACGCTATGACAAGTCAATGAAAAATAAATGAGAATGCAAGTAAAAAACAATAATCTACTTACAAAATCTCGATTATTATCAGTCAAAGTTTTACTCGCTACTCAGACATAAACGCTGAGTCCTGGACTTGGCATGTTGACTGCGGGTATTTGTGCATGATGCTATGCGCCATGTTCGTGGCAAAGCAGCTGCATATCATACTCGCATACATACATTACGAGGGGTGATCCAAAAGTAATGATAATCAGATATTTCTAGACCGTATTAAAATAAAAAAAAATTTTTTTTTGGTTGCTCAAACATCCACTAGTGGCGCGTGAAAACATCGTATAAATAGACCATGATTCCAGGGAGATACGTTCATTTGAATACTAAAAACTGGAGTGATAACATCAAAATGGAGAAAAACGAAATCAGAGCTGTCATCAAATCTCTGTCTGAAAAAAATGTCTACCAAAGGCATACACAACGACTTGGTGCAAACATTGGGAGACTCTGCCAGTAATAGTGTTCTGTGACTCTGCCACTCCATATTCCACGGTTGCACGCTGGGCCAAGGAGTTTAAGCTGGGTAGAACATCCACGGAAGATGAACATCGCGAAGGCCGCCCATCCACGTCCACTACTGAGGACAATGTCAAAAAGATAGAGGATATCGTGATGGCAGATCGAAGAGTGACCATCAGGCACGTAGCTGAGATGACAGGGATCTCTTATAGCAGCGTTCAAAGAATTTTGACCAATGAATTGCACATGAAGAAGGTCTCTGCGCGTTGGGTACCGAATTTTGACAGACGAGCAAAAGAAAAAACGACTTGACATTTCAAGGGTTAATCTCGAGAAGTTCCAAGCCGATAAAGACAATTTTTGTCACGTTTCGTGACCATGGACGAGACTTGAGTCCACCATTTTGTGAAACGGAAACTAAAAAGCAGTCGATGTCTTGGAAACGAGCCTCCTGACCGACGCCGAAAAAATTCAAAGTCTAAAGTTCGGTGGGAAAGGTTATGGCGTCCGTTTTTTTGGACGCTGAAGGAATTATTATGGTCTAATACTTGGAAAAGGGAGCTACTATTACGGGCTCTTACTACGCAGACCAAATAAGAAGATTACGGTAGGCCATTAAAGAAAAAGGCGCGGCAAACTGCGAGCTGGGGTGCCATTTCACCAAGACAACGCACCGGCTCACAAAGCCGCAGTTGCGATGGCTGCCTTTCAAGAAACAAGGTTTGAACTGCTCGAACACCCACCCTATTCACCAGATCTAGCCCCCAGTGACTTCTACCTCTTTCCCCGGCTCAAAGAACATCTCCGAGGCCAGAAATTTGAAGATGTTAGCGAAGTAATGGCAGCCGTCGAGGCATTTTGGGAGAGTCAAGTTTTTTTTTTTTTCTAAGGGAATCCTAGGTTTAGAAAAACATTTAATTAAATGTTTTGACTTGAGACTATGTAGAAAAAAAAAATTGTAACTTTAACCACCAAGTATTATTTTGATTATCATTACTTTTGGATCACCCCTGTTTACACACTCAAATATATCTAAGCATTTAAAATTGTATAACTATTTAGAGATACAACAATGACTTCAAAAGGGTTATATTTAAATCATATACCTAACCTCTTTTATGTTATGTTTAGTATTATTGTAGGTATTTAAGTTAGGTCAGTTTAAACAAAAATAGTGGAAACTATAATTAGATGCAAAAACATAGCTACTGTGCCAAAGCATTTGTAAGTAGCTGAAGCCAAAATCCCTCGCGTTTAAATACAAGTGAAACTTAAAGTGAGGAGTCAAAGTTTTGACTCCACAAGGTTTATAAGGTTGCAAGTTGATTATTAAGATTTTTTCTTTAAAAGTATTAGTAGTACTACCTACTACTAAAATATTTATTTGTAGGAAACAAAAAAATCTTAATAATCAACTTGCACCTTGCTTATAAACCTTGTGGAGTCAAAACTTTGACTCCTCACTCTAAGTTTTCACTTGTATTTAGACGCTTAAACGCGAGGGATCTAGAGGCTCTTAGGCTCGTGGTAATTTAATTTTAATAATATAAATAATAATAATATAAGTATTTACTTTAAAAAGAAACAGGTTTACATGGTGGACTACTATGTAGGCTACCTTGTTATCGTGTTTTTTTTTTAAATAACTACTACTATTTATAGATTAATTCGATAAAACCTTTCGAAACTTATGCTCGTACATATTAACATACAATAGTCGATTCTTTGTCATAATTTCCTGAGATGATATATTTATTCTGCCTAATTCTGTATTCATTGATGTAGCTGCATCACCTTGTATGGTATTTAGCGTTTTGAATGGTTTATTACTGATAATCTCCAATGTTTAACAGGCATCTAAAAGAAAAAAAAATGATGTTATAACACTTTATAATGATAATATTTGTTGGATTAAAGTAAAATAAATAAATAAATGATTAATGCGGGACTAATCACACTGCATCATGTAGCCTCAAACTAAGCAAAGCTTGTATTATAGGAACCACATGATTGATATATTACATTTTTTTTTTGTAAATTTATACATATCATACATAGAAAACACCCAGACCCGAGAGTCCGAGACAAATATCTACAGAACATGCAAACATTTGTCCCGCAGCGGACAAATTAGTCTTATTAAAAACTAGCATTCCTTTGCTCGCCTGGTGCCTGGATAAGAAGTAGCCCACTTTGAATATTTATTTTATAGGCTACATATACATGATGCAGTGTGATTACGTCCCGCATTATTATTATTATTATTATATTATTTGAAATTCTAAAAATCACTATGCATCATATTAGTTATAGTTTCATCTGAATCCATTCAGCCCCTATGGAATTTAGTAAGTGTTCACATTGAACCAAAATTTTCAATTAATTATTTAATATTTAGTTTTGCTTTTCCATTTTTGTATAAAAATTGGTATACTTATATTCTTTAATACTTTATTCATCATCATCAACCTATAGCTGTCCACTGCTGGACATATACCTTCTACACTTTATTGTATGCGCTAAAATAAATATAATTTAGGTTTATAAAAGTAACAACATAACCTTGAACTGATGGCCATATTTTATCCGTTATGCGTTTTCTGGAATTAACAAAATCTTGACATTTGAAGTAAGGTAAACTATTTTATTGATGTCCTTCTAACATGACTTCTTTAAGCTAAGCAATCAATACGTCTTCTTGCGTCGGAAAACTAAAACAAACAAAATAATATTATTAATTGTAAATTATTAAATAAAGATGTCTTTATAAAAATTGCCTAACCATAAAATTAATACAAATCTGAATTAAAGCCATTTACTTTATTTTCTGTCAATTAGGTGGTATTTATGTCCGATGTTTATAATATATATACCTAATTTATTTATTATCCTTAGACTTTGGTAGTTTTGGTCACCCTACAATATTTACAACAATTATTTTGTTTTGTTTGTAAAATATGAAAATATGTATCAGAGAATGCCGGCAGAAACATAAAATGTAAATATAATCAAAACAGAGGGGCAGAGGTTGTAATAACGGCATTTAGACTTGAAAAATATACAAAAATAACAAAAATAAGAAAAAGTGATGAAATTATGAAATTATCTAAAAATTTGGCTTACCTATGGACAGAAACACCACTTCCAGGGTAATTTTTACGTCTGCTATCTTGTTCACCATACAATATCACCATTTTTACAAGAAATATCCAAAATTTGTGCAATAATAAATATTTCAAAACCTATTTTGACATTTTGTCAAAAGTCAAGTTTTAAAAAAGGTTTCATACGAATTATAAAATGCACTCCAGATTCATAGGGACCCCTCCCCATTCATAGGTAGAAATATTGGTGTTTTCTTTTTAAGTAGGTACATAGTAGTACCTGCCTCCACCTACACATGGAGATGACGAATTCAATTCAATTCAATTCAAAATTTATTTATTCAGTAGGAACTGTATAGTACACTTTGGAACGTCATTTTTTTAATTTACCACCAATTCGTAACGTGACCAAACAGAGAAGAATTGGCAAGAAACTCTGCTTGGCTTATATTTTTTTAACGTCATTGTTCTTAATAACTATTACATTGTTTTTGATAGAGTTGGAGGCAGTTTCATCCCAAGTTTTTTTGTCATCTAAATAATCAGATATTTTATAATAAGCTTTATTACATAGATGACGTTTAACAACATTTTTGAATTTATTTACAGATAGATTAATCACGTCATTTGGGATTTTGTTAAAAAATCGTACACACATCCCTTTAAAAGATTGACTAACTTTATGGAGCCTTACAATAGGAACAGCTAGTTTATCTTTATTTCTAGTGTTAACATTATGATAGTCGCTATTTTTCTTGAACATGTTAATATGTTTTCGGACATACATTAAGTTTTCATATATATATTGGCACGGCACTGTCATAACATTTATTTCTTTAAACTTAGTTCTAAGTGATTCTCTGGGGCCCATATTATAAATTGCACGAACAGCCCTCTTCTGCAACACAAATATGGTGTTGCTGCAGCATTCCCCCACAACAAAATGCCGTACGACATAATGCTATGGAAGTAGCTGAAATAAACTAGTCTAGCCGTTTCTACGTCAGTAAGTTGACGGATTCTTACGTTCTTACAAATTAAAAATGGTCCCAGTAGGTACTAAGTACCCATTGATATCGATATCACTGACCCAGCGAAATACTTTCCACTTTGTAAAATTTTTGTACTCTGTCTTATAATTACTACCCATACGTAAACAAAACAAAACGGGCTAAAGCCATACCTAGGTACTCCTAATTACAATCATAATGATTAATAATGTACTTCCCTAGCTTTATGATCAATTTTTCATGGTGTAATAATTAGGTAATTAGTAGGCTTTGTATGGTAGGTACCTAGGTATTTTAAACACTATTTCACAGTTACGATGTTTAATGTGTTGACAGTCTATATTTACAATATTGTAACACTAATTCAACGCAAATTACTCGATTTTTATAATAATTACATAATGTTGGACGGCCTAGCATTAGCCTCGCGAACGATAGGTAGGTCTCGGCATAAATTTGGATTAGCAAAAGTCATGGTCAATGACCGAATTGATCCGAGACCTGTCGTCGTTAATGGTCACCTTCTTGAGCTATGGAACGAGCTATGCTGGGAGTTTCTCTGAAGGATAGAATCCGCAATGAGTCTATCCAATTTAGAACTAAAGTTGACATAGCTCAGAGAATCTGCAAGCTGAAGTGGCAGTGGGCTGGCCATATCTGCCAAAGGACCGACAACCATTGGGGTAAACGAGTTCTTGAGTGGAGACTGCGGCTCGGTAAACGTTGTTTAGGACGCCTTGCCCGGCGAGGTGGAATGACGATCTGCAAAAGGGTGCTAGAAGATAGATGTGTCGAGCTGAGGACAGGGCGCAAGGTGCTCTTTAGGGGAGCCTTATTTTCAGCAGTGGACTACTATAGGCTGATGATGATGACGACAATAATATCATCTTACAATTACGCAATGTTACTATGCGGGACATTGTATGGACCCGAACCTCGCTCTACAATAGTATAAGTAAATACAACGTATTCAATATCTTACATCATACAAACATTTTTCCCACGGCGAGAATCGAACCCGCACGAGGGAAATGATTTCGAAATATTGGTATTGATCTTATAATATGTAAACACTGAAGAGTGCAGAACACTAAGTAGCGTGTCTCTCGCTCGGGAGCTAAGGGAGTGCTCGCTTTTAACAAAAAAAGGCAAACTTTTTTGTTAAAAGCGAGCACTCCCGTAAAAATTGTGCCTTTTTTTGTTAAAAGCGAGCACTCCCGTATTAAGCCTCCTTGATATATGTTCAATCAGTCCAAAAATCAAAGGAAACATGATAAGAAGAGGAAACACTCTTCTCTTATCTCGTTCTGTTGTTGTAACCCCCAGTAGGTATTCCCCGCGCTCCGACCAATGTTGGCAGGACAGACGTCAAAAAAAAAGAGTTGTTGACATCTCTGTCGAGTGAATACTAAAAACTATTTTTCGTACAAAAAGTTATAAATAATTTTTAAAATGTCTCTCCGTTTGGGTGGAGCATTGAAAGAACTGAGGATTCATTTGTGCCAGTCCAACAAACAATCTCAGGGGGTCAGGTAAGACTTAATTTGATTACATAAACATTAGCATAACCTCAAACAGTGGGTTACAATTTGTATTTATTTCCAGAGATTTTATCCAGAAAAACTATGTGAATATTAAGAAAGAGAACCCGAATTTCCCGATACTGATCCGTGAATGCAAGGGTGTCCAACCGCGCGTGTGGGCTCGCTATGGTATGTACCGTTTTAGCTTCAGAGTACACCAGTAGAAATATAGATTGAAGGTCCTAGTTAGATAGGTTTGTTAATTTAATATCCCTGTACTAACCTGCGGTGCGTAAATTTGAACTTGACTGCTGTTTAGAGGTACAAACTTGGGGTTTGTCAAGAGGGCAATGGAACCCAGTATTTTTGGCGTTAATCTCCCAACACTGCACTCCCAGACAATCGCCGATAAATCTCACAAGACCGCCTAGCTTAAAAGAGACTGCGACTGCGACATGTGCTGAACCAGTTGTGAGTTAAAATCGCTACTGAGTGGGTATATTGAAGATCTTGAAAGACATAATGTCTGCAATCATGGCATTGATTGGTTAATCCTATAGGACTTTTATCTTAGACTGTGCATTGTCATTGATCATTCAGGATATTACTTCTTGATCTCATGCAACTATTTATTCTTATAGATGACTCTTTTTTAACTCAAGGGGTTGCTGATGCAATAGGGATGATGCCTGGGTAGAAAAACAATAATTCAAATTAATCCGTCAATTAGATTATCAAAAAATATTGGAGATGTATTTTTTTATTTTTAAAATCAATGGAAATCGACAAAGTTATAGAGCGTCAAAGTTCGGGAGAGGGGGCTCGTGACGTCACTTGTATGTAAAAAGTGTACTTACCCGTGACGTCACGCGGAACTTCAACGCACTATATCTTTGTCATTTTTAGTTTAATCGACAAAAGCAAAAATACATGTCCAATATTTTTTGATAGTGTAAATGACAGACTAATTAGAATTTTTCAGGCATCTAGTCTATTCGTTTAGTGGGCCGGTTGGCTAATATAGACCATACGGGATCCAAGTTAATTCCCTTTAACCTTTCATACTTTCCATTGTAAACTTCAATTAATTACAGATTCTTATAACCATAGTATATTTTTCTCTTACAACAACTTGCAGAGAAAGGGTCTGAAAAAAATGAGGATCTTAGTAACTTAAACCCAGAGAAAGTGATGGAAACTATCAAGAAACTTGCTGGCTGTTAAGTAAGATAAATTCTTGCAAAAGTAGATAGTCTGTATTTTGCAGTAGTTAACACTTTAAAATGTTGAAAACACTACTGAGCTGCAAGTACTTCTTCTTCTCTTCTCTGTCTTCGCACTCTTGGTAGAGTGGTCGTGGTCGTCATGACGGAGGTGGTGGCGAGCTTCACAATTACAGGCTGCAAGTACAGGTTGCACTTAAATTGGAATACCTAAATAAAATAAGTACATAATAACTGTGGCACAGTCACCAATGCCCACCTCCTTTAAGTTTGGTTTTAATTTCGTTGTATCGTAGGATTGGTTGAATTGTTTGCTGAGCCTAACTTTACAGAGATAAAGAGAAGATAAAGATCAGTTGTGACATTTATCAATTTTTAAATGTGCCTCATGTGGTATATTTTTATTTCAGAAAAAGGTATGGAACGCAGCACCCCTCTCACTGACCTAACATCGGGTGACGTCCTGTCAGCGATCAAGCAACTTGCTAAATGAGTTATTAGGTTTATTTATTTATTATGTTAATATAATTGTTAGAGTTTAGATGAAATCTTATTTTTTCTTACTTCAATTGAGTTTATTAGGTACAAGATTTTTGGGACACTTCTTTATCCATGTTTACAAAGTATCATAGTATTTCTTTAAGCAGATTTATAATTATTCTAGCTTCCGCTCGCGGCTTCGCTCGCGTTTTACTGAGATAAAAATTAGCCTATGTGTTAATCCAGGTCACAAACTGTAAATATTCCAAGTTTCATCCAAATTAGTTCACTAGTTTTTGCGTTAAAAAGTAACAAACATTCATCCTTTCATCCATCCATACATCCATACTCACAAACTTTCGCATTTCTAATACTAGCTTCCGCTCGCGGCTTCGCTTGCGTAGCCTATGTGTTAATCCAGGTCACAAACTATGTATATTCCAAGTTTCATCCAAATCCGTTCAGTAGTTTTTGCGTGTAAGAGTAAGAAACATTCAACCATTCATCCATACATATACCCATACTCACAAACTTTCGCATTTATAATATTAAGTAGGAAATGGAAGTAGGATTAGTAGGTTAAAACAAATTTAGGACTTGCATAAAAAAAAATCATACATAAAATAATTTATTACGCATAGATCTAGAACTAACACTTAAAATACATAGGTATCTACTGATACTAAGCTATTGACTAAGTACCTATACCTAATTATAATGAATATGGGTAGATAATGTAAGTTTGTTGGAAACACTAGGGGTAACTTTAGGCAACAGTTTTGTTACTTTTGTAAAAACGTGACTTTCACGAATTTACTTTGGGAGACATAATTTACTCCATTCCACTTCGGCCAGGTGGAGTGATGATCTGCGAAAGCTGCTGGTAGAAGCTGGATGCGTCGAGCTGAGGACAAGATTCAATGGCGCTCATTAGGGGAGGCCTATGTCCAGCAGACATAATGAATACAATTTAATTATATCGAAATTGTTTTAGCAGAGTTAAATTATCAAGTACCTAGTATTGTGCAATATGACCCTGTATTATAAAGACCCAAAACAGTTATAAAGTCAAGTCCTAAAATAAGTTTAAAAAGAAAATCTATTGCCTCACGACTTTTTCCCCAAAAAGGATATCTTCAGATATAGCTCAGTACGAAAATATATTGAGGATACCTTAACGGGGGTAAATATAATTGCCGGAAAATCGCCAGTAAAACAGCATTTACTGTTAACGGACGAATATTCGTAACGAGTAACAAATACAGTGCCACAAGTATAACTTGGTGAGGCAGCGCGTCACTGTGCTTCAAACCAGAAAATGATGAATGAAGAATGTACTTTGATTATGGTTTCTTTTGAACTACTTCATATCACTTTCGGCTTTATAAAACCCAATTGATTCGCAAATTTATCACAATGTTGTTGTCCGTAAGCGACTACTTAGGGCTCTTAAACACGACGTTCCAGTTTTAGTTCCTAAAATCGCCAACGCCAACTTAGGGCTCGTATACAAGATGGCATGATGATCATGGCACGATGTCAACGGCAGAGTCAGCTGCACCCGTCGACGGCAGTCGTTGACATGTCAACATAAAAGCTCCGTCCCGCCGTCGACTCTTTGCAGTCAACTGACACAATGGCGAACGCGGCATGCAAGCGTTGCTATCAGGTCAGCGGGTGCCGCCGACAAGTGTCGACGGTTACAGTTACATGAACACATACTTGTGGCACTGTACACAACGAATAATTACAGCGATGGTTTTTCACTAAAAAGCGGGTAGTCCGAACATTTCCGGTTGGAATTTTGCCAATGTTGGTAGCACTATTGTCGCGTGGGTTGTGAGCTTCTTGTCTAAGTGTGGATCGGGGACCATGACGACTTGCATGCCCGCTGCTATGCCGGCGGTCACGCCGTGCGGCGAGTCTTCGAATACTAGGCACTGCAAGGACACGAATTAGGAATGATTATTTTGTAGTTAAAGTGTCAGCTCACACTTAAGGCGACTATAAGGGTCAAAACTCCCTCTCGCTCGCACAATTCAACATTTTTGAACATATAAAATCACTGAATGTAACCAAAAAACTTGCACCAATGTGATCAATTTTGGTGCAAATTTTTTGGTAGGAAAACGTGTTGGGTTCAGCATGATATTCATGCTGAACCTTTGTATTGTTATTTTCTAGGCCGTGAAGGTTTGCTATTTTGCATAAGTACATTCAGTGATTTTATATCTTCAAAAATGTTGAATAGTGCGAGCGAGTGGGAGGTTTGATCCTTATAGTCGCCTTAAGAAAGAAATCTTAGATTTTATAATAAGTATCCCAATAATACTTATTCACACTAAGCGGTTTTCTCCTACTTATATTATGAATGAAATAAAATAAAATGAAAATTTATTTATTCAATTGGATCTTTAAAGTACGCTTTGAATAGTCATTCTTTTAATTTACACCAATTCGCAACACGATAAAACAGAGAAAAATTGGCAAGAAACTCTGCTTGGCTTATAATTTTTATTATGTGAACTGCTAAGGATTGGAACTCTATCGGCCTCTGTCTTCCTGATAACTATAATCCGGGACTCTTTCTTATTGCAAACCGAATACTAAAGATAGTCTAGATTTAAAACTGGTATTTTGTATACAAAATGTCAGATTTAATCTTAGATTACCTTTAGTCTTCGTTTTGGAATGAGGTGGTTTAAGTCTAGAGTGAATAGATGTCTTTTGAACCTTCGTGCTCTATCTTAGACCACAATGTTACATCAGGTGGGTTCGTGGTCAAATCAAAGGTCCGTCCAATGTAAATAATAAATAAATATGATATTGATAATGTACGATGCACACTCATCGGCGTGCGTCGGAGAGCATTTTATAACTTGCTAAAGGAAATTGAAACATCCACAAAGCAGTATAGGTTCATTATTTGCATGTAATTTACGCAGCTTTGAGCTTTGTCAAACATGACATAAATAGATCCGTAAGTAGATATTGCATGCGAATAAGGAACCTAACTGCTTTGTGGATGTTTCAATTTCCTTTAGCATGTTATAAAATGCTCTACGACGCGCGCCGATACTTGTGGATGTTTCAATTTCCTCTAGCATGTTTTAAAATGCGCTTCAATGCTCTCCGACGCGCGCCGGTAGGTATGAATCGTACATTATCGACCACAAACATACTCACACACACAAACTTTAGCATTTATAATATTAGTGTGAAAGTTAGGTACAGTTTCATATATATAGGTTGATACGCGGGAAATTGCCTTTAGTTATGAAGACGAATAATGAACGATGACAAAAACCATAATAAAATGATCTTATATAAAATTATATTATAAAATAAAATTATATAAATTATGAAATCTTAATTAAACATAGGTATAATAAAAACGAGAGCCTGAACTAGGCAATCCTGTGTTTCAGGCGAAGAGAGCTAGCAAATAGAACATAGGAAATAAAATATGTGATTAAAATAATATAAAACAAAATAATAAGCTACTGCATTTTATTACTAAGGTACGACCAAATATTTAATAGGTACCTATGTATATTATATATAGTGAAATTAAAACTAAATCAAAATAACAGTCTCTAATGACGTATTTGAGCAATCTTATTTAATTTAAACTTAACTTAAAATAAAACTAAACAGATTATACGTTATAACTTATTTTAGCACAGTTAATAATTTCTCTGTATCATCGTAGGGCATTTTTTGAAGTAAATTCTTAAGGTTTTTCTTGCAATTGTAGTAATTTAAATTGGCTTTTCATTGGTTTTGACAACCAAATTGGTTTTCGTTTTCGTACATCATTGGTCGTCGGCATCACTAATATCAATAACCCACGTATCAACAAATATTTAGGCAAATAGAAATTATTATTTTTTGGTAAACTGTCAGCCCACACTTTAAGAACAAATCTTAGATCCTAAAAAAATCGGCTCTGGCTGGATTTCAACTTCAACCCACGACCGTCCTCATAAATACATCATGAGATCTCTATTTCAAGGGTTTGTAGCAGAATAATGATCGCTTCTAACGGTGTTAAGTTCACATTCACACACCAGCCTATATCAATCCTATGCTAGACATAGGCCTCCTCTAATAAAGGGGGACATGCCTATAATCCCCACGCTGGGCATGCGGTTTGGAGATCGCACGGCACCGCCGAGCCGGCGTTGCTGGCGGTCAGAGGGCCTAGTACGAGTTGCACAATTCGAAAACTAGTATACTATAACGAGCTCAATTTTTAAGTACCTTTTTTAGTTAAGTACTTCACCGTTTCGAGTGATAATTATTACCTACGTTGTTCGATAAATTTTGACTTAAAACCAGTTCAAATTTTTACTTAATTTCCAAAAAAACGTACATTAAAATTGAGTTCGATATAGTATACTATAAAAGTTTTCGAATTGTGCAACTCATACTAGGCCCTCTGGGGATTTAGCTATGCCGGAGTTAGGCTGCGCTATGCCGCAATCAGCCGCCGCCAGAGCCTCGTTAGTTAGCAGGGTGCACCACGGTTGGGTTTGGCTTGAGTGAGTTCCGACGAATACGTACCTATATCCGACATAGAACTAAACTTGTTGATATAGCTCAGAAAATTAGCAAGCTGAAGTGGCAGTGGGCTGGCTATATATGCAGAAGAACCGATAACCGTTGGGGTAAACGAGTTCTTGAGTGGTGATCGCGGCTCGACAAACATAATGTAGGACGCGCTGCGGCCAGCTGGAGTGACGATCTGGTGGGTCGAGCTGAGGACAGGGCGCAATGGCGCTCATTGGTGGAGGCCTATGTCCAGCAGCGGACCATCTGCAAAAGGCTGCTGGAAGAAGCTGGTGGGTCGAGCTGAGGACAGGGCGCAATGGCGCTCATTGGGAGAGGCCTATGTCCAGCAGTGGACTGCTATAAGCGGATGAGGATGATTCGTAAGACGTCATCTTGAAGATTTACACTCACTTTTTCAGGGCTGGGTTTATCAGGAAACCTGCTAGCAGCCACCAGAAACACATCAGGGTGAGGTTTCCCGAACTTGACTTCTTTATCGCTACTGCCCATCACCATGTGGTGGAACAGTTTGAAGAGGTCCTTATGGGCAGCTACTTTGGTTTCCACCGACCTCGCGCTAGAGGAGGTCGCGAGTGCGAAGGGAACCTTCGTTTTGTGAAGGTGCCGGATTAGTCTTTCAGCTCCTGAAAGTCAAACACTTGTTCCACAAGATGTTAAGTAGTAACCGTTAACTATAACAGTACCCCTACTTTCATAGTTTATGTTTTCGAGCTCAATTATAAAGTGCCTTTTTTCGTTAATTACGTAACTGTTTTGAGTGATAAACATTGCAATCTGCAGGAAGATTACATTACCTACGTATTTATTCAGTTCATACAGTTTCTAAAACCAGTTGAGTAGGTAATTGCTAATAAAATTATGTATATTAAATATAAGCTCAAAAACGAAAACTATGAATGTTTTCGAATTTTGCAACACTTACTAGGAGTAGGTACAAATATTGCAGTATAGGTTTCGCATGTTTAGAAAATGTCCTTTAATACAAATCTAATCCCTGTGACCTTCAACTCGAGGTGATAAGTCACATTAAGGCATTACTAACAAGAGTTAAAAGTTAAAAGTTTTTTTTTCTAGCCTATTTCGTCCCACTTCTGGGCAAAGGTCACCATTCCTTCTCAAATGTATCAAGATCATCCCGCCAACGTTTTCTCGGCTGACCCTGATGTTGCCATTCGCAAGATGTCCACTAAACGCCCATCTCTCTGGGAGCATACGGCTGACGTGTCCCGCCCAATCCCATTTAAGTCTAGCTGTTTGGTGGCCTGCACGGCGATGCCAGTTAAGGAAATTAACTAATGAAATAAAATATCTAGGTAATCTAATATAATATAATGTGCCTCTAATTTCTAATTTCGGCACCCACTCTTCAAACCGAAAGAGCAAAACTTTATCAACACAGAAATAAGCATGTTAGTAGTACTTCCCGGACGAGCCCTCCACACAGAACACTGCTATTATTTGGATTTATTTCACACAAAACGGAATACAATCAAATTTAAACATATAAAAATAATAAGTTCTAGATTGTATTCCATGTACCTACACAGCATGATAAAGTAGAATATAAAACAGTTCAGTGTCATAAATAAAGTTATCAAGAAAAACTCTTTGTTCTGTGTAGGTAAGCCAAAGAATAGTAAACAAAACCAAATTAAACGGAGAATTTAACACGCTCTTCTACTTTCTTGCACTGTATCGAGAGTGGCTAAAATTTCATATTTGGCTACTACTTTTTGTGTCGGAATAAGAATTGATAACCATCGAAATTTTCATCGAAAGTCATTTTGGTAATGATCAAGTTGAGATAGGCTTAGGGTCTCCGCAGACGACCGACTTTTCCACCGATTTTTTGTAGGACAGTTAGGGAGGAGCACCTCATGCCAACCTCATGCGTGGAGCGTTTACCAATTCCATTTTTCTACAAGTACTAGTGTCCCTCATAGCGTCGTAGCTCCATTACTTTCTTAACTCTGCCACACACTGCTAAAGTAAACCGCCATTTTGATATTTTCTAGTTTAGGCGAACACCCTAACACGAATTCGTGAGCGCGACACTGGCGTTGCATTGCAAAAACACATGGTATGTGTTTTTAGCGTTGGTTCGCAAAAAGGTAGACGATACCACCGAACTAACTGCAAAGTCAACAACTAACACTTGGTTTCTCTAACTCCACCTACCTCCACAGACCAAGTTATGCTACCATTTTACCGGGTTGGTTATTGGTTATCAATCAGATTCAAGTGCAAGAAAGATCTCGGGTTGCCCCGATTTTCCGTGATCTTCGTGAGTGAGTGAGATTAGATTAGCTGATGATGACCCTCGATGGTGGTCGAAACTGATGCTGCAGGCGAAGATATACAATACTTTGTTGCATACAGCCGAGAAAGATCTTCTAAAACTACGTTCATCCCCGCCTGCAGCATCATAAAGTATTTAGTTGGAGCTTTGAAAACAACACATTAGTTAGTCGAATTTTATAACAGACATTATGTATAATAGACATTGTTTTTCTCTTTTCAGTTCATATTATTTTAGCAGACGGGTTTTTGTTTTTATAATAATATTTTTTTGGCTAACCTAGCTTCGACTTACCGTCTAAAAGAGGAGTTCCGGCCAGCATAGTGTCTCCTAACTCCAGGAGTTGGTTCCTGAACTCCGTCGGTGTAACTGGAAGTTTCAGTTCCTTACACAGGATCTCCGATAGACGCTGCTCGGTGCCTCCGAGGATCTTCATCATCAGCTCGTCCGTGTATTTATGACCGTAGTTTGCGCATAGTTGGGTTATCATCTTCTTGTAGACTAGTTCTGTATCTGGAATTTTTCAATTACCCATTTTAATTCTTTGAAAATATTACGATCTGCAACGATACTAAATTGTGTATTATTTATAGGATTCTAAAGTCGACTGTAGGTTGAATGTTTTTTATGTATGTTCACCAATATCTCCGTCAAATTATGGGCCGATTTTTGTTTTTTATTTCTGAAGGATTGGTACTTTTCCCGCAAAACTCAATGAACCTCATCCTCACTTGTAATTTTCTCCCTGAGTCAAACATTGAAGTCGCTATCGTTTTAGTTTATAAAACGTAATTTTGATTATTTTTCTGTTAACAATAGGTACTGTATTATAGTACTTTGCTATATACACTTGGCTATTGTATGAATCTATGTCTATCTATCTACCTATCCGACAGAGAACGAAATAAAGTCATCAACATAGCTCAGAGAATTAGCAAGCTGAAGTGGCACTGGACTGGCCGAATCTGCCGACGTACCGACAACTGTTAGGGTAAACAAGTGATGGAGACTGCGTCTCGACAAACATAGTCTAAAACGCCCTCGGGGTCAGGTGGAGTGTCGATCTGCGAAAGGCTGCTGGTAGAAGCTGGATGCGTCGAGCTCAGGGCAGGGCGCAATGGCGCTCATTAGGGGAGGCATATGTCCAGCAGTGGACTGTTATAGGCTGTTGATAATGCTGAAACCAACCTCACCTGTGTTGCACCCTGCTAACTAACAAACGGGGCTCTGGCGGCCGGCTGTTTGCAGCATAGCGCAGCCTAACACCGGTAGAGCTAAATCCCGAGAAGTTGTGCCCTGCGATCTCCAAGTCGCATGCCCAGCGTGGGGATTATTGGCATATCCCCCTTTATATTTTTGGGAGGCATATGTCCAGCAGTGGACTAATATAGGCTTGTATGGTGTGGTGGGAAATCAAACCAGCAACCTCTTGCGTCTGAGCCGGCTTGTCAACAAAGTCCCATTTTCCACTTAGCACATTATGAATGTATACCTATCTCTAGAACCTACTTAATAATTATCATTTGAACCGTACTCATTTTTGTCTACAACATTTTTGTGTACAACCGGCTACGACGTAGTGGCTCCGTAGGTCCTCTACGTGGCTACGCGTCGTAGAAGATCTACCAAAATTATTATATTATGTGCAAGTAAATATTTGTATAAAAAAATTAAGAAAACTTCTGTATGTTTCTCTAATTCATACTAATCCTAAAAATAACTAAATGATCATGACACTGTATTTTATAACTAAATATACCGTTCACGGAACATAAACAAAACCATGCAAAGTGAACTCTATGCCCAAGACATACGGTCCAATATGGTGACTTAAAATAACCTAATGAATGTAAATAATAACCTTGCGATTCAATAACATTGACTACTACAATGTACCAGGTCGAATCAAAATTCCAAAACTCACCCAAAAGTAATCCGTCCATGTCGAATATACAATGTGTGACATTTTTGAAGTTTTGTGTCGAGTATAATCGAGCACCGATTGCTTTTGATACAGTTTTCATCAAATATATCCTCATGGTCACACCGGTTATGTAAAATCTGACGAACAAAAATCAAAGGCACGTTACATTAAATTCTAAAGAGGAATATTTAATTCTAACCTTCTTTCATGCAATACTATTATTTTTAATTTAATTTCAATTTATTTTCGACAAAATAGCAGAGTAAAAACAGCTGGCCACTATGACGTTCGTGTCGGTGAATGAAAGAAGTTGTATTAGTTGTGTAGAGTTTTCGTCCAATGACATTGTAACATTTTCTAACAAAATGGATGTCATTGGCCGAAATAAAAAGTATCAAACCAATCGTAAAACTTAACACTGTTTCATTCAAGTGTACCGCAGCTAAGCTAGATGGCGTTACTCTGTATATTGGAGGGCTAAAAGTAAAGTAGCATAACCCATTAATCTTAAGAATAATGGGTTTTAATGCTTTCATATAAAAATATTATGTCATTAAATTATTTAATATAAACCGCAGTGTACAATATATATTTTATTTCAGGAACTGGCAATGTTTCGAAATGCCATCTGCTAGCTTGCGGCAGCTTTCGGCTGACTTCATTCCGTCAGCGCAGTCGGGCTGCGACCATCATGGATCGCAGTTGATTCGTCGCGGTTTGTGCGTATGGCATTAAATATCGCAGCTTTAACTTAAAATTCATGTTTACCTATTTCTTATTTAATTTATAAATTGTTAATTACCGTGTTAACCGTTTCGCGTTAAGTCATCACGCGAAAATGGCTGTGAGAAAGTGTTGTGTTAAACTGTCGCCTAACAAAAAATCGATTTTCGGATTGAGAATGTGGAGCCAAATATTATGTTTATTGGTGGCTTCGTGTTTCTTTGCGGTGGCATCTGCTGACTCTCAAACGTCGTGTGCAAATGTGAGGAGTATGTTTGAGAAGAAAGGAATTTTGTCAGCGGTGGATATACAAACGCAGCCGAATTCAGGTGAGAATCACGCGCTGCTCAATGCATATGTGATAATGATAGATAATGTTAGATACCAGCCTTAATATGCACGTCATGACAACCTTGTTTATTTATATTATTCTGAGATAGTTATCGAAAACTAGATAGATATCTGAGTACTTATGTACTCCATTTATTTAGTTTTATAATATACAAAAAAATTACAACGATTTTATTATATCTTAAAAATTCCCCTAAGTGCCGGTTAACCCTTTTAAAACCAAATAATAATTCATTTATTATGGTTAATACATATCTACCTAATTTAGGAACGTGATTCTAACTTACATTACAAAAAATAAATTTTTTACCTTAGCTTTTTGAAACCCTACATAATTTTCGAATAAATCTGGGTTAGGACCTTTTCTAAGCCCTACCTTAAGGATCTAATAAATCGCTCGCTAGAGATTACCCTCATTGTAATTTAGTGCCACGAGTAGCTAATCTGCATTATCAAACTTCCCCGAATCTTCTAAAAGCGATAATGAACTGAGGAGAGGAACGAATCCGCTTTACTATTGTTAAACAAATCGCTTTCCAAAAAAATGCTTACCTGGAGATGATACAAGTTTAAACAAGAATGCAACGTAAAGAAACAAAACATCCTTATGTCATTTTATCATGAAATAGGTAGGTATATTGTTTTACACCTTTGAACTTTAAAAATCAACAACAATGACACTATAGTTGATGATACCTACTTTAATATAACTGCTGATTACGAATATCCAAGAAGAATGAATTTTGCGTGCATTACAGACAAAACAAATGTGACTGTTTAAATAACGTAAATTCACATAGAAAACCAACAGCCAAATTCGACCAAATTTTATTACTCGTTACGTATAGGTTCGGCCTTCAACAAATTGTAATGGTTCAATATAAATGCCTCCCAAAAGCTGATGATCGTAGGCGTAGTTGATACTGTGGGCGTAAGTAGTTGTGAAATGCACGCATCGCGACATATTCCTGAGAATATGAAACTTAATTTCTGTTAAAAGCAAACCTTAGAAATTACAATTTGCAGTGGCAAATCAGTTCTTAGTAGGCAGAAAATAAAGTGTATATTCCAATCTAGCTGACAAGTATGCCGAAGCATTATGTTCAAAAGCATAGCTTGCTGGTAATGGCAACTTAAAACAAGCGTGGGCGAAGCTTCCTCTACAAGGAAGGTTCAAATACGATTTGACATGGTTTTCAGACGTTCATTCCAATTTATAGCACTACTTTAAAACTTGATTTCAAGTTCACCTCGGTACCGATATTTAAAAGCTGATTGCAACCGATAATAATAAAGTACAATTTATTGATCTGCGTTTTGTAAAATGCACTTTAATAACGGTAATCAGAGTCACTGATCACCCTCACCGCTGTCATTCCATCACTGCCCCTTCCTTTTTGGGATTCGAAAGTCTTCTTCGTAACCTCTTTGAAGAGTAAGCGCCGACGAATTATTCCGTGAAAATTTACAGTCACGGACACGGTATTTGGCACGAGCATTTATTTCTTTTGGCTTCCCACGAATGTCATTACACTTAACACGAAACGCTGCCGATCGTACAATTGTTACGCATTTTGTTAAAGGTACACCAATCCTTGAAGAGTTTATTGAGTGTTAATCAGTTGCGTCATCGTGAATGGTTTTAACAGAATCACATATAAAATATTTTAAAATCAAAGATATAGAAAATTTATATGACCATCAAAAGCTGAAAAAAATACACAAAAGGTAGAATAAGTAAGTTAGGTTTCAAGCACGATTAATTGGCGGAGATAATAATGTAGATATGATTATCTGTGGAGCTAGCCACAAAAACTCAAGTAGTTATGTGCCACCTGCCTCAGCACTAAAGTCAGACAAGTTTAATGCAGCTCGTTAAAGGATACCTATCTCCAAAGCGTGCAATTAAAACGCAAATTCTATTCGTCGCCTATGGTAATTCAGTAGTACCTAGCTGAGAGATCAAATCGAACCGGTTCCTTATCATACGATGTCTTATACCTATTCAGCTAAAAGTGCAGGTTGATGCTGTTTCCAAATATGGTATACCTTATAGATCAACCGGCTGCACCGGCCGGCGGCGTCAGTATCAGGTTTTATAAAGTGTTTTGCATAGTTGGCAAGTTATTTAGCATGCAGTACTCGATCTCCGGAGCTTATAACGGACGAGTTGTCGCGACAACTACCGGCATTTGTGCATGACAAGACGGACGCCCTTGGGTATTTAGCAAACCTGAAGCATCTTTATGATTGTGAATACAGGAAATCAAACAATAAGATATGACTATTAATGAATATGGCAGTACTAATCAATCATCAAGTTCCTTTAACATTATTTATCAAAAGCTCTGTTATTTCAAAAACAGTAACGCAATATTTCTATCATACGAGGAGATTTTCAAAAATCTGGTCAGTAAAGTTGAGGATCGCTCCGATTTTCAAAAGCAAACATCCTCATGCAGGGAAAATGTCATAAGGATGGCCTTATCACAGAAATATCCTGTTTGGTTAGGCAGGCACTTACTAAACCAACCTATCTATCATAGCTGTCATAGAAGCCATATTATAGATAACGACCATCGACTGCGAGAAGTCAGAAACTAGTCCTGAGAACAGTATAACGCACCATATAAAGTTTAAATTATCGAACTTCAGTTTTAAACATTCTAGTAAATAATAGTCAGGCATATTAGTTTTTTTTTCGGATAGAGTAAGTACATAGTAAATTCCTACTTGCTAAATAGTATTTACGTTAACTTACTTTTTTATTTATAGTTTATAAGTTTAATATGTTTACCATAAGATAACTATAAACTTTCTCTCATCAGTATAACATATAGCGCTATAATACGTAATCAATATAATACGTAAAATAATCTAGTGAGAATTCACTAAAAAGTTTAGAAAATACAATTAACGTTACAAAACAGAGAACTGGAGAAAATTAAAACCAAACAATGTTCGACGTGATCAGCATTTAAAACTAAAACTAAACTTAACCAATCTCTATTCATACAATAAAGGTGCTTGCCTAGTGAAGTGGCTTGGCTAGTTATCTCAAAGCTACCGAAGAACTCGTATCTCGTATCTTTATTAAAATGTTTGGAATAGCGAAGAAGCCATCCAGTGGGTGGACTGGTTGACAGAGTATTGAGTAAACATGAGGTACACGAGGTAAGGTCGACAACCCTAGCTTCGACGCTCGGTATTATTGATCGGGTGTCAAAGTGATTAATAAATTATAAGTTCACGCCCTCTAAGAACAATGTTATTAATGTTAAACCTTGTAATAATAATATTTTTGCACTGGCAATACCTACCTTAAAATTTAGAATTCATAAGTTACAGCACTGCCGTATAAAGAGACTGCTACCGCATCCACAGAATATTTTTTTGAATTTGATTGTGGAACGTTTTAGTTCTTTATGTGAGAACTCCTTCGATAGGAAATTAGCACATGCCAGTAACCTCTCGTAACATACCTGCGTAAGAAATCCAATAACTTCCATTATTCGAGCCGTACCCTTTCAATTGAGTTAGCTGAATGGCGCTCCATCACTCACAGCCAGGCAGACCCTTTATGTCGTGTCCTTATTATAGGCCCTTATTTTGTAATTAGGCCCGCGGATTCCATGGGTACAGGATGCCGCGTATTATTTGTTTTTGCCGCGCTTTTTGTTTGATTGCAATAAGCTATGCGTGGCTGACATTTGAAATATGAATGGGACGCCCGAACTGAAGAGTTTATCCGAATGCGGTGGGAGTGTCTGAATTGTCCGTTCTATCTTTAAAAATGTTTGGAACATCAGTTATCGTTTTACACATAACAGCATTTAGCCTGGCACTTTTTTTGGCGAAACTCTGACTTACGACTGCCCCTCATAGCACCATGAGTTGAAGCGTACGCGGCGCTTTCCATGATTGAAGTAAATCACAAAATTCTCTAGAAAGAGGCTGCAGAATATGTAAAATTTTTGCTACATTTCAAAAAAGTACGTTTTATTGCTACTTTTCAAGAGAAAGGCTATCGTTTTAATTTTTTAGTTATATTCGATCAGCATCAGTCATAAATAATTGTGATTTAAAGTGTTCTCAAAACTTTAATTAGTACTTCTTAGAGAAAAAGATTGCCTCTGCTTTTGAGTTTTGTGTTGACAACCTCACCGATGAAGCCACTCAACAAGTAGGTACCTACTGTAGAAGATCACCCACAATTCCGTAATCAATAGAGTCGTAAACTAGCTAGTATGAATAGATTCGATCGTAAAATCGGATAATAATCGAGCGCGACCGAGGTCAGGTATGACGTCAAAGTAACTAGGATTAATATACCCAATAACGGAGGATATTAGAAGAAGCGACAAGAAAGGTAGGTGTCATTAGTAAATAGTTTTATTAACTGGATTAAAAAGAATTACCTTCTGCTGGCGATAATTGCCGTCCCAGCTTCCCAGATCCCACCATACATTGTTTAGTTATATCTCAAAGGATTAGGCAGCGTTTTAGATGAAAACCACCAGGCGGCTTGACTTTTTCCAAAATTCTCAACAATCATCGTCACATTTCAACCAATACTTATACTCAAAACCATAAAAAATTATACACTTAAACTTTCTCATGAATTACTGTTGTCTATTGGTGAAAATAGCATAAAAATCCGATCAGAAGTTTTTGAGTTTATCCTGAACAGACAGACAGACGCGGCAGGGGACTTTGTTTTCTAACGTGTAGTGATTATATCACATTCTACCTATACTTCTAATGTTAAATAGATAGACGAATAATATAGTTCAAAAATCATGTCAAGAAATTTCATCCTTAAAGTTTCTTAAATAGTCCTGTTTTTTATTATTTGTTGATGCCAATCTACGCTTTCCGTAGACTTATTATACTTATTATTGAGGATAAAATCAACCGAAACTTTTTTAATATAAAAACGCTAACGAGCCGAATGAATAATCCGGAAAATCGTCATTGTCATCGTAAAGGCTTTTAATTCGCAACCGGACATACCGCAGGCTGGGCGCGGGCAGGTGCCAACCTGTCGCCGACCGGTCCATGTCCCGCGCACTGTAAAAAACGTAGCGTTCGAATTTTAAAACCTACCATATCAACCTCTATGGGAAATTTAAAAAGAAAAAGCATTTATGATATGACATGTCTAGACATTAGTTATCTAAAAAAAAAAGTTTGTCCTCTATGCGTTCCGAAACCATTGATTTGTTGCTACTTGTTACTAAATAATTTAAGTAAGTATTTGTGTAAACCAATTTATTACTAACCGGTTGCATCAAAATGCCATTATAACCTACCTATTCACAATTATAATCATTTATGAAAGTATAGCTTAGGTCTTATTTAGCTTATGACAAGGTAATTTAATAGGTCAATATACCAACCCAATACTTAGACGAGTTTTTCTCTAAAATAAAAAGCCAAACGAACATTGCGCTGTAAAAATATCATATTTCAATGGACATAGCGGTTTATGAACATCTTTACAAAATTGCCTTCGTCTCATCAGAAACACCAGCATTTTATTCGAAAACATGACTTTTATGTTAAATATGTCTATTAAAAGACTTTAATTGCAACGTCGCTATAAAATTCTTAATCCAACCCTGAATATCTGACGCTGCCGACTTTGTACACGCATAATTTATGCAAAAAGCTGTTCTGCAGAATATATTATTGAGTTATTTATCTTAATTATGGTATCGGGCCACTTTGCGATATACCTCGCTTATCTAAATAAAGTTTTAGTCGGTTTCCTCTGATCGAAGTCTTATCTCGTGCTGATGTACTGATTTGGAGCTGATGAAGCGCTAAGGAGCTAAAAATAAACTGTTCAAAGGAAAGGCAAAATAAATACAACTAAAAGAAATGAAGACTCAGTTGGTAAATTATAATGTTTATGTTTTCTTTTAAAACGGAGGTCATTAACTCGTTTCCGTGGCAGACACAGCTAATTAGGCGTATAGAAGCTACATTAACACCTATTATAGCCGCAGATATGAATGTTTCTGTCAGTCAAAACGCTAGCTATCACATAACGCGCAGCCGCTAGACATTAGTACAGCTAGTGATGAAACTGCCTCCAACTCCATCAAAAACAATGTAATAGTTATTAAGAACAATGACGTTAAAAAAATAAAAGCCAAGCAGAGTTTCTTGCCAATTCTTCTCTGTTTGGTCGCGTAACGAATTGGTGGTAAATTAAAAAAAAATGACGTTTCAAAGTGTACTATACAGTTCCTATTGAATAAATGAATTTTGAGTTTGAGTTTGAGTGGTAGCGACACGTATGTTTAGGGCTGAACGAATCGTCTACGCATGGATCTCTCGCTCTCTCGCCTCTAACTCCCATATTGATACCTTACTTTTGACTTCTGCGCAATAACGTTCAGCACTAGTTTCGTGCCGCTACTTGTAGAATACCGACTCCTTATCCTGAGTGAATGTCCATTTATGCCTCGACTCGCTATCGATTGCAACAATCGCCTGTTTATTGCAAGCTTAATGTGTCTTATTAATATTTTGTGCCTTCGCTATAAATTACTCGGCATTTTAACGATGGCAGCAATTAAAGCTGCTTGCAGTTCGAAAGAACGTATTTAAGGACGCTGAAGTAATTTCTGATGGTAATGAATGGTTGGCTCCGTCTTTCTGTAAATCAACAAAAAGTCAATTTTTTACTTGGGCCATCCATAATTGGGAGAGAACATTCAATTAGGACTTTTGTTTCTTGGTTGTAGTTTGTGGGAAAGATTGCAACTGTTGCTTTGTTGGCGTCGCACGTATTGACCGCTTGTACCTTGGCTATTTTTGATTTATGGCACGACTGGTGGACTAGTCTGAGAAGTAATTCTTATTTGTACTTATTACCACAAAGACCATCGCACAATACACCCCAATGCGGGACGTCACTGCAGAACTTTTCCCCCCCACCGTTGCACAGACCCAGATGTTAAAAACAGCAATGTCAATTGTGTCACAGTCAGAGTACACCGTCCAATGATAGCACCACTGGACGATGCCCCTACCACTTGCCACCTAATGATGTACCTTGTTTATCTAAAAATGCATCCTACTGTCTTAGAAGCTCATGGAAAAGTCAACCTAAAGTTTTGGCTGACAAAACAAAACAAAAAACTTAATGCTTATTATTAGACGTGTAGTGCTTCTCAATTCGATAAAAATGTTGGATACAAAACGACTAAATCAATATTTGCCCTTGATGTTGGAAATATGAATACTTATTGGTACGTTTTAAACTTATACTTATGTTTTGTTAAACGATCGATGAACAAGTATGAACTTGATTGTGTAATCGTTTAAAATTCGGAATGAGGTCGTAAAGCAGACATGGCCGAGTCAGGATACCATGATCGAGTTATGACGTGGCGAAAACAAAACGAGTTAGAATCGATTCCGTGCATTCCAACGCTTCACGGATTCTTCTGTTAGAATGTGATGCCGTGCGCTGGTATAATGATTATAATCTCGATTTACTGCTCGATTCGTCATCGTCTGATTTAGTTAATGGAATAGCCAATAGCCGTGTGAATCGGGCGCGATGACTTAAAGAAACCATCAAATGGTTATAGATCATAATGGACCTTGAATTTTGTATTTTATAATCCCTTGTCTGGTATATTTTCTATATCGGAAACTATCAAGCGTAAAATAAGATTATTTTTAATTGTTGATTCCTCCATCTTCTTAATTTTATACCTATTTTGTCTAATCCTTGCCTGAATTCCCAAACTAGACAAGTTCACCTACCAAATTTAACAAAATAAAACAAGCGAACTATTACAGAAAATAGAATCGCATCGGCACGTGCAAAACTTCAACTCCCTCATTAATTGAAAAGACAACATCGTTATCAGAGAGTATCGAGTAAATCGCAAAGTCCATAAACTCAGCGAATATTAATAAAAACATGACATTTTGGAGAGTTCCCGTGAGGATGCAGGATCTGGTCGCATGGGAGCGGAATGCGGTCCAGCGAGGGGTGAGGCGAGGGCGCGGGCAGGCTAGCCTGCCGGCTCCGCGGCCTATAAAACGCCGCGCCGGCCACGCTGCAGCTCCGTAATTATTGCTCCGGAGTGCACGGACGATCACCCCTGACCATACCGCCATACTCCACAGCCGCTGACTTATGCTTTAATGGCTCCGCGAATCGCGTAATGATTGAAATCGCTAATTAAAATTTTATGGTGTTTTTCGATCTTAATAAGCTTTTCCTTCAAGCGATTGTTCTCGCGTCTGAAACGAACTACATACCTGGAATTAAAATTAACGTACGTTGTAACTTGTACGTGAGCTCTTGGTTCGCCATTTCCAAATATTAGCCGTCGTCGCTTACACTTCGCGCGTATAAATATTTACTGTTCACCGCAACATGCAGCGAGATTAATTCGGAGCTAAGACTAGCCGACGCAGAAACCGCAACATATCTGTGACCCACATAAAAACGGCAATAAAAACACCCACAGGCCACAGGCGAGCAGGTTCAGCGCTTAATGGCCCCGCCTTTCTATTTATTACAGAGCTATTACGTTTTATGGCTCTCTGATAATGGATTACAGAATATTTGCATGATCCTTGATCATCTTTTTGTGATTTATTGTTCAAATTACGATTTATTTTAATAATTAAGATTGTTATCTTCGCTTTTATTATGTTAAATTTAATCTTATATCTTGATTCATTCCTCCTAACTTTTATTTAACAAAAACTTTTTAAGCTTGCAAGATAAGAAGAGTTGAACTTTTCTAATGGGCTTCATCATCTGTTTTATGTAACTTAATATTTGTATTATACCTAGTTAACGTATATTATTGTTAAAATGTAAATAGGTTAAATGCACTTAACACGTTTTGAAAACAAATGTTCAACTTTTATGTTCTATTGATATCATCCAAAAATGACTCACTGTTTGGAAACAGAGCCGATGAACGTTCACTACAGAAATGAAGACGACGCCGGTGGTTTGTTTTTCTAAGCACAATAAATCAAACAGCACAATAACCAAACTAAAACAATTCCTACTTTGTTTGCGTTACGTTTCCGGCGAGCACATGTGATCCTCAAATACCTAGTTGAGGATAGTTGGCATCACGCCGGGTTATGAATGAACCGGACCCCCGGCGGCGCCAGGAGGGGATATCGAAATTCCAAAAACCCGAGTGGGCGATGTCGATGCTCAGAAAAAACGAGAACCGACAATCGCGCTTACTCAAGTCAAGCCTCGACCTGTGCGACTGTTTTCATATTTTAATCTACGATACGTGGCGCTACGGTTCGTTAAAATAACAGAATAATGAGCAAGTTGTTTGGTTAACATGACAAAGCGGGCGGTGGAATGTAGTGGCTTGTTCTCGCGGCGCCGTACTCCTTTTGATGCTTTTCCATTCGACGTGGTGCCGGATCACGTACGTGTACTCTCGAACTCACTGTTCGCATTAGTAATGCTGTTTATAGCGGCAGCTCTTATTTACGCCACTTAGCGGAACGCCCGATAAACGTGAAATTCTGATTTTGCATTCTGTGTGGTTATCGCCCGCGAAGTTGTGAGCTTACAAGAAGTAGCACTTCAATTCAATTCTTGTTCTTGCCAGTCGATAGTCAGTTGGGTACGTAAAAGGCTGCTGTGATGGTAAAATTCTCTCTTCAATATCTATACATCTTATGTTATTTCTTGTAGTGAATCTACCCAATATTGTAGTACTGTGCAACTTTAACACATTTTCTCAAAATTTCAACTTCCTCTGTAAATTACACAGTGACTTTTACAGCTTATTGTGGTAATAAGCTGTAAAAGTCACTATCTACGATAACTTTTGACATGTCTCCATTTTTGTCATTTCTCGTGTGAAAAATAACACGCAACAGATATTCGTCGGGGCACCGCGAACGATGCAACGGGCAATAAAAGCCTACCTGCCCTATGTAGATCTTATCTACCGGTCAAAGGAGCCGTCATGTCAACTTTGACGCGATATTCAACTGTAATCTCATAGAAATAGAGACGACAGATCAGCATGGACCAACAAACACATAACGGTGTGGAGTTACAACACTTTTGTGTTAGTTTGTAACCTTTGTCATTGTTACGAATAAACATTAGTCGTAAATGACTGTGATACATACAATGTACTGTATATTGTAGGTAATCTATTTTTGTAATTATTTGATTTTTAAACCTATTACTTGAACGTAGTTATAAAAATAATATACAGATCTTACACTACACGCAACTATCAAAGGCATTGACAATGTAATTTAGAAATAGAGCACTCAATAAAATTTGGCTTTATCGCATTGACGATAAAGTGAACGGAGTGCAGACTGACCTCGCGCGTAAGGGACCACCTACAGTTTTTGTCTGTCCGCCTCCTAAGATAGCTCAAACTGTAGCTTAGTACAATCCTGAGATACCATTTTTTCTGTTTCTTGAATAGCGAGCTCAAAAAAATAGTTATTGGTAAATTCATCCATCTAAGTCATCGAATTTATTTTTGATATTTTTTAAAATCTAAAAGTCACGGACTATGGGAAAATTGCACTTTGTAACCCTCTGGCAGACGCACATTTTGACATATAGCCCATCCGGGTACCTCTCATATCAGCGAAACTACAGGCAAATGTCACAATTTCATAAATCGGGGCACTATTGCTCGATTTTGAAATAAATAAATAAATAGCCCCAAACTAAGCAGAGCTTGTATTATGGGAACCACATGATTGATATACTACACATATAATGTCTGCGCGAATAGCATGCACTCTAACCATGTGTACCCACTGAATTAACATGTTAACCCGACTTGTTAATAGTTTACGTTTTGTCAAGAGTCGTGTTCTCACTATGAAGAAGTAGACGACGGTATGACAGTTGTGCGAGAACTCGATTGATTAGTTTTATTGGACTCTATTTAGTAAACGTTGTTTATTGACTAGTGCAAACGCACAGTAATTAAGACACTCGATAACGGTCGAAACCATATTGGTAATTAAATTACCAACATTTCGACATACACCTTAGTTAAATGTTATTACTCTGTTGAAGAATATCTTTCCGACAAAGGTTCATCCTGTGACATTTAAATTTGCATGATAATTAAGTATAGTTGAATAAGTGTGTATTGACATTGACATCAATTTTTATTTGTATTTTTTCTTTAATTATTTTAATTTGACATTATTTTTATTTGTGTTTTTCCTTTAATTATTTTAATTTGACATTAATTTTTATTTGTATTTTCCTCTCATTATTTTGTTTAATTTAACATAACCTTTATTGACTTGATTACTAAATTTATTTTATTTCATTACGTAATTACATAATTTTTTGTATCTTTTATTGTGTTGTTGACCAATGATAAATATAAATTTTTATTAGCATTAATATTATGTAAAAATAGGCTCAGACAATATTGCAATACCCTAACAGGGTGCATGTTTAAACTATTAAGCTACCTACTATCTAAGCTTTGTTATTTTGTACATGTAAGCAAATAAATGAATATGAATATGAAATATATAGTAATTGATAAGCAATGATAGTGGTTTTAAAATTACGATGAATTATTTTTATATAAATAGACTTCTACAAATAAATTAAAACTCACCTGAGTATAGCAATCGGTAAATGAAGACTTCAGGTATGTTGTTTAAGCCTATGTTAGGTTTATCTAAAGCACTTGGTTCTCACCTATTTTACTTAGATTTATTATACTTTACAATACAAGTAATCTTTCCTGCATTTCTAGATCGGTTACTACCTAGCCTAAGTATTATAAGCCACATAAAAATGAAATCATTAACAAAAATGAAACCATAGAAAAGGTACGCTACAAAATTAGTTTTCTTTTTATATAGATAACCGTGATCCTGAGACCAATAAAGTCTGGGGAATGCGGGCCTGTATCAATTAACGAAGATGTTAAACTTGAGTAGATAAATGAGAACGGGTTGGGGTAACATAAATAACGCCGCCTTTGATTATTACTATTGAAAGAAATGTTTAAGAAAACGAAGTAAAAGCGATACTATTTTATTCCCAATAGTGACAAATTAACTTTAGTTTTAATGTGTAATAGGTCCTTCCTAACCCTTCCTACCTCTTTTAGTAGCTAAATGCTTCTATGTTCTGTTTATGGTTTACTTTACTTAACTTCCTACTTAGGGTCGAGCCAAATCTCACGTGGGGGTGGGGGGGAGTCCCGACTAATTTCACGTCATTTTTTTTCCTCAAGAAAAATAAAAGTCAATTCCACGCAGGCCAAGCCGCGGGCAGTTCTAGTTTACAATATTAGTGTGGTATGAGATATTAATTTGCATTAATAGATTTAATAGTGTATTTAGATGTCATAATTTTAGTTGAGCATTATTTTTAAAAACTTGCATATTTTTGTTGTACCTACTCACATTATAAAATTTGAATTGTCTAAGTTCTTATTGTGCAAGTATATTTAAATAAATATAAAGACTCCGATTTTTGACCATTGCCGTAAATACGGCGGTGCCACCGGTGCCCAGGCACAGGGCGTAGAAATTACCAGACCAGGAAACCTCTAAAAATCGCCAAAATCACCTAACGGAATCAATGGACTCTCCCTTAGGCTTTTAAACTATCAGAAGATTCTCGCGCTGACTCTACCTCAACATGGAACGAATGTGAGTGGTAACTAATGTATGAACGAAAATATTTTTATAAATTGTTATCAAAATGCTCGTGGATGTAGTTGGGAACTATTAATGTATAAAAATTTTCATTTCCAAGAACAACGGGTTTGGATGTAGTGGGAAGTATTGTATTTGTATTTGTATTTATTTGACATAAGTATTGTAATAAAACTAGATACAGTGGTGAGTGCCGAGAGCTGCAGTGGTATAATCTGTGTCACAATTTTCAGCGCCCAACCTTGAGAATAAGAATAAGAATCATTAATTGTAAAAACTGTGTAAACATAGATCTTATAAGTAGGTACATTTGTGACGTAGAGTTTAGTGACAGTCGAGTTTACCTTAAGACTAGAGGAGCACAAGCAGTAGCCTATTAAAGCGCTAATCAGCTTAGATGTCCTACTTTGAATGGCATCTGGCCAGTCAACACTTCTACAGTGACATGACTGAAATGATACATAGCTGTTGATTGAGATCTGGATGAAGTATTGCTCTTAGACTTCCTAGAAATATTTGTGTTTCGGGAGCAAGGTCTACTCGGCTTATATAATCTGACAAGAAAATATCGTGTCGATCATTCTATTTTGCAAAACTTATTACGTAGGTCCTAAGTAGGTGGAGTGACAATCTGCGAAAGGCTGCTGGTATAACTGTATGCGTCGAGCTGAGGGTTGGGCGCAATGGCGTTCATTAGGGGAGGCCTAAGTCAAGCAATGGAATGCTATAGGCTGTTGATGATGATGACAAATTGGGTAAAGTTTAAAATTTTATTGATCTGTTATTTAATTGTTTCACCAAACCGTAGTCACCCTACTTTAGAAAGTATAGTACGCATAACACGGTCTTCATTGCCAAGTATGATGCCTCATGTTTGTACAGTCGGCGACCTAAGTAGGGAATCATAATTAGTACAATTCACATTTATATCTTCGACCCATCTCGCTGAAGACGTCCCCTATTGCTGTTACTCTCGACCATCACGCGGTCAGCGCTCTGAGGGCTTACCACAGGTTTTTATAGTTTACGAAAACTTTATAAGTTTCGGTATCTTTCCATACATTTTCAGTACAGCGCCTCTAGGGAAACGTGCATGAACTACGAAAATGTATGGAAAGATACCGAAACTTATAAAGTTTTCGAAAACTATCAAAACCTGTGGTAAGCCCTCTGGTCCACCTGTCGTCACTCCGTCTCGCCAAATGTCCTGCCTAACTCCACTCGAGCCCCAATATCCGCTCGATAATTATATTAGAAAGATCGTGGGCAGCATCAGACTAGCGCAGGTTCGTAACAACCGGCATAATCAAAAGAAGGCTTATGCCCAGCAGTGGATCGAAAACCGCTGATAATGATGATAAAAATTTATATTAATATAGAGCCAAATGCCAGAAATGAGAAATAAGCTAGAAAAAATAAAAAGCTTCATAGGTAATTACGTTCTAAATCTCATGTCGAATCTATTTCTACTTTTGTCGCTGACTGTACCTACGTTCTCCGAAACGGTTTTGTTTCGTCGAAAACTGGACGTCTGTTTACCTATAGTTTCCTGAAATTACAATCATAAGCGCTAAGCCGATCAAAACATTTTAAGGAAGTACGGATATTTTTTTAGCATCTACCCGCGGATCCGCTCTCGTGCTACCAAGATAAAAAGTAGCCTATGTACTAATCCAGGTCACAAACTACGTATATTCCAAGATACTGAACGTAACTGAGTTGAACAAACATACTAGATTTAATAATAGATTTAGATTTTTATACTGGCGGGGCAAAATTTTACCAAATTGAGGGCAGCTACCTTTTCTTTTGTTGTTAGAAGGTTTATTTAGGATGCTATAGGTTTATTTTGAAGGTAAAAACATTTTTCATTGCATTTTTTGATTTCAGAAAAAAATTACAGTTAGGCTAGAAAAAGTGATTTATCAAAAAAGAACAAGTTGGTCTCAAATCTCAATTCGATTCTATTTCCCAACCAGGAACATTTTTCCCGAAGTAACTTACCAAATCAGATCGAAACATTTCGCGAAAATTAAACAAAATGTTTCCATACAATTTCTATGATGCGCCATTTGACACAACATTGAGTCAATGTATCCTGTATTTAATAGATTTATAGTTTACAGTTTGTACCAAAACACACACATCCTAAGTGATCTTTAGTTATATATGACTAT
The DNA here is from genome assembly GCA_951804965.1 of Horisme vitalbata. NCBI lineage: Eukaryota > Metazoa > Arthropoda > Insecta > Lepidoptera > Geometridae > Horisme > Horisme vitalbata. Next base: position 3,647,681 of record OX638096.1, read on the forward strand.
CACACACACATTATCTAACATCCATACACAAACTTCCTCATTTATAATATTACTGTGGAGTGGTTTCGGAGTTTATAGGCCGCTGGCCCCGGCTGAAGGCCTCATACTGCCTCAGACATAAGTATGGTAACTTGTAGCTAAGTAGCTGAGCAACTGAAAAAGCCAGTCCGGTGCACAACGAAGTAGCATTCGTTATTCGCCGAGTTTATTACCCTTGGCTCGGCAAACGTTGTGTAGGATGCCTTAGGCCAGTTGGAGTGACGATTTGCGATTTGGTAGAAGCTGGATGCGTCGAGCCCAGGACAGGGCGCAATGGCACTCATTAGGGGAGACCTATGTCCAGCTGTAGACTGATATAGGCCGATTATGATGATGATGATGATCATGATGATTCGTTATTCTGTGGTGGTGGCATGTGAGCGTAATAAGTAGGTTAGTTACAAAAGGAGAGTAGAAGTTTATTTTGACAAAGAACTATTTTAACATATTCGGATCATAAAACCTTTATAAACCAACCTACTATTAACTTGCGATAGACATCAAACAGTGTAGGCCAATAAACAAAATAGTCGTTAATATAATGCAAGAAGGTATATATTTGTTTAACAAAATGCTTATAGATTAGATAGGTATTACTATCAATGACTTTCATACCACCTACCTGTATTTCGTCGTAGTAGCTTGTTATGCTATCAATCAATAGGTACATACATAGAATAGATTATTACTAGAATTGTGTGAAAATATCCGTTTTCTAGGAATAACAATTATATTTACCAAAGAATAACATGATTAGCATACCTCAACATGTATAGAGGTGCAATTAAACCACATACCTACTTAGTGAAGAAGTCTTTGAAACAGCAACCAATATGGCCTTTTAAGTCAATATGAAATCTCACTCTTCTTTTTATAATTCTTCTAATAAACGATTATATTAATCGATATAGTGGAAACACTAGGATTTTTCTAAACCGATACATAAAAATTAACTGTCGTGCGTTGTTCTCCCAAAAACTCGAAAATTCTCGACCGAGTTATAATACAATTTTTTTATTCATAATTTCGTTTCATGGAAAACCCAAAGAAGCAGCTAAATAGTAGCAGCTAAAGAGAATTGCCACTTAAATAGTAGTAGGTACACCAAGTCAACTAGTTAAAATTAAAAGCCAAGGTTTTAATTTCATCACAGTATGTTTACAAAAACATGTCAAAAACTTCGCCGATACATTTTTTTCTATCTATGTAAGTTGTGATTAATGAATCTGCGCTTTCAGCGTCACTTTTAAGTTTCCGGATGAGGGTAGTCCTATCTACACGCCCTGTATTGAATCGGGACGTTTTCACGTACAGGAAAATCATTCAAGTACCTGCCACGTTTCAACCCACATCGAGGGCCTTCGTGATTATGACAGCTGGCAAAAACGCTTTTTCGCTCTTTTAGAAACCTTCCCACAGGTATATTCATATTCTTTATTTTGCCGTTGGAACACCTCGAAACACTTGGGTTTGTATCGTGATACCTACCATGGTAGGGAGTGTAAGGGGTTCCAAACTCTATCTTTGGAACTAAAGCCAACCTCATCGGCGCGGGCTGGTCTGCTGTATATAACAAACGGGGCTCTGGCGGCCGGCGGCCGGCTAACACTGGCACAGCTAAATCTCCTGGCCGTCGACGGGCAGCAGCGTCGGTTGTGCAAGACGCTGTTCCCTGCGATTCCCGACCTACTAGTACTAATATTGCTTAACGCAGATAAACAAAGAAGTAGCAGTGTTTAACGTAGCATGAAAAAAACCAGTGTAATGGAAATACTAAAATACATAGTTACCTATGTCTAACGAAGAAAGAAAAAAAAAACAGTGTAATGGAAAGGCTAAAACACATAGTTATTTTTAATGGAGAAAGAAAAAACAGTGTAATGGAAAGGCTAAAACACATAGTTATTTTTAACGTAGCAAGAAAAAAACCAGTGTAATGGAAAGACTGAAATATATAGTTCTGTTTTACGGAGAAAGAAAAAAAAACAGTGTATAATGGAAAGACTAAAATACATAGTTATGTTTAACGTAGCAAGAAAAAAACCAGTGTAATGGAAAGACTAAAATACATAGTTATGTTTAACGAAGAAAGAAAAAAAAAAAGTGTAATGGAAAGACTAAAATACATAGTAATGTTTAACGGAGAAAGAAAAAAACCAGTGTAATGGAAATACCTAAATACAAAGTTCTGGTTAACGGAGAAAGAAAAAAATCAGAGTAATGGAAAGACTAAAATACAAAGTTCTGTTGAACCACGTTGAACGGAGGAAGAAAAAACCAGTATAATGGAAAAACTAAAATACATAGTTATTTTTAACGGAGAAAGAAAAAACAGTGTAATGGAAAGGCTAAAACACAGTTATTTTTAACGGAGAAAGAAAGAAACCAGTGTAATAGAAAGACTAAAATACATAGTAGGTACTGTTTAACGCAGAAAGAAAAAACAGTGTAATGAAAAGACTAAAATACAGTTTCATATCAAGTGGAAGCAGTGACAGAAATAAAGTTGATTATTTTCCTTTTGTGCGCCGCCTAAAGGCTATTTCACAAAATTAATGCTAACGTTAGAACATTGTTTTGTTAATGTTCTTACCGGAATTTGTTTCTCTGCATGACAGAATTAGTAATGAAGGAATCCATAAAATAACCACGGTGCCTCACTGTTAATCTCTCAGTGGTAGCAAGTTAATGTGGACAGGCCATATAGCTCGTAGATAGTGTTCTACTCATGGGAATAAAGGGACTCGAATGGCGATCACGTTCAGTGAGACGAAGTGTAGGAATAGTCAAGATTACCTGAAATCGGCTTGGTATGAATTTTTAGGCTAGACCAATTTTCAGAAGTTGACTTTTAAGGCCGCGGATACACATGCTAGTAAATCGGGCAAGTAGCTGGCATAAAAGTTACGGGCATGTACGAGTAACTGGCACACTGCGGATATATTTGCTAAATTAATACTGGCATGCAAGTTGTACCCTTGCATGCCAGTATTCCCATCGCGTATACACGGGACAGTTCGTGAGGGTCACTCGTACCTATTCTTGCGCGAAACAAAAAAAGTGCACCTACGTCAACAACGAGTCAGCTACTTGTATGCCAGTAGCTGTCGCGTCGTTAACACGTGCCAGTTTGGCAACCCCCTGCGACCCCTCCCTCAACGGGCATGCAAGTAAATCAAATGTTGTGCTAGCTACATGTATGCCAGTTACAGGCATGCCAGCTAGCGTATACACATGACAGTAGCTGGCACGTGCAAGGAGCTGGTATGCTAGTGTGCAAGCTACGGGCATGTGCATTGGCTTAAGTGCAGTTGTTATTGAACAGGAATAAACCCTTGACAAACTTGCTATGTTGACACTTTTCACCGTCGATTTAGGTAAATAGACGTTTATTTGTTTAGCTAATTGTAAGGTAATTCTTTTTTTTTCTTAACCCAATTTAGGCAGGCTAACTAAAGTCTTTTGACCATACTACCAAGCCTTCCGTTTTATTTTGTCAGTGTTTTTCTACATCTATTTTATTTCTTTCGTGTTTTAGTCAAGTCGTCAGTCTTCGGTCAAGTCATGATCTGTTGTAACTATGGCGGCTATAACAAAACAATGAACGAAATATTCCTTCATCTAAGAAGTGGTACATAACTTAATGCTAATCATCTAAGTACTTTAAAAACTTAGTTATCTTATAGGTTAGCGTAGGTACACTGTGATCTTTTCACCATGCTGCCACAGACCAATGAATCTTGATAATATGATATCGACCTAGAGGAGACACCCTTACATTCTCATCTTTAATTGTAGCAATTGTGTTGCAATTCCAACTTGATTGCTTGATAATTGCTACCCAATACACAGGGTTACGTTTATTGAACTGCGGATCAACTGTATTCAATACCTAACGGTAACATAACCGTCAATGGGATTGAATCGATCATTCTATATAACCTTTTTCAGACAGAAATGTTAGAAGCGTTTGTGAAAAGTTGCCATAGAGAATGACTTCTACTATATTTTCGCAAAATCTTATATTATTTCGATTAAAAATGTCAATTTCGGTGCTGGCTGTCCCGTGAAGAACCTCATATTATTAATTACGACCTGACCTGACTATCTGACTACCTACAACTTATTGATTAATTATTCTACTTAGTCAATTGACTCGCAAAGCGCACTCTCTATAAAAACAGCTTGGGTTTTCGCATGGTTCAAGTAAATATGATGTGACCTCTTTAGTTCAATATCAAATTTAGAATTCGACAGACGTTAAATTGACATCATGTTGGTACCATGACATTTTCATCATTTGAATCACCGGATGGACCACATTCCTTTTTTGAATACTCGATTTGAAAGCGCTATGGTAGGATTTTAATAAGTACATATGCATACATTTATGTACATTATATGTTACTCACTAGATATATTTAAGGAACAAAGCCACCCAAATGTTTTGAAGGCTTTGCGCATTTAAATTTGTCATTCTAACCATAGCTAATTATTTTGTCAGTCCTCCCACGTATTAGTAGCGCCAATTTGTATGACATTTGAATGTCAAGCTGTTTTGTCTGTTTTAACCGTGTTTTAACCTGTTCGTGCAGTGTAAAACATTATTCCTTTGAATTACCTATATTACAAAACTATTTAAATGCATGAGTTAGATGAGTTTGGCTTGAGATACTAGACTATAAAATCGTCTTTTCTTTACAACACACGCATATGCAAACTCATTAATGAAAAACTCTTTCGGTAAAATCTAAATTCTACCATCAATCAAATAGAAACTTTTTTATGGTGATATACCACCTTTATGCTTTCAATAGGTTTTGCGTAGGGAAACTTATTTGGAAGTTTCCGAAACAAAAAGGTACCTACTTTCTTGAACATTAAGTCCGGTCGCAGATTCATTCTTAAAATAATGTTTATGTCAAAATGCGGCCTAATATCTAATATAAGGCTCAGAACACAAAAATAATAACTAAATATTTGCCTTGGAATTTCAAAGACCATTAATCCTCACACCGGCTGGAAAGGTGTGCCTTTTGTTATTTTTCATAACAACTTTTAGTCGCTTGCGCAGGTAGTAGGGTGACTCACCCTCTAACATCGGAGTTTTATATTGTTCTTGCTTATATCATCATCATCATCCCTCGTGACTCACTCTCTTACATCAAAGTTATATGTTCTTGCTTACCAAGAGGTAAAATAAAAAACTTAAAAAAATGATTACCTTTGGTCCTATAGATATTTCTTCGTTCGGCAGCGAAGCTTAGGACGCCCACCAGCTAAGTGGAGTGACGATATACGAAAGGCTGCTGGCAGAAGCTGGATGAGTCGAGCTGAGGTGGCAAGTGGGGAGGCCTATTTCCCAGTGGAGTGCTATGAGCAGATGATGATGATGATCATGATACTTTGTCGGTGACAAGACAATCTGTTTTTTGTGTTACTATTTTTTAAATATTTTTTATTTATTTCACGCGATTTCTTTTAGGCTTGATTAAATCTTTTGCGAAAAAAATGGTTTATGACGGTGTGAACCAAGTGTAACCGGTGATTACAAGACGCCTGAATCACAATCTGCCATCGCAAGAGTGGTTTAGATTTATCTGGAGAAGATTTCATTGTTTTTTTTTAATAATTCATTCAAAAATTACATTTAAGCCGCCTTAACAGCCAACAAGAAACCAGAAAGGTCATACTTAAACTGTCTTAACTCCCTAACTATCTGATTTAGGGCTAAGATTGTCATGTTATTTTTGCCAAATATTTGGTATTTTCTATTAAAAAAAAAGAAATAGGTTGACAGCTTAGTTTTTTCAAAATATGCAGCTAAATAACTAACTAAAAATGGTAGGATGTTTGTTGTTTTCTTATTGTTATTTATTGATTATTTTTATTAATTGTTTTAGTAAAACATTTATTCTAGGTCTGAATTTCTAGCTATCCAATGAAACCACTTATTTGTTGGTAGGAAAGATCCTGTCCTTGTAGGACATGTGTAAATATTGCTAAATCAATATAAGAAGCAGTACACAAAAAATTAAATGGCTGCCATTTTGGTTTGGTTTGAGCAAAATGATATATGGGGGGTGAATTATTGATAAAATAAAATTGCGATAAAAACAATACGTGTTTAACCCCTAAAGGCTCCGACACCGGTAACCTGACACATTGTATAACCATGGAATACTATAATATACAGTTACCGTCTATGCTTCGTTTTCCCTTGAAAAACTGTCAAAAATTAACAACGAGGCGTCGAAAATTTGACAGTGTTAGTATACTTCCCCTTCCCTAGATATTACTGTGTGGCGTATTCCAATTTTCCAATCGCCACTCCACACTCTCTGGCAAGGTCCGAAAACGGAAGTTGTTTTGGATTGTTGTTAATAATTTTGCCCTTCGGTTTTCGAACCTTTTTGTCACACATGACATCTAAAAAGATATTGTTATTGTTAAAAAAATCTCAATAATAACTAACCGAAGAATTCAGTCATAGAGTAGTTATTAGTATGAATTATGTAATAATATAATAAAGGAACCGGGCCGTAAGTATACTTCCCCTTCGAGTAAGTATATTATTGTGTGGCGTATTCCAATCGCCACTCCACACTCTCTGGCAAGGTCCGAAAACGGAAGTTGTTTTGGATTGTTGGTAATAATTTTGCCCTTCGGTTTTCGGACCTTTTGATCACGCATGACATCTAAAGAGATATTGTTATTGTTGTTGTTAAGCTTGGGCGATTCTCTTTATTACAATAACTACATAATTAACCGATCTGTAATCAACCACCGTTCATCTCATCATTACAAGTTACAAAGGTGCTCCTGTCTTTTATTTGATAGTCCCGAAATAAGGCCACGTGGATATAAGTGATATCCACGTGGCCTCTTCAGGCCTGACAGGAATCAACACCTTAATCGTAATAAATCTTAGTATTGGATTCCACAGACAAGTTAATTAGCTGTGCACCTACTCCATGTCCTTAGCCGCAGCCACACCCGGTCTCTGCGGTTTGAGACATGACACCATCGCACGGCACCTTGTGGTAAACAGTTTCGCTTGTCAAATTGTAACTAAACATTTTACGTGAAGTCCTGGAAAAAATAAGCAATGAGCATATCAGATGTATTTGAAAATGGATGCAACGTTTTTTTCAATAATAACTAACCGAAAAATTCAGTCACAGAGTAGTTAATAGTACGAATTCTGTCACAGAATAGTTAATAACAAAAGGAAATTGATAACAATTTAAGCTCAGCAGCCTCCGTATTAGGCATAGCCTGTATTGTGAAGACCAATAGGATGACATAACAGAACAGAATTTCAGACATATGGTACCACAAATTTGAAGCTAAAGCTAAGCATTACAGCTAAGATTAGATCGTAACTATTCGTAACTAATAACAAAAAAAAGTACAGATGAAATTTATCAAATTGAAGACCTAAAATTAAGTGAATAGCACACGCACCTAGGTTATGGACAAAAGTACTATGATTTCAGCTTAATAAATAATTATTAAGTTTGATCATACATACATCTTATACACATATGTAATGGTACAATATGACCAATTATTTCATGTTCTTAGATACCTAATGGAAGACTTCTTTGTTAATTCTATTCTAACACCTTGTAATATTTATTGCAGCAATAATGCTGCAATAAATACTTTTCTATTTCTATTTTTTAAACGACTTCAAATAAAAGAGGAGGTTCTCAATTCAGTTATATTTTTTTGTTCGTTGCCTACCTCTTATCTCTGCCATTTATCAACCTAATCAAATCCTTTTCCCCAATCACAGGGTGAGAAAATAGTGAATGTTAATTTTATGGGTTAGAATTTTATTTTTTTAATGAAGTCTGTTTTATTTCTGATTCTAGATAGTAACTTCATCTATTCCGATATACCCAATGAAACTGAAAATGAAATGTTGGGTAAGGAACTAAACAACACCCTAATCGCCTATTTGATTTTCAAAAAACTGTTATTTCGGTCACACAAAGCATTCCACAGACAATAAAATATTTAATTAAATGAATTTAAACTCCTTTGTCGTCAAGTTTCGAATTTGGAATGCATTGTGCTCTACCAACTGTGCTTGCTACAACAGTTGTGCAATCAAAATCAGTAGGTTATTCATTTAGCTTGGCCACCATTTTGAAATTTAGAGCTTTTAGAAACTGAAACGAGATAGGTAGAATCATGTAATCATTTTAAAGTATTTTTATCATCATTGTTGAGGGCTCGTTCGGAGAAACACTACATCCATGCCTATTTCTGCTGTAAAGCAGATTGCTGTGTTTCGGTTTGGTTTGAAGGGTGTGGGTGCCGGTGGAGTTATAGGCACATGACTTTCATTCATGCCTCGAGTTGATGGACGCTTTGTACCATAGTTCCAAACATGCGCGACCTAGGAAATACTTTGTTATAAAAATAAAAATAAACTATAATGATTTATTTCCTAAAATAAACTAAAATGATTTATTTCGTAGGTACAAAACCAAAATGGAACAAACATAGAAAATAATTTATAAAAATAGGTAAAAACAATATATTATTCTAAGTAATAATTGATAATATGAAAATCAACTAAACACTTAGTCTTCTTCTTCTTTTTCGTATGAGCTAGTGACCAACTCTAGTGTCGGAGTTTTTAGGCCGCCCGAAGGCCTCCGACATGGCTTAACGAATGAAAAGCCGAAAACACTTAGTGGGTCAAGATTTTCAAGTACATATAGAATATATTATAAAACGAATTCCTATAATCATACACCGTAAAGTAAAGATAAACACAGCATAAGTACCAATAATAGGTATACATAAGGTACCTAGGTATCTAGATAGATAACCATAAATCATCATCATCATCAGCCTATTACAGTCCACTGCTAGACATAATAGTGAGCGCCATATTCTATCTATCAAATAAACGAAACGTTTGGCCGAGGATTACATTGCGATGTGTTATATGTACCTTACCTACCCGCAATAAGTAAACATCTTTTGTCTTCACCTACATTACTGTGAGTAATAATTGTGTAAATGAGTAATACCTTCAAATATTTACAATGTTTACATCACCTTTGCCGTGGCACCGACTTCCCACAAACATTACAAAACTTTATAAATCTTCCAACTAGTGAAGCTTAAAAGCTTTAGGTAAACCGCGGTTCGTTGGATCCTAAGATTGGAACAACTTTACAAAATTTGTCTGAATTTTCTTTTTAATTTCTACAGTGTTGCTAGTTAGGCCCAGGTAGGCCCTTTCAACACCACAGAGCTAATAGTGCGTTTTCACGGCAATGATCGTCAGTTTGGATTCCTTATTTTCAAAATTCAAATACGTTTCGTATTTGATTGATTTGATTCGAATAAAACAAAAGAGGACATATTTTTTGGCGTCGTACGGTTTGTGCATTTGCCATATACCTTTGAACAATTTTTTTTATTTGACCTGGTGAACTTCGTACCACCGAAATTTGTTTTGTAATGTTTTTCCAAGTGGCAATCCCATACAAAATTAACAATTTCGTTTTTTTTTCGATTTTTCTGTTATTTCATAGTTTTTTCCTAATTCTTCTCGACCTCAGTATTGTGAGGAACGAAAAAAAAATTCAAATCGGTTGAGCCATGTTCGAGTTTTTTCGCGCATATCATTGGTTTTTATGTACTTTTATAGAAGAAAAAACATTTTGTTTAGATACTTAGGTGTGTTTAACTTTTTTATGCTGTAAAAATAATAAAACTCATTTTGATGATATTTGCCTGATATGCTCCTGTGGTACACACCAATTTTTATTCCTCTAAGTATAAGTACGTATTTATTCTGTGGACGACGTACCTATTTAGTTGAGTAAATATTAGGAGCTAAATTAGAAAAATATTCCGTTTTCGGTTCGTAAACACAGAACAAGAAGCCGTGCGGCGACACCACTAACAAAGTGCAAACAAGGGGCGGCTGGCGTAGGGCTCTTGAACAAGTTGTCGGCATGCCTACTGAGGTACCAGAGGGCAACGACTCAGCTTCATGAATGAAACACGGAATAGAAAAAGGAATAATTAATATTTGGAAAGACACAACATGATTAGGACCTACAAAAAAAGAGGCTGAAAAAATGTACAAGACCGATTAAGATAGGTGCTTAGGTCTCCTGCGCACACAACCTCACCAACTGCCAGTTGAGTGAAAGGATTTTTTATAGGGGAGTGCGCACTTTAAACAATTATCTGTGCCTATTTTCCCAAAAGGAGGTTGTCTCGTTTCCTCATTAATTTTTTAGAAAAATCAGTGTCTAACTGTTTTTCATAGCTCGCACTCTTATATACAAACTCCTTGATTGAGTGTCTTGCCAAAAAGGCGCCAACTCAGCATACCTTATGCTAAGCAAGCAGGCTACCTACCTACTCATCTCTGGAATTCTCTTGATCCCATGTGGATAACTTTTAAATAACGTACCAGACGGAATCGCTTCTAATGAAAATAACATGGAAAATTTAAGGAAAATAATTTTAGCTTTAAAAGATTAATAAGTTGAAGGATAGTAGAAGCGGTCTTTTTTATGGTATGCTTCGATCAACTATACAAAGGATTTTGCACTATCCACCCAAAAGCGGTCTAAAACTCCGCCAAAACGCATCGGAGCAGCAGTTTTCATTTAGTCGGCTTACTTAGATTTTCTGTCGTAAATTCTTTTATTATAGAGGCGATATTTGTATGACGTGCTTATCGGAGCAGCAGTTTTCATATAGTCGGCTTACTTAGATTTTCTGTCATATCTTATTTATTATAGACGCGATATTTGTATGACGTGCTTATCGGAGCAGCAGTTTTCATATAGTCGGCTTACTTAGATTTTCTGTCTTGTCTACTTTATTATAGAGGCGATATTTGTATGACGTGCTTATCGGAGCAGCAGTTTTCATTTAGTCGGCTTACTTAGATTTTCTGTCGTAAATTCTTTTATTATAGAGTCGATATTTATATGACGTGCTTATCGGAGCAGCAGTTTTCTTTAAGTCGGCTTTACTTAGATTTTCTGTCTTATCTACTTTTGTAAAGGGGCGGTATTTGTATGACGTGCTTTTGAGAAATGATAGCTAGCAAATATATCCCCTTTTTTTCATAGTGCACAGTACGGCGCGCCATATCCTTTGTATAGTTGATTGAAGATAGTATGGTAGAAGAAGAATTCTAAACAAGTTACATAGAAGTACATAAGTAGTTCAAGGTAACCTGAGTTTTTCATTCAGTCTAATGCTGTGCTGGGCATAAGTCTTCCCTGTTACAAGGGGGATATGCCCTTAATCCCCACGCTGAACTGAGAATCACAGGGCAGCTTCTCACACCGCCGACGCTGCTGCCCGTCGGTGGCAGGGTGATGTAGCTGTGCCGGTGTTAAGCTGCGCTTTGCTGCAATCAGCCGGTCGCAGAGACCTACACTAGTAAATACTAACCAGTAAATAGTAGGTACTTAGTTTTTTTTGACGTAATCACACAGCATCATGTAGCCCCAAACTAAGCAGAGCTTGTGTTATGGGAACCACATGATTGATATACTACACATATACGTTTTTTTTTGTAAATACATATCATATATAGAAAACACCAAGACCCGAGACAAATATCTGCCGAACATGCAAACATTTATCCCGCAGCAGGAATCGAACCCGCAACTGCGTCTCAGGCGAGCTTTCGCCCACTGCGCCAGAGAGGTCGTCAAAGTACTTACGTAAGAAAAACAAACAAAAACAGTAATAGTAAGTAGTTTGGTAAGATGCTTGTAATCATCTGTATTATTCTCTGTAGAATTATCTAAGGTATCTAATATACTCAGAAATAAACCCAGCTGCCATATTCTAACCAAAGGGAAGTCCCTTATAAGTTAAGTATTTATACCCTCGAGAGCAATGAATCCGGGTCACTCAAAGAATCCAAAAAATCTCGGAAAGTAAGAATGCTTAATGCAATAAATTGTATTTAATAGACAAAATTTATGCTCTACAAGCACGATGGAAGACACAGAGTGTATAGAAGACCAGGGGAAAGATTCAAGCAAGCATGCATCGAAGAAAAAGTAGCCTACGGTGGTGGGTCTGTACTTGTGTGGGCCGGAATTTCCTCTGAAAGTCGCACAGAGCTGGTGATCATAGAAAACGGCTCTTTAACTAGCGTAAGATATGTGGAAGAAATCCTCAACGAACACGTTGGTCCATTTATGGTCAATTTGGGTGAGGATGCTATATTTATGCATGACAATGCCCGACCTCATACAGGTAGGATTGTGAATGACTACCTTCAAGAGATGAACATTACTTGTATGGAGTGGCCAGCGCGCAGCCCGGATATCAACCCGATCGAGCATGCTTGGGACGAGCTAGGGAGATGCGTAAAACAACGAAACCCTCCCCCAATCACGCTTCCTGAGCTCAAAATTGCTCTCACAGAGGAATGGGAGAATATTCCCCAAAATCGTATAAGGAACTTGGTGTACAGCATGCCAAACCGCGTAAACGCAGTAATGGAAGCACGAGGAGGTAATACGAAGTATTGAAATTCAAGAAAATCGTCATAAAGTCAAAAATTTCATGTTTCCTATTTTTGTTTTAAGGAGAGATCAGCAGTTTTTTTTCTTTATGTAATTTTGTGTAAATAAAATGTATGGTGACTCATATTTTTTTAACTTTCATTTAAGGAGTATTAAATTGTCTATTAAATACAATTTATTGCATTAACCTAGCATTCTTACTTTCCGAGATTTTTTGGATTCTTTGAGTGACCCGGATTCATTGCTCTCGAGTGTAAATATTTGCACAATTTGCAAGCGTAGGCGGCCTATCTGACATTCTGCGTAACCTTATAAACGGCTCCTTGTGCGTTTAACATCTCTTCCAATAAACCTTTAGCCTTATCTCCTATGGGTTGGGCTTTTCAAAACACTGTTATTGAAAACATAAAGCCGTTACGCGTGTTTTTTGCAATAACAACCCCAAGATGTTTGCGGGCATATGCTTGCGTGATTAGATTAGCTTTCGCCCGTGGATTTACTTGCGTGGTACACAGATAAAAGGAACTTATAACATTACCTAAGCTACTTTTCGGTCGGTTCGGTCTAGAACTACATATATAATGCCAAATTTCAGGTCAATCCATTCAGTAGTTTTGGCGTGAAAGAGTAACAAACATTTCACATTTTGTAACCTCTTGCTCGCACTATTCAACATTTTTAAAGATATAAAATCACTGAACGTAGTTATGCAAACCTTCACGGCCTAAAATAACAATAAAAAGGTTCAGCAAGAATATCATGTTGAACCCAACACGTTTTCCTACCAACAAATTTGCACCAAACTTTATCACATTGGTACAAGTTTTTTGGTAAGAAAACGTGATAGAATCAAAATGATATTATTGCTGAACCTTTGTATTGTTATTTTCTAGGCCGTGAAGGTTTGCTACCTACCTAACTACCTTAGTTGTTAAGGTATAAGGATCAAACCTCCAAGTAAGGCCAAGAATCAGGTAAGAATCAAGTAGCCCCTTAGTAGTTAAGGCTAAGGCCTTACTTATAAAAATCTGTCAAAAGATAAACAATGCTTAATCGATTGCCACCCCTTACCGTTGGCAATTGGCTACCAAGCAATGGTTAAATTTAAGTAGTGTTTATAAGTAAGGAGGTAAATCTACGACTAACTAGGATTACCCTCTCCTTGATAAATACGGTTAGATTTCCTTACACAAAATCGTACAAAAAAAAGTGTTAAAAATTAGAAATTAGTTTATTAAAGTATGTAGGTCATCTCCGATGGGCTGGTCATGTCACACCAGAGCGCATTCTTAGGGGCACACCCGACTGCCAATTTATTCGGGTCTTCTATTCCCATCTTGGGATTGTCCTTATATCTTGGGTTAGATAAGGGCCTCGAAATCATGTTTTTACCCTGGCATCAACTCGCGGCGGCAACTTCCCCCGGGTTTCGGAGCGCTGTAGCCATGCTTCGGTACGCTGCCAACTTGGCGTTTTGCGTAGGGCTCACTAGGGTGTTGACGCTCTCGGATGCCGGTGCGCACAGTAGCTCCTCTGTGGTTGCCTTGCGGAGGTCTCCGCCGGCGGCCATGGAGCCAAAGCTTCTTCAGAATCCCGAGGAAGTAGGCCATTATTCGACGGCCAAAGACCTCGTGACCCAAACTCAGGTGGTTAGACGGCATAGAGCAGGATCTAAAGGTGATTAGAGCGAAGGGCAGAGAAAATGCGCAAAATAGACCCGACTGGAGAAATTTACTTACCTTACCTACGCCTTAGATCGAACAAAAAACATATTTGATGAACAATATTTGAGAAACAAAAGACGTGGCTTTGCAAAGTCTATTCCAGCATCAATAGTTCCGCCTCAAGCCATCACAATTTAGCGCCAAAATAATAATCAGTTGATGAAATGCCTTTACACAATGACCTTTCAATGGTTTGGTCCATTGTTTGAGCTGGAGGGCATGATTTTGTTGAAGCGAGGTTTTTGATTGTAACCACAGCTCCGCTGGGTTGTATTGAAATTGTTTGTAGATAACTAGCGTTTTCCTACAGCTTCGCTTATTTCGCTTTTGCTGTTGTGGATTTGAGATAATTAGATAAATGTACCTACTACATACTCGTAATACAAATTTTAAGCGTTTTCAAAGATCACGCTTTCACTCCCGATCAGAAGTTTTAGCTTTGTTATTGTTGTTTTTAGCCCGCATTGTCCCACTCATGGGCAAAGGCTACCCCTAGAACTTTCTATTCTTCGGTCCAACGCCAAGGGCTGCCACAGACAGTCGCTCAAGGTGACAAGCTCGTCGCGCCATCGCTTGCGTGGTCTGCCGCGATGCCGTTTTGTGGTCTGTCTCTTTGTTACCTTTGAAAAAACCTACTTCCTACTTCCTACTAATATTCTACTTCCATTCCTACTAATATTATAAATGCGTAGATTTGTGAGTATGGATGGATGAATGTTTGTTACTCTTTCACGCAAAAACTACTGAACGGATTTGGATGAAACTTGGAATATACCTGCATAGTGTGTGACCTGGATCAACACATAGCCAACTTTTTATCCCGGTAACAAGCGAGCGAAGCCGCGGGCGGAAGCTAGTAGTATATATTTACCCAGGTAGGTACTAATTGTTCAGAGTTATCGAAAGCAATTCAAAAACCTACTTTTTCTAATTACATAAACTACTAGCTTCCGCCTGCTTCGCTCGAGTGCTATCGGCAAATAAAAGTACCATGTGTCGAGTCACAAAATATATACCCATTATAAGTTTACCTAAATCCAATCACCTGGAGTTATAATATTAGTGTGAGCCTCTGGGTAGTGTTAGGCTAGTTTTTAAGTTATTGGGTGCATTTCGATTGAAGCTAAGCTGGGCTGGGCTGTGCGGACCGGGCCAATCACAATGCTTGAAATGCTCGCTCACGTGACGCAGTGGAGATTTCGAGCATTATGATTGGCCTGCTCCGCACCAGCCCAGCCCAGCTTGGCATCAATCGAAAGTCCAAACGTACCCTTACTCTCCAACAGTAGAAAAACCTATAGGTACCTACATCTTAATGTGCCTTCCGAGCTTCGGAGACAGAATCTCAATTACTAGATGTATTCTGTTGTTTTATCATTCGGTGAACATGTGTTTGCGGTAGAATATTGACCGTTCCCGCACCTTTGTTTACCTTTTACCTTCCACGTTGAGATCGCTGAGCGGAGTCCGGCTAAAGATAGGACTGGAAGTACAAGGGATATCTGAAAATTAAGACAATTTTATTTCTTAATCTTTGGTTCTGGTTACTTCTTACCTAACTAAAGGAAACTTTCTACTTTTCCTCTGGGTGTTCTACTTAGCTACACTTTGGTATTTACCCTTGTAGGTTCAACTTGTACTTCTTTTAATTAATTACGGATTTTGTTTGGACTTTTCTGGACTTATTCATATTTATAAGTGCTTTTTTACACGAGCGCAATGCCAATGGCAGAGACAACTGCAGCCGCCGACAGGTGTCGACAGTTGCCTCTGCCATTGGCACTTTGCGGCTCGTGTATAAGAGCCCTAAGTACTTAACACAAAAACTCCGTTGCCGATGTACTTTCCTACAATATCTTTAATTTTTAATATTTTTTTTGGAAATACGTATATCATACACCCAGACCCAAGACAAATATCTACAGAACATGCAAACATTTGTCCCGCAGCGGGAATCGAACCTTCTACGCCTCAGGCGGACCTTCGCCCACTGCACCACAGAGGCCGCCTGAAATAAACTGGTAGCTTTGTAGGTATTAAAATTGTGTTATATGTAACTTTAGAGCTAATGTTTAGAACTACTGTTTTTATTTTTTTATTTTTCTGTCATGGTTACCTACAGTATTGCTGGCAAGCGTACTGGTTATTTAATGTTTAACGATTGCATCGTTACAAACGTAGTCGAGCTATTTCCAGATATTCGTGTAATTAACTTGCAACGAGCATGACTGTTCGTTGCTCTTTTTCATACCTTCATTTTCTCTCTTTCCACAAACTTTTGAAACTTTTGTGCGGTACTGTATACTTCTTTCCTTCCTTCGTTGTATGTATGAGCTAGTGGCCAACACTGGTGTCGAAGTTTTTAGGCCTCCGACATGGCTTGACGACTGAAAAAGTAGCGACAAACATCTATAGATTTGTGTACCTAAATTTAAAAAAAAACTCCTACTGAATGGAAATGTTTACTTTAATTATTTTTTTTAAGTGAAATGTCACTAAAGGTCGACGACGGTATATCATAGGAATCGGCCATAAACGGTGACCCATACAAGTAGTGACCAGGCGGAGTGTTGCTTAACCAGAAAGAAAGAAAGAAGAAGAAGTTTGTAATTATATACAACGGCCATATAATTATCATCATCAGATGTTCCATCTCTTACCTTTGCTGCACATCATCAGCCTATAGCAGTCCACTGCTGGACATATGCCTCCCCTAATGAGCGCCATTGCGTCCCGTCCTGAGCTCGACGCATCCAGCTTCTACCTGCCTTTCGCAGATCGTCCCCCACCTGGCCGGAGGGCCGTACACTACCAAACTTTTCAAATCCAACTTTTTGTTTTCCATTGACTTGACGACCCTAACAGCTTCAAAAAGAGAATTAATAGGCATCTTCTGGGAAAGCTCGCCCCATCATCGACCTCATCCTTACCTATGCAAGCCTCGAGATCAAGAGCCCATTATAAAAAAAAAACTTCTTCGTTTATATATTTACGAACATCTACCTATACCTGCCTATATTCATACTAAATCAAACACAAAAACGTGTCTCTTAAATCGATCACACACGTAAAATTGCGATGAATATGTAACTTAATACGACGGTGAGAAAATATGTTTCCAAACCAGATTCAAAATATAAACAATATCGGCTACACAAAGAACTAAAACTTTTTACGTTAGACGATATCTCCGATTACAAGTCAAAAGGAATCTCGCATTACTTCAAAGCATGGGTTTAGTAAGTACTATAGTACTAACGTACTAAAACCGAAACCAAACCACTTTTTTTTCTCCAAAATCTGTGCTAAATGTATTCTTCCAAAAAGGTGTTGTATCTCGTTTCCTCTTTAGTGTTACAAAGAAAAAAGAAAAGAAAAAGAACATTTATTTCAGCATTCACTTAGGTATGTACAACATACACTGAAAAGTTAACTTAGAAGTAGGCTCAAAAGACGTTTAAATTGGTCGCCACTGGTCGTCACTCAGTATGTGCATCGGCAGAGGGCCTGTTAAAGCGCTGTTCTTTCGTGACGTGGGTGACAATTGGATGGGTTAGGTACCTACTTGTTACATATGTGAGCACACAAGAAAACAGTTATAAGATATAACCCCTATTGGGCATTTTTATTGAGAAAAATCTGGCACAGACTTTTGTTCAAAGCGCGCACACCCTAATAAAAACTCGTTGGAAAAATGAGGTAAGTACAAAGGTTTTGCTTAGGTACAAAGCGCGCACTCATGCATAAAAACTCTTTGACATTGTTTTCATGATTTTCCACTTCTTTATTCGGCTAGACGACTGAAAAATTCTAATTAGTCCGTTATTTACATAAAGGTAAAATATTTATTTTGTCAATTAAACAAAAAATAGCAAAGATATAGTGCTTTAAAGTTCCGCGTGACGTCATGATATAGTACATTTTTTACCTAGTCGTGACGTCACGAGCCCCCACTCCGGAACTTTCACTTTCACGTTCTTTATATCCGTCAATTTCTATTGATTCGATAAATAAAAAAATACGTGTCTAGTATTTTTTGTTCATCTAACTGACGGACTAATTAGTATTTTTTTTTTTTTTACCCAGTCGTCATCCATTCAATGGGACTCAGTCTTTAATTTTCAATTTGCCCTATTGGCTGAGTAGCGAGCCGAGTGGCAGTTATAGAGCCATCCGCGTCAATCTTTTACGAATCAAACATAGAGCAAATATGTTTTGCGGGACATTCCTATTTCAAAAGATTCCATTCGCATAGCTGTTTCGCAATTCAAACTAAATTTCGACTCTATTCACCCGTCTTAAAGAGCTGTAAATACAATGTTACAATTTTTTTTTTGAAAAAAAAAGGTTTGATCGCATTACAAAGATTTAACAGCTGAATAGATAGAGTACTTCATTGAAATGCAATGCAGCTAATACGTCCCATTTAATCCTTAAACCATTCAAATATACTGCAAAGTGATTCTATACGGCTACGGAAATATTCTCTGTATTTTTCGAGTGTATTTAAAATGTTTTTCTGTTATTTGCAGGTAAAGAATGGGGCATCAGCTGGTTGTAGGGCAATGAATGAAGTGGAGATAATACTCACGTGAGTAAAAAATACTTTAGTAAAAAATATAGTAAGTTGGTAAGTAAGTGCTTGACTTAGCACATGTTTTTAGAGATAATTTGTAAGATAAGGGTACCTAAAGAAAGTACCTCCTTAAAAATATGTGAGAGTCGAATAAACTTGAATTCACAGAATTATAGGAATTATTGGTCTGTCTAAGTACTTTAGGAACTGTTTTATTTTTCCTACTATAGAGAAAAAAAATTGCATCTATTTTATAATGTTTTATCTATAAGTTATACTTACATACATAGAGCGGCAAGTGAATCTTCTTTTACTCACTGGGTACTGGGTAGGATAGGTATTTTAATTATATCGGGATAAGCCTGTCCAGTCATATTCACACCGGAAAGATAAAACAATATACCTACTCCTATTAACCTTAAACCTACTTGGCATGCGTTTTCAAAATTGGAATAAGGAATAAATTTTTCATTCTTTATTTAATGGCTTCTGGGATAGTTCTCCACAATTTCTTTAGCTATAGCAGAACAGGACCTGACTGAAGACCTGAAGACTGGACGAATGGACTTATAAACCGTACTACGTTGCCTCATATTATTATGAATAATTAAACTTGGTACTGATATAATTGTGGAAAATTAACCTAGACGCTATTGAATAAATAATTTAAATACAAAAAGCTTTATAAAGTTTCGTTTATTTTAGTTATTATACAACAGCACCATCGAGTTATTTAAATAGAACTCTACAGTGACAGTCTTCAAGTGAAAACTGTCAAAAATCGTCCAAGCGTATTTGCCTTAAATAAACTTCAAAATGCCAAAAATATGTACACATTAATTTAGACTTTAAGTTGCTTGAAAAGTGTTCCAAGCCGGCGCAATTGACAGAGTGCGCCGAATTTTGGTGTGGATGAACAGCACAGCCTACTTACATAATATACTTAGAAATGCCTACAGCTAATCTAATTGTTTGCGTGCACAAGTACCATTAACAAGTATACCTTTAGTAATATAACCTTTGCACCCACTGCAATAAGCCATTGACCCACAACCAGAGCAGACGAATAAATACACGCAACATTATATTTTCGCTTACTATTTACATCGCATGATAACAAACGTAGGGCCCTAGTGTAAACATTAGGGCGGTGTCGATGGATAGAAACCAACGCGCCACGTGTACGGCTATATACGTAATCATAGCGTTTAAAATTATTTTCTTATAAGTCTTTATATTGGTCTGAAATATGTATTTTAAAATGAAACATAAAAAAATCGGTTTACGCGTAATCAAATTGAAATTAATTGGACCTTAGTTCGAATTTGTGACTTATCATAGCTCGTGAGTTATCATAGCTACGACTATATATTACATAAATAAAAAAAAACGTGTTATTTCATACGTTATTTGAATTTATTATATACTAGCTGACCCAAGATATTCCTGTCCAACAAAATCCCATAGAAAAAGCACTTTTAGTTTTCCCCGTTTGTAATGTACCTATGTAATTGGAAAATGTCCGTCCAGCTTTATATATCAAGATCTCTCTTTTAATCGATAACCAAAAGAACGAATAAAAAAATACTTCTTAACGCTTTGAGTGCTGAAAACAGCGGCGGTGACGATAAATTTCAAACCTCCCTCTCGCTCGCACTATTCAACATTTTTTAAGATATAAAATCACTGAATGTAGTTATGCAAGATAGCAAACCTTCACGGCCTAGAAAATAACAATACAAAGGTTCAGCAAGAATATCATGTTGAACCCAACACGTTTTCATACCAAAAAACTTGTACCAAAATTGATCACATTGGTACAAGTTTTTTGGTAATAAAACGTGATAGAATCAAAATGATATTCTTGCTGAACCTTTGCATTGTTATTTTCTAGGCCGTGAAGGTTTTCTATTTTGCATAACTATATTCAGTGATTTTATATCTTCAAAATTGTTGAATAGTGCGAGCGAGAGGGAGGTTTGACATGTATAGTCGCCTTAAGCTCTCAGGCAGGACACTACGCGCTATGACCGAGGCCCGCAGCCAACATGTTAAATGTAGCAGTGCCAGCTTACTAGATTCGAGGAGGACCAGGTCTTGACTGAAAATCAGTGTTTTTGCTTTAAAGCAAAAAAATTTCACTGAGGCAAGGCCTTTTTGTCTTGCTGCAGCACACACAAACTTACATAAAAGTTCATAATTCGTAGGTTCTTTGAAATGTTTTTTTTTTCCTTTCTATTAATGTTATTTTTTTGTGCTTATATCTTGTTATTAATGTAAATTGTGTGCCTGTAGTAACAAATAAATGATTTATCTATCTATCTATCTATCTATCTACCAGGCGTGTGAGTTTCTCAGGCACAGGACCCTGCATAGGATGCGGATAGGTATCGTATTAAACTGATGCACATTAGCTGAGGGTATCAATTATTGAAATTATATTGACATTGTTACATCGGTGTATACTGTGTAGTAAATATTTACATGCATACACATGAGTGGCTTACCATGAAACCCTGTACTAAAGGTACATGCCTATATTATGGGTGGGGGATATTATAGGTAACTGATGATGCTTCGTTCTCCTTTGATAAACTTTCAAAACTGAAAAACGACGCGTCGCAGTTTTTCAATCTTGAAGGAAAACATTGTGAGGAAACCGGCATGCCCTCGAACTTAAAAGAGCCAAGCCCATCGCCGCTTTTTATTAGAACACTAACCTAGCACATACCTTTCAAACTTTCTTCACCGTTTCGAGCTCGTGATAATGAGCACATAAATTTTAAAAAATAAATAATTTAAAAAATCCATTGGTGCACGGCTGGGATTCGAACCCACGACCTCCAGATCTTAAATCGGGGTACATCCCACTAGGCCACCACGGCTCCATATTTATATATTCCATATTATTATATTCCATATGTAGGCTTTTTATTTTTACTTTTTACCACGTGGAATGCTAGCTGCTTGCAAAAAGTGGGCATGTATCGAACGTAATGTTTGGACTTACCTCTGACTACCCCTGTTGAGACGAGATAAGAGTGATAAACGCGCTCGTATGAACACTCACATTGAGAGCGTTAAAAATTCGCCAACGCCGGGATTTACCGCGACGGATATTTTACGCCCGTGCGAACGAGCTCTTAAGGTATCCTCAATAGATTTGCGTACTGAGCAATATCTGAAGATATCCATAATAGGGAAAAAGCCGTGAAGGTGTTTAATTTGTTTTTTTTTTTTTGTAAAAAAGCCTATATTTTATTTTTGACGTGAAGTAAGGACAATCATTAAAATTTTTAACATGTTCACATTTCACAATCTTTCTTTAAGCCTTATATTTTATTAGTGGGATTCACTTTTATAAGTAGGTAGTCATGTACCGTGCCTTTTTGTGCCACTTTGAGTGCTGAAAACACAACTGTCCATTTGCAGCAGGTAGTCCTCGCGGGAATGGCACGGATCGTCATTTCCGAGGTCCGCAGTCAAAGTTTTATAGTGTTTCGCGATAAGTTCTTACGAGAGTTACGCGATGACCACGCACTAATAGTAACCAGCTGCTTGCCAACATAGCCAAAAGATACCTGGATCTAGATCCTTTGAGTTCTATAATAATATCTAATAGTCTAGAATACGTTGGGATATGCATGTTGTGGTACGCTAGACACTGGCTCAAATTCTTGATCCGTAAATAGTAACCTTTCGTTAAATCCTCTTTCGCTTTGGCCGAAATACTTTATTAGGAATGAAAAAGAAGCAGCACAATGAAGTCAAGACATAAAACAATTTTATAACATTTCAAAAATAAACAAATGGGAAAGTTTGTGTGTGTTTGAGTAGTTATGTTTGTCCTCACTCAAACCCGTAACGGATTTGGCTGATAATTGGAATATAAATAGTTTGTGACCTGGATTAACTATAAGACATTTTTAACCCGGTACCACGCGAGCGAAGCCGCGCACAGAAAGCTAGTTAGGTAATTATAAATAAAAAAAAATGGTTTAGACGACCCGCGCCCACGCGCAAAATATAAAATTAAAAACATAAATAAGTAACAAATAAAATTAAAACACCTAGTACAGTTTACTTTTGCCTTCAAAACAGTGTTCATAAACTGGTTTATTCACATAGTCCAAGTTTTCTCAGCGCTCTGCATATTTCATACATTCCAGAGCGACCTATTTACTTTGTGGCAGGTGGCACAATGGACTGTAGTGGACACTTCACCCAGATGCCTGGATAGCGCGCATCGACCCGAGATAAACTTGGCTTGAGAGACGTTTATGCACTGTTTCGTTTTCACGCAGGTGTAGAATATATTTTGCATAGAAATAGCATAATAAGACGAAAGGTATTTTTAAAATGAAATTACTTTTGGACTGATAATAATGTTCACAAATAGGAATCAGTAAAGCAGATGTTATAAGAAGGTAGTCATCATCATCATCAGCCTATAGCAGTCTACTGCTGGACTAAGGCCTCCCCTAATGAGCACCATTGCGCCCTGTTCTGAGCTTGTCAGATCCAGCTTCTACTAGCAGCCTTTCGTCACTCCACCTGTCTAAAGGGCGTCCTACAATACGGTTGCCGAGCTCTGTCTCCACTCTCTCAAGAACTTATTTACCTCAACGCTTATCGGTTTATCGGCAGATATGGCCAGCCCACTGCCAGTTCAGCTATAAGTAGTAGTTGGATTATTTAATTATGAATGACAGTCAGCAAAATTTCATAGGGTTACGGCCCAAATACTTTCTTTTTTCCGCTCATGACATGAATGACTCAGAAATAGCTACTCGCTTTTGTAAATGTTAATTATAAATGTTAAAATTTATGATACTTGAAGATAGAACAAGCACATGGCCAACCTGATGTTGAGTGGTAACCATTACCTATCACAAAGCATTGCATCGTAGATCACGTTTTTTGGAACGTGATCTACGATGCAACGCCCTGCGTGGCATGACATCATCTTGAGGCATGATATCGAGATAATGAGGCATGATGATCATAAGCCTCTTTGCCTGTAATTTCACCGGCACCCACACCCTTCAAACCGAAACACAGCACAGCTCCTTCACGGCAGAATAGGGATGATGCCTGGGTAGAAAAATAACAATTCTAATAAGTCCGTCAATTAGATTATGAAAAAATATTGGACACGTATTTTTTTATTTTTAAAATCAATGGAAATCGACAAAGTTATAGAGCGTCAAAGTTCGGGAGTGGGGACTCGTGACGTCACTTGTATGTAAAAAGTGTACTTACCCGTGACGTCACGCGGAACTTCAACGTCTATATCTTTGTCATTTTTAGTTTAATTGACAAAAGTGAAAATACGTGTCCAATATTTTTTGATAATGTAAATGACGGACTAATTTGAAGTTACTTCCCCGGACGAGCCCTCCACAAAGAACTTTACTACACTATCTTATGAATGAATGAATGAATTAAAGTTATTTATTGTACACCATAATTTTGGAAACAACAGACAGAAACTTAACATAAATAAAAGGTGCATGGACGGTCTTATCGCTTGGAAGCGATCTATTTCAGACAAATTTTTTATCGTAAGGCATTTTACAAACAAACATGCGTGACGTGACCTTCGAAACAATACTTTGTTATAAGTAATCATTACCACCTAACATCAGGTGGGCCATGTGCTAGTTCCTAGCTACTTCCATCTTCAGGTACCATTTAAAAAAAAACATTGTCATTCCGGCCAGTCTCAGCAAGAATGCGGGATCGTAAAGTCTGCCATTCCGCTCCGAGCGTCGAACTTACTTTATTACAAGAACGAACATCTATGAACTATTCCAATTTGCATCTCATCACTTGCCAGAACCTTACGCTCATTATAATAAGTGCGAAATTCTCAAAATTCACAACTCTACCACAGAGTAAAATACAAATGTAAAAGGAAGTAATATTTCTTCGGTGCTATTCAGCACCATAAAATTGCCTTTGGCGTCCATAAAATAAGGTTAGATTTCGTTTGAGAATTGGCGAATTGGAAGAATGTTGCAAAAATCTCGAACTCTGTTAATCAAAGACAGTTGAGAAAGTGTTCTTTTGCTGGGAAAATTATTTTATTGTCTTTCCCCCTTTCATAATGTTCACAAGTTTTCTAATTTTGATGAAGTGAATGTTTGTCATTTCGAGAAAGAATTCTTAGACAAAATGGCGTCGGAAAACTTTTAATCAATTACCAAACTTTGTGTGAAAAGAGAATGCTGAAAACCCGTACCAATTGCGTCAAAACCAAAGGTATCCCATAAAAATTATTATATTTTCTAAATGACATTAACATTTTTTTTAGTTTTACACACCGACGGGATTAATAATCAAGTAAAAAAATATTTTGTTGATTTGGTTTCCGCCGCACACCGCCATTAGACTGCAACAACCAATGATATATACGTTACTATGGCAACAAACATTGATGTAATGTATTACTATGGCAATTACCCTCATTTTTGATTATTTTGACAGTAGAATCGACTAAAAACTTATTGGAATTTTTTTTGACGCACTCATTTTAGTCTTGGGACCGAGCGCCATACATCAGACGGCATTCTCCTTTGTTTTAGATAACATTAGAGATGAGACTTGCCAACCTGTGCGCATCTGCGTTTGCTTTTCTTTCTCACCCGTTGAATATCATCAGCCAAAGTTTGCGGGTTTAATATGCTCAATTTGTTTAAAATACCTAAGTTTATGTAACAGGAATTATCAAGGATTGCTTTATAGTTGTAAAACAACAACAGCATATTAAGTCCACCGCTGGATATAGGCCTCCCCTATATGAAGGAGGGATAAACCCATAATCACCACACTGGGCATGCACTCAGGGCCTTGAACTACCAGAATGCTGCTGCCCGTCGACAGTCAAGAAATTTAGCAGTTTGTAAAAGTTTTCGTAAAATATGAAATGTGTCTATTTTTCCATCGAATTACGACCCTAACGGGTTCAAAAAGAGAGTTAATAGGCATCTTCTGGGAAAGCTCGCCCCATCGCCTCATCCTTGCCTATGCAAGCCTGGCCAATCAAGAGCTGGCGCATAATAAATTAAAAAATAATTGATTCAGAAGTTTTTGATATATTTGTTTTCAAGTTTCAAGCATCAAGCAAAAACTTAATAAACAATCAAACCTATGTACCTACAGGTCGAACCACGTAAAAAGAACGCTGGCGGTAGCGATTTATCGGTATTTATTTACCCGTGTGCAAACACGTGTTTCACCACTTCTTTTAGCGTTCTTTTCACATACCGCGTACTATATTTATGATTGAGTAAGTAGGTAGGTAGAGACACTATCATTTTGTGGTTGAGGTCTATAGGTACCCAAATAGGTTTTTACTCATTTAACATAAGTTAAAATTACACTTGTGTTGAACTATGACCGTTAGGCACTATTATTATGAGTTAGAGGTTTGTATAGGTATAGGGAAATTACGGCATATCTTCTAGTCACAGATACCACAAAGCCTCAAGACAAAAGTCTACAATCAGTGCGTGTTGCCAGTGATCACTTATGGTACTGAAACTTGGTTGCTGACTACTGGCCTCATGCACAAGCTCAAAGTCGCACAACGGGCTATGGAGAGAGCTATGCTCGGAGTCTCTCGCGTGATCGAATTCGAAATGAAGAAATCCGTAGGAGAACCAGGGTAACCGACATAGCTCTCAAAATCAGCAAGTTGAAGTGGCAGTGGGCAGGCCATATAGCTCGTAGAACCGATAACCGTTGGGGAATAAAGGTTCTCGAATGGCGACCGCGAACTGGAAGACGAAGTGTGGGGAGACCCCCACCAGATGGACCGACGACATCGTCAAGATTGCAGGTAATCGGTGGATGGAGAGCGTTCTTCGTGGAATTGGTTGGGGGTAATATATTTTCAGCAGTGGACTTCTATAGGTTGTTGATGATGATGATGATGAAAGGTACCTACATAGGTTTTTGCTCATTTAATCATTACCTACTTAAAATTACACTTGCGTTGACCTCTGACCGTCAAGAAGTCATTGTTATTTTTGCTACATCACCTATTGTACTGACTGATGTAAGCAGTCAAGTTAGTTACCTACGTACTTTTGTTAAGTTTACGAGCATACTTACAATTATTTAATCTCGTTTTATTTTTCACGTCGAGAAATGAAACAATGGTCAATAAAACTGGAGTGGTAGAAAATGCTGAGTTCGGGGCTAGACTCTGTTATTAGCCGAGGCGCTTTCGTTCCAAGGCAGACGATAATACGCAATGTAGGTACGCGGCTAAATATATAATAACCTATTGTATAAAAGGCGTCCGCGTAAACGATTTTGCTCACTGCACCCTTTGGAAAACATTCCGAGACATATTGACTTGTTCAACAAAAAAAATAGCGACAATCATAATGTTGTTATTAGAAATAAAGATAAACTAGCTGTTCCTACTGTATGGTTCCATAAAGTTAGTCAATCATTTAAGGGCAAAATGTAAGTTTTTTTAACAAAATCCCAAATGTCGTGATTTTTGTTTTCTAAAAAGTTACTGAAACCTCCTGCAATACTAAAATTCATGATAATCGTTGGAGTCGTTTACGATATTCAGATTATATCTATCTATTATACCTTTATACGAGCAATTATTATATTATATATTACATTTGTATAAATATACATTATAAAATGAATTTAATCAGGCGTGACTTTGCGGAAATCCATTACAAGATATTTAAAAGATAAAATATTTAGTACAAATTCCGCCAACTCTCTCTGACGAGTTTCATAAAAACTCAACACAAATTCGACAATGTTTCACCTTTCCCATAAGATTTCTTGATCTGATCTGATTTCAGATTTTCCTGATGGTGCCTTATGGGAAAGGCGAAACATTGTCGTATTTCTGTTGAGTTTTTATGAAACTCGTCAGAGAGAGTTGGCGGATTTTGTACTAAATATTTTACCTTTTAAATATCATACATTATATAAATGAATTGCTCTAAAGGTATAAGATAACTTGTACTAAATAGGGGTTTTTCCCAAGTTCGGTGTTTCCACATCGCAGGAGACTGGGCTAACCGTTGCTCCAATTTTACAGCGAGCAGAACAACTCTTTATTACACACTTTATTGGCCATGAAATAAAAATCAATTCACGACTGAAAATAAACGCTCAATTATAAATGATTCGAATAAAAAATATGATGTTATAAATGAACAACAAAGCGAACACATCGCTCGTAAAAACAACATTAAATCATTCTGTTCCCCTCTTAATAAAGTTGTAAATCTACAGGTTCAACAACTTAATAAATATTGATAACCAATAAACATAAACAATTAAAGGGGATAAGAATAGAAGCGTATTTGCGTCTGTTCGTCAGATTGTGTATAATGATAATCATCATCAAGCTGGAGTCATAGGCCTCCCCTAATGAGCGCCATTGCGCCCTGTCCTGAGCTCGACGCATCCAGCTTCTAACAGCAGCCTTTCGCAGATCGTCACTCCACCTGGCCGGAGGGCGTCCTATACTGCTTTTGCCGAGCCGCGGTCTCCACTCTAGTACACATTTACCCCAACGATTATAGGTTCTTTGATAGATAATCATATTCTTTATTGTTTCATGTGTTATATTTAGATTTTAATATTAGCGAGGTCCGCAACATGAGTCCGTAGGGGCACAACAATATGAACTTAGGTATAAAAAGTATAAAATATTTTCTACCTATCTTACAACTCAATTAGTCTCAATGTTTGTGTATCGTCGGTAACCAAATACCACCTTTCAGTTTATTTTCGTTACACTGGGTATTTCACCATCGATAATTTGACATGATCTGGCAATCATTTCTAGTTTCTACAGTATCAAAATAATTGTAACATGTAATTATTCTTTGAAGTTTTTCAAATATATCGTAGGTAAGACCGTTATCTAGCCATGTCTAGTGCCTCAATATAATTCTATTATGTGAGTTCTAAAATCTCAGTTATTTGGCTGCTGCTAGTAGAAGGCAGGAGTGCAAGAGGTTCCAACCTCTATGCTCGGAACCCAAGCCAACCTCACCTGCACGTGGTGAACCGAACAACAAACGGGGCTCTGGCGGCCGGCTGAATGCGGCATACATAGCACAGCCTACATCGGCACAGCTAAGTATATTTTGACCGTCGTCGATAGGCAACAGCTTCGGCGGTGCGAGAAGCTGTTGCCTGCGATCCCCAACCCGCATACCCAGCGTGAGGATTATGGGCATATCTACCTTATTATTAGGGGAGGCCTATGTCCAGCAGTGGACTGATATAGGCTGGTGTTGTTGTTGTTGTCTGTTGGGTATTTCATTATCGCTCATTTCAACATTATCAAAATAATACGAATATGTAGTGATTCTTGATGACTTCTGTGGCGCAGTGGGTGAAGGTCCGCCTGAGACGCAGAAGGTTGCGGGTTCGATTCCCGCTGAGGGACAAATGTTTGCATGTTTTGCAGATATTTCTCTCAGGTCTGGGTGTTTTCTATGTATGGTATGTTTGTATTTACAAAAAAAAAAATGTAACTAAGTAGTTTATCAATCATGTGGTTCCCATAATACAAGCTCTGCTTAGTTTGGGGCTACATGATGCTGTGTGATAGTCCAGCATTATTTATTTATTTATTTATTCTATAAAGTTTTTCAAATATCTCTGTAAATGCTATAGAAGCAGGACGCGTCAAGCTGAGCTAAGGACAGAGGGCTTACCACAGGTTTTGATAGTTTTCGAAAACTTTAAAAGTTTCGGTATCTTTCCCAGTGTTGCCGTTTTAGCATTTTTAATGCTAAATTTAGCATATTTTCGGGTCTGTTAGCTTGAAAAATTTGCATTTAGCATATTTCATAATTAACATTTTTTTGTACGTTACCTAAAAATTCAAAATTCCTAAGGAATTCAAAAGAAAAATTATAGATTTTAGCATTTTTAAAATATATTTAGCATTTTTTTGGCATTTTTTGCAACAAGTTTTCGCATTTTCTCCAAATAAACGGCAACACTGATCTTTCCATACATTTTCGTAGTTCATGCACGTTTCCCTAGAGGCGCTGTACGAAAATGTATGGAAAGATACCGAAACTTATAAAGTTTTCGAAAACTATCAAAACCTGTGGTAGGCCCTCTGGGCGCAATGGCGCTCACTGCCCCTAATGAGCGCCATTTCGCCCTGGACTATGTTTATACTGTATACTGTCTATGCTAGACAATCCAAGGCATAAGTCGCAGTGGACCGCTATACGCTGATGATGAAGATTGTCTTGATTGTTCACCAAAATTAAAGTGTTTTTATTATATTCTAAAGCGGCACTTACAAAGTGGCGCGTAAATAAACATGTTCAAAAATAAAACATGTGGCGACAGATCGGCTAAAACTCGTCCAAGCCACAATTCGTATGACGCACCCATTAAACAATTCCGGGAAATAAACCCATTAATAAGACCTTTTGATTTCGCGTAGGTGGTCATATTTTTGTCACAAAAACAATATTCTGGTTATTCGAAGCATGTCCATACATAGTTTTATAATAAAAAGTCTAGGTTACATGTGCTGTTTTTTGCTTAGAATATTGACTTACCTATAAATCTATGGTTACTGATGGTAAGGGCTGATTACTCTTTTTGGAGGCTTCCTTATCATTCATCATCATCATCAGCCTGTAGCAGTCCATTGCGCCTTGTTCTGAGCTCGACTCATCCAGCGTCTACCAGCAGCCTTTCGCAAATCGTCACTCCACCTGGCCCGAGGGCGTCCTACACTACGTTTGCCGAGCCGCGGTCTCCACTCAAGAACTCGTTTACCCCAACGGTTGTCGGTTCTTCAGCAGATATGACCAGCCCACTGTCACTTCAGCTCGCTAATTCTCTGAGCTATGTCGACAACTTTAGTTCTATGTCGAATAGTCTCGTTGCGGATTCTATCCTTCAGAGAAACTCCAAGCATGGCTCGTTCCATAGCTCGCTGAGCGACTTTAAACTGGTGGACTAGCCGTACTGTGAGTGTCCACGTGTCCTTATCATTGAGGAATGAATATTATACTTCCGAAAAAAACCTTCAGGTAATATTTAAAATGTACACACAAAGAAAATCTACCAATTTATTTACCATCAGAAAAAAAATTGCTTGAAGCTGATTTTTAACTAAATAAATTTTGATTTTGAATTTGTGCATGTTTTTTGCCTAAATGTCGTTAAAGATTGTATCTTCTACTTAGACGGTTTTTAGAAATAATAGCTTTATTTGGGGTTTATTAAAAATATGTTTATTTTTATTGATTTTGGTGCAGTGTCAATATCATCCGCGCTCTTTTTGGGGTTCCGTACCACATGAGAAAAAAAGAACCCTTAAGTAGGTAATTACTTAGTTTTCCGTCTGTCTGTATATAATACAACTCTATGGCCCCTATTCTAGAACCAAGTTATGAACCAATCTATTCCTAAGCTGAAATTTGTATTGCAAACTGTCAAAAAACATCACTTTGAATTTAGTTCTTGGGTACAGGCCTGAGTGTTCGCGTAGGTAACTAGTTGTCTAAACATTTATGCTATTAAAGCTTAAGTATAAGCTATTTTATACAAGATGGCTATTTTAAATGATAAGCTATAAACTAACTTCGAATAACACAATTTTCCTAGTTGAGAACAATTTACAGGCTTAAAGCACGCCATTATTTGCATAGTGTTTGTGTACTTTACCTTGTTATTAATAAAAAATAAAACTAAGATTACCCATTATATAAAAAAGTTATTCTTGTGTACCTTACGTTATTTTTACTTGAACTTAAACGGCTCTACTGATTTATTGGCACGGAATGCTAAAATAAGTACAATTTTATAGCAGTGTAACTTTTTTATTAATAACAGAAATAGTGTTAATGTGCACGCTCATTCATTTCCTTTTTCAGTTTTCGTTCATGACTATAAATAATAAACAGGAGAAAGTCAGACATCAGTGTAAATAGATTGGTTTACACAGTTTCAATTGTTTGAAATATATTAATTTGATGTATCTTTATTGGTTTCATTCGACTAGGTTTTATTGCTTACAACAGGAACTGCTTTCGTAAATAGCGTTTATAATATTCTGAATAAATTACTATTATGACTGTATCTGCTAATACTTATAGGTACTCATTTATATTGTGTTGTATCTATACTATATACTATTACAGCCTGCGCACATTGGACGACAAACGTCAGCGATTAGACGCTACGACAAGCTGCGGGGGACAATTTTCATACATTTTGTTAAAAGCTAAAAGCTAAACTCGACGACAAAGCGTCGTGTTTGCGAGGTCTGTTAAAGATATATCCCTTCTTAATAATAGGGGAAGCCTATTTTCAACAGATGACTGATATAGGCTTGTTGATGTTGCATATTATATACTTATGCGATGTTATGTAAGCCATAACATTTAATTAGTTTAAAGTCATACTTGATGCCTTCAAAACATAGTTTTTAGTGAAAATAAATAAAATAGTATACTATTCGTTTTACATACTATCGATTTTTTTGCCATTGTGGAGGTACACATTGTGTTGGTGTAGGTGATGATTAATGGAATGGATTTGTAGGTACATAGCAAACAGCATGAAAAAAAAGACGTGTGGCACTCGGGGACTGCCGCGGTAAAGCTATTGCATAGCATTTTGTATCAACTTATGCAATTATAATTATTTATTTATGCAGTATTTCTTTTTCTTTGATATTAATTCAAGTTACACTTTTTGAGCGTGGTGATCGTCTCGATTCGTGCGATCTTCGTAGAGTCGTACAATACGTCTAGTTGCACGCACACAAACACCGTGTCGAAGACTGCCGAAAAGAAACGACGTTAGACAATGCACGGCCTTCAAGCCACACCTCCGTGCCCGTCGGAGTGGGGAGCGTGAGGTTTTTTTTCGTTACGGAATTTCTGGATTTGGTCCCCGCGCTCAAGGCCCTCGATAGAAGCTATGCAATAGCTTAACAAGAAAAATACCTGAAAAGTATTAAATTACCCACAAAATACCAGCATCAGGTGACGTTGAGAGGCTTATAAAGCCTGCCCTGAGTCTAAGTGGGGTAATCATTCCGTTCCATGGCGTCTCGCGAGTGTTAATTCCTCCCCTCAACGAGGCACCTCAGTAGATTGCCTCGCACGTGTTTCAAAAATAAGAATTTTAAAAGCAGAATTAATTTCCTTTTTACTGGTCTGGGGTATTCATTTCTAAGGTTTTTGAAAGATTTCCACAAAGAAATTCTAAATTTAATTGAAGCCTCGATAGTGCCTTTTAATAGTATTCTTTTGAACCAATTCATAAGATGAATGGAACTGTTTATTCGTGAAAACAATAATTAGGCGGCCCACGCCGACGACCACCTACAAAGGTAGATTAGGCCGAAATTGCTGTTCGGAACGAACCTCGGGTCAAAGACAGTCATTGTCAAACCTTTTGTGGGCTATTGTGGTGTGGCCTATTTTCGCTGGTTTCTCTTTGAAGCTTATTTAGATTGCTTCTAGGCTTTAACATGTATATTACATGCAGTGTTAGAAACTACATTACTCTTAGAAACTATGCCGAGAATTATGTTATAGGATTTTCTATATTATTTTTTAATTTGTGAACCGAATAACAATAATAATAAAAAATAAAAAAAATCACTAGATAAGTATTATAAGTAACAGGTCGCGTCTATCTCTCTTTCTGTCTGTTCGCCATAAATTCAAAAACTGCTGAACGGATTTTTATACAGTTTGAACCAATATACAGAGTGATGGGAGGGATTTTGTGTAAATTGGTTGAAATATAAATAAAATAAATTTGAAAATAATTTGCGTCTGTTTTCCATCGAATTACGACCCTAACGGCTCCAAAGTTAATATCTTCTGGGAAAGCTCGCCCCATCGTCGACCTCATCTTTGCCTTTGCAAGCCTCGAGGTCAAGAGCTGGCCCATAATATATAAAAAAAAATGTCGGAAAGAGTCAAGCCGCCTCGGAGCTTTCATCTAAAACGCAGCCTTACGTATAGGTATACATTATGCTCTACTGCCCGCACGAAGCCAGGATGAGTCGCTTGTTATTTTTCAAAATGCTAAAGAAATATTGGTCGGTCTCAGTCTCAACTAGACTCGGTAGCGAACCTAATCGAAGGGTTATGGCCTGCACTTAAGTGGCCACTGTTAGTATCCTTACCTCATAGGCAGTACTTACAAAAGTTAATGGTTCATGATCATAACTCGTGTAATATATATATTGTTAAATGCATAATTGGAAGTAGGTTCGTAAGCACGTCATAAAATTATAAGTATCATTGAATACAGCAGCAAAAACAATAACACCAGCCTATATCATGCGCACCGCCAAGGAGTGGAATGCTCTACCCGAATGTGTGTTCCCCGATGATTATAATCTGGGTGTCTTCAAGTCTCGAGTGAATAGGTTTCTTCTAGGCAAGCGTGCTCCATCGTACACTGCATCTTCGCTTACCATCGGGCGAAATGTAGTCAAACGTAAGCCTATTAATTATAAAAAAAATAAAAGCAGGCCACCGCTGGACCAGCCTCCCCTAATAAGAAGATGGATATGTATGCCCATAATCACATGCTGGGCATGCGGGTTGGGAACCACCACAGATTCACAGTTCCGCCGACGTCAGCAGCGTCAAGGGAATTAGCTATGCCGATATTAAGCTGCACTATGCCGCAATAAACTGGCCTCCAAAGCCCCATTTGTTACTTGTCAGGGTTCCGGAGGTGGTGGTTGAAACCCCTTACAACCCTGATGAATATATAATTGTAAATGGGTTCTATCATCATCATCATCATCATCAGCCTATAGCAGTCCACTGCTGGACATAGGCCTCCCCTAATGAGCGCCATTGCGCCCTGTCCTGAGCTCGACGCATCCATGGGTTCTATAAGTATCATTAACTGCAGTCAACGAAGTAATAGAAAGGTGACATAAACTAAAAGATTTCGATTTGAAAGCTAGTCTTCCGTGTTCAATCGACAAGTGTTTTCGAATGAACACATGGTCGGAGCTGAGAGCGGAGGTGTGAAAGAGAAAGGACTATTTCTGTAATGGTTGTTCTGTCCGTAATTACTTAGACCACCCGCGCTAGCATTGTCCATTATAGAGCGGTTTTGTGGTTATAATCAACGCAATGAAGTCATCATCGAAATGTGGACATCACTACTAATCTTGGGTCAGTGGTTGTCAATTGTATTAACCTCTGTTTAAGAACTCCGGTATCCAACAACTGATAATAAATCAGAAGACGTGGAAGGTCGACCTTCACCCATTAGATAACTTAATGAGAAATATTTTTTATGAAATATAATTTATTAACAAACATGCCTATGATTACTTGCCTATCGAAAAATTTTCATAGCTATTTTAATTTTAATCAATTTTCCTTCATCACCTTCATAACCAAAGGAATTTCGTCTCAACTGATAGTTTTTAACACACAGAATATGTCTAGGTAGGCTTGCCTACTTATTTCCTGTGTTTCTACCTGGCTAGCAGATGTGAACAGGTAAGTCAATATTAACTACACCGATCTGTTAAACAATCGTATACGGCTTGCCTGCAAAAAATCGAACATTCAATTAATTAATTTAATGAAAAATAGCTATGAAAACGTTTCGATAGACAAGTTATCATAGGCATGTTTGTTAATAAATTATATTTGATAAAAAAATATGTCTCATAAGGTCGATCTACACCGTTCTAGACTAAAAGACGTGCACGCCTTTTTATCTGACTTCATTAGATAAATACTTATTGCTGAGCGCTTTAATACGAACGTATTCAAAAAGTTTGTTATACGTTCGTATACGTTCATTAATCATTGATACCTACAAGAAGGATACATTTTAGCAATGTTGGCAGTTTGCTTGTTTTTGTTTACAAAAACTTGTAAAATTAAAATATCAGTTCTAAGTAGCTGCTTAAGCATTCGCACTTCTTTAGGTAAGCGTGCGTGTATCACCTTTTTACGCAGAAATGCGACAAAAACGATAACCGTTTTAGTATCACGATTTGATTTGATTAGCATTGCCAATTAACAGCTGATGTAGGTTATCGAATGGCTTGATGTTCCTATTCCGATGAAATAATTTACACCTGCATCACTAACTTGCCTCGATTAAAAAAAACATAAGTATTTACACATAAGTGTTTTATTTTCTCGAGTAGTCATAAGCAGGTTTACCTGCTGGTGTGGGCTTATCGTTGAATTTTGTGACATATTGTTTAAAGACCTGCTCGGGAAGACATAGAAGACCCGTAATTACGGATATTAGGTTGTCTCTACCGTAGACAACACATATAACCGTACGCGAATATACCAACCTCACGAATCGTGAGCGTAATGAATCATTTTGACCAATGACAAAGCGTTATTTGAATCTTTGCATTCTATTGGCCAAAAAGTCTACGTCAGCAATACTAATACTTTTTCGACTTCCAAGTCAAGCTTCTCAACCAGATACTGGTATCTAGACGATGACTCCGGGCATGAACCATTCCAAGCTGTTCATCAGAGCCTTTGACAACCGGTACACTAACAAAGTCTTCAACAACCTACGCATTATGGCCAAATTCTTGACTGGACAATGTAGCCTTAACAAGCACATGTTTAAGTCAAGGTTTTGCGACACTACAACCTGCAGGTTCTGCAAAGAGGCGTATGAATAGCTCCTTCATCTGCTAGTAGAGTAAAGGCCACTAATGCACAAGCGTAATGCTACGCTACTGCGTACTACTGGACTGCAGTCCAGAGGAGCTACGAGAAGTCACACCCAAATAGGTCCTACAGTTTCTGTCAGTATTAGGGCTTAGTTGTGAACTATGAACGCTCCGTCTCAAGGAGCGACATAAAATAGAAGTGGCGATCACAATAGGCGTTCATGGCTGCAGTGATATGAAAGCCATGTAATCAACAATAATAATATTAATGCCAAACTTTGGTTACCTCTGACTTATTTCTGGATTAAAGGTTTTCTATGTCCGTTCTGTGCCCCTGACAACGAGTATGTGAAAATTCATGGTTAGGTTGGATATTTAAGGCCTCAAAACAAAACATTGCCTGGATGAAATCGCTTTCAGTGCTAAGGTTTCCGTTCTGTGCCCCTGACAACGAGTATGTGAAAATTCATGGTTAGGTTGAATATTTAAGGCCTCAAAACAAAACATTACTTGGAAGAAATCGCTTTCAGTGCTAAGGCCGCTCAATGTGCTAGCATTGTATTGTTTGAACTTAGTTACTTTTGTATGAATTTGATTAATAATAAAGTGTTATCTGCTTCTATCTATCATCTATCTATAATCTGTTAGATCGGTCTTGACACTAGTTCATTCGAAGTTCCATACGAACAAACCTTGTGAGTGAAAAGTCTTTATGCCACTACGAACATGTTCTGTGAATATGAATGCAATATCGAGTCCGGAAGGTTAGTCCGGCCGTGACGGCTTGCCGTTCCGGACTATGAAGCTTTCCGGTGCAGAATAATGCTCCTGTTGTCTGCGTATGCGCAGATTATGAAGGACTCTTATGGAAATGTGCCTTATCATATAAACTAGTGAGTTAGTTTAATTTTATAATTATGTAAGGTTATTATTTATAGTATGCCTATATAGGAAGTAAAGCATAACAGTATTTATTTTATTGTTGCTTGAACTAAAGTTGTATTTTAATTAAATAATTATTGAGTTAGGATTTATAAAGTCTTCAAGTATAATATAAAAGAAATAGTAAAAATAAATAAAAAAGTTTAAACTGTAAACGCGTAGTCTTGTGTGTAACAGTATTGAGGAGTGCCTATAAAACTCTTAAAAAGATACGTATAATTTGCCAGATCTACGTTAATTTATATAAAAAACTAGGTATCTTTACGTAAGTTATGGTATGGACAGTAGATAGTAATGCATCACAATTTCTTATGGTGTTATTTTTAAGTTTTACTATCTCTATTCTTAATTATTAAATTGTTATCGAGGGAGTTGGAGACAGCAAACGAATAATTTTAGAAAGTTTACCAAAAGTATCAAGTTTGTACAGAAATTGTGTAGAAAAATACATATTTAATTGCAATTTAACAACTTTGTTGCAAAACTGTAGCTCCCAACATTATTTATTTAATATTTAATCTACGATCGGGGCGTACGCAGTAAATTGCGCGGCTGACAACGATACTGATTTATAGCACGACTAATTTACGCCACGAGATTATAGTATTGATACCTACTATGTTCAACGTAGACCATGGTTTAATGTTTAAAGTTTAAGTAAGTAAATGACAACTTACTACTAGGGTTGATAATTAACTATTTAAAAATACAACTCCAAGAATAGAAAATAAAATACACAGTTTCATTTTGGGCAGGACCTTAGGTATTGTCAGAATCCTCAGTAAATATAAAATTTTAAAACTTGGATTCTATTGAAAAATTTGGCCTTATAAGGGTGCGGTACGGAGCGGCTAAATGTATAAATTGACCGATAGCATTGCGTTGACACGTCTTTTTTAAAGCTATTTTATTTGTTGATTTAGCACATCTCCAGTCCACTCAGTCACACAGTAGACAGCTTATTGAGTTTCCAAGTAGGTGTGTGTACGGGTTATCTATACTATACAGTCCGATCTTACTGAATATTATTTAGGTAACTACATACTTCGATTCGCGGGTTATTTAATAGAGTTCGCACCAGCACTCAAGTCTGACGGCAAAAGGGGTAGGTATCGATCCCGATAGTGAAATAATGTATATCTATCTACGTGCGATTTTGACTGCGAAATGTCCGGAATAAGACCTCTTATACAGAGCATAATTATTGTAAATAAAAACGAAATAACAACCAAATACTGTCATTTTTATAAACAGCCTGCGCCCATAGGACGACAAGCGTCAGCGATTAGACGCTACGACAAGCTGCGGGGGACAATTTTCATACATTTTGGTCAAAGCTCCGCACACACGGCGACAATCGCGACAGCAAGATATGACAGACGCTCGCGACTAAGCGCGACGACAAAGCGTCGTGTTTGCGAGGGCTGTTACTATAGTTCTGCGATTGCAGCGCAGTCTATCGGTGATGACGTCATTAGACGTGGCGCGGACTTTAAGTAGGTAGTGGTTTACCTATGGTCAAAGCTTACGGAATGTAGAAAACATAAAAACTGAATGCTAACATGACAGCGAACAGTGTAGGCACCGTTACGAATACAGTTCACTGTGAACGCAGGGTAATCCAAAAAGTTTATTTGTCGTTTATTTTTTAGTCTTTTTTCCCCGCAAATGGATCGAGATTTCTGGCTGATGACGCATGCGTGGATTCCTTTATAATTAGACAATGTGCGGGGTAATGGATTCCGACGGAATTGCCTTAGGGTCGCCTCATACATTAGGAATTCCGTTTCGAAAAACAATTTCGGATTAGTGATTCGAGATTTCAAACGCAGGAAATCCATGCAAATCTATGAACCTATCATATACGTAAATTAGTTTTCCGCTCGAAGTTTTCTCCGTATGGTAGCCTGTGCGTTTGGAATCTCGCACGGAAAATGGCTAGCGTCTCTGAACTGAGCCTTGTTATTCCAAACGAAAATAAACGAATATATGTGATCTATTTCGGAATCCTGATTTGAAATTTCGAAACGGAATTCCTAATGTATGTGGCCGCCCTTAGCCCGGTATCCACATAACATGAGCGGAG
Source organism: Horisme vitalbata (assembly GCA_951804965.1). NCBI lineage: Eukaryota > Metazoa > Arthropoda > Insecta > Lepidoptera > Geometridae > Horisme > Horisme vitalbata. The sequence continues at coordinate 3,687,276 of OX638096.1, forward strand.
ATGTTATAAAGAATAACGTCATGTTTTTTCGATTTCTTTGGTTAATTACGCTTGCTCTTTGGTGTATACAGGACTGTAGATCATCCAGTAAATATAATTTAAGTCGAAAATAGCTCGCATTCAAAAAAATAATAAACAAGGTTATTGTTTGTTCATCTGCATACTAATTTTCAAATAAACATCAGGTCTTACAGGTTTAATTTTGTTCGAATTTTAGATTTTTTCGAGATAACATCGTATGTATAAAAAAACAGTTTTACTGACCTCTTCCTTATTCTGTGCCTCTATAAGATAGGTATTTATTACCTAAATAAAATTTAAATAATGAGTACTTATGGTATGTTAATAGTGCATGATGATGATAAAGCAAATTAATTAATTAGTTTATAAATAAGGATAATTCCTCAATGTTTATAAACCTTACGACAGTTTGCCATCGAGACGGAGAAAAGGGTTGGATAGTGTTCGCAAACGAAGATTGATGTTGCCCTTAATTACAGGGATCGGGAACTTGCTCGTTTTGTTTCTGCTTATGGATTAAGAGAGCGTTATTAGTTTTGTCTGCTATATGCTAGATAGGTAGGCATTTAGTAAAATTCTTTCGTAAGTTAATTCCTATGCCTATAGATAGTATCTAAAGTCAAAGTATTTTCACTTCTTGTTAGATTTATCCTTGTTAGTATTTTCCATAAATTCCAACCCCACGTGCTAGTGGTAAACTTTGATGTAAGTAGGTATATGTACTGCCTTAAATCAACTAATTATTAAGTAAGTATGAAGGTACTTACATAGGTTTCTATACAATAGTCTAAGCACATTTACAGTGTATTTCTTTCGTTTTGTTTTCTTAGATGCGAAAATTATTACATTGGTCCCAACCTTCAATTCAACAATCGTTAATAAGTCAAATATTACCTACATCAATTAAACCTCTATTATGTAATATTTTTTTAGGTAACTAGGTACATAGACTAGATATCTGCTTAACTAATCTAAATATTATATACCTCGATACGGACCAGTTTTCATCTATAAAAAATACGGCCCGAATCGAGAACCTTTATTTCAAAGTTTCAAACGCCACGCTTCTAATGCCTATCCTACACGTGCGTTTGTACGCCTGTCACGTACAGTCACACGAATTCCCTTCAGCCTGCTATTATTCCATTACTATGCGTAGACGGTAGCCTAGTAGGTACAGGGGTTCTGAGAGATGACATTTTTTGCCGCGCCGTCAGAAAAGAAATGAAATCAATGATAGATACTGGAAGAACTAGCTTAGACTATACACCTTACGTACCTTCCATGTGCCGCGATACCTCCATAGATGAACTAGTAGGTAGGTACTTCTTATTTTGTAGTCGTTTTCAAGGGTTGGTAATCCCCGAGTTTGTCAATGACAGTACAGTTTTACTCATGGAATTTACTAAGTAGGTACTCGTATTAACGCCGTGTATGACGAGATTTTACAATACTGGAGGGCCTCTTTCACCATTAGTAATATTTGTTGGTTAAAGTGAACACTTCGCCCAGAGTTTTGTTACTTTGGCCAGCAAATAGCTTACTTTGACGTTACTTGAGATATGCCCTTAAAAAAATGCGAAGATCCGGTGAAAGAAAAAAAATATAAGACTATAACACATCAGTTGTTGCTGTTCAGTGCAAAATTTACTACTTTTGATGTAATGTCAAATTCGTTGAACGGATTTATTAATTCTGACTCGTCAGCATCTGAAATTATTCATTTCAGGCCTCATGATTATGTTTTAGTATTTAGTTTAGGGACCAAACTTATTCTATGTAAAAATGTGTGCTTTTATAAAATTCTGTCAAAGTACAAACAATGCTATAAGTATTGCCATCTCTCACTGTTGGTAAATGACAGTCAGTGACAGGCCTAACTATGAGCAATGGTTAAATTTAAGTAGCGTTAGAAGTATGGGGAGTTGAGATACAAATAAAACTGTAGCACTATTGGTCACTTCATTCCGAAGAATTATATTAATGTCACAAATTTGGTCGAATTTATTTAAAATTGCCACATGAGCTTAAAACAAGTTTAAAACAAAGATCACATCATAATTATGTACTTGTATGCTTATCGTCATCAAATCTTAACTATATAAGGCTGAATACGTGTGTGAATGCACATTAACCTTTACAACCACTTTTAGTATAACTGAATCTGAATCATTCTACTGACGAGGCGTTACTGTTTTGAAGTTTTTGGTTTCATCATTGACTTTTTGTTTCTTAGATGGCTATGAACGTCAGTTTGATGTTGTATCTATCTATACGTTGTTGTTGTGATGTTGTTTCTATTTATTTACGTTGTACGTACTCATTTAAGTACTAAGTATAAGTAGATAGTTTTAAGTATTTTTTTATGTCTAACTTGACTTGACGACGGTTTGTAATGAATATATTTTTATGATCAAAGTCAAAAGTCAAAATTAATTTATTCCATAATGAGAACTGTAAAGTACACTTTGAATCGTATTTTTTTCTCGTCAATTCGTAACGCGACCAAACAGAGAAGAACTAGCAAATGGCCCACCTGATGTTGAGTGATAATGATAACCATTAGGTACTTATAGGTAACAAAGTGTTGCTTCGTAACTCACGCATGTTTAGAACGTGCCTTAGGCATTCAAAAACGCCTGCAACGCCCTGCATCCATGAACTTGAGGCATGAAAATAATAAGCCTCATGTTCATGTGCCTGTAATTTCACAGGCACTTTACACCCTTCAAACCAAAACAGCTGCTTCACAGGCAGAAATAGGCATGGTGCGTCCTCGGGTGAGCCCTTGACAAAGCTCTTCACTACCTACTTCTAAAGAGGTAGTGCCAAGATTTCACAATGACAAGATATCATAATGCCATGATCTCATAATGCGAATGTATAAGATCACAGAATATTTGGCTGGGTATTGTTCTATTGATATGTTTTTAAATACCTACGCTGAAGAAAAATAATAAAGAATGTTGACGGTAAACGAAACTTTTGAACCTGCGTAATGGTCTACAGTTGCCATATATGTATGTTATGACGCATTTGTTTTTTGTATGACCATTCGTCTAAACATGGAGATCATGATCATTCGTCAACAGAATTATTATTAATGATGGCGATATTCAAAGTAAATCATACATAGCGGCCATGTATTGGACCGTGTCACATCAATTTCATGGTCGAATGAAGCTCTTGACTGTCGCTTTATAACATCATAGGTGACATCAAAATCATTGTTTTAATATTATGAGCGCTATATTCGACTTATTAGTCGTGCAAATATTTTCTAGAGATAAGACGGCTATAATCGAAATATTAAAAGTATATTACAAAATATCAAATTATAAAACTAATACAATGATTTCATGCAATTAATAATATAAAATAATAGTCTCTTAAGAATAAAAAAAAAAAGAATAACTTTCTAATACACAGTTAACATCATTAATTTCATTGAAGGGCATTTACATCTAAAAGCCGTTTTATACGCTCGCAAAATATCAACAAATTTTCCAGAGCTTTAAACAATTGGCCTTACTTATGAACATCTTTCAAAAGATAAACGATGCTTAGACTATTGCTATCTCTTACCGTTGGATAATGACAGACAGTGACAGGGCTAACTTTGAGCATTGATTAACTTTAAGTAGCGTTCATAAGTAAGAGGGTTAATGGAGAATGCCGAGAACCCGTACCAATTGCGTCAAAACCGAACGTATCCCATAAAATTTATTATATTTTATAAATGACATTAACATTTTCTTTAGTTTTACACACAGACTCGATTAATAATCAAGTAAAAAAATATTTAGTTGATTTGTTTTCCGTTGCACGCCGCCATTAGACTACAACAACCAATGATATATACGTTGCTATGGCAATAAACATTGATGTAAAGTGTTACTATGGCAGTAACCCTCATTTTTAATTATTTTGACAGTAGAATCGACTAAAAACTTATTGGATATTGTTTTGACGCACTCACTTTAGTCTTGGTACCGAGCGCCATACATCAGATGGCATTCTCCTTTATGAAAATGATGTCTCCCTCAGTCTGTCGTCGTAGCGTCTAATCGTCGAGCTGTCGCTGTCGCCAGTCGTCCGATGTGTGAAAGCTCTTAATCATTGGGTTTTCGGATTCCGTACCCGAAGGGTGAAAACGAACCCTATTACTAAGACTCCACTGTCCGTCTGTCTGTCTGTCACCAGGCTGTATCTCAGTTGAAATTTTCACAGATGATGTATTTTTCTGTTGCCGCTATAACAATAAATAAGTACTAAAAACAGAATAAAATAAATATTTAAGTGTGCTCATACCAATTTTTATGACACCGCCAATTTTTTTCCTACACTATTAAAGAAGCAAGAAACACCTTTGACAATATGGCGTTAAAATCATAGATCATCCAATTTAATTGTATCTCCAATAAACACAAATACAATATTTGGAATGTTCTTAAAATATTGCCGCAGTTAAATCTATAAGCGGCTAATATTTAATATTTGTAGATAAATACCTTCGATGTCGTAAATCAAATATTACGATAACGACGCTTACGCAACTGCTCCCTTTTCGAAACTATTTGGGTCAGCAAGTAATAAACAAATGGCAACTAATATTAGGTACTCACACACACAAACAGATGGGCATTTTGGTAACTAGCCTGTATTAACGATTAAACAACACTCCGCTCAGTCACTACGGGATGGGTGACCGTTTGGTTGCATTTAGATCAGCGGAGTGATCGGCTAACTTGCAAACAGAAACGATTGACACCGTTCCTGTTTTAACAAACTATGACAGTTTTTCAATTGACATTCATTGAATTTAGACGGATGAAATGTCAAAGTTTGTTAAAACAGGATCGGTGTCAATCATTTATGTTTGCAACAGAGATAGCCGATCACCCCGAAGAGCGCTTTCGCACTTCGGAAGGCACGTAAAGATGTTTGTCCTGATTTTTCAGTAGTTAAGCTATGTTACAGGCCTACGAGCGGCCCAAAAATATTGACAATAGAGTTGGCCACTACCTCATACGAAGTAGGAAGGGCTCCTGGACTCGGTACGCATTGTGAAGAGAGCCTAGCCCTAGTCACCGACCGTTTGAGCCCTGCCCCGCGGTCGGTGGTCTTCCGTTTTTGATACATTTTTTACTATAATGCTTTTAATATTAGATTAGTACCTATGTACTGTAGAACTTAAATAATAGTGTCGATTATGTTGTTCACTTTTCTAAACTTTACCAAAGGAGAATGCCGTCTGATGTATGGCGCTTGGTACCAAGACTAAAGTGAGTGCATCAAAAAAATTTACAATAAGTTTTTAGTCGATTCTACTGTCATAATAATAAAAAATGAGGGTAATTGCCATAGTAACACTTTACATCAATGTTTGTTGCCATAGTAACGTATATATCATTGGTTGTTGCAGTCTAATGGCGGCGTGCGGCGGAAACCAAATCAACAAAATATTTTTTCTTGATTATTAATCCCGTCGGTGTGTAAAACTAAAGAAAATGTTGATGTCATTTATAAAATATAATAATTTTTATGGGATACATTTGGTTTTGACGCAATTGGTACGGGTTTTCGGCATTCTCCTTTGACAGCTTTAAAGTTATAGATATCCTTGTCAATGTCATGTCAGAAAGGGAGTATCACTTTTAGGAATGTCAAATTAAGTTTATAAAAAATGTTTGACTAGCCTAAAATTTAATAAGTTCAAAAAGTTTAGAAATATAACAGTTCAAGCTGAATGAAGCTTTTTTGGCATTATTCAAGCTGAATAATGCCAAAAAAGAAATGACCAGAAATTCTTGTAGTAACAAAAAGACGCGTCCCACTGTTCTAGCCGAGTTGAGTAAGAACTTAGATATGCACTGCAGCATCAAACTATTTCAAGAAGACATTGACCTTTCATTTGTAGTCAAATGTATGTATTCAGTTGGCATGCCGGATCATGGGGGCACGTCTGTTCAAACAAGGCACGAGGGGCGCTGTTTATTTGACTTCCATCACTCCAAGATTAAAGGCTCGCGTTCGTTTCGCACTCGAGTGGACGTTGATCGTTTATTACTTGTTATGGCAATGGGGAATACCTTCTTCTTTGCGTGTCAGTGATTCAACCTTTTTTTTGTGTTGTGTACCGTATTTGGACTTATAAGTAGTCATCTCAACTCGGCCGCTTTACTGAGGTCTTCCAGCGTGCAGGAGAGCAAGTGCTGCATGTCCTGAGTTGGCGCCCCACCACACTGTGCATTCGATTTGTCAATGCAGCCCCATTTAACGAGGTTTTCTCTGCAGCAGCCAACCTGAATGCGGAGTCGATTGAGCGACTTCCGAATTGGCTACTGCAGTTCAACAAATTCAACCTCATTGTAACCTATAAAAGTTTGCAATAATACGGTCTTTACACTTCACTTATGGGTCTCCTGTGAAACCCTGGCTCTTAAGAGAATTTTGTTATAAGAAGAACCTATATAAATTTTCCTCCTATACACCAACTTTATACTACACACGTAAATATAACATTATTTAATACTATAAATAATTTACCTAATTATTCTAGTGGTTAGTTTATCATATCATTGTATATGTTGATTCCTATGTTTACTATATTTGCCTAGTTTGTTGAAGAAATGTGTTGTTTTCGTTCTCGAGCACTTTCGCTCCACCGATTTCCTGCAATCTTGAGACACCTCGTTCAAAATACACATAATGAAGTTTCGTTGTAAATTGGCGCCCAACGGCCCAAATACAAAACAATCCGTTATTTCCAGCGACGTTCCTAATGAATTTATTAATAACTTACGCCTCCTCTAACGACTCACAATTGAGTTGTTTAGATACGAATCAAAATATCTGATTGCCATGAATTACAGTTAGTATGACATGTACATATTTAGGGTCGCTTTATCATTCTTATTAAAAGACCAGCTGCTGTTTAATATTCCTCTGTCTATCTACTAAGAATATGTATATTTTATTGACTAACACAAAAGTTATAGATTATAGTGTTATCCCACCGAATTGTACCTACTAAAACCATATCGCTCTAAACTATTTCATTTATTTAATACCTAACCTACGTCATACATCGAAATGAGTTGTTTTCGACTATCCCTGTAGGCAATTGCTGTCAAAAAGGTACTTATTTATGGCTTTATGAAGATATTTCAAAAGATAAACGATGCTTAAACTATGGCCATCACTTACTGTTGGATAATGACATACAGTGACAGGGCTAACTTTGAGCATTGATTAACTTTAAGTAACGTTCATAAGTAAGGGGGTTAGTGTTTTGAACAAAATCCCAAATGACGTGATTAGTTTATCTGTAAATAGATTCAAAAATGTTGTTAAAAGAAATCTCTGTACAAAAGCCTATAATAAAATATCTGATTATGTAGATAATAAAAAAAGCTTATATGTAACTACCTCCCTTTCTCTTAAAAACAATGTAAAATTTAATACGAACGACGTTAAAAATATAAGCCAAGCAGAGTTTCTTGCCAATTCTTCTCTGTTTGGCCGCGTTACGAATTGGTGGAAATTAAATAAAAAACGATTCAAAGTTAACTTTTTACTTACTTTTACTTATTTTATTTTCCACGTAGCACGGGATTATCTTAACGTACAATTGGACCGTTGGCGTTTGTCTGATTTTTTTTTCGTCCCCAGATTCGTCTCGACACTTCCCTCGTCATTATCTATGCGGTGACTCACATTATCGCCAGTAGACATGTCGACCCCTTATTTTGAGGGCGCAATAGTATCGTATGGTGCAAGCTTTACAAGTTTTCAAACTATCTCTTGCTATGAAAATAGTATAAGGAATATTTACATCTAGCTAGCTATACAGAGTAGTAAGGCTGTAAATCACATCATTATTATGTTGTGATTTACAGTGGACGAGTGATGGTTACGTGGAATTTAGAACCAGATGTTGGTCCCGGATTCATCAGTCGCTAAGCCACATTGTTGACGGCTTTTGCAGCGGTACAAAGTTGAATCAAACCCAAACCGCATGCAGCGTCAAGATTATGGGCATATCCACCTTCTTTTGGCCTATGTCGAGCAGCGAATTGTTACAGGTTTTTGCTTTGTTGTAATGGCAATTTAGCGGTCTAAAAACTTCGAAATCAAAGATTACCACTTGTTCATATAAAGAAAAGATTGTAAAAAATACCAATAATGAAAGTACAGTTGGGCTTTATTACGCATTGACTGCGGGACTCGTATATGACGCTATCCACCATACATGGAGCAGCAGAGCAGGCCGCCTAGAGAAAGAGTGTTTCCAGCACTCAAAAGCGTTATAAAACTTACCAAACTTGTGGAAAAGGTCACCAGTTCTTACCTTGTACCACGCCTGTAGTAATTTGACCGTACTCATAGAACCAATAGTTTATCCTCATTGGAATAAAGCTCAAATTGCTATGTAAATAAAGGCTGTTCATCCCCTCCGGATAGTACAAAGCACGATCCGGACGCCGGACTTAATGTTAGGGATTTCAATGGATTTGTGTTGATTAAGTTATTATTGTTCTGTTCGGTTATTGTATGTTTAAATGGGTCAATGGGAATCGCTTTGCTAGTTTTATTTTGTTTTTAACTAAATTCGATTTGGTAGAGTGATCATAAGGATTTAAGGAAGGGTGCGGATTGTAGGGTTCTAAAATTATGATAAAAGAACTTGCTTTTACTAGTAATTAGGCTAAGATACAATTTCACTTAGGACACTCCTGCGACCCACCTTTATTTTTATTCAATGCCATCTGGGATATAATTTCCCCAATTTCGCCAATATCACGTATATTGTTCATAATAATATGAGGCATCGTTGTACGGTGTATAAGTCCAGTATTAGTTATTACTTGACTCTGTATAAGTCATCTAGATGAGATGCGAAAGACCATCTTCGCATCTGATTGATAACATTAGTAGGTTGTAGGTACTTTGAGCCAAAATCTGCAGAAACAGGACCGATTTGGGAGGGTTTCTCATAACCAAGCATGTGCTTTGGCAAGCATTGGCAAGCATTGGCAAGAAGTAATGGTGCCAAAATATTTTGTGGATATTACGTGTATATTCAGTATGATACAGTAAATTCACTGACTAGATTGTATTTGATACTTTACTTCGAAATACGACATTATCGATCAATATGGTTTGCTATCAGTCGTGTGTAAAGGAAATGAGGGTTGCCCAGGGGTGGGCAAATGAGTTTAAACAAGCGTCTAGCCCCGGGCTTTATTGCATTAGTGGCTGGGGAGCTTTGCAATACAAAAATCGATAGGCACAGTGAGGAGAGCTATTTAAAAAGAAAATGTTGGGGATGCTGGAGAAATATTGCGTAGAATAAAACGAAATGTTTTCTGCCCTACACATCTTAGCTTAGTTTACTTCAAGGACAGATTGGCCCCTGAGCATGTTTAATGAATTCAGGAGATAGTATTGCGTTGACTTACATAGGATGGTTTCTGCCGTTGAGGATCGAGGAGGATCTTTTGAATAGAAATATACTGCAACAGTTTCTGTGTTTGTGAGTATTTGTGTTAGAAGGTACGTATGTTGTTTCCACTCATCTCCGTAACGGCGGAATGGATTTCGATTACGAGCTGGTCCAGCCAGAGAGTGTAGTTGTGTTGTTCAGCACTCAAAGCGTTAACACATAGGCTACTTTTTATTTGGGGACAAGCTAGAAATAGTAAATTTTACAACAAGTGCATAAAACGAACCCATTTTTATCCGAGACTTTTAGCAGCCCGAGCCGAAGTCGAGTAATGTCGAGGATAAAATAGTTTGGAGGACGAGATATGAACTCTGCTTTTAACTTCGATTCCGAGGAAATAAAACAGTAGTGTAACATAACACTTATTTAAACGCCCCGCTTCAAGGGGCGACTTGAATAGAAGTGGCGATCACAATAGGTCTTCATGGCCGCAGTGATATGAAAGCCACGCAATCAATAATAATAATAACACTTATTTAATTCAAATTCAAAGTAAAATTAGTACAGTTTTGAATTCTGAAGGAAATTATTTTCCCCGGCATATTAACGGTATTTTATGTCTTAAAAAACACATAAGGAAAATAAATTAAAGAAAATATTATAAGATAACAAATTCTATCTTTGAACTTCTTATTCATTTATGAGTAGGTATGTTAATGCACTTGTGCACAAAATTCGATTTTGTGTCCTATATCTTATATAACCACAAATAAGTACTTTCAGAGCTTGAGAAGTGAAAAATAATTATAAGTATTACATATTGGCTACACTACTGGCCACATGTGTTGGTTTACACGAAGAAGAAGATCACTTATTAGCAGTATTAATTATGCAAATATAATAGCAGTTAACACAAAGAAAACAGGTCGCTATCTCAGTGCAAAGTACGAGGAGCGGGTTCCGACAGGATAACAATGATTCATAGTGGTGACTGAACGCTGAGGAATATACCATTTTCTCAGAACTATGGGTTATTAAGGAATTAACGATACCTACAAGGTTTGACTGAGTCATGGTATGTCATCTCTGTATGTGAGATCCTGATTAATTTTAGACAAAATTCGCTCCCGGCTTTTTCAAAGGAGATCTGTATCACCGACGGTATATCACATAGACGGTATATTTGGCACTGCGGTTTTACTCACCTCGCCTTTAAGGGTTCTTCTTTAGATGAACTCGGGAAGAACAAAATTAATTTAGGTAAATGTGTAGCTATCCAGTCTTACAACAAACAAGGAGTTTATCTTGTAGGCCAATTTGTCAATAGCCCAACTGTTTCAACTCCCATTGACTCATAATATTACATATCTTTTTAGACTTTTCATCATTTTAAAGCAGGCTTTTGATGCCGGCTTGGGATGTGAATCTTGAGCTGTATATTACACGTGGTCATTTGACATTTCAGCACACGAAAGTCACCATTCAAACTCAGGGCGAGGCAGGGGGATGCGCGGTGTCCGAGGACGTACAAAATGAATGATAGATTATAAGCCGGCTTTATGGGATTAGCTCAGAGAATTAGTAAGCTGAAGTGGCAGTGGGCTGGCCATATTTGCTGAAGAACCGATAACCGTTGGGGTAAACGAGTTCTTGAGTGGAGACCGCGGCTCGCCAGTTGTAGTGTAGGATGCACTCCGGCCAGGTGGCGTGACGATTTGCGAAAGGCTGCTGGTAGAAGCGGGATGCGTCGAGCTCAGGACAGGGCGCAATGGCGCTCATTAGGGGAGACCCGACAGAGAACGAAAGTGACCGACATAGCTCAGAGGATTAGTAGGCTGAAATGGCAGTGGGCCGGGCATATATGCCGACGAACCGACAACCGTTGGACCAAACGAGTATTGGGTTGGAGACCCCGTTTGGGCAAACGTAGTGTAGGCTGGCAGACGGTAGATGAGAAGAGCCGAGGATCGGGCTCAGTGGCGAACCTTGGGAGAGACCTACGTCCAGCAGTGGACTGTGATAGGTTGATGAAGATGATGATATTATTCGGAACTATGGAATACCTATTTTATATTTATATTTTGTATTGAACGTTTTCAGATCATTGACAGTAATCTCTCTTTACAGATATAGACGGCATCTGCCTGAACAAGGGTTGCTGCGGCGCGGGCGCACGGTCCCGGCTGTCTCAACAGGCGCGTACGCAGCTCGAGGGCGCGCTGCGGAGCGAGCTGATCAAACTGAGCGATATGCTCGCCAATAGAGCCTCGCGGTTTGATGGTAAGTACTAATTGAATTTTTCAGTTCTATAATATCCCAAAGGGCCGTGGTGGCCTAGTGGGATGTACCCCGACTTAAGATCTGGAGGTCGTGGGTTCGAATCCCAGCCGTGCAGTACGCATTACCACGAGCTCGAAACGGCGAAGGAAAATATCGTGAGGAAACCGGTATGCCTTCGAACTAAAAAGTTCGAAAGGTATGTGCTAGGTTAGTGTTCCAATAAAAGCGACGATGGGCTTGCAACCTGTCACGTGGAATGCTAGCTGCTTGCAAAAAGTGGGCATGTATCGAACGTATGTTTGTACTTGGCTCTGACTACCCCCGTTAAGGAATCCTCAATAGATTTGCATATTGACCAATATCTGAAGATATCCATAATGGGGAAAAAGTTGTGAAGATGTTTGTTTTTAATTTGTTTTCAATACCGGAACGCGCCTCCGAGTACACCTCCGGGTTTACTCCTTAGGTGGTCGAAAATCTCGGATAAAAAAAGTCATATTTTACTTTTTTGAATTTTATTTGATATTTTTCAAAACTATCGGCCCAGATTTCAAACTCTTGCTTGCTTATTTATTAAATAATGCGGAATTACGGAGAAGCGAAGATCGGTGTGCAACATTGTCAGTTTTAGCTCAAAATCACTCACATAAAACTAAAGAAAAACACGCTCCTAAATTTTTCATTTAGGCGAACTATTTTAGATTTACTATGTCCACGTCTCTAACGCTGATAGGTAATAATAATAATTAATAAATAATAAAATCATTTATCCCAAATTGAGCTTATTACAGAATAATTTATACTAAAGATAGATCAGTTTTCATATGTACCATAGAATTTAAAAAGTAGAGTAGGTAACACAAAAATGTTTGGGGCGACACATAAAGAATGATGTAGAATGAAGTAGAAAAAGTGTCTCAAATTCCTAATAAAATAAATCTAAGACTTTTTTAGCGATGGCGTTCCGGTGCGTTCTTTTAATTTGACTTCAGGAGGTAAATTTTTATTAGTCTCAGTTCATAGAGCCCATTTTTTTTTTAATTTTTAAATTCTGGACACACACACAATATTATGTAGCTCCAAACTAAGTACTTGTATTAAGGAACCACATGACTGATATAACTACTTAGATACATTTTTAACCGACTTCAAAAAAAGGAGGAGGTTCTCAATTCGGTTGTTTTTTATGTTTGTTATTTTAAATACATACATAGTATACAATAAACACCCAGACCCGAAACAAATGTATGCAGAACGTACAAACATTTGTCTCGAGACGGGAATCGCACCTGCAACCTTCTGAGTCTCAAGCGGGCCTCCGCCCACTGCAGACTTAGTCAGTTTGAGATCACAGCACCTGCGGACTTCTTAAACGTAGCTTTTTCGACTGAAGATGAATTTCAAATCTCACATCTCTCTCTCTCATAGGGATGACTACTGGGTAAAACAATAATAAAATAAAATAATAATTATTAATTCTAATTAGTCCGTCAGATAGATCAAAAAAATATTGGACACGTATTTTTTATTTATCAAATAAATTATATATGACTCAGATATAGAGCGTGAAAGTCTGGGAGTGGGGGCTCATGACGTCACGGCTAGGTAAAAAGTGTACTAAGACGTGACGTCACGCGGAATTTCAACGCACTATATCTTTGTCATTTTTTGTTTAATTGAGAAAAGCAAAAATACGTGTCGAATATTTTTTGATAACGTAAATGATGGAATAATTAGAATTTTTCAGTCGCCTATTATGCGTGCTACATAACCGAACGCAGCTACGCGTGTGGTGTACATTAATTTCAGTCAAGTCCCACAGTTAGGCTGAGACTCGAGTTTCGTAACACTAGGTACTGCGTGTCAGTGAGTGCGAAGATCTTCAACAGACGCGGCGGACAGAGATATTAATAGTCGCGGGTTATCGGGGCCCCTACTACTGCTCACTGTGTTTTCAAGGCAGTATTTATTTAACTACACGCACATCATTTAAATTGAACATAAAAATAACAGAAAATAAACGTGAATACATCTACAAGCTGTTTTAGATAAAAGAAAAAAGAAAATCAGAAAAATATTTAAAAAAAGCGATCACTTCATTTTTACGTGATATTTGATTGAAAACGAAGTTTCTTATTGATTTAAAATAAAATGTAAGGTTCTTATAATTTTCAGAGTTGTATCCTGTTTCGGATAAATAATAAAAAACTTACTACAAGGATATATTTATTTTACTTAAACGTACTAGTAGTCGCTTTTATCGACAGCGAAATAAAGTTTAACTATCGCAATTCAATCCACCGACTCATTTATATTGAATCTATCACCCTATCTATCGTTATTCTGTACGCAATTGAGTACACATTCAAAACTATGAATGAAGTTTCCTCTACACAGAAATGTTTAAACTTCAAACGTATACAAATAACACAAAACCAATTTTCCTGATATTTACTCAAGAATAGAGTTCAAAATCGCTTGTCTTGCAAATCTCAATTCAGAATCGATATTAATCATAATCACCCATTGTAGGAGCCTTGTTTAGTCTTGCCAGTTGTTATGGCGATAATGCAGCACTTTAGGTTATTCCATTTAATACTCCTTTTGTTCTGTTACAATTAAAATGATGTAAACATTGATACCTACTTACCTAGATTAATCATTGGCCACCATTGAGATAATTATATAGAGATGTTGGCCATAGTCGGTCTTGGTCCGGCAAGGTTTATTTCTTTATTATGTCGCGGCCATTTTGCGGAATGCGCGAACCATAAACAATTATCGTCCTAAAAATCGAATGGTACCGATGTGGAAGGTGATCTAAGCTTTATTTTGAAGCCCTGTCTGTCTAGATCGTATTAAAAGTCAATGTCATACTGACATGTGACACAATTTCTAGCATCAGAGGAAACCAAAAACCGGGCAGGTACCGAGCTACCGATATCGGTAACTGACAGACCGGGGGGGGTTACCGATAACGGTAACTGACAGACTAGGGGGAAAATACGAAAACACATGCGGATGTCAATCTTGGCGACCAGTAATGACCACTGATTAAGGGAGACGTAACGTACTAATTTATACAAAATACTGGGGACTTGGCTACACGTTGCCAGGTCGCCAGAGTATTCAGGCTCCACGTAGAGGCCGGTCGGTCGTGGCTACGCTCCCAAATTGGCAACGTCGCCAACCAAGTGAGTAAACTGAATACATTTCAATGTGGTTAGTTTGGATACGTAGCCGGCGACGTCGCCATGACGTCCCAGTATGTTAGCACTCTAAGGAGCCGTAGCTACGAAACCAGCGACACGTCGCCATGACGTCCCAGTGTGTTAGCGCCCTTAAGGCTCAGGCCTCACCTGTCTGACCTGGCGCGGACATGGCGCGGGCGCTTTCCTATTCCATTCAAGTTTAATACAAAATGCACGGAAATAAAGCACAATTTAGCTCAACGACTTCGCGTCATAACCACGTCCGATCAACGACATACCGTGTGTCCTAAATTATACTTTATTTCCATGCATTTTGTATGAAATTTGATTGGAATAAGAAACCGCCAGTGCCATGTCTGCGCCCGACGCTAGTCACATTCATCGGACACGGACATGACACGGACATGGCACAGGTGGTTTCCTATTCCATTCAAATTTCATACAAAATGCATGGAAATAAAGCACAATTTAGGGCACATAGTATGTCGTTGCTCGGACGTATGACGCGCCTTTTCGGCGCCCGCGCCCGATCGCCGCCAGATGAGCGTCAGATGGCCGCCAGTTCGTAGTATGTACTTGCTTGCGACATACGTCTGTTAGTGATGTAAAAATGCGTGACGAATGACGATATCGAATTTTGTGAATTGATTGTAAAATATGCAACGCTTTATGATCATTGTCGTTCCAATTATTGTAACTGAAATGTTCAAGATAAATTGTGGCTGGAAATCGGAAAGAGATTAAACCGGTACTAAGATTTTTTTATGTAATACCCATGGTAATACTAGCTGATCCTTGTGCAAATTCGTTTGCGCGTATTTTCTTCATCAGTATCAGGGCCCGATTTGGTAACCCGATGAAGAGGTTTTCGGCAGGGTTTTTTCAAAAGCTTAGTAATTTAGTAATTTCAAAAGCTTAGTTAACCGTCTCCGTATGGGTTACACTATTATTTGATGGGTCTAAACCATTCAAAACCCTTTTGATTAGGTTACCTGATCATGAGGGTTATCAATAGTATTGGGTTGTGGTATTATTCCAAAACCCATTCCTTAGGGTTACCCTTTTTATCATTGTAACACGGGTTATACGTGGGTTATAGGAGATAAAGGAGAAAAAAAATTCGGTCAAAAGATGAAAATTAATTGCGGTAATTGTGTTCTAAGCATTAAGGGCGGAAATAAAGACTACTAATTGTTTATTTTACGCAATAATAATTATATTATAATAAAATTGGAATAAATTTTCAATAACAGCTGTCAAACCTAAATTGACCATATCTCGAGAACTACTTATCTTAGACTTGCCTTTACTAGCTCAAATGATAGCTATTGACAAGACCTTAATTTTCGATGACAGCTGTCAAACTTAAATCGACCATATCTCGAGAACTACTTATCTTAGACTTGCCTTTACTAGCTCAAATGATAGCTATTGACAAGACCTTAATTTTCGATGACAGCTGTCAAACTTAAATCGACCATATCTCGAGAACTACTCATCTTAGACTTGCTTTTACTAGCTCAAATGATTGCTATTGACATGAACTTAATTTTCGATGACAGCTGTCAAACTTAAATCGACCATATCTCGGGAACTACTTATCTTAGACTTGCTTTTACTAGCTCAAATGATTGCTATTGACATGAACTTAATTTTCGATGACAGCTGTCAAACTAAAATCGACCATATCTCGAGAACTACTCATCTTAGACTTGTTTTTACTAGCTCAAATGATTGCTATTGACATGAACTTGATTTTCGATGACAGCTGTCAAACTTAAATCGACCATATCTCGGGAACTACTTATCTTAGACTTGCCTTTACTAGCTCAAATGATTGCTATTGACATGAACTTAATTTTCGATGACAGCTGTCAAATTTAAATCGACCATATCTCGAGAACTACTTATCTTAGACTTGCCTTTACTAGCTCACATGATAGCTATTGTTAAGATCTTAATTTTCGATGACAGTTTTTAGTTTGACAGCTGTTATCGAAAATTAAGATTTTATTAGTAGCTATCATTTGAGCTAACGGCAAGTCTAGGATGAGTACTTCTCGAGATATGGCAAATTCAATTTTGACATATGTCATTGAAAAAAAAGATCTTGTCGATAGCTATCTTTTGAGCAATTAACAGCTATTCTAGGATGAGTAGTTCCAGAGATATAACCATTTACAGATGAATTTGTAGAATGAGTTTCGAGTGGAGCTTTGAGTTGAGTTTTGAGTTTGAGTTTTAGAGTGACAGTGACAGTGACAATCCGAAATTATTATTAATTAATAAATATTAGTAATGATAACCATTGTGTAACATTCAAAAAAACCTATCAAGAGGTAACTCCATTCATTCGTTTAACCTCATAAGAGGGTAACCCTATCGACTGAAAACCAAAACGGGTTACACTTTCGCTTGTGTTAGGAGGCAAATATCCAAACGAAAGGGTAATCCCGTCAACTGTATAACCCAATGAAGGGGTTTCACTTTCGAAGCAACTAACTCGCAATCGGGGTTGTACGGGCCCTGATCTGTATATTAATTAATTGTATGCACGAGAGCAAGAGCATCTTTGTTTTCTGAGGATGACATGCTGACACATCGATACCGGACAACAGACTGCACTACACTTGTGCCTCTGTCGCGTCATTTCTGCGTCCTGTCCGAGCCATGTCCGCGCCATGCCCGCGCCATGTCCGCGCCATGTCCTTGCCCGATATGTGTGACCTGTGCCTAAGTCCTTAAGTGCAAAAGGACATTAGGACAAACTGTAAACTTACAATTTGCCCAAAAGTACGATCCTACTCTAGATTACTCAGCAAACTTTAATTGCCTTGGGACTTGAAAGGAGTTTATCCGACTGCCCTATTGCAGAACTAGTTAAAGTAACCCTTCGTGAAGTAAACCAAATACCCTGTAATGAGAAACCCGGTTCTGTTAATACTTTGGGTCTTGAAGGAGATAAAGTCTGAACTCAAGGACGAATAAAGGAAATAGGTTGGTCCTTAATGGGTCATTTACAAAGATACATTTTTATGCACCTACATAAGTATACTATATAATTATGTATAGTGAAGGTGTTCAGTCAGTTTTTTTTAATACTAGACATTTTTACTCAATTTCATATAGCCTCAAAGTAAGCAGGGCTTGTGTTATGGTTACCACATGAATGATATACTACTTATATATAAAAAAATGGTGGATATTATCAACTTATCACACAGCATCATGTAGCCCCAAACTAAGCAGAGCTTGCTTGGAACATGATTGATATATATATATACTACGTATGAAGATACGTATGTAAATTGTTGTAACATACATATCATATACAGACAAATATCTGCAGAACACGCAAACATTTGTCTCACGGCGGGAATCGAACCCGCAACCTTTTACGTCTCAGGCGGTCCTTTGCCGACTGCGCCACAGCGGTCGTCAAACATACAACATATGTACTGTTTTTATGTAAATACACACATATTATAGAGACAAATATTTTCACACCATACAAATATAAGTCTCGCGGGGCCCAAACCTTATTCTTCTCAGTCAATTCATTGTACATTGATAAATAGGTCTGAGTCACTCTAGTTACTAAAACAGTAGGTACATAGGCCAGTTACTTTGGTCATAATCCTATTTTGGTGTTGTATTTGCATTAAACATCGGGAGAGGAATGTCGTTTACCTTAGGTACCTCTACTTGCTGTAGTGCTTGCTTTTATTTTACGACTTCTACCTAGATTCCACTGGATACGATGCCTTTTAATACGCTCTTACACGGTGAACTGATCCCAAACAAGCAGAGCCTGTTAGCAATGTTCGGTTACCACGTTATCAGAGATGTTAATCTCGCGACACATTTTTATATTGTATAAATTGTTTAATGTAATAAACTGATGGGTTTGATTTAACTTAGTAAACTCGCGCTCGTGGCGAGGTTTACTTCGCTGTTCTTAGCAGATCACCTTGATTAAGCAACCACCACCACCACCACACCAGCCTATATCAGTCCACTGCTGGACATAGGCCTCCCCTAATATAGGGGGATATGCCCATAATCCCCACGCTGGGCATGCGGGTTGGGGATCGCAGGGCACAGCTTCTCGCACCACCGACGCTACTGCCCGTCGGTTGCCAGGGGATTTAGCTGTGTCGATGTAGACTGTGCTATGCCGCAATCAGCCGGCCGCCAGAGCCCCGTTCGTTGTTTAGCAGGGTTAAGCAACACTCTGTCCGATCATTCTTAGATGGGTGATAGTTTAGTGACTTGAGCGCTTCCGTGCTTTGGAAGGCACTTTAATGGCTTTTAAGTCGTTATGCCATGTCGGAGGCCTTCAGGCGGCCTAAAAACTCCGACACCAGAGTTGGTCACTAGCTCATACGAAGAAGGAAGGAAATAAACTAGTTCATTTTCAAACATATTGTTCAAGATTTTTCTCTTAGAAAACGGAAATGATTTAAGTGAGTAAACAATATATAAACTCTGAATTTAACGACCTACCAGCTTTTTTTTATCTCATGTAAGTGACATAATATTGTCTTTTTGAGAATAAATTATATTAAACTTTAACGATTTGAGTGCTGAAAACACAAATGTGATTCTGCACGTCGTCCTCCTCCTCGTGCAAGGCGCGGAGCGTCATGTGCGAGGCCAGCAGCCAACGTGTTAAACCTTAATCTTTTTAGAGTTTTAAATGAAAACTTGTTTTTAAAAGTGTTATTTTACCAATAATTTATTGTTTTAAATCTAGAAAAGTAGGTACTGGCATTGGCAAACTCGGGGTTTACGACCTATGAAAACACGAAAAAGAGGAAAAAGAGTCGTTTCTGTCTCCGGTGCTGTGCTGTGGTCGAATCGTTCTATTGGGATTCCGTTCATGACCTGTGCTATAACTTCATGTAACTGCATTTACAGCGAGCTTGTCTTCCGTTATTTACTACAGCCATAAAGTGAAGGAAACTCAATAGTCTATAGGAGTACAATGCATATATCTTGTATATTACGTTATCTTTGGTCTTGACTAGCCAATGTTTGGAGAATAAAGCTTTAGTGTTAGGTATCTAATTCCAAGTAACATTATGATGGTAATAAACAATAAATACAGATATCTATCTAGTTAATATGTTCTGTTTTGTACGTGGGTACTTTTTTACCAAACATTTTTATTTTCGGTGGATTGAAAGGGAACAAGGTTTCGCTGGCAGACAGTGGATAAAAAGGGCCGAGGATCGGACTTAGTGGTGAACCTTGGGAGATACCAATGTATAGCAGTGGACTGCTATAGGTTGATGATGATGGTTATGAAGATTTCGTAGACCATGATGCGCGTTTAAGTCTTTTGTATGGAACTTTTAAGAAAAAAATATCATCACATTTTTGCTTTATAGAGATGTCTTCAGATGTTACTCAGTACGCAAATCCATTAAGGATACCGTAGAGGGGGTAGTCAATGGCCATTCCACACATACATGACCACTTTGCAACTGCTTCTTTCTTTGCAAGCAGTTAACAGGTCACCTTTTATTTATTTTAAATTTGTCTGTTGTGAGTACAATAAATAATTTTCATTCATTCATTAAAATGAAATCAAACGAACTATAAAGTACACTTCGAATCGTAATTTTTACACCAATTCGTAACGCGACCAGCAGACAAGAATTGGCAAGAAACTCTGCTTGGCTTATATTTTATAACCGACTTCAAAAAATGAAGGAAATTTTCTCAATTCGCTTGTATTTCTTTTCAAACACGATGTGTTATATTTATTGAGTTTTAGAACACCATCAATTCTTTATCGACATTGACTCGATGAGAAGCTCGTCTGCAAGTTGACTATTGGAATAACCTAACTTTCAAACCAACTTTCATACAACGTGTTCATACAAAGGCATTTTACGAGGGGTACTCAAAGCTTGCTTACGGCTGTAGCAACTACAAATTATCAATATTAAACACCGTGGGAGCGAAATAGCAGTTGTTATTAATCTTAGAACGGGAGGCAGTGATCAATTTTCTTTGTGATTATTTTTTATTTAGTAATAATCCTTTAACGTGTTATAAGTATTTATTTTCATTCAGATTCCTTCCGCATCTTTGCTAGTGTATACAAACAAGAATCTATGATAAAGACAAGAACATCATTTTTGTACCTACCTACAAAGTATAGGTTTCCTTTCACTCTGATACCGTTCGCTATTTAAACTTACTTAATCATCAACATCATCATCATCATCAGCC
Source organism: Horisme vitalbata (assembly GCA_951804965.1). NCBI lineage: Eukaryota > Metazoa > Arthropoda > Insecta > Lepidoptera > Geometridae > Horisme > Horisme vitalbata. The sequence continues at coordinate 3,708,480 of OX638096.1, forward strand.
TCCCATAATGAGCGCCATTGCGCCCTGTCCTCAGATCTTAAATTAGGTAGGTACTAGTTTAGTACGATATATTAAGGTACTTATTTATTTATTTATTGAAAAAGACTAGCTTTTGCCCACGGTTTCTCTCGTGTAGTATGCGGAAAAAACACACACACACACACACAAACTTTCGCATTTATAATATGAGTGCAAGTTAATGTGATGTGATACACCATCGACCATGTTATATGTCTCGGGAATTGTTGCAGTCCTTCAAGCACAGAAAAGAAGTGTATCTTGGCCATGTTTTCAGAAATGAAAGATACCAACTGCTTTAACTCATTATGATGGACAAAGTAAGGGTTAAATAAACGACGCATTGGAAGAAGGAAAAAGTCGTGGTTGCATAACATCCGGGAGTGGACGAAGATGGTCAGCGTTGAACATCTCTTTCGCTTGGCTTAAAATAGAGAAAAATTCGCAGATCAGAAGAAGATGAAAATATTATAGTCACTTAACATAACATAATATGTTACAGTGGGTTGGTATCAAAATGACTGGATTGCAAATTGACTACGTCGCTCTTAGTCCATATCTCAATATATTAAATATCTCAATACCTAAGTAGCAAAATGACTGCATTGCTTTTAGCCCACATCTTATAATATCTATTATCTCTATAAGAACATATAGTATATCATCGAGCACAGTCACTAAAACTTGCAAATAAACTGTAGTAAAGGAGTATGCCGTCTGATGTATGGCGCTCGGTACCAAGACTAAAGTGAGTGCGTCAAAAAAATATCCAATAAGGTTTTAGTTGATTCTACTGTCAAAATAATCAAAAATGAGGGTAATTGCCATAGTAACACTTTACATCAATGTTTGTTTCCATAGTAACGTATATATCATTGGTTGTTGCTGTCTAATGGTGGTGTGCGGCGGAAACCAAATCAACAAAATATTTTTTTACTTGATTATTCATTCCGTCGGTGTGTAAAACTAAAGAAAATGTTAATGTCATTTATAAAATATAATAAATTTTATGTGATAAGTTCGGTTTTGACGCAATTGGTACGGGTTTCGGCAGTCTCCTTTAGCGCCAGCTCTTGAGCTAGTGGCGATTGAGACTGAATGTGGAAAGTGTCAATATTGACTGTCCGAACGACGGAAAGCACTGCCGGACACGCAAGAACACTAATTAGCCTCTGTGGTGATGGAATGAACACGATTTCGGATGTTTTCATTTGTTTGTGATTGTAGTGCATTGACCTGCAGTGCAGGGGTATTTTCAAACGTTTCCGAGTCGATCGCGTCAACGACAATTGAGCAGGATTTATTTAATTGTGTTGAATTGTGTCGTGTTTTGACGCGCACGCGCTTTTAAGAATCTAGAAATCTGAAAGATAGATAAAAAACTAACTTATAATAGACTACTATGCGAGTCTGCCATGATTTGAAAGAAGCAAGTTATTATTTCAAAATATTAAGCGTAGATTTGAGGAGTTGCTAATGATTGCATTTTGGTCTGAGCGCTTTCGTGCTTCGGAAGGTACATTAAGATGCTGGACACGGCTTTTTCAGTAGCTAAGCCATGTCGGAGGCCCTCGGGCGGCCTGAAAACTCCGACACCAGAGTTGGCCACTAACAGCTTATCCGAAGAAAGAATGAAGTTAATCATTAGAGCCCTGGTTCTCTCAAAACTTTTGGGCATTAAGTAACCTACAAATCATACTAACATTAAGTATCATAAAAATAATTTCAATTCATTCTCAATTTCCTAAGTTAAGGTTGAATCCAAGGGTGTATTTTCAAAATATAGTGGACCACAACAAATTCCAGAGTCGCTAAAAATTCACCAAAATTTCCTAGTAGTAAAAGTTGGATGGCCCGCCAAGAAAGCTAAAATTTTTGACGTCATCATAGTAAACTTTCGGTTCGGTTCAAACTTACGGTTTATTAGACCGCTGTGTGGATTTGTAACGTTACATACATTTTGTAAGAAACAGTAGGGGAGGCGATGACGGGGCGGGTCCGTGCAACAACCGTGGTGTAGACGAGCGTCCTCCGGGCACGGACGGGACACGGATCATGCACTGTGTAATATAAATTGTGTCATACAAAATGTATGTAACGTTTCAAATCCGTGCCCCGTCCGGGCCATGTACACGGCACGGCCCGGTCTGATGAGAATCATCCTTTAATCATCTTTGCCGCGCAAGCCTCGAGGTCAAGAGCTAGCCCATAATAAATAAAAAAAATATATTGTTAAATTCTAGACTTAACTAGAGTTAACTTTGTTAAACTCATATAGATAAATTCTAGACTTGCTTAAGACGCCCAGGAATGCAGACTATAAAAAAACTATAAAAATTATACTGAACTTAATGGCCGAGCTGTTGAAATATGCATGAACTTACAACAGTTAAACATAGCGAAACTGGCTTCAGCTCCCTATTCCGCTCTTGTGGTACAGCTTTAGCATTTTGCCCTTTTTAAAGCACAAAACATAACCTACTACGTAAATAATAATGGCTTCAAAATATTTAGATAGATATATGACTCTTGATTGTACACCAGGAAATAAAACAAATATTTAAATTTACTAATTAAACTATAGCACTAATCCGCGGTTCTACAAATGGCTGTCTTATCGTTAAAAGCGATTTCTTCCGGGCATATTTCTGAGTGGCATAGACATTAAGAATAATCAATTTATTGTTAAATAACTCACATTACACGTCAAAAATGAATAACAATTATTTTAGTCATTAATTAAGTAATAAGAACATACAAAAAAATAATAATTAGTATTGGCCCGCTCTTGACCTCGAGGCTTGCTTAGGAGGATGAGGTCGACGATGGGGCGAGCTTTCCCAGAAGATGCCTATTAACTCTCTTTTTGAAGCCGTTAGGGTCATAACTAAGACAATGGAAAAACAGACGGTGGCAGCTGATTCCATATTTTATTATGGGAAACACATGACTTTTAAATACTTATCCGTCTTCTATACATATTTTTTTTATAAATTCATACACATTATAAATAAAAAACACGACACCAATATTTGCATATCATACAAATTTGTCTCGTGGTAGAAATTGAACCCGCAACCTGCGCCTCAAGCCACTGTCAGCCCCAACTCAAAGAGGTCTTCTCAGTTGGTATACTACCCCAAAACCTGTATTAAAACTCTTTTTTGAAGGTAGTAGAGTTCTTTGTGGCGGGCTCGCCCGGGGAGGTACTGCCACAATGCCTATTTCTGCCGTGAAGCAGCTGAGCCGTGTTTTAGTTTGAAGGGTGTAGGTGCCGGTGAAATTACAGGCACAAGAGGCTTATCATCTTCATGCCTCAAGTTGATGTAGGGCGTTGCATCGTAGAGCACGTTCGGAAAAACGTGATCTACGATGTAATGCTTTGTGATAGGTAATGGTTACCACTTAACATCAGGTGGGATATTCAAGAAGTATAAAAAAATAACTTCATTATATAATCAATTCAAAGGTTTAGCTGTGAAGGGCTTACAAACAAACTCTTTTCGCATAGATTTATACAGTGGCTTATGCCCCACTTCACTAGCTCCTAGCACTTACCCGTAGTACTTGCCTCACTATCGGTAGAACTAAATCTATAACGATAATATCCGCCTGTACTTGCCCTTATTTCTTTGATGTTAATGTTCATATCAGAAGCCAGCGTCGGTTAATGTAAAATGAAACGACTTCCCATTGTTTCCAAGAAGCAAATTTTCTTTGTTTCTTATGTTTAGAAATCGATATAACTTCTCTTACTTTTAGATTGTTATTATCATCATCATTATCCACAGCCCGAATTTATCCACTACTTGATAGACCTTCCGAAGTTTGTGCCATCCACCACGGTCTTATGCTAGTCACAACCACGCTCGCCCGGCGACGCGTACTATGTCGTCGACCCATCTCGCTACTGGTCTTCCGACGCTTCTTTTGCCTACCCTCGGCCAGCATTCGGTCAATGTCCTGCTCCACCTGTCATCACCACGCCTCGCAATGTGTCCCGCCCATCCCTACTTGAGTTACATAAGTCGATTTCCAATGTCCTGGACTCTTGTCCGTTTTCGGATCTCGACGTTAGGGACTCGATCGATAAGTTTGATGCCGAGCCTATTTCGCTCCATGGCTCTCTGTGCTACTCTCTTGTTATTATTTTCTAGGCATATTCTTGCGTCTTTTATTTCTATTTTTTTTTATACTTAAAGTATTTAAAAAAACACATACATAAGTTTTATGGTAGCTAGGTAAATTGTTTGCGGTTTTCCCGTTGTCAAAAACCTAAAAACATAATGGAACATAATTTGTTATGTAGTAAAAAATAAGAGATTAAAAATAAACAAGGAAAATTAACAGAGCATATAATTAATTGAGTACGGTAACTGTAATTACCTAACCTATAGACCTATAATAATTATATCAATTAATATAAACGTAGGCTTAATTTATCAAAAGGCATAGGTATGTATAATTAAACCTAATTTCTTCAGACAATTGCAGTCGATTTAGTTAGTAAGCATAATATTATAGGTCAGTACTTAATATCTAACACGGATTTAGTCCCCTAAATGAGCTAATATATCAGAGGACCTATATATCAAATAGATTTGAGATAGCAATGGAGTAGTAAACTCAAGCTTAGCGGTTCTGCTAAGGAGTGATGTTGTATTTTTTCGCCTCGGTACCTATCTACCTAAATTATCAAACTCCATGTTCATTTTACGTTTAGGTACTTAGTAAGTCAAAATCAAAATTCTTTTAGTCAGTTGGAACCATAAGGAACACTAAATCGTTTTTTTTATGTATACATCAATTCGTAACGCGACCGAAAAGAGAAGAATTGGGAAGAAACTCTGCGCCTACTTTTTGTTAGTACTCGTAAATTGTTTTACATTCGTACATTGTTTTTGAGGGAGTTTGACACAGTTTCGTCCCAAGCTTTTTTTGTCGTCGAAATAATAAGAAAATAATCAGGAAATAATTTCTAAGGATCAAGATATATAGAGCTTTCATAGAAATTGCTCAAAACTACCTTTTTATTAAACAATACCAGGGTGTTCTAATTCTTTGGTCTGATTTTCAGCAATAATGTATTAACAAGAACTGCAGTCGTGATAATGAGTTAATATCTGTCCTTTCCCTGGAATTACCGGCGTCTGATTTCTCTCATATCAACAGAAATATCAACGCTAATACAGTAGCTCAACTTTTATAGAAAAATTGAACAGAGTGATTCTGAATTCTTTAAAGCTAAGTTTCGCGGCTAGTTTTTTATAAAAGTCATTTCATCATATAGGGCAGTTTCTTTAAGTTCAACGATAAGTTAAGTAAAAATCTTTCAGGCTCTACTAGTCTCAAAGCGCAGTTGTTATTAAGTATGTGATCATTTGACCGATTTTTGAGATGTCTCGAATATTTTAATTGAATATAGTAGTGAGTAGGTACATTAAAACTCACTAATAATCAAAGCACAAAACCCAAAGAGGTTGGATAAAAAATCCAAACTCTTTGGGCTGTACTTTAGGTTTTGTGCGTTGATTATTAGTGAATTTTAATGTACCTACTCACTAATATATTAAGGTAAAATTCGTTAGTAAGTTCTTTTTCGTACAACGTAAGCCGTATGTCAGAGACAAAAAAATTTAGTGTACCTATTATTTATGTTGTATTGTAGGGTATGTATGTTGTTTGCATAGTGTAAGCACAGATACCATAATACTAGTAATATTAGGTGTAAGGGTGCACTAATATAGGTTTTCCTGAAACTGGACTCCTGAAGGGATGTCGCGGGGAAACATCTACGTAAATGAAGTCACGGCGCATCGACACCGTTTATTTATTGGGAAATCACTCGTCTTATCCTTTTATTGACATTCAATAAGTGTCTCATGACGGGCTTTTAAATGTAGTTTTTTATTTATTTATTTAAGGTTTCCTATAAATAAATAAATAAAAATAAATAATGCGGGACTTAATCACACAGCATCATGTAGCCCCAAACTAAGCAGAGCTTGTATTATGGGAACCACATGATTGATATACTACACATATAATTTTTTTTTATTTTTTTGTAAATATATACATATCATACATAGAAACACCCAGACCCGAGACAAATATCTACAGAACATGCAAACATTTGTCCCGCAGCGGGAATCGAACCCGCAACCCTCTGCGTCTCAGGCGGACCTTCGCCCACTGCGCCACAGAGGCCGTCAATGTAAGTATGAGAGTGTGTCAAGTATGAGACTCATATACTTCTGATGAGTAATACTTAATATTTAAGATGCCTTTCCTGTGTTTTTAAGGTAGCCACAGCTACAACATGTGTATATATACTTTACAAGACAGTAATTGATTTGTACCGAAATATACATATTTTAACTAAGTATATAATCCAGGATTATTTAAGGCTAGAGTCTTCTGGACCTTCGTGCTCCATCTTAGATCACAACGTTACTAAACATCAGGTAAGTTCCTGGTGAAACGAAGATCAAGAACTTAAATAAAAAAGTATGAATGATATGGTGTAATAATTTACAACTAAATACGATTTTAATATTATAAAAAAAAACAATCATTAGATGCAATCAAGTAAAAATTACATAATTTAAACAAATAATTATAATAACTACTAGGTACGTTTGTGTTTATTGAGAGCTTAGAGTTAGATTTTGTAGGAGTGTAACTACTGTTTCTTTACGTAGTTGGTACATAGTGGTACATTCGCCAGTTCTGCCATATTTGGAAGTGGTTGTTCCCGTTCGAGGCGCCAGGATACTCTCCAGAGAAAAATGTCGTAACCAGGCCGTAATGTTACTTGAGGGATAAGTTAGTGATCTTTATTTACTTTTACACTTTTGAAATAATAAATAAATAATGCTGGACACGATCACAGAGCGTCATGTAGCCCCAAACTAAGCAGTCTTAAGGAAACCTCATGACTGATAAACACTATATAAAATAAAATAAAATATTAAACACATAGAAAACACCCGGGCCCGAAACCAATATTTGCAGAAAGTACAAAGATTTGTCTCGCGGTGGGAATCGAACCCGCAACCTTCGTTGAGTTTCAGACCTTGAGTTTCAGACGTGCCTTCGCCCGCTGCGCCACAGAGGTCGTTAATGAATAAATGTTTACCTTAAATTTAGTTTATTTCGTTTATTTATTTATTTGCTTTCATGTACTGCAATTTATATAAACAGGTTATGTTGGTATAATAGCGTGATTGTGGCGAGTAGGTACATGTGCCCTGTAAGGGCACTGCAAAGTGAGTTGAGTCCTAGTTAGTTATATAAATAAAAAAAAGACGAGAAAAATATAGAAATGTAAGTGCGCATTACCACGAGAGTGAAGCAAAACGGAACGGTGAAGGAAAACATCGCGTGGAAACCGGCATGCCCTCGAACTAAAAAGTTCGAAAGGTATGTGCTGGGTTAGTGTTCCAATAAAAAGCGGCGATGGGCTTGCAACCTGTCACGTGGAATGCTAGCTGCTTGCAAAAAGTGGGCATGTATCGAACGTAATGTTTGGACTTGCCTCTGACTACCCCCGTTAAGGTATCCTCAATAGATTTGCATACTGAGCAATATTTGAATATATTCATAATGTGGAAAAAGACGTGAAGATGTTTGTTTTTGTTTGTTTGAGAAAAAAAACTTAAACCTTATTAAACTTAAAACTTTAAAAAACCTTACTCGATATATATTTTTTTTATTATTATTATTAGCCTAGACTGTCCCACTGCTGAGCAAAGGCCTATTTCATTTACAGTAATTAGTTACTGTAAATTAAATAATATTTAATTTGCAGTAACTAATTTGCTAATACTCTAAACTAAACTATTGGTATTTTTTCTCGCGTGTGTAGTTGTGGAACATTCTTAATTTTGGCTGAGGAAGGAACAAGCCGACCCACTTTAGGTTAGCTGATGACGGAAAATGTATGGCCATTAAGAATCGGATTTCCACTCTTTGAAATTCTTTCGCACCTAATTTTTTACATTTATTTTTGGCATTGCGGGAATTTGAATCTGAAATGAACATGATTTAAAAAATCTTCTTCAGTAGGTAATTATTCCCACGCATTTATTGATCTGTGTTTTAGTAAATCCAAAGAGAAAAAAGTTGGCTTCTCTCCTAAATAAGCTGAGCCGAGTTTCTTGCCAATTCCGCAATCTGTTTGGTGCACTTCTGTGTACGAATTAGTATAAATAAAAAAAATACGATTTAAAGTATTCCTTGTGGTTCCAACTAAAGAAATAATTTTTTAACCGACTTTAAAAAAAGGAGGAGGTTCTCAATTCGGTTGTATTTTTTTAATGTTTGTCACCTCATAACTCCGTCATTTTTAGTCATAGATTTGGAAAATTCTTTTTTCGTTTTGTAGGGTATTTTACTTTACTTTACGTAATAATTCTTTGAACTACCAATAATCGTAAATTAGCACGAATCAAAATCATATAACTCTATATTGATACAGATTTTATACATATAAAACTGAGTTGATAAGTGTATGTTGCGCTGACGCAAGTTTAATGCGAACTGGCCTGACATGACAGTGATTTATTAAATCTTAATGTTCGTGATGACAGCCGTTTAAACATGAGACGAGTAAACACCGATTATAATTTAAAATAGATCTTAGTGGTGGTGGTAGTAGGTAGGTATCTTGTTTTGAATCAACATCCAACAGTCAAATAAAGTCCCTGAGTCCGGACCGCAAAACAGGATTCCTAACGCAAAATCGTAGGTTAAAAAAATATAAGGCAAGGATTTGAGAGTAATGTCTTTATTAGCCTTTTGGTGCTCTATAGAGAAGACAAGGACACTGCACGACACCAAACAGTTTGTTTAAAAAAAGTTTTTTTATTAATCGGCCTCTCATTGGCCAGTTTAAAACATGGAATCACCAACTAGCACTAGGAAACTAGACACAAAACATTTTAGGCCATTTTTAGGGAGAGGGATTTTTACGGTTTTTGTTCATGATAAAAAACTCCTTCGTTAAGTATCGAAAGTATTTATTTTATTCAACTCCCATCATGAAAACTCCTTGGTTTAAATACCGAACACAGATATAGAAGAGAACTAGATGATGATGATACTCCTAGCCGATTTCGGTTACGGCGACTGTGTATCTGAACAGGCATTTTAATTTTAACTTTAAGCAAGAGAACTAGATAAAGCCTTTAAATTCACTATATTCTGAACATCAACTCATACGGCTAATCTCTACTTTCTTATGTCCAATATCATCAGTTAGAAAGGGACGCATACATAATATCAATACGACTTCAAAATAGATCAAAAAGTTAATCGTACCAGGCCGCTCGAACAAAATTCTATGCAGTTTCATACAAATGCCCTGGTACGCAGTCGCAGAAATCGCATTGAGATAAAGTATGCATCCCTTTCTAGCAAATGATATATGGACATAAAAAAGTAGAGATTATCATCCGTATGAGTTGACGTTCAGAGGCCTCATTTACTAACTCAGTTGCACACCGAAATGATAAGCACCAGTCCTCTTTTTACAAACTTTGTCAATATGTCAATTGACGTTCTTTGAATTTCGACAGATGAAATGTCAAAGTTTGCAAATAAAGGTCCGGTGCCGATCATTTCGGTGTGCAACTGAGTTACTAAATGAGGCCTCAGAGCATAGTAAATTTTAAGGCTTTATCTAGTTGTCTTCTATATCTGTGTTTTTTTATTCAACTCCCGTGATAAATTAAACTCGTTGTTTAAATATCGAATATGTTTTTTAAAACTGCTGAGGTTTTAAGGTAAATGTTGCCATGGTGGTTATGCATATCAAGCATATCAAGTAGTTGATCATGCCTGTTTTGGAAGCTGACCTCTTCACGTATGACAGGATTATTTCTGTAAGCTTATAAGGCTGGTCTGGCTTCAGCCAGTTATTACCTACTTATTACTTATGCAAGTAGGTTTGCATTGGGAAAATGTTGTTAACAAACATTTTCTTTGTGTTTAACCTCATCAGACTTTGTTTCGTAGGGCTTTATTTTTCATCATCATCATCGCAACTGTTGGTAATAATATTAGCCTTATTCATAACAACATAAAATACACAACAGTATATACAATAACAAGATTTTAACAAATATTTCATAATAATACCTACAAATTTGACAAAATATGTAGGTACCTACTTATTACTAAAATAAAATAGCCTAACAAAAATCCACACGGTAGAATGCCCAAAATGCTGGCTGCATTGCCACGTTGGATAGCAAGGCTGATCCGTTGGCCCAAATAGAAACCACCATTCCGATCACGTGTGGTCTCGAATAAGCGCTCTGCCAAGTCTTTAAAAATTTTGTGAGCCCCTGGTCCCCATGAGCCTAGAGTTTCTACCCCAAACGGCTCAAATATATAACCTCTATCTAAGTGAATAACATTTTTGCAAATAATTTAAAGGACATGCTATTAAATAAAATATATTATTCTCTAGACGAATTCCTAAATGAATCAACTACTATTAACAACAATCAGTAATGTGCAAAGTATATAATGTAAGTACCTATTTAAAATATCGGTCTGCTCCTACTCAGTTGTAAAGAACCTAACTGGGTACATATTATGTATAGATTCTCAACCTAGTCTTAACATCGGACTCATTTTTTTGTTTAATGTGTAACATATGTAATATGATTGCAATAAATATTGAATACTGAATACTGAGAATATTTTCGTCGTTTGAGGAACTCCGCTGAAGTTGCTGCGGATCTGGCCCGTTCTGAAGTCCCTGAAAGATGAGACGGCGCTAGGGTGTCTACTGTCTACGCAAGTGGCATACGTATACACTTAGCCTCATTCAAATACCAACGAAAAACGTTATTTGTAAGATTGCGATACAAATTATTATTTTTTATTTAGCCCAATTTGGGCAGGTTAATGTTTTCTGACCATACTACCAAGTCTTTCGCTTTATTTCGTACAATGTTTTAGTGTTTTTTTCTTCCTTTAATCTACTTCTTCCGTGTTTTAGTAAAGTCGCCAGTCTTCGGTCAAGTCATGTTCCGTTATAACTATGGCAGCTATAACAAAACGATCAGCAAAAAATTCCTCCATCTGAGATGTCCAGTTTAACACTTTCATTTAATTTCACTACACTTGTGTCTTCTTATTAACGTAGGTTGGTTAAAGCGCCATAAACTTAACGCAACATAAATCAGAAAAACAATAGAAAATAAAATAAGACAAAAACAGAACTTTTGTTGTAGAATAAAAAAAAATTCATCTAGAATCTAGCTATGAAAACATTTCCCATCCTCGATACAAAAAAAATCAATAAGCAAATTCTTACAAATTTTTAATTTACTACTGTGAGGAACGTAAATACACTGTAAGGAACTTGTATGATTTAGGAGGCGTGGTAACACGCCGCTGGCGCATACAGCCAGCAGCTGACATTGACAGCCGGTAAGCCGACACTGAACACTGAAACGAATTTATTTATGGGCGCCAGTTTTTCACACCTAAAGAGTTAATAACCTCTGTATTTGTAGTTTGACAAGGTTGCGGCCGAGGGAAAAAATAGTAATTTAATAGAGACGAATGTGATTGAAGAGAATTAGATAATGGTGGGGAACACGTGGGTCTTGGTTTTAGGAATAACCCAATTGCCTAAATTGTGCCTGAATGTGAGGCGTTTTTAAGTTAAAGTGTAATCTTAATGAAGGACGACCACGACAGATTAAGAACCGATGCAAGTAGATGGTTCCATAGGCAGCCTTACCTTAGGATTAAGTAGGTACTTTACAAATTGGCAAAATCAATAGGATATGACGTCCAGCTTCCTTTCTTAAAATAAGTTTATATTAAAATATATATTCAGAGTTCATTTTTAGAAAATATGTAGGTATTGAGTTGTGTTCAAAAAAACGTATTTTTTTTACATCGGATGGATAAAAAAAAATAATCAAATAAATAAAATCAAAAACAAAAAGTTAAATAATCTTTATTCGAATGAATGACTTTTCTTCCTTAAACGACAAAATAAAACTTACAAAAAACCACCCTTTCCCATGGTTTCTTTGTAACTTTCTTACAACCGGCGCGTTTCCAATTTCAAAAGTATCAACCCAAATCCATAGATAACAAGTTTACTTTTTTCCCTTCACATATAAAGCTGCGTGCACATCTGCGGCACGTGCGACGGAAGAGCGTGCGGGCTCGCCAGAGATGTCGCTAATGTAGCGAGAACGGATGTGGCTGGTGCGCATTCTCGTTAGCTATTTCCAGTCGGTCTGTTTGAGAGGGAAACTAGCTGATAATAACAACTGTTTCCTTTACAATCAATCAATCGATAACTAGATTAGTAATCTTCTTAATAGAACTCAAATTGGCGTGGAACAGGTCATTGGATGAATGGCGTGCAATCAATACTGTTTATTGTTGCTATCATGCTTCACTTCCTTTTTTACTTTTTATCAACAATGATGAACGGTTCACCTGCACAAGAACAACGATAAAAAAAGCATGAATATTCATAACACGCCCAATGACTGGGTCTAATGTAAACATAAATAAGTACGTAATAGAATATAGCAGTCCCAATTAAATAGTTCTAATGTAAACGTAAAATAAGTATTTGCGGAACTAGAATTAAAAGTTACTTTAAATACGTTACGTGTTAAACTCTGAAGAAAGGGTATGGTAATCATAATCAGTCAGGTTTTAACGTAAAAAGGTACATTGAAATAGGTTAGTTGTAAAGGTTTAGTTTAAAAAAAAATTGCATTGAAATAGGTAGGTACCCACTGCCGTTTTAAAAACTTCCCGGTTTACGTGCCTCTAATTTTTTATTTATAAATAAAATGTCATATTCCAAAATACTTATAATGGGAAATGCACAAACAGTTCGACGCCAAGAAGAAAAAAAAATAAGGTACCAATTTATGTTCAGACTAGATGACTAGATAGGTAATTTTATGTACCAAGTAGGTAACGTACCTAAGCTACCTAATTATGACCTGCATAAAAAAATATATTGAAATAGTTACTTTAGTTTCGAAAACTTCCCAGCTTATGTGAATAAGGTATTTATGTCCATATATAAATATTTAGGTCATTTTATGTGCACATTAACGTACCTAACCTACCTAATTAAGACCTTAATACCAAAATACTGAAGAGAATAGGAAAAAAACAAAATTCAGATAGGCAATGCGAGGAAGCGGAAACAGTATTAAATATAAGCGATGAATTCATAATTTGGGTAATATTTTGCCAATTAAGTAGGTAGGCTACCCATACCTTTAGATTAATTTGCTAATTATTATTTTGCGGAGCAAATGTTAATTTGTTTTAGATAACCTAGGTACATAGTTTCTGATACTCACAATAAACTATATATACTGGAGGTGTTAAATTTCAAAGCCTAAATAGTTATTATTTTATTGTATTTGGGACACAGACAGAACAAGTTTAACATAAAAAATAAAGTTTCCTTATAAAAAAAAATAACATTACACGTCAAAATGAAATATTGGACCGAGAAATAAAGTTGAAACAAATAAACATAAAAAGAATAACTATACTCAATCATAATCATAATCTTTATTGTTTCATATGGTAGGTGCATTTAGGTCTTAAAATTATTGAGGTCCGCAACATGAGCCTCGTAGAGGCACTAGAATATAAACTTAGGTTGGTACCTAGGCAATCACTCCAGTAGCGTGTCTTTGGACACAAAGGCCTCTCCTAGCTACTTCCAGCATTCCCTATCTCCTGCTTTCCGTGCCCACACACACACACATATTTAAAATATTAGTGTGATGTGATAACAATAATGATAAGATTATCTAGCGAGAAAGATAACAGATCTTATCTGATAGTCATTAAGAAAGCCTACGCACGACGTTTAAAATAAAATCTCAAACCATAAAATAACTTTAAAAAAGTTTGTATTTGAATTTAAAAAACAAAACATTTTCCTGACAGAATAATACCGGATTGGTTGGTATAAAACATAAAATATAAACCAGTTCTTCAATGCGGAATACTTAAAAACTAATGTGCGCGAAGCGTGAAAAGCGCAACATGTATTTGTAGCCGATAATCGATTTATTTGCCACATTGAGCGCGCTCATCAGCTAAACGTTTTCCTGCTTCCGTTCCGCACTTTCTTTCCCGCGCGCGCCATTTCTTTTTGTACCAATTTGACAGGCAACTGACAAGTGATCAGCCATAGACTAGACAGATTACAAAAAAAGGTTGTATTGCGTCTAATCAATTTATAGGTACAACTCTCACTACGGTTGTATGTCCTTATTAAACGATTGGACCAATCATATTACAATCCGATCCAAAAATAGGAACTAAAGTCCACGCCACCATTCAAGTCCTATAAAAACGTGGTGCTGCCATCACAGAACTAAAGTAAACATAAAACAAATATTTGGTTGTTAATTAGTTTTTATTTACCATGAATATGCTCTTTTGGTCTAAGAGGTCCTATTCCGGATTTGGCAGTCAAAATCGCTCGTAGATATCCAATAAAGGGTATTACACCTATTTTCAAAAAGTTTTTCTATGAATCCTAGAGTGAACCTATAATTTAAAAAAAAATCAAAACGAATAATGCCTTAAAAATCATATAAAATTTATCGCTTTAAGTTTTTGCGCGAAAACGCTAGCCGCCATGCTACCCGCCCCGGACTTGACCAATGATTTGATTGTAGCCAACTTCAGAGAAATAAAGAAACGTAAGTAGTGCGTCATTTAACCATTGAGATAAATAATTAATAAATGACTTTAACAAACAATACAGTTACGTGGACATGCATAGCACTGTTGCAGAAACCACATTAGAAACCAGTCTACTTGTACAAAACTCCTTCATTGTTGATCATTTTCAAACCGTCATTGATTACTTAAAAAGAATAGTTGCCTGTTTACTCCAAAGCGCTTAAAAACACGAAAAAGCCTGCACAAATGGACATTTAGTCAGACTATTAAACTAGGTATTAGTTTAATAGTCTGACTGCTGGCAATAAATTAGACTTATTTTCCATACCGATCGGTTTCAGTTCAATAATAAAAGATAAAGTAAAGCTACCCAATATGACAAACTTAAAATAACAAGTAAACAGATATATATTTTACTTAATAGTGGAAACTTTGTTGGATTGAGATCGACCTAATAATACTTTTAGTTTATAAGTTTGATTGTCCTGTTTGTTTCCCGAAAAAAAAAATGTCGTAGATAAGGCCAAAATTAACGTATATCAAGATGTTTGTTTGCATAAAGAAGTGTAGGGAATGATCTTAATACTAAACGTAGGTATTATGTAACTTTAAAAACCTTATTATGTAGGTAGGTATAGGTAATGTACCTACTAAAATTGATCTTTTTGATGAATCAGTTAGTTGGATCACTGTTCAAAAATATTAATAATAAGAGTTCTTAAGCTAAATGTGACAAAATGTGAATCATATTATTACGAATCATGGCGATGATCACTAGATTAACATTTGGTATTTAGATTGATCACAAACATATGGCAAAAGCATTACTGCGTACAGTAGGCACAGTAGGTGAACTATTTCTGGCTGTGACACTTACACGGCGTCCGTTTCTCAGAAAGACGAATCGTGTACTGTTTCCCAGCTTTTATTTATACTGTGTAAGTAGGCAGAATTTATTAAAACGAATTATAGGTATTGCCAGTTTTTTTTAAGTCTTTCAAAGAATCAAAATACAGGTCAGAGGTTTATCGGAAAGAATTGTTATTGCAGAAGCTGGTGATGCAAACGATGAAAATAACTTCGACGATCTTAACATATTCTATTGTACCCAAAGAGTTTGGATTTTTTATACTAAATCTATGATTATACCTACAAACAAAAATCTATGAACTTCAAATAGGTCGCCGGCGACTGGTTGCGCTGCCATGGTGTCCCGGTGAAATATAGCCCTTAGACACCTACCCTTCTTTTCAAGGATACCATAGATTTATGTAAACAACAACAACACCAGCCTATATCAGTCCACTGCTGGAAATAGGCCTCCCCTAAAAAGAAGGGGGATATGCCCAAAACCCCACGCTGGGCATGTGGGTTGGGGACTGCAGGGCACAGCTTCTCGCACCGCCGACGCTGCTGTCCATCGGCAGCCAGGGAATGTAGCTGTGCGGGGGTTTAGGCTGCGGTATGCCGCAATCAGCCGGCCGCCAGAGCCCCGTTTGTTAGTTAGTAGATTGCACCACGTGCAGGTGAGGTTGGCTTGGGTTCCGCATAGATAGAGGATGGAACCACTTACACCACGATTTATTATATATCCTTTTATATACCCAAGACTTATGTAACTATAGGAATATTGTGTTTGTTTCAGAATTCTTCCGGAAACTACTAAAGCTATCGCGGGAGGAGTTCCACTCGATGTTCAAACGCACGTACGGGATGATCTACGAGCAGCACTCGTACGTCTTCGAACAACTGTTTGAACAGCTTGAGAGGTAATTCAGTTTTTATTTAATGGCTTCAGGGATTACATTTCTACAATTTTCGTGAAAGGTACCTAATTTAACTTTTATTTAATGGCATCTGGGATAATATTTCCACTATTATGTTAATATAAGGTTTTATGTAATTCTTTACTGAGGTATCGCTGTACGGTACGGTGTTTTAAGTCTTAATCTCTTTTTACAAAACACAATACCTGGGGGTCTACTCTAATTCAACGAAGTACGAAATTGCGTGTTTCGTTTCTTGCGATTGGTACTTGATAATCGAACAAATAAACAAAGATTTCAACAAAAAGTTCGTAATGTGTGACAGTCCATACATTGCGCACTCTATTTCACAAAACATACGACTGAACTATTGGAATTGACAGTAAAAAACTCGATCAATCGCATGAAACGAAACACGAAATTTCGTACTTCGGTGAATTTTTATTAGACCCTCTGGAAAAAATGTGGAACAGACTTTTTTCAAAGCATACACTCTCGTGCTAAATATGCTTATACTAAAAAACTCCTTAATTCTCTGATGATGACTGACTGAAATTCCAAAATGTTCGGTTTTCCTTTACGACAATGTTCGTGTTAAACAAGTATATCAAGCTGCCATTGATAACTAACTGCTCGAGCAATCAGCAATTTCAATTGTTCTCAATAAACAAACGAAGCGTGCAGGCAGGAAGCGTGAGTGACGTGGAATAAATAGCGCGGGTGGAGGTAACTCCGCGAGAGCAGTCGACAGCTCGAGCAGTCAGGGTACGCCTGGCGACTGCTTGACCGAACGATGAAATTTCACCATGCTGCCAACCACCCGAAGCAGTTGCAACTGCTCGAGCGGTTCGTGTATGTACCGTACATAGAAGTCTGAAGTTCACTATGCCATCGCAGCTTGAAGCAGTCGATACTGGCTGCATCAAGCTGGCCGTCCTAAGAGGTCTTAAACGCAGGCTTTAGAAAACAATTGTATTAAACCAGAAATAACAATGTCTACCTTTTATCAGAGTACAGCTTGCGGCACTTAAGTCAGCGCTGAACGAAACGTCTGCGTATGGGTCTCTCGCTCTGTCTAGCCTCTATCTCCCCTACGATACCCTGCTTTTGACTTCTGCGCAATAATATTCAGCCCTAGAGTTTCGTCCCGCTACTTGTACCACTTGAGCGGAGTCGGAAGCTATAGGTCCCATTCCTTCTGTTCCAGGTACTACGCTCGCGGAGACACTAACTTCAGCGTGATGATGGACGGTTTCTTCGGCATCTTGTACGAGAAGATGTTCACTGTGCTCAACTCGCAGTACCAGTTCGATGAGAAGTGAGTTATCTGTTTACTCTTCCTCTTCTTGATAGACCTTATAGCTCAGTTGGTATTCGTAGTAAGGCCTCATAGCTCAGTTGGTATTTGTAGTAAGGCCTCATAGCTCAGTTGGTTATTTGTAGTAAGACCTCATAGCTCAGTTGGTATTTGTAGTAAGGCCTCATAGCTCAGTTGGTATTTGTAGTAAGGCCTCATAGCTCAGTTGGTTATTTGTAGTAAGACCTCATAGCTCAGTTGGTATTTGTAGTAAGGCCTCATAGCTCAGTTGGTATTTGTAGTAAGGCCTCATAGCTCAGTTGGTTATTTGTAGTAAGACCTCATAGCTCAGTTGGTATTTGTAGTAAGGCCTCATAGCTCAGTTGGTATTTGTAGTAAGGCCTCATAGCTCAATTGGTTATTTGTAGTAAGACCTCATAGCTCAGTTGGTATTTGTAGTAAGGCCTCATAGCTCAGTTGGTATTTGTAGTAAGGCCTCATAGCTCAGTTGATATTCGTAATAAGGCCTCATAGCTCAGTTGGTATTCTTAGTAAGGCCTCATAGCGCAGTTGGTTAGTAACTCTAGTCTATATTCTAAGCTGCAGGTCGCCGTTTTGATTCCCGCCAAATATTTATGTGGTGGACATGGATTTTTTTCTGCGCCTGGGTGTTTTATATATATAGAAATAATTTATTCCGAAAGAAACAACATAATAAAGGTATAAAAAAGAGGCCGAAAAAGTGCACAGGACGGATATAAAAGCTTAGGTAGGTAAGTTCATCCTACCTACAAATCCGCTAACAAAAGAGTTGATACAACACACAACGTCAAAAACTGTCAGTTGAGTTCATGAACGTATGTTTAACAATGTTTAATCAGTCTCTATCAGTCTCTATACTGCTCATAGTGTCTCCCTGCCTGGTTTAGGATATGTTTGAGATATTCCGTACAAGTATTTTTTTATACCGTAAGAATATATTATGGTGATTTAATTAGGTAACATAATATTTTTGTCCCTAGAATCAATTCATGACTTGTGAAGTTGTGACTTGTAAGAATTTGTACTTCAAAATTAGTGCTACAATCATTAATTACTCTACCATATGTGGTACAATTTATATCGGTATAAAGATGATAAAAAATTTCATGTGACATTATTTATACCTACCAAAGAGTTTGCCAAGGAACTTTTTTGTAAATACAAATTTATGATTTATACTAAGTTTATACCTTACTTTGTTTTTAATGCAACAACACAACACTGCAACACTCAACGATAAATATCTTGTTTGTACATAAGCTCATGGAGCATAAAACCTAAGAGACATAAGGTCGTCAACCGTTATCAACACATTTCACGGAGCTTAACCTCCATAATCGGCTCACATCGACCATAATTACCCAGTAACTATGTTACATTCTATGTTGTGATCTTATAGTAACTATCAGGTATTCTGTATGTAATCGCTGTTCAGGCGTCATAAGATGTCGTACAAGTGTTTTATGGGTGACTTTATAAACAATAGTGGCCCTTTAACGAGCGGTGTTGGATTGTCTAGTTATGGTGTGGTTTATTGTTTGACACGAGCCAGAGCGTAATAGGGTTACGATAGTAACAGTAGATGATAGTAGGTAACTCTAATTATTGTGTAGTAAGTGACAATCACCACTATTGTAAACCATTATACGACCTGACAGCTTTATATGCACAATCAAGGGAAAAGTAGAAGGAAAGAGAGATAGGGGAAAATCAAGGATAAACAGGGATGACGACTGGGTAAAAAAAATTCTAATTAGTCCGTCAGATAAATCAATAAAAAAATATTTGATACGTATTTTTTTATTTATCAAATAAATCAAAATTGACGGAGTTATAGAACGTCAAAGTTCAGGAGTGGGGGCTCGTGATGTCACGGCTAGGTAAGTGTACTAAGCCGTGACGTCACGCACTATATCTTTGCCATTTTTTGTTTAATTGACAAAAGAAAAAATACGTGTCCAATATTTTTTGATTCTGTAAATGACGGACTAATTAGAATTTTTCAGTCCTCATCCCTATTATAGCCATATTAAAGAAAAGGTAGATGTCATGTCGTATAGGGAAGTCAGAGGCTGCTTTGGAGAGGCAGATGGAGGGAGCTGCATCAGTTGCGCCGACAACAGCACAGATCTTAAATTCATCATGATGATGACAATCACCACCAGTTTAAAGTCACTCAGTGAGCTATGGAAAGAGCTATGCTCGGAGATTCTCTGAAGGATAGAATCCGCAGCGAGACTTTCCGACATAGAACTAAAGTTGGCGACAGCGACATAGCTCAGAGAAATAGCAAGCTCAAGTGGCAGTGGGCTGTTCATAATTGCCAAAGAACCAACATCTGTAGGGGTAAACGAGTTCTTGAGTGGAGACCGCGGCTCGGTAAACCTTGGGTACGACTAGGGGTCGCAATACTGGACCTCTTTTCAAAAATCGGTGTTTTCGGTATTACTTTGAAATGAATACCGATATTTCGGTAGTTTCGGTATTTTCAATATAGTGAGAAAAATATTTGAAATATGTAATGGAATCGTAATATTCGTAAGGGAATAGTCACCAGCCAAACAATAAAAGTGCGTTATGATAAGAAAATCACATTTATTAAAATAAAAACAATCATTTATTACGAAAGTATTATAAATAACTCGCTGATGCTGAGTTATTTTAATTGTTTATTGATATAATATTATTTAATATAGATTTATAGTGAAATACCGAAAATAATGTAAATCCCGATTTCCGTTTTCTCAATGCTGGTATTTGAAAGCGTTCTTTTCGGTCCGGTATCGGTATTCCGGTATTTTCGGGATTCGGGATCCCGGTTTGCGACCCCTGGGTACGACGCCCTCCGCGGCCAGGTGGAGTGATGGTCTATGATAGGCTGCTGGTAGAAGCTTGATGCTGCTTGATGCGCTAAGGGCACAGCGTAGTGGGCATCGGGTGAGGCCTATGTCCAACAGTGGACTGCTATAGGCTGAATGAGGTTGATGATTAGCCTTAAGGATATCGTATGGGTGCATAATTAGTAGGTAGGTACTCCGATTCCAACGATAACACTAACTGACCAGGACTGACCCCAAATGGGGAGAATATAGACTCATAATACAGTTTAGTTACCCAAGTATTTATTTCTACGAACATTGATTTTGGATATTTACGCATTAATATTACTTTCATGAGATAAGCATTTTTCGTGTCTATCTATTAACACGAAAAATGCATATCCGCGTCAATGAAGTCAGCACAAAATAGAAGATAAATACGTGTTTTCTGATCAAGAAAACCGTGTCCGAACATTTTTTTTCACCGCTACGAATAAAACTCAACTCGTTCAGCTATTATTCCTAGGTAGGTACCTATTTGCTCAATTTTACTCAATTATACTGTAACCGATAGCGTTTCGTTTTCCCTTGAAAAACTGTAAAAAATTAACAACGAGGCGTCGAAAACTTCTTCGTTTTTCAAGGGAAAACGAAACGTCATCTGTAATGCCAGCCACCTACAATCAAGTTCACCGTCAAGTTTGCAGCGGACTTGATGCGGCGTCCAGTAAACTTGACGGTGAACTTGTATGTATGGCTATGGGTGTGCATGACAAGTGTACTAAAAGCGAAAAAAGAATTCCGTTCTGCAGACTTGATCAAGTTTGCAGCGCTGCCAACTTGACGGTGAACTTGATCGTGGGTGGCTGGCTTAATGTATTATTGTATTAGACTAACGGCCGGTTCCTATAATGTTTATAAGATGGCGGGACCCCCTCTCGTATTTAGATATTTTTGTAACAGATATTTGGTTATAATATAAGGCACTGTTGCCTTAAAGCCTATGTTAGGTTTATCTAAGCACTTAGTTCTCAGCTATTTTACATAAATTGATTAAACTGTAGTTAACCCAAGTAAACCTGCATGACTACGAGTATAACGGTTTCAAACTGGGTTTAATTAAATATCTATATAATACGAAATCGTATACACACCATCTACTTGTTTAGGCTTATGCATGAAATTAGAAAATGTTTTTCAAATCATGATAAACTAAATAATTTTATACTCATGTCATTTGTAAAAAAATATAACAAATACAAAGCTAATCTTCTTTAAGAGATTCAGAATTATACTTATCAGTTTAAAAAATTTCAAGTATTAACTACTTTTGTTGCTAACCATACCTATCTGTTTCTACACGCGTGTCAAAGTTAACTACATCTGGCTTTGAAACTAAAAGCTCTTAGTAGCTTCAATAAAGCCTGAAACGAGGTGGCGAAGGAAAACGTTTCTAATCTTGTTAGCAAAATTGCATTGTAGGCTACGCCACAAAATAAATTGGATTTCGGTATGTCCCAACTCCCAAGTTTATCAGCATTTGGGCTCTGAGCACCGATTACTTACCCCATACTGGTTCGATACGTAATACGTGGTTTTACGCATTTGAAGATTCTGTAAACCTTAAGAGCGTTTTCGCTCTACGTCCGATCCGAATCCGATCCAAAACCCAAATCAAAGAAAATCAGAGATCGGACTAGTGTGTATGAATATCCGAATTCGGGTGAGAGATGTATAGATCCGAATTTTCACGGATACGGATTGAACTCCGATCGGACGTAGTGCGAGACCGCTCTTCGTCGAAGTTGGCGACTCTGAAAGTCTACCGAAATTGAGTTGTTTTTAACCGACTTCAACTATCTCTCATGTTTGTACGTAACCTAACTACAGAGTATGAGTATGTACCTACCTACAGAGTTAAGGTTGGTAGAATTCGCACAGAATAAGTAATAGTTAAGGTCCAAGTTCGTAGCTGACAGCAGACAGCAGCAGCAGGAGACATGTCGCTGCGAGACTTCCGGCACAGCCTATAAATTCATAAATACTTAGGTCTTTATAATGTTCATATGTATTTTTATGAAAAATACCTTTCGTGGCTAGTGACACGTGCGTCGTCTGCTGCTACAGGCCGAACGTCAGTTGCTCAACTGCAGATCAGGGTGCCTAGTGCGAGTTTTTTTACCAGCTTGATCGTGTTTGCGTTTACAGAAATTTGTATGGACAGGAGTCAGTGCTACGCGTTTTTCACTAGATGGCGCTACCTCGATTCCATATAATTTTTGCGTAAACGCAAACGCGATCCAGCTGGTTAAAAACTCGCACAGGGCACCCAGTAGTACCTACCCAACTGGTATACGACGGCGCTGTCTGCTACTGCCGCATGTATTCGGGTTCGGGATTTATGACTACAGCGACATGACGCTGCTGCTGCCTGCAGTTGGCTACAAACTTATACCTTTACTTTTTTGGCCCGTAATTCCAAATGCATTATAGTCCGCAGACTGGGATTTGATTCATCATCAAATGCTTGTGTTCATTATTTATCATTTGGGTACTTCTCATTTTCACAGGCCATGGAAGTGACAAAAAAATCGATCTCTAACTTATTGTCAAAGTTTATGAATTTCTTAGTAGCTTTTAATACATACGTTTTATCAATAAATAGTGGATATATTCCAGATAATATTTGCACCCTTTTTTTACAAATTAACTTTGACAAATAAAACTCAGGATTTTTTCTTTAACAAATCTGTGCAAAGTGTGTCATATCCACGGAAGTGACAATTTTGATGGTTAAAACTTAAATACAAAAAAAACTATGAATTACTTTTTATTCATTTTTGTTCAAGAATAATAGTACGTTATCTATTTTTTATTAACACAAAGCATGATAATATAATTTGGCTGCTATATGTCAGAAAATCCACAGTCAATGTGATTTTTTTTCAAAAATGAGAATGACCATTTATCAAATGTATAAAACGCTTTGACTGCTGAATAACAAACTGGACGTGCTCCTCGGGCATGGCGCGTAGCGAGACCCGAGAGGTCCGAAACCCGCAGTCAACGTGCTAGATTTCAGCTCAATTCAGAACTTTTGCCAAAACAATAACACAACAGTTTCTACAAACAATTCACGTTTCTGCAACGGTTGCCTTTATATTTTATTAACTATGATTTCCATCTGCAGGTACTTAAAATGCGTGAACGAGAACATGCGAGACATCCAGCCGTTCGAGGACGTTCCGAACAAGCTGACGATGCAGCTGAAGCGAGCTGTGGTC
Organism: Horisme vitalbata; assembly: GCA_951804965.1. NCBI lineage: Eukaryota > Metazoa > Arthropoda > Insecta > Lepidoptera > Geometridae > Horisme > Horisme vitalbata. Next base: position 3,732,421 of record OX638096.1, read on the forward strand.
GCCACCCGCACCTTCCACAAGGCGCTCCGGGCCGGGGCTGATGTTGTCCGGAATATGATACAAGTAAGTGGACTTACGGCCGGTTCTTTGAAAAACAATCAAATTTTCGACGCCTCGTTGTTCATTATGTCTGTTTTTCAAGGGAAAACGAAGCGTCATCGGTGGCAGACAATACCTACTATCGGTTACTGTCATAAATTTAGTATATTACCAGAAAAATCCAAATTCTTTGGTAACGGTATAATATAGGACTCCATGGTTAGAAGCTTAGACTTTGAGCTGGCAGAAGCTGGATGCGTCGAGCTGAGGATAGGGTTCGATGGCGCTCATTAAGGGAGGCCTTTGTCGAGCAGTGTCCTGTGCTATAGGCTGATGATGATGATAAAGTGGATTTTCCTGTACTTCCTATGTCTCAAACTAATATTATAAATGCAATTGTGTGTCGCGTATTTGTGTGTTTGTTACTTATTACTTGGCTCGCGTAAACTGGCTGATACTGGACCACCGAGTAACTCAAGGGGCTAACTCCATAACGGTTGAACAAATTTGAATGTGATTTAAAATATGTATAGTTTGAGATCTGGTATCTACATCTACACTAATATTATAAAGAGGAAATACTTGATTGTTTGTTTGTTTGCATTGAATAGGCTCCGAAACTAGTGGACCGATTTAAAAAATTCTTTCACCGTTGGGTAGCTACACTATCCCCAGGTGTTACAGGCTATATTATATTTTCAAAAATTGGGTTCCTTACTAAAATTTCAATAATGTAACCCGAGGTGTAAAAATATGACTTAAAAATTTCCTTACATCGCGTGCGCTGCGAAAACTATTGATGATAGAACAAAATAACTACGACTATTTAGAACACATTATAATCTACAAAAAATGTCGGGACAGCATATGTCTAGCTATTACAGTTATGTCACAATAAGTGTTAATTTATTTTAAAAATTGAATTGAACTGCCGGCACTGGAAAAGGCTTTTTATTTGTCACTCAGTATTAATCCTTATCAAAATAAATTACTTTATATTCAAGACTGTTTCAATAACTTTTTATAACTTTTTAAATCATTCTATTCGGACATTCCATTCAAAAGATATCACGAGTTTAAAAATGTAAGTATTTGAAAAAAGTTGCGTGGTCATGTCACCGCTTACCCCGCTCGGCTAGCTAGGCAGCAAAGCGATGAAATAAGCGTTACGGAGGTACGGAAGGGAAGTCAATACTTATTATCAAGAAATAAAGGGAGTATGTGTGTGTGTAAAAAGTTATAATTTTTGATTTTTTTATTAACTACCCGTGCGAAGCCGGGGCGGACCGCTATAGGTAATATAAGTGACGATTCTTAGAACGATACACTAAACTTATCATTCAATTTAAAGATTTTTATCCTGTAGGAGATATGGTTGAATTTTTAAATATATCAATATTTATTAAAAATACATAAAATAAATAATGTTGGGCTCTAGGACCGCCAGCTTAAACCATGAGTCCTTGATTCCTTGAGTCCTGAGTCCTTGATTGAGACTTGGTTACTTGCATGTATACGAAAGGATTTTCTGAAAATCCACCTCTAAGTGGGTGCTAGATGTGGAAAAACCTTTAATATATATCACGATGGTATGATATAAAAAGCCTTAGGAATCAGCAAGTTTTTCAAGTAAGGGGTGGTAAGCAAAGGGCTTACATTGCATCTATCCTGATAGATCTTTGATGTTAATGTCTAGATGTGGAAGCTAGTGCCACCATGTGGAAGTTGTAGTATTTTGTGGCAAGTTTTCATTGGCTCCTCAGGTGTACCTTTGGAAGTTCATAATAATCTTTGATCTGCCGAAGTATACTCAAGTCTTTAAGACAATGACGTAACTACTGATACAAATAATGCCAACCATGAACAGTTACTGCTAATTCATGCAAATCGCCCATACATCCTGTGCCATTGTTTAATAAGGAATCTGAAAATGGCCTTAAATCTTCCATTTATGTACACAATGTAACTAAAACTTAGAACTTAAATTGGTTAGATTTTGAGTACGTGACCTACGCATTTTAATTCCTTGAGTCAAATGAAGGCCTACAGTAAAGTTGAAAATGCCATGAGCAGTATCTTCTAGGGTTCCGTACTCAAAGGGTAAAAACGAGACCCTATTAGGTATTAAGACTCCACTGTCCGTCTGTCTGTCTGTCGACAGGCTTGTATCTCATGAACTGTGATAGCTAGACAGTTGAAATTTTTACAGATGATGCCTATTTCTGTTGCGGCTAAGCAACAAATACCAAAAACATACTTTCTATGTATGATATGTATGTATTTACAAAAAATAAATATATGTGTAGTATATCAATCATGTGGTTCCCATAATACAAGCTCTGCTTAGTTTGGGGCTACCTGATGCTGTGTGATAACGTCCAGCATTATTTATTAGAATTAAATAAATATTTAATATTGATTTATTATGTTTGACTTAAAACTAGAAAACAAGTTTTTGTCTTAGAATAAACATGGATCAGTAGGTAAGTAATTATTTTTCCTTTGAAATGTTATCAGGCAAGCCTTCAGAGATTAATTCTTTTTTAGCCGCCTTTTTAGCAGTTTCAATTCGAGGTTTCACACACAAATGGGGCTCCCATACAACGGTACGGAACCTTTCGTGCGCGACTCCGACTCGCACTTGGCCGGTTTTTGTTTAACTGAGCACGCATGCCTATTACAATGCAAATACGCTAATCAATGCAAATCCATGTTGACCTTCAACTTGCGTTCGCGCTTGTAAATTGTCTGCATTAGCGAATGACTCATTACCACCGTCTCAAAGTTCGATGATCCTCTTGGCGCCAATGAGCCAACAAGTGACACGAGATCTCAAGGATTTATTAGGGATTTATTGCCTATCTAAAATTAAATCGAGTTGGCACCCGCTTGTACACTCTGGCTATAGAATGGTGAAGCTTTAGAATGGGCAATAACGAAGTTTATTGATCTACTGTAATAAATACCTCTGTGCTCACCTGATAGCTCTTTCGTTCTTTCTGATTTACTTTCTATTTTTAATGGCGTGAAGTTTTGAGTCTAATAAAAAAAACAGTTTACGAAGCAACAGTCAATAGATATTTTATTCTTTAAAACACTTTAGTCTTACAAAATCTTCATCTTCATCATCAACAGCTTATGGTATTGTCACTCCTGAAAAAAAGGCCAACACCGTCATCATCATTTATTTAACTGTGCTTTTGTCGGTGCAACTAATGCAGCCCCTTCCATCTGCCTCTCTCCAAACAGCCTCCTTTACATCCTATACGATGCATAACATCTACCTTCTCTTTAATGTGACTCATATAATTTATCCTTCGTCTTCTCCTATCTCTCTTTCCTCACTTTTCTCTCTACGATGTTGCGTTTCGTATAAGGTGCCACCATCCACCGACTTTCCATAATTTTTCGTCGATTTATCTGCCGAGATTCTTTCACTGTGTTCTAATCCTAACCATTCGGTTTAATATTGCTTTCTATAAGGACATCAATTTAGAAAACCAAATACCGTCGACTCTTAAATTCTATCGTTTGGCTATTTACTACCATCCATTACGGATGCAGCCCCATTACCATTTGTTCGACTCACTGTCGAGCTTATGCATTGCAGATGAGGTTCGCGGAATCTCGCAATGCGACGTCGCAAGTCGGTGCTAACTGCTAAGTACCTCATCTTTTAGTAATCCACTCTCAGGTGGAGAAAGACATATTAATGCAGAGTCACGGACTATAGTGAAAGTCGAGTAAAGAAAAGGTTTACTACAGTTAGTCAGTCTCATGTGATGATACTACAAAATTTAAATTTGTGAAAACAAAGTACTTAACTACTGTTTGTGAATAAATATAATAAAATACCCAGTGACATCGAAATATTGAATAATTATTTATTTAAAATCAAATTGTTTAATTAGCTGAATGACAAAATATTTTATGACATATAATTTATTAAGATTATTTATTATTGCATGATATAGCACCACCTTTATACCATGTTTGACGCAATAAATACATTTGAATCTTTGAAATGTTGAAGACTTGTTTTCCCCCTTTTTATTACCCTTTAAGCGTTTATTCTTCTGATATTGTAATTCTGTATGCAGCTTTGATTTTATTTTGCTCGAAGCATGCAGCACTAATTTCCGTCCACAACTCTACTCGCGTACCGGGATTAAAATAGCCTATGTTTGAATCCAGGTCACAAAATATGTATATTCCAAGTTTCATCCGAATCCGTTCATCTGTTACATAGTTTAGTAGGAACAAACATACTAACATAGACACATAATATAGCATTTATATTATTAAGAGGAGCGTAAAGAGTCATCTAGGTGTCATATTCTTAACGAGTAGCGACTTATCTCTTGGGTCACTGAAAAGTTAATGTGGTGTATGTCTCACAGACGATTAGCCAAAGTGCGTAGGTGGGTCTTTATCTGGTTATATCGACCGTCGTATCTTTTCTTTGCTGTTTTTTATTATAAGCTCTTTTTAAAACAAAAATAATATGCTAAACAGCACCCAAAAATATGTTTTATCATATTTTACGTCTTTAGCGCTGTGCTCATAACATAACTTAGTTTTAACTTAGAAGTTATATCGATCGAAGATATTCTCGGACGATCTAATAAACAAGGTTTGGCACTTGCTCATAGAAAATGATGAAATATATCTTGCCACAATTCCATCGATATTCTATTTGTCAAGCTTTGTAGACTTGGCTCTGTCGCGCCTCGATGTCACAGCGTCCACTGTGAACGCAGTGGGCATAATGCTGAGTCGGGGCCTATTTGCTGCTGTAGCACACAATACCTATTATAATAAGTGTTTTTTTTCGAACTTGTAAATTCTTTGTTTTATGTGGTTTTATATGTATTTGTGTGCTATTTTGTAGCAAATAAAGTGATGTCTATGTCTATGTCTATCTAGGGGAGACAAACAAACAATTCTGTCACGCCCTTCCCCTGGTCCACCTAAATAGCTCACCTAGCTGGACTAGGGTCAATTTTTTCTTATCCACCTGTATTACGCACCTACATTGGTGATAGAGGGAGTCAATTCTCAGGCGGGGAAAACAAAGTACTATATTTTCAGGGTTATTTATTTAAATTTCCATATTAGTATTTCGTTGAGTAGCTCATATAAATTATAATTCAAGTCTACCAGAAAAAACCTTACCTACTTTATTGGGCTGGTTGGTGTGTGACTAAATTTTAAGGATTTTTCTGTCATTTTAAATACCATATTTCGTTGAGTTCCCTAGCTCATATAAATTACAATTCCAAGCTGGTGTTTATAACCTTCTAAAGGTGGTGTTTACTTTAGTCATGTTATAATTTAAGAGCCTAGCTCTTGTCGGTGTAGTGATGCAATTCTCTCCATTTAGCTCTTTCCATTGCTGTCTCTTTCACTTCCTTATACGACATGACGGTGACCTTCTCTTTTATCTGGCTCATGCAACTTATTCTTGGTCTGCTTCTTCCACGCTTTCCTTCTACCTGTCCCTCGATCATGTTTCTAATGAAGCTGTCATGTCGTATAAGGTGTCCAATCATTTTCCCTCTTTTGTTTTGTATGGTTTCCATCAAGACCCTTTTCTCATCCACTCGTTTAAGAACTACCTCGTTAGTAATTTTCTCAGTCCAACTGACCCTCTCCATCCTCCTCCAGCACCACATTTCAAACGCTTCTAATCTTTCCCTATTCCATTGTATTTAACTTTATAATAATAATAAATAAATAAATAAATAATGCGGGACGTAATCATACAGCATCATGTAGCCCCAAACTAAGCAGAGCTTGTATTATGGGAACCACATGATTGATATACTACACCTAAAACTTTTTTTTTTTGTAAATACATACATATCATACATAGAAAACACCCAGACCCGAGACAAATATCTACAGAACATGCAAACATTTGTCCCGCAGCGGGAATCGAACCCGCTTAACCCGATAATATTTTTCTGAATGTCAAAGCTTATGAAAATGTAATTCCAGGCTGGTGTAACACCAGAATGTGTGTCATCGTGGACACGGCTGCAGTACTGCGGCCTGTGCGGAGAGATGAACCCTCCAGCTTGTTCGCGCTACTGCCACAACGTGATCCGCGGCTGTTTGCCGGCCCACGCCGACATCGGCGAGTCTTGGGATGCATACGTCGGTAAGCATACCAATAAATATAAATTCCGCTTATAAATTTGTGAAAATATAACAACAAATTTTCGCAAAAGTTACCCCCTTTACAAACCGACTTGAAAACAGATTGAGCAGAAAGTTTTAAAATACATTACCTATTATGTAGTAAGCATACCAATAAATTTTAAATTCCGCTTATAAATTTGCGAAAATTTTGCAAAAAAAATTCGCAAGTTACCCCCCTTAACAAACCGACTTGAAAACGGATTGAGCAGAAAGTTTAAAAATACATTATTATGTAGTAAGCATACCAATAAATATAAAGTCCGCTTATAGATTTGCGAAATTGTGTTGTAAATTACCCCTTTACCAAACGACTGAACGGATTGAGCATAAAGTTTACAAATACATAATATGTAGCTCTAAACCAGAAAGTGCAGTAAACATTAGTACTATATACCTACGTAGGTTAATTATTATGCGATTACAACGGGAGCGCTGCGTTGGGCAAAAGCTAATACTTAGATGTATTCACTAGCTTTCGACCAAAGATCTATCTCTCTTTCGGTCAACTAAACCTTAGCTAGCAGAACCAAGTAGGTTACATTCAAAGACTTATCGATGTATATCGATGAAAGATTATCGCAAGCGCGTTTTGTAGAGTTTGCTTTTAGGCAATACAATCTACAGTAGTGTTCCTAATAACTATTCTTATTAAAATAACAACTAAATACAAAAAAGTTATTTTTGGCTTTATAATACGTCCAAAATTTTTATCGTGCATTCACTTTTTCTTGTAATGTAATTTTATTGTATAAAACTCATAATTTGACTGACTGCTCGAAATCAATAATCGTGTTGGGTACGCATATTTCGGAGTATGATCTAGTTTTAAGCTATTTGAAGTACCAATCGATATTAATATATGCTCTGTTTTGTGTGCCAAGAAATATAGATAAGTACCTACCTAGAGCTTTACTGTGGTGGTATGTCTAGGTTCAACGCAAAATGTTTGTCCTGGATATTATTCGATATTGCGGAAAGCAGGGCCATGTATGAGACCTTGAGACCAGACATTAAAATTGCTTATCCGAAATGAACACGACTTTAACAGCCTGCGCACATTGGACGACAAACGTCGGCGATTAGTCGCTACGACAAGCTGCGGGGGACAATTTTCATACATTTTTTCAAAGCTCCGCACACACGGCGACAATCGCGACAGCAAGATATGACAGACGCTCACGACAAAGCGTCGTGTTTGCGAGGTCTGTAATAGTTTGAACACGGTTCACTACGTGACCTAAATATTTAGATCATTGGCGTACTAGCAAGAAAAATCAAGGCTGATCTTTCGGATATACGTACTTATTTTTAGTCATGTCACAACTACCATTTTACACCAGTATACTGATCAGAAATGGCAGTGGGTTGGCCATATTTGCCGAAGAACCGATAACCATTGGGGTAAACGAGTTCTTGAGTGGAGACTGCGGCTCGCAAAACGTGGTGTAGGACGCTCTCCGGTCAGGTAGAGTGACTATCTGCGAAAGGCTGCTGGTAGAAGCTGGATGTATCGAGCTGAGGACAGGGCTCAATGGCGCTCATTAGAGGAGGCCATGTCCAGCAATGGACTGCTATAGGCTGATGATCATGATGATGATCAGACAGACAGTTTCAGTTGCTCCTCATCAGTTACATAAGAGAAAACTATTAAAAGTAACACTTTCACGTAATATAGGGGTTTCTACATTAAATAGAGCATAACCATGCATAACTAATTGTTAATAATGCATGCATGATCGTTACAAATAACCGACATAATATACCTAGTTACTACAATTACAAGAACAATTCATGTGATTCCCATAACATAAGCTTCTTTGGGGGGGTACGTATTTTATGGTACTTGAATTTGGAACAAGCATATTGCCCACTTGACGTTAAGTGGTAACCATTACCTATCACAAATCATTGCATCGTAGATCGCGTTTTTTTGCAATGCGCTCTACGATGCAACGCCCTGCATCCATCAACTTAAGACATGAAGATGATAAGCCTCTGGTGCCTGTAATTTCACTGGCACCCACACCCTTCAAACCGAAACACAGCTCAGCTGCTTCACGGCAGAAATAGGCATGGTGGCAGTACTTGCCCGTTCGAGCCCTCCTCAAAGAACTCTTACTACTGGTACGTTATATTGTGTGAAATAGTTACCTATTTATTTATTAACTTTGCAGAGGCTGTAGATAAGGTTGCCGACCGTCTTCTAGGACCTTTCAACATAGCAATGGTAGTCGAGCCAATCGACATAAAGATATCAGAAGCCATCATGAGCTTCCAAGAACACAACCAGGAGATATCGCAGAAGATATTCTCTGGCTGTGGCAAGCCGGTGCTAGGCGGCGGCGGAGGCACAGGCCCCTTCACTCCCTCAGACAAAACACGCAGATCGGTCCGATCGATACCAGATTTCGACTGGAACCAGAAAGCGAACGAAGTTGACGACTTCGAAATAGAAGCGTCGTTCGAAAGCCTTATCAAAGACGACCCTACGCTCCTAGACTTAAGGACTCCTGAAGGCATACGCAAAACAACCGCCGAAATGGCGGAACAAGCGAAGCTACGCGGCCGTTTCCTCGAATACATGAAAGGTAAAATCCCGTTAGAGGAGTACGAAGAACACGAGAGGAAGAAGAGAGACGCAGATCCGGAGCCTGCGGGTGCGAGCGGGATGGATATAGACTTCAAGAGCTACGAGTTTGATGGCAAGAAGGGACCTAAGAAGAAGAAGCCTGCAGCTAAAAATGATGAAGGTCATGGTAAGTGAAGAAATACAGAATATCATAAGTAAAATTTTTGGAATTAACTTTTTTCTAACTGCCCCTCTCGTATACTTGATAACTTGCCCGGACCACCGATGCATTTGCCAACTCAAGGGGTTAAGTTGTACCTAGCACAGTATTATCATCAAGTATTTGACGTTATGGATTAGCTTTCGTTATTACTTTAGCGCAAATGAGCTCCACAACTTATGTACGATTCACACTTACCGGCGCGCGTCGGAGAGCATCGGAGCGCATTTTAAAACATGCTAGAGGCCAAGCTAAGTGCCAAGCCCATTAATTAGGTAATTACCCTCACCTACTCCGTGTATTGTTTGCCTCTGAGATGGGAACAGAATTGTATAATTTACCAACGCATACAGGTATAGTACCTATTCCATTTACTTCCTACCTGTGATTGTCAACTAAGACATTTTAGGTACCTATGTATCTACATATAGCATACATTCGAAGGGAGGTGCCGTCAGCCATAACACAGGTTATTCCTAGCTTAAGTCTATGACATAACGTAGGTACGTAACGCGACCAAACAGAAAAGAATTGGCAAGAAACTCTACTAGGCTTATATTTTTTTAAATGTCAGTTTTACAATATTGTTTCTTAACTATTACATTGGTTTTGAGGGAGTTGAAGACAGTTTCGTCCCAAGCTTTTTTGTCTAAATAATCAGAAATTTTATAATAAGCTTCATTACAGAGGTTAGGTACGTTTAACAACATTGAAGAATTTGTTTCCAGATAAATGAATCACGTCATTTGGGATTTTGTTAAAGAACCGTACGTTTTGCCCTTTAGTTCTCATTCTCATACTGATTTTCATTGTCATTATTATTTTTATTCTTTTTCTTATTCCAGGTTCTGAATGGGGCGGTCCGGCGCTGGAGAAGCTGGTGAAGGAGACGCGCACGCGCATGCGCAACTCGAAGCGCTACTGGAACCACCTGCCCGCGCTGCTGTGCACCGTCACCAGCGTGCCCACCTCGCCCTGCTTCAACGGATCTCACGTCGGAAGGTACTGTCTGTTTAATACCAAACAATAAATGTAACAGTATCCGAACGCCTGTGCTTGTTCCAAGTCAAATGTTTGTTCTGTTTGAAAGGGTGCTAAAATAATAACCATGTGACAACGTGCGTGCTTACTTATGTTCGCAACATAAGAAATGGTCCTGCGAGCCGGATCAATCATTATTACCGTGCGTTTCCACTAGAGCCAGGAACCCTTATGGGATCACTTCGTTGTTCGTCTGTCGACCGCGTGGAGAGTATCAAGTTTAAGTTAATATTAGGTGCTTTCCAATGAAATTGGCGTTTTTTCAATCTATTTTATTTTGTATATATTTTTTTAATTCAAGAGTTATATATAATACAAAATAAATTATTTTCTGAAAGTAACATTATTGCTAAGATTAAAAATTCAATAAAAACTATTTTTGGGGAAGTTAATTGCCTAAAAATAAAATTTAAAAACATTTAATTTGCTGTCGTTTTCAGCGCTTAAATTCGTTATATTTTATGTGTTAGTTTTCTTTTTTAAATAAGGCTACGCATACTTTTCACAAAGTTGTCCAATTATACATATATTACAAAATTTTAGGGAAATAGGATTTGTAGTTTAAAAAAAAAATGTATGTATTGAGAAATCAATTTTCTCAAATTTTCCATACAAAACGCCAATTTCATATGTAAGGACCTAATATCAAATACTCAGGACTGCAATTCCTTGGAGCTGTGAAAACAGCTGACTTTTATGTCAACGCAATTAAAAAATACGGCTTTTTATACCGTATAATGTGACACTCGCAAGGGAATCAAAACCATGGCAATTATTGCTGATCTAGAATTAGGTTTAGCAAGAAACAATCTCTAAAGGAAAAAATACGAAAGAAGTTAGATAAAAAATAATAATTTCATACCTACAAGTTTGTATGGAACCCCGACTTGCACCTTCTACTTTTTTGTTTGCCTATTCATTACCTCTTTCCTGACTGCTGAAATGAATATATTGATTATTATTATAGCTTTTTTTCCACTTAAGAACTATTACAAATATACAATTATATCTAACTTATACCTAATTGCTATTTTTTGTTATGTGGCCTCGCTTTGGGTAAAAGCCTCCTCCAACTTTTTCCATCTTTCCCTGTCTTTGGCCATTTGCATCCAACTTTTTCCTGCTGTGTTTGTTATGTCATCAGCCCATCTCTTCTTCTGTCTTCCTACTTTCCTTTTGCCTTTTGGGCCTTGCCATTTAGTGGTTTGATAAGTCGGTACTCGGAACAACAATGCGAATATATGGAAATACATTTATAAATATACATACATTTATTTCAGCAGTCAGGAAAGAGCTACTTAATAGGAACCAACTAGGAATTAATGAACTATTTGTATCAGTTTGTCTTGAGATTTAAACATATTTCTTCCTGCAGCTACACTCTAAGCGCGGCGGGCGAGGGTGTCGCGGGCCAGGCATCGAACCCGGAGGTCCGCGGCGCCGTGAACCCTGACGCCGTGGCAGCCGCGCATACGCAGAGCGACACGCTGCGCATGCTGACGGCCAAGTTAAAGGACGCTTACAACGGGCAAGAAGTCCAGTGGACCGATGCTACTGATAGAGGTACGTCTTTACTATTTAGTACTTAATTATTTAACCATTTTGTTATCCTACTTCCTACTCCTACACTCCTACTATATTTGATGTCGAATGTAGTAATTATGTAAATTAAAGTAATTATATCGTAATGATGTAAACACGATGTTGGTAAATATAACTAAATGGAGAAAATGTATGTATAAATGTAAATGTAATCACACTTCACACTAATACTATAAATGCGAAAGTTTGTAAGTATGTATGGATGAATGGATGAATGTTTTTTACTCTTTCACGCGGAAACTACTAAACGTATTTGGATGAAACTTGGAATACTAATAGTTTATGACCTGGGTAATACATATGCCACTTTTTACTACCTTACTAGTGAAGGAAATTCTACTTTCCCGTGGCAAGAGTGAGTGAATAAGGGCTATTATTGGGATCGACTTGCCTCTTTCAGTCAGGGAAGAGGTAATCTCTTTCCTGACTGCTGAAATAAGTATATCTTGTATCCATTTGTACTACAATTTATATAATTGTACATACAGCTAGCGGCATGTAAATATAGCGGTGAACGAACCGTCTGCGCATGGATCTCTCTCTCTCTCTCGTCTCTAGCTCCCATATGATACTTACTTTTGACTTCTGCGCAATAGCGGTAAGCGCTAGACTTTCGTGCCGCTACTTAAACTAGACCTAAAGAACTCTTATTCACGCTAATAAATGATAGGTTCAAAGATTGTATTTATCAAAAAAGACATAATGCAACTGAAATGAGAAAAATAATTAGCTTAAGGTAAATAAACAAAATCGTTTGGATAAAAGTAGGGATTAGGTATCTATATTAGTATGTTACACATACAATTTATTTAAATACTAAAGTAGGTTTTCAATGATAGGTAGTTTTTATTAGTATGCTGTCAAAGTTTTGATTTAAATACATTGAATGAGTAGATATTTTTTATTAATGACGGTAGTTTGTTAAAAAGCCGTGCGCCTTCAAAAGTAAACATTTTTTCACCGTAATTTGCACGTGTCTTCGGTAGAACCAGAAAGCTGGCTCGTTAGGTTAGTGTGGACAGAGTGTTTTAAAACTTTTAATGATTGATTGATACAATTTAAGTATTATAAAAGTGTAATGTATGTTGTCAGAACTGCAAGTGTCTCGCAGCGGGTCGTTGGATGACTACGGCGACGAGTTGGAGGGCGGCTCGGGCTCCGGCGACTACAACAGTGGAGATGACGGCCCACCGGATGACGATGAGGACTCCGACGATACAGAAGGTAACATATGCCTCCATCGAGACTGTATAAAAAAAAAAAGACCCAAAGTAAGCAGAGCTTGTGTTATGGGAACCACATGATTGATATATTACATATATACTTTTTTTTGTAAATACATACATATCATACATAGAAAACACCCAGACCCGAGACAAATATCTGCAGAACATGCAAACATTTGTCCCGCGGCGGGAATCGAACCCGCAACCTTCTGCGTCCCAGGCGGACCTTCGCCCACTGCGCCACAGAGGTCGTCAAGGTGTATCAGTAGGAGGTTAGACTCAATCGCAAATTGAGCCACTGGTCGCGGCCATTAAGGCTCAGTCAAGTCACTAGACGCAGCCACCAATCGCAGCCGCTAGTGGCTTAAAAAGATAAAAGTTTTTTTTTTATAAACATGTGTTAATTTAAATTTATATTATATTATATTATTATTATATGTTGTTATTTAAGGATGTCACAACATGTTTTACCGAATGTCGGTGTGCAAACGGAGAGAATGACGAGACACAATTAATTAATGATTACATAGCAAAATTAAATACTTTATATAATTTAAACAATTCACAAGTCAATTAAAATAATGTCAAATATGATAGAAAAAATAAATTAAAATAAAATAAAAATTAAGTCAAATAACAAAGTGAATGAATATGTATTTAAAGTTTGTCTATTAAGAATTAATAAGAATTAAAGCTTAGTGGCTGAATTTCGTTTACTAACTCAGTTGCACACGGAAATGATCGGCACCGGACCTCACTTCACTTCTTTATTAATTGGCTTCTGGGATAGTTTCCACAATTTCACCAGTATCAAGTATAATGTTCATAATAATATGAGGCAACGTAGTACGGTTTATAAGTCCAGTCGTCCAGTCTTCAGTCAGGTCCTGTTTTCTGCTATATCAATGGCGAATCTAACAAAAAACTATCGGCGCACAATTTTCTTCATCAGAGAATTCCCGGTCAATTCATTTATTCCATTTCACTAATACTTGTGGTCTATTGGCAAACTTTGATATTTCATCTGTCGAAATTCAAAGGACGTCAATAAACAAACTGTCAAACTTTGTAAAGACAGAACCGGTGCTTAACATTTCGGTGTACAACTGAGTTAGTAAATGCAGCCTCAGAGCTTGCAGGGGTCGAATGCGTTTGTGAAATAGGAACACTATTGATTTCGTTGTTGCTGATTATTATACTGCGACGTAGAAAACGTCGTCATCAGAGTGTACGGCGCTATACGAGCAACAAAACGCGACCACAATTTAGGCTCAGGCGACCGCACCTTGTGGCTCAGCGCGGCCACTCAAAATTCGGAATTTTTCTGATTAAATCAATTTTAGATGGCTCGAAATTCACCGACGTTCCAATTTGTGGGATTTAAAATAAAAACGCACGAGCTATAGCGAATTTAAAACGGGTTCAGCATAATACGATTAATCTACAACTTTATGATAGCGACCGCACTCCATATTTTTTCACAGCAGACTATCGACTGCAGCATTCACTTGTCTTTCGTTCAATACTTGTTTTTATAATCTAAAATAGTACGTTCGGTATTTTAATCTAGTCTTTAATATTAATAATACCGTTCCTTTCCAGCTGGATCCGGACATCAATTTGAAGAACCAACCGATGTACCCATGCCGAACCCAACACTAGCCACCGACTCTCCCTTCGGCCCGAGCATAGTCGAGCCCCCGGGCACTAACAACGTTTTCCTACCAACTCGACCGAGAGTCGGCGACGTACCGGACACGATCCAACCGGACGTTCCCACCGGTCAGGAGACGGCGAGGGAGCAGCCGGTGGCCGGATCTGCCGACCGGCCGTCGCTACAGAAAGCACTCTTCACGTATGCGCTGCCGGTCGTCTGCGCATGGTTCGGTACGATCGTTACTGATCTGTTTTAGGATGTGGTTAATGGTAGTTAGCGTCAAACTTTTGCGTCTTTTACAATACATGTTTAAAAACAAATTATTAAAGGCAACCCGAATGACACTGCATAATAATTTCGAAAAACTCGCTATGCATCTTTGCGTATTTTATTAGGCTTTTGTGCCGAGCTTATCCAGTTTATTTTGACAAAAGATTTCATATTTTTTCTGTCATTTTAAACGATTTGACCATAGTGAAAAGAAATGTAATGTACGATTCTCACTTACGGCGCGCGTCGGAGCGCATTTTATAATATGCTAAAGGACATTGAAACATCCACAAAGCAGTTAAGTTCCTTATTTGCATGCAATTTGGGCTTGGACGAGTCATTTACAAATACAAATAAAAAACAATTTATTGCCAAAAAAACACTACACAAAATATACCTACGTTCTTACAACCGCGTCTTCGTCGTTACAAAATTATACTTATTTAAAGCTCCTAGGGAAAGAAGAGATAGATAACACTTTACTGATCCCCGCATTCGTACAAATATCGTATAATACGGTGTTAATACGCTTTAAATGGCCTTCAAATATCCATAGAAAAAAACATATCTGCAAAGACGCATAGCGAGGCTGGGTGTCCTCCAAAATCATGATACACGCAAAAAGTTTTTTACACACGAGCAACAAAAGACGCAATTTAAGTTTGTCGAAAATAATGGCAAGGATAGTGAAGTGACAATTGGACGGTACAGCCTAGTCAGAGGACGTGAAGCCACGCGCTACTGTGATATTGTGCGACGGAATCGAACGAACTAGCAACAAATTGATATTTTACTACGGAAGTAGTGAATTAATTTATTGATATTTTTTTATGAGTTGGTTACGTATTGCGGTTGTTCTTGGCTGTTGTGTTTGCGAAGTGGTATAAAATGTGGCATTACGAATGAAGACTAATGGCCGATTCATATAATATATCGTAGTCGATGACTTCTTTCTCCGTACTTCCTTTTCCCTTGAAAAACTCAAAAATTTGTCATTTTTCAGGGGAAAACGAATTTCAAGCGTTATCGATTACAGTATATTATGGGATCGGCCATTAGACGGCACACAGGCAACTTTTGCTCAAGCAACTTTTGCTACGTCAAGTCCATTATTACATGTGCGTTATTTCATGCAGATCTTTACTTCGATTTTTGTAACTGGCAACATTATCATACGAGACAGCGATAAAAGTTGCTCATGTGCGCTTTAACTAACGCACGTCAGACTTGCGTTAGATGTTTGGCGTGCTTAAGGTAAATTGAGTTTTCTTACGAAACGTCAATATTCGTTATCGCTCAATGCGTATTTTAGCTGTTGTAACGATTGATCGCCCAATTGTTGTTGTAACGGTAATGCTTCTGTTTATTACGATCAGATAATGTCTAACATCACAGCGGCCAAGATAAATCGCGTATACAGAATGAGGTGGACGACAATAATTCGGTGTCGACATAGATACATTCCTATCAGCTTTGTCAGAAAAGCGGGTAGTTGGCAATTTTTATTATATTTTCGGCCATTCAATTTTATTTAGCACAAATTCAGCCAAATTATTATTGTATTTATATTATAAAATGATCTTTTTTTTCTCTTGTAAATAATTGTACATGCTAGATAGTATTAATAATTGTATGAGTGTATGGTTGTATGTATGGATTTTACGGTAGTCGTGTCATTGTCTTAAGTTTAAATTCTTAACAAAATCATATCATTAATTCTGTAATCGATGAAATTTTAATTAATCAAATAAATTCATAGCTATGTGCTAGCAATGTTATAAATAACCATCATTTATTTTTTAAACACAAAACAATATGTAACACACTTATTTTAAATTGTAAATAAAATCTAGTTTTAATCTAAAAATAAGGTAAGAGACTGATTTGATTTGGATTATTCTTTACGAAAATCATTTAAATTCTAATTTTCATTATTTTAACCGACTGATGATAGTGCTAATTTTATTTTTAGACTACATTGTATTTAGGGTACTCAAAATATAAAATTCACGTTATCATTCGTGTACAAAGCTATTTCACTTATGGCAATACCTAACCATCAATTGTGGCAACAATTTTTACGTTTGTGAAAGTTTTAGTCGTCTAACAGAAGAAATGTGGCTTTTTATATTTTGAGTACAAAAACCCTGTTATAATTATTATTTATCATTTATTTTGGCTTCAGCTTTACTTTGCTAGTAATTAAAATATTAATTCGCATTTTACTATGTCGCGAACAATGTTATAAACTAGGCAATTCGTTATACGTCCGTCATAATACTTTGCGAATTTTTATAAAACCGCATTAGTTATAACACCAGTGTAATATAAGTGTTAATTTATCCTAATATACGTAAATATGTCGTAGCTACTTATATGTATACTTATAAATATAGGTACGTCGATAACGGGAGCTGACGCTAAAATGGAGATTTAAATTGTGTAAAATAAAGTATTTATACTTATTAACGCACAGTAAACTAACAAATCTCATAGAAAAACCACGGATATCTTTTTGCAGTTTAACTGCTATAATGACTTCGATCTGAAATTTATTACTGTTCAAAAATACTCCTATATCTATCCAATTTTTTTCTATGATTTTAAATGTAAAAAAAATTATGTTTTAACTTTTCAAACTCACAACGACCGTAACATATTTTTCCAGATTTGAACTCACACTATGTAAACATAATTAAAAAGAAATTTCTAAATTGGATTAAGATTTAAAAAAGTATCAAATAAAACTTAAATACAAATATTGAAGTTACGGGGACCAATATCATCGTTATGTGCCATCTATTTAAGAAAACTAATTTAATAAATTAATATTTATGTCCCTTTCTAACGCGGCTCACAGTCAAAGGTCCTTTTCAAAACTATTGGCAATACAGCCTTAGTAAAACTCAGTACAGACTGCTACTACAGTAGTTTTAAAAACATGTCGAAATCGAAATGTTTTGTTGAAACTTTCAAATCGAAACTTATTGTGTCGTATCAAATTCGATAATAGAGGTAAATGTAAATAATAATTTCTAGGATAAAATAAATATCTAAGCAGATAGTCAAAATTGACAACTATTTGTCACGCGTACTTCGTAAGCCACAATTTGGTCTAAATATTAAAGTTCATTTTTGCATAATTAATTATGTTACTTTTGTTGTGGCGCATAGTTATAGTTGCTTTATGATTGTCATTTGATGGCTAAGCTGCACTGTTTTGAGACAGCATGAGGTAATAAACACGTCAACTGTACGTTGAAGTTATACGTAGTTATATACAGCACGATGAGTGTAACAGGGTATGTAATTTTCACTTGCAATATTGCATTTAATTGTGCATAACTTTCAATAGGTACTAGACATTTATTGAAATTAATTTCTTCACACTTTCTATGCATCATTTTGAAATCAAATTTGCTGTTTGGAATATTAAAAATCTTACTAATTTAACTTAAATATTTATAAAAAAAAACACTGCCAGGAGGGTAGCCTTTGATTGAGTATTTACCTATCATTGACTTGACAGCGAAAGGAACTAGGTACTTTTTTCTAGAAAAGCTAGCGCATTACTGTAGAAGAGATTTACCATCGTTTGAGCCATTTCAGTAGAAAATCACACGCAAAATTGCTTCGAATGTAACATTAATGTTCTTTCTTCGCAAGTAAAAACACGAATGTTGAGAAAAAATCTAGTCACATTTTCAGTTTTTTACGCATTAGCAAACCGACTTTTTCTCATACATTCGTGTATAATTTCAGTGTGTCCGCGATCAAAAATATTGTAGATTTTATACGGTTTTGTATTAGGAATTGATGTAACGATAGTATAATTTCTTTGAATACTTTTGATCTTTGATTCATTGAATTGCAATGTAAAATGAATGGTAAAGCCAGACCGAGTGTAGCAGTCGGTGGTAACGGATTTTTATAAAGATATATTATTATTATAATGTATGTTCGAATTGTGTACATAAATAAAAGATAACATGTGTACCTACTTGTTTGTTTAATTTCAATAAATTATTTATTAAATTGATTACCCATTAGCTTCCGCCCGCGGCTTCGCTCGCGTGGTACCGGGAAAAAATCCTATGTGTTAATCCAGCCCCCCTATTTAGTAAAATTGACAGCTCAGTGTACAACCGACTCTCGGTTGGCAACCGAAATGAGTGGGCAACTGAAAAAATAATTTATTCGGTATTCACTACAGTCGATATGTATGGGTGCCTTTCAGAAAATCACCGGACGTCTCTATTGTTTTATCGATAATATTTTTGATTTTTGACAATCGTTTGACGGCATGAATGTCATTTTTTTGTGAGATTTCATTATAAGGAAAGTGATTGTATTGTGAAAAGTGATTTATAAAAAATAAGACTTAATAATACTTACTATAAATAAGCTTACACTAGGTACTGCTTATCACATCTAGCTAAGTAGGTATATAGTACACATAAAGAAACACCCAACAGGCAGATAGAAACATAGCATTGCTTGACCCAACACAATCATATTCTCCTGTGTATCAAATCCTTCCCTTCTCGTGGGTATTCGAAACTACGAGTCCACCCACCACAACACCCATACCCGGAACAAAAAAAATGGCAGATAATGGAAACATTGTCTTGCAGAGGAAATCGATCCCGCAACCTCTACCTCTTGCGTCTCAGCTGGCTTTTCATCCCTTGCCTCAAAGAGGATGTCTCTTCCATATTTTCATTATTAAAAACCAAAATTGGAATGCAATTTAGAGTTGGCTAGGTCACTGGTCCTCATTGAATGTCATAATACTAAAATACCTAGGTAACTCACTGCTGGACTTAGGCCTTTTCCAGTAAGCGCGACTGAGCCCGATCTTTGGATCTCTACATCCACAAATAATTATTATATTATTATCAATTTAACACGTATTTTGTTTTTATAGTTCTTCAAAATGGGAATTGGGCTACCCCGTTGCTTTGGGCGGACGATCTAGAGTGGAGTCGGTTCAAGGTTGAAGAGTGTCAAATGGCTGCGCTGCGCTGGAGGGTATCGCGTCTGCAATCGAAAGAATACTCGCGGGACAAGAAAACGACCCTATGCGTCGAGACGAGGGCAACTAGTCTCTCGACTACATACATCCAACCAAACAAAGTTTCACATTTAATAACTAGAACACCAATCGAGATTATTTTGATAGCTATAGCTAAGCACCGCGCTTAGCTACCTGAATATTGATGGACTACCTTCCGTCCTCAGAATTACCTACCTGAGTGTACGCTTAATAAGTAAGGAGCAATAAAACATTGTTTTTTCAAGACAAAGTGTTTCAATTATTATTTCGTTAGCCTAGCAAAGTAGTTGCTCAATAAACGAACAGCCATCTTCTGCAGCACAAAATAATATGGTCTTGATATCTACAACATTTTCCCACAGTTCAATGCTGTAAGACAATGCTGTGGAAGTAGCTGAAATAAACTAGTTAACAAATCTGATTCTACGTCAGAAAAAGGCTTATTACACCACGCGGTATTCAGTCTGTCTTAGTAAGACTGCCTTACTAGATTTACTATGACCGACTTAGTGGCTTACTCTTATTACACTACGCTAAGTGCGAAGACAGTCTTACTAAGACAGACTGAATACCACGTGGTCTAATAAGCCTTGTTAAAAGATCCTAGCTACTGCCTAAGCTGTAGAACCAAGTCTGTTTGGTAACCCATCTATGTGAGCGCTCCATTTACTTTAAAACAAATAAATAAGATAATGAATAATCGTTTATTTCCGGCACATATAAATGATTAAAAAAGCCCATAGCTATTCGCGATAGCTTCTGCTTCGGTGCCGCTTCTCTATAGCTGGCTGAAATCACTGGGCTGAAATTCGGATCCATGAGTACCTACATCCATGTGCTTTGCCAGAATCTGGAGAGTAGGACTTGAAACCAATATTTCTACTGCTCTCCAGCCTCTGAAGTGACATTGGGACCGACCCCTGACACCGACCCCGGTCGTCTCATCAAAACGGGAGAGGCAAATCTTGATAGTCGGCTGGTATCGCGGCGGTACTGCGCTTGTTGCGGGCCGAATCTCTGTCGAAGTGTCGACGTATCTTCTCCACAAGGATAAAGTCTTCCCTATCGACCTCATTCCTGTCAGGGATATTGACCTTCGATTTTTCCAAACTCTTGCGTTGGAACTCGACGCAAGGCGCCGGAAGCGATGGCTGAGGTTAGCGAGACACTTGCGCTTCTTCTGCTGGCGAGGACGTGAAGCAGGAAAAGGCGTACCTAGGTTTACTAAGGTTGTACTTACCTGAAAATATAGTAATATCCTAAATATATTTAAATTTTATCTTTTATTTAGTTTTACCCATAGATAAAAGTATACTGTTAGGTTAACCTTAAGGTTATTGGTAATTAAATTTAACCTTCTTCGAGGTTTTTGAATGAGCTATTTTGCATGCATTTGGAAATGGGATGGCAATGCAAAATTATTTACATGAAGCCATGAAATCTTGATGACGAGGGTCTGAAGATGGAGCCGCAAGAATGCAACTGGAACTCCATGATGAAATGTGCTAAGAAAAGTATTGTAGAAGCCGGATTTGTTTGCTTTGTTGTCTTGAGTAGGTAATTTCTAGGCCTACCTAGTATAGAACGTGCTTCTTTAGTC
The DNA here is from genome assembly GCA_951804965.1 of Horisme vitalbata. NCBI lineage: Eukaryota > Metazoa > Arthropoda > Insecta > Lepidoptera > Geometridae > Horisme > Horisme vitalbata. Next base: position 3,753,905 of record OX638096.1, read on the forward strand.
TTGTACCATATGAGGGTGTAAGCGGTTCCAACCTCCATCTTTGGAATCCAAGCCAATCTCACCTGCCCGTGTTACACTCTGCTGTATAACAAACTAATGAGGCTCTGGCGGCCGGCTGTATGCGGCATAGCGCAAACCGGCACAGGTAAATTCCCTGACCGCCAACAGGCAGCAGTGTCGGGTACGAGAACGTGCCCTGCGATCCCCAACCCGCATGCCCAGCGTAGGATCATTATGGGTATTATCTCCCAGTGAACTGTACTCCCAATGGCTGGTGTGATGTGGTGCGGTTTGGTGGTTCTATATCTCCTCAAACCTTACCTCAAACCACGAGAAATTTAACTCGTACTTGAATAAAAATGTAAACAAAGAAATGCCAAACGTAAATTTGACAGCTTCGGTGGGCAACCGAAGTGAGTGTGTAACTGAAAAAATAATTTATTCGGTATTCCGTACGAGATTGTGAGATGATGCATCAAAGGTGGCTTTCAGCAAGCCACTGAACGTCTCTAGTATTCTATCGACGTTATACGACTGATTAAAATATAGCCATGTTACCACCAACCGAATGGGAATAAAGACTATCTTTAATTATTAGCGTACTTTCGCCATAGATAAATTAAACGCTACCCACCTTCACGTTTTGAGTAAGTAGGTAGGCTAAAAGGAGTTAGGTTTCAGTGCTAAAACAAAAATAGGTACGACAGTATAGCTAGCTAGATAGAATACATACCTAAATTGCTCGTGTAGCTATTGTTCTGAATCTATCTTTGTTTTAGTTTATAAAAGGAAGCAAGATTAATATAGATACTGGATTAGACTCTATGTATTTTCCATTTACAAATTAAGTTTATTGAAAATTACAAGTTTACACATTTTTATCCCTTTATTATCTCAATGTGAACCCTGTGTATGACATAAGGTTGACCCCAGTTGACCCCAACTTAAAAAGCAGACACTGATCATTACGTGGGCAGGGCACGACCGCAACAGCCCTCTTCAAGAAAGCCTACCTACGGCAGCCAGTTGTTTCATCAGTAGTTGGAGACAGGTCACATAGCTAGGCAAATAAATCAAAAATCCTAATGATTTTATGATCAATAATGTAAACAAGGAATCAAAAAGAATCAATGCCACTACATTTTATTAAAAATCAGACAAAAAGTTTATTTAAATATACTACCAAAATACAAATAATGTAAATACAGAACAAATTCTAATAGACTACCTCACACAACAATTAGTCGAATAATAGTGCCGATCACTTCCCAATCATCAAACACTGCTAGAAACTAGTTCCTTTCGCAATGCATTTCACCAAGGAGATCGACTACCAATTTGATCTCCACTTTGGATACTGAATACCAAATGATAAGATATCGATAGAAATATTCTATGTAAACCGATGACGTCATCACAGTGTTCAACTGCAGATAACATTCTAGCCACCTAGCCCCAAAGAGGTTGGATTTTGTTTACTAAATCTATGCCTAGCCCGGTTCATAACATTGAGGTGGGCAACTGAAATAATAGGTAGCAGTATTATTTAATTTTCCTACCGATCCGTAGGTAAATGTTCAATATTCATATTTCATTACCAGTCACACAATGTAGGTTTTAGTAAAGCAGTACATTACTGTTTCTAGCTTTATAAGAACAAATTGTGTTGAGATAATAAAACAAATTATGTTAATTAGGTATAATATTATTTTATCTCACGGTGAGGTACAGTGCCCATAATCCTCAGCCACCAAACACTGTTACAAACTAGTGTCTCTCGCAGGACCTTATACCAAGAAGGTCGGTTACCAATTTGATCTCCACTTTGGTTACGGAATACCAAATAAATATAAATTCGATAGAAACCGTCAAAACAAACAGGCATTCGTTGTACACTGTGACGTCACCCAGACGCCCCAGTTAATAACGCAATTGATGCACACCGATGACGTCATCCTAGTTGGCAACTGTAGTTAGCGAATACCAAATCAATCATTTGACGTACATTTGTTGCACACCTAGCCTCGGTGCTCATCATTTCGGTGGACAACTGACTTAGTGAATAGCCCCTCAGGTCATAAACATTGTTTATTCTGAGTTTCATCCAAATCCGATCAGTAGTTTTTGCGTGAAAGAGTAACAAACATTCATCCAAACACACAAACTTTCGCATTTATAATATTATAAGTAGGAAGTAGGATTCGTTTTTCTAAGAACAAGAGCCGTCTCAAGAGGATTCAGCTCTCAATAAATAGATCTTCTTGTACAAAACTTGTACAACATACAAAAAATTACAAAAAAATACAGTGATTTAGAGATTTAAAGTTTACGGCGACACTTGGGCGACACTTTAGGCAAACCGGGAGGTTTTCGTCACCGCATTCTAGGGTTAGCAGCGCCATCTAGTAACAAAAACTAATTAACATTCCGTGATAGAAAGGGCCTCCGACGGACGAATTGCCCATACAAACGTAATACCAAAATGATTTCTAATTCAAGTATATTTCCACTATATTATTGTATTATTTGTATTCCAATAGTATTTATCTAGGTTCCTGGATAGGTTTTTTTTACAAAATACTTACCTAAAATGAAATAAAAGCCAATAGCATTTTGCACATTTTATGCAAAATTGGCCACTTTTCTTCCTCTTTGTTTCTTTTATTAATAAGGAACATAGCTTATATTATCTTGTTACAGAATAACAATACTATGTAAAAACTATATAAAGTTTTCAGTCATCATTTTTGGTATTACGGAAAACAACCAAATTCATAGCAAATTATAAACGGCCCATATTGCTATCCCGCTCGCACGCCTAAAACATTAATCAACTAAACAGAGATAGTGATATCCAGAGCCGTCTTAGCACGCACCTCGAATTGAAGTTGCGAGCGAGGGTCGCCGCATTCTTAATGAGAAGAGCGTTCTTCATCATGCGTCCACCATAAACATAGTGCGGGTCGGAATTAACTTTGACTTTTTTTTGATAGAATGACGACTGGGTAAAAAAGAAATTCGAATAAGTCCGTCCGTATTTTTTTATTTATCAAATAAATAAAAAAGAGTTTATAGAACGTCAAAGTTCGGGAGTGGGGGCTCGTGACATCACGGCTAGGTATAAAGTCTACTAAGCCGTGACGTCACGCGGAACTACAACGCACTATATCTTTGCCATTTTTTGTTTAATTTACAAAAGAAAAAATACGTGTCCAATATTTTTTGATTATGTAAAGGACGGACTTATTAGAATTTTTCATTCGTCATCCCTTCTATTATGAATTATAATATGACATAAGTCACTTCACTTAGTGACTGGTAAATGCTGGTAAAATGATTATTCTAGAGGTGGACTTTTTACCAGAGATGGACCACACCTAAATGTTACCACTCCAGTTAAATTATCTACACTAAGGTGCTGTCAACCACTACCAAGTAGCCAACGAGCTGTGGGGAGGTTGTCCTTAATTAATACAACATCGCCAATTTTAGTTCTCGGTGTAATTTTAGACCACCTGCGCAGAATGGAGCAATGGAAGAATGAAGGGTCTGGACTATAAACAAGCTTCAACTTGTGTTAAAACAGTGCTCAGTTCGAAGGTGAGCGTTACATCGACAATTATCCGTTTTTTAGTTTGACAGCGTCTGTGGCGCTGTGGGCGAAGGTCCGCCTGAGACGCAGAAGGTCGCGGGTTCGATTCCCGCCGCGGGTCACATATTTGCATTATTTGCAGATATACACCACATCAGCCTATATCAGGCCACAGGCCTCTCCTTATAAAGAGAGATGCCCATATGCCCATAATCCCCACCCTGGTCATGCGGGTTGGGGATCGCATGGCACAACTTCTCGCAGGCCAGTGGATTTAGCTGTGCCGGTCTTAGGCTGCGCTATGCCGCAATTAGCCGGCCGCCAGAGCCCAGTTTGTTAGTTAGCAGGGTGCACCACGTGCAGGTAAGGTTGGCTTCAGTTCCGAAGATGGGGGTTGGAACCCCTTACACCCCATTATTTATTTATTTTTAAATAGAACTTTGTGGTTTTCACGCACGCCTTCCAGATGCCACCAAAGTTTAGCGTATGAGCACGAAAAAAGTGCCATGAAACGTTGTTATAGCTCAAACCTTGTCGGATTTCCAGAGCGACTGATGATAGTTCGACTGTAACAAGTTTGAAGAGCTTTCCCTTAGAGACTTTAGTGACCCTTGGATGCACCAACAAAATCTGTTCCGAGGGCCTACCACAGGTTTTTAGACTTTACGAAAACTTTATAAGTTTCGGTATCTTTCCATACATTTTCGTAGTTCATGCACGTTTCCCTAGAGGCGCTGTACTGAAAATGTATGGAAAGATACCGAAACTTATAAAGTTTTCGTAACTATAAAAACCTGTGGTAAGCCCTCAGTTGTGGCTTCATACGTCGCGAACATGACCACTTCGAGCTCTGTACTGAGCTCTACTGAGCCGCTTGAAACAAGCTTTGAAACTTTTTGAAGTAAGATCACTCACGACTTCCAGATAGCCTTTTTGACCATGCATACGAAGAGGCAAATTTATCCTTTAAATTATATATTCCCCTTGGCCATTCGAATACTGATGGGTCCAGCAAAATCTACACCGCTGTGTAGATGCATGAGCGTGTTTCGTTGTGGCTCCATACTTCGCGAACATGACCTCTTCGAGATCCATTGAGCCGCATGAAACAAGCTTTGAAGATTTTTGAAGTAAGATCACTCACGACAGATAGCCTTTTTGTTTTGACCATGCATACGAAGAGGCAAATTTATCCTTTAAATTATATATTCCCCTTGGCCATTCGGATACTGATGAGTCCAGCAAAATCTACACCGCTGTGTAGATGCATGAGCGTGTTTCGTTGTAGCTCCATACTTCGCGAACATGACCTCTTCGAGATCCATTGAGCCGCATGAAACAAGCTTTGAAGATTTTTGAAGTAAGATCACTCACGACATCTAGATAGCCTTTTTGACCATGCATACGAAGAGACAAATGTAGCCTTTAAAAGGTAAATATATTGCCTTTTCCCTTGTCCAGCAAATTCGACACCGCTGTGCAGAAAAGCCTCGCTGGTGTAACCCTACTAGCTGGTAACTGGCCCACAAACGCAGTTTTAGATGCCGCCGCATACGCGCTCTTTATATATGTATGGAAGGATGTGCGTTCTGAATTCAGAATGTTAAATGTTCCGGTCCGGAATCCAGAACGTTCGTCAGTATCATTGTTACAAGATCTATCTGATAAATTCATAATCTGAAAAATCTGAATGTTTTGAAAAATAGTTATACTGCATACATTTCCGTGCTTTCTCAATTAATAATATAAATTCCGTCTTTGAAATTATAGAGATATTCCGGCTGTATGAGGCAAGTTTAAAACAGATTTATTGAGCTTTGAAAAGTCTGAGCTCACTCATGTCCAAGTTTATGTTGAAACTCTCCTATACGTATGATTGAAAATTACCTATTCGTTTGTCTAACAACAGGAGCCGTCTCATCTATTTAAGTCTTATGACTTGCGACCTCGGAAAGAATATTTAGACTGCAAAAAAGAGCCGTTAGGTCAGTATTAGCTCTCAAGGCCAGAGATACCTATTGACAGGTAATATATGCACCCAGAACTGTTTCATATACCTAAACAAACAAACATAACAAACATCTTCACGGCTTTTTCCCCATTATGGATATCTTCAGTGCTCAGTACGCAAATCTATTGAGGATTCCTTAACGGGGGTAGTCAGAGGCAAGTCCAAACATTACGTTCGATACTTGCCCACTTTTTGCAAGCAGCTAGCATTCCACGTGACAGGTTGCAAGCCCATCGCCGCTTTTTATTGGAACACTAACCTAGCACATACCTTTCGAACTTTTTAGTTCATATACCTGAATTTAATAAAACAATAGCTTAGTTATTTTTATAAGAATTTATTTAGCGTTTTCAATAGTCATGGTCTCCTAAACGTAAATATATTTTTTATAAATAAACTAAATGGTAGTTTTACTCATGCATTTAAAATGCAAAGCTTTGTCGATTAACTCAATAAAACTAAGATGTCACTTTTATGGGATCACAAAAACACAGTGCTGTCGTAGCGCTTGACCTTTACCTTTACGGGAGCTTATTTCCTACAATTTCTTTTAAATGTAAAAAAAAATAGGGAAAATTTTATGACATTTTCGGGCAACACAATTATAACACTAGAAATGACGGCAACATTCAAGTTTTTTAGTTATTATTTTGTTTTTGACAAAAGGCTTTTTTTTGCCGTAAATACGACTTACCCACAATTATTTTTTACTTTTTTTTACCCACAATTATTTTAACTTTTGTAATTTTTTGGACCTCATGTGTATGTAGGTATGTTTTTTATTGTAAAATTTAAGTTTTGATATTCGGCGCCTTTACATCCAATCAATTAAATTATTACTATTGTTTACGTTACCTTTGACAATGCTGTTCAGCAACATCAATGTTTTAAGCATTGTTTCGTTTTATTCACTTTACCTACATGTTACGATAGTTCTATAAGTCAAAATGTTCTTGTCTGTTTTTCTTATTCTAATATTTTAAATACATTATCTAACCTACTTTCTTGCCTTTCGACGAAATAAAGCAACATTATGTATCTATAGTGGAAGGAAATAAATGAACAAATATTTTGTTGTACATATCTTGTGCAACATACAAAAAGTAGAAAGACTAATTGTGAGAGGCATGATTTATTAAAATCTTACGGCGGCACTATATGCAAACCGGGAGGTTTTCGTCACCGCGTTCTAGGGTGCGTATGAACTTAGCAGCGCCATCTAGTGTAACAAAAACTAACTAACATTCCGCCCACCAAGAACGTGGTCGAGCGTTCTTCATCATCCGCACACCATTAACATAGTGCGTGGTCTGGTTCAATGGTGAATACGTATGCAAAATTTCAAAGAAATAACTTTCATTGTTAACTAATAAAATTGACTTTTCAAATCAAATCAAATCAAATTGTTTATTTGCAACCAATAAAAACATTTAACACACAAGGTAGGTAACAAATAATTCACATAGTTGCAAAAGGTCCCAACTCAGCATATGCAGGCTAGGCTAGCCTACGCTGGACTTCCGTTGAGGCCGTTGGAGACCAGAGACTTTTCTCTCGTAAGAATACAGATTTCGAGGTAACTTCGCGATTTTATTTTATCTAGCCAAAATTTACTAATCGTGTTTCGACTCCCACCAGGAAAAAACTTCAATTTTCATATATATGTAATATAAAACATGAATTCTCAGTTTTTATAGCCATAAAATTGACCGTACGGCGAAATTACTGTGTTAGCTCTCATTTCACCTCAAGGGCTCTAATTCTAATTCTAATTTGAAGTGGGGGGGAAACGTTCTGCACCGACGTCCCGCATTAGGATGTATTGTGCATTGCCCCCCTGCTAACCTGAACCCAGCCAGCCCAACTCCTTAAAGTAACGGAGAAGGACTCTGGGTTGGTGGCAACATTGCTCTAGGATTCCCGATACTGCCTGCGTTTATGAGCCTTGATCAAGCAGTTTTTGTAAACCGGATTTAGTTCTAGCTTCGTTTGTGGCAGTGCAGTATAAGATGACGTGCTCCACTGTTTCTTCATCTTGAAGGCCGCGACAGGTGCTGCTGTCCGTAGCTCCTGACTTTACTAGGTGGTGGTTCAGGTCACAGTGGCCTGTGATAACACCCACCAGGATGCCTAGTGCGAGCTTTTTACCAGCTCGATAGCGTTTACTTTTACGCTAGTTTATATAGAATCGAGGTAGCGCCATCTAGTGAGAAACGCGTGGTACTTACTCCTGTCCATACTAACGCGATCGAGCTGGTAAAAAAACTCGCACTAGGTACCCAGTACGCGTAGGTCGTCACGGTTCATTTTTAACAGTGTAAGTTATTTTGTTGTTCTTTTTTGGTAGCATTAGTTTTGTAGTTTTAAGGGCTCGTTTGCACGAGCATAAAATAAGTATGCGTCGTGGTAAAACCCAGCGCAGGTAGATTTTTAACGCTCTCCCTGGGATTGTACATACGTACGCGTTTAAACCACTCTTGTCTTGTCTCTAGCCTCAGTAAGACGTTGAAATGAATCAAGCTAAACTCTAGCAGTAGCGGTTTGTGTCGCTAGAAGGCGCATAAGGAAACGTAAGGCATTAAGGGTTTTCCTTTGAATGAACAGAGATTGATTTATTGTAACTGTTTGATTTAAATAAATAGCGTTACATCATTTAGTTACATCGAAATTTTATTCTTCTCTAGCGGCCCGTCGCGGCTTCGCACGGGTTATGGCAATTTTTTACACCTTGGGTTACGTTACTTAAGTTTTAGTAAGGATCCCTAATCTTTTCCAGCAATAAATATAGCCTGTTACTCAGGGTGAATGTAGCTTTCCAATGGTGAAAGAATTTTTGAAATCGGCGCAGTAGTTCTTGAGTTTATTCATTACAAACATACACACACACAAAATACAAATTTTTCTTCTTTATAATATTAGTGTAGATGCAGAAGTGTATATGTAGATTGGTGAGGGTTTCCTAGTCGATTCAGTGCTTTTTAGTCATATCTATAACATTAAGCGTTTAAACACACTATGCCGATGATTACGTGACGTAATTCCCGCGTCTGATTTTGACAAGTTCGGCTGTTTGCCATAACTCAACGTAATTTCAGCATAATGTGTCATCTGTAATTCAAACAGCATTGCAGGCGTTTTCATGCCGAACTTTCGGTCGCGTAACTTCACGTATAAGGAATATCTACGAATTTTTACGGCATTTCTGTCGCCGCTTTCTATGAATGAATCCATACACAACTAATGTGCAACAAAAAATAATTTATACCTTGTCTGAACCCACAGGTTATTTTTGGTTAAAAAACGCATTCCATTGGTAAAATGATTCAGTACGCACGGTACTATAAATAATATTGGATCTAATGAGGTTGTATTTTGTAATTTCACCGAAGACGAACGAAATAATGATGAATGAATTTTTCGAAAAAAGATAACACTACAATGGAATCAAATAATTATATTCTTAACAATATTGTACAAAGTTGTACTTAGTTTATTAGGTACTTATTTACATTCTATTTAACCAAACATACATCACAGTTTCATATACACTTATAGAAAAATATTGATTTCAAACCTGTCAATTACCTTATCTACAGTATATAACTTTCACTTACAAAGTTATGTGTCATTGTTGTGTCCTTTGTAAAAAGTTTAAGCCTTACGACACTGTACGCAAGGTTTAAACTTTTTACAAAGGACAATGATACTATAAAATAATATTACTTTTGAAACGATCATGGTTGTGAACATAATTATGAATATCAACGGGGTATTTACCATGATTTGTGAGTTCTGTTGTTTCCCGATATTTAGACGCAGTTGCATGCGCCATGATCACGGGACAAACAGGGTGTGTGCGGGGAAAATTAATGTCCCCAAAATATAGTTAAGTTAAATAAAGTATTATACGGGGTTCCAACCCCCATCTTCGGAACCCAAGCCAACCTCACCTGCACGTGGTGCATCCTGCTAAATAACGAAAGGGGCTCTGGCGGTCGGCTGATTGCGGCATAGCACAGCCTACATCGGCACATCTAAATCCCCTGACCACCGACGGGCAGCAGCGTCGGTGGTGCGAGAAACTGTGGCCTGCGATCCCCAACCCGCATGCCCAGCGTGGGGATTACGGGCAAATCCCTCTTTATTTAGGGGAGGCCTATGTCCAACAGTGGACTAATATAGGCTGGAGTGGTGTGGTGGTGGAAATAAAGTATTGACGAAGGAGGCGAAATAACCAAACCCACGGACTTGCTAGTTAGCAAGTGATCATTCAATCTTATTTGATATAAATGTAAACTATACAATAGGAAAGTAACAACAAATACGTGATTAAAAGGAAATATTACAGAGTACGTGAGTGGTTAAGAACGCCTTGTCCAGAAACATGGCAAACCCGTAAATATGTTTCCGTATGGTCTACAGCTTTTAGAGGCAGCATAACTGGACGTGCTTATAGCTCGTACAGGGTGCCTAGTGCGAGTTTTTTACCAGCTCGATCGCGTTTCCGTTTACGCAAAGGACAATGCCGTCTGATGTATGGCGCTCGGTACCAAGACTAAAGTTAGTACGTCTAAAAAATCTCCAATAAGTTTTTAGTCGATTCTACTGTCTCTCTAAATAATCAAAAATGAGGTTAATTGCCATAGTAACACTTTATATCAATGTTTGTTGCCATAGTAACGTTTATATCATTGGTTGTTGCAGTCTAATGGCGGCGTGCAGCGGAAACCAAATCAACATAATATTTTTTTAGTTGATTATTAATCCCGTCGGTGTGTAAAACTAAAGAAAATGTTGTCATTTATAAAATATAAAATATAGAACAGCCTTGATTTTTATATGTAAAACTGACATTATATATCTATTTTATTTTTATTTTATTATTGACTTATTTTTTAATTGACAAATTCAAATTGTTAATCTGCATTTATTAACTTATGTAAACTGACATTATTATTAACAATTTTTTTTTTTTGACATTATTAAATTTGACTACTTCGAATATGTTCTATTGATTAGAATATATAGGTAATTAATTTTTGTGTAAATAATTTTGTTCTAAAATGGATGATTTTGTTAGTTTTTATTAATATTGTATGTAACAGATGACAAACTCGAACCAATTTGCTGTGCCCTGACAGGGTACATGTACAGACTAATTAAAGCTACTTAGACCTAAGCAACCAAACTATGTACTTGTATGCAATAAATAAATATGAAATATGAAATATAATAAATTTTATGGGATACGTTTGGTTTTGACGCAATTGGTACGGGTTCTCGGCATTCACCTTTATATGTAATCGAGGTAGCGCCATCTAGTGAGAAACTCCTTTCCATATAAATTTGCATGAACGGAAACGCGATCGAGCTGGTAAAAAACTCTCACTAGGCACTCAAGTCTGTGCGAGTGGGTAGTTAATGGCAGACGAATCATCTACCCTCTTTCTCAGTCTTTTATTCCGAAGGATACCATGTTAGTACCAGTACCAGTATCGGTAATGGTATTTATCATGGTAAATATCCCGTTGATATTAATCATTATAAACTCAATATTGGTCACATGGACCTTATCTAAAGTGAAATAAGGATCGATTTAGCTTACCTGTATTAGAATAATTTACTATAAAGAACGAAATATTGGTTACTTGGTAAACTTTAGATAACGTGTGCGATACCTTATGTAAAGTGTAATAAGAATCAATTTACCTTATCTATATGAGGACAACTTTCTTTAAAGATCTAAAAGGCTTATCAGACCACGCGGTATTCTGTCTTACCGACGAATCCTATATTATACCGTAACCAATAACGCTTCGTTTTCCTTTGAAAAACTGTCAAAAATTAACAACGAGGCGTCGAAAACGGTATAATATAGGAACCGGCCGTTAGTGGCTTACTACACTACGCTAAGTGTAAGACAGTCTTACTAACGGCCGGTTCCTATATTATACCGTTACCGATGACGCTTCGTTTTCCCTTGAAAAACGGTGAAATATTCAACGCCTCGTTGTTAATTTCTGACAGTTTTTCAAAAGAAAACGATCCGGAACGAACCGGTCTGTCATAGTAAATCTAGTTAGTCAGTAAGACAGTCTTACTAAGACAGACTGAATACCGCGTGGTCTAATAAGCCTTAAGCTTTTGTATATTAGTTACATCGCACCTTATCCAGTTGCAATAAGGATCAACGAAATATTGGTTTCATCGCAGACCTTATCCCGTGTGTAATAAGGATCAATTTATCTTATCTTATTCGGATTCGGTTTCGGAGTCGGTGTCGGATCCGGAGCCACTCTCCCAGCCCTCGGAGTCGGAGCCGACCCAGTCCGGCAGTGACGGCTGCTCGTGGATCGTCTTCCATTCACTCAGCTTGTGGAGATCTGCAAAATCAGAATTTAACAAAGTTCTACTACCGTTTTTGTGGCGGTCTCGTCCGGGGAGGTACTGCCACCGTGCCTATTTCTGCCGTGAAGCAGCTGTGCTGTGTTTCGGTTTGAAGGGTGTGGGTGCCGGTGAAATTACAGGCACACGAGGCTTATCATCTTCATGCCTCAAGTCGATGGACATAGGGAGTTTCATCGTAGAGCACGTTCCAGAAAAACATGATCTACAATGCAATGCTTTGTGATAGGTAACGGTTACCACTTAACATCAGGTGGGCCATGTGCTTGTTCCATCTACAATTAGTATAAAAAAGTAATAATCATAATATTTGTATAACATAATTATATTGTTAGGAGAGAACATCATTCAAATGCGGGATTGTGAGAAGGCTCAAAAGAACTAAACCTTTTAAAGAAATAACTCTACTACTCTTTCAAGGTCTGAGGGGTGTAAGGTTCTAACCACCATCTCCGGAACCCAAGCTAACCTCACCTACCCGTGGTGCACCCTGCTAACTTACAAATGGGGCTGGGCGGCCGGCTGATTGCAGCATAGCGCAGCCTACAGCCTACATACAGCACAGCTAAATCGCCTGGCCGCCGTCGAGCAGCAGCATCGGCGGTGAGAGAAGCTGTGCCCTGCGATCTGTACCATGCCCAGCGTGGGGATATCTCCCTTTATTAGGGGATGCCTATGTCCAGCAGTGGACTGATATTGTTTTGTGGTGGTACTCTGTCCATGTCCCTTCCCTCACCTAAGCTGTACATATCGCTGAGATAGAACTGCTTGTCGTCCTTCTCCAGCACGCCTCCGTAGACGTATAGCGCGGCCCGCAGCACGCAGGCCATGGCCGACATGCGCGCCGCGGGCCCGCTCCGCGCGCTAATGGCCACACCTGCACCGCCGTCAGAGTTAGGGGCAGCCCCGCCCAGTTTCAGGGTAAACCCCTCGTCAGTTTCCACTGGAAAGAGAAACAATATTATATTATATATAGTCTACATATATTAAATAAAGTCGTGTTAGTTACACTATTATAGCTCAAGAACGGCTGAACCGATTCGGCTGAAAATTGGTGGGGAGGTAGCTAAGGACCAAGAGACGATCAAAGGATACTTAAAGTAGGGGTATGGTAGGGGTAGGGGTAGGGGTAGGGGTAGGGTAGGGTATCCTTTCTTTAGCTTCGATACCCTCTTTGAGAAAAGACAACGTCTGTCAGGTCAGCTAGTTTTAAATATAAATATTTCGCAAGATTCATCTCACAAACGGTTAAGTGATCCCAAACTAGGTGGAGCCTGTACTATGCCGGCGCTTCCAAAAAACCGTCTTAGGGGAGCGCTTTTACAGCATGTATTTTATAACATCAATGAATTTTTCATTTAAAGAACCCTAACTAGGTTATTTAAAGGGTAGGGAAAAATTTTACTTCTTGAGGGTCTTCCACCTTTTCTTTTGTAGTTAGAAGGTTTTGTTCTGAGGAAAACATTGAATTATTTAGAAGAAAAAAAACAATTGCATATTCGGATTTTTGAAAAATGTACAGTCAGCCTAGAATATGTCATTTGTCAAATCGTAAGTTTCCGCGAAAATTCAAAAAAAGTTTTCCATACAGTCAGCCCCCAGTATTTGTAAGTAGGTAGGCACTATTTTAGCCATCCCCTTTTTTATCTTGCTCACTTCTTAATAATGATCCTGTAAGTTATGAGTGCTTACCTAACTACCTTAATTATGTGCCTACTTAAATCTATTCTGTACTTAGTTTTATTGTCTACGTACTGCAAGACTGTATTTTTCTGAAGTAATAAAAATAAATATGAAAAAAATATGAATACAATTTCTATGAAGCGTCATTCGCCACTACATTGAGTCCAGGTATGTCATTCGAACACTTGCCAGGAAATACTCTACTCTTATTTTAAAGGAGAATGAACGAGAACCCGTACCAATTGCGTCAAAACCGAACGAATCCCATAAAATTTATTATATTTTATAAATGACATTAACATTTTCTATAGTTTCACACACCGACTCGATTAATAATCAAGTAAAAAAATATTTTGTTGATTTGGTTTCCGCCGCACGCCGCCATTAGACTGCATCAACCACGTTACTATGGCAACAAACATTGATGTAAAGTGTTACCATGGCAATAATCCTCATTTTTAATTATTTTGACAGTAGAATCGACTAAAAACTTTTTGGAGATTTTTTTGATGCATGCATGAACTCAATGTTATGGCGAATGATGTTTCATAGAAGTTGTATGGAAAACTTTTTTTAAAATTTTTGCGAAAAGTTACGATTTGATTTCGTAAGTTACTTTGGGAAAAGTGTTCCTTTTGGGAAATAGAGTCGATTGAGATCCACTTATCACCTCCAGATTAAACATATAGTTTTCTCAGAACCAAAACCTTGTAACTACAAAAGAAAAGGTAGCTGTCCTCAATTAGGTAAAAATTTTCCCCACCCTGTATGATTATAATTAAATTATTTGCGGCTGTATCGGGGCCTTGTCAATGAAAAACATACCAACCTGTTGTAACTTTCTCTTCAAACTCTTGTTCTATATCCATGGCGACCGGCTTCGCCTGCACTTGTTCTGATTTCAGCGTGACCGTGTGCCACTTGCCAGTTTCCAGGTCCAGTAGATGCAGGTCATCTGTCATCTCACCTCGGATCTCTTCTTCAGTTTCTTCTACATCCTACGAAAGTTTATATAAGATTTCTTTTACACACACACAACATCACTCAAAAGAGACAACTCGTTGATTTAAAAATTAGTATTATTATAAGCTAGACAAATAAATAAAATGTATGGGGTGTAAGGGGTTCCGGCCCCCATCTCCGGAAGTCAACCTCACCTGCACGTGGGGCACCTTGCTGTATAACAAACCGGGCTCTGGCAGCAGGCTGATTGCGGCATAGCGCAGCCTAACACTGGCACAGTTAAATTCCCTGCGGCGGTACAAGCTGTGCCCTGCGATCCCCAACCCGCATGCCCAGCGTGGGGATTATGGGCATATCCCCCTTCTTATAAGGGAGGCCGATGTCCAGCAGTGGACTGAATAGGCTGGTATTGGTGTTGGAGCTAGATAAAGTTGGCAAGTTAATATGAGCAGTGGTTCAAAATAGCTTTTAAAGTCAATGTCAATCCGCCATCTTGAGACGTCCGCCATATTGAATTCAACATGGCGTACTGTAGCAATAAGTATATCATTATTGTCTGTATTTTTTTTATAGGTAGGTACACAAAGTTTCTACAAGAGGTAGCCTTGCTTACTTAGTCTTGCATAGCATTTAAAATAAGCACCTCTCTGGGGCGTCACCATATCATCACTACATAATATTAAATAAAGTCCCTTTCCGCTGTCTGTCTGTCCCTATCCATGCTTAGATCTTTAAAACAACGCAACGGATTTTGATGCTTTTAAAAAAAAATAGACTGATTCAAGAAGAAAGCTTTAAATTAGCATTGCACCCGTTCGAAGCCGAGGCGGGTTGCTAGTGGAGTAGTGGATGTATAATCTCTCTTTAGGTCCCAGTTTGATCATAATTTTGGTCATATTCATATTCATATTTATTGCGTACACGTACATGGTTACCTTAAGTGTAAGATTAAGCTTATAGTTAAGTACATGTGCCCTATCAGGAAACTGCAATATTATAGTTGAGCAAGCATTTAAATTCGTCAAAAGTTTTATAGGTTTTAGTTTAAGGTCATCATCAACAACCAATAACAGTCCTACTGAACATAGGTTTTCCCTAAGAAGTTCTACGAATGATCAAAAGCCGTTTCCATTCAATTTCCTGAAAACTTGACGATGTAGTTGGTCCATCTGGTGAGGACAAAATATTACGAATACGATAAGCCTGTTTTGTTATGGGCAAAGGCCTCGATCCCCACGATTCAGTCACTTTATCTTTAGCAATTAGTACCGACGCTCTATCGAAAGTGTCTATTTTGCTACCTTTTATCATTTTGCCGCAGTGCCGCCTTGTATTCACAGGGCTTCACTGGGTCTTCTTAGCTACTAACCAGCCCAGCTTCATTTAAGTTTTTAATGACTGGCCTTATAGCTAAATTCTGGCTTTATAGCTAAGTTGACTGGCCTTATAGCTAAGTTGACTGGCCTTATAGCTGAGTTGACTGGCCTTATAGCTGAGTTGACTGGGCTTATAGCTGCGTTGACTGGCCTTATAGCTGAGTTGACTGGCCTTATAGCCAAGTTGGTAGTAACTCTGCCTTCCGTGCTGCAGGTCGCGGGTTCGATCCCCGCCCAGGACAAACATTAGTGTGGTAAACAATGATGTTTGTTCTGTGTCTGGGTGTTTTCTAAGTATCTATGTATGTTTATCAGTCTCTGGTCACCATAGTTACAGGCTCTGCCTAGTTTTGGATGGGAGTTGACCGTGTGTAAGATCCCATATATTTATTTATTTATATGTCCTTTGCAGTAGTAGTAGAGTTCTTTGTGGAGGGCTCATCCGGGGAAGTACTACCATCACGCCTATTTATTCCGTGAAGCAGCTGAGCTGTGTTTCGGTTTGAAGGGTGTGGGTGCCGGTGAAATTACAAGCACAAGAGGCTTATAATCATCATGTCTCAAGTTGATGGACTCAGGGCGTTACATCGTAGAGCACGTTCCGAAAAAACGTGATCTACGATGCAATGCTTTATAAGGTAGTGTATTTTCCACTGTCATAATTCGTGACTTCACTTGTAAAGGACCTTAACTGAAAACCAGCGCGGCATCTGAGCATGTATTACC
This sequence comes from Horisme vitalbata, assembly GCA_951804965.1. NCBI lineage: Eukaryota > Metazoa > Arthropoda > Insecta > Lepidoptera > Geometridae > Horisme > Horisme vitalbata. The sequence continues at coordinate 3,770,661 of OX638096.1, forward strand.
CGGTGTTCAAGTACATTACTCATATACCTTTGTACCTTTTTCTCATGTACCTTTTTTTGAGATTGATGAGACTTCAAGAGGTTAGGTATTATTAACAAATTTAATCATACCTAACCTATTATAGTTACCAAGGTACTCACTAATATTTACTGGAATTTGGATGAAATAAGTAAATATATATAAAAAGACATATCTTTATCTTTATCAATGCTTTGTGATAGGTAATGGTTACACCTTAACAAAGTTGCAACAAATATATCACATAAACAAATAAACATGGAAACAAAAATGTCACTCACACTGATCCCTCCAAACACATAGCCTCTATTGCTATGTACATTAACGGCGGCGGCCTGCCCCGCCCTGGCCGGCGGAGCGCTCGCGCCGCCGGCGAGCCCGCGCCACGCCCACGCCCCGCCCTTGCACGCCAGGCGGAACAGATCCGTGTGCGTATGTGTGCGCTCAGTGCGGCCCTCTCGCACGCGGGAGAACCCGCCGTAGATGTATAGCTAGCAGAAACAATACATAAATTCATACAGGTTAGTTTATGTATGTATGCGTGTATTTCTTGATCACTCGTATGTCAAGTCACGGATCCTGGACCGTAAGCGCGCGCTCATTGGCCGAGGCAAACAATATGGCTGCTGTCACCTGTTGTACGCGGTTGACATTATGAATGTGTGTATGCAATTTAGGCTATGACTTGAATAATTAGATAATTATGCCATAAATCATGGAATTATGTGTAATTATAAATATATTTTTTAAATGCTTATAAAATTCCCTTCAAAACGATACCAAACTTGATGAACAGCGTAACAAAAAAATTTTACATTATGAAATAAATATGATGTATTCTTGTGTTTCAACTTATTTTAGAAAGAATTTCTAATATATATTCTGATATTTTTACCTCATAAGAAATAGACAGGTATATTCTAGATATATTATATAATACATTATCAATATGAAGTAACATTTACATCACTTTATCAGGATTTTTCAACCGATTTCTTGAAAAAAATTGTAAACAAAATTAGAACTATTCACCACTGCCGAGTCAAACGTCCAAACGTTGGAAAAGCTTATTTTTCGAATAAATTTATTGAACGATCGTTTTCTATTGTTCATTCATTCATTAATATTGAGACAAAATAAATAGATAACTTATCACATCAGTCTAAAGTTTATTTTTGATCAAAACGTAATACAAATCGACGCGTCAAGGGTCCGGGACAAAGCAGACGACGGACGGGGGTAGCAAAGATCCTTGACAAATATTCAAATATCTGCAGAACATTTGACGGACGGGGTTAGCAGGGATCCTTGACAAATATTCAAATATCTGCAAACATTTGTCCCGCGGCGGGAATCGAACCCGCTACCTTCTGCATCTCAGGCGGACCTTCGCCCACTGTGCCACAGAGGCCGTCATTATATCATCTCAAGGGACTGTCGTTTTGCATTATGCTCCCCAACACATGCAATCCCTTGCATGGACCAGCCGACGGGCAGCAGCGTCGACTGCGATAAGCTGTGCCCCGCGACCCTAATCTATCCAGGAGGCATATATCCAGGTAGGCCGACCTGACAGGGCTGATAGAGGCGGCTGGTATTGTGCTGTGAAATAACTCACCGAATCATTCCCAGCAGGTACCATAACACAAGCGGACCTCGCACTGGGGCCTTTCCCGCTCGGAGTCAGCTTACTCCACGTCCTAGTGTCGAGGCAGAACGCGTATACGTCATCGAAGTAGCGGCACTCTCGTCCATCGTCGTTGTAACCTCCGAAAACTATCAGCTTCCGGCCGAGTTGGACCATGCGGTGGCCAGAGCGGGACGATGGCCCGTTTGGGGCTACCACCTGGAAAAATACTCATGAAACTAACGTTCTTAATGAAAACCGAGAGCCTTCACCGTTACAACGGTGAAAGCACCGACGCCGTAACGCTTCGTTCTAAGAGCCTTCATCAGAGTGAGTGAACGCGACGCTTCCCTCCCGCGTACAGTCGAAACTAGGGGTCGCAATACCGGACCTCTTTTCAAAAATCGGTGTTTTCGGTATTACTTTGAAATGAATACCGATATTCCGGTAGTTTCGATATTTTCGGTATTTTCAATATAGTGAGAAAAATATTTGGAATATGTAATGGAATCGTAATTTTCGGAAGGGAATAGTCACCAGCCAAACAATAAAAGTGCGTTATGATAAGAAAATCACATTTATTTAAAAAAAAAACAATCAGTTATTACTAAAGTATTATAAATAACTCGCTGCTGCAGAGTTATTTTTATTGTTTATTGACATAATATTATATAATATAGATTTATAGTGAAATACCGAAAATAACGTAAATCCCGATTTCCGTTTTCTCAATGCCGGTATTTGAAAGCGTTCTTTTCGATCCGGTATTCCGGTACTTTCGGGATTCGGGATCCCGGTTTGCGACCCCTAGTCGAAACGGCGGCGTTGGTGCCTTCACCGATGTAAGAGTATGTGAAAGATGCCGTATATGAATTAATTAATTAATTTCTTTGACTGGCCTCATTAAGGATGAGCCCAGAACAAATATTTATATGGTGAAGAAAGATGTTTGTTCTCTGTCACCCAGAGAAAAATATCTTTCTGAGAGAACACCCAGTTTTTATGTACCAAAGTATGTTTATCAGTCTTGTTTCTACCCGCTGTATACTTACCTCGTTTGGGATCAGTCGACCGTGTGTGACATGTCCCATATTTATCATCAACAATAATCATAGCAAATATAATACATTCAAGATTAACTGTAACTGGCAAGTCATTAATATAATTTTAAAATAACAATGGACCCAGAACACTGCCCTGAGCGACCCCGTAGCTAATTAGTTTAAAGTCGGAGTAATATTTAAGGAGGGACCTTTATAATATTGATACGACCACTTACAATACTTTCAATTACTCTCTATGAAGTTGTATAATGGTCCACTAATTATATACTTTTCTAGCTTTAGTAGCAGTGTATTTCAAAAGCTTTACTCATGTCTAAGATTAGAGCTACAGATAGTATTTTATTGTTTAAATTACTTAAAAATTTTCATAACAGCATGTATAATCCGGATTATTATAATTAAGATAATGGTAGAACTGTTACCTTTTCCCACTTCTTGTCGGCCAGCGAGAAGCACCACAGGTCTTTGTAATGGTGGAACTGTGTCTCAGTAGGGCTGGTGAACTCTCCCCCAAATATCCACAGCTCACCTCTAGAAAATATATGGAAAACCAATATACAGGGAAGTCCAAACGAGACCTGGAGGGTAGAAAGTACTGGAAATATTGAAATAAACAATTTCAAATTCATATTTTTCACCACCACACCAGCTTATCTAACTCGAAAATCAACTTTGAATTTATTAAAATAAAGTGCATATATGCTTGAACTTTTATCTTCGAGAACGCGCGAGCATTTTTAGTCAGGTTCAAGTTATATGCACTTTATTTTAATAGTTTTAAAGTTGATTTTCAAGAGCCTTAATAAAATCGTCTCCACTGCGCTCCTCTCTGTCTGTGCTGACCCTAGTAAAGAAAGAAAAGGAAAGAAAATCAATTTATTCTGCCCACAACCACAATGCATACAAAATAAGTAGGTAGGTACAAAGTTGGTATGACTTAAAATACAAAGAATAAAAAAAAACAATAAAGAAGCAAAAAGAAAAAAAGAAAAAACACACTTGAAAGTTATAAAAAAATTAACACTATTATTTCGCATTGCGTGGGGTCGAATGGGTCTCGTCTCAGCATGTGCTGCACCCTACCAAGGCAGGAATCGCACAGCGCTGGTTTAGTAGTAAGTTCTCGTACATAATGCGTATCACTAATGCTGCTGCGCTGCACGGGGCGGTACCACTGAAAACCAGCGCTGCACTTGCTTTCATGCTTGCAGCATACGCTGAGTGTCGAACGTTTTGTGTCACTATTTCTCTTAATAGATTGAAACACTTGCCTATTGTTTGTTTTTGTATATTTTGTGGCTCAAATAAATATTTCTTTATCTTTAACTACCGGCCCGTACCGGTTTCGCACGGGTTAGCGCACTTTTTTCACACCTTGGGTTACGTTACTTAAGTTTTAGTAAGGATCCCCAATCTTTTCTAGCAATAAATATAACCTGTTACTCAGGGTGAATATAGCTTTGTAATGGTGAAAGAATTTTTGAAATCGGCACAGTAGTGTTTGAGTTTATTCATTACAAACATACACTCACACAAAAATATTTTTTTTTCTTCTTTATAATACACTCGAGAGCAATGAATCCGGGTCACTCAAAGAATCCAAAAAATCTCGGAAAGTAAGAATGCTAGGTTAATGCAATAAATTGTATTTAATAGACAATTTAATACTCCTTAAATGAAAGTATTAAAACTTCTTAGTTATTGTAAAGTTATATCATAAAAAATCAAATTTGAAAAGGGAACACTGTCGAAGATGGAACTACGAAATTACAGGATTTGTTTTTGCTTTTGTTTGTAATCTGTCATTTATGTTGGTACATAAACCAGGTTGATAGTGCTCAATATTCATTATTCAAGCTGAAATCATGTCGCTTACACTTGAAGAATGCACCAGAATACTTACATTGGTGGAAACCGGCCGGAGTCAGCGCGATACAGCCAGGACTGTCGGTGTGTCGCTGTCAACAGTACAAAGAGTTCTCCGACGTTACGAAGAAACTGGTTCTAACCTACGCAGACCAGGAACGGGCAGAACTAGGTGTACCACAGCACGAGAAGACCGATACTTGGTGAACACCATGCTTCGAAATCGCTTTCTCACAGGAACTGAACTCACAAATCAGTTTCGACGCCTCGGAGGAAGTAACCCAAGTGCATGGACAGTAAGACGTCGGCTTGCTGAATCTAACTTAAAACCCCTTAGACCTGCAAACGGCCCTAAACTGGAGCGTGGCCATCGTATTTCAAGACTAAGATATGCCCAGAACCACGTAAATTGGAGTATTGAAGATTGGTCGAAAGTTATGTTCTCCGACGAATCAAAATTTATGCTCTACAAGCACGATGGAAGACACAGAGTGTATAGAAGACCAGGGGAAAGATTCAAGCAAGCATGCATCGAAGAAAAAGTAGCCTACGGTGGTGGGTCTGTACTTGTGTGGGCCGGAATTTCCTCTGAAAGTCGCACAGAGCTGGTGATCATAGAAAACGGCTCTTTAACTAGCGTAAGATATGTGGAAGAAATCCTCAACGAACACGTTGGTCCATTTATGGTCAATTTGGGTGAGGATGCATGACATGCCCGACCTCATACAGGTAGGATTGTGAATGACTACCTTCAAGAGATGAACATTACTTGTATGGAGTGGCCAGCGCGCAGCCCGGATATCAACCCGATCGAGCATGCTTGGGACGAGCTAGGGAGATGCGTAAAACAACGAAACCCTCCCCCAATCACGCTTCCTGAGCTCAAAATTGCTCTCACAGAGGAATGGGAGAATATTCCCCAAAATCGTATAAGGAACTTGGTGTATAGCATGCCAAACGCAGTAATGGAAGCACGAGGAGGTAATACGAAGTATTGAAATTCAAGAAAATCGTCATAAAGTTCAAAAATTTCATGTTTCCTATTTTTGTTTTAAGGAGAGATCAGCAGTTTTTTTTCTTTATGTAATTTTGTGTAAATAAAATGTATGGTGACTCATATTTTTTTTACTTTCATTTAAGGAGTATTAAATTGTCTATTAAATACAATTTATTGCATTAACCTAGCATTCTTACTTTCCGAGATTTTTTGGATTCTTTGAGTGACCCGGATTCATTGCTCTCGAGGGTATTATATAATTAGTTTAGATGTAGCACAACAACCAGTAGAAAGCAAAATATAATACTCAAACATAACATTACTCAAAAATAAGCAGATACCTGACAGCTGTTAGCCCCTAATGAGCATTAGGGAAGGCCTATATCCAGCAGTGGACTGCTATTGGCTGATGATGATGTGAAGCTGATACCTGTTTGCAGGAGTGGCGATTGCCTGGTGAGCGCTCCGGGGCGGAGGACCACTCGGTGCTTTAACTTGCTTCCACACCTTCTTCTCAGGGTTGAAGAACAGCAGATCATTGTACACCTCAGTCTGGAATACAGAGACTATTAGTTCCTGAACTTTTTCGTGGCGCAGTGGGCAAAGACCCGCCTGAGATGCAGAAGGTTGTGGGTTTGATTCCCACCGCGAGACAAATTTCAGTACGTTCTGCAAATACTGGACTCGGGTCATATCAAACCAAAGGTTTGGTTGGTAGAAAATGATTGTATCATTAAGCCTACCTTTTTGTTACATTTATTGTGCAATAAAGTAATCTATTTTTTATATATATATTTTAATCTATTTTTTATTTGGATTTTTTGTCAGTTTCGACCTTGTCAGTTCCATACTGATTTCATTATTATATGTTATAACATTATATATCGTTAACCAGACCATATATGGAGTGGTAGAGCATGTTAGCTGCCTCTGAGGTAGGGGCAGATAATACACTCTGGAACAGACCTACTTCCATCCAATTAACATTTAGTGTTCTCCCTAACTCTTCCCTCATAGATGCGCTTCGGGAACATTCCATTAGGAGGTGATATACGTCCTCCTTTACACCACATAAATTATAGTTATTTCTAAGTTTTACCCTCTGGCCGTCATGGTATTCTCCCCCGAACATGATGAGTTCATTGTTAGTGGGATGTGGTGTCAGGGATGCATAGGCTCTGGCCGACGGAGGGCCCGGTAATGTTTTTTCTGAAGCGGCTGACCGTTTAGCTTCCTCTCTTTCAATTTCTGCTATCACTTTGGCTATGTCCTCCTAAACAAAAACAAATTAATTTGTGTAATTTGCAGATATTTTATTTTAGATGGAAAACAAACAGCTTATTGAATTAGAAAAGTTAGGAATTTAAAAGTAGAAAAACTTAAGGTTAAACAGTATACGCTTAACTTAGCGAGAAGTATAAAAAAGTTGTTTAACGTTTGCCTGTCAACAGATTAATGTACGATTCACACTTACCAGCACATGTCAGAGAACATCGATCGGAGAGCCTTTTATAACATGCCAAAGGAAATTAAAACATCCACAAAGCAGTTAAGTTCCTTATTTGCATGCAATTTACGCAGCTTTGAGCTTTGTCAAACAATGACATAAAAAGACACGGGAAGGACTTTCCTTTATGTGTAGTGAGCATATAGAATGGGAGGGGGCGGGAAGGGGGAGGGGGGTGAGGCCCTCCCCCTAAACGGGGGAAGTGCGGACGCATTTTTTTTGTTTCTGAGAAAAAATATTAATTCAGTTTTGAGGTTAAGTATGGAAAAAAAATTAAAACAATATACGCCAAAACACACTATCGGGAGATGTAGGAATATTAGGACTAGGACTAGATTAAGACTAGGTGGCATTGAGGTGCTCTGCATCGGTTCTGTGATATATTTAGAACCTAATCTACTCAAGTCGGGGTGTCATAAAACCTACTGCTGCGGTAAGGATTTCCAGGTGGTTATAAAAAAAACCTAATGACCTACTGTCTATACTGGGAAAACAACGAGAAAGGTCATTGTCATTGTCAGATTACCAAAAATACTATATTTTCATCCACAGAGGCAAAAATAAAAAGCTGATTTGCCATGAAAAAAAATTGCCCTCAATGTTGACTACGTTGAATTACATGACAATGTTGAATTACGTGATAAATTGGAATTTTGTTAAAATCTTATCTCAAAAACTATTTACTACGCCATTTCAGATTAATTAGGCTTCCTAGGTATTGACCTATCTGTGACAAAAGTTTCAGTCGCCTAGCTCACGACACGTAAATTAAAGCTGAGCCTAGATACGTAAGTAGATATTGCATGCAAATAAAGAACTTAACTGCTTTATGGATACATCGATTTCTTCTGTCATGTTATAAAATGCTCTTCGATGCTCTCCGACGCGCGCCGGTAGGTGTGAATCTTACATTAACGTCGGTTAGCCATATAAATATCAAAAACCTAAATACTTAAAGGCGTTAAAGAGCGGCGGTTCAGTCTGTCTTGCACTTAGCGTAGTATAAACTACGCTAAGTGAGAGTAAGCCAATAAGTCTGTCTTAGGCTTGACTAATTAGGCAATAAGACAGTCTGACTAAGATAGACTAAATACCGCGTGGTCTGATAAGCTTTTTACTACTAAATAATAAAAGAATAAAATATAGACAAAATAAATATGTTCAGGATATCACAGGCGAGTTGAATGGCATAATTATAAATTTGCGGCATGGACTAACCTCACCCAAATTCGCAAGCTCTTTCTTCAGTTTGCTCGCTAGTTTCTTTTCAGTTTTAGCAGCGGTCTTCACAGCACCGCTTACTTTGTTTTTGTTCTTCTTTTTACCCATTTTATTTGTGCTTTTCACTCACAGAACAATATAACTCTTTTCACTACAATAAAAATAAATTACAAACAAAAACAAACCAAATAAACCACTGTGCAGTGTTGCCGGCAGTCACACAGAAAAAGATCCGGAGCCAAGGCCTAAATAGTCCGAAATATGTCAAAAATGTCTTTTTTTAATATCAATTGGTAGTTTTGTTCTTTTTTTTATCCATTTTATTTGCGCTTTTTACGAATAATATCATCAAACAATAAAATAAATCACTGACACACCTGTGGTGCATTGCACTGCATAGTAAAGTATTGCACTTGCTAGAGCGAGCGGTACAACCACCCCATAGTGTACTGTGACCACCCCAACCGTTCCATCATGTCAGTCAGTCCAACTGAAAGTATGGACACTAAATAAAGTAACTGGTAGTCTGAAGTCCGAATATGAAAAAAATAGTGGAGCGGTAAATAACAGTTCAAGTATGTTACCTACATACTTGCAAATACCTCCATAAACGATAGTTAGTGACGAAAATGGATTCAAGGTTGCGTGGAGCCCACACGTGGAATGGATGGAAGGATGGAAGTCCCGGAAGTCTTCTACTACTCTGCTCCGCTAAAGCCTGCTAAAGTCCGAAAACGGACAAAAAAGTTCATTCATGCTTTTTTTGTTCTATGGCATCTGCGTTTTCTGTTCCCCTAGTAGATGGGAAACGTCCATAGTTTTCGTTTTCTAGCTCAATTTTATCGCCACAGTGCTGTATGAGGTCCACGCGGGGAACGGCTAACATTTCCGTAGACTTGCGTCTTGCGTAGTGGTTTCACGGTCCCCCATCCTCTCTCGCTTCCTCTTATCGGAGCGTGAAAGTGGTAATACAATAGCGACGAGCGGCGAGCGAACGTTTTTCGGAAATTACGCAACTGGTTTTATATAGAAACGGAATGAAAAACGTTAGTTATTTAATCTTCTTATGCGATTATGACAGATTGCCATGTTTATCACTCAAAACAAATGTGTAATATAATAACGAAAAGAGGTACTTTATTAAAATTGAGCTCGAAAACCATCGAGATCATTTTAAAGAACTTTAGATGAGGTTTGGAATTGTGCAACTCACTTCACTTCACTTCTTTATTTAATGGCTTCTGGGATAGTTCTCCACTATTTCGTTAGTATCAAGGAAGTATTAGGGGTAAATACTGAGGTTTATAATTGTCTATTTGTCAAACTTGTATCTTTGTCCAATTATGAAAAAAAACTGTACTAACTGAAATTGTGGAAAACTATCCCAGAAGCCAATTAATATAGAAGTAAACTAAAGTGAAAATGTCTGTCAGACTGTCACAAAAGTCATTATCTTCAAAAAAAATAGTAAAAAGGTTATGTAGGAGGAAGAGGACAGTTTATTTTTATTTTCTAACTATTAATTATATTTCTCGCTTAGGATATAAAAATAACTCGTTCAGTAATAATGGTAAAGTGAAAACTGAACAAAAAATAACCAAAACAAACAGAATCTTGCAAAGATGAATACTCCTGGGTCATCGGCACCGTCGGTATGTTTTTGTTTATTTTATTAATTTCAAGCCCTTGTAACTATTTATTTAGAAGAAAATCTTGTTAATAAGTATCTACTTGTTTCCTTCTATTCTTTCGTTACACACAATACCTATTCAACTTTTTTGTAGACGTCAGCATCCACGCAAGAGTTCAAGATCAGAGTGCCAAAGAATGTAAAGAAAAAGTTTCATGTAATGAGGTTCAACGCAACCCTAAACGTAGACTTTGCTAAGTGGAGTCATGTGAAGATGGAGCGAGAGAATAACATCAAGGAATTCAAGGGAATTGATGAAGATATGCCAAAGTATGTACGGAACATAAAAAATACTTTTACAATGTATTGACCTGTCTATGGATGAATTTTAACATTTTAATATTATCCCCAAAAGAGCTGATGATCTACAAACGGCAACAACGGATGATCGACACAAACCTGAAATTATAACACCCCTCATTTTCATCGGGGTTAAAAATAGTGACACTAGCAGCTGCCTTATTGTATAATTCAACTGATATTTACTGAAACTTGAATCTTTAAATAAACCAGGGTCTTATTGGTGGAATTTGCTACGTCCATCCAAAGATGGATTTGACATCCATCTGGTAATCAATTTTAAATCATACAAAAGACCTAGTGCAAGGGACAGCTAAGCCCAAGTACATTCTTTTGTTTATACTTATCATAAGTACCTACTGTGTTCGTACCTACTGAACTAGTAAAGTTATGTACCTACCAGATAAGCTTGTAAAAGTCTGAATAAAGAATTTATTATTATTATTATTTTAAAAGGGTGTAGGACTCAAATTAATACACAATACTCAATATATCTATTGTCATCACATGGTTATAACATAACAGAGTTAACATAGTATAGTGTGTTAGTATCACTTGTGGACCCCACATGTAGGCCATAGCAAATAGAAGGCAGACTGAGGCATCAGAAATCTGTAATCTTCCTTTTGATATAGTTATTTGATTATGTTTCGAGGTTCGAGAGCCCTGAATTATTTAAGGATATCAAAATACAACATGAGGTAGAATAATAAATAAATAAATATACAGCACATCTTCGGGAATCGATGCTAAGATGAAGGCACCTCTACCACCAACTGACATAAGAGGCCAGGACCGTCAAAGAATACATACAGAAAATAAAACCATGTGTGATAAATAAAAGTTTTTTATGTATGTGTCAAATTATTTAATATATTATCTTTGGACATTAAAATTTGAATTTTAAAGAATCAGACATATTTACTGTCGAAATCATTCTATGATATTGATAAAGCTATGGCGGTTGATTTTGGTATGTAAACATACCTAATATTTCTTATATTCTGTACCTATACCTGCTGTATACCTATTTTTAAATTTTTTAAGGTTCTGTTAGTTCTGTACTCAATAAATGACTTTTCTTAGTGTACTAAGTGTCTCAAAATTGAATAAATAAATAATTAAATTGTTAACATCAATATAAACATAATTCTTCACACAATTTGACTTGTATGGAACCATTATCTTGGCCCTAGTTAAATTTTGTTTGACTTTAAGGTTTGGTGCTGGCTCAGAATACGGTCGTGACATCAGAGAGGAGGCCCGTCGCAAGAAGTTTGGCATTATATCTCGCAAGTACAAACCAGAAGACCAGCCGTGGATACTCAAAGTTGGAGGGAAGACTGGCAAAAAGTAAGAATTGAGTATGGTATAATGCAATTTTGTCTGTGTGTGGTATTTATTGTATTCACAAATAACCAATTTGAACCTTTAATTTTACCAATAAATCAGCTTTTGGGAAATATAAGAAATGAAACGGAAAAAATGAGATATACTAGAGTAGAATATCACCTAGCGGGAAAACTTAACTTATACAAAAATATAGTTACGATAATTTTTTAGTAAGGTATGATTCTCACACTCGGAGCTAAACCAGTGGCTAGACAGTGTGAAAAATCTTCCTACAAAGTTTGCGTTAGCTATATTCTTGTATGGAGATCTGGAAGTCTTACAAACTTCCCACTAGGAGCTGGAGGCACTACTCATTTTCTAAATGTTTTTCACACTCAAGCCACAGATGGGGCGATTTATGTGCTATGGCTTTACGCGCAGTCGATTTACGCGCTGTCGATTTGCGCGTAGTCAATCATAACGACGCGCGTCACATTTCGCAAACCCGCATAAATCGCCCCATCTCTACCCTTCGTATGAGTTGCACAATACAGAAACATTCAATAGTTTTCCTTTGGAGCTCAATTTTTTTTTTATTATTCTTGAAGATGGAACAAGTACATAGCTCACCTGAAGTTGAGTGGTAACCATTACCTATCACAAAGCATTGCAACATAGATCACGTTTTTTTGAACGTGCTCTATGATGCAACGCCCTGCATCCATCAACTTGAGGCATGATGATGATAAGCCTTGTGCCTGTAATTTCACCGGCTCCCACACACAGCACATCAGTTTTACGGCAGAAATAGGCATGGTGGCAGTACTTCCCCGGACGAGCCCTCCACAAAGAACTCTACTACTATTAAAATAATGTATAATATAAAGTATGATAAATGGAAATACTGAATTGGATTCAAGTATCAACTGATCAAACGACATAGGTTATGTTCTTGCAGGTTGCATGATGCAACTCGTACTCTCGTACTTGATACGTGTACTCGACACTCACGGTACGGCTAGTCCACCAGCGCCTAAACTCGCTCAGAGAGCTTTGAAACGAGATATGCTCGGAGTTTCTCTGAAGGATAGAATCCGCAACGTGACTATCCGTCATAGAACTAAACTACCTCAGAGAATTAGCAAGCTGAAGTGGCGCAGTGTGCTGGCCATATCTGCAGAAGATAACCATTGGGGTAAAACAGTTCTTGAGTTGAGACCGCGGCTCGGCAGGACGCCCTCCGGCCAGGTGGAGTGACGATTTAAGAAAGAAGCTGGATGCGTCGAGCTCAGGACAGGGCACAATGGCGCTCATTAGGGGAGGCCTATGTCCAGCAGTAGACCGCTATAGGCTGATGATGATAATGAACTCTAGGTACTCTGCAGAATGTATGAGATTCACACGTCTATCACTAGGTAGCGCTGCTTCGATTCGACTTCAGATCAAATAAACTTATTAATTGTTTAATATTGTTATGGTTATAGGTTCAAAGGCATCAGGGAAGGCGGCGTGTCTGAGAATGCGGCGTACTATGTGTTCACGCACGCAGCAGACGGCGCTATCGATGCCTACCCGCTGCAGGAATGGTGAGCCATCCTAGCTCCATTTAGATATCTTAATATAAGATAAATGTAAAAGATAAAAAGCCCTTTCATTCTGAACTACATAGGTTATGTACGCTTCTCACTTACCGGCGCGCATCGGAGAGCATCGGAGCGCATTTTAAAACATGCTAGAAGAAATTGAAACATCCACAAAGCAGTTAAGTTCCTTATTTGCATGCAATTTATGCAGCTTTGAGCTTTGTCACACTGACATAAATAGATCGGCTGCGTAAATTGCATGCAAATAAGGAACTTAACTGCTTTGTGGATGTTTCAATTTCCTCTAGCATGTTTTAGAATGCGCTCCGATGACCTCCGACGCCGACGCGCGCCGGTAAGTTTGAATCCTACTAACAAATACACATAACAGTTTTGATTTTAATTAATTGACTCAGGCGTAACTTTTGCGTAAATCCATTATAAAATATTCTACAACGCAAAATATTTAGTACAAATTCCGACTTTAACCGAAAACTTTAGAAAGTTAAACTAACTAACGGCTGGAGAAATTTGTATTGGGGTTTTTATCCCTCGCGACCATTCTCCCTTATCTAAACATAACACTCAACAACCACATAAATAGTTTGGACCCCTCTCCTGCGTCGTGGGTACCAGGAAGAGTACACCAAGGTACCATAAGGCTATATCTCCTTTCTGGTCTAGATCTAGAACTGCGGTGAGTTTAAATTTGTATATTATCCCGAAAAGGGGAGATTTGAACCATGATTTTCCACAAATAGAGGAGGGTGCTGGGGTAAAAATATAATAATTCTAATTAGTCCGTCAGATAGATCAACAAAAAATATTGGATACATACTTCTTATTTATCAAATCAATAGAAATTGACAAAAATAAAGAACCTCAAAGTTCAGGAACGGGGGCTCGTGACGTCACGTGTGTGTAGAAAGTGTACTTACAAGTGACGTCATGCGTTTTGTTAATTGACAAAAGAAAAAATATGTGTCCAATATTTTTTGATAATGTAAATGACGGACTAAATGTAATTCTTCAGGTATCGGCCTATTGTTTTATGCTTACTTGGTGTTGAACAAAATCAGCTGTTCTAGGAAAGGTTCTAATTTTTTACTCAAATCTTGTAATGACAAGTTTTGAGTAAAATTATGGCATAACTTTATAAGCCAGTTAAAAACTACTAAAATATTCGAATCAAAACTTGTCTCCAAAAACTTTTATGCACTCTAGGAGTTGAACAAAATCAGCTATTCTAGCGCCTTACAAGTGTTTGAGTCAAATTATGGCATAACTTTACAAGCTATTTCTGCAATGAAAACTACAGAATTTGAAAAATTCTTGAACAAATCTTGACAACATCTTTCGGGTCAGTCTGATGTATTCTTTTGGCGCGAAGAAAAAAGAAAAGTGTTCAAAATTAAGCCAAATTTTTACTTTTACTTTTGAACGTTAACACGTTGACTGCGGGTCTCGTACATGACGTTCTGCGCCATGCCCGAGGAGGCACAGCACCACTATATCGAGAGTTGTGTTTTCATCATCCAAAGCGTTATATAACCAATCATGATAATTTTGCCAATGAGTAGATTTGTTTACTTTCAGGTACAATTTCCAACCGATTCAACGGTACAAAGCTTTATCAGCTGAAGAAGCAGAACAAGAATTCGGGCGGTGAGTTAATATAATTAGTTAACAATATAATAAATTATTATGGAAGATCCCCGTAGCGCAGAGGGCGTTATCTTGCCTGACACGCAGATTATTGCGGGGTCGATTCCCGCCGTGGGACAATAGTATACAGGTTGGGGCAAAATTTTACCTCATTGAGATTAGAAAAGGTAGCTGCCTTTTCTTTTTGTAGTTGGTTAGAAGGTTTTTAAGAAACTACAGGTTTTTTTAAGAATTTTTCATCCATTTCATGTATTGAAAAACATATATCAGTAAGCAAGAAATTACATAAGTGAACCGCCCATTCGCCAGCCTCTAAAAGGTACTTAGTTAATATATTTTGTCGTAGACGTAACAAAGTGATAAACTACTTCTCGCTGATGTTCCGGAAACGGATGCGCGGCGAGGACGGTGCTGACGACGCTGACGACCCTGACGACAAGAAGCCGAAAGGAGCCAAGGCCAAAAAAGGTCTGGATAAGATTGCTTCCAAAAGCAATAGGCAATTACAAGAGACTGTCCTTCAATTGCTTAAGTTTTTTTTTTATATTGAAAAAGAATACACCTTCGACTTATCACTAGTCATTTGTAATTAAGTTTTATAATGAAGTTCTTTTTGATTTGCCATTATAGGTATATACAACACTCAAAGTAAAAAATTAAAATATGCAGCTGACACACACACCACAAAATGAAAGTAATATTAAAATAAGTACAAGAAAAAAAATTACGTACATACTTTATACATAATATACCTACTTGTACCATAACGTTAAATAAACCTAAAGAATAAAACAATTCATATATACATACAACAAACACGAATAAACTTATAAATATTGTAAATGTGAAAAATGTCAACATCGCTGTTGGAGCTTATTTCATTATAGTTTTTGATGAGCCTATTAAATGTTTAATTATTAAGTTTCTGTATTGAGGAGTATATACCTGTCTCAGACGCGCAGGATGCCTTTTCTTAACTCTGTTAGGGTCACAACTTAAAAAACAGACGCTGTCAGTTGATTCCATGTTTTAGCAGTGCGCATTATATATGGCTTCGTTCTGTTAAATGGGAACATCAACTTGATGCGGAGGACAACCCAATAGGGATGAAGACTGGGTAAAAAAAAATTATAATTAGTCCGTCAGATAGATCAACAAAAAATATTAGACAAGTATTTTTTATTTAACAAATAAATAATAATTGACAGAGATAAAGAGCGTCAAAGTTCGGGAGTGGGGGCTCGTGTATTTGACGCACTAATTAAAAAAATTCAGTTGTCATCCCTATTATGCGGATGTTGTTATTTTTCTTAAAGATAATATTTGGAAACGGGTACATTATTTTTTTAGAATCAAAGCCTCTTTGGTGCCCGAACGTTACCGAACCTACAACCGCGAATCTGAATTCGGGAAACCACAATCAGATGAAAAAAAAAACACTTTGAGATAAAAATAAATGACTGTTGATATTGTACAGTGGAGCTCGCACTGATATGACTGTATGACTGTTGATATGACTGTATGACTGTTGATATGACTGTTGATATTGTACAGTTGATTTCTGTGTCAGATTTGAAGATATCGGAGATGGACGAGTGGATAGACTCGGACGACGAGTCCTCGGACTCGGAGGGCGGGAACAAGGACGAGGACAGCGACGGCGGGGCCAAGAAGAAGAAGAAGGATAAACAGAAGAAAGGTACGCACTATTGTTATTGGGTCCTTACATATAAAATTCGAGGAAACTGATTGCTCTGTTTTTGTATTTCCTTCTGGAACTATGAATCCTATTCCCCTTAAATTTTGTGTGTTTTCTTGGACAGAATTGTGAAAAGTTTGCGTAGCCTTATTTAAAGAAGTGTTTATTGAAGGCGACAACACATGAAATTAACTGTTTTAAAGTTTTATTTTTTGAACTTTTCTTGGATGAACTTCCCCAAAAATAGTATTTATTGAATCTTTGCAATAATGTTACGTTCAGAATATAAATTAATTTTGTATATGATTGTTGAATAAAAAATATGTACAAAATAAAATAGAGTGAAAACCGCCAATTTCATATTATAAGAACCTATTATTATCATCATCATCATCATCCTAGCCTAGCAGTCCACTGCTGGACATAGGCCTCCCCTAATGAGCGCCATTGCGCCCTGTCCTGAGCTCGACGCATCCAGCTTTTACCAGCAGCCTTTCGCAAATCGTCACTCCACCTAGCCGGAGGGCGTCCTACACTACGTTCACTATTATTATTGCAAACTGGCTCCCGCGCGCGTCTTTGCTCGCATAGTACCAGGGTAACGGACCTGATGCAAGTATGCGAAGGTCCGCCTGAGACGTTTACATGATCTGCAAAAGGAGAATGCCGAGAACCCGTACCAAATGCGTCAAAACCGAACGTATCCCATAAAATTTATTATATTTTATAAATGACATTAACATTTTCTTTAGTTTTACACACCAACGGGATAAATTATCAAGTTAAAAAATATTTCGTTGATTTGGTTTCCGCTGTACGCTGCCATTAGACTGCAAGAACCAATGATATATACTTTACTAGGCAACAAATATTGATGTAAAGTGTTACTATGGCAATTACCCTCATTTTTAATTATTTTGACAGTAGAATCGACTATAAACTTTATGGAGATTTTATTTGACGCGCTCACTTTAGTCTTGGTACCGAGCGCCATACATCAGACGGCATTCTCCTTTGTCTTGGGCCGGCTACATTATCGCCCTACGGCGAAGATTCGCGTATTGCTCGATTATTATCGTAGTATCATAGAAAAAGTATGGATATAAGTACGGATCTGTGTTTTCAGCGGCTGCGATAAAGAAGAAGAAGAAGAAAGTGGACGATGAAGCTTTTGAGGACAGCGACGATGGAGACGAGGAGGGCAGAGAAAAGGATTATATCTCAGACTCCTCCGAGAGGTGAGGGAAATATGAACTATCATGTGGATATAAGGCTCAATATCGTTTGTGTTGTGAGGTAGTATATACTGAAATATCATATACTGTCATGTTGTGGATATCTCTGTTTATTCTCGATGACTCAAGTCCGATAGACACGGCCCTGCTATCGCAGAGCTATAGTAAATAAAACAAATATTTGGTTGTTATTTCATTTTTATTTACAATAATTATGCTCTTCTTGTCTAAGAGGTGTTATTCCGGACATTTCGCAGTCAAAATAGCTCGTAGATATCTATTATTTCACCATCAAGATCGAGTTGTACACGTTTTGCCGTCGGACTTGAGTCGTAGCGCGGACTTTAGATATGCATTTATTGACATACATACATACACACACACACACACACACACACACACACACACACAAGCTCGCCCCATCGTCGTCCTCATCCTTGCCCACACAAGCCAAAAAAAAGTACGAGAAACATTAGTGGTACTTAGATCTACTATGAAAAACTAATTTAAAGTAAATTATAAGCATTACAACCATGCAGGTATATTATGCTATATAGTAATATATTATATCTTGATGACGAGAAAAGATAAAACATTAAATAAACAACAACAAAAATAGAATGAGTTACAATAAAAAAACAAGAACTTATTGTATTGTGATGTGTAGGCTAATAAAAGGTCCTATTTCAGCTTCGTTGCTATATTTATTTAGATGGTTTATTTAGATGGTTCTCTTCGTACGTACGTAATCGTTGTCAGACAGTGGTGTTAAGCGGGTACTCTTCCACGCCTATGAGTATCCCTTCAGGAGTACCCCAGGGATCGCTATTGGGTCCACTGCTTTTTTATTTATTTGTTAATGACATTTCATCATGCTTTATTCACTCAAAAATTCTTTTGTATGCTGATGATATGAAAATTCTTTATCCAATTAAAAAGATCAGTGATGCGCTTTGCCTACAAGATGATCTGAATAGATTTAATGATTATTGTATTTTAAATAGATTAGATTTAAATGTGTCAAAATGTTATGTTTGCTCCTTTACTAGAAAACCAATACCATTAAGATACGATTACACGTTACAAAACTCGCATTTGTCACGAGTAAACTCGATTAAAGATTTAGGCGTGATTTTCGACAGTAAAGTTTTATTTGACGAGCATATTAATACCATAACTAATAAGGCATCCCGTGCGCTTGGTTTTATTTTAAGAATGTCATCGGAATTCGCGAGTGTTAAAACCTTTAAGATCTTGTATTGCGCATACGTGCGCAGTCTCCTTGAATATGCGTCGCAGGTGTGGAACCCGCTTTATGAAATTCACTCCACACGCCTTGAAGGCATTCAAAAAAGATTTCTGCGTTATATACAATACCGAGCGAAAGTCTTTCTACCTGACTATATAGCAAGATGTCGAAAGTTTCATTTGCTTCCGCTGTATAAGCGTAGAGAAATAGCAGATTTGGCGTATCTCCTAAACATTGCAAATGGCTCGGTGGACTGTCCGGAGCTGCTAGGATCACTTGGGCTGCGCACAAATGTAGGTTCCATAAGAAAACCTAATACCCTTCATGTTCCTTTTGTCAAGACCAATTATAGGCAAAACGCTTTTATGATTAGGACGTGTGGCTCATTCAATACTTTGGTGAAGGCAGATGTTGACATTGATGTATTTAATACCTCAACTACTACACTTAAGCGAATTTTAAATAACGAATTCTTTTCTAATTAACTTGTTGTGTGCTCTATACTTTCTTGTTTCTTTTATAATAATTATGTGTTATTGCTATTTGTGGAAACTTTTAATTGGCCTTAAGTATGCATATGTGCTCCTCAGTGGGTGCTATGTAATATTCTGTGTTCTATTTTTTATACCTAGCTGTAAGTTTTCTTAAAATTCTAAAAATAAAATAAAATAAAATAAAAATACCACTATACCACTAATGTCGGCAGCGCAGTCAGATCGGGGTCATTTATGATAGGAAATCAAAAACTTAAATATATTAGATTACCTATAATTAGAATAAATCTATTACCTGTGGCTTGAGTGCACAGAAAATACCTAACGTCAAAGTTTGCATTAACTATATATTTTTTTGGAGATGTCAAGGTTTAACAAACTTCCCGCTAGGGGCGCTGCTCCATTTTCATACAAAAATAAAGTTAACGTAAACTTTGACGTTACGTATTTTCTTCGCACTCAAGCTACTGAAGTTTTACACGTGAACATTCCAAAAAGATAGAGTATATTGGGATGTGAACTATCATGATGTACATATAAATTACAATATCGTTAGTTTGCCTAGTCCTGTCTCCAAAAAATGCTTTTCAAAATTATGCTTTCTGTTTATAAAATAGAGTTGTTATTTGCAAAATAGGATTAATTGCTTATTTGTTTACAGTGAGTCCGACCATGAAAACAAAGCCAATAAAGAGTTGAAGGGTGTTGCTGAAGAAGACGCGCTCAGGTGAGAATTATTCATCTTAATAGGTGTAATAGGAAAGACGACTGTAAAATACTAATTAGTCCGTCATTGACATTATCAAATAATATTGGACACGTATTTTTTCTTTTGTGAATTAAACAAAAAATTACAAAGATATAGTGCGTTGAAGTTCCGCGTGACGTCATGGTTTAGTAAAGTTTTTACCTAGGCATGACATCACGAGCCCCCACTCCCGAACTTTGACGCCTTTCATCATCATCATCAGCCTATAGCAGTCCACTGCTGGACATAGGCCTAATGAGCGCCATTAATCTCCGCCAATTTTTATTTATTTGATAAATAAAAAAATACGTGTACAACATTTTTTGTTGATCTATCTGACGGACTAATTAGAATTATTATTTTTTAACCCAATCGTCATCCCTATTATATCATCGTTTTTAATTTTAGTTTCTGTAAATTTTGTTTAAGCTCCATATAAAGATTATTTATTATTTATGTATTTATTATTATAATTGTATACTAGATTGTTATATAGGCCTGATGGTTGAAAAATGACTTGATGACGAGAAGTTTAAACATCTTGCAACTTGGCCTGGAAAGTTAAAAAAAACAATTAGCTTATTTTTGCTCGTGCAAGTTCACGAGGAAGAAACCCCCAGCTAGACAACAGAGTATAATAATTGTATTTAGTCGTATAAATCGGTAGACAGTCGCAGTTCGGAATGAAAGACCCTTACAAGATGGACGATTTTCTCGCGCGAGTTGGTCGCGCGATTGACATGCGTATCCAATCAGGTTTGCTGAATGTTACGTAGAATGTGACGTGCGTTCATATATTAACAAGCCTGATTGGATACGCATGTCAATCGCGCGAACAACTCGCGCGAGCAAAACGCTCATAAAGGTCCCAGAGCCGCCATCTTCGCTTTTTATAGTTTAGTACAGCGCCCATATCGGAGTTACTCGAATGATTATGTAACTCACTTACCTTGTGGGTCAGCACAGCACAGATGCCGCAACAGCTTGAGAGGTTAAATTAAACCATCTCACAAATTAGCTTTAGAGTTTAGAGGTTAAAACATCTTGCAAATTAACCTAAGAGCCTTTAGGGATTTTGATAAAGAAACGTACTCTTTGCCCCTTAAATGATTGACTAACTTTATGGAGCCCTTACAATAGGAACAGCTTGTTTATCTTAATTTCTAGTGTTAACATTATGATTGTTGCTATTTTTTTTTAACAAATTAATATGTTTTCGGTCATACATTAAGTTTTCATATATATATATTGGCACGGTACTGTGATAACATTTATTTCTTTAAACTTAGTTCATGTCAATCGCGCGACCAACTCGCGCGAGTAGATCGCCCATCTTGGAAGGCTCTATAGGGTTAAAACATGCCTTCCTAACAGGAAACTGCTGACATCCGATGAAGATTCAGACGAGGAAGAGAAAGAGCACAAAGCAGAGCAATCGGACCAAGAAGATGAGCCGACTAAGGAGGGAGAGGAGAGGGCCGGGAAACTCACCAAGAAGAAGAAGAAGAAGGTCGAAGAGAAGAAAGAGAAGAAAGGTAACACATTATATTCATAAATACTTGTTAAGAATATATCGCAACTGAGTTATTTATTAGATTTTAGAGGCCTCCGGGAAGGAAGAAAACAAGAACGATTACTTTTCTTCCTCTTTGTTTCGAATTAAAATAGTACATTGTTCACCGAGAGGAGAAAGTGACCGATTACCGTCGAGGGTGTCGTTTATATATATATAAAACACCCGAGATCGGGAATCGCACTTTCTCTCGAGTGATACATAGTGCTTTATACTACACCTACGAGGAAAATAAAAAACTAACATTACTTTGACTTTGACTTTGACTTTGACTTTGACTTTTTTTTAGCTAGTGGCCAGTGTCATTTTGCGAACTTGGAGATAAAAACTCACTGTAAAAACTTTTTGGCTTTTGATATTTAGGTTACCAGCGCATAGTCTTACCCAAAATTAAAAAAGAAAAACCACGTAAGAAATGGATTTTCATACACTTTTCTCTCCCGCTCAGATGCGTTTTCTCCCCGTATATTTGTTCGATATGCAATGACGTACTTTCTACCGTAAATTTGATAAAGTATCAAGGTACTTTCCGAGCAGGTGTAGTATAAATAACAATATCTTACGAGTTGTTTATTTAGGAACATAGCATATATTATCTAGTTACAGAATAACAATACCTTGTAAAGAATTCATAAAGTTTTTAAGTCATCCTTTTTGGTATTACGGAACACAACCAAAATTCTTAGAAAATGTTGAACGGCCAATATTACTATCCCGCCGCACGGCTGAATCGTCCATCAGGTAAACAGAGATGCGATATACGGAGCGATCCTTTACCCGCGTCTTGAATTCAAGTTGCGAGCGGGAGTCACCGCAGTCTTAAGTTGACGTGAAGACATAATGCGGAAGATAGAAATCACGTCGATACACAGTCTCACCTAGTAGATATTACTAAGATATAATAACAAGAAGTTTGATATGACATACAGGGCCTGAATGTATCTTGTACACTAATGGATAAATCAAAGAAAAATATTCAACGCCTCCTTTATACAACTGGTATAGAATATATTGTATTTAAAATCCGTCAAGTAAAACCGAAATTGCCGCAACCGTAGCTGTGGTTTATGTCAATGGAATTAAACCTTGAAAACCGTGTTCGCGCGCGGGTCTGCTAGTGATCTGAAATAAAACAGAATCTGTACCGAATTCCGAATCAATATTTCATTTAATTTGTTTTTTTTTATTTATTTTTTTATTATGATTATATTTTACCTAATTTAATTTGGTGTCTTTTGTTTTTTTTTATTAATTCTACTGTTTATTTTATAATTAGATTTTTGCATGCCACTCTCTCTACACAATTTTGCATATTAAACAGGTAAACCATGTTATGTCATATTGAATTGTACATTCCATTTTATCCTACACGTGTTTTTTATGCAAATAAATTATTTTTATATTTAATTGTGTGCGAGAATCATCGAGATAGGCGAGAACCCCATTCTTGGAGGCGATAGCCATATTGAATTCAAAATGGCGTCACGTAGCGTTATTAAGCGTTCGAACTGTGTTTTAAACTTTCAGAGTCGAGTAGCGAGCTCAGTTCCGACTCCGACACGGATCCGGAGGCGAGCAGCAGCGCCAAGAAGCCGCATAAAAACAAGAAGGAAGACAAGAATGCTGCAAGTAAGTTCATTTCTTTTCCAATCATAGAGTCCATGAACATCTCACAAATTATATGAAATCCTTAACATAATATAGTTTTATGATATTGCGTTAGATACACAATAACAACACCAGCCTAAAGCAGCCACTGCTGGACAATCATAGGCCTCCCCTAATAAGAAGAGATATTATATGAAATCCTAAATCAGTCAACTGCTCGACATAGGCCTCCCTAATATAAATGGGGATATGCCCATAATCCCCATGCTGGGCATGCGAGTTGGGGATCGCAGGGTCCAACTTCTCGCAGGCCAGGGGATTTAGCTGTGCCGATGTTAGGCTGTGCTATGCCGCAATCAGCCGCCGCCAGAGCCCCGTTTGTGTAACAGGGTGCACCACGTGCAGGTGAGATCAGGTGAGATTGGCGTGGGTTCTGAAGGTGTAAGAATAAATAATGCTGTACACTATCACACAGCATCATGTAGCCCCAAACTAAGCAGAGCTTGTGTTATGAGAACCACACTATTATACTACATAGATATATATTTTTTTAAATACATACAAATTATACATAGAAAACATTCAGACCCGAAACAAAGATTTGCAGATCATACAAACATTTGCCTGGTGGGAATTGAACCCGTAACCTTTTGCGTCTCAGGTGGGCCTTCTGCGCACTGCGTTACAGAGGTCGTCAAGCCTTCTAGATGGATTATTTTTTGAATACTTGAAGTAGTTGTAGTACTTGAAGATGGAACAAGCACATTGCCCACCTGACGTGCTTGCTATAAGTGATAACCATTACCTGTCACAAAGCATTGCATCGTAGATCACGCTTGTTTGGAACGCGCTCTACGATACAACACCCTGCGTCCATCAACTTGAGGCATGAAGATGATAGTCCTATGTGCCTGTAATTTCACCGGCACCCACACCCTTCAAACTGAAATACAGAACAGCTGCTTCACGGCAGAAATAGACATGGTGTCAGTACTTCCCCGGACGAGCTCTCCACAAAGAACCCTAATACTTCTCCTCTTGTGCCTGTAATTTCACCGGCACCCTTCAAACGGGAACAGCTGCTTCACGTGGGTGTGGACCTGAGATAATAAGTGTGTTTTTTCAAACATGCTTGGATAGTTGTGCATTATTTTGACAACCTTCTTCGCGAAATTGCCAAATAGATGCGAGCAGCGGCTGGAAAAAGTATGAACATCCATATCCGTCTTGTTCAGTGGCCAAATAAATAATAAACTACTGAAAGGTTTTATTTGTTCTGTCTAGGAACTATTTTGTTATAATTTCCGCGCGTTATTTGAGAAAAGTACTATAAAAGCCTTGACCACAACTAGGCATTGATGGACTCACGTATTTGTGCCTCGGCCCACATTAGCACGTTCGTCCATCAGTGCCTGTGTTGGTGGCCGCTGCAGTAATGTACTATTGTCCGGAGACAGCCATCATCATCTCTTTGTCAATTTCTATTGATTTGACTAATAAAAAAATAGGTTTTCAATATTTTTTGTTAATCTAACTGACGGACTATAGTACATTGTTCACCGAGAGGAGAAAGTGACCGATTACCGTCGAGGGTGTCGTTTGAAGCCCGAGCCGTAGGCGAGGGCTTTAAAACACCCGAGATCGGGAATCGCACTTTCTCTCGAGTGATACATAGTGCTTTATACTACACCTACGAGGAAAATAAAAAACTAACTTGACTTTGACTTTGACTTTGACTAGCCAGTGCTTTTTTTTTAGCTAGTGGCCAGTGTCATTTTGCGAACTTGGAGATAAAAACTCACTGTAAAAACTTTTTGGCTTTTGATATTTAGGTTACCAGCGCATAGTCTTACCCAAAATTAAAAAAGAAAAACCACGTAATGGATTTTCATACACTTTTCTCTCCCGCTCAGATGCGTTTTCTCCCCGCATATTTGTTCGATTTGCAATGACGTACTTTCTACCGTAAATTTGATAAAGTATCAAGGTACTTTCCGAGCAGGTGTAGTATAAATTAGAATTATTATTATTGATGATCCCTATTCCACCGGTACCCACACCCACATCCTTCAAACCGTAGCAGCTGGTTGAGGTGTGTGTGGAGCCGATGTAATAAGTACGTTTGTGGCAGACAGCAGCGCCAGCACGTCCCGCGCGGGTTCCCCCGCCCCCGCCCCCGCGCCGTCGGCCGCCGTGGCCGCCGTGGCCGCCGCTAACGCACACAACAACGCGCCGCCCACCAAGAGACCCAAGCTCGACGCCTCCTACTCGTAAGTACAGGGGCCATTCAACTATTACCTAACCACTATACTTGGCTTTGCCGTGCTTATTTTTCATGACATGGAGTAAGTGGGTCTAGATGGTGATTATGTCAACAGAGGGCTTACCACAGGTTTTTATAGTTTACGAAAGCTTTAAAAGTTTTGGTATCTTTCCATACATTTTCGCAGTTCATGCACGTTTCCCTAGAGGCGCTGTACTGAAATTGTATGGAAAGATACCGAAACTTATAAAGTTTTCGTAAACTATAAAAACCTGTGGTAAGCCCTCAGTAGTTATTTTTTTGTTTTCATTGGCAACCCACACATTGTCTATGTTTGAAAAGGAAACGCAGTTTGGGGTAGTAGGTTTGAGGTAGTTAGGGGGGGTAAGAGGTTTGCTGACTGTTGCTGACAAGGCGAGAGTGGAGTTAAAAATTCTGCATACGTAATACTTCTGAGACAGTTTCCACAATTTCGCCAGTATCAAATATAATTGTTCATATTAATGAGGCACCACACATATACTTCACTTCTTTACTTATTGGCCTCTGAGACAGTTTCCACAATTTCGCCAGTATCAAATATAGTTCTATTAATGAGACAACGTAGTACGGCTTATAAATCCAGTCTTCCAGTCTTCAGTCAGCTCCTGATTTCTGCTATAGCAAAAAACGATCGGGAAACAATTTTCTTAATCAGAGAATTCCAGTCCCCATGTGACGTATCTACATGTTACTTTTATTTATGTCTTCCTGGTCTCATCATCATCATCATTTATTTAAGAAGCACAACTGAAGCAACTCCTTCCATCTGCCTCTCTCCAAAGCAGGCTCCTTTACTTCCCTGTACAACATTACATCTACTTTCTCTTTAATGTGGCTCATATAATTTATCCTTGGTCTTCCCGTACCTCTCTTTCCTTCTACTTTGCTATGGTGTTGCGTATAAAACTGTTATATCGTAAAAGGTCTGTGCTCTTCTGTTTTCTATATTTTTTTAACATAATTCTCTCTTCGGAGGCTCTACTCAAAACTTCTATTTAAGAACAGAATAGAAAAAGAAACAGAATTTTCACTCCGCAAAAACGATTAAACATATAGCTACTTTAGCTGCAACGCAATAAAGTGTTCGCTCAAGTGTCAGCTCGTACTGAAAATTTTATATTGACCTACACCTTGCATCCCTTTCTATACGTAACTCTTACGCGTACTAACGTACAGAGCGAGCCCTGCAATCGGGGCCCAAATATGTACTTATAGCTTCGTACCTAAAGTGCGGAGTAAGACTGGCCTGATTTTAGTAACTTTGTCTACCCAGCTTATTCTGTCCATTCTTTTGCAGCACCACATTTCAAATACTTGAAAAATATGTTTGTCTCTCTGAGTCATTGGCCACGTCTGGCACCCGTACAAAGCTATGCTCCAATCCTTAGTAAAACAATTATTAGTAAGTAAGTGCTACTATAGTGTTAATGACTTTTTATTTGACGATCTGAAACTTTGACCTTTTAATTTTAATTGACATTTTAAATATTTGCATGTCAATTGTATAACTATAATTTTAAATATGTGCATGTCTAATTTAAAGGTAGAACATAATTGAAACAAAAAATTTAATTAAGACCTACAACTGTAACCTACATTATGTTGAAGCAAATAAATTAATCTTTAATCCTATCTCTGGTCTAGAACTAAATAGTTGCATTTTATCTCAACCAATGAAGGGAAAACAAACGTAAATCTTGAAACTAACGTGAATTAACTCATTCAAATTGAAAAAACGGGAATTTTTAGTTAACGGTACGTGAAAATTTCCGTCTTTTCAATATGAACAAAAGTTTTATAATAGTAAACATTGTTGTTACAGCGAATGCGGGGTGACCGAAGAGGCTGTGCGTCGTTACCTCGCCCGGAAGCCCATGACCACGACGGAACTGCTCACCAAGTTCAAATCCAAACGCACTGGCGTCAGCAGCGAGCGACTCGTTGAAACTATGACGCAAATACTCAAGAGGATCAATCCTGTCAAACAGAATATCAATGGGAAGATGTACCTTAGTATTAAGCAGACGTGATTATATTCGTTGATTTTATAAGCTGGATTTTATTTACGAACAAAAATTGCAAACGAGAATAGGCTACTAGAAGGCAAGTTCATAATAAAAAAATAGTTTACAAACCTAAAATCGAAAATTATCCCTTAACACCTTCGAACAATACAAAGGATTTCATACTATTCACCCGAAAGCGGCTTGTCTAAAACTCCGCCAAAACGCATCGGAGCAGCAGTTTTCATTTAGTCGGCTTACTTAAATTTTATGCCTTATCTTCTTTAATAAAGAGGCGATATTTGTGTGACGTGCTTATGACAAATGATAGCTAGCAATATAAGCCACTTTTTTCACAGTGCATAGTACGGCGCGCGATATCCTTTGTATAGTTGATCGAAGCTTGACACCTATAAAGTTATTTTCACCCGGTTATTTTCGATCGGAACACCATCTGTTGAAGCATTTAAAAGCAGAATAGCTCGTTAAAAAAACTCGAACTGTGCTAAAATTCCAAATCACCCATTATATTATAGCTTTTAAGTAAATTCTATAAACTACACACACAGCTGTATGTATAGTGGGGAGGGGGGGGATGTATTATTATGTATACCGTCTAAAATATATGTGTCCTGTTAGTCTAAACATTGTTCTACAATATAATGCTATAGCTTCCGCCCGCGGCTTCACTCGCATGGTACCGAGATAAAAAGTAGCCTATGTGTTAATCCAGGTCACAAACTATGTATATTCCAAGTTTCATCCAAATCCGTAGAGTAACAAACATTCATCCATTCATCCATCTATACATCCATACTCACAAACTTTCGCATTTATAATATTAGTAGGAAGTAGGATTACTACTTTACACTCTTAAATTTAGCAAAAATATTAATTGGTTATACTCGGTCGGTGATACCATCTTTAATATATGTATGTAAAAGTAGCGGAAGCAAAGTTAAAAATGTGTAAAATGTTGAAAAAACCGGCCAAGTGCGAGTCAGATTCACACACGAGGGGTTCAGTACCATTGTATGGGTACCCCGCTTTAATATTTGTTTTATTCTGTTTTTAGTATTTGTTTTTATAGCGGCAACAGAAATAGATAATCTGTGGAAATTTCAACTGTCTAGCTATCACGGTCCATGATGATACAGCCTGTTAAAAGACAGACACACGGGCAGTGAGTGATGTCTTAGTAATAGGGTCCCGTTTATACCCATTGGGTACGGAACCCTAAAAAGCAAAAGATGTTGAACAAAGTAGAGACGAGTAAAACGTCCTTATCTAACATAGCAGTTTAAAATTATGCTATATCTATTTATTGTTCTTTTAATAGAACGTTTTAAACAATTATTCTATTTATTATATTTCTATGTATGTATTTACAAAAAAATATATATGTGTAGTATATCAATCATGTGGTTCCCATAATACAAGCTCTGCTTAGTTTGGGGCTACATGATGCTGTGTGATTACGTCCCGCATTATTTATTTATTTATTTGATAAAGTTAGGCAAAACATTTATGAATGTTTGAGAAATAAAACAAAAAAAATATCGTTTTTAGGTTTATTCAGATTTGGTAAGTACATATTTACATACATACTTTTTGGTTATGTTTAAATGTCACTGGGGAACTTTCTGTTCTGTAGATGAGATAAGAAACCAGTGTGGTGAAAGACAGTATCATAAAACCCATCTTCGTAATTCTTATCCGAATTCCGCTACGTTTTTGTTTTCCATTAATATTACATCTGTTTCATTTTCCTTTTCAGGTTTCCTGTAAAATAAACATGAGCTCTTGAGATTTAGTTTACACGTAAGAACCTTAGAAAACTACTGGACGAGGTTTTTACTGAGTGGAAACAATTTAATTCCAAGCTTTTCTGACATTTATAATGGGGATTTATTAGTTTACTAGCTGACCCGCCCGCCACTTCGTTCGCGCATACTTTAATTGGCGAATTTCTGTTGGGTTTTTATCAAACTCGTCAGAGAAGGTTTGTACTAAATATTTTGTCTTTTAAATATCATCAAGCTTTTTTCCCATTATTCTCCCCTGTCATGGATTTCCGCAAAGACATGCTTCTCACATATCCGACATGGAACTAAAGTTGCCGACATAGCTCAGAGAATTAGCAAGCTGAAGTGGCAGTGGGCTGGCCATATCTGCCGAAGAACCGACAACCGCTGGGGCAAACGAGTTCTTGAGTGGAGACCGCGGCTCGGCAAACGTAGTGTAGGACGCCCTAAACGCCTAAACGTAGTGTGAGAATCTGCGTAAGGCTGCTGGTAGAAGCTGGATGCGTCGAGCTCAGAACAGGGCGCAATGGGGCTCATTAGGGGAGGCCTATGGCCAGCAGTGGACTGCTATAGGCTGATGATAATGATGATGCCTCTCACGTCCGCGAAATTCTACAGAGTGTCGAAGGCAGACAGCTAGTCAATCATTCCGTAAGGATGCCTTATCGGAAAGGCGAAACATTGACGAAACGCCTGAGTTAAGGCGACGATACATGTCAAACCTCCCTCGCGCTCCCACTATTCAACATTTTTGAACATATAAAATCACTGAATGTTGAATGTGAAAGTTGTGTAATTTTAATAAAAACGTCTCTTAGCGAAGCTTGTGAGTTTTAGTTGTAAATGGCTCTGATAGAAGAAGAACACAAATTATATTAATATCTGCTCCTGATCCCCATAGTTTTAGGATGCCTTATCGGAAATGCGAAACATTGACGAAACGCCTGAGTTAATTAACAAGTGTGTTGATGATGTGTATTGATGGTCAGTCCTCACCCGCACAGCGAGTTCTCTCGGATGAGCTGCTCTCCGTCGGCGATGGTCTGCGGCATGGCCTGGCCCTTGGTCTCGGGCAGCAGCAACGACGC
This sequence comes from Horisme vitalbata, assembly GCA_951804965.1. NCBI lineage: Eukaryota > Metazoa > Arthropoda > Insecta > Lepidoptera > Geometridae > Horisme > Horisme vitalbata. Next base: position 3,801,338 of record OX638096.1, read on the forward strand.
GCCGCCGCTCGCCAGCCCCAGCGCCCCCAGGATCACCAGCGGTAAGCCGCTCCATATCCTACCCTACAGTACAATTCAAATAAATTTTTGTTTGCTGAAGGGGTAAGCCAGTTCAATTGCGGGCTAAGATCGCCACTGAGTGGGTTCCACGACGAACTGGACGTGTTTTCAGTATCCTGGCAAGCGGATTCCCATGATCGAGATGTGTGGAAAGAGGGAAGGGAAGCCTTTGCCCTGCAGTGGGATCCGACAGGCTCATAAGATAAGATGGGTTAAGCCACTCCTACCCTACAATTCGATCCGAATCCGAAATCGAATAAATTGTTAAATTAACACAGGTAGTGCAATCTATGCAAACAAACAATGAATTTTACTATGAGTAGTTTGTATAGCGCGCATTTTTATAAGAAGCTTATTACTTTGTGTTGAAGTATACTGGTAGAAGCTGGATGCGTCGAGCTCAGGACACGGCGCAATGGCGCTCATTAGGGGAGGCCTATGTCCAGCAGTGGACTGCTATAGGCTGATGATGATGATGATGATGAAGTATACTTAATGTGCCGTTTTGTGGAAATAAACTATATAATAATGAGTTACCGAGTAGACGATGTAGGGAGAGATAGCAGTGGCCAAGTAACACGTGATGTGTATTATAGAAGTGCCCATCGCCCTGAGTCCCGTGGGCAGCATCTCAGCGCTCAGTTGGAACTGCACGCCCACTGACATGTTGATGCTGAACCGGACCAGAACTGCTATCACTAATTGCGGAATACCTAAAAGAAAGATTAACAACGATATGTAAAGAAAAAAACTTTTGAGAGGTGTCAAGGGACATCCGGATGGAACGAAGTAGCTTTCTATGAGAGAGAAAGAGAGAGAGACGGACAGAGAAACACGCGCACGCCGCACGGCTTCATTGAAATACAGATCATATAACATAAATTCAAATAAAAACAGGCAAAAAGACGTATTCACCTCAGCGATTCGAACTGGGTGTCGCGGCGCGGCAGCCCAAGCCTATACGGCGAGGCTAACGAGCACTTACCATATACGGTTGAAATAAGCGCACAAGTCTTTATACCATGACGTCATCAGCCCAACCATTTGACAATTACAAAGTGTCGTTACAACTTTTGGTCTTAATTTTTTCCGTCTAGCCCCCTTTCGCAACGCACGATAAGGAACTTCGTTCCAAAAATCATAATAGATACTATCACATAGGCTCATGCAGCCCCAAAGTAACAAAGCTTGCATTATGGGAACCACATGACTGATAAACTTGTTATATATTCTTTTGTAAATAAATACATATTAAACATAGAAAACAAACATTTGTCCCGCGGCGGGGATCAAACCTGCAACCTTCTTCGTCTCAGGCTGACCTTCGCCCACTGCGGCACAGAAGCCGTCAATACAAATACATTGAACATTATCACACAGCATCATCTAGCCCCAAAATAAGCAGAGCTTGTGTTTTAGAAACTAACATGATTGATAAACTAATGCATTGGCCGAAGCGTATACCGGTTGTTGCCTCAGTTTACTTACTCTGTGAAGGGTTCTATCGCTTCTAGGGTGACGTTACCGAACCGGTCAAACGAACCCTTATAGTGCCGCTTTGTCCGTCCGTCTGTCACAGCTGATTATTTCAGAAACGACATAAGCTACCGACTTCAAATTTGGTGTAGATTTCAAAATGCACTGACTGAATAATTACGTTGCCCAGCAGTAACCTGATATAGGCTGATGTTATTATTATGTTTTCAGCACTCGGTGTTTTAGTTACAGCTCCGGCTTTTTCCGTTGTAAGCCATGTAGTATCTAACTAATCTCCAACACTTAAACAGACATTATTTGTTTTAATGTAAAAACATACCTTTCGGCACAAACGCACAGACTAGTGCTAAAACACCAGCTATCGTAACCGTGAATGAAGTCAGGAAGCGACGCCCAACTCTGAAAAACAGTATTTATACAGGCAAAATTATACCTCATTGAGGGCAGCCACCTTTTCTTTTGTAGTTAGAAGATTTTGTGCTGAGGAAACTATAGGTTTATTTCCAAGAAAAAACAATTAATTGAAAAAAAAAAAAATTGTACAGTCAGCCCAGAAAATAAATTTGGACAAAAAAAAGCAAGTTGGTCTCAATCGACTCTATTTCCCAACAGAAACACTTTTCAAAGTAATTTACCAAATCAAATCGGAAGTTTTGGTGAAAATTAAAAAAAGTTTTCCATACAATTTCCATAAAAGCCACTTTTTTATTAAATAGCTTCTGGGATAGTTTTCCACGATTTCGCCAGTATCAAGTATAATTTTTCATCAAAGAATTCCCGTTCAAATCTTCTTTTATTCCATTTCAATAATACTTGTGTCTTATTACTAACGTACAACGGTTGTAATACCATTAATAATAAACGACATATACATAAAAAAAGACTAGAAAATAAAATATAATAAAAATGACACAACCGTCGTTTAAGATGAGAAAAATGGTGTCCGAAAACCAAAGTCGGATATACATTTTACGAGTATTACTTATTGACATCGACAGTATCATAAATATTCAACTTACCTGTCCAAAATAAGAGCGACGAGAGTAAGCGCTGGGATCTCAGCCCCGGAAGACAGTGCGTATGTCACGAAGAAGTTGACTCCAATGCTCTCAGATAGCCTGATTATGGCGTCGATGAGAATAGAGCTAGCCATCGTTACGAAGATGAGGATGCCCAGGCTGTTCCGAAGAGTTGAGCTTTTGAGGAGGGCTGTCATGGACTCGTCTGTCACTGATACTTTGTTGGCGGAAGACTAGGAATACAGGATGAAGTTAGAAGAGCTTGTGGCGTGGCGTACTTAAAATAGGGTGTTACACCCATTTTCAAAAAGTGATTTCTATGAATCCTAGTGTTATTGAACCTCTACTTTAAAAAAAAATTCAATCCTAGTGCCTTAAAAATAACTGTTAATTTATCGTTTTAAATTTTCGCGTGAAAACACTAGCCGCCATGCTACCCAGCTCGTGACGTCACTGCACTAGTAACAAACTAGCATTTCTATGAATAGAAATCATCATTTTATTTTTTACAAAACTTGCTTATTTATACTTATTTTTATTTTTTTTCTTACATGGTGTAAAATACCTTATTTGTTGAATATAGGTTGATACGCGAGACAATGACATTATGTGATGATGACTACCAATGAAGACGAAACTCGATGACGAAAATCGATTTGGTTTGTCAATAAATAAATAATGCTGGACACACAGCATCACATTACCCAAAACTAAGCAGAGCTTGTATTATGGGAACCACATGATTGATATATTACATTGTATACATTTTTTTATAATACATACATATCATACATAGAAAACACCCAGACTCAAGACAAATATCTACAGAACATGCAACATTTGTCCCGCAGCTGCAATCGAACCCGCAACATTCTGCGTCTCAGGTGGGCCTTCGCCCACTACGCCACAGAGGCCGTCAAATGAATATATGGTTTTCGTCATCGTACATTATTGGTCGTCCTCGTTTATAAGCTGTAGCAGATGTTTTGGACTGGTATTTATAAACCAACTCGCTTCTGGAATATATTGCCCTTTTGGACTTACCAATAAAATAAAATATAAAATGTGTTAAAAATTTGCCTCAATGGCTAGGTTTTTACGGATAGTGAATGTACAAGGTGTAAAAAGTCTATACTACCGAAAACTGGGAGGTTGCAAAAAGACCAGGATTTTGAACATATTTATCTTTAAAAAAAATCAAAAAAATGTTTAACTTATCTACGTCATTTTAATTATTTTTCTAGTTACATACACATAGTACAACATAATAACATCAAATCTACTTAACTATACCGTACGCAAAAAAACAAATATATAAAAAAACAGCAATGTATGCAAGCAGTCCACCCGTACAGTTTTGAACTCTCGAAACATTGTTTTCTCCGGTTATATTTTTTTATTTGGCTGGATTTTGGTGTGCTGCACCACCATCTTTCGTTTTCGGTAGACGTCTTTTTGCACCCGATATCCTATAAATAGTGATGTGATAACTCGATTAGAATAATATACTTACAACAAACTTGAGCTTCAGATCCTCGGGTATTTTCGTTTTATTGATACGTTCAAACTTCTCCAGGACTTTCACGGCTCTTTTAGTTTTACCCATTGATATCAACCAACTGAAAAGAAAACAGGTTACTGGGCTTTTAGAATAAATAATAAAAAAAAAAAATAATCTTTATTTATTTTGTTAGTGCTAATATCAACAACACGGATAAAAATATTTTATCAAATTATGTAATTATTTTACGATAAGTAGGTATGCCCGAACTAGGAAAACCTGTATCTCGGGCGAAATAAAGCTAAAAAAGCTTAAAAAAATTGTGAATATCAAACAATAAACTGATGTATATTAATTTCAGCGATTAATTGAACATCCGCACAACATCGTCCGATCGAAACGAGAACAAGAATGTCGATCAAGAGATCGAGAATAAACTAAGTTACTAGGTATTTGTCCCTCATGCAAGAAAATAGAAGATTTTACAGTTGAGTCTGTAGGAAAGGTCTCTAAAGGTTTACCTGGCACTCTCAGGCACCAGCCATGGAGCGGCTAGCACTAATAACATTGGCGACGATGTCACTAGCTGCAGTTTGCGCCAATCACGGATCCAAAATGCGAGCCCTGGCAGAATCACACCACCCATGCCGCAAAACAGTGCGAGGGACAAGTTGCCCATCCAGGACCGGTACCTTGTGTCCACATATTCTAGTACTGAAAGGGTTAAATGTTCTCAGATATTGAAGAATATGGACACAGTAACTTAAGGTGACGGTAAGGATACATGTCAAACCTCCCTCTCGCTCGCACTATTCAACATTTTTGAATATATAAAATCACTGAATGTAGTTATGCAAAATAGCAAACCTTCACGGCCTAGAAAATAACAATACAAAGGTTCAGCAATAAAATAATTTTTATTCTATCACGTTTTCTTATCAAAAAACTTGCACCAATGTGATCAATTTTGGGTTCAACACGATATTCTTGCTGAACCTTTGTATTGTTAGTTTCTAGGCCGTGAAGGTTTGCTATTTTGCATAACTTATAGTCGCTTTAAGAGGAATAAAATGACTGAACACTGCGGAGTATTACCACTACCTCATACATGATAAATGAGAGAAATTGAACCACTTGTACACCTGGGCAATATTATTCTCAGCAATAGAGGTAATAAATAATAATACCTAACAATAAAATAATACATTATCTCAACACAGTATGTTATGGTACCGTACAAAGCTAAAAGCAGTAACATTAATCGCTATAAGTACTAGAACTTACTTTGTGTGATAATGGTGCCTGCGATTGTGAAAAACCTGTGTTAGCAATCAGGCCCTCATACCGTCGGTTTTGACAGTTCTTACAATATATGTCTAACGCGACAATCATTTCTATTTCCGAGAATCGGTGGTGGTTTGATGCAGAGAAAAGAGTCATACCAGTAGTACATGAGATAAAATCTGATTACCTAAAATGTACATCATGGTGAAACAGCAGTCATTCGCCATGCCGACTAAGAACCGGCAAAAGACGTAATCCCAAAAGCCAACAGTGACTACACTCAGCGCACTTCCTACGAAACCTATGAGATTGGAACCTGAAATAAGAAAAAATCTTAATAGACCAATTCAGAAAATTACCTACGACTGTCACATACCCAACCATAATTTGTGGGAAACAAGGTTTGCCTCCAGCTTCTACCTGTAGCTTTTCGCAAATCCTCACTGCACCTAGCTGGATGCGTCGAGCTGAGGACAGGGCGCAATGGCGCTCATTAGGGGATACCTATGACCAGTGGACTGCTATATTAATATTCATATTCATTTATTTATTTCGACCATAATTCAATTTACATTTACAATTACCATCAAAAATAAAATAAGATATGTGATAAGATACAAAATATTAACACTCAAATAAAAGACAAACACAAAACCAATAGTAGATTGTTTTACAAGGGACTAAACCATCCCATTATATACGAGGTCGTTATACAGGATGACAAGACCGAGTTATAATGGGTGGTTTTGGCCCGAGTAAATCACCCTACTTTTCACTTCGATTGCGAGAAAATAAAACAATTCAAAATTAGACAATTTTCGGAAATTTGATTAAAAATTAATCAACCTTCATAAAACATCACCAAGACGGTTCTATTTTCAAAAAAAAGATTGACGGAGCACCAAGAAGTCGAGTTTTTATGTAAGAGAACGAATGCTTTGTACGGGCTGATGATTTTAGATAAAAATTAAAAAGAAAAAATACTTTTAGCCCGAGGTATTAAACTCGAGTTTTAGGCCCGCTAAGCTACACTATTATGATACACTTTTTGAGCAAGAGAAGTGAAAACATTTTTTTTTTCTTTTAATGTATTGCTGAGCAGTGGTGTAAATACTGACTGTCAAACCTGTTTGAGAACGCATTTAGTATGATGTTGGGACTGGCCCAAACCCTGCGCAACAAGGATGTACACCGCTTGTGCATGATATAGACCGATGATGATGATAATGGTGAAGGTTTGCATGCATTGACATCTCGCATCGAGTAATCATATTACATTGTATCATCTTTCTTCTAACATAAACCTAACCACAATGACTCTGTAATCAGTTGATACCCAACAACTCATTGAAATGAAATATGGAGGACTTTAGCTTTGTTTCAATCTCAAAGGTGTTACTAGGTATAACGGACACTGAGTTGATAAGCTATTGCAGTTTTAATATTTGCCTGGCTATGCATTCACCTATTAGGGCTGGTACTCTCCCGTACTTGTCACCCATCCAGCCGAATAGTCCGCAGCCGATTAATGATCCTACAAAGAACGTCATTTGAGCGAATGGTCCTAAGCTGGCTCTATCGCACACCCATTCTCTCTGAAAAAAAAACACAACGTTAGCACTATTTTAAGTCGTTTTAATTCTTTTCAGTCCCTTCTATTTCATAACAGTGCTTATAGAAGTCATAAAGACTGCAAATTTTAAACATAAACCTGCATAAATTATGATGCCTGTGATTAATTCCAGAAATAACACTGATAATAGTAGATTGCTCTACTTTTCACTTCGATTGCGAGAAAATAAAACAATTCAAAATTAGACAATTTTCAGAAATTTTATTAAAAATTAATCAACCTTCATAAAACATCACCAAGACGGTTCTATTTTCAAAAAAAAAGATTGACGGAGCACCAAGAAGTCGAGTTTTTATGTGAGAGAACGAATGCTTTGTACGGGCTGATGATTTTAGACAAAAATTAAAAAGAAAAAATACTTTTTAGCCCGAGGTATTAAACTCGAGTTTTAGGCCCGCTGAGCTACACTATTATGATACACTTTTTGAGCAAGAGAAGTGAAAAGTATTTTGTCGAAATATCATTCAAAAAGACAAACTTACCTCACTAACTACTGTGGAATACGGTATATCGTCGTATAGGAACTCCCAACCGTTCCGACACGGCACCACCAGCGTGCTGGGGTCTGGAGGCGTCATGTTCACCAGTACTTGCGTCCAGTTCGCATCATACATGACACAGCGGTCCCAGTCGTGGCCCTGAGATGCACCTGGTATTGACAGGTTCCGTCTACGAAGTTTTCAAAGCTAATACATTTAGAAGTTTCGACTAACTATTCTTATAAGATTCCCTGCATCCTGGGTGTCAGGGAATGTGAAAGTGAAAGTGAAATTTTATTTATTCAGTACGCACATTAGTACAGTACACTTTAAATCGTATTTTTTTTTAATTTACACCCATTCGTAACACGACCAAACAGAAGAATTGGCAAGAAACTCTGCTAGAACTAATACCTATGGATAGTGATTACGTGATTAGACATGTAGCATTTTGTGCTCAGTCAGATAAATATCTTATCTTATCATATGAACATGTCTGATCCCACTGCAGGGCAAAGGCCTCCCTTCCCTTTTTCCACACTTCCCCATCTTAGGAACCCGTTGGCCAGGATACCGAAAAAAACGTCCGCCTCCTCCGTCTAAGACGGCCACGTGGTAGCGTCGTGACTTGTGGAACCCACTCAGAGGCGACCTTAGCCGACTACTGGTCCAGCATGCGGCAAACATGTCCAGCCTAGTCCCATTTAAGTTTGGCAGACAAGAGTTACATTGGCGATTTGTCTGGAAGCGCAGTATGGTGTTCCGGATGCGGTCGGTGAACTGGACTCCCAAAATACTGCGCTCCGTCGCCCGCTGGTTAACCTCGAGTTTGTACGTTTAAAGCGCAGTCAAAGACCATGTTTGCGCGCCGTAGGTTAGTACAGGGAGAATGCACATGTGCATGATGTTCCTTTTGAGGTAGAGTGGCCATTTACCTTTCATAAGATCTTTCATGGCCGAATAGGTCTTCCAGGCGTTTTCGATACTACGAGAAACTTCTTTCTTCTGAACCGCCCAGAAAGAGTCTGTTTGACCCAGATAAAGGTATTCATTGACACATACAATCTCCCCGCCCGCCACTCGTAGGTTATTTTACGTCTGGTGTTAATAATCACTTTGGTCTTTGACTGGTTCATCGCCAGTCCAACTACGAGGCTTGCGTTGTTGGGGTCGCTAAGCATTTGTTGTAGGTAACTCAGTGACTGTAAATGAGAATAAGACAATATCGCCGGCAAAACGAAGATTCGTGAGTCTTTTCTCGCTGACGTAATCATTTATGAAAGGGAATATATAGATACTAAATCTAGTATAATTTCTATAAAAATAACTAACCTGAGTTCTATGTCTAAATGACTGAGCTCCGGTACCAAACACCAATGGTATTGTGGCGTCGCCATGACAAACAATTGCGTGCCGTAAGTGAATGCAAATATTAACCCTAGTGGTAACATCATAAGGAACAGTAGCCGCTGGTAAGTTCCTAAACCACCCAGTTTTTCTAATATCTCTTCCATTATTTCCTTGTCGTCGACGGGCTTGTTTAAGGTTTCCACCTCCTGTAAGAAGGAAAGTTGTGGACATCATCATCATTATCATCATCGGCCTGTAGCAGTCCACTGCTGGACAAAGGCATCCCCTAATGAGCGCCATTGCACCCTGTCCTGAGCTCGACGCACCCAGCTTCTACCAACAGCCTTTCACAAATCGTCACTCCACCTGGCTTGAGGGCGTACTACACTGCGTTTTTCAAAGCCGCGGTGTCCACTCAAGAACTCGTTTACCCCAACGGTTATCGGTTCTTCTGCAGATATGGCCAACCCACTGCCACTTCAGCTTGCTAATTCTCTGAGCTATGTCGACAACTTTAGTTCTATGTCGGATAGTTTCGACTTACCTTGACATGACATCCGTGAACCCATGAATGTTAGGATTAAGACTTAAGAACCTCGTAAGATTTCGGTTAATAACCGCAAAACAAAACAAATGGGGAACTAGATCTGCATTCACAGACAAGCAAGTCGGTAACCCTATCTGATTGAAAAAAAATTAAATGTCATAATATAGTAGTTTAGTAACAGAACTTACCTTGTGAAGATTTTTTTCAGTCATTTTTCTTGTGCTGAATATTCTGTTCGATATAAAACTAAAACACTGCTAGTAACTGAAATTACGAATCTCCGTGCTTAATTATGAACTTTTAATTTTATTTTGTGTTTTAAACGATTGAATTTATGACGCCCAAAATTGGGATATCCCACTCTGTATATTATCGATTGAGTATCTTTATACAACTGGTTGCACAATCTGCTGTAACAGCACTATGACCGCATGGTCTCGTATCAGTATCTATGATTACGATAAAGATAAAACTATTATTTTAGGAGATTAGAATCGTATTTAGCGTTGCTAATCACCAAATGTTACAAATCAATATTGGCAAGTCCTTGAAAAAAAATTGCCTATCTATAAGTACATGTCTAGTACACAAACCAAGGTTTTCAGTAGTGGGTATTAACCCTAAACCTTCCCTAAACCGATATTTTTTTATTTACGTGTTATTGTCATGTCGGCCGCCGCGCGCTGTCATCGTATTCGGAATACGATTTAATCTCGTCTACATGAGACTATACTATCCAAAAAATGCATAAGCACCTGTTATTACCATCTCATGGTTCTGTTCAAACTTATTTGAACACCTCATCATAATTCAAGCAGAACCCAAATTTTAACACCTCTACGAAAATCTCTTAATGAGTTATACCTACGTAAACGTTCGATAGAGCTAAAAAATAACCATTGTAGATAGGAACTGCTAGGTATTATCGATGTTTTTGTCAGATTTTTTAAATATGCATTAACTATATGTATGATATGTATGTATTTACAAAAAAATATATATAATACATATAAATATTACATACACTGACGGACTCATAAACTGCATCAATCTTCAAGACGCCTTTGAAATAAACATTTTGACCAAGTATTCAAAATTTTTATACAAATTTAAATTGAAACCTATAGTTTAGTTCCTTAACTTCATAACAGCGCATTTCTTAAGTGTACTGGAAGGGACCATTAAATTTTTAACAAAAACGATAAATGAACAGAAATTGGGTTTATTGAATAATTGGTTTTTACTTGGGGTCAGTTAGCAGAGTGCTCCACGAGCAGGTGAGGTTGGCTTGGGTTCCAAAGATGGGGTAAGGTACCCCTTACACCCCAATCTAGATCTATGAATTGGTACGCCATAAGGACTCCTATTTTCGGGACAAATGTTATTCAACTTGGAATGCAATATTCAAAGGACTTACTCTCAATATGATTATATATTAAAAATGCCAGATTTGTATGAAGTCTATAATTAATTGACTTTATTTATTGTAATTTTTAATACTGTTTTAACAAATATAAACGTATGTCTACATTAGTAACAGTATGATTCTCGATACATAAGGTGAGACCAGGTTATGTTATATAACACCTCCTTAATATAATATAACAAGACGTCACATTAAAATAACATTAATATAATTAAAATAACATTACAATATAATAATATAAGTTAGGTATATAATTTTTTTTCGTTATGTAGTGCGCAAAATATTATTGATGTTATTTAGCTTGTTTTATTAAAACATAACTATCGTCTATACTAATAAAATATGCTAAATATATAACTTTGTTTCACATATTTCTGGACTCACCTTTACATATAAAAAATATTTATTTTATATCTCATCTTGTCTGAGCGGTACTTGAACGCTAAAATACTCTGTTAGCGGTCAAGTGGGAATCGTACAACAATACTTTTGCACTAAGCAATTAAATCAAAATAATGTCAATACTTTTATATCTTTACTGCAACAAATTACTCTTCATACTTTTAGCTCTTTATTCTTTTTTTTTTTTTGTTCTTTACTCTTTATTTTACCTTCTTTGCACTTATTACCCTACTAACATAATTTTAAGCTTTTTGTTCTTCCTTTCATTAACATTGCCACAGTATTTGTCAAAATAACACACGCGCCCCTTTGTTAACCTTTCTATTGTTAACTGCACTCTGAAACCCAAGACACAAGCTCTCAGCTTAGTTTGGGGTTCAATGGTACTTCGATACTTGAATGTAATCATGCTATGTTTTCCATTGCGCTGTAAAAATTTTAACCCTTTTTGGCAATAAATATATTTGATTTGATTTGATTTGATTTATAATCTAGTTACAGACCAAAATAATATAAAAGCTTTTTAACCAGGCAAACGTAATGATGAACGCATGAAGCGCTCGTGGCGTAGTTAACTTCATTAATCTTAGCAGATAATCTTGGTTAAGCAACACTCCGCCCGGTCATTACTTGGATGGGTGACCGTTTAGTAACATTTAGATTTGAGCTCTTCCGTGCTTCGAAAGGCACGTTAAGATGTTAGTCCCGGATTTTCAGTCGTTAAGCCATGTCGGAGGCCTTCGTGCGGCCTAAAAACTCCGATAAAGGAGTTGTCACTAGCTCATACGAAAGAAGAAGAAGACCAGGCAAATCACCATCAAGGCCCCTATTTCATAATCGGATTAAAAATATAAAAATAGAATTGTAAAATAGCGGTATCAGATTGCGGAAAAATTATGCCAGGATGGTGAAATATTATCGGGGGTTTGCAATACGATGATTTGGGTACCTTATACCGGTATTTTAATGAAAATGGTAAACGAAATCTACACTCACCTACATCTCCTGATTAGGGTGGGCGTTGTTGCCTATCACACAGGATATTTCAATATCCTAGTTTAGGTATCAGTTGCAGTTTAGGTATAATTTACTATATGATCGGTTTTTTTTGTAATTTTTAAGGTGCAAATAAACTATTTTACTTTACTTTTACTTTACACTATATAATATTATAAAGAGGAAGAAATTGTTTTTTTGTGTGTGTGTATGTTTGTAATGAATAAACTCAAAATAGTTTTTGAAAAAAACTAAAAAACAACTCAAAATAGTTTGTGAAAGTATTTTTGAAATCGGCACAGTAGTCTGTGCCGATTTCAAAAATACTTTCACCATTGGAAAGCTACATTCACCCTCAGTAACATAGGCTATATTTATTGCTAGAAAAGATTAGGGATCCTTACTAAAACTTAAGTAACGTAACCCAAGGTTTAAAAAGTGCCCTAACCCGTGCGAAGCCGGGGCGGGCCGCTAGTCATTATTAATTTTTGTGAACAGGTGTGGGTAACATTGATCTTAAAGCTACTTATTTGTGCATCTCTAGTCCAACCTAACTAATTAGCACCGCCGCTAATTACTTATAATTATATTCTTTCCATTCTCATGTTGTCTGGAAGAAATCGCTTTAAGCGATAAGACCGACGAATGTACCTTCATTACCTACTATTTTATTTCTCTGTTCTTGTATTTTTTTATTGGTGCTATGTGTAATAAAGACTTTATCTACCTATCTATCTAACTGGCTTATACAAAAAAAAAACAAAAAAGAGTCGAGATCCCGTTTACTACCCCTAATACCTGTAAAAACTTCCCTTCCGTATTTTGACTTTATTAACTGCAAGCAAACTAACAACTTAATTGTACGCAGTACAATTAATATTATGGTTTTATGATTATTATCGATGAGCTATCGCCCTCGCTTCGCTCGTAATGAGCGAGCGAAGCGAGGGCTCGACGTATCCAGCTAATAAATGAATCCTATAATTTTTTGGCCCAAAACTACATACTTAAATGTGCAAAATTATCATTCACATATTCACATTTCCTTACGGTCTTCATCTTTATTTATAAATAGGATATAAAACTATATCTTAAGTCATTTCATCACAGGGGGCAATAATTTGTACAAATAACTTGATCCTTAAATATATGCTTAGTACCATAGTACTACGTGATAAGTGCCTTTTCGTTTTCGGTCTTCCATACCGGTACTTCGAAGTCTTTTATTTCTTTTTTTCTGGAAAAGAAAAGAATCAAGTTAGAATGGTGGCGCAGAGGTGCTGGACAGCCAATGGTCGAACGAAATCGTGGATGTAGCTGGGAATTTGTGGATGTGGCTCGCAAGGGACCGGAAGGAGTGGCGTAGGAGTTTTAACAAAAACAACAGTGGGTGTTACCGGGCTTAATGATGACCATCATCATCATAATCCTATAGCAATCCACTGCTGGTCATAGGCCTCCCTTAATGAGCGCCATTGCACCCTGTTTTGAGCTCGACGCATCCAGCTTCTACCAGCAGCCGACTGCAGATCGTCACTTCACCTGGCCCAAGGCGTCCTACGTTTACCCCAATGGTATTCGGTTCTTCGGCAGATATGGCCAGCCCACTGCCACTTCAGCTTGCTAACTCTGAGCTATGTCAACAACTTTAGTTCTATGTCGGATAGTCTCGTTGCGGATTCTATCCTTCAGAGAAACTCCGAGCATGGCAATAATGATGATGAAGTTAAAATAGTTGAAGCAGTACAAACCCGCATAGTGAATGTTCTCTGACGATCCGCTCTCCATCGGCGATGGTCTGAGGCATGGCGCGGCCCTTGGTCTCCGGCAGGAGGATGGCTGAGCCGCTCGACACCATGGATAGCACACCCAGTATTAACAGAGGAAGGAGACTCCAAATACGCTCCTACAACAGAAGTTTTCAAAGAATTACCTACTGCTGGAAAGCTAGCGAAAGATGGTACCAGCTCATGGGCCACCTGATGTTAAGCGGTAACAATTTCTTATAACAAAGTATTGCTTCACAGGTTATAAGCTGTTTTAGAACGTGCCCTACGACGCAATGCCCTGCGTGAACTTGAGGCATGAAGGTGTTAAGCCTCATGCCTCAAGTTCACCTGTAATTTCACCGGCCTTCAAACCGAAACACAGAAATGCTGCTTCACGACAGAAATACATTACAGGGTAGGTAATTTAGTAATATGTACGCACTTTTTATTCCGTTCATATTTAGGGTTCCATGTCAAATTACCAGGTTTGGGAAACATTTTACATGAAAGGACATATGTAAAGAAAGAGTATAAACGCAAACAAAGTTGCGAGCGGGTCAGCTAGTTTTGAATATGATAATAAAATAGAGTGAAAAAACGCCAATTTTATAGTGCAGTTCAAGGAGTTAAGTGTGAAAATACAGGCAATCGTACAGTAGCCGGCGCTTTTCCCAAAGTAGGTAAAAATCAAATCTCTTTTGCGAAAATAAAAAGAAAACGTTTTCCATGCAATTTCCTAAGGCAATTTCTGCCAAAATAATGTAAGCGGCTGCGATGAGCGTCATTTCGTCGGCCATTGTTGCTGGATTGTGTGGCTCATTAAAGGGTTCTGAATCAAAGGCCATACTATTGCAGCCATATGTTGCCTGCAATTGATTGCTCAGCCATAAAATGCACTAAAATGTTTTTTTGATGGCTGGGCAATGTTTGCCAATAATTGCAGCCACAAATTGTCGTAAAATATAGCCCGTTTAGACGCCCCTTATGAAGCGCCATTCGTCACATTGTTTTTTTTATACTATTTGAAGATGGAACAAGCACATGGCCCACCTGATGTTAAGTGGTAACCATTACCTATCACAAACATACATATACATATAAAGTGGTAATCGGTGGCATCACCATTCTGCCAAGACATTATGAAATATCAAGAAACAAAGGAACTGTTACAAGACGAAAGATGACAACAGAGAATAAGTCAGTCTGAAGGAAGAAATTAACAAGGAAATTCACTATAAGTATTAATAAAAACTCCATGGGAAATAAGAAATAACCAGTTATTCTGAAGGAAGAAAGTCTTCATAGATAAGCTCTACTAGATAACCATTAAGCCCTGAAAGTGGATAACATTGTTACTTAACCAACAGAGGCTGGTAAAGTTGGTACTGAATGTGGAATACATTAAGTTACCGAATACACGAGATAACCATTAAGCCCTAAAATTTGATAACATTATTACATAACCAACAGAGGCTCGTAAAATTAATACTGAATACTTCAACTTACCGAATAAACGACAAATGGTGACAGCACAGTGGCGACGTATCCACTCATATGTAACGAGGAAGAGCCAAGTGCTCTCACTCCAGTGGGCAGTAGCTCAGTGCCCCATTGTATCATTGCGTTGTACGACATGTTGATACAAAACCTGGCCATTATAGCCAGCGCTGTTTGAGGAAGACCTGCAGAAAGGTTGAACTATATAAAACTGAAAATGATGTGGACTTGCGCCAGTGCTGTAGAGAAAAACCTTTTAAAAGATTGATTTATATGCAGCGATGGTTTTGCAAGCTTACAATACTAAAGTGTTGTAATAAACGTCAGCTTATTAACAGCTATTAAGCTTTTACTATGATGTGTTACATGATGTGGATGTGTGGTGTGACAAGGATGCATAAAATAAGGAACGAGTATATCAGGGGAAGTCACAAATGTCAAAACAGATTTGACATTGGCCACCATTTGCAAAAATAAGGGCATCTTCCAATAGGGTGATTTCTTTTGGCCCACCTTGTACCCATACGTTAATTATCTAGACTAAATACTATAATACAATTAGGTAGGTACTATAGGTTATTAACTCTAATCCTTATTTCCTCGACTCTAGATTCTTGTTGTCTATACAAATATTAAGGATCTGTACCTTTTGGTACGAACATGGCGATGATAATCAGTGTTCCTGAGGTAGCAAGAGGTCCGCAAGTCAATATTCTCCTCCCCCATCTGAAAATATGAACAGGACAAAGTTTATAACTAGAACAGGTATCTGAAATTTCAGAAACAGAAAAGTGAAGCTGGATGCGTCGAGTTGAGAACAGGGTGCAATAGCGCTCATCAAGGGAGGCCTATGTACAAGTGTTGGGACCTATTGTATATAATTGCTTGCCGGAACATATTAAGGAAGCACCCAGCCTTATATAATTCAAAACAAATTTAAAATTATGGCTCATTAAGGAGGCGTTCTATGACGTCGATGAGTTTGTGTGTTAAATTCGTTAAGCTATCGGATTTGACACACAAACACTTACTTACTATAGAATTGATGACGGCCTCTGTGGCGCTGTGGGCTAAGGTCCGCTTGAGACGCAGAAGGTTGCGGGTTCCATTCCCGCTGCGGGACAAATGTTTGCATGTTCTGTAGATATTTGTCTCGGGTCTGGGTGTTTCTATGTATGATATGTATGTATTTACAAAAAAAAATTATATGTGTAGTATATCAATCATGTGGTTCCCATAATACAAGCTCTGCTTATTTTGAGGCTACATGATGCTGTGTGATTAACTGATTACGTTCCGCATTATTTATTTATTTATTTATTGTTTATTTAATTTACAATACAATACAATACAAATCATTGATTGCTTTCACATGGTGTTAAATTGCATGTTACAGGTTATAGGTATCTCACATGAACCCTGTCTAAGGGTATAGGAATATGGTAGGCAGACTGAGGCTTTGTAGGTACCTAGGTACCAAATTGTCATTACGTTGATTAATATTATTATTTTAAGATAGGTCATTATTATACGATAATGCTGTCAATGATTGTAAATGATTATACGAGTAGGTTTGTAACTAAAGCGAGTAGGTATGTATTATTGACAATTGTTAATTTATTAATTACTACCACATTAAAATGATATAAGTTTAAATTGCGTATACAATGTAACCTATTTAGTGTAGGCAAGTTGCACTATTTTTATTTATTAAGTACCTTTTGTTCCAATATTGCCATAATTATTATGTAAAACATTGGAATGTGAATATTTAATTACCAATAAATTGATTATTTCTGATTATTCCAGTGGACTGCTTTAGGCTAATGATGTGCAGCAAAGATCGAATAAGAAATCTCAAGAGAAATGTATGTGCTTATTCAAGAATTAAATCTAATTCTTGAATAAGCACATACGGTACACTTTGAAACGTCAATTTTTTAAATTTGAATTTACACCAATTCGTAACGTGACCAAACAGAACAAATTTTTTAAAGTCTTGTTTTTTACAAAGTTTATTATTAACTATTACATTGTTTTTGAGGGAGTTGGAGACAGTTTCATCCCAAGCTTTTTTGTTATCTAAATAATCAGAAATTTTAGAATAAGCTTTATTACAGAGGTAACGTTTAACAACATTTTTGAATTTATTTATAGATAAATTAAGCATATCATTTGTGATTTTGTTAAAAAACCGTACGATTTGCCCTTTAAATGATTGACTAACTTTATGGCAACATCAACGCCACGCGAATCTTACCTATCCAGAACCAGAGCTAGCAACGTAACTGAGGGTATCTCTGTAGCAGAGGACAAAGTGAACGTTATAAAGAAGTCAAGTCCGAGGTTCTCCGACATCCTGACGAGAGCGTCGAAGATGACCGCACAGCACATGTACACGAACATCATTATAAGCAGTGCGGTGCGAAGAGGCGCGCTTCTTAGGATCGTTAATATTGTATCGGTGGATTTCTTTGTCTGTCGCGACGTTACCTGAGGAAGAATTATATTTTATGCAAAATAAAGAGACATATTTATATGTAACTGAACACACAACAACATAATAAAGTAAGAAACAAATAGAGAAAAGGTTAACATAAAACATGTTGGGATGTGTGTGCAGCAGCAAAATGGCTTCGATTCAGGATAACCGCTGTTTTAGCAGTGGAAGCTGGTATTCAGCCGAATCTAAAGCTTGATTGAAATTTCAAATTGTATTTGTTTTCGTAAGAGCTCGTGGCTTACGCAGGCCTAGAGCTGAGCTAAGTCATAGCTAAGTCTAAGCGGTCAGTACACAAGTATGAAGAACACGTCAGCTATATGAGATGAGATTTTTTATTTTATTTAATATGGGCCAGCTCTTGACCTCGAGGCTTGCATAGGCAAGGATGAGGTCGACGATGGGGCGAGCTTTCCGAGAAGATGCCTATTAACTCTCTTTTTGAAGCCGTTAGGTAATGGAAAAACAGACGCTGGCAGCTGATTCCATATTTAGCAGTGCGCATTATAAATGATGTTTGGAAGCGCTTGAGCTAAACTAAGTCTGCAACTGGCTTTGCCTGAAACCCTCCAACATGGTTTGAGGACTGACGAATAATCAATATAGAACTTAGGAATTTGTGAAGGTGACCGAGCAAAGAGTCTCATAAAAAGCAAATAGAAATAAAATTGTGTATAAATTTTAAAAATAGCTGTATAGTAAGTACTTACAATAAATTCATCTAAGACGTCCTCTGGTATCTTAGTTCCGTTCACCTTTTCGAATGTTTTCAATACTTCTACAGCTTGGTTAACACGACCCCTTGTCAGAAGCCATCTGAAAGCAAACGAAACCAATTCTTAAACTATTTTCCTCTCGAGTTATGCGTTACTTAAGTCCATCTTTAGCACAAGAATATCGGTGTAATTTTCATCAAAATGGGTAATTAGGATGTTGAGAAGAAGAAATCTACTAGCCTTATAGTATATAGAAATTTATTAAGAAATTTTCATGTTTGATATTTATGTGTTTGGTTGGTACCAAATTAAACTTATAAATGAAATATAATTCCTATAATTCTTTATAAATAAATAGAGCAAAGCAGGTACAACGTGTAAACTGTAAACGAGTATTTACAACTGTATTATAGTGCTTATGTCCACGAGACTTTTATTTAAAAGGTCAAATTGATTCGGATCTGGTAACCTTTGTGGAGCATTGGAATTTCATTTATTGATAAACAAGAACAAATGTTGAGGTAACAATAAAAGCAAATCTGATTTCTTTAGAAATTATAGACCAGTATTGTAGTTACCTACAATTCTTGAAACGTATATTGTTATAGATTCTCAAGTTGATGTCAACGAACAAAGATAAACCGTAAGGTAGATTCGTAAATAGAAACACATAAAAGGTTGATTTTGGGAAGTGACAGATTGAGAAAGACAGTGAAAGTATTTTTTTTATTCATTAGGAACATTACAGTACACTTTGAATCTTTTTTTTTATTTACACCCATTCGTAACGCGACCAAACAGAGAAGAATTGGCAAGAAACTCTGCTAGGCTTAAATTTTTTCAATGTCATTTTTACTGTTACATTGGAGAATTCTTTAAAGAGTGCTAGGTATACATAAAAGTAAAATGATAGTATTACTTTTTATGAAAAACTTTTCCAGAACATCAGCAACAAATTGTAAATAACATAACATCCTTTCAGTCGGGTAAAAAAAAGGTTCTATTGCATTTTGCAAGACTTCCTAAAAGCCAATGAGACTCACCTAGCACTCTCCGGGACGAGCCAAGGCGCCGCGAGGACGAGCAACATGGGCAGAGACGTCGCCCAGAGCAGGGTGCGCCAGTCAGCCACCCATAGCGCCAGCCAAGGCAACACCAGGCACCCACTTCCGAAAAACAAAGCTATTGACATGTTGGCTACGTAGGTGCGGTGTTGGGGCCCTACGTATTCTAGCACTGGGGAAGATACAGAAAGAAGGTGAGAGCTGTGAGCCCACCATCACCACTAAAGATATTGCCGTCCTTTTCGGAGTATTTGAAAAGGATAGCGATAAATTTAGCGAAGACATAAGCGACAGATGTGTGTAAAAGCTAAGGTCATGATGAGGTGGGTGCAAATAACATCTCTTTGAATTTGTTTCTTTAAATTGAATAATGACTACAGCCTGTAGAAGTCCACCTCTGAATAAAGGCTACTCAAACATTTTTACGGGAAACCGTCTTGAACGGACTTGGAAAATTATTTCAATAAAATTAAGAGAATTCTTGTAGTAGTGGGACGTAAGCAAAATTTAATGCTTTTAAAAGATTCTAGTAATTTTGAGTTTGTAGAACCAGTAGTTTAAAGAGTTTTCACTGCGTGATGATGACATTACGAACGAAAAGGTGGTCATCATATCAAGTAGCTTAGATTATAAATAACACCAAATTTATACTCGTGTATCCTATCTACTGGATGGATCTAATCGAAAACTGATATTATCGACGATGTTGGAAATACCCACCAGAATCAACCAGCTGGTCTGGCTTTAATACATCATGTAATTTACATACAAAGCCGAACTGCATACTTTGTTTTAAATTCACGACATAAACCTTACGGTAATGGACATAAATCACCCAACTTGACAAACGCCTTGACTGTTAGAAGATGTTTTGAATATCAAATTCCATTGCATCATCTAACTTGATATTATTGGGAGTAGGTGAAGGAACGACCAGAGCGATTACCGTAGGTAACTACAGAAAAAACTTTTTAGATCATTCATAAATTACTTAGGGATCTCCCATCGCATAAGAAGGAATTTCAGCAACCTACCTACCAAAAATGTGTATATTTGTATATTATTATTATATTTGTTATAATTTATTTATGTATATACAAAAAACTGGTAATAAACTAGCCAAGAATTATTATAATAAATTGGTAACACCGGATAACATTAATCAAGTTGCGTGTGGTATCAGATAGCAATCTTACGCGAGAATAGAAAAGCCACACCTGAATTAGATGGAGAAAACACGGAAAGGAGTCTTACAACTTGGTAGTCAAACCATGGCATTATGACCAATTTACTACTGCATCACTCATCATCCATAAGTTTGTTATTTTTAACGGCTGATGTTGTGAAAATCTGCTTAAATTTAGGCGTTCATGATAATATTGTGAGGCTAAATAAATTGTCTAAAACATGTTTCGGGGCTCATAGTGATGAAGGATTAAGAACGTGTTTACATATGAACGTTAGTTAGGAACCACAGAAGAGTAAAACTGACCTACTTACTAGAGCATTCGCTCATACTTTCATACAATTTTACCTATGATATGTTGTATAGAGCCTCAGTACCTATTTGTTTGCAAGTCAACGGCAGCGGTTTGTTTTGCGCGTGAAAAAACGAAAAACTAGATTTGCGGAATATATGGACTAGGGAGAGGCAAACCCACGACAACGGTTCTGAAACTTTTCAAATCAAAAAGAAAATTTTCATGCATTGGAGAAGGATTCCATTGGGTAGTGAGTTTACATTTCTGTGCTAGGAACGAAGAGACAGACGAAATCTAACAAGGTATGCAAAATGTGGTTTCTCTGTTCATACTAGCAATGATCTGTAGTCACAACACGACAGCATTTCAATACATTTTATCCTGCTATCGGTCCGACAGACAATAAAGTGTCATCCATAAATGGACACGCTCTAAATGAAACTCACCTAAAATATACATCATCATGAAGCAGTTATCGTACGCCATTCCGACTAGGAAGCGGCAGAAGACGAAATCCAAGAAGCCGCTTGTGAAGATCGTGGCGATGCCTCCCACGCAGCCGATTATATTTGACGCTAGAAATTGAATCGTAATGTTATTTATACACACGCATTACTACTTCCGACCATTATAAAGGGTGGGATTGTTGTACAAATTGAAGATCCTATGGGAAAGTAAATGATAGAGCTAATCGGATATATATGATTGATTGCTCAAAATTAACCTCAAGATATAGAGCTTCCTAATTTAGCTACTTGCTTTCTATCATGAATACAGCCAACTATGGTGCCATTGGCATATAAAATAAAAATAGTAAACATTTTGTGTACCTTATCTTATCTGAGTTGACAGCTGATAGGATTGAATGGAGAAAGAAAACATGTTGTGCCGACCCCACCTAGAGTGGGATAAGGGCAGGCAAATGATGATCTGATTTACCAATTTGTTAAAAATGATGATCTTTAACGTTCAGACTTAACAACTTAACTTTTAGGTTAACTAACTAAATCTAAATCTGAGTAATACCTAACCTGATGTGTTAAAGGATTATACCTAATTTAAATTTAAAAACAACCTACTAAATGAATTCTAAAACCCATATGATTTATAGCACAGATACAATATCGTGAGGCAATTAATGCAATAGCGATGTCATTTTAAAAATATTATAAACCTGTTAATGATAATAATAAAATGAAGCCAAAATATTAGAATTATTAATAGATTCACCTGATAAGGTGTGGTGCGTTTAGAGTTATACCGTATAGAAGAGCCAAGGTCACATGTTGCGTGAATTACGCTTAGATAAACAATATTTGAGTATTGCCTAAATATAAATGAGTTTGTTGAACCAACAAACCAAATGTAGACAAATATTGCACAATAAACTCATATGCAAATTAAAATACAATGGTTTCTGGGTTCCGGATACGGCCAAGCTTGGCGCCACAATAAACATAGCGTAGCTCAGCTAAGTGAGCTAATGCCGAGTGTCCTGTCGGGTACAGATATGATCATTGAGATAAATTTGTAAAATTTTTATTGATTTATTTTTTATTTACATATAAAACACAGGAGAACTTAACAGAAAAATTCCAAAGCGCCCAAAAGCTATAGAACAGTACAATGGAGATCAAGGTACACAAATCGAAAAAGAAGAATCATACAACCTTATATTAACTTGGTAGGCAACAACATCATTATTATCAATACTATAATACATCGATGGGTATGACTGTGTAGTAATGATGATGAAATATTTCGCTCAGAACAATATGTGGTGGGGTGAGGCGATGTTTGATGTGAACCAGAGTGCCTCTCATTCTAAGAATCGCAAAATATAGTTATTCAATGATGATAAGAAGGTACCTACCTAAACTAATATGGCCCATATGAACGTAAAAGCTCTGTAGGCCGATCGCGTAACTTTCGTTGCAATCAAAACCTAGTCGCACCTGCGGGGTGATCGGCTAACTCTGTTGCAAACAGAAATGATTGACATCGATCCTGTTTTTACAAACTTTGCCATTTCATCCGTCGAAATTCGTAAAGAGATCTTCATGTACTTAATGAATGGCTAAAATATAATTTACTGACGATAAACACGTCAAAAACTTCATTTATGATTTTCTCTGCAAAAAATAAAATTATACCAGAATTTTGTCCACTTACTATTAATGAAGATGTAATAAAACAATCAAATTTAGAAAAATACCTTGGCCTGTGGATAGATGATAAACTGAGCTGGAAATCGCACGTTGAACATGTAAAAACAAAACTGTCATCCCTTTTAGGGGCACTTCGCAAAGTCACAAATTGTATCCCAAGTAAGGCACGCAACATTATATACAATGCTTTAGTAAAATCACACCTTGCATACCTAGTTGAAATATGGGGTGCGGCCGCTCCAACCAACTTAAATTCATTACAAAGAATTCAAAACAAAATAATAAAAGTTCTCTTTCACTATCCGTACCTTACGCGTACGACAGAATTATACAAAATAACGAATACTTTAAATATAAAACAACTTTATATATATAATACCTGCATATTAATTAAAAACATAACTTCTAACTCTATCCAATCCAATATACAATTACAACAAAAAGAAAATAAACATAATCTAAGAAACAAAATAAAACTACATTTAACTAACACACGAACCAACTACGGGAAAAAAACTATCTTATTTGAGGGAGTACAACTGTTCAATAATTTACCAAACTACATAAAAGAGTGTAATAATATAAATATATTTAAAACTAAGTTAAAGTCACATATACGTGAAGTACACACTGCAATGTAACAGGTTAAATACCAACCCACTTATTTTAAATTATTAGTATATAGCCCAGGAGGTGAATTTATAACTAGATTATTTAATAAGCTTTTTAATATCTCATTATAAGTGAACTGTATTGTTTTTATGAGAAATAAATGTTCTTTAAACCTAAATTCAATGACTGTCATTTGACAGACTGTCACCGTTTGTTGAAACAGGATCGGTGTCAATCGTTTGTGTTTGCAACAGAGTCAATTTAGCCTAAATTGACAGGTGCGCTTAGTTTTTCATTAGGTCTAAATAATTAAGACAGTTTTGAGATCACATAGGAGCTTTGATTGCAATAAAAACCGGATAGCATCAAAACTACATCTTTGACAAGGAACGATTGCAATAAGATGTACCTAATGTTGGTGTAAATAGGTATAGTTAATAAACGGTTAATAATTTATCCACGGTTCGTGCTACAAATTGTATTTTTATAAATTGTTTTGCCGGAATTTCACGTGTTAAAATACTAGTATTGCAACACATAAATGATCGCAAAAAGATGCGTGAAACATACCTTGATAACATTATTTATTTATTAGTATCAAATCTTTGATAGCAACAGAATTATGTGCTCGGCCTACTGATATCTAAAATCAATCTATATTGAAAAATGTAGCAATTCATAGGCTCAATTAAATAGACCATCACCTATCACCTACATGAAACTTTCTGTTGTTGACCCAGTTCGTATTGTTTGCGATGTTATTGTTTGTTTGAATATTGACTCTGACATAGTTAAATTTTAATCCGTCAGACATATATAGAGTAAACTGTTTTTATTCTGAATTAAAAGACTTCTCTAGCGTTCAATTTTACTTTTAAACTTGACTAATGTGGGCAACCTCAGACAACATTTCGAAAGGCTCTATAACCAGTGTTATGAAATAGTGACTACCACATTAAACCGATTTTTCACTAATCTGTTTCTAGGTAGAGCTGAATCTTACCAATCAGAGCAGGGACTCTTCCGAAGCGATCAGCCATCCATCCAAGTAAAAACCCTCCAACAAAGGCCCCAGCAAAGAACACTGCTTGAGCTATGGGCGCGTACC
This sequence comes from Horisme vitalbata, assembly GCA_951804965.1. Classification (NCBI taxonomy): domain Eukaryota; kingdom Metazoa; phylum Arthropoda; class Insecta; order Lepidoptera; family Geometridae; genus Horisme; species Horisme vitalbata. The sequence continues at coordinate 3,826,447 of OX638096.1, forward strand.
CTGCATATTGGCATACCCATCCTCGCTGGAAGAAAGACGATTCACTTCACTGATATAACAAAGTCTATGAAATCTATGCATTGAAACTTGAAAAGCGCCATTCCTTGCGCCGCCGCCGCCGTCGCCCCGCTCCCGCAGACTTCGTGTCCGTAGCCTAACAGACCTCGCAAACACGACGCTTTGTCGTCGCGTTTAGTCCCGAGCGTCTGTCATATCTTGCTGTCGCAATTGTCGCCGTGTGTGCGGAGCTTTGAACAAAATGTATGAAAATTGTCCCCCGCAGCTTGTCGTAGCGTTTAATCGCTGACGTTTGTCGTCCAATGTGCGCAGTTGCTTCCTGCTGTCTGTCTTTCATAGAGACATGCTTAGATCTTTAAAACTAGGTAACGGAGTTTGATGCGGTTTTTTAAAATAGATATAGTGATTCAAGAGGAAGGTTTATTATATTAGAATGTTTAATTTTCACCCATGTGAAGCCGGGGCGGGTCTCGGGATATGAAATAAATAACTCGCACCAGTCTTGTACAAAACCTACGTACAGCACTATGAAAAATTCTTCTATTTCTTAGATCTCGGGATTGAAACTAAGGTATCAAAAGGTTGCACCAGAAATAATATTACTTGGATACTAAGATCACAGCCAAGATGCAAAACTAAATATTATTAGTTATTTTGTTCATTTGTCTCTCGAGAAAAAAGCATGTGAATAAAACGAATCCTCTTTCTTGGCTACTATCCATTGCATCACTTGAACCGAAGACGTTTTGAATTGAGAAATAACCGTTGAGTTTGAGTATATGTACCAATGTTCCTTTAAAAAGTGTACTCAGATTTAGCATTACGTAAAATTTCGCAATGTTTGTAGATTAAATAGACTTAACAACTAAATAAATCTTAGAAGCACCATATACAAACGAAGCAACAAAGCAATTTTACGATCTCCGAACAATATAATTAGAACCATTGTAAGTGTACATAAGTACCATGGCCCTTTGTAATGAGCGCAATCGAACGATATGCATTGATTGAACTGATTTGAACTGCATTCATGCAAGTTGGATGGTAGCCAATAAACATGTACCTAATTGTACGTCAACAAAATGAACCATAGAATAGGTTGGTTGTTATAGGAAATCATTATGATTACGGTTTCTAAAGGATTTATTGTGTCAAGGACTCAAATCATTCGCACTGGACAAAAATTATATGGGCTTTATTCTGATGACCTTCGTTTGCATAATAGTGTACTATTACTATTTTGTATTATTTTCGTAGTATCAGGAGACTAACATTTTATTTTTTATAGATTTACTTATTTGTTTTACTGTCTTCGACAATGTCGTCGTACGTGAGGAAATAGCCTATTATGAACTTATCTAGTCGATAATAATTTAACTGCTTATGCTAACTCACTTATGGGAGTCAGGTCAGGTGTACAAGGTTCTACTTACTTTGGCTATTCAGGTATGTCACACTTCACACTATCACACTCTAATATTATAAATGCGAAAGTTTGTGAGTATGTTTTTTGCTCTTTCACGCAAAAACTACTGAACGGATTTAGATGAAACTTGGAATATACATAGTTCATGACCTGGATTAACATATAGGCTACTTTTTATCCCGGTACCACGCGAGCAAAGCCGCGGGCGGAACCTAGTATAAAATAATTGTTAATTTTTCAATTGTCGAACAACTCAGTCTTTTCTTCTTCGTATGAGCGTCGGCTAACCCTAAAGCCGGAGTTAACCGTGGTCTTATCTGCCAAAAGGCGTTTTTTGGGACACTTTTACAATAACTTTCTTTTGCCCAGCGCACTCAGACTATCTAATCTTATCTGGCAAAATACTTATACTTTACAGATGTTATGTTATTAACTCACCTCGCTGACTACGGTGTGGTATGGTATGTCAGTCAACTCAAACTCCCATCCATTCTGACAGGGTATGGTGGGTGTGCTCGGGTCAGGAGGCGTGAGGGTCAGAAGCACTTCAGTCCAGTTCACATTGTACGTAGAGCACTTATCCCATTCCTCGCCTAGAGCTGCTCTGGGTGCTGTCAGATTCCTCCTGTAACGATAAACTGGTCTCTGAGTTACCTACCTTCAACCCCTCTCTTCGGTTTATCTAATCTTCTATCTTTAGAGATCAATTGCCATGCGGTAGTCTCAGAAATGGCTCGACCGATTAGAATTTTTTTCTTTTATTACTGGGGTGATTTAGGAAAAACTTAAATTTTTATATAGGTACGCAAACGATTTTGTAAGTGGATCACTCCAATGCCCGAAAAAGCAATACTTTGTCGAAATTTTATATGACTGGCACGGCTTAGCGTTATCCAATTTTAATTAGACATGATTTTTTTTAAATGGTGTCGATACGATTAGTAGGTACATACGCAAAGAAGGGAAACATTTGATTTTAAAATTCTTGAAGCTTATCAGTGGGAAGGTAGTTACTAGGTATATGAGAGGCAAATACATTGATCTATAGATAATGAAGTCTAGATATATATAATATTTGAGTAGGTTGATTCGAGGACCTTGCTATTATCGGCAAATACGATTTGAAGTGAAGATATATGTTGTGAAATTTACTTGATAACAATTTATCTTATACCTAAGTACCCAGTTGTCAGGATTTTTAGGGTAGAGACAGCATACTATGCACAGTACCCCTAGGTACTCTTGAACTTGAACTCCTAACAACAAAAGGCAATCAAAGTAGTCTCTAAAAATTTGCTTATTACATAAGTTATCAAGTAACTGAGGAAAAATAACAGAATATGCAAAATGCCCTCTACTTTCAAAGTTTATAGGTACTTATCTTTAGATATAAAATCCTTTCGAGAAATTTACCTGAGTTCCATATCCAAGTGGTCCAACTCTGGTACCCGGCACCAGTGTTGTTGTGGAGTCGCCGCTATAAACATCTGTACGAAGTACACGAATGCAAAGAAGAACCCGAAAGGCAGCATCCCAAGAAACAGCAGCTTTTGATAGCGCCCCATCTCCCCGACATGGCAGAGGATCGCTTCGAGTGCATCTGCGTCATTGTCCTTGCTGAGTGCTTCTTTTGCTTCCTGGAAAAAGAATCAAATTATTGTTGCGTGCAGTGCACTGAATATTTTCATCAGCCTAATATATCTGTATCTTATACCTTAAACGAGCAGTTCCTAAATATAATCTGAATCTTGGAAACGGCTCCAACGATTTTCACGGAGCAGGGGCATAGCAGGGTGTTTCGGGAGCGATAAATCGATCTAGCTAGGTTTCATTTTTAACCGACTTCAAAAAAGGAGGAGGTTCTCAATTCGGTTGTATTTTTTTATGTTTGTTACCTCATAGCTCCGTCATTTACGAACCTATTTGGAAAATTCTTTTGTCATATTATATGGTATACTTTCCAATTGGTCCCATATAAATTTGAAGTAAAAATACCAACCTTAAAGGTGAGAAAACAGGAAACGAAATTTATAGGGGCTCAAATTTTATTCATTTTTGTATGTTTATTACCTCATAATTCCGTCATTTATGAACCGATTAAGAATATTCTTCATTTTTTGTGTAGGGTATACTTTTTTATTGGTCGCATAAAAATTTGAAGAAAAATTAATAACCCTACGGTGAGAAAACAGGAATGAAGAATTTACGGTCTCGAATTTTTTTCATGTATTATGTTTGTTACCTCTTAACTCCGTCATTTATAAACCGATTTGGAAAATTCGTTTCCGTTGATGGTTTTTAGAAAACGAAAATCAGAAAACGGTCATCCAGGTACTATATATCATAATTTAGTAACTAAGGCTAAAGGTAGGTACGCGTCTTATAAAAAGAACGCTGTAAGAAGTGGAGGGGGTGTGTTTGCGCACGGGTAAATACCGATAAATCGCCTAATGCGCAGTTTACCGCCAGAGTTCTTTTTACGTGACGCGACCTATATTGTGCTTCAAGTAAATGTTTTTGTCCTAAGATATTCAGTATAATTGACCCTAGAATTGCAAGAAGAATATTGGTAAAAGCTAATTATGGTTTACTTGCTTTTGCCGGCGGCTTCGCTCGTAAGTAGGCTAATGTGTTAATCTAAGTCATAATCCGTTCAGCACACTGATAGTAACAGTAATATATATCGATGGTTAAAAATACTCACACTCAAACACAATCGCACCACCATTCGCTTTCGTAATATTCGTGGAAGGACTGGAGTACAGGGTTTCAACCTCCATCTTCGGAAGCCAAGCCAACTCACCTGCACGTGGTGCACCCTGCTAAACAACGAACGGGGCTCTGGCGGCTGGCTGATTGCGGCATAGCACAGCCTACATCGGCACAGCTAAATCCCCTGGCCACCGACGGGCAGCAGCGTCGGTGGTGCGAGAAGCCTTGCCCTGCGATCCCAAACCCGCATGCCCAGGGATTATGGGCATATGGTGTGGTGTGGTGTGGTGTGGACACATCTAAATCATTCATTCACCTACCTACGCAAGTTCATTGGTAATTATAATTCGGTGCACCTACCCAAGTACTTCAGTACCAATATCTATTTTCGAATCGTAAGCCGGTAAAACAAGTTTAGGTACAGGCCCCACTTGTCTGACCTGGCGCGGGCATGGCACGGGCGCTTTCCTATTCCATTCAAATTTAATACAAAATTCATGGAAATAAAGCACAATTTAGCTCGGACGACTTCGCGTCATAAGCACGTCCGATCAACGACATACCGTGTGTCCTAAATTGTGCTTTATTTCCATGCATTTTGTATGAAATTTGAATGGAATAAGAAACCGCCAGTGCCTTGTCTGCGTCCGACGAGGTCACATTCATCGGGCACGGACATGGCGCAGACATGGCACAGGCGGTTTCCTATTCCATTCAAATTTCATACAAAATGCATGGAAATAAAGCACATTTTAGGACACATGGTATGTCGTTGATCGGACGTATGACGCGCCATTTCGGCGCCCGCGCCCGATCGCCGCCAGATGGGCGTCAGATGGCCGCCAGTTCGTAGTATGTACTTGCTTGCGACATACGTCTGTTAGTGATGTAAAAATGCGTGACGAATGACGATATCGAATTTAATATTGAATTTTTTGAATTGATTGTAAAATATGCAACGCTTTATGATCATTGTCGTTCCATTATTGTAACTGAAATGTTCAAGATAAATTGTGGCTGGAAATCGGAAAGAGATTAAACTAAACCGGTATTAAGATTTTTTTATGTAATACCTATGGTAATACTAGCTGATCCTTGTGCAAATTCGTTTGCGCGTATTTTCTTCAACTGTATCAGGGCCCGATTTGGTAACCCGATGAAGAAGTTTTCGGCAGGGTTTTCCAAAAGTTTAGTTAACCCTCTCCGTATGGTTTACACTATTATTTGATAGGTTAAACAATTCAAAACCCTTTTGATTAGGTTATCTGATCATGAGGGTTATCAATAGTATTGGGTTTTGGTATTATTCCAAAACCCATTCCTTAGGGTTACCCTTTTTATCATTGTAACACGGGTTATAAGTGGGTTATAGGAGATAATGGAGAAAAGAATTTCGGTCAAAAGATTAAAAATAATTGCGGTAATTGTGTTCTAAGCATTAAGAGTGGAAATGCAGACTTTACGCAATAATAATTATATTATAATAAAATTGGAATAAATTTTCAATGACAGCTGTCAAACTTAAATCGACCATATCTCGAGAACTACTTATCATAGACTTGCCTTTACTAGCTCAAATGATTGCTATTGACATGAACTTAATTTTCGATGACAGCTGTCAAACTTAAATCAAACATATCTCGATAACTACTCATCTTAGACTTGCCTTTAGTAGCTCAAATGATAGCTATTGACAAGACCTTAATTTTCAATGACAGCTGTCAAAATTAAATCGACCATATCTCGAGAACTACTCATCCTAGACTTGCTTTTACTAGCTCAAATGATTGCTATTGACATGAACTTAATTTTCGATGACAGCTGTCAAACTTAAATCGACCATATCTCGAGAACTACTCATCCTTTACTTGCCGTTACTAGCTTACATGATAGCTATTGTTAAGATCTTAATTTTCGATGACAGTTTTTAGTTTGACAGCTGTCATCGGAAATTAAGATTTTATTAGTAGCTATCATTTGAGCTAGTAACGGCAAGTCTGGGATGAGTACTTCTCGAGATATGGCAAATTCAAGTTTGACATATGTCATTGAAAATAAAGATCTTGTCAGTAGCTATCTTTTGAGCAATTAACGGCTAGTCTAGGATGAGTAATTCCTGAGATATAACCATTTATAGATGAATTTGTTTTCTTTGAGTTGAGTTTTGAGTTTGACTTTTAGAGTGACAGTGACAGTGACAATCAAAAATTATTATTCGAAATAGTTTAGAGGTCATATTTTTCTTTTTAACACGTTGACTGCGGGTCTCGGACATAACGCTTTACAAAATACTCATTATGTGTACTGTCGGCTTTGCCTAATAAATACAATAAAAATAAAAAATAACGCTACGCAGAGTACTCTGCGATGATGCCCTATGAAAACTGACTGAAACACATTTTTTTCTTTTTAACATGTTGGCTGCGGGCCTCAGTCATGACATAACTGATGACTTATGAAAACTGAAACACCATTTTTTTTCTTTTTAATATGTTGACTGCGGGTCTCGTATATGATAACGCATACTCTGCGATGATGACCAATGAAAACTGACTGAAACACAGCACTTTCCTTATGTTTTCAAAACTTTTCTTTAATGCAGTGACGCTCTTCCTTCAACCAAATAAAGCGATCCGAACTTATACCTAATGATTGACGACATAAATCAAGAGTCAAAATCTAAATTCCCCCACCCAGTGTCAGGCGTAATGATAACTATTGTTTAACATTCAAAAAAACCTATCAAGAGGTAACTCCATTCATTCGTTTAACCTCATAAGAGGTTAACCCTATCGACTGAAAACCAAAAGGAACGGGTTACACTTTCGCTTGTGTTAGGAGGAGAATACCCAAACAAAAGGGTAATCCCGTCAACTGTATAACCCAATGAAGGGGTTTCACTTTCGAAGCAACTAACTCGAAATCAGGGTTATACGGGCCCTGATCTGTATATTTATTAATTGTATGCACGAGAGTAAGAGCATCTTCGTCTTCTGAGGATGACATGCTGACACATCGATACCGGACAACAGACTGCACTACACTTGTGCCTCTGTCACGTCATTTCTGCGTCTTGTCCGAGCCATGTCCGCGCCATGCCCGTGCCATGTCCTCGCCACGTCCGTGCCATGTCCTTGCCCGATATGTGTGACCTGGGCCTTAAAGGCTTGTTTTCTCTATACATACATATAGGTGCCAATAAAAAAGTTTCTCTCACCTAAAATCTCAATTCAACACACAAAAGCACATCACTGTTATTGTTTGTTATGTTATCATTACGTGCTAAAAACCAGACCCAGAAATTGTAGTAAGTAGGTAACAATAAAATTAGATGCAGTAATCGAATCGTTGCAAAAAAATCACAGTAAGCAAACTCTTGAATGTAGAGCACATCCACTATTAAAAGTTGTTAGCTTGTAATAAATACCTTAATTTTATTAGACCAAGTCCCAGATAGATTAAAATCCCAAAAGCCCTATACAAGGCCGTTCAAAATTGTAATTTTGTCAGTTATATTTTGTTCTACAAGACGAATACAAAAATCCAACCTTAAAATTCTGTGCATCTCTGTCATCGATCACTGAACTCTTCATTTCGTAATATTATGCCGATTAGCGAATGCACACGCGCGTTAGACGGTGGCCGGTCCACGACTACCTGACAGCTGAGTCAGTCTCTCTGTGTATATATGTTAATCCGAAATTTGTTTGATAAAAAAAAACTTGACACAGTCGATATCAGTCAATACATCGTATCGTACTGGATAGCCAATTGCTATACATATTAGGCATATACCTACTGTTGCTTTGGTAAAAAATTTACCGGTAAATTTACTTAATTTGTTGACACCATGATGTAAGCTTCCGAAGTTTCGATGTATTTGGGTTTTCGTATAAGTAACCTACATGTACAGAAACCCAAAATTATGTACCCCTTAAGGCGACTATAAGGGTCAAACCTCCCTCTCGCTTGCACTATTCAACATTTTTGAAGATATAAAATCACTGAATGTTGTTATGCGAAATAGCAAACCTTCACGGCCTAGAAAATAACAATACAAAGGTTCAGCAAGAATATCATATTGAACCCAACACGTTTCCCTACCAAAAAATTTGCACCAAAATTGATCACATTGGTGCAAGGTAAGAAAACGTGATAGAATCAAAATGATATTATTGCTGAACGTTTGTATTGTTATTTTCTTGGTTTTGGTTTGCTATTTTGCATAACTTTATTCAGTGATTTTATATCTTCTAAAATGTTGAATAGTGCGAGCGAGAGGGAGGTTTGACCCTTATAGTCGCCTTAATCTAAAGTTAAGTTAATTAGTTAATGAATAATTATTAATAATTAATTAGTTAATGAATAACGAATAACGTAAACTGAACTAAAAAAAGTTGTTCGGTACAATCTATAGGTACCTTCTAATATTGTTTAGCAACAATTAGGTAGGTAGTTGATTACAAACATCGATGTATACCTATATTATATTACTATCATATATCTCGATGATTAGGATTACGAATAACTGAAAATGAAACAAATGAAAACTGCATGTAAAAATTTGTCCTGATTTTTGAAAATACGTTTAACATTAACATAATAACAAGAAATAAGTAGGTACCTACCTAACTAGAACATTCATCGATCAACGTCATTGGAATCATTAGATAGGATGTCCGGACAATTTAAGTGACTCGAAATGTTATTTTCTCTGCGAAATTACCACAAATTACCATCCAAAAAGGATGTCACTGAACAAAATTTAGTGGGTACCAACATTAACTAAGGTTTTAAACATTCTATTAAATATAGTAGGTATCTGATTATAAACAAGCGATTGGTAGGTACGTAGGTACTAACAAGATTTGCTTGGGGTAATCAAACGTAATTTCCAAATTAGTCACAAATATTAGTGTGATTCTACGTGTAGTGATCGTTTCTAAGATTGCACCCAATCTGGTCCGATAACAATATCAGTTATTGATTTATCTACAATTTTGGGTTGAGTGGCGTAACATTTATATACCTACAGGTTGTAATCAAACAATATATATATCTATATATCTAACCTAACTACCTCACCTACTTGTTCAATCAAAGATTTGAATTAGTATGCTATTATGAATGGAAATTACACTGAAATTGATAAAAAGAATTTCTTAATGGTGTTGATTATTGCCAATCTGTGGTTTATTTAAATGCAGGATAATAATATATTACTTAACTATGTCAATTCCGCAGAAAAAAATAATTGCTTGCGTAACTTGTAGGTAGGTAGACTACCTACACCGTGGCAGCGTACGAATAAAAGGAAATAATGATCAGATACAATTATTAAATCAATGTATAAAAACTAATTACTTGAAGAAAATCGATTTACATTCCGCATTGGTACAATTTAATTTTGAGCATGACTATTAAAAAGTGGTCATATCCGAGAACCTTGTGGTACCCACGAAATGAAAACATCGATTTTGCTTCTAAAGATATACCTATTATTCAAATAGATGAGATAAATAAGATATAAAACGCTCTTATAAATAAAATAACTGATGTGTTGAGTGGTGACCTCGGTGTCGCAGTGGGTCCGCCTGAGACACAGAAAGTTGTGGGTTTGATTCCCGCCGCGAGACAAAAGTTTAACTGATCTACAAATATTAGTTTCGGGTCGGGGTTTTTTCTATGTAAGAACCTATTTAGTAACAAAAAAATACCAATCAATGTTGTTTATCTGCCATGTGGTTCCCATAATACAAGCTCTGCTCACTTTGGGGCTATGATGATGCTGTGTGATAACTACATCTCCAGCTTATTATTAATTTATTGATTCTTGTAATAATTCTGCGGAATCGCAACAGTTTCACTGGTTGCCTCGAGTAACTCGTTGTTTCGGGTCTGGAATCTGGTTAATACTACGGTTAATACTTATTTATAATGTTTCACAGCGTAATTGAGAACTAGTTACACCAGTATGTATTCAAAATCAATCTTTACTCAATAAGATCTTAGGGCCACTTTGAGTATTGTGACCTTGTCCTGAACATAACGAATACAAAATAAAAAGAATTATCTTATTTGGTGCAGTCGCTCGGAAGATACAAGATACAAGATTTTATTGATAAAATCATATTTTACAAGTCAAATGTGTACAATTATTCATGTACAAGAGTAGGTAGTACTTAAATACAACATGTCATATAAGTACATTTAACAAGTACTTACATAACTACTTACGTAATTATCGCTCTATGAACTAGGCCGAGGATAGGCTCTTTTAAAAAGAAGGGGCATATTCCCATCTTCGCATGCCATAGCATGCTATGTCATGCGAAGATGGGAATGAAAGGGGAGTGAAAGGGGTTCTAACCTCCATCTTTGGAATCCAAGCCAAGCCAGCTTTACCCTTTGCACAAGCTAACTAACAAACGGGGCTCTAGCGGCCAGCTGACCTTGGCCTCCGACGGGTAGCAGAGTCGACCCTGCGATCCCCAACCTGCACGCCCGCCCAGTGTAGGAATTATGGTATTTTTTTTTCTTTTAATACTACTTGATGATGGAACAAGCACATGGTCCACCTGATGTTAAGTGGTAAAAAACATTACAAACATTACACCGTAGTTCACGTTTTTCCGGAACGTGCTCTACGATGCAACGCTCTACGTCCATCAACTTGAGACATGAAGATGATAAGCCTCTTGTGCCTGTAATTTCACCGGCACCCACACCCTTCAAACCGAAACACAGCTCAGCTACTTCACGGCAGAAATAGGCATGGTGACAAAGAACTCTAGTACCTTCTAAAAACATATCCCCCTTTTTAATGAGAGTCCTGTGTTCAGCAGTGAACTGATATAGAATGGTGTTATTATTGTGTTGGGAATAATAAGAATTGGAATAAGATTTTTTCACTTGCATCTACACATAAATATAAAAGAACAACTTAGAAACAGTTTTTAAATCATAAAATAATAGTTTAAGTAACATCATGATGTCACATAAAAAGAACTATAGTTGCAAAAAGGACCTCAACTCAGGAGGTAGCGCCTACAACCCGCGCTGGTCTTCCGCCAGGACCATTTTCTAATTAACCGCACAGCTTCTCACATAGTTCCATATTAGGTACTCTATTTCACCCTGAAACCGGATATCGTTAATAATAACCAGCGAGTAATTCACACGGTCTATTTATAAAATCCGTCACCCAACAATTAGAGGAAATGAATGTCTAATTTTGCTAATTAACAACAGTTGTGACGAATTGTAGTTACGGTCCACGCATCTCCATTTGGGTTCTACGAATGCTGTGGTTTTTTGAAGCTGGCAAAAACTTAACAACTACAGGATATGGGTTTGGCATGGGTCTGTTTCGATACGGTCGAAATCATTATTGACCAGATAAGTACAGCCATTTCGAGTTAATTATGCTAAAAATAAACGTAATAAAAATAGGACGAATGCACGAAGCACGACGCGACAGTCGGCAGCGCTGGTTTCTATGGTTTACTTGCATTAGTTGTTACATTGGCTTTACATTGACCAGGTACTTTCTCATCATTTTGACATGTACTAAATAGTGTGAATAAATGAATCTTGAATCTTAAATGTTGTCATTATTGATAAGCTTATCTTTGCACGAGGAGCTTTTAATACGTTAGCAGTACCGATAGACATTTCCTGCCTTTGCATATTCATTGACAGCAAAATAATCAGTTGACAGCAAAATTAATTTTCAAAAATGTATTCAAGCTTTTTTTTATTATTTGATAACGATTGTTCGATAAAAAATTGGGTCGGATAACTCTACTAATTCATCTATTTGTGTAAAGCCGCCAAAACTGCTGCAAAGGAAGTAGTACATGAACATCCCGCCATCAATTGCAGTCATCATGTCATGAGCGACTGGAATGCCCAGGTCAACAATTGCCGTTGCGTGTTTTGTAAGCACAATGCACATGAAATTGGTGGGTGCTTAAACATTGCCTCCTATGAAGATAAAGGCTGTCCCAAAAAACAGGTTACACAAGTCGGACTTTAAAAAAAAATAAACCGACTTCAAATAAATCACTTGCGCTAAAAAAAAATTAAAATCGGTTTACAATTGACGAAGATATTGGTGATCATAGGGCGAAAATTACAAGTGAGGATGAGGTTTTTAGAGTTTTCCGGGAAAAGTACCAATCCCTCAGGAATAAAATTAATATGGGACCACCTATAAAGTATACTTTTTTTAAACAAAAAAACAATTTTGAAAATCGGTCCACAATTGACGGAGTTATCAATGAACATACATAAAAAAAAAGGTTCCGATGAATTGAGAACCTCCTCCTTTTTGAAGTCGGTTAAAAATATGATTAAACTGTTCATGGTCGGTAATTATAGCGCCAAAAGTGGTATAGAAAAGCAAACAACAACGTCTCCACCAATATTATTGTACCTACGTTCGGAAATAACTCTTGGAACTTCTACATGTTTCGCAATCCTTAAATGATTCGACGTTACGAAAATACGGAGATGCTGCACTCACACTCACCATTTAAGGATGGACATGACTATTTGGGATTCTTGCTTCGCTATATTTCAATACTTTATAATTGATTTGTCTAAAATCTTACATTAAGTCGCTTAATTGTGACTGCCGATTTCAACAAAGGCAAGGATTTGACTCGGTTGCGCAGTTGTTGCGAGGCCCAGTACCTATATAAGGGTAGGCCGCGGTTTCAAATCCTGTCTCAGTCGATTTTTTTTGAAAATCTTAGTTAAATTCTTGTTACTAAATATTATACACATTTCATACAAGTTTTTTATTAACTTGACTCTGAAAAAATAACCACATCCGCTAACCACATTAAGAAATATTTACCGACACGATTAACGATGAGTTCGGGAAAGCCCAAACTCCATACAAAGCACTGTGAGAAAAACAACGCATTTTTTGCGAAGAAAAGTGTTAAATCATTGAACACAATACCAGGAAGAACGTCATGGGAATAACAGTTTAAATTTCAGCATTATACAAATACACGAGTCATGTAATTAAAAAAAACTCACTCTACCATTGTTCTTACCGATTGCAGCTCTTATGCCCAATTTAGGTAAGAGTGTTTACAAACTATTTATTCAAGGTGTAGAGGTGGTTGCCTTGGCCCTTGACCAAGTGTAAACGTAACTGAGGTAATAGCCACTTTTTTACCTGCTTCTCTTTAAATACCTACTTATTGATACCTCTTCGATATAAAATATAAATGCAGTTCTGATATTTAAAAAAAGCATTAAAAGCAAAAGTTAATTCTTGTTTATTTTAGTCCAGTACGTCTGTTTTTTTTTGGGACATAAAAACCTGCTTATGTATTCTGATTGTATAATTATGTAGCTGCTTCTAGACATGATTTTGATGCACACCTTGTTTATAGATACCTACCTTATTTAACTTTGAGCAATAACCTTTATACAGGGTGTTGCTATAATGGCGACATTAAATGAACACAGGGGTAGTGCTACTTGTCAGTAATCATAAAAAGTTAAATCCTAAATCAAATGTCCATTTTTCAAAATTTTATTTTTCAAACAAAACAAATCTCATATAAGGTAAAAATGAATCATGCTGTGTACCATACACGCGCTTCTAAACAGAAGCGTTCGACGTTGGCAATGGTAAGTAATACAGAGCATGATTCATTATTGTTACCTTATTTGTGATTTATTTTGTTTGAAAAACAAAATTTGAAAAATTGATTACTAACAAGTAGCACTACTACCCGTGTGTTCATTTAATGTCACCATTACAGCAACACGACCAACAAGCACCATGGTCAACGACGTAGAAGACTATCTGAATAAGTTATACCTACTTACTTATGGAGCTAAAGTGGGGATAGACGGGACACATTGCGAGGCGTGCTGATGACAGGTTGAGCAGGACATCGACCGAATGATGGCCGAGGGTAGGCAAAAGAAGCGTCGGAAGACCAGTAGCGAGATGGGTCGACGACATAGTACGCGCTGGGCGATCGTGGATAAGACTAGCACGAGACCGTGGTGGATGGCATAAACTCCGGGAGGCCTATATCCAGCAGTGGATAAAGTCGGGCTGTGGATGATGATGATTATGATGATGATACTTACTTATACTATCCTTAGTACCTACTGTTCGTGTCTATAGTTAATCGGCGCTGATGGCCACTGGCCAGATTTAGGAATATACGCGGTTCTGTCACAAGATTGGTGACTCTCACTCTTGTTCTGAATTCACTGCGTTTTGTTTCGAGAATTGCAAACATTTTCAACATTAATATTTTAAAGATTGGAAGACGTAAACTGTGGAAATTGATTTTCATGCCAAAGACCGAACAAAAAGTGCATTTGCATATTTCACGGTTACTCTCGTTATTTAAACGTTAGTATGTACCTATCTTTTATTAACGTTTCACCTCTTCTAAGGTAACCGACCGAATAATTATTTCAAAAAACAAAATATGTTGGCATCACTTTAAAAACAGAGCCCCAAGCAAAATAAATCCTTACACTATAAAGATCATTAAGCCTATGTCCAGCAGAGCACTGCTATTCTATACTTTAATGATGATGTTGATAATGTCTGTCAGTGTAAAGTCCTTCCGGTAAACGAACCGGAAATTGAAAAGAGCCAAACGAGCTTTCATTTAACCACATTCCACAATTACCCACAATTGCTACACGAATTTACCCGTGTTTAAGAAAAAAACTAGTAAAAAAATATCCCGTTATAAATAAAAATAGCTGATACTTCAAGGTTAACTACATTCTTACTATCATTTTATATTACAAAATGTATCTACTTACTGACTTATTAATGTGGAATACTAATAGAAAAAGACCTTCACCCCGTCACCATAGAAAGGTCAAAGTAGGTAAACTGTATTGATTTCACCATGACTGAGAACATGGTGTAGAAAATGGACTAGGTAAACTCTTTAACTGAGAACTGACACCTGTCGACTATACAGGGTGGGGCAAAATTTTACCTCATTACCTAATTACCTTTTCTTTTGTAGTTAGAAGGTTTTGTACTGATTAAACTATAAGTTTATTTTGCAGAAAAAGTAAAAGCATTTTCGGATATTTAGAAAAATGTACTTCATTTCACTTCTTTATTAAATAGCTTCTGGGATAGTTTCCACAATTTCGCCAGTATCAAGTATAATTGTTCATAATAATATGAGGCAACGTAGTACGGTTTATAAGTCCAGTCGTCCAGTCTTCAGTCAGGTCCTGTTTTCTTCTATAGCAATGGCGACTATAACAAAAAACGATCGTCGCACAATTTTCTTCATCAGAGAGTTTCCGTCCAAATATTCTTTATTCCATTTCAAGATGAAAATGGTGCCTTGAAAAATGTACAGTCAGCCCAGAAAATGACATTTGTCAAAAAAAACAAGTTGGTCTCAATCGACTCAACAGGAACATTATTAACAAAAGTAACCAAACCAAAACGTAAGATTTCGACTGTACTGCACCCTGTAGAGTAGGTACTCACCTCCCCGTGGAATTAGAATTAATAATACTACTTCGTACTTGGCGAATTGGTGCTTTGAACAAAATCGGTGCCTGATTTGTCTTAATAAAAAGACCCAAATAGGGTTTTATATCGTTTCCTCTTATGTGTAACATAAAAGAGAAAACGATATACAACCCTAATTTGGCCCTAATTTGGCACAGATTTTTGTTCAAAGCGCGCCCTCCCATACTAAACCTCCTTGTTACCCCCTTATTCATAGCCAAATGTCATTTTATAACGGCTCGATGGGCTTAATAAAGTAACCTTGTCCCTGTTATTTAAATATAAATAAACAGAGGTGACATGATATTTTAACGTCATTTTAGCTATCTGAGGTTGATAGAACTGTTATGAATAGGAAGGTAAGTGTACACGGGGAACTTACCTACTTAAGGGTAGTAATTTCTAGTGTATTTTAAGTTGTTGACTACATAGTTATGGTCGCAACTCCCACTAACAATAGTATATTTAGTGCTACATAAGCACTGCATACCTGCGCCCACGCACGGTCTCAGGTGTGCATTTTGCGGACGTTGCGTCTGGACTCCGATAGATTATAGTGACTGGAGAGCCAGTCTGAATCAATCCATTGTACGAATAACATCTTGAACATTAAATACTTTATATCAAATTAATTTTCGTGTTTTTAAAAAGGCTTTTCACGCTTTCCCGTACAAGTCTGGCGCAGCCTTGTGGATTTTCCGCGATTTTCACGAAAACTACGCTCGTGAAGAACCCCAAAATCGGTCTCACGAAAAAGTAGCGTTTCATTCGAAAACCGACTCTACGCGGACGCGGAAAGAAACGAACCAAATAAATTCGACTCCCTACGGTGATCGCGTGTGAAAGTGGTGATTGATTCGGCTCTTGGAGGACATGGGATCGAGCAGCTTGTGAGTAAACCTTTTCACTTCCTGTTTTTTATATTCCTGTCTTTTCCTAATACTCCCGGACTTAAATCGTCGGGCTTATTAACTGCGTTTATCTGATTTTGTTTGCACATAAATTGGCGAACTGATTTGCACAAACATTGGCAAATCCGTCATACTCGTAGTTAATTTGTGTAGTAATAAGTAGAAGTAGTTGCACTAAAATAGGCATTATTGAATAGTATAGAATAAGTAATATTTAATAAAGTAACATGTCGATCAAAGCAGTGCCTAAGGAAACCTTGTCACTGATCCCTAAATATGATGGGGAAAAAAAGTTACTAAATTTATTTTTATCCAAGTGTGATTATGTGATTAGTGGAAGTAAAATTGAAGGAAATTTAGACCAGAGTTTATACTTATTCCACGCTGTATCAAGTAGGCTTACTGGTAGAGCTGCGACGTTACTTAGTGATCACCCTAATATAAAATCGTATGATGAGTTAAAACAATTACTTACACAACATTTCGGTGACCCTCGATCAGAGGAGTGTATAGCGATAGAGCTTGAGACTCTGAAGCTTAAACAAGGTGAAACGTACATTCAGTTTTGTCATAGAATTCAGAACGTTAGAAGCTCTTTGTTTGCGAAAGTAAATAGACTTACCGATGAAGGAATCAAAGCCGCGAAAATGATTGTTTACAACAACACAGCTCTGAACGTGTTTCTATATAATTTACCGGAAGACATGATTAGGATTGTGCGGTTGAAAGGTTGCTCTAACTTAGAGAATGCATTGAGTATAGTGACGGAAGAAGTGAACTTTAAGTTTCAGTATGATTCGAAAAATAAATTATTGAGGCAAACTTCTGTACAAGTACCAAATCCACAAAATGCGTTAAAACCAACACCAGCGGTTCAAGGTTTTAAACCAGCTTTTCATGCAGTGCCAAATAATAATTTTAAATTCGGAATTCCACAAAATAACTTTGGTGGATTCAGGCCTAACTATGTCCAGCCAAATAGATTCGCGCCTCCTACGCAAGGTTTTAGATTTGGGGCACCCCAAAATATGCCTCAGCGTAACTTTGGCCAAACATCAGCGCAGCGCGCGCCCTTCCAACACGGCGGATATAAATTCGGTATCCCTCAACAGCAAGGTTTTAAGTTCGGTATTCAGAACCAACCCCAGGCGAACCAGAATAGGTTTGGCGCACCACAACAGCAGGTGCAGGCACCTAGGCTACAGGATACTGACGTTTCAATGCGCACAGCGCCGGTTAGACAGAACATGATAGCGAATGATTTATATTTTATGGATGAGTATCAGGATTATAACAACTATGATTGTGGCTATGAGATGTATGGGGACAATGTAGAGTACCCCTCTACTGATTGTAACTTTATGGAAAATTATGACGAAAATAATCCCGCATATACGGATAACATCTGCCCTGAAAACATCAGTTCGGAAACCGAGGTTCCTGAAAATTTTCAGAAAACTGCCTCGAACGATGCGGTGAAGTAATTAATTTAAATTATTGTGACAGTATTTTAAAATTACCTCACATTGAAATCCCTGAGATAAACTCCAAGTTTCTCATCGACACCGGAAGTAGTAGGTCCTTTATAAGTCCTGCTAAGGCTTATGAGTTTTTCAATGAGTTCAGATACTACGAACCGTTCACAGTGGTTAGTACACATGCTCAGAGCATGCATAATGAGATAATTTACATACCATTGCTAAAGACCTTTAAAAGCACACTGCCTCATAAGTTCTACATCTATGATGTGGATGGAAGATATGACGGCTTGATAGGATCTGATCTTCTTCAAAAACTAGGTGCTAATATAGACATGAGAAATCAAATATTAATGACACACAATGCGCGAATCCCTATTATTTACAATCCACCGTATGAGATTCATTTAGCGCCACGATCTGAGACTCGAGTAAAAATTCCCACGAACTTACAAAGCGGTGAAGCTATTTTAGACTTTCTGCAATTTCAGGATGGCGTTCGTATGCCTACCGCACTTGTTAGGTGTGAGAACTACTTTGCGGAAACAGTAATTCAAAACGCTTCTAATGTTAAAGCTGTTATCACGTTTAAGGAACCGTTCGATGTTACAGTATTTAAAAATGAAGAATGTAAGGTTAATTTTGTGAAAGATGACTGTATGGTTGATGATGTGTTGAAAGAAAATTTGCGGAAATTACGTCTGGATCATATGAACAAAGAGGAGCGTGATAGTGTTTTTAAATTATGTAACGAATATCGTGATATATTTTATTGTGAAAAACTGCCCTTGTCTTTCACAAATCAAGTGAAACATAATATCAGGACGACTAACGAAGACCCGATCTATATTCGACCTTATCGACACCCGCCTATTCTAAATGAGGAAATCCAAAAGCAAGTAGGTAAACTGTTGGCAGATAATGTAATACAAGACTCTTACTCACCGTGGAGTGCACCGGTTCATCTGGTACCAAAAAAAATGGATGCCTCTGGGGAAAGGAAGTTTAGGATGGTGATCGATTATCGACGCCTAAATGAGATCACAGTCGATGATAAATATCCGTTGCCCAATATAAACGACCTCTTTGATAAAATTGGTAAAGCTCAATATTTTAGCACTATAGATCTTGCTAGCGGATACCATCAAATTGAAGTGAACGAGGCGGATAGAGCTAAAACCGCATTCACCACACAAGCGGGCCACTACGAATTTAAACGGATGCCATTTGGTTTAAAAACGGCGCCCGCCACGTTCCAAAGAGCCATGGATAATGTACTACGAGGCCTTCAGGGTATCCACTGTTTAGTGTATCTTGACGACATCATAGTGTATTCATCTAGTCTGCAGGAACACATCGATAAGCTCCGTAAAGTATTCGATCGGCTTAGGGAAACTAATCTAAAAGTAACACTCGACAAATGCGAATTTTTGAGGAAAGAGGTCCTTTACCTGGGTCACACTATTACCAGGGATGGCCTTTTGCCAAACGATGATAAGATCAAAGCCGTATTGAAATTCCCGTTACCACGAACAGTTACGGAAATCAAAAGTTTTCTTGGCTTAGTAGGGTATTACCGTAAATTCATAAAAGATTTTGCTAAACTAACCCAGCCTTTAACATCGTGCCTGAAAAAGAAAAATAGGATTGATTGTACAAAACAGGAATACATTGACGCATTCGAAAAGTGTAAAGAGCTTTTAACAAACGCGCCGCTCTTACAGTTTCCCGATTTTACAAAACCATTCGCGCTTACGACCGATGCCTCCAACTATGCCATCGGCGCCGTCCTATCGCAGGGACCCAAAGGTAGCGATAAGCCAATAGCTTATGCAAGTCGAACCTTAAATGATGCCGAAACTCGTTACAGCACAATTGAAAAAGAACTTTTAGCCATCGTTTGGGCCACAAAGCATTTTCGACCATATTTATATGGGAGAAAATTTAAGATTTACACCGATCACAGGCCACTTATTTGGGTAAAATCCATCAAAGAGCCCAATAGTAAATTAACGCGATGGAAACTCCGCTTATCGGAATTTGATTACGACATCGAACATAAGGAAGGAAAGCAAAATTGTAACGCTGATGCTTTATCTCGAATTAGAATTAACGCTTTAGGTGAAGATGATGATGTTTCAATGAAAGTAAATATAGAGAAAAAAGAACAAAAGCTCCAGCGACATTTAATAGATTTGACAGACGAAATAACTCAGCTGAGTAGAAATAAAAATGACAATTCTCGCGCCTCTACCCCGCGCGAACGAACACCATCTCCGATAGTTATTTCATCCGGTTCGGAGAAAAGTAACGGATCAGTAATACGTACCGGTCGACGGTCTCCCTATTCGATTCCATCTGTAGGTAGCTCGACCACTTCGGCTTCTGAAGGACGAAACGAAAGCATAGGCACAGTACATTCGGCCCGTGACTTAGATACTGATGGGATGTACATCCTACAAGAAGCTGTAGACACCAAACCGAATCAGATTCTCGTTCATACCTGGAACAGAAATGAATTAGCGGTTAAGGACTTATCTAGGGATAAACAAAAGATATTAGAGGTTCACTTACCATTGGATAACATGGATCTGATCAAAAGATTTCTGAAAAGTTATATTAGGCCTAAAATAAAATATTTCTTTTATTTTGAAGACGAATTACACCGAAAGCAGTTTTCAGAGGCTACTCTATTGCTTTTTCAGAAAGGAGCAGTGAAGTTTTACGAATGTACTAAGAGAGTAGTTTATGTAGATAGCGAACAGGAACAGCGAGAAGTGGTGCTTAAATATCACGTAGGTAAAAATAGTCACAGGGGAATTAAAGAAACGTTAATACACCTAAAACGTACCTTTTACTGGAACAATATGGATCAAACAGTAGCCAGTATCATAAATGCTTGTGAACTCTGTAAGAAAATGAAGTATGACCGTAAACCATTAAAACCAGAACTTCAACTATCGCAGACCCAAATAAGACCATTTCAGGAATTATTTATAGATACATTTTCGATTGATGGAAAACATTACCTTACAATAGTCGATGCCTTCAGCAAGTTAGGTCAAGCATTTGAAATCAGTACTAAATCAACCCCTGAAGCAGTAAGAGCTCTAATAAAGTACTTCTCTTTGTATGGAACCCCTAGTAGAATTAGTTCGGATCCTGGTACCGAATTCAACAATACGGTTATGAAGGAAATGCTTTCATTTTATAAGATCGACCTTCATATCGGTACTCCTCACAACCCTAATTCCATGGGAATTGTCGAGAGATTTCATTCAACCATCATTGAAATTTACCGAATAGCAAAATACGAACAGAAAGTAACGGACGCTGCATCTGTAATGGCTTATGCAGTTATGTCATATAACCACACGATTCATTCTACCACAGGTCTTACTCCGTTTGAAGTAGTTTTCGGCCATACAGAATCTAACAGTACATTTTATGTAGATTTCAATAAACAGTTTACTCAACAATTGGTTAAGGAACATGTTAAAAGGACAAAATATTTATACGAATATCTGACGGACAAAATTATTGATAAAAAGAGAGCTGTTATAGAAAAACGTGGTGGTGAAAGAGAATTTAACATAGATGTAGGCGATACGGTCTTCATTAAAGGAGTAAACACTAGGCGTAGTAAGGATAAACCGCGATATCAGAAAGCTCAAGTCAGCGGAGCTATAGAAAGGAATGTTGTACCGGTTATTACTCATAATAGGAATACTAAAGTTCCCATTAAAGACATTAAACGTCCTCCACAGGTTAATTCTTCTGGCGGTCCAAGTGATCCGAAGCCAGGGCCTTCTTCTGCAGCCGATTGAAAGGAACCCAGGGTTGTTACCTGTAAAGGAAGGTCAAGCTATTGTCAGCCATGATAGATGGACTGTAATTAAGATACTAGATTTAAGATTAATCCGTGAAGAATTAGAATTAAGTATAGATAGATATATAAGACTTAAAAGACAAGTTCAAAGCGTGTTCGATACCAAAGCTTTTGATTCAGATTTCATTGAAGTAGAATCACAAACTGATTATATCATGAATATAACTATAGATAAATATAAGCAATTGATTCCATCGGTTAGATCTAAGCGAGGCATATTAAATCCTATTGGTTCATTGATAAAGACAATAACAGGCAATCTTGATAATGACGACGCTGAAATGTACGAAAGGTTAATTCATGAGATAAATTCAAAACAAGACGCGACTTCAAGAAAACTGACAATTGTTGCCGAAATGGTGGGTACGTTCACAGATATAGCCAACACTACTAAAAGCAATTTCATTCAGATAGAAGAACATATCCAAGGCATTAATCGTAACTTAAACATTTCGAAATTATTTCAATCGGGTAATAAATTCATTCACATTTATAATGTTTTTATACATAACTTCCAGACACTGTATATGAGACTGAATGAGATTGAAACGGCTATTGCTTTAGCTAAGATAAAGGTTTTGCACCAATCTGTTATAGACATGGATGAGTTA
This sequence comes from Horisme vitalbata, assembly GCA_951804965.1. Lineage (NCBI taxonomy): Eukaryota > Metazoa > Arthropoda > Insecta > Lepidoptera > Geometridae > Horisme > Horisme vitalbata. The sequence goes on from OX638096.1 coordinate 3,849,031, forward strand.
TTAGTATTGTTTAAGGAAATAGAAAAAACTGAAAAATTAGTGTATCCTGTAGAAGCTGAAAATATTGTAAAAATAGAACAATGTATTGAAATGAAAGCGTATCTAAAACAAAATCAGATAAAATTCATCATGCACATACCGTTGATAAAAGACGAAGTTTTTAACTATTTTAAATTAATTCCCTTACCTGTTCATGATAGAGTCAATGACCTTACCACCCTTATCCTTCCAAAATACCCTTATGTCCTTATGAAAGGGTTGAAAGCAAGGCCGCTCTCCCAGTCATGCCGTGAAATCGATGAAGCTCGTTTCCTATGTTATGAGAACGATGTTTCGCCGCTGATTGATGACGATTGTATAACCGACCTTATGAAGTTTTCGACAAACATCTCGAGCTGTCACCCAGTTCCAGTTACCATCGATGACGTGAAAGCTGAACTAATACAACCCAATCGGTGGATAGTTTACGTGAAAACAGAAAACCTATTAACCAAGTACTGCGAGAACGAGATAACGCAAGAGTACATTAGAGGAACTTATCTGTTAACTACAGACGATAACTGTCAAGTTAAGATAAAGGAATTGTATTTTAAGAAGCACCAAAGCCAAGGAAAAGATGTTACATTCACGAAGTTTCCTGTAATCAACTTACCTAAAATAATGTCTAGCCCATCGGATATTCAGAGGAAACCTGTTAATCTCAACGGAATCGATCTTGCCGACATCCAGTTCCTGAATTACTTATTGCAGAAAAGTGGAAGTGAAATTGTTAGTCATAGTGAAAATCAAAGTGCTCTAGATTATAAAAGTGTTAGTATAGGAAATTTGGTGTTTTGCGTTGTGTTAGTTATAAGCATAGTATTGTTCGCATATAAGCATAGAATTAAGGAATTTTGTAACAGGGGAACAATGGCTCGAGATAATCCTCGCTCGGATAATCCCCGCTCGGATAATCTCGAACTTACGGAGGGAGGAGTTATGGTCGCAACTCCCACTAACAATAGTATATTTAGTGCTACATAAGCACTGCATACCTGCGCCCACGCACGGTCTCAGGTGTGCATTTTGCGGACGTTGCGTCTGGACTCCGATAGATTATAGTGACTGGAGAGCCAGTCTGAATCAATCCATTGTACGAATAACATCTTGAACATTAAATACTTTATATCAAATTAATTTTCGTGTTTTTAAAAAGGCTTTTCACGCTTTCCCGTACAAGTCTACATTATTTTTAAAAGGTGCACAATTTTGTATAAATCCGGTTTTAATTTTTCATTACCATCCTTTCACTTCATCATCATCATCCACAGTCTAATTTGACACACTGCTGGGTAAAGGCTTCCCTCAACTTGTGCCATCAACTCCTTTCACTTCCTAAGTAGGTAGGTACTTTTTATTTTTACCATGTAGGTAGGTAACTGTTCTTTAAACTTTCTGATTTATATGATGTTTTATTCAGATAGGTTTATTATACAACGCGGTATTCAGTGTGTTTGTAACCGACTTCACAAAGGGGGAGGTTCTCAATTCATCGGAACCTTTTTTTTCGACTTTTTTTTGTATGTTCACCGATAACTCCGTCAATTGTGGACCGATTATCAAAATTCTTTTTTTGTTTAAAAGAAGTATACTTCACAGGTGGTCCCATATATATCCCATAAATGTTATTCCTGAGGGATTGGTACTTTTCCCGGAAAACTCAAAAAACCTCATCCTCACTTGTAATTTTCGCCCTATGATCACCAAGATCTCCGTCAATTATGAACCGATTTTCAAATTTTTTTAGCGTAAGATGTAAGAAGTGATTTATTTGAAGTCGGTTTTTTTTTTTTTAAAGTCCTACTTGCTAAATATCATCATCATCATCATCATCAGCCTACAGCAGTACACTACTAGACATACATAGGCTTTCCATAATAAACACGCGATTGGGCTTTGTCTATATTTAAATTATAGGAAAATTTAAAAAAATAAGGTAATTTAAAAGCTCAAACCAATAATAATAGTAAGTATATACCTACATACTACATAATCATAAATTCACATCATGTATATAAGTAATATATCTGTCATGTGATTCCCACCAAACACCAGACGGTGACGTGGAAGACCCTGAAAAAGATGGCGAGATGAGCTTGGCCTGTCGTAGCGACGAATCGCGAGGAGTAGAAGGAGGGGAAGGCAGGCCTTTGCCCTGCAGTGGGATCAAAATGGCTGAATAATAAATAATAGGACTACAAAAAGAATACAAACCTCTGCGTAAAATTAACAGGTTTATTTTACACCTATGATAGTAAATTATATTATATATAAGTTTTGCTTAAACTGTTATGTAGGTAGGTTATGGTACACTGTTCACTTGTCATAAAACTACTTGCATTATTATGCATTCTAGCAAAGACATTAAAAACTGAATCATCTGCCCATCCAATAAAGACGTTTTTCTATATCGATAAATGTCAGACTACACAATAAGTAGGTAGGTACCTACTTACTCCTTACCTTATTACTTCCTCAATCAATGTGTAGGTACTTAGGTACCTAAGTTATAAAAATAAATGACCCGTAAACGTCAAATAATTTCAATGTATGTTCAATCATTGTTTTAAATCAATGTAAATAAAATAAAGAGTAAAGATTAGAGGTAGTTTATTTTTGCTAATAGTACCTTACCAAAATTAAATTGTTTGTATTTAGGGTTCCGTACCCAAAGGGTAATAACGGGACCCTAATACTAAGACTTCAATATCCGTCTTTCTGTCTGTCACCAGGCTGTATCTCATAAACCGTGATAGCTAGACAGTTGAAATTTTCACAGATTAATTTCTGTTGCCGCTATAACAACATATACTAAAAACAGAATAAAATAAATATTTAAGTAGGTAGTTCTATGGGATACAACGGTAAGGAACCCTTCGTGCGTGAGTCCAAAGCGCACTTGGCCGATTTTTTAAATATATAAGTTTAGATTTGGGTAGTTCAAATATATAACGTAGGTAAATATTTATAGTTATTAACTCTGGTATACAGAAACAAATTGTTCACGTGGGTAGAAGGTGAAAGCAACTGATTAATTGGTAGGTATACGGGTATACCTACTCACATTTAATATTTAGGTACCTACAACATCTCCCTTCTTCTAACAATACAACCCGTCACTAAGAAGGTCAAAGATATTAATTTCACCATGACTGAAAATATGGTCAAGAAAACCCTTCCCTCCCTTCATAAAACAATACAAAAATATTATCTAATACCCAGTAAAAAGACCTAACTTTAAAACGATAAAAATAAAACGAAAAGAAATAAAACCAAATTAAAAAGATTAAAATCATTTTTTTAAACAATACAAAAAGAGTAAAGATACCTTGAAACTTTGAACTCAATAACGGGATGTTAAAATTAAAATAGTAGTTATAAATTAAAATTTTAGCGTAATAAAAATCTCTGAGCCAGAGGAAAACGCCTAAACTCTAAACTACCCTGTAAGCTCAAGGCAGCCCACCCGTGAGCCTCTCTTCCAAATAAGCCTCTATACATACCTACCTATTACCTACCTGCCGTGAAGCAGCATTGCTGTGTTTCGGTTTGAAGGGTGTAAATGTACATATATATATATATATCTATATAGGGGGGTATAGGGGGGTATAGGGGGGTAAGGTGTTCCAACCTCCAACTTCCGGACACAAGCCAACCTCACCTGCACGCGGTGCACCCTGCTGACTAACGAACGAGGCTCTGGCGGCCGGCTGATTGCGGCATAGCGCAGCCTACACCGGCACAGCTAAATTCCCTGACTGTCGATGGGCAGCAGCGTCGGCGGTGCGAGAAGCTGTGTCCTGCGATCCCCAACCCGCATGCCCAGCGTGGGGATTATGGGCATACCCCCCCTACTATGACATACAAAAAAAGAGATGGCCCCCAGTTCCCGGCCGTCCCGCTATTCCTGGCCATCCAGGTAGCGGCCATGGTAACGGCGGGACAGGGGGTGCTAGGAATCCCCGGGCTACCTCTGGCTACCTGCAAAATCTGACCCTGGCTACGTTTAACGGACGGACTCTGAGGCTCGACGAACATCTAGCGCAGTTGGAAGTGGAGCTGGAGAACATTAGGTGGCATGTTCTGGGGTTGTGTGAAGTCCGTAGAGAGGGAGAGGACACCATAACCCTAGACTCGGGCCACCTTCTGTACTTCCGCGAGGGTGACCAAACATCCCAGGGTGGCGTAGGGTTTCTCGTCAATAAGGCCCTCTCTAACAACGTTGAAGAAATCTCCAGTGTGTCGACCAGGGTAGCGTACCTGATCCTTCGGCTATCCAAGAGGTATACCATGAAGATAATTCAGGTTAACGCACCGACCTCGGCACACTTGGATGATGAAGTGGAGGATATGTACGAGGACATATCCAAAGCCTTGCACAACACCACGAAGGCTCACTTCAACGTTGTTATGGGGGACTTTAACGGCAAAGTGGGAGTCCGAATTGGCGACGAATCCAGAGTGGGCCCGCATGGTTTTGGGTGTAGAAATCACAGGGGGCAAATGCTGGTCAACTTCCTAGAGAAGGAGGGGCTCTTCTTGATGAACTCGTTCTTCGAGAAGAAGCCCCACAGGAAGTGGACATGGCGTAGCCCCGACACTGTGACCAAAAACGAGATCGACTTCATCATGACGGATAAAAGGCACATATTCAGAGACGTCTCCGTGATCAACAGGTTCAACACCGGATCTGATCACAGACTTGTCCGAGGCTCTCTGAATATCGATCTAAAGCTGGAAAGAAACCGTCTGATGAAGTCCACGCTCCGACCCAATCTACTCCAGATCATGGCGGGCACCGAGAAGTTTCAGAAGCTTCTCGGTGATAGATTCGTTGCTGTGGAACCTACCGATGACGTTGATGAGGCCCTACAAAACGTGGTTGGAACGTTAAGGGACGAGGGCATCAAATTCTGCCAAATGCAGCCTAAAGGCAGGAAGTCCAAACTCACGGATGAGACTCTTCGGCTGATGACAAAAAGACGGGAAACCACTCAGGCCACTTCGTCAGAGAGGTCAGACCTGAACAAGCGAATTGCGAAGATGATACGGCGCGACCTTCGGAGCTCCAATACACGCCTCATTGAAGAGGCAATAGAGCGAAACCGAGGGTCCAAAGTATTCACTCAGCAGCTTGGCAGGAGCCACCTGACGAAGTTAACGACACACGATGGCCGAACCGTCTTGTCAAAGCCGGAGGTTTTATCTGAGATAGAGGACTTCTATGGCCGACTGTATGCGGCACATGCTCCTTGCCCCCAACGTAGCAGCCACGATTCTCGAGCCACCCTCACTCGCCACTATACCGACGACCTGCCAGAGATCAGCCAAGACGAGGTCGTACTGGCCCTGAGACAGCTTAAAAATGGAAAAGCCCCCGGTGAAGACGGTGTTACTTCGGAACTTCTAAAGGCAGGAGGAGCTCCTGTTGTGCAGGAGCTGCAGAACCTCTTCAACTCCGTCCTTCACTGTGGGAGAACTCCAAAGGCGTGGAACGAGAGCTTGGTGGTTCTGTTTTTTAAGAAGGGCGATAGGACGCTTCTTAAAAATTACAGACCCATCTCGCTCTTGAGTCACATCTATAAGCTGTTCTCTCGGGTTATTACAAATCGTCTCGCCAGAAGACTCGATGAGTTCCAGCCACCGGAGCAGGCCGGGTTTCGCGGAGGATATGGCATCATAGACCACATTCACACAGTGAGGCAGATTATACAGAAGTCCGAAGAGTATAATCAGCCCCTGTGTCTGGCGTTTGTGGACTATGAGAAAGCCTTTGACTCTGTAGAAACCTGGGCTGTCCTGGAATCCTTGCATCGATGCCAAGTGGACTATCGTTATATCGAAGTGTTGAGATGTCTGTACGAAGCCGCCACTATGAGTGTCCGAGTACAGGATCAGCAGTCTAAATCCATCCAACTGCGCCGCGGAGTGAGACAGGGAGATGTCATATCTCCGAAACTGTTCACAAGCGCGTTGGAGGATATGTTTAAGACGCTGGACTGGAAAGGAATGGGCATAAACATAAACGGCGAGCACATCTCACACTTGCGATTCGCTGATGACATAGTCCTAATGGCGGAGTCGCTGGAGGAGCTGCAACAGATGCTGGACAGCCTAGCATCAGCCTCGCGAAAGATAGGTCTCGGCATGAATTTGGACAAGACCAAAGTTATGGTCAATGACCGAATTGATCCGAGTCCTGTCGTCGTTAATGGACACCTTCTTGAAGTTGTTTCGGAGTATACATACCTCGGGCAGATATTGCAGTTGGGTAGAAACAACTTCGAGAAGGAGGCCAAGAGGAGGATTCAGCTGGGTTGGGCAGCATTTGGAAAACTACGTCGAGTTTTCTCGTCACCCATACCGCAATGTTTGAAAACGAATTTTCAATCAGTGCGTCCTACCCGTCATGACATACGGAGCCGAAACGTGGACACTCACAGTACGGCTGGTCCACCAGTTTAAAGTCGCTCAGCGAGCTATGGAACGAGCTATGCTCGGGGTTTCTCTGAAGGATAAAATCCGTAACGAGTTTATCCGACATAGAACTAAAGTTGTCGACATAGCTCAGAGAATTAGCAAGCTGAAGTGGCAGTGGGCTGGCCATATCTGCCGAAGAACCGATAACCGTTGGGGTAAACGAGTTCTTGAGTGGAGACCACGGCTCGGCAAACGTAGTGTAGGACGCCCTCCGGCCAGGTGGGGTGACGATCTGCGAAAGGCTGCTGGTAGAAGCTGGATGCGTCGAGCTCAGGACAGGGCGCAATGGCGCTCATTAGGGGAGGCCTATGTCCAGCAGTGGACTGCTATAGGCTGATGATGATGATGATGATGATATATATCTAAGCCAGGCACATTTTCTTGTTATATCTTATCTGTTTGGTCGCGTTACGAACTGGTGTAAATTACAACAATTTACGATTAATAGCGTAACCTAATAGTGAATTACTGCAGAGGCCAGCAAAATAGGCATTGATGGACGAATGTGTAAATGTGGTCCGAGGCGAAGCCGTGGCTGTGTGCTACGTGAGTCCATCAATGCCTAGTTATGGACACGGCTTATAAATTACTTTTCTCAAATAAAGCGCGGAAATTAAAACAAAATCGTTCCTAGGCAGAACTTGTATATTTTCCAATAAACAGAATTCTATTTGCATGCCAGTTCGAAAATAAATCATTTGATTAGTTACCTCCTTAGTTGCCATGTTTTGGAGTAAAATATCGTTCCATTTTTAAATAACACGACCTAAATGTGTTTACATAGTAATTTATTTGGCCGCTAAACTAAACACGACAGATATAAATTTTCATACAACTTTTGCCGGCCGCTGCTCGCATGTATTGGGCCAGTACAGCAATTTCGATTTATCTCGAAGAAGGGTGTCAAAAAATACTTTAATTTCCAAGCATGTTTGAGAAAAATAAATATTGTACGTAGGTAAGCGTAGGCGTAGACCCGCGTAGATGGCGCGTAGACCGCTAAGCGTTTATGTCTTTTGTATGGAGCGGGATACTGATTTGTCCCATAAAATGTTGACTGATATTGGACTATAGATGATGATGATGATGATGCTATGCCCTATAGTACCCTGTCAAACTAAGACAGTCAGGTAGGTCGTGAACTGTTTACATACACATAGGTATTACCTAGCAGATGACTGAAGAAAGATCGATTTTCAATGTAAGATAAATGTTTCTCGAAGAGACGCTAGACGAAATTATTTTCTAAGACAAGAAAATGTCATATAATATGAAAAAACAATTTATTATAATAAGTACTAAAACGGTCTCACGGTAGTATTCAAACAAAATATACTCAAAAATAAAAAATAGTAGCATTGTTGCACTTTAATCTAAGCAAAGCTCATATTTTATTCTTACGGTAATTCGTAGCGGGAGAGCATTAAAATCTACTACTTGGGTCTGTAGGTACCTATCTACTAACTTACCATTGTTTTATAATTAAAAAATCACTTTCTATTCGAGAAAGGAACGCACAAAACCAAGGTTCCTTACACTATGTAAAAGTATTTATCACATTACGAATTCGAAATTCAAACGAAATTATTTTTCTTGTCGCGACCACTCCATGTTACCACGATTGTGTACTGCCAGTATGATGCCTCGACAAACAAACTCAAAACATGCATGTAGCCATGATGCCGTCCCAGACATGCAGTGCAAACAGCTTAAAATAGGAGTTGCATAGTGGGATGTGCGTGCTTATGCGGTTCAGTCATTTAAATTCTATATTCTGGCGTGCAGTGGTAATGAAAAAAGCCTCATTCTGATCTTTCTTCTCTTAAAAATTTAATAAAAGCATTGACATGTGTATTATTTATTAGTAAACCCAATAAAAGTAAATATGGAGTTAATCGAAGAAGAGGTTGCATGCATTTATTTTTGAGTAAATTGTGATATAATAAGTATTTGCCCTAAAATAATAATGAGATATTTTCTTTAAATTATGCACGTTTGACTTACCTCAGAAAGGAGGTCTGGTTGTAAGATAGCGCAGTGCGGCATTTCCTACGTAGCCGACCAATGAGGTTCAACTATAAGGACACTTCGTTCACGTGTCGATCGCGCGCCGCCTTCCAAACTTTTTGCGCACTACCCTGTGTAGAGTCCCTGAGCTTTTAATATGCGGCGCGGCCAGGGGCGCGGGCTGGGTAAGTACTAAGTACCTACCAGGGAGCTGTGTCTTCCTACCTAGTCTACCTACCTACCACCATGGTACATGCCTACCGGGTTGCCTTCGGAACTTTGTCAAATTATACTTAAAATTGTTTTTTTACTTGGGCTGGACAAATAATAAATAGAACGTTATTTTAGCGTGCTTTTTTTAATTTATTTAAGTTGTTACAAAAAAAAATATAATTTTCGTGGTAGAAAAATTCTCGGAACTTGGAACACTGACGAGGGTTTTGAAACATTCGGCTCGTTTACAAGGCGCTCTCACGATAGTGATGCATCATTATCATTATCACGAGGGACGACATATTATTCGGGAAACCATAAAGTTTTCAGTTTTCTACGAGTAAATTAGACGCGAATCAAGTAACGCATACTGCGTACAAACAAACGCTGATTTGAGTGATTTGTTTTACATTGTGCTTGTTTTAAAGTGTTTAAATTGCAAAACAATAATGAAAAGTCGATACATAACAATATTCATTTCAAAATTAGCATATTGAGTGTCTAAGCAAAACCCTCTAAAGACTTTAACTTCTAATATTCTAGAAATTATTTAACAAATTGTGATATTATTATATAAGTTGACGAAAAATTTAATGAACTTATTATTTACGAATAATAAATTCATTATTAAACGGCGATATGTGTTTTGATCCAGGTAAAAAAATGTTTAGCGTCCACTACTAACATTTTTTTTGTTTACATTTTGTGTCAGAGATATGAAAATAGGGCGTTTTAAAATTCTAGCAACAGCAACATGCGCGTTGCTGACCCTTTTAAGAATTTTAAAACGCCCTGTTTGAAACGCTGCATATTTGTAGTCTCTGGGGGAAAACGTCTGCAGGGAGAACGTTCCACAGCTTGATTGTTTGCGGTAGTCACCAACTTACAATACCCCACAACAAATACAAATAATTTACAACAAAATATCTACCTACATAATATAACAAGTATCTTACCTGTAGAGGAACCTGTTGCAAAAATGTCGTGCCTCTAGTTCGCTTGCGCTTACTTTTATTACAGGCGAAAAGCACGAAGCGAAGTTTTAAGCTTCAACTGCGAGACTCGTGTCTTTTGGCACACCTACTTTTGGTCTTGCTCTGGGTGACTTTCCACCAGAGAAAAGTCTTTGGCGTCCAGCGATGAAGCTGCCCAATTCTTGGCTTTGAGAGTCCCATCTTGGCATGAAATGCCTTATGATATTTTTAGGGTTCCTTATATTTTATATTTATATTAGTATATTTTATCCTATAAAAGAAATAATCCCTTGGTTGTCCGTATGTCTGTCTCCAGACCCTTTTCTCTAAATCATGGAGGTATCATGTTGAAATTGATATCAATTATGTAGTGTAGTTTAGTAGTTATTTTTATGTTAATTGACATGAATTTCGACATGATATCTCTTCTTCTTTTTTATTTATGGCCTCTGGTTACTCAGCAGGTGTCAAATAATCAAACTTCTAAGTCGACGCAATCAAAAGATACGGCCGTTTATGCTGCATAATGTGACAGTCGCAAGGAAATCAAAACCTAAACTGCTTTCCTTTCCTTTCGGGGTAGAGTAGGTCCTTCCCAAATTTTGCAAGAAGCAATGTCATGTAAAGGCATATAATATCATATAACACAAGTAAAGGGAAAAATTCGAAAATCGTAAAGTAATTTATATAATTATATCGCAAAAAAAATCATACCTAAGTAAAAGTTTGTATGGTGCAATACGCTGCCGCCCGAGCTGGGTGCTTTTTTTTGGTTGGATGTTGGAAACAGACACACATCTCACTGTGTTATGTGTGTAAAAGCTAATGATGTAACGATCTCAAAATTGTTCAAACCGACTCAAACCGGGTTGAAGGTACATGCAAACCGACTTGTAAACCGAACCGAAAAAATCTATGTAAACCGGGTTGAAACCGAGTTACAAACCGAAATGACAACGTCGATACGACGAACCGATTGAATACAAATTGGTTCATCGCATCGCATCGACTTTGTCATTTCGGTTTATAACTCGTTTTCAATTTTAACCCGGTTTACTTAGATTTTTGCGGTCTTAGCACATGTTAGAATTTTATGATAATGAAACCGGATTAATAATAAAAATTAAACTCGTTTCTGGTAGAGACCAAGAACGAATTAAAATCGACTTTATAAAGTTCATAATTTCATAGCCCTGAGGCAGGTAAAAATAAAAATTCAACTCAAAGCTCTTTATTTCTATACATATATTTTTATGCTATGTATTTTTAACTGAGATCAAGAAATATTTTTTACTGAAAGTAGTTCACTATTTACAAATAAACAACCTTTTGATATAAAATAATATAACCAACTAACTAAACGCAACAAAACACTAAACATTACAGACATTCGCTGCACTTGCTCAACCACAACTGCCGAGCCGAACCGAGTTGAACCGACCGACCGCGCGCCGGCGACACCGAGCGAAGTACCGACTCGCGGGGCTGCACCGCGCTGCGCGTGAGTGGAAGAAGGACAGCGATCAACAAACCGCTCGTTTCACCTCAGCTCGTTTAGATCGATTTGACTTCGGTTCAAACCGACTTGAACGGTTTGGAGCTCAAACTGATTTGAACCGGGTTGGTAGATCGAGTCGTAACATCGCTAGTAATAGCCCCATGGCGTTGTAATGGTCATGGCGTGGCGGCTGTTACCAGCGCGCTATTAGCATTGGAAGATCTTTCAAACTCTAGACTAACTTCAAAGTCAAATGGAATTGATTGACATTTGACATTTCGTACAAAATTTTAGTTGCTCGCCTGCGCTGTTTTTTTTGTGTTGCTTTGCTTTTGCGAATGAATCAGTCGTAATTTATTTTTCTCTTTAGTAATTTCCAAAATATCCCATGATATTGTTTGAAAAAGTTAAGATTACAAAGATTTAACGCCCTTAATTTAAATTCCGTCGCAGAATCTCATGTAAGTCTATTTTAATCGTGTTAATAGTGGGGTTTGTTTATCCGTTCCGCAAATATTCGCAATTTTTTGTAATGGGAGGTTTCTGTAGACATCCAATGAGATATTGTTCTTGTGTCAATACACATGTGATTCAAGGTCATTCGGCGCGGCAGCTCAATTAATTCAATTATTTCCAGCTACTATTGGCCCCGGGTTAACCATCCAACTGTGCCATGGTACCACAATATGGAACAAATTGGTACCAATACGCATTTCCTTTATGCGTGTGATGTTGACCAGTGCAGTCATGCCTGATGCATCATCATCACATAATCAATTGATTACTACAATTGTTAGAAACATTGCATCTTCTGTAGATTTCTTTGTTACTTACTAAAGGATAATATCTGATTCATAATAGTTATAATGTGAAACTGAGGAAATCAGCAATCTATAAAACTGTTGTTATCACTGTGCTACTTTGTTTGACAAATTTGTTATCTTCAATTCATTCTCTCAGGGTTCAAAATTATGTGATCGCCTCACTGGCCAACTGCATAGGACAGGAGATGTGATTGTACTCGACCAGTGGTGTAATGTGAAGAGTCATGATGTGGAGGGCAAGTCTCGGGCTACTGGCCCTGCTGGTCGCAGTCGATGCTAACATCATTGTGTACACAAAGGCCACACCACATTCGGTAAGTTGATTTTTAACCCCACAGTGCTGAGTGAGGTCAGATCCGACTAAGGTAACATCAGGCCCGCACGGTGCCTCTTCCTCTCTCATTTTTTCGTTTACCTCGCTCGTTCTAGCCAAATAGGTGCCGCTATTGCAACGAGCGGAGGGTTAATGTTTTAAATTTATTGTTTAAACAATCAAAATTGTAATTCATAGACTGTTCTTCGCGATAGAGGCTAGCCTAGTGTGAAGACCATAGAAAATCCTAACACAATTAAATTTTTCCCAGCAGCCATAAAGACACAATTAGTTGATAACTTTAAGTCTAGATAATATCCTTTTGTTAGTCTTAAAGCTTAAATATACATTTTTTTAATTCCATTTTTAATCAATCAAACTCAATGATTGGAAAAGCCATGCCTAACATCATATCGTACTTTTAGAAGATCAGAAGCCACACCTTACTTCGCTGTTCTTAGATGTACCATTATCAGCCTATAGTAGTTCACTGCTGGACATAGGCCTCCCCTAATGAGGGCTATTGTGCCCTGTTCTGAGTTTCACGCTACCAGCTGCCTTTTGCAGATTGTGACTCCATCTGGCTGGAGGGTGTTCATAAATTAAGTAACTTTTTGGATGGGTGACAGTTTAGAAGCATTTTGGGTGCTTTAAAAGGTACTAACAGTTTCGGTCCCAGCTCATTCACAAAGAAGTGAATAATAATTCATATAAGCAAGGAATACATGAATATTTGGAAAGGAAAAGACGTATGTAAGTATAAATAACATTCAGGATTGTAAACTAATAATATTGTTGTGTTAAATAGTTTCAGTATGTTCCTTCCTTCTTTTATGTGCTAGAGGCCAACTCTAGTGTCTGTATTGTTGAGTACGTAAAAGTCATTACGGATGCTTACCGATATTGGGGCAAGTGAAATGTATAAAATATTTATCTATCTTTCGTATTGTCAGGCTGATTATATATCTCATACATTTTACTTGGCCCAATATTTTATCCGATAATGTGGAAACACTCAAATTTAAAGAAAATCTTTCAGGATGGATACTATATAGGTAATTATTAAACTAACAAAAACAAAGCAGTATAAATAAGATAAGAATTACGTCAAATATTCTGTTTAAAACTGAAGCTTGGTATTTTTTATATTAATCATTTTTATAAGATTTGCAATGAACTCTGATGAACATGGCAAATCCTTACCTCAATTACTTCCTTAAATTTGTTTATATCCGTTTCCAATTTACATACATAAGCTGGCGTATTCTTAAAATTTGAAAGATATGTTGCATACTGTAGGGAAGCACTAACCGACGATTTCTTAAAATTCAGCCTCCGAAGGGCTGCAGGCAAAGACCTCTATGTGTATGAAGCTGTGAAGCGCCCACTATTATTATATTTAAAAAGGTACCCCAATATTCAGCGGTCTCTGACCCGAATGTTAATTTGCAAACAGGTTTAGGCTCAATGTCACTGCAAATGAATTCAAGCTTTAAAATGTTACAACAAAATGCATTTTTAAACAAACATCACCAAAAACCTTAATGGACGGTAATTTGTTGAAATGTGTTTATCATCCTGATAATCTGAATATAAATGAAGTGGATAAAGGTATTTGAATTCCAAATGATGTTTATTTTGGTTTTTATGAGAAAATTAAAAAAAAATGTATGATGATAATGATGATGAGATTAGGTTGATGACTTTAAGATGATTTATCACTTTGGTCATGTTTACTACTAACCCTTCATAATGAAATAAAAAACCGGTAAAGTGCGAGCCGCACTCGCGCACGAAGGGCCATTGTATTGAAGGGGGCGTACAATTGTATTGAAGCTCCACTTAAATATTTAATTTATTCTGTTTTTAGTATTTGTTAAAATTTCAACTGTCTAGCTATCACGGTTCATGAGATACAGCCTGGTGAGACAGACAGACGGACAGTGGAGTCTTAGTAATAGGGTCCCGTTTTTATCCTTTCGGTACGGAACCTTATAAAATGTACTTTATTCTCAATTTAAGCTTAGTATTATCCCTATTATATGGTTGTACACTGCGACCCTAGAGCTGCAAGCAGTTCTCATGCATGGCAAAGGGCGACAAATCCAAACCCGCAGTCAGAGTTCATATTCATTTATTTGCTTACATGTAATAACAAAGCTTAGATAGTAGGTAGCTTAATAGTATAAACATGTTAGGGCAGTGCAATTTCATTTGAGCCTATTTTAACATAATATCAAATTAATAACAATGTCTAATTTACTAATCATTGCTCAAGAACATAATAATAATTGATACTAAAAATAATGTAATAAATAAAATAAAAGTAGAAATCAAAGCAATTAAAAATTTTTTTATCATGTTGCCATGTTCTAGCTGCCTGTGAGACCAGCGCTGCAAGGCAAATCCAAGAAAGGCTGGCTTTATTTTAACTACTCGGTTTAGTTAAGCGCTGAGTTCTCCCCAGGAATGGAACCCATGCACTGCCTTCTTACTAATATTGCAAAAGCGAAACCCTGTAAAATGATTTGAGATGTAAAATATTTTTTCCGCCATCATGTCCAACCAAACTACTGAATGGATTGAGCTGAATATAAATGTTTGTAGTCCAAGACCAGGATGTCTGTCACTGCATATAGGGCCCGCGGTGACCGGTGTGACGTTTCAACTTTTATCAGAGTTCTTATTTTAAAAATAGTAGTCGAAATTAACATTATTGTAACATTTATTATCGGTGTGGGTCCGACTTGTTGTGTTGTTACTGTGGGCACTGAGACAAACCCTACGGGTTTTTAGTTTACATTGTTGAATTTAGTATTCAGTTTCGATGAATAAATAAATCCAAAAAAACATGTCTGTAGATCATAATGTACAACGAAAAAACGAAAGGTATACAAATACTATAAAATAATACGACAAGTTAAAGCCTTGCGGCGGGTGTGACGCTATTAGCAAGTCTTGTGACCTTGTCCGATGGCTTGTTATCTTTCTCCAGGTTTGACTTAAAATATCATGAAAATGAATAAGAAAACTCTGGTTGTTTTTGTAGTACTTATATGAAAAATTGAGGCGGTATTATAATAAATGTAAACTTCTGTTTTAGTATACATTTTCGCAAAAGATCTTTTTCATGTTGTGGTTATCGATTACCACGGACTGATCCAAAGGCTACTTTTAAACCGGGTTATAGGCGAGCGAAGCCACGGGTGGAAGCTTGTATTGTAAACCTGCCTTAGTCATACTGGACAAAGAACTTATTTTCTTATCTGAGCCTTGACTACATGACAAAGCCAGATCCAAATGTTTCGAAAATATTTACTCAAGGGCTATTAATAGCAAGTTAAATATTGATTTTCTAATTATTGATCCATTTATCCATCGTGACGAGGATTGCTTTAAGGCAATAATACTAATGTACTTTATCATATTGTAAACATCTATAACTCTTTCTATCCAGCAGATTATTAACTAACTATTTATTAATGACTAGTTGAATCGTACCACTAATAAGCAGAGGTTGGATTTTTTCTTTTACTAAATCTATGCTAAATAGTAGATTGTTTTACAAGGGACTAAACCATCCCATTATATACGAGGTTGTTATACTCCCGAGCTTAGCGAGGGAGGATGACAAGACCGAGTTATAATGGGTGGTTTTGGCCCGAGTAAAACACTCTACTTTTCACTTCGATTGCGAGAAAATAAAACAATTCCAAATTAGTCAATTTTCAGAAATTTTATTAAAAATTAAATGTGCAGTTAGAGCAATTTTGAATGTTTAGTGATATGTTTTTCCCGGGCAATTTTATTTCGGTTCTCTGTGATTGGGATGTGATAATATTTTGAGTTGATTGTTGTGGAGTAAAAGTTGGAGAGACTCGAATCATGCTTGAGTTTCCTGCATTATTAAGATCTGAGTGCGGCTTCAGCTGAGTTGACATATTCATCCAATCCCGCGATGTAGATGCTTGGGGTTCTGTAATGTTTGGTAGAATATTGATTCCTTCCATAATCCGCTGCGTGACGTGATACTTGTTTTGTATAGAGTCCTCTATATAACCTTCAGCCACTTGATCGGACCTCCATCCACCGTGGCGTTTTAATGTCGTTATATTCGCACCAGAGTCCGCCAACAGAGTCGCGGATGTTCTGCGGAAACAATGGCCCGTGTAGAGTTCCGGATTTGGTAAATTTAGATAAGTGGCAATATCTTTAGGCATGTTACCAAATTTATTTTTGCCTATGACTTGCCTTGTGCATTTACCATTTTGATAATTTAGAAAAAATCTTCTCGTTGAAACATTAGTGGGACGTAACTCCTGATAGGCTTTAACTATATTAAGGTATTCTCCACTGATGACAAATTTACGCTCTTTGTTTGTTTTCGTGTTCGGCAGACTCACAGCTTGTAGGTTTGTATCCGTTTCTACGTCTTCTAGCGTTATATTGGCAAGCTCTATTCCTCTGCATGCACCGCTGATTCCATAAATTAAAGCAACCTGTTGAACAAAAAAATAAGTGTGTTAATAATCGTAATAACCTAGGTACATAATTTAGGTATGTAGGTAGGTATCTATTTATTTAGTTTGAGTAGAGTACATAAGTAGGTTACCTTTGTTGCCAAGTATTGTTTATTTGGAGCGTTATTTAAAAATGTTTCGATTTCTTGTGTCGTCAAGACTTTAGATTTTTTTGCCTTGTATCCAGTGGACAATTTCTTCAGTAAAGCCGTTAAATTTACATATTTTTTAATATCGACGTCGTGTCTCGTTTTTAAGGTCATTCTTAACATTGAATATGTGCTCCAAAGAGTCGACGATTTGAATTTTTTCGATAATTCATCAAAATAAGTGAGAAAAACCCCTTCTGTAAAAGAATCCACACGTTTCTCATCTCTCCATTTCATAAAATTTTCGTAACTCTTTAAATATATTTCACGTGATTTTGTCGGCAACAGATTCATAATTATTTCTTTGCCCTTTTCTTCCATTTGCATATTAGCATCTTCACTATCACTTGATGACATTTTTCACGTTCACAATTTGAAAGTTAAAGTCAGGAAGTTAAACGTAAAAGTTTGTGATTTGGAATGAAGAAAATTCTAGAGATTTAGCGCCAATACCATCTTTTTTTTTAAATCTCTATACCTTCAATAACCCTCAACGAAACAGTTCGCATTCTACCGTGAAGGGAAGAATCAACCTTCATAAAACATCACCAAGACGGTTCTATTTTCAAAAAAAAAGATTGACGGAGCACCAAGAAGTCGAGTTTTTATATGAGAGAACGAATGCTTTGTACGGGCTGATGATTTTAGACAAAAATTAAAAAGAAAAAAAACTTTTTAGCCCTAGGTATTAAACTCGAGTTTTAGGCCCGCTAAGCTACACTATTATGATACACTTTTTGAGCAAGAGAAGTGAAAAAGTCATTTGTAATCAGAAGTGACGGTATAAGTATGTATCCGATACGAAATAACTAATTTAGTTTTTTTTTGTTTTTCGGCTGTTCCTTTTGGGTTTTTCTTTATTTTCTTTTTTCTAAACCGTTTGAACCGTTTTTGAGATGGCACGCCACTTGATTTTAATTTCGGGATAGTATATGAATTGAAACTCACGGTGTCTAATGGTACAGGACTTTTAGGTAGATAAATATTTAATACTCGATACTCGATACTCAATACTCAATACTCAATACTCAATCATTTATTGCGTTCCATAATGTAAATATACAGGTGTTAACAAATTTTCATTGTGAACATTATAGACCCTGTTGGGCACAACAATAGTAAATAGGAGAGAGCAGGACGTCATAGTTATAGTCATATGATAGTATTACATTTAAATAGATAAATTAAAGTCAATTTTTACTTATGTAGTCAATATTTAGGTAGGTATATTACAATTCGTTACTATTCAGTATTTCAGGTAACTTACTGCTACGCTGCACTTGAATCTCTAGTCTAGTCTAGACTATTATAGAAATAAAATCACAAATGCCAGGACGATAACTACAAAAAAAAAATCTCCGCGGCCTCAAGTCCTAATAGTCGTAGTCTTAGAGGGAATCTTGTTTTTGTTCTCATCTCAACGCCAAAGCGCCAAAACAATTTTAATTAAATTTAAAAAATATTGAAATCTCTCTCCAAAACTTTTAAATTGAAGTATAGGTATAATAAATGTGAGAGAGCCGTGGTGGCCTCGACCCGACTTCCGGTTCTGAGGTCGTGGGTGTGAATCTCGGCCGTGCACCAATACATTTTTCATATGTGCTCAAAGGGGTGAACGAAAACATTGTGAAAAAACCCTTGCCTTAGTCAGCTCCACACGTATTGACCATGACTTTCCTGTTGGTAAGGCTGAGAGGATGGTTTAGATGCTGGACAAGCCTACTCAAGCCTCCATCTAACCATGCCCCAGGCACTGCAGCGTCCCGGTCAGCGAGTAAACAGTTACCACTTAGCTTTGTATAAATCATCATCATCATAATGCTATAACAGTCCACTGCATGCTAGACATAGGCCTCCCCTAATGAGCGCCGTTGCGCTCTGTCCTGACCTCGACGCATCCAGCTTCTACCAGCAGCCTAAATATAATTAAATATGAATCGTGTAGCCAGAACAATGTAAATAATGCTGATAACTGACGCCTTACCTCAATATGTGGCCTTTAATGACTAGTAATTTAAACCCTTACTCAAGGGCGGCTGCCCAATCGAAAGGATCATATACAGTGTCTAAAGATTTACAGTACTTTAATTAACTAGCAATTGGTACGTATATCGATTCAGTTGCAATTTCTGAAGTGAAACTTTAAATATTCTCTTTATTTTAGTCTAATACGTAAAGGTCACCATAAATATAGATAGTGTTGGCAAAAGATGTGCTTTAATGTGCGTCTTACACTTCTTCCAGCAGCTATTTAAAAATGTAGTTCAGACATACAGCACTTCATCATCATCATCCACAGCCAGACTTTATCCACTGCTGGATATAGGCCTCCCGAAGTTTGTGCCATCCACCACGGTATTGTGCTAGTCGCATCCACGATCGCTCAGCGCGTACTATGTCGTTACTGGTCTTCCGACGCTTCTTTTGCCTACCCTCGACCACCATTCGGTCAATGTCCTGCTCCACCTGTCATCACCACGCCTCGCAATGTGTCCCGTCTATCCCCACTTGAGTTCCATAAGTCGATTTCCTATGTCCTGGACTTGTCCGTTTTCGGATCTCGACGTTAGGTACCCGATACAAGTTTGATGCCGAGCATAGCTCGCTCTCATTCTATACACCAAAGAGTTTGCAGAAACTTTTTTGTGTTCTACCTCATGGGTAAGCGTCCATGTCTCGGCACCAAAGCCATTGTCGGAGGAACACATTGATTGAACAAGCGAATTTTCCACCATCAGCAAAATATTTCCTTATGTACAGACAGCGTCAGAGTCTGGTAACCCCCCTAGTTAACGTTAGTAGGTTCAAACCGTCGCGGTGTCGGTCGTGGATCTCGAACTTTTTGCACAAATGTGTGTTTTATAAACCTTCTCCTCCTTGCTTAGGCATATTTAATTTCGTCCCTATATCTATGTGAGACGATGGAGCGGCGGTTACAACACTCGACATTAATTTATACATTGTAAGAGTACTGGGTTCAAATCCCTCAGTGCCTGAATGTATATATGTGTTTTTTATTTTCGTTACTAACACAAAGGACTACGTTTTAAGTGTAGTAGGTAAGTTACCTAATTATTTAAGGTAAAATAGTAAAACAATTTTCAAAAATTTTAACAAATTTATTAAAACACCATTTAACAATATAGATAGTTATTACTTATTTTTTTGAATTTTCAATAATGTTTTAAATGATATAATAATACTTAATTTACCCATATAAGATTAACGAGTGAACAAACATGTTAACATTGGAACAGGTTATACTTGCCGTATAAAATCCAATAAACAATTTAGATCACTCGCAAATACTTACTCTGGTATTTTATCTATTATTGAAAACAATATATATCTGAATATTTATTAATACCGAATGGGATGGATGTCTTTCACTTAAAATAAATTGTCGAAGCCTTCTTTTCATTTGGGTAACCAAAGTCCGCCCAAAACCACTACGACGCATCAGTTCCCAGGTTCTTAGGACCTCCTGTTGCAGGTCAGGCATAGGCAGGTCAACACTTCACTCGTGTCCCAATTAGGACAAATTGACCCCACATATGCTCACACATTCTCCACATATTTAAATCTGGACTTTTAGATGACCAATGCTGTGGTGATTATGCCCGTCTGAGAAGCGAGCCAATTGGTCAGAATTCGCGAACGATGAACCACGCAGTTATCATGAACTAAATACACTGTTCCTTCTGGACTCTTATCCACTGCTTGCACTGTTAACAGCATTATTTCTTGCAAAACTAGCCAATTATGCGTCCGCTCACTTCAACAATTTCTCCTGGTCCCATTGATGACATCCATCACCAATAACCTGAAAATTACACATTATTATAAACTAATGACTGTGTTTATATTAATATAAAAGGGAATAGGTTTACTAAGCACATTGTTTATGATAATCCTACTTATAATTGTCATACCACTTACCTAATGTTATTCTGCCATTTCCTCTTACATTTGATGGGTTGTAGCGTTCCGAAATGTTATTTTTGCAAAACCCACTCTTTAGTACAATTATTCGGCTGTTATATTATGCACAATTATTTCTCATAAACAAAATCAATGACACACACCCAAGACGAAACAAGTAATCTTTTGTTCTGAACTATCATTTAATACACAACTACCCTCAATAGTCCACTGCTGCACAGAATAATTATAAGTAGTTGCGCACTACCGTGATAAACAAATGAAAAAGTTACTAACTGACGCATCCATTCATACCTAGACAAAATAATAAACGTATACTGTAACTTAAAATTTCGTCGTGTATGTCAACTGCTACGATAGCTCAGTTGGTTAGAGCGTCTCATTCATAAACTGGTGTGAATAAATAGCTGGTTCGATTCCCCAGCGAAGTATAAATATTTTTGTATAAGATTTTGGCCATTTGAATATGGTAGCCTCCACGGCAGCAGTTTAAATTTATACTTGAACGGGGTATACCAGATCGTGACGCTGTGTGTACATTGAACCCCTAAGAATTCCTTCAGTTCTCCTTGGAAACAGATATTCATATAAATGCGCTTATTTGTTTATTAACTATAACAATTATAATATGGTAAGATCGTCTCAAGATTTCAATTCACTTACGGGTGCTAAAATAAATATTTCTATAACGTAATAATAATTGTTCGGAACAAGAATAACATAAACAGATGCAGTTAGGTTTTAAAAACTGAACTGTTTTGATGAAAAAACCTTATCTGAACCGCATATCAATTCATTTAATTAATCTTTGTTTCATTAAATATTTTGTGATAATGATTACAACTAATAATCTCATCTGGGAAAACAATATTAGAAGGGTAAAGCGGTGTCAAATCTCAGTCCAATAATAATCATTAATAGATGAAAGGTCGACATTTCGAGTTCGCCAAGGTCGCGGGATAAAGATCTTTAATTAAAACTCCACCTTATCGCTGGTTTTAGGGTATACTTATTTATTAATGCTCCATCGATCAGTCCCGGAAAATCCCATCTCTACTATTTTAAATCTGTAATAAATATGACCTTTTATTAACTATGATCGAAAATTTTATCAAAATTGAGCAACTATAACCAGAGATTCAGCTTGACCTCTCCGAAGCAACCTTATTAGAGATCCATTTCACTCGTGATTTCACTGGACTTTGTCGGACCAATCCAAAGTTTTGACGCAAGCGGAGTCGCGCGGATCAGCTAGCGCGGAATATAAGAATATGTATTTCCCGTTACCCTACAGTGTAGGATCTACACGGTTATAGTTCTTCTATTAAGACTACCTACAATCCTACATGTTATTATAACTCCGCCGAAGCCAAGGTGAGGCAGGAGAACATAATGTTTGGCCTGCTGATGAACAAATAGGTTAAACCGGATAACCCACTGGCCGAAATGATAAAACAACCAATGATAAGAAACAAAGGTCAATGCATATAATCAAGACTGATTGATTTTGACACAGAATCAGAAATACTGTACCTATTAAAGTTACCTTCAATTGTTATCTTGACCGATAAGAGCAGAGAAACACTACGCAGCATATGCGTAAATCCTTGGTTTGAGTGCGAAAAACATACATTAGTCACAGATTTTATTACAAAATTTGCGTTAACTGTATATTTGTATGGGAACAGCGCCCCTACTGCACCTAGGAGTTTTAATCCTTAGCTGTAGAAAAGAAACAGTAGGTACCTACTACGTACGGAAATAGAGTGAATAAAATTATGCATCATACACATCATCAACCTATAGCAATCCACTGCTGGACATAGGTATCTCCCAAGGTACGCCACTGAGCCCGATCCTCGGCTCTTTTTTATCCACTGTCTGCCAACTACATTACGCAGATCGTCACATAATTCTCCCTTTTTAAAACGCGCCCTTAGCATAACTCGTTAGGCATAGGCCACATTTATATGGCGTCGGGCGCGGACATGTCACGGGCGGTTTCCTATTCCATTAATTTTTTTTACAAAATGCATGGAACTAAAGCACAATTTAGGATAGACGGTATGTCATTGCTCGGACGTGGACGAGTCATAGCCATGTCCGAGTAGCGAGTACACATACTCGTACACGATCCTATAATACTTGAGTAGAGCAGTAGAAGTATACAGGGTGGGGCAAAATTTTACCGCATTGAGGGTAGCTACCTTTTCTTATGTAGTTAAAAGGTTTTGTTCTTAGGACCTATAGTTAGGTTTATTTTGAAGAAAAAAACAATTGCCTTTTTGGATTTTGTAAAAAATGTACACAGCCTAAAAAATTACATTTGTCAAAAAAACAAGTTGTTCTCGATTGACTCTATTTCCAAACAGAATCACTTTTCCCAAAGTAACTTACCAAATTAAATATAAGATTTAGCGAAATTTAAAAAAAAAATCCATACAATTTCTATGAAGCGCCATTTGCCACAATTGATTTGATTCCATGTATATGCAATTTTTTCAAAAATTCAAAACTGTTATTGTTTTTTTTCTTCGAAATAAACCTATAGTTTCTTAAGAACAAAACCTTCTAACTACGAAAGAAAAGGTAGCTGCCCCACCCTGTATAGACTATTGCTCCTAGACGTTGATTTCTTCATGGATATTGGATACTTGTAGTTACAAGTTTTTCGGATATACTCGTATGAAGTTTATATTATAAGTTTATATTAATGGCTATGACAAAAATGGGCACGGCCGCAAGTTAGCTCACGAAATCCCCTGAAAGTTGGGCTGGTGTTAATTAGCATTACATTTTCAAACTTTTACTGTGCCTTTAGATCGCATGTCGAGTACTTCCCCAGCCCATACTAACGCAAAAACGCAATAAATTCCTCAATATACTGGTGCGCAATTATAGTCTATGTAGTCATCTATACTTACTGGTAGTGCTGTGCAGTCAGGCGTATACAGAATGGTGGCCGCATAGTGTATATACCCTGCTGCCTATCGTCCAATCGACATAACGCTGCAAGCTTGACCAATCTGCAGTTCTTTCATATAAACCACACACGATTAACTGTCATGGCAATCCACGCTCTCCCACCTGTCAGTTCTACTTGATCCAATCGTCAGCATCGTCATTGTCATGCCGAATGGACGATGGACTTGATCGATGACATTGAACATCTGCGTTATTTTGCCAATTTGATTTACTTTGAACCTTATATTTTTCTGTTATTCATGAACATCCGAGTAAAACATCTGCTTAAAGCAAATATTACGACTTGATTAAGTATGCGTGGTGATCATTTAGGAAACCAATAGATGTATACAGTATTCTTATTTCTGTTTCTTAAATAGAACCAAAAAATTGTTTTCGATGTTACGAAACTTATTTAGAACAGAATTTTCAACACATTCTGCCAAACTCTCAAAGACCTATTAAAGGTTATTGCACCTCTGCATAGAGCAGCCTAACACGCGCACAGCTAAATCCCATGGCCACCGACGGGCAGCAGCGTCAGCGGTGCGGGAAGTTGTGCCCTGCAATCCCCAACCCGCATGCCCAGCGCGGGGATTATGGGCATATCCCCTTTACTAGGGGAGGCCTATGTTCAGCAGTGGACTGATATAGGCTGGTGTGGTGTGGTGGTGGTGGTGGCACCTCTCTTTAGTCAAGGGTTAGAAACACTAGCACTAACTCAGCTATACTAGTCAATACACGTGGTATGTAGTTAGTTCTATCTTGTAGTTACTTTGTAAATACTCAAAGATAAACCTTATCAACAAGCTCGGGAATATTTCCATCCGATAATTAGTCGTAACGTGTCTTCATTAACGTCCGGAAGTCAAGTGAACAGTTATTACTATAATAAACAAAAATTAGTTTCTTGTTATATGAATTTTCAAGTTTGATGGTAAACACTAGATTCGCGTGTCGTGGTAGAAGCGGAATTGGATGAAATGTAATGTAACGGTTGGAACGTTATTGCGAGTACCTCTTTGTGGCAATCGGGTAAAGGATACGATGTTGCCCCACCTGGTGGCAAATGCAGTGAAGGTCCTGCATATCGTCGGAATGCAGCATTTTGTTAGTATAATTGGTTTACTAATGTAGTCTACAATTATATTTTCATTTAGCTTGCTAGCTAGCTGGCTATAAACTCTTAATGTTTAAGAGTTTATAGCAGGCCGCGGGCAATTCTGTTGTAAGTACGGCGATGTGTTATCCATCAATCAAAGCTGATCAAAGCGTTAAGCTAGCGTAGGCACAGAATACCTAAAATATGAGAAGCAACTGAAGTTGTAGTAATTGATTTACGGCTTATAAATTTGCTTTCCAACTAGGTACAAATAGGATACTATATTTAATTCGATAATCCTAACTAATTTTTTTTTATTAACCTATACTGTCCCACTGCTGGGTCTCCCCCATCTTCTTCCAAGACTTATGATCGCTTGCTGCCTCCCACCAGTTAGC
Source organism: Horisme vitalbata (assembly GCA_951804965.1). Taxonomy (NCBI): domain Eukaryota; kingdom Metazoa; phylum Arthropoda; class Insecta; order Lepidoptera; family Geometridae; genus Horisme; species Horisme vitalbata. Next base: position 3,874,454 of record OX638096.1, read on the forward strand.
ACGAAAGGCATCGATGACGTCACGCCAACGCTTCCGAGGCCTGCCCCGGCGCCTTCGCCCATGTGCAGGTAACCATTGGGTGACGATCGATGCCCATCTATCAGGGTGCATACGGCTCACGTGACCCGCCCAATTCCACTTCAGTCTAGAACCTTTGTCGCCTATATCCGCTATACCAGTTCTTAATCGCAGCGTTGTGTTGTTGTTGACCTTCCCAACTAAAATTATAAATAATTTTAATTGGGAAGGTTGCGGGTTCAAATTCCAATTGTTCCAGTCCAAATTTGGTATATATCAAAATCTAAAATTATAAAAGTGAAAAGTTAGTGCTGTTACCGAGGAATATAGAAATCAACGCGAGTGAAGCCCCTTGCAAAAGCCAGTACATATACATACATAGATATCCGTCTCTTCATATCATTTACAAAACTATACGAAATCAGCGAAAGCCTATAGCATGCATGTAACAGTACCCATTCGTCGGATTGATTAAAGATGAATAACGGTAAAAATCGCGTGTAAAAATATAAAAATCAAAAGCGGTTGTTATCGCAGCCTTTGTAAAATCACTTTCATGTTTACAATACTAAACATGATTTAGCTAAATTGATGGATATTGGAGCGTGATCGGAGTCATACACTGTGACTAAACGGATAGATATCACACTCTTGGCTTATACGAATGGATCAACTGGAGCGAGATTTACCATGAAATGGAACCATTATGTCTTGATCTAGTGTCTCAGCTAGCTACTCAATACCCTCCTCGTCCATATGGTTTCGGAAATGATTTTATGGTACAATGAATTCACTTCTGTACTTAGCATCGAGATAAATTATACTATTACAACAGAGTCAATCTTCAAATGAAAACTGTCAAAAATCGTCCAATCGTATTTGACATAAATTAGCTTCAAAATGCCAAATTTGCACTAATTTACACCTTATGTCGCTTGAAAAGTGTTCAAAGTCAGCGTGCGCCGAGTTTTTTTGCAGCCACTTTTTTCCACGTTTGTATAGTATATAATATCTCGATGTTACTAAGATATAAAGCCAAAAACAAATGTCGTTCCAATTTCAAATCGTAAATCTTTTTACTTCTTGGATGGGTGACCGTTTAGTGGCATTTAGATCTGAGCGTTTCCTTGCTTCGGAAGGCACAATAAGATGTTTGTCCCGGGATAAGCCATGTCGGAGGCCTTCGGGCGGCCTAAAATCTCCACACTACGGTAGGGCACTAGCTCAAACGAAGAAGAAGGTAAATCTATGTTCCAGACATGAAAACCTACTCTACCTTATCTTATCATATAACGAAGCCTCATAGCTGTAACAACAATAACTCATTACTTTCCACACAAATTATTTTTTAACTCAAGGCAAAATAGGGTAGTGGAAGGAAAAAACTTGGTGCCAAATATAAACGTCAGGTTTCAGACATTTATTATTAGATATTATTATTCTAATTTAAGAACTTAACTCTTGTCGGTGTAGTGATGTAATTCTCTCCACTTCGCTCTTTCCATTGCTGTCTCTTATATGACATGATGGCGACGCGACCTTCTCTTTTATCTGGCTCATGCAGCTTATTCTTGGTCTTCCTCTTACTCGCTTTCCTTCTACCTTTCCCTCGATCATGTTTCTAATGAAGCTGTCATGTCGTAAGGTGTTCAATCAATTTCCTCGTCTGTTTTGTATGGTTTCCACCAAGACCCTTATCTCATTAAGAACTTCCTCTTTGTAGTAATCTTCTCAGTCCAACTGATCCTCTCCATCCTTCTCTAGCACGACATTTCAAACGCTTCTAATCTTTCTCTGCCCCGTTGTGTCATCGTCTGTCTCGACATGGACGACATGTTTCTCATGTTTAGACATGATTAAATCTTAGAAATTATCAAACTTCCCTTGGTATCGCCCCGGCTCGAATTTACAGGCCTGGGCTAAAATAGTGGGGATACTGCGCAGAACAAGTCGACCAAACAGTCCTTATAAAACTGTAAAAATCTATTTGGCGCATTCAATGTCAAATGTATAAATCCATGCCACCAGCTGTACGCGATGGCTGTACGCTGTACCTTTTGGTCCTTGAGTACATGTTCCAAAAATCAAACCAATTCTTTCCAGACATACAAATCGCTTGATGAACCGATAACCACTGGGGTAAACTAGTTCTTGAGTGGAGACCGCGGCAAACATAGTATAGGACGCGCTCCGATCAGGTTGAGTGACGATTTGCGAAAGGCAGTAGAAGAGGTAGAAGCTGGATGCGTCGAGCTCAGAACATGAGGAGGCATATGTCCAGCAGTGGATTGGTATAGGCTGATTATGATGAAATCTCCTGATGCCCAGACATGATTGCCTTGGTTCAAAACACTATCTCTTGATTCCAGATAATGGAGGAGTTCCGAGACATGCCGGCTGACTTCGGCCTGGACATCCCGATCGAGGGTCTCCGAGGGTTCCTGGTGTCTGGGGTGCCGCCTGATGGCTGCACCAACATGACCCAACCGCCAGTAGAAGACAACTTCACATTGAGGTGGATCGTGCTAATAGCCAAGTGAGTTAGTTAGTTAGTTCAGTGAGTTTATGTTCTCAGGATCTAGATGAACTGCCACCATCTCCATTTCACTTTAGGGTAAGCAGACGCACGGCTCTGTACCATCCTTACTTAGTCGGTATACCACCTATTCGCACTAAGTGGTTTTCTTCTACTTTTATTGTGCGAACTGCTAAATTAGAACTCTAGCGGCAACTAGTCTTTCCTGATAACTAAAATCGAAATAGTTCCGCTATTTAAGTCTAGAGTGGATAAGTGTCTTCTGGACCTTCGTGCTCTATCTTAGACCACAACGTTACTTAACATCAGGTGAGTTCGTGGTCATACGAAGGCCCATCCAATGTAAAAAAAATGTTACAATTTGTCGGCCTTTAAAAAAACTTCTGGCTATGCATCTCTATTATTGACTGGCTTCATAGCTCAGTTGGTAGTAACTCTGCCTTTGAGCTGCAGGTCGCGGGCTCGATTCCCGCCCAGGACAAACATTTGTGTGATGAACTTGGATGTTTGTTCTGTGTATCGGTAGATGTGTATTACTGCAGTCGATATGAACTGTCGATACATTTATATTTATTTTTTAACTTTTTTGAAGCCGTGGTGGCCTAGTGGGATGTACCCCGACTTAAAATCTGGAGGTCGTGGGCTCGAATCCCAGCCGTGCACCAATGGATTTTTCGTTTCGAAAAATTTATGTGCGCATTACCACGAGCTCGAAACGGTAAAGGAAAATATCGTGAGGAAACCGGCATGCCCTCGAACTAAAAAGTTCGAAAGGTATATGCTAGGTTAGTGTTCCAGTAAAAAGCGGCGATGGGCTTGCAACCTGTCACGTGGAATACTAGCTGCTTGTAAAAAGTGGGCATGTATCGAACGTAATGTTTGGACTTGCCTCTGACTACCCCCGTTAAGGTATCCTCAATAGTTTTGCGTACTGAGCAATATCTGAAGATATCCACAATGGGGGAAAAGTCGTGAAGATGTTTGTTTGATGATTTACGTATGACTGCAGCGAGAAAATAATCCTACTATAGTGTGATTATCAAGGTTCGAAGTTTCACTCTAGTATCGAAGATTTCTTTAGTCGCTAAATATCATTTATAGCCATCATCATTTCAACCTTTATCGACCCACTGCTGGGCATAGGCCACCTTTGATTATGCCACTTGCCTCGATCCTGAGCTCTGTTTTAATTCCTAGGTATCGGTTCGAAGTACCAATATCGACTAACATATCTACGTTATTCTATTAGCCAAGATAATTTGAGCCTTATTAGCTACTCATTGTCACTGACCAACAAAGTACGAGTATTGTGAACTTTGACTAGCCTTCTGTGAAATCAACAAAAACGATCTTAAGAATCCGGCGACCCTCGCTCGCAACTTCAATTCGAGGCGCGTGCAAAAATCGCCCCGAATATCGCTATCTCTGTTAAGCCGCTTAGGAGCTTCAGACGCACTTCTAATTACCATCCGCATCAAGTTGATATTCCATTTAACATGTGCACTGCTAAATTATGGAATCAGCTGCCAGCGTCTGTTTTTCCATTATTTTATGACCCTAACGGCTTCAAAAAGAGAGGTATTAAGCATCTTCTGCGAAAGCTCGTCACATCGTCGACCTCATCCTTACCCACGCAAGCTTCGAGGGTAAGAGCTGGCCCATGCTAAATAAATAAAAGCCGATTTAGCCGTGCGAGCGCGATGGCAATATTAGTCGTTCAAAATTTGATATTCGAATTTGGTTGTGTTCCGTGTTCTGTAATACTAAAAATTATGACTGAAAACTTTATTTAATGTTTGCATGTATTGTTATTCTGTAAGTCAATATAAGCTATGTTCCTTAATAAAGAAATTGGAATGCAAATAATACAATAATATAGTGGACATATGCTTGAATTATAAATAATTTTGGTATTACGTTTGTATGGGCAATTCGTCCGTCGCGGGCCCCTTAAGTCTTATGATATGACACAGTCATAAGTGTCAATTTAACTTTATGGCACTGATAACTCAAGTGACTATTGTAGAGAGCTAAGAAAACAAACGTTTCAATCACATTCAATCTTATTTACTGTGATTAAGATAATGAGTAAACAGAGTAGCTAATGTAAAATCTAACATTGCATTGTATGTAATGTCTGGCTTCAATGACCTCTGTGGCACAGTGGGCGAAGGTCCACCCGAGACGCAGAAGGTTACGGGTTCGTTTCCCGCCCCGTCCCCGAGAAAATGTTTGTATGCTCTGCTAATATTTTTCTCAGGTTTGGGTGTTCTCTATGTATTAAATGTACATATAAAAAAACACACACACACACACACACACCAGCCTATATCAATCCACTGCTGGACATAGGCCTCCCCTAATAAAGGGGGATATGCCCGTAATCCCCACGCTGGGCATGCGGGTTGGGGATCGCAGGGCACAGCTTCTCGCACCACCGACGCTGCTGCCCGTCAGTGGCCAGGGGATTTAGCTGTGCCGATGTAGGCTGCGCTATGCCGCAATCAGCCGCCGCCAGAGCCTCGTTCGTTGTTTAGCAGGGTGCACCACGTGCAGGTGAGGTTGGCTTGGGTTCCGAAGATGGGGGTTGGAACCCCGTAAACCCCGAATTTATAAAAAAAACGTGGTTCTCATAATACAAGCTTCGCTTTTGGTCAGTACGGCAATTTCGATTTATCTCGAAGAAGGTTGTCAAAATAATGCTCAAATTTTCAAGGATGTTTGAGAAAAAGTTTTTTTTTTTTGCAGAAGCAACTGCAGCTTTGAGACTCAGATCCGCAATGCGCAGGCGGCGGGCTTCGACGCGGCCATCGTCCACAACGTGAACTCCAGCGAGCTAGGTTAGTACCACCACAACTGCTGGATATATTTAGTCCGTCATTAATATTATCCAAAAATATTGGACACATATTTTTTATTTTGTTTAATTGACAAAAAAACTGCAAAGATATAGTGTATTGAAGTTCCGTTCCGTCCGGTAACGTTGTATGGGAGCCCCACTTTAATTGTTATAGCGGCAACAGAAATACATCATCTGTGAAAATTTCAAGCTATCACGGTTCATGAGATACAGCCTGGTGACAGACAGATGGACAGTGGAGTCTTTGTTATAGGGTCCTATTCAAGCAGTTATAGATGTCCTTCAAAATGGCTAAAAAAAGTCCCTGACGGTTGACAAAAAAACGACAAAGATATAGTGTATTGAAGTTCCGTTCCGTCCGGTAACGTTGTATGGGAGTCCCACTTTAATTGTTATAGCGGTAACAGAAATACATCATCTGTGAAAATTTCAACTGTCTAGCTATCGTTAAAGCTTGAACCGTTGTTCATGAGATACAGCCTGGTGACAGACAGACGGACAGTGGAGTCTAGTAATAGGGTCCTATTCAAGCAGTTATAGATGTCATTCAAAATGGCTAAAAAAAGTCCCTGACGGTGAAACCATCAAATAGAAATTAGCGCGGTGAGCAAGCGGCGTGTCACGATCAGTTGAAATTAACTGCAATGACAATTTATCTGTACAATGCCCACTTATGATAATGATGTTATTTTTACGCGAGACGCCCCCGGGGCGATACTTATTCCGCATTTGTGTCGACATCGACACGTATCGCCTTTTATTTATAATAATAAGGCTTGTTTTGATCTCAAGTATTATATTTTTGGAAGAAAAGTGGCCCTGAAATGTGTGCATATTAAATACGTGTGAAGTGTGGTTAGTGTTGTTGATATGTGAATTGCACGTAGTTAAAATATTTCACTGAATATCTAGAATCAGGCAATAGGCATGTTTGGCGAGATTATTCATTAACTGAAATGGAAAAATTTAAAATTCACTATGAAAAGTATCAATAAAAAATCGTGAATTATTTTCTTAGTTTAAATTGAAAAAACTAAATAATATTTTGTGAGATTCGTGACAAGAGCAAGGTTAATATGGGTGTTAAGTGCGCAAGTAAAATGGATTTCATGAAGTGGTAAGCTCACTCTCGACTCGACCCAGTGTCTTGTATACTCAAGGTGTGGTTTCGTAGGCTACTGCAGACAGCAGCTGCAGGCGACCTGTCTCTGCGACACTAGGTCTCTATGTTTTTCTATGAAATACCTTCCGCAGGTCAATACTCAGACACTTCAAGTTTCTATTGTATTTCTATGAAATACCTTCAATACTCAATACTCTATGTATTTATTGTTATCACATGACAATAAGCTAATAAATCAAAGGAACAGTGTGCGGTAGTATCACATGTGGACTCTTTAGTTACCTGCCTCTGTCTGTCCTGATAACGGGACTATTTAATTCTAGATTGAATAGGTGTCTTCTGGACCTTCATGCTCCATCTTAGACCACAACATTACTTAACATCAGGTGAGTTCGAACAAATGAAAGTCCTTCCAATGTAAAGAAAGGTCATATCAATTAGTAGAAGACAGACCGATGCTTTCATCAGAATTTAGGTAGGTGAATTTTTATGAGTAGGCAGGTTTTTTATAACTATATCTTAGGTTTTAGATTAGCTAGCGACACGTCACCAGACCAGACCACTTGTCCTATAAACTGGTCCCATTGTACTGGCGCAATGCCTATAGCAGAACAGGACTTTACTAAAGACTTACGACTGGACTTGTGGACGTACGATGCCTATCATTATATGAACGATAAAACGTGATACAGCCATAATGAGGAAACCCGAGGCTTCGTCAGTTCCACAGGTATTGATGAGGTAAGGTCGACTAGGTAGAGAGGTGGTATAGGTACTGGGCAAGCCTAATTCTAATTTGAAGTGGGGGGAAAACTTCTGCACTAACGCATTTTGGTGTATTGTGCATTGCCCCCTGCTAAACTCAACCCAGCCAGCCCAACTCCTTAAAATAATGGAGGATTCTAGGTTGGTGACAACATTGCTCTAGAATTTCCGATTCTTAGTTCGTTAGCTTTGTTTTTGTAACTCGGATTTTGTTCTGGCTTCGTTTCTGGCATTGCAGTGTTATAACATGCTCCACTGCTTCTTCAGCTTGAAGGCAGCTGCGACAGGAGTCGCTGTCCGCAGCTCTTGACCTTACTAGGTGGTGGTTCAGGTCACAGTGGCTTGTAATAACATCAAACATCGGAGTAAATGGGAAAGCCTACTCCATCTATGTATCAGGTACTAAAGCGACCCAATCAGTGAGTAAGTTACCATGAAGTGGTTCCTTATGAATCATCTAGAAAACGTGATAGTAGTTAAATTGTGTAAATGCTATCCCAAACGCCATTGAATTGACTGTAGATGTTCATTATTTTATTACGGGTTCAAATTATTCGTTTCTTTGAATTGACACTCATTAAAAAAGATACATAAAAGTAATGTTATCTTCATTTCCTCAAAACAGCAACATTGTCTGTTATTGTATTCATTGTGTGTTTGTTCTTTTTATCGGTAATGTTTACTTTAAGAAATTATAATGAGATTATAGTACGCATACCCTTTTAAAAGGTTCTGTGGTCAAACAAGAAACAAAAGCAAAATGACTTATAATTTTCAAGTTATAGCTACGTATAAATATATTTCACTTACATGAGAACTACTATAACTAAGAATAGGTGATCAATTTATCTGGGCGTAGTAGGTAGGTACACAGAGTTTAGTTGAATCAGTAGCAGATAAAATACAATTATGCCAAAAAAGGGGGTCATTAATCTATCATAAGTTGATCACTGGTGACCGGTTAGCCATTGGCAACATTGACACATTATTAGGAGCGTAATTTAGAGACTACTTGGAATAATCGAAACGTGGACACTCACAGTACGGCTAGTCCACCAGTTTAAAGTCGCTCAGCGAGCTATGGAACGCGCTATGCTCGGAGTTTCTCTAAAGGATAGAATCCGAAACGAGTTTATCCGACATAGAACTAAAATTGTTAACATGGTTCAGAGTATTAGCAAGCTGAAGTGGCAGTGGGCTGGCCATATCTGCCGAAGAACCGACAAGCGTTGGGGTAAACGAGTTTTTGAGTGGAGCCCGCGGCTCGGCAAACGTAGGACGCGCTCCGGCCAGGTGGAGTGACGATCTGCGACAGGCTGCTGGTAGAAGCTGGATGCTTCGAACTCGGGATAGGGCACAATGGCGCTCATTAGTGAGGCCTATGTCCAGTAGTGGACTGCTATAGGCTGATGATGATGATGATGACTACGAATAAAATGGTTAGAGTTTTTTAAAAGTTTCAGTATTTTTTGAGTCTTTAAAATTTTTAAAATTCGATAGTTACTCCTTCACGTCAAAACTACCAAACTGGATTGAGCTGAAATTTTGGCTTTCTTTTTAACCGACTTCAAAAAGGAGGAGGTTCTCAATTCGTCAAGTAGGACTTTTAACGGTTCACGATTGACGGAGATATTGGTGATCATAGGGCGAAAATTACAAGTGAGGATGAGGTTTTTTGAGTTTTCCGGGAAAAGTACCAATCCCTCAGAAATAAAATTTATATGAGACCACCTGTGAAGTATACTCTATTAAGTAAAAAAAGAATTTTTAAAATCGGTCCACAATTGTCGGAGTTATCGGTGAAAATCCTGCTTTTTGAAGTCGGTTAAATAGAGAGTTACTCACCGCCACCAAACGGACACCACCATACATTTTGTTGGTCGCCAGAGACTGGTTGCGCTGCCATGGTGTCCCGGTGAAATGTAGGATTTATAGTGCATTGAAGTTCCGCGTGACATCACGGCTTAGTACACTTTTTACATAGCCGTGACGTCACGAGCCCGAACTTTGGCGCTCTTTATCTCCTCAATTTTTACGTGTCCAATATTTTTTGTTGATCTTTCTGACGGACTAATTACAATTATTATTTTTACCCCTCGTCGTCCCTATTCATATTTGGTCAACTCTTCAAGGAAAGTGAGAGCTTAACATGTTTGCAAAATAATTTAAGATAATAACCCACTCGATCCCACGGTCACAATTGATCACTATAACGTTGTTTACAGAGATTATGACAGCGGACGACCCCGACGGTATAAACATACCATCTGTGTTCGTTAGCAGTCAAGCCGGGATTATATTGGCCGAGGAATATCTTTATACTGATGGGTGAGTGATTGAATTTGTAAGACATGGTGACCTGTGACTCTGTGGCGCAGTGGGCGAAGGCCCGCCTGAGACGATGAAGGTTCGATTCCCGCTGCGGGACAAATGTTTGCATTTTCTGCAGATAGACTAGCAGTAGTGGAGATTGCTTCCGGCGTCTGTTTTCCCGGGCCAGTACAATCTCGGTGTCTTCAAATCCAGAGTGAATCGGTTCCTTCAAGGCAAGCTCCATCTTAAAGTTAAAACTAAGTACTCAGGTGATCCTGACGGTCTATTTAAATACTGTGGAGTATTGCCTATTCATAAAAAACAGTATTTTCGTACAGAGATCCAAGTTCCTAAAAGTCACGCCAAGGTTACTAGAAGTATTACACAGAAAAAACTTAATATCCCGTCATTTATTAACGTATATGGCAAGCGAACCTCCCAATACTTATTACCATACCTTATTAATAAATTGCCATTTGAACTTTAAAATAAAATAACTCATAAGAATATTAAAGCCATATTAACTAAACATTATAAAACGTATCTAACTTAACTTGTCTAAATATAAATTTCCCTGAAATCTTATATTTGCATTATTTTTTACTTTGCCATAAGAAGGAGCATCCTATAGACTCGACTCAGGCGCAGCGTTGTCACTCGCTGGTCGCTGGCTGGAGGCGCGTGATTGGTGGATCACTTCTATTCAACTTCATACCGTGCGCGCCTTACAGCACACGACAACAAGAGTGTGACACCGCTGTTTCTGTGAGCGTAACTGCTTACTATGCTTATAAGTATTGTACTGGTATATTATTTATATAATTTTATGCTATCTTCAGAGAACCCTAGTGTCTAGATAAACCTAACATAGGATTTAAGGCACTATTAACTAAAAACATGTCATCTCTTTTGTCAATAAACGTTATCTATCTATCTATCTATCTAAAAGACATCTTCACCTGTATCAGGCAGGGGTCGCAATACCGGACCTCTTTTCAAAAATCGGTGTTTTCGGTATTACTTTGAAATGAATACCGTTATTCCGGTAGTTTCGGTATTTTCGGTATTTTCAATATAGTGAGAAAAATATTTGAAATATATAATGGAATCGTAATATTCGTAAGGGAATAGTCACCAGCCAAACAATAAAAGTGCGTTATGATAAGAAAATCACATTTATTTAAAAAAAAACAATCATTTATTACGAAAGTATTATAAATAACTCGCTGCTGTTGAGTTATTTTAATTGTTTATTGACATAATATTATTTAAAATTGATTTATAGTGAAATACCGAAAATAACGTAAATCCCGATTTCCGTTTTCTCAATGCCGGTATTTGAAAGCTTTCTTTTCGGTATTCCGGTATTTTCGGGATTCGGGATCCCGGTTTGCGACCCCTAGTATCAGGTGTAGTAGTGGTCAAACGCTTGACTATTTTATCATCTCATAACACGAGCTCTACTTTTATTGGGCTAACATGATATTGTGTGATAGTATCCAGCCTTATTTACTTATTTGTCCTGGCGATAGTAGAATAGTTTTTTTTGTTCGGGATGAAAGGTACCTTTATATATTTTCAAATTGAAAAACGGATTTTTTTACGTACTGTTACCGGACACGTAGAGAGAGCGTCGCGTTCACTCACCCTGATGAAGCCTCTCTTAATAAGTCGAAACGCCGTCGGTGCTTTAACCGTTGTAAAAATTCCCGTTTTTCAATATGAATGAGTTGATTCACATTAGTTTCATGAGTCGAGAGTGACGATTTGCGAAAATCTGCTGGATGCTTCGAGCTCAAAACAGGTCGCAATGGCGCTCATTAGGAAAGGTCTATGACCAGCTGTGGACTGCTGTGGACTGCTATAGACCGATGCTGATGATGATGATGATGATGATGATGATGAGGTACTGTGTTCCAGTTACTATATAATGGTGAACAGCGAGCTACCGTTCAACATCAACACGCATCTGCTATTGCCGTTTGCCATCGTGGTGGTGCTGTGTCTGCTGGTTATACTTATATTCATGGTGAGTTGTTTTGTACCATTCTTTCATAGACAGCATTCATGAGATTTGCTAAGAAAAATGGGTACTTTTTTCTGTATAAACTTTTTAGTATAGTTCCGGACCCAAAGGATAAATGCGAGACCCTATTACTTATTCATCTTCTTCGTATGAGCTAGTGACCAACTCTGGTGTCGGAGTTTTATTACTAATACTCCACTGTCCGTCTGTCTTTCTGTCTGTCTGTCACCAGGCTGTATCTCATGAACCGTGATGGCTAGACAGTTGAAAGGAGAATGCCGAGAACCCGTACCAATTGCGTCAAAACCGAACGTATCCCATAAAATTTATTATATTTTATAAATGAAATTAACATTTTCTTTAGTTTTACACACCGACGGGATTAATAATCAAGTAAAAAAATATTTTGTTGATTTGGTTTCCGCTGCACGCCGCCATTAGACTGCAACAACCAATAATATATACGTTGCTATGGCAATAAACATTGATGTAAAGTGTTACTATGGCAATAACCTTCATTTTTAATTATTTTGACAGTAGAATCGACTAAAAACTTTGGATATTTTTTTGACGCACACACTTTAGTCTTGGTACCGAGCGCCATACATCAGACGTCATTCTCCTTTCTACAGATGATGTATTTCTGTTGCTGCTATAAGAACAAATAAAAACAGGCTAAAATAAATATATAAGTGGGGCTCTTATACAACAATAATAAACCATAAGTACACTGAAGTACACATACCGAGTATGTAACATAGGGTTAAAGTGTTAACGTAGGGACAGTTTAAACTGAGAAATTAAATGTAACACTTATTGACAAATGTTATTACGAATGAAATGAATTTTTGATAGATAAAATGAAATAATTGATTAGCACTATGTTATCATACTTACATAAAACATAAGATAAAATTATGAAATACCTTCCTAAATTCTGAAGGCCTCGGTCTGCCATCTACATTTTGCCATGGCCTAAGGGCAGCGTTGCCAGAACGTACTAAAAGGTACGGTTTTCCGTACCTTTTTCAGCCGGCCTTTCGAAGCCGTACCTTTTCCGTACATTGGTTTTGACGTGGTTTTGACCGTACCTTTTTGTTATGTTGTTGTGGCATTACATTCAACTGTTACACCGTGAAATTTAACTACAGTAGTTAGGCATACATGCTCTGATAATGTATTAACAAAATACTTACAAAAAAATAAATACTCATATCAGATTAGTAACGGTAGAGGTGATTTAACGTTCGTTTATCATAATCATAATTCTTTATTGTTTCATGTGGTAGATTTAGTTCTTAAAATTAATGAGGTTTAACATATATCAAGAACAATACAATAATGCTAAGAGTATCATAAAATATATCAAAAAAGTAAACTTATATGTAAAATCAAGCTTTTAGGCATAACATTTTGGAAAACCGTACCTTGAAGATAAAAGCCGTACCGTTTTGAGGAAAAAACCGTACCTTATCCGAAATTTATACTGGCAACGCTGCCTAAGGGGTCTCTGTGATACTACCACACTATACTGTGCTGACTCTGTTACCTTACAATTATAACCATGTGATGACCATTAAAATTATAACCATGGTATATGGAAGTGAAAGACGCAATGGAAAGAGCTAAATGGAGAGAATTGCATCACTACACCGACAAGAGCTAGGCTCTTAAATTATAATAATAATAATAGCGAAGAGCCTTGACCAATATCTTAAGAGACTCGCTAGGCAGCTGGATCAAAGGTCAGATACACGTAACGGCTCTCCTAGACTCGACACGCATTGTGCGGAGGTTCCTCTCTGCAGCCCTAGCCACTGACCGTTTGATCCTTGCCCCGCGGTCGGTGGTCCACCATTTTGGATATATTTTTTACTATAATGTTTTTTTAATATTATTTTTGTATATAGTAGATTAATAATGTTTAAAATTTTATAGTAAAAATGTATTTTTTTATGAGTTTTAAAATTGATAAAGTGTCATAATAATAATAATTGAGTATACCTGTATCATGATGATAATTTTCTATTAATGTATTTTAGATAGTGAAATGCATAAAGGACCGGCGTCGCGCAAGGCGACATCGCTTGCCCAACCGCGCGCTGAAGAAGATACCGACCTGCAAGTTCAGTAAGGGCGACCCCTACGAGACCTGCGCTATTTGCCTCGACGACTACCAAGAGGGCGAGAAGCTACGCGTCTTGCCTTGCGCACATGGTAACAGTTACAACCTCTTATATACTGCAAGGTTTTATAGTTTTTCCCTTAAGGCGACTATGCATGTCAAACCTCCCTCTCGCTCGCACTCTTCAACATTTTTGAAGATATAAAATCACTGACTATAGTTATGCAAAATAGCAAACCTTCACATTCTAGAGAATAACAATTCAAAGGTTCAGCAATAATATCATTTTGATTGTGATGTTTTCTTACCAAAAAACTTGTAACAATGCGATCAATTTTGGTACAAATTTTTTGGTAAGAAAACGTGTTGGGTTCAACATGACATTCTTGCCTTTGTATTGTTATTTTCTAGGCCGTCAAGGTATGCTAGTTTGCATAACTAAATTTAGTGATTTTGTATCTTCATAAATGTTGAATAGTGCGAGCGAGAGGGAGGTTTGACACTTGTCGCCTTACAGACGGCCCCCGACGGAAGAATTGCCCATACAAACGTAATACCGAAATGATTTCAAATTCAAGCATATTTCCGCTATATTGTTGTATTATTTGTATTCCAACAGTATTTATCTAGGTTCTATGATTGTTTTTTTTTACAAAATACTTACCTAAAATGAAATAAAAGTAAATAGCATTTTGCACATTTTTATGCCAAAATTGACATCTTTTCTTCTTCTTTGTTTCGTATTTGAAACAGTAATATTTTACGTGTTGTTTGTTAAGGAACATAGCTTATATTATCTAGTTACAGAATAACAATACTATGTAAAGGAAGTTTTCAGTCATCATTTTTGGTATTACAGAACACAAACAAATTCATATCAAATTTTGAAACGGCTGATATTGCTATCGCGCACGCACGCCTAATAATCGTCGATCAGGTAAACTGAGATAGCGATATCCGAAGCCGATTTTTGTACATACCTCAAAGGCTTATTAGGCTACGGGTTATTCAGTCAGTCCACTAAGTAAGCCACAAAGTCGGTCTTAGGCTTGACTAATTAGCCAGTAAGACAGTCTTACTAAAGCCGACTGAATACCGTGTGTTCTAATAAGCCTTTAAAATGTGTACGTTGTACAACGGCAGACGTACACACTTTCTTCACTATATCGTAGGGTTTAAAATAGTAGATTGTTTTACAAGGGACTAAACCATCCCATTATATACGAGGTTGTTATACTCCCGAGCGTAGCGAGGGGGATGACAAGACCGAGTTATAATGGGTGGTTTTGGCCCGAGTAAAAAACACTACTTTTCACTTCGATTGCGAGAAAATAAAACAATTCAAAATTAGACAATTTTCAGAAATTTTATTAATAATTAATCAACCTTCATAAAACATCACCAAGACGGTTCTATTATCAAAAAAAAAGATTGACTGAGCACCAAGAAGTCGAGTTTTTGTGTAAGAGAACGAATGCTTTGTACGGGCTGATGATTTTAGACAAAAATTAAAAAGAAGAAATACTTTTTAGCCCGAGGTAATAATACCTCTAGTTTTAAGTTACTCTCGAGTTTTAGGCCCGCTAAGCTACACTATTATGATACACTTTTTGAGCAAGAGAAGTGAAAAAAAAATTACTTCGTAGAGTGACTTCTTCCTTTATTTTCTTCAGATCCTTTTCGTTAGGCGGGTACAGCTTGACTGTGTCGGGCTTACAAAATGTCTATTATATTTCCGCGGGGATAAAACTGCTAAACTGCTACCTCATTGGTCGGCCTTTTATGAATTGGTTTCTGGAATATGGGGCCTAAATAATTATTATGTGTACGAACAGTCACTTCTTTATTGAATGGCTCCTGGAATAGTTCTCCACAATTGCACATGGCTCACCTGATGTTAAGGCGACGATACATGTCGAAGCTCCTCCTCGCTCGCACTATTCAACATTTTAGAAGATATAAAATCACTGAATGTATTTATTCAAAATAGCAAACCTTCACGGCCTAGAAAATAACAATTCAAAGGTTCAGCAATAATATCATTTTGATTCTATCACGTTTTCTTACCAAAAAACTTGCACGAATGTGATAAGTTTTGGTGCAAATTTTTGGTAGGAAAACGTGTTGGGTTCAACATGATATTCTTGCTGAAAATCATAGCACAACCGTCGTTCAAGATGAAAAAAATGGTTCCCAAACAGACTACGCGAGAATAATAAAAGCTTCACACTTAAAAGGGGGACTTAGGGCAACGTTTCATTTTCCCAATGATTCGTATGTTCCATTCTGTGTACAACAGTTGCAACGATTTGCGTTCTCGAGTCAGTGTGACAATAGCAGCGGTTGTGTTCCAGCGTACCACTCGGCGTGCATAGACCCGTGGCTGACGCAGAACAAGCGCGTCTGTCCCGTCTGCAAACGCCGCGTGTTTGCCGCTGGCGAGCGGCGGCGTCCGCTCTCCGACTCCGACTCCAGCGACACCGAGCCGCTGCTGAACGCCGCGCCTCGCACGCAGGTACTGTACGAGTTGTGTCCGATACGATTCGACCAATCCTAGCACATCATCATCAGCCTATAGCCAGTCCACTGCTGGACATAGGCCTCCCATAAAGAGCGCCATTGACCCCTGTCCTGAGCTCGACGCATCCAGCTTCTACCAGCAGCCGACAGCAGATGGTCACTCCACCTGGCCGGAGGGCGTCCTACACTACGTTTGTCAATCCTAGCACAATCCGACCCAGGTATAGGAACTACTTAGTTACTTGTAGCTTTAGAGAGACATAGATACGTTGTGATTATTGTTTATAAGCTCGACTGAAAAATAACCCCGATATACACGTATCAGCTTTAAAGCTGCCTGTGTATTAAAACGTTATTATTCTGTACACACCCGTGGAGATCACACCCAAAGAAAAGTAACCCATTAGAACAGCAATGCGTGAGAATTGGTATTGGAACTGCTGTCGACAGTTTGATTCTTTCTCTCCCTCACGCATAGATTCTACAGATCTATGGTTTAGTTTTCTAACGCGCGAAACGCGACGCTTTTTGGTTTGCACACAAATAGGTAAAACGTTCACTCACGCATGTCAAAAAATGTGAGTATGATGCCTTTTGTGTAGTAGTAAGTAAGTTGTATTACACTCTGCGTGTAAATACTATTCATTCCCAGGGCTCAGTACGTCAGCACACAATGTTCAGATAGAAAATGCTCAATGCCTTCAAAGTTAATAACAGACTCGACAACTTTGGTCTTAGGGAGATTACTTCACTTGTCTAGTTTTCATTTCATTTAAATAATAATGTTCCTATGTAATAAAAATTGTTTCTGTAATATAAATATTATAAAAAAAACTTTTTTTTAGACTTCGTTGTCACACTGTTAGTATTTTAATATAGTTATACTTTTAGTTACCTATTCAAGAATGTCGCACATATCTGTAAGTGACGGGTCCTTAGAATTATAAACCTTAATTCCATTTTCATAAGTGTTATAATGTATATTTTGTTGGTGTGTCGAAATAAATAAAATAGACCCTTACTGTCTTATTCCAAAACGAAGACTAAAGATAATCTAGGTTTAAATCTAGTATTTTGTATACAAAATCTCAGATTTAAACTTGGACTTGGGTATTAAAATAACAATAAATTGTTCCAGGGTGGTACATTTGACGAGAACCGCGAGAATCCTTTCGCGCGCGCCACCAGGTTTATGGCGAGGCTGCGCGCCCGAGCCAATGGAGAGCCGGAGGTAACGATACAAGCGGAGGCGTAAACATCACCTCAACAGGATTTTCAATTATACAATGGCATCTGGGCTAGCAAATGTTAAGGCGACGATACATGTCAAACCTCCCTCTCGCTCGCACTAGCATTTTTGAAGATTTAAAATCACTGAATGTAGTTATGCAAAATAGCAAACCTTCACGGCCCAAAAAATAACATTATCAAGCTTCAGCAAGAATATCATTTTGATTCCTTCACGTTTTCTTACCAAAAAACTTGCACCAATGAGATTAATTTTAGTGCAATTTTTTTGGATCGAGAGGGAGGTTTGACCTGTATAGTCTTTATGTGCTTTCAGGTTCCTCCGTCACCGCCTAATGACAACGAGCATATGAACGCAGCCAACGACGAAAAGTAAGTTATTATTTGTTCATGTGAAGATGTATGCGTGTTTATTACTCCTTCACACCAAGCTTATAGGAAATAAAAACTACTAAAGGCTGAAATTGCACAGTCAGTCTGTTCAGTAGTTTTCGAGTGAAAACATTTCACATTTCACGAACTTTAGCCTGAATAATATTAATAGTAAATTACGTTAATAAGGACAAGGTTTTTATTCGTAACTCCGCCAGGGTTTCTTAGTAACTTATATACGTATATGCGAGATGATAAATTCTGCGAAAATCTTTCAGAATCGTCACTTCTCGAAATCTATGGCTGTTCTAACCTACGATTGCCGACGTTTTGCCGTGGAGCACATATCGGTTCTTTGGTGCAGATATGGCCAGCCCACTGCCACTTCAGCTAAATAGGGATGATGAATGAAAAATTCTTATTAGTCGATCATTTTCATTATCAAAAATTATTGGACACGTATTTTTTTATTATGTCAATTTAAACAAAAAAGCGTTGAAGTTCCGCGTGACGTCACGGCTTAGTAGACTTTTTACCTAGCCGTGACGTCACGAGCCCCCACTCCCGAACTTTGACGGTCTTTATCTCCGTCAATTATTATTTATTTGATAAATAATAAAATACGTGTCCAATATTTTTTGTTGATCTACCTGCCGGACTAATTGGATTTATTTTATTTTTTTTCGTCATCCCTATTCTCCGAGTGGTCTGACGTGGTAGATGATGTCATGGTGCGTTGTTTGTGCAGCGGCAACGGTAACGAGTCGGAGCGCGCGCCGCTGCTGGCGGCGGCGGGCGTGCTGTCGGAGCGGCGGACACGTCGCGAGCGCCGCGGGCGCACGCCCCGCGCACGACCCGCGCACCATCCACAACACTCCATCAACGCACACGCGAGGGGCGAGATAGGTAACTAACTCTTCTTCGTATGACCTAGTGGCCAACTCTGGTGTCGGAGTTTTTAGTCCGCCCGAAGCCCTCCGACATGGCTTAACGATTGAACTCCGAGACCAACATCTTAACGTGCCTTCCGAAGCACAAAAGCGCTCAGATCTAATAGCCACTAAACGGTTTACCAACCAATCAGTTATGAAGCAGACGATTAAACTGGCAAATACCAGGACCTGCAAACAGTAAGTCTTATTGCCGAGATGCAAAGTGCACCCTGGTACTCAGGTGAGTTACTCGTGCGCTGAGGGTACACTACCATTTGTCCATGAATGGTACCGGAGCTGTTATGTCGCTCACTACCCGCTAACCACTGAAGGATAGCTAACTTGTAACCCAGCTTAGACCGTCAGTGAAGCCGACTACTATTTTTCCATTTACCGGAGCTGTAAAGCACGCTCACTTCTCGGTAAACATATGCGCTCCTCCCCAAACTGCTCAGCTGGGTAGGCCGGTTCATTTATGGATACGCGTACAGTTAATGTGGACCGCCGCGAACCTGAACGCGAGGTCAATCGATCCATAGCTTTACGCGACCCGACACCGACTGAGCACGGCTCGCGCCCCACGCCTTCCCCAAACTGTACAGACAAAGCGTTCCAAGACACGCGTACTAGATAGATAGATAACGTTTATTCACAAAAAGATTACATGTTTTAAGTTAATAGTGCCTTAAATCCTAAGTTAGGTTTATCTAGACACTAGGGTTCTCTAAAAAATATAATTGAATAATATAACAACACAAAACTTATAAGCACAGTATGCAGTTACGCACACCGACACAGCGGTGTCACCCTCTTGTTGTCGTGTGGCCGTAGAAGTGACCAATCACGCGCCTCCAGCCAGCGTGATAGCAGCATTCATTTAGCACGAAGCTAGCCGGTTATCGCCATTGTACGCGCTAACCAGACCCAGCTTTATGAATATTTTATTTCCCCAGGAGTGGCCGCGATACCTGCCCCGCCGCCTGGGCCGCGCCGCGTCGACTTATGAAGGGCGCGCGCCGCCTGCCCCTCGCGACCATCACGGCTCGCGGCAGCTCCACGGACAAAGTGCAATAGACTCTACATCCGCTGACGTTCATATCGATGACAGCAAGCCTTGTTGCCATACAAATCGGTGACGGGTGGAATGTTGACCTGAACAGGAGAATTAGGGCCAGTTTCGCCGGAGAGGATAGTTTATTCAAACGATTGGGTGACGAGTAAACAGTGATGTTATTTTGGTTTTATAAATGTCCGCTTTGGTGGCTCGGTATGGTTTATGCTCGAAACAAAGGAAAGAAAAGGAAGAAACCCCCTTACCCCCCTGCCCCTGCCTAACCTTGGGGAATTAGTGTGAAAATGAATACCTTTGTAAAAATATAAATCGAAAATAGTAGTTTGAAATTGACAATCAAACGCGTTACGTCAATATTTTTCTTCGGGAATCTTTAAGTGAAATACAATACCTATCGACGGCAATTTATTTAAGTTTAGTTGATTTTAGTAATTTGTCTCCCGCCGATGTTTGCTGAATTAGCTACAGTGGCGTATTTGGAATAGCCAGGCCTTATACATAATCTCTTGAAAAATTCGCGTTATAAAATTATATCTTTATCTATTCATATGAAATCAAACAGTTGTCAGAGGCAAATAAATTGAAGTTTTCTATAATTTCAATCTCTTACTGGTTCAAAGTCACCCTGTAACATTAGTAACTTATGTTATATGACCTTGATGTCTAATAAGCAGAGATCGGAGTAGGTAGGGTGATTAATTGGTACTTGCATCATGATATCATAACATGGACATGCCATTTTCCCAGGAAGTTTGCCAACTCCGATGCTGATGTCTCTACCTACTCCAATCTCTGCTAATAAGTGCGCAAGTATAGTTGAGCGATCGTTGGAATCAAGGAGGCTAGTATGGGAGGGCGCGCTTTGAACAAAATACAGTGCCTAATGTATTCTCCCAAATTAGGGTTGGGTAGAGTGGCATTAGTCAGAAATTGTACTAAGACATGTGCTTCCGACAAACTAATTATGGGTTATGTACGATTCACACTCACCGGCGCGCGTCGGACAGCATTTTATAACATGCTAAAGGAAATTGAAACATCCACAAAGCCGTTAAGTCCTTATTTGCATGCAATTTACGCAGCTTTGAGCTTTGTCAAACACTGACATAAATAGATCCGTAAGTAGATATTGCATGCAAATAAGGAACTTAACTGCTTTGTGGATGTTTCAACTTCTTTTAGCATGTTATAAAATGCTATCCGATACTCTCCGACGCACGCCGCTAGATGTGAATCGTACATTAAACGGCTGTTTAGTTTAACCAGTTCCTTTTGACAGAAACTGTATTATCTATTTAACTGTCACCTTATACTATTTATAAACCGCTTATCAAAATTAAGAGCTAAGAACTCATTAAGCTTGTTGCTTACGTTTTTTCTGTTTCTTGAACACAACTACCTAACTTATGAATTAAACCAACAATGATACGTATTATAAAAGAGTGAATCATATTGCTACTGAACGTTATGTATGTCAATTAAAAACCGGGTAAATCCTATTCTATGGGTATTATTATGATCAAAATTAAGCAATTTAATAGTGTTTATACAATGTGCTTTTTTATGTGAATTACTGTATTAAATACTGCAGTCATTATGTAGAAAGGAAAGTGAAATATTAAAGGTACATAAAATATTTATCTAGTTTTAAATAGCCTGTGGTTTAGTCGAACTCACTTTAGTTCGACTAATCATCATAGATTTGAAAGAATATTTATTATTAATTTATTCGAGTGATTATTGTAAAAAAAATTGCTTAAAAATCATACTTTGTTGTGGTAACAGCGATAGTAAACTTATTTCGGCGGCTTGGTGGGGCCTGGCTTCTCATAGTTTATTTATTTATTTATACTTTAATTTACAATACATGTAACTAAAGGTGACTTCTATTCAAAGTATAATGTACGATTCAAACTTAGCGGCGCGCGTCGGAGAGCATCGAAGCACATTTTAATACATGCTAAAGGAAATTGAAACATCCTCAAAGCAGTTAAGTTCCTTATTTGGATGCAAATAAGGAACTTAACTGCTTTGAGGATGTTTCAATTTCCTTTAGCATGCATTAAAATGTATTAAAATTATTTGGATGCAAATAAGGAACTTAACTGCTTTGTGGATGTTTCAATTTCCTCTAGAATATTATAAAATACTCTCCGACGCACGCGGATAAGTGTGAATCACGTAACTATTCTTATAGCTAGAGTTTACTGGGGACTGTAGGGCGATGATGAATATTTCAACCTATTATCGGCGTATCGTAAGCATTATAAAAAATTGTCCAATGACAAAACGTTATTTTGAATCTAAGCTTTCTCATTGGCCCAAATTTAACGTCTACGATACGAATACTTTTCTAATTTCACTAGTCTTCGTGAACAAGCGTCGGTGTTTCTAAAAAGGATTAATTTTGCTTCTGCAGCGCTTACACACACGTATTCAGACCGGGCCACGAGTTATAAACGAACGGGGCGGCCAGTATTACTCAAAAATACGATTTTCTAAATTACAGATCTACTCTCACTATATTATGCAAAACAAAAATTTTAAGTTCATATAAAAAAAGATTCAAATATAAATATGTATCGATAGCTCTTATCGACTGCAGTAATGCACATCTCTGCGCTTAAACAAAAGGATCGGGCCGTTCTTCTAAGAGATAGAGAGAGAGCAATAGTGCTGTCTCGTTCGGATAATCTATAACCGAGTTTGCAGCGAGACTTACGCTTCCATAGTACAGTTTCGGTATAAGTTAATAGAATAAGCAACAAAAAAATCTACGAAGTTCTGTAGCAATAAAACAAGATTTATTTGTCTCGAAATAACCAGTTTTAATATACAATCATTCAATGTACAGTTTTATTTATAGTTTGAAAGATTTGCAGGTTGTGAATGTTGGAAAATTGTTATGCTGTATAGTGATACTTTATATATTTGTATTATACGCTGTAGCTTCGTTAGGTTTAGATAAATTTATAGTGAAATCGTCAATGTTATAGAGTCGAGCGTTAAAAGATGTTTATAAAAGTTGATCTGTGCTGAATTCCTGAATGGTATAGTACGCGTTATGTAAAAAGAACGCTGGAAGAAGTGGGGGTGTGTTTGCACACGGGTAAATACCGATAAATACGCAGCTTTCCGCAAGCGTTCTTTTTACGTGACGCGACCGATAACAATGTCTTCAATCAATATAAGATAAATTAATTTGCAATTGTTAGGGAATTTTGCGCAGAATCCACACCATCAAAAGTACTGATTTAGAGATTAGATCGATCTCATTCTTCCCTAATGATATAAAGCTGGGTACGGATATCGCGTACATTGGTACGTGTAGTCGGTTACGCGTGTCATGGAAATCCATCGACACAGGAACGCGCTGTCCGTACGCAGCTTGACGCGCCACACGCGTACCCCAACAGTGTACGCGTAGCTGCAAGGACACGCGTACCAATGTACGCGCTTTCCGTACCCATCTTTAGAATCATTCATCACAGAACCTTGAGTTTTAGTCCAAGCTCATTCTATTTTCAGGCAGAATATGCACTCTTAATCAGTACTTATCTAAGATTTTATAGTCCATTTTTTATAAATAAAATATAAATGTAAATAAATATTAAATTATATTAAGTATTCCGGCAACTACACAAATTCGGAAAACAAACTTTTCACATTACTAAGAGAAGTTTGTTTTCAAAATATTTTAATGTAAAGGCCTTACTAACACTGGATTCGTTTCTAAGGAAATGGCGAAAATCGTGTTATTTCTTTGTGATAATTGTCCCGAGTCAAAATATATTGTGTTTCATAGTTAATTCATCGATGTTATTTCAATCACTGATCAAAGTATTTTTTAATTTTTGTAAAAAAAGGTAGTTATTTATCCAGAATGCATATTTATGTACATTATTGTACATTTTAAAATGTTACAAAATGCTGAAGTTATGGAAATGTTATCCCAGATGTCATTGAATAAATAATTGAAAGGGTTATTAGACCACACGGTATTCAGTCTGTCTTAGCAAGACCGTCTAACTGACTAAGACCGACATAGTGGCTTTGTAAGCCACGAGTCAGTGTAAAACAGACTGAATACCGCTTAGTTTAGACTTTTCAATGAGTTTTCGCTAGTATAAAAAAACTATCAATAAGAAAAGGCCAATATTATCAGTACTAAATGTGAATATAAAGTTGATATTCAAAAGATAAAACATTTAGTACAAATTCCGCTAACTTTCTCTAACGGGTTTCACAAAATCCCAACAGAAATTCGAAATATTTCGCCTTCCCCATGAGGCATCATCAGGAAATCTCTCTGTCCGCCTTCGGCACTCCGCAGACTGACTTAACGTTGTAAAGCAAAACAATGTCCAATTTCTGTTGGGTTTTTGTGAAGCTCGTCACAAAGGGTTAACGGAATTTGTACGAAACATTTAATTTTTTGAATATCTTGTTATGGATATCCGCAAGTCACGCTTCAGTCAATTAAGAGCCTTCCCAGATGGGCGATTTACTCGCGCGAGTAAATCTGGAAAGGCTCTAACTATATTAAAGTTGATGTATTCAAAACGCAGTATGACCGGGGCTCACAACTTTTCAATGTATAGGATAAAGCCAAAGAAATAAAGATCCTTTGACACAGACATAAAATAAGTTTTATTTTCTAATTTCTTAAATGCAGAATGCATAATAATTAATATATTTTCGTTCATGTCTCATTCTTACTTTATTTATACAATACAAATAGATCATAAATTTAGATTTTTGAAGATCTGCAACTGATAAGTTGAAACATATCTCGGTAGTAGGACCAATTCAATATCTTTGCTATTATTTTCACAAAATAACATTAGCGTACAAATAAGAAAATAAAAACGAGGCTAGAAAAACAAGTATCGAAGATACCTTTAGATTTGGTCGTCTAAACCTAACAACCTAACCTCTAAGGAAATTAGCGGAACCAGTATTAGTCCAATTATCCCCCCAGAA
Organism: Horisme vitalbata; assembly: GCA_951804965.1. NCBI lineage: Eukaryota > Metazoa > Arthropoda > Insecta > Lepidoptera > Geometridae > Horisme > Horisme vitalbata. The sequence continues at coordinate 3,899,347 of OX638096.1, forward strand.
AATATAAACATTTTCTACAAAAAAGACTGAACCACCAATATACAATTCGTAACATTCGTAAAAGAAGCATGGATGCGCCGTGCGTTAATTGAACGCCACATGATTTTTCTTAATTCTTATGATTGCAGCAATCATTATATCAAATAAATTCTGACAGAAGCTTCTTACAATATCAATTGGAACTACTTTCCGTGTGAAGGCCTCCGGAGGGCCTCCAGCTTTCGTCACTCCTTTGAATTTGCCTCCGCCAGCACAGCCCGCGCCTGCTCGATGGCTTTCCTGAAAATAAAAACAGATTGTCGTCCATTTTCCTTGTTTTATATACGGATCAACTTTTATACCTGTTCATTCAAGTTAATAACTTTGCTCGGATATGGTTTGAGCGGCCCGATAAACTACATCAGCTGCTCCAAGCGTTAACACGTTGACTGCGACTCGCAGACATGACGCTGCGGCCATGCCCTAGGGTGGGCTATTGTATTACTACATTTGTGTTTTCAGCACTCAAAGCGTTGATCAAGCAAAATATTCCTCTATAAATTCTTAACAACCCTATTCATAACAGTCATCGAGATATTATATACTACTACAGTTGTATAAATCCTATAAACCTCAGATAGCTTAAATGGCGTTAAAATATAATGTTACCGCTTTTTATTTACATTTAAATGACAGTGACAGTGATGATGTGGCAATATCTGTAAAAGACAAAGTTGAGGATAGGCTGAGCCGGACGGCCTTTCATCCTGAATTTGTATAAGATTTTAGCAGACGGATGTGCGGGTCGATCCCGACCCGCCTAAAGCTGGGTACGGAAAGCGCGTTCCTGTGTTACGCGTAGCCGGGGTACGCTGTCCACGCGTACAGTTCCTGTACGGACAGTTATAGCGATACCCGAGTCATCCGACAGACGATGAACACGCGTGTCTAGTTTATTTATTTTTATTTTAGTTTATTTATTTCGACACACCAACAACAGATACATAAAACACTTATTGAAATGGAATTATGGTTTAAAATTCCAAGGACCTGTCACTTAAAGGTATGTGCAACAATCTTAAATAGTTAATTCATTAAGCCGTCCGTATATAGTAGCCCGGGCGTACGAGTCCCCATTGACGCGGGACTAAAAACCGACTGACGGCGGCTAGCTGCTTCTAGGCAAGCGTGCTACATCGTTAATCGCATCTTCACTTACCATCAGTCGCTTGAGTGGGAAAAGCATACCTTACTACAAAGTTTACGTTAAGTTTATCTATGTATGGAAATGTCAATGTATTACAAACTTTCCGCTAGGGGCGCTGCTCCATTTTCATACAAAAAATATAGCTAACGCAAAGGACACTGCTGCCTGATGTATGGCGCTCGGTACCAAGACTAAAGTGAGTACGTCAAAACCAAACCTGATTGCCATAAGTTTTTTATCGATTCTTCTCTCTAAATAATTAAAAATGAGGGTTGTTGCCATAGTAACAGTACTGTTACCATGGTAACAACCGTAGTTGCCATAGTAACAATGGTTGTTGTAGTCTAATGGTGGCATGCGGCGGAAACCAAAACAACAAAATATTTTTTTACTTGATCATTAATTCCGTCAATGATTGTCATAATTGATGGTGGCCGAGAGTTGGTTACAGAAATAGAGGCCGTCCTCCAGCGAGATGGGTTGACGATATTAGAAAGACCGACGGCGGCACTTGGTTAAGAATAGCTCAGGATCGAGGCAAGTGGCATAATCAAAGGAAGGCCTATGCCCAGCAGTGGGTCGATAAAGGTTGAAATGATGATGATGGTGATTAATCCCGTCGGTGTGTAATAATCATCATCATCATCAGCCTATAGCAGATAGGCATCCCATAGCGCCATTGCGCCCTGTTCTGAGCTCGACCCTCCGGCCAGGTGGAGTGACGATTTGCGAAAGGCAGCTGGTAGAAGCTGGATGCGTCGGTGTGTAAAACTAAAGAAAATGTTAATATCATTTATAAAATATAATGAATCTTATGGGATACGTTTGGTTTTGACGCAATTGGTAAGGGTTCTGTATTCTTCTTTGCAGTATGGTGTTTTTCGCACTCAAGCCACAGGTGAGATGGCGGTCAAACGTCAGCCTATACAATGCGTGATGATAGATAGATATAAGATGCGTGATGCGGTACTGACAGATGCAGCGGGTTGTCTGCGTCGAGGCGCGAGAGCGCGAGCGCGGCGAGTCGCGCCAGGCGGCGCAGAGCGGCGCGCCGCAGAGCGCCGCCGCGCGGCAGCGTGTCCGCCAGCGCCGCCGCCGCGCGGGACACGCACGCGCCCGGCGCCGCGCCCGCACCAGTACTCAGCGACTCTACAACAACCACAGAAACATACAATACATTTATTGCTTTCACATGGTGTTCAATTATATGTTATAAGTATCTCACAGAACCCTGTCTAAGGGTATAGCAATATGGTAGGCAGACCAAGGCTTTGTATGTACTTAGTTAAGGCGACTATAAGGGTCAAACCTCCCTCTCGCTCGCACTATTCAACATTTTTGAAGATATAAAATCACTGAATGTAGCAAAATAGCAAACTTTCATGGCCTAGAAAATAACAATCAATACAAAGGTTCATTAAGAATATCATGTTGAACCCAACACGTATTCCTACCAAAAAATTTGTTTTTTGGTAAGAATATGTGATAGAATTAAAATGATATTATTGCTGAACCTTTGTATTGTTATTTTCTAGGCCGTGAAGGTTTGCTATTTTGCATAACTACATTCAGTGATTTTATATCTTAAAAAATGTTGAATAGTGCGAGCGAGAGGCAGGTTTGACCCTTATAGTCTCCTTAACTAGGCGTACCTATCTAGGCAACAATTTTTTTTTAAGCTAGGTAATTATTATTTGAGAATGCTGTCAATGGTTGAACATCATTATTATACGAATAGGTCTGTAACTATAGCGAGTAGGTATGTATTATTGTCAGTTGTATATTATTATCAGTAAAGTTAGTAGTCCCTGAGTTGAGAATTGATTTATTATTACAATGTCAAATTTATTATTAGATTATTTAAATTGTCACATTTTTGTCGAATTATTTAAGCCTAGGGTTGTCATATTGTTAAAAACACCTAATTTAATTAATTTATGTACATGTCTATCTATTCTAAAAATCATTTTATGTCATAATAGCATTTTTCAATTAGAAATAATTTTAGTTTTTTGATGAAGAGTAAATATTTTTTTATTTCGGTAACAACATCACCGCTTGTAAGCTCCATTCAATCTATCTCAATCCGAAGAGGTCTATTTAACGCATCGTTATTTCACCGGGACACCATGGCGATGCAACCGTGGTGTCCGTAAGCTGTGTACGGATAGCGCGTACATTGGCACGCGTGTCTTGGAACGCCCTGTCTGTACCTGCAGCTACGCGTACAGTTTGGGGAAGGCGTGGGGCGCGAGCCGTGGTCAGTCGGTGTCGGCTCGCGTAGCGCTATGGGTCGAGTGACCTCGCGTTCAGGTTCGTGGCGGTCCACATTAACTGTACGCGTATCCAATGTACGCGTGGACAGCGTTCCTCGACTACGCGTATACAGGAACGCGCTATCCGTACCCAGCTGTAAGCTACCAAACTAGACACAATACAGGCTGGTGATTTTGCAAGGGTCTACTTTGAATGTTAACTTAATTAAAAGAATAGAAAGACGTCCCGTACGTAATGTGTTTTTTTTTGCGACTGAGTGAAATGAATTACACGAAATAGAATGGAATGAGTGAAAGCATTATAAAAGCTTATTAGACAATGCAGTATTCAGCCTGTCTTAGTAAGCCTGTCTTACTGACTCATTAAGACTTTCTATGACCGACTTATTGGCTTACTCTTATTACACTGCACTAAGTGTGAGAGAATCTTAATAAGACTGAATACTGCGTCGTGTAATAAGCCTTTTAGAAAGCATTAAGAAAATATATAATTAGGTACAACACAGACGCTACGAGTCGCCACACTACACTGAGACAGTATCAAAATTTATTATTTATTTTTTTAGAAACAACATAACATCATAACAGGTTACCCCTAAAGCCATGGAAACCCTAAAGCCATGGTATATGTAATTAGATAGGTATATAATATAAATTAATACATTAAGGTATGTAGTTACTAGGCAGTAATCAATCTAAACATTTAGTTTCAATGACTACCTGTGCTATTTGAAGGAAATGGATCTTCGGGGCGTTACTGGCGGCCGAGTGAGTGAGACAACATACAGCAATGTAATAATTAGTAGTGGCGCGACCGGTAACATTCTATGCACGCGAGCTGGTCGCGCCGCCAATCGGTTGCGCAAATCTCTATAGAGCTGTATACATTTAGTTGGTAGCGGCGAAGGGTGGTCCCGGTGAGATATAGCCCTTACCGATGAGTGCGAGCACGTTGGCGTCGTTGTTCAAGATGGCGGGCGGCGAGGTGAGCGCGAGCGCGCCGCGCAGCAGCCGCACGCCGCCGCCCACGCAGCGTCGCCAGAACGACCCGCCCGGACCTTCCATCACACTGCAACACAGATACAATCACGCATCACATTAAATGTATTCATGTAGCAACTGTGTACAAAGAGATCTTAAAAGCTTGGATGGATCAACACTTTATCTATTGATTATAGAAGTACAATTTTAAACTTATCCATCTAGGTATGTAATTTATGGTTATAAAATTCTTGAATGTCATACAAACATTTTTCTGTGAGCCACTTGCGGAGTTTAGTCTTAAATTTACTAGTGGGCAGTTCTCGTATGTCTCTAGGAATTTTATTGTATACTTTTACAGTCATGATTGAGCAATCTCACTTAGTGCACTTTTGTGGGGGAGCAATATAAGTCTAGTGGGATTTATACAGGTTAAAGAATGAATCATGCTCTTTTACAAAACAGCCAATTTGGAAAATGTATAAGTAAGTATACTTTAAGAATTTGTGCTCGGCTCTTACACACTTTTTTGAATAATGAAAGCCCTTTTGTGTTCATGTATTTATTTATTTATCGGAGTAATAGTAATTGTAATCAAAATCAAAATAAGTTTATTCAATAAGCAAACACACTGTACACTTTGAAAATTTTTTTTTTTTTTTAATTTAAATTTACTCCAATTCGTAACGCGACCAAACAGAGAAGAATTGGCAAGAAACTCTACTTGGCTTATATTTTTTTAAAGTCTTGTTTTTCACAAAGTTTATTATTAACTATTACCAGAGCTATTACATTGTTTTTGAGAGAGTTGGAGACAGTTTTATCCCAAGCAAGATTTTTGTCATCTAAATAATCAGAAATTTTATAATAAGCTACAGAAGTTACGTTTAACAAAAAAATTGAATTTATTTACCGATAAATTAAGCATATAATTATTTTGTTAATAAATCGTACAATTTGCCCTTTAAAAGATTAATTAACTTTATGGAGCCTTACAGTAGGAACAGCTAGTTTATCTTTATTTCTTTCTTTCAACATTACGATTGTCACTATTTTTATTAAACAATTTGATATTATTTCGGACATACATTAAGTTTTCATATATGTATTGGCATGGAACTGTCATAATATTTATACGTTTAAATTTAGTTCTAAGTGATTCTCTGGGGCCCATATTATAAATTGCGCGAACAGCCCTCTTCTGCAACACAAATATGGTGTTGATATCTGCTGCATTCCCCCACAACAAAATGCCGTACGACATAATGCTGTGGGTGAGGCACTACGTAACGCGTAAGTTTCGAGAGTTTGTCATCACCAGTGATCGGAATTAGGTGAGCTAATTTACCTAAAGTTCAAAGAATAGAGTCAAAAAAAATGGAGACTTCCTTACCATTAACATTTTTTTCCGGGAAATCTTTCCCGGAAATTGGGAATTTGTTCCAAGTTTTAGGATATCAGTTAAGTACATTTAATATTAATGTTATTCATACAGAAAACTAACTGAATTAATTTTCCTTTTTAACAAACTTCAATAAGATTTATTTTGTTATTAACTCAGGTAAAAAACTGGATTCGCCTATGTTTTCGTTTCCCAGAATAGCCAAATCATGCTGTCCCTTTAAGTGTTTGTAGCAATACACAGCAAACCAGTGATAAACAACAACAACAAACGCTAAGAAAGGGACAGCATGCTTTGGCTATTCTGGGAAACGAATCATTGTTTAAGTAAACAATGACAAAAGGGTTGAAGGGTGAGGGTGTTTTGCATCCAAACGGCGTCATAACTTGTATGCGTGCGTGCATCACTTCTGTAGTTACCTCGGCAGCGTGTGTATCTTAGACTCGTGAATATTTTATTAACCTGTTTTCGTATCGATTATTGGATCTGCTTCACATAACTACCTTGGCTTGAATTTACGGACTGCGATTTATTGCAACCATATCACTACTTGTACCTATCTACCTTGGCTTGAATTTACGGACTACGATTTACTGCAACCAGAAATTTACTGCGCTTTACGGCAATCAAATTACTTGGTAAGTCTTTGATTTGTACTACACTTTTAAAACATTCTAAATATTAGACTGCTTTTGATAAATTTACCAAATTCAAACAATTTTATGCAACTATTTATTTATGGAATTTTATTCAGTGTTTTATATTTGAGTTCGTACACAAATGTTGGAGCTACTGGCAATTCTATCATCAAACTATATTTTACGCGAAGACGTCCCTGGAAAAGTGTAGAAACTATATATTTGTCTCATTGTTTTCAGTAATTTTTCTGCCTCAACGCAACTAGCAAATAAATGGCGACCAAACCTACCGACGGGATTGTACAGTCGTGGATTAGAGATCACCCCGAATTGTACCACGACCCCGCTAGCAACACGATATTTTGTTCTAAATGTGAGAATTCTATTGTATGCAAAAAAAGCAATATACAGAGGCATATTGACGGACCAAAACATCAAGGTACTGCTAGGCAAGTGAACGAAGAATTTTATTTAGATTTAATACAATTTCTTATATTGTGTAACATACCCTGGTCACGAGTAAATCGACCAGAGTTTAAAACTTTTTTAATGAAATATATGTGTTGTAAATGTACAAATGTTAAAAGGATTCCCGATGAATCGTTATTGAGAAAGGTTTATTTAGACGTAGTTTTTAAAAAAAAAATTGCATTAATCCATGACCATGTTCTTAATCAGAAACTTTGGATATCTCTAGATGAAACTACCGACTATTTAGGTCGTTATATTGTAAATTTTCTTGTAAAACCTTTAAATCTCGCAACAAACAAACCATTTTTAATAGCTTGCAAAATGTTAGAAAAAGTAAATGGAGAGACAATAGCTCATTTTGTGATTGGATGCCTAGAAAATATGTGGGGAGACTCGTATGAAGACAAAGTAGGAGATGTTTTAGTTTTATGTTCTGATAGCGTAGCATATATGTTAAAAGCAGGAAGAATGTTAAAGAACTCCTTGCCAAATATGATACATGTTACCTGTTTAGCACACGCTCTTAACCGCGTTGCAGAAAAAATACGGACACAATATGCGGATGTGGATACTTTAATTTCAAATGTAAAAAAAATATTTTTAAAGGCTCCTAATAGAGTAAAATTGTTAAGGGAAAAATTTCCGAGCCTGCCATTGCCACCTGAACCTGTCATAACAAGGTGGGGTACATGGCTAGAAGCAGCTTCGTATTATGCTGAATATTACGAAGAAATAAAAACTATTGTAAGACTTCTAAGAAGTTCTGATTCTTTGTCTATCAGGCATGCTAAAACTGTCCTAGGAAAAGAAAGTTTAAAAACTGATTTAGATTACATTGACGAATATTTTAAAATAATTCAAATTTCATTAAAAAAATTGCAAAAGTCTAACTTATTGTTGACGGAATCTTTCCATATTTTTGATGAAGCAAGAATTGTTCTAAGCTGGTGTTCTTCTGAACCAGTAAAACAAAAATTAGAAAACGTTATGGACAGAAATCCCGATCTAGATGCATTAAGAGACATTTGTGAAAATATAGATAAAGGATTAGATAATGAAAATGAATTATTGTCATTCTATAAATATGTACCTGTAACTTCAGTTGATGTTGAAAGGTCCTTCTCTACGTATAAATGGATTTTAAGTACAAAAAGAAATCGTTTGAAAATAGATAATATGGAAAAACTCCTAATGATTTTCTTTAATTCTCCGGACGAAGATATTTCTTTATACTCCGTCCATGATGAAAACGTTAGCGATTCAGATTAAGGGACAAATTCAACATCAATGGAAATAATGTTTAGAGTTCCGACTGTGTATCTTAGGTAGGACTGGTTACTTTCTTAATTATTGATTTTGAGTTCCATTATCTGTACAAAATGAATAAATGGTACAAAAACTATAAAATGGCTTTTTTATTCCCTTGCTTAAATAAATGTTTTTATTACTATAGCTATTTACTAAAGCTGGTTTATAAATCACATTAGCTTCCGCGCTTACTTACATCGTTCATTTTATTTGTTGAAAACAATAAAAATCGTGCTTACCGTTTTTTACAACAATCGAATTCGTTTCCTCTTCTTGTTATCAATAATAAGAAGAGGAAATTAATTCGATTGTTATTTTACTGTATTAATTTTAGATGGACCTAAGTAATTTCTCGAAACCCGGGAAAATTTTCCCGGAAAAATATTTAGTCGCAAGGCGTCTCCACTTAGTCTCTGTTATTTTTCGAACTTTAGGTATTTTAGCTCACCTAATTCCGATCACTGGTCATCACTCGTTGGCGACCCGTGGGCAGGAAGTATTCGTTCCGTCGCGCCCGCACCCGAGCAGTGATGACGTCACGACGACGAGAGCGCGCGACAGAGGGCGCTCTTGCGTTCCGTTTAGAGTCGATGTTCATGAGCGGATGCGACATATTTAATTATGTTCGGAAAACAAACAGCTTCTTACTTATTAAATAAGTAAAACATAACAGATATAATAGACCAATCTAGCCTTAAGAGTTTTCACATGTAAAAACGAGAATATCTGAGAAGTTGAATATATGTTTTAACGTAAGTGAAGAAACCAAAAATAAGAACGAGAGAAGAAAAAAAGGACAGAAAAGCCATATCAATAGGATAGAACCTTAGTTAAGATACAATATGGTAAAATTTTACGATAATCGATTATTGTACATAAACAGACATGTCACCTTTGACGGGCCTCTATAGTAATAGGGATAACGACTGGGTAAAAAAAAATTCTAATTAGTCCGTCAGATAGATCAACAAAAAATATTGGATACTTTTTTTTATGAAATAAATAAAAATTGACGGTGATTAAGAGTGTCAAAGTTCGGGAGTGGGGGCTCGTGACGTCACGGCTATGTAAAAAGTGTACGTGTAGCCGTGACGTCACGCGGAATTTCAACGCACTATATCTTTGCAATATTTTGTTTAATTGACAAATAAAAAAATACGCGTCCAATATTTTTTGATAATGTAAATGACGGGACTTTTTAGAATTTTTCATTCGTTTTTATTAGTGGTCACCGGGAGTTTAGTTTATGATATTGTAATAATAGCGTCCGCTATATGGGCTTTGTGAGTTGGAACCGTTGTTTATGTGAATGTAATTAAATATTGTAGGGAGGGTCTCGAGATGTTATGTGAGCTAGCTGGGCTGTAAGTATCATTACTTTTGTAAAACCCAAGAAGAGAACACGCATTGTGTAATAAACTTAACCAGAACATAAAGAAGACGTTTTCTTTGGCTGTCCTGATACACTTGACACATGACATTAGAACTACACTCAACGTAAATATGGAGTGACTGGCTCCATCCTCCATCTAAGCAGAACCAAGCCAACCTCACATGGTGCAACCCTGTTTATGACATAATTATCTAGCTTAATTAGTATTTTTTTGTAATGCCATGTTCGCAACATTAATTTCTGTTCTGTGATGATCGTAAAACAAGCAATAACCAAAGTGGGTTGTTTTATTTTTTTAATTATAATACAGTCTGCACATGGTGCCGAAACCAGGGATATTCAGATATGATAATACAGTCTGTAATTCTAATCTTACAAGTATTAGGTGATATTTACACACCCTGCTAACTATCAAACGGGGCTCTGGCGGTCGGCTGATTGCGGCTTAGCGCAGCCTAAAACACCGGCACATCTACATTGGCCTGGCTGCCGATTGGCAGCAGCGTTGGTGGTGCCCTGCGATCCCCAACCCGCATGTTCAACGTGGGGATTATGGGCATATCCGCCTTCTTATTAGGGGAAGCCTATGTCCAGCAGTGGACTGATATAGGCTGGTGTTGTTGTTGTGTAACGTAAATATGACGTGTGCGTGTGTGTACTCACGCGGGCGGGAGGGTCGGCAGGAAGACGTCGGCGTGCAGCGCCAGGGCCAGGCGGCGCGTGGCGGCGGCGGCGAGCGGGCGCAGGGCGCGCGCGGCGCCCGGCACGGCGGCGGCGCGCGTCAGCACCTGCCGCAGCCGCACGCACGCGCGCACGCACACCGGGTCCCACGCCTGCTCCACCACCTCTGCGGCAACACAACGACGCGCTGCGTTACTAACGAGCACCGGTAGAGCGCACACGCGCCGGGTTACACCGGCTGTTGAGGCTGGCGACGCGAGTGACACGGAAGGAATGAGACACGCCACGAGCCGGGCTCGCGACGCCTCTAAATGGTTAGACCTAGGTCCGACCCGAATGGAGTTTGAGTTTAAGTCAGAGTGAAAATAAAAGTTCGAGTGGGATTGGAAGTCGGCGTAGGAGTGAGAGTGGAACTGGAAGTGAGGGTGAAGTGAGAATGAAAGGTTCATTGTAAATTTGATTTTAAGTTAAAGGTTTGTGCTGTGCTATAGATCGGGGTTTCGAAGTATTTTCCATACAAAATAATAAATCTATTAAGCGGCGTCCAGTGACGACTCATTTTTTTATGTGTTTAGTGTGTCTGTTAGGGTGACGACGCTACCAAAGTTCGCAAAGCGTCGCGAGCCCGGCTCGCTTAATTTATCAGAATTAAGTTCGGTGGAATCCGACCGAGTTTGTATTGAGTCTGAGGGTAAGTTTGAGCTAGTAGAATGTGGTTGATGTCACGATGTTGCTTGAACATAGTCATGGTTTCGAAGTATTTGATTTTCAATACAAAAAAGTCAATGTTTCACATCTGCCAGGCGATCCGCGACCGACAGTTAAATTTTTTAAACAATATCTTTTAGCGCAAACAATCCAATTCATAATACAGTTATAACAATATTTCCTTACGGCCCATTCTTTGCAGACATTATGAAAAGAGCTAATGTATCCTAAGTCGTAGACTAACCTGTAATCTTGGGCAGTACAACCTTATTCAAGATGGTGGGTACCAGCATGAGGTCGGGGTCTTCTCTGACGGCGAGCTCGCTGAGCGGCGGCGGCGCGGCGCTCTCGCTCTCCGAGTCTGAGGACGACTCCGACGCCTCGCTAAGGACGCCGTACATCATCAGGCATCTGGGTGCAAGTATTGAGGGTTACAGTACATTCAATATTTTATCCTGACTTATAGTGAGAAAACAAGATGAACTTGTCCGACGCCTCGAAACGGACGCCGAACATAATCAGACATCTGAGTCATCTTTCTGAGAGAAAGTCGTAGTTTTAATTTAATTTTTATTATATTTTGTAAAATTAAGATACTATTATTAGGTCTACTAAACTTGACGTTACAGAAATAATCACTCTTAGAAAATAAAGCTTTTCACAAACAAAGTACAGGTGTACGACCTTCTAGAGATAAACACGAGATCATCGTCAGAAAGATTCAAATCGAAGCTATGTAACACTTTAAAAGATAAAGGAGTATACATCTGATGATATGCAGAATAATGAGAAGATAAAATTTTACAATTCTCAAATGCTTATGAGAAAAGAGTTGAAGCTTATAAAATGTTGTGTAATAAAAATATGTGCATTGCTCACTTGTACCAATCCATTTTCTCGTAATCCTCGTTGTCCTGATCAGCAAGAGGGTTCCATAAAATGAGCTGAAATCAACAATTAATCTATGAAGTTACTAAGACATTAGAACTGTTTGTGGACGTTCTTCTTGTGACGGTCTCTACTACTCGAAACTACTGTCCACTATAGCGAGTCCATTATACTAACACGTCAGTCTAAAGACACGGCTCGCATTGGCTTCTTTAAGCGCGAAAAATAAAAGACAACATATGGCTCAGAACTAGTCGTTTAGTTAATGGCGCGGCGGGCCTCAAGTTAAGGGCGAATATACACTTGAACAACCGCAGATCATGACATTCTGTACCGTGGCTGATTTTAGTGTACTTTATAGCTACGTACCCATGGGCTGTGATACGCAGTTAGTGATGAAAGGACTACTAACGTAACTGCGTAACGTAGCTTACTTCTGGTGTTCTGGGACATTTACGAGAAATGTAACAGTTCACTATTGCACATAAGCCTCCCCTAATAAGATACGCCCATAATCTCTAGGCGGTCGCGGCGTCGCCACGTCGCCAGCCGCGCGCTGCCGTACGAGAACGTACCTGATGCCTGACGTAGGGCGCCAGCAGCTTGGGCAGCGCGGCGGGCAGGTGTGCGTCGCAGTAGGCGGCGCGGTCGCGGCGTCGCCACGTCGCCAGCCGCGCGCTGCCGTACGAGAACGTACCTGATGCCTGACGTAGGGCGCCAGCAGCTTGGGCAGCGCGGCGGGCAGGTGTGCGTCGCAGTAGGCGGCGCGGTCGCGGCGTCGCCACGTCGCCAGCCGCGCGCTGCCGTACGAGAACGTACCTGATGCCTGACGTAGGGCGCCAGCAGCTTGGGCAGCGCGGCGGGCAGGTGTGCGTCGCAGTAGGCGGCGCGGTCGCGGCGTCGCCACGTCGCCAGCCGCGAGCTGCCGTACGAGAACGTACCTGATGCCTGACGTAGGGCGCCAGCAGCTTGGGCAGCGCGGCGGGCAGGTGTGCGTCGCAGTAGGCGGCGCGGTCGCGGCGTCGCCACGTCGCCAGCCGCGAGCTGCCGTACGAGAACGTACCTGATGCCTGACGTAGGGCGCCAGCAGCTTGGGCAGCGCGGCGGGCAGGTGTGCGTCGCAGTAGGCGGCGCGGTCGCGGCGTCGCCACGTCGCCAGCCGCGCGCTGCCGTACGAGAACGTACCTGATGCCTGACGTAGGGCGCCAGCAGCTTGGGCAGCGCGGCGGGCAGGTGTGCGTCGCAGTAGGCGGCGCGGTCGCGGCGTCGCCACGTCGCCAGCCGCGCGCTGCCGTACGAGAACGTACCTGATGCCTGACGTAGGGCGCCAGCAGCTTGGGCAGCGCGGCGGGCAGGTGTGCGTCGCAGTAGGCGGCGCGGTCGCGGCGTCGCCACGTCGCCAGCCGCGCGCTGCCGTACGAGAACGTACCTGATGCCTGACGTAGGGCGCCAGCAGCTTGGGCAGCGCGGCGGGCAGGTGTGCGTCGCAGTAGGCGGCGCGGTCGCGGCGTCGCCACGTCGCCAGCCGCGCGCTGCCGTACGAGAACGTACCTGATGCCTGACGTAGGGCGCCAGCAGCTTGGGCAGCGCGGCGGGCAGGTGTGCGTCGCAGTAGGCGGCGCGGTCGCGGCGTCGCCACGTCGCCAGCCGCGCGCTGCCGTACGAGAACGTACCTGATGCCTGACGTAGGGCGCCAGCAGCTTGGGCAGCGCGGCGGGCAGGTGTGCGTCGCAGTAGGCGGCGCGGTCGCGGCGTCGCCACGTCGCCAGCCGCGCGCTGCCGTACGAGAACGTACCTGATGCCTGACGTAGGGCGCCAGCAGCTTGGGCAGCGCGGCGGGCAGGTGTGCGTCGCAGTAGGCGGCGCGGTCGCGGCGTCGCCACGTCGCCAGCCGCGCGCTGCCGTACGAGAACGTACCTGATGCCTGACGTAGGGCGCCAGCAGCTTGGGCAGCGCGGCGGGCAGGTGTGCGTCGCAGTAGGCGGCGCGGTCGCGGCGTCGCCACGTCGCCAGCCGCGAGCTGCCGTACGAGAACGTACCTGATGCCTGACGTAGGGCGCCAGCAGCTTGGGCAGCGCGGCGGGCAGGTGTGCGTCGCAGTAGGCGGCGCGGTCGCGGCGTCGCCACGTCGCCAGCCGCGCGCTGCCGTACGAGAACGTACCTGATGCCTGACGTAGGGCGCCAGCAGCTTGGGCAGCGCGGCGGGCAGGTGTGCGTCGCAGTAGGCGGCGCGGTCGCGGCGTCGCCACGTCGCCAGCCGCGCGCTGCCGTACGAGAACGTACCTGATGCCTGACGTAGGGCGCCAGCAGCTTGGGCAGCGCGGCGGGCAGGTGTGCGTCGCAGTAGGCGGCGCGGTCGCGGCGTCGCCACGTCGCCAGCCGCGCGCTGCCGTACGAGAACGTACCTGATGCCTGACGTAGGGCGCCAGCAGCTTGGGCAGCGCGGCGGGCAGGTGTGCGTCGCAGTAGGCGGCGCGGTCGCGGCGTCGCCACGTCGCCAGCCGCGCGCTGCCGTACGAGAACGTACCTGATGCCTGACGTAGGGCGCCAGCAGCTTGGGCAGCGCGGCGGGCAGGTGTGCGTCGCAGTAGGCGGCGCGGTCGCGGCGTCGCCACGTCGCCAGCCGCGCGCTGCCGTACGAGAACGTACCTGATGCCTGACGTAGGGCGCCAGCAGCTTGGGCAGCGCGGCGGGCAGGTGTGCGTCGCAGTAGGCGGCGCGGTCGCGGCGTCGCCACGTCGCCAGCCGCGCGCTGCCGTACGAGAACGTACCTGATGCCTGACGTAGGGCGCCAGCAGCTTGGGCAGCGCGGCGGGCAGGTGTGCGTCGCAGTAGGCGGCGCGGTCGCGGCGTCGCCACGTCGCCAGCCGCGCGCTGCCGTACGAGAACGTACCTGATGCCTGACGTAGGGCGCCAGCAGCTTGGGCAGCGCGGCGGGCAGGTGTGCGTCGCAGTAGGCGGCGCGGTCGCGGCGTCGCCACGTCGCCAGCCGCGCGCTGCCGTACGAGAACGTACCTGATGCCTGACGTAGGGCGCCAGCAGCTTGGGCAGCGCGGCGGGCAGGTGTGCGTCGCAGTAGGCGGCGCGGTCGCGGCGTCGCCACGTCGCCAGCCGCGCGCTGCCGTACGAGAACGTACCTGATGCCTGACGTAGGGCGCCAGCAGCTTGGGCAGCGCGGCGGGCAGGTGTGCGTCGCAGTAGGCGGCGCGGTCGCGGCGTCGCCACGTCGCCAGCCGCGCGCTGCCGTACGAGAACGTACCTGATGCCTGACGTAGGGCGCCAGCAGCTTGGGCAGCGCGGCGGGCAGGTGTGCGTCGCAGTAGGCGGCGCGGTCGCGGCGTCGCCACGTCGCCAGCCGCGCGCTGCCGTACGAGAACGTACCTGATGCCTGACGTAGGGCGCCAGCAGCTTGGGCAGCGCGGCGGGCAGGTGTGCGTCGCAGTAGGCGGCGCGGTCGCGGCGTCGCCACGTCGCCAGCCGCGCGCTGCCGTACGAGAACGTACCTGATGCCTGACGTAGGGCGCCAGCAGCTTGGGCAGCGCGGCGGGCAGGTGTGCGTCGCAGTAGGCGGCGCGGTCGCGGCGTCGCCACGTCGCCAGCCGCGCGCTGCCGTACGAGAACGTACCTGATGCCTGACGTAGGGCGCCAGCAGCTTGGGCAGCGCGGCGGGCAGGTGTGCGTCGCAGTAGGCGGCGCGGTCGCGGCGTCGCCACGTCGCCAGCCGCGCGCTGCCGTACGAGAACGTACCTGATGCCTGACGTAGGGCGCCAGCAGCTTGGGCAGCGCGGCGGGCAGGTGTGCGTCGCAGTAGGCGGCGCGGTCGCGGCGTCGCCACGTCGCCAGCCGCGCGCTGCCGTACGAGAACGTACCTGATGCCTGACGTAGGGCGCCAGCAGCTTGGGCAGCGCGGCGGGCAGGTGTGCGTCGCAGTAGGCGGCGCGGTCGCGGCGTCGCCACGTCGCCAGCCGCGCGCTGCCGTACGAGAACGTACCTGATGCCTGACGTAGGGCGCCAGCAGCTTGGGCAGCGCGGCGGGCAGGTGTGCGTCGCAGTAGGCGGCGCGGTCGCGGCGTCGCCACGTCGCCAGCCGCGCGCTGCCGTACGAGAACGTACCTGATGCCTGACGTAGGGCGCCAGCAGCTTGGGCAGCGCGGCGGGCAGGTGTGCGTCGCAGTAGGCGGCGCGGTCGCGGCGTCGCCACGTCGCCAGCCGCGCGCTGCCGTACGAGAACGTACCTGATGCCTGACGTAGGGCGCCAGCAGCTTGGGCAGCGCGGCGGGCAGGTGTGCGTCGCAGTAGGCGGCGCGGTCGCGGCGTCGCCACGTCGCCAGCCGCGCGCTGCCGTACGAGAACGTACCTGATGCCTGACGTAGGGCGCCAGCAGCTTGGGCAGCGCGGCGGGCAGGTGTGCGTCGCAGTAGGCGGCGCGGTCGCGGCGTCGCCACGTCGCCAGCCGCGCGCTGCCGTACGAGAACGTACCTGATGCCTGACGTAGGGCGCCAGCAGCTTGGGCAGCGCGGCGGGCAGGTGTGCGTCGCAGTAGGCGGCGCGGTCGCGGCGTCGCCACGTCGCCAGCCGCGCGCTGCCGTACGAGAACGTACCTGATGCCTGACGTAGGGCGCCAGCAGCTTGGGCAGCGCGGCGGGCAGGTGTGCGTCGCAGTAGGCGGCGCGGTCGCGGCGTCGCCACGTCGCCAGCCGCGCGCTGCCGTACGAGAACGTACCTGATGCCTGACGTAGGGCGCCAGCAGCTTGGGCAGCGCGGCGGGCAGGTGTGCGTCGCAGTAGGCGGCGCGGTCGCGGCGTCGCCACGTCGCCAGCCGCGCGCTGCCGTACGAGAACGTACCTGATGCCTGACGTAGGGCGCCAGCAGCTTGGGCAGCGCGGCGGGCAGGTGTGCGTCGCAGTAGGCGGCGCGGTCGCGGCGTCGCCACGTCGCCAGCCGTGCGCACACTCCGCGCGCACTGCCGTACGCGCCCAGCGCGTCCGAAAACAACGCCTCCGACGCCGAGAGGATGCTCGCTGCACGGAGAGGAAACACTTCAATGCACACGTCGCGACATACAACGAGAATGGCCTACTACTATCGTCTTTAGTAAGATCGGCTACCCGAAGGAAGATGCTTACGTAACACCAGAACAGAAAATTGGATAAGAAAAAATCACACACATAGCCAATAGTGCGTTAGTGCGTCGACCGTACGAATCGACGCCTCCGTCATTTTGTCAGATGTAAGTGAAGCCTTATGCACATCTAGAGATGAGTATATGTTTCCTAATAATTTTCATCATCATCATCAGCCTATAGCAGTCTACAGCGGGACATAGGCCTCCCCTAATGAGCACCATTGCGCCCTGTTCTGAGCTCAATTCATCCAGCTTTTACCAGCAGCATTTCGCAAATCGTCACTCCACCTGACCGGAGGGCGTCCTACACTACGTTTAACGAGCCGCGGAACTCGTTTATCCCAAAGCTTGTCAGTTCTTCGGCAGATATGGCCAGCCCACTGCCACTTCAGCTTGCTCATTCTCTGAGCTGTGTCGACAACTTTAGTTCTATGTCGGATAGTTTTCCAAATGCTGCCCAACCCAGCTGAATCCTCCTCTTGGCCTCCTTCTCGAAGTCGTTTCTACCCAACTGCAATATCTGCCCGAGGTACGTGTACTCCGAAACACTTTCGAGAAGATGGCCATTAACGACGACAGGACTCGTATCAATTCGGTCATTGACCATTACTTTGGTCTTATCCAAATTCACGCTGAGGCCCATACCTCTCTCTGTGAGCACGTGGTGGTGCTCCTGCGGCGGCAGCTCGTCGTCGCTGGAGTCTCCGTCGCGATGCGAGCGCGCGCCCCCCCGCCCCTCGCGCTCCGCCCCGTCCTCAGCGCGGTACCTCTCTCTGTGAGCGCGTGGTGGTGCTCCTGCGGCGGCAGCTCGTCGTCGCTGGAGTCTCCGTCGCGATGCGAGCGCGCGCCCCCCCGCCCCTCGCGCTCCGCCCCGTCCTCAGCGCGGTACCTCTCTCTGTGAGCGCGTGGTGGTGCTCCTGCGGCGGCAGCTCGTCGTCGCTGGAGTCTCCGTCGCGATGCGAGCGCGCGCCCCCCCGCCCCTCGCGCTCCGCCCCGTCCTCAGCGCGGTACCTCTCTCTGTGAGCGCGTGGTGGTGCTCCTGCGGCGGCAGCTCGTCGTCGCTGGAGTCTCCGTCGCGATGCGAGCGCGCGCCCCCCCGCCCCTCGCGCTCCGCCCCGTCCTCAGCGCGGTACCTCTCTCTGTGAGCGCGTGGTGGTGCTCCTGCGGCGGCAGCTCGTCGTCGCTGGAGTCTCCGTCGCGATGCGAGCGCGCGCCCCCCCGCCCCTCGCGCTCCGCCCCGTCCTCAGCGCGGTACCTCTCTCTGTGAGCGCGTGGTGGTGCTCCTGCGGCGGCAGCTCGTCGTCGCTGGAGTCTCCGTCGCGATGCGAGCGCGCGCCCCCCCGCCCCTCGCGCTCCGCCCCGTCCTCAGCGCGGTACCTCTCTCTGTGAGCGCGTGGTGGTGCTCCTGCGGCGGCAGCTCGTCGTCGCTGGAGTCTCCGTCGCGATGCGAGCGCGCGCCCCCCCGCCCCTCGCGCTCCGCCCCGTCCTCAGCGCGGTACCTCTCTCTGTGAGCGCGTGGTGGTGCTCCTGCGGCGGCAGCTCGTCGTCGCTGGAGTCTCCGTCGCGATGCGAGCGCGCGCCCCCGGCTGCCTCCCGGCGCAGTCGCCGCGCGCGGCGCCGCCCCTCGCGCTCCGCCGTGCGCCGCACCTTGTCGGCCCCGTCCGGAGCCCGCACGCTGCCCGGACGACCTGGAACATAAGACAACTTGTAGCCTGATGCGCTATACGCCAACCTGTTCCTAGTGCCGCGGAGCGCGTCAACACTATGACCATACCCTCAACATTTTAAAGTGAAAGGCCTATTATATAACGCGGTATTCAAGACTGTCTTACACTTAGCGTATTAAGAGTAAGCCACTAAGACTTGACTTATTAGTCAGTAAGACAATCTTACTAAGACAGACTAAATAAGGCGTGGTCAATTGATCGATCCACACAGCTCGGCGGCACTGCCGGCGGCTTTACTATAAGCAAAGTCGCCAGAGAACCGTCGGCAGGCGCCGCTCTGAATCGATATTCGCAGCGACTTTCGGTGAAATTGAACGCATATACAGAAAACAAACGCTAACACAACGGCCCTGCTCACAGCTCACTATGGACATGCTGCTTCAGTAATAAGATTGGTATTATATTCTGGGGCGATTCGACAAACAAAACTAAAGTATCTAAAGCTCAAAAAAGATGCATTACAGCAATGTTTGGTCTTAAACACCATCAGTATATATTATTGAAGTCGCAACTTTTGTTAAAAATAACATTCACCTCTTCGATCCGTACCCCACTGGCAGTGGTCGAGAGGGCCTTGCCTTGCGACATCAGCCAAGCAAAACCGCTTTAATGCGTAAGTGTGTGTTCGCTATGGCACCTATTATATATAACCATGTCCCTTTGTCAATTCGTTCCGTCGATAATTTGAGACTATTTAAAAAATCTTTGAATAAGTTATTAGAAGAAAAAGCTTAATACGCAATTGAAGATTTCTTAAAAGATAAATTTAATGTTTAATACTATATGACATCGTAGTTAATTATTAGTTGCCTACTTCATTTGCTTTACCATCAACAAGAAAGTTAATCTAAACAATTAAGTGGATTACATAATTAAACATGAAATGTCAGGTAATTGAAGTAAAATATCAAATTTTGATATCTTACTTCTTTTTTATTTTATATATTAAAATTTTATACTTCAAATTTTGATATTTTTCTTCTATTACCTGACATTTCATGTTCAATTATGTAATCTACTTAATTGTTTAGATTAATTTTCTTTGTTTTTTTCAATTTTGTTTTGTAAGCCTGTTAGGTTTGACTAGAGATACTTACACAAATAGCTTTAAGACCAATGTACCTAGTACCACAAACAATAAACATCATTTATCATTTACAAAAATGTTCAATCTATAGGACTGCACTGTCATCCCAATGAAAATCAGTCAATTTGCTCTACAAAAACGAACGGCAGTAGCACTCGCATTGAAAGTCGCGAACGAACTGTTTCCCCGCTGATAGCGGCCGCGGCAGCCGTCAGCTCATGGCGCCGAGCTGTGTGGGTCCACTATAATAGGCCTTTAAAGCCGTGAGTGTCCGTTCTCTGGCCGAGCTCTGTTATATCAGAAAAATCAAAAAACGTTCGTGTTCTCTGGAAAATTCTCCCAACACAGCGACATGGCTTTCTCAAGGATCTGCGGCATCTGCAGCAGCAGCCTATCACTGACCTGCCAATGCCAGCACGTCCTGCGCCTGGTCCCGCACGTCAGCGCGGCGTCGCTCCACCAGGAACTCGTGTCTGCGCCGGTGCAGCGCCAACGCTCGCGCCTCCAGCGCTTCCAGCTGCGGCATCTGCAGCACCACCATATCATTCATCACCAGTCATCGGAATAGGCATGTAGAGTCCGCGCCGCGATTCAAGTCCGACGGCAAAAGGCGTAAACCTCGATCCCTATAGTGAAATAATGGATATCCACGTGCTATTTTGACTGCGAAATGTCCGGAATAAGACCATCACAACAACCAAATTTTTGTTCTATTTACTATAGTTCAACGATAACAGCGCCGCGTCTATTGTCGACATCGGTCGTGGCGCGGGCTTTAGAGCTAATTTAGCTTATGTTCGTGAATGAATGAACACTTGTTTGCATGAAACATATAACAAAAACACAATGACTTTTAAAAATGGTACTATTCGTGGTAAATTCCTGAAAAATCCGAGACTTGTTTAGAACTATTTTTTTTTCGGGAAACAAATTGACCCAGGTTCGGGACATTATATAAATAATGTCAAATAATAATAAAATAATAATAATAAATGAGATTCACTAAGTCCTTTGTGGTTTTGCTTGGCTCTTAACCCAATGTCTAGTTTACTAAACAGCTCTAAGCACGGATATAAACTTACAGCAAAAACAACAATCAACCACCTCATGTACATGGACGACATTAAACTATTTGCTAAATCTAAAATAGAAATGAAGAAGCTCATAGACATTACAGCACAATTTAGTAAGGATATTAAAATGACTTTTGGCTTAAACAAGTGTAAAACTATGCATTTACTAAGGGGCAAAGTAGTAGGTGGGGATATCAATGATGAACAGGATGACTATTTCTCTATTATGGAAGAAAATGACACCTATAGATATTTAGGCTTAAATGAAGGAAGAATAATAAACCATACACAAATTAAAAAAGATCTACAGAAAGAATATTTTCATAGACTATATCAGATTTGCAAACGCCCGCTTTGTGCGAAAAATCTCTTTACAGCAATTAATACCTATGCTATCCCAATTCTTACTTATTCTTTCGGAATAATAAAATGGTCAACTACAGACATTAAAAAGATAGAAACTAAAACAAGAACAACACTCACTAAACACAACAACTTACACCCAAAATCGGCCATTGAAAGAATGACGATCCGAAGAGAGAACGGTGGCAGAGGGCTTATTGATATAAAGGGTCTTTGGGAAGGACAGGTGAAAAATCTCCGAGATTTTTTCTACGATAAAGCAAAAACTAGTAACATTCATTTAGCTATTACACAATTAGACAAATATTACACACCTTTAAATTTAAAAGATAAAGATCGTCAATTTTCGACTCTTCAAGAAATCACAGCTGAAAAAATGGCAAAATGACGTACTAAGGAATTGCATGGAAGACATTTACAAGACCTAGAACAACCACATGTAGATTCACAGGCTTCCAACAAATGGTTGAAGTATGGTTCTCTTTTCCCGGAAACTGAAGGCTTCATAATCGCGATCCAAGATCAAGTCATCAATACGAACAACTATAAGAAGTTTATTTTAAAAGATCCAACTGTAAATGATAAATGTAGGAAATGTCATCGGCAGTCGGAAACCATACAACACATCACGGGAGCATGTTCCAACCTTACGCAAACAGACTACACACACCGACACAATCAAGTGGCTAATATTATCCACCAAAAACTTGCCAAACATTTCAATCTAATCCCTAAAAAAGTAACTCCATATTACCAATACAACGCAAAATCTGTTTTGGAAAACAATAGCCACCGAATGTACTACGACCGTGCAATACTTACTGATAAAACTATACACTATAATAGACCTGATATAACTGTTATCGATAAATTAAATAAAATTGTTCATCTAATAGATATTGCAGTCCCAAACACTCATAATATACAAAAAACTATATCTGAAAAAATTTATAAATATACAGAACTTAAAGATGAAATAACAAGAATTTGGAAAATGAATAAAGTGGTCATAGTGCCACTTGTGCTTTCCAGCACAGGAGTTATACCAAAACATCTAATAAACTCCCTCAAAATATTAAAGTTACCGGAAAATACATTTGCTACTATGCAGAAAGCAGTTATTTTAAATACATGTCGAACTGTTCGAAAATTTTTGCAACAAGACCCTAACATTATATCTTAAACTGATATTCACTTGGTCTCGGACCCGTGAACTTCAGTAACACCGAAATTAACAAAGATAATTTCGTGAAAAAAAAACCGAAAAGATAAATATAATGGTGAATAATCACCAAAAAAAGTTACTTTTATAAAATACTAGCTGACCCACCCGCAACTTCGTTTGCGTGTATCCGCGTTGCGATTGTACAAACTTTCCGCTATTTCTGTATGGTTGCGTTACGAATAGGTGTAAATAAATATTATATTTCATTACAAGTGCGGAAAGCCTGTCATTGCAAAGAGTTCCAACAAATGTTTACCCGAGCCGAGGCGCAGCCGAAGGTGAGGGTTGACAGTCGGAACAAGTTGCAATGACGGTTCCGCACCTGTACTGAACAAATATTTTTAATACAGCTGCGAAAAAATGAAGCAATTTAATAAAGAACATTTCTGGAAAATAGCGTAAACCGTAAAAGAATATAATCAGAGATTTTTTTAGTTTTCTTCACCCATTCTGGGTAGGCAAAGGGAACTATGCCCATACAGCCAAGTCTTCAGTAGAATTGTTTTATTGATATGAAATGAAAATGAAATTTAATGAGATGAAATGAAAACCTATCCTAACTCATTGAATCAAATCATTAAATCTGTTATGAAACAAATTAGTAACTTCTTTTTAGAAATATTTGCATGAATCATAAAAACTTCTATGATTTTTTTTAGTAAAAACTTCGTGGTTGGTTTTTTCTTTTTAACAGACATTATTTTGACAGTTGGGAAAGAGAACGCACGAGTTCGGAAAAGGTAAAAAAAAAGCTCGAGTATGTAATAGCCCACATCCCGAACGCTAAACGTCCCTGCAATACGCCACTTTTTGAGAAACTGTATTAAAAAAAATATAACATTGAGGCCATTCAAGTATTACGTAAGCACTATAGGGATGTGAGGAGGTCTTTGCTTTGCTTCATAAATCTTGGTACCAATCTTTACATAAGCCTGGGAGAACATTGCTTACTTTTGCTGACAAGGAGGAGCGGGGGGTTAGACATTGTAATAAATCTGCTTACGCATTACTTGAACCGCCCCACTGTAAAGTGTTCCTTATGGTTACAATTGAATAAATGAATTTTGATTTGATTTTGACTCGAGCCACCGTTCACCGCTTTTTTTTGTATACTTCTAAGTTAGCAACCAGGCATACGGTTTTCCTGATGGAGCCCGGTTCCCGTAGCCTATACACGCCTGTAACATCAAGAGGTGTTACAAGCTCGTTGGTGTGCGTTTGCTGTGATGCTAGTACCTTCTCGTCCAGACACTCGATGAGATCCGTGAGATACCCTCTGGCCGTCTGCGCGCGCCGATACGCGGCGTCTAACTCGGCGCGTCTCGCCGCGCGACTTTCACGCACGCGCGCCAGCTCCAACACCTGTTCGCGCAGCGCTTGCCTCTTATTCGCTGTGTTGATACGCTCCAGTTGCAGCTCTTCAAGCCTAACATACGAGAAACGCATCTTAGTCACACGTTACATTAGACGTATGGTAATCATAGTCACTCATACTCATTTATTTCATCATAGGAACATAAAGTACATTTTTAGAATTAGTCATACAACAAAGAACTTATTAAAGAATATAACTACTTATATCATGACCATAAGACAGACAAGCCAATATTTATTTATTTCACGGAAAACAAACATATTTTTTAACAAATCATAGAACAAGGCTGAAAACAATCAAGCCTTAAAAGTTTTAACTTATAGAATTTTGAATAACTTCCAGTATTAATAATAAGGAATAACCTACACAATGAACTATGCTAAATACTTAAATACCTATAAAAAAGATTAAGTTTTTATACCTAACAGATTACTATTCACAAACAGACACAAAGTAATCCAATCTTAAGCCATATCAACCATAGATTTAATATAATAATTGTACTTAGTCATAATTTAATGAACGTTAGAATAATTAATCCACCATCTTGGGCTGTCCGCCATATTGGATTTAGAATGACGTCACTTAGCTAACCATAAATTATCATCAAGGTTCATGAGATAAAGCCTGGTGACAGACAGACACACGTACAGAGAGTGAAGGCTTCGTAATATCGGGTCCTAACATACAAACGTGTATAATATTACGCAAGGAATTTGTATTTTTAATAGTTATAGTCCAGCAATGGACTGCTATAGGCCGATGATAATGATGAACTTCAACTATTCGGTAAAGCCGAATTTCCGGCTACTTTCGTAATCGGTAACTATTCGGCCAAGAGCGACGACTATTTGGCTTCTTACTTTGTATGTATTTCTTGATCTTAATCACAAATACACAAGGCTTTCCTTTTGGACATAATTAAATTGTAATTGAGCTCGTTCACTTTGATGCACAATAAAAAAAATGTATTTGTTTTTATACACAAAACCACCGCTCTGACACGGGCTAAGGCAAAAATCAAAAAACAATGCTAAGTAAAACATGTTCGAATCGCTGTGACGCTTCGTTTAAATCAGCTGTTGAAACGAAGCGTCACAGAATACGTCGAATACTCCCGAAACCATGATCGGCTTAGCAGACTAATCGGCCGATTAGTCGGCCTTTATTTAACCGAATCGCCTAGTCTGCCAAATTCATAGTCGGCACATCTGTAATGAATAGGTAGTTTATAGAATATGGTGTGAGTTACCGCTCGGTGAGTGCTGCCACCAGTTGGTGCGCCGATGTGGCGGGGGGCAGCGGGCGCAGGTGTGGCGCTACCGACATGCGCGGCGGGGGCGGCGCCACCGCGAACGGATTCAACTCGATCGAGTTCTCACCTGCAAATATATTTACTGGCTGACCCGACAAGAGCTGTCCAACCTCTAGAGTTCATACAACCTCGTACACTACACTTACTAATATAATAAATTGATTTATTCAGTTTTTCGGCTGTTCCGGTTCGGTTCGGTTTATTTTAATTTTATTTATTCAATTTATTTATATATATAACAAACTAGCAGCTTTCGCTGAAGTGTCTTCATCACACAATCTCGAAATGTATTGTATTATTTTGTGTATCTTTTTAGCACTGACTCCACTTTTTTTTTTTTTTTTTTTTAATTAACCTATACTATCCCACTGCTGGGCAAAGGTCTCCCCCATCTCCTTCCAAGACTTATGATCGCTTGCTGCCTCCCACCACTTAGCACGAAAGGCATCGATGTCGTCACGCCAACGCTTCCGAGGCCTGCCCCGGCGCCTTCGCCCATCTGCAGGTAACCATTGGGTGACGATCGATGCCCATCTATCAGGGTGCATACGGCTCACGTCACCCGCCCAATTCCACTTCAGTCTAGAACTTTTGTCGCCTATATCCTCTATACCAGTTCTTAATCGCAGCGTTGTGTTGCGGATCCTATCTATCCTCTTCACCCCTAATACACTGCGCTCCATGGCTCTTTGGCAGACCTTGAGTTTGGATTTTTGAGACTCGGTTAGTGACCATGTCTGTGCACCATAGCTAAGAATGGGAAGAATGCACATGTCAATGAGTTTTCGCTTCAGTGACATTGGAAGGGTACCCTTCATAAGCTCTTTCATTGACCAGTAGCTTCTCCAGGCATTGTTGATGCGGCGGTCGATCTCCTTTTCCTGCCTGCCATCAAAAGAAGCTAACTGGCCCAAGTAAATGTACTCATTGACGTAGTGCAATTCTTGCCCATCCACCTCGATCTTATGACTCTACACTATTATAATTAATTTAGTAACAGGTTCTCAGTATATAACCAGTTAACCAGCTTATTCTTGAATGCATTTATAGAGGAAGCACTGGGAGTAAGTAACAACTTCTGGCAAATAATTCCAGTTATGGACCACTCTGTAACTGAGGAAGTGTTTCGCAGTACTTTTTTGAAAATATCATTATGAAATTTCGCATTCTACAACCCTGCGTTTCCCTACTACAACACAGTCTAATCAAACTAATCAATCGAGCAGAACTGTCATTTCGTCTACTTCCTTCATACATAGAACCGAGAACTAGAAATGAGAACACGACTCTTGATAAAACGTAAACGATCAACCAGTCATGTTAATTCAGTGGATACAAACGGTAACAGATAGTGAGTCTCTCACACTTATGAATGAACAATGATTACCTGTGATATCAACAATAGCAGGCATGGCCTTCTGCATCTGTTGCTCCGCCCACTCCTCCGCCTCGCTGTTGTCTTCTTCTTCTGGGTCGATGGCCGCCGTGCCACCTGTGAACCATACAGATAAAAAAGATAAAGATAAAATATTTTTATTTGTAGCAAAAACACTATCTAAAAAAAAAAAAAAAAAAGTTAACTAATAAAACAGTTTTTACAGGTAATTTTATGCTAGGATAAAAACTATCAATTTTAATAGCAAAAACACAATCTAGAAAAATAAAGAATCCCAATAAAATTAACTAAAAAACAGTCTATAGGTAATTTTATTTTAGGATACAAAGTAACAATTTTAATAATACAATATTATTAAACAAAGAATGGATCCTGAGCAGTTACGTTATAAGTATTAAGACAATGTTGATGCTGAAGGTTTTTAAAAACTAAATTTAGTATAATCAATAAGAACCGTTGGGGTAAACGAGTTCTTGAGTGGAGACCGCGGCTCGGCAAACTTAGTGTAGAACGCCCTCCGGCCAGGTGGAGTGACGATCTGCGAAAGGCTGCTGGTAGCTGGATGCGTCGAGCTCAGAACAGGGCGCAATGGCGCTCATTAGGGGAGGCCTATGTCCAGCAGTGGACTGATATAGGCTGATGATGATGATGATGAAATAATAATTAATATTTTTTTACTTGGTTAAAACAGCATGTAACATATTTCATCTAAAATTCAATAAGTATCGAATCAATGAGAAACACCCAGACCCGAGACAAATATCTGCACAACATGAGCGGCATATTCGCTAAGCGAAAAAGCTCAAATAAAGGAGAAAAAAAAAACATGCAAACATTTGTCCCGTGGCGGGAATCGAACCCGCAACCTTCTGCGTCTCAGGCGGACCTTCGCCCACTGCGCCACTGAGGCCGTCGAGTTACTTACGCTGTGGCTTATCGCTGGGCATTTCGAGGCCCCTCACTTGTATGCGATCCTCCTCGTCATCGCCCGAGTCATCGCCTTCCCGCACGAGCCGCGACCCGGCCGCTGGCTCAGATTGTATCGGCACAAAGTCTCCGAGCTCACGAGCCTGTAAGCGTTGTCACTGTTATAATACTTTCTAAGGGGTTGTGCAGTGCTGCTTATTGCGAATAAAGGGTCGATTAATTTTGGTTTTCTGCTTGAAATACTAGAAACATATCCATATATTCGTTATTTAAATACTACATTACATTCTGACATTCAATCAACTGCATTTCAAAGTTCTCTCAACATGTTACAAAAATCAAATAGATACACCCTAATCTTTCTGATTTTTGAAACATGTTTTGGGGACTTTGAAATACAGTGGATTCAATGTCGGAATGTATTACAATACATAGACAACTAATACATTTAAATACCATTTATAGAGGATTTTATAGGAAGGTACTTGTTCATTCTCTCAATTAATTACATCAACTCATTCATGACGCAAAGGTTTTGTGAACTGATCAATAACTAATTACATTCAAGACAGGGTAAAGTTGTGATTTGTTATGCTTGTTAAAGGTAACTTTTGATTAAATAGTTCAGTTAATATTGCAGCACTGCACAAACTAAGTTTACAAGACAATATTTTATGCCCAACACTAAAACATATTAGGAACATAGGATTCTAACCTTTAAATTAAGATTTAAAAAAATATTTAAATAAGGTTTAAAATATCCTATGTTTAAATTAAATTCTATTGATTTTTTAACTTAGGCATTGAATTTTTGTGAAGCAGCAGTGTAATGGAAAAAATTCAATGAATGATTTTTGGAAGGAAAACGACATTAAGTAGAATTTTAGTTTTTTTTAGTTTGACTTTTTTATTTATTGACTATGATTTTATTTTATTCGATTTTTATAATATTTTTGTCTTAAGAATGCGGCGAACGTCGCTCGCAACTTCAATTCGAGACGCGGGTAAAGGATCGCTCCGTATATCGCATCTCTGTTCTGCTGATGGATGATTCAGCCGTGCGGTGGGATAGCAAGGTTGGCCGTTCAAAATTTTAAAAGAATTTGGTTGTGTTCCGTAATACCAAAATGATGACTGAAAACTTTATGTATTCTTTACAAAATATTTTTATTTTGTAAAGAATACTTACTTATTTTTATTCTGTAACTAGATAATATATATATGTTCCTAAATAAACGACACGTAAGAAATTGTTGTTTTTAATACGAAACAAAGAGGAAGAAAAGTGGTCAATTTTGGCATAAAAATGTGCAAAATACTATTGGCTTTTAATTCATTTTAGGTAAGTATTTTGTAAAAATAACCTATCCAGGAACCTAAATAAATACTATAGGAATACAAATAATACAATAAAATGCTTAAATTTGAAATCATTTTGGTATTACGTTTGTATGGGCATTTAGTCCTCTGGAGGCCCCTTAATGTTTTTTTTTGCGTGCCGACACTTGAATATGGTGGAACTTTTTTTTAAGTATGGCATAAGAACTGTTTATTTATTGTACCGATGTTTGTGGCAAATAAAATAATCTAATTATGAAAATACATATATATCAATTCAAGAATCAACCAAGTATTATGAAATTTTAGTCACGGCAAATGTTAATTACACATCACAGAGTTGCTTTCTTATTTAATTTATGAGAGGCCCAATCAGGATATGGATTTTCAAAAGACTAATAAACTAAGTAGAGCCTGTATATATCGAGCTGAAGACAGGTCGCAATGGCGCTTAGGACAGGCCTAAGTTCAGCAGAGTGCTATCATACAGGCTGATGATGATGAATAAGCTTGCAGGTTGATCATTGTTCTACCTGTCTTTCGTTGTGTTCAAATTAATAGACCGAATTAGTTATGTTATAACTTCTTATTAATATGAACAGAATGCTGACACCTATAGAACAAACTCAAACTCTTGCTTCATGTTTCAACATTGAAACATTATGCAGGAAGACAGCAAACCAACCAAGAAACCAGCTGAAGGATTGCAATAAAATAAAGATTACATTTATAGGGGTCTAGATCTGTCTAACAATGATTGTAATGGGTACCAAATAATATATCAGTAAAAAACTGGAGGTGGCTGGCAACACAAATTATGAATGAATAATTGAATACTGAACAGAATTATCTCCAGAAACAATTAACTTCAATGCTGGCATCAAGTTAGAAGTATTTGCATTTCAATAAAAAATGCCAAGGAAATTATAGAAAAATATCCTTTTTAAAGTCTAAGCCAACTAGTACAATCTTTTTTTCCTAAACTAAGCCCATGATAAAACTTTCATTTGAGATTTCCCAGATTAAGTAAACTAGCCATAGACGTCTTCTTTTGTAGTTACCCAAACTAAACAAAATAACATGTTTCCCAAACCAGTTCCAAACTAGACCAATTAATAAACCTGTGATTGCAAATGTTCAATACTAAACCAACTAGAAAGAAACAACTCTTCTTTTGAAGTGTTTAAAATTTTCTACACTAAACCAACTAGAAAGACCATCACTTGAAGTAACCCAGCGAAAACCAAGGAACCTCTTTCAACACGAGCGACCGCAGCCATCGCCAGTCCCTCACCTCTCATACCTGCTGTCTGGTCTTGCGTGCGGCGTGGATGAGCGCGGCGTCGGGAATGTGTCCCGGCGCGCCCGCCAGCGCAGCCCTGACCGACTCCGCGCGGTACCGGTGGAACCCCCTATCATCCCCCTCCTCCCCCTCCTCGTCAGACACGTCGCCGGCCCCATCCGCCGCTAGAGCCTCCCGCCCGGATAGAATCAACCCCTCCAGAGTCACTTTCTTCTTCGGCTTCGATGTTGCATCCTCTGTTTGTGAGTATTCCTAGGGATTAAAGAGTTTGTTTAGTTTTATGTTTGAATTGAGATGATCACTGTTTCAGCAGGTATAGAAAGGACTCTTTTAAGAAAGGTTCTATGGGATCAAATCTTTTATTTTATTCATCACACTAGAGTCCGTGCCACAACTCAAATCCGATAGATGCTATTGCAGAATTTCAGTTTTTTATTTACAATATTATGCTCTTCTGGTCGAAGAGGTCCTTATCCTGGACAATTCAGTCAAAATGGCTCGTAGATATCCATTATATGAATTGTACCCCTTTGCCATTGGATTTTGAGTCGTGGTACTAACTCTAATTTTTATCCTTTACAGACATCAAAGAGGATATTCAGATCCACTATGTCTTTAAAACTTTTCAGACAAACAACAATATTTATTTTTTGTCTTCACTTTGCTGAAACTGTGATCATCTGTATTTAAATAACGTAAGAAGTTTGCCTTATCATTCAAGTTAGCAGGAATTTTGAAGTTGACTTAACAACTTACCCCAAGGCCTTTTTAGGCTTAGGTTCTAGGTCCTAGGTTTTGACGGTCCGGGCTTTCATCAAATATAGTTTTGTATCTGTAAAGCATTGTGAGAGTGTGCAACGTCATGGTACGCCTTACCTCGTGGCCGTTACTGTCATATCTGTTACTATCACCATCGGGCAATCTCTTTCTTTCCTTATCTCTGCGTTTGGACAGCCGCTTGCTCTGCGATGACTTTTTAACCTTGAATTCTTCGCAATCTTCCTCTGTAAATATGAAAATGGGTATGGTTTTATTTTAGTTACTTTTCTTGAAATCATTATTATCCACTGACTACTGACATGCAAATGTTGAGATGGATGTGCGGTGGGACGAGAATTGATAAGATGAGGAATGAGTAGGTATATCAGGAGAAGTCTGAAACTGCTATGGCATTGGTGGAAGATAAAGCTGAAGAGTGGAGTCGTACACTGGCATGGTATGGGCATATCATGATGAGGGATGAAAGTCAAGTGACTAGAAGAGTGATGAACATGAATGTACCAGGATGCACGAATAGAGGGAGGCCGAAGAGAGATGGATGGATTGTGTGAAAGAGGATATGAGAATGAAGAGAGTGGACACAGATCTGACGGCTGATAGAAGTGAGTGGAAGAAAAAACATGTTGTGCCCACCCCACCTAGTGTGTGACAAGGGTAGGAGAATGATGATTATTATCCAACATTCAGACTGAGCAAATAGACCCAATTCACAAGTTCATCATAGTTATTGTGTTAATAGGAAGCATCCAGGTTTATGTTTCATCATCATCATCATCATCATCAGCCTATAGCAGTCCACTGCTGGACATAGGCCTTCCCTAATGAGCGCCATTGCGCCCTGTCCTGTGCTCGAGGCATCCAGCTTCTACCAGCAGCTTTTTGCAGATCGTCACCCCACCTGGCTGGAGGGCATCCTACACTATGTTTGCCGAGCCGCGGTCTCCACTCAAGAACTTTACTTCAACAGTTATAGGTTCTTCGGCAGATATGGCCAGCCCACTGCCACTTCAGCTTGCTAATTCTCTAATTGGTTTAAGTTTATCAGATGAGTTTTTACCTTCATGGCTAAGTTGATGGACCCAGACTTTAGCATCATAGGTAATGTTTCATTCATGGCATACATACTAAAAATCTATTCAAAATTATGACTCCTCTATTGTATTGTAGATTGAAGAAAGCTCTGTTAGATCTATGAAGAATCTTATTAATACATAACTAAATAATGCTGGACACTCTCACACAGTAACATCTAGCCACAAACTAAGGAAAACATGTATTATGGGAACCACATGACTGATAAACTACTTGTAATACTTTTTTTGTAAATACATACATAGAAAACACCCAGACCTGAGACAAATATCTGCAAATAATGCAAATATTTGTCTAGCGCCGTGAACCGAAACCTTCTGCGTGTCAGGCGGACCTTCCCCCACTGCGCCACAGAGGCCGTCATAACTTTAAACACTGCATTCAAGAATACATAAAAGTAATTGTTCACCAAGGCCAAGAATGTTTTACCCTCATCAGCGAAACTCAGCAGTGCCACACTCTTCACAGGCCTAGGCTCCTTCTTTTCTTTCCTTTCCAGAGAGTCCTGGCTGATGATTGGCGGCGGTGGGGCCTCCGGTTCGCCGTCGTCATCGTCATCAGCACAGAAAACGCGCCTCTGGATCTTTTTTGGCTTCCGAAACATTTCGTAGACTTTTTCTTCAGATAGGTAGTAAATAGACACTAATTTTAACAAGCACTTATTTTACTGAAAAGAAAAACTATTACGAAAAACCGTAAACAGTAGCTTTTCGGTTCATCGAGTTGATGATTTTTGAACACATTTTTGAATGAATGATTATATGAATCAGCGTTGCCATGTATGAATTTCGGTTAAGGTACGGCATTTTCTTCAAAAAGGTACGGTTTTTCGCTTCAAGGTACGGTTTTCCAAAATGTTATGTCTAAAAGCTTGATTTTACAACTAAGTCTAATTTTTTGATAGATTTTATGATATTTTTATGTTAAACGAACGTGAATGTTTTTTTAGTTAAATTTATCGATGTAACCGTTAAATGTAATGGGTCATAACAACATAACGATAAGGTACGGAAAAAAGGTACGGAAAACCGTACCTTTTAGTACGTTCTGGCAACGCTGAATAAAAAACACAGAACTTCAAAAAAGGAAACGAAATGAGTGAGGGACTCGTGGTGCATAATCATTAATTCGATGGCTGCGGTTGCGGATGTGGTTCGTCAGCGAATCGGATCGCATGCATTTGATCTAATTTTCAATAAGATTGATATAATAAATTGCTAGAAAACAGAACAGTTATATATTATTTATTATTATTTTATATATGTACTTATTTATTTCATGCATTAAAATGACAACTTACCCATATGGACCAGATAAAATACTAATTATTAGATTAATATATATAATTACGCAAATGAATGGTTGGCATAATATAACATCACAGCAAGCGCCAATAAACTAGTGTAGTATAGGAGCTAGCAACGTTGTCGAGAAAGAATTTCAGGTCAGCTAATTTTGTGATATGTCGTCATTCTTGCACTTTCGGTTAGAGTCTGTCTGGGCTATCTAGTTGGCGGCAGCGGTTGCGTTCATTAGTGCGCATCCTACCTGTCAGGTAAATAATCAATAAATAATAATCCTGAATTTTAAAATCATTTTTATTGCCAGATATTTTTGACAAACAGATATGTGCCATACGCGTTTTTTTAAATAAAAATTTCAAAGTATTTTATAATGTCTGTAATTTTAATATTATGTTATTTAAAGATAAGGAAAACTTAAAATTAATTTGCCAGACATTAATTCGATTGTTTAAATTGTCTTGAATTTAAATAAAAAGTCATGAAAAGTATTGCAGTATGATGCTAGTAGTCCGAGAGAGACAGTTGCAGAATAAGTCGAGAATGAGACCAGAGAACCATTACAAACGAAAATTACTTGTCACTGTACATATAATAATGATCATTCTAGTCAGAGCAAGTTTCAAAAAAAAAATTAAGCATAAAAAGGAATATAAAATTAGATTAAAATTTTAAAAAACAACACTTTTTATTTAAATTGTCTTCACATTTTCTCTTCTGTCATTTTTATAAAAAAATTAAAAAAAAGACGTGTGGCACTCGGGGACTGCCGCGGTAAAGCTATTGCATAGCATTTTGTACAAAATGCTATGCAATGCATGCACGCACACAAACACCGTGTCGAAGACTGCCGAAAAGAAACGACGTTAGACAATGCACGGCCTTCAAGCCACACCTCCGTGCCCGTCGGAGTGGGGAGCGTGAGGTTTTTTTTGGTTACGGAATTTCTGGATTCGGTCCCCGCGCTCAAGGCTTAAAAATCTTACTTTTCAAATGTTGCTAGCTCCCGTACCAATACGAACATCGATAATTTGAGATTGTATGCCCTATTAATGTTCGCAGAAGCGCATCCCAATGAATGAATGTTGTGAGGTGAGTGAATGAAACCTAGACAGAGAAAGCTATAGACGACGAGATAATTCATCTCATTCTTTCAAGAAAGAGAACTACTTATGCGTGCTTCATGCAAATAAGGGAGACCGCACTATATGATTTGCTGTCCCTTATCGCGTGCCGGTTTTTTCGTTGTTTAGCGCAACATTGCGCTAAACAAACTTTGGCAGCTAGCAGCAGTTTCGGAAGATTTTGTGAAAAACTTGCTTGAAACTAAATTATTACCTGGAAAAATTATGTTTCATCTATTGTAAATCAATAATAACAAATTAATCTTATGGATTTCTCTATCAAAATGGATCGGTGTAGTGTATTTGGGTGCAAAAGTGGCAGTGATCAAAACATTCCGGATTTGTCTTTTCATTCGTAAGTATCGTACTTTTGACGAGGTATTTATTCAAAAATGGATTGTTAACTAGAATTCCACAATAAATAACTACATTTAGAGCAGAAATCTGTAAGAAAATAAGCCAAAAAGTGAAATTCAATTTTGTTTTGTTTTGTTTGGTGCTGCCGGCATTTGAAATGAATTTTGCCCACTGCACATTAATTTTTGGCTCAACTTTCATTTATTTGTAGTGAGCTAGGCGGCTGGAATTTTTGTCACAGATAGGTCTATATCTAGGAAGCCTATTTTTGTCTTGGTTTAAAACTGTTTTTTTTTATTTCAGACTAGAGAACCAGAGGCTACGTTAAATCAACGGATCATTCAGATTTAAAACGGATTCGGGATTCGTCAGTCACAACTGACAGCATATTTTGACAATACACCTATATGCCCCCAATTATTTAAACCTGCCACAGTAAGTAAGTATCAAAAAGCCTAAGCTATATTTTATCAAAACCGGGTAAGTGAAACCCAAGATACTGCTTGCCTTCTCCGAAGTGCCCGCAAATTTAATTAGCTAGTTGTGGCTTCAATTCCCACTGCGGGGCAAGTGTTTGCATGTTCTGTTTGGGGCTACATGATGTTGTGTGATTACGTCCCGCATTATTTATTTATTTACAATGGACTTTGGCTGACAGGAAAGAAACATATTAATGTTAGCTCCAGTTTTCAAAAAGTTTTCACTGAGATTTTATACTAGCTTCTGCCCGCGGCTTCGCACGCCTGGTACCTGGATAAAAAATAGCCTATAATGTTATTCTTGGTGTAGCTCTACATAATGTGCAATGACAATTTGTTATATTGGTACACCTAGTTAACTACCTACAAAGCTTCGGTACTATATAACCATATTGCTAAATTTACCCTTAGACATAAACCCTTTATGTGAGATACCTTACCTAGAACCTGTAACACAATGCAATTTAACACCATGTAATTTACTCCGGTGATCTTCGCAGTTCATCTTGGTTAAGCAACACTCCGCCCGGACACTACTTATATGGGTGATCTGGATGGCATTTAGATCTGAGCGCTTCCGCCCTTCGGAAGGCACGTTAAGATGTTCTTCCCGGCTTTTTCAGTTGTTAGCCATGTCGGAGACTTTCGGGTGGCCTAAAAATTCCGACATCAGAGTTGGCCACTACTTCATACGAAGAAGAAGAAGACCAATATGTTCCATGCCTCAATTCATATGTTTCATCATTATCATCAGCAGCAGCATTAATAGCTTGTTATATTTCCCAGCCAGAACGAAGAAGACCTTATAAAAGCAATAAATTAATTGTATTGTATTGTATTTGTATCTAAATTTTGCGTGAGGGAGAAATAAACAATACTCAATACCTTTCGCCTTTATTATATTAGTAAGATTGCTAGCCTTTTATGTACGTATTTTCTACAGATTACATTTGTTATTTTTAAATACCAAAATTAATTTTTGATTACTGTTTTTAGGGTAAATCACCATCATACACACCACGAAGGCTGCGGAAAAAAATTGCGTTGGACTGCTAAGCTATTAGAAGATACGCGTAAAACTGCGAGCTCTTGGGGAAAAAGTTGGCGTTTTATAAAAAAGTAGGGAATTTAGAAAATATGATTGCAGAATCGAAAGCATATTTTCTAAATGTTGAAGTTTTGGAGAAATAAAAATATATTTCCTATAATTATATTCTTTTTTGTATGTAGGAATTTTGAAAGCGTATACAAGAAACATAAAGACATGCGTGAATGACAACTTAGGACACAAATAAATAATAGGATATTTTTGCCGTTCTGTAAAAAATCAATGCAAAATATATCTTTATTCATGTCCGTTAAAATATTCAATAGTCTCCCCGAAGACATGAAAGATTTGACACTTAGCCTTTTTAAAATAAGACTACAAATGGCTTGTAGATAAATGCTTTTATACGATTAAATTGAATTTATTAAAACTAAATAAATAAATAAATAAAATAAATAAATAATCCTGGACGTTATCACACAGCATCATGTGGCCCCAAACTAAGCAGAACTTGTATTATGGGAACCACATGATTAATATACTACATAGATACATTTTTTTTTGTAAATACATACATATCATACATAGAAAACACCCAGACCCGAGACAAATATCTGCAGAAATAATAATTCACTATTTTTATTTCTTCATTTGAATGGTTAGTTTTCATTTTGACATATATTTATTAAGTAATCTCGATTTTCAACTTAATTATTGTTAATTAAAATTAACCGATATTAATGATAATTAATGACATATATACATATAACAATTTAATACTTGCACGCTTCTGTAATGAAGTATAAGTATGCGATCCACATAGCCTTTAAGATTTTCCTTTGTAATTACCATACTTTTATGCAAATAAATATAATTTGATTTGATTTGATTTGAAAATTATATAGGTAGGAGCATTCAATCAAATTTGCTAAACATCCTTCCTTCCCTAACATATTATCAAAAGTCATTAAAACTTGTCAGTGAAGGTAGATTATAAATGAAAAAAAATTTCGTGTAAATGAAAAAATTTATAGATTAACACTTTACCTGCAGTATTAATTGATAGATTAATACTTTACCTGCATGACATTATTTTCTTGTTAGATTTATATTTTACCCATTATCATCATCAGCCTATAGCAGTCCATTGCTGGACATAGGCCTCCCCTAATGAGCGCCTGAGCCCCTGTCCTGAGCTCGATGCATCCAGCTTCTACCAGCAGCATTTCGCAGATCGTTACCACCTGGCCGGAGGGCGTATTATCAGTATATTTTACACAAATCTATGGAAATTTTAATTATGTGGCAACCCTGCAGTTGAAATGAGAAAGACTAGGGTGGCCACGCCAACTATAAATCTATAGGTACTTAATCTATGGAATGAAACTTTTAATCAAGTTGTCTATGGATTCAATCTGCATTGTCTATGGAAAAGAATAGTCGAGTCGAGATCGAGAAATCGAAACCACCCATAATTAGGGTTGTACCAGCGATTATCTGTTCTAGGATTCAAGTTTCAAGTTTCAAGTTTCATTTATTTAGCGTAAAAAATAACATTACAGATGCTTACGATCTAAGGCGTTACATTTACGGAGTCGGACACAGATAAACAACTAACATTTTACAATAATAGAAAAAAAGATTGAAAGATTCGTGGTTGAACCAAGAAATATTAGTATTTCTATACTACGAACCATTTAATTTATCTTAGTTCTTAGAATTTGGATTATGGGCTCGAAAATATTTATCTTTAGCAAAAGTAAATAAAGTAGTGTGAGTTCTGGCAAATTTCAAAAATATATATACATCGCGTCCCCAGCCTGTGGCCAAAGAATGAATACCCTCGTAATAATACTTCTCATACTGTGAAAGAGTTTTAGATAGATCTTTGTTGAAGTATTAGATATTTGGTGGCTATTAGATCTATGTACTTAGGTACTGTAAAACGAAATGAGGTGACATTGATTAATTTCAAAATTAAAATAATTGTCACTATTACATAGATATGCTCTGAGGAGCTGAAGGAGGGGTTGATAAACATTAAGAATCAACAAGATTTAAAACTAAAAAAAATGGCATTTAATCCGTTAAATGCAAACTTTAAACTTCAAGCTATTAAATTAATAAATTATTTTTTTTCATTTCATGTTTTTCAAAAAAGCTATTTTTAAATAATTCTTACTATTACCTATTTAATTATAAAGCCAAATGTCAAAAAATTCAAATTATTCATTTATTCAATAAAACGCTTAGAATAGTCATACATTACACAATACATTTTGTAACAAAAAATATTACTATCAGTATTCGAACATCGACCTACATGTTCGAATACTGATAGTAATATTTTTTGTTACAAAATGTATTCGTTCGTGGCGTCGCATCGCATCTCTAGAACGGCCATTTTTGTCCCGCACGAAAGTTTGTGCGTTCAGTTTTGGTGAGTTTACAAAAATAAATCGAATTTAATTGAAGAAATCATGTGGTGTTATTTGTTAATGTGTCTTAATTGTGCTAAAGAATATTCTAAATATAATATTACGTAAATATTTCGTGATTTGTTATCGAGGCATAACCACACTCACTATATTTTCGTATTGCAGTCCTTAAATTTCTACGAAGTCCCTACACCACTCAGCAAGATGGGTAGGGAGGACAAAGCTACCTGGAAGACCAACTACTTCACCAAAATCATCGTAAGTACTGATTTCACATGTTTAAACATAAACATATGGGTTACCTCGTCTAACCTCTAAATATCTCGCGAACTCTGGCAGAAGCGAGACCAGAGTTTAGAGGTCCCCAAGATTGTAGAGCCCTGCCCCAAGGTTGTAGAGCCCTGCCCCAAGATCGTAGAGCCCTGAGGATTTGGGAATAGCAGATTTACTACCACTCCCTTAGTTCGCCAATATAATTAATTTTATCTTGCGCAACTTAGAATATTCTATCTATTCATACCAATCATAATTTCTATTTACAGCAACTGCTCGATGAGTACCCAAAATGTTTCATCGTGGGTGCGGACAATGTGGGCTCGACCCAAATGCAGCAAATCCGTATCTCCCTACGAGGCAGCAGCATTGTGCTCATGGGGAAGAACACCATGATGAGGAAAGCTATCAAAGACCATCTCGAGGCCAACCCTGCTCTTGAGAAGCTGCTTCCTCACATCAAGGGGAACGTAGGCTTTGTCTTCACTCGTGGAGACCTTGTTGAAGTAAGTATCTTATCTGTCATTTCTAAAAACGACTTACACCATTTGGTATGTCAAATTCATCATCATCATCATAATTATCAGCCTATAGCAGTCCACTAATGGACATAGGCCTCTTCAAAATGTCTGTCCTAATACCATGGCGTTATTTAGCGTCATGGCTTCGCTTTCAGACAAAAATAACTCTTCAAATTTATCCTAGTGTGATAGTTTTCTTATGAGAATTGCACTGGCATTTTGAAGATACAATCCCCTTAGTTACCACAGAAAGCTTATAACCTTCAACTAATGAGAGCCTCACCAACAACATGGTTGCTCATCACTTCCTTAGTAACAGAGTTTTCCATAATTTGAACTTGCTACCTGAAGATGTTGTATCGGCTACTTCAGTAGACAACTTCAAAAATAAGCTCAACATCTGGCTACGACAAAACAAATCAGTGATAAAAAAAAGTGACAGAAACAATGTCTTAATTTTGCTTTTAATAATTAAATAATAATAATAAAATAACAAGAAAATTTTCTTAAAGATTTCAGTTTCAATGCACAAGTAAATATAGGTAATAGTGTTTTAATTTTAGGTTGGTGATAAACTGATTGTATTAAAAAAATGTTCTTAATGATTTCAGTTTTAATGCATCTAAAATTCTGTAATTTTAGGTCCGTGACAGACTGCTGGAGAACAAAGTTCGTGCTCCAGCCCGTCCCGGTGCCATCGCCCCTCTGTCCGTTATCATCCCGGCCCACAACACCGGTCTTGGGCCTGAGAAGACTTCCTTCTTCCAGGCTCTCTCCATCCCCACCAAGATTTCAAAG
Organism: Horisme vitalbata; assembly: GCA_951804965.1. Classification (NCBI taxonomy): domain Eukaryota; kingdom Metazoa; phylum Arthropoda; class Insecta; order Lepidoptera; family Geometridae; genus Horisme; species Horisme vitalbata. Next base: position 3,939,744 of record OX638096.1, read on the forward strand.
GGTAAAATATCCTTCTAATTTTGCCATTACACAAGTTTACAAAAGGTCTGTCCTAATACCATGGCGTTGATTAGCGTTATGGCTTCGCTTTCAGACAATATCAACCCTTCAAATTTATCCTAGTGTGTTGTTTTACATAGCAGATGCACTGGCATTTTGGAGGTACAAAACAACAAATTTTTCACCATCATTTCAACTGTTATCAACCCACTGGTGTGCATAGGCCATTTGATTATGCCACTTGCCTTGATCCTGCGCTGGTCTAATCCATTGTACAAAATTGTAATGATATGTTTCAATACAGGAACAATTGAAATTATCAATGATGTCCACATCTTGAAGCCTGGAGACAAGGTGGGAGCTTCTGAAGCTACCCTGCTGAACATGTTGAACATCTCTCCGTTCTCGTACGGTCTTGTTGTCAAGCAGGTATGTACTTAAATTATGTATAGTTTATTACTGTATGAATGTAGGTTTGCTCTAATTGCTCCTTCATAATTTGCAGTTTTTCTGAACTAAAATTCTTACGTGAGTACTTCAGCTGGATCATATCGAAACCAAAGTGTTGAGTACAGATTGCTCTTCAAAAAGCATTCTGAGAATTTATCTTTGGAATATTAAAAAGTTGTGGTAAAGTTTTCAGTGTTATACTGGTAACACCACCTATAACTAACAAATTCGTGTTTACTCAATACAATAAGCATATCAAGCAATTCTTATCCTCATCAAATGGGTCACTAGAGCACAACTAAAACTAAAGCTAGATACTATCCACACATCATCATGTAGCCTCAAACTAAGCAGAGCTTGTAGTATGGGGAACCACATGACTGATATATATTTTTTTTTTAATATACATATAAAATTACACAGAAGACCTGAGATACATATCTGCAGATAATGCAAACATTTGTCACGCGGCGGGAATCGAACCCGCATCCTGTCTCAGGCGGACCTTCGCCCACTACGCCACAGAAGTCGTCGCTAAAACGAAATAGGTATCTAACAGCAATTTATCCATGTCGTTATATCCCCTAGGTGTACGACTCTGGTACCATCTTCACCCCAGCTATTCTGGATATCAAGCCTGAGGATCTGCGCGAGAAGTTCATGGCTGGAGTTGCCAACGTGGCCGCCCTCTCGCTGGCCATCGGCTACCCCACAGTGGCCTCTGCTCCTCACTCCATCGCCAATGGATTCAAGAACTTGCTGGCTATTGCCGCTGCTACCGAGGTGGAATTCAAAGAGGCTCAGACCATCAAGGAGTTCATCAAGGTATGAATCAACAACATCAACATCACCAGCCTATTCAATTCACTGCTGGACACAAGCCAGGGGATATGCCCACAATCTCCACGCTGGGCATGCAGGTTCGCAAGGCACAGCTTCTCGCACTTCAGACGCTGCTGCCCGTCGTTGGCCACGGAACACGGCCGGCGAGATTTAGCTGTGCCAGTGTTAGGCTACGCTATTCCGCAATCAGCTTGAGAATCACCAAAGGGGATTACTATTATTCATTCAGTGCATGAGCACTGTATGAACTGAGTAAACATTATGAACGGTAGCTCAAGTTTGTGCTGGTTGGTGATCCACTTGATGAGTTCATCAACAGATGTATAAAGCCAGCATGATGACTAATGTCTGTCCTAATACCACAGAGTTTTAAATTGGCTCTGTGGATTCGCTTTCAGACAATATTAACTCCTTCAAACCTATCCTAGTGTGAGATCCTATAATGATTATTGCACTGGAATCTTGGAGGAACATGAATTCTTGTGGTGGAGTTTTTGGCCATGTGAAAGCTTCTAATATGGTTTAATGACAAAAAAATAGCTAGGACCAACATCTTAATTTGCCTTTCGAAGTGCTCAGGTCAAATGCCACTAAACTATAACCCATCACAATAGTGACCAGTGGCTAACCTTACTGCAAAGTTTGTGTCAATTTTTGTATGGAAATATAAAGTATTAGAAAAAATGGCAATGTAAAAGTTTTAGAAAAAACAGCTAGAGGTGCTGCTCCATTTTCATTAAAAATGAATTAATAGTAGTAGTACTAGTAAGGTATTCACATACGCCTCAATTGTTTCATATATGACGTGACACTGGCAGATATGTCCAGGTACATTGATTGCCATAAAATAGTACATTGTTCACCGAGAGGAGAAAGTGACCGATTACCGTCGAGGGTGTCGTTTGAAAAAACACCCGAGATCGGGAATCGCACTTTCTCTCGAGTGATACATAGTGCTTTATACTACACCTACGAGGAAAATAAAAAACTAACTTGACTTTGACTTTGACTAGCCAGTGCTTTTTTTTTAGCTAGTGGCCAGTGTCATTTTGCGAACTTGGAGATAAAAACTCACTGTAAAAACTTTTTGGCTTTTGATATTTAGGTTACCAGCGCATAGGCTTACCCAAAATTAAAAAAGAAAAACCACGTAAGAAATGGATTTTCATACACTTTTCTCTCCCGCTCAGATGCGTTTTCTCCCAGCATATTTGTTCGATATGCAATGACGTACTTTCTACCGTAAATTTGATAAAGTATCAAGGTACTTTCCGAGCAGGTGTAGTATAAAAAATATTGTAAGGTGTGTTTTTTGCACTCAAGCCACTGGTATTAGTGTTGATTAACTATTTTAATCTTCTAAGATCTTTGAAGTAAGATAAGCGAAGAGCTCATTGTATAAATCTCCAGACCAGTATCCACCTCCGTAGCCAGAAATTGGACAACATAACGCCCTTGGGAAGCCAACCCATGAGGTAGAATGGCACTCAGGGCAATACCAAAAGACTCGAGAGTAGTTGCTCGAAGTTGACGCCAAAGCATTCAATGTTCGATTCTTACCCACACTTCCGTAACCAAGATGGTAAAGTCGAAGTGTTGATGACCTAGATTGATTGTATAAATTAAAACCCTAATAATAATATTTTTTTCTAGGATCCATCCAAGTTCGTTGCCGCCGCCGTGGCCACAGCGCCTGCTGCCGCAGCACCGGCAGCTGAGAAGAAGGAAGAGAAGAAAGAAGAGGAAGAGGAGGACGGCTCTGACGACGATATGGGCTTCGGTCTCTTCGACTAAACGTCAGAACCGATGCCGCCTTCCCGGATCCTAGAACACCTGAGGGATCCAAACATCTAGAAGGTTCCGTGGCAAGTTCCGCACCCGCGTGATAGGACGGTCAACGCCGCCGGGCCGGACAACCCAATGGCGGCCGACTAATTCCGAAACATGTCGAAATAAATGCCACTTCTATAATCATTTACTTTTATTTACATAATTTACAATAAATTTTGAAGATTTAAATCCCATTGCTGGGTATAGGTAGCATAGATTCTAGAAAGCAAAAGTAACAATATTGATGATAGATAATGAGGTTGAGTATGGCTTCATTCCCGAAGATTCATACTTCCTGGTAGGTATTTCTAAAAAAATACATCACTTCTCATGTGAATGAATGTCTCAAGCGTCAATCATGTACTGCAAAAACAGTGACAGAAGATACCTACTATAGACACCTCCCCAGCGAAAGTTGCGCCTTAGTAGGCAGGTATAAAAATCTGTGAGCCCCAAGTTAATTTAGTTCGCGCCAGACCGGCAAGTCAGTACACGAATTTCATTCAGAATAATTTTACTAAAAAATGCCTTCATGTGCCGTGAAGTGATGCATTAATCCGATCCCATGTACACTCAATGGCGGTATAATTTTGACCCAACCTATTAGAAAGACTAATGAATTCGGTACAGCCATCGCAAATAAACGTTTAAGAAGATTCCTGTATTTATGCAGGGGGAATATCGCACCCCTAGAACAACACGGAATTATGTCGAAAAACTACTTTTTTCAGAATCATTGAAAAACCGTTATCTGCTTATGTATCGGATTCGAATATGCAATAAAGTCGATTTTGAGATTTTTCGACATAATTCTGTCGAAAAACTACTTTTTTCAGAATCGTTGAAAAACCGTTATCTGCTTATGTATCGGATTCGAATATGCAATAAAGTCGATTTTGAGATTTTTCGACATAATTCCGTGTTGTTCTAGGGGTGCGATATGTTTCTTTCTGAAACATACCTATAGGTTGGGGCAAAATTTTACCTTTAGCAAGAGCAGCTTCCATTTGTTTTAGGTTTTGTTTTGAGGAAACTATAGGTCTAATTTGAAGAAAAAAAATATGGCATTATTGGATTTTTGAAACAATGAAGGTACAGTCAGCCCAGAAAAGGACATTTGCCAAAAAAACAAGTTGGTGCAACTGACTTTATTTCCCAAAGTACCATAACCAAATGAAATCTTAAGATTTCGCGAAAATTCTAAAAGTTTTACATACAATTTATATGAAGCGCCATTCGTCACTAAATTGAGAGTGCATGTATGCCAATTCGAACATTTGCTGGGAATCTGTTTATGTTACGTGTTCCACCACAAATTGAGTTAGTTCTTAATTATTTTCTGTATTGTATAACCCATTGGGCAACATGGGATTGTGCTCCCAGTGTCGCCAGATTTCTTGGCATAAAATCATGTCATCACTTTTTTTGTTCCTGTTGGGAAATAGAGTCGATTGAGACCAACTTGTTTTTTTTTTTTTTAAATTGACTACGTTTTTAAAAATTCAATTGTTTTTTTTTCTTAAAAATAATACCTTTATTTTCCTAAGAACAAAACCTTCTTACTACAAAAATGAGATGCCTACTGCCTACCCTCAGTGAGGTAACATTTTGCCCCACCCTGTACAGTTTCAGCTCTTGTTGATAAATATACAGCGTCGGGCAAAATTTTACCTCATTGAGAGCAACTACCTTTTCTTTTGTAGTTAGAAGGTTTTGTTTTGAGGAAACTATAGGTTTAATTTGAAGAAAAAAATATGGCATTATCGGATTTTTGAAAGAATGAAGGTACAGTCAACCCAGAAAAAGACATTTGTCAAAAAAAAGTCTCAATCGACTCTATTTCCCAACAGGATCTATTTTCCCAAAGTAACTTACAAAATCAAATCGTAAGATTTCGCGAAAATAAAAAAAAAAAGTTTTCCATACAATTTCTATCAAGCGCCATTCGTCACTAAATTAAGTCCATTTATGCCATTCGAACATTTACCGGGAACCTGTATATGTTCCGTGTTCCGCCACAAATTTAGTTCGTTATTTATTATTTCCTGTATTGTTTATGTTATGGACAATGTGATTAATTGGTCATTATACATAATGACCGGGCATTATGAATAATGACCAATATGTGAGGGCAATGTGATAAGAACTATTGAATTAATCAAATTGCCCGGGCAATATACATAACGCCCATCACCTGTTGGGCAGAATAATAAAAGACACAATATTTAACTATTATTTTTATTTCAGACTTTAAAACACAAATTTCTTCCTTTTAGCGATGCCTTATGAACTTCGCTTTTCTTCGCTAGTCTTTCTTCACTTTAGTTACGGAACTGAATTACGAAATTATCCGTCTGCGTCCGTCCGTATTTGCTTGGAATGCAAAACTGAGAGCTGTGTAGTGAACAGTGAAGCGATGGACGTTCGTACGCCGCCATGACGGGCTCTGATTGGTTAGCGCGTGTCACGCGTTCGCTTCCCTCCCCTCGCTCCATCCCCAAAGTAGCTATATTATCACATTGCCCAATGATCACGTAGCATTATTCATAATGACCGGTCAATGTGATAAATAATGAAGTTTAGGTAATAATTAATCACTTTGCCCTAAGTAGCTGGTCATTATTCATATTGCCCGGGCACTATGAATAATGCCCGCATTAATCACTTTGTCCATAACATATATAATCCATTGGGCAACATAAGATTGTGCTCCAGCAATCTTTCTCGACTTACATGTCCCTAGATTTCTTGGCACAAAATCTTGTAATAGATTGTGCTCCAACAATCTTTCTAAACTTACATGTCCCCAGATTTCGTGGCACAAAATCTTGTAATAGAATGTCTCGCACCGAATTCATCAGTCTTTCTAATGTGCGACGAGGCACTTCAAGCAGGGTCGACATTCTGTCATCTGATTCTCCTGTCGTCATTTTCATTAAGAAAGCTGCCAGGCCAAGCACACCTCTATGCACTTCTTGAATGCGGGGAACTTCTTGCAATAATGAAGCAAAATCTTCTTTCGTTCTCCCAATCCAATGAAAAAAGATGCCGTCATCAATCTCTTGAATTGCTTCAACACTATTGAAGTTAAAGCGACATTTAGAGGTTTTAACAAATGAGAACACATGTTCAATTTGTTTAGCAGTAAAATAGTTAATGCTGCTTGGCAAGTTGTAGAGTGAATCCCAATCGTTGCAGTGCAAGTGATCTACACATACTCGAGCTAGTATTGGTATGTAAAAGTGATAATTGGAGAGTACAGTTGCTCGCAGGTTATCTGTTATTGTTCTCAGGTGTTCATTTTCACAGCCTGGATACAAACAATGTGAGGCAGTATTTGCAGCACGTTTATAGTTGGGAAGAGTAAGTTTTCCTATATCTGGCTCAGTTAGAATGGGATCAACTGGACATCTTGATCTAGAATGTTGAATTCCTTGTTCTGGAGTTTCTGGTTCGACTGGACTTCTTGATCTAGCTCGCTGAATTTCTTGTTCTAGAGGTTTTGATTCATCTACCCTTTCTTCTTTTATATGAATAGCCCACTGAATTTCTTGATCCGAAGTTTCTGGATCGACTGGACTTCTTGATCTAGCTCGCTGAAGTTCTTGTTCTGAAGGTTTTGGTTCATTCACCCTTTCCTTTTTTATATGATCCTGGACAGCAACACTACGTTGAGCAGATCGTCTAGATCTCAGCCAACAAGGATGACACACGCAATCCGATGGTGTGATCTGTAAAAAAATAGATACCTATTATTTAAGTTCACAAAGCCCTTCTACAATTAAGAAGATTGTATAACATTACTTCATTTGGAACATCAGCCTGTATTCTTACATACAGGTTGGGGCAAAAATTTACCTCATTGAGGGCAGCTACGCTTTTTTTTGTAGTTAGACGGTTTTATTTTGAGGAAACTATAGGTTTATTTTGAAGGAAAAAAATATTGCATTTTCGGATTAAAAAAAAAATTACAGTAAGCCTTTAAAGTGATATTTGTCGAAAAAATCAAGTTGACTCTATTTCCCAACAGAAACACTTTTTCCAAAGTAACTTACCCGATCAAATCATAAGATAACGCTAAACAAAAAACAGTTTTCCATACAATTTCTACAGCGCAACAACATTTAGTTTATGTATGCAATTTGAACACTTGCCGGGAAATACTCTGTTCTTATTTTTTATTTTATTTATCTAGTTTCACCAACAAAGTAAACACAAACATAAACACAACATAAAATAGGAACTATGTACATGGACTTTTGAACATAATAAAAATAATAATGATTAAGTAGGATTTTACAACCAGGTAAGTATATTGTAGATTTTAAATTATTTTATAGAAAACAATGAAAAATTTTAATGCGTTAATAAATTTTAAGTTACTTTTAAACATATAAACACTGTTTGAAAAAAAATTCAAAACATCAATTTATTGCCGCTTTTTGAGTGAGCTGCTGTTGTGAATAGCAATGTAGCTTTTAAAAATTCTATATAATAGGGAGAAATGACCAAGGTTCGAACGCGCGGTTTTTCTGACAAACGGGGTGTATTTTTTGGTCTTGGCGAACACCTTGGAATACATTGTTTATCCGAGACAGAAGGTGTGGTGCATCCATTAAATTTTTCATCAATATAAACAAAAACTTATTTCAATTTGGTCTTTCATAATGTGTTGGCAGAGTGATGATACACCGATTACCACTTTGCATCAAATTGAATGCATGAACTCACTGCTAAGGTGAATGACGTTTCATATAAATTGTATGTTTTTTTTTTATTATCACGAAATCTCACGATTTTATTCGGTAATTTACTTTGGATTTATTCTGAAGGAAAAAAACATTTGCAATTTCGAATTTTTGAAAAAATGTAGGTACAGTAAGCACAGAAAATTTCATTTGTCAAAAACAAACAAGTTTGTCTCAATCGACTATATTTCGCAACAGGAACACTTTTCCCAAAGTAACTGAAACTATGGGAGGATGATGCTAAAAAAGTAGCAGGCCCTTCTTGGCATCGACCCATTCAGGACGGGACTGGGTGGAAGTCTCTGGAGGAGAGGTCTATGTCAACATGAATTGAGGATTAAGAATTTTCAAATACAAATTACCTATTTGATTATAAAACGAGCAAAGCGAACAAAAAAAAGGGGATAGGGACCTCACTGAGAGCTGTGGTGTTAAGAATAATGTACTTAAACTGATTTACATCAGTAAAATAAAGGCTATCTGTATTGTATTGTATTGTATTGACCTGGCGAGGTAAAATCCTGGATTTAATGACATTTACAATTGCTCTTTCCAAGTCAGTGGGATTTCTTCTCAGAATACGGTCACGTTGGCGTCTAAGCAGAGATAAACCACAAATAATGCACACTTGTCTGTGCTCACGATTAGATGGACCGCGTTTTTTGCCACTATTGTCATGAGCTAGTTTTTCATCGACTTCCTGCTCCAGAATTACCCAGCAGGCCTCACAAATTACATCTTCTTCGTTGATCTGAAATAATAGAAATAAATGTAAAATGAGAGCCAAGGTCAATAATAATTCTTATTTTCACTGGCCATGAAAGTGACAAAAAAATCGATCACAAACTATGACGAAGTTAATGGATTTCTTAGTAGCTTTAGATATATATGTTTAATATATAATAAGCATATAATCAGATAATATTTGCGCTCTTTTTTTAAAATTATTTTGACAAATACACCTCGGAATTTTTTTCACTTCATCAAACCAGTGTAGAAAACGCATCACGTCCACGGAAATGACAATTTTCATAAATAAAATTATAATTATAAAAAAAAACTATCATATCCATTTTTGTTCTAAAATAATAGTATTGTCTCTATACTTTAATAACACAAAGCATCTAGATGCTATACGATAAATTCCAAAGTCAGTGCTTTTAAAAAAAATGAGGATGACCTTAGATGCCTTGGTTGTCGATATCAACAACAAAAGAAGTGAGATCTAAATGGGTGCCAAGTTCAAAAGTCAGTCCTGAAATTTATAACAACATAGAATATAAATTATATAACAACTTAAAATATAATTTCTTCTTATAATTTAGGAAAGAATTGAAATTGAAGCCTAAGGTCTGACTTGGCTAGTTTTTATATACACCACTAAACCATGCCACAAGCTCTTCACAGATACACAGTTAAAATAAATGTTGAAATGGTGTTAGTTTCCTACGTATTTACGGCTATATCTACTGAAGAACCGATAACCATTGGGCTAAATAAGATCATGAGTGGAGACCGCGGCTCGGCAAACGTAGTGTAGGACGCCCTTGGCCAGGTGGAGTGACGATCTGCGAAAGGCTGCTGGTAGAAGCTGGATGCGTCGAGCTGAGGACAAGGCGCAATGGCGCTCATTAGAGGAGGCCTATGTCCAGCAGTGGACTGCTATAGGCAGATGATGATGAGGTACCTACATGAATTCATTGGTTAGACTCGGCTTAATCTTTTTTTTATTTATTATGGGCCAGCTCTTGACCTCGAGGCTTACATAGGCAAGGATGAGCTTGACGATGGGGCGAGGTTTTCCAGAAGATGCCTATTAACTCTCTTTTTGAAGCCGTTACGGTCGTAATTTGATGGAAAAACAGATGCTGGCAGCTGATTACATATTTTAGCGGTGCGCATTATAAATGATGTTTGGAAGCGCTTAATCCTGGTAAATGGAATATCAACTTGATGCTGATGGTAGTTAGCAGTGCGTCTGAAGTTCCTATGGAAGAAAGGTGAAGGCGGAATAAGGTCATGTAGCTCCTGCGCACACTCTCTGAAGTACAATCTATAAAAGACCGACAAACACGCAACCTCACGACGATAGCTCAAGCTCTCGAGCCTTGCTTTAGCGAGATATTCTTGACCAATGAGCCTCTTAGCCCTGCGTTCAACTGAGTCTAATGCTTCAAGTTGATATTTGGCTGAACCATCCCAAAGATGGCTACAATACTCCATACAGGATCGGACTTGAGCTTTATACAGGGTCAGAAGCTGTTCAGGTGTGAAGTATCGCTTGAACCCTATTTAGGATGCCCAGTTTCTTGGTCGTTGTTTGAGTCTAAACTCAATTATGGTGCCAAAGTTGAGATTGTAATAATATAATTGTTAAGGGTGTAATGTTGTAAGTACTTACTAGTAACGGGGTGATCCGCTCACTGAGTAAAGAGATCACTTTAGAGTCAAGTTCCACTACAACAAAGCGACGTAGTGTGTTGACACATATATTGCAGTTAGCACAAAGTGTGCGCTGCTGGCTCATTCGTTGATTCGGTTTCGGCATGTTGAAGCTAAAGTCGTCCAATTATAAATAATATATAGTTAGAGGAAGTTTCACACGGAGTCCGGAATCACAAGCCAAGGTATCATCATAGAAACGAGATCGGTGTCTAGAAACCACCATAAGGAAAACAAAGCTGACGCGAAGCCACAAGCAGTGTTCTCATTATTAGTGTAATTTCGACAAACTTGATGTTATTGTTTGCTACTGATTGCAAAATATTTGGTAATTTTTTAATGACAATGACATTTGTCGTGGTTTTCCCGCATAGATCGTAATAGATTACCACTACAGAGGCCATAAATAAAAAGAAGAAGAAGAAGAATAATAGATGACCTATAGTGAGCAAGGCATAGATTAAGTATATATATAGATTTATAGTTTGCGTGGCCACCCTAGTCTTTCTCATTTCAACTGTAGGGTTGCCACATAATTAAAATTTCTATAGATTTGGGTAAAATATACTGATAATACGCCCTCCGGCCAGGTGGTAACGATCTGCGAAATGCTGCTGGTAGAAGCTGGATGTATCGAGCTCAGGACAGGGACTGGAAGGACTTTCCTTTATGTGTAGTGAGCTTTTGGGGGGTAAGGGGGTGGGAGGGGGGGAGGACCCTCCCCCTAAAAGGGTGAAGTGCGGAAACTCATAGTTTCCGAGAAAAATAATAATTTAGTTTTGAGGTTAAGTATGGAAAAAACGTTAACACTAAACACCAAAACACACTATCGAGAGAGGGGGGGATGCGGTAGTGTTAGGGAAGGGGAACCTATGACCTATGACCACTCTAAAAACCCGTTTCAAATCATAAAAATGGATATTTGACTCCGGTATGGGCTCTCGCCAGAACTCTCACTCACGCATTTTTTATATACACTAGGAGTAGGGACCACAAGACTAGGTGGCATCGGGGTGCCTCTGTGTCGGTTCTGTGTTAGATTTCGAACCAAATCTACTCAAGTCGGGGTGTCCTAGAACCTACTTCTGTGAGAAGGATTTCCGGGTGGTTATAAAAAAAAACCTAATAACCTACTGTTTATCTATGTCATAGATTAAGTATATATATAGCTTTCTCTGTCTAGGATCTATGTCAATTTTTACACGACTAAATTCAATCAATCAAACAATCAACAAAAACCGGCGGGAAAACAACAAAAGATGTCATTGTCATTGTCAGATTACCAAAAAATACTATAAAATTGCCGCAAAAACCAAGATAAATGTCATTGTCATTGTCAGATTACCAAATAATTTGCAATCAATAGCAAACAATAACATCAAGTTTGACGAAATTACGTGAAAAATTGGAATTTTCAAAAATTCATATCTCAAAAACTATTCGTTTCCGCACTACGCCATTTCAGATTTAGGCTTCCTAGGTGTAGCCCTACCTGTGACAAAAGTTTCAGTCGCCTAGCTCACTACACATAAAGGAAAGCTGAGCCCAGGGACTCAGGCGCTCATTAGGGGAGGCCTATGTCCAGCAATGGACTGCTATAGGCTGATGATGATAATGGGTAAAATATAAATCTAACAAGAAATTAATGTCATGCAGGTAAAGTATTAATCTATCAATTAATACTGCAGGTAAAGTATTAATCTATCATTTTTTTCATTTACACGAAATTTTTTTTCATTTATAGTCTACTTTCACTAACAAGTTTTAATGACTTTTGATAATATGTTAGGGAAGGAAGGATGTTTAGCAAATTTGATTGAATGCACCTACCTATATAATTTTCAAATCAAATCAAATCAAATTATATTTATTTGCATAAAAGTATGGTAATTACAAAGGAAAATCTTAAAGGCTATGTGGATCGCATACTTATACTTCATTACAGAAGCGTGCAAATATTAAATTGTTATATGTATATGTCGCCGCGCCTATTTTTCCAGGCATCAAATTATGCTGGACGATGATTCTAGATTTGAAAAATATAAGCCAAGCAGAGTTTCTTGCCAATTCTTCTCTGTTTGGTCGCGTTGCGAATTGGTGTAAATTATAAAATGACTAACTACATTTGAGTTACAGTTTGATTTAAATTATTACTAATGATTATTGCTAAAATTACTAAAAGTCATCACAACACAAGACTTAATTTATCATCTTGCGATTTATCAATTTGTTTAAAAATAATGCATTGTAATTGACTATCAAATTATAATAATATTCCCAAATAAGTTAATGCTATTGTGTTAGGTTTTCTGAGTTGTAGAATTCTTTTATAATTTAGAAATGAATTCTAGAGTTTTATTTGAAATTATTAAACCATCATTTCCAACTACAGAAATAATTGTTTCGATGGAAATTAATTTATTGCAAGTTTAAAATGATCGGACTATTATTACTACTAAAAATCTTTATCAATTTAGAATTGAATTATGGAATTTATTTTGTTATAATTAGGCAATGTTTGAAGTATTTAAAATTAACGGTGATTTAAATTGGTAAGTCAATTTATTTGGTCAATCTAAATCCAATTAAGTTTAATCCAATGTTTTATGGCTTTTACTGCTTGCTAAAATAATTATAAAATTAGTAATTAATTTAGACCTACTTTCTAAGTAGCTTTGTGATTTTAAAGCATTTCCCGCGCCACGTGGCCTGGCTTAAACGGAAGTCTGTCAAATCGGCAACATGGCGCGGTAGGTGCTAAAAATAGATCAGGTAGAGCTCGAACACTTTGTGCTGGTTCGTCAAAGAAATAACACTGTGAGTTAGTTCCTTAAACTTTGAATAAAAAGAAGCCTGAATTCAAATTAATGTCTTTCTGTTTCTTTCTCTGCAAATTTATTTGAGTGACTTTAGATAAAATAACCTTTAGATTTAGACTGCAATAATTAAGTTTATAGGGTCAGGATTTAAGAGGCAGAACCAATGGACGATACTGCGCTCCAGTGGTTCTGCAACTTCTTTAAAAACATAGAATTCTGCATTTTCTTCGATATCAGAAGTGTGCGATCACCTTTCTGCCCTCGTTGTCATTTATCATTTCAGATGCTATCAATTGTCTCGAGCAGACATCACTGACACATCAGCGCCGAGAACATCAATCGTTAGTATCCATGGAGAAACCATACCGGCAGGTACAGCAGCTACGAGCACGCTGGGGCCAGATGGGTCACATCTACATGCCGCATCGACGATGAGTACATTCACGGATTTACTTACTGTACCGCCGTAAAATGGTAATGTACTACCCGCATTCTTTACACATTATTATGACAATGATGCAGATTATAAGCGAGCATCTGCTACGCTAGCAACCTAGTGAAATAGTCAACATAACTGATATTTTCCTACCTTCCTACGACCCTGATGGTAACGTGGGAGTCCGTGAGTCGTGTAAAACTACCTAAATTCTGTGACTACGATATATGCATCAAGGTACATGTAGGTAGGTTAGAATCGAACCTATTTCTGTCACTACAATTATTATTACGCATGAAGGTACATGTAGGTAGGTTGGATTCGAACCTATTTCTGTGACTACAATTGTTATTACGCATGAAGGTACATGTAGGTAGGTTAGAATCGAACCTATTTCTGTGACTACAATTATTATTACGCATGAAGGTACATGTAGGTAGGTTAGAATCGAACCTATTTCTGTGACTACAATTGTTATTACGCATGAAGGTACATGTAGGTAGGTTAGAATCGAACCTATTTCTGTGACTACAATTATTATTACGCATGAAGGTACATGTAGGTAGGTTAGAATCGAACCCATGAACGCAAGTCGGTACCCGAACTAATATCTGTAGCCTCCTCTATTCGCGTTAAACGACCAGTCCTACTAGGTTCTACAAGCCAACCATCACAAAAGCGTTCGACATAGTATCCAGGCCCTAATTCTCGCAATAAAGGTATCTGTAATTCAACATACAACCAACTGTCAAACGTACTACGATGACACCGACACAGTTTTCTAAACCCAGCGATAAACTTTTTTCTTTTTGCGGTAAACGGTACATATGATTGACACATTTTACTGACCCGAAAAATAGATGATCTTCAATTTTTAACTCTATAGCTAATAAAGGTTCTACCCTGAATACGATGATTACGTGTCATTATCATCATCATTATCAGCCTGTATCGGTCCACAGCTGGACATAAGTATCCCCTAATCTGCGCCATTGCGCCCTGTCCTGGGCTCGACGTATCCAGCTTCCATTAGCGGCCTTTCGCGGATCGTCAACCCACCTAGCCGGAGGGCGTCCTACACTAAGGTTTTCAGGCCGCGGTTTCCGCTCAAGAATTAGTTTACCCTAGCAGTTGTCGGTTCTTCGGCAGATATGGCCAGCCCACTACCATTTCAGCTTGCTAATTCTCAGAGCTGTGTCGACAACTTTAGTTCTATGTCGGATAGTATGGTTGCGGATTATATTCTTCAGAAAAACTCCGAGCATAGCTCGTTCCATAGCTCATTCCAACGACTAAACTAGTGGACTAGCCGTGCTGCGAGGGTCCACGTTTCGGCTTGGTTTGTCATGTCGGGTATGACGTACTGATATGTGTGGGTTACATTAAAATAAATTTTGTATTCGATAATGGAGCAGAGTATTTCGTGATGCGCGAGTCGATTGCGAACAAATTACCAGGACATAGGTGTCAAACAGTTAATTACTAATTACGCGGCCCATTTTCTATTAATTATTTCCATTAGTTATAGGCCTATTAATTATTACATTTCCACTATTATAAAGAGGAAAAATTTATGTTTTTATTTTTGGTTTTGGTTTGCTTGTTCGTTTTTTTTGTAATGGATAAACTCAAACTACTTAACCGATTTTTAAAATTATTTCTTTTATAGAAAGCTAAATCAGTATTATCAACCTATTTGTTTAATCAATTAATTGGTTTGACTAATTCTAATCAGGTTAAATTAATAATTATTACAAAAAAAAAAAAACATGATTAAAAAAGTAATCTTGATCATGATTTCTGGCGTTGATCAGTAATAAATAATTAATCATTAATTGATTAACTTCATTTAATTAATGCATCCATTAATTTTGGCAATTCTAAGTAAAAAGAGTAATGGAAACGAATGACATCTTCAATCATTTTTCATAAATGATTAATAACGTTACACTAAATTCTTATTTAGTAATGGTGAAATAACCTCCTACATGATCTTTGCATTTCTAATTTTTAATATTCAAGTAATCGAGCATAACTACTCATTATTCAAATAAGTCTTCAGATCATTTATGAGTGACCAAGTTTTATTTAGCACTAGCTTTTTCCCGTTTCAAGCATTGTTGTCTTTATTTAGTCTTTAGTTAGGTTGTCTTTATTCAGTTATTATTATTATTATTATTTTTTAAATTAAAGTTGAGTTGCCTAATATAATTGCAATAATGTAACCCAAGGTATAAAAATTTGCCTATAGAAGTCATTATTTGGCGTACATGAAATTGTCAGCGTATCTGTGGATAATTTGCAAATAAATAGCGTAATCTGATATGAATTCGTTCGTTGGTGCCTGCCTACTTTTTATTTCGTACAGGTACCTATTTAGGGTTTCGTCTAAAATGACCACATCTAAGTAATCAAGTAAGCGCAAACTTAGTTGCGGGCGGGTCAATATTAACGTTGAGTTAATGTTCAACGTCCTACCTGACTACGTCTAACGTAAAATAAGTAAGAAATGGACGTCCAACATCTTGATTGGTGCAAATTTACTACGACACTGCATTGAGTATAATTAAAATAAATAAAAAATAAAATTATTTTATTTCGGTTGAAATAATGATCCACAGACACAACTTACTAACACTAAACACTACACACACTCTTGATACATAATATTAATACTAATTAATTAATAGTTAGATCACTCTCCGCACGAAGCAATGCCACGTGGGAGAGATGAAGCTATAGTTTGTAGGATGGTGTTGTAATTGTTACTCAACACAGCGCCATATTGTTTTTAAGCCCTTTGTTTGACAATATTGATTTGACTTGACTGACGAATCTGAAATTAACCAACTGTTAACTCTGTTTTATAAATACTCTGATATTTTCACCCGCGGTTTTTCAAAACTTTTAGAGAGCAAATTCAAAGTCAATACAAACTGCAACGCACTTAACGCTTTGAGTGCAGAAAACACAAATGTGATTCTACACGCCTTCCTCGCGTCATGTGCGAGGCAGCCATCGTGTTAAGGTCTCCAAGCATAAACGGGATACAGTGCCCCGTATACATACACATATGGCGGATTTATCTCCAAAATTTTGATCTTGATGTAAAGTAAAGGAAGGGCGAGCGGCACGCGGATTACTCTTATTAGAGTGAACTCTGATTCTATGATTGTCAATGTCTTGGCAAACAATAGTCATAATAGTCATTTTTCCATTAAATTAAACAATAAACGTTTTATGTGGAAATGACTTGCCCTACACTAAAACATTAGTCACAATAAAAATTCAATTAAATGCCTAGGTCACAAACACCAACACAAAACTACGTATTTAAAGTAAAAATTTGTCTATCTTACGAAGTTCACAGGATTCCTGAGAACGACCGCTACCTCATGAAGAAGGTAATAAATAGGTCACCATGGGCGGCCTCGCAATGTTTCGAATGCCAAGCTACAGCACGCCTCTCAGAAAGACGCGGGCAGCGTCCAGGCGGCCGTGTCGCCTCCAGGCGTACAGGCGGGGCCTTCGGTAACACGCTGGTGGCTTCTCAATCCCTGGCACGGAGCGAATCTGCCCAACCATTCTCAGTCTGTGGCTTCAGACAGAGTTATCCCCGGTGAGAACTTTTCATATCGCAAATACTTATAACCTATACTAACTTAACATAAAACAAAAAGGTTCTCGTTACTAACGTGTGGAGCGGGTAGTAGCAAAGTAACCAATAAAATAATTTACCATCGGCGTGTGGAGCCGTCCGATAGTAATAGTCCCATCCTGAAAGAAATATGGTCCCCTGTGTACCGCGGCGTACAAGACCGCCTAGAGCACAGCATCGACCTACCCAATATTCCCAGGGCCTCTGTTACAACAACAGCATCGACCTTCACCGACCTATCCTTGCCTAAGTATTTAATTATCTGTCGTCACGTGTAGTGCGCAGTAATAGTCCTATCCTGAAAGAAAAATGGTCCCCTGTGTACCACGGCGTACAAGACCGCCTAGAGCACAGCATCAACCTACCCAATATTCCCAGGGCCTCTGTTACAACAACAGCATCGACCTTCACCGACCTATCCTTTACCTAAGTATTTTACGATCTGTTGTCACGTGGCGTGAGCAGTATTTAACTATCTATCGTCGCGTAGAGTGCGCAGTAATAGTCCTATCCTGAAAGGAATATGGTCCCCTGTGTACCGCGGCGTACAAGACCGCCTAGAGCACAGCATCGACCTACCCAATATTCCCAGGGCCTCTGTTACAACAACAGCATCGACCTTCACCGACCTATCCTTGCCTAAGTATTTAATTATCTGTCGTCACGTGTAGTGCGCAGTAATAGTCCTATCCTGAAAGAAAAATGGTCCCCTGTGTACCGCGGCGTACGAGACCGCCTAGAGCACAGCATCGACCTACCCAATATTCCCAGGGCCTCTGTTATAACAACAGCATCGACCTTCACCGACCTATCCTTTACCTAAGTATATTATGATCTGTTGTCACGTGGAGTGAGCAGTATCTTTCATTTCAACACAATATTCTATTTTTATTTATTATTGCACTTTTGTCTTGTGGAATGAGCAGTAACCTTATGTAACCTTATAACTATGAAATGAGCAGTAACCTTATGTAACCTAATAACTATTTTAACTGTTGTTATGTGGAATGAGCAGTAACCTTATGAAAGCTTATAAATGTTTTGGCTGTCTTCACTTGAAATGAGTAGTAACCCTATGTAACCTAATAACTATTTTAACTGTTGCCATGTGGAATGAGCAGTAACCTTATGAAACCTTATAATTATTTTGGCTGTCGTCATTTGAAATGAGCAGTAACCCTATAAAAGTAGAAGTAAAGCGTTAAACTATTTTAACTATTTAGGTTCGGGACCGTGTATAGTATATAGTTCCTATGCGAGTGTTTGAAAGTGCCTCCGCTAAGCATAAAATATTCAGCTCATTTCATTTCTCTATTTGATGACCAACCTAATGAGTATCATGTTGGTCATGCTTGAAAGCAACTTTGCCGGTCGATTTGTCGGAAAAAACGAGATCAGCTACCCACTATGCCACGAGCATTTTTGCTAACAGCTTTTATTCAGTTATACGGTTTAGACTAACTGTGGAAGTACCCAGCCTCAAAATATTTCATTCTTATTTACAGAGACAAAAAGAAGAGGAGCGATGCAGAGCACGCATCGCACATCAGTATGGCCGTGTCGCCGCGCCTATTTTTCCAGGCATCAAATTATGCTGGACGATGATTCTAGATTTGAAAAATATAAGCCAAGCAGAGTTTCTTGCCAATTCTTCTCTGTTTGGTCGCGTTGCGAATTGGTGTAAATTATAAAATGACTAACTACATTTGAGTTACAGTTTGATTTAAATTATTACTAATGATTATTGCTAAAATTACTAAAAGTCATCACAACACAAGACTTAATTTATCATCTTGCGATTTATCAATTTGTTTAAAAATAATGCATTGTAATTGACTATCAAATTATAATAATATTCCCAAATAAGTTAATGCTATTGTGTTAGGTTTTCTGAGTTGTAGAATTCTTTTATAATTTAGAAATGAATTCTAGAGTTTTATTTGAAATTATTAAACCATCATTTCCAACTACAGAAATAATTGTTTCGATGGAAATTAATTTATTGCAAGTTTAAAATGATCGGACTATTATTACTACTAAAAATCTTTATCAATTTAGAATTGAATTATGGAATTTATTTTGTTATAATTAGGCAATGTTTGAAGTATTTAAAATTAACGGTGATTTAAATTGGTAAGTCAATTTATTTGGTCAATCTAAATCCAATTAAGTTTAATCCAATGTTTTATGGCTTTTACTGCTTGCTAAAATAATTATAAAATTAGTAATTAATTTAGACCTACTTTCTAAGTAGCTTTGTGATTTTAAAGCATTTCCCGCGCCACGTGGCCTGGCTTAAACGGAAGTCTGTCAAATCGGCAACATGGCGCGGTAGGTGCTAAAAATAGATCAGGTAGAGCTCTAACACTTTGTGCTGGTTCGTCAAAGAAATAACACTGTGAGTTAGTTCCTTAAACTTTGAATAAAAAGAAGCCTGAATTCAAATTAATGTCTTTCTGTTTCTTTCTCTGCAAATTTATTTGAGTGACTTTAGATAAAATAACCTTTAGATTTAGACTGCAATAATTAAGTTTATAGGGTCAGGATTTAAGAGGCAGAACCAATGGACGATACTGCGCTCCAGTGGTTCTGCAACTTCTTTAAAAACATAGAATTCTGCATTTTCTTCGATATATATATGTCATTAATTATCATTAATATCGGTTAATTTTAATTAACAATAATTAAGTTGACAATCGAGATTACTTAATAAATATATGTCAAAATGAAAACTAACTATTCAAATGAAGAAATAAAAATAGTAAATTATTATTTAGTTTTAATACATTCAATTTAATCGTATAAAAGCATTTATCTACAAGCCATTTGTAAAGTCTTATTTTAAAAAGGCTAAGTGTCAAATCTTTCATGTCTTCGGGGAGACTATTGAATATTTAAACGGACATGAATAAAGATTTATTTTGCATTGATTTTTTACAGAACGGCAAAAATATCCTATTATTTATTTGTGTCCTAAGTTGTCATTCACGCATGTCTTTATGTTTCTTGTATACGCTTTCAAAATTCCTACATACAAAAAAGAATATAATTATAGGAAATATATTTTTATTTCTCCAAAACTTCAACATTTAGAAAATATGCTTTCGATTCTGCAATCATATTTTCTAAATTCCCTACTTTTTTATAAAACGCCAACTTTTTCCCCAAGAGCTCGCAGTTTTACGCGTATCTTCTAATAGCTTAGCAGTCCAACGCAATTTTTTTCCGCAGCCTTCGTGGTGTGTATGATGGTGATTTACCCTAAAAACAGTAATCAAAAATTAATTTTGGTATTTAAAAATAACAAATGTAATCTGTAGAAAATACGTACATAAAAGGCTAGCAATCTTACTAATATAATAAAGGCGAAAGGTATTGAGTATTGTTTATTTCTCCCTCACGCAAAATTTAGATACAAATACAATACAATACAATTAATTTATTGCTTTTATAAGGTCTTCTTCGTTCTGGCTGGGAAATATAACAAGCTATTAATGCTGCTGCTGATGATAATGATGAAACATATGAATTGAGGCATGGAACATATTGGTCTTCTTCTTCTTCGTATGAAGTAGTGGCCAACTCTGATGTCGGAATTTTTAGGCCACCCGAAAGTCTCCGACATGGCTAACAACTGAAAAAGCCGGGAAGAACATCTTAACGTGCCTTCCGAAGGGCGGAAGCGCTCAGATCTAAATGCGACCCAGATCACCCATATAAGTAGTGTCCGGGCGGAGTGTTGCTTAACCAAGATGAACTGCGAAGATCACCGGAGTAAATAACATGGTGTTAAATTGCATTGTGTTACAGGTTCTAGGTTAGGTATCTCACATAAACCCTCTCTAAGGGTAAATTTAGCAATATGGTTATATAGTAGGCAGACCGAGGCTTTGTAGGTAGTTAACTAGGTGTACCTATATAACAAATTGTCATTGCACATTATGTAGAGCTACACCAAGAATAACATTAGAGGCTATTTTTTATCAAGGTACCATGCGTGCGAAGCCGCGGGCAGAAGCTAGTATAAAATCTTAGTGAAAACTTTTTGAAAACTGGAGCTAACATTAAAGTATTTCTTTCCTGTCAGCCAAAGTCCATTGGAAATAAATAAATAAATAAATAATGCGGGACCTTATCACACAACATCATGTAGCCCCAAACAGAACATGCAAACACTTGCCCCGCAGTGGGAATTGAACCCACAACTAGCTAATTAAATTTGCGGGTACTTCGGAGAAGGCAAGCAGTATCTTGGGTTTCACTTACCCGGTTTTCATAAAATATAGCTTAGGCTTTTTGATACTTACTGTGGCAGATTTAAATAATTGCGGGCATATATGTGAATTGTCAAAAAATGCTGTCAGTTGTGACTGACGAATCCCGAATCCGTTTTAAATCTGAATGATCCGTTGATTTAACGTAGCCTCTGATTCTCTAGTCTGAAATAAAAAAAAAACAGTTTTAAACCAAGACAAAAATGAACGAATTCTACCATAATAATAACAATAACCTAACATTTAATAGCACAACATATAAAAAAATAATGAATTCTTTGGTTTTCGTGGTCTATTTTCCTATACATTCATTAAGACCTCGGTTAGTCAAGGTTGACCAAATATAGCACATGGCTTTTAAACGATAAAATCAGTATCAAAATAGACTTAATTTTTTATACTTACGAAGATTCACATAACTGGAGACATACAGGTGTATTTTCAGTTACCATCCATTGAATTACGTGGCCCTTTGGTTTTTTATCCTGAAATTAAAACGTCATCTTTAAACCGGGCTATGCAAATAATAATGAACCAAAGAAATTAAAAAATGAAACGACTTTCCTTTATATGTAATGAACTTATGGGGTGGGGAAGGGCAGGGAGGGAGTGAGGACTCTCCCTCTAAAAGGGGGAATCTCACAGTTTCCGATAAAAAAATAATTAAGTTTTGAGGTTAACGAGAGAAAAAAAATTAAACAATATACGCCAAAACACACTACCGGACTACTACGGACCTATGACCTATGATCAGTTTAAAAACAGTTTCAAATCATAAAAATGGATATTTGATTCGGGTATTTGACCTCGTCGGCCCTGAGTGTCGCTTCGTCCACTCGTCCTCGCGGGCTAGCTCCACTCAGGATCTTCCACGGGAATTTCTGGTTCCACATTTTTTATATCCAATCTACGCATAGGGACCACAAGACTACGTGGCATCGGGGTGATCTGCGTCAGTTCTGTGATATTGCTACTTAAGTTGGGGTGTCCTAGAACCTACTGCTGCGAGAAGGATTTCCAGGAGGTTGTAAAAAATCTAATAACCGACTGTCTATTCAACGTATTACATTAACAACGAGAAATATCATTGTCAATGTCGAATCACCAAAAAATACCACAGAGGCCATAAATAAAATGAAGATGAATTTTCAAATAATCATATCTCAAAAACTATTTGGTTCCGCACTACGCCATTTTAGATTTAGGCTTCCTAGATATAGACCTATCTGTGACAAAAGTTCCAGCCGCCTAGCTCACTACAAATAAATGAAAGTTGAGCCAAAAATTAATGTGCAGTGGGCAAAATTCATTTCAAATGCCGGCAACACCAAACAAAACAAAACAAAATTGAATTTCACTTTTTGGCTTATTTTCTTACAGATTTCTGCTCTAAATGTTGTTATTTATTGTGGAAGTCTAGTTAATAATCCATTTTTGAATAAATACCTCGTCAAAAGTACGATACTTACGCTTGAAAAGACAAATCCGGAATGTTTTGATCACTGCCACTTTTGCACCAAAATACACTACACCGATCCATTTTGATAGAGAAATCCATAACATTCATTTGTTATTATTGATTTACAATAGATGAAACATAATTTTTCTAGGTAATAATTTAGTTTCAAGCAAGTTTTTCACAAAATCTTCCGAAACTGCTGCTAGCTGCCAAAGTTTGTTTAGCGCAATGTTGCGCTAAACAACGAAAAAACCGGCACGCGATAAGGGACAGCAAATCTATATATATAGTGCGGTCTCCCTTATTTGCATGAAGCACGCATAAGTAGTTCTCTTTCTTGAAAGAATGAGATGAATTATCTCGTCGTCTATAGCTTTCTCTGTCTAGGGAGCAAGGCCACATGAATCTTTCTCATTTCAACCGCAGGGTTGCCAGATAATTAAAATTTCCATAGATTTGCGTAAAATATACCGATAATACGCCCTCCGGCCAGGTGGTAACGATCTGCGAAATGCTGCTGGTAGAAGCTGGATGCGTCGAGCTCAGGACAGGGACTCGGACGCTCATTAGGGGAGGCCTATGTCCAGCAGTGGACTGCTATAGGCTGATGTTGGATATGAGGACGGGAGCAAGTGAAACGATCGCTGGTTAGCTTAACACTGTTTATTGTAGGTACGATGCAAACGGTGGTGGGCGCAGCCACGCACACATACATAACATTCCTCCCCCTAGTACAATAATTACTTAATATTGTATCTATCATTTACGACATCCTAAGCTACTAAGTTAATCTAAAAATATTTTTTGAAACTAATTGGAGGACGCTTACGTAACAATCTCTTTGATGTGAAACCGCCAACTTGTGGTTCACCCTGCTGGGTATTAATTTCGTTTTCGGCTTCATGAAACTCTTCCTCTGAATGGGTAGACTCTTCTTCGCCTATAGCGTTTAACCCAGTGGCTGTTTGCTCATTTCCATTAGAATGTTGGGAATCACTCTCATATTCTTCCTCTCTTGACGGTGAAGAACGTGGTTCGTACAGTTTTGCTCTCCTCGCTCTGGCCGAACTCTGAGAGCTGAGTTCCGGTTGAGATGCAGGAATCCCCGATACCGGTACTTCCGGAGAACGAATGATCGGTGAAATTGACGCGGGCGGTGACTGCGCAAGAAGCGGTGAAGGCGGGGATGAAGAGGACGGCGAAAGTGGAGGTGACGGCGGAGGCGAAGGTGTCTCCGGCGGCAAAACAGAATACCCAGGTACATTCGCATCTGAGTTTGGCTCAGTTTCTTCTGGATTGTTACTGGTCCCTTTATACAACATCAACTGATACTGTCTTTTGTGAATTTCTGAACTATTAATATCTTGTACTTGGTATAAAACTTTTCCTATTCTTTTTAATACAATTCCTTTACACCACTTATAATTAGTTTTATTGACGAATTTTTTATACAATACAACGTCATTTTTTTTAAAACATTTCGTTTTATTTTTCCCTTCTTGTTTAGTTTGTGTACACTGTTGATTTTTCACATATTCGGATAAGGACGGTGACGAGGGTGATGATTGATTCGGATTAATCAAGTCTAAACGTGACCTTAGTTTGTGACCGAAAACCAATTGAGCCGGAGACAAACCCGTCGTAGTGTGAACAGAGTTACGATAATCCATGAGATATCTTAGTAACTTGGCTGCTGTATCTTTCGCATTATGACCCGCTAAAAGACAAGATTTGATGCCCTTTTTCACTACCTTTACTAAACTTTCGGCCTGACCGTTACTTGGCGCGTGATAAACCGGCGAAGTGAAATGCGAAATTCCATTGGCCACGCAAAACGACTCAAATTCTTGTGAACAAAAGGCTGTGCCATTATCGCTAACTATTGTTTTCGGCACTCCAAACCTTGCCATAAAACCACACAGCTTGCCTATCACCGCGGCTGAAGTAGTAGTAGTATTCATGTTGTACACTTCTACCCATTTAGTGTGTGCATCAACTACTACCAAATAGACGGAACCCTTGATAGGACCCAGAAAGTCAATGTGAACTCTGTAAAAGGGGCAAGGTGGAAACTCCCAATGGGCAAGCGGGGCGCGCGGGGGAGAGGGACGCAATTGAATACAAACGTCACATGAACCTATCATTAATTCTACCGATTGGTCAATTCCTGGAAACCAAAACCTCGAACGAGCGTCCGCCTTCGTTTTGACTATACCTAGATGAGAAGAATGTAACTCTTTAAGTACGATTTGGTGTAAACTTGCCGGTATTACGACCTTGTGACCTCTCATGACGCATCCGTTCTCATAAGATAACTGAGATCTACACAAGTGGTACGGCTTTAACCGTATGTCGCCGACTTTCGGCGGCCACCCATTCGCGATACACTCGATTACACGCTTTAAAACGACGTCACTCCTCGTTTCGTCTCGTAATCTCTCTAGTGTCACAGGCATACTTCCGTCTACTACGAAACAAACATAAGTCGCTCTGTCGTAGGATACCTCACAATCCCCACAATGACACGGATCAACGCACGCGCATGGATGCACGGAGCGCGGTAGGCTCGCTCGAGACAAATAATCCGCACTATTATCAGCGCTGCGCATATATTCTATGTTAAAGTTATAACTACTTAGAAACAAGGCGTATCGTTGCAGCCTATTAGCCGACATTTCTGGTATTCCTTTATAAGGCCCAAAGATAGACAAAAGCGGCTTGTGATCAGTGCGCAATATGAATGGTACTGATCGCCCATACAAATATTGGTGGAAACGTCGCACGCCGAAAACGATAGCCGTTGCTTCCTTTTGTATTTGGGCATATCGTTTTTCAGCAGAGTTTAAAGTACTTGAGACAAACGAAATAGGCCTTTCAACACTATCTATGCCTACCTGTGAAAGAATCGCGCCTAGGCCGCTAGGCGAAGCAACTACAGTCAAAATTATCTTCGCATTGGGGTCAAAATGTGCGAGAACTTGTTGTGACGTCATCATCTCTTTGATGGTCCTAAAAGCTAAGTCATGATCATGACTCTCAGTCCATTTCCAAGTACAACCTTTTTTA
This sequence comes from Horisme vitalbata, assembly GCA_951804965.1. Classification (NCBI taxonomy): domain Eukaryota; kingdom Metazoa; phylum Arthropoda; class Insecta; order Lepidoptera; family Geometridae; genus Horisme; species Horisme vitalbata. The sequence continues at coordinate 3,965,769 of OX638096.1, forward strand.
AGTAACTCGTATAGCGGGCTAAGAATTGTAGATGCGTTAGGTATGAAATTCCGATAGTAATTAATTAATCCTAAGAATGACTGTAGCTGACTAACATTTGTGGGAGCCGGAGCTTCAACCTTGTCTGGACATTTTTTTAAACCATCCTTAGTGATAATATACCCCAAATAACTGATTTCGTCCTGAAAGAAACTACACTTTTCCTTCTGTAGCGTTAACCCTGCGTCTTGCAATCGCTTTAGAACCATATTTAGCCTTTCTAAATGCTCGTTCCTATCCCTGCCAGTCACCAAGATATCATCCAACAGGCACAAGACTCCATCTATACCTGACAGTACGCCCTCAATCGCGCGTTGGAAGATAGACGGCGCGCTCGCCAAACCAAATACGAGCCGAGTATACCTATATAGCCCACGATTTGTATTTATACATGTAAGGTTTTTTGACTCGTCATCTAATACAAATTGGTTATAGGCCATAGACAAATCAAGTTTACTAAATTGTTGGCCCCCATGGATCTTAGAAAACAGCTCATTGGTTGTGGGGAGGGGATACTGTTCCACAAGTAACTGTTTATTTATACTTATTGAATAGTCGGCACATAGTCTGATAGACCCGTTTCTTTTTAAAACTGGAACTATAGGGGACGCGTACTCCGAAAATTGTATAGGCTCAAGAATACCTAAATCGACCAACCTATCGATTTCTTTCTGCACCTTATCGCGTAGCGCAAAAGCTACGGGCCGCGCTTTGCAGAAAACCGGTTTGGCACTATCCTTTAATAACAGTTTTATTTTATAATTTTTGAATTTACCTAATTTTTCTGAAAATAAATCCGAGTATTGTTGTTGCAAATCCTTAATAGTCACGGTAGAATCTACACAATAATTTACCGGCGTTAGCTGGAGGTTAAACAAGGATATAAAATCCCTGCCCAACAGAGGAGGTCCGCCGTCGCGTACCACGTATAAGACAATGGGGTGTGTACGGCCCGCATAAGATACCGGTACACGAATTGTACCTACGCAGTTAATTTTCCTCCCATTATACGTCATTAGTTGTTTACTTGTGGTTGATAATGGCACACCTCTAAAATGCGTTTTATAAAAACACTGTGATACAACTGTTACCGCGGATCCACTATCTATTTCGAATTGAAACGGCAAATTATTAATAAAAACTCTTTCTACCATGGGTTCCCCTCTGAATGAGCGGATATAATAAAGCTTACCATCATCATCATCATCCTCACCCTTGTCACCGCAATCCATTTCTACGTAATTCACTTTTGTGCACATTTTACGTAAATGGCCTTTTACGTGACACTTTTGACAAACATAATGAGCGAATCTACACTCGGAAGCCTTGTGATTCGTATAACCACATACGTTACACTTCACTTTTCCTACACTTCCACTTTTTGCTCCATTTGAGATCTTGAAAAGCTGGTTCTCCGGCGTAGACAGGTGTGAGCCCGCGCTCGCCACGGCGGCTGTGCGCGCGCGGCTCATGTTCTCCGCCATCTCGACGAGCTTGGCCAGCGTGAGCTCAGCCAAGTCCTTTGTATATAGCTTTTCCTTCTCTCGCCCCGGCTGCATTCCCATGATAAACTTGTCACGGAGCGCCTCTTCGACGTTGAGAAAACCACACTTTTCTGTCAGCCCTCGCAGTCTTGCCGCCCACTGGGAATAAGTTTCTCCAGTGAGTTGAGTGGCTGCGTAGAAGTTGTGACGCTCACCGAAACCGACGCTCTTCGGGGTGAAATGGTTATCCAGAAGTGATAGGAATTCTTCATAGGGCACATCATCTACGTCTTTAGGCAAAGCTAAATCCGTTGCCAATTTATATGTACCCTCGGTGAGTGCGCTGAGGAGGATCGCTTTTCTTTTCTTGCCTGCTGAATCCGTCGTTTTGTTGATGTCATTAGCAACAAAATATTGGGTTATTCGACCTTTATACGTTTTCCACGTTTGGATATTATGGTCGAAACTATTTAAAATTCCGAATTGTACGCTTTGAGACATTTTTAATACTGTTTTTTTTCTATGCGCGGGTAGATCGTCGCCACTGTTGGATATGAGGACGGGAGCAAGTGAAACGATCGCTGGTTAGCTTAACACTGTTTATTGTAGGTACGATGCAAACGGTGGTGGGCGCAGCCACGCACACATACATAACAGCTGATGATGATAATGGGTAAAATATTTGCATATTGCACAAGGAATTCAATGACAAACAAATCTAACAAGAAATTAATGTCATGCAGGTAAAGTATTAATCTATCAATTAATACTGCAGGTAAAGTATTAATCTATTAATTAATACTATACCAGCATGATGAAATTTTTTTCATTTATAACCTACCTTCACTAACAAGTTTTAATGACTTTTGATAATATGTTAGGGAAGGAAGGATGCTTAGCAAATTTGATTGAATGCACCTATCTATATAATTTTCAAATCGAATCAAATCAAATTATATTTATTTGCATAAAAGTATGGTAACTACAAAGGAAAGGTTCTTAAAGGCTATGTGGATCGCATACTTATACTTAATTACAGAATCGTGCAAATATTAAATTGTTATATGTATATATGTCATTAATTATCATTAATATCGGTTAAATTTCAATTCGCAATAATTAAGTTGACAAACAAGATTACTTAATAAATAAATGTCAAAATGAAAACTAACAATTCTAAAGAAGAAATAAAATAGTAAATTATTATTTAGTTTTAGTTTTATTATTTTTTAGTTTCGTCGATCGTATAAAAGCATTTATCTACAAGTCATTTGTGAAGTCTTATTTTTAAGTTTAAGTGTCAAATCTTTCATATCTTTGGGGAGACTATTGAATATTTTAACGGACATAAATAAAGCATTCTTTGGCAATGATTTTTTACCCATTATCATAATCAGCCTACAGCAGTCCACTGCTGGACATTGGCCTCCCCTAATGAGCGCCTGAATCCCTGTCCTGAGCTCGACGCATCCAGCTTTTACCAGCAGCATTTCGTAGATCGTTACCACCTGGCCGGGGGGCGTATTATCAGTATATTTTACCCAAATCTATGGAAATTTTAATTATCTCGCAACGCTGCAGTTGAAATGAGATGGACTCATGTGGCCACGCTCACTATATATCTATAGGTACTTAATCTATGGTGGCCGTAATCTTCTTCGTAGATTTGTATCATGTTTGCGTAATACGTAGTCGTTTTTGTTTCATGTGCCGTCGTTTTTGTTCATTTCATGTGCATTGACTTGTAGCTTAAGAACAGCGTTGCCACCTTAGCCCTTTTCGGGCTAGATCTAGCACTTTTTACCGTATGTGAACTCTTTTTTCATTATTTAGCCATCTAGCACTTTTTGTATTGCGATATAAAACCTCGAAAAGGAGAATGCCGAGAACCCGTATCAATTGCGTAAAAACAGAACGTATCCCATAAAATTTATCATATTTTATAAATGACCTTAACATTTTCTTTAGTTTTACACACCGACTCGATTAAAAATCAAGAAAAAAGAATATTTTCTTGATTTGGTTTCCGTTGCACGCCGCCATTAGACTAAAACAACCAATAATATATACGTTGCTATGACAACAAACATTGATGTAAAGTGTTACTATGGAAATAACCCTCATTTTTAATTATTTTGACAATAGAATCGACTAAAAACTTATTGGAAATCTTTTTGACGCACTCACTTTAGTCTTGGTACCGAGCGCCATACATCAGACGGCATTCTCCTTTACACCATGCCTACAATGCGTGCCACGTAGACTAGATTTCGTCAGTCACACTCAGCTCTTAGCTATATTCCAGGAAAAGACAGAAATTGACAATTAAATAAATAAAGTAAATCAAGAAGAAACCAAAACAAAAGATACAGTAACAATAACAAAATATAAAACAAGATCAGGGAGAGAAGAAAAGCAATATATGGATTTGTCAAATTATTACATAAAGCCAGAAAATGAGACATTAAAATAAAGTATATATGATTTTAGAATATTCCGATTATTATTATTATTATTTAATACACAGGCAGCTTTAAAGCTTATACGTGTAATTCGGGGTTAGTTTTCAGTGCACTTTAAGTATTTGTCCAGTCTATTTTTAAAGGAGTTCAGTGATGGATTACTAACTACAGTTTCTGGAAGTTTATTCCAGTTGTGTAGGTACAATACGGTTGGGCAAAGTGTGATTGATTCCGATTTTTAGCCCTTTTCATGACAAAATTAGCTATATCTAGCCCTTTCTAGCTTGATAAATTACCCTTTTTCTAAAACCAGTGTTCTCGAACCTACCGATTTTTCGGTATTTCTACCGATATGGGCTCCGTCTTACCGAAATAACGATTTTTCCACGATTTCAGAGAAAACGTGGAAATTATACCGATTTTCTTACCGATTGTACACTTTTCAGTTGGCAGCCCTTTTTATTTATGGTTAATGTTACGGGAAATCCATAATAGTATAGATGATTAGTATAGATGTTATGTATTAAAGTATGTTAAGTAGGAATCACTGTACATATTCAAGGAATTCACTGTAGAAACAGGAATTCGGATTTTATTTTTTCATTAAGTTTCTTAACTTTGAAGAGAAAGTTTCCTAATCTGAATATCAAAAAAATATAATATTATTTTATTTAATAAGTTAAAAATATGTCGTCCGACGAGGAACCGTGTACAAGCGCGAGTGCAAAAAGAAAAAAATATTTACAATATTGAAAAGAATGGGAAGAAAATTTTCAGTCTGACTGGAAGATAGTCGTAAAGGCGTAAGCTTTGCCAATTGTAAGAGTTGAAAAAACATTACATCAGAGAAAGACGCTCCAAAGAAACTTAGTTCTTTTCAAGCACACTCTGTATACACACACAGCGGTATATTCATACCGATTTTGGGTATGAATATACCGATTTTAGTGGACAGCTCTACCGATATCGCACTTTTTTGACGTTCGAGAACACTGTTTAAATTATATCCAAGGTGGCAGCACTGGATAGGAAATGGTGCCGATGCCGAACACAAAAAAGTACATTTTGTTACTTGGATTTTACGCCAATGATTAAATGTTCATAAATTAAACTGCATCTGATAAACTAGAGAGATAGCGTCTGCCCAAAGAGAGTGCGCCTCACAGAACACAGCTTTCATGGTGCTAGCAACTGGAACCTGGATCATGGTGTCTCCGAGTCAAATTTAAAATACGCTATTACAACGACCCAGGTAACAAAATTTGAATAATATAGGTAGTTAGGTACTGTCTGACACAGCACAGAATTTACAATCACACAGCATCATGTAGCCCCAAACTAAGCAGAACTTGAACTTGACTTGATTGAGTTTTTACTGTTTATATCCTAGCTTATTATTCACCTATCCTAATTTACTGGCGGTTTATTTCTTATTTTGTAGATTGTGTTTTTGCTGTGTGTATTTTTATATTATCTTTTTTTTTATCATATCTGTTTATGGGAACCATGACTGATAAGCTTCTTAAAAATACATTTTTGTAAATACATACACATTATGCATAGACAAAAACCTGCGGGGTGATCGGCTACCTCTGATTGCGTGATTGAAACCGATCCTGTTTTTACAAACTTCGACATTTCATCCGCCGAAATTCAATGAATATCAACTGACAAACAGAGTTAGCCGATCACCCCGCAGACCCGAGGCAAATAACTGCAAATAATGCTAACATTTGTCCTGCAGCAGAAATCAAACCCGCAACCTTCTGCGTCTCAGGCGGACCTTCGCCCATACGCTACCGAGGCCATCTATTTAATAAATTTACTACTGTACTGCTATCTATCTCACTTAAGGCGACGATATATGTCAACCCTCCCTCCAGCTCGCACTATTCAATATTTTTGATGATGTATCACTGAATGTAGTTATGGGTCAGTCTGCAGTAATTGATAGCACATCAAAAAAAATTTTTTTTTTTTTTCATTTTATATTCTGCGACTTGTTAATCTGTTTTTCACAACAATAATCCAATTTGCTGTCTGATAATGGATTTAGGTCGTTCGTAGAAAGATTCGTCCAGTGACTTTCTCTCATAAGTTCTCTGCAAATCTATCCGCTTACACACTTTGGATACTTTGTCTCTTCAGTCTGGAGAATTGTAGGCTGCCAGATCCCTGCAGTTGAGTGGCGAGTTGGTTTCTGTGGTTAGTCAGTCGTGTTTGGTACTTTGAGCTGTAGGCCTCTATTTCTTGTTTTATCGTTTTCATTTTGATGTCCATGTACATATATGTATTGCTTATATGCTGCGGTATTTTTAACATGTTTCTTATGGTCTTGCTCTGAAATCGTTCTAAAATTTCGATGTTGCTATGGCGAAAATTAATACTAAAATAGAATAATTACAGAGTATTTACTATCATCTTTCCTACTACCACAAAAAGAAGTCTGATTTTTCGTATTCATTTTCATAATATTTTATGTCAAACCCCGAGAAAGTTAAGCTAGTAATAGTGTAACAAAAATATATACAATTTGCAACTCTTATTTGTATCTTAATCACACTACCAGCGCTCTTTTTACATTGCTATTGGAAGCTACAACTTTTGATAATTAGCCATAAACAAGTCTGATTTTATCAGGTTAGTGCTGATGATTTGAATAGTAAATATGTTCCATCAGGTATTTCAGTCACACCCGTACCAAAATACATATAAAAGTTCATACTAAATTATCTATACCACCTTTTGTCCTGTACAGACTTCCCAAAAGTCCCATAATGACCGAAACAACATCTGAAAAGTGTTTTGATATTTGAAAAAGGAGTAGATTTCGTTTAGGAGCTGATTTATATGAGTCACCTCTCACAAAAACCATTTACATAGAACATAGATGTCTTTGCAGGTGTTGTCATGTAATTAACTTTCACAGTATATCCTGGCACCAATGGTGCTTGATTTTATTACTTTTCATATATTTGTCTTGTCAGTATGGTATAGTTTGATGGTATTGGTTGGTTAAACTTTAGTATAATTTAGATTAGGTGGTAATGCACCTAGTTAAGACTAGCGCAGATTCAAGGCGAGTGGCATAATCAAAGGAAAGCATATGCCCAGCAGTGGGAAGAAAATGGGGGAAATCACGATGATGATATTGTGTACCTAGATAGGTCAAGTATCGATAATTAGTTGATATTGAGAACGAAATAGATAATGTAGAAGGATAAATTACAATAATTTACTTAAGATTGTGTGACAATCAAGACAAATTACTAGAAATCGCTAATGATGACCTATCACTTGTCCCATTTGAACAAATCCCATAGCTCCCCAATATTGGTGGCCAAGGGTTTTTATGATGTATTTTCATGTTTTCGAAAGATATTTTTTATATTTCTTACTTTTAGTACTAAATAAGCAGCCACACAAAATGAGTTTTTATATTATATATACAAATAATTAACTTATCAGACCCATCACAAAGACCTGTCCCACCCGTCCCAATGTTTATTAGTTGATATAAAATTGAATATATTCTTTATTTACCTGCTTCTACTGCAATACTAATAATTAATTCATTGTTAACATATATGGTAAATTATTTTATATACTAGTTTATTATTTCCGCTAAAATATAGAGATATCGGACAAGGTCGCAAGACTTGCTAATAGTTGGCGTCACACCCGCCTCAGGCCTTTGACCGGCCGTAATTTTGTTTGTGTTATCTATATACCTTTCTTTTTTTTCTGTGTACATAAACTACACTAGGATCTACAGAAAAACAGTATAATGTTGTTAATTTCGACTACTATTTATACATTACGGACTCTGATAAAAGTTTAACTGTCACGCCCGTCACTGCGGACTGACCCTTATGCGAAATAGCAAACCTTCACAGCCTAGAAAATAACAATACAAAGGTTCAGCAATAATATAATTTTGATTTTATCACATTTTCTTACCAAAAAACTTGTACCAATGTGATCAATTTTGGAGCAAATTTTTTGGTAGGAAAACGTGTTGGGTTCAACATGATATTCTTGCTGAACCATTGTATTGTTGTTTTCTAGGCCGTGAAGGTTTTCTATTTTGCATAGCTACATTCAGTGATTTTATATCTTCAAAAATGTTGAATAGTGCGAGCTAGAGGGAGGATTGACTTGTATTGTCGCCTTAAGACTTACTATATAACTATTTATAGTATCATACCTCCATGAAATCGGCTTGAAATATTCTACCTATCGAACATTAATTTATTACTTGTTTACTGATAAACACATAAGATAGCTAATATCTTTGTTTAAGAAAAAAAACTGAATATATACTTTAACTTATTTTTTTTTTTTTAGCTTCAATATGGACTTGAGGTCAGCCCATTTCATTACACAGGTCCGGGCATATAGGAGTGCTGGAGATTATGGTAAAGCCTTTGAAGTGCTTCACGAGGCTTTGACCCAAAACCCGGCCCTGGCAGGTCCACACTGTGCCGAGTTCAATTCCGTCCTTGACAGTTTCAATGCTGAGCTAATGGAGTGTGGCAGAAAGGCAGATATTTTCACCAACTTTGAAAAAGCCTTAAAAATATATCCCGACTGCCACAATATATTGCATGAAATGGCAAAGGTACTTTTCATGTCCGGCTTCTATAAAGAAGCATGGGCCCATTGGGATAGAGTATTGCTTACACATCCCTACCAGGTGACAGCCGAGAAAAGCCTAAATACAGTTAAAAATTTCCTAGTTGAGAGGTGGCACTTTAGAATGTTAAATGATAATATTCGTAATGAATCTTACAGACGAGCCATTCAAGATGAAGTAAATGCAAAGGATAAAGTTATAGATGTTGGCACTGGAAGTGGTCTCTTGGCAATTTATGCTTGTGAAGCTGGAGCTACTGATGTCATAGCGTGCGATGGATCAGAAATAATGATAGAAATAGCCACTGCTATTTTGCAAGAAAATAAATTAACGAATAACATAAAACTACTAAATAAGATGTCAACTTCCATGGATAGTGATGATCTGAATGGTAAGGCGACGCTCCTGATTACAGAGATGTTTGATGCAGGGCTTGTTGGAGAACACGTGCTTCAAATGTTGAAGCATGCTTGGTCCACCTTTTTATCCCAACAAGCCCGGGTCATCCCAAAAAGAGCAGAGTTCTTCATAGCTGGAGCTCAATGCAATCATTTAAACATGAAATATCAGTTGAGCCCTGTAGCAAAAAAACTCTTGAATCTTGGAAAAATGAATGTTCATGTTTTTGTACCAAATGAAACATATGACTGTGAGGATGTCCATCTAGAAGATATCAAATACTTAACTGAGCCTCAATCTGTTCTCAATATCAACTTCAATGATTTGAATGATATTGAAATGCATCTAAACAGGACCGAACCATATAAAGTGGAGTTGAAAGCTACTGAGGGTGGAATTATAAACACAATGTTTGGCTGGTTCAATTTATACTTAACAGATAAAATAACTATTACAACAGACCCAAGATCTGAAGCCAGATGTAACGCATGGCAACATGCAGTATTCTTTGATGAGATACCTAGGACAGTGGAAGAAGGTGATATTATCAATTTAGAATTTCTTATGAACGGTGGACATTTAACATTGAAGCCAAGTAGTGATTCTGATATCACTAGGGTATCCCTAGATATTATCAGATTTTTAAATGATGAAGACTATATAAATAATATCATTAGTGGTCTACCTATAGCGACTATATATTTAAGTCAAATGGATGACATCTCGCAAATACGTATTGCCGATATGTGCCCGTTCCCCGTGTTTGGCTTGCTTATGATGAAGCGCGGCGCATCGTCACTTGTGTGCTTCGCTGTTGACGAACAAGACAAAGAGTTTATTGAAGAAGTATTCAAGAAAAACGATATCTCCATTACAAATGTCACAATTGTAGTGGTCTATGAAAATTTGCCGTACAAGGATGTTCTTGGAAAAGAGAAGTTCCACGCTGTATTTGCCCATTTCCTGGAAGTAGGTGGAGATGTTGACAATCATAAAATTAATTTAGCTCGTAGTTTAAAAAGGTTTCACCTGCACAGCGATGGTCTGTACATCCCAGATAATCTATCGATCGTCGGGCAATTGGTCAGCAGTCGCTGGTTAGATATAAACAATATGGTTTATGATGAAAACGTCCACAAGTTCAAAATGGCAGAATTTGTTAACAAGTACAGCGTTAACATGAACTACTCCATCGATTTCAGTACCTTGAATTATGTGCCATTAACAAATGCAGTTGATATCTGCCAGTACCCTGAAGGTGAAGATATCCATTGGAATAACGCCCTTGTAATCAACGATGGTTATGCAAATGCGATACTTTGCTCTTATAAAATAGAGTTAATCAAAGGTTTAAAACCTATTACCACTAACAGGCCTAACAGTTTTATGGCTGGAATGTTGTTCATGACAAGTTCAAAGCAATCCATGGTTGCTGGTACCACAGTTAGAATATTTCTAATCAGGGATGATGAAGGATCTATTGGATTGACATTAACTCATCGATGAAGCAGCAAAACTTGGGAATAAGCAGACAAGAGGCTGATTATGGAATTTAATTTGGAAGTTAAAGTCAACCAATAATTATTGATAGTACACCCATCTATTTGCTGCCTCCACTCTATTAGTCCTAGAGTCTGTCTGTACCTACCCTAGTAGAGACTACACAGATGGTCTCTGCATTTGATTGGTTTGAAAGCCAAACTTGCAATTTGGATGCTGAGACCTTAGTGTTCTTTCATGACACTCAACCACTGATTTATTTACTGTAACTAAGGGACGGTATGATAGATTTAATACTCTCCTGCTGTTTGGTTCCATGCAGACCACTGCATGATCGACTTTGCAGTACATGATTGACGCTTGAGACATTCATTCACATGAGAAGTGATGTATTTTTCTAGAAATACTAGGAAGTATGAATCTTCGAGAATGAAGCCTTAATTATTCAATACCATTCCGCAGCGGGAATCGAACCACCATCTTATGCACCTTAGCTTTCAAATATAATAATAAATAAATAATGCTAAATAATGCTGGACATATTACACAGCATCATATAGCCCCAAACTAAGCAGAGCTTGTGTTATGGGAACCACATGATTGATATATTATATAATATTATTAATAATATTTTTTTTGTAAATACATACATATCATACATAGAAAACACCCAGACCCGAGACAAATATCTGCAGAACATGCAAATATTTGTCCCGCGGCGGGAATCGAGCCCGCAACCTTCTGCGTCCCAGGCGGACCTTTGCCCACTACGCCACAGAGGTCGTCAAAAAAAATTATATCTTGCACAAAATTTCTTAATGGGACTAAAACAAAATGTATAAGATTTATATTACCAGACCTTGTAGATAATAACCTAAACCTACCCTTTTTACGTTACGGCCACTGACCACTTCCACCATTTAAAAAAATCAACTACATGTTAAATATATAATAATAATAATGTTATGTGTGTGTGTGTCTTATCGATATAATACTGGATCGGCCGAAACGTATCTGCTGCACTTGAATGGCGTTTTGGTGCATTTTTTTGTTTCTCGGCTATGTTATTTTTTGTTAGTCGTGTACAAACTTTTGTTCAACGAGAAATGTAATTCTAATACAACTGTATTAACTTATTTTTTGTGTTTATTGAATGAAAAGAAGATGTGCAATTAACATACCTGATTTGCATGTGATGCTGCTTGTGGGTCCTAAGTGGATAGGTGACCAAATTATTGTAATTTTACCAAAAAATATTAACACTAGTCAAAGTAGAACAAATAGGCTTTCTAAAAATAACCCTATTTCTGTTGTAGCTTTCATAATAAAGTCATATACATAGCACCTTTCAATAGAATTGTACGTAGGTTTAACAACACAGCTAAGGGCGTCGAAGTTGACCTGTTTGAAGGAAACTTAAAATCATTCAAAAATATTATTCTTCCCAAAAAAAATATTGTAAAGGTAGGTTAGACTGTTTGTGAATTGTTTCCTACTATACCGGTTAAAGTTAGTTTTAATTATTATTTTAATTTTTAAGTTAATGTGTTATAAATAATACGATTTTTTTTTTCTGGAATTACTGTTATCTCCCATTTTAGTGAAAATCTTTGATTTTTAATTTTTAACTATCAATTTTTTATAGCAGTTTTTTTTTTTCATTAGTAATGTAATTTTCACTGTAAATAATTCAATATTTCATTTTAATTTTTAATAATTTGCATGCTACATTTAAATCTAAAATGATTTTCAACATTTTATTTTTATCATTTTATTTTTATTTTTATGCTTAATCATCTTTACTCGCTCGATGTATTATTTCTATCATGTAGTCTGTCATCTCTAATTGTAGTAACACTTAGCATGTACTTAATAAATCTATGAACTATATTTCTTTTTACGATGTATACTATGTTGATGACTTTTTGAAATAAATACAAATATATATCGGTTTTTTGTTACCAATGAAAAATATTTAGTACTGAAAATGTTTGATGAATTTTGATTATCTACTTAGCTTAAGTTACAAGTGTAATAACTGTAAGTTTTTTGCGTTTTATAAAATAAGACATTATTCACTTATAATAAATAAATGATATCTGTATCAACACAATAAAAAGTTAGTAAGTTATAAATGCAATATATTTTATTTATTAATCCTTGAAACTTGAGAAAACCCATGTGCATTACCCCAGCGGAATGTTGTCGCCGATTGATATTTAGTAAAAGCCAATATTTAGTGCTCCGTCTCGTGTAAATGTGACGAGAATTTTAAATTTGTGCATCCAGGAATTATAACGTTATTCGCGAAAAACAGATTCCGCTTTTTTTCGTTTACGATGAAGCTCCGAAGATGACCGACGTCATACTGTACTACTCCGGCGCATCTTCTCGTCAGTCGCCCCTCCACAGGAACCTGAGTGCGTCTCTGTCGACAGAATTTATTCGGATCTGACATTTCTTTGACGTTGGCGGACACGGCGTAGCGGTGCTGACGGAACCGCATGACTACTCCTGGCAGTGACTGAAGTAGGTCGGGGCCTGGTAGGAGCATGTCGTTCAGGCTCCTGCCTGCTGACTTCGCCGCGACGTCGTAAACAAACCTTATCTTCGGTTTCCTCGGGTTCACTACGGCAAAATGGGGTAAGTACCAAGTTTTACCTTCAGCGGGTGGCCTCTCTGCTCGTTCTGCGTAGCCGGAGATGAGTAGGTTGTTGACTCGTTCCTCGTACTTGGTCTTCAGGTCAGCGTCGCGATCAAGTTTTTGTTCTAAGGTGTGCAGCCGTTTTAACGCATCATTATAGTAATTATGAAGTTTTACCTTATCGTCACGCCAGAGTAGCCCTGTCTCAAACCTCCCGTCGGGAAGCAGCTTGCTTTTCTCCTCCAGCAGTTGAAGAGCCCGCTGTTCTGGATCGCTTGCCTGCGTTTTCGCCTCGATCCCTAGCGATTCCAGCTTGAAGAAGTTTTTCATCCGTATCCACAGAAGCTCTTTTCTTTACGTGTTCCGTACCGGCATCCAGTGAAGTTCAACTTCTTCGCCGTTTGTGCTCGGTATAATGGGTTTGTTCCCGCTGTTTTTTCCACGTACACAGAGGTCCACTTGCTATTATCGTGCCTTACTTCGCCGCCGTTAGCGTCACGGATCCACAGCGTATCCGTCGGCCCGTCGACTCCAACCAGCTCGGTGATAAACTCCTCGATGAAGGTGCATGTACTACCGTCGTCTAGTAGCGCGTAGGTACTTATCTTCGCTTTGGGTCCGATGATCTCTATCGGTGCTATCTTCAAGTAGGCATGGCGGGGTCGACCGGGGCGCGTATCAGTAGCGCAGGCGGCTGTCTCGGCTGGGCGTTTTTCAGGTTCGGGCTTGTCCTGTACGGAGTCACTATGTAGTAACTAGTAATCTGTGATGACGCTTACCACAACCGTCTTTGGTGCACGCCTTCACCTGGCATTTAAGGCGGCGATGTGGCTCCCGTAGGCACAGGAAACAGATATGATTTTTCCTCGCTATTGCCCCTGGTAGGAACATCCGCCTCAGCGAACTCAAAACAATCAACAAGTATACCTTTTTACAGTGCGGGCAGTTTTCTTCGTTTTTGGAAGCGAATGCAGCGTATGTTCTCTCGACCGCTTTCTTCCTGGCTGATGCGCAGCGCATGTCCGCCTCCTCGTCCAGGAAAGCGGATATCTGCTTCAGTACGGGTAACTGAAACGCCCTTCCTCTTGATGTAGGCGTAATCGTGCTACTTGTCGCGCAGAATAGGGGTGTGCTTGTCTAAGATAATCATGATTATCTGGGGATTATCTAGGTACGCCTCCCGACAAAGGGCCTCCACCATGGCCACTAAGTTGGCCGCTTTCCCTGCAATGATGAACAGATCGCGATCACTCGCTTACCTTGGTCAGGTGGTTGAGCTCCTCCATCTCCGCCAGCACCAGCGCCTCCGGCCGCCCAAACGAGGAGGTTCAAGAGCCTCCATGACTCGCTGAGGTTCAGGCTGATCCACCAACATGCTGCTGATGGCCTCGTACGCCGCACCTTTTCTCGCTCCGCCTGATGCGCATTACGTTTTAGTTCTTCGAGAATGACGATTCGCTGTCACGATGCTGCTCGGTATGCCAGCCACTCACTAACCTGACCGTGGAAATCCGGCAGCTCGTGGAGATACTTCGGCGGGTCCCTTCTAGTCGCGATCTGCGACAGTGCTGTCGTCAACGCCTCTAAGTCGACGACCGACCTCTGCACGGTGGGCTGCTCCGTAGCCCGACCTGGTCCTTTCACACTCCATGGTCCTCCTTCGGAAGCGCCTCTCCGGTCCCCTTCTTCTCCATGCTGCTGGCCTCCGGCTGCACTGCCGCCACTGCAGCCAGCTCGTGATCCGAACTGACGATAGGTCGTTCTGCTCCTGGTCGCCCTCTTCCGATGAATTTTCATCCTTTCTATCCGCAGCTTGATTTCGGCAAGCTCCCTTTTTGGCCTTGGCGGCCTTCGCCTTGGAATGCTGCTCAGAGGCACGTGCTTTCGCAAGCTGCTGCCGCGTCAATAATACGGACTTCTTCTTTGAGGCCGTTGATCTTCTGGAGACCGACCGCGCCACCACCTCCGTAACAGTGGCCTCCGTCGTGGTCGTCTCCGTGGTCCCGGTGCCTCCGGATGTATCCGTCCCAGTCGTGGCTCTCGAGCTTTCTGTACAGTCGGTCACGCTGGTACTCGCACCGTTCTCCTTCGTCTCGTCCCTGCCCTGCATACTCATGGTAAATGGCGTGTGCGTTACCCCAGCAGAATTTTTTCTTCTAGAATGAAGTGAGTTCCAGGAATAATTAGTGCATTACTTGCTGTAAATGTGCGTCAAGAAAAAAAATTTGTGCGTGCTGCCGTTTTGGAATAAATCGCAAAAATAGGTTTTCTGCTGGAGTAACGTTCTTCCAGCAGGAAGATTCTAAACGGATGATCCTAGACAAAAATGAATTATATGGGCAGGTAGCTTATATTTGTGCATAAAAGTGCGCAAAAAATAAAATTTGTGCGTCTTAAGGTTTTTGAGTTATTAACTTTCCTGCTGCGGTAACGTTTTGCAAAATCTTGGTTCTCGGAAACCATTGAATGTGTAACTATAAAATATACATGCACGAGTAGCTCTTAATTTGTGCGTATTTGTGACAAAGTAAAATTAACAAAAATCCATACAGTTTTTAAGTAATCTAGCTTTTTTGAAAAACCTTAAAAAAATTCTAGCTCTTTAATGGACAGACGCACAAATTCATTGTAAACGGTGTTCGGTTCTTGTTGTTATCCTTTGTAACCACAAAAAGTTTCAAGAAGGTACATACACGCGTTTTTTAATAATATCGATTAAACCAAATCTGATAAGGTCATAACTTTGACGTCAAAATGCAAGAAACCCTTTCAACGCACAATTGTGGTATGAACAAAAAAATTAGTGCGTTTAATGATAATTAAACCCTGAAAATTTCAGCTCTCTACGTCCCATATTGAGCTAGTTATAAACGATAGTCTGAAATAAGACCTAGACCCTGGTTTCTGACCTGTGATCCGACCAAATTCGAATGACCACTAAAAAGCGACCGTTTCATACATATTGATGACCTTCTTAATTTTCCTTACGAGCCGTATTGGTCCTGGATACACTCAAGTACAAAAGTTATTGATACTTTTGCAAACTATTTTAGGATTTTAGAGAAATGAAGTCAGTAGGTACCTATCTAACCACATACCTATCTTTTTAACCGACTACCTCGGAAGGAGGGTTATGTTTATTGAGAATATTAAACCTAAATGATTGTTTAACGTAGCTAGTTTGCTACCTAGCTAGGCAGAGACTTTCTCCAGTCAAATTTACCTACTCTGGATCGAAAAACACATATATATGTACATATACTACTAGGTAGGTACGTTTATCAATATATTTTTAGTTATTTTTAACTTAAACGTTATCTAGTATATTATAAGTAATTAGCTAGTTAGGTAGTAGTTAGGTAGTACTTATGTCTTCTGTGTAGTTTACTAGGTAGGTACGCTTATCAATATTTCACAGTCGGGTTTTAGTCGGTTATTTAACTTAGTTATACCTACCTATCTAGTTTATTAAAGTATTTAGCTAATTAGGCAGTAGTTAGGAAGTAGGTACTTATGTATATTATGTACATAATATTAGGTATATTATGTACATAATATAATATATGCCAAGGACGAATTTCCGCTTGGAAGCATTTTTTTAGCCAAGACGAGATCAAAATAAATATTCCAAAATGAGAATAAAACGAAATGTAACCTATGCAATTTTATTTAATTAGTTCATAACAGTGAAGGTCAGGGGCGCTCATGGCGTGGCTTACTTCGTTGGTCTTCGCAGATCATCTTGGTTAAGCAATACTCCGCCCGGACACTACTTGGATGGGTGACCGTTTAGTGGCATTTAGATCAGAGCTCTTCCGTGCTTCGGAAGGCACGTTAAGATGTTGGTCGCGACTTTTTTAGTCGTTAAGCCATGTCGAAGGCCTTTTGGCGGCCTAAAAACTCCAACATGAAAAACCACAAGGCTAGGTATACATTTTATAGCTATAGGTACAGAGCTCAGTGTTCGCCGCCGATGGATTGTGACGGTAACTAGGTAGGTATAGGTATAGGTACTCGTAAATGAAAGAATATTTATATGCAGGTTTTTGCTTTTATTGAAACTAGAAAATAATGAAATACAAAACATACAGGCAAGTAGGTATAGTCACAGGTAGGTAGGAACATTTTATTTTTAATGCTTAAGGACCTACAATACCGAAATTCGATGCGGCGCGGCGCCACGGCAGGCCTCTTTCACTCCGCAGAATAGGTATAAAAATATACCTACGCATCGCCGGCCTTGCGAGCGTGGTTCGTTACGTCGGTTGCCGCGTTCTGCCCGGAACGAAAGTGTCCTTGAGCAGCCGCGGCATTTTAGTTTGTTTTTGTTAATGTACCTATATTTTTCGCCAAATGAAGGCAAAAAAATACTACACAGCATTTGGTTGCCTGAATAATAATAAGAAAATGTAAATAATACCAATAGTAGGTACAGAACTGAAAGTTTTTCTACCAAATAATGCGTTGTTTAGATATCAAAGTCTCCCGTATTTACTTAAGTAGGTAGGTACTTAGGTACAAGTTTTATTTGAATGCGGTACCTACCTACTTAAATAAACGTAATATTATTATGTAGGTATTTTTGATAGACAATTTTTGTGCCATTGGTAGGTATAGGTAGGCCTACATAGTGCTTTAGTAAGTAGGTATTATGATTTTGATTATGTAGACTGAGAGCAAGATTAGAAACCCAAGCTAGGTACATTTTTATTAAGCTATTGCATAGCTTCTATCGAAGGCCTTGAGCGCGGGGACCGAATACAGAAATTCCGTAACGAAAAAAAACCTCACGCTCCCCACTTTTACTTAATTTTATAATCTGTTGCTTGGAAATAGAGTTCATATTCAAACTTTTGTATTCTATTAGTTCTTCGTCGCAACGTCGCAGCGCTAGTGTTCAACACAGTAAAGATAGCTACACGTCTATGATTGGCCTCTGACACGAACTGACGTCTGACGTTTTTCACCTGAATCTAATTTCAGATTTGTTTTGAAATTTCTGTCATCACAATCTTTTCTTTGGAATTTTTATTGCTTTTTGATGTTTATGTGTTTCAATTATAAGTGAAATCGTATAAAAATAAATAAATAATTATAATTGCATAAGTTGATACAAAATGCTATGCAATAGCTTTACCGCGGCAGTCCCCGAGTGCCACACGTCTTTTTTTTTTGGTTTAACTTTATGTAGGCAGTGTAGGTTATCTACTTAAAAACAGTCGGGTAGGTAGGTGTAGGTAGACAAATCGATGTGGTAAGTTACCTAAAGGTAGGTGTACTACCAACTAAAACTAGATACCTAGGTTACCTACAAACCAAATGTTCTTTTTTTCTCTAGCAAATATCTAGGTAGGTACCTACCTACCAAAATGTCTATTAAGATTTAGCATGATGTACCTACCTACCTTAAACAGTGATTATTCAGTTTTCGTACACAAGACTCCTAAACACTTAAGTAAGTGTTAAGGACCCAAGTACCTACCTAGTAGGTATGCCTATTTTCTGAGCTCTTAATGCAGCCAGCCAGTGTAAAATAGTTTTCTGATCTAATACTAGGTAGGTAGATATTATTTGAATTATCATTGTTCCTAAAAAGAAATAGGTGGCTAGGTAACTGGATAGTAAAATGTTCAACAACAACAGCCTATAGGGGAGGCCTATGTCCAGCAGTGGACATAGGCTTCCCCTATAAGAAGGGGCATATGCCCATAATCCCCACGTTGGGATCGCAGGGTACAGCTTCTCGCACCGCCGACGCTGCTGCCCGTCGGTGGTCAGGTTATTATTATTCGTCATAGAATAATTCTCAAGACAACCCTAACGTTACACATGCCACGTCAGTAGAGATAGAGCTATACGATAGAAAGGGATGCAAGGTGTAGGTTAATATAAATGTTAGGCACTGAGTTCGGTGCGAGCTGAATAGCACTTTATTGCGTAGCAGCTAAAGTCGCTATTTATTTAAATGATTGCGCGGAGTGAAGCTTCTGTCCTCTCTGTATTCTGTGGCCACGACGTGTCTTGTCTACTCGCCGCGCTATACTTCGCGCGCAAAATTATATTGGGTTCACGCGAGGTCAAAACAGGAAGTAGGTACAATATTTAGTCCAAAAGGTCCCTACTTAATTATGAAAATAGATGACCAACTAAGTATACCAATGCTTTTTATTAAGTTTGTAGGAATCTTAGTAGGTAATATACCTATAAATAGTTACCTAGTAGCTAGGTTATTACTATTATTACTATTAGTGATAGGTACCTACTTTAAATTACAAAACAATATTTTATTATATTTTTGATGAGCTCTGCCCTAGTAAACTACATAGTAAGGAGTAGGTATATTATGACAGCAGACAGACAGCGTCAGAGTCTGGTAACCCCCCTAGTTAGCGTTAGTAGGTTCAAACCGTCGCGGTGTCGGTCGTGGATCTCGAACTTTTTGCACAAATGTGTGTTTTATAAACCTTCTCCTTGCTTAGGCATATTTAATTTCGTCGATATGTCTATATGAGACGATGGAGTGGCTGTTACAACACTCGACATTAATCTATACGTTATAAGAGTACTGGGTTCAAATCCCTCAATGCCTAAATGTATTTTTTATTTTTTTATTTTCGTTACCAACACAATGAACTACGTTTTAAGTGTAGTAGGTAAGTTACCTAATTATTTAAGGTAAAATAATAAAACAATTTTCAAAAGTTATAACAAATTTATTAATACACCATTTAAGATAACGCAATATAGATAGTTATTACTTATTTTTTAGAATTTTCAATAATGTTTTAAATGACAGAATAATACTTAATTTACCCATAAAAGATTAACGAGTGAACAAACATGTTAACATTGGAACAGGTTATAATTGCCGTATAAAATCCAATAAACAATTTAGATCACTCGCAAATACTTACTCTGGTATTTTATCTATTATTGAAAACATTATATATCTGAATATTTATTAATACCGAATGGGATGGATGTCTTTCATCATCATCATCCGCAGCCCGACTTCACCCACTGCTGAGTATAGGCCTCCCTTTGCTCCTGCCTTTGGATGTCTTTCACTTAAAATAATTTGTCAAAGCCTTCTTTTCATTTGGGTAACCAAAGTCCGTCCAAAACCACTACGACGCATCAGTTCTTAGGACCTCCTGTTGCAGATGGACAACACTTCACTCGTATCCCAATTAGGACAAATTGACCCCACATATGCTCACACATTCTCCACATATTTAAATCTGGACTTTTAGATGACCAATGCTGTGGTGATTATGCCCGTCTGAGAAGCGAGCCAATTGGTCAGAATTCGCGAACGATGAACCACGCAGCTATCATGAACTAAATACACTGTTCCTTCTGGACGCTTATCCACTGCTTGCACTGTTAACAGCATTATTTCTTGCAAAACTGGCCAATTATGCGTCCACTCTCTTCAACAATTTCTCCTGGTCCCATTGATAACATCCATCACCAATTACCTGAAAATAAAAACACAATATTACGTATGATTGTGTTTATATAATATAACAGGGAATAGGTTTACTAAGCACATTGTTTATGATAATCCTACTTATAATTGTCATACCACTTACCTAATGTTATTCTGCCATTTCCTCTTACATTTGATGTAGCGTTCCGAAATGTTATTTTGCAAAACGCAATCTTGAGCTAATTTTTCGGCTTTTTTATATGCACAATTCTTTTTCATAAACAAAATCAATGACACACACCCAAGACGAAACAAGTAACCTTTTGTTCTGAACTATCATTTAATACACAACTACCCTCAATAGTCCAGTGCTGCACAGAATAATTATATGTAGTAGCGCACTACCGTGATAAACAAATGAAAAAGTTACTAGCTGACGCATCCATTCATACCTAGACAAAATAATAAACGTATACTGTAACTTAAAATTTCGTCATAATTGCCAACCGCTACGATAGCTCAGTTGGTTAGAGCGTCTTATTCATAAACTGGTGTGAATAAATTGCTGGTTCGATCCCCCAGCCAAATATAAATATTTTTGTATAAGATTTTTGCCATTTGAATATGGTAGCCTCCACGGCAGCAGTTGAAATTTATACTTGAAAGGGGTATACCAGATCGTGACGCTGTGTGTACATAATATACATAAGTACCTACTTCCTAACTACTGCCTAATTAGCTAAATACTTTAATAAACTAGATAGGTAGGTATACCTAAGTTAAATAACCGACTAAAACCCGACTGTAAAATATTGATAAGCGTACCTACCTAGTAAACTACACAGTAGACATAAGTACTACCTAACTACTGCCTAACTAGCTAATTACTTATAATATACTAGATAACGTTTAAGTTAAAAATAACTAAAAATATATTGATAAACGTACCTACCTAGTAGTATATGTACATATATATGTGTTTTTCGATCCAGAGTAGGTAAATTTGACTGGAAAAAGTCTCTGCCTAGCTAGGTAGCAAACTAGCTACGTTAAACAATCATTTAGGTTTAAAATTCTCGATAAACATAACCCTCCTTCCGAGGTAGTCGGTTAAAAAGATAGGTATGTGGTTAGATAGGTACCTACTGACTTCATTTCTCTAAAATCCTAAAATAGTTTGCAAAAGTATCAATAACTTTTGTACTTGAGTGTATCCAGGACCAATACGGCTCGTAAGGAAAATTAAGAAGGTCATCAATATGTATGAAACGGTCGCTTTTTAGTGGTCATTCGAATTTGGTCGGATCACAGGTCAGAAACCAGGGTCTAGGTCTTATTTCAGACTATCGTTTATAACTAGCTCAATATGGGACGTAGAGAGCTGAAATTTTCAGGGTTTAATTATCATTAAACGCACTATTTTTTTTGTTCATACCACAATTGTGCGTTGAAAGGGTTTCTTGCATTTTGACGTCAAAGTTATGACCTTATCAGATTTGGTTTAATCGATATTATTCAAAAACGCGTGTATGTACCTTCTTGAAACTTTTTGTGGTTACAAAGGATAACAACAAGAACCGAACACCGTTTACAATGAATTTGTGCGTCTGTCCATTAAAGAGCTAGAATTTTTTTAAGGTTTTTCAAAAAAGCTAGATTACTTAAAAACTGTATGGATTTTTGTTAATTTTACTTTGTCACAAATACGCACAAATTAAGAGCTACTCGTGCATGTATATTTTATAGTTGCACATTCAATGGTTTCCGAGAACCAAGATTTTGCAAAACGTTACCGCAGCAGGAAAGTTAATAACTCAAAAACCTTAAGACGCACAAATTTTATTTTTTGCGCACTTTTATGCACAAATATAAGCTACCTGCCCATATCATTCATTTTTGTCTAGGATCATCCGTTTAGAATCTTCCTGCTGGAAGAACGTTATTCCAGCAGAAAACCTATTTTTGCGATTTATTCCAAAACGGCAGCACGCACAAATTTTTTTTCTTGACGCACATTTACAGCAAGTAATGCACTAATTATTCCTGGAACTCACTTCATTCTAGAAGAAAAAATTCTGCTGGGGTAACGCACACGTTTTTATACCAGGTATTTGGTTGCAAGTACGGAACCCTGGTATGAGTCGAAATACTTTGAAGGTCTTGCAAGTATGCGTCGCGTCGAAATACTTTGAAGGTCTTGCAAGTATTCGCTATTCGCTATAGGAGGGTTATGTTTATTGAGAATATTAAACCTAAATGATTGTTTAAAGTAGCTAGTTTGCTACCTCTAGCTTCAATTTAGGGCATAGTTAGGTGCGACTACGAATCAAATGGAAGCAATCAAATCGAAATTTTTCTAACATTGTGAAAACAAAATATAAAAAAATAAAACCTTTATCTGGATTTCAACCCAATATTTAATGAAGAATATATATTTAAATAAATGAGTGCGAGACGGATGACTGACTACGTCGTATCAATGCCAAGGACGAATTTCCGCTTGGAAGCATTTTTTTAGCCAAGACGAGATCAAAATAAATATTCCAAAATGAGCATAAAACGAAATGTAACCAATGCAATTTTATTTAATAAGTTCATAACAGTGAAGGTCAGAGGCGCTCATGGCGTGGCTTACTTCGTTGGTCTTCGCAGATCATCTTGGTTAAGCAATACTCCGCCCGGACACTACTTGGATGGGTGACCGTTTAGTGGCATTTAGATCAAAGCTCTTCCGTGCTTCGGAAGGCACGTTAAGATGTTGGTCGCGACTTTTTTAGTCGTTAAGCCATGTCGAAGGCCTTTTGGCGGCCTAAAAACTCCAACATCAAAAACCAAAAGGCTAGGTATACATTTTATAGCTATAGGTACAGAGCTCAGTGTTCGCCGCCGATGGATTGTGACGGTAACTAGGTAGGTAGGTATAGGTATAGGTACTCGTAAATGAAAGAATATTTATATGCAGGTTTTTGCTTTTATTGAAACTAGAAAATAATTAAATACAAAACATACAGGAAAGTAGGTATAGTCACAGGTAGGTAGGTACATTTTATTTTCAATGCTTAAGGACCTACAATACCGAAATTCGATGCGGCGCGGCGCCACGGCGTGTCTTGTCTACTCGCCGCGCAAAATTATATTGGGTTCACGCGAGGTCAAAACAGGAAGTAGGTACAATATTTAGTCCAAAAGGTCCCTACTTAAATATGAAAATAGATGACCAACTAATGCTTTTTATTAAGTTTGTAGGAATCTTAGTAGGTAATATACCTATCAATAGTTACCTAGTAGCTAGGTTATTACTATTAGTGATATGTACCTACTTTAAATTACAAAACAATATTTTATTATATTTTTGATGAGCTCTGCCCTAGTAAACTACATAGTAATGAGTAGGTATATTATGTACATAATATACATAAGTACCTACTTCCTAACTACTGCCTAATTAGCTAAATACTTTAATAAACTAGATAGGTAGGTATAACTAAGTTAAATAACCGACTAAAACCCGACTGTGAAATATTGATAAGCGTTCCTACCTAGTAAACTACACAGAAGACATAAGTACTACCTAACTACTACCTAACTAGCTAATTACTTATAATATACTAGATAACGTTTAAGTTAAAAATAACTAAAAATATATTGATAAACGTACCTACCTAGTAGTATATGTACATATATATGTGTTTTTCGATCCAGAGTAGGTAAATTTGACTGGAGAAAGTCTCTGCCTAGCTAGGTAGCAAACTAGCTACGTTAAACAATCATTTAGGTTTAATATTCTCAATAAACATAACCCTCCTTCCGAGGTAGTCGGTTAAAAAGATAGGTATGTGGTTAGATAGGTACCTACTGACTTCATTTCTCTTAAATCCTAAAATAGTTTGCAAAAGTATCAATAACTTTTGTACTTGAGTGTATCCAGGACCAATACGGCTCGTAAGGAAAATTAAGAAGGTCATCAATATGTATGAAACGGTCGCTTTTTAGTGGTCATTCGAATTTGGTCGGATCACAGGTCAGAAACCAGGGTCTAGGTCTTATTTCAGACTATCGTTTATAACTAGCTCAATATGGGACGTAGAGAGCTGAAATTTTCAGGGTTTAATTATCATTAAACGCACTAATTTTTTTGTTCATACCACAATTGTGCGTTGAAAAGGTTTCTTGCATTTTGAAGTCAAAGTTATGACCTTATCAGATTTGGTTTAATCGATATTATTCAAAAACGCGTGTATGTACCTTCTTGAAACTTTTTGTGGTTACAAAGGATAACAACAAGAACCGAACACCGTTTACAATGAATTTGTGCGTCTGTCCATTAAAGAGCTAGAATTTTTTTAAGGTTTTTCAAAAAAGCTAGATTACTTAAAAACTGTATGGATTTTTGTTAATTTTACTTTGTCACAAATACGCACAAATTAAGAGCTACTCGTGCATGTATATTTTATAGTTGCACATTCAATGGTTTCCGAGAACCAAGATTTTGCAAAACGTTACCGCAGCAGGAAAGTTAATAACTCAAAAACCTTAAGACGCACAAATTTTATTTTTTGCGCACTTTTATGCACAAATATAAGCTACCTGCCCATATAATTCATTTTTGTCTAGGATCATCCGTTTAGAATCTTCCTGCTGGAAGAACGTTACTCCAGCAGAATACCTATTTTTGCGATTTATTCCAAAACGGCAGCACGCACAAATTTTTTTTCTTGACGCACATTTACAGCAAGTAATGCACTAATTATTCCTGGAACCCACTTCATTCTAGAAGAAAAAATTCTGCTGGGGTAACGCACACGTAAATGGCATGATGATTACCTGTCGCTGATGATGATGATCCGGAAAACTCTTCTGCTGTTCTAGTGATCCGGCTCCGATGGACCAAATGTACGGGGTACGGCAAGATAGCTAGACAATGTTAGAGAGAGAGGTTTATAGGTAGAAACAAAGTATAAAGTAATAGACTAAAAGAGTGTATATTATGAAGGTGAATGGATGCACGAATAGAGGGAGCTGGAGACTTACTTTATTTTATTCCTACCTAGCTCTGTAGGTTCATTAAAACAAAATAATTCCGAATCTTTACTTTAAATTTTTACATAATACGATAATACTACGCGTTTAAGCGGGGAATTCACTAGACGGATATGCCCACCGGACCTCGCTACAATAGGTCTGTGTAATTGCATTCCCCGCTTACACTAAAAATCATTGCACAGACCTATAGTAGCGAGGTCCAACGGGCAATGTCCGTCTAGTGAATTCCCCGCTCTATCTAAATTAATTAATCGTAAAAAAACTGCACTCTTATTTTTAATAAAATGTCGATAAATCTGTCGAGCACAGCAGCTAGCAGAGGACAGCTACCTTGTGTAGTTAGGTTTTTCTTTGTCTTAGGAAACTATAAGTTTATTTTTTTTTAGGAAAATAACAATTGCATTTTCAGATTTTTGAAAAAATGTACAGTCCGCCCAGAAAATTACATTAAAAAAAACTCAATCGACTCAATTTCCCAACAGGAACACTTTTCCTGATGTAACTTACCCTAACTTACGAAATCAATTCGTAAGATTTTGTGTAAATTTATAAAAGTTTTCAATACAATTTCTATGAAACATCATTCGCCATAACATGACGCGTACTATTCCATGCATAACCCAAAACTTGGTCCAGAGGGCTTACCACAGGTTTTGATAGTTTTCGAAAACTTTTTAAGTTTCGGTATCTTTCCATACATTTTCAGTACAGCGCCTCTAGGGAAACGTGCATGAACTACGAAAATGTATGGAAAGATACCGAAACTTAAAAAGTTTTCGAAAACTATAAAAACCTGTGGTAAGCCCTCTGAAGAAAAGTGCAAGCTTTCTCTACACAATTTCAAAACAAGAAAAATGCTGTTTGTTCAAAAAATTTTTTTATTTCCCTCTTTTATTTTCATCTGTGATTACGACTGTTGACCATAAACCACAC
The DNA here is from genome assembly GCA_951804965.1 of Horisme vitalbata. NCBI lineage: Eukaryota > Metazoa > Arthropoda > Insecta > Lepidoptera > Geometridae > Horisme > Horisme vitalbata. Next base: position 3,992,341 of record OX638096.1, read on the forward strand.
ATGAGTCCAGATGCATTTTTACAATAAAAAGATTTTTTAAAACTTTGAACAACAGGCTGTTTATCTACTGGAAGCCCCAGCTGTCCATATTTATTATTACCAGCTGTCAAAACAGTGTTGTCTTCAAGTAAAACAGCCGAGTGCCTGGACCCACAAGCAATGTCCTCTACATTCTTCATGACTTCCACACCATCTTCAAAGAGGTTCACTAAAGTTGGAACAGAACAGCTTTTCAATGTTTCTTTCTCCTTCTCTTGAATGCCGAGCTGGCCTGTATCATTCCAACCCCAAGAATATAGGTCTCCGAATTCACTGAGAGCAAGTGAATGCCAGCCTCCGGCAGCGATCTTTGCTATTTTTATTCCAGCAAGAGCCTCGACAATTGTTGGTGAATCCAGAATGTTAACATCACCATGACCAAGTTGTAATCTTCTGAAAACAAAGGAAAGATTATGATTACTTCAATGATAGTTTTTGTATAGTTTTAGTTTTATTATTAAGTTTGTACATTATTATCACTAAGACTCCACTGTCCGTCTAACACCATGCAGTATACCATGAAGTGTGATAGCTAGACAGTTGAAATTTTCACAGATAAAATTAATATTTAAGTGGGGCTCCAATACAACGGTACAGAACCCTTCATGCAAGTCTGATTGCTCTTGGATGAACCTTTCAGCCCACAGCTTTACTTACATGGTACCTTCTTGCATAATATATTATTTTATGTTGTTCCTGATCTAGAACTACATAATCTAGTGATTTTCCAAACATCATTACTACGACTTAGGGGTACCAGCCTATATCAATCCACTGCTGGACATAGGCCTCCCCTAATAAAAGGGGGATATACCTATAATCCCCACGGTGGGCATGCGGGTTGGGCATCGCAGGGCACAGAGGGCTTACCACGGGTTTTGATAGTTTTCGAAAACTTTTTAGGTTTTGGTATCTTTCCATACATTTTCGTACAGCGCCTCTAGGGAAACGTGCATGAACTACGAAAATGTATGGAAAGATCAGTGTTGCCGTTTTTTATTTGGAGAAAATGCTAAAACATGTTGCAAAAAATGCTAAATAACTTTTAAAAATGTTAAATAAAATGCTTTACTCTATATTTTTCTTTTGAATTCCTTAGGAATTTTGAATTTTTAGGTAACGTACAAAAAAATGTTAATCATAAAAATATGCTAAATGCGAATTTATCAAGCAAACAGACCCGAAAATATGCTAAATTTAGCATTAAAAATGCTAAAACAGCAACACTGGGAAAGATACCGAAACTTATAAAGTTTTCGAAAACTATCAAAACTCGTGGTAAGCCCTCAGCTTCTCGCACCACTGACGCTGCTGCCCGTCGGTTGTTAGATGTGCCGATGTAGGCTGTGGTATGCCGCAATCATCCGGCCGCCAGAGCCCCGTTCGTTGTTTAGCAGGATGCACCACGTGCAGGTGAAGTTGGCTAGGGTTCCGAAGATGGGGGTTGGAACCCCGTACACCCCTAGGGGTCTTCAAGCGAAGAGTAATTAGGGACATTCTATGCAAACATCTATATCTTCCAACAGCTTCATCACCTAGCCAACAGGTGAGATGGCGGTCAAACGTAAACCAACAAACTGTAAAAAAAAACTAAAACAGTAGACTGGTCTGGAGCTTACCTGCCATTACCCCAAGTGTAAACCTCGCCAGCATCTGTTAGCAATATGAAATGTTCATAACCACACTGCACATCAACTACTCTCCCTATGCAGTGACTAGTGTCAATGTAGCTCGGCAACAAGCCATGGTATACAGCACCTTCAGTCGTCAGGAATACAAATGAGTCATTACAAGCTGCCACCTTCAAAATGCGATCTTCTTTCTTCAACTTTTTAGGTTCTTTTTCAATTGGAACTTCAGTATCCAGCTTTATCTTCCTAACATCATTAACATTCTCTAAATTAATCGACCAGAGCGTGTTTGTGTTTTTACTGACGACGACTAGATGGTAATCATTGCCGACAATCGATAGGTCGCAATTCATGCATTCTTCAGGTAATACAATCTTTTGGCACTGATTTTCTTGGCCGTTCCAGGCACCGATTGCATAGTATTCGTGCTTACTTTGGACTACGTTGTATGACCAGCTAATGAAAACCAGTCTTGCGTTCTCGTTGCAAACTTTATTTGAGATTTCAGTAAAGCTATCAATGATTTGTTCCTTCGCCATCCACTGACCAAACAGATTACTGCCAGTAACGTAGTACATTTTTTAGTTATGGTAGGTATTGGTGCTGAAAAACTATCCCAAAAGTTTTCCAGAAATTCGAGTATCACAGAACGCGAGTACCTATTGAATGTAGGTACACACTTTAGGTGGTAGATGAACATCGAGTTACGATATTAACATTTTATCAATGAGTATTATTGAGAATGATGGGGAACTATGATTTCTGAATTACCCCATGGAAATATTTGCTTCCTTGGTCCCTACTTTTATCATATGGAAATTATATGCTGGCGCTGTGCTGTTCCCTTGCAGAAATTAAACGCTACGATAAATTCTATGCTAGATTTCCTTGTGATTTCCTTGTTTGTTTGGTTTCGGTTGTTCCCAGCAGCAGTGTTGCCAGGGCCATTGAGTCATAAGTTACGTTTCTATTCCTGAAATGTCACATTTTTGCTACATTTTGCAGCACATTTCTAAATAGTATAAAGTCACTATTTGCAATTTGCACCATTTATAATGAACATCTTCTTTGAATTGTATAAAACAAATCACTTTTTGCAATTTGCACTATTTATAGTGCACATCTTCACTAAATAGTATAAAATCAAGACATTATACTTTGCACTTTTCTTTCTATAAACAAAGTTTATAGTAATAGACTAAAAGAGTGTATAATATGAAGGTGAATGGATGCACGAATAGAGGGAGACCGAAGAAGAGATAGATGGAGTGTGTGAAAGAGGATATGCGAATGAAAGGAGTGGATACAGATTTGACGGCTGATAGAAGTGAAGAAAAAAACATGTTGTGCCGACCCCACCTGGCATGGGCAGGAAAATGATGATGATGATGAAAATAAATTTAACAGCTTATTTTTATCCAAGGAATCTATTAAAATATCAATGTTAAAACCTCCGCTAACAATTACATGTTTATTGTTACATAATAATTTTAAAGCATCTTCAAAAACAAGAGGAGGAGAAAGGAGGAGACCTTCAATGTTTTGGTATATAACTCGAAAAACGTCAAGGTTCCTTGTTGTCAGAAGGGCGCGTGAGACCAGTCTGTGCTCTCACTTTATCGTCAGTACGTAAAGTCAAAGTTTATAGTGTGTAGTGTGTTTTTCATTAACATAAACTTTTAACTCTACCATCAATTTATATATTAGATATTTGCACATTTGTTCATAAAAATAATAAAAAGTTCACTGAAATACCTACGTTAAAACGAACCATTGAAATACAAAGAAACCTAGGTACTTACCTCTCTGAAACTACTGGTAGCTTGAAAAACGAGAATTCACTGTTTAATGTTGAGTTTAAACACTCGTCCACTACACAGTTATAATAACTTTTATTTAGTTGCTCCATTTTTGTTCGCACAAGAAAGTTCACCGCTCGCGTGACATTCGCGCTTGCACTGGTCCGAACTGTTCCGAGATATCGTGTCCGTGAGCGGTGTCTATGTATGCGTTGCTCGAACGCGCTTTGTATGAAGATTGTCTTCTGTTACCTATGTCTTTTGTGCTACAGCGTTGTGCCGCTGGTGCCAGTGAAATGGACTGCGCTAGCTGGCGTACCTATTCTTCTCAATAGCAACAGTATGTAAATGTGGTAGGTACCTACTTAGTCAAACCATAATAAGGCTTTTAGGTAGGTACAATATTAATGTATTACGGTTTTAGGCTGGATGTTACAAGTGTTGCCAAAGGTATTTCTTATATCAAATCTCCTATTCTTTTCATCTCCGAGTAGGTCAAGAGGCCTTTCGTCGAGTTGACCGCTCGGCTGCAGCCTGCGTCCGCACCGCCGCCGCGCCGCGCCGCTCGGCTGCCGGGTTGTTTTTTGTTGTGTAAACACATAATATAAATACCCGTCACAAAGATAAACTTTACCTACCATACTCTAGAATAAAAATGCTTAATAAAAGCCCATATTATATGGCTGTAAGAATTTTCAACAAACTTCCCACTGAAATAAAAAACTCATATATTTGTTAAAAAACTTAAAGCATTTCTTACAGAAAAGTGTTTTTATACAGTACAGGAATATTTGGAGTAACTTTATGTACTCAAAAAGTTACAATTTAAATGTATTCATATTAAGTAAACTTTGTTAATAGTTCATTAATTTCATAAGTATTTGTTGCTTTGTCCCCCTTTGTTTTAAGCGCCCTCTACCCAACCTAATTTGCGATGCCTGAAAAGGGTAAATAAGTCGTGTACTTTTAAAACTAGTCCTAAGAACTTATGTTACCTACACTTATTTATGCAAATAAAATATCTTTTATCTTGTATCTTGTATCTTGTGTTTTTTTCTAAATTACATTTTCAATGCCTTTGATTGTTGCGTGTAGTGTGAGATCTGTAGATTTTTTTTTCATTTACGTTTTTTTAGGGTCAGTAAGCGTTGGCGTATGTATTCGGTTATTTTTGAGAGGGTCCGCGGGCCCCCCAAATAAAATCTAAGTAACTTTTACAGATCGGAAGCTGTCTTTTCGTATTTTTTGACTTATAATCTACGGTTAAAACATCGAAATAATGGTACGGATCCGTCGCCTTGCCGTTAGGCCCTGGTTTCTGATATGCCATGGCCGATGATCCCAAGCTGAAACGACACTCAATGCAGTCAGTGTGTAAGGGCCTGATTCTAATAATCATAAATAACTTTATTTTACAGTGCGTAGTTAGATACCTCTAGGAAACAAAAGTAGCTGCTTCTGAACCGTAAACGAAATCGGCCAGTGTAGCGAGCCGCAACATTTTTTTTTAGTAAAGGTGTACAAAAGAACCTAGGTAACTGTAACACTGCGTGCGAACGATTTTTTTAGATGATAGCTAATTACGCTATTGTGTTTTAATTCGACATTGTTCAAACTTTTTAGAGTAGGATACGATAGTTTTGAGCTTTATTGGTGCGATTAAGAACCAAAAGTCCCAGATACCAATTAATAAAGAAAAAAAAATAACCAAAAGTAAGCTACCAAATGACGAGCGGAGCGAGGCACGAAATTTTTCTTGCATAGGTGAATACAAAATATAAAAAAAGAAAACTACGATATATTCCTGGATATTAACTCTTTTTTTAATCTATACTGTCCCACTGCTGGACAAAGGTCTCACCCGTCTCCTTCCAAGACCTACGATCGCTTGCTGCCTCCCACCAGTTAGCACAAAAGGCATCGATGTCGTCATGCCAACGTTTCCGAGGCCTGCCCCGGCGCCTTCACCCATCTGCAGGTATTATGATTAACTGAAACTTTGAATTTGAATTGAATTTAACTGAAACTGCAGATAGGCTATTGACCTAATAATTAATAAATACCTACTTACCATGCAAGACCCAGAACTTGTTCCTGTTCTGTTTATTTCCACACCCTGTGCCACGACCCCGCCTTATTTAGGGCACTCAGTATACCCGGCCAGGCGGCCATCAATCGATTCATTTCCATTCTTTTCCATTCTGGGCTACAATGAAAAAAATGTTAGTACATAACGTCAGAGCCATACCTCTGAGTGTGCTAAGGAGAGAAATTCTTTTCAGAAGCGCCAGGTTTAGGTACGTTTAATTTAGATGCGTTCGTAAACAGTTTGCAATAAAAATCTTGTATTGCAAATCTCGTTTTTATTTTAAAGACACGAATATGGCCATACCTAAAATGTTACATGTTACGTGAGGGGGTCAAAAATTACGAAAAATTTAAGAAATATAACCTTCTGGCAACACTAACATGCAACAAATGTCAAGAGTTCATGACAAGAAAAGTCACTGTCAAAACATCAATCTTCACTTCTATATTAAATGGCTTCTGGGATAGTTATCCACAATTTCGCCAGTATCAAGTATAATAATTGTTCATATAATAAGAGACAACGTAGTACGGTTTATAAGTCCAGTCGTCCAGTCATCGGTCCTGTTTTCTGCTATAGCTATGGCGACTATAACAAAAAACGATCGGCGCACAATTTTCTTCATCAGAGAATTCCCGTTCAATCTTCTTTTATTCCATTTCACTAATACTTGTGTCTTATATCTAACATTTAACGGTTATAATACCATTAATATTAAACGACATACATTAGAAAAACACTAGAACATAAAATTTAATAAAATTGACAACCGTCGTTCAAGATGAAAAAAATGGTGTCAAAACATCAATCTATCTTTGTCAAGATTATTACATACCATAGAGAATACATTTATACAAAATACCCACTGTTGATTGCACAGATTTATAAGTTTAGTACTGGTTGGTTGTATAATAACCCCACCTACCGTACGTCTGCCGATTTTACGCAATCTCAATAAATCAAAATAATTATGGTACAAAAGCAAAAACAAACATCTTCACGACTTTTTCCCCATTTATGGATATCTTCAGATATTGCTCAGTACGCAAATCTATCGACCTTACGGCCTTACGACCTTAACGGGGGTAGTCAGATGCAAGTCCAAACATTACGTTCGATACATGCCCACTTTTTGCAAGCAGCTAGCATTCCACGTGACAGGTTGCAAGCCCATCGCCGCTTTATAATGGAACAAAAAGCACATAGCACCCACAGACTACTAGGATGCTAACGATAGCACCTACCTTTCGAACTTTTTAGTTGGAGGGCCAGCCGGTTTCCGCACGTTATTGTCTTCCTTCACCGTGGTAATGCGCATATGTTAAAAAAAAAAAAACCATTGGTGCACGGCTGGGATTCGAACCCACGACCTCCAGATCTTAATTCGGGGTACATCCCACTAGGTCACCACGCCTCCAATGGCACGTGCACATATTACCCCATTTACATTCAACCAAACATTCAGCGGAAGTGAGCAGGGAAGTGGACAGGACGAGTATGTAAACACGATACTTCTCATGCTGCTGCTACTCTACATGCCCTGCCCGGCGCTCCCCAAATGAGCGGTTTCAATTCAAGCGGAAGTCAAAGGACGTGCAGCGCAGGCGGCAGTGTGTTTACATTCAGTAATGTAAGTCGGGTGTATCGTCAAATTACACACATAGAAAGTAAACAAACTAAAAGGCACGGTTGTCTGGTCTGTGCCTTAGTTATTTTATGTCTGTGCACACTCAGTTTGGGATGAGACGGAACCGGATACCGATGTGAGTCTATGTTGAATGAATTAAATGAATGACTTCATAACGTTTAGGGATGTGCTTTAAATTGTCTCGATCCGATTTTGTTGATCGTAATGAATCGTTACGCCTCGATCTGGGGGCTGATTCTCGTGAATAGAGAATATAGATAGAGAGTGAATAGAGATGTTTGTATATCACAAGAACTGTCAAAACTCTTTGGAAGTTAGAAAGTTCATAGACATATGTCTGATGCGACAATAATCTCTATCCATGAGATTCGTGGCTCTGGTCTGTGATTTACAAAAGATCGATCCAAAAATACGTTATATATGATTATTATTATTTCTTTCTATCTATTTAGCCGATAACACCTACTGCTGAGTAAAGGCCCCTTCACTATCACGCCATACCTAATCATTACTATTTTAATTCATAAAAAGTTATTAATTAAAATTGTATATAGGTTTAATTCAATTGAATTTTTTGTACTTAACTTGCATTGTCTTACTTCTTGTATTGGGCAAGGGTCTCGCCTAAATTCCACCAACCATTTCTCATTCACTTCTATTCGTCGTTAATTAAGGAATTGCTGTCTTTGGCCAGGCAAAGGCCAATAAATTATGTTAGAAAGTTCTGACTGTTAGTTTACAATATATGTAACATAAACAAACAAGCCATAACTTTGACCGCCCAAAACTAACATAACTACCCACTTTATGTATAGTATATTGTGCACAGACGACAATATTTTGACCACGCTCCGATATTGTTTGAATAAGTTCGGATCGCATGGATTCGATCTGATCCGAAAGTCGATGGGATCGGATGTCGATAGGATAGAGCACGCACACATCCCTATAATTTGGAAAATGGCTTGCACGGGTAGTATGCCGATGCCGGTGCGAAAGATTTTCTCAAATTTAGAGCACCGTAGATTTGATTAACTTCTCAAATTCTCCAAATTAGACTTCCTTTATCTGTGTAAATGCACTTCTCAGAGTAATTCTATACTGTGGTGTGGTAAATGTTACCTAAATGTTGAAATGAAGGCTTGTGAGAGCAAATCAATATGGCCCTCAAACTTGGAAAATGCAGGCTTTGCCTCAAACTCGGGGACTTCTATTCCATCTTCACAGTCGATAATGATATCCAGCTGTCTGAGATGGTTATGGAATGTTCCAGGATAAAGGTATGTTCGACTTACTTCTGCCTAGAAAAGATCATGATATAAACTGAAACTCGATTCAACTTGCGGTTTCGAATTTCGTTCATGGCCATGGGAATGGGTTTTTTAATGGGTTGATTTATTTTGCATGGTAATTACTGTGCTATATCACACAGTTCCAACATAATTCACAGAAAACCTGCTATGAACAGCCTGTAACAATCAAGATAAATGCAATTCAATTTTTTTCTTGAATTACAACATTATAAGCTTTAGAATGTAATATTATTAAAGCAAGATATTCATAACTTTGCTAGTATAAAGCCATTCTAAACCACTAAACCCATTGCTCACTGCAACTTCAGGGGTTTGGATATTTTACTATTAATTATCTATGTACCTATTTCACCAGGTCCGCACAAATATATTTTTTTATTGTGTCTGGAATCCCAGCAAACAAATAGCAATGTAATAATTATCATACTACATGTTTTAAAAGCTAGTGCGGATGTGAAGATTCATAAATATTTGTGACTAGCATACACCCATGGTTTCGCTTGTCTGGTACCAAATTAAATGTAGCCTGTATGCTATTCCATTTCAAGAACTACATGATGTGCAATTTCAGCTTAATATTTTTAGTAGATTTAGCATGAAGGAGAGATGAACATGTTTACATGCTCACATTTTGAAAGAGAGAAAGAAAGAAACATTATTTATTTTACCCAAGATATTAAAGTAGTATGTAACTATAGTATCTATAGGTATAATTATTTAAAGAGATTGATAAATAATTATAAATAAATGTACTACAAATGGGTAAGGTACCCTTTCTCAGCATTGGCAGCATCAGAGCTGCTCAGATGCTGCGCTGGTTTCACATTTAACATGTTCTCATAGTCCTTTTTAACATGTTCACATGATCACATTTAACATGTTCTCATGGTCACATTTAACATGTTCACATGGTCACAAACTTTAACTTTTATGATATTATCAGGACTGGATGACCCAGTGAACTTCGTACCACCTAAAACCATTGAAAGTAATCCAGAATTCTAACTTAACAATTTAGATTTTCTTGATTATCCAACAATGTTTCGGGTTTTCTTATTTTCAGTTTTACGAACCGATTATTGAGGTAAACCAAAAAAATTATTAAAATTGTTAATTTTCAAGTTTTTGCGAGACTTCTTCATTGTTTGAGATAGTAGCCAACTCTGGTAGCCAAACTTTGCATGACTAACCTATTACTGGTGAAATATAGCCCATTTCACTGGGAAACCATGGTGGCGCAGTCAGTCCCCGCTACCAACAAAATGTATACACAGCTCTATAGAGTTATTCACCTGGTTGCCCCACCATACATTTTGATGGTAGAGGAGACTGGTTGCGCCGCCATGGTGTCCCGGTCAAATATAGCCCTAACGCATGGCAAATGTTTTTTTTATTTTATATACAAGTTGAGATTGAATTGATATGTTTTCATTTTTTACTGAGGATGACATGATTCTTTTGGGATGATATGAATTCAATTGCTCCTTGTATACAGGTTGGGCAAAATATTACCGCATTGAGAGCACTTACCTTTTCTTTTGTTGTTAAAGTAGGGACTCCAGACCTGGAAACCATATTCCAAAAGTGGCCTTATATAAGTTTTGTAAGACTTCTACTGTCATGGATTGGAATGATCTTATAATTACATAAATAAATGAGTTACCGCTTAACATCAGGTCGGCCATGTGCTCGTTCCAGCATCAGATAAAAGAAAATGCATCAGACCATAAAAAAAAATGCTAATGAATACAACAAACAACATCACTTTTTAGGTATATGATGGTGATGGATTGCCGGATAAAGTATGTGCAGAATGTATACAGAAGCTCAGCAGCGCTTACATATTCAAACAGCAATGTGAGAGGTCTGACCAGGAACTCCGGCGGAACTATGTCCCACCACCAGGTAAACAACAGTCCATTCTTTATCCCACTCTTTGATTTTCACACCTTATGTGTTCTCGAGCCCAGAGTCCTGAGAGTATGTCTATTATTCTTCAGGGGTACAGAATAGGACATGGGGTACCTTTAGGTACCATCCATCCATAAATAGTTCCTGAGGAAGCAAAAATAACTTTAACGCGAGCCAAGCCGCGGGCGAAACCTATTAATTTATAAAGCATCATATCAATATTATGTCATATGATTTTTTAGGGTTTAGCATCAGCCCCCCGCCACCTACCAACCGGCAAAGTAGTGACTCCGCTTTCTCAACACACACTGACAGCTCAAACCTAAAGCCTTCCTTCAACGAAGCGAAGGCTACACCGGTCAGCAGCAGGAAGAGAAGCGTTGAAAGTGACAGTGTTTCTATCGGCAGCCGGTCCCAAGAATATAGCAGACCAGGCAGCTCTAAGCGAGTAGAAGAACTCAAAAAGACACAAAAGCCTAAGCGGCCACGGTACTCCGCTGACTCCGATTATGATGATAATGGAGCCTCCAATTTTATCAACGAAACGGACTCAGACGAACCGCTCCTTAAGAATGAACACGCCTGCCCTCACTGCCCCAAGACTTTCAAATGGCTGAAAAGCATGAGGATACATATCGCTCATAAGCACACAGGGAAGAAGGCTGCCGCCAAATCTCCAGGATTCGCCGTCAATATACCCGTACAAAACGCAGAAACGCTCGACAGCGATGACGATCAAATGAACTGTAATAAATGCGGCAAAAATTTCAAACTGAAGATAATGCTGAAACGTCATCAGGAAACATGCCAGAGTTCACCAGCTAAGCCGCTCGAGAAATCACCTATGAAAGAGCTGGTTATCACTCTGGAGCCGATAGATGCTGTGCCCCAACGCGCTAAGAAGCCAACTTGCGAATACTGCACGGCACAGTTCAAAACATTCGAGAACTTAGACAAACATCTGAGGGTGGTGCACGCCGCGACCCGGAAGAAAGAAAACGAACCAAAAGGACCTCTTCTTTGCATATACTGCGGTAAAGATTTCGAGGATTACTACGTGTACAGCTCTCACTTCAATGGATGCCCGATGAAGGAGAGCCTAGCCGCATTCCAATGTCCTATGTGTCCGAAACTCTGCACCCGAATCAATGCTTACGTGAACCATGTGAAGAATACACACTACTTCGGCTGCAGTCCTAAAGCGGAGCCGCCCGCGGCCCCGGGCAGCCCGGCGCCGGCGGGGCAGGCCTTCGAATGCCGCATGTGCAGCAAGAAGCTGGCAACGCAGGCGCTGCTCATCACGCACTTGGCAGCACACATGTCCAATGTTGAAGAAGGCGACAACGAAATTGCTGATGACTTTGATTCAAGGTAATTTTTTGCATGGAGATTACTTGAAAATTACTGTGTGCCTTAGTGTGTAGAAAGAATAGTGTTTGTTATGATAAATTCCTGGTAAGATGTTTAGATTTTTACAATAATATGTATTTCAGAGATGATACAATGGCTGATGATTCGGTGTCGGTGCATTCGGCGCACAGCTCGCTAGCCTCCCAGGTCCCGCATTCAAACTCGGGCCCATTGAAATGCCGCTACTGCGAAAAAGAGTTTACATACAAAAAAGCCCTCGCAACGCACGAGCTGAAGCATACTGAAGAGAAAGTGGCAGTCAAAAACGAACCTCCCGACAAGCCTGAGTCCGCGGAACTGCTCACTGAGGCGAACAAGGATTTCGTAAAGGAATTCGACTCTGAATCTAGTCAAGACGAGGGAGACGAAGATAATACGTGCGATATTTGCGAGAAACAATTCTCCTACAAACGTCTGCTGATACAACACAAGCGCACGAAACATACCATGGTAGCTGGCATGAAGCGAGCCAAAATAAGCCTTAAAGACTGCTCTGTAAGGTGTCTGATCTGTGAAGAGGAGATGAAAGTGAGCGCTATTAATGAGCACAATCAGAAGCATATTTCGGTGAACATACGGCCGAGGAATATATACACTTGCGCACAGTGTTCGCAGAAGTTTAAGAGTTGCAGCAACCTGGCGAATCACATCAAACTTGTTCACAGGTAAAAACAAAGTGCCACTCTATGCAATAACATACTCTTAGAATTTCAGGTCTATCACTAGGTTTTGCATTGATTTTCAGTCAGTAATGGAACTAAGTTCATACGGGTGTACCGCGACTTGCACCCTACATTATGCAAGGAAATATATATATACTCTCTCACTTTGATCGTCACTAGTCAGTCTGTGTCAGACAAAGAAATAATATCGAGATAATTTCTGTGGTGTCAGTCCGTTAGTGAGTGCTTTCGTGATGAAGCTTACTTCCGTTTAGTTGGGCTCGTAACAAATCACCTTGGTTGGAAACACCTGGTCATTAATAGGATGAGTGACAGTTAGTGGTAATAAGATCTAACCGTTTCCGTGTTTCGGAAGGCACGAAGGTTAAGATCTTTGTCCCAGCTTTATCAGTCGTTAAGCCATGGCAGAGGCCTTCGGGCGGGTAAAAACCTTGACACCAGTGTTGGCTATTAGCTTATTCGAAGGAGGAGGCAAGGGTGTAAGGGGTTCCCACTTCCATCTTCGGAATCCAAGCCAACCTCACCTGCCCGTGGCGCACCCTGCTAACGAGGCTCTGGCGGCGGCTGATTGCGGCATAGCGCAGCCTTACACCAGCTAAATTCCCTGACCACCGCTGTCGGCGGAGAGGGAAGTTTGTGTTGGGATCGCATCCCCAACCCTTACTAGCCTAGTATAGGTATAATTTAATTATTTTTTAATATGTAGTATATCTAATATAGGTAGGTAATTCGTTTTTGTATTATAAGCACCTCCGCTCAATTATTTTACTTATATTATTTCCATTCTTGGTTGTCTGGAAGAAATCGCTTTAAGCCATAAGACCGCACATTTTTTGTTTTTATTTAATATGGGCCAGCTCTTGACCTCGAGGCTTGCATAGGCAAGGATGAGAATCTTTCCCAGAAGTTGCCTATTAATTCTCTTTTTGAAGCCGTTAGGGTCGTAAGTCAATGGAAAAACACTTAACAATGAAATAGTAACGTCGGCCCATTGTACCTACATTACTATTTCATTTCTATGTTTTTGTAAATTTTTGGTTTTTAATTGGTGTTGTGTGCAATAAAGAGTTCATCTATCTATCTATCTAGCTGCCGCATACCCAGCGTGGGGATTATTAGAACAGGCCTATTTCCAGCTGTGGACTGATATAGGCTGGTGTGGAAAGAGGAGAAATCGGTCAGCTATTTACACTTTTAGTTTGTATTCAGATTTTATGCGATTGTTGAGGTGTTATTTTCAGTATCGTATTTTAGGTTGAAACAACAAGAGGTGCCGAAGCAGTTTGCGGGGGTGGATATGGCGGATTTTTGTGAGGTCGTTGTGACGAAAGCGGAACCCCTGGACGAATCCCAGACTCACAACGGCTTTGGAGAGGTTCGTTAAAGTTTTTTTTTATCTATGTATTTAGAAAACACAACAGGAAGAGAACATTAATAATAACTAAAATAACTATTGATACAATGTTCTGATCTATAGTCCAGTAACTTAATCGCCTGAAAGTATTGGGTAGTATGCTTCAAATCCGGTAGTTCAGGGGCCTGATTCTGACGAATCGATATATTTTATTCTATTAGATATATATCGCGGAAACTGTCAAAACTGTATGAAAATTGACAGTTCTAGTGATATATATCTAATAGAATAAAAAATATCGAATCGTCATAATCAGGCCCCTAGCCCCTGATTTTTTGCAGACTTGTTTATGATGTTGGCCTAATGAATATTCCCAGATTGTGGGCTCGAGCGCGTATAAAGTTACTGGACTACTAGTTCAATTTCCAAAAGCGCGTTTACATGATATGGCATATCAAGACACAAGGTTATTATTACAAAGTTATGGAAGCAAAATGGTAACAAACTTTGAAAACTAGCTTTTTTGTTTTCTTCATGACTATATAAAAGTTTTAAAAGTTGAGGTTAGCTGTTACTTTGAATAAAATTTACTTATACTACTACTAATTATTAGCATCATCATCATCAGCTTATAGCAGTCCACTGCTGGACATAGGCCTTCACTAATGAGCACCATTGCGCCCTGTTCTGAGCTCGACGCATTCAACTTCTACCAGCAGCCGACAGCAGATCGTCACTCCACCTGGCCGGAGGGCGTCCTACACTACGTTTGCCGAGCCGCGGTCTCCACTCAAAAACTCGTTTACCCCAACGGTTATCGGTTCTTCGGCAGATATGGCCAGCCCACTGCCATTTCAGCTTGCTAATTCTCTGAGCTATGTCGACAACTTTAGTTCTATGTCGGATAAACTCGTTACGGATTTTATTCTTCAGAGAAACCCCGAGCATAGCTTGTTCCATAGCTCGCTGAACGACTTTAAACTGGTGGACTGGCCGAACTGTGAGTGTCCACGTTTCGGCTCCGTATGTCATGACTACTACTGATACTTTCAGGGATTCTTATCACCCTCTATAGCTTAAACAAGTTCTATGTAACTATAAGTCATTTTGTCCCCTTTATCTGTCTCTATTCGGTCCTCTCACTCATTACTCACACGCTCATTAAAGTCTCCATATCGCTTGAGTGAGAAATCATGATTATTCTTTTGCATGAAAATTTATCTAATAAACTTTTGTAGGTTCCGCTGAAAGAAGCGCCGACGGTAAACCTGACCGGGTTCACCTGCCCCATCTGTGGGAAGAAGATGCCCACACTCATATCTCTCAAACGGCACGTAAACTGGCACTCGTTTGTCGGGAGCAATTTGGAGTCGAAGCACGAGTGTTTCGTTTGTAAAGAGGTAAGACTCATAATGTATACAGCATCGTTACATATAGATTTTCAGGATGATACAGTTAAGGTTCAGGTTTCAAAAACAATCGTTTTCGCTCACGGATCCGCTCGCGTGTCCTATTAAAATCCAAATTCAGTCAGTATAATTATTCCACCCATCTGAATCTAACACTTACCTGGATTAACTAACAATAAATGAGTTATAAAATAACTGGTGAAATTACAGGCACTTGAAGTTTAACACCTTCATGATTCTAGTTGATGGACGCAGGGCATTGCGTAGTGCATGCATCGTAGGGCATGTTGTAAACAAGTGTGACCTGCGAATACTTTGTTATTATAAGTAATGGTTACCACTTAACATCAAGTGGGCCATGTGCTAGTTCAATCTTCGATTATCATAAAAAAAAGTTGGCACCATAAGGAACAATTTAAATCGTAGATTATATAAATTACACCTTACATCTTACTAGTTCTACTAACATTACAAAGGCGATAGTTAAGATATATTTTGACACACATAATTGTCGTCCAGGGCAACGCTAGCGAAGCGGCGGGCAGCATCTAGCTTATGTAAGTTTAACATGATTACTTCGTTTTCAGACTTTCAAATTCAAAGGTCACTTCAAGCTGCACATGCGCGCTCACTACCACGACACCAACCTCGACCCTGCGCTGCTGACGTGCAGCATCTGCCAGCGCAAGAGCAAACACCTCCGCGCCGCGCAGGCGCATATGAACTGGCACAAGCAGACCCGTTTTCAGACCAAGGACTATCAGTGCTCCATATGCAAGCGCGTCTTCCAATACCGCCGCGTCTACCTCTCGCACATGGCCATCCACTACAAGAAGGGCGAGAGCGGACAGAACACGATCGTCGGCGACATGGCCTCCGCAAACCTCGACCCCGTCACCTTCGACGGTTCATTCACCTGCCAGCTCTGCGGCAAGGTCTGCGACTCGGAGAACTCGCTAAAGTGCCACACCAGCTGGCATCGCTCCAAGACGCTGCTGTACGGCGCGCGCCACGAGTGCCAGATGTGCAGTCTACAGTTCACCAACAAGCGGCATCTCGAGCTACACACGCGCGCTCACTACGAGGACCCAAACGGCGAGTTCAAGTGCCCTATATGCGGCAAGGGCTTCATCGACGAGGAGTACCACAGACGCCACGTCAAAGGGCACAACTTCGACCACCAGTCTCATAAAAAGAGATTGGAAAACCTCCGCAAGGACAAGGTGAAATGCCCCATCTGTAACCGGTACTATCCGGACCTGGTCAAGCTGATTCGCCATCTTCGGCGCACACATCCCGAGAGCAAGATGATAAAGGAGGATCCGGATGCGCCCCCGCAGAAGTACTACTCCTGCAAACTCTGCGCCAAGTCGTTCTACGACGAGAAACGATTCAAGCGGCACGAGGAGTCGCATCTGCGCAAGCCCAGCTTCCTCAAATGCAAGTTCTGCGGACACAAAACGATTTCCATGAAGGGTCACCACATTCATATCAAGACCAAGCATATGACGAAGAAGTATGTCGATAATCCTCTCAAGTGCACGCAGTGCGATGAGGTGTTCATATGGGGGTACGCGCTGCATCATCATCTGCGCGACGTTCACGGCATCAACGAGGACTGGATCGCCGAGCGGACGGAGGCGACGCTGGAAGGTCCGCTGAAGGATCTCCAGTGCTCGATCTGCCTCAAGGTTCTCGCTAGTAAGGGCAACTTCGAGCGGCACATCGATTACCACAACACCTTACGCTGCAACTACTGCTTCGAATACTTCAGCACGCTCCGCTTCCTTGAAGGTCATCTAGCCTTCACGTGCGACAAGAAGAAACTTATCGGCGACGCTGACCCGTACATGAAACGGATCAAATGCGAAATATGCTACAAAGCATTCAGCTTGCAAGTCAAGTTGGACTGCCATCTCAGAACTCAGCACAACATAAAAGTTAACCGAGAACAGTTGGCTGGCAAACAGGACCTCGTCTGCGACTTCTGTTTCAAAGTGTTCGAGAACGAGCATGCTCTCAGCGGGCACAAGTTGTACCATAGAACGATCGGGTACTTCGGCTGCATCTACTGCTCAAGGAAGTTCAACACTCCGACAGCTTACAGAAAGCACAAAAACAACCACCTGTCCCTCCATAATGTGGAGAATCCGACGAAGTGCGAGCATTGTGATGAAACTTTCGTGCAATTCAGGGAGATGATAAACCACATGAGAGACGAGCACGGCGACGACAAGGAATGGATCGTCATGCCGAAGGATTCCATCGAGGAGAAATGCCCCATCTGCCACAAGATATTCTTCAATCTGCACAGACACTTGGATTACCACGAGGAGAACAAGTGCAAGAAATGCAACGAATACTTCTACTCGACATTGGACTTCGATAACCACCTGTGCGCTATCGAGAGTGACAACGAGGAGGTCGCTGGCGTCGTGAACCCCGGCATGCCCTACCAGGAATGCACTTTCTGCTTCAAGCCGATCACTAAAAAGGACTCCAAGAAGAAACACGACATACTGCACCGCACGTCGGGCGCGATATCGTGCAGGTTCTGCCATCTGAAGTTTAAGACGCTGGATGCGTTCAACATACACGCTTTCTCTCACCGCAGCAGGAAGTACAACAAGAAGCCGATCAAATGCCGCGTTTGCAAGGAGCGCTTCGTCAAATACGGCCTGTTTATGAAGCACATGAGGATCGTGCACAAGTGCACCAAGAAGAACCATTATCGCGCGCTAGTAAAACCGGAGCGATGCGTCATCTGTGGCGGAGAGTTCCCCAATCTGCATAACCACTACCGCGCGCATCTGGCCAACCAGTGCCAGTTCTGTTTGAAGTATTTCACCTCTTCGAGGCTTTACGCCAAGCATCAATGCAACGTTATCGATGAGGACAGCAGCAAAGTGTTCACGTCCGATGAGAACTTGAACGCCCTCATCAATTCGTACACTCCCAGGGACTTGAAGGATGACGAGAAGTTCTACGGTTATACTGATGACGATGAGGAGGTTGAGACGGAATTACCCGCGGCGCTGACGCAAGAGCAAGACAAGAAAGTTAAAAGGGCTATGAACGGTCCGTCGAAACGACCGGAGAAGAAAGTGCCGGAAACCCAAGAGGAGGAATACGAGAGAAATCTTCACATGATGGTACAATCACCGATAATATCCGACGTGCTGTCGTTGTTTCAGACTGAGGAGGAAATGCGAAGCAACAAGACTCAGAGGTTCTTGGGAGAGATAGTCAGTCTGACTGACGATGATGATTCCATGGATGTTAATGATATCGCAGCGCCCATTGTGGTTATTGATGATTAATATTCTCATTTTACGCATAAATTGCGGATTTCAGGCGACTATAAAGGTCAAATCTCCCTCTCGCTCGCACTATTCAACATTTTAGAAGATATAAAATCAGTTAATGTAGTTATGCACAAGTAGGGCTTTTTAAAAAAAAAACCGACTTCAAATAAATCACTTCTTACTTCTTGCGCTAAAAAATTTTGAAAATTGGTTCACAATTGACGGAGATATTGGTGATCACAGGGCGAAAATTACAAGTGAGGATGAGGTTTTTTGAGTTTTCCGGGAAAAGTACCAATCCCTCAGGAATAAAATTTATATGGGACCACCTGTGAAGTATATTCTTTTAAACAAAAAAAGAATTTTGAAAATCGGTCCACAATTGACGGAGTTATGAGTGAACATACATAAAAAAAAAAGGTTCTGACGAATTGAGAACCTCCTCCTTTTTGAAGTCGGTTAAAAATAGCAAACTTTCACGGCCTAGAAAATAACAATAAAAAGGTTCGGTAATAATATAATTTTTATTCTATCACGTTATCTTACCAAAAAACTTGCACCAATGTTATCAATTTTGGTGCAAATTTTTTGGTAGGAAAATGTGTTGGGTTCAACATGATATTCTTGCTGAACCTTTGTGTTGTTATTTTCTAGGCCGTGAAGGTTTGCTATTTTGCTTTACTACATTCACTGATTTTATATCTTCTAAAATGTTGAATAGTGCGAGCGAGAGGGAGGTTTGACCCTTATAGTGGCCTTAAGTAGCATTTCAAAGCCCATGGAACAAAATGTGTGATGCATTTCGATTTAGGTTTAGGCAACTCATTTGAATTTGATGGTTACTAGGTTTAAAGTTAGTGAGCAATAAGCATACTTAAAAGTTAGTTGTGACATTGAACCAGCTACAAAACAGCCATAGTTTAATTCAAGTTAGATTTTAATCATTGACAAATTATGACTTAGTCTTAGGTTTTATTTTCTAGGATGTATATTGTAACGTTTTTGTCGATCTGTTTGCCGATATCTCTAAGTTGCTAATGTATACATTGTAAATATAACAACAGTGCGTGAATGGTTGGTTTGGAAAATAAGTATAACTATTTTTTAAGCAAGTAACGCATAGTTAGTTCACAATTATGTAGGTAGTTAAGTAGCTATCCTAAATCACAATGATATGGTCCGATATAAAAGAGCCAAATAGTAACTGCTTAGATAAAGCAGAAGTTAGTATAGATTCTCGATTTATTGACTTGTAAATGGCAAATTACGATTTCTTAGTAGATTGTCGTGTTGTTGCATGCACTTTACGTATTGGGATTCATATTTTATTGTAAGGCTTTATAATGATTAAGGGTTCTTCCAGTCCTAGATGCAAATGTATTTGTCTAAGTAATATTGAGCTCAATGTGCGATTTCATATACTTAGTACTATTTCATATTAGTCTCGTTTCTATAACCTGTAGCGATCTCTACAGCGTAGAGGTTGCAAATATTTCCCGCTTTCGATGAGTTCACAAACTTGTATAATATTCACAATAGAGTTAGAAAATATGGATCTTAAACAAAATCCATTTAGAAAATACTCGAAGCTTTACTCGTAACTCCAAACCACGCAGGTTTATTAATAAATATGCTTAGCACAATAATTGCATTGTAATAATTATAGCAATTTGATAAATAGAAATTAAGCGATAAACAGATAGTTGCTAACATCTACTTAGATTGCGGTTCATCTACTACCTTGGATTCGAGGAGCCACTGGTTTGATTCCCGTATCGGGCACAAAAATTTTGTTTCATAGATTTGTATAATCATAGTCATTTTTATTTTATTTTTTATTTTATTTATTCAACAAAATCCACAGCCCTTAAATATAACAAACAAATCTTATATAGTTTATCTTACAGCCAATAAAGGATTTACTTTTTATAAACACTATTTTTAAATAACAGTCAAAAGACCCAAAATAGTAGAAAATGACATAAGTACACAAATCAAACGTGAAAGTATGAAAAAAGTGTTAAACAAAGAATTTGAGTTCAGATTTGCAGTAAAACAATACTTATAATTACATAAATAGCTATCTAAAAAGAAGTACCTATCTGAATGGTTTTGTAGTACCGTACCGTAAAATATTAAACATGTACAATATATGGGTATTAACATTCAGTCACAATTATTCTCCAATATCATTAAAGTTTCTCTTTTAAAAGCTCCCTTGCGATTATAAAATATATCAACTGTATAGAATTCCTTGTTATAAACCCTTTGAATTCTGTTAACAATAGAGTACTGAGCATAGTTTGTAGATGCGTGCGAAACAGCAAACAACCTTGTATGTCTTGTACGTGACACTGGGGCACAAAAACGCAAAGTTCTTAGGGAGAGTTCAGGGCAATCTATGGTTCCATGACATATACCATGTAAGAAAGTCATATCCATAAGTTTTCGACGATTTTCAAGACTAGTGAGCTTATGATATTTGCACGAATCGCTATAAGTTTGAGTATAAATATGCTTTCTGTAATTTAAATGTTTTATAAACTTGACTTGAACGCGTTCCAGGTTTCCTATATATATCAAATAATGTGGGTTCCAGACTGTACTACAGTATTCCAGAATGCTTCTGACATATGAGAAATAGAGTAGTTTTATGCAAGAAGTATTTGAAAAAGGTTTGCTAGCCCGTAAAATAAATCCAAGACTCTTAAATGACTTATTTATAATTGAGCCAATATGTTCAGAAAACGATAGTTTAACGTCGAGCAAAACTCCCAAATCACGAACTAGTTCCGCTTTATTAATCATTAATTTATTTAATTGGTAACAATATTCTATCGGATTTCTTTTTCTTGTGAATGAAACGCAGTGGCACTTACTGACATTGATACCTATACGATTTCTTTTATAATATTCTTCCAGCCGAACAAGATCTTCTTGAAGTTTCAAACAGTCCGAGTAATGTTTAATTTTCGTGAAAATTTTTGTGTCATCAGCATACATAAGGAATCTAGAATGATGAAAACAATTACCAACATCATACAAATAGCAAGCATACAAAAGTGGGCCCAGGATGGAGCCTTGTGGAACGCCTGATGTTATGTCTACATAGTTAGATCGAAAGCCTCCCACAACAACTGCTTGAGATCGCTTCCACAAGTACGACTCCAACCATCTCAACAGATTACCTTGAATACCTAGTTCATAAAGTTTACGCAGTAGTATTATGTGGTCTACACGATCAAAAGCTTTCTCGAAATCCGTATAGACTACATCTACCTGACAACCACCCTCCATGTTAGTAGCTAGATAGTCAATAAACACTCCTAAGTTTGTGGTGGTAGAGCGACCTTTCATAAAGCCGTGCTGTTCTATGGGTATAGAAGTCGAAACAATGGGGTAAATATGCATGTGAACAACTCTTTCTATTAATTTACTAAGAACATTAAGTATAGATATAGGCCTATAGTTTTCTATAGATGTTTTTAGACCTTTTTTATAAACTGGAACAACGTGGGCAATTTTCCAAATATTCGGGAAGTAACCATCATGAAAAGATCTATTAAAAAGTAGAGCAATTGGTACAGCTAGAGATTTGGCACATTTTAAGAAAAATATAGGGGGTAAATTGTCATTACCAGGTCCTTTAGCAATGTCAAGATTACACATAAGTTTTTCAGCTTCGTCAGAAGTTATAACTATATCATTTATTAAGTTAGAATGCAAACCATCAACACATGAGTCATACAAATTAGCATCACTACGAGGTTCACTAAAATTTCTTTTAAAAAATGTATTAAACGCCGAACATATATCTGTTGGGCTATCTAGTTGACAATCAGCATACGTCATTTGCTGGGGGTAATTAGTTGTGTTTTTACGTTTGGATTTTATATAACTCCAGAAAGCTTTAGGGTTTGATTTTATTTTTTCTTCAGCAAAAACCGTGTACGATCGGTGACATTCCTCTTGTAGTATTTTCTGTCTTTTCCTTAGCTCTGAAAAATCTGCATAATCAATAGGGTTGTTATATTTCTTCCAATTTGCGTGTATTTTACTCTTTTCCTTAATTAGGTTGATAAGTGCCCTGCTATACCAAATCGGATAAGAATACGTACCACTGCAACGAACTTTAGGTACGAATTTATCTATCAACTCTTTCAAAATCAAATAGAATTTATTTACAGCGTCCTCCATATTATCCTCTTTATTAATAAACGACCAGTCTTGTTCAAAGAGTAGCATATTAATACTGAGAAAATCAGCTCGCCTGAATTGGTATTTCATTCTAGATCTAGACTTGAGCAAAGGCACTAACACATCAGTTGCTGTCATTTGTAGGACGGGATGATGTAGGTCTTCCGGTACAAGAGGAAATATCGACTTCTTAATTTTTAAAGGAAATGACGAGAAAATTAAGTCAAGAGTGTTGTTACTGATATTTTTGAGGTTATTGTGTTGAGAAAGACCGATGAAATTAAAAAAGGACAACAGTTCTGACGCTGCATTCTGTACGTCTATAGGTCCTTTCTTTATTATGATAGGTTCACCAGACGTCCAATCAATACACGGTAGGTTGAAGTCACCCGCAACAATAATATCATTGCTAGGATGTTTATCACGTCATAGAAATAGGTATAATCAAAATTATAATTATTGATCATATTTTATAAGAATTGTCAGTGTCTTGTTTGTACATAGCTTATCCTATCTATTTAAACTATCTTGATCCACAACATTGTTCTAGACAAAGATGGATCAGAAAATGATATTGAGTTTGCTATAGTTGTGGTTTATAATCCATTTCAAAAGCATTTTACTAGAGTAGTATTTAATTTAGCCCTAAGAATAATGATTAAATGGTGAATTGATCCATCTAGGTACCTACTTTAGATTTTATTCGATTAACTTAAGTTTTGCACTAGCAAAACATATGTGAAGATAATTTTGGATGACGTTTGTGTGAATGGTAAGTCTTATATTCGTAAATTGTTAATAGCAAAATAAAAGATAAAACTTAATTTATTAATTTTTATTTAGTCAACACACCTTTCCATTACTTTGTGATTATTTCTGTTACTTGGGCGAGTTTTTGATTATATGACCTGTCTTTATATGGTTTTTCCTTATTCAAGTTACAGGAAACTCAGAGTTTATGATTATGCAGATTTAGGACGATCGCACATTGAGCCACTAGTCGTGACCACTAGTGGGTCAGTCAAACCACTAGCTAGACGCATAGAGATAGAGTAGATGCAGCCGCTAGTGGCTTAGTGACGGCCACCAGTCGCAGCCACTTTTTTTTTCTCTGGCGCTGTATAATTCAGAAACTTTATATTCAGAACTACTGTGGTCCAGTGTGCGCGCGAAGCGAGCGACAGAACGCAGCCACAAGTAGCGAGCTCAAGCGACTCCCGCAGCTTGTGGCGAGAGCGCGGCCACTCGAACTTTCGGTTTGCGCCGATACTATACAAAATGTATGAAAAAAAACTCGTCCGCAGCTTGTGGTCGCGTCTAGTGGCCGCGACTGAACCCTTTATTTCACCGGGACATCATGGCGGCGCAACTAATCGCCGCTACCAACAAAATGTATACAGCTCTATAGAGAATTACTCACCTGGTGTCCGTTTGGTTGCACAACCTAACGGACACCGCCATACATTTTGTTGATAGTGGCGACTGGTTGCGCCGCCAAGTTGTCCCGGTGAAATATAGCCTTTAGTGGTTCGATGTGCGTTTGACCTTATAGTTCTTTCTAATTCAAATCACAGAAATAGTCACAAAATTAGTTAGGCATTAACAGGTTACAGGTTGGTCATCAACAAATTAACATCTTGATAGCTTAGATACCCTTACGTTACAAACACATTAACGATATAAAAC
This sequence comes from Horisme vitalbata, assembly GCA_951804965.1. Taxonomy (NCBI): domain Eukaryota; kingdom Metazoa; phylum Arthropoda; class Insecta; order Lepidoptera; family Geometridae; genus Horisme; species Horisme vitalbata. Next base: position 4,016,815 of record OX638096.1, read on the forward strand.
ATTCATTAACCTAACGTTACAAAAATAGCTTACTGCTTTAAACACAGTTATGCTAATCAATCTGTTAAAATTAATGATAAAAATACTTTAATATTAAATACTTTGAATGGTTTAAGTCGAAAATAAATACAATAGTGAAGTAACATACACAACTTATGTGATTTAATTAATTATACTAACCTATCCGAATACCTTGGTGTCATACCTTACTAGAGTAATACAAACCTAGCTACATAAGCCTATTAATTTACAAGTAGGTTCGCTACGGTCATCGAGATATTTCTCTATGACTACGGTGGACGACACCTTAAAAGGCAGTTTTATGCACGTGCCTTTAATTGTGGACTTTATGTCAAAGGCACAAAGTATTAGTTAATCTACAATTATCTACAGTGAAAGATTTTATTTTAATATGAGCAAGAAGTGCCGTTTTCTGAGCGACATTTGAGCTTAAACATTGAAAACGATTATAAAAATACATGATTCGTTTCAGCTCAGTGCCGTTTTTCCCAATGCGTTCGACTAAAATATTATTTTGAAATTATCCAATTACGTTCTGCTGTAGAAGTAATATGTAACTATAATAAACAACCATCTTGTATTCCATCATCAGTCCTATACATTGAACCAAAGAATAATTATTAGATTACCTAACTACGATTGATTAAATAAGATATAATTTTATGACGAAATTATTTTGCCCTGATTATAAAACTAGTCTAAAATCCAGCAGACTGAGCTTTTAATTAGGTAAGTTAAATATTGCGAATTGAAATATTTTAATAAACATAACGTAATAATAATGTCCTATTTTGTAAGCAGTTCCATAAAATTATAATACACACTAACTTACAACAAATTATTGCTATACATACAAACTGCAAACTAAAAAATATAAAACAACACTTCAAACGCAATTTTAAAAACAACCTTTTCTTAAAGCGTGTTTAGAGCATTACTTTTTGCTATAATTCAATTTGACTAGTAAAATGCTCATAGCTGTTTACAATTTGATATTACTTGACACATTCAAGCACTGATCCTATAGAAGTACCTATCTATTGGCACTGTAATCACTTCCATAAGCCTACGGCTAAAGTTCACTTAAACAAGCGTGACGGAATTGAAAATAAGAGCTATTTTCTAACGAATAAAAGGATTACTAGACCACGCGGCATTCAGTCTGTCTTAATAAGACTATCTTACACTTGGCGTAGTAAGTAGAGTAAGCCTTGAAGTCAGTCTTAGGGTTGACTAATTAGTCAGTAAGACAGCCTTACTAAGATACAGAATACCGCGTGGTCTAAAATAAATTTAGACCGCACTAAACGGAACAACCTCGGAGTAGTGATAAGCAGTGCTTATTCCGAGGGAACAAAGCTTCCCGGCACAACTCGAACACGAAGTGTTTTCGAACACGAAAAAGTGTTCGTATCGTAGACGTTAAATTATAGCCAATGAGAAAGCGTACAGTCTTTTTAAAAGCTTTTATTTAACTTGCATTGTAACTATGTGTGTGCGGGTGAAATCTTGCAACTCAATTTTGAAGCAGATATCTTCAACCGATTGAGCTGAAATTTTGCATACACGTTTAGTTTGGGTGACATGACATGGTAAGCCGTGTGACGTCATTCTAAATTCCACATGGCGGAGCAACCAAGATAACGTTGCTTTGTAACTCGGGTGAAATCTAGCAACTCATTTTTGAAGCAGATTTCTTCAACTGATTGAGCTGAAATTTTGTATACAGGCTTAGTTTAGATGACAATGCACGCTAAACTGTGTAAAGTCATTCTAAATCCAAGATGGCGGAGCACCCAAGATGGCGAACTAGTTATTTTTAATGCAGTTCTACAATATGAGTATCAAATGAAAAGGTTTACTTAGAAAAATACTAAAAATAAAATAACTTAAATCTAAATTCAATATGGCGGACGGCCCCAGCTGGTGGACTAGTTATTTTTTGTGCACTCCCATGGGTATCAAATGAAAGGGTTTGCTGAGAAGAATACGAAAAACAAAATGACTTCACTCTGAATCCAATATGGCGGACTGTCCGTCCGATATGAGGAACTTGTTTATTTTTCCTATTATAATATGGGTATCAAATTGCAGAATTTGCTCAGAAGAATACGAATTAATAGACGTCTGCGTTCAACTATTCGTCTCCTTATTGAACACTTTTAAACTGTACTAAATTAACAGGCAAACGACTAGTCAACAATGACGCTTTAAATTAGGTAAATTAAAGATTTAGATACAATGACACAGTAATAACTAAAAAATAAAAATAAATTATTAGTAAAAAAATCAATTTTAAATACAAGCTTTTATGTAAAGCTCTAAAAGAGAAAAAAATACTTTAAATTAAATCAAACCCATCAATTTATTACATTACACAATTTATATGATATAAAAGCTTGTCGCGAGAGATCTCTTGGATAAACAAAAATACAAAAAAGTTTATTTTCTAAAGTAAACCGGGTACAAAATAATACTACTAAGTCTAGGATGCTTACAAACAATTTTAACGCTTTCTCATTTGCTAAAAATAATTCGTTACGCTTACGACACGTCTAAAAATACTGTCTTTAAATACTGTTGGGACTTGCGCCGGCAAATCAAAATACAACGCGCCGATACCTACGTATAGTGCAGTATTATCTACTTATAAGGTCCAATAGTGTTTTTTAGATGATATTTTACACCAAAACGCCACATTATTGAGCTATAAAATCTAAAATCAAATAATATATAATAATTAGAAATATTGACCGTACAAATGATGAGCGGAGACGGGTCAGTCCTATTCTTCATTAACAGCTGTATTGTTATTATTATACATTATATAGTGTATACATTATAACAGTGTATTAGGGTCGTATAGCGGTGACGAGTCAGTCCCACTCCAGCTGTGAATAGTTAAATTGTCGCTGTTTTAGGGTCGAATAGTGGCGACGGGACAGTCCACTCATCATCTACAGCTATATATACCTATTTTTGCCGTAAAGCAGCTGTGCTGTGTTTCGGTTTGAAGGGTGTGGATGCCGGTGAAATTACAAGCACAAGAGGCTTCAAGTTGATGGCGTTGCATCGTAGAGCACGTTCCAGAAAACGTGATCTACGATGCTTTGTGATAGGTAATGGTTACTACTCAACATCAGGTGGGCCAAGTGCTTGTTCCATCTTCAAGTACCATAAAAAAATAAAATTATAATGTATGTGTCGGGGTGATGTCACGGATGGTCAGTCCCACTAATTATCAACAGCTGTATGCCTGAGCTAAAATAGTGGGGATACAGCGCAGAACAAGTAGACCAAACATAAATTGTATAAATGTTTTCTGTGCATTCTTTTTTATTTATAATGGGCCAGCTCTTGACCAGCTCTCGGCAAGGATGAGGTCGACGATGAGGCGACTTTCCCAGAAGATGCTTAGGATCGTAAGTAAATGGAAAAACAGACGCTGGCAGCTGATTCCATATTTTAGCAGTGCGCATCATAAATGATGTTTGGAAGCGCTTAGTCCTGTTAAATGGAATATCAATATCAACTTGATGCAGCCTGCACGCAGAGCTGTGTATGGTGATGTAGGTGTGTGGTATCGCGGCCGTCAGTCCCAGTCGTCGTCTGCGTCGCTGTTGTCGCTGAGCTCGGAGTCGGAGGAGTGTATGGCGCGGCTGCGTTCCTCCAAGGCCCGCGCCAGCGCGCCCGCCAGCCCGCAAGCTGCGCTGCTGCCGGAGCTGCTCGTCGAGCGGGGCACCTCCTGGGAACAACAATAACATCATTTCTGAGTCTCAAGAATAGTATATTTCATTACGAGTGCGGAAAGCCTGTCATTGCAAAGAGTTCCGACAAATGTCTACGCGAGCTGAGGCGCAGCTGAGGTGAGGGTTGACAGTCGGAACAAGTTGCAATGACGGTTCCGCACTTGTACTGAACAACTATTTTTAATACAGTTGCGAAAAAATAAAGCAACTGTATTAAAAAAGAATATAATCAGAGTTTTTTTTTTGTTTTCTTCACCCATTCTGAGGGCTTACCAAAGGTTTTTATAGTTTACGAAAACTTTATAAGTTTCGGTATCTTTCCATACATTTTCGTAGTTCATGCACGTTTCCCTAGAGGCGCTGTACTGAAAATGTATGGAAAGATACCGAAACTTATAAAGTTTTCGTAAACTACAAAAACCTGTGGTAAGCCCTCTGGGTAGACAAAGGGAACTATGCCCATACAGCCAAGTCTTCAGTAGAATGTTTTTATTGATATGAAATAAAAATGAAATTTAATGAGATGAGATGAAATGAAATGAAACCTAACCTTACTCATTGAATCAAATCATTAAATCTGAAACTGAAAAAAATTAGTTGCTACTTTTTAGAAATATTTGCATGAATCATAAAAACTTTTATGAATTGTTTTTAGTAAAAACATCGTGGTTGGTTTTTTCTTTTTAATAGACATTATTTTGACAGTTGGGAAAGAGAACGCACGAGTTCCGAAAAGGTAATAAAAAGCTCGAGTATGTAATAGCCCACATCCCGAACGCTATACGTCCCTGCAATACGCCACTTTTTGAGCAACTGTATAAAAATATATTTGTAATAATGCTGGACACTATCATACAGCTACTTGATGATGTAGCCCTAAACTAAGCAGAGCCTGTATTATGGGAACCACATGCTTGATAAACTAGGCACTTATATAATTTTTTTGTAAATATTTTCATATAGAAAACACCAGAGACTAATATCTGAAAATAATGCAAACATTTGTCCCGCGGCGAGAATCGAACCCGCAACCTTATCTAATCATCTTGAAACAATTAATTAAACCATTATGATTTACTAGCATCCGCTCGCAGCTTTGCTCGCGTGGTACCGGGATAAAAAGTAGACTATGAGTTAATCCAAGTCACAAACTATGTATATTCAAAGTTTCATCCAAACCCGTTCAGTAGTTTTTGTGTGAAAGATTAACAAACATTCATCCATACATCCATACTCACAAAATTTCGCATTTAAAATACGAGTTGGATTTTGCAGCAAATTATCAATGAGAGGCTAATAAACTCATTTTATTATATAAAATGCATGCTGCTCTAATGCTATGATAAATCCAGCATTATAAAACACTAAAAACAAAGAATACAGTTTAAATAACATAACAATAACAATCGACGACCTCTGTAGCGCAGTGGGCGAAGGTCCGCCTGTGACACAGAAGGTTGCGGGTTCGATTCCCGCTGCGGGACAAATGTTTGCATGTTCTGCAGATATTTGTCTCGGGTCTGGGTGTTTTCTATGTATGATATGTATGTATTTACAAAAAAAAAAATGTATCTATGTAGTATATCAATCATGTGGTTCCCATAATACAAGCTTTGCTTAGTTTGGGGCTACATGATGCTGTGTGATAACCAGTGATCGGAATTAGGTGAGCTAATTTACCTAAAGTTCAAAGAATAGAGTCAAAAAAAATGGAGACTTCCTTACCATTAACATTTTTTTCCGGGAAATCTTTCCCGGAAATTGGGAATTTGTTCCAAGTTTTAGGATATCAGTTAAGTACATTTAATATTAATGTTATTCATACAGAAAACTAACTGAATTAATTTTCCTTTTTAACAAACTTCAATAAGATTTATTTTGTTATTAACTCAGGTAAAAAACTGGATTCGCCTATGTTTTCGTTTCCCAGAATAGCCAAATCATGCTGTCCCTTTAAGTGTTTGTAGCAATACACAGCAAACCAGTGATAAACAACAACAACAAACGCTAAGAAAGGGACAGCATGCTTTGGCTATTCTGGGAAACGAATCATTGTTTAAGTAAACAATGACAAAAGGGTTGAAGGGTGAGGGTGTTTTGCATCCAAACGGCGTCATAACTTGTATGCGTGCGTGCATCACTTCTGTAGTTACCTCGGCAGCGTGTGTATCTTAGACTCGTGAATATTTTATTAACCTGTTTTCGTATCGATTATTGGATCTGCTTCACATAACTACCTTGGCTTGAATTTACGGACTGCGATTTATTGCAACCATATCACTACTTGTAGCTATCTACCTTGGCTTGAATTTACGGACTACGATTTACTGCAACCAGAAATTTACTGCGCTTTACGGCAATCAAATTACTTGGTAAGTCTTTGATTTGTACTACACTTTTAAAACATTCTAAATATTAGACTGCTTTTGATAAATTTACCAAATTCAAACAATTTTATGCAACTATTTATTTATGGAATTTTATTCAGTGTTTTATATTTGAGTTCGTGCACAAATGTTGGAGCTACTGGCAATTCTATCATCAAACTATATTTTACGCGAAGACGTCCCTGGAAAAGTGTAGAAACTATATATTTGTCTCATTGTTTTCAGTAATTTTTCTGCCTCAACGCAACTAGCAAATAAATGGCGACCAAACCTACCGACGGGATTGTACAGTCGTGGATTAGAGATCACCCCGAATTGTACCACGACCCCGCTAGCAACACGATATTTTGTTCTAAATGTGAGAATTCTATTGTATGCAAAAAAAGCAATATACAGAGGCATATTGACGGACCAAAACATCAAGGTACTGCTAGGCAAGTGAACGAAGAATTTTATTTAGATTTAATACAATTTCTTATATTGTGTAACATACCCTGGTCACGAGTAAATCGACCAGAGTTTAAAACTTTTTTAATGAAATATATGTGTTGTAAATGTACAAATGTTAAAAGGATTCCCGATGAATCGTTATTGAGAAAGGTTTATTTAGACGTAGTTTTTAAAAAAAAAATTGCATTAATCCATGACCATGTTCTTAATCAGAAACTTTGGATATCTCTAGATGAAACTACCGACTATTTAGGTCGTTATATTGTAAATTTTCTTGTAAAACCTTTAAATCTCGCAACAAACAAACCATTTTTAATAGCTTGCAAAATGTTAGAAAAAGTAAATGGAGAGACAATAGCTCATTTTGTGATTGGATGCCTAGAAAATATGTGGGGAGACTCGTATGAAGACAAAGTAGGAGATGTTTTAGTTTTATGTTCTGATAGCGTAGCATATATGTTAAAAGCAGGAAGAATGTTAAAGAACTCCTTGCCAAATATGATACATGTTACCTGTTTAGCACACGCTCTTAACCGCGTTGCAGAAAAAATACGGACACAATATGCGGATGTGGATACTTTAATTTCAAATGTAAAAAAAATATTTTTAAAGGCTCCTAATAGAGTAAAATTGTTAAGGGAAAAATTTCCGAGCCTGCCATTGCCACCTGAACCTGTCATAACAAGGTGGGGTACATGGCTAGAAGCAGCTTCGTATTATGCTGAATATTACGAAGAAATAAAAACTATTGTAAGACTTCTAAGAAGTTCTGATTCTTTGTCTATCAGGCATGCTAAAACTGTCCTAGGAAAAGAAAGTTTAAAAACTGATTTAGATTACATTGACGAATATTTTAAAATAATTCAAATTTCATTAAAAAAATTGCAAAAGTCTAACTTATTGTTGACGGAATCTTTCCATATTTTTGATGAAGCAAGAATTGTTCTAAGCTGGTGTTCTTCTGAACCAGTAAAACAAAAATTAGAAAACGTTATGGACAGAAATCCCGATCTAGATGCATTAAGAGACATTTGTGAAAATATAGATAAAGGATTAGATAATGAAAATGAATTATTGTCATTCTATAAATATGTACCTGTAACTTCAGTTGATGTTGAAAGGTCCTTCTCTACGTATAAATGGATTTTAAGTACAAAAAGAAATCGTTTGAAAATAGATAATATGGAAAAACTCCTAATGATTTTCTTTAATTCTCCGGACGAAGATATTTCTTTATACTCCGTCCATGATGAAAACGTTAGCGATTCAGATTAAGGGACAAATTCAACATCAATGGAAATAATGTTTAGAGTTCCGACTGTGTATCTTAGGTAGGACTGGTTACTTTCTTAATTATTGATTTTGAGTTCCATTATCTGTACAAAATGAATAAATGGTACAAAAACTATAAAATGGCTTTTTTATTCCCTTGCTTAAATAAATGTTTTTATTACTATAGCTATTTACTAAAGCTGGTTTATAAATCACATTAGCTTCCGCGCTTACTTACATCGTTCATTTTATTTGTTGAAAACAATAAAAATCGTGCTTACCGTTTTTTACAACAATCGAATTCGTTTCCTCTTCTTGTTATCAATAATAAGAAGAGGAAATTAATTCGATTGTTATTTTACTGTATTAATTTTAGATGGACCTAAGTAATTTCTCGAAACCCGGGAAAATTTTCCCGGAAAAATATTTAGTCGCAAGGCGTCTCCACTTAGTCTCTGTTATTTTTCGAACTTTAGGTATTTTAGCTCACCTAATTCCGATCACTGGTGATAACGTCCAGGATTATTTATTTATTATTTATAACATGTCAAAATTAAAACTGAATCATAGCAATGTTCAGGTTCTGAAGCAAAGTGATTGCCTCAAGCGGGCGATACACTATCTTGCGCCAAAGCCCTTGGTATGAGTGAATGGGGCAGGGACCTTGGCGCGACATTGTGAATCTATGAGTCTATGAGTCTCATTGTGAATCTAGGTACTTGAAATATCATCATTTATTTAAGAGCTGTGCTCTTGCCGGCGCAACTGATACAACTCCTTCTATCTGCCTCTCTCCAAAGCAGCCTCATTAACCGACTTCAAAAAAAAGGAGGAGGTTCTCAATTCGGTTGTATTTTTTTTACTTCCCTATACGACATCACATCTAGTTTCTTACTTGAAATAAACAAATTTTATTTAATAACTAGCTAACCCGCCCGCAACTTCAACTTACTTCCAATCTTACTCCCACTCCCACTCACAAAGAAACAATTACATTATTTTATATAAACCTTGTCCTTATCGAAATAAAAAAAAAAAACAATTTGGTGCAGTCGTTCCGAAGTTATGTATTTAATATAGGTATAATATGCATAATAAGGGAGAATATACTTCCGTGATGAATCACGACCCCCAGCACTGGGGAAACGACGCAAGGAGGAGGAATATGCATAAGTCGTACAGTTCGGCGATTCATTTTTATTTATATCTACACTAATATTATATAGAGGAATTTTATTTTATTTGTGTGTGTGTGTGTGTGTGTGTGTGTGTGTGTGTGTGTGTGTTTGTGTATGTTTGTGTGTATACTTACAGAAAAGTGTTTTTATACAGTACAGGAATATTTGGAGTAACTTTGAGTATGTACTCAAAAAGTTACAATTTAAATGTATTCATATTATGTAAACTTTGTTAATAGTTCATTATTTTCATAAGTATTTGTTGCTTTGTCCCTCTTTGTTTTAAGCGCCCTCTACCCAACCTAATGTGCGATGCCTGAAAAGGGTAAATAAGTCGTGTACTTTTAAAACTAGTCCTAAGACCTAATGTTACCTACACTTATTTATGCAAATAAATATCTTGTATCTTGTAATGAATAAACACAAAAACTACTGTGCGGATTTCAAAAATTCTTTCAGAATTGGAAAGCCACATTCACCCTGAATAACATAGGCTATATTTATTGCTAGAAACGATTAGGGATCCTTAATAAATTTAAGTAACGTAACCCAAGGTGTAAAAAAAGTGCCCTAACCCGGGACGGGCCGCTAGTAGTACAAAAAATAACTTTACTTACCGTTTTCTTGAGCGATATTCCTTTCCTGATGTCGCTCAGCAAGTTGCTTCTGCTGTCGTCGGCTGGCGGCACGGCCTCGGTGTTCACCTCCACTCGCTGCAAACAAAAATATCTACCTTAACAACTAACAACAATAGGTTTGTCGAGTGACATCATTCATCATCAGCAGTTTATAGCAGTCCATTGCTGGACATAGGCCTCCAAGGAAGCTCGACGCATCCAGCTTCTACCAGGAGCCTTTCGCAGATCGTCACTCCACCTGGCCGGAGGGAGTCCTACACTACGTTTGAACCGCGATCTCCACTCAATAACTCGTTTACCCCAACGGTTGTCATTTCGTAGGCAGATATGGCCAGCCCACTGCCGTCTTAGCTTGTTAATTGTCCGAGATACGTCGACAACTATAGTTCTTGGGTTTAGTCGGGTTATGTTTTTAGGGTGTTTGTATATTTGTAATATTATATGTCGGTCGCTGTAGCCCAAACTTCTGGACGGATTTTGGGTAATGAGGTGTCGTTGGATTCGTCTAGATCACGAGGATGACATAAGATATATGAAATTTCAAAAAATCCAATATGGCAACTGTTAGAAGCCATTTTCAATTTACGATGAACAAAAGTACTAAAACTTTCCTGGTCAGGTTTTATGTTTTATTAAATAAATACTTGTTTTCATATGTTGTCGTTGTCGCAGACTGACCTTGAGTGTCTTGTTGCCGCTGCGTATGCTCTCCATGAGCATGGCGCGAGCGTCAGGCGCGACGGCAGCGTCAGGCGGCGGGGGCGGGGCCAGCGGCGGTGGGGGCGGGGCCAGCGGCGGGGGCGGCGGCGGGGGTGGAGCTGCGCCCGGCGGAGGGGGCGGGGGCACAGACGGCGGCGCTGATGTCGGCGCTGAGGACGAAAGGCTCATCAGTCACCGTTCTATAGGTGTCTCAACTCTAGTAAGTAGGCTCGACCGATCCGATCCAAAAATGGAAACCAAATTCCGTTGACTTAAGTCCGACGGTAAAAGGGGTATAACTCGATCCCGATAGTGAAATCGATATCCATATCTACGAGCGTAGAAGGAGGAAGCGGACCAGAAGAGAATAATAATATCTTTATAAGTATCTATGTTTATCCCATAGTGCAGGCTTTGCCTTTGAGATCAGGTGACCGTGTGTATCCTACACACAGTCCCCGTGTATTTATTTTTATTGTATTGTGTACCTACTGAATGCTATGTTTCATTTAAGATATCACGAAGTATGTAATTGGTAGATTGCACAGGGTTTCGTCAATGAACAGTAGATCTTGGATGTAATCAAGTCGGCAACCCCAGCATACTGAGTGCTAGAAGAAACTAAGTTTTACAAACTTCCCGCTAGAGGCGCTGCTCCATTTTCATCAAAGATATAGAACAGAACAAGATGAAGTTTTAAAATTCACCATGCTCTGAACGTCAAATCATACGACTGATCTCTACTTTCTTATGTCCATACATCATTTGCTAGAAAGGGATGCATACTTTATCTCAATGCGAATGCCGCGACTTCGTACCATGGTATTTCTATGAAACTGCATAGCATTTTATTCGAGCGCCCTGGTACGATTTTCATTTTGAACTCATTTGAAGTCGCATCGAGAGAAGTATGCATTCCTTTCTATCTGATGATATCTGACATAAGAAAGTAGAGATCAGCCGTATGAGTTGAATGAATTTTAAGGGTTTTTCTATGATTTAGTCATAATTCTTTGATTTTCATTGAAAAATATAGTTGACGCAAACTTTGACAGTGTGTAGTGTGCAGCGTGCAGTGTGCAGCGTGCAGCGTGCAGCGTGCAGCGTGCAGCGTGCGTGAGTACTGACGTTGCGGCGGCCTGGGCGGCGGCGGGTGGCGCGCGGCGGGCGGCGGGGGCGGCACGGCGCGCGCGGGGGGCGGGGGCGGGGCGCGGGACGCTACAAAACAAACGATACTATTATATATTTATTCTCAAACATGCTTGGATATTAGAGCATTATTTTGACAACCTTCTTCGAGATAAATCGAAATTGCTGTACCGGCCCAATACAAGCGAGCAGCGGCCGGCAAAAGTTTTATGAAAATTAATATCTGTCGTGTTTAGCGGCCAAATAAAATACCTATACGTATTTCTAAAACATTGTTATTATATAAATAGTAAGCTCATAATACACTTTATTCCTATCATTATAAGTATTAAGTTTCGTTCGTTTATATACAAAAAAAATATATATTATATACATTAGTACCTACCTATAACCTAAAAATATGGATATGAAAGAGCGGGGTTCTCTAACACAAGTATATTATACTTAAAAGAGAGCCTCAACCTTGTTATTTTTATATTGTATTTGGTTACAAAAATAAATCTTTTTTCATTTTTTCATTTTCAAATTACTATGAAAACTCATATCTGTCGTGTTATTTAAAAATGAAACGATCTTTTACTCCGAAACATGGCAACCAAGGAGGTAACTAATCAAAGGGTTTATTTACATTTTGAACTGGCTTGCAAATATAATGCTGTTTATTGAAACGTTTACAAGTTTTGCCTAGGAACTATTTTGTTTTAATTTCCGCGCATTATTTGAGAAAAGTACTATACAAGCCTTGGCCACAACTAGGCATTGATGGACTCAAGTATGTGTGCGCCACATTTACACATTCGTCCATCAGTGTCTCTTTTGCTGGCCTCTGCAGTAATGTACTATTTCTCAAACTTGCTTGGAAATAAGAGCATTATTTTGACAACCTTCTAGCTTCTAGCCTAGGAACTATTTTGTTTTAATTTGAGTGACGTACTATACAAGCCTCGGCCACAACTAGGCATTAATGGACTCACGTATGTGTGCCTCGGCCCACATTTACACGTTCGTCCATCGATGCCTCTTTTGCTGGTCGCTGCAGTAATGTACTATTGTCATCCCATCTATTCGAAAAAGACGACTTGTTTCGCCTTTAAGTGCACCCAAAGGTGGTGTTTTCTATAAGACACTTTTAGCGGGTAGTAATGACTTTTTTCTCCAATTATCCGCGCACTTTTTAACTTTGGAACAACATCTTAGTGTTACGTTTATTTGACAAAAGAAAAAAATCAACATCAGCCTATAGCAGTCCACTGCTGGACATAGGCCTCACTAATGAGCGCCATTGCGCTCTGTCCTAAGCTCGACGCATCCAGCTTCTACCAGCAGCCTTTCGCAGATCGTCACTCCACCTGGCCGGACGGCGTCCTACACTACGTTTGCCGAGCCGCGGTCTCCACTCAAGAACTCGTTTACCCCAACGGTTATCGGTTCTTCGGCAGATATGGCCGAATACAAGAAAAAATACATGTCCAATATTTTTTGATAATGTAAATGACGGACTAAATAGTTTTTTTCAGGCATCTAGTCTATCGGCCGTATGGCTAGAGATTTGATCCTAGGATTTTATGAAATAATGTCACTGAGTTGAAAAGTCTCTCAAACAGTTAACAAGTACTCACGAGGCGCGGGCGCGTAGGCCGCGGGGCTCCGCTCCGGGACGGGAGGCGCCGGGATCAGCGGCGGTGGCGGCGGCCGCGGGACTCCGGCTGAAAACGTTACAATCACAGATTATATTTATCTACACTAATATTATAAAGAGGAAAAAATTTTGTGTGTGTGTGTGTGTGTATGTTTGTAATGAATAAACTCAAAAAATTCTGTGCCGATTTTAAAAATTCTTTCACGGTTGGGAAGCTACATTCACTGTGAGTAACATAGGTTATATTTATTGCTAGAAAATATTAGGGGACGAAAAATCCATTGGTGCACGGCTGGGATTCGAACCCACGAACTCCAGATCTTAAGTCGGGGTGAATCCCACTAGGCCACCACGGCTCTTTAATAATACTGTGTTTTATTTATAGTTAATAATGTGTTTTATTTATAGACTAGCAGTTTTCGCTGATGTGTCTATATCACACAGTGTATTATTTTAATAGCCCCATCATCATCATCATCATCCACAGACTTCACCCACTGCTGGGTATAGGCCTCCCTTTGTATGTGCTAATCCCCACGGTTCAAAGCTCGTTTGTGTGTAGTGAGTAAATAGATTTTTTGACCTTCACCTTGGAATATCTGTAGAAGCTAAAACCCTACGATAAGTAGGTTTTGAGACGTTTTAGGGTATCTCTCATTCCGAGATTCTTGCTCTAATTTGACTAATTTTTTTGGACTATAAGTGTAAGTACCTTTAACAGGCTTGGCTTCCAAGTCCTCTTTGACAGCGTCGATTCCCCCGTGTGTCTCTATGAACCCGTAGATGAACTCCCGCGTGTCCTGGTCTTGTAACTGCGTCTCCGAGACGCCAGCTTTGCTGAGGAACGAGCGCAGCTCTTCATCCGGCAGCTTGTCTACGTCGAAACCTGAACAAGTAATCGAATAAAAACAATAAATATTGCTGGACGTTATCACACAGCATCATGTAGCCCCAAACTAAGCAGAGCTTGTATTATGGGAACCAAATGATTGATATTAGTGTATCAGTCATATATACTTTTTTGTAATCCTACTATATGGTACTGTATGGATGAAAGTTTATTACTCTTTCACGCAAAAACTACTGAACGCATTTGGATGAAACTTGAAACTGGGATAAAAAAGTAGCTTATGTGTTGATCCAGGTCACAATCGATGTATATTCTAAGTTTCATCAGAATCCATTTAGTAGTTTTTGCGTGAAAGAGTAACAAACATTCATGAATTAGAAACATGATGTAAGGGTATAAGGGGTTCCAACCAAACTAAATCTTCTGAACCCAAGTCAACCTCACCTGCCCATGGTGCACCCTGCTAACTAACAAACGGGACTCACTCCGGCGGCCGGTTGATTGCGGCATAGCGCAGCCTAACACCGATACAGCTAGATTGCCTGAGCACTAACGGACAGCAGCGTCGGCGGTTCGAGAAACTGTGCCTTGCGATCCCGAAACCACATGCCAAGCGTAGAGATTATGGGCATATCCTCCTTATTATTAAGGAAGGCCTGTGTCCAGCATTGGACGGTATATATAGGCTAATGATATAATAACCGATAGATAACCGATAGTTCTTACCAACAACAACAAGATAACGGAAGTTATTTACAAACATTCATCATATAGCAGTCTACTGCTGGACATAGGCCTCCCCCGATAAGCGCCATTGCGCCCTGTCCTGAGCTCGACGCATCCAACTTCTACCAGCAGCCTTTCGCAGATCGTTACTCTACTTGGCCAGAGGGCGTCCCCTACGTTTTCCAAGCAGCGGTCTCCACTCAAGAACTCGTTTGCCCTAACGGTTGTCGGTTCTTCGGCAGATATGGCCAGCCCACTGCCACTTCAGCTTGCTAGTTCTCTGAGCTATGTCGACAACTTTAGTTCTATGTCGGAAAGTCTTGTTGCGGATTCTATCCTTCAGAGAAACCCCGAACATGGCTCGAATATTAGCCCATTACGAACATTAGCCCTATCTATTCAGTTTCCGTTCACTGCTTATGAAACAGCAACTTGGTCGATTGCATTAAGGGTAATTCTCATTTCTCATTTCATGGAAGTGACAAAAATCGATCTCAAACTTAATGTCAAAGTATATGAATTTGATATATTCCAGATAATATTTGCACAATTTTATAACAGGTTCACTTTGACAAATAAAATTCAGATTTTTTTTTCTCTATGAAACCAGTGTTGGAACATCTCATATCCACGGAAGTGACAATTTTGATGGTTCAAACTTAAATATAAAAAAACTATGAATTACTTATATCCTTTTTGGTTCTAGAATAAAAGATGTATAGTATGTTATCTATATTTTACAAAGCATGATAACATTGTTAGCTGCTATATGTTAGAAAATGCATAGTCTAAGTGCGTTTTTTCAAAAATAAGAATGACCCTTAAATAAATGGTATACCTTTCTGCGCATCCCATCCGACGTGAGATATATGCTTGAAGTCCTGTGGCATTCCAATATCCGCCTTCGTTATTCGCCCTTTCACCCTCTTGTTGGGTCGCTTTGAGAGAGTGTTATAGTTGATGTTGTTGTTCGCTGCAAAAATACATGATTATGATATAACACACGTATTTATTTTAAAAAAAAAACATAAACCCCGACTAACACAGAAATCAAGTTTTTAGTACATAGTCAGTTTTAAATTGAAAATGGCTTCTTACAGTCGCTATATTGAATTTTTTGTAATTTTATGTAGCGTATGTCACCTTTGTGATCTAGACGAATTCAACGACACCTCATTAGTCAATATCCGTCGAGCCGTTTGGGCTACAGCGACCGACAAATAATATTACAAACATACATAGACCCTACAAACATAAGCGGACTGAAGAGGACTTTAGTCGCGTAAAAAGCGAATAAATGTTGATGATGAAATGATTTTTACGACGCTTTCTCTCGATGGACGCAAAACGTATTGTTTTGATTTTAATGACTAACTAGTATGATAGACAGATGATGCTTCGTTTTCCCTTTTGACAGTTTTTCAGGGAAAACGAAGCGTTTCCGGGTACGGTATATTATATAGGAATCGGCCATAAGATAACATCAGGATTTAATATAGTCAAATCAAAGACTCTATTTGACTCTACTCTATAGATTTACTGTAGAAACTTGGTTATTTCTAAACTTTTTTTACTTTTTATTCGAAAGTATGAATACTTTAACAGTAAGTTTTGGAAATATTATAGAAATAGGTTATTTTTATTGAATTTGGTACAGCGTCAAGTTCAGTTTTCTTGTTAAGCTCGCTTATTTTATACATCGTTCACTTTATGACGTTTAAATATCGCGAAAAAGCTGTACACTTTCTTGTCTAGAAAATATTTTTAAGAGTAGACAAGAATTTCGTATTGCTTATCCTGCACGAAAGTGCAGGAATGACAACTCATTCCTCATTTTTGTCTAACCAAAAAAATAACAATTATAATGTGCAACACTATGAAACGCAACTTTAAAATTGATTAAGTACTACTCTCTCTAATTAATATTAAATCCACAGAGTAAATGCAGTAATATCGAAATTCAGTCAGAACTAAACTCCAATGCACTGAATGCAGTCTAGCAAACAATAAAGTTCCTACCTACATATTTAATAACCGAGCCTCGCCCAGCCATACAAAGTATTGTACGCGAATATCGTGAGATCTTATCGGTGCAGGAAAACATCGTACACAAGCTTATATACTTTTCTGTATCACAATAAATAAGCGTTTTAAGCGACCGCGGATATAACATAAAAAAAATTTCCGCAGTGAAAGGGATGAATTATAATTATGTACTTCTATTGGTAGAGCGCAGATGTAGAGCGTATTACCGACTCTGATGTCAGAATAGAGAGCCGCCCAAAAAACTCACACATGGCTTACCAGTAGGAGTCTTTTCAAGCCTATATCAGTCCACTGCTGGACATAGGCCTCCCCTAATAAAGGGGGATATGCCCATAATCCCCACGCTGGACACGCGGGTTGGGGATCGCAGGGCACAGCTTCTCGCACCACCGACGCTGCTGCTCGTCGGTGGCCAGGGGATTTAGCTGTGCCGATTAAGGCTGTGCTATGCCGCAATCAGCCGGCCGCCAGAGCCCCGTTCGTTGTTTAGCAGGGTGCACCACGAGCAGGTGAGGTTGGCTTGGATTCCAAAGATGGAGGTTGGAACCCCGTACACCCCAGCTTGGCCCAACTTGACTCACGTAATGGTTTTTTTTACGGTACCTAAAGATGGAATAAGCACATGGTTCACCTGATGTTAAGTGGTAACCATAACTTATCATAAAGCATTGCATCGTAGATCACGTTTTTTTGGAACGTGCTCTACGACGCAACGCCCTGCGTCCATCAACTTGGCATGAAGATGATATACCTCTTGTGCCTGTAATTTCACCGACACCCACACCCTACAAACAGAACCAATTCACGGCAGAAATAGGTATGGTGGCAGTACTTCCCCGGACAGGCCCTCTAAAACTAACTTTACAACTACTAAATGGTTTGGCCGACCGGAACACCAAACTAAATGCACCTCAAGGGGACCGAATCACATTTAATCGGCGACGTTTCGGTCCTAATATTAAAATGTTGGAGTTTGGATGGTAGCCTAGGGTCTGTTTTCAATAACCGTGATCAGTGGCATCTATTCCTTAGTTAAGTAGTTATTTGATATAATATTTGTATTGAAATCTGACAAAAATAAGTGCAAGAAATATATAAAGGGTCACTTGAATACGACATCAAAATTGATATCGGTTTATTGGCATTCAGCCCAAATT
The DNA here is from genome assembly GCA_951804965.1 of Horisme vitalbata. Classification (NCBI taxonomy): domain Eukaryota; kingdom Metazoa; phylum Arthropoda; class Insecta; order Lepidoptera; family Geometridae; genus Horisme; species Horisme vitalbata. Next base: position 4,034,776 of record OX638096.1, read on the forward strand.
TTATTATTAGATTTTTGACAAAATATATGTATACTGTTACTACTCGATGTTAATTGCAGTTTTTAATAATTTATTTGTATGTAATTGCACTTACTTGGTAATGTTGCCTTGGGTGGTAGGACCGGCGCGGGCGCAGGCTCCGGTTTCGGCACAGGGGTGGGGGTGGGCGGCACGGACCCATTTTGACGAATAGCCGGGTTCGACCGCGCTGCCAATAGCGCGCGTTGTCTCTTTTCTGTCAATTACATTAAAATAACAAACTTACAAATTAATGAAAAACTAACGTTGTATGGACATATCATTATGAGGGAAGATAGCCTTGAAGAGTAATGAGTACGAATGTGACTGGTTGCACTGAAAAGAGGCCGAAAGAATCGAAAGATTTTACTGAGAGGGCAGGCATTTTTTCATCTAGAACAACAGAGTTTTGTCTGTATTTTTGTTTTATTTTATTTTCTATTGTTTTTCTGATTTATGTTGCGTAAAGTTAATGGCGCTTTAACCAACCTACGGAACGCACAAGTTTAGTGAAATGAAATAAAAGTGCTAAGCTGGACTTGACGGTATAATGATACCTTTAATTGTGATTTTGATAGTAGTTTTTAGGAAAGGAGGTTTTCAATGCGACGGATCTTTTTTGTCAATCGACGTAGATTACTCTTCTGAACTCTAAAATTTAATTAAACTAATATTTCTATTACAAAATTACAGGCAATAAGCACGTCCAACAGTAAATTTAGGCGGGATGAATAATAGCTTCGAAAATACAAAACGACTAAAACATCATACATCTTTAAAAGTGTGCTAAGGAATCTTCAGTTTTGCCTTTGCCCAATATTAGATTTCTTCTATTATTTTCCTTATGAGGTTCAAACCAGTAACGGGGTGTCGTTGATGTTGCGTGCCGTTTGCATCGCACTGCTACCACGACGGAACTCTTATTTTTAATTATACGCACTTTGAATGTGTCTATGATGACATGATGACGTAAAAGATTCAAATGTGATGAAAACAAAACACTAATCAATAAACAAACGACTGAATTAGAAAACAGAATTCCATGTTTTTGAAATTAAAATTCATTTGAAATTAAAATTAGTCACCAATCATATCATTGACTTATTTTTTAAGTAGACGACCTCTGTGGCGCAGTGGGCGAAAGTCCGCCTGAGACGCAGAAGGTTGCGGGTTCGATTACCGCTGTGGGACAGACATATAGAACATGCAAATGTTTGCATGTTCTATATGTCTGTAGATGTCTGTTCTGTATGTATGATATTTGTCTCGGGTCTGTTTTTTCTATGTATGTATTTACAAAAAAAATGTATATATCTAATATATCAATCATGTGGTTCCCATAATACAAGCTCTGCTTAGTTTGGGGCTACATGATGCTGTGTGATAATGTCCAGCATTATTTATAACTATTTATTTACTAGCTTCCGCCCGCAGCTTCACTCACGTGGTTCCGGGATAAAAAGAAGCCTATGTGTCAATCCAGGTCACAAACTATGTATATTCCAAGTTTCATCCAAATCCATTCAGTAGTTTTTGCGTGAAAGAGTAACAATAAATGCGAAAGTTTGTGAGTATGGATGTATGGATGGATGAATGGATGAATGTTTGTTACTGTTGTTTGTTCTTTGTTTGTGACCTGGATTAACATATAGGATAGGATATAGGACTTTTGATCCGTGTACAACGCGAGCGAAACCGCAGGCGGGAGCTAATTTATCATATTTACATCATGCAAAGGATAAACCTTTTATGCATTCTAGATGAGACTATTGTTGATTGAATTATTTTATGTATAGATTTGTTTTGATTCAGTATCTATTCACTTCGTTTCTTGTTTGTAAATATCGTACGGGTCGCGAACCACAATCGAAATTATCCGTGAGTAAATTATCCGAGAAACTGTGTTTACATTCCTATATATTTATCTCGATGTGACATTCACATTAAACGATGATGATTCATTTCTGATAACTCAATCTGTTATTTGCTATGACCTTGACCTGACCCAACCTTAGTAATCTTATGTGACGTAAAAATAGTAGATAGTGTCAATGTCAAAGAATATGACCCACAAGGCTCTTGTTGTTTTGTTTGATTACCTATCTTGTTTGTGCTGTTATTTTTATTATGTTGTGTTAATGTGTGCCAAATAAAGACTTAATCTGTCTATTTATCTACCAAGGCTTTTTTTGTAAACTGAATTGTATCACGCGATTGAAGCCGCGGGCGCAAGTGTTTTCTGGGAAAATTTAGTCTTCTCATCCTAAACAGACCCAGTAAAATAGTGTTTAGTTAACCTAGTAAAATGAATAAAAAAAAAAGAGATTTTGTCCGTATATCTACTGAGTTTTCTACTCCACACTACCACACCAGCCTATATCAGTCCACTGCAGGACATCGGCCTCCCTAAATCGGCGGCCTAATAAAGGGGGATATGCCCATAATCCCCACCACGCTGGGCATGCAGATTGGGGATCGCAGGGCACAACTTCTCGCACCGCCGACGCTGCTGCCCGTCGGCGGTCAGGGGATTTAGCTGTACCGGTGTTAGGCTGCGCTATGCCGCAATCAGCCGGCCGCCAGAGCTCCTATTGTTAGTTAGCAGGGTGCACCACGTGCAGGTGAGGATGGCTTGGGTTCTTAGATGGGGGTTAGAACCCCTTTCAACCCACTTTTCAACTACCTTACAGGAACTATTTAGGCTTTTTATTGACTTTAAACAATTGAAAGCAGACATTATACAGTAGAAGAGAGGGTGTGATGTGATTTGTTCCATTTTGATACAATAATGATGTTGAGCGATTTTCTTGGAACTTAGTTAAGATAAAATAACTCTAAAGAGTCGGGACATTTGAAATGCAGCGAAAAGTTAGTAGTTAATAAATCTTGCGTACAGGTTTTTTACGACGAAATCCCAGGACGGCTACTAGTTTTATATATTTGGATTATACAAAATTCTTGTATGCTCCTAACGATTTCATTTCAAGATAAGTTTTATGTGCTTGAGACAACGGTATCAGGTGAAAGTTTTATTGTGCATGCGCAATTTTGTTATCAAAATATAGTACAGTACTGAGTACTTAACAGTCGTCAGAGTTTATTGTCCGTTTACAAGTTTACTTGTTTGTTGTTTTGTTGCTGACTCGTTCCGCTTGTGGCCTCAAAGGGCAGTAGCTGAAAATCAGTGTTTGCTCCTTGAGCAAAATTATGCGCTGAGCTATGGCCTTTTTTGTCATACTGCAACACACACATACACTGTGATGGACTTTCTCACAATATTTTGTCGTACATATTGTTTTTTCAATTTAATTTTTATATTTTTCTAGATATAATGTCTTCAATATTCATATTGTATGTATACCTAATGTCAAATTACCTACTTGTTAAATCTTAAAATTGTTGTATACGTGTGTGATTGTAGTTGCAAATAAACGATATATCTATCTATCTATCTACTTTTTAATATTTTTCTGTATATTATGTGGGTAGATTGTCCGTAACATTTACGCCTGGCTTTGACGGAAGACCAGCGTTGGTTGCTAGCTTGCTAGCCAGCCAGCTTAGGCTGAGTCGAAGTCCCTTTTGAGACGTCCGGGCTTACGGTAATTTTAATACCATTATTTTACATTGTAATGTATATCTATGTAAGTCTTGTGTTGCCATATCAATTCATTTTCTTTCGTCTTTCTTCTTTCTTTCTTAAGTGGAAAAATAGAATAGGTACTCTTTATATGCTGTCAATGTACGTGACAATTTTTTAGGGCCTATTAATATCAACAACAAACACCTCCACTAGCCTCTACAAATCCACTGCTGGACATAGTGCGCCCCCAATAAACACTTTGACTTGCCTCATAACTCAGTTGATAGTAACTCTGCCTCCTGAGCTGCAGGTCGCATTTTCCATTCCCGCCCAGGACAAACATTTGTGTGATGAATGTAGGTGTTTGTTCTGTTTCTGGGTATTTTATGAGTATCTACGTATGTTTCTTAGTCTCTGGTACCTATTGTACAGCATCTGCCTAGTTTGGGATCTGTTGACCGTGTGTGAGATGTACCATATATTTATAATTAAATAATAGGCAGATACACCCTCATTCTGAGAATGCGGGTTGGGGATTGCACCGCGGAAGTTGCAGCCAGGGGCCAGGGGATTTAGTTGTGCCGTTCAGGCCAAGTTTTTTATAATCAGGGCGCACTACGAGCTGATGAGGTTGGCTTGGGTTCTAAAGATAGAAAGGGAATCCCTTACATCTCTACATTATAATTAAGTAAGGTCCCAAGCGAGCCAACCGTCCAACTCCAAGGTTTTTATAAACAGAGCTCATGAAGGAGCATGAACGAGAAAGTTATGGCGAATGACGTTTCATAGCCATTGTATGAAAGAGTTACTTTTATTTTTTTTTGCAAAATTTTACGATTTCATTTGGCAACAAAGTGTTCCTATAGGGAAATAGAGTCAATTGTGACCAGCTTGTTTTTCTGACAAATTCAATTTTCTAGACTGACTGCGCTACTATTCTTTTCTTCAAAATAAACCTTTAGTTAACCTAAGTAGCTGCCCTTAATTAGGTAACATTTTGTGCCACTTGTATTTACTTACCTTCTCTTTTCGTTTTCCTAAGTTCGATTTTCTCAATAAGTATCGTCCGTAGTAATCTCGCTTCATCTTCGTTCGCGAAATTGAATGCTGTCATGTACTCCTGGAAAAGAAAACCTTGATTTATTACTAAATTCTGTATCTTTTATACATCGTAATTCATGTGGAATTAGCCACATCATAGCAAATTAGGACGCCGCCTGACGTTTCAAAAAAATTGCGATGAATTTTTTTATATAATAATGCGGGACTTAATCACACAGCATCATGTAGCCCCAAACTAAGCAGAGCTTGTATTATGGGAACCACATGATTGATATACTACACATATTTTTTTTTTGTAAATATATACATATCACACACATAGAAACACCCAGACCCGAGACAAATATCTACAGAACATGCAAACATTTGTCCCGCAGCGGGAATCGAACCCGCAACCCTCTGCGTCTCAGGCGGACCTTCGCCCACTGCGCCACAGAGGCCGTCCAAAAAAATTGCCACTCGATTTTCTCCAACGTCTGGGTTGTAACGCGTTCCGATCTCCATCTTCGGAAGCCAACCTCATCAGCCCGTGGTGCACCCTGCTAACGAACAAATGGGGCTCACATTCTTTCTTTCTATATGTTTCAATAATTTCGTTGAATGTCCTTTAATGTTCTTGGTTTGAAGTAATTAAATACACTCGAGAGCAATGAATCCGGGTCACTCAAAGAATCCAAAAAATCTCGGAAAGTAAGAATGCTAGGTTAATGCAATAAATTGTATTTAATAGACAATTTAATACTCCTTAAATGAAAGTATTAAAACTTCTTAGTTATTGTAAAGTTATATCATAAAAAAATCAAATTTGAAAAGGGAACACTGTCGAAGATGGAACTACGAAATTACAGGATTTGTTTTTGCTTTTGTTTGTAATCTGTCATTTATGTTGGTACATAAACCAGGTTGATAGTGCTCAATATTCATTATTCAAGCTGAAATCATGTCGCTTACACTTGAAGAATGCACCAGAATACTTACATTGGTGGAAACCGGCCGGAGTCAGCGCGATACAGCCAGGACTGTCGGTGTGTCGCTGTCAACAGTACAAAGAGTTCTCCGACGTTACGAAGAAACTGGTTCTAACCTACGCAGACCAGGAACGGGCAGAACTAGGTGTACCACAGCACGAGAAGACCGATACTTGGTGAACACCATGCTTCGAAATCGCTTTCTCACAGGAACTGAACTCACAAATCAGTTTCGACGCCTCGGAGGAAGTAACCCAAGTGCATGGACAGTAAGACGTCGGCTTGCTGAATCTAACTTAAAACCCCTTAGACCTGCAAACGGCCCTAAACTGGAGCGTGGCCATCGTATTTCAAGACTAAGATATGCCCAGAACCACGTAAATTGGAGTATTGAAGATTGGTCGAAAGTTATGTTCTCCGACGAATCAAAATTTATGCTCTACAAGCACGATGGAAGACACAGAGTGTATAGAAGACCAGGGGAAAGATTCAAGCAAGCATGCATCGAAGAAAAAGTAGCCTACGGTGGTGGGTCTGTACTTGTGTGGGCCGGAATTTCCTCTGAAAGTCGCACAGAGCTGGTGATCATAGAAAACGGCTCTTTAACTAGCGTAAGATATGTGGAAGAAATCCTCAACGAACACGTTGGTCCATTTATGGTCAATTTGGGTGAGGATGCTATATTTATGCATGACAATGCCCGACCTCATACAGGTAGGATTGTGAATGACTACCTTCAAGAGATGAACATTACTTGTATGGAGTGGCCAGCGCGCAGCCCGGATATCAACCCGATCGAGCATGCTTGGGACGAGCTAGGGAGATGCGTAAAACAACGAAACCCTCCCCCAATCACGCTTCCTGAGCTCAAAATTGCTCTCACAGAGGAATGGGAGAATATTCCCCAAAATCGTATAAGGAACTTGGTGTACAGCATGCCAAACCGCGTAAACGCAGTAATGGAAGCACGAGGAGGTAATACGAAGTATTGAAATTCAAGAAAATCGTCATAAAGTTCAAAAATTTCATGTTTCCTATTTTTGTTTTAAGGAGAGATCAGCAGTTTTTTTTCTTTATGTAATTTTGTGTAAATAAAATGTATGGTGACTCATATTTTTTTAACTTTCATTTAAGGAGTATTAAATTGTCTATTAAATACAATTTATTGCATTAACCTAGCATTCTTACTTTCCGAGATTTTTTGGATTCTTTGAGTGACCCGGATTCATTGCTCTCGAGGGTATTATTTCTTACTTTTTAGTTTAAGTTGGTACATTGAGTTATAGTATTGAAGTCGGTTTTAGTTTTTATTAAAAAGAATTTATTTTAAAATTAGTTGAAAATTTGTGACAGTATAGATAAATAGATAAACTCATTATTGCACACAAGTTCAATAAAAAAATTACAAGAATAGATAAATAAAATAGTAATATAGGTACAATCGCCTGTTTTTTGAGTGATTGACTTAGAAGTAAGAAGTGATTTATTTGAAGTCGGTTTTTTTAATAGTCCTACTTGTTTAGTAGGTAACTTGATTTTTGTCTTTCTCCGGAATAAATGACAATGTGCGAATCACATGCTTATTTCTTTTTGATAAATCCTGCGCCCCGGGCTTTCGTTCACTCCTTTTTTGAGTTTTGGGGGAAAGATACCAATCCCTCAGGAATAAAATTTATATGGGACCACCTCTGTATGAAGTCAGTGCAGTACCTACGTAGGTAGAGGTCCCCGCCCTCTCTACGCTCACGCATTTACGCACGCGTTGGGTGATCTGATGTGGCAGGAGCGGAAGTATCAAACATATCTATCGGCTTAGCACCGACTTGAAACAGATGAGTTTTTTATTTAGTTACGTTAATAAATAACATTTCACAAATTATAAACAAAACACTTCATTGTGCTTACACGTGATAAATGTAAATAAACCAGAGAGCCTACACAATCACAGAACTGACTGGGATAGCTTTAGGCAACATCTTATAAACCATATTGATCTCAAAATACCCTTGAAATCCGGAAATGAAATCGAGGATGCATGTGTAGAGTTTACCAATCTTATTCAAGTAGCAGCATGGAAGAGCACCCCAGAAATACCCCTGGCTTTTCCTTACAATGTGGATAATATCCATGACCTCAGTCTTACAAAGATTGCTGAAAAAAGGAACCTTAGAGCGAAATGGCAGGACAGTCGTCTCGAAGCTGACAAGAGAGCATTCAACAAAGCTACTAAGGAGCTTAAAGAATACATTAAAGAACACGAAAACATAACATTCAATGACCACATGGAATCACTCTCACCACATGTTAAAGGCCACCACTCTCTATGGAAAGCCACTAAACAGTTTAAAAGACCCCAACAATCTAATCCCACAATACGAATGGACAGCGACAAATGGGCACGAACCGACGAGGAAAAAGCAGAAACATTCGCATCCCACCTATCTGGCATATTCCAACCGAACGACGGTGACAAAGCTGATGAGCAGGAAGTTGACATCCTACTAGAACAACCGTTCCAGCTAGACCAACCCCTGAGATTAGTCAGACCTGGCGAAGTATGGGCCCAGATAAAGAAGCTAGACTCCAAAAAAGCTCCTGGATTCGATCTAATTACACCCAAGATCCTTAAAGAACTGCCCAGAAAAGCTGTAGTCTTCCTGACTCTGTTGTTTAACGCCACTTATAGACTGTCATATTTCCCTCTTATCTGGAAAGTCTCCCAGATAATAATGATACACAAGCCAGGAAAACCGAATAAAGAAGTGACTTCCTACAGACCTATAAGTCTTCTACCGGTGCTCTCTAAACTCTGGGAGAAACTATTTGCCACCCGCTTGAAGAGTGTACTCTCATCCATACCCGACCACCAGTTCGGCTTTAGAGAAGGCCACTCTACCATCGAACAAGTGCACCGAGTATACTCAGTAATCAGAGAGTGTCTTGAACAAAAACAGTACTGCTCAGCTGCATTTCTCGACGTTCAACAAGCATTTGATAGAGTTTGGCATAAAGGATTGCTGTGCAAAGTCAAATCGCAGATTCCTCACAATTTCTATCCGATTATCAAATCCTACTTATCGGACAGAATTTTTCAAGTCAAGCACGGGGAATCAAAGTCATCCTTCTATGACATTAGAGCTGGCGTCCCGCAAGGTTCAGTTCTCGGCCCAATTCTGTATAACATCTACACAGCCGACCTCCCTCAATCCCTAGGCGCTGTGACCGCTACCTTCGCTGACGATACTGCAATCCTGTCCTGCGACACATCTCCGAACCAGGCGACCAAATATTTGCAGGATCAACTGGATGAAACAGAAAAGTGGCTGAAAAAATGGAGAATTCGCACCAGCGCCTCCAAATCGTCACATATCACCTTCGCACTACGTAAAGGCACCTGCCCCCCTGCCTACCTCAATGGCATAGAACTCCCCCATAAGAACTCCGTCAAATACCTTGGGTTTACTCTAGATAGACGCCTAACCTGGAAGGACCATGTCAAATCCAAACGCCTAGAACTGGATACTCGCTTCAAAAGTTTAATCTGGCTGCTTGGATCCAAGTCACGGCTTTCACTATGCAACAAGCGGCTAGTATATAACAGCATCCTAAAACCCATATGGACCTACGGGTTACAGATATGGAGCACTACCTGCAAATCCAACCGGGCTATTATCCAACGTTGCCAAAACAAGATCCTCCGTGTCATATCTAACTCACCGTGGTACACCACCAACAACGAAATCCACGAGTACATGGAAGTCCCAACTGTTGACGAAGAAATACAGATAAGAGGGAAAAATTACTTGGAACGCCTGAAACGTCACGCCAACCCGCTAGCAAGATCACTTGTGGAAAATCCCTACAACACAAAGCGGTTAAAGAGAACACATGTCCTGGATAACCTGCTGCCAAGAGAAGGAGAAAGGACTGATGAGTCTGGATCCTAAACGCTACCACTATACCACTAATCCGCTTATAGTCCACCAACTGATCGCGGATATAAAATGGAACAAAAAAAAAAAAAAAAAAAAAAAATTATTGCACACAAGTTCAATAAAAAAATTACAAGAATAGATAAATAAAATAGTAATATAGGTACAATCGCCTGTTTTTTGAGTGATTGACTTAGAAGTAAGAAGTGATTTATTTGAAGTCGGTTTTTTTAATAGTCCTACTTGTTTAGTAGGTAACTTGATTTTTGTCTTTCTCCGGAATAAATGACAATGTGCGAATCACATGCTTATTTTTTTTTGATAAATCCTGCGCCCCGGGCTTTCGTTCACTCCTTTTTTGAGTTTTGGGGGAAAGATACCAATCCCTCAGGAATAAAATTTATATGGGACCACCTCTGTATGAAGTCAGTGCAGTACCTACGTAGGTAGAGGTCCCCGCCCTCTCTACGCTCACGCATTTACGCACGCGTTGGGTGATCTGATGTGGCAGGAGCGGAAGTATCAAACATATCTATCGGCTTAGCACCGACTTGAAACAGATGAGTTTTTTATTTAGTTACGTTAATAAATAACATTTCACAAATTATAAACAAAACACTTCATTGTGCTTACACAGAAAAGTACTACAGAACTAAAATAATTCTGTCTTGGGCTTGTAAATTTGTAATAATACAGCTCATGGTGTTACCAAGTAAAATCTTAGTTACTATTTGTAGCGGCTAAGGGGCCTTGTCATTAAAAAATAATAATATTAATAATTTATAAAATAAATAAATGAAATGTCTAAAAACAATAATTGATTAATAACAATCCTAGTCTTAATTTTAGCTTATAAAATTGTCATCATCTAACGCTTTTTTAAAACTATAGAAGCTTTTCAGGGCAAGCATTTTTTAAAGCTTTTTTTGAAAAGATAACAGCTTAGGTCTTTTGTTTCTTCTGGGAGCTTATTAAATAATCGAACACCATTTCCTAGGAAACTATTTGAGGTTTTCTCTAATCTACATTTCTGGGTTCGAAGTCTATTTCCATGTCTTGTGTCATATTTATGGTTAGCTGATAAAGTTTCAAAATCATTGTAATTATTTTTTACATAAAATAAACAATTAAAATTATAGGCTCCTGTTAATTTAGTACCTAGCACATATACACCTACACGCATATTATATTTTCTTCTTTGTATCAAATACCTTATTAAGTTTATTTTTCGCTTTTTAAAGCAGTAAGAAAGGTTTTATGCGCAATGGCTAACGCTCATTAGGGAAAGCAACCTATAGCAAACCACTGCTGGACATAGGTCCTGCAGTGGTGTGCTATAGGCTGATGATGATGATAATGATGAGATAAGAACCTACGGTACCTACCGGCGGATGACGTTTTATTGAGTTTTGCAGGAAAAGTATCAATCCCTCAGGAATAACATTTATATGGGACCACCTCTGAAGTATGATCTACTAAACAAAAAAGAATCATCCAAATCGATTCATTATTGGCGGAGTTATCGCGGAACATACATACAAAAAAAGCAACACACAGTCGAATTGAGAACCTCCTCCTTTTGAAGTCGGTTTAAAACAGAATGATTGATTTCCCTAACCCAAACAGGAAACCACGTTGTAATTCTCAAGTCCTAGAACTAAATATTTGGTGCATGTGAAATCCGTCAGTCGATGATTACGTTTTGTCGGCCGGCGTTTCCTCCTGCCTGCGTCAATACTGGTATACGATGACGTAGCTACTAGGTAGCACTAGGTAGACTAGGTAGCATAATAAATAAATACATCAGGTATAATAATAAAAATAATTTAATTTTAAAACGGACTGAAAAAAATTGTTTTCTTAAGGTTGGTATTTTTCTTCTAATTACTTTCATTTTATTTTTTATGGTACTGGAAGATGGAACAAGCACATGGCCAACCTTATTTTAAGTAGTAACCATTACCTATCACAAAGCATTGCATCGTAAATCACGTTTTTGTTGGAACTTTCTACGATGCAACATCCTATATCCATCAACTTCAGGCATGAAGATGATAATAAGCCTCTTTTGCCTGTAATTCGCCGGCACCCACACCTTTTAAACCGAAACACAGCACTCCTGCTTCACGGCAGAAATAGGCACGCTGGCAGTACTTCCCCGGACGAGCCCGCCACAAAAACCTCTACTACTCATTAAATGGGACCAAAGTACCAATACCCTCCCAAACGTCAAAATTATTTTCGAAGGAGGTTCACAAATGATGGAGTTATGAGCTTATGAGGTAACAAACATACAAAAAAAACCCGAATTGAGAACCTCCTTCTTTTTTAAGTCTGTTAAAAATCAAATGCTGTTTGTTGGTAAGACTTGAGATGGCTGTACTTATTTGGCAAAGTTTTTAAATTGTTCGTTCCTCCGTCACGCCAAAACTACTGAACGGATTGGGCTGAAATTTTGGACATTTTGTAGTTCTAGACCAAGAATAAAATACAGGCTACTTTATATACGGATATCATGCGAGTGAAATCGCGCGCGGAAGCTGTAACTATTCGCTACCAAATAAAAATCCAAACTATGAAGCGAGAAAAAAGTGTAAAAAGTATGTCAGAATACTAGCAGATACCTACTAGCATGTATGCATATGTAGGTAAATTCTCTAAAATAGTTAAATATCAAGGTAATGCAACATTCCGTCCGGTTACTACTTGGATGGGTGACCGTTTGGTGTCACTTAGATCACGTTGGCGCCTGGCTTTTTCAGTCGTTAAACCTGGAACCTGGACGGGGGCCTTCGAGCGGCCTATAATCTCCACCAATCACTAGGTAGGGTTGGCCACTAACTCATACAAGGGAGGGTGGATATCTAAAAAAGTGACTTATGTAACAGAGGGGATGCATGCAGCTCACCGGATACCCCAACATAACACAAATACATACCGATCACTTTTCTACCTGGCAATCGGAAAAAGCGAACAACGCAATTCGTTTCGTGATCAAATCCATATTTTATCTACTTAGACTAATCAACAGATAGTTTAGCCTAATAACGTCTTGGAACTACATAACTAACGTCAAAAAAATAAGATATATTGTAGCCTTGGCCTTTCTGGGCCGTCTGTTTTCTACAAGCTCCCACTCGAAGCATTGCTAGTTTGGTACCCGAAAGAAAATAAATTGTGTTAATTCTGAGTTTATATTTTTTTACTTTTCTTTGAATGAATGTGGTGATCAATTAAGTGGTTAATCTATATTATCTATATTCCCGCTGCGGAATGTTTTGCAGATTGGTGTAAATTTAAATTTAAAAAAGTTGTCGTTTCTAAGTGTACTTTATGTGCTTATTGAATAAACGTATTTTGATAGTCTCGATTCTGAGTGTTTTCTATTTACTGATATACTAAGTTTTTAAGTAGTATATCAGTCATGTGGTTCCCATAATTCAATCTCTGCTTAGTTTAGGGCTAGATGATGTTGTATTTGTATGATTATGTATATTATTCTCTATTATTTATATCTATCCATCGGCATTTTGGCGCGAGGGATGAAACAAATACCCATCTAAAAGGGTCGGTTTCTTCCTTCGTATGAGTTATTGGCCAACTCTGTCGGAATTTTTAGACCGAATGCTTCCGACATGGCTTACGACTGAAAAAGCCGGGATCAACAATTTAACGTGTCTCTCGAAGCACGGAGGCGCTCAGATCTAAATGCCATTAGACAGTCATACAGCCAAGTAGTGACCAGTCTGATCGGTTGGTCGGTTCAAATAAAAAAAAACAAACTACGTATAATGGCCAACTCTTAACACAATACAAATAGAGGATAAGACAAGCTAATGCCTGATATTTTCATCCCAAGACAGAAGAACAATAACGAACAAAATACTATTGTACCGCTTTGAGCGCACTGTATTGATGAATCACGGAATCACGCCCAGATTTTATTGCCAGTGACAAAATACTACGATACACATAATGCGTCATACATTATCTGTCTACTGTACACGGTGTCAATACGGAACGGATATCCCCGAACAATTTAATCATAATTCTCACTGGTTTTATGAAGCCATCGCAGTGTAGCTCGCTTGGCTACGCTTATCATCACCCATGATTTAATAAAATAATAATGCTAGACATTATAACACAGCATCGTCTAGACCCAAACTAAGCAAAGCTTGCTATTTAAAACCACATGACTGATATACTACTTTAAATATTTTTTTTACAAATAAAAAAATAAATTTAATGAAAAAAAACTGCACTAAAAGGAAAAAATAATTGCGAATTTTTTTTGCTTCATTACAACTTTCTACTCTTTTTTCTAACTCTCAATTTATTCCCTATATAAAAATTTCGTAAAACTTTGGCCACAAGGCGTTATTATGAATCTACGCTTTTTCACTGGCCAAAATGTATAAATCAGCTCTCTCTATCTTCCTAGCTTTATCCCACACGGTGATGGACAACCCTTCTGCAGCTTTCAATTAATCTTCGTCGTCTGCTTCGGAAACGTTACATGCCGCCATGTCCAAATCTCTGTCCAAGTCATTTAGACTCGATTTTCAACCAGGGACGGACAGATCCAAATACCAATACTTTATTGCCAATCTATTTCAATTTATATTTCTAAATCAACTTCTATACAACTCAACTCATATCAAGTGATAATGCTTACCAACGAACAGCATTTTAGTTTTATTTAGATAGTAAGGTTAGGTGATTACTTTTGAAAATATTAATTGCGTTATTGCCTTTCAACATTTATGGTGGCGACTTGTGATTTATGAACCATAAGTGTATTAGCCAATGGCAATCGGCCTATTAATTAAATTAATTTCCCTATTTCCGTTTTTCCCTATAACTCCCGCAACTTATCCGTCACAAAGACTCTTTGAGTGCTGAAATCACACTTAGTTTATTCTAGCCGGGCGCTTAGCGTCATGTCCGAGACCCGCAATGAAAGTGTTAAACAAAACACTAGACATATTCCATGTGTCTTTATTCCACCCCTTTTAAATGCCATTTAAGGGAATGTAATGCCTTAAGGTTCATTCCTAATTCCTATAAGTACCACTTTCAGTCATTAAAAAAAACTCCACTAACGGTACACCTTTAGGCTCAACGCTGATTTGCAGTTTTCATTGTCATTTAGTGAGTCAGTATTCGAAAATATTTTTCGATGAGCCTCATCACTCATTGATAAGGATTATCAAAAATCCGACTTCAAGTTCATACATACGGTAGGTACGAGATCAATACTCGATCTATTGGAGGTTATCTAGTCTTTTTTGGCTAATAGCGATCGTCATCGTAAACGCGTTTTCGAAACCTACACTTGTCTTATAATGACTTTGCGATTTCATCCGTTACGGAAGTGCAAAACGATAAAGCTACAGCGTAGCGTTAATTTGAGTCACTAATATTAGAAACTTTTTATAAAAAATATACAGATATCAAATAAATCACTTCTTACTTTTTGCCCTAAAGAATTTTGAAAATCGGTTCACAATTGACGGAGATATTGGTGATCATAGGGCGAAAATTACAGATGAGGATGAGGTTTTTTGAGTTTTCCGGGAAAAGTACCAATCCCTCAGGAATAAAATTTATACCTGTGAAGTCTTAAATTTATCTCTTTTAAACAAAAAAATAATTTTGAAAATCGGTTTACAATTGACGGAGATATCGGTGAACATGCATTAAAAAAAGTCGAAAAAAAAGGTTCCGACGAATTGAGAACCTCTTCCTTTTTGAAGTCGTTTAAAAATGGGTGTAAAGGGTTCCAATTCCAACCCCCATCTTCGGAACCCAAGCCATCCGCTGGGCATGCGGGTTGGGGGATCGCAGGGCACAGTTTCTCGCATTCTCGCACCGCCGAAGCTGCTACACAACGTTTGCCAGGGTATTTACCTGTGCCAGTATTAGGCTGCGCTATGCCGCAATCAGCCGGCCGCTAGAGCCTCGCTTGTTAGTTAACAGGGTGCACCCGTGCAGGTGAGGTTGGCTTGGGTTCCGGAGATGGGTTTTGGACCCATTAGTATAAATATCTCGATGCTTGTGGGTCTTAAGCAGGGGTTTTGTTTTATAGAAACACTTCATGTGTAGGAAGTAAATGTCTCTTGGAGTAAGGCCGTCCTAAGCCCATATTTGTGTCTATTATTTATTTACTATCGTCTTCCGCATCAGGGCACCACTTGAGAGAAATATTATTTGCTTAAAGTACGAGTAGGTACTGAAAACGAGGCTACAAGCTATCGTACTGCACAGGGTGTTTATCATAAAAATGGAACCACCCTGTACCTAATGTAGCCCGTTTATTAATTTCACTCCAAATTCTTAACGCAATCTCCCAAAACACTTCGATAGGTAGCGCGATCTAAGACTTCGTACAATTTTACTAACAGCCATCTTGTAGATAACGCCTCGAAATATACTTCTATATTTCATATTTATTTATTACTCCAGAAAAATTATTTAGTACGTAGATTAAGTATATGAAGTGAACCTTAACAAGTAGCGTGATTGTTTTAAACAGTTTTGTTGCTCTACTGGCCTTGGTGCTGCACACATGGTTCAGTCATGTAAACTGACTGAATGAAAATAGATAAAGGTGGGTTGAGACTACAGCGATGGTAAACTTCATGTCTCTCATGGAAATTGAATATTTCGTTTAAACCCGAATCATCAATCAAAATCAAATCTTATCATAAAGCAATGCGACACAAAAAGATTCTTGTATTTTCTAACAATTTAAATTACATACCTGTTAAAATAAATGTAACATGTGAAACAAAAGAACAAAAGAATGCGATTGAAAAAGTTAAGTACGAGCAACTTTTAATGTCTTTTTTAAGTCCAGAATTATTCATTATGAAAAGAAGAAAGAAGACTAACAGTTCTTCTACTTTTAGTACGCTGATGTCAACAATTATCATTATCATCGCTAAGCTTGGGTTCATGAGCATTTCAGTTCCATTTAATAAACTTTAAAATATCCTAATTTCGACTGAAGCGGGACTGGTTCCAACCCACACCTTCGAAACCCAAGCCTGCAGTTCACCTGCTCGTGGTGCACCCTGCTAACTAACATACGAAGCTCTAGCGGCCGGCTCTTTGCGGCATAACGTAGCCTAACACAGGCACAGCTCCCTTTGCCGCTGACGGGCAGTAGCGTCGGTGCGAGAAGTTGTGCCCTGCGATTCCCAACCCGCATGCCCAGAGCATGGGGATTCTAGGCATATCTCCTAGGGAGGCTTATTTCTAGCAGCGAACTGCATAGGCTGGTGGTCGTGGTCGGGGGATAACCTAGGTCTGCGAGACCTGCTAAGTTTTGGAGTAGTCTTACTCACTTCACTTCTTTATTAATTGGCTTCTAAGTAGTCTTACTCAACTTGCCCAACTAAAATTTAGGTCATATCATAATTAAGAGCTGGAAAACTTGACTGACTCTTGATAAATAGAGGCATTAAAAATAAATTATTGCTTACCTCAGCCTCAAAAGTGTGCAAAAAGGGCCTTGGGCTTTTATATTCAATCTGTGTGTAAACCTCATGTTCCCAGACCAAAGCCTTGCGATATAGACAGAATATCCTGAAGAAGTACGACCGCTTCGCGTTGTCTTTTATAAGGCACAGTACTCCCGTATCCCTCTTCTTCCATTCTGAATGTGCGGGGCCTTCTGTCGTGAAGAGTTGGACCACAGCTGTTGCTAAGCTCTGAAACAAAAAAGTTTATAAACTCCTTTGCCTGAATTTGGCGTTATTACACTTCTTGGCGAGCGAAGGCGCCGAGGCAGGCCTAGGGAAACGGCGTGACGATGACATATGCCTTACGTAGTTGCCCGACTGCTGGGATATCATAGGTAATTTAAAATAGTTATTTGTTATACAAAAGTGAAAAGTTACTTTTTAACCGCGTGCTCAATTTTGATGACTCAAATGAGGAATCAAAAGAGCACGAGGTGAAAAATCTTTGCACGCGAGTGCAACTCGTAACTTTCCCACCCCAGCGAGGAAATTAAAAAGTACACCAATAAGGTTTTCCCACCAATCAGACAAGCTCATAAGTAAGTTTAAAAGTCACGTGATTCCCTTATTAGGCTGTGTTTACTTTCGGGCTGTAATTAGGGATGACGACTGAAAAGTGACAAAGATATAGTGCGTTGAAGTTCTGCGTGACGTCACGACTTAGTAAACTTTTTACATAGCCATGACGTCACGAGCCCCCCACTCCCGAACTTTAAAGCTCTTTATCTCCGTAATTTTTCATTTATATCATAAAGAAATAAATACGTGTTCAATATTTTTTGTTGATCTATCTGACGGACTAAATAAAATGATTTATTTTTTTACCCACTCGTCATCCTTATTATGATGCTGTGTGATATTGTGTAATAGGGGTTTGACTTTAATTCATCCAGTGTGCAAGAACCCATTAATCTGCACAGGTATTTTAAAACATTTTGGATCGAAAGAGCTCCTGATGGTGATTCAGAAGAATGTTATGACACGATCGCGCATCACAACACAGGACACCTAAACGAAATTATTGTAATTCTGGCTCAATCGTCATTATCAGATTCAACTAGATCTGCACAACTTGTGTCGACTTTGTTCTAGATAAATATCTTAGAGTTAGTGGACAGGGGCATAGGCTGCATTCAGTACTTTTGAGACGCACTGTTGCGCGGGCACCCTCCCCTCTCCCTCACGACCCTCAACAAAATGTTAAAACATAACCCGCACTGCGAAATTTTTGTAGACAAATGGGAAATTGTTTTTTTAATTTTTATCTATTATCGGCCAGCTCTTGGCCATAGGCCAGTCATAGGCAAGGATGATGTCGACGATCGGGCGAGCTTTCCCAGAAGCTGTCACACTATTTTTGAAGCCGTTAGGGTCGTAAGTCAATGGAAAAATATACGCTGGCAGCTGATTCCATATTTTAGCTGTGCGCATTATTAAACGAGATATTATATGTTAGAGCAGCTTGTTTGAGGTTTTTCGAGGCTGAAATTTAATTAACTTAATTATAGTGGATTTTGTTCGAAGTTAGGTATTGGTTTTTGGAATCTAGTTATTATGTTGATTTTTTAAATTTAATATTAATCATAAAAATAAACTGAACCTAAATAATATTCTGATTCTTTATGCACCATCATAATGTTACAACAAACTAACTGCACTTAACTTTCATAGCAGTTTGCAACTTTATAAGGCAGTTCACTTTCACCCCATAAAGGATTATAGGGAGAAATTGTACAGCAGCTTGGCAAAACCACTTTCCTTTAGGATGAATGGACTATTCATAGAGGTGATGTCATGTATTGTTTTATTAAACTTGTTGGGAATATCTGTACTGCTATTAATTTTGTTATTAGAATTTGAAGTTTTGGTTTCGATTTGAGATTGATATTTTAAGTCCAGCAAAATGGCAATGATCTCGGAATACTTACAAGTACAAAGTAAAAAGGAGAAAATTTATAAAATGAGTGAAACTAGTACAACATTCTGTTTTAAAATAACCCAACAGAAAATTGTTAATTGACATTTGAAAATTCGAGGGTATCCTACTTCATACTAATATTATAAATGCGAAAGTTTATGAGTATGGATGGATGTATGGATGAATGGATGAATGTTTGTTACTCTTTCATGCAAAATCTACTGAACGGATTTGGATGAAACTTGGAATATACATAGTTTGTGACCTGAATTATACAATAGGCTACTTTTTATCCCGGTACCACGCGAGCGAAGCCGCGGGCGGAAGCTAGTTACTTATATAATATTTTTTATTAGAATTTTTTTTTCCTCTTCTGCCAAAATCTGATTACAGATTACAAGAGGAAAAGAGGATTTAATTTCCTCTTCTAATCTGAAATTGAAGTTTTTAGCTATAATCAGACGTCATTCATTAAGTTTTACAACTATTGCAGTTTATTATGGTTTTTCCTATTTTAGTCTGGTTCCAAAATAAAATATACTTAGATTAACGAAAGAAACGGAAAGGTATCTGTTCGATATTTTTGTGTATAAAATAATACGGTCGGAATGAAATTCGTAACATTAACACGTAGACTGCGGGCCTCGAAAATGACGGTATGCGCCATGCCCAAAGAGGGCTACTGGCTCCTGCACAGCTCAGTTGTTTTTAGCATTCAATGCGTCATACCAGGACCAAATCTAAAGTTGGACAGAGGTTCCAAAAGTAAAAATATCTTATGTACCAACACGTATGCCCACACTCTTGGCGAGATTTCGCGACAGCACCCAAAAAACGTGAATGTGGAGCCCCGCTTATTTGTTTCTACGCTTATTTGTTGACGACCTCTGTGGCGCAGTAGGCGAAGGCCCGCCTGAGACGCAGAAGGTCGCGGGTTCGATTCCTGCTGCGGGACAAATGTTTGCATGTTCTGCAGATATTTGTCTCGGGTCTGGGTATTTTCTATGTATGATATGTATGTATTTACAAAAAAAAGTATATAATGTAGTATATCAATCATGTGGTTCCCATAATACCAGCTCTGCTTAGTTTGGGGCTACATGATGCTGTGTGATAATGTCCAGCATTATTTATTTATTATTCAATGCATGACCAATCCAGGACCGAATCTCAAGTTTGGACAGAGGTTCCAAAAGTAAAAATATCTTATGTACAAAAAAGTATGATAGATACAATCTTGGCGAGATTTTGAAACAGCACCTGAAAAACGTGAATGTGGTGCCCCGCTTATTTGTTTTCATGTTGGCCTATTCTCATATTTATTTTAGTCTGAATCTAAAGGGGTTTTCTGCCCCCTTAGCATGCCGTTTTTATGTCTACTCTAAGATTGAGAACACAACATATTTATCCTGATTGGGGGTTTCCGTGCATCCCAAAAATTCATATTTTTCCCAAAGGTTTTCTGCCCTCTTAGCATGCCGTTTTTATGTCTACTCTACGATAGAGAAGACAACATATTTATCCTGATTGGGTGTTTCGCTGCACCCCAAACATTCAACTTTTTTCCCAAGCGCTTATTTTTATCTATTCTTTAGATAAACTCAGAAACTCAGCACATATTATCTCAGTAGCGCAGTTGGAAGTGTGGCCTGGTATTAATTGTATTACTAACAAGTTGCGGGTTCAAGGTCAACATGGGTTATATATTAGGTGATATGTTTTGTTATTGTAAATGTAATGTTTATTATTTATTGTTTATCATGAGTATGACCTAATGAGCTCAGAACAGGGCGCGACCGCGCACATTAGGGGTGGCCTATATCAAGCAGTGGACCTTTATAGGCTGGTGATGATGATGATGATGATGACCTACTGTCAAATTTATTGTAACAAGAGTTTTTCCATAACGAGATATTGTCGAGATACAATATAATACCAACTTTTACCTATTGAAATGTACACACTTTATTTATGCATTTTGCACACATGCCTTCGATATTTTTGGTACATTTTCCAAAATTCTTATCGGGACAAGACATGACCAAATATTTATTGTGCCTGGAATAAGATAAAATAATAATTTTACACTTATTCTTGCTAAATAAATCACTCTATTCATTTTTTGTGTCAGTATCATTAAACTTGCTCTATCAAAAAACTTACCTCTCCCTTGGTAAATCTTAAGATATTGATTTTCAAGTAAGCAGAATAGCAATACAATCAATAGGCATATGTAAGTACTAATAATAAACCTATTTACCAACCAAGAATCAAGTAAAGATACAGTAATATAGCATTTTTTATTTTAATACTAAGTTATTTACTAAATTACACAAACGTAGTCAGGCAAAAAAGATCACTGGTGTTATCTCAGTTCTATCGTCTGATAATCCGCTGATAGAGCGAGCGATAGGAGATACGGACCAAAGACCCTGAATCACGCGGAGTAACAACCGATGACCCTTCGGAACTTACCTGGCATTTTGGTCCAATAAGGCTGAACACCTGTTCGTTCTCTTCTCTCGAGAGCAACAGGCTGGATCGGTGCTCTCCTCTTGGCATTTTGGCAAATAAATCACAGAAACACAAAATCACATAAAACTTGTGAAGAGCGATGTGTCAGTCACCACAACTTTCCAACATGTTTTCGTATGATCTATTGTGAATAAGCACTCGCGACTGACATGAGACGAAAATAAAAGCATTTCTTACGACACGGAAATGCCAGTTCTGAATGATCACAGCATTAAACGCGAAAAGTAAAACATTTGCTTCGCAAATTACTTTCTCCTCCAAATCCGCATCTAGTTCGCGTTCGCGTTGTTGAATGATTTCATTTCATCCAGTGTTGCCGGTAGTCAAACAGATAAAGATCGGAATTAAAGGACAAAATAGTCCGAAAGATGACAAAATAATCCGTTTTGCAATTTCAATAGGTATTCAAAAAATTACCTCCAAAAACTTTTAATTTCTCTTTCCTATCTCATCGAATTTCTATATAACCTACAAGCTTTTGCCCGCGACTTCGCTCGCATTAAAAGTAAAAAAAAGTAACAGTAGATACTTTTTTCTGGATGCAAGGTTTTAAGATACAGCGGTATAAATTAATGGAGAAGATCGAAAACCCTAGTAATAAAAATGGTTTGCCCATTAATTGACTGAGTTAGATAACTCAGTGTAGTTTATTCCTTATAGAAACAAAAGCAGTAAAATCGGCAAGCGGAGTGAGCCGCCAAATTATTGCTGTTTAATAGAAACAATAGAGAATACGATGGCAATTTTGTTTTAACACCAAGGAAACTGAAACAACTGTAAGGGAAACGAAGTTGACAAGCGAAGTGAGCCGCGACTTTTTTTTATTATATCTAACTAACGGTGTTGTGTTCTTATTCCTCATTGTTGTAAACATTTTAGGATAGGTTTAGGTAGTTTTGGCCATAACAACCTTAATAGTCAAAATTTTAAAGCGTAGTCACGCGAAGCCGCGACTTTTTCTAGCAAAGGTTGTTCATACAAAATATGTCTGTTAAATATGAATCATGGTTTCATCATCCATCAATCAAAATAATTTAAGAAATATGGTATGAAATGTAAATAATCAATATTTTTTAGCTTTTAAAGCAAACGTGGGCGCAAAGTTTAATCATAGCGGGTGAAACTCGTCTAATTAAAGTGAATTTAAACGTCATTCTACTTACCAAACCACATTCTGAACAAATTATGAGATCAAACAATATAACATATTACTAAGTAATGCACTTATTCGAGAGTTTAAATAATTCCTTTATTTTTTAAATGCGTCTAGTCTAGGCCTCTAAGGCAATGGTATCCGCGATGGTGGAATCACCCTAAAGCACAGAATACAGAGAGGACAGAAGCTTCACTCCGCGCAATCATTTAAATAAATAGCGACTTTAGCTGCTATGCAATAAAGTGCTATTCAGCTCGCACCGAACTCAGTGCCTAACATTTATATTAACCTACACCTTGCATCCCTTTCTATCGTATAGCTCTATCTCTATTGACGTGGCACGTGTAAAGTTAGGGTTGTCTTGAGAATTATTCTGTGACGAATAATAATAACCTGGCCGCCGACGGGCAGCAGCGTCGGCGGTGCGAGAAGCTGTATCCTGCGATCCCCAACCCGCATGCCCAGCGTCGGGATTATGGGCATATCCCCCTTCTTATAGGGGAGGCCTATGTCCACTGCTGGACATAGGCCTCCCCTATAGGCTGTTGTTGTTGAACATTTTACTATCCAGTTACCTAGCCACCTATTTCTTTTTAGGAACAATGATAACTCAAATAATATCTACCTACCTAGTATTAGATCAGAAAACTATTTTACACTGGCTGGCTGCATTAAGAGCTCAGAAAATAGGCATACCTACTAGGTAGGTACTTGGGTCCTTAACACTTACTTAGTGTTTAGGTGTCTTGTGTACGAAAACTGAATAATCACTGTTTAAGGTAGGTACATCATGCTAAATCTTAAGAGAAATTTTAGTAGGTAGGTACATTCCTAGATATTTGCAAGAGAAAAAAACAACATTTGGTTTGTAGGTAACCTAGGTATCTAGTTTTAGTTGTTAGTACACCTACCTTTAGGTAACTTACCACATCGATTTGTCTACCTACACCTACCTACCCGACTGTTTTTAAGTAGATATCCTAAACTGCCTACTTAAAGTTAAACCAAATAAAAATGTACCTAGCTAGGGTTTCTAATCTTGCTCTCAGTCTACATAATCAAAATCATAATATCTACTTACTACAGCACTATGTAGGCCTACCTATACCTACCAATGGCACAACAATTGTCTATGAAAAAATACCTACATAATAATATTACGTTTATTTATGTAGGTAGGTACCGCATTCAAATAGAACTTGTACCTAAGTACCTACCTACTTAAGTAAATACGGGAGACTTTGATATCTAAGCAACGCATTATTTGGTAGAAAAACTTTCAGTTCTGTACCTAATATTGGTATTATTTACATTTTCTTATTTTATTCAGGCAACCAAATGCTGTGTAGTATTTTTTTGCCTTCATTTGGCGAAAAATATAGGTACATTAAGAAAAACAAACTAAAATGCCGCGGCTGCTCAAGGACACTTTCGTTCCAGGCAGAACGCGGCAACCAACGTAACGAACCACGCTCGCAAGGCCGGCGATGCGTAGATATATTTTTATACCTATTCTGCGGAGTGAAAGGGGCCTGCCTAAAGTAATAAACCTTGAATGGATCAGCTGCTTCAGTGTGAAAAAGTATGCATTAACTATGGTTTTGTGTCGAGATGTCAAAGTTTTACAAACTTCGCCCGAAGGCAGCTGTTCCAATTTCATAAAAAATATTTTGCCAACTTTGTATTTCTGATCATAATTGGTATTTTTCACACACAGACACACCTGTGGGTGGATTTTACTCACTTTAACAACAGTTAGTCAGCCAACCTTTTTGTGTAGAAACTTATTTTAATTAGAGATAAACCTACATAATACTTTAAAACAATTGTAAGTATTAAAAATCGGCGAGTGGAGCGAGCCAATTTTTAATACCTAAAATAATACCTACAATAAATTTTAACAATATTTTTTTAGTAGGTAAAGTTTAATTTCATCTAGTTAAAATACTAAAATGTGACGAAGGAAAAAAATATTTAAAAAGTCCGGTAGATCATGACGATATTTAAAAAAATCAGCTATGGTCCAACAAAGTCCGAAAACGGACCAAAAAGTCCGCGCCGGCAACGCTGATCTCATCTCATCGGCCATAGATTACAAATTATTTTATAAGTCAATGTCATGTCACTGTCAAACTCAAATATTTTGGGCTGTCAATTTTTAAAATTTAAAGTACGAGGTAGGGAGGGGAGCACAGAGTGTATACCAACCAGGTTGGATCGACGAATGAAGTAACGCCATAAGAGCTCAAATGTTGGAATTGGATTGTACGTAATTATATAAGTATTTTATGTTCTATTACTTTTTTGCGTAAAGTTCATAGTTTAGGAGTTAGGACACTTTCAAATATCAATGAAATTTTATTTTTCTGGATTTAGAAAGTAAGGCCTTATGGGCTAAAATGGTTCGAATTGAATTCTACGTATTGATATAAGTATTTTATATTCCATTACTTTTTTTCGTAAAGTTCATAGTTTAGGAGTTAGGGCACTTGCAAATATACACATGCAGCCTGTGGGCTAAGTACACTCAAGTGGCGTATGGCTCCCTCCGCGTCCAGTTTAATAACGCGTTCAGAGCGGTATTGAGGCTGCCCCGCTACTGCAGCGCCTCCGGCATGTTCTCGCAAGCACACACCGATTGTTTTTACGCCACTATGCGGAAGAGGTGTGTATCCCTCGTGCGAAGGACGCTGGCCAGCACCAACACCGTCCTGGCGATGATCGCCGGACGAATAGACTGCCCCTATATACGACGATGCTGTGACAGACATGTCGTGTATAGGGTCCTTCATTCATCATACCTATACAGGCAGTTAACTTGGCGACGGGTCGCCAACGGAAACAGGAACGGAAAAAAGAGTGAGAGTGGGAACAGGAACAGGTACTCTACATACGACTACATTACGGGGTATGTAATGTAGTAATATGTAGTATATTTACTTTTTATTCCATTCATATTTAGGATTCCGTGTCAAATCACCAGGCTTGGGAAACATTTCACATGAAAGGACATACGTAGAAAATTAGTATACACGCAAACGAAGTTGCGAGCGGGTCAGCTAGTACATAAAATACTTATATCAATACGTAGAAGCCAATTCCAACCATTTTTACTCTTAAGGGCCTTACTTTCTGAATACAGAAAAATAAATTTTCATTTATATTTGGAAGTGTCCTAACTCTAAACTATAAGCTTTTAGAAAAATAGTAATAGAACATAAAATACTTATATCAATACATAGAATTCAATTCCAACCAGTTTTGCTCTTAGACTTACTTTCTGAATCCAGAAAAATAAAATTTCATTGATATTTGAAAGTGTCCGAACTCCAAAACTATGAACTTTACGCAAAAAAGTAATAGAACATTAAATACTTATATCAATACGTAGAATTTCATTCCATTTAAACCCTAAAGGCCTTACTTTCTGAATCGAAAAAATAAATTTTCATATATATTTCAAAGTGTCCTAACTCCTAAACTATGAACTTAACGAAAAAAAGTTATAGAACATAAAATACTTATATCATTACGTACAATTTAATTCCAACCATTTTAACCCTAAAGGCCTTACTTTCTGAATCGAAAAAATAAATTTTCATTTATATTTGAAAGTGTCCTAACCCCTAAACTATGGACTTTACGAAAAAAAGTTATAGAACATAAAATACTTATATAATTACGTATAATCCAATTCCAACCGTTTTCGCTCTTAAAGCCATACTTTCTGAATCCAGAAATTGAAATTTTCATACATATTTAAAAGTGCCCTAACTCCCAAACTATGAACTTTACGAAAAATAGTAATTGAACATAAAATACGTATATCATTACGTACAATCTAATTCCAACCATTTTAACTCTAAAGGCCTTACTTTCTGAATCGAAAAAAGAAATTTTCATTTATATTTGAAATTGTCCTAACTCCTAAACTATGGACTTTACGAAAAAAAGTAATAGAACATAAAATACTTATATCATTACGTTTAATCCAATTCCAACCATTTTAGCCCTAAAGGCCTTACTTTCTGAAACCAGTAAAATATATTTTCATTTATATTTGAAAGTGTCCTAACTCCTAAACTATGAACTTTACAAAAAAAAGTAATAGAACATAAAATACTTAAATAATTACGTACAATCCAATTCCAACCATTTTGTCTCTTATGGCGTTACTTCATTCGTCGATCCAACCTCGTTAGTATACACTCTGTGCATGAGGTTGCCATGAGGTTCCCCTCCCTAACTGTCCTACAAAAAATCGGTGGAAAAGTCGGTCGTGGGCGGAGACGCTTAGTCCACACTCTCCGACATAACTTATGAAAATAGCATAACGGACATTGGCAGAATTGTGACTACAGCCACAAAAGCCAAAAACAAGAAGTCAAGTCAAATCACAATTTGAAAACTTTCTTGGTTTACCATAACGCTCAATTTTAATGTACGTTTTTTTGGGAATTACGCAACTAGTTTCAAGTACCTAGAACCTGATCGAAGAACGTAGGTAATGTAGATAACATCTTGCAGACTGAAATAACTATCACTCAAAGCAGTGAGGTAATTAACGAAAAAGGTACCACTTCAAAATTGAGCTCGATATAGTATACTATAAAAGTTTTCGAATTGTGCAACTCGTAATATAAGTACTGATAAATTTAAAAAAATTGACACAGCTCTAAATATTTGAGCTGTCAGGCAGGCCCTCTGTAATTTCTTCTTATTCTAAGCTCTGAGGGCTTACCACAGGTTTTTATAGTTTACGAATACTTTATAAGTTTCGGTATCTTTCCATACATTTTCAGTACAGCGCCTCTAGGGAAACGTGCATGAACTACGAAAATGTATGGAAAGATACCGAAACTTATAAAGTTTTCGTAAACTATAAAAACCTGTGGTAAGCCCTCTGTACTGTGTTGGTACAATGATGCCACAAAACACTAATAGTTTAGTATTTCAACTGGCACTACCCATTATGAGTAATAATTGGGTAGTGCCCATGTAGTGCCAGTATTGCAGTAGTGCGCAGCGCCACTGTGCTTCAAACCAGAAAATGCATGTACTTTGACGGAACCTATGGCTTCTCTGGAGCCACCTAAAATCACTTTCGGCATTTTAAAACCCAAATGATTCGCAAATTTCCGTAAACTATAATGTACCTCTCGTCACACATTCCTATAACGCCACCGCCAACTTATACTTGTGGCACTGTACTTTTTATGTAGAGCATCGAGGAAAATGATTATTAATTTCTACCAAACTATGGCTGTTTGATCAAGAATAGGACGGGCCCTGCCGAGGACGGTTAGCACTTGTATAGCTCTTTAGAGTACCTACTCATAGCACTCATAGAGAACCTCAGTCTTTACCATCATTCATCTGCCTATGCAGTGTCTCCTACGCGCCATTGTGGTACCCACCGTATCTATAATACTTCCGGAAAGGGGCATTGATTTAATCCACACTGCGCGTGTTTTTTATTAAAGGGTCAGCTTATAAAGTTAAATAGGTTTTATCATCATCAGCCTATAGCAGTCCACTGCTGGACTTAGGCCTCCTCTAATGAGCGCCATTGCGCCCTATTCTATCTAGCTTCTACCACTTCTACCAGCAGCCTTACGCAAATCGTCACTCCACCTCGCCGGAGGTCATCCTACACTACGTTTGCCGAGCTGTGGTCTCCACTCAAGAACTCGTTTGCCCCAGCGGTTGTCAGTTCTTCGGCAGATATGGCCAGCCCACTGCCCCTTCAGCTTGCTAATTCTCTGAGCTATGTCGACAACTTTAGTTCTATGTAATAATAGGTTTACAGAACCTAATATCTTATGTAATAAAACAAAGGTTTCATAAAATTTTCAGATATTTAATGAAAAACCTACTACGTTTAGGTATCTATATTACAAACATTCTTACATTAATATGTACACAGCCAAATAAATAACATTACCTAGGTATTAAAAAATCACAAATAAAAAATTACTTAGTGTAATTTAGATGGATATAATAGGTACAGCTACAGCGTAATAGGTAGGAATAGCCAGAAATGTAAGAAAAAAATGGATGTGAACCCGAATCTTTCAGAGACCGAAAATCAATGGCATAATGATGGCATAAGACAATCTTGAAAGAATATTTTTTTAAGTTGGGTATGCCACTGATTAGAAAA
Source organism: Horisme vitalbata (assembly GCA_951804965.1). Lineage (NCBI taxonomy): Eukaryota > Metazoa > Arthropoda > Insecta > Lepidoptera > Geometridae > Horisme > Horisme vitalbata. Next base: position 4,063,640 of record OX638096.1, read on the forward strand.
AAAAAATAGTATGTCAACCTGCATTTATTTATTTAAATTTATTTAAATTTTTGTACATAAAATTCGTGCTTTGCCGAAAAAAGTTCTCCCTAATCCCTAGTTTAATTGTTTAGAACTTCCGAAACTTCAAAAAAGGCTTTGACTGTCAGCTAAATAACTTAAAACGTGATAATGGATTTTTTACAAACTTATTTTACTTAATTTGCCATTGATTTTGACAATATTCTTGGAACGTTTTGGTTCTTTTGTCTACATTTCTGGCTATCAAATAAGAGCTCTTTTGAATTTGTAGGTCCCCAACATAAGGGTAATGTTGTGTAAATTATAAAAATTAAAATAGCTGCCAATTGTTATGTGTATACCATGTGTATACACGGTGTACCATACCCATAAAGGCCGACACCGGTGGCCGTACACATTGTGTAACGATACAAAGCCTGCAATAAGTAATACAAATATGACATTAAAGGTAATAGTCACAACATCAATAAAGAATAGGCCTAAGGCGTTGGATAAAATTCGATGTTTCGAAGATAAATTGACTACCCTTTGTAACATCCTATATTTTATCCGTTTCTGGTAAATAGAAAAGGATAGGTAGGTTATAATTATTGAATCACAGAAACAGTGAGAATAATTAAATAGATAGTCTAGTGGCAATGTTTGCGTTACCAATATTTTTGTATGAATAAATCAGCGCCCCTAGCAGGAAGTTTGTATAACTCTAAAATCTCCATACAAAAATATAGGTAACGCAAACTTTGTAGTAAGGTATGTTTTTCAGACTCAAACCACAGTTACGAACTATAGGGGCTAAAAAGCTACCAACTGAATCTCATTTTGCATATTTATTAAGTAGTATAATTGTGTTGATTTTTGATACGTGGTTCGGGAGCAACTACGTATGCGGTGACGAAATAGATATATAGATAAATTCTTTATTGTACACCAAATAAATCAACAAACTGCAGGAAAATTTACGATTTAAAAAAGACAAAATAACTGACACTAAAAGAGAAAACGAAGTGCACAAGGTGTTTCCATCAATAGATATTAATTTTATCCACATTTGTCAATTCTGCAGAGATGGTGAGATAGTTTTGGCAAGGTTGAGTGTCCAAAATACAACTGTCGATATTTTTATCGATTCTGTTGTGAATTTTCCTATACCAAACTTAATTTGACAGTCGTAAAAGTACTTTTGGTCTCTTCGTCAAGGTGAAGTTGACAAGGATCACTATAATTTTAGAGCTGTCAAATTAAGTAAAGTTGACTCAACTCCCGACACCAGAGTTGGCTACTAACTCATACGAATAAAGATGGAAGGAAGTATAGTTTAGTCAAGTAAAAGTGCTAGCTCGCACTTCACTTGTTAAAAAGGTCCTAAATAACAGTTTGAATTGGAACTACTCAATACACATTCGGGCATTTCATTGCTCGCGATGAATTAAGCATGTGATCCATTTGGTAAGTTTATTTTTTTATCTAATCTAGTGTTACCATAACACGAAATTGACGACAATTTGACTATCATCTTTTATGTAGTCTAGTGTTACCAGAGAAATATATCAGAACGATATATTTCTGTGAGTGTTACCATAACACGATATTGACGACTCTATTATTAGTAACGTACTCATTAGGTACTCACTTTAAAGGCAGTCAACGAAGTGGTCACTGATCTGTGAGAACATTGTGATAAATTGCGCTATCATTTCGTAACAGAACAAACAGAAACTGAGAAAAATAAGAAAAATGTATACAGTCTGAAATATCTCTTCAAAATTACATTTAAGAATTCGATACATTGCATTGTTGATATAATGCAGGTCATTAAGAATTAAGCTTAGTATACAACATTTATAAATTAAGTGTCTGACACACTACGGAGATACGGTAATATTTATCTGCGTATAAAAACTTAAATTATCTGAAAGTATCACACACTTCGCAGATACGATAATAATATAAATGATACATTCACGTGGAATCCTTCAAACTGGATATACTTGTTTTTTGGTGCGGATCATATGTTATCTGCCGATATATTTGTATACACAGATAACATCTGACCATCTTTCAATATAATGATGTCAGTGCCTACAAATACTAAAATACAAGTTGACTGCGTAGTGTGCGTTGCTCCTTGACTTTAGTAGAGAGAGCGATTCTGACAGATACGCGCTCCGATACAGATATCTTACCGTATCTGCGTGTTGTGCACCTAATCTGCCTCAAGATTACGTTGAAGCGAATAATTGACTCGACCATTACATTCAAATTGATTTAATACATTCGTTACCTTACGAGTACTTACGTATTTTAGGAGTACAAACAGTAGAGCGACCACGAATATTTTAACACGACGAATCGCAATCGTATGGCGTAACAAACAAATTTTGGCCAATGACAGAGCGTTATTTTGAATCCACGCGTTCTCATTGGCCAGAATTTTACGTCTACGATACAAATAAGTTTTCGCTAATCTTCGTTATCGAGCCTCAGAATTTCCAGTTTTAGAAAGCATAGCGATTTGTTCAATATCTAGATACTATTATTACAGGTAAAATAAATTGAATATTATACATCTTAACACAATCATACGACATTATTAAATAAAAAGTGCTGTATAAAAAAAACACTAAGCACCGGTGTTCGAAAAAATATCACATCTAGATCAAATTGTACTTGACTTTAACAAATCAACATTAAGATAAGAATAAATATATGTAAGCGTATATGTATTACGTATAGTAAAAAAAAATAGCTACCAAGTGCGTTTAAAGACTCATATACACGGTGGCAGTCTTGGATTTGGCGTTAGCGTACAATAAATTAATGGTACAGACGTCAGTCAATCGCACGATTGGCATTACATAAGATCCTGTTGTACAGTAAGTAGTAGGCAATAAAGTTTGCACATCGACCTTTGGAAAGAGATACTCGGTTTTTTTCGGCTTCGTAGAGCGTTATCTCTTTCGCACTAAGTATTAACAGTCTGGTATCTATAACAATGACTGGTAAAGAAGTACTAACAGTCTGGTATCTATAACAACGACTGGTAAAGAAGTACTAACAGTCTGGTATCTATAACAACGTGCATACTTTATTGCCTACTACTGTATATTTTCTAGGGGTGTACAGGGTTCCAAAAGTCACCTTGGGACTCAAGCCAACCCCACCTGCCCGTGGTTCACCCTGCTAACTAACAAACAAATGCTTATAGTCCCAGCCTAACAGGGACAGCAACATTTTTAGAACTGTGAAATTAATTTAGATTTAGAATATGCACAACATAACTTTTTCTGGCAACTTGTGTTGTCCTTTATCCTGTACCACGAGTCAACTTTGAGGGGGTCTAAAAACGATTGCCCACACGAACCCAGTGCCAATAGTTAGTACTATAGTTATACCGGTACCGCTGTACCACTCTTAATGTACGATTCACACTTACCGGCGCGCGTCGGAGAGTATCGGAGAGAATTTTATAACATGCTAAAGGAAATTTAAACATCCACAAAGCAGTTCCTTATTTCCATGCAATTTACGCAGCTTTGAGCTTTGTCAAACACTGACATAAATAGATCCGTAAGTAGATATTGCATGCAATTATGGAACTTAACTGCTCTGTGGATGTATCAATTTCCTCTAGCATGTTTTAAAATGCGCTCCTATGCTCTCCGACGAGCGCCGTCGTCGGCTATGTAAAAGAATGAGCCAATACCTTAATAAGTCACCGACATCGTCAGATTCTTGACTGTCATCGGCTGTTGACGTCCAATCACAGATTTGGAGTAACCCAGTTGTTAGAAATTGCAACTGCCATTTTAGAAAAGCACAGCAATATCAATAGCTCTCCGTCGCGCCGGTAGGTGTGAATCTTACATAAGTATGTGCGCGGCGCGGGGAGGGACGTTTATATCAGACACTCGAGAAAAATATCCGACGATATTGATCTCATTTGTACCTGTACTCTGCTCTTTTTCCTCGGCTCCCACCTCACCGCGCTTCCCTAAGGAATGGTACAGCGGTAGCATTATAACTATATAGTAGACTGATTGACTGGATTTACTGCACATTGCCAAGTTACTGCCGCCGTATAAACCCTAACATAACTCATTATGCAAGCACACAGATACAAGCATGTAACTGTTATTCTCACCTATAATCAATGGTATAGTACCGTGTTATCTTATGTGTGTGCATGCAGCCTTTTTCATAGTCTTTTGTTTGTTCTAAGGCTTAAAACAACCCAAACTACTCTACTTCTAGTAACTTTCAAAGGAGTTTGCACATTTAATACACTTAGGTCATATTTCGAGTAAGGGTATCTTTTACCATCATTGGTAAAGTTAAGAGTAATCTCTAACTAAAGTCATATAGTTACTACTCGATTGAATTTCATAATGTTCGAGTAGCAAAACCTACTCCGTAATTAGCTGACCTTTAGTGTCGAAACATACCGAAGTTCGGCATGATTACCTACGCCTGCAATGCTATTTGAATTACTAACGACACATTACGCCGAAATTACGTTGCGTTATGGCATACAGCCGAACTACGGTCGGGAGTTAAGCGGCAATTCGGCGGGCCAGCACACACTATACGCGACCGAAGTTTTTACAGATCTGATCAATTTTCTGATCCGCGGATCGCATCGAGGCGTAACGATCCATTACAAATTTACGATTCATGAAATTGGATCGAGCTTAAAAAAGCACATCCTTACACAAAGTTATGCAACCGAAATTCTGCAGCATAAGTTCGGCTCTTATGGTGTGACTCAAATCGGTCGAATACGTCGGAACGTAAAATCAGCTGCGGAACTTCCGTCGCGTAACTTCGGCATAGTGTGTTTAGACGTTTAAACTAATTGGTACATCATCTGACGCCGCATTTAGTAACTCAGTTGCACACCGGAATGGTCGGCACCGGACTTTCATTTGTAAGCTTTGACATTTATCCGTCATAATTCAAAGAACGTCAATTGACAAACTGTCAAAGTTTGTAATAATAAGACCGGTATTTAACATTTCAGTGGGCAACTGAGTTATGTACGATTCTCACTTCCGGCGCGCGTCGGAGCGCATTTTATCATATGCTAAAGGATTATTGCCTTATTTGCATGTAATTTACGCAGCGGATCTATTTATGTCAGTGTTTGAAAAAGCTTAAAGCTGCGTAAATTTCATGCAAATAAGGAACTTTATTGCTTTGTGGATGTCTCAATTTCCTCTAGCATGTTTTAAAAGGCGCTCCGATGCTCTCCGATGCGCGCCGCTAAGTGAGAATCGTACATTACTAAACGCGGCCGTAGCGGCTATGTAAAAGAATGCGCCAATACCTTACTAAGTCACCGATATCGTCCGATTCTCGACTGCCATCGGCCGTTGACGTCCGATCACAGATTTTGGAGTAACCCAGGCGTTAGAAATTGCAACTGACATTTTAGAAGCACAGCAATAAAATTAGCTTAGTTGTGTCTTTCATGGAAGCATTGCTTAGATACCACCAGATACTATATGTTAACGGCCGGCCCAAGGAACAGATGAAGCCCGCCCTTCATTATAATTTCATATACAAATACTTATCGCTAACTCCAATATTGTCTAGCTCCATGAACTATCAATTGAATATCAAAAAACTTGTACAATAAAAACCTAGGCCCAGCGCAAACCAACAGAAAGGACTGCGGCTGAGAATATCTGTAAAACACTCGATGCTACAAGATTTTCGAGCATCGAAATGTATACCTTATTTCGATTGGATACTAAACAATATTTTATGAACATATTGATGTCGATTCTGTTGTGCATTTTCCTAAACTAAACTTAATTTGACATTCCTAAAAGTGATACTATCGCTTTCTTTTAGGTGTAAATGACAAGGATAGTGTTGGCGCCATAACAGCGGCAAAGATTTTGAACGCAGCCGCAGCCCTCTCTCTATTGGCTGGCAGCCGGCGCATGACGTATGCTAGATACATAACCAATGACGGGACCGCAAAATCACGTCATGCACTAGCCACGTACCTGGACGCGGCGGCTGCTACGACAACACATTCCAATCTAAACCATACAACTAAGCGCGCGCCAACTTTTTTATAATCAAAAATCATGGTAAAACCAGTGTAAAGGCCTAATATTCGATAATACCCAACTTGTTATACAATCAGTATTATACATTGTGCTCTCAAACATCACATTTTATTATTTTAGTTTGTTCCCTATCCCGAACAGATAGCTATAACTTTAGAGCTGCCAAATTTAGTTAAGTTTAGAAAAGTGAACAACAGAATCGACACTTATAATATTATGTAGACACAATAATGTAACTTAAAATTTCGTCTATGTCGCCACCTGCTACGATAGCTCAGGGTTCCTAGTGCGAGTTTTTTACCAGCTCAATCGCGTTTGCGTTTGCGAAAATTTATATGGAATCGAGGTAGCGCCATCTAGTGAAAAAGACGTGTGGCACTCGGGGACTGCCGCGGTAAAGCTATTGCATAGCATTTTGTATCAACTTATGCAATTATAATTATTTATTTATTTTATTTATGCAGTATTTCTTTTTCTTTGATATTAATTCAAGTTACACTTTTTGAGCGTGGTGATCGTCTCGATTCGTGCGAGCTTCGTAGAGTCGTACACTACGTCTAGTTGCACGCACACAAACACCGTGTCGAAGACTGCCGAAAAGAAACGACGTTAGACAATGCACGGCCTTCAAGCCACACCTCCGTGCCCGTCGGAGTGGGGAGCGTGAGGTTTTTTTTCGTTACGGAATTTCTGCATTCGGTCCCCGCGCTCAAGGCCCTCGATAGAAGCTATACAATAGCTTAAAAACACGCGGCGCTGACTCCTTTCCGTACAAATTTGCGAAAACTTAAACGCGATCGAGCTGGTGAAACAACTCGCACTAGGCACTCATTTGGTTGGTTAGAGCGTTTGATGCTTAAGCCGGTGTCAATGAATTGCTGGTTCGATCCCCCAGCCAGATATCAATATTTTTGTATAAGATTTTGGCCATTTGAATATGGTAGCCTGCACGGCAGCAGTTTAAAGGAGAATGCCGTCTGATGTATGGCGCTCGGTACCAAGACTAAAGTGAGTACATCAAAAAAATCTCCAATAAGTATTTAGTCGATTCTACTGTCAAAATAATTAAAAATGAAGGTTATTGCCATAGTAACACTTTACATCAATGTTTGTTGCCATAGTAACGTGAATATCATTGTTTGTTGCAGTCTAATGGCGTCGTACAGCGGAAACCAAATCAACAAAATATTTTGTACTTGATTATTAATTCCGTCGGTGTGTAAAACTAAAGAAAATGTTAATGTAATTTATATAATATAAATTTTATGGGATACGTTTGGTTTGGACGCAATTGGTACGGGTTCTCGGCATTCTCCTTTATACTTGAAAGGGGTATACCAGGTGTTGACACTTTCTGTACGTAAATAAAAAAAATCCTTTTCTGTCCTGTCTGCCGGTTTGCGATGGATCAGCTGCCATTTATAACTAAAGTACCTTACAACGTAAGCTTTTGATATTGGTTTTCGATACGCATTTTCTTTTGCGAGGTCATAAACTCGTCTAGATGTTAAAATTATTACAGTCAGCGTTGTTACTGTTATGGTATGATTAGGTGACAAGAATCGTATTCGGTTTTCGGATTCGGTAGCCTCAGATTTTCTTAACATAATCTGACACAATAAATTTAATTTCAGACTGAATAAAGTAATTAAAATCAGTTTACAGGCTGCAGTACAGCTTCAGACCTGAATAAATATCATGAAAATTTTGTAAAACGTAGCAACATTCACATTTATTAATTTAGTGTCATTACCTATTAACGTGGTGGCGTATCGTTACAATCGTTGAATGTATGTAACCTAGTTTAACTACTGTTCAGTGGAGAGAACGATAGTGTCAATTCTGTTGTGCACTATATATTAACTAAACTCTATTTGACAGCTCTATTTTTTTTTTATGTTAGTTGGAGATGGAACAAGCACATGGCCCGCCTGATGTTGAGTGGTAACCATTACCTATCACAAAGCATTGCATCGTAGATCATGTTTTTTGGAACGTGCTCTACGATGCAACGCCCTGCGTCCATCAACTTGAGGCATGATGATGATAAGCCTCTTGTGCTTGTAATTTTACCGGCACGCACACCCTTCAAACCGAAACACAACATAGCTGCTTTACGGCAGAAATAGGCATGGCGATATAATATAATATATAAATACAGCAATCTTTTTAATTTCCATCTAAAACAAAGAGACGGCAAGATTTTTAGAACTGTCACATTATGTTTTAGTTACGAAAATGCACAACTGAATTAAAACCAGTATCTTGATTGAAATAAAAACTTTTTAAGAGATAATTTGAAAATGTTTCGAACTGAAGGAACCACCGCTTTGGGATTTATGTTGGTTGAATTAATTGATCTGCTTTATTCCCCTCCCTAACTATGTACATTCTATAAATACAAACCGGTAAAATCAACGCTGATGACATCCAAATTGGACCAATCAGCGTTTAAATTCGACAAACCCGAGTACAAAAACCTAATCTACCTTTTGCTGCTATACATAAGAGCTATATTTGTACACCTCACTACACAAAGGTGGGGCTACTCAGTGCTTAGTAATACTATTACTGATTGAGATTACTTTAGCTTTGGGTGAGTCCAGTGTGGGTCCGCGGACCGTGAGTGAGGGAGACAGCTCAGCTGCAGCTGTCCTTTTTCGTCGGTGGTTCGTCTTCTGCTTTGACTTCGAGATCTGTTTTGGATGTTCCTGGCTCCGGGTGACCTGGATCTGAAATCGGAAATACTAAATCAGTTTCTTACATTACAATTTTTTAAAGAAATTAATCAGTGGGACAAATATTATGAAGAATATTCACAACTGATGCTGACTTTAAACTTTTCTTTCTATGATAGTTTTTCCAGCTACTCGATCCAAGTTAAGCATAGTGTAGTCTCTAGTGTTTTCTATGTATGATATATATGTATTTACAAAAAAAAAAATGTGTATTATATCAATCATGTGGTTCCCATAATACAAGCTCTGCTTAGTTTGGGGCTACGTGATGCTGTGTGATTACGTCCCGCATTATTTATTTATCTTTTGGTACCTATCAAAACATTCTCTGAAGAGTTCAAGATAAGTAGAGTTCGCGACACGTAAAAAGAACATTGAGGGGAAGCTGTGCAGTAGGCAATTATCGGTATTTACCTGTGTGCGTTCTTTTTACATGAAGCGTACTATAGATATACCTACGTACTATTGTTTTTTTATACGTCTGCTCGGCCCTCCCGCCCACAAATTTAGAGAAGATTTGTATGAAATATTGAATTATGTGTATCAAAAAGTAGGGGTTATCCGCAGATTGGCAGCCAAAGCCTATAATGTGAATATCGTCGCTAATTCAGGTCATCATAAGTGGCCTATCACGATAATCGGATAAGCGAACGTGCCTTAATTAAACCACGGGTCGGTAGGGCAGTGGGGACTTCTACAGGGTAAAGTAACCTTGGGCAAGCCCTAAAGAAGACCAGCAAACAGCAAAATTGTAGAATTAAAAGAAATGTAATGATTCTCGTAATATCATTATATTTCACCAAATCACCAAACAATAAAATCACCAAAACAACACCAAACAATACAAAAATTACAATCACCAAAGACGCTGGCTCTTCCAGTCAGTGGACCCAGCGTCTTTGGTGCGGAAAGCAGTGTCCTGCGATCCCTAACCAGGATGCCCAGCGTGGAGATTATGGACATATCCCTTTTTACAGGCGAGGCCTATGTCCTTCACTACATAGTAAAACAAAGTTTTTTCCTGCTGTCTGTCCCTATTTATGCTTAGATCTTTAAAACTTCGCAACGGTTTTTTGTGTAGTGATTCGAGAGGAAGACTTTTTAGTCGCTAAGCCATGTCCTTCGGGCGGCCTAAAAACTCCGACACCAGAGTTGGTCACTAGCACATACGAAGAAGAAGAAGAAGAAGAGGAAGGTTTATATGTATAATACGAACATCACATCACATCACGTCACACTAATATTATAAATGCGATAGTTTGTGAGTATGTATGGATGTATGGATGAATGTTTGTTACTCTTTCACGCGAAAACTACTGAACGGATTTGGATGAAACTTGGAATATACATAGTTTATGACCTGGGTTAACACGTAGGCTACTTTTTATCCCGGTACCACGCGAGCAAAGCAGCGGGCGGAAGCTAGTTCATAATTTAGTAGTGAGACACTTAATTTTAGAGGTTTCTATTGTGATGTAGTATATTTTAGTATCATCATTGCACCCGTGCGAAGCCGGGGCGTGTCGCTAGTTCTAAATAGAAACATAAGTTACGAGACAAAGAGGTATCAATACCTAATAAATTCATGGCGCCAACATATACAATTAACATTAACGACTGCTACACAGTATCTCCGAATATCATTGTGTAGCGTGAGTCAAACCGTCAATCGTGATCAAGGCCACAACCAGCCGCAACGGTTCCTCACTATGTAAGTACATACTTTGTAACGGATTGCCTAGTTAAAAAGCTATAGTCGTAACTATTCATCAGCAGAGGCCGTTTCAATCAACCATCATCATCATCATCATCAGCCTATAGCAGTCCACTGCTGGACATAGGCCTCCCTTAATGAGCGCCATTGCGCCCTGTCCTGAGCTCGACGCATCCAGCTTCTACCAGCAGCCTTTCGCAGATCGTCACCCCACCTGGCCGGAGGGCGTCCTACACTACGTTTGCCGAGCCGCGGTCTCCACTCAAGAACTCAACCAAACACTATTCAATGTTTTAGAGGATGTTTACCACGTTTTGGTGGAATGTGTCCGTAACGAAGCCGAGAGAATAACCCTATCCCATTGAACAAATTTAGATTGACACACGAAATTAGTAATAGCCTACCGACAATCAAATGAGGCTAGATTGCTATATAAACTAGCTAAGGCTGCAATTAAGCATATATTGCAAGAAGAAGGTTGAATATCTATGAGGGTGACATAATCCCACTTCTTGATGAATTTTTTTAAAGAACATTTGCGTGTTACCTATGTGATGGAATCACATGTTTTTATACTAAAGGAGATGAAACAAGCAAATGACTGACCACAGCAATCACATAATAACAAAGAAGGTACTTCGCGGCAGTCGTACGTTTCTCACGGTATCCACGTGCACTACAAAACAATGCACATGTATGCACAGTGCACACCCTGTACTTGGAAATCTAACCGAAAATGGTAACTATCATAAATGATACTGCTGATATGACTTAACTACATATTTCAAAAACAAAAAACAAACAAGTTTAAAAAAAATAAACCGACTTTAAATAAATCACTTCTTACTTCTTGCCCTAAAGAATTTTGAAAATCGGTTCACGATTGACGGAGATATTGGTGATCATAGGGCGAAAATTACAAGTGAGGATGAGGTTTTTTGAGTTTTCCGGGAAAAGTATCAATCCCTCAGGAATAAAATTTATATGGGACCATCTGTGAAGTATACTCTATTAAACAAAAAGAATTTTTAATATCGTCCACAATTGACGGAGTTATCGGTGAACATACATAAAAAAAAGGTTCCGACGAATTGAGAACCTCCTCCTTTTTGAAGTCGGTTAAAAAAAACGGCCAAGTCGGACAACCGGAGTCGGACTCGCGCCCGAAGGGTCCCGTACCATTGTATGGGAGCCCCGCTTAAACATTTATTTTATTGTTTTTATTAAGTATTTGTTGTTACAGCGGCAACAGAAATACATCATCTCTGAAAATTTCAACGTCTAGATATAGCCTGGTGACAGACAGACAGACGGACAGTGGAGTCTTAGTAATAGGGTCCCATTTTTATCCTTTGGGTACGGAACCCTAAAAGCACCTGATACTAGATATCCTACAGATATAACATCAATCAGGTCAAGATAAAGTACCATGTCTACAATATCATTGAAGTTACAGGATATCTCGTCAGACCTGTTTAAGTTGCCCATATCCTACACCCCTCGGTTTAAAAAAAAATAGAAGGTACTTATCATCATCATCAACCTGTACCAGTCCACTGCTGAACATAGACCACCCTTAATGAGCGATGCACCCTGTACTCAGCTCGACGCATTCAGTCTATACCTACTTATATATAGTTTTACAATGTGGTGGATTCTGAGTAACACTATTTATCGCTAAAACTAGTTATAACTAGCTAAAAGTCCTTTCGTCTCATTTTATCTCCATCTACAAGAAAGAAACAGCTCCTTTAAGTTTAACGATAAGTTTAGTGAAAATCTTTCTGAATCACTACCAATACCAATTTTATGACATCTATAATTTTGTAATTTGTAATTTATTTATTTAACCATTTCGTTATATTACATAACATTGGCAAGTCATTTTTTACAATATAAATTCTTACGATAATCTAATTATTTCTACATATGCAAATCAGAAAATGAGCAACTCATGAACTCATTGATATGGTAAAATGGATGGGATTCAAAAATTTTTTTTAATATTTGCTTAAATTGGTTTTGAGAAAGCTGTGTAATTTTTAATGGTAATTTATTGTTCATATCGAGTTTTATACAGAAACCTTGTTTATAAGTCTTAACAAGTCTTGTTCTTGGTTTGTGTAATTTTTCCTTGTAATAATTATCTACTATATAATCTACTCTGAGTTACCTGAAATTGCAACAAGAACAGTACGTACCTATATACCTGATTAAGTGATTACATACACTAGTACGTAAGTAATTGGGGTTCAGTCATAAAGGTCGGCTCATCATGCGATTGTAATCAAACACCAGTCAATGTGACGTCATAGGTAGATTACCCCAAATCGGCGCATCACAGGCCCTCGTGCTTCACATCCATCGAGTGTGACAATGACAGGTGGATTGAGATAAAAGACCGACATGGTTGTTAGGTTATCTATTGCTCGGATCGGCAGTTTATTGGCTGCCGTATATTTTGACCTAACTAATAATAGGATACAAGTGCAGTAGGTAATAACTAAGTCAATTTGCTTTTAGTTTATAGGCCGAACTATGTCATTACCACGCTGGTAGGTGGGTTGGTACTAGTACTAATCGAACACGAAACCAATCCACTAAGCTTCTGCAATGGAAATCTGCGAATCAATGCAATGGAATCTCTGTGGCGCAGTGGGCGAAGGTCCGCCTGGGACGCAGAAGGTTGCGGGTTCGATTCCCGCCGCGGGACAAATGTTTGCATGTTCTGCAGATATTTGTCTCAGGTCTGGGTGTTTTCTATGTATGCTATGTATGTATTTACAAAAAAAATGTATATATGTAATATATCAATCATGTGGTTCCCATAACACAAGCTCTGCTTAGTTTGCGGCTACATGATGCTGTGTGATAGTCCAGCATTATTTTTTTTTTTTTTTAAATAGTTCAGACTTCAGACTATAGAATGAACTGAAAGTGATCACCACCTTCCTGAAGCCTCATTTAGGCCGGCCGCATACATTCTGAAAATGTATTCGTTTTCCGCGTTCAGAATTCCGTTTGCCTAGCGCAGACGTTACCTTTTTTGCATTCGGAATAAGCAAATAATGACGTCATGCGGAACGCAACACTTCCATGTGTTGCGTTCCGCATGACGTCATTAGGTTTTTCCGAACGTTGTCATGGCTGGCACTCGAAACGTACGGAATACATTCGGTACGGAAAAAAACGTATGCGGCAGTCAATGTATTTTCTATAGATTTGATGCATTCGGGTCTCCGAACGCAGAAAACTAATTTGGAAATCGAATACGGTTACCGAATGTATGCGGCCGGCCTTACTAACTTAGTTGCACATCGAAATGGTCGGCACCGGACCTTTATATACAAACTTTGTCGTTTCATCTGCCGAAATTCAAACGTCGTAAAAGTTTGTATATAACAGGGTGCTTATCATTTCGGTGTGCACCGAGGCTGTGGTGAGTCGTGCAATGAGGATCGTAGTATTTGTGTAAAAGCATGTTATGAAACTTTTTAACTTAACTTTTAGCAATAAAGTAGGTAACTACTGACCTACCCCCTTACGTATAAACGCTACTTAAATTTAACAGTTGCTTAATGTTATCCCTGTCTCTGTTTGTCAATATGCAACGGTAAGAGATGGCAATAGTTTAAGCATCGTTTATCTTATGACAGATTTTTATAAGTAAGGCCCCTAATTAATTGACTCAGGCGTGACTTTGCGGAAATCCATTACAAGATATTCTACAAGACAAAATATTTAGTACAAATTCCGCTAACTTTCTCTGACAAGTTCCACAAAATGCATACGCATGCACCGCCCTCCCGCCCGCAGATTCACATGCAAATCAGAGAAAGAACAAGCAAACATGGAATCATTAATAAATGCAACCGTCTACTTACTCTTCCACCAAATAAAAACAACACGTTAACCTGTAATTAGCTTGGAGAAACGACACACACATAAAATACACAAGAAACTCAACAGAAATTCGACAATGTTTCGCCTTCCCCATAAGGCATCCTCAGGAATGATCGACTCGCTGTCCACCAACGTCGACGTCGCTAAAAAACAACAACGACGCAGAACTCCGCAGACGTGTTGCTCCGCTGAGCGCTAAACAGAATTCTGTTTCTTCTGAATTTCATACAGTTTTGACAGTTTCCGCGATATATATCTAATAGAATGAAATATATCGAATCGTCAGAATCAGGCCCCCGGTCTTACACGAAGCAAGTTTTTAACATCAGCTTACAACCCCGTCTTCCACTCACGTGGCACTCGGAAAAAAGTAGCCTAAATATACAAGTATAATATAATTGCTCGTTGAGAATTACATAATAAAGTACAAAATTTCAGCTCGATCCATTCATTCGATCGTTTTAATGCCCAAAGTGATTATAATTGGTTCAAAAGAAACCGTAACAGTACATTCATTTTCTAGTTTGAAGCTCAATGGCGCACTGCCTCTCCAAATTATACTTCTGTTGTGGCACTATAATATAAATTATATACTACGTAATACGTAGTAATAATAAGTGAAAAATGTAGTTTCATTATATAAACTACAATACATAAATTAAATTAAATTCACCTTGCATAATGTTTTAGATCATAAACTTACTTGTTAAAATAAGTAGGACTTCTTAAAAAAAAAACCGACTTCAAATAAATCACTTCTTACTTCTTGCCCTAAAGAATTTTGAAAATCGGTTCACAATTGATGGAGATATTGGTGATCATAGATTACAAGAGAGGATGAGGTTTTTTGAGTTTTCCGGGAAAA
Source organism: Horisme vitalbata (assembly GCA_951804965.1). Lineage (NCBI taxonomy): Eukaryota > Metazoa > Arthropoda > Insecta > Lepidoptera > Geometridae > Horisme > Horisme vitalbata. The sequence continues at coordinate 4,078,958 of OX638096.1, forward strand.
GTACCAATCCCTCAGGAATAAAATTTATATGGGACGACCTGAGAAGTATACACTTTTATACAAAAAAAGAATTTTGAAAATCTCTTTACAATTGAACGAGATATCGGAGAACCTACATAAAAAAGTCGAAAAAAAAAGATCGACGAATTGAGAACCTCCTCCTTTTTGAAGTCGGTTAATAAAACAACATAAAGGGACACCTATTTACATAATATCGCACGTTTTCGGCAAAGTAAACGACATTTTCTTTAATTCAATGTGTGATTAGTCGATTAGATAGCAAGATAAGGCAACTGCGTCAATTGTTCGAGGATTATGCATTCACAACATGGAAACGGAGTTATCTAATGCGATTGACCTATAAGGGTCGTCTTTCGAAAGACTTAACAAGCCTCTTCTTTCTGTTCTGTTCTGGCAAATAATTTAGGTACCTACATCCATTTACTTCCGTGGATATGGGTAGGGCGATCACATGAAATTACTAGTACCTATGTACAAAACTTTCAACTTAATGTATCATAAGCGTAACAAAAAGTGTTGGCGGATGTTCTCAATTCAGTTGTATTTTTTTTATATCTACGCTTTTTAGTTGGCCAAAATTATAAGTCAACGGATAAGAATACTTTTTGCTAGTATTCGTCATCGAGGCTCGGATGAGGCGACTAGAGGCACGCCCACATACATTTTTTACTTCAACACCAATACTCTACCTAGTCTAATACTAGAGCGGTGATTATGACAAAACCTCCCAAATTAGAGAGAGGTCCATGCCCTTTCAAATAGTTTGAAGAAATATAATACATAATGTCTACGAGAGAATGAAAATAAAAACGCTTCGTATACAACTAAAGAACCAGAACTGTATATCATCACGTGGCAAATTGTTAGAGACGTGGAACCAAGATTTTTCTGAAACGAACGTACAACTAGTTACACAAACTTTCGATACTACCTTATAGTTATAATACACTGGAGAAATACTGGGAAACATAATGCGTCAATCACGTGTTAACTGTGATCATTAAACTAACCAAAACGCAAATCACATTTTATATCTCCTGGGGTTGTCTTGAAGGTCTAACAAAGTCTTGATGAACAGAAAATAAAGCAAGCTGGCCTCATTCAATTATCTGTTTTGTGACGTTGAAATGACCATCACGAACCGAAGGTATAGCATGTAATATTTAAAGGTTTATGAATACTAGGAAGAGGCTACAAGAATTACGATGATTCATTATGTAGATGTAGGCTGCCTAGGCTTCATAGCACGCGAACGGAAGCTACAACTCGGTTATACGTTAACCACAAAGGCGCCATTTATAACAACAATTGCTATGTAATGTACTACCGTACCACAAACCACAAAATGAACGTAATAGGTAGGTAGGTAGCTAAATTCTCTGATTTATTTACTCCCACAAGAGGCAAACCTTGCGTCAACTGAAGGCTTTCTTCTAAATTCAGGTGTGCAAAGATAAATATTTTGGTGCCCTGTAGCAGACCTCTATTCTGAACGTTGGAACTTCAATCACGCATAATGATGCACAATTTTTACACCCAATTGCCCTGACGTGGCTGAACGTAATGCTGAATAAGTTAGAACTCCACTGCCCAGGTTGACTAGTTAAACATAGCTTTCGAGGGGAGAGGGTTATGCTATGTAGTTACGCCCTTGACCTCTTTTGGAGCCGTCGCTATAATTGGCAATGAAGGCCGTGACATTTTCACATTTACCACTAGCGGCATATCGACAAGCTTATGTTACTCTAAATTCAATTTATTGCTCAAATGCGAGGAATCGACAAAAGGCAACCCTGCCTTTTGTCATGTTTAAGATTACGCAAGTTTAAGAGGCAATCGGGCAACCCATTCGTTTGCAGAACTCACTAAAAACCTGTTAAAAAGGTTATCAAAACTAACAAGATAATGTAGCCGGCCTATTAGGAGGCATTTTTTGGAGGATGTAAAGGATTCCAAACTTCCAAGCCCCATCTTCGCAACCCAAGCCAACCTGACCTGCATGGGATGCACCCTGGATGCACATAGCTGGGCTCTGGCGGCCGGCTGATTGCGGCATAGCGCCCCACTCCGGCACAGCTAAATCCCCTTGCCGCTGACGGGCAGGAGCGTCGGCGGTGTGAGAAGTTGTGACGGGTTGGGGATCGTACCCCAACCCGTATACCCAGCGTGTGGATTAGGGGCATATTATCCTGCTTTATTAGGGGACGCCTATGCCAGCAGTGGATACAGGTTTTATTTTTCTTTTTTTATTTAATATGGGCCAGCTCTTGACCTCGTGGCTTGCATAGGCAAGAATGAGGTCGACGATGGGGCGAGCTTTCCCAGAAGATGCCTATTAACTTTCTTTTAGAAGCCGATAGGGTCGTAAGTCAATGGAAAAACAGACGCTGGTAGCTGATTCCATATTTTAGCAGTGCGCATTATAAATGATGTTTGGAAGCGCTTAGTCCTGTTAAATGGAATATCAACTCGATGCGGATGGTAGTTAGCAGTGCGTCTGAAGCTCTCGAAAGAAAGGTGAAGGCGGAATAAGGTCATGTAGCTCCTGCGCACACTCGCCGAAGTACAATCTATAAAAGACCGACAAACACGCAACCTCGCGACCATGGCTCAAGCTCTCGAGCCTTACTTTAGCAAGATACTCTTGACCAATGCGCCTCTTAGCCCTGCGTTCAACTGAGTCTAGTGCGGCAAGTTGATATTTGGCTGAGCCATCCCATAGTTGGTATTTCTGCAAATAAACTCGTTCGTTGTTGGACTTTTCTTATGGGTACTTGCCTGTGGTGACGAGCTGCTGCAGCCGCGATGGGAGGTCCGCTGTAGTGACCTCCGCGCCTTGAGGATGCAATATATCTGGCATCGCGTTCCTGCGCCCAGTTCGTCCTGTCTCGAGGAACTCCTTAGGTACTTCCTCACTATTTCTGTCCTGCATTATTGCCATCATTCTTAGCACTGAAAATGGTGAAGCATTTATCAAGAACATGGTTGATGTATTGGGTAAGTTGTAATTTAGCTGGTAGGCTGATAGCAGTGCAGTATTTCCACATTGTGTCGATTAAGCTTCCTAAATTGATGGCACTAATAAGCTTATATTTAAATGCCAGTGAGACCATGTTTATCTAACTACAAGCCGCGATATTATGCTTAAGTACTTTTTTTATGTTACGAAGCTTATGTAGGTAATTTTTCCTTTCCTTTTATCAGATATTATAGTATGTATTTGTGCACCCCTATCAATTCAATACGATATCTATCATCAAACTGATATGACGATAAAGAGTTACTCCTTTTTACACCAGCTAAGGGTTGGAAGAAGGTTCAAAGTTTCCAGGATGGCACGGGCAATCAAACTTCATTATCAATTTTTTGATGAACCCAAAAGGCCCTCTTAAAAACTAAGCTAACTAATATTCCCACATATCGCACCCCTAGAACAACACGGAATTATGTCGAAAAACTACTTTTTTCAGAATCGTTGAAAAACCGTTATCTGCTTATGTATCGGATTCGAATATGCAATAAAGTCGATTTTGAGATTTTTCGACATAATTCCGTGTTGTTCTAGGGGTGCGATATCTGCTGTACCTATCTTGACATGTTTTGCTTTTTCCCTTAGGCACAGTATGAGCTGGCCTAAATTTGAACTAGGCAGTGTGTCCTACTAAGCTCTTTACTTAGAGTAAAAGGGGGAACGAGAGATGACATGAGAGCATTTGTGTTTTGTTGTGAAGTAGGTAGGTGCGAAACTGTGAACCAAGTAGATAAGGTACTTATTTCTCGCCTTTTTGGGAATGTAATGTTTATGTTGCATATTTAGTAAATGTCTTAAAACATAATAGCAGGTATTCTCAGTAACACTCTTTATCGCTAAAACTAGATAATCCTATCCTAAGTGCGAAAAGTTATGAGTATGGTTGGATATATGTTTGTTGCTCTTTTACGCAAAAAGTACTCAACGGACTTGGTAAAAAATTGAATTTACATAGTTTATGACCCGGATTAACACATAGGCTACACTTTTTATCTGGGTGCAACACGAGCGAAGCCGCGGGCGGAAAGTAAACACACTTAAAGGGATTAAAAAAGGAATATTAGCTACTACAATGTTTAGTGAAAATCTATCAGAATCGACACTAAATGGTAAACTCATTGCGATGTCCCTAACTGCCTACATCAGTAAACCGACAATCTAGTAAGTATCTACTTATTTCAAAGGAGTGTTTCAACAGTCACCTATTCATAGAATTTTTATCAGAATTTTCGCCAATGGAATAAAACATAATGCAAACAAAATAGTTGATAAGGAAGAAGTGGACTGACTTCCAAGTGAATTTAGACATTATCAACAAAAATTTACATAAATAACAGATTTTCACTCGCGTGTCATAAAAGGTGTAGTATTTAATTTAATTTAGAATACGTTATATTTAAGTGCCAGGCAAGTAAATTAAGAAGGTAAAGTATCTGGACCTAAGTTATTCAGCCTTCACTTCTAGAAATACCTGTCTGAACAATCATGCATTCATGATATTTCGACATAGCTAATATCTATGTCGAAATATCATGAATACATGTCTGTGAATTGTGAAGTGTAAACAGACAATATATATATTTGTAAATACATACATATCATACATAGAAAGCACCCAGACCCAGAATAAGAAGAGAATAAGTAGGTACAGTCATTAAGGTTCATTTTAATTCACCTCACTGAAGTTTAATTCACTAATTAAGACTTAACGAGTCTCCAGTCGCCGTTCGGCCAACTCAATGTCATTTATTGTGCCACTTGCTTATTTAAATAGAAATAAGGACTAATAGAGAATAATTGGCAAGACAGTGCCTGTTTTTCTTCAATTGCAACTTAAGGGGTTTTAATTTTAGAAATCGCTGATACAACAGGATAAGAAACGCTAGCTGGTCTGCTACATATACCGGTAACTGTATTGAAATCAAAAACTCGTGTAGACGAACTACCCAGTATTTTAAGGTCCATAATCAACTCAATGAACTCAATGGCGCTCATGAGTGAAGGCTCCTATGACCGGCAGTGGACTGCTATGGGCTACTGATGATGACTCAAGAACCTTGAATCATGATCTATCCAACCAGCCGGTGTCGGGTCTACCAGTAGTCCGTTTCACGAAAGAAGTCTCACGGCGGAACTTAGGCCAAATCTCTAGATATCGTAAAAACACCGTACATTTATGAAGAAATTGTAGACAGACCGGGTTATTTGCATCATATTTTAGTGGGAGACGTGTTGATTTTGCTTTTCTTTTGTATTTGTTTCCATTTTTATTTTCACACGACAATGACGCCAAGTTTTCGGCGGTACAGAATCGCCCATTGCCTGCCTACCCGGTAATTTAGGTCTATTAGACCACGCGGTATTCAATCTATCAAGCTTAAGACCGACTTAGTAGCTCACTCTTAATATACTAGTCTAAGTGTATCTAAGACTGACTGAATGAAAGCCTTTTAGTCTTGTATCAAGTCCAACAACTTTAGTAATTAGTAATTTGAAAATTCATCAGCATATCTACCAAATCAGAAAAAGAGCACCAATTACTTATTTTTGGCTCCATTCATTGAACAGAATCATTTCAAAACATTCAGAACGGGACTGATAATCACGACTTTACCTAGTGTAACTACAGTCGAGCTGCATTGTAATGCTAATGACCATTTAAGAGATACAAAGAAATGAACGTGAGTCTCTTCACAGTTGATTGCTTGGCGCTGTTAAGTAATTGTTTACGCCAACCCTATCTTAATTTATTATGATATTTAAGCTCGTGTTTTCGCCTAAAGGACTCGATTCTTTCCGTCTTACTCCCACATACACACAACAGCATACATTATAACATCCGTCTCATGTGGTGCGAGCTCTGGAACGTACGGCGCTGGAACATACACTCACATACCGCGAAACGCTAAAAAAAAAGAAAAAAAAAAACGCTGGAAGTGTCAAGTTGAACGACGCGAACGAAAAAGGGCGGTTATTTTATCATTACGCGAATTATTAATCAAAACCCAGATTGTGACTAGAAGAGGAAAGACACTGTTTGTTCGCCGCAAGCCGGGCCCGGCACGCATCAAGGAAAAACCACCAAGACGCAGGTTAGTGTATGGGGAATTCGCCATCGAGTCCTTGCCGGCCGGTTCATTTTATGGGATATTTTACTACAGCTTCCACCAGCTCTCCACTATATCGAAGGTGCCAAGGTCGCTTCCGGTCTTTCACCGGTGGTCCTTCCATCTAAACAACTGATTTCTACACACTATATCATCATCGCTAATCTACCTTGGCAAACCGCGTAACCATTTGGTCCTTTCGAGCAGGATATTTTCATATCCTTATGGAACCAGCCCTGAAAATCTCCCATTATTATTTATTTTAGAAGTGTGGTCCTCTAGTAAAACAGTGTTTTCACCCGCGAAGACAATATTTTGTGCTAAAGTTCATACGTACGCGTGGTCTTTGAATTTGTAATGTAACGCCATTTTGTCGAGATTTGTAAAGCCTACGCAGTTTATCGAGTTTTCGAAAGTGTTTACCTATTATTTTACTTATTATTGTGCTACATTGAAAACGTTTGGTTGAATAGAGAAAAATAAGTTATTTTAGTGATTGCATCTGGATTTACCTTGTTATTACAATACAACAAGTTGGTGAGAATAGTGGTTGGATAAACACATATTTCTTTGCTTTCATTGATAGGGTAGATAATCACAATAACAAAATTAATATTGAAACATTTGCAACACTAATGATTGATTTAAACTTATTTTGTAATAATTTATAAAGAAATATTAGTTACTGGCCTGTTGGATAACTTAATATAATTATATTGGGCTACCAGCCTACCGCGCTTGGCAATACTAGGCTAGTTACTGGTTAGAATATTTGTTATCGAGGAACATACATAAAAGTACTCCCTTATTTATAGTTAATACGCCTTACTTCTAACCATGTCTGTAAAAGATAAACTTGAAGGTGGAAGTCGGAGCTTAGTAAGTGATTCGGTTGAATTAAAGGTTGCATTAGCTCTTCGGAATGCTTTGTTTGGCAGACTTCAAACAATTTTTGATATTTCCAAAGTAGCAATGGATGAATGCAATAAAGAAAAATTTCTTTGTGCATGCATGAATCTGGACCAGCTTCGGGAAGAATTTAAACAAGCATGCTACAAATATAACACATGTAAACTGCAGTGTGATGCCAATGCACATATTGATGATCAGGCGTTTAATGCTTTTGAGGAATTGTTTTGTCGCATTAAATTTACATATCACAAAATGTTGCCCTCTGTCATTCATGAAGAAAAGCCATCATCAGATGCCCCTATTTCAAAAAATTCAGTACGATTGCCACCTTTGGAAATTATTTCATTTGATGGTGATATACGGAGTTGGCCGCTATTTTATGAAAATTTTAAAGCTATTATACACAATAACAGTACTTTAGTGAATGAAGAGAAAATGTACTATTTGCTTAGCAAATTATCAAGCAAAGCAAAGTCCGCGTTCGCAGGTATAACACCATGTGGTGATAATTATGAGATGATTTTGAATGCTCTCATCAGCAGATATGCTGATAAACGCACGCTCGCTACCGCTCATTTAAGTAATATATTCGATTATAAACCTTTTGAAATTGCTACTACGGCTAACTTTGAAACGTTCCTTGATACATTTGTGTCATCGGCCCACTCATTGAAAACTCTGGGTTTGAGTGATGTTACAGACTTTATGTTTTTAACAATTGCGCTTAAGAAACTAGACAAGGAAACAGTTAGATCCTTTGAGATGGCTGTCAGAGATATGGATGTTCCGTCTTTTGAAAGCTTAACTAAATTTGTTCGCGACCAAGATAAAATACTTAAAAACACCAGTTTTGGGAAAGCGAATCAGCGTGTGGTGCAACCTTCTCGCAAACCGCCCCAACCCCAAACTTATGTGGCTGTATCTAATATACAAAAGTGCCTATGCGATATGATTGTGCATGATCATTTATTCAAGTGTCCTGCATTTGGTAAGATGTCACCGTCAGAACGCTTTATGGCGGTCAAATCCCTAAGTGCGTGTGTGAACTGCTTGAGTATACGGCATAAGGCTTTCAATTGTGCTTCACAGTCGGCTTGCAGGACATGTAATAAAAGGCACCATACGTCATTGCATTTTGACACTAAACCCGCTCAGCCGCTCTCCGAGGGTTCGACGATTGCTGAGGTAACCCCCACGCCTGAGTCGGAAGCACCCCACTGTTTCGTGAATTCCATTGCGCCAAACCCTGCAAGTGCTACGCACGAGATCGCTCGTACCGTCTCGAGCCAATTGCCGACTCGAGACGGGCTAGAAGATATGCCGTCTACAATTTTGTTAGCCACCGCTGTCGTTAACGCTATGGACTCACAGGGTAGGCAACATCAGGTCAGGTGTTTACTGGACTCTGCCTCACAGAGCAACTTCATAACATGGGACTGTTGTAAGCGCCTAGGCTTACACAAGAATATGACTCACAAACAATCAAAAGTAAAGGGGCTGGGAGGCACCGAAAAATCTGTGAAGGGATCAGTGTCATTTGGTTTTTCTTCTCGATTTGATTCAGAGGTTACATATGAGGCGTCTTCATTAATCGTTGACAAAATCACAGAAAATTTACCGACCGCTCCAGTTAATGTGTCCGCGATGCCGCATTTGAATTGCCTACGACTCGCGGATGTGTCGTTTGGGATTCCTGGACGAATTGACGTGCTCTTGGGCGCCTCATTGTTTCCACACCTCTTGTTGCCAGGCGTGATAAGCGCATCGGGTATGCCGCCCGCGATTGATACGGTACTTGGATACGTTTTGATGGGATCTGTACCCGCGGTACGTGCACCATACGTCGCTCCACTCGTCAACTGTTGTATAGTACAGCGCGATAATGAACAAGGAGTGGAAAGCCTACTCCAAAAATTTTGGCATTTGGATGAATTACCGACAAAAATGTCTCCCATTCGTTCATCGGAAGAACTAGAGTGCGAATATTTATATCGCGAAACCACGGAGAGGGATAAGGACGGTAGATATATAGTAGCGTTACCGTTTTGTGCCGATGCAGACTCGTTAGGAGATTCTTACGAAACCGCACGCAAACGTTTTTTATGCTTGGAAAAGAAGCTGCAATCCTCGTCAACGCTGCGCATAGCTTATGACGGGGTAATCCGCGAGTATCTAGATAGAGGTTATTTGTCACCCGCACCCCTTTCAGAGATTAATGTTCATACCGCGTCCTATGTGATTCCGCACCATGCAGTAATACGCCAAGATAAAACTACGACTAAGCTCCGCGCAGTGTTAGATGCTAGTTGTGAAACTAGTACCGGTGTTTCGCTTAATGACATTTTGCACAGTGGCCCTAATTTACAGGGTGATCTTTTCACCATTATACTCAATTATAGATTATTCGCGATCGCGCTGTCCGCAGATTGCAAACAGATGTTTTTGCAGATTTCAGTACGCCCTGAGGATCGGCGTTTCCAGCGTATCTTGTACAGATTCGATGTTCGGGCGCCGTTGACCGTTTATCAATTTTCGCGTGTGTGTTTTGGTCTGAAGTCAAGCCCTTATCACGCGCTCCGTACCGTGCAGCAGCTTATCGACGACGATGGTGATGCCTTTACAATGGCTCGAGAGATAGCGTCTAATTCAATATACATGGACGACATCGTATTCAGTGAGAAATCAGAGGATAGGGCGATAATCGCGTCACAAGAATTGATCCAGTTGTTTAAACAGGGGCAGTTTGATCTCGTGAAATGGACAAGCAATTCTGAAAGGGTTTTGAGGAACATTCCCGCGTCTCATAAAAACAGTGAACTATTTGAATTTGATAAAACGCAGCTGAAAATTCTCGGTCTTCGCTGGTCGCACTCCAGCGATTGTTTTGAGTTCGAGGTTCATACCCCAGAAAGACAATGCACCAAGCGTATAATTTTGTCCACTGTGGCTAGGTTGTGGGATGTAATGGGTTTCGTTGCGCCCGTCGTGTTATTCGCGAAGTTATTGATCAAGGATCTGTGGTTGATGCGGCTAGATTGGGACGAATCTCCACCGCAGACGATTACCGAGGTTTGGCATCAATTTTGCACACAACTCCCTAGATTGAATCGTTTGAAAATTCCACGCTATCTAGGCGTTTCGGATGGTTGTATTGTACGGCTAATGGCTTTCGCGGATGCTAGTGAGCGCGCATATGGCGCAGTAGTATATATGCACGTCACGAAAGGCAGTAGAGTTACTGTGCGTTTGGTATGTGCCAAGTCCAAGGTCTCGCCGATTAAACCACTATCTATCGCAAGATTGGAGCTCTGCGCGGCTGAGTTAATGTCAAGAGTTTTGCGTCGGGTGCATGATACTTATAATCCACGATATAATATTGAGGATGTATTCGCTTTCACTGATTCCAAAGTTGTACTTTGCTGGCTCAGAGCCCCAGCGTCTAAGTGGCAGACATTTGTCGCAAACCGCGTCGTAAAGGCGACTGACAACATTCCTATTAATCGCTTTTTCCATGTCGCTGGAAAAGACAACCCTGCGGATTGTCTTTCTCGCGGTTTAACACCGGAAAAGATAATAGACCACCCGTTATGGTTTCAAGGTCCACCCTGGGCCCTTTTGAGTCCCGCCGATTGGCCTATTAATAAGATCGAAGAAATAGACGACATGCAAGTGCCAGAAGAGAAGACACACATACCTGGCGTCTTCTTGACTTGTGACAGTACTAAGTCGCTCATAGAAACTCTTATTGAACGCATTTCCTCTTGGGCCAAGCTTATAAGGATATTAGTATACATGTTTAGATTCGCGAGAAAACTGCCTCGCCGGGAGTCAGTATCTATTGTCGCGCGCGAAATAGAATTCGCGGAACGCATGTTGTTAAAGGATATTCAGCAGCGCCATTTCGCTGCCGAAATTCACAACCTGGATAAAGGAGAGCGGGTATCACCCGCTTTGATGAAACTTCGTCCATTTATGGACAATGGCCTTCTCCGTGTCGGTGGGCGAATCGATCAGTCCGCAGAAAATTATCATAAAAAACACCCAGTAGTGTTACCGCGTCATGACCGAGCGATAGATCTGCTGATTGATTATTATCACCGTAAATATCTGCATGCCGGACCTGAACATCTTATGTCCCTTTTGCGAGAGAGATATTGGATTTTATCTGCGAGGCGTATTGTTCGAAGTAGAATTCACAGGTGTAACATTTGTTACAGAAGTAAACCGCGCCCTCTTATCGCCCCAATTATGAGTGATTTACCCGAGGCACGTGTGATCCAAGCCGCTAAGGCGTTTGTTCACACCGGTTGTGATTACGCGGGGCCTATATCATATACACCCATGCGCGCTCGAGGAGTTAGAAGTAGAAAGGGGTATATTTGTATTTTTACGTGTTTGACTACTCGTGCTTTACATATTGAGGTGGCTACAGACTTGAGCACTGTCAGCTTTCTTTCAGCGCTTAAGCGTTTCCTCGCCCGTCGCGGTCCAGTGAGCTGCATGTATTCCGACAATGGTACAAATTTCATCGGGGCTAAGTCTTATCTTAGAGACCTGTATGACTTTTTAAATAAAGAATACATCCCTCGCTTTGAGGAGGAGCTTACGGAAAATAGAATAGTTTGGAAGAATATTCCTCCCACCGCGCCGCACCATGGAGGTTGTTGGGAGTCCATGGTCAAATGTGTTAAGACTCATTTATTCAGGGTTATCGGGCAGCAGATTCTGTCGTATGAAGAGCTTCTCACTGTTCTGACGCAAATAGAGTGCTTGCTGAACTCGCGGCCGCTTACAGCGCTGAGTTCAGATCCGGCCGAACCTGCTGCCCTAACGCCAGCGCATTTTTTGCACACAGCTCCGCTTCTTTCGTTGCCCATGGCTCCGGAAATTGATTTAACGGAGAATCAGATCAGGCAAAGACAAGTATTGCTTGATAAGCTGGTCCAGTCGTTTTGGAAAAGGTGGAGAAGTGAATATTTACATAAACTACAAACGCGAGAAAAGTGGAATGTAGAGTCGACTTCGATAGAGCAGGGCAAGGTGGTTACAATAATAAATGATAACGCTCCGCCCTTATCTTGGCCCTTAGGCGTTGTGCAAACACTTCACCCCGCTAAAGATGGAAGGATTCGCGTGGTTAGCGTTCGAACCGCCAAGGGAGTATTAGTGAGACCTGTGACACGTCTGTGTCCATTGCCAACGCAATAATTTTGCTTAAGCCTATTCATGAAATACAACTTATCTAACCACTCTTAAATTTATACTCACGCATAACTTACATTAATCGCTTGTTTCCTATTCATGAAATACAACTTATCTAACCACTCTTAAATTTATACTCACGCATAACTTACATTAATCGCTTGTTTCTTTCTATTCAATTCAACCGCTGTTAGATTTATCCAATTATTCTTAATATTTTATTAAAAATGAATTCTAGCACAAAATTTATTTCTTGGTGGATATTCTTTATGTACAACCCTACTTATTCAACCCTACTTTTTTCCTAATATTTAAATAAGGGGTCTCCATGCTACTTAGTATGTCCGTACCCACTTCTTTTTTTTTTTTTTTAAGGTAACCCTTCAAGGTGGGGGGGATGTTTACGCCAACCCTATCTTAATTTATTATGATATTTAAGCTCGTGTTTTCGCCTAAAGGACTCGATTCTTTCCGTCTTACTCCCACATACACACAACAGCATACATTATAACATCCGTCTCATGTGGTGCGAGCTCTGGAACGTACGGCGCTGGAACATACACTCACATACCGCGAAACGCTAAAAAAAAAAGAAAAAAAAAAACGCTGGAAGTGTCAAGTTGAACGACGCGAACGAAAAAGGGCGGTTATTTTATCATTACGCGAATTATTAATCAAAACCCAGATTGTGACTAGAAGAGGAAAGACACTGTTTGTTCGCCGCAAGCCGGGCCCGGCACGCATCAAGGAAAAACCACCAAGACGCAGGTTAGTGTATGGGGAATTCGCCATCGAGTCCTTGCCGGCCGGTTCATTTTATGGGATATTTTACTACAGCTTCCACCAGCTCTCCACTATATCGAAGGTGCCAAGGTCGCTTCCGGTCTTTCACCGGTGGTCCTTCCATCTAAACAACTGATTTCTACACACTATATCATCATCGCTAATCTACCTTGGCAAACCGCGTAACCAGTAATGTCACAACTAGATGTACAGATTTAAACAGAGTCGCTGCCATATGTTGTTAGTGAGATAAGCATAACAATGCTTAGTAATGGTTGCTCTATTTTGAATCAAATAGAGAAACCTGGGTTAGAAAGATGATAGTTGAAAAACTTTTTTCTTGCAAGTATTGTTACTTGATTAGCTACGTAATAAGGCAATACATTTACAATACTGAGTAAACGAGATGTAAATTACGCGAATAATTTAAGAAAAAACCGGCTAAGTGAGTGTCGGACTCGTCGGAGTTGCACGAAGGGTTCCGTACTGTTGTATGGAAGCTCAACTTAAATATTAATTTTATTGTTTTTAGTATTTGTTGATATAGCGGCAACAGAAATACATCATCTATGAAAATTTCCAATGTCTAGCTATGACGGTTCATGAGATACAACTTGATGACAGACAGACGGACAGTGGAGTCTTAGTAATAGGGTCCCGTTTTTACCCTTTGGGTACGGAACCCTAAAAAGAACGCGGCATGTTGTTGACGCTGCGCCAAATTTAATAAATATAAGCTATATTTATAATATCTCCATAACTATCAAAATAAAACAAATATTAGACTAGCTATAGATAGCTAGTATGATTGTCTAACGAGTTGTATTATAAAAATTTACTGTCGTATCCATACTTTGAAATAAAAAAGAAAGAGTGCTCGAGCATAGCGAGTACCGTCAGCATTGCCATGCTCAAGGAATACGTATTACAGTATTACAGCAGGTACGGCCGGCGCGACAGCGGTGATGCATAAATAGGATTGATATTATAATAAAAAAAACGATTTCAAAGAAATTTATTCATAGGGTGGTATTTTTTCTTCAAATTTAAACAGGACAAACGGAAAGTATACCTCCCAAAAGAAAAAAATTTCCAAATCAATTCATTCAGTATGGTGTTATCAGGTATTATCAGGTAACAAACATAAAAAAAAGTTAGAACCACCTTTTTTTGAAGTTGGTTAAAAAGATAGGTAGTTTTAGTTTAAACATAATAATTGCACAATAACATAATAATGACGACCTCTGTGGTGCAGTGGGCGAAGGTCCGCCTGAGACGCAGAAGGTTGCGGGTTCGATTCCCGCCGCGGGACAAATGTTTGCATGCTCTACAGATATTTGTCTCGGTTCTGGGTGTTTTCTATGTATGATATGTATGCATTTACAAAAAAAATGTATATATGTAATATATCAATCATGTGGTTCCCATAATACAAGCTCTGCTTAGTTTGGGGCTACATGATGCTGTGTGATAACGTCCAGCATTATTTATTTTATTTATTTTATTTATTTTATTTATTTTATTTATTTTATTTATTTTATTTATTTTATTTATTTTATTTATTTTATTTATTTTATTTATTTTATTTATTTTATTTATTTTATTTATTTTATTTATTTTATTTATTTTGCTTGGATGAGCTTGGATGATCATATATTTTTTATTTTCTTCAATGATCATATATTTTTATTGTTGTTCTGTTGTTACATGCAAGTAATAGTACTAGACTACCTACCTACCAATGGTCTCACTGACTACTCTACACCTATATATTTTTTATTTTTTATGTTAGAGACTTGGCATAGTATCTTCACAGTATTGTCTTGTTTCATTTTTAAACATGAGCGGCAAAATGTGCCCACTAATTTTCCATGGAAAAGCGCAGCTACCCTAGTCCCTAGTGTTAAAGATAATATTGCAGTTAAGTTGCACCTTTCAGGTACTTTTTAACATATAAATCTCTAAATCAAGCTGGCTGAGTGCCTGACTCACTGACTGACAATCAGCTTATAGACTAAACCCTAGAGATTTGTAATTTGGAGGGTATTGTATTAAGGTTTTCCTAAAAATTTTGCCCCTTAAGGCAGCACGGAAAACCTTGTTCATGGACAAAGTCACAGGGCCCCCACTAGTCATCCCTTAAAATAAGCATACATGCAAAAACTCCAACATCATAAGAAATTCACCCATAAATAAGCAACTCTCAATATTAACAGAGCTTGGTACATAATCTCAAGATTTGTTTACATAAATTGTAAGGTCTTATAATCATGCATTTTTTTAATAATGGTTTATCGAAACAGCCCTATAAGAATCTAATAAGCCTAAATCACAAAAATTATGCATGCGTTTCTCGGCAGTATGAGAATTTTGTTCAAGACCTAATGCAATAGATTCAGCATGAAATAGCAAGTGATGTTATATATAGCAAGCTCAATCAATTTTGAGACTAGGTAACAAAAATACAGTAAATTTCTTGTACCATTTCATCCCAAAGATATCCAGCGGTTGTTGATTGGCCTCAGAGGAACGCAACCCTCGTTTTTATCTCATGCACCTCAAACTCCTGTATCAATGCAAGTTATGTTAGTTCCTCTCTTTAGTGATGTTAGTAAACTCATAATAACTCCGAGATATGTTAGATATTTCAAGCAATATTTCTCTCAATATTCAAGGTCTCGAAACATTCTAAGTTTAGAATGTTTCGATGAAAGGAAAGGAAATGCCCTTGTGGATTAAGTGCAATGCTAAATGGTGAATTATAATAAATAATCTTCAATAAAAATAAAAATTTCATCACAATGTGTATATTATGTAGCAAATGATGAGAACTATTCTTTTACAAAGAGATTTATTGCTATAACCATTATAAAGTAGCATGATTTGAATGAATTGACCCAATATCAAGAGTGCAGACTAGTGAAGAACCTAACTCGGCAAGCAAGTTTTTCAGGCTCTGGTATGGTAACATGCGTTTGGCTGCGTACCTGAGCGATTTTTTACGCGTTCGTCTCTTCTATGCTTAGCTACGCGTCCGGTAAGCAGGCCGGACATTTTTGAGAATATCTATTTACTTCGAGCCTTGTTAATACAATGGTCCTATTGATTTGTTAACTTTATTTCCGTACTCACGATCACCATCGTTTTTGATCGACACAGGAAGAATCCGTAGGCAAACTAAATGAAGATTTTTTAATTTAGGAGCGTGGTACACAAAAAAACGTAGGTAGTTTATATTATACGTAAAAAACTAGTTCGACTAGCTGGCTGAGATCACTCACACAAAAAACAGGAAAAGAAAAACGAACACGATCGACCGACACGCAAAGAAAGAGGAGTCTTTTTTTTAGCTCTAAGTTTACTTACGTTGGTTTAGGGATGTCGATATTCAGATAACATCGATGTTAGGTCCTCGGAAACATCGAAACATCGATGTTACGATAATAATATCGACACATCCACTATCCAAAGTTGAAGAAAGTAGTACTAAACATTTGTGCTGCACAGCTACTTCAATGCAAAAACATCGAGGCTTTCTCGCTAAACATTGATGTTTACTTAACATCGATGAGTATCGATCATAGCCGTCGTAGTAGAAAATACTCTATTCAAACGCTTGTTATCATCTGTATCAACGAAGGAATTGATGAAAACTGCTTACAAAGTGACTTTTTTACGGAGTGTAAAAAATGCTGGGATTTATAAAATTTTATAAATAAAATTATAGGCTGTTTATTTTGCCCATTAAAACATCTATCGATTCCTTTCGATATTTAACAAATAAAATAATCGACAATTTATTTTGCCATCTAATACATCGATTTTTTCGAGCATCGACGTTTTCCTTTCGATATTCAATAAATAAAATAATAGACTGTTTATTTTGCCATTTAAAACATCGATGTTTTCCTTTCGATACCTATTTAATAAATAAAATAATAGACTGTTGATTTTGCCATTGCCATGCTTTCGATATTTATCGGACATCGATACTTTATGATCAATGTCACCATCGATGTTGACATCGATGTTTTTATAATATCGAGCATCCCTACGTTGGTTTGTTTTTTTTTTTTTTTGTGGCGTCGCACGGTTTGTGCATTTGCCATTTTAAGTCTTTAGGCATTTTACTTTTTTATTTTTATAAAAAATTTAGGAAGCTATTTACAACAATTATTGAGCTTACGAAATTTGGAAAAGGATCAGAAGGGTTAATGAAGGATAAAAAGGATAATAATTTATGTACATACATGACATTTACAATGTTGGTTTGATTGGGTTGGGTACTTTTTCTCACGGACAGTATTGCCAGCTGCTTTATAATAAAAGTAGCTACTTCATCAATTTTACAAATAGATGTCACAAGTGCAATAACCCTAGTTTCTTAACACGTTTTCTACTAGCCTCGGACATGACTTTCCGCGCCATGCACGAGGAGGAAGAGGACGTGCAGATTCACATTTCTATTTTCAGCACTCAAATCCTAAAGGGATCATTTCCAGAAGAGCATTGACAATGGTACGATACTGGAAGGTAAAGTTTAATATCAACGTATTATTATCTAGGTAAGTGCTGTATAGTGCAGCCTAAAATCAACACAGATACTTAATTCTCCTGATCGTCGGTGGTTCGAGTAGCTGTATTCTGCGATCCCGAACCCATGTTCAGCGTGGGGAATATGGGCATATCCCACTTATTAATGGGGTAGCTTATGTTCAGGCGTGGGGCCGTGGACTGAATATGCTGGTGCTGGTGTTATGTGAATGTGCTTATTTATTTATTTATTAATAGGAACGCCAACAGCTTAAATATCAATACATGGTAGGTAAGGTTACACTGACAAAATTATAGAAACTCGTTAAAATAATGAAAGTATAATAATTAAAATAATTAAAATAGTTAAATAGTTAAAATTATATAAAAAGTTATCTGTTATAGAAACCAATTGCAGACGGACACAGTAGTTACTTATGGTAACTAAGAGATCAATAGGTACATATGTATTATTAGAACTTAAAATATTTAAAACCAAATACTTAAAACGAATACTTAATAAACTTTAACCAATAAATGTAACAGTTATTATTTAGTAACAGATTTAGCATGCTGAAACTGAACATAATTGTATATATATTTTAAGGTTGGCTTTACTAACTTAAGTAGGGGGTTCTTGCCGGATATATTTCAGCACTTTATTTTTGTATATTTTAAAGTTGTCATTGAAGATGTCAATATCTGGTATATGTTAAAGTGAGTTAAACCTATACCTACGACTCTAAATAGTATACCTACAATAAAGGCATTTGTCTGTTTGTACGCTGAGATTACACTACAGAATAGATTTTTATACAGTTTTCAATAACATTTACTTTTATCATTAGATTTTGGCGATTCTGGGGTGCCACATGAATGCCTTGTACCTATCCATGCGGAACCCTGAGTAAATGAAACGAACGAAGATTTATGCTACCCAGAGCTCTTTCTATTGTAAATATTTTGATGTCCGAGCATAACTTTCAAAACATTCGTTGATTCGATTTGCATGAAAGGCAAGTCGATCAGTAGCTTAAATCATCCAGAATAAAATCTTTATTATAATACCATAATTGTTTAAATAGATATTACAATTTGGAAAACCTTTAAAATTTAATTTCTTTTATAGTTAATCTGCCTCTAAAAAGCTAGTTCTAGCAGTAGTTTTTATTATGGCAACATTTTATTTCCGTCATTTTGTCACAATCATATAATATCAATGTCAAAGTCATGTGGGTATGTATGACTGCCATGTTTTGGACTTTTTGGCGGGATTTGTAATAACAAGCGTGTAAGAGAGTGTTTTTGAGTATTTAAACCTTTTTTTGGCTGTTATTACACTGCCAACAAGAGATTTTCTGTGTGTTGTGGTTGTGGGTTGGTGATTGTATTGGTGAGAAGCGTAGTTTATGTGTTAACATAGGTTTTTTTCGCTAATATAGCCTGCAACAAAAAAACAAAGTACTAACTGGTTTCTAAGATGGAGGTTGTCCCGCCGGACCCTCCTCCCGATCCTCCGGATCACATGAATACATGCTCGTCTGAGACACCCTCCGAGTCAAGCCGTACATCTAAACGCCGTTTATGTATATCTGAAGTAGACATACCTCAACAAGGTAAAAAAACAATCATATCTCCGGATATGGCTTCGGCCTCTATTCAAACAATATACCATCATCCCATGTTGGTTATATGTATAAAGGAGTACTCGACAAAAGACAAAGGACCTTTCTTAGTTCACGTCGCTAGGGCGGAACCTGACCCTTCAGCAGGCACATCTATTCGCCCCATTAAATTTGGTCAATTTTTGACCACCCATAAGGTAAAAAATATTTGTTGCGACGGAGTTAAACAGGTTGGACGTAACCGAATCTCTGTGGAATTTAAAACAGCTGAGGATGCGAATAAGTTTTTGGACAACCCAGTCTTATCACTGTGTAAATACACTGCTACCATCCCCACTTACAATATCACACGTATGGGTCTAGTTCGGACAGTTCCAGTTGACTTATCCCTAGATGAGTTTGCGGAGAGCCTTGAATTACCAGATGGATGTGGTTTTGTCCTTAAAGCACGCAGACTAAACAGAAAAACCATTAACGATGGAAAAGTTTTATGGGTCCCCACTCAAACAGTAGTACTCACATTTAAAGGCCAAGTTCTGCCAGAACGTGTATACTCATTCCACACCTCCCTACCTGTTGAATATTACCAACTTCCTACCATCCAATGCCTGAGCTGCTGCCGTTTTGGGCATGTTAAAGCCCAATGCCGATCAAAACCAAGGTGTTTCAAGTGCACTAAGGAACACACAGGTGAAAGTTGTGACACAGAAGAGTCTAAAGCTACATGCCTACACTGTTCTGGATCACATTTCGCCAACAACAAACAATGCCCTGAACAGGAAAGGCAACGATCTATCAAGAGTGTCATGACCCAAAATGGAATGTCTTATGAAGATGCATCTTTACAATTCCCTAAGATCGGAAGATCCTACTCTGAAATCGCTCAGACCATGTTCTCTTCCCCCTTCCCCGTTTCTCAAAATATTCCACCTCCAAATAATTCTTATGCTTCCCGTTCATATGTGAAAAACGTGTATGCTAAAACCCGCCCTAGGGCTCCCTTAGGAAAATCTTACGACAAATCGGCTCATCAAGCCATCATCTCTCAACCACCATCATCTTTCTCAAATGGCCATGCCATATCATCTCAATCTCTGCCTGCAGAGCCTGTGTCCCGTCAGAGTTTCCTTATTGAAACTCTTCTCACACTCATAATTGAGTTATTCACAACATCCAGTTCCCCATTACCGTCCAACGTTGCCGAAAAACTTTCCCAGGTCATCTCATTAGCTGGTAATAATGGATCCAGTATCCATTGTCCAGTGGAACACCAAAAGTGTCCGTCCACGGAAACCTGAACTTCTCCACATCATTTCTAAATTCCACCCGTCTGTCATTGCCGTCTCGGAGACATGGCTTGCTCCAGGTTCCCCGTTTCGGGTACCAGGCTACTCCTGTCACCGAGACGACAGGTCTGACGGGTATGCCGGAAGTGCCCTGTTCGTCAGGCGCTCCCTTCCCTTCTCCCAAATTTCCCTCCCATCCCACTCCCCTAATTTTAACGTAGTTGCTGTTAGAGTCTTTGATATATCATTTATTTCTATATATATCCCCCACCCTAGTTCTGCCTTAATCCCTGATATTCTATATGTAATTTCTTCTGTTCCTTCCCCTATAATTGTGTTAGGAGATTTTAATGCCCATCACACATTATGGGGTTCTAGCCACTGTGATATGTTTGCACGATCACTATTAGAAATATTTGATGATATGAATCTTTGTGTTCTGAACGATGGTTCTAACACCCGCAGGGTCCTTCCTACTCAGAATCCTAGGAGTGCAGTTGATCTCACTATCAGTTCTTCTTCTCTCTCGTCTCTCCTCTCCTGGAAAACTCTGTCTACTTCTTACGGCAGTGATCACTATCCAATTATTATAACAATTCCTAATTGCGTCTACCCGCAGTATAGTTTTAATCCCTGCCTAAAGTACCGACTTTCAGAAGCAGATTGGTCATCATATTTTTCTCGTTTAGAAAGATGTGCAAACGATCTTCCCCCTTTACAGACTGGCAGTTCTGACAATAATTTTATGGCTTACTCAAAATTAATAGAGGCCCTTATTTCTAGTGCCAATGAAAATATCCCTCTCAAAAAACAATCACATGTTCCTACTAAAATTTCCACTCCTTGGTGGGATTCAGAATGCACTGCAGCTGTTAAAGATAGAAAAAACGCAGAACGCACATATAACTCTTCTATGAAATTTGCTAATTTCATAGAATACCAACGCTTAGCTGCAAAAGCCAGAAGAGTCCTTTCACTCAAAAAGAAACATGGTTGGATAAACTTTTGTGAAAATCTATCTCCACGAACCCCCTCATCGTTAGTTTGGAAACAGATTAAACGCTTCCGGGGATCTTTTAATACCCCAAATACGTTCTCTAATGACCCTTCTTCTTGGGTCGATGCCTTCAGTGACAGATTATGCCCGCCGTTTGTCCCATTCTCTGACTCCCTTCCTTCTCCTCCATCTTACCTCCCCTCTCTTTCTTCTTTTGATTCATATTTTACATTAAATGAACTTAAACAGGCTTTAGATGGTTTAAAAGATTCATCCCCAGGTATTGATGGTATTCCATACTCCTTTATAGTAAAATCTCCCGACATCATAAAGAAGTACTTCTTCAAGCTAATCAATTATTTTTTCGAATATGGAGTTGTACCAGATGATTGGAAGACCCAGGTTATCATTCCTATCCTCAAACCCGGAAAATGCTCTTCAGACCCAAGCAGCTACAGACCTATCGCTTTATCCTCCGTCCTTGCTAAAATAATGGAGCATATGTTAAAATTTCGATTAGAATGGATAGTTGAGAGCAAAGGAGTTCTATCAAAATTTCAGTTTGGCTTCAGGAAGGGAATGAGCACTTTAGACAGTTTAAGCATATTAACTACTGATATACGTATCGCCTTTTCTAAAAAAGAGACTTTAGTTGCTGTCTTCCTCGATATTGCTGCTGCCTACGACAATGTCATCCTCCCGGTACTTAGGAATAAACTTCGCCAGCTGAGCATCCCTGAGAGACTCGTGCGTTTTATTTGCAACCTGCTAATGGAAAGGAAAATATTAATCAAATCACTAGGCTCGCTGTTCCCTGTTAGACATGTTTGGAAAGGATTGCCCCAAGGTTCTGTGCTTAGTCCCTTACTGTATAGTATCTATACATATGATTTAGAACAATCAATCTCTCCTTCTTGTGAAGTTCTACAATATGCTGACGATCTGGCTCTCTACATACGATCAAACTCTATAGAAGACATAAGAGACAATTTGAATACAGCTCTCAAAATCCTAGATGAGTGGCTAGTTGAACATGGTTTATCTCTTTCCGCCTCTAAAAGTACATCTGTAGTATTTTCCAAGAAACGAATACCCCCATCTATTCCTCTTTTTGTTGGCGAGGAGTTGTTACAGCAAGTGAATAATGCGAAATTTTTGGGCGTTAAATTAGACTCTAGAATGACAGGTATTCCCCATTTTAGCTATATCTCAGAAAAATGTGAAAAAAACATCAATGTTTTGCGATCATTATCAGGAGTATGGTGGGGCTCACATCCCTATTCTCAAAAATTACTTTACAATGCCATCATTCGCAGCCACATGGATTATGGCTCTCTCCTATTAGACCCATGCACCAAAATAGCCTTAGATAAATTAGATAAGGTGCAATCAAAATGTCTTAGGATTATACTCGGGGCGATGAAGTCCTCTCCTATCAATGCGATGCAGGTGGAATGTGTTGAACCCCCACTATCTTTAAGAAGACAGTTCCTCGCTGATCGTTTCCTTTTTAAACTGGTTCAAAACTCACGACACCCTCTTTTGCAAAAGTTAAATTTACTTTTTCAACTAATTAATCCCAATGATGAAAGTAACCAAGATAAAATACCATGTTTAATACGAAGTTTCTTAAAGTTTTCCTGTCTGCCTTACCCTGTATATCAAAGCAACATTAATCCCCTATTTTCTACATCATATGAAGCCCTGTTGTATCAACCTAATATTATTTTGGATTTTGGGATTCCTAAAGGATCCGCCTTTGCTCGTTTGTTGTTCAATGAACAAATGGCCAAAAATTTTAATGGCTGGACCACAATATTCACTGATGCATCAAAACTTAACTGTTCAAACCCTGTGGGTGCAGCTGTCTGGATCCCTTCTACCAAAATTATATTAAGTTTTAAATGTCCTTCTATTTCTTCTGTTTATACTGCTGAATCTATAGCCTTATTAGAAAGTATTATTTTTGTTAAATCTCATTCACTCAATAACTCTATCATATTCACTGACTCCAAAAGTTCACTACAGGCTATACTTTCCAACCCCTTTCCGATCCAAATCCAGATTCCCCATCATTCTTAAAATCCGCGAATCCCTTTACAGCTGCCACAAGAATGGAATAAAAGTAGTATTGGCATGGATACCGGGTCATTCCGGTATTCCAGGTAATGAAACAGCTGATTCGTGCGCGAAACTGGCCATTCAGACGGGTACACAAGATCACCTTAAAATCTTTTCCCACGACCTATGCTTGGCCCCCAACTCTCATTTAGCTATATCCTGGTCTCGAATGTGGGTTCATTCTAAAACCCTTAAAGGTAAACACTTTGGTGATATTCAACCTGAAATTCCCCCAAGACCCTGGTTCTTCAAGTATCGCAAAGCTAACAAAATAACGACGTCTACCATCTGCCGTCTTCGGTTAGGTCACACCTGTACCCCAGTTTTTCTCAACAAAATAAGGGTCAGGGATCACTCTCTATGCGAATGTGGACTGGACGAAGGCAATGTCGAGCATCTCCTTTTCTCCTGCCCCAAGCTCCGTGTTTCCCTGTACGATATAACCCCTCCTGAAATTCCTCGCCCTATTTTCTCTAAAACATTACTATCCCTTGTGTTTACCCCATTTATATCGATATTATGTAAATTTATTTCTGTAAATAAAATAAAGCTGTAAAGTTTGTAAATATTATCTACCTATAACCCCAACGTGTGGTGTATATACACCAAATTGTCTGTATATATTGTATGTGCTTTTATGCTTGTGTCTTTTATTTTATTGTAGATGTGCCGTTCTAAAATTTTCTTGTCAGCCACATAAAGTCATCTTGTTGTTGCCCAAATTTGGTCGAGTCTCCCTCTGGATACACGAACCTTTTTTTTTTATCACACTCAACCTCCATCGCCTTTTTATTGTTAAATCTTGTCGACATCGACATTGGCAAAGTTGTGGACGCTATACCACAGAGGCCATAAATAAAAAGAAGAAGAAGAAGACTGCCATGTTCGTTCAGCCAGCTGACTGACTGCTTGGCTTTGCTTGTGAAACAGCTGATCCAGCAGCAATTTCTTCCTCTTGGATTGGTTGGACGCAGTATTTATGTAATTTTTTGTGCATTTCTTTCCCTGAAACATCTCTCTCGAGGTAAATAAATAATTTTAAAAGCTTTTCTAAGCCCTGTGCACCCCGCAACTGGTTTACTGAAAGCCTTTTGTTGCTTCAGATGCTGCGTAAAGTAGTGATAGGATCCTTCGGTGTGGCGGTGCTGATACCATCCGTAAATGCAGCAACACCTTTGGCCGCAGAGCCAAAGGGCCCCGCCTGCCCACAGCCGATGAAGCCCTCCGAACTTCCGATATACGAAGCACCTCATGCAGATTACGGGGAGTAAGTTTGACATCGATTATTTATACTTTTAACTGCAGGCGAAGCACCATGCACCTATTGTACATTAAGTATGTAATGTACAGAATAGATAATGGGCATATCCCGTTTATTAGGGGAGGCTTATGTCCAGCAGTGGACTGATATAGGCCAGTGTGGTGGTGGTACAGAACAGGCTTAAGCTGCCTGTGAAAACATCGTTCTTTGACGATATCGAAGTACAGATTTATTTAAGTATGTAAAAGTGATTTTAACACATGAAGGTGAATGTATGAGCTTTTCCTACTTTTATTTTTTTTAATTCATTATGAACGTCTACAGGTTAAATTGTCTAAACATATCAGAGTTTTAATAGGCTTTCGTTCTGCTTTGAAAGCCAATTACTGGAAGCATAATTAAGTAATTTCTGAGTAGGTAATTTGTATTTTAGGATCAATATTAGAGCTAAGTCTTAAAGTTTTATAAAACCACCAATGAAATATATTGTTTAGTAAGTTTTTATACATAGCTGTACAAAATAGATTTTTAGGTTATGTACTAGGTATATGCAATGGCACAGATATAAACTCTTGACCTTGAATGTGCACTATCTGCGTCTGGAGTCTATCTATTCTTATTTAATTATAATATTTATCATTATTAACTTATAATTTGCACAATAAAGCAATGTGGGAATTTTGGGCATTCTTATTAGCGGAGGGTTATGTCCATCAGTGGACTGGAGGCTGACGTTTTTTTTTATGGTACTTGAAGATGGAATAAGCACATGGCCCACCTGATGTTAAGCATTACCACTGTGTTGTTGTTGGGCATATCCCCTTCTTATTTGTAAGCTACCAAGTTTGTGCTATTCTATCACTGCCAGAAATAAAGTTATTTTATTATTTATTATTATTATTAGTGGAGGTCCAGCAGTGCACTTAATATAGGCAGGTGGTGGTGGCACAATAATGTAACAAAAGCTGGGCCTAATGCTAGCAGCAATTCGTACCAGACAAACCTGTGATTTGTTACAATGGTGGTAGGCTTGTTTTAATCCAATAAAAATTACTTAAGAATGCGGCGAACCTCGCTCGCAATTTCAATTTGAAGCATGGGCATAGTGTCAGTCCGTGTATAGCTATCTTTGTTTAGCTGATGGATGATTCAGCCGTGCAGGGGGGATAGTAATATTGGCCATTGAAAATTTTCTAAGAATTTGGTTGTATTCCATAATACCAAAAATGATGACTGAAAACTTTATGTATTGTTTACAAAGTATTGTTATTCTGTAACTAAATAATATAAGCTATGTTCCTGAACAAACAACACATAAGTTATTGTTGTTTTTAATACGAAACAAAGAGGAAGAAAAGTGGTATATTTTGGCATAAAAATGTGCAAAATGCTATTGACTTTTAATTAATTTTAGGTAGATAAGTATTTTGTAAAAAAAAACCCTATCCAGGAACCTAGATAAAAACTATTGGAATACAAATAAAACAATAATATAGTGGAATTATGCTTGAATTAGAAATCATTTTGGTATTACGTTTGTATGGGCAATTCGTCCTCCGTAGGCCCCTTAAAACTACGACTTTTTAAGTAACAAAATCTTTATTTATTTAAACTTATTTGTACAATAAATGTAATAAAAAGGTGGGCTTAATGCTACAAGCATATTCTACCAGCCAAACCTGTGGTTTGATATTAGATGATGGTAGGCGTGCTTTATAATTCACTTGTCAGTTCCATACTGAGTTAATTATATTATATGTTATAACATTATGTATCGTTAACCAGACCATATATGGAGTGGTAGAGCATGTTAGCTGCCTCTGAGGTAGGGGCAGATAATACACCCTGGAACAGACCTACTTCCATCCAATTAACATTTAGTGCTCTCCCTAACTCTTCACTCATAGATGCGTTTCGAGAACATTCCATTATGAGGTGATATACATCCTCCCTTACTCCACATGTGAGATTGAGTACTCACAGTTGGGTGTATTTGTTAATTTCATCATAAACATGAATCCTCTCAAAGGCATTCGAAGGTGGTGCGGATCTGATCGGACCAGCGTATTGAACTACGTCCCCGCGGTCTCTTTCTTTCGATTACAAGTTTTTCTAGAAGGTCGATGCGCTTTCTGGCTATATGACCAAAATACTCAAGGACTCCTTGGAGACAGATAGAAGATAGCCTAGTAGGTAGTTATTTTGAGTTCCTTGAGTATGGACACGTTTGTAGTACAATGCCGTGCTTCTATATAATCTATGTTTCCAGGTTTGTGAAAGAGCAGACTAAGGATAAAAAGAACAGCTACATCAGGTCAGCGTTGCTGGTCCCCGTGAGTGCTGTGAGAGAACAGTTGCAAGTTGTGTGGGAGCATACGGACTCCGTCAAACACACTGTGCAGGACAACTACCATGAATTGCAAGACAAAAGTGCCTGTAAGCATGTTATATTTTGAGTTCCCTTACACTAATATTATATTGGACTATTCCCTATACTAGATTGAAATAGCTCAGAGAATAAGCAAGCTAAAGTGACAGTGGGCTGGCCATATCTGCAGAAGAACTGATAACCGTTGGGGTAAACGAGTTCTTGAGTGGAGACTGCGGCATCACAAACATAGTGTAGGACGTCCTCCGGGCAGGTGGGGTGACGATCTGCGAAAGGCTGCTGGATGCATCGAGCTGAGGATTCAACGAAGTACGAAATCACGTGTTTCGTGTCTTTGCGATTGGTACCCATAATCAAAGGAAAACCGAAATTTCAGCACGAACTTTGTAATGTAACAGTCCGAAAGTTGCGCATCCTACTCTATTTCACAAAACACGACCGCAATACTGTAATTGACAATATGAAATACGACCAATTGTACGAAACGAAACACAAAATTTCGTACTTCGGTGAATTGTAGTAGACCCCCAGGGCGCAATTGCGCTCATTAAGGGAAGCCTATGTCCAGCCGTGGACTACTGTAGCCTGATGATGATGATGATCTCCTATACTAGACAGGTACTGCCAGTACCATACTATACCATAAGAATAAGAATTTATTTATTTGACACAAAAGAAAGGCACTCAAACAAAAACAAAAATATATATAAGCTTACAATGAGTATGTTAAAAATAATAAAATACTCAGAGTAAATCATTTCAGCCCCACCCTGTTGCTAACAAACGGGTTCCTACAGGGTGGTGCAAAATTTTACCTTATTGAGGGCAGCTTTTCTTTTGTGTTTAGAAGGTTTTGTTCTGAGGAAATTATAGGTTTATTTTGAAGGAAAAAACAATTGCATTTTCGTATTTATAAATATTTTACAGTCAGCCTTGATAATGATATTTGTCAATAAAAAAACAAGTTGGTCTCACTTTCAATCGTCTCTATTTAATAACAGAAACACTTTTCCCAAAATTACTTGTACCAAATCAACTCCCACTTGCGGGTCATTTTTACTGTAGGTACATAAAATATGTAACTAATTTCTCTTAACTACAAGTTTGTACGGAAACCTCCGTGCGCGAGTCCGACTAACACTTTTCCGTTTTTATTTTACTGTACTTTACGTAACATAAAATAACGTATTTCAATCATAATTACAGGGATTGTAAATTACTTTCGTGAGGAGGAGAACAAGGATGTCCGTTACGGAGCAGTGGCGATTGGTGGGCTTACAGGGTTCATTTTCGGATTGAGAGGAGGCATCATTAAGGTGAGTAATACTGAACTACTCAAGCGTGAGATCATCTCAACCACTTGAGACATCCCATTCTGAAAAATACTACACTGGGCTAAGCACAACAGGTATGGGTTTACAAGATACTCTTAGTGTGGGGTCTAGCTATGCTATGTAGGTTTTTGTTATCCAGTGTATAATTATAATATTTATAATATGGGCCCCAGAGAATCACTTCTCTCATCACTAAGTTAGAAATAAATATTATGACAGGGCCGTGCCAATACATATATGAAAAATTATGTATGTCCGAAAAGATATCAAATTGTTTAAGAAAAATAGCGACAATCATAATGTTCACACTAGAAATAAAGATAAACCAGCTGTTCCTACTGTAAAGCTCCATAAAGTTAGTCAATCTTTTAAAGGGCAATGTGTACGATTTGTCCACAAAGTCCCAAATTATATGCTAAATTTATCTGCAAATAAAATAATTATCTAAATCAAAAACAGTGTATTAGTTAAGAATATAAATTGTAACATGGACTTTAAAAAATATAAGCCGACCAGAGTTTCTTGCCAATTCTTCTCTGTTTGGTCGCGTTGCGAATTGCTGTAGATTAAAATAAATTACGAGTCAAAGAGTACTTTACAGTTCTTATTCAAAAGAAATTACTGACTTTATATTTTCCGTTTTCCAGAGGTTGTTCTACACTGGGCTAGGCACAACCGGCATGGGTCTTGTCTGTTTCCCCGAAGATACCAGGGAGATATTAAAGAACAACTCTGTACTAGCCAAGCAGTATATGAATATCGCGTATAACTTCCTGTACGGAGGTAAGGCATCCAATAATCAAATCATACTTATTTAGGTATAGCATTTGTTTAAATTAACTTCCGTAAAAAAGTATTTGTATTTTGGGCAATAAGAAAGCGTTGATTCAAAATATCGCTTTCTCATTGGCCAATATTTTTCGGTACGCTTACGATAAGGTCAAGTTGAAACGTTCGTGATCGTCGTACAGATTTAGATCTAGATTATGTATAAAGTTTTAGCAGGAATAATCATACTTAATACTCAAAAGATAGAAGAAAAGAAGCCAATCATACTAACTAAATATACTCAAAAGGTACACCAACGCGCGTATAAAGCCAGTTCTATGAACTAAATTACTCGACAAATAACATAAGTACTTGTTCTACAGTTCTACACACCCATATCAGGCCTTCTCTACACATTTACAGATGTATCAGCAAATTGCATTAGTATTTAGTAGACACAACAACTTTGTCTTTGGATACCTTTGCTGATCCACCTGCTAATGCATCTGATCTGTGTAAATAAATAATAAATAAATTAATAATGCTGAACTATCATACAGCATCATGTAGCCCCAAGCTAAGCAGAGCTTGTATTATGGGAACCACATGATTGATATATTACATAATATACTTTTTTTTTTGTAAATACATACATATCATACATAGAAAACACCCAGACCCGAGACAAATATCTGCAGAACATGCAAACATTTGTCACGCGGCGGGAATCGAACCTGCATCTCAGGCGGACCTTCGCCCACTGCGCCACAGAGGTTGTTGTGATCTGTGTAAGAGATGCATAGAGAGATGTAGACCTTATCTCCGCATCGCACATTTCAGACATATATCACATAAGATGCCTTGGTTAAGCATCACTCCGCCCGGTCATTACTTGGATGGTTGACCGTTTAGTGACATTAAGATATGAGCGCTTCCGTGCTTTGGAAGGCACGTTTAGATGTTGGTCCCGGCTTTTCAGTCGTTAAGCCATGTCGGAGGCCTTTGGGCGGCCTAAAAACTCCGACACCAGAGTTGGTCACTAGCTCATACGAAGAAGAAGAAGAACATAACAGATCTTGGTATTCTTTTTAAGAGCTTATAAAAGTCCGTTCACTGATCCGCATCATAGGACTGAACACTGTCATAAACTAATCAGAGAATCGAACACGAAGACTAGCGAAAAAGTATTCGTATCTTAGACGCAACATTTTGGCCAATGAGAAAGCGTAGTTTCATAATAACGTTTTGTCATTGGCCAACATTTTTCGTTACTTTAACGATACGTCAGGTGGAAATATTCGTGATCCCCCTACGGTGTGATACGATGCAATAAGTCTGATACGTACGACCAGGGTTTTGGACGCGTACCATTTTCAACGGCACATTATAGGAAAGGTTCTTCACATAACCGAAGCTGCAGGTTGAGATTGCTCTAACTATGAATAAAACATTGTATTTGAAGTATGTACGCTCTCTTCTACCAGTGAAGCCGGGCGATCCCCAGCTCGAGATTAAATTCCCGGAGCTAACCTTCCCGAAGGACTTCAAGGAGTTAACTGACATGACCATGTCGTTAGCTTGTACAGTCTACCGCGCAGTCATGCCTCCACCCTCGAAAGAGTCAACCGATTCTAAACCTACGGACAAGAAGGAATAGGTAGATTTTAGCTGGTGCTGGTTTGGTGCATGGTGCTTGTGCTTTTAAAGATGGGGCTACGGACAGTTGCATTTTGCATCTTGAAAGTAAACACTGTTTTGAAAGTATACTACACGTACGCTCGCGAATCGAAATAGCATACCTCACTCTCACGAAATTTTTATATTAACATACCTAACTAAATTGGTGATACGTTTGTACTTATTCCACTTACTTATCTGTGGCTTAGGAAGATGAAAAGATAAGTTTTAGCAGCCGTAACACAGGGTTACCTAGCACGGCTGCGAAAGGACATTGTTTACAAAGACTTTTTTAATATATATATTTACTGTATTATCATATTGTATTCTTGTACTCTTTCTTGAATAAATACTTATACTTTTCTGTCGCGGCTGATTTCAAACAGTGGAACTTGTAATCTTAAACTGCATTGATACAAGCAAAGTCAGAGCGAAATCTGGGTTGCAAGAGCTACTTGATCAAGCAGCATCAGGGGTCTGAAGCAATGTTGTCGTTCTCCGTTACTTTAAGGAGTTGGGCTGGGGTCAGGTTACAAGGGGGCAATTCACAATACATCCAAATGCGGGACGTCGGTGCAGGCCCTTTTCCCCAAATCAAATTAGAATTGGTGCATCGTGTTTGGTTTTTGCAGCTTTTTTGGAGTTTTTGTTTTTAATCACAGTTTCGAAAGCATTCTTTGTTTGTTTACTAACAAGATTTTCTCTCATTTTATGCATGTGGCACTTTTTATATTGGATTGGAAGCATGTTATGCTTAGTACTATGATAACGGCTTTTTTGTTTGATAACTGCTCAAAAACACGGGAAAATAAGATTTTAAGCAATTACTTTGATTTCAGATTATGTACTGAAGGAGGAAATAGATGATCAGTGACAGAAACGGTGAGCAATTTGATTATAATAGTTTTAATCATAGTTTTCACCTCAAGTAGGCATATGCATGGTAAGGAGTAACAGCTTTCATCTTTGAAACCCAAGCCAACCTTACCGACCCATGGTTGCACCCTGCCTACTAACATGCGAGGCTCTTGCGGCCGACTGATTCAAAGCGGGCACTGCTAAATCCTCTGACCGCCGACGGGCAGCAGCGTAAGCTGTGCCCGCATGCCCTGTTTCGGTGTAAGGCCGCGGTCTCGAAGTCAGCGGGAGCGGGGCAGCGGTGGCGCGGCGCGAAGGAATGGCGCGTTTCAATGCATAGATTTGCATTGGCGCGCCGCTCAAATCAAATCATTTATTACGTACATATTGTTTACAGAGGTCTTAAATTCTATGCATAGTTTCAACATGAACCCTGTTAGGGCATAGCAAAATTTAGGCATCTTGCTAGGAGGCATAATATAATAAAAATGTATATTGTAAGAACAAACTAAAATACTAATATTGCACAAAAACATCAAATAAGTAGGTAAGTAAATCAACATTTACCCGCGCCGCCGCCGCTGACTTCGTGACCGCGGCCTGAAGGGTGTGGGTGCCGGTGAAATTACAGGCACAAGAGGCTCATCATCTTCATGCCTCAAGTTGATGGACGCAGGGCGTTGCATCGTAGAGCGCGTTGCAAAACGTGATCTACGGTGCAATGCTTTGTGATAGGTAATGGTTACAACTTAACATCAGGTGGGCTATGTGCTTGTTCCATCGTTGTTTTTGTACCTACTACCTACCTAACTATTTTAACTTTGTTCCAGCAAACAACTTCTACCGAAGGAAAATGTCTTGCTTGACCGGAGACCCAGTTAGTGATTTGATTATGTATGTAGTAATTTATTGTAGCTAGTCTGATACAGTGCTATTTTGCCGTTGAAAAATAAATGAATTTTATTACAGAAATTTTTATTTATCCTTACATTGTAATTTCGTAACCCTATGCAATGCGTCTATGGTTTCCCTGGAAAAGAAGTATAGACCCGTGGCACCCGTGGTAACTGAGGGATCTATACTTAGGTAGGTAGGCTTAGATCAGTCGCAGTGGTAGCGTACTTAATCTAAGTCGAAGAATAGATAGGTAAAATACTTAATCAATGAATACCAAACTGGCCACATACAGATAACGACCTCGTAGGCCGTAACGGATGGTTATCCGGCTGAGACGCAAGGTGCGTTGGATTTCCGCTGTAGGACAAATGTTTGCAAGTTCTGCGGAGATATATTTCATTTCTGGGATGTATACTACAACTCCATTATGTGCTTCATAGTGATATACGACAGAAAATCCCAAGGCTGTAATTTCTGAGGACTGTATGTAAGGTATTTGTGTTATGTGCATGTAGGTAGCAACACCAGATTGTGTGTGAAATATTTTATTTAAAAAGATATGCACTGTTAGATGATAATGATAAATGATGTTTATTGTTTGTGGTACTAGGTACATTGGTCTTAAAGCTATTTGTGTAAGTATCTCTAGTCCAACCTAACAGGCTTACAAAACAAAACTGAAAAAAACAAAGAAAATTTATCTAAACAATTAAAGTGGATTACATAATTAAACATGAAATCTCTATGTAATAGAAGAAAATATCAAAATTTTAAGTGTTTATATATAACATGGTAAAGCAAATGAAGTAGGCATAATGTGAGAAACTAATAATTAACTACGATGTCTTAAGGTATTAAACATTAAATTTATCTTTTAAGAAATCGTCAATTGCTTATTAAGCTTTTTCTTCTAATAACTTAGTCAAATATTTTTTAAATAGTCTCAAATTATCGAGGGAACTATACATCTTATAAATTAAACAAACATAGGGTGTGGCTGGAAAAGTGCACATAAGACTGAAATAGATACTTGGTAGGTATGTAATAACATAGTAATAGTAAATAGATAAGCCCATGTCCAAGTTAATTAATCAATGAAGGCGACGAATTATATTATTGCTGAACCTTTGTACAGTTATTATCTAGGCCGTGAAGGTTTGCTATTTTGCTTAACTACATTCAGTGATTTTATATCTTCAAAATTGAATAGTGCGAGCGAGAGGGAGGTTTGACCCTTATAGTCGCCTGCCGACCTATGCAGTCGCATGACTGACTGATGCTAAGGCACCCTACTATTCTGACCTACTTACCTTCTTATTCAGTGCTATAGAAAGAGGCCTATTTCCTGCACTGGACTTGACCTGAAGTTGAACACTTGAGTTTGCTGTAATTAGTATACCCTACTTGGAACTCGTGATTTCTTATTGCTAGAAAAAAAACAAGATAATGATCTAGGTAACTTTATTTTTCAGAAACAGTTCCACTTATGCAAATATCATCTCTTCCCTTCTCTTCTTAGTAACAACTGTGCCAGGTTTGTGCTGCGCCTCTGGGTGGTTCATCAGCTCAGGGGGACAGGTAGAGACTGAACTCGACAGCAATACCTGCTTCAAATCGTAGAACAACATAGAATCCTCTTTGGTGACGAAAGAAACAGCTTTACCGGTCTTCCCAGCACGTCCCGTACGACCAATACGATGCGTGTAGTCCTCAATTGTTTTAGCCATGTCGTAGTTGATGACCATACTGACATCTTTGATATCGATACCACGACCGGCAACGTCTGTAGCGACAAGGATATCTTTCGAGCCATTTTTAAGACTTGCCAGAGCAAAGTCACGCTGTTCCTGGCCTTTTCCACCGTGCAGTGTGCAAGCATTGAAGCCCAGCTTCTCCAAACCTTTGGCGAGCACGTCGGCACCTTTCTTCTGGTTGACGAAAATGATGATCGGAGGTTCCACACCGCATTGTAGCAGCTGTGTAAGTTTCCTACGCTTCTCATTCTCTCCGACCATGTACACGACTTGTTCCGTCCTATCAACAGGCTTGCCGACAGATCCAATATAAACTATGGCCGGTCTCCTGAGATAGCTACGAGCTAATCGCTCTACCGCCGGCGGCATGGTAGCTGTGAACATCACAGTTTGTCTGTACTTCTTCTTAGTGTTGTAATTTGCTAACAGGACGGAAGCATCTTCAGCAGCATCAGAGTCTGGCTTGATGTTCGAAACAGGCATGAATTCTAGAATCTTCTGTACGTCAGGTTCGAAACCCATGTCTATCATACGATCGGCTTCGTCAAGGACCACATAAGTGCAACGGTTCAGTACTAAATATCGGTTTTCGAGAACATCGATGAGACGACCGGGCGTGGCGATTACAATTTCACACCCAAGTCTGAGCTTGAAGCCTTGCTCCTCTCTTGAGAGACCTCCAACCACTACGACAGATGTAATTCCTAAAGGAATACCGAATTTGTTTGTTTCTTCTTCGATTTGCTGAGCCAACTCACGCGTTGGCGCCAAGATAATAGCATAAGGCCCTTGATCTGCATCTTCCATGCGCTCGCTTTTAGGAAGCGACTGGATCCAGGTTAGCAAAGGAATGAGGAAAGCTAAAGTTTTACCAGAACCAGTCTCTGCCACACCTATAATGTCTCTGTTCTGCAATCCTATTGGAATAGCCTGTCTTTGAATCGGAGTTGGACTCTTGTAGCCGACTTTGTTGATGATTTCCATGATGTCTTCATGGAAGCCACCTTCTTTCCAGTTTCTTATGGGATTTGGAATCTTGCCACCTTTGATTGTGATGTTGTAATCTTCCCTGAAGATACGCCAATCTCTCTCTGTCATTTCATCATGGTCTTTTTCTGACCAATGTCTGTCATCCCATTTCTGCTTGTCTTCCTTCTTTTTGACTTTTCTTAATCTTAACTTTTCTTGTTCCTTTTCTAGCTCAGTCCTTCTTTTTTCCAGTAGATTTCCATAGAATTTGCTGTGATCCTTCTTTTGAGATTTGATATCAATACCAGCAATGTGTCCACGGCCAAAGAACTGAACTTGGTGCCTCTCTTTGTAAAGAGTGTTATAATCATTTGATGTGTCCTCTGATGCATCCCAATCAAAAACAAATTTTCTGTCATTCAATCTTCGTACTCTGCGCTTTCTCTTGACTATGCCTAGATAACGAGCTTTGATAGCTTCCTCTTCCCTCTCTTTGTCTTTAATTTTTGAAACATCATCATTACGTTCCTTTTTATCATCTCCACCACCTCCTCGACGGTCATTTTGCTGATTTTTCCTTTCCTCAAATCTACGCTCTCTTTCTCTTTCCCTCTCTTCTCTCCTTTCTCTTTCTTTTTCTCTTTCCTTTTCTCTTTCTTCTCGGTACCTCTTCTCTTCCTCCCTTCTTGATGAGATTGTGAGATCAATAGTATCGATGGGTCGTTCAACATTGGCTCTCATGGCTTCAACTTGTTCCCGTCGCCGCTCCAAAGCAATAGCTGCTCTCTGTTCCTTCGTGAGGAAGACGGGCTTGCTTCTAGCCTCCTCTTCTGCTTTTTTCTTGGTAAGAAGCTCCTCTAGCGATAAGGGTTCACGTTTCACAGGTTTAGGATCTTCTTTTTTATTTTCTTCATTTTCCTCTTCCTGTTTTTTGGTTACGTCATCTTTCTTGTTCTTACTCTTGTCCTTTTCGTCGTGACGTCTATCCTTCTCATCGTGGCGCCTATCTTTCTCATCGTTACGTCTTTCCTTGTCTTTACCATCACGTTTCTTTTCTTTTTTAGCTGGACTTTTGGCACGATCGCTGTCCTTTTTTGGGCTCTTTTCTTTGTCTCTTCTCGGACTGCGAACCTTTTCAGGCTCCTTGCGAGGACTTCTGGATCTATCAAGTTCTTTTTTAGCAGGGCTGCGTGATCTTTCCCGATCTTTTCTTGGGCTCCTTGACCTTTCTCTGCGTTTAGCTTTATCTCGATGAGGTTCACGCTCTTCGTGGCGGTCTCTCTCACGTCTCTCACGGGAACGCGAACGTCTGCGCTCCGGACTTTTGTCCCTTGCCATGAAAACGACTCGCAAGACTTTTTTCAAAAAGTACGTACGCCTTGCCTTTACGAAATTCAGCCAAAACTTTAAAAAGCAAAAACAGAACAATACGATACGAGATACGAGCACACAAGGAATCAACAAAAAAAAAAAACAAATGAATCAATTCATCAAACAAACAAATCCACAGAATAGTAACAGTGCTGCCAGGTCAGGTGATTTTACGCCATTTAGGCTATCTCAGAGGGTGTCGGGGTGACAAAAACAGCGATCGGTGATTTTTTGTATTTAGGTTTTTATTTTGAGAAAATAATTCGATATTTTTTAAATGAATGGACCTTCCAGGACTTAACCGGATTCATTAAATCCAGAGTTGTCTTGTTCATAAAAAACTGCACACATGAGAAAATACTCTCGAAGCAAAATGCAATCAGGGAAAAAATCTACCTATTAAAAAAACTTAAAACCGAATTGAGAACCTCCTCCTTTTTTAAAGTCGGTTAAAAATGCGTTCGAGGCACCCATATAACAAGCCAACCCTGCAGAGTTAGGGTAGGTACTATAGCATAGACATGATAGTTATGCAGATTAGACCAAGTATCATCTTATCGGTAAAAATAATAATAAAAATAGGTACAGATAAAAACAGACTTACAATTTTTATTGTTTCTTTTTATCTTATTTTGCACATAACACTTTTTTAAATGGTGTTTGTAGCCCAAAAATTCATCCAGAAAGCCTGATATTTAGCTTTTGGGAAGAATATTTGGGCAATTTTTTTTAGATTTTAGGCTATTTTTCAGTAGAAAATTTGGTGATTTCATTGAGGCTTCGCCTGCAACCCAAAACAGTAAAAGTCTTCTTCTTCTTCTTCTAATGTAGTAAAAGCAAGAAGCAAGCTATCAAAATAATGTCAAGAAACAAGTGTCAAGCGAAGCAAGCATAAATAATTATCTGTATCCCACAAAGCATAATATATCAAAACATAAAAAAATGTTTGTTTTCTTTTCACATTTTTAGATTTTGACTAAAATAAAAATAATTGCCTTTATTTTTTGCTATAATGGGAGTGATATCAAAGTTATTTACAGCATCAGCTGCGTTATTCTCAGCTGGTGCTATTGCATACATCATTCACATGATTCGAAAACGAATGAGGCTTGAAAAATCAAAACCACGGAAAGCTGTGGAAGCATTTAACTATTTGGAAATAATTATTGTGAATACTGTGGATGACTGTGATCATGTAGTCCATGAGTTACGCAAGTAAGTATTTCATCATTATTATCCGCTCGCGGTTTCGCTCACGGATTATTTATATAAAATTCAGTACAATTTTCTATCCCTCTAGGACTTTTTCTAGATGAAAGGTCCTTTCTGTACCCTTGACAAGGTGTATGTGAAATTTTATGATCATCTGATCACCTGTTCCACTTATCATCCCCAGTCCCATCCCCACTGAGAATCTGGATGTGAAAGTTACTATAATATGCCAAAGCTCACTTACAAGGTTGAGCATCATCATTAGCCTGTAGCCCTTAGCCTATAGTTTACTGCTGGACATGGACCTCCCCTAATGTGTGCATTGTGGCCTGTCCTCAGCTCAACGCATATAGCTTCTACCAA
Source organism: Horisme vitalbata (assembly GCA_951804965.1). Taxonomy (NCBI): domain Eukaryota; kingdom Metazoa; phylum Arthropoda; class Insecta; order Lepidoptera; family Geometridae; genus Horisme; species Horisme vitalbata. Next base: position 4,117,429 of record OX638096.1, read on the forward strand.
CAGCCTTTGCAAATTGTCAATCCACCTAGCCAGAGGGTATCCTACACTATGTTTGCCGAGCCACGGTCTCCACTTAAGAACTCTCAAGTTTACCCCAGGGGTTATGGATTGAGCTTAAATTTTATTTATATGAAATCATAGTTATGGCAATTTGCAAATGGCTGCTGCTAGAAGCTGGATGCATCGAGCTCAGGACAGGTGCAATGGTGCTCATTAGGGGAGGCCTATGTCCACCTGTGGACTGCTATATGCCGATGATGATGATGATGATGAAGGATGTAATGTCTTATAATTATCCAGTTGCCGGTTTTATAATTATATGCACCTGATTTATATTCCCATCTGTAAGACCCATTTATCATATAAAATATTCATGCATAACATGTCTTGCAGGAGGAGTATGAAACACAAAGCGCTAGGGTTTGACTGCGAGTGGGTCACAGGCAGTTTTGGACGGCAGCCTGTGTCATTGCTGCAGCTATCTTCATTTGACGGCTACTGCGGACTGTTCCGATTGAACTGTTTTCCACATCAAATTATGCCCAATTCTTTGAAAGTAAGTATTGGGATGTGAGAAGCTTTGCCTTGCAATACACCTTCAAGCTCAGCATAGTGATTATTGTCATATCTCTCTTCTTATTAGGAGATACCTATGTCCAGCAGTAAACTGTTATAGTCTTATACAATGCAAATGTTTTATTTCAATAATCAAAAGATACATATAAAAACAGTGGTTGAGATCTCCTTTTAAGTAATAAATTTACTTGTGCTAGGAGATATCGCTCATCCAAAAAGTAGGTACATAATTTTATATAGAAAGTACATCGCACATAAATAAAACATTTTAAGTATAAAAGTAATGAAGAGACGTAAAATGAGGGTAGATGGAGGCTGGTGTTGTTGTTTTTGTTAAAAATTCATATTCGTTTATTCATATTCATATATTCATATTCATTTATTCACGCTGCAATGTCCTACATTACAGTGGTATAGCATAGCTAGGTACATTGATCCTGTCAAAAACAATAGATGCAATGGAAACAAGATTATTTGAGAGATTTCAAATGATTTGTCTAAAAATCTCTTGTAACCCATACAAAGTAATACTGGACACTATCACACAGCATCATGTAGCCCCAAACTAAGCAGAGCTTGTATTCAGAGAACCATATGAGTGATATACTACTTATATACTTACTTAAGGCGACAATACATGTCAAACCAACTCTCGCTCTAACTATTCAACATTTTTGAAGATATAAAATCACTGACTTTAGTTATGCCAAATAGCAATCCTTCACGGCCTATAAAATAACAATACAAAGGTTCAGAAAGAATAGCATGTTGAACCCAACACATTTTCCTACCAAAAAATTTTTACAGAAATTGATCACATTGGTACAAGTTTTTTGGTAAGAAAACGTGATAGAATCAAGATGATATTATTGCTGAACCTTTGAATTGTTATTCTCTAGAATGTGAAGGAGGTGTAGGTAGGGCTCTAGGTGTGAGGATTGACATGTATCGTCGCCTTAATATACATAAAAACACCCAGACTCGAAACAAATATTTGCTGATCATATTTGTCTCGCGGCGGAAATCGAACCCAACAAACTTCTGCGTCTTATGCTGGCCGACGCTGCTTCCCGTCGGCGGCCAGGGTATTTAGCTGTGCCAGTGTAAGGCTGCGCTATGACGCATTCAGCCGGTTGCCAGAGCCCTGTTTGTCAATCAGTAGGGTGCACTACGGGCAGGTGAGGTTGGTTTGGGTTCTACGGGCAGGTGAGGTTAGAATTCGAACCCCTTACACTCCTAAATTTTCGTCAGGTTAGCAGGGGGGCAATGCACAATACACCCAAATACGGGACATCAGTGCACAGCTTTTCCCCGCACCCCTAAATTGGTGTACATTATTTTATTTTATTTTTATTTATAAAAGAATAACAAACAGCTACAATATTTACGGCAAAATTTACATTTTCAAATAACATTAAGTACCTACCTAGTACTTAATGTTAAAAAAATTGCCCACGGTTTTATCCACAATTTAAATAAAAAATAGCATATTCGTAAATAAATGCGCCACTAAAGCCAAAATCATAACATAAATAGAAAAATAATACATTACATTCAATCTAAAACCTAAACATGAACTAAACGTCATTAAATTACCATCATTATTTATTATTATTATTATTTTATCCTACTACTAGACATAAGCCTCCCTTTGGTTTTCATTGAATTATTGAATATTAGCTAAGTTATTGAAGATTAACTTCCTGAATTTCCATTTTTCTTGCATGCAAAAATATCAATGTCTATAAATTTTGAATTATAAGTACATACATATGTATAGTATTTCATCATCTTCATTTCAGGACTTACTACAATGTGAGGATATCTACAAAATAGGCGTCGCGCCAAGCGGAGATGCTAAATACATCCAGTCAGACTATCAGACTGAAGTCCGCGCTACTATAGACGTCCGGTACATAGTCGAGATGTGTGGCCTCCAGGCGGGCGGGCTAGGTGCTATGACCGACTCTTTGCTTAACGTGGCGTTGGATAAACATTGGAAAGTAAGTAATATTTCAAAGCCATTATTTACTTCTCAGTGTACAGAGTTTTTAATAAAAGAATTGTTACATATTAGGTTATCACTCGAGTATCGTGTCTTAAGGCCTCTTCCAGCTACTTCCAATATTCCATATCAGCTGTTAACTGTGCCCAAAGTGGACCAGTAACTTTTTTCAAGTTGGCTAGCCATCTTGCCTGCGTATCGTAAGTAAACTGGTCTAAATAATATCAGGGTGGCCCAAACTAGGGACGCGGAGGGAAGGTCTTCTTCGTATGAGTTAGTGACCAACTCAGTCGGAGTTTTTAGCCAGGCCCAGGAGGGAGAGTTCCAAACATTTTGATAGAGAATGTCACTCTTATCTTTTTTTTTATTTAGGTACTTTGAGTCATAATGTAACTATGTCAGTCCTATAGGATTTCTATTTATGCCAACTTGTAAACCGAAAGAGCGGCAGCAGAGGTTGTATGCACTGTGCCGATAATATGCCCTGGAACAAGCCAACATTCAGGAGATGAATTTTAATCTTAAACATCAGCTTTTCGCTTCTACATCTAGCCCGGGAACATTCCACTAAAAAGTGATTGTCTTTCCCTCCGACCTCCGATCTGCCACTTTAAAGTCAAATAGCTAATTCCTAACTCGCTCCTGCTCAGAGTTACTCTGAAGGATAGGATCCACAACGAAACTATCCGACATAGAACTAAAGTGGTCGACATAGCTCAGATAATAAGCAAGCTGAAGTGGCAGTGGGCTAGCCTAGCCATATCTGCCGAAGAACCGATATTACCGTTGGGGTAAACAAGTTCTTGAGTGGAGACCGCGGCTTATTATGGGCGATAACATATCTAAAGAAAAACTGCAAACACAGAATTTTAAAAAGTCACTTGTCTAACTAGGAATTACTATAATTTTTGCACAATAGAATTACAACCAGTATTCCTTCTTTCAGATTCGCTGCAGTAACTGGGAGGCGATACAACTAACCCCCTTACAACTGCACTATGCTGCCTCTGACGCACACGCAGCCATACAGATATTCGTCACTGTATTGGAGAACTACAGTAGGAGCAGTTTTATAAACTTTTGGAGTTCGCGAGACTCGAGTGATGTATGGGAGAGAATTGATGAGATATGCTGGCCGTATAGCGACAGGAATTATAAAGCTAAGCATAATGCTAAGCAAAGAGATGAAGGTAGGTAAGTGTTCAGTCTCAAGTCAAATAACTTTGAAGTTTTAATAGCCTTCCGCCGGATAAAAAGAAGCCTATATATTATTAGAGAGGTTCGATTATACGTTGACGTAAAAGGAGAATTCCGAGAACCCGTTTTTGTTGATTTGGTTTCCGCCGCACGCCACCATTAGACTATTATAGACCAACTAGATATAGACCATATATTATATATAGACCAACGACCATTGTTAATATAACTATCCATTGTAACAGTACTGTTACTATGGCAACAACCCTCATTTTTAATTATTTTGACAGTAGAATCGACTAAAAACTTATTGGTTTGGTTTTGACGCACTCACTTTAATCTTGGTACCGAGCGCCATACACCAGACATTGTCCTTTGGACCAATGAGAAAGCGTAGTGATAATAAAGCTTTCTCATTTTCCAATATTTTTGGTTACGCTTAGGATATGTCTTGTACTGGACGAGCTTGACTCATATTGGCCTGTCACAGCGTTAAAGCGGTGGAATCTTTTTTTAGGTTTTTTTTTTATTTAGAGATCAAACTATCACAATTTAATATTTACCATTTTAATTTTTTTACAGGAAAAAAGCTAAAGAGAAAGAACCAAAACGCATGTATCGGCCCAGCGCGACGAGATCTAAGCCACTCTACCACAACTGCTTCTTGCAAGCCCCGGACGGAGAACTGCTGTGCACTTGCGACACTAAGAAAGCTAATTGGTAGATATTAAAAACTTATTGCATTTAATTCTATACGATATAAACAGCGTTTATTTTGGTATTACGTTTGTATGGGCAATTCGTCCATCTCGGGCCTCTTAACATCAGGGTGCCTAGTGAGAGTTTTTTTACCAGCTCGATCGCGTTTGCGTGTACGGAAATTTGTATGGAAAGGAGTCAGTGCCACGCGTTTTTCACTAGATGGCGCTACCTCGATTCCATATAAATTTTCGTAAACGCAAACGCGATCGAGCGGGTAAAAAAACTCGCACTAGGCACCCAGGTAGTCAATCGAAGATCAATACAACGTAAAAATATAAACTTTTGCACAGGTATGTTGAAAAAAATCTAGCTATCCTCATATCAGAAGATCCACTGACTGTGAGACTTCGCTTCGAACCGGCCGCGCGATCCACCGGGGGCGTCGGCAAGTACTATCAGATGAGGAAGGAGAACCAGTGCGTGGTGTGCGGCGCAACTAACTCATATATCAGGAAGAACATCGTTCCGAGGGAATATAGAAAGTGCTTTCCCGGTTAGTGAACTAGAAATAAAGATAAACTAGCTGTTCCTACAGTAAGGCTCGATAAAGTCAATATTTTAAGGCGACTATAAGGGTCAAACCTCGCTCGCACTATTCAACATTTTTGAAGATATAAAAACACAGAATGTAGTTATGCAAAATAACAAACCTTCACGGCCTAGAAAATAACAATACAAAGGTTCAGCAATAATATCATTTTGATTATATCACGTTTTCTTCTTCTCTTTCTATCTAATCTTTCAATGTAAACGTCTTTTTTAACAAAATCCCAAATGAAGTGATTAATCTATCTAATAAATTTTAATAGCCGATGTTACCCTGACTTAAGATCTGGTGGTCGTGGGTTCGAATCCCAGCCGTGCACTAATGGATTTTTCGTTTCGAAAGATTTATATGTGAGCATTACCACGAGCTCGAAACGGTGAAGAAAAACATGGTGAGGAAACCGGCATGCCCTCGAACTAAAAAGTTCAAGGGGTATATGCTAGGTAAGTGTTCCAATAAAAAGCGGCGATGGGCTTGCAACCTGTCACGTGGAATGCTAGCTGCTTGCAAAAGGTGGGCATGTATCGAACGTAAGGTTTGGACTTGCCTCTGACTACCCCCGTTAAGGTATCCTCAATAGATTTGCGTACTGAGCAATATCTGAAGATATTCATAATGGGGAAAAAGTCGTGAAGATGTTTGTAAAATTCTGTTAATCGTAATCTCTTCAATAAAGCTTATTATAAAATATCCGATAGACGACAAAAAGCTTAGGATGAAATTGTCTCCAACTCCCTCAAAAAAAATTTAATAGTTTAAAAAATGACGAGTTTCTTGCCAATTCTTCTCTGTATACTCGCTTTACAAATTCATCATCAGCATCATTACGATCAAAAGTGTGTAGTATGTTGCTATTGAATTAACTATTATTTTAGGGCCGGCAGCGCATCAGTATCGCCTCTGGTGATGCAGGTGTCCATGGGCGACGGTGACCACTTTCCATCAGGTGGCCCGTCTGTTCGTCTGTCAGCTTTGGCATAAAAAAAAAAAAAACCAATTTTGATTTTATTTGAGTGCCAGGCTCTGACGGCATAGAATAATAGTTGCTCAGGGCTGCGGTTCCACCACCAAACCACACCAGCCTATATCAGTCCATTACTGGACATAGGCCTCCCCTAATAAAGGGGGAAATGCCTATAATTCCCACGCTGGGCATGCGGGTTGGGGTTGACAGGGCACCGCTACTTGCACTCTCCCGTTGGCTGTCTGGGAATTTAGCTGTACTTGTGTTAGGCTGTGCTATACCGCATTCAACAGGCTGCCAGAGTCCAGAGTCTGTTAGTTAACGAGGTGATTCGCAGGTTAGGTTGGTTTGGATTTCAGAGATAGAGGTTGGAACCCATTACACTACGGGCTTCGGTTGATGGAGCTCAAATCAGCGATACCAGAGTTCGCCACTAGATCATACTAAGAAGTAACTACCCACATTTCTGTAGATAAGCACTATCTCTTTTTAGATTCTTATCTTCTTTTGCGGTTTGTTAGTTTGTTGAGTTTGTTTCGCTGGTAAGGTTAGTTTGGATTTCGAAGATAGAGGTTGGAAGTTGGAACCCATTACACTTAGGGCTTCGGTTGATGGAGTTCAAATCTGTGACATCAGAGTTCGCCACTAGATCATACGAAGAAGAAGTAACTACCCACATTTCTGTAGAAAGCACTATCTCTTTTTACATACTTATCTTCCACCAAAACGCATCGGAGCAGCAGTTTTCATACTTAGATTTTCTGACTTATCTTCTTTATTATAGAGGCGATATTTGTATGACGTGCTTATCGGAGCAGCAGTTTTCATTTTAGTCTGCTTACTTAGATTTTCTGTCTTATCTGCTTTTATAGAGGCGATATTTGTATGACGTGCTTATCGGAGCAGCAGTTTTCATTTTAGTCTGCTTACTTAGATCTTCTGTCTTATCTTCTTTAATAAAGAGGCGAAATTTGTAAGACGTGGTTTTGCCAAGTGATAGCTAGCAATATATGCCACTTTTTTCACAGTGCATAGTACGGCGCGCGATATCCTTTGTATAGTTGATCGAAGGTAATAGGTAATACAATAGCGGCGAGTCGAGGTGTTAATACACCAGCACCTTAAAGCTGATGCGTGTATATCATATCTGTGCTTGCACTGTGTGCATTTGTTTTCCACATTGATGGTGAGGTGGTTTTTTTTATTTAGTATGGGCCAGCTCTTGACCTCGAGGCTTGCGTGGGCAAGGATGAGGTCGACGATGGGAGGAGCTTTCCCAGAAGATTCCTATCAACTCTCTTTTTGAAGCCGTTAGGGTCATAAGAAAATGGAAAAACAGACGCTGGCAGCTGATTCCATATGCAGCATTATAAAAGATGTTTGGAAGCGCTTAGTCCTGTTAAATGGAATATCAACTTGATGCGGATGGTAGTTAGCAGTGCGTCTGAAGCTCCTATGGAAGAAAGGTGAAGGCGGGATCATGTCATGTAGCTCCTGCGCACACTCTCTGAAGTGCAACTTATAAAATACCGACAAACACGCAACCTCGCGACGATGGCTCAAGCTCTGATGTTTTATTTTTCCAGAAATAATGAAGGACCACTCGTCGCACGATGTCCTGCTGCTATGCGTGGGTTGCCATCAGCGCAGCAATATGCACGACCAGTTCATGAGGCGACATCTCGCGGTCACTTGCGACGCGCCGCTTGCGCATGAAAACCCTAAATTCTATGAAGATGCAGCTGTCAAGTACCTATCTATCTAATACCTTTAAACGATCAATTCTTCTTTATATTTATGTATGTATATTATAATCTGAGTCTCGGAAACGGCTCCAATGATTGAAATTTAGTATGCGGAGATTCGGGGGCGATAAATCGATTTAGCTAGATTTCATTATTAGAAAACATAAAAACTTAGCAAAGCTCGGTCTCCAGGTACTATTTATTTAATAATACATACTTTCTATCCGGGTTCCCGCGGCTTCGTTCGCGTGGTAAGTATGTGTTATTCGAGGTCTAGCCCCCTGATTCATAACCAATTGTCATTTAATAACGGATCGATAAAGTAAAAAAGCCCTGTCATTTCAATGTAAATAAAACGAGGTGACGAGATTATCCGACAGAGGACCAAAGTAATCGACCAAGTCCACAGAATTAACAAGCTCTAGTGGCAGTGGGCTGGTCATGTAGTCCGAAGAACCGATAACCGTTGGGGTAGAAGAGTTCTAGAGTGGAGACCGCGTCTTGGCAAACGTAGTGTAGGGCGCCCCCCGGCCAGGTGGAGCAATGACTTGAGGAAGGTGGCTGGCAGAAGGTGGATGCGGAGACCCGAAAATCGGGCGAATTGGCGCTTACTGGGAGAGGCCTATGTCCAGCAGTGGACTATAATACATGCTGACACAAGAGGTGACATGATATTTTATATTTAGCTACGATTTCTTATTGGCGGTATTTTACTATTGCTTACGATATTCCATCCAGAGACTTTTAGCGATATTAATGAAGTGAAGTGAAAATTTCTTTATTCAGTACGCACATTACAGTACACTTTGAATTGTCAATTTTTTTAAATTACACCAATTCGTAACGTGACCAAACAGAGAAGAATTGGCAAGAAACTCTGCTAGGATTATATTTTTTTAAATGTCAGTTTTACAATGTTTTTTCTTAACTATTACATTGGTTTTGAGGGAGTTGGAGACAGTTTCATCCCAAGCTTTTTTGTCATCTAAATAATCAGAAATATTATAATATGCTTTATCATATCACAGAGATTGCATTTAACAATTTTTTGATAGTAGTAGAGTTTTTTGTGGGAGGCTCGTCCGGGGAAGTACTGCCACCATGCCTATTTCTGCCGTGAAGCAGCTGTGCTGTGTTTCGGTTTGAAGGGTGTGGGTGCCGGTGAAATTACAGGCACAAGAGGCTTATCATCATCATGCCTCAAGTTGATGGACGCAGGGCGTTGCATCGTAGAGCACGTTTCAAAAAAACGTGATCTATGTTGCAATGCTTTGTGATAGGTAATGGTTACCACTCAACATCAGGTGGACCATGTGCTTGTTCCATCTTAAAGTAACATAAAAAAAAAAAAAAAAAAAAAACAACATTTTTGAATTTATTAACACAAATTAATCACGTCATTTGGGATTTTGTTAAAGAAACGTACACTTTGCCCTTTAAATGATTGACTAACTTTATGGAGCCTTACAGTAGGAACAGCTAATATTAATAACATGCATTTGTCAAAGGAAAATCCGGTTGGCGGCTCGCGCTCTGCTGGTCCACGGCCAAAAGCACTCGCTGCCCACGGAGCGGCGACAAGAGCTAGAGGCGGTCGTGCTGTCGCAGTTCCCACAGCAAGATGAAGTTACAGACAAGCTACTACAAGAAGCTGCCTCTATGCATCACGCGTTAGTACACCTAGCCACACGAAAGTCTAGCGCTGACCGTTGCGCAGAAGCAGGCCAGTCTCACTCCGCACTTTAGGTACTGTTAGGATGGCACTCCGTGGGTCCTTTTTAAAAAAAACACTTTATTATTTTATTTATTTTATTTTATTAAGAAAACACAACAGGAAGAGTACATTAATAATAACTAACATAACTATAGATACAGTGTACTGATCTAGTCCAATTCCCCAAAGCGTGTTTACATGACTTGTTTAAAAAAGACACAATGTTATAACTACAAAGTTTTTGCAAAATCGTAACATCAAAAAATATAAAAATATACATATATATGAGCATAAAAAAGCAAGTTTTAAAAGTTAAGGTATATACTTAGGTGCCTACGCAATATGCTCAAGGGCCGTCAACATAATCGTCGGATTATAACCTGTAGCTTGTTTATTGAATAAGATCAGACCCCAGAACAATTATACTTAGGTACCCGTGAAATTAAACAAAAATAAGGTTACAAAATAAAAACTCGTACGAACTAGTTGTATAATAGTCTGATGACGCTGCCTTTGAACAGCGTTTCTTTCCTTTCAAATATGTCCAGATCAGCACTAACTTCATTATAAGAACGACACATGCGAATGATAGGGTTATAATAAGAAGTGTTGTTCAAGTGAACATGAAGGGTAAATGTATGGATTTTGCGGCAGGCACGTGAATTCCTTCTGGGGATATTTAGCTCCAGCTGGGATGTAAGGGAAGGGCAATCTATAATCTATATTGATTTATTAAAGCGACACACCAATTAGATGTTTCAATGAGTTTTACGCAAATGTTACTGAACAAAACCACGTGCCGAAGCCCTTATATAACCTCGGTGCAACGTGGAAGCGATGGGGTAAATCGCTGAATTGCAATTTTGTTAATACTGCAATTGAACATAACAGTACGAAGCTATATAAGTACATCGGCGGGCCCCGACAGAGTTACGTATAGAAAGGGATGCAAGGTGTAGGTGAATATGAAATGTTAGGTACGAGCTGAATAAAGAATAACACTTTATTGCGTCGCAGCTAAAGTAGCTATTTGTTTAATCGTTTTCGTTATTGAAAATTCTGTTCCTTTTTCTATTCTGTTGCAGAAGTCAAAAGTAAGGTATCATATCGGAGCTAGAGGCGAGAGAGAGCGAGAGATCCATGCGCAGACGTTTCGTTCAGCGCTAGACTTAGTATACCTTTACCGGAACCAACTCAGGCATTTTTCAGCCCCCTGTAAATTCGTTACAGCTTACAGCATGATGACCATTATGATGTTAATTTGGCTATTCGAGCAGCATTTCTATTAAAAATTCAGTTTATTAGCCTATTATCAATGATTTGCTGCAAAATAGACAAGTAATAAAAATCACAATGGTTTAATTGATTGTTTTAAGATGATTAAATAAAGAAGGTTTATTGAGAATGTTTGACTTGGTAGTAAACCAGATTAAAGAACTTTTTTGTGCGCTAGCAGAAGTACTAGAGTTGGCATAATTTTTGCATTTGTTAGAATAGTTTTGTATGGAACAGTTATAACGAAAGAAAGTGAAGCCGAAGTGAGTCTTGGTTCCGACACGAAAAAGTAAAGACACTTTCTCCTTTTCCCTGTTGCCGGCTCACATTTACTAAGCACAAACTATCAACAATGTCATTATTTTGGTCTTTTGCCCAGGATAACGAATGAGGACTTCACAGCGGAGTCGCACGGCTTCAAAGTGGTGTCGAAATATCTGGAGTCAGAGGGCGGACTACTCAAGCTTGAAGAGGAATGGCGGACGCATTTCCTCAAGACTATGGCACCCAGATTCATGCCAGAATTATGGTCTATTCAGCATAATAGAGATAGGTTGGTAATATTCGCTCATCGTTATCGCGCTTCGGCAATAAAAACATCCTTGAACCATAGCTAGATTTTATGCTTTTTCAACAACATAATTATGAATATGAATGGAATATTTACAATGATTTGTCAGTTCTATTATTTCCCGATATTTCTATATTTATTAGGGACCAACTGCGTCGAAATATTGGGAAACAATAGAACTTACTAATTATGGTAAATATCCCGTTCATATTCATAATTATGTTCATAACCATGAAAGTTTCAAAACTTTTTTCAACAACGCACATAGACCAAGATCAAAAGCTTGCATTTTGTAGAATCGACAATGTTGGGTTTACCATAACAACCAACACTCACATAAATAGCCTTCACATCGCACGGGCTTACGTTAATGGTAGTACTATTTGGTGATTCTACCAGTCAGCGCAGGGAGGTCAAACTAGATAATAAATAAATAATGCTGGAACTGCTGCACATCATATTGCACCAAACTAAGTAGAGCTTGTATTATGGGAACCACATGACTGATAAACTACATTTTTTTTAAGTACATAAATATTAAACAGAAAATACCAGACCCTATTTGCAGATCATACATTATCTCATTACATTTGTCTCGCTTTGGGAATCAAACCCGCAAGCGGAGGCCGTTAAATGATGAGAGTAGAAGCTTCTCAAGAGACTAAGTATTTTATCCAAAAGAGTTATGGTATATACTCAGAATAAGAAAAATAATAGAAGAAATTTCCCAATCCTCTGAAAAATAAACTCATACGGCTCTCATACTCATACTCTACTTTCTTATGTCTAATGTGATCTGCTAGAAAGGGATGCATACAATCAATGCGACTTCAAAAGAGTTCAAATTGTAAATAGTACCAGGGTACTCGAATCTCTATGCAGTTTCGTTATGCCCTGAGGCCTCATTTACTAAATCAGTTGCACACCGAAATGATCGGCACCGGACATTTATTTGCAAACTTTGGCATTTCATCTGTCGAAATTCAAAGAACGTCAATTGACATATTGTCAAAGTTTGTAAAAAGAGGACATATCATTTCAGTGTGCAACTGAGTTAGTAAATGAGGCCTCTGGTAAAGTCGCAGCAATTGCATTATGCTATAGTATGTATCCCTTTCTAGTTAATTATATATGGACTATGAAAGTAGAAGATCGGTCGAATTGAGTTGAAGAGCATTTTTTTTTTTTGTTTCTTAGCCCAATTTGGGCAGGCTAAAGTCTTTTGACCATACTGCCAAGTATTCCGTTTTATTTTGTGTGTTTTTCTTCCTCTATTCCATTTCTTCCTTCTTTTAGTCCAGTCGTCAATCTTCGGTCAAGTCATGTTCTGTTATATATACTATGGCGGCTATAACAAAACAATCAGCAAAACATCTTCATCTGAGAATTGGGGAAATTTAAGATTTCTTCTAGATTTTTTCCTTATTCTATAGGCACTACAGAATATACTTATTCTACCTACTAAAGGCTAAACTTATTTCAATTCCAGATTGAAAGTGAAATGGGATGAGAAACGTTTGGATGAAAATGATCTGAAGTCAATGGGTGTCGAGTGGCAAAGATGATGAAAATAATGTAAATAGTATTTGTGGATCAATAAATAATTTTATAATTAAAAACCAAAAAAATATGACTTTTTTTAAAATTGTTTTTAGTCTAAGCTCGGAAAATATATACCACAGAATAATTTAATGCCATAAAGTGTATGTACGGCAGTGTAGGCAGTAAACTGCTTTAAGGTGATGATGATAAATTGGTGTGCGTTACCCCAGCAGAAAATTTTCTTCTAGAATGAAGTGAGTTTCAGGAATAATTAGAACAATAGATGTAAATGTGCGTCAAGAAAAAAAAATTGTGCGTGCTGCCGTTTTGGAACAAAACGCAAAATACGTTTTCTGCTGGAGTAACGTTCTTCCAGCAGGAAGATTCTAAACGGATGATAGACAAAAATGAATGATATGGGCAGGTAGCTTGTATTTGGGCAAAAAAGTGCGCAAAAAATAAAATTTGTGCGTCTTATGCTTTTTGATTTATTAACTTTCCTGCTGCGGTAACGTTTTGCAAAATCTTGGTTCTCGGAAACAATAAAATGTGCACCTATAAAATATACATGCACGAGCTCTTAACTTGTGCGTATTTGTGACAAAGTAAAATTAACAAAAATACGTACAGTTTTTAAGTAATCTAGCTTTTTTGAAAATCCTTAAAAAAATTCTAACTCTTTAATGGAGAGACACAAAAATTCATTGTAAAAGGCGTTCGGTTCTTGTTGTTGTCCTTTGTAACCACAAAGAAGGTACATACACGCGTTTTTGAATAATATCGATTAAATCAAATCTGATAAGGCCATAACTTTGACGTCAAACTGCAAGAAACCTTTTCAAAGCACAAATGTCGGTACCTATGAACAAAAAAATTAGTGCGTTTAATGAAAATTAAACCCTGAAAATTTCAGCTCTTTACGTCCCGTATTGAGCTAGTTATAAACGATTGTCTGAAATAAGACCTAGACGCTGGTTTCGTTCATTCTAGAAGAAAATATTCTGCTGGGGTAATGCACACGATAAATTTAAATTGCATATCGCACAGGGCGGGCCTGCAGGTTACAGAACAGAACTTGTAGAACATTATCTAGCAGCCTGCAGCCTACATATAAGGAAGACTTCACACAGACGCGAGGTGGCTACAGCTCCCCCTTTTCGGCAAAGACATACTATGATACTGCCAATTATTATTTTTTTTCTTGGTGGAATGGTCTCTTAAGGCCAAAAAGAAGATGGTTTCAAATTAAATGGTACCTACTGCAGCATTTCGCCACCGCGGTTGCGGCTGCGGCTATGTCATGGGCAGGTTGTTCACATTAATTCTTATCCTTTATTGAGACTACTATTTTAGTTTATTGCAGAGATTATGGAAAGTACGAGCAAATATAATACAATTGTACGAGCCAAGTAGGGGTCGCAATACCGGACCTCTTTTCAAAAATCGGTGTTTTCGGTATTACTTTGAAATGAATACCGATATTCCGGTAGTTTCGGTATTTTCGGTATTTTTAATATAGTGAGAAAAATATTTGAAATATGTAATGGAATCGTAATTTTCGTAAGGGAATAGTCACCAGCCAAACAATAAAAGTGCGTTATGATAAGAAAATCACATTTATTAAAAAAAAAAAAAACAATCATTTATTAGGAAAGTATTATAAATAACTCGCTGCTGCCGAGTTATTTTAATTGTTTATTGACTTAATATTATTTAATATAGATTTATAGTGAAATACCGAAAATAACTCAAATCCCGATTTCCGTTTTCTCAATGCCGGTATTTGAAAGCGTTCTTTTCGGTCCTGTATTCCGGTATTTTCGGGATTCGGGATCCCGGTTTGCGACCCCTAGAGCGAAGTACGAGCTCATGTATTTGTTTGTGTACTAGTCCGAGTGAGTATCCGATCAATGCTACCAGCACAACAAAACCAATTATCATAGCTATCAAAAACATGATGTCTGTTAATGTCAAAGTCATTCATTCTGATACTGATTCATTCAAAGACCTATGCTTGGCCCCCAACTCTCATTTAGCTATATCCTGGTCTCGAATGTGGGTTCATTCTAAAACCCTTAACGGTAAACACTTTGGTGATATTCAACCTGAAATCCCCCCAAGACCCTGGTTCTTCAAGTATCGCAAAGCTAACAAAATAACGACCTCTACCATCTGCCGTCTTCGGTTAGGTCACACCTGTACCCCAGTTTTTCTCAACAAAATAAGGGTCAGGGATCACTCTCTATGCGAATGTGGACTGGACGAAGGCAATGTCGAGCATCTCCTTTTCTCCTGCCCCAAGCTCCGTGTTTCCCTGTACGATATAACCCCTCCTGAAATTCCTCGACCTCTTTTCTCTAAAACATTACTATCCCTTGTGTTTACCCCATTTATATCGTTATTATGTAAATTTATTTCTGTAAATAAAATAAAGCTGTAAAGTTTGTAAATATTATCTACCTATAACCCCAACGTGTGGTGTATATACACCAAATTGTCTGTATATATTGTATGTGCTTTTATGCGTGTCTTTTATTTTATTGTAGATGTACTGTTCTAAAATTTTCTTGTCAGCCACATAAAGTCATCTTGTTGTTGCCCAAATTTGGTCGAGTCTCCCTCTGGAAACACGAACCTTTTTTTTATCACACTCAACCTCCATCGCCTTTTTATTGTTAATCTTGTCGACATCGACATTGGCACAGTTGTGGACGCTATACCACAGAGGCCATAAATAAAAAGAAGAAGAAGAAGATTCATTCAAATTTTTTTGTTTGTAAACAAAGATTCGAAAAGTTTGTTCGTTACGCTACGAATGATAATCGAAAAATATCACTAATTCTTGTTTAAAAGTTCAATTTTTATCCTAAGCACCGCAACGTGAACAATGACACACACAAAAAAGCAAACTAGGATAACAAAGCTATTCAAAAGAGGAGGTAATAACGTGTTTCAATTATTATCATCTCCCACAAAAGACATTATTTTTATTTGGCTATTTTGTGTATTTCTATCTTTCTTTCACTTCAGGTATAGCTACTCACCGCCGTGCTGAAGACTGTGACGACTTACAGCAGGAAATACACCAATTGGAGCAAAAGCTCAAGGAAAAACATGATGAGTTCTTTCAACTTCAGAGAAGCAGCCAGAAGCGAAGATACACTGATAGCTACAATAGCAGCGCTTCCCGTGGCGAGAAGAAATCTGAAACATTTATAAGACCTGAGGTAATCTTGGAAAATAGTATAATTAATTCAGGTGTTGTATGTCCTATGGTCCTATGAAGAAAGATTACATGCCCTAAACCTCACTACTCTTGAAGAAAGACTTCTTTGTGTTGATCTTATAGAAACCTACAAAGTCCTTGTTAATCATTATAACTTGCCCGACATTCAGGATATCTTCTGCAAGAGAGAAACCTAAGACCACCACCTATGACAATGAGAGCCTCCACCAACACCTTGGTTGCCCAAGGCTCCCTTAGTAACCGAGTGGTCCACAATTGGAACTAGCTACCTGAAGATGTTGTATTGGCTACTTCAGGAAACTTCTCGTCCTATAAAAGTATCTCTCAATCTTCTGATGTTGATGGCTACCAAAAAGGTTCTAGTTTCTGTCAGCAGTAGGGCTGTGCTGAACTATGATAGCCTTGCCTCAAGGGGTGACAAAATATGGAAAGTGGCTATCACAATAGGCCTTGGCTGCAGTGATATGAAAGCTATGTAATCATTAATTATAAACAATACCAGTAGGTACTAGTATTGCTTTAATACTCTGATGGGGCAGTTTACTCATTGCCTCTCTGTCTGCCAAATGAAAAGTATATAGTGCATTAAATGCACTATTTGTCCGGTGCAGCCCATATATGAATCTTTCAGTACAGCAGCAAAATAAACTGCAAAGAGAGTTGGGGCCATCACACAGCCCTGTTTGACTCCGCTAGTGACAGGAAACACAATTATTAACATTACACCTACAATTCTTTAGGTCAGTTAGGAGGACCTTCAAGATGAAATTCGGCTTTGCAAGCCATCTTCGCTCTGACGTCCAAAACTAACAAGGTTTGCCGTTGACGGATATGTCAAGAAGGACATCATCATCATCATCATATAGTGCATCTTCCTCAGACCACACAAGTCTTAGCCGAGGTTGTTTAAAGCCACTAATATTTTTACAGAAAATTGTCCTCAAAAACTCTGTGGATAGCTTGAAGAAGAATATTGAACTGATGTGTATGCTCTCCGGGATGGAGGTCCAGTCTTATGAGGCGGATGATCACTGCTCCATAGTGTACCATATGCAACACAACTCGGAGCACCAGCTCAAACATGGCCTCAAGATTGATATGAAGTCCGGTGAGAACATAATCATATCACTATAAAGTATGATGCACTTTCTGGCGTAGTGGGTTAAGGCCCGATTGTTGCACTGCAAATTTTTGTATCTGGTTCTGGGTGTTTTTAGGTTTCCGTACCCAAAGGGTCAAAACAGGTCCCTATTATTGACTCCGCTGTTCATCTGTCTGTCTGTCTGTATCTCATGAACCGTGTTAGCTAGACAGTTGAAATTTTCACAGATGTATTTCTGTATTTCTGTTGCCACTATAATAACGAACACTAAAAACAGAATAAAATGAATATTTTAGTGGAGCTCCCATACAACGGTGCGGGAACCTATCGTGCGCGAGTGTGACTCGCACATGATGGATGGCACAAACTTCGGGAAGCCTGTATCCAGCAGAGGATAAAGACTGGCTGTGGATGATGATGATGACGATGCATGTATATATGTCAGTTAGTCCGCCCGCGGCTTCGCTCGCGTGCCATCATCAGTCAAAATCTGTGCAGCCATTATGGAGTTGAGTAGGAAAAAACATACTCACACACACAAACTTTCGCATTTATAATATTAGTGTGTTATGACTGTCATGTGGTTCCCTTATTACAAGCTTATTTATTTATTAATAGCTTGCAATGTGTCTTGCATTTTTTGAAATTACAGGAACCTTCATGCCTCAAATTGATGTGGGGCGTTGCATCATAGGATATTTTCCAAACATGCGTGCTAAAAAGCAATACTTTGCTATAAGTAATGGTTACCACTTAACATGAGGTTAGCCATGTGCTTCCATCTTCAGGTGCCACGAAAATTTTTATATATCCTGCTTTTGCGAGGGCTAAGGTAACAATGGAACCCTGAGACCGCAAGGCGGCGCCGCGGCAGACCGAAAAAAAAATGGCGGGATGAACTAGACACCTTCGATAGAGCGTGGGTACAAATAGCTCAAGATCGGAATGACATTGGGGAGGCCTTTGCCCAGCAGAGGGAAATAACAAGCTCATCGTATTCGTAATCCTATTTTGCATAAAATTCGTGCAATGACGTAATTTCCTTCTCTCAGGAGCTAACACAGTGTCGGCATCATCTCTGCCTCTCGGGTTCAACCTGAGTGCTGTGTTAGACCAGTTTGACAATGTGATGCTGCCGGAATGTCTGGTTGCTGTCAGGAAAGCGCTGGTCGCGTACTACGATAGATTGGAGCAGTTCGAAAACCTTAAGGTATCTACAGTAGTAGAAATAAATATTGTAACAAACTTTTTTGTTCCGTTTTAAATTCGTGCTCAGTTGGACTATAAGCGGATGAGTGATATAGCGGAGTTTAGGACCCAGACTCATCAGTCCATTCTCCTTCCATTGGCAGCAGGTTATCCAGAACATGTCCCTATGAACTTACCTCTAAAATACCCTACCACCTGTATGCCTAATTACTTATGGAAACTATTACATAGAAAATAACTTTATTCAATACAACTAGACTTCTGCCCGCGGCTTCGCTTGCGAAAAGTAGCCTGTGCTCCAGGTCACAATGTATGTATATTCCAAGTTTCATCCAAATCCTTCCAGCCTTACGGAGTTGTGTGTGTGTGTGTGTGGGAACAAACATACCTCACACTCATCATTTAATCTCAAGGATGTACTCATGGATTCATGGATCCGTATTTCTGACCAGCGGGTATAGTCTACATATAACGCTATAGGGAAGCGGCACTGAAGCGAAATCCATCCCCATAGGTTAAGTTTGTTAGTCTGTAAGGTATTTATAACTATACGCAGCTGTAATCATATTTTTGTATGTGCATATTGCCTGAAAATAAAATTATATATTTTACTTATATTTTTTTACTGGACTGGCAGATGGCGCTGCTAATGTAAACATCAGCTCCGTAAAAAAATAATCGAATAAAATAGTTAAAGTGTACGTTACGCTAAAAATAAACAATAAATCGATAAATAGTGTTATAATTATAAATCATAAGTGACAGTGTTTTTCAAAGAAATAAATAAACATTTACAGTGAAATATGAGCTAAAAGTGCGACCGGTGATTACAACTACTATCACCTAAAATCACTGGAATAAACCCACTAAAGAGTCACCAACAACCCGAGACTCAGTTAATAAACACTTGTTCAACTAAAACAACAAGTTTATCGCAGGGAAGTTATCAAAATAAACAACTTTTGTTCATCTAAAATGTTCTAACGGTGGTCTTATAAATGTGTGACTAATCGCATAACGATCCTTTTACAACTTTATCGACTTTCACAACACGTATGAACTGAACAATAATTTCGACAATCTACGTAAGATCACTCTGGTCAAGCGGTTCCGCAGTAGGACTTGTAATCCTAAAGCACCAAGTTCGAATCTCGTTGCAGCTTTTATTTTGGAAGATTCCACTGCCAACACCATCTAGCGAGCAAATTATGCTTTGTTAACAATGGACCAACAAGATTATGTCACCCTAAGACGAGGCTATACGCAATTGACCATGAGCGGAAACGAGTCAAACATGAGCATCGACCCGCTAGATGGCACCACAAATAGTCTCCCGGACCTATCAACCGATGATGAGCAACTCCGTACTCTATTACAAAAAATAGAGTCTCTCCAAATACAACTTAACAGCGCACACAGCGAAATAGAACAATTATCAATTCAAAATCGAGAATTAGCAAAAACAAACACAGAATTAACGAAAAAAAATGTTCTGTACAAAAAACTTGGCCACAGTCCATCCAAATCTGTAACTCCAACCTTGTCGACACCACGTAATAATGTAAAACAACAATCAAAACCTATACAAATAAACAAACAGACGCAAACGGAAAGTAAAAACCTGAAAGAAATCGGAGTAAAATCAGACAAAAATGTGATTTCTTTCACATTCACAGGCAAATACAGAAATACCTACCCAAAAACTGGAAAAAGAAACGCAAACTTATTGGTTTTCGACTACAGAAAAAAACACGCAGACAAAAAACCAAGATTTGAACTCGCACCCCCCGGATTCACTTGACAACACAAACAACCTAATCCAGACCAGAATCAACTCTACACTACCAGCTACTAGCCAAAAGCTGAATAAAATTTGTCTCATTAGCAGCGAGAAAGCATATAATTTGCAAAATAAAACTTTAATAAAGCAGATAAACGGGTATAACATCTGCCACTACAGAAAACCGGCCTGCGGCATAAAACCTTTACTAGAAGGAATCGCGGCGAAACTACATGGCTTTACTATGCAGGACTTCTGTGTAGTATTCCTAGGGAAAGAGGATTTTCAAAGTACAAATAATAACTTAGACCTGGTTATATATATTAGAGAGACATCACAGAAAGTCCAGTTTACTAACATTATAATATGCCTACCAACTTTTAAATGCCACAATTATGGAACGATGTTCAACTGGCGAGTGGAAAACTTTAATAATTTACTTTACATTGACAATGATTCAAAGCAATATGCCTACCTACTGGACACCAATTTAAACCTTACATATGACTACAGAATGTTTTCAAAATTGAATGGAGAAGTGAATATTCGTGGTTTTCGAATCATACTACATGACTTGGGAAAACTAACCAAACGTATAAAAGATGAGCAGAACCAGGAGTTATACTATCGAGAAATCAATGCCGGAACTGAAAAGAAAAAATTGCCAAATGAAAAAGAAAATCCGGATTTTTTTCGTGACCCAATATGTCCAAATTCTACACCAAAATATTGCGGGCTTAATCAATAAATCGGACATTCTGACAGTATGCCTAGATGAATTTAAGGACAATAATATAAATATAGATGTGTTATGTATAAGTGAACATTTTTTTTTTTTTTTTTTTATGATGTCTGGTTATGAAACTTATTTAAGTGTTCCTAATTATGTCTTAGCTACATCTTATTGTAGAGTTAACAGTAAGAGAGGCGGTTCTTGTATAATTGTAAAGAATGGACTCCAATATAGGGAACTTAATGAGATCAAGAATTTTTCTCTGGTTAATGTTTTTGAATGTTGTGCAATCGAAATAGTAAACCTTCAGACTGTAATTATATGTTTATATCGCACCCCCAACTATGGAAATTTAAATTTATTTCTTAACAAATTAGAACTATTATTACAACATCTAAGTAAAAAGAAGTATTTAAATATCATTATTGCAGGAGACTATAATATGGACATTCTGAAAAGTAACCCTGTAACTTCGGATTTTATATGTTTATTGTTAAATTATAATATGAAACTAGAACTGAAACAACCAACGCTTCTTAAAAGTGGAACATGTATCGACAACTTTGCCCACAACTGCACACAACCTTGTCAAACTAAAATTATTGATCTTGCCTTATCTGACCACACGGCGCAATTACTTCTAATTCCTGTAAAAAAAACTATAAAAATAAATTACTGGCGAAAAATACAACGAGATTATAACAATGAAAATATTCAGAAATTTAAAATGTGCTTAAAGAACTACAGTTTTTCAGATATTTATAGTAATGTTGACTCAAACCTTGCGTATAACACATTTCTTGAAAACTTTAGGTTTTTTTACGATTTATGTTTCCCCTACAGAAATGTGAAAATTAGGGTTGAAAATAAACCCAAATGGATCTCAAAAGGGATTAAAACTTGCAGCAAAAATAAAAGAAAATTGCTATGGACATCAAGGCTAAACCCTACGGAACTAAATAAAATTAAATATCATAATTATTCAAAAAAATTCTAAAAAATCATTAAACTTACTCAACGGGCACAAAATAATTATAAAATAAAAACATCAGTAAATAAATCCAAAACCACTTGGCAGATAATTAACAAAACTCGACAAAATCTGCCAAAAGAAAATATTTCAAAGATTAAAATAAATGATGAATATATCTTGCATCCATGTCAAATAGCAAACTCTTTCAATGGTTATTTTATTGATAAGATCGAACCAATTAGTGATTATGGTAATAAAATCACCGATTTTATAAATCCCAGAAAAAACTCTATGTTTTTAGCACCATCTATACCTAACGATATATTCAAAATTATTAAATCGCTAAAAAATACCAACAGTGTGGGCTACGACGAAATTTCAACTAAAATAATAAAATCAGTCAACTCGGATATATGCACCCACTTGTCTCATATCTTAAATTTATATATATATAATATATGATATACATAAATTTAAGATATGAGACAAGTGGGTGCTTTTTAAGAAAGAAAACAGAGAATTGTTGTCAAACTATAGACCCATAGCACTTATCTCAATCATATCTAAAATATTCGAAAAATACTTACACGGCGAGATAAATTCATATCTTGAAAAAAATAATCTGTACTGTAAAGAGCAAAAAGGTTTTAGAAAGAATAAAAATATAAACATGGCTATTTTTGACTTTTTAAAGAACATTATGTTAAATGTTGACAAAAGAACGGCAGTCTGTGCTATCTACTGCGATATGACACAAGCTTTTGACTATGTGGATCACAAGATACTGAGCCAAAAACTTGAAGCTTACGGTATTAGAGGAAATGTACTGTCACTACTTCAATGTTACCTCATAGATAGAAAACAGATTACCAAAATAAATAAAATTAATTTCAATACAAAATGTCAAGAAACTCATGCATCCTCGGAACGTAGTCTAGTCTATGGAGTACCACAGGGCAGTGTATTAAGTCCGCTCTTATTTTTAATCTACATTAATGACCTGCCTAGAGTGACATGCCAACCAATGACACTATTTGCGGACGACAGTACCTTAACTGTAGCTTGTAGAGACCATGCATCATATGAAAATGACATTAATAAATCTTTGACATCTATTATCTCATGGCTTGGTAATAATAATTTAAAAATTAATCTCAAGAAAACGAACATTATGCATTTTAATCAAAGATCTAATAATTTATCAGAAATTGACATACATTTCAATGATCATTCCGTAGCCGAAGTAGAGACGGCTAAGTTTCTAGGACTAATAATTGACAAAAGACTTAGTTGGAAAAGTCACATTGAAAGTTTATGCAAAAGAATGAGTAGTGTAGCTTACGCTCTACATAAACTAAGCTCTACTATTAACACGGATGGTCTTCTAGCCGCCTATTATGGATTAGCTGAATCTCTGCTCTCTTACGGGATTATTTTTTGGGGGAACAGCACCGAACACAACCGGGCCTTCAAAACGCAAAAACGTTGCCTGAGAGCAATGTTTAACTTAGTTACTATTGATAGTTGTAAGCCATACTTTGTTAAGTACAAAATTCTTACTCTACCAGCTCTATATATTCTAAATGTAGCTATGTTTGTTAAAAATAACCTACATTTATTTAGAAGTTTCTCCGACGTGGTGGTACGTAACCGACGTAACAATAATAACAATAGACTTTGTACGCACCCATCACAAACTGCCCTAATAAGAAAAAGTGTTTTAGGTATGGCACCCAAAATATATAATCATGCGGTAAAATGTTTAAACAACAATTACTCTGATACTACTCTGCAAATGTATTTAAAAATAGACTTAAGAAATTACTCATAGAGAAATGCTATTATAGCGTTAATGATTTTCTGCTTGACAAATTTTGATTTTATATACCTACCAAGAACAATGTATAATTAATTTTAATTTGTTAATTTTAAGTTTAGATGATAATTTTTGAATATGGTTTTACTATAATTTATTAGAAAAGACATTCACATAATAATGACAAATCTGCAGCGCGCCCTCTCCTATTTGCACGCCAGTAATGGCAAAACATGTAGGCCACAATTAATTTATATTTTAACATAATTGCATGCTCACACCATGTTAATACTCATGTTATGCAAATAAATGATTCTTATTCTTATTCTTATTCTTTACAGAAAGCTCTGAAGCTCGAAGCTCAACTGTTCAAGATCATGGATGGATCCCACATAGAGATAAAGTTTGCAGCTCGCAGCGAGTTGGAGGCGCCGGATGAGCAGATCGGAGTTACCCTCATGTTGGACTACAGGGTCTACGATATACGGCCAAAGCAGTGGTCGTTTGTAGAGATTGGTAAGCTCATGGGATTTGTTTCTAGCAGTCTATCTATGAGTGGAGGCAGCAGCTCGACAAACATAGAGTCGTCCTCCGGCCAGGTGGAGTGTCTGTCTGTGCCAACAGTGGAGCATGTTATCTTACACTGCATTGCCACAAACAAAGCCAGAGCAAAATCCGGGTTACAAAAGCTGCTTGATCAAAACGCACAGACACAGGCAGCATGGGGAATTCTAGAGCAATCAAACCAGAGTCCTTCTCCGTTATTTTAAAGAGTTGGCCTGGCTGGGGTCGGGTTAGCAAGGGGACAATGCACAATACACCCCAGTACGGGACATCAGTGCATAACTTTCTACCCCCACCTCTAGAAGTAGAATTAGGTGGAGGGCCGATCTGTGAGGGCTGCAGCTGGCCTCGTCCTCAGCTTGGGCCTCCTCTAATGCCCATAATCCCCACGCTGGGCATGCGGGTTGGGGATAGCAGGGCACAGCTTCTCGCTGACACTGACACTGACACTGCTGCTCATCGGCGGCCAAGTTAGTTAGCTGTGCTGTGTCACATTTAGCCGGCCGCCAAAGCCCCGGTTGTTAAGCAGCCGGGTGCACCACAGGCAGGTGAGGTGGCTTGGATTCCAAAGATGAGGGTTCAAACCCCTTCTCAGCTCGAATGCCAAGACAACAAGACCATACCATACAAGCTCTAATACCCACTTAAATCATTTCCAGGCATCTGTTTAATTAGCATGAAACAAAAGGTATGACAAGATTGCACAAAGTATAATTTTACCAGCTTGCCTTGCTTACCTACAGTTGAGTAAATTGGATAACGCTTTTACAGATCTACCGGATGGCTCGGTCGAAGCATTGAGGGAACAGTGCGCAGTCTTCAAACGCAAGCCTCTTCACAAAGCATTCAGAGAGGCATTCATTGACGGTGTCGGACCTTACGCGATGGTACAACAGGTGGGTACCAATTAGTTCTACCAATGTTCATAAAACTGTGTTTGTTCTTGGTAATTGGATTACTTGGATTATTTGCCAAAGGTTGCCGTTAGAAACTGGATGCGTCGAGCTAAGGACAGAGCGCATTGGCGCTCATTAGGGGAGGCCTATGTCCAGCAGTGGACTGCTGTAGGCTGATGATGATTCCCAGATTTTCATTATCATTCTCTTGCCCTTGTCCTACGCTAGGTGGGGTCGGCACAACGTGTTTTCTTCCTTCCACTCCTAACAGCCGTCAAATCTGTGCCCACTCTGTTCATTCATCGGAAGAGGATATGCCTCTTTCACACAATCCATCCAGCGTCTACTGTCTGTATCTGACAGTAGACGCTGGTCTACCGTCAGAACCAGTCGTTAATGTTACTGATAATCTACCCAGTGTACTATCGCGTACTGTACGTAGTTTGTAGAATTTCGCTTGCTGTGCGCAGTTTGTAGGATTTCCCTTACTGGCTCGTTTAGTCAGCGGTGGATTGGCAGTGTTCATAAAACGCAAAACATCTAGCCGACAGCTATTTGCCTATGGGTAACTTGCAACTTGAGAGTCAGCTAACCGACAGTTAACGACATACTATTTGCCTAACGTGTCCACAGCCTAATTCTTCCTTCTCATCGTTAAAAGAACAGGTTTATACTCATTCATATTGTAAAACGGAAATTTCCGTTACATCGGTGAAAACACCGACGGCGTTTCGACTCATTAAGTCTTCATCAGGGTGAGTGAACGCGATGCTCTTTCCGCGTCTCGTCTAGCACAACGCCATGTCAGTGCGAAAATTCGCATTTTTCAATATGAGTTAGTTTAATGAGTAAAATAGTCCTAAAAATACCCTATACTTACAAAGTCCTTGCATTTCAGATCAGCGTCCCGACTCTCCAGAGGAGACGTAAACACAAGCGGTCGCGCCCCGTCAACCCTTACAACCCTAATGATGATACCTTCCACCCTGAAGACTGCTCCAGCGAGGATGATGTTGAAGAATAATTTAGTTTTAGGTCTATATTTTTCCAGGACACCATGGCGGCACGCGGCGAAACCAGTCGCCGCTACCAATAAGATGGATGGTGGTGTCACCAGGAGAGTATACATTTTGTTGGTAGTGGCGACAGGTTGCGCCGCCATGGTGTTCCGGTTTAATTAGCATTTAGTCTTGAGGTATTGCCCCAAACTGTTTCTCAAGATTTGTAAACAGAGAGCAAGTGCCTGATTCTGATGATTCGATATACCTATTTGATTCTATTAGGTATATATCGCGGAATAGAATAGAATAGAAACTGTCAAAACTGTGTGAAATTTGACAGTTCTCGTGATATATATCTAATAGAATCAAATACAGTCGACTCTCGTTAATTCGAAACTTGAGGGACTCTTAAAATATTTCGGATTATCGAATGTTTGAAATATCATATGGTTCGAAATTTGTGAGAGAAAATAAATAAAACTTCGAATTACTAAGTATTGATCAATAATTATTTATTAACTGCTGTTCTATATCAATGAAAAAAGTTTAAGAGTGTACATACATACATGTACCTTACATTCTATACATACATAAACCTATTCATAATGTAAATTAATTAATGTTTCGAAAGAACTCTGTTATACTGGTTTGCTTCAAAACACATTGCTGCTGCTCAGACTGCTCAATAACTTTTTTTAAGAGAAAAAGTGCCTGAAATGCTTTTTCATTATCGTTTTGTAAACAGAAGCGTTGTAAGGTATCGAATGAGGATCATGTTTCCTTAACTGACACCTCTGTTAAAGGTTCTGATGTATCGTCCTCATCTTCATCATTGCTTTTTTAATTCGTATCTGTCGCAGATAAAATTTCGCCATCGGTAAGTGCACCTGAGACGTCATCCACTTGAACAAAGTCAGAAAAACTCACACCGCTGTTGTCTACTAATGGTTCTACTGCTGATTCTTCATAATCCATAAGTATTGGAAAATTTTCTTATAAGAAACCGGATTTTTTGAAGCAGTTGTCAATCAGTAAAATAGCTGTCAGAACCGTGATATTCGCAGTTAGCTGCTTGTCAAGAGATTCGAAAACGATCTTAACAATTTCTTTGCGATGGAACGTCTTAAAATTATGGATAATCCCTTGATCCAATGGTTGCAATTTCGAAGTTGTATTCGGCGGAAAGAAGTAGAGTTCCACGTGGGACAATGTAGGAGGACTGTTGTGTACAGTACAATTGTCTAAAAATAGTAAAATTTTCCGCTTTTGTCGTTTAATGTCCCCATTAACTGTTAAAAGCCAATTGTTAAAAAGTTTTGTCGTCATCCAAGCTTTTTTGTTAGCACGATAATCAGTGGGAAACGATTTCACTCCTTTGAAACATCGCGGTTTCATTGCTTTTCCTATCACTAAGGGCTTAAGTTTTTCCGATCCGTCCATATTTACTGCAAGTAATACTGTCAACCTCTCTTTACTATGTTTTCCCCCGTGACATTTTTCATCTTTAAAAGTAAGCGTCTTGTCCGGTAAACATTTAAAAAATAGACCAGTTCCATCAGTATTAAAAATGTCTCGGGCATCATAGTTTTCAATCAAGGTCTTCAATTTACAGTGCCAATCTAAGCAAACTGCATTATCAACACTTCCACTTTCTCCACAAACTTTTTTTTAACACAACTCCATTTCTCTTTTTGAAATTCGTAAGCCACCCTTCACTTGCCGCAAAGTTTTTAATACTTAGAGTAGACGCGAACTCTTTTGCATTTTCCTTCAAATCATTCAATTTCCGCTAATAGACACTTTTTGTCCTCTACACTGTCTTAGCCAAATGACCAGGCTTTCTTCCAGACGAGGAAATTCACCTTTAGTAGTTCTTTTCGGTACTCCAGCAGTTTGAGCAGAATTAATTTTCTCCTTGTGCTTTATTATGGTTGAGAGAGTACTCAGAGGAATCTTAAATTCTTTTGCAACATCACTTTTCTTCTCACCTTCCTCTACTTTTTCGATTAACTTCTTCTTTTCAGCAATCGTCAAACATTTATACTTTCTAGGACTCATAATTAACACAAACTTTTAATCTGCATACCAACGAAAGACGAACAGTAACTGAAACATAACTAAACAAACCAATTCGTGCGGAAGTGTGAGTTTAACTAATCATAACTAAAACAAAGGCTCGTGTATGTTGATACAGGTTTGAACTTGTCGCAAAATGTACTTACATTACAATCATTCGACCTCTTTCTCTCTGCAACTTTGAATTGTCGAGTGTTGGACGCCCATGAGTTCGAATTAACGCGTCGTTTTATTATATAGCAATGATTTTTTCGTTCGAATTACCAAGTGCATAAAAATGTATTGATTTAGTTCGAAATATAAAGAGATTTTGTAGGGATCTCGTGATAACTTTGATTATAGAGAGGTTCTAATTACCGCAGGTTGGAATTAACGAGAGTCGACTGTATATCAAATCGTCAAAATCAGGCCCCAGTATGTGTTTATTCCTACAGTTTAAACTTTAACTCGAGCTGAAGACAGGGTAACGATGGCGCTCATTAGGAGAGGCGTATGTCCAGCAGTGGACTGCTATAGGCTGATGATTAAGATGATGAAGATTCAACTTGTTTGTAAAAGTTACATGTCCTAAATGAAACAATAGTAGCATATAGGTTGTTGTGTTGTACTTTTTAAATATAAATGCTCTGTTGTGTGGTGACAATAAATGAAAATAAGGATTTAATTGTATTATAAAAATTTATTTTCCATAAAAATAAAAAATGATTTATACATCTTCTAATTGTTTACATTTAAAACAGTTCATTGAAAGATCTATTATGCAAAATGTCATGAATTATATTAAGTTTAAGTTCATACAAACATCTAAACATGTGACAAAGGGATTGTGCGCTTTTGAGGGTAATAAAACACTTTGAATATTGATAACACGCTTGCTCTAGGAAGCTCGTGCATGATGCAGAGCGTCTTATGCCGGGCCCGCAGTCGACGGGTTGAATACATAAATAATTGCTTTAATACGTAACTAGCTAGACTAACTAACCAAAGCTAGACGTGACTTAATTCTGCCCTCAAATAGAAGTGAACACTATACATCTAGAATTGAATACAAACAGTGCATTGAAAATAACCCTTTTACTGTTTACATTCTTTACAAATATACAACATCCTATTATTAAGATATTTAATTACTTTTAATTTATATATAGACATAACTTCATCATTATAGTACAGTTTAGATACACCTTTGCTTCTCTTAGAGTTGATTGGTATTCCAGAAACTGTAGTTCTATGTGTGCTAAACAAAGGTAGATTGATGCCTTTTTAAATAGAGAAATAACTATATATAAAATGACCTTAAAATATATGAAAATAAAGGTCATAACCTTATATAATAGAAGTAGAGATCTTCCAATCTAAAAAAGAGCGCGGCTAAGTCGCATTACGCTATAGATATATAGACAATAGAATATAATAATACAAATACTTCATGCACATCTCCATAAGTCAATATGAGTCCCAAACACATTTGTGAATTGACTGAAAGACTTACGCAGCGTCCTACGTGGGTGATTCAAAGCGAACACGATTGCGAAGCGATCCAACGCGGTGACACGCGAATTCAACGCAATGCGGTGCGACGAGGCGACTCTGTCCTGCGTGCACGCGAATCGTACCACATCATCACCGCCCTGCGCCCTCCGCCATCGCATCGCGTCCAGTTCGCGCGAAAATATCAAACCAACTTAATTCAAGTCGCGTCAATTCGCGCAGCGTCGGCCGCTTCGCACGTTGCGTGCGTTTGGTTACTTCAATAGTTATCAACTGTTTGTTGTATCCGCGCCGCTTCGCGTTCGCGTTCAGATCGCTCACGCAGGACGCGGCGTTAAAGGCGCGCGCAATTTTGAAACTAGTAGATCCCTACATACAAAACCCTATACTTACTTAAGAATGTTATAGTTCAGGCTGTGTTTAGGAGCTGATGACCACGGCACCTTATTTAAAACCTATTTCTACCAAGTTTGACGGCTGGAAGCTGAATCAGGGTGGACGGGAATAAGGAGATCTTTATGAAAATTAATTATGGTGCCAAAACTGCATAATAATGGCGCACCAACAACCGTGACTCAGCATTCAACCGTTGGAAAAATCAACACCATTCACACAACACCTAAAGGCGTAATGCAAAGTTTTCAGTGCTCAGGTAGTAGGAACTTGGAAGAACAAGACAGGGCTTTATACATATTAGAGTGTGGGTTTGTATTAGTTACTATCCCCCTCACTTATGAACGCTACTCAAAGTTAGCCCTGTCGTTATTTGTCAAGAATTAGAAGATTTATTGCCAGTTGCTAGCCCGTAGCTCCTGTTACATACGTCTGCCATCCCTGAGGCCGCTTTCTCGAAGTCAGCGATTGCGGGGCGGCGGCGGCGGCGGCGCGGGGTGCGGCGCGGCAACGCAAACCCGATCTCGAAGCCAGCGGGCAGATCGCGCGGCGCTAGAGCGGCATAGTGTTATTTTAATGCAGACGCGCGGGCACCTCTAGACTGGCGCGCATCGCTCGCACACCGCTGCCTTCGAGACCGCTTCCATATCAATGTATGCATTGAAACGTGGCGTTACACGCGCCGCCGCCGCCGTCCCGCGCCCGCTGACTTCGTGTCCGTAGCCTCAGACTAAGTGGCCACTGAAGTGTTGGAAGAGTTTGAAGTGTTATTGCCAGATAAGATAGCCCTTAGCTCGAGATACCTCTCATAGTCCGCTTTAGCGCGATCCATCCTCTGTCTGAGACTGAGCGCTTGCGTGGCGACGCTGGCGGCGAGCTGCTCGGCGACGGAGAGGCGCGCGGAGAGCAGCGCGGAGCGGCGCGCGGCGGTGAGCTGGCGCTCCATCACGCCGCCCTGCAGCGCCTGCAGGCGCCGCAGCCGCAGCCGTCAGCTCGCCGCGACCAACACTCATGCGCCGCGGTTGGGCAGCGGCTTCACCTGGTACGGGAATGTAAATAATTCTAATTAGTCCGTCAGATAGATCAACAAAAAATATTGGACACGTATTTTTTATGAGATATAGAGCGCCAAAGTTCGGGAGTGGGGGTTCGTGACGTCACGCACGGCTAGGTAAAAAGTGTACTAAGCCGTGACGTCACGCGGAATTTCAACGCACTATATCTTAGTATTTTTTTGTTTAATGGACAAAAGAAAAAATACGTGTCCAATATTTTTTGATAATGTAAATGATGGACTAATTAGTCGTCATCCCTAATTACATAATATGGGATTACATATAATGGGGGATATGCACAGAGATCATCGCGGAGCGGAGCGTCGGACTACTATATGATCTTTATACTGTGCCCTAACTTTGTAGCAGACATATTTATGCATAATTCCTGGTATTTATTTCTCTTTGAAACACAATAACTACATCACAAACCGGTTTGCAAACCAAAACAAAACACGGACGCCATGACGACGCGCGGCGTTAAAAGTTAGTTTAATTTTTTATCAATGTTTTTACTACTTTATGTGATTCTTCTTCTTCTTCTTTTTCTTCGTATGTGCTAGTGACCAACTCTGGTGTCGGAGTTTTTAGGCCGCCCGAATGCCACAGACATGGCTTAACGACTGAAAAGCCGGGACCAGCATCTTAACGTGCCTATTACTTTATGTGATGCTGTAACTTTTAATATAATCTACACTGTTTTCGATGTAAATACACATAAAAGTCCTTCTATAAGAGTCACCGATACTTTTTTTAGACATTATTTTAACATTTCTTTTAGCACAAAACAAAGATGGCGGCGTGCCCGAGCCGTAAGCACTACTTTTTCAGAATTATTATTTTTCAATGTTTGTTTTGTTCTTGCTCTCAATCAATCGACTGTATTTGATTCGTAATGAACCTAACTTCACGAAGAGTGCAGCCAATGGGCGTTGAGATAATTCGAAGTTGAAAAATAACCGCATCCAATGACCACGCATCATTTTGGACACGTGTGATTCGACACCTCGAGCTCTCAAAATGTTCGAACACTCGTGTGTCTATAAAACATGCCACGGGTTGATATGGTTGTGTCCCGTAATACAAAAAATGCTGACTGAAAACTATGTATTCATAGGTATGTTTTTCGCACTCAAGCCACTGATGTGTCCAGTTATGCTGAATCGACACAAAAAGTCATCATCACCTTCCATTTCCGGTGATTTCCCTCGGTCGTGATCTCACTACACTAACCTTGTAAATGCGCACGAGCCAATGCTCTGTGGTGTAGGCCTCTTCCAGAACATCGAGGTTGAAATCCTTGTTGCCGATCTCAGCGCCTCGCACACGGTCGAAACCGGGCGGCCGACCTGCCACAAACAAAACAATAAAATGAAATAAAAATGAAACAAACATTATGTTACAAGATGCCTTGAATTTGGTATAAAAATCGACAATTCCTAGTCGGATTCGCACACCGAGGGTACCGTGATTCTTTATGAGCTGTAAATACAAATTTACTGTTTTCGGTTTTTTTGTCGCCAAATTTCATGATTCCTAGGTTCGGTAACGGGAAGTTCCTCATAGATTTTAATTTCCTTGCGAATGTCAAACTATGCTGCATAAACGGCTGTATATTTTTATAGCGTTATGCTTTAAATTTAACTTTATTTTTAGTAAATATTTGGCAAAGGAGAATGCCGTCTGATGTATGGCGCTCGGTACCGAGACGTCAAAAAAATCTCCATTATGTTTTTAGTAGATTCTACCGATTCTACTGTCAAAATAATTAAAAATGAGGGTTATTGCCATAGTAACACTTTACATCAATGTTTGTTGCCATAGTAACGTATATATCATTGGTTGTTGCAGTCTAATGGCGGCGTGCGGCGGAAACCATATCAACATAATTTTTTTTTCTTGATTATTAATCCCGTCGGTGTGTAAAACTAAAGAAGATGTTAATGTAATTTATAAAATATTATAAATTTTATGGGATAAGTTCAGTTTTGACGCAATTGGTACGGGTTCTCGGCATTCTCCTTTTATTGTTAAATTCAATATACCTGTGACAAGGTACAAGTAGCTAAACTAACCTCCCTCAGTGTAGACAAGTCCGAACTTGTAGTAGCTCATCTTGTACATGAGACAGTTGAGCAGCGTGCTGGATCCGTCCGCATCGACCCTGAACTCTCCGGCGGGCGTGTAGTAGTCAGCCTCGCGGATGTGCGCGCCGCGGTCCGTGCTGCCGCCGATACGCACCATCCATAGGAACTTGTTTATGTCTGCAAACATGGACAATAGTCATATAACGCTGGACACTATCACTCAGCATCATGTATCCCCAAACTAAGCAGAGCTTGTATAGTGGGAACCACATGACTACTTACATTATTTTTTTTAAATTAATGCATATTATCCATAGAAAACACGCAGACCTGAGACAAATATCTACAATAATGCAAACATTTGTCCCGCGGAGGGAATCGAAGCCGCAACCTTCTGCGTCTCAGGCGGACCTTCGCCTGCTGCGCCACAGAGGCCAACATAGTATCTGATCGTCATCAATATCAGCCTATAGCAGTTTAATGCTATTTTATATACAATTTTAATTATTTTTTTTAAGCTAAGTAGTTTTAAGAATTTTTTGTTATATTTTTATATAAGAAACTTTATGCTGGGTACCCACTCTCCTCTCTTTCTATTATTGTAAAATGTTAGTCGTTTATCTGTGTCCGACTCCGTAAGATCGTAAGATTCTGTAATGTTATAGTTTACGTTAAATAAATGAAAATTGAAACTTGAATGCTGGACATAGGCCTCCCCTAATGAGCAACATTTTGCTCTGTCCTCAGCTCGATTCATCCAGCTTCTACCAGCAGCCTTTCGCAAATCGTCACTCCACCTGGCCGGAGGGCGACGAAAACCAATTTAGTTTGTCAAACCAGTGAAAAGCCATTTTGGTTTTCGTCATCGTTCAACATTGGTCGTTAAAATCGCATGAGAAAGTTTGTGTGTGATCGCGTGTGTGTATTAGGGTGTATAACGAATGCTCACCGTCAGAAGAATACCCGACGAGGCCTCCGAATATGACCAGTACATAGTCAACATCCAACTCCCTCATGATCTCATACGCCTTGTCCTCAGTAGACGCCATGGCTTGTCCCACGCGCGATATGTGTGTGTTATTCCACGTGTTATTGTCCACTATGACGGTTCGATTCGCCATCGCTGTTATCTGGTAGCCGTAGTCCCACCATGACATCACTTTTGCATCCTGAAATGAAATAATTATCTAATTAAATAGGATTTTTATAATCATTACAGACCCCTTATTTATAATCAAATATCATTTTACAACGTTCGATAAAGTACGCTTGTGAAAGGGAAAAGCAAGACAAGGGACATTTCAATGTAAAATAAAAAGAGGTGACATATTTTGACGACATTTTAGCAGAACTATTATGAATTGGACGGGAAGTCTGTAGTAAGAGTGTAAAGGGTTCCATCCTCCATCTTTTGAATCCAAGTCACCTCACCTGCCCGTGGTGCACACTGCTGTATAACAAACGGGGCTCTGGCGGCGATTGATAACGGCATAGTACAACCTAACACCGGCACAGCTAAATTCCCTGAGCACCGATGCGACGGGTACCTTCGGCTGTGCTCTGCATTCTCCAACCCGCATGCCAAGCGTGGGAATTATGGTCATAGCCCCCTTCTTAATAGAGGAGACCAATGTCCAGCATTGGACTGGTATAGGCTGGTGGCCTAAAGTACAGGCTCTGTACGGGATCAGCTGACCGTGTGCGAGATGTGCCGTATATTTATTTATAGAAGGCCAATCTCCGAGCCATACTTTACCTAAGGAAAAGGGAAGATTCACGTTCAAATAGCAACATAGAAAAGGCATATGAAAAACTTATCACTAGACTAGAGGCATTATGTAAGGTAAAATAACAATGGGTAGGTACACTTTTAGTATTAGGTCCTTACTTATGAAATTGGCGTTTTTTCTCTCTATTTCGTTTTGCACATATTTTATTTAATTCAACAGTCATATACAAAATTAATTCATTTTCTGAACGTTACATTGAAAAGATTGAAAATTCAATAAAATACTATTTTGGAGGAAGTTCATCCCCAAAAAATAAAACTTACAGTTCATTTCACGTGTTGTCACTTTTAATGCTTAAATTCGTAGGACATTTTTATGTGTTGGTTTTATTTATTAAATAAGACTACGCATACTTTTCTCAATGTTGTCCAATCATGCACACAATACAAAAATGTATGTATGGAGAAATCAATTTTCATGAAATTCTCCATACAAAACGCCAATTTCATAGGTAAGCACCTAATATGTGTTTAGGTAGGTATACGAGGGTGACTTACATACCGTAAGTGAGTTTGTGTGTATTTATACAAGCATACCTCAGCAGTGTTCATCTTGAGCCAGGTGTAGGCTTCGCGGAAATCGTCGAAGATGATCCTGGCTCCATCGTGTGCGCGCGCCGATAGCACTATGGATGGCGACGAGTATGCTTCTGACGTCACCCACGTGCAGTGGAACACGTACGAGACCAGCAGGCAGCCGAGCACGGTCACAAACAACGCTCCCACCTGGGGATAAGGCTCATTCTACAATGTCAGATGGATATTTGGTTAACAGCAAGAATATCATGTTGAACCCAACACGTTTTCCTACCAAAAAAACTTGCACCACAATTGATCACATTGGTGCAAGTTTTTTTTGGTAAGAAAACGTGATAGAATCAAAATGATATTCTTACTGAACCTTTGTATTGTTATTTTCTAGGCCGTGAAGGTTTGCTATTTTGCATAACTACATTCAGTGATTTTATATCTTCAAAAATGTTGAATAGTGCGAGCGAGAGGGAGGTTTGACCCTACTAGTCGCCTTAACTGAGGTAATTGCTTACCTCTGAGCGGAAAACAAGGTTGTTGTCATGCTTCTTCTTCTTCTCATGGTGCTTCTCGACTTTAGGCTCTATGTCTTTTACGTGAAGGCTCAAAAGACTAGACGCAGCCACACCTGATACGATACACATCACGGGAGCCAGGACCAGCATAAGACGGACCATCACACCCTGTGGAGTTAGAATATAGGAAGGTCAGGATATGTTGGTGATAGTCGATGTATTGGTCTAATTAAAATGAGGGTAGTCAGCGATCAAAGTGTACAATCATAGGCGGAGTCAACGGAATGACGTCACTCTACGTTGTCTCTACGCGCTCAAGCTTCTTTGTTTCATCATATTTCATTAATTAGACGAAATTATTATTTATTGTACTCTGTGGAATTTGTATCATGGCTGATATACTTTTTTTGTAAATACATAGAAAATACCCAGGCCTGAGACAAATATTTGGTAACAACTTATAGAAACATTTGTCTCGCGGCGGGAATCGAACCTGCATCCTTCTGCGTCACAGGCGGGTCTTCACCCACGGCGCCACAGAGTCATTTGTTTCTAAGTAATGTTCAAATAATACATTGGGTATTTATTGAACACTAGGCAACTTCGTTTGCGTGATTTTCCGCGCTCTGGTCAGTCAAATAAATGAAAAATATAATGTTCTTTCAGTGAAGAAATTTGGAAGAAAAATGGTTCAGTACATTCTAAGATTACCTACATACATATAGGTATACAAAGTATATTTATAACAAAATCGGAGGCACTATAATACAGCCGTTCCTGTTTCTTTTGAAAGTTTCTCTCCATCCAAAGGTTGCCTGTAATAGCTCGCTTTAAGCGATAAGGTCACCCACTGTACCATTACTTTTAATGCCTTTTCTATATGTTGTAATGATTTGTATGGTATGCAATAAACTCACGGCAAAGTAAATACTGAGGACTCCATAGAGAATAATGAAGATGTTTGCATCGGTAAGCTTGCTGAAACAGAAGTACAGGCCAGCAGGGAACAGAAACACCAACACTTGCAGGTCGAAGTAGAATGACGACCAGGATGTAGGCTGGTGCTCCGATACGGATGCTGGAAATAACAATTAATAAATAATGCTGGACGTTATCACACAGCATCATGTAGCCCCGAACTAAGCAGAGCTTGTATTTAGATTTAGATTTAATAGATTTAATATTCATTCATTTCATTATAGATAATAGATTTATTAAATCTTAGTTTTGGTGTAAACTTTACACCAAAACACTTAGTATCTTAAATTAAATCTAAGAAATATCTTAAATGATCTTATTATAGATATGGGACTATCGGCAAAAATATTTTCATGGCCACATTCTTGGAGGAACTTATTAATTATAGTTTGTGCCCTAAGAGTTGGTATGTTGTTTGCGTGACAGGTCCGCAAAGTAGGACATCCAAACAGCTGGTGCCGTCGACGCCCAGTACGTACGTAATTGTCTGGTACATATAAGCTAAGAGCGCCCAATATGCCCGGACTATTTACTTTACTGTGCAGTATCAAACAATAATGTGCCACTAGCAGCAATTGACGCCTAAACTCCAATGTATCTTCTCCAATCATTCCCGAAACGAACAAAGATGGAAAGAGGTAGGGATAATAACCGTCCATTCGTTTGTATATATATATCTATTGAATTTGCGCTGAAGCCTCTCTAACATAACGGTATACTTTGCCTCACGGGGGTCCCATACAATAGCGCTGAATTCCAGCCTGCTACGAACAAAAGCATTGTACAGCATGATGGCCACTCCAACATCTCGAAACTGAGCGGCAGTTCTCATTATGAAACCCAACGTCTTATTTGCACTCTTACACAGTGATACGGTGTGCTCGCGGAAGTCAATACGTGAGTCCAAAATAAGTCCAAGGTCACGTATTTCACTTACTTTCTCCAGTGCAGAGCTATAAAGGGTGTATATTGACATTAAGGGCTGCTGCAATCTAGAGAAGCTCATGACTTTACATTTTGAAACATTGAACGCCAGCCTGTTAGACTGACTCCAATTATTATTAGTATTATGGGAACCACATGATTGATATACACATATATACATTTTTTTTTGTAAATATGATATGTATCTTTAATTTATCATACATAGAAAGTACCCAGACCCGAGACAAATATCTGCAGAACATGCAGACATTTGTCCCGCGGCGGGAATCGAACCCAAAAACTTCTGCGTTAAGACGCAGGCGGACCTTCGTCCACTGCGCCACAGAGGCCGTCAATTAGGTTAAAGACATTTATTTCTCAAAAAGACAAAGTCACTTACATGTGAAACTATCGTTAATTTTACACTTAGGGTCAGCGCAGACAGAGAGTACCGCAACTTGTATCTTCGAGGACGCGCGAACATTTTTTGTCAGGTTCAAGCATATATGCACTTTATTAAAATTGTAAAGTTGATTTTCGACTGTCTTAATAAAATCCTCTCCGCTGCGCTCCTCTCTGTCTGCGCTGACCCTTAGGTATCACTAAATATTAAATAGTGGGCCATACAAACATATTATAAATGATCTATATCATATACATAACGTGGCTTGAACTATCAAAAAGTTATCAGATTGAATGTCGAGCCAAGCTTTTAACTCTACAAGTCCTAACTTCACAAACTCTATACCAGTCAAAATAGTGGCTTGGCCGTTTCGCTACCGTCATATGGGAGTAAGGTGATGAAATTCACTGTTAATTACTTTTCTTTTACACAATAGCTCTTGTAGTAGCGTAACGGACAAGCCACATAATTTGGTGTTTAGGTGTAGAGGCTATCATACCAAGTTTAAGCTTTCAAGGACTTCAGGAAGTACCCTAAGAATTTTGATAATCATCACATCAGTCAGTGACGAAATCAAGGTTTTTTAAATATCAATAAAATCTAAAGTATAAGAGCTATGCAATTTTCAAAAAACATAATAGCCAAATTAGACCAATAGCACGAAACGAAGACATAAAAAATTGCGATCAAAACTATCCTAATTAAATCCTATGTTTTAAAGTTCTATTAATTTCCCACTTACCAATAATAGGGATGTGGTTCTTAGCATAAGATGGGTCCAGCAGAGAGTAGAATCTTCCGGTCCATGGCGAAATTTTACCTGAAATCATATTTTAGTTTAGTTGCAAAAAATATTACGATAACTTATTTAACATTAGAGTGGCTAACTACAGCTAGCGGTGAACGAAACGTCTGCTCATGGGCCTCTCGCTCTCTCTCGCCTCTTGCTCCCATATGATACCTTACCTTTGACTTCTGCTCAATAACGGTCAGCGCTAGTCTCGTGCCGCTATTTCTACTCAAAATGGTGAAGTACTAAACTCGGCTCAGAATTTTCTTATAGTTCGTACCTCTTTCGTGGAGGTCCATCGGTCATACATCAATATATTTACCAGTAACAGTGAGTGCGACGACAGCGGTCCCCAGGGTAGCGAGAAGGGTGGTCACGAGAGCTTTGAACATCAGCTCGAAGTTGGCGGGCGAGAGGTGCTCGCGGAGGTATTGCGTGAACGCGTACAGTTGGCAGAGGCCGAATGTGCCTAGTGCCTGTGAGGTAAATGATAGTTACATAAATAAAGAATATTGAATTCTTCTTCTTCTTCTTATGAACTAGTAACCAACTTTAGGCCCCCCGAAGGCCTCTGACAGTGCTTAACGACTGTAAAGCATTCAATTCATTCAATAATTTAACATGGTACATTAAATAAACACAAGATCATGTTTAAACATCAGATAAGAGTAACACAATGAGCCTGAACTAGGTAATCCTGTGTTTCAGGCGAAAAGAGCTAAAATATAATTAAAAATAATCACCTACTTAATTTGATGTATTTTACTGAAGAAACTAACGAGAATAAACTAAAACGGGAATTTTAACGTACCATTAGATCGACTTGGTACCGGATGCCTATTAAGCGTTACGTGAAAATTCCCGTTTTTAAGAAGAATATTTATAATTGTTAAACTCTTCGATTAGATTAGTTTCAAGTATTATTATTTATTTGTGTTTATTTAGGTTACAAGGGTAGGTTGGTATCAGTACAGTTTTTCATCAAAAACCGCTTTAACAATTTGCTTCATAAATCAACCGAACAAAGAATCGAAATGCAATATCCACTTACCAACATATGTTCCGAGCTCTGCACTGGCTGGAAGCCCACAAACGAGATCTGCATAGAGAGGATAGTTCCAACGCAGTAGAGCGTGCTGTAGGCCACGTAGACGCGTGAAGAGAACCGACCCAACAGCATCAACGCTAGCACGTGGAGCGGAATCAAGTTGATCAGGAACACGTAGCCTCCCCATGATGATACCTGGTAGATGGAGTAAACCTTTTTATTCTCTGACCAGATGCCGCATTTAGTAACTGAGTTGTCCACTGAAATGATTAAACTTCAAAAATGCAAAATTCAAAATTCATTTATTCAGTAGGAACTGTACATTAGCACCGGTTCTGTTTTTACAACCTTTGACAATTTCTCAATTGACGTTGTTTCAATTTCGACAGATGAAATGTCAAAGTTTGAAAATATAGGTCCGGTGCCGACCATTTCGATGTGTAACTGAGTTATTAAATGCCTCTCAGTAGACCTCTGGTGGAGTGACGTTCTGCGAAAGCCTGCTGGTAGAAGATGGATGTGTCGAGCTGAGGACAGGGTACGATAGCCCTCAGTTGGCCTATGTGCAGCGGACTGCTATAAGCTGATGATGATGATGCGTCTGTCAGTTACCGCTCTATAAATAAATGAATTGGAGCTTTTTTTCTAACTTATTCGACCACACACCACACCAGCCTGTATCAATCCACTGCTGGACATAGGCTTACCTTTAGGGGGATGCGCATAATCCCCACACTGGGCATACGGGTTGGGAATCGCAGGGCACAGCTTCACGCCGACGACGCTGCTATCCGTCAGCGGTAGGGGAATTTAGTGTACAATTGCGTTATGCCGCATTCAGCCGGCCGCCAAATCCCCTTTTGTTATACAACCGGGTGCACCACAGACTGAGATTGGCTTGGAGTGCAAAGATGGAGGTTGGATTAGAACTCCTTATAACTCTTAGAACGCATTCAATGGATAGGGACTGAATTAGCTAACAATTGAAAAGCCCTTACAAACAAAAACAAAGTTATAAAGTACAAACGCGTCCAGTATTCCTTGTACAATTCGGCTTGCTCGA
This sequence comes from Horisme vitalbata, assembly GCA_951804965.1. Lineage (NCBI taxonomy): Eukaryota > Metazoa > Arthropoda > Insecta > Lepidoptera > Geometridae > Horisme > Horisme vitalbata. Next base: position 4,158,791 of record OX638096.1, read on the forward strand.
GCAAGTGTTACAATCTGCGTGTGATAGGTCGTCGAGTAGTGGTATTAAGCACAATATTTTCTTTATGAACAAATGTTTACAATTTACACTGCAATTAGTTCCTCAGCAAGTGTTATATCAATATTGATAGAATTTCTGTGTTTATACAACTGACTGTGTTATTGGCACAGTTTATTAACGCAGCCAATTGCAATATAATATTTGTACGAAAGAGCAAAAACCAAAAAAGCCACTAGACTCATCGGCGTGAAGCTTTCGTCTGATTGATCTGTGATCGACTTTGAAGATAGCTGATGAAATACACAGGATCTTAATATAAAAGTCAATCACTTAATCTCTACTTACAGATAAGTAGAGATTTCAACAATAGTAAAATAGAATGCCTTATGCATTGAAGTGCTCGTGGTGTGGGTTACTTTGGTGTTTGGTGTAGATCATCTATTTGGATGGGTTACCGCGGACCATGGTTTACTGGCATTTAGATCTGAGATTTCAGGGGGCATGATAAGTGGTCCTGGGTTTTTTCGGGCGGTATTAAACTGCGACACTACAGTAGCACAATATAAAAGTAGGAAGGTAGGAATCATAGAGACAGTCAGTTCGTTGACATACATTTACATCAAAATCCACAATTGCACTTATTTAGACCTTATGGAAATACATTGAAGTGTTCAATGTCGGCCACGGCAAGTTTTAGAGTGGACATTTTTTCCCCTATTGTGTCTTTAGTTTAGTATTATCGACATAGTTGTTGATGGTAGGAATCCATAACTGGCTGATGGGTTGACTACTCAGTCATCCGCTTCTGTTCAACGCAAGCATTCTCATGTTGACTATAAAGTCGGAAGAACCACACATTACTTAGTGGTCAACTCTACAAGTAGTGTGGGAGTTGTTAGGCCGTCCGAAGGGCTTAACAAGCGGGCAAAATCCCGGATCCGTTTTATTAAGTACATATATGATTAGCATTAGGACCATTTCAACACTTGAATCTTGAATCTTCACTGAATCTTGAATCATTCATCCTAACATGCCCCTTTTAAAACAAGGATATGAAACTCACCATGTAGAAATAAGCTAGTGCGGTCATAGTAGCCCACAGAATAGTGCCAGTGTTGACCGCCTTGATCCAGAAGTAGTATGTTAGCAGCATGCAGAATATAGCGATCCCTTCGTTGTCGTAGCTCCCGGCGACCGAGCGACTGATGTAGCCGGGGACAATAGCAATCATGGTGGCTGCTACTAACCCAGCGCCTTCATCCTATGGGAATAAGATAGTTTTGATGACCAAGTTATAAAATATGATAGCGGCTAAAGACTCACGCGAGAAGTCTCGCCGAGAAGTCTTGCCGAGAAATTGCGCGAGAACCGAGAAGGCATCTACACTCATGCGACCTTCTCATTCGCATTCTCGATCGTTATGCGGAATGGATCTATGAACTTTAATTCTAATTCATTATTCCACATTTTATACTTTTTATAGCACTGACGTAGCACAAACCACCCAACTTGTAATAGCTTGGCGACACAGACAGTAGATGGTATATAATTTAACTAGAAATGTAGGTACCAACACAACAACACACAATTAATGCCACGGTCGCACTGAGACCGAACAAGAATGTGATACTATTCTCTTTTCTCGCCCGAGAAATCCTTTGCAGCGGGCAAAATACCGACACCGATCGGAGAACAGGCAAGCGCGAGAAAGAGATCACATTCACGCTTCTCGGGTGTTCTCGGGCGTTCTCGGCGTGAGTTTGGAGAGGGCTTAATACATCCCAACGCAGGACGTCAGCGCAGAACTTTTTTACCCCAACTTCAAATTAGAAGTTATAGAATTTTAGAGTGTGTGTGCAGGAAATTTAACTCCCTCATGACCATGTCATTATCGGACGACCAGACGCACGGAATTTCATCATCCATACACGTTGGACGTATGAAGCGCTTTGCTGCAACTTTTAAGAGCTTAGGACACCTAGGACTAGGCTATCCTTAGAACAGCTAAAGATTGGAATGCTCTTTCGGCGTCAGTGCTTTCCGATTGCTATGAAATAAGGGTCTTACAGCGAACAAACTACAACTGCAACATCACTTACCAACAGGTGAGATGAGGACCAACCTTTGGCCTATAAACTATTAAAAAAAATATTATTTATTTATTTAAGCTTAGTGGTATTCAACATGATCTGGGTTTTTAGACGGTTCATGGGCAGTCCAACCTCAAGATTTGCTGCTCTCAGTTCCTGGAGCATTTCCTGCAGTTTGCTTGCTGTTTGTGCAATGAGGACAATATCATCGGCGAAACGCAAGTTAGTAAGGCGTTTGCCGTTTAAATCAATGCCTTTGGATGCCCATGATACAGCTAAGTTCTTGATTACTTTCTCAAGTGTACATGTGAATAAGATTTTAATTTCTCATTTTATTTTGTTCTTTATTCAGGAAAACTTATAGAGATACGTGAATATATAAATATATAGGTTTAGACAGCCTTTTCTTGCACTGAAAGCAATAATATGTACTATTGATTTTACCTTCAGTTCCTTGGTCAGTAAATAAGTGACTATGGTGGTGAGAGACGAGAAGAACGGCGCAAGAAACACACAGACATTCCGGATGTCTATTGTTATGTTGAGGAACTGCATTATATTGTACAGGGTGGCAGATGTCACCATCAGGCCAGGGTAGATTGTACCTGGAATTAACTCATTTTAAGACAACCATTTTGCGAAGAAAACTTTTGAGAAAATCAATTACATCCAGTAAAGTTTCCTACACACATTGCTGGTGGGTTTTTAAAACACCACATTTATCAAAATTGGTGTATTGAGCTCAGTAGTAAAACATGTAGTGAATTTTTCATCACCTCTAAACATAAACTTGAACTTTGAACATCAACTTTTTATAAACTACCCTAAAGCCGCTTTCAGATTACGCTATACTATTGTGCTATATAGTATAGCAAAGAAGGATCTAATGCTATACTATATAGCATGGCGTTCATCATCATCATCATTAGCCTATAGCAGTCCGGACATAGGCCTCCCCTAATAAGCGCAATTGCGCCCTGTTCTGAGCTTGACGCATCCAGCTTCTACCAGCAGCCTTTCGCAGATCGTCACCCCACCTGGCCGGAGGGCGTCCTACACTACGTTTGCCGAGCCGTCGTCTCCACTCATGGCACATAGCATGGCGTTCACATTACGCGATATTATCGCAAGCATTTATAGTATATAGCAAGCTCAGTTGAAGGGACGGCCAGGGGTGAGGGAGGAGGAAGAGATATAGAACAGCATGAACTCAGCGCATCGCACCAATTTTATAACGATAGTAAGCTAATAATATATAGTACAGTACAGTGTGAATGTGTGTATGGTGCGCGATATTCTTGTGCTATATACTATATGCTATTATATTATAGCATAGTCTGAAAGCAGCTTACAAGCACTGAATCAATCTTATTATTGAAAGAAGGTTTGACAAGTACTCAAAGTATGTTTAAACATCAATCTATTTTAAACAGTAGACGTTTTAGACCGTCGTCATTAAACTGGACTCAGAACATACTTGCCCGCCGCTACACATATGTTTGTACGTTCTGCAAATATTTGTTTCGGGTCTGGGTGTTTTCTATGTATGTATATAAAAAAAAACGATGTAGTCATGTGGATCCCATAACATAAGCTCGCTTAGTTTGGAGCTACGCCTTACCACCAATGATACGTCCGAGTGGGTACCATGCTCTGTCATCAAACCAGTTGTGAAAGTTGTAGAAACCCTCCTCAGTGAGGTATCGTGTTGTTCTGTAGTTGAAGTAAGGATCAAACTCGTGGATCACACTCTCGAATCGTAGCACAGAGAATAGGCGAGTTCCAAATGCTGAAAATGGTTCATAAGCTTATTATATTGAATTACGACCCTAACAGTTCCAAAAAGAGATAGGCATCTTTTGGGAAAGTCCGGCCCATCATTGACCTCATCCTTGCCCACACAAGCTGAGCGGGTCAAGAGCTGGCCCATACGAAATTTAAAAAAAAATTCTTGAGCTAATACAGATCTTGTCTTATGAGCCTGTCTGATCCCACTGCAGGGCAAAGGCCTCCCTTCCCTCTTTCCACACTTAGCGATCTAGGGAATCCGATTGGCAGGATACCGAAAAAAACATCCAGTTCATCACTCCACCTGCCTGGGACGGCGACACTGCTGCATCATGCCCTGTGGAACCCACTCAGTGGTGGTCTTAGCCCACAATTAGTCCAGCATCTAGCAATTCTAATACCAACAGTATAAAATAAAATAATCTAAGAGACCTATTTCATAGACCTCTGGAGCATATTTACTAAAATAACTTAACCTTAATAAGTTATAAATAGTTTATAAGCTCATTATAAGTGAACTGTGTTCTTTTGAGCAATAAATTTCTCTCTAACCTGAACAGTTAATATATCTAATTTATTTTGAAATAATTTTGTACTTTATTATAGTACTTTTTAAATTTTTTCATAAAATATATAGTTTCCACCCGCATCATCGCTCTCCTCGTACCTGGTTAAAACTTAAGTGTTAATCCAGGTCACAAACTATGTTATTTCAAGTTTCATTCAAATCTGTTCACACACACAATCTTTCGATTTTTTTATAATAGTAAGTACTGATTATTTGGGTTGGTTTCAATGCACTTGGGTTAGGTAGGTTGATGGGCCTTTTAAGACATATAGTTTAGCTCGCTAAGGTTTTGTGTCAGCATATTACAGCCATGTCCTATCGACAGAAGACCACGTAAGTCTTTATACAATGCCGACAATGAGGTTCAGGAGAGCTGTTTAATCATGAAATTAAAGTGGCAGGCTGTTCTCCAAGGGTGAAAATAAGCAGGAAATACTCACATAATATCGCTGCCATTGATAAAACAGCAAGTTTTAAGAATGTAAGCTGCTTATCAGACGAAAGCTGAGGCAGCCTCCCCTTACTCTGTACATCCACCGTCATGTTGAATTCGTACTGAGAACGGTTACTACCAAACTAGATTGTTATTTCATAGAGGAAACTAAATTATATTCTTGAAGTCACGTTGAAATCTTCATGAATGTTACGCCGGCAACCTATCACAACCTATTTTGCTTTCAGTCAGTCTTTCTATCGGCATCAGCAACTTCGGCCATCGGCGAAATAAGTGTTGCCAGCATCTGTACTATAAAATTGACTGCTATGCTATTGAAGGAAAACACAATTTTTTTCTTTTTTTGTTTTGTCATTTTTTGTCAGGGACAATCGGACACAAACGCCCTCCGTTTGTGTCCGATTTGATATCGGCGGGGCCGACACCGCGGGTAGCGTTGTTCCGCTGTACCACACTACCACACTAGGCATAGACTAGAAAGCCTTTAAATCATACAGTCGTTCGACGAAATCGTCTAGACAGGCAAACGTGCGAGGTGACAGGGGCGGGACGCGGGAGGGCCGGGCTCGAGTTGCGTACATTCAAAATGTATGCAACTCGGGACATATCTTTCAGGGCTAGTGCGGTTCGTTTTTTTTCTTCTTGCTGCACTTTTGTGCATTTGCCATTTTTTTTTCTTGCGTCGTACGGATTGTGCATTTGCCATTTTATTTATTTTGGAATTATTAATATTCTTTGAATAAAAACTAGGGAAACGTTTATATTTACAAAAAATTACGAGTTTACGAAATTCGGAAAATCAGTAGGATTAGTAAAGGATAAAAAGGAAATTATTATAATTATTTTTGTAAAACATAGTTGTCATGGCAGAACTACGCGTTAAATATTTACAAAAAAAAAAACTGCCCCGGGCTTTACTTACTGGAATGTTTTTTTTATTAGACGTTGTTTCTGATAGTAAAACTACGAGTACATAATAAAGTGAATACACCAAATAAATTGTATTGTTGAAAATGGTGGCAGACAGACCACGCTGACTGTATCACTACCAGTCTCTCGTGCCATATTGGGTAAAATTTAAACACGACTTCCAGGCAGGTGTACACGACCTATCTCCATCGCCTCATGGATCTTGCGGGGAATGAAAAACTTTTCTCTAGTCAAGAGCCGGGCTTTGTCTAAGTGGATATAGTGCGTTCCCTCAGAGACCAACGAATGCTCCGCTAATGCAGTTGTTGATGTCTACATTCTTCACAGCGCTGATATGTTCAGAGAGCCTGGTAGAAATATTCATTCATTTCATTTTCCGCTTGGTTTCGCCAACATAACATTTGCCGCAGCGCAGGAAATTGCATAGACACCGATGACACCCGGTCTACGGTCACACCATTGAAAGTTGCTCCCATTACTTAAAAAGGAGCTGATTGTCTTTATTCTAAATATATTTTCTTTATTTAGTAATAATAATAGTAATACTCTTGATTAAGTCACATTTCTAAAAAAAAAAACTCAAAATTGGTTAATCACAACACCCGACTGTGTCATTTGTGTCAACTGTTTATTGTCAAGGGTTAATATTATTGAAATTAGCAAACGAACTAGAAATTTTAATAGCCTTCTCTGATCAGATCAGTTATGGCTACTAATCGGGCCTTCTTATGAGTATGGTAACCCTATTACAGACGCCCTGTTGACATTTTGTGCGAGTGGCGTGGCATATTTTGATGTGCTACTGGTGCTGCCACCACCTCAAAACATAAATAGAGAAAGTGACACTGACACTGACATACACCTAAAAACTAGCAGTATGCATTCATTGCTGTCAGCTGTGCTATGTATCTAACCGTTACTGTCAACTTGTCAAGTCAGTTCTCCTGCAGTGCTACCAACTCAGAACTTAAATGCTAGATATTGCAAATATTGAGAAAAATCAAGAATTTCAACTGACTGTTGAGTTTTATATATCTTAAAAAATTAAAAATTTACGAAAGATTAACAGCCTTACTGTTTTGAATAACATAAACCTAATAATTCCTTTTTTGATTTTATTGTGGTAACTTAATGAATCATATTGCAAAAATTTTAACATCAATAGTTTGCCTACATTTTGTATAGGCATGAGCACTATACTCCCCGCATTCCTGGCCAGAAAGCGTATGAGACAGGGGCAACTCTGAAAGGGCCAGGATATCAAAATCATCACCTCTAAATGTAAACTACACGCTATGTACCAGAACGTGAATGGCCTCAAAACAAAATTACAACAATGGCGCCGAAATACGACACTACTACCTGTTGATTTCGTAGTTGTAACAGAAACCAACTTGGATGACTCAATAACAGATGCTGAAGTCACGCCCTACCAGTGGAGTCTTATCAGACGAGATAGAGGCTCTAATGGAGGTGGTATACTAGTCGCAGCCAGACCGGGTCTGGATCTCTCTCGTCAACAACATCTGGAGACTGGACACGGTGAGGATCTCTGGGCATCATTTCATTATAAAAACCGTTTAATTTATGTATGTGTCGTGTATATTAAGCCTTTTGCCAAAGACGAGGACTACATGAACTGGTACTGTAAAGTAGAGGAAAAATTTTCAACAGTATTATTTAATTCCGTTGTCATAATCTAAGGTGATATACATCTGAACAGTGCTTCTTCGAATATAAACAATTATAAAAATTATTTTTTAAATTTCTGTGATTTAGTAGACTATAATTCTATTGCAAATAAAACAGGTAGCAAATTAGATGTCGTACTCATAAATAGCAAAGTTAACGAGGTTGAAGTCAGCGAGGCAGACTGTGGCTTGGTGGATGTTGCAGACAGGTATCACCCACCTTTGGACATTACGTTTAGTATCGTTGGTGGGCGAAGGGAAGTCCCGCTAGAGATTAGCAACATCGATGCCAGTACAGACTGGAATTTTGGTAAAGCAGATTTTCTTTTACTCTATGAACTCGTGGTTGATATAAATTGGAGTGATATACTCGAAGAACAAAATGTTAACTCAGCTGTAGATTTACTATATGCTAAACTGTATACCTGTTTCAATGAAAGTGTCCCAAAAAAAATCGAAAAAAGTTCTAAACCTACTCGCAGATTTCCTACATGGTTTACTGAAGAAATTATTGCACTCATTAAAATCAAATGGAACCTACACAAAATCTGGAAATGCAGTAAAGATCCATACATGTATAGTTTCTTTACAGCTATTAAAGCTGAAATTAATCATCAAGTTAAAGTTGCACATAGTTTTTATACAGCGAACATTGAAAACAAAATAACATCCAACCCACGCTCGTTTTGGAACTATGTTAAAAATTTAAGAACTAAAGGAGGATTTCAGGCAAGCATAACTCATGAGGATCGTAAATATAATGGACAAGCAGCAGCTGTAGCATTCGCAGATTACTTTAGCAGCATATTCTTACCTCAAGCTCCAAAACTTGACGCCGATAAAATCACACAAATAAATGGGTACTCACACATAAACGTTTCAAACTTCTCTGAATGTGAAATAGAGTCTCTTATACAAAAACTCAAACCTAAAAGCTCTTTAGGCCCTGATAATATACCGCCGTATGTATTGAAAGCTTTTAAAACAGAACTTGTATCTCCAATTGCACATATTTTCAATATCTCACTAAAAACATGTACATATCCAGAAATATGGAAACGGTCACGAGTTGTTCCTATTCATAAAACAGGTGATAAGTCTTTAGTTAATAATTACAGACCAATAGCCATCCTTTCCTCCCTTGCCAAACTATTTGAGAGTGGACTACAAACTAAAATATACAGACAAATAGAACCCTATCTGAACGATGCTCAACATGCCTTCAGAAAGGGTCGTTCGGTGAATACAAACCTACTATCTCTTGTTGACTACATCTCGCAAAATTTAGATAATAAAACACAGGTTGATGTAATTTATCTTGATTTTCATAAGGCCTTCGACCACATAGATAATGATGTACTCCTCAATAAATTAAGCACATTTGGATTTACTCCCAACCTACTTCGATTTTTCGCAGACTACCTACGTGATAGAAAGCAGTTTGTTAGGCTGGGCTGCTTCGATTCCCCCCCGTACCACACAAGATCAGGTATCAGCCAAGGATCATCATTGGGCCCGTTGCTATTTACGTTGATGGTGGACGATCTGACTAAGTCCTTTACTTACGCAAAATGTTTACTTTATGCCGACGACCTTAAACTATACTGTAAAATTAAATCTGTTGACGATTACCTTGCTCTCCAACATGATCTTGAAGTGGTACAATTGTGGTGTCAGTAAAATAGGCTTAACCTTAATATTTCCAAATGTCAAGTTATGACTTTCACTAGATCTGCAAACCCCATTATTATGCCATATAAACTTAAAGGAGAATTTTTAACTCGACCTCCAACAGTTAAGGATCTAGGTGTAGTATTTGATCCTGAGCTGACATTCCACAGTCATATAATTAAATTAACAGTTGATAACTTCAAAAAAATAGGATTTGTAACACGAAATTGTAGGGAATTTACAAACATAAACGCAATCAAACTCCTGTACACATCATTGGTTCGGTCAAGGCTAGAGACATGTTCGTGTGTGTGGAATCCCTATGAAATTACGTATGCCTTAATGATTGAAACGGTACAGAAAAGATTTTTGCGTTTCCTGTACAAAAAGGTGTACGGCTACTATCCTTTCATGTACCCCACTAAATACCTACAGGGTACACTTGGATTTCATTCTCTGGAAACACGTCGACTCTCTGAGCAAATAAGCACTATCTGCCGCGTTCTACGGGGAATTCTTATCTGTCCCGACTTACTGTCTGAGGTGAGTCGACTGTGTGTTCCAGAGAATCGCACCAGATTCCCCCTGGGCGTGTACCTCTGTTTGCTCCAAGGCCAGTGCGCACAGTAGCACGTCAGCAATCCCCAGTCTGCCGCGCGCAGCGCCACCTTAACGCTTTGTTAGACCTAAATCAAGAGTTAGATGTATTTGCTGGGAAATGGGCATCACTTGAAAGGTCGTTCTTTGAATATTGTGAGCAACCTAGCACATTGGTGCCATGGTAGGTAGGTAGGTGAAAAGGTTATTGCTGCATAAGACTGATTTCCTCATGTCATATTTAGAGCATAGTTATAGAAATTTCCTTTACGTACTTAATTATTAGTGACCTATATTATTTTTATTCTATAATTTATTTTTATTTTTTTGTTTTGTTTCCTTTTGTTTGTTTTAAGTACCTGCTGTTAGATGTAAGATTAAAATTGTATGCCTACCTAGTATATTAAAGTATTATTAAGATTTTTATATCATATGTTTATGCGTAACGCTTTAGATGAAAATCTGTTAAGTTATGCGTAAGTTGAATAAAGAAATTGAAATTGAAATTGAAATTGAAATTTTTGACTTCATTAAAGGTTTTTGACATGTGACACAATTTCTAGCAATAGAGGATAAAAACCGAGCAGGTACCGAGTTACCTAATATGGGTAACCGCCAGACGGGTGGGGATGCCCATTTAGGCATTTGACAGACTAGAGGTGTAGCACACATAATATTGCCAAACTTTATCAGCAATTTGGCCAATTTAATAATAGTCTTATTGGCAGCACTGCCTTGTAGTCTGTCTCTTTCCTTCTGTGGTGCCGACGAGTGCCGAGGGCCGAGTCTGTGACCTTGGTTTTGGCACCGTTCACCGTTTGTTGGTGTCTTTGGTCTTTGCCAATTTTTTTGATTTCTTTCTGCCGGGGAGATCTAATCGTTACTCTATTACCTACACTTGTTCTACAGTAAATTATTTATCTTCTCTGTAAATATCTTTTAATTCAGGGCATTGCAATTTACATAAAGCTCTTTATCTCGTAGTCTTGGTTCCTTTCTCAAGATCAAAGGCAGTGGTAGTGCAGTGCAGTGTGACTAATCGCGGAGATCCAGCCTGAGATGAATATTGCGGAAGCACAGAGCTAATTGTGATGTCCGACGGAGATCCTTCCCTGGAAGAGGATATTCCTAAACCGCTGCTAGAAAAAGCGGCGGAAGAGAATGTTTTCACGCCGAAAATAACGACACCTATTTACACGGGAGGTGTGAAGCTGCACCATAAGAGAACTAGCACGGGGGAGACTGAGTCCTTCCTGTCTGATGAGCAGCGGAATGACCTTGCATTCAGACAGCTCTTCCACAATGGAAATGAAGAAGAGGAATTTCATGAGGTAGGTACCGTCTTTTACAGCATCATAATGTCCCACTAATATTTCAAAGGCGAAAGTTTGTAAAAAAGAAGAGATTTTTTTTTTAAAAATCGATAATGCCATTATTTTTCCTTCAAAATAAACCTATAGTTTCCACAGAACAAAACCTTTTAACCACAAAAGATAAGTTAGCTGCCCTCAATGTGGTAAAATTTTGCCCTAACCTGTATATTGTCCACCACAATATTTAAACCTGTGTCCTGCATTTTATTGACCATAATCAAGAATCAAATTCAAACATCATAACTGGGTATCATGATGGTGTCGTGGGTGATAGTCTTTTTGACATAACCATTTCAACATAAACAGTTAGCCACAATCCCGTTTGAGTTTATTCTTGAATACAGCCTACATACCTAGTTACTTATTTAGTAAAATTCACTTTCTCTTTCATCTTGATTAGCTTGATAACACCCACGGTTGGGTACAGGCCTCCTCTTAATAATGCCACTTTTCTGGTCCCTCGCAAACCGCATCTACATGCTCTCAGCTATGATCATGTCACATGATGTCGCTCAACCATAGAGTGTGTGCTCGATCTCTCCTTAATACTAGTCAAATCATCAATATCACCGTAATTTAGCCAGTTTACATCTGCTGATTGAGTGCTTCTAAAATGACTATGGTTCCTTGGAAGTCACATCCACAGATACTAAATACCTATATGTTATATGTGCATCATATTCACGGTAACCAACTTCTATCATATTCCAAAACAGAGACTAAAAATAGTCTACATTTAAATCTAGTAGTTTCTATATAGAATGTCAAATTTAAACCTAGACTGTCTTGGTTTTGGAATAAGGGGCTTGTTCCAAAACCAAACCATTGTAGGTTCAAAGCGAACTGATAATATTGCCTAATAGCAGGTAGGGAGAGACTTCGTATGAAATAATAAATTAATCAATTGATAACATTGGTTGGCATACATTAAATCTGAGGACGCTGTAATCATCATTGAATGTGGTATGTACTACATGTAACCTATTTACGTAAATTAAAATTTAGTATTTATCAAGAACTATTTGTTTATTGGTATATTTTTTTTGTTATACAAGACAGCTTACCTAAAATATTATGGTCATTGATCCCAAACTAGGCAAAGTATAATATAAGACTGAGAAACATACATAAATACTTACAAAACTCTGATACAAAACAAACATCCATGTTCATTATACAATTTTTTTTCTTGGGCGAGGTTATACAAATGACGACCACTGTGGCTCAGTGGGTGATGTGGGTTCTATTCCCGCCGTGATACAAATGTTTGTATGATCTGAAAATATTTGTCCCAGGTCTTGCTGTTTTCTATTATAATATTATGTATGTATTTAGATCAGTCCTGAGGTTCAGATAGCATATGCTCTGCTTAATTTGGAGCTACATGATGCTGTGTGACAGTGTCTAGCAGCATTTAAGCTGAGCTATGAGTTCCAATAATCATATTAATAAGGCAATTATAGGTCAATATTAAGGTAAGTACATTCTTTAAATATTTTGTGTTCCAATTATGTTCTAGTTTCCACCCACACTAGATTTCACCAGTTAATTAAAGCCTCTGTCTTATGACTAAATTCATTAGTGTAGGTAAATATAATTAAATAATTAGGTAAATGGGTTAATATACTAGCTTTTTCGCTGAGGAAATAATATCTATTATGGTCCTGGCACATAATTGCACCTACTTAATTAGTTTCTTATCAACTATTAATTCAGTCAGTATGTCAATGTGTAATCTAAATTAAACCTGATTATAAAAAAGTAGTAAGGTTGTTTGGGCATGTAGAAAAGAAGGATGAAAGAAGTATATGAGGTGAGTGTGAATGGGATAGTTGGGCGAGCAAGACCTCCACATACATCCTGCGACATGCTGGAAAAAGGGCCAGGTCAGGACTACTCTCAATCAAAGAGCATGTATGAAGAATGAGAGGGCGAATGAAGCAAAAGGGGTATGCCAGGATCGTAGCAAGTGGAGATCCATGGTTTCTGCCTACCCCTTTGGGAAAAAGGCGTGACTATATATGTGTGTATGTTTATAAAAAAAGTACATTATCCTATAGCATGTTACTACGAACAATTTAAAAATAGACTATATTTCTCCTAGTAATAATAATGGAGCTGGGTGTTTGAGGAAAACTGGGCATTGATATATCAAAATTAAGTATCTAAATAAATATCAGTGTGTGATTGTGACATAATTATTTCGTCAATTCAAAACTGACTGTTGGATGGACATAGGCCTCCCCTAATTTGCGTCATTGCGCCCTGTCCTCTGAAATGGACTGATGATGATGATAAAGACTACCTATATGTCTATATAAATATATCAATGTCAGCTCTCTGATCCTTAACTTAAGAATTATCAAAATTTCTTTAAAAAAAAAACAGTTTTTTCAAGCAACAGGGCTCATATTGAAATTTATAATAATTTACAAGTTTAATGGGGTGGACCCTATTCACGAGATGTCTGTCGCAGCAGCGTCGTATAAAAGGGCAGTCTATTCGTCCGGCGATCATCGCCAGGACGGCGTTGGTGCTGGCCCGTGTCCTTCGCACGAGGGATGCACACCTCTTCCGCATAGTGGCGTAAAAACAATTGGTGTGTGCTTGCGAGAATATGCCGGAGGCGCTGCAATAGCGGGGCAGCCCCAACACCGCTCTGAACGCGTTATTAAACTGGACGCGGAGGGCGCCATACGCCACTTGAGTGTACTCAGCCCACAGGCTGCATGTGTAGAGTGAAGTGCAATAGGCTCTAAACAATGTGAGCCTAACCTCTTGTGAACTGCGTGCAAACCTGCGGGCTATCATATTAGCTCTCACAGATAGGGCCCTCCGTTCCCGTTCGATGTCCGCATTGTCCTTGAGATCGGCCGTAACTATGTGTCCTAAATATTTAAAGTTATAAACCCTCTCCAGCGGAACACTATCAAGGCAAATAGGTGGAACATTTTGAGGACGCTTCGAACCGACCTCAAAGACAATGAACTGACTTTTTGTCACATTATACTTTAACCCGTGAACACAAGCGTACTCCTCACAAATTTTTATAAGTTTCCTCAGTCCACATACCGAAGGCGCTCAGCAACACCATATCGTCTGCATAACTGAGATACTTGAGTGAACTTATATTTTCTTTAAAAAAAAATAATGATTAATGAATCTACTATACAGTACACTTATTAATTTAACAAATAGAATCCTTAAAAAAAATGTAGTACTCAATAGGACTGAAATATGATTTCTATAACTCTCATTCAAGCTTGTAATCAGATTGCGAGCGGTGCAGATCCTAAAAGCTAATGGAATATTATGATAGATCACAAAATATATATAAAAGAGTATACTTAATGGTCTCCCACTGTGAGAACACTTCAGTTCGCTTAAGACCCAGATAAGAACTTACGCTCGTATTTATATGCTGACATTTCTTTGTTGAATGTATATACGCGAATGAATACGAGCTCTTACCGGGTGGTGGTTGACAGTTCGTTACTGGAATACGGGACATCTTCCAGCGGATGGGTCGACGATATTAGAAAAAAGGTTGGCGGCACCTGGCTCGGACTAGCGCAGGATCGAGGCGAGTGGCATAATCCAAAGAAGGCCTGTGCCCAGCAGTGGGGCGAAAACGTTGTTTTTTTATACCTATCTATGAAACTGGCACATGGCCCACTTGATGTAAAGTAGTAACCATTACCTATAACAAATTATTGCGTCGTAGGTCACGGATGTTTAGAACGTGCCAAATTATTGCGTTCCTATTGTGCACCCTGCGTGCATCAACTTGAGTCATGAAGGTGTTAAGCCATCATGAGTCTGTAATTTCACCGGCACCCACACCCTTCAGATCGAAACACAGCAATTCTGCTTCACGGCAGAAATAGGCGTGATGGTAGTACTTCACCGGATGAGCGCTTCACTAAGAACTCTACTACTGTTAAATATATAATGATGATGATGATGAAAATACGGGCCTAGCCAGTAATAATCCAGAGATTAGATTACATTGTTTCTTTAACGTATTTTTACCACATAAAATTACCATAGTAAAAATAAGTAAATTTATTTTACGAACTGACTAGCTTCAGCTCGCGATTTCGCTTGCGTGGTATCCGGATAAAAAGTAGCCTATTATTTCCTTCCAGCTTCATATGCAAAACAGCTGAATCCCTTCAATAGTTGTGAACGCTGTGTGCGTTAAGGCGACTATAAGGGTCAAACCTCCCTCTCGCTCGCACTATTCAACATTTTAGAAGATATAAAATCACTGAAAGTAGTTATGCAAAATAGCATACCTTTACGGCCTTGAAAATAACAATACAAAGGTTCAGCAATAATATCATTTTGATTCTATCACATTTTCTTACCAAAAAACTGGTACCAATTTGATCAATTTTGGTGCAAATTTTTTGGTAGGAAAACGTGTTGGGTTCAACATGATATTCTTGCAGAACCTTTGTATTGTTATTTTCTGGGCCATGAAGGTTTGCTATTTTGCATAAATACATTCAGTGATTTTATATCTTCAAAAATGTTGAATAGTTCGAGAGGGAGGTTTGACCCTTATAGTCGCCTTAAGAATAATTAATGGATTTTTCAAATAGTCACCATTCGAATATAATGCCTTCATGAAGAAGGAAAAAACGCATCTTCACATCCAAAACTTAATCTTAATAGTATATAGGTATCACCTTATTTCCCCATAAACAATTAAAACATTGTTTATTTTCAAGTATATTTATAATGATGACTATTTGAATATTTCATTATGCCTAACGTTTTCTTGACGTCTTCCTTAATGAGTCATTATTCTATTCACCAATGCATATTGCAAGGTGCCCGCTTAGGTAAACAATTCACACTCACTGTGAACATGTAATAGGCACGTTAACAAGTAAATAGGTAAGTAAGTACATAATGTTTCTCATTTGCCAACGTAATCCCTTAGAGAAGTGTACACTGTTAATAAAGATAAGTGGTTTTAGGCTAAGGCTTATTCAAACTGTGCCACAATCGCGTTGCCACAATAAAGTTGACTGTAAACCTTAGAATCTTAGCTGTATACCTTCTGCAAATTAAATAATTGTAGGAAGGTATACGAAGAATCTATAATTTGGAAAAGTAGTTTTTATATTTCCTCACACGTTAAGCAACTTTTGGCTCAGGGCCCAAATACCTATGCTATTTGATGACAGGTTTACTACCTACAATGTATGTACGATATTATCATTTCTTTGAACCCATTATCTAAAGAATCATTTAAATCTGTCGCTTGAAAATAGTCGCTTTAGCAACCGATCATTACACTTTCACAAATTTTAAGAGTGACCGGTATTACATGCGAGTTTGTTTTGTCCACTCGCCAATGTGTGAAATATCTATCAATTCGTGCTTACTCGGTTAAATTTTTATCGCCTAGTTTGTCTATCGCCTGCATCGACATTGTTTGCCCGTACGTATGTAAATTCATTATCGAAAACTCCAGTTGTTTCGTTAACTTTTATTTGAGTGAACGTCTGGTCCTCGCCGATAATGCTATTAAAACTGTCACAGTTTCTATAATTATGATTTAATTTATTAGGCTTGTAAGTGATCTACAAAACTGAACGCAACCTTATCCTAAAACTCAAATTCCACGATAGATAATGGAGTCTGATGAATCAGTGTAAGAAACGGACGGGCCAAGGTCGCCGGTTGTGGTACGTAATACTAATTTTTCCTTCGATGCAGTCAAAGTGTGGTACTTGAGCCGGAATTATCACCTGACTAGACTCAGTTCGGTGTTCGTTATACTGTGAGAATGATAGCTAGGTGTGTGGTAGAAGTGCTGTGTTACATTACATACGATGCTGCCTTACTAAGAGTGCACAAGTATGGCCGCAAAAAATCTCACGTACGGTGAACGGTGTTATCACTTAATTCGCTTTGTGCTTTGCATAGTTTGGTTTTGTGATGGGTATTAAATGTTAGCTGTAAATTGAACTGTAGGATTATGTGTTTTGGTGCTGCATTCGTTTGGCAAGCGAATGTAAATAAACAGAGCTCTTGGCATTCGAATTGGCAATGTCTGTTGTGAACTCTGTTATCATATCAAGGCTTGGAGATAATACTGCAAATTAAGCTAAGATGTGAGACTTCGCCTTCCGCTTTGGATGACTAATATTTAATGTAAAACTACACTACAGAGTACTACACACAGGTTTTACCGGAATCAGGCATTCGTAACACTTACTATAAGATTTTCCTATTGCTTACAACATCAAAGACAGGCCAAACATGTTTTCAGTATCACATTTTGCACTCGTACGCTTCGATGCGTATTTATGCAGAAATGCAGGTATCTTTATGAATGCATCATTTAAAATTCGTGAACTACATAGAAATTCTTCGAGACATATGAGTCGGAAAGGATTTCCAAGAACCTAAATCGTACAATAGCATAACACTATACAGTTACATCAAGATGTAGACAGAGATAGAGGTTTCCCAGTATCATTAAAAATAATCCGAAAAAAAATATCTACCAAATAAAGATGTAGACAGAGATAAAGGTTTCCCGGGATCCTTAAAATTATCCGAAAATAACCTAACACCTACCTACCAAATAAGACAGGTATTGATAAATTACTTGATGAATGCAGTATTGATTGGTTCTGTCTGGTCCAGACTGAGCGGGAGACGCTGGAGAAAATGGGCGACCTCCACGCGATGTCGGTCCTCAGCAACTACCAGGACAACCTCTCGCAAGATATGAACACCGATCGGTGAGTTCTGTTCACTGCATGTGTTCGCACTATACGTATTTAATTTTACATTCCAACATATTTATCGTTTTATGTTTGCACAAATGGCTCGAATCCTTTTTGAAAATTTTCTTACACACAATATTCTAATTGGAAATGCATTAGCCAGTTTTGTCTATAGCACACTTCATAGAACTGACAGGTTTCAAGTTATTTAATTAACTGTCTTGCTCGAAAGCGAGGTATATGAGATATATTATACTGGATCATTCAAATTCATATTTTTTGGCCTTCACACTTCCATTTGTAATAAATGTTTTATTAAAATACCACCTTATAAGTTTAATTAGGTTAGTATAACGGTTTTGTTTCTTACTTTCTATTGCTTTGATATATACCTAATATACGTATGGGTAAAAGGCCCTTGGGATAGCTAATTTTGGGAGTGGCGCAGGGTGATGTTATTTGGCCTAACCTATTTATTTACTGTATTATTTTGTACATGTTTAATGATTTGTTTCTAATTAATAAGCACACGTCTAACTAACTAAACTGCGATAACGTTGGTAATGGTTTTAAAATAATCGTTGTTTGGATGGGTCACTGCACTGCACTGTGTTTACCTAATTAGCAAACACGTACCTACACTGAGCGTCTGTGAATGTGCTAAAAGCTAGTATCATCTGCGTCTGAACTTTGATTTTAGCATAAATTTGATGAATAATAAGTTTTTAAATGAATTTTCATGTTATGTTTTTTGCACCTAAAAAGTAAATACCTACTCAAAACTCAATTATTGCTTTCCAAAATGTTATTATAGGTACTTGTACTTATGATTTTTCATGTTAAAAAGTTTTATATATCGATTGGTTCACGTTATTGCGAGACTTATTATTTATTTACTAACTTGGAAAGATGGGTATTTTTCTTTAACGTGTTTAGTCGGTTTTATATTAGCACATAGTTCATTTTAGTAGAACAATGTCATTTTTGCGACATGGAATTGTGTATATAATTTCCTGTGCTTTGTTCATTAAAAGCTTTGAATTAATGACATCATTGAACTTCCCGGTTTGTCGTTTCGAGTCACAATTGACCAATTGATTTGGAATCGTGTCAATAAATGTAATATGGCGATATTTACATGCATGCAACACAACAATCTCTGGGTGCTATATGTCGGATTGTCATTCTAATGTGCTTCTATGTTACTTTCTTTAATTTTGATTAACAATTGCGTTACGAACTCTAAGGTGATATTGGGTGCGAGTATTATGTCATAAGAAGTCTAGGATAGTTACATTTTACAGGTAGCTCTTACCCCGAGGAGCTACATCAGTACCTTGGCAACGAGGTCCTCCCCGAATTCATCCAGCAACACCCACTGGATTTTTCTGATGGAGTTAGTTTATTTGGTAAAATGCTGTAAGTTACACGAAAAAGTTATGAAACAGTTTCCTTCTTCAGATTGATGAATACCGTTGTTTAATGTAATGTTTATTAAATAAGAAAGTTTTGATTTTTTGTCTGTGTCTCTGTGATGTCCGATTTTGTGATTGTTGTGTGCAAGCGTGTATTCAGCAAGATCTCCAAAACGATATCCAATGTTTTTACATTTTTGTAGTTAACTTTGTCAACGCTTGTACTTACACAATTGTTGTTAGCTTTCGATCATGCTATCTTTGATTTATTACTAGGAATTTTACGAATTGATATAGGTAGTTAGAGTTGACCACTTGAAAATTATAAAAAGTATTGTAGAATTTCAAAATCTGTGCAAAGTTGTATGTGCCCCGAAAAATATTTCAGGGACAACGGTAGCGAAGCGTCGACCCGCGCCGCCGAAGAGTGCGGTTGTGGAATGCCAGATGGGGCTGATCTCCCGAAGGGCAATGGCAAACCCACAGCCAACCATTGCTCGTGAGTAATAGACGAACATCGTCATAATCACTATATCATTGGCCAGCACTTCTAAAAAAAAAGAAAAACTTCATATCATATCTATTCCTAAAGGAGAATGCCGAGAACCCGTACCAATTCGGTCAAAACCGAATGTATCCCATAAAATTTATTATATTTTATAAATTACATTAACATTTTCTTTAGTTTTACACACCGACGGGATTAAGTTTGAAGTAAAAAAATATTTTGTTGATTTGGTTTCCGTTGCACGCCGCCATTAGACTGCAACAACCAATGATATATACGTTACTATGGCAACAACCAATGATATATACGTTACTATGGCAACAAACATTGATGTAAAGTGTTACTATGGCAATAACCCTCATTTTTAATTATTTTGACAGTAGAATCAACTAAAAACTTATTGGAGATTTTTTTGACGCACTCACTTTATCGTCTTGTTACCGAGCGCCATACATACATCAGACGGCATTCTCCTTTATCACCGAAATTCTCGTAGACCCTCAGATTGATAGAAAACTCTTTTTTCATACCAACATAAACATATAGAACAAAACGGACAACAACAAAATTAAAAGTACAATCTGCGGTCTTATCGTTTAAAGCGATTTCTTTCAGACGACATTTGAATGAGTGGATTTAAAAAGACTGTAGCAGATGATGGTGCAATATTAATAAACCCATTAAATATCAATAAATATATCGTAGGCGCTTAAGGTGCTTCGTAATTTGTCTCTTTCTGATATTAATTATTATAATTTAAGGGCCTAGCTCTTGTCAGTGTAGTGATGCAATTCTGTCCATTTAGCTATTTCCATTGCTGTCTCTTTCACTTCATTTCTGGTAATTGGTACCATTTTCAGAACAAAGCATACGTAGTTTTCAAAACAAAATATTCTTTCGTAGGTTTATCACTCAACAACGAATTTATAATTAAGTACCTTACCTACTTCCGTAGTTCAAACTAGTACCCTGACAGGGTCAATGTAACCAACCTACTCATAAGCCATACTAGACCTAACCTATACCACTGTAATGCAGGACATTGAAACATGAATATATCATATGAATATATCAGTCATTACATAGGTTGATGTATGAAATACACTAATATAATCAAAATGCTCTAGCGCAATCTATTTCGCGAGTCTTGACCATATCAATACAGAGTACAAGGTCAACACACGTTGTTGAACAGATTTACTGTTTGACACGCCATGTGTGGACTGATTGTCAAACCTCCCTCTCGCTCGCACTATTCAACATTTTTGAAGATATAAAATCACTGAATGTAGTTATGCAAAATAACAAACCTTCACGGCCTAGAAAATAACAATACAAAGGTTCAGCAAGAATACCATGTTGAACCCAACACGTTTTCCTACCAAAAAATTTGCACCAAAATTGATCACATTGATGCAAGTTTTTTGGTAAGAGAACGTGATAGAATCTAAATGATATTATTGCTGAACCTTTGTATTGTTAGTTTCTAGGCCGTGAAGGTTTGCCATTTTGCATAACTACATTCAGTGATTTTATATCTTCAAAAATGTTGAATAGTGCGAGCGAGAGGGTATACCTCGGACCTCGGACGAGAGGGTATATAAGGGTATACCTGTATAGTCGCCTTAATTAGTCAAGCCTAAGACCGACTTGGTGGCTAACTCTTATCATACTACGCTAAGTGTAAGTCTAACTAAGACAGACTGAATACCGCGTGGTCTAATAAGCCTTTTACATAGATACTTCATGTAAAAGTGGTACCTAGAAATGTAATGTAATACTTAAATTTTATTCTTATGTCCCTTTAATGTCGACCAGCGGGGTGATCGGCTAACTCTGTTGCAAACAGAAATGATTGAAACCGGTCCTGTTTTTACAAACTGTGGAAGTTTTTCAAAAGACGTTCATTCAATTTCGACAGATGAAATGTCAAAGTTTGTAAAAACAGCATCGGTGTCAATCATTTCTGTTTGCAACAGAGTTAGCCGATCACCCCGCTGATACACCTCGTTCCGTGTATCTGTATGTTATGTCACAGAATAATTAATAGTAGATCATACTAAATAGATAGAAAACTCTTTTTTGTACTCACACAGTATAGTGCAGGGTTATGTACTTAATTTAGCGGGCAGTATGTTGTGGTTTTAGCGTATTTGGACTAACTTTGATTTGGAATTGGGTCTTCCTTATTAAGATCTATGATTTAAATATGCATGGTATGCATTAACATTTTTATTATCTAACTTGAACTGTCCATTATCGGTCAATGCATAACACAATAAGTAGCAATAACAACTACATAAGTAGTTAGTAACAAGACAAGGTTTATCTGAAGGGCCTCTTGAACATTTTGTTTAGTTAGAGCGCAGAGGGAACATAATCTTTTCTTGGTAATATTATATCTATATCTATGAGTTAAGAGTAGTAAAATCAACTTTTATATCCGGCCATAAAAATCTAGTCTTGATAAAAATAGCGAAACAACTTTGTAAAAACCTTGTTACTATTCTATATGAATTATGTAAAGTTGAGTCGCGTTCACATATGGTTTTGTTTCCTTGTCATTTTCATTATGATCCTATCCTATTCATTTGACGTCTTCTGTGGCGCAGTGGGCGAAGGCCCGCTTGACATGCAAAAGGCTGCGGGTTCGATTCCCGCCGAGAGACAAATTTTTGTATGTTCTGCAAATAATTGTCTCCAGTCGGTGTATTCTTTGTATGTATTTACAAAATAGTGTATAGCATAGCAGTCATGTGGTTCTCATAACACAAGCTCTGGTTAGGTTGAGGCTATATGATACTGTGACCATACTTGCATTGTATATTTATTTCTGATTCTCAGTAACTCGTTGCCGTTAAATAACCTTTGGTTCTGCCAGCTATATGGCCTTCCCACCATGAATTAGTGCTACAGAACAACCAACATAATATCTTCCACGTTTATATCGACCTTTGATACAATAATGAGGCCCTGAGTATTGACCTCAACAGTAATTTTATGGTAGCGCTTTCAAGCTGATAGTTTTCGAGATAAAGATAATAATCATTTATGCACTTATGACATGGTAGTTTACATTGATTGAAGTTCCTTAGTGGGTATAGTGCGGCACAAGATGTGCCCCGACCAGTAATGAGTTTTCGATGCACTATTTAAAAAGATAAACAAGTATTTATTAAAAAAAACCCGACTGCATATACAGGAAGTTTGTAGTACTTTTTAGTTCATAGTAAATTGAAAATGGCTTCTTACAGTCGCCATTTTTTTTTAAATTTGATATAGCCTATGTCACCCTTGTGATCTAGACAAATCCAACGACACCTCATTAGTCAAAATCCGTCCAGCCGTTTGGGCTACAGCGATCGACCAATCATATTACAAACATACATACACCCTAAAAACATAACCTGACTGAAGAGGACTTCAGTCAGTAAAAATAGATATTCAATCAGTAGGTAAAATAGGTAACTGGTAATCAGGTATTGTCAAAGTATTGTGTCTCGTTTATACAACACAATACCTATGATCTAAACAAATTAGCAAAGATTTTTCTTCAAAGCCCATGATAAAAATTCGTTGGTAACCTGTTCTGTGATTATGATCAAAGAAGAAATGAAACAGTTTTTTTCTTTCATATTAAAAAACGGAATTTTCACGAACCGTTACGTCAGTTGTATTCTTTTTAAATAGTTTAACGAAAATCCCTCAATGCACGGTTTTAATGCATTATCCATCCACCAATAGTGAATTGGACACTACGGAAAATAGGTATTCATTAACCATTATCAGTAGGCATCTAACTGAGCTGAGATTTGTATTGAAAACTGTCTAGAAACCTGCGCTTAAGTTACGGTCACCTTTAGATTCAGCTCTTGAATAGGCCTAAACCACTATTTAAATGTCGTTATCTGTTGACGTGCATTTTAAAAGAACGTGCCTTGTAGATGACATGGCGAAATTGATATCCATCCTCAAAAATATCAAATGTTTTAGTGAAAATCAAATAACTATTTCGCATTTGGAGGACACATTGATATCCATCCTCAAAAAACCAATTGTCTTTAGTGAAACCCATATAATTTTTCGAACTTGGCTGACAATCTGCCGTGTCTTGAATCTAGACACGGAAGTTGATAGAACTTCATGAACATATTTAAAGAAGACATCACAACTTCTATTCAAGTAGATTATAACTGTCTTCTTAATTTTCCAGCATAATAATGGGCGGGGTTATGAACAACCCCTCCCTTCTGTTCAACGACGGCGTGAGGTCCATTGACTACGTGCTGGTATGGGAGAGTTTGAAGGAAGACCAGAACAAGCCGGAAGCGCAGAAGCATCGCAGGATATTCGAAGCGAATCTTGAGGCGGAGGGTCTTCAGTTGGAGCGGGAGGCACCCGAACATCTTTATGGACTGAATTTTGTTAAGGTTAGAATGGAATAATCACATGTTTGATGACGTAAAGTGGTCGGTCTCAGATCTTTGGAATTTATGTCTTGTTACCGATAAGTACGAATTTACGTTTGTCCGCCGCGCTGGCCATCGGGTGCCTAAATCTTCGGACTCCAGAGTTGGCCAAACTGGCCTAGAATATAAAGCTTCTGCCCGCGGCATAAAAGAAAACAAAAGTAGGATTTGTTAATCCAGGTCATAAACTATATATATTCCAAATTTCATCCAAATCCGTTCAGTAGTTTTTGCGTGAAAGAGTAACAAACATCCATCCATACATCCATAACTTTCGCATTTATATTACTAGCTTCAGCCTGTGGCTTCGCTCCCGTGGTGATAGTATCCAGACTTCTGGTAATCCAAAATGCCTTATTGTATTATACCGTTACTTTTTTTTTTCAGATACACGCCCCGTACATTGTCCTGAAGGATTACAGCGAGATTTTGAAACTAAGGATGCCAATGAAGGTATGTCAGCTCCTCTAAACTACTAAAAAGATCCCGCGGGAAAGTTGAATGGCTTCAATAAACGGTTGTTCCAAGGGCTTTGAGCTTACTATGTATGTAGAATTTATATTTTATCTCCATCCATACATGAAGTAATTACATCGCGTACGGGAAACTTTTCTAAAAGGATCGAGATAATCTCGAATAGGAATTTTTATTTGTAAAATTTCACACAGTTAATCGAACAAGTTAGAACACTTTTATTGTTATCTTTTGTTTTTTTGGTCATTTTATGAAAGGAGACGATCCAGTTCTGAAACAATTTTCTATGAAGCAACACTGTAAAGAGTTTTCGTTTATTTCCAGTAGTAGTTTTCTGTTAACCCCATTAAGACGAAGTTTATTTTAACAATAGCAGCAAGAAATAAATAAAATAATTGCTCTTAAAACCTGTAGTATCTTTGTCGTCAACAATGCAGAAGCGTTGATTGGTCGACCGCGTTGGTGTTGATGAATTCGCTCAGCCAATCAACGCTCGTATTTTTGATTAGCTGACGATAGACACCATGTAAGATAGGCATTTAAGAGAAGTACCTTTTGAATCTGTGCAGTTTATTTTCTTCTGCTAATGTCTACTATAAACCAATCGTTGATCCTTTGTACAGGGTGAGAAGTTTGATAACGCGTTCTAGGAAAGAAGTTTTTATCTGTGCCTAAGGACTTTCTCTAAAAATGCCTGTTACGTATTGTTTCGATTTTGTGTAACACTAAAGAGGAAACGAGACAACACCTTTTAGGGAGAATATTTTCGGCACATTTCCTTTGTACGTATTAGTTAGTAATTTCTATGAGCCTTCCCAGATGGGCCATTTAATCGCGCGATTGACATGCGTATCCAATCAGACTTGCTGAATGTCACGTGGAATGTGACGTGCGTTCGTATATTAGCAAGCCCGATTTGAAGTCATTCGGCGACCAACTCGCGCTAGTAAAACGTCCATCTGGGAAGGCTCTATGGCTCTGGGCTTCGAGAAACAGAAGTGTAATTTTTCTCGAAGGCTCTAGGTCAGTTGTAAAGGTTTGATTTCTATCAAGAGATGGCGCTGTATCAAACTTTCTCTCTCAACAAAGCAAGGGATTAGCTGCTTATTAGAAAGTGTGAACGCGTTTTAGCGCACGCATAAATGTAAGCACTGTAACATTATATGTCGTTCGTAGGACTGCAGTAAGATACGAAAGACTGGCCGGACGAATGCCATACTGAATGCCGCAATGTATATGTCTAAGGTACGCGAAGCTATGGTGTTGCATGGCTCGCTTTGCTAACATTCGTATATGGTTGGCAGGTTGTTGCAACTGATAATATTGCCTGTGCCCCTTGCAGTCATAAAAAAACTATACCAAGACTTTATCTCTTTACTAGCTTCCTCGCGTTATACCCGGCTAAAAAGTAGCATATGTGTTAATCCAGGTCACAAACTATGTATATTCCATCCGAATCCGTTTAGTCGTTACGGAGTTGAGTGGGAACCTGGAAACAAACATACTGACACACACACACAATCTTTCGCATGTATAGTCTGATTTCTTTAACACTTGGTTGAACAGAAAGAGATAGTGATCTTGGTTGTTATGATAGTTGACAAAACTTGATTGTAGATGGCGCTATTTATAATTCGTGCTATTTCAGGTATTGTCGTTGTATCGTAATCGATGTTGTTTCAATCATTGTATTGATTTTGATTTATTTGATGTTTACTATTTTAAAGTCATAGTTTTATAAGTCATAGAATAACATTCTTAACAAATTATTAATGTGTGTTCATAATGTAATTAATACTGGTGTTCGGGCTTCGCGTTACATACTAATGTCATGGTTTTACTAACAAGGTAATTGGTAACGTATTACAAAAGGAATACATAATGTTAATAAATTAGTTGTCTAATCAATCTGGTGGAGAAAGTTACCCTTCACGATGGTGATCCTAGATGAACAATAAAATTGAAAATTATTATTGTATTAACGAATTTTTATAGCAGTCATAAGAATGCACAATAATTATGAAAATTGACATAATGAATGGTAAGTCATCCGATATAATAGAATTTTATTGATCATCTAGACAGACCTTTTATGGTTTAGTCATATGGTTATTACGGCTAATCAGATTTGTACAGTCAACATCAAAAGTAATATACAGTTCAGTATAGTAACTCTGAAGAAATGACACATTAAAAACAATTTTCTGTTCTAAACGGGATCAGTACATTATGCCCATATAAGAGGAAAAAGTAGTGATTTAAAATAGATAACCGTGTCAACAATATAATTTGTTCTATATCATGGCTTTGTGTCGACGTTTTTACTATGATTTTGGCTGTACCAGTCGCAATCCTATCCATGTAAAACCTGTCATGTGCGTATCCATACTTTTTCAACGCATGGAGTTTTAATTGAGGCATTTAAATGTATTAAACTTTTAACTTATTTAATATTCATATATTTTTATATCATAGTTTTAAATATTGACGTATTTACTTTGATATTCGCTGTACCAGTCGCAATCCTATCCATGAAAAATCTATCATGCGCTACTGAGCGTATCCATACTTTTCCTGTACTGGTATGCTAATACATAAATACAGCTATCAATACACCCAATAAAAGCTTAGCTTATGTAAAGATCTACAAATACAGCTATAACAAATAGGTCAACAGCATCAGTACACCCACGAAAAGCTTAGCTAAAGTAAAGGTCTCAATAAAATCTCCTGATATTCATACATATTGATTTAAACTAGGTGTGTGTAGTTTTCAGCGTTGAAAGACGTCGGTGATAAGACGAACAGTATGTTCGATAAAGTGGACGCGTGCTGGGAAAGGATCATGTCTAAACTAAAGGTCGATCCCAACCAGTTTCCCGAGAGAAAACATCGCCTGACTGCTATTTATTCTAAAGATAAGGAGTATTTGTAAGTATTATGCTTGTTTTATGTTAATTTCTTAGTTGCATTACTGACTTATTGACCGTAGTTGCAATTGCATGATTTCACACTTAAGTAATTTTATTCAATCCCTATTTCACCACTGTGGAGATTGATGGATTTATAGAAAAAAAAGTAAACTTTCCCTAAGTTTTAGGTATATTTATCTCTTGAGCCTTAGCTTACATACAGATATTAGAAAATATTAATGTTAGTATAGATAATTTAATACAGTAAAAATATGAAAGGACTAACCCATTAGTAAAAAGGCCCCTTTACAGTTTGGAAGTGTATTTTAACTCGATTTTGCCCATTTCAAATTTATTTTTCTATCCCTTGGGAACAGTTCTTTGCTGGATGAAATGGTTCATGATTATCGGTTGAGTTGTTAGAGCGTGATAACAAGCAAACTCTAGTTTCGCATTTATAATTTATTTATTATGGGCCAGCACTTGACCTTGAGGCCTTGCGTGGGCAAGGATGAGGTCGATTACTTTCCAGAAGAAGCTTTTCCAGAAGATGCCTATTAACTCTATTTGAAGCCGTTAGGGTCGTATGTCAATGGAAAAATAGACGCTGGCAGCTGATTCCATATTTTAGCAGTGCGCATTGTAAATGATGTAGAATATTTGGAAGCGTTTAATCCTGTTCAATGGAATATCAAATTGATGCAGCCATCCGCATTACCATTAGTTAGCAGTGCGTCTGAAGATCGGGAAGAAAGGTGAAGGCGGAATAAGGTCATGTAGCTCTTGCGTAAATTTCCAAAGTACGAAGTTTTTTTTTAATTTCTGGCATCTCTGTTGCTATTTTATTATACATCACTGTAGCTCTTGCGCATAATTTCCAAAGTACAAAGTTTTTTTTTTATTGCTGGCATCACTGTTGCTATTTTATTCCAACATCATTTTACAAACATATATAAATTTCTAACTTATGAGGAAATGAAGAACTCATAACCTTTAATAATAAGTACCTTAAATAATAAAACTAAACCTTACAATAATAACAGTACAAGATTGTAGCCATAATTTATAATTTTAAAAACAAAACAGGAACTCAAAATAAATAATAATCATAATATAAACTTTATTTCAGGCTACAATAGAATAAATACAGATATATATGCCTTAGAGACTATACATATTAATAAAACTATAATTAAACACAAATTATTATTATTTGCCACGTAATATACACGACGTGGGTCGCGTGGTGTCCATTATTCGCCCACGGAATCGTCGGAACACGACACCCTTCGGCCAAAGCTCCTCCTTCATATAGGTTGACAGATGTTCGGTCGGTACCCGCACCACAAAGGAGTTGAAGCTGACTCTGTGGCGGTACTCCAACCGCTCGACCCTCAGGTTGTCCTTGGTCTTCAATAAAGTATAGAAGAAATACATAGAACACTAAAAACTTCTATAAATCTATAGCTATGGCTTGCAACATCTTATTAAACAAGAAAAATAATACAAATTATGTTATTTTGGTTCTAGATTCGATACAAACGCGGAATGCTTCTGGACGCCGTCCATTCGCTCCAGGATAGTCCAATTCATATTGGACAGGAAGAAGTTCTCAGAGGCTGCCCACGACGACTTCGCGTTCGGAATCACGAGGCTGATCTCGAACGGCACTTATAGTGCGGCGTATCCTCTCCACGATGTGAGTTATCATCTCTACTGAAACTGTAAATAATCTGTGTCTCTTATTTGAAGATATATCTAAAAACTGAGTAACCGGTAACTGAGGGTTCCTCATGGTAATGTATTTGTTGTTCCTGTCGCATTTGTTTTGTAGCTCTGTGTATAATGAATGAATGATTTTTGTGTACAATTTGACATTTTCCTTACTATTATTATTTGACTTATTATTATAAATTTTTCTTGTATGTGTAGCTACTTATTCATAATGTGTTATAATTTCTACTTTTATGGGCTTTTAGCTTGAATTAAATGTTTTTTTTTTAAACTCATTATCATATACGTCAATACAATATAGAAAACACCCAGACGCGTAACAAATAATAATAATTGCAAATCAAACAAACATTTGACATGCGGCGGGAATCAAACCTGCAACCTTCGGCCGTCGACTCTGTCATTGGTAGGAAACCCTGCATGTACAATCTTCTATAAAACTCTTTATAGGACTCTTCTTACTTTTTTTCTTCCTCCCTTATTATTGTTTTGTACCAATAATTAATGCTCACACTTCATTATTTGAGTTTTCTCAAACATGCTTGGAAATTAGAGCATTATTTTGACAACCTTCTTCGAGATAAATCGAAATTGCTGTACCGGCCCAATACATGCGAGCAGCGGCCGGCAAAAGTTTTATGAAAATAAAATTCATATCTGTCGTGTTTAGCGGCAAAATAAATTACTATGTAAACTCATATCTGTCGTGTAATTTAAAAATGGAAAGATCTTTTTCTCCGATACATGGCAACTAAGGAGGTAACTTATCTAATGATTTATTTAAATTTCGAACTTGCAAATAGAATGCTGTTTATTGAAAAATGTACAAGTTCTGCCTAGGATCTATTTTGTTTTAATTTCCGCGCATTATTTGAGAAAAGTACTTTATAAGCCTTGGCTACAACTAGGCATTGATGGACTCACGTATGTGTGCCTCGGCTTTCGCCCACATTTACACGTTCGTCCATAAATGCCTGCTGGCCTCTTTAGTAATGTACTAATCTATCCTTTATATTGCAGGGTGATCTCAAAACTCCAGGCTCAATGAGGCATTTATTATACACAGAGTGGGCGGCTGTCTCCAAATGTTTGAAGTACCAACCTTTGGATTATGTTAAGGATTATTTCGGTGTTAAAATAGGTAAGCACCTTTTGCTTCTCCAAAGATTATAAGATACTTTTAACCACGGATTGAACGCTAAAAATACAATCCAAAAGTTTCGACTCAGACCACCAAATACAGATACAAATCAATTTATTCCCCTAATCTCACGTGAGATTTTACAAAATGTACATTTTTAATGTAAATAAGTAAAGTGCTTGATTGAGTTTGAATTGTAAAAAAAAAACTATTTGCATTTGCAAATATTATTATAAATGATTTAGCCTTATTTGAGTGGAGAAATATTTTTTACTTACTACCAGTTTATTCGTAATTTTACATGGTTTCTTGTGGAAAAAAAAAACGTGGTATTTGCCAGACCCCTCTCTCCCCAACGTGACATTGGTTGAGGTTTGATTCGACACCCTCCCCACCCCAAAAACAGTACCTGCGGAGGTGGCTGATTGGTGCATTAGCAACTGGCGGCGGGTGGGTTGGTAGGTATCTGTCCAGCATAGGTACCTACTTGCCTTTTTTTTATTATTTTATTTCAGTGTTGTGCCTGCCTGCCTATATGCCTTAGTTGTTAGTTGTTGTTATAATTATTGATGGTTTGTTATTGTTTTTCTATTTTATGTTATGCTCATATGTTATTGTAAGCTGTGCATTTATGTTTTTCTGTGTTTCTGTGTGTGTTAAATAAAGATTTATTCTATTATTCTCTATTTTAAAAACACCTGACGTAATTAATGGACCCCCCTAGCACCTCTGTAAGTGCTATTTCTGTTTTTTTTTATGTGATGATTATAATTTCTTTACATTTTTTACAGGTTTATATTTCGCTTGGCTAGGTTTCTATACACACATGCTGATTCCCGCTTCAGTAGTTGGACTGATATGCTTTATCTACTCGGCGGCAACAGTTTACCAAAACAAACCTAGGTAAACTATAATTTTTCTCATCAAGAAGATACTTATTTATTGGTGCTTCATCACTTCTAGAGTTTGTTTATACTCTGTAAAGCAATACATAGCTGTACTTAAAGGCGACGATACATGTCAAACCTCCCTCTCGCTCGCACTATTCAACATTTTGAAGATATAAAATCACTGAATGTAGTTATGCAAAATAGCAAACCTTCACGGCCTAGAAAATTACAATACAAAAGTTCAGCAATAATATCATTTTGATTCTATCAGGTTTCTTTACCAAAAAACTGGTACCAATGTGATCAATTTTGGTACAAGTTTTTTAGTATGAAAACGTGTTGGGTTCAACATGATATTCTTGCTGAACCTTTGTATTGTTATTTTCTAGGCCGTGAAGGTTTGCAATTTTGCATAAATACATTCAGTGATTTTATATTTTCAAAATTGTTGAATAGTGCGAGCGAGAAGGAGGTCTTAACATTTTGGTCTTCGCTCTTTTTGTAACCCATGTTTCGCAAATGATTTGTATTGTATTATTTTCAGTGAAGAGGTATGCAACTACAACTCAACGATAATGATGTGTCCTCTCTGCGACTATCACTGCGACTATTGGGACCTGAAGGCGACTTGTTTACAATCACGGATAACGTATCTATTCGATAACCCTACCACGGTCTTCTTTGCAGTTTTTATGAGTTTTTGGGGTAAGAATCTTCGCTTTATTAATAGAAGAAGTTGTCCTGTATATATGTTATGGACAAAGTGATTAATGCGGGCATTATTCATAGTGCCCGGGCAATATGAATAATGACCAGCTACTTAGGGCAAAGTGATTAATTATTACCTAAACTTCATTATTTATCACATTGACCGGTCATTATGAATAATGCTACGTGATCATCGGGCAATGTGATAATATAGCTACTTTGGGGATGGAGTGAGGGGAGGGAAGCGAACGCGTGACACGCGCTAACCAATCAGAGCCCGTCATGGCTGCGTACGAACGTCCATCGGTTCACTGTTCACTACACAGCTATCAGTTTTGCATTCCAAGAGAATACGGACGGACGCAGAAGGATAATTTCGTAATTCAGTTTCGTAACTAAAGTGAAGAAAGACTAGCGAAGAAAAGCGAAGTTCATAAGGCATCGCTAAAAGGAAGAAATTTGGATTATTTATATATTTTGTATTAAATTTGGAGTTAAATATTGTGTCTTTTATTATTCTGCCCAACAGGTGATGGGCGTTATGTATATTGCCCGGGCAATTTGATTAATTCAATAGTTCTTATCACATTGCCCTCACATATTGGTCATTATTAATAATGCCCGGTCAATATGTATAATGACCAATTAATCACATTGTCCATAACATATACACCACACACACCAGCCACCTGTGGACTGATGTCCACTGCTGGACAGAGGCCTCCCCTAAAACGGGGATATGCCCATAATCCCCACGCTCGGCATGCGGGTTAGGATCTATTTTGTTTTAATTTCCGAGCATTATTTGAGAAAAGTGCTATATAAACCTTGGCTACAACTAGGCATTGATGGACTCACGTATGTGTGCCTCGGCTTCGTCTCGGCCCTACCACTGGCCACTGTGGGCAAGGGACTTACAACACTGGAAACAGTATTTTTTTATCATGCACCATTTTGGATTTATGATGAAAAACATCCAAAAAAATCACAATTTTTTGCCTGATTTTTTTATATGTTATATTAGTATATTTTACAGGAAAATTATAGCGAAGTCGGTAACTTAAACAGTTATTTTGAAATCTTCCAAAATGGGGGAGATGAAAAATAAAAGGGGGGTTGGCTTGTTGGCTACAATTTTTTTTATCTACACAGTTTTGGATTTATTATGAAAAACGTCCAAAAAACGATCGCCCCGTCCCCATTTTGAGACAAGCCCTAGTTCCGTCTCTTCTTATGACAATGTATGATATCCACGAGAATACTATACTGATTGTATGAATTAGACTTAATTGACGTCACACGCGGTGGGCGAGTTAACTCGCACTTTACCGGTCTTGTTAGTCACACGTTACATCTCACACACGGTCAACTTATCCCAAACTAGGCAGAGCCTGTACTATGGGTACCAGAGACTGATAAACATACGTAGATACTTATAATTTAGATTACCCAGACATAGAACACATTCATGTTCATCACACAAATGTTTGTCCTGGGTGGGAATCGAACCCGTGACCTGCTGCTCAGAAGGCTTATATATTGAGGTCAGTTTTAAGATTCGTAATTTACCAAAGTGTGGTTTACATCTATCGGGCACTTTAATGTTAGCCATTATTCGTACGCATTCTTTTTGGGATATAAACAGGTCCTGCGCGTCAACACTGTATAATGCCCCCCCAAAGTATAATGCCGTAACTAAGTCAGTTCCTGCTACTGATACTAGCTCGTCCTTCCATCTCGTGGGGTCTGCCTTAGGTACGTTTACCACTGGGCCCCTTCCACAGTGCTACTGACTTATGGCCGGTTCCTATATTTTACCGTTACCGATTACGCCTCGTATTCCCCTGAAAAACTGTCAAATTTTCGACGCCTCGTTGTTAATTTTTGACAGTTTTTCAAGGGAAAACGAGGAGTAATCAGTAACGGTATAATATAGAAACCGGCCTTTAGTCCATCTCAGATCAACTTCGACTTCAGTATGCCAAAAGATATTTTAGTACTAATATACTGTAACTGTTTATCCAGCTGCCTGTTTCCTCGAGCTGTGGAAGCGATACTCGTCCGAGATGACACACCGCTGGGACCTCACCGGGTTCGACGTTTACGAAGAGCATCCGCGGCCGCAGTACCTCGCTAGATTGGCGCATGTTAAACGCACAAAGGTAAATCATCTGTAAATTATAATAATTAAATGAAATTAATGTAGTTATTAATTAATTTAAATATTTTAGATTTAGATTGTGGTACAATCTCGAATTCGACCTTAATGTAGGAACTACGTCGTCATAGTGGCGGCTTCGTACAGACATCTCAACACTTCGATATAACGATAGTCCACTTGGCATCGCTGCAAGGATTCCAGGACGGGCCAGATTTCTACAGAGTCAAAGGCTTTCTCATAGTCCACAAACGCCAGACACAGGGGCTGATTATACTCTTCGGACTTCTGTATAATCTGCCTCACTGTGTGAATGTGGTCTATGGTGCCATATCCTCCGCGGAACCCGGCCTGCTCCGGTGGCTGGAACTCATCGAGTCTTCTGGCGAGACGATTTGTAATAACCCGAGAGAACAGCTTATAGATGTGACTCAAGAGCGAGATGGGTCTGTAATTTTTAAGAAGCGTCCTATATCTTGCAACCGACTTAAGAGTAAATATTATACTAAAGTCCTGTCGCATAGTAGGAAGAATTTCGTACATTATCCTGTTACTATCTGTCTTTGTCACTCCCACGTTAATATAATGCGTTCACGCTCGCACGGAGGGTGGTCATTGCCTGTGCGAGCGTGAACGCTGTATATTGACATGGGAGTGACAGAGATAGGTTCTTCTTTTTCGTATGAGCTAGTGAACAACTCTGGTGTCGGGAGTTTTTAAGCCGCCCGAAGGCCTCCGACGTGGCGTAACGACTGAAAATCCGGGACCAACATCTTAATGTGCCTTCCGAAGCACGGAAGCCCTCAAACCTAAATATCACTTAACGGTCAAAGTAATGGACGGAGTGTTGCTTAACCAAGGTGATCTGGCAAGAACACCAGTAAACCACGCCATGAGCACTTCTAACAGTACGAAATTCTTCCTGCTCCACGATCGGACTTTATAGCTATTCAAACGTACTGCCGATTCCAGTTGAACGTGGTCAGCCCTTGTGACTATCGTACCACAGCTATAGGAACGTGGCGAGGTCTGTTCCAGTTGAACGTGGTGACTGGCGAGCGGGAGCCCATGGTTCCGTTCTGGCGCATGCGGCTGTCGTTCAGCCCTTGTGACTATCGTACCACAGCTATAGGAACGTGGCGAGGTCTGTTCCAGTTGAACGTGGTGACTGGCGAGCGGGAGCCCATGGTTCCGTTCTGGCGCATGCGGCTGTCGTTCAGCCCTTGTGACTATCGTACCACAGCTATAGGAACGTGGCGAGGTCTGTTCCAGTTGAACGTGGTGACTGGCGAGCGGGAGCCCATGGTTCCGTTCTGGCGCATGCGGCTGTCGTTCAGCCCTTGTGACTATCGTACCACAGCTATAGGAACGTGGCGAGGTCTGTTCCAGTTGAACGTGGTGACTGGCGAGCGGGAGCCCATGGTTCCGTTCTGGCGCATGCGGCTGTCGTTCAGCCCTTGTGACTATCGTACCACAGCTATAGGAACGTGGCGAGGTCTGTTCCAGTTGAACGTGGTGACTGGCGAGCGGGAGCCGATGGTTCCGTTCTGGCGCATGCGGCTACCGGCCACTCTGATGTCGTTCAGCGTGGTGTCTCTGCTGGTGCTGCTGGCGCTGGCGACAGTGCTGGGCGTGGTGCTCTACCGCATGTCGCTGCTGGGCGCCAGCATCCTGCGCCAGAAGGACAACAAGCTGATAACCTACAGCCCGATTATGTTCACCACTGCCACCGCTGCGTGCATCAATCTTGTGTTCATCTGTATATTCAACTATGTGAGTATTTTGTAGTTCTAGCGACAATATAAATTACTAGCTTCCACCCGCGGCTTCGCTCGCGTG
This sequence comes from Horisme vitalbata, assembly GCA_951804965.1. Taxonomy (NCBI): domain Eukaryota; kingdom Metazoa; phylum Arthropoda; class Insecta; order Lepidoptera; family Geometridae; genus Horisme; species Horisme vitalbata. The sequence continues at coordinate 4,194,953 of OX638096.1, forward strand.
ATATCAGGTATCCGGTATATAAAAAGTAGCCTATATGTTAATCCAGGTCTTAAACTAAGTATAATCCAAATTTCATCCAAATCCTCTCAGGTGTTATGGAATGAAGCGACCACAAACATACTGACACACACACACACACACACACACACACACACACACACACACACACACACACACACACACACACACACACACACACACACACAAAGTTTTGCATTTATAATATTAGTGTGCTATTGAATAAGTAAACAGAGCTCTCTGTAAACAGCTCGTCCGGGGAAGCACTACCATCGTGCCCATTTCTGCCGTGAAGAAGCATTGCTGTGTTTCTGTTGAAAGGGTGTGAGTGCTGGTGAAATTACAAGCACAAGAGGCTTATCACCTCCATGCCTCAAGTTGAGGCGCAGGGCGTTGAACCGTAGGGCACGTTCGAAACAAGTGTGACCAACCACGCATTGCTTTGTGGTAGGTAATGGTTACCACTTCAGTAGATGAAATCGAACGAAACATGATTACAGAAATAGCTCAGTGTACTAAGCCGTGACGTCACGCGGAACTCCAACGCACTATATCTTTGACATTTTTTGTTTACTTGACAAAAGAAAAAATACGTGTCCAATATTTTTTGATAATGTAAATTAGGGACTAATTAGAATTTTTCTGGCATCTAGCCTATTCGCATCGTTTATATGTGTACCTTGTTCACAGATATACCAGTTCCTAGCGGAATGGCTGACGGAGAAGGAGCTACTTCGCACGCAAACAGAGTTCGATGACTCCCTCACGCTCAAAATCTACCTCCTACAGTTCGTTAACTACTACGCGTCCATATTTTATATAGCTTTCTTCAAGGGCAAGTTTGTGGGGCGACCCGGCGACTTTGTCAGGCTATTGGGACATAGACAAGAAGAGGTGAGTATCCTCATCATCAGCCTATAGCTCCACTGCTAGACATAGGCCTCCCCTAATGAGCACCATCGCGCCCTGTCCGGAGCTCGACGCATCCAGCTTCTACCAGAAGCCTTTCGCAGATCGTCACTCCACCTGGCCGAAGTATAAAGAACCTTTTTATTCATATCTAGATTTCCCGACCGCGATTTTTTTTCGCGAGATACTGGGATAAAATTAGCCTATGTTTCTATTATTCCTATAGGCGTAAAAAAATGCGGTTGTTAGCACAATAACCAGGGACGACGGAAGGTTTTTAACATGGATATCTAAAGAATGGATAAAAATAAGCGTTTGGGAAAGAAATTACATGTTTGGGATGTATGAACCCATAATCAGGAAAAATACGTAGTTTTCTCTATCGTAGAGTAGTTGTACAAACGACGTACGTATATTCCAAGTTTCATCAAAATCCGTTCAGTGGTTACGGAGCTGAGTGGGAACAAACATACAAAGTACAAAATAACAACACAAACTTTCGCATTTATAATATTAAATAAACAAATAAAATTTTATTTTATTGTATATCTAATGTTATGTGTATATCTAAAATGAGGAAATTTTTGGTAAAGATGTGAATATAACTTTATTGCACGCCTTACAAAGAATTAAAACTGAATAAAAAGACTTTATAAATAATATAATATAATATACTCTGCTTAGTTTGGGGCTACATAATGCTGTGTGATTACGTCCCGCATTATTTACTTTACTATTTACTTAAATATACAATGTTATAGATTCAACAGAGTAAATTCTTCTCTAAGTCTTCGGATATAGGGCTGTTATTTAACTCATGTTTCAGTGTGCGCCCGGTGGCTGTCTCTTAGAACTATCAATCCAACTCGCCATCATAATGGTGGGCAAACAGTTCATAAATACAATAGTGGAGATGATGTTACCATATCTACTCAAATGGTGGAACGTCATGAGATCTATCGGAAGGAAAAAGCAGTAAGTGCATACCAGTATTTTATAAGCTAGTCGAGGTTAAAAGGTACTTTTATTTGGTAAATAATATCTGTTCTGTGGCAAGGTTAAGGCACAGAACTTGATAATGGTACTAAACAGTTTGGTTATGGGCTAAGTAATCAAATTCAAATGATTTAAAACCATGATATTTTGACATTAAAAAGTAGGGACAATAACATGTAAATGAATTTAAATTAGTAGAGATATATGTATAAACTTGTTGACTATTATTTGTATGTTGTGATTGTATTTGACTGCGTACTTCATGAAACATTAATCAGGAAACTAGATCATTACGGTGTCAGGGGTATGGCTTTAGCCCTTCTTACTTCTTACCTATCTGACAGAATACAGAAAGTCGACGTAAATGGAAAATGCTCTGCGGGATCTGTGACAAAGTTGGTTGTACCTCAAGGGTCAATACTTGGCCCGTTCCTATTTTTAGTTTACATCAACGACCTACCTCAACTTGTGATGGACAGCCACGAAATTGTATTGTTTGCAGACGACACGTCTCTTTTAATTAAACTAAAGTGTCGGCAGACCAATTTTGGCGACGTAAACAATGCAATAGCGAAAATTGTTAACTGGTTCGATGTAAACAACTTATTACAGAACGGAAATAAAACAAAATGTATAAGATTTATTTTACCAAATGTTTTCCAACAAAAATAAAATAATAAAATGCTGTGAAACTGACGAAATATGCGCACGCTCTTTCAAGTGGGACATCATTATACCATACTTACATAGCTTGCACCCGCGGCTTCGCTCGCGTAGTACGCGGATGAAAGGTACCCTATGTGTTAATCTAATGACAAACGTTCGCATTTATAATACTAGTTTGATTTTATGCTATGATTCTATTGGCATAATCTTTAAACCAGTATTAGTTAAACCAAAAAACTGCATCAAAATGTATATGAAATGTTTTTTGCACGTTTGATTTGAATAATATGTTTCGTCTTTCAGGATAAAAAGTCCAATGCAGTGGGTGAAAGACTTTAAACTTGTAGACTTCGGTAATATGGGACTGTTCCCTGAATATTTGGAAATGGGTGAGTTTTGACTTGAAATTTTGTGTGAGTTAGGGTTTAACTTTAAAGTGAGTGATACGTACGGACTTCAAGTACGCGGTTTTTAGGATCACGACTTTACTCGGCTCGAGGTCAGTGACACACGTGAAGCTTGCTCACACTGTATTGCGATGTTGGCTTAGGTACTACTTACTCGGCGGTGTTTTAAAGTACGCGTACTTACGGTGACACACCAGCGAAAAAGGTCGTCGAGCCGCAAGTTCGCGAACTAACTCGCACGTCTATCCCCCTTGCATATTAGTTAACTCTTCCCTAATCAGTAAATTAACCTTGTTTAGGTATATGAACAATGCGCAAAATAACATTGTGAACCGGAACTAAAAAACATATTACCACGTGCTCAAAACGGTGAAGTTAAAAACATCGTGAGGAAACCCACGGCTCAGTCGTATTGATTGTCTTGTTGATGTCTTTCTTGTGGGTAAGGCCGACTAGACTGAGAGGATGGTATAGGTGCTACAAGCCTACTCCAGCCAACCATGTCCCAGGCTCTATTGCTATCTCGCTCGCACGTCTGAATCATCTATCAGCTAAACAGTGATAGCGATATACGGAACGATCCTTTGCCCACGCCCCGAATTGAAGTTGCGAGCGAGGGGTCGCCACAGTGTGAGGCGACGATACATGTCAAACCTCCCTCTCGCTCGCACTATTCAACATTTTAGAAGATATAAAATCACCGAATGTAGTTATGCAAAATAGCAAACCTTCACGGCCTAGAAAATAACAATACAAAGGTTCAGCAAGAATATATATACAACAAAAATGTTGAATAGTGCGAGCGAGACGGAGGGTTGACCTGTATAGTCACCTTAAAATTCTGGAAATCCGTTATAATAGAAAAACAATCCAAAATTTAGGGATTAGATTCGGAAAGTTTTCGTATGTTTTTAAATGCCCTGTTGGTCAATGAGTACAAGTTACCTCTCACTTACTTGACGCCGTTTAAATCATGTTTATTACATACAAAAGGCCTTTAGGTTTATATTTTCCTTCCAGTCCTCCAATACGGCTTCGTGACAATATTCGTGGCTGCCTTCCCATTGGCTCCACTATTCGCTCTCATCAACAACGTACTAGAGATGCGTTTGGACGCTAAGAAGTTCCTAACGTGCTACAGAAGACCCGTCCCTCAACGAGTGAACGATATCGGCGTCTGGTACAGGATATTGGACTCTATCGGCAAGCTCAGCATTATTACTAACGTGAGTATCGTTTGACGGTGTGACGACAGGTGAACCAGAGCGCTGACCTAGTGGTGGCCGAGACTTGGTTACAAGAATAGGGACCGTCTTCCATCGAGATGGGTCGACGATATTAGAAAGACCACGCCACCTGCCTCAGACTAGCGTACGATTGAGGCGAGTGGCATAATCAAGAGAAAGAAGGCCTATGCCCAGTAGTGAGTTGAAACAGCTGATAATGATGATTATGAAGATGAGTATCGTTCACTGTCCTGACAAATATTAAAGGTAATTATTTGTTTAACTCCCTGTGTCGAAAATACAAGGGAAATTGGGTATTTTCTTTATTATGGTACTTGAAGATGGGACAAGCACAAGGCCCACCTGATGTTAAGTGGTAACCATTACCTATCACAAAGCATTGCATCGTAGATCACGTTTTCTTGGAACGTGCTTTACAATGCAACGCCCTGCGTCCATCAACTTGAGACATGATGATGATAAGCCTCTTGTGCCTGTAACTTCACCGGTACCCACACACATTACCTAGATCTCTAGGGGTCGTTCTTAAAGCTCTTGCCCCTTAATGTTTACATAAAATTGCGAAGTAATTCCCCTACTCGGTTCTAAGCGATAACCTAAACGTATTCATTATATATTCATTATTTGTGGAAACCCCGAAAATGCGTTTAGTTTTCAAACATAGACAATGTGTGGGTTGCCAATATGTAAAAAAAATAACTACTGTTGACGTATTCACCATCTAAACCCCATGACATAAAAAATAAGAAAAACAAAGACCCCCCGCTTCCCCTATAGTGCTTACGTAATACTTGAATGGCCCCCTATTCATTATGTTGTAGGGTTTCATAATAGCATTCACATCGGAGTTCATACCTCGGCTCGTGTACCAGTTCGCTCACGGCGATCTCGACAACTACGTCGACCACACGCTAGCGGACTTCAACATCACCGTGCTTGACGGGTACAAGCCATTGTCCTCCAAGTACAACCAGACCATGTGCAGGTACGTGCGAGACTCAACTCTATTTGATAAGTGATAAAGCCGAAGTCTGTTTAGAAAAGATTTGATTGCGGAAAATATACAACGAATTACATTTATTAACCGACTTTTCAGTCGTTCAAACGTTCGTCGGCCTAAAAACTCCCGACACCAGATGTTATATCTAAATAAATTTGACCTATACTTGCCGAGTGTCCAGGAATACGTTGCTTAGGTTTTAAAAATCGTTATAATCTTTAAACAGCTAATAGATTTTATTTTCCCCAAGCACCTTGTAGGGGGCAATAATGTTGTCTATTCCTACGTTACTATAATTGGTGGTTATCTCAATGAAGAAGTCCTTAATTCCGTTACTGATTTAAATTTCCATAGATTATAACTACTAGATACATGTGTACACGGGTTGAGCGGGGAGAGACGACTGGCGACGCGATACCAAAACCTACGCGTCAGCCCGATTGATACTTGTGGCTGGTACCTAGCCACCACAACCTCTTTTTACATAGTTGAAAAAATCTGTCTTAAAAGGAGGGCTTTTGAAATAAACTTGACTGGTTTTACAGCTATCCCGGCTACTGGTACTACAAGGAAGGCGATAACTACGCGCATTCGATCTGGTACTGGCACATTATAGGAGCAAGACTGGCATTCGTCGTTGTGTTCGAGGTACGAATTCATTTCAGATCAGTGTGAACAAACTAAAGGAGACTGCCGTTTGATGTATGGCGCTCGGTACCAAGACTAAAGTGAGTGCGTCAAAAAAATCTCCAATAAGTTTTTAGTTGATTCTACTGTCAAAATGAGGGTTATTGCCATAGTAACACTTTACATCAATGTTTGTTGCCATAGCAACGTATATATCATTGGTTGATGCAGTCTAATGGCGACGTGCAGCGGAAACCAAATCAATAAAATATTTTTTACTTGATTATTAATCCCGTCGGTGTGTAAAACGAAAGAAAATGTTAATGTCATTTATAAAATATAATAAATTTTATGGTATACGTTCGGTTTTGACGCAATTGGTACGGCTTCTCGGCATTCTCCTTTGAAGGCCAAATCTAAGCTACGGGTGTAATTAAAGTTAAGGGCGGCGACAGACAAGCATTGGCATCAATTATTTGTTTTTGATTACTATTCTAAGTTCTAGGTAAAGTCCAGTCGCGGTGGGAAGAATTTCGTACATGAACCTGTCATTACCTGTCTCTGTCACTCCCTAGCCTGACGCATTATATTAACGCGGGAGTGACAGAGAAGGTAATAACAGGTTCATGTACGAAATTTTTCCTATTTTGCGACCGACTTTAGTCAGTCATCATTGAAGCAGCTGTAAAGTGGGCATTTTCAGGGGCTATACAAACACAGCTTTGCTGTATTTATGAAGTATACTTTTTGATACTCCTTTATAAACTACTAGCTAAACTAACTAAACTACTAGATACTAGCTGAAGCGCTCGTGGCGTAGTTAACTTCGGTGCTCTTAGCAGATCACCTTGGTTAAGCAACACTCCGCCCGGTCATTACTTGGATGGGTGACCGTTTAGTGACATTTAGATTTGAGCGCTTCCGTGCTTCGGAAGGTACGTTAAGATGTTGGTCCCGGCTTTTCAGTCGTTAAGCCATGTCTGAGGCCTTCGGGCGGCCTAAAAACTCCGACACCAGAGTTGGTCACTGACTCATAGGCAGAAGAAGAAGAAGAGGAACTACTAGCCAAGACTGCATTTAATTTTATATGTATACTTATAATTATGGATCTATGTAATCTGATTATAAACTGTTTAATATTATTGTCAATGTATCAAATGTCAAATTATTGTCAATTTAATTTAATTTGTAATTGTCAATTTAATTTAATTTTAATATATTGACCTTGTAATTTATATTGTAATTTTAATTAATAGTTTTTTATTTATTTTGTAATTAATATTTTTTTTGACATTTTAATTTAATTTCTTTTTTTAATTTTAATTCAATTTATTTTGTAATTTGAATTCAATTATTTAGTAATTTTAATTTATTTATGTTTTAAGTTTAACCATTTTTATGGACTATGGTCTGAAATATTTTGATTTTATTTATTTTTATTTAATATATTATATGTCTATTTATTGTTATTGTTTGATGTCCATTATCAATTTCCGTGCAGAACGTTGTGGCGCTAGTGATGATAATCGTCCGCTGGGCGATCCCGGACATGTCCGCTGAGCTTCGCGACCGGATCCGCCGCGAGGCATACGTCATCAACACGTTCATACTGCAGGAGACGAGGGCGAGGTCACGTGCCACGCCCACCCCGCAGCCGCAACCGCAAGCTCAAGGTCAAGGTCAAGGGCACTGGGGGCCACGTCTCGCCCCGCCAGCCGCCTCCACGCCCGTTTAGTTTGAGGTTACGGTACGCAGCACGACGCTTTCTTTCTTTCTTTTTTTTTACTAATGTTGTTTTTTGTTCACTGGTTTTTGTTTACCTCAAATTGATGATAAGGTTCTTATTCTCAAGTCTTTTTTCGTAGAAGAGCTCTTTGTGAAGGGCTCGGGGAAGTACCACAACCACACCTATTTCTGCCGTGAAGCAGCATTGCTGTGTTTCGGTTTGAAGGGTGTGGGTACCGATGAAATTACAGGCACAAGAGGCTTATCTCTTTCATGCCTCAAATTGATATACGTTTCAAACAAGCGTGACCTACGATGCAATTCTTTGTGATAGGTAATGGTGACCACTTAACATCAGATAGGAAGAATCCATGCATTAACTTCTTGGAAAAATAAAATATTTGATATATTTTGATATAGGCATTCCATTGAGGATTTGCCTTACACATTAAGTGGTGTCTAAGTAATAGCTTGCGCCCTTTGGCGATGGTAATTAATTTGATATTCTATAGGTATCATTGGTATACCATTGACTTTGGAGCTTTAAAAGTGTGGGTCATATTCACCTTAGTTATTTTTCATATAAAATTTCTCATAGGAAAAAAACCAGTGAACAAAAAATGGATATAAGACTGTGTTTTGTGTGTTTGATACTGTGATAGTCCATACGAATGAGAACTAACAAGTTCATGCCCTGATTTTGAAAGAGTTATTTGTAACATACTCAAAAAAGTATAATTTATAAATAATTTAAAATGTAGTTAGTGCTTTATACCGGTGATATTGGATTCCCCTTAAGAAACAGCTTGACAGATATTGCAATAGATAAAAGCTTTCAAAAATAAACTTTAAGGTTTTGGAACAGCTTTCAAATTGCTTTGACATTGAATTGAATTGTGTATCACAAAGTTATCTGTGGTGTCACACACATAATGATGCAGTCTTGAATTCAGTTTTGCGGGAACTTTGGGGAAATAAAGTCATTTGGTTTAGTTGGTATCGTCACAGGTGATAGCTTGATTTTCGACTTTATTGCCTGAGCTTAAGAATCAAAGTTGCGTATACGTTTGCCGTCCTAGTCTTTATCTATCCCTTTCTCATGTCTTTACAAATCTACATCTTTTGTAACTGAATATAAAAACCAAAAGCCTCTCTTATTTTCGACTCTATTACCTAAGCTTAAGAGTCAAAGTGGTGTATGGCGGAATACGTTTTCCATCCTACTATTTATATCCCTATCTCATCTCCATACAAAGCTAAATCTTTTGGAACAAAATATAAAGACCAAAAGCTTCTCTTATTTTCGACTCTATTACCTAAACTTAAGAGTCAAAGTGGTGTTTACGTTTTCCGTCCTACTATTTAATATCCCTATCTCCTGTCCATACAAAGCTAAACCTTTTGGAACTGAATATAAAAACCATAAGCTTCTCTTATTTTCGACTCTATTACCTAAGCTTAAGAATCAAAGTTGTATATACGTTTGCCGTCCTACTATTTATATCCCTATTTCATGTCCATACAAAGTCAAACCTTTTGGAACTCAATATTAAAAGAAACATCCACTTTTATTTTCAACTCTATTACTTAAGCTTAAGAGTCAAAGTGGTGTATACGTTTTCCGTCCTACTATTTATATCCCTATCTCTTGTCCATACAAAGCTAAACCTTTTTGAACTGAATATAAGGACCAAAAGCTTCTCTTATTTTCGACTCTATTACCTAAGTTTAAGAGTCAAAGTGGTGAATACGTTTTCCGTCCTACTATATATATCCCTATCTCATGTCCATACAAAGCTAAACAACAAACAAAATATAAAGACCTCTTATAGGGTACAATATAATAGAACTTCTATTAAGTAATCTAGATAAACAAGACTTTGTTCTGCTCTGTTTCACGCATGTTAGAAAGAGACGACAGTATTTATCATAACAACAATCAATAGTTGTTGTAGACATTGAAATCAAGCTATCATTAAAGGGGCATGGGAAATTATAATTCAAAGTTCTCGCAAAAGAGTAGTTTTTCCTACTAAGCTAAGCTTCTATTGACCTAAATTAATTGTAAGTCGAGACCAGGTTAGCTCCCGCGACCGGCGACCATGTGAGTGTTTACAGTTTTTATTAATAACAGCATGGTTTGACGAGATATTAATTTAATTTGATATGTTTGACACATTAACACAATTGAACAATTAATATTATTTTTATAGAAATTCTGAATGCATTTATTGCTCACTATACATCCGATCTGCGAATGGCTGCTGGTAAAAGCTGGATGACTGAAATTGGCTGATGATGATGATGATACATCTAATCAACACTTTTTTTTTTGTTTTTATATCTCCTTTGTATCTTGAGATCTGCCTGTCGTGGGCATTGAACTAGAGTTGAGTGGTTGCTGCACGCTCGACATGAATGGAGTAAGCTCAGGGGCGTTATCCATATTCCTTCTGTTCTGTGGTTTTATATGAGGTATTGAGGCGCTTTCCTCTTAAGTCTTTTGAAGGATATGTTTTGATCTATAAGTTTGTTAGCAAGGGCATTGGGGTGAGTCTCTAAACTCTTGGCATAGGATTTAAGCTTATTTGTGATGTCTTGTTAAATATTAATTTATTTTTGACACCGACTGTCAGTGCTTCTAGCAACACTGGTAGGTAGGTACTGCCACAGGAAAGAGGGCAACACCTACCTAGCTGCGCCACCTGTTAATATTACTACGACTGCCTGCGCAGATCGGGACGGCATGGCCAGTGATTTCAATTTTTTACCAATGGACGTTCAAACCTATCGCAATAGAAATACGATATAAATTACAATGCTTTAAAATAATCCCGCGGCATCGAAAGGGACGTCACGGCATTATTTTAAAGCATAGGAAAGGAGAATGCCGAGAACCCAATTGCGTCAAAACCGAACGTATCCCATAAAATGTATTATGTTTATAAATTACATTAACATTTTCTTTAGTTTTACACACCGACGGGATTAATAATTAAGTAAAAAAATGTTTTGTTGGTTTGTTTTCTGCCGCACGCCACCATTAGATCACAATAATAAATTATATATACGATACTATGGCAACAAACATTGATGTAAAGTGTTACTATGGCAATAACCCTCATTTTTAATTATTTTGACAGTAGAATCGACTAAAAACTTATTGGAGATAAAATAAAATACATTTTATGGGATACGTACGGTTTTGACGCAATTGGTACGGGTTCTCGGCATTCTCCTTTAACAGCTTTAAAGTTATAGCTATCCTTGTCATTTAGACCTAAAAGAAAGGGATAGATCACTTTTAGGAATGTTAAATTAAGTTTAGTTAAGGAAAATGCACAACAGAATCGACATCAATGTATTGTAAAGTAAGTCTTATTAATTGATAACTTGGTTAAAAATGAATGCATTTAGAATTTTGTATCGATTAAAATTTGACTTTAACAAATCACACACTAACATTTTAGTAGATAGATAAATTAATATCATTTGCCAATCAAGCTATTGATTTGAATGATTTCTAACAAACAGCTCACACTGTTTTTTTTAAAATTGGCATAATGTCGGCTTAACAAAGTATTTAGGCCGCTTTTCAATGCTTAAAGGCTTAACACATTCATGTTTTTTATTCACTCGCTAAATGATAACATACATCTAATATCAGAATAAATTGTTTGTATGTTTTTACAATGGTAGGTATACTTGGCGTTTCATCTGTCATACTAATGAAACAGGTGAATGGGCCCTTATTATGTGCATTCGTTTCATATAGATATGTACTGTCTTCATGATTGGTCACACTAATATTATAAATGCGAAAGTTTGTGTTCTAGTGAATGTCTATTAGTATGTTTGTTCGTACTCAACTTCGTATTGGTTGAACGGATTTGAATTAAATAATAATAAACATACCTTTTATGCCGGTACCACGCGAGCGAACCGCGGGCTAAAGCTATTAAATATTAGTCATTCCTTGTCATTTTTATTACAATAAATTGGTTAATGCCGGAGATTCTTTTAAAACCTAATTATTCAAATATTTTACAACCTTATTTATAACCTAATGTTATTTTATAAGGGCTCGATAAAGAAAGCTTATTCCTGTCATTTAATTGTAAATAAAAAGAGGTGACATGATATTTTGACGTCAGTGTCTTTTCATAATAGTCATTAAACTCAATAAAGTCAGTCTGTTCCTGTCATTCAGCCGTCAACAAAAAGAGCTGGCATTTGATACAATTTTATAAAAAAAAGACTTTTAAGACGTCTTTGATACTGTAAAACTATACTATTGGGGCTCACCTACCCAGTGGATTGTGCTCAGAATTATTGTAAGTAGGTTACACACGCAGCGGAGCGAGCGGGCAGTCCCCGTCAGCCCAGTCAGTATAACGTTTTAAAACTTATTGGAACTTTTGTGCGTCTCATTTACATCATCATCATCACCTCGCATAGGCAGGACTGAGATTAGGAACCATCTCAACATATGCCAAAGTTAGATCAACGAAGAAGGAACCACATATTGAATGGTGTTTCTATAATGCAGGTGACGAGACAGAGCCGAATTGGAACCACATCGCGTCACTGTCCGGGTCAGACTTCGACCTCGCGGCGCACGGCGACCATCAGAACATCGCCGACATCGCCAAACACGTCGTCGTCGAACTACCTAAAGACGGCGAGGAACTTACTCATGTATGATAGCCCAAGGAGTTTATCATGTTAGTGCGCGCTTTCAACAAAAATCTGCTGTATTCTTCCTAAAAGGTTGTCTGAAACAACTTGTCTCATTTTATCTTCAGTGTTATACAAAAGAGGAAACGAGACATCACCATCATAGGTCATTTTGAGGGTAAAATCAGCCTCTTGTGGTCTGACGCGTGCGAAAATTTTGCGAATTACTGTCAAGCGAAGGGGTGACAATGTTTTTTTGTCAGAGTTTTTTTTTCTGAAATTTATTCATGTTTCTTTGTTTAATCTAGTAGGAACCTAAACCTAAACCTAACTTTCTGAACGGTGAATTTTTACTATGAGCATTCAAATAAGAAAATTTGCTTTTCTATATTACTATTAAAAATAAAACCTTAATTGAGGGTACATGCATTTTAATGATTAGATAAAAATGAATGTGAAATGTTGAAAACGCGCATTTTCTTGTAGTACTCGTAATTCTATGGGAAAGCTTTACATAGATTATTTGAAAGGCTTTCAAATGTCAATAAGAAGAATGGTTTGCTCTAGTCTGGCATGTTACCAAGTTTTGACCTGAGGCTTTTAGTGTATTTTTGAAATTCATACCTTACTAAATACATAGACTTTACGCTAACTATATTTTCGTATGGAATGGTGCCTCTTGTGGAAAGTTTGTATAACTTTGACATTTCCATATAAAAAAAGATAACTGAAACTTTGTAGGTATGAATTTCACTCAGGACACTGAGCGTGAAAATACAAAGTTTACAATATCTATAATTAAGGAAATGGCACAACGCCCCTAGCGGGAAGTTTGTTAAACTTGGATATCTCCATGCTGAAATATGGTAACCTTTGTAATAAGGTATGTTTTTCATACTCAGCCTATTAGTGAAGAAGTTTTAAATGCCCGTCCATTGCTAGACGGAGAATATGCGTAAGTTAAAATGCGTTGTTTCGTATTTGTACCATGTACTATGCAGCGCTTCTTAGTTTTCAATATTCATATTCTTTTTAGAAAACTTTTTGATGTTATAGTGTATAGTGTTTCACAGATTTTGTCTCGACATGCGTAGTGGAAGCATAAATATAAGCGGGCATTTTCGAACTTTATTGTTTTTTCGATTGATGGTTTAGAATTGTAAGTTGGTGAAACTGAAGCTCCCTGTTAACTTTCACTTTGTCAGTTCTATATGTTTGTACAAATCCATACCCTTCTGTGAACTGATATTTGCATCATACGCGAAATGATAAAAAATCTACGGTTTGTATAAAATTTATACACTAGTAAGTATACACGTAATGTTAAAATTAATGTTGTCCATATTTTTTATAATCATTTTCATTTACTCATAAAAAATCTAAATGATATGGTACTTAAAATGGCGCATATCATTAAAAACTTGAGTAATGAACAGTTTAAACTAGAAAGTAACCAGGAAGCTTTTCTAGGGAAAAAATGTGCTACGATTTTATTTTTCGGAATAATATGCTTTATAACGAATCTCAGGTTGCATATTTATTATTACAAGTATAGGTTAGCTAATATATTTTAATAGATGTCGCCACCAGTCGATAAGAAGGAGCAATTGGCGCGTTTCGGGTAAAGATTCACTTCTAGTTGAGTTGTAATGAGAGTACTTACAAACGAGTACAAATCTAAATACGTGAGTTTATATTTTGTATTTATGTTTTTATTTTTTGTCGGTGGCTGGTGTTTTTAAAATATATATTTATGTAATTATAACATATTATCATAGTTTGTTATATTCAAAAATCTTTATTAAAATCAAAATGAAAAAAAAATATGTATAAAAAAACTTGTACAACACTTTTGTGAATGACAATATTTTTGAATTCACTATTTTATGTTGCTCTCGCTTAACAGTAAGATTATTATAATATTTATATCCCCATTTATACACAGTCACATCTACTTTATTCTCTAATTTTTTTATATAATATTTTTAGTTTTTTGTTGTTTATTAAAACAGCAGCAAATATTTTGTATAGTTTACATCTAATACAAATTAAATCTCCTTTTTTATAGATATTTAAAATTATCTCTGATGATAAGTTATAAATATAAGTAAGCGTAAAGATCCCGGTTATTGTATCGCCTGAGGAGTGTTCAGTAGAAACGTATCGTAGAATGATTATAAGTAATATTAACAAGTTTAAGCAATGGGACTAAATCGCGAAGAACATTAACTTCAAAAGAACAGATTAATTTTAAATTCTACATTTTTAGTCAAGCTAGTTTTACCGTATACATAAGTGCATCATCAAACTAGCGAGCACTTAATGGCTGTTTAATAATCAGAGACTAAAATAGCGAAAAAGTATTCGCTTATGAGGACATAAAGGAGAATGCCGAGAACCCGTACCAATTGCGTCAAAACCAAACGTATGCCATAAAATGTATTATATTTTATAAATGACATTAACATTTTCTTTAGTTTTACACACCGACGGAATTAATAATCAAGTAAAAAAATATTTTGTTGATTTGGTTTCCGCGCACGCCGCCATCAGACTGCAAGAACCAATGATATTCACGTTACTATGGCAACAAACATTGATGTAAAGTGTTACTATGGTAATAACCCTCATTTTTAATTATTTTGACAGTAGAATCGACTAAAAACTTATTGGAGATTTTTTTGACGCATTCACTCTCGTCTTGGTACCGAGCGCCATAGTCGTAGTCGGCATTCTCCTTTTGGCCAATTAGAAAGCGTATATTCAAAATAATGTTATGTCATTGGCCAACATTTTTCGTTACGTTTACGATACGCATTCCTATTAGATTTCACTATTGTCTGTCGTATTAGAGCTACCGTCCGATTGATGTATGTACATATGTAAGTATATGCTAAAGGTTGCATTCAAACACAATCGAAAGTCGAATCGTATTAGTACAGTAGAGACTTCATATCAATGTTCTTTTGAAGTTATTGCAATTGAAAACTATTTAAAGTTCCCATTTTTACCTCGCTTCGTATCCATAATGCTTTAAGGTATCGATACATACAAAAATAGTTATTTATTTATAAATAAAAGTAAAAATTTATACATTTTCGCCAATCAAATGTTGTGACAAGCTGACTGCCTTATTCACATTATAGTATGTATTTGCGTGTTTACTCTAGTTAATTTATATCGATGTTATTTACCTTATAAAGTTTATAGCTTTTTATAACTCTACAAATGTTTTATATTACTTAGTGCGTGTTGCATAGCGTTGTTAACTATTGAAACGTCAACCAATGTATAAGTTAAAAATGTATTTAAAATATTTTAAAAAGTTTTTCTTTTTAATTATCTAGCTTAATGTTGTGCAGTTCGTGTTTGTTTAAAAACATTATGTTTCTGGTGCTTTTGAATCCTTATTATTGATAATTTCGTTGTAATATTGGTTATTTCTTGGTCACTTTTGTGAAGAATCGAACTAAAATCGTGTCGAAATAGTTAATATTAAAAGTACAGCTCATACGAAGAAGGAAGTCCTATTAAAAGCAATTAAATCTGTACTTCCTATTAATATTATAAATGCGAAAGTTTGTGAGTTGCGTTGCGTATGTAGTATGCGTTCATTGTTAACGACACCCCCAAAACTACACCCCCGAGGTATCGTTAACAAATAGCATTTGTTAACGACACCACTAATGAATAGTGTTGTTGCCCTGATATACCAAAATATACCAAAATATTAAATAAAATAAAAAGAACTTAGACAATTTTTTATTTAACTTGAACATTGCTCAATAAGTCTTATTATTTCAAACATAATCTGTCTTCTCTTTAATATCGGTACGTTGTCAAGTATGGCCAATAAATTCACCGAATTTAAGATTTGCTGCTTGTAGGCTTGCCTCATCAGCCGTTTCAAGAGTTTGAGTACCGACATTGCGATATAATATTCTTAAACTATATGTTATCCCAACATTACGGTGGTGTCGTTAACAAACGCTATTTGTCACCGATACCCCGGGGGTGTAGTTTCGGGGGTGTCGTTAACAAAGAACGTATCGATGTATGGATGAATGGATTAATGTTTGTTACTCTTTCACGCAAAAACTACTAAACGGATTTGGACGAAACTTGGAATATACATAGTTTATGAACTGGATTAACACATAGGCTACTCTTCATCCGGGCACGACGAGCGAAGCCGCGGGCGGAAGCTAGTCTTCTTTTAGAACTCAACATTATTGATATATATGTATAAAATTTGTTCTATGAAAATGGTAAGCAAGTTGCATGTATCGTTATAAGACTTTAGTGTTTCTTTTGAGAAAATCTTTTGGCTGTTGTTTTTTTGCAATTAATTTAACTAGTCAAGTTAATCTCCTGTTATCTATACGTTTTGAGTAAAAATACCAAACAAATAATTTAAAAGTGTACGTAATAGAAAAAAGCGGCGATGGTATATAATTTTTCGACTAGTTTTTGAGTTATGTGTGTTTCATAGCTGAGCCTAACGCACAAACGAGAAAGTAAACATAAGTAGTAGCAAGATGTTATAGGAAATTCAATCTATTGTTCTAAACTGTAAGGTTGAAAGTTCTACTTTATTTAACTTGCGTTGGCTGTGGTATTTAATTTAAGATTAAAAGGCTTTTTATCGATACTTATAAGTTTTGCTGTTGTGTTTATTTGCTAAAGTTTATGTAATGGGATATGCAAACCGGTGGACGGGCGGTAGAGGTGTTAGTATACACATAATATACCTTATTTCGATTGGATAAGGGTCAAAATACATTCATGAGAAAACATAACCTGACTGAAGAGGACTTCAGTCGGGTAAAAAGCCTATACATATATACATAATATACCTTATTTCGATTAGATAAGTATCAAAATACATTGATAAAAAGACATGACTGAAGAGGACTTCAGTTGGTTAAAAAGACTATACCGTTCACCGGTTTGCATTGGCCAAGTCTTTGAATGATAAAACAGTTGCCGTTATCAAATGATGTTTATAATAAATAACCTTTTTATAGAAACAATGTTAAAGTATGTTATTATTTTGGTCTTAGATCAAATTTGCATAGCGATCCATGAAACTTCTTGCATCATGGAAATAGTCGTCAATTCCTCTTAAGTCTGGGTGATTAAAGGTATCCATAGCCGATATACAGGCAACGTGTCGCTTGCTACGGAAGGTATTTCGTAAAAATACGTGGAAACTATACTTCAGCCATATTGGATGAAGAATGTTTGTAAACAAACATTTCAAAACTTTTTGCAATTATTCCATAAATACGTAATATTTCAGTAAACTAATGTCATAAATGAAACTTTTACTATATAAGTAAGATATTAATGAAGTGCACATATTTATAAAACAAATAATAAAAAAGTACTTTTGAGGTTAAGTTTGGGTGGTTTGTTTATATTTGTTCATCGAATTTGACTGAAGTATAGTAATGTCGGCTACAGAAACACACCTTTACTGATCAGGTCAGAGAACTCATTTACTATTACGATTCAGTTACCGGTGCGCGTTGGAGAGCATCGGAGAACATTTTATAACATGCTAAAGAAAATTGAAAAGCAGTTTTAAGCAGTTAAGTTTCTTATTTGCATGCAATTTACGCAGCTTTGAGCTTTGTCATACACTGACATAAATAGATCCGTAAGTAGGTATTGCATGCAAATGAGGAACTTAACTGCTTTGTTGATATTTCAATTTCCTTTAGCATGTTTTAAAATGTGAATCGTACATAACTCAGTTGCACACCGAAATGATAAGCACCTGTCCTGCTTTTACAAACTTTGACAGTTTGTCAATTGACGTTCTTTGAAATTTCGCATGAAATCTCAAAGTTTGTAAATAAAGGTACGACCATTTCGGTGTGCAACTGAGTTACTAAATGAGGTCTCAGGTGTCGATTCTGTTGGAAATTTTACTAAACTTAAACTTTTACCACCACCTATATCAGTCCACTGCTGGACAAAGGTCTCCCCTAATAAAAAGAGGGATATGCCCCATGCTAGGCTGCACGCGGATTGGGGATCAAACTTCGTTTAACAGTCCCAAAATCGTTGCTACTCATTTCTTACAGATGGGGATAACAATGATCGCCATTGTTAGATATGAGGGGCGACCAATAATATCAATTAGCCAATGACAAAGCGATATTTTGAATATACGCTTTCTCATTGGCCAAAATTTAACGTCTAATAAACGAATACTTTTTTGCTAGTTTTCTTGACTCAAGCAGCTATCGAAATTGAACGACCTGAAAGAAAATATCTTATAAAAATACTGTCTGCCAAACAGAGTAACTTGGATAAAAGCTTAGTTTAGTTTATTTAGGAAAATGCAACAGAACCGAGACCAATATCGAAGCTGTGCTGTGCTTTTCAAACAAAATAGTTTAGCGCCGTACCTAGTGTTTTGTTTATTTAATTACTATGTATGAGGGGTACCTACGTCGGGTTAACAAGAGCACAGTACTGCTAGCCTAGGTTTCTAAACAGCTGACCAGGTAAACAATCAAATTGAGAAGTTTATTTAGGCCTTCCCTTGTTCATATTTCTGTCATGAATTTGCCTTCTATAAAGTACGTGCAAATAACGCATATAAAAAACAAGTCCGGTTAAGTGCGAGTTGACTCGCCCACCGCGGGTGACGTCAATGGCGTGCGATACTAATTAGCAAGGTTTCTTCGTAATTAAAATGTGTACGTCCTATAGAAATATAAAAACCGGCTTTAAATGGGCAAATTAGGGCCTTTCCGATAACACCAAATATTTGACCGTGTATGACCGTGTGACCACAGCTGTCATTACATTTATTGAGGTTTCTACGAAACCATATTAGCTGGAGACTTTGCTATAATTTTTCTGTCAAATATATATAGAAATTTTATAGATAATATCTATAAAATTTAAGGTTTTTCACTTCGCAAACTTCGGAGTTAAGGAAGGAGTATGGTCATTTTTTGGACTTTTTTCATATTAAATCAAAAACTCTGCATGATATAAAAAAATTAAACGGATTTATACTGTTCAAATCAAGCTTTTCATTTGATACCACTCGACCTAGCAACCCCCCCTTTAATTATTCAACCAAACCCCCCCCCCCCCCCCCCCCCCTTTTGGAAGATTTCTCAAAAACTGTATGTGGTTGGGACTTCGCTATAATTTTCATGTAAAATATAGATATTTTTCTTTAACATATATTAGTTTCAGATTTCTGGCTTTGCAAACTTCGGAGATTAGGGGAGAATTTTGATCATAAAATGAAAACCAAGCATCGTATAAAAAAACAAAAAAGTGCTTTAAACTGGGCTAATAATAATTGAACCCTTTCATTTGGTATGCTACTCTACCTATTAGCACCAGTTTGAGATTTTGACGTTTCTAATTTTGGACCTTTTGGGGATGAAAAACAAAATCTTTTATATTTACTGGCAATCTTATTCAGTCAGTGCATTTTAAATCTATACCCTTATGTAGTTCCTGAAATAATCAGCTTTGACAGACGGACGGACACCATAAGGGTTCGTTTGACCGGTTCGTTAACGTCACCCTAATAAACGACAGTTTATAAACTACCATGGTTGTGAAAATAATTATGAATACCAACAGGATATAACGAACACAAAAATCATAGTAAATATCCTGTTGATATTAATAATTATGAAAGTCTAGAACTTACTGAGATACTTTTGAATTCGATGTGTTTTTTTAAATGTTGTTCAATTACAAGGCGTAGGAAGAAATAATGCTTAATCATTGGCCAAAATTACGATGATCTGAGTAATGTTCGTGATTGCCCAACGCTTGCATAGAGTGACAGTTTGGTTACGTCACATAAAATCCGCCACATTGTGTTCCGATAACGCAGGAACTTACTTCGTTAGAGCGTTTCCACATTATCCGTTTCGTTATCGATAACGGACGCCAATAAGAAGTAAAAAGTATGAAATTGTCGGCTCCGATATCCGATATCGAGCCGGACAATTAAATTATTTATTCAGACTTTTACAAACTTATCTGGTAGGTACATAACTTTACTTTAGTTTAGTAGGTACGAACACAGGAGGTACTTATGATAAGTATAAAGGAAAGAATGTACCTCGGCTTAGCTCTGTCCCTCGCACTAGGTCTCTATTGAGCCTGTATAGCGAGGTTACAGCGATCCGCCTCGGACTCTCCCTTACTACGTAGGTACTTAGGTTCAATATGAAAGACAGGTACATATTTCATTCATTTTATTTGCCCCGATATCGTATCGACATCTGATGCCGGTATAGGATGGGATAATGTGGAAACGCTCATAAGCGCTGTGACTGTATCGTCGGCAAAGTTAAACATGGCCATATGATACTTTATTCGAGTGTATTTCCTAGGCTTACTCTGCATACTTACAATCTAACAACTTTACCTCTGCAGATGCCTTTTATCTTCGCATAAGGTTATCAAGTTGCAATCAGGAAAATTAAAAAGTTGTGCCGATCATACATAACTGGCAGGGTTATGATTGAGTACAGTAATTATTTTTACCATTGGGGAGCTTTTATTATTTTTTACTTGAGAACAGTATTTATTTTTGCCATTGGGGAGCTTTTATTATTTTTTACTCTTGTTTATCTGGTCAGCCGTCGAGAAATCAGCTCTTAGAGCTAGTCCCGGCGCGGCGGCGCGACTAACGCCCGAGGCGAGCTGTCAGTTGCGCGTAGCCAATCATAATGGACGCACGTGCCATTTGACAAGCCTGATTGGCTACCCCCAATATGTCCTAAATCGCCCCATCTGGACTAATCTGGACTGGACTAGCTCTTAGAATTAAGAGATGTTATATCGTACATAATTTGACTGCTCGCTTTGAGTGTTTGTAAGGTTTTAGTGAATGCCTGTCTGTAACGTGAAACGCTTATTTATAATGTTTATATGATTATATGGAAAGTTACTAAACTGGAATAAGTTTTGTTTTAATTATTCAGTTATACCTTATGCCTTGACGCCCTCCGGCCAGGTGGAGTGACGATTTGCGAAAGGCTGCTGGTAGAAGCTGGATGCGTCAAACTCAGGTCAGGGCGCAATGGCGCTCATTGGAGGGGTCCTATATCCAGTGGACTGCTTGATGATGATGATGCTTATAATGACTATGACCACCCATCAAATACAGCTTCAGTAACATTCGTACATTTCAGTATATTCAAGTCAGGGAACGCTGATCCATAAAAAGACTCGATCATGTTGAAAATAAAAGGTAATTGAGATCAGTCCAGTCGTGTATTCAATTACGCAAAAGCAAAAATGAAATACGACTTTTTTTAATGAAGATGGAATGAGCACTGCTTTATCTGATAAATAAATAATGCTGGACATTATCACAGCACCATCTAGCTTCAAATCACTAAGCAAAGCTTGTGTTATGGGAACCACATGACATGACTGAACTACATACTATACGTAGAAAACACAGACCCGATACAAATATATTTGCAGATCATACAATTATTTGTCTCGAGGCGACAAGCCTTAGTGGTAACAATTACTTAAAAACATTTGTTTTCAATACTTTTATTGCATCGTAGGTCGTAGGTGTTTGAAATGTGCCCTACAAAGCAGGCCAGTCTTACTCCGCGAAGCTATATCCGGTACGAAGCTATATGTAAGTTACATTACTTACAGAAGGCCCCGACATCGGGGCTCGCTCCGTTGGTTAGTAACGTGTCAGAACAGAAGAGATAAGAGTTACGTATAGAAAGGGATGCAAGGTGTAGGTGAATATAAAATGTTAGGTACGAGCTGAATAACACTTTATTGCGTCTTAACTAAAGTAGCTATTTGTTTAATCGTTTTTGCGGGGGGAAAATTCTGTTCATTTTCTATTCTGTTGCGAAAGCCTGAAGGTGAAAAGCCTCACATGCCTGCCGATTCATCTACCGTAATAGTAATTTTACTACAAGGCAAAAATAGGTGTTAGTAACTTCCCCCGGAACGAATACCTTCACAAAGAGATTAACTACTCCTTCTTCTTCGTATGAGTTAGTGGCTAACTCTGGTGTCGCAGTTTTTAGGCCGCCTTAAGGCCTCCGACATGGCTTAGCGACTGAAGAACTGGGACCAACATCTTAACGTGCTTTCCGAAGCACGGAAGCGCTCAAATCCATCAGCGCCATGTTGGAGGCCTTTGGGCGGCCTAAAAACTCCGACACCAGAGTTTTTTCACTAGCTCATACGAAGAAGAAGAAGAAGTCCGCCTTAATGTTTATTTAGGGAGTTTCTTTCAAAATTGTCTTTGGTAATAACTGAATTCACGTTTTCGAATGCTATTTTCGACTTCCGATTAAACGGAATCTAATTCTCCCACAGATAGGTACCTTAAATTAATTTATCTTGTTAGGACCTATTTGATGTTCTGCTTCGTATGTAACGAAGGAAATTTAGTTAAGGACCAAAAGTCTGGGTTGTTTTTCTTCAAATGAGACCTGAAAGTAACGATTATGCCTACCGAAGTAATTTTAGACTCGCGCGTAATTAAAGTAAATGGGCCGGTAGGTTTATTTTATGACCGTTTCTTTAGCTCTTGAAAATTACCTAATCTGTTTAAAAAATAAGTAATTATGGCCTTATTAACCATTAACTATTGATTATTTTTGTTATAAAGTCTAACCCTAAAATTAGTTCAACTATGCGAATTAGGTACTAAGATCTTAATTTGTTTTTTTTACGTTCTGTATTTTTTTATGCCATTACTGACAGACTAACGGGCGGGCCACTACCGGCTGGAAAGTAGTCATTGGCTGTGGAGTGCAAGGTCAATGCATTAAGGTCC
This sequence comes from Horisme vitalbata, assembly GCA_951804965.1. Lineage (NCBI taxonomy): Eukaryota > Metazoa > Arthropoda > Insecta > Lepidoptera > Geometridae > Horisme > Horisme vitalbata. The sequence goes on from OX638096.1 coordinate 4,218,047, forward strand.
ATTTATTTTAGACTTAATAGATTTTTTATGGTACTTGAAGATGGAACAAGCACATATCCCACCTGAGGTTAAGTGGTAACCATTTCCTATCTACAAAGTATTGCATCGTAGATCACGTTTTTTCGAAACGTGATTTACGATGCAACGCCCTGCGTCCATTAACTTGAGGTATGAAGATGATAAGCCTCTAAGGCCACGGTCACGGAGTCAGCGGCGCGGAGGAATGGCGCGTTTCAATGCATAGATTTACATTGGCGCGCCGCTCCCCGCGTCGCCGCCGCTGACTTCGTGACCGCGGCCTTATGCCTGTAGTATCACCGGCACCCACACCCATCAAACCGAAAGAAAGTACAGCTGCTTCATGGCAGAAATAGGCATGGCCTACTTCCTCGGATGAGCCAAGAACTCTACTAAAACTAAAAGGTGACTGGAGATTTATAATATCAAAAGTTAGGACCGATTAAGTAGCTCTAAAACGAGTGTAAAGGGTTTCAACCAAGTACGAAGTACTAATGATAAGTCCATGGTTCCAAGTTTCAAGCTCCATCTCCGGAACCCAAGCCAACTTCACCTGCACGTGGTGCACTCTGCTAACTAACAAACGAGGCTCTGGCGGCCGGTAGACGGCATAGCGCAGCCTAACACCGACACACCTAAATCCCCTGGCCGACGGGCAGCAGCGTCTGTTGTGAGAGATGCCGTTCCCCAATCCACGTGCCCAGCGCGGGGATTATGGGCACGTGGCATGGCATCCCCCTTATAGGGGAGGCCTATGTCCAGCAGTGGACTGAATAGGCTGGTGTCTTAGTTGTTGTTGTAGCTCTTTGTCAGCATGCTTAAATCACCACCTAAGATAGGTATACTGAAAACCAGCCCTGCGTAGACCGTGGTCTGCGCAGATTAGTGCTTAGTAACTACCATTTGCCTAAAGCACACTAAAACTCATTGTGTTCTATTTTTTGTAATTTTATGTTTGGCAATAAATGTATTTGTATTTGTATTTGAGCAAGTACCTACTGTCTATAGGTAGTAGGTACTTGCACAGATTTAAGCATTTGTTTTTGTATTTATAGGTAGATACCTATAAGTATTTAAGCAGGTAAAGTCGAAACTTCGATGTCTAGAGTAGATGCCCACCGAAATGATAAGCACCGGTCTATCTACTTTCTTATGTCCAATATCATCAGTTAGAAAGGGATGCATACATATATCAATGCGACTTCAAAAAGTTAATCGTACCAGGGCGCTCGAACAAATTTCTATGCAGGTTCATACAAATGCCCTGGTACGAAGTCGCAGAAATCGCATAGAGATAAAGTATGCATCTCTTTCTAGCTAACATATATGGACATAAGAAAGTAGAGATCAGCCGTATGAGTTAATGTTCAGAGCATAAATGAATTTTAAGACTTCTTCTATGCTTTAGTCCTATTTCTACTTAGACAGTTTGTCAATTGAAAGTCTTTGAATTTCGACAAATGAAATGTCAAAGTTTGCAAATAAAGGTCCGGTGCCGACCATTTCGGTGTGCAACCGAGTCAATAAATTAAGCTTCTGATGTCTTTTAGTGTAGTTATAGATAACTATCAAGTGAGGTGACTTGCCTTTGACACAATTATACAATAATATCTAGTTACGTACACTAATAGTCTGCGTAGGTAGACTAGCCTACCTATATAAGCATGGTTACGTATAAGTTCCTGTTAGAGCTTTCAAAACGATGTCCTTCATTATCACTCTGATAACAGATTGCTAGTTGATAAAACACATTTTCGGGGACGAAAACAACAGCAGAAAATGTACCTACGGTTACTAAAATATTCGATAAGATAAGTTATTCGGAGCTAAGCCTTGCCGGTCCGTAATCGTAAATATGGGTCTAAAGGTTCCTACACACACATCAATCATGTCACCGTCAAGTCGACGATTAGGCAAGTCAAAATTCATCTTTGGTAAAACAAACAACACACAATTCAACGTGCTGGTGATGCGTAGCTGACAAAGATTCCTTGACACCCGTCCTATTCATAAAAGTTCTATACACCTCAGATACCTAAAATGGCGTCAAAATATCGTGTCACCTCATTTTATTTACATTTAAATGAGAGGGGCAACCTTAATTATCGAGCGTTATAAAATGAGATTTGATTATGATTACAGTTAGTTTTTCATTTGAAAACTAAAATGGTAACAGTTTCTCAATGAAAAACTGAGATTTGCCAACTGTTGAATACATAAACCGTGAAAAAAACACGCTTACGTGACATGAGTTGCGTGGGGTCGGTAAATTTTATAATACCTAGGTACCTGAAGTTGGAACAAGCAAAAGGCCCACCAGATGTTAAATGGGTGGTAACAAAAAGTACTCAAACATTTTTTTTTATTCAGTAGGAATATTACAGTATACTTTGAATCATCAATGTTTTTAATTTACACCAATTCGTAACGCGACCGAACAGAGAAGTATTGGCAAGAAATTCTGCTAAGCCTATCTTTTTTTAAATAAATTTATTGTTTACTATTTACATTGTTTTCGAGGGAGTTGGAGACAGTTTCAACCCTAGCTTTTTTGTTATCAAAATTTTATAAACTTTGTTACAAAGATTACGTATAACAACATTTATAATTTTTTATTTACAGATAAGTTAAAAAAACTTACATGAAGCACAAACGTACATGTATGTATATATGTACATTTTGCCCTTTAAATAATTGACTAACTTTAAGGAGCTCTTACAGTAGGAACAGCTATTTTATTTTATTTCTAGTGTTAACATTATGATTGTCGCAATATTTTTAAATAAATTAATACGTTTTCGGACATACACAACACGTTTTAAACGTTACCTACCTGATAAGGCTCAGGTGCCTGTGATTTCAACGGCACCCACACTCTTCAAACTGAAACACACCAATGCTGTTTCACAGCAGAAATAGGCAAAGCGGAAGTATTTCTTCCGACAAGCCACATAAGCTCTAAAACTAGGTACTAAACTAAACAGCGATTTCTGCTAACCTTTATAAGTAGGTACATACCGAATAATATTTTTGGCGTGCCAAATCGTTGATTTGACGGTGACGATATGTGTGAATCACGAGGATCCAACCCCTCGATGGTGTAAATGAAGCTTTATCCAGTACTGTACCTACTGCTAGGTCGAATCAATGACATGTTCTAATTTTGCACCGAGCCACTTGGTCTGGATAAATGCTGCCAAACCAAATCGACTAACCCGGTTTCCTTCACGCCATATCCTAATCAGTAGATCTTCTGCATCTTCTGCATGATATTTTGTAAAATACCTAGTCTCATACGCTTAGCCATATACTTAGCTATTATAAAAAAATGTCAACACGATTGTATTAAAACTCATTTATTTGACAGATGTTTATTAGTCGTTGTGTAAATGTTATTATTTATTAGAGTTTATTAAGCTTTATTTTTAATGAATAGGTACGAGTACATTCAGTAGTTTAATCATAAAAAAAACACTTGCCCTAAAAAATTGCGCATGTGTGCGGTTCGCGGTGGTAAACCATACGGGAGTATATATGTGTGATATTAGGGCTAATCACTATTCCAACCCTGGTCTAACCATTTCTTGAGACGAGTTTCGAGTCTTGGACTAGTACACTAATCAAAGGCTAAAACTTTCACAAAATGTTATAAGATCATGCCAATCATATCCAATCAAAGCCTCATACATAGACCTGACTGGTAAGATCTATCTTAGGTACCAGTTTCCACAAAATAAAGAATATCCATTGTGTTAATATTGTCATAATTAAATAGCCTGTTCCATTCTAATCCACTAAACAAATCCATTGATGGATTTGTTTCCACATTTGATTCCACTGTAGTCCACTGCCCGGATGGATTAGATTCCACTGCTTGAAACTATTCCACCCTAAATTGTAATATCGCTTCCCGTTCTATGCAATCCAATCCATACAAAAGATGCCTGGAAGAGATCTCTCTTAGCGATAAGGCCGTCCATTGGACAAATGCAGATTTGTTATATAGATTGGTTAGTTCATTTAAATATTTGTATTTTTTGGTGTACAAATAGAGTTGCGGATCCTATCCTTTAGAGAAACTCTGAGCATAGCTCGTTCCATAGCTCACTGAGTGGCTTTAAACTGGTGGACTAGCCGTACGGGAGGACCCACTGATTCTTTGAGTGATTGAGTGATTCACACCCTCCAGCCAGGTAGAGTTGCGAATTGCCAAAGGCTGCTGGTAGAAGCTGAATGCGTCGAGCTCAGGACAGTGCGCAATGGCGCTCATTAGGGGAGGTCGCCGTCAAGCAGAGTACTGCTATTGTCCCATGATGATGATGAATTCCTATACCTATATCTTTTTATCTATCTATCGAGCTATATGCCTATCTATCTGACGACCTCTGTGGCGCAGTGGGCGAAGGTCCGCCTTGGACGCAGAAGGTTGCGAGTTCGATTCCCGCCGCGGGACAAATGTTTGCATGTTCTGCAGATATTTGTCTCGGGTCTGGGTGTTTTCTATGTATGTATTTACAAAAAAAAAGTATATATGTAATATATCAATCATGTGGTTCCCATAACACAAGCTCTGCTTACTTTGATGCTGTGTGATAGATAGTCCAGCATTATTTATTTTATTTATTTATTTATCAATATTAAACTTTGATTTTGTAGTACAAAGTAACTAAGCATTAACAAACTTGTATCGTAATCGATACTGTTCAGTTATGTAGTGCGGTTATCTGGCCACAAGTTTCTGTGTAACAGTTACATGATCAGTACCTACTCATAGTTACATCGACCACTCAAGCGAGGTTCAATGGCTGAAGTTTGGATGACCTTGTTACCCTAAGGCTTTAATACTCGCCGATTTTGTGAGGAATTTTCGATAAATTTTAGTCACGACCAACACTATTAATAAATATAGTCGAAGACCAATGTGCAGCCTGCCTGAGATGCAGAAGGTTGCGGGTTCGATTCCCGCTGCAAGACAAATGTTTGTATGTTCTGCAAATATTTGTATCGGGTCTGGGGGTTTTCTATGTATGTCATAATGTATGTATTTATAAAAAAATATGTATAAGTAACTTATCAATCATGTGGTTGCCATAAATACATACACTGCTTAGTTTGGGGCGACATGATGCTGAGTAATTGTGTTTTTTTTATACTACTTGAAGATGGAACAAGCACATGGCCCACCTGATGTTAAGTGGTAACCATTAACTATCATAAAGCATTACATCGTAGATAACGTTTTTCCGGAACGTGCTCTACGATGCAACGCCCTACGTCCATCAACTTGAGGCATGAAGATGATAAGCCTCTTGTGCCTGTAATTTCACCGGCACCCACACCCTTCAAACCGAAACACAGCTCAGCTACTTCATAGCAGAAATAGGCATGGTGGCAGTACCTCCCCGGACGAGCCCTCCACAAAGAACTCTACTACCTTCTAAAATTAGTCTAGCATTATTATCATAATATTGGTACAGTCACCAGCAATAAGATGTATAAAGGATACAACCAAATCAGTGTCAAGTTGAATCATTACCTAAACGCATTTCGCTTCCTAATTAAAGTGTTTCAAAAAGTCCAGTCCAGTAGATCGGATATACATAATTGCACATATTATAAATGCAAAATTTATTTACAAACATACCTACAATGGTAGACGTATGTTTGTTCCCACTCAACTTCGTAAAGCTGAACGGATTTGGATTTAAATAGGAATTTACATAGTTTGTTACCTGGAATACAGGCTGCATATGCGAGTGAAACCATGGGCTTACGAAAAATAAAAATATTGCTACGCATTTTCTAAAAATAACGCGTAGCTCATGCTGTACGTAGCAATATGTACAAAAACTGAGAAAGGCTACACGCTAAATAGTTACGCTACTGCTACGAGGTGCTACGAACGATACAAACCCACCACTACGTCGTAGCATGGCGTAGCTGGTGGGGATAATTGGGGGAAAAATTCAATTACCCTCACCTGTCAGCGGTCACTTCCCAGTTCCCACCTTGGGGCGGCTTGGCGAGGATTACTTTAATAATCCAAATACTCTTTATAATGCGCGCTGCTACGGCTGCTACGATGCTGCTACGATAGAATCGAATAGATTTGCTCTATATTAGATCTCGCCTCTTCAAGCCGATACGTACAATAAATTCTCTATACTATATCATGCAGTGTTTGAAATGCTACGCAGCGTTGCCTACGTAACGAACTGTCTGCTATAACCCTTGCTACGATGCTACGCGCTGTAAACATGCCATAAATAAAATATTTGTACTTAGGTATTTGCGCATCATAAAATTGTGCTACTAGTGGTTACTCGTTCAGCAATAAATTGCTGGGATTTTTCACACAATGTATTTCCACATCGAATAAGTATGTACGAGTGATAAATCATTAAAATATTTTAACACTTTGAGTGCTGAATAACACATCTCCGCACCTGGGGCAGGACGTGCTCGAGCCCAGTAGTCAACGTGCTAGTGTTTAACATGAAATATTAATAATCTGGAGGTCGTGGGTTCGAATCCAAGCCATGCCAAAATGGATTTTTCGTTTCGAGAGCTCGAAACGGTGAAGGGAAATATCGTGAGGAAACCGGCATGCCCTCGAACTAACAAGTTCAAAAGGTATGTGCTAGGTTAGTGTTGCAATAAAAAGCGGCGATGGGCTTGCAATTTGTCACGTGGAATGCTAGCTGTTTGAAAAAAGTGGGCATGTATCGAACGTAATGTTTGGACTTGCCTCTGACTACCCCCGGTAAGGTATCTTCAATAGATTTGCGTACTGAGCAATATCTGAAGATATCCATAATTATTATACATAGAAAATACCCAGATCCGAAACAAATATGTGCAGAACGTACAAACATTTGTCAAGCGGTGGGAATCGAACCCGCAGCCTTCTGCGTCTCAGGCGGGCCTTCGCCCACTGCGCCACAGAGGTCGTCAATAATATAGGAAGGTACGTTTTTTTTTTGTACATACACGTTTTAGAAAAAAATATATTTGAATATTAAAATCGCTGAGTTTGTTTGAAATCAGCATCCCAGGATAGTGTTCCTAATAAACCTGCCATCAAGATAAAGTTTACAGGATACACAGCACAGGTCTGCGGTAGATACAAAGTATTCCAAGTGAATAAACGAGTAATTATCTGATACGGGTCTGAATATACTACGTTAAGCTTAAGTAAACTTCGTGGTTTTACCTCTACCTTTAATTACGGGACGGCAATGCTTCTGGGATTGCTTTTGTATGCATTCACTCACTCAGTATGGGGTGAATGTCCAGAGAATCGTACATTTTGCGAACAATGTAAGTATTTTTTGCAGTACCCACTGGTATAAACCGTTCTTTGAATCGCTGTATATAACTAAAACAAGTGTATTAGGTACTTAGATATCTGGTTTCACGATTTTAGGAATAGCTTCTTTACTCCAAAACTACGGAACGGGTTTTTTGCGAACAATGTTATTTTTTGCAGTACCCACTGGTATATCCTGAACTTTTATTCTCTCCTACTTTGGTTTATGGTCGGTGTTTCACGATTTTAGGAATACCTTCAACGCCAAAAGTACTGAATGGGTTAAGCTTACATTTTGTATGCAATGTAGTTCTAGATCAGGAATAACATATAGGCTACTTTTTTGGGTGTTTTATATACAACATGTCCCAAAATTCAACTATAAGCCGGCACCAGCGGGTGGACCGGCGCATGACTACTTACTAGAAAAAATAAACAAAAAAAAAATATTTTACACAAAATTAATCATAATATTATTCTTTTCTAAAATTTTGTAAAAATTTTTAGGGAAAAATAATATTATGATTGAATTTACAGGCATTCAGGGATAAAACAATATTATAGAAAACATCCAAAAAAGCTATACAGGTTTTTTGAGTAGGGCGGTTATGGCCAAGTCCGCAACCACGAGAGTTAGGGAAAAGTCGTAAAAGGTGTGGAAAACGCCCTCAATTAAAAAGATAACTACATATTTTTTTTTCAAAAATCTTTTACTTTTGACGGAAATGGATCCGTTGGCACCCTGTATTATTGAGCCATGGATTCTGTTATGGATATGGATCAATCTTTGCAAATAAATGTTTAACTAAAAATGAAAGGAAACAGCAAATTCTTATCGTATTCGTAATCTTATCGTATTCTATGACTCTGTCTGATCGCATTGAAGTTCAAAGGCCTGCCTTCCCTCTTTCTATTATTTATTTATTTTCATCCTCGCATCACGCAAGCTAAGCCGCGGGCGGAAGATAGCATGAAATAAGTTTAATACAAAATAAATTTATATATCTTAATATGTAAGTATTTTATTACAATTATTTATGTAGGTGTACTTATGTAATTAATGTGAACTCTATCTTTAAAATAGAAGGTAGGTAACATCGAGATATTTATACTCTAGAGTGGAAAACGTGGAAAAAAAGTGTCTGCACCAAAAGTCCGAGCACGCGCGGTCTTTGAACACTTTTCAAGCGACATAAAGTCTAAGGTTTGGCTGGTAGAAAATGCTCGTAGCCGCCCACCTTTTGTTACTTTTATTGGGCTATAAAGTATAAATAAATCAAGCGTAAATGAGCTATTGCATGAACTGAAACGTTACAACCTACTTGATTAGTTAATTACTAAGTTTATGTCGAAAGCAATAAGTATTTAAAATGAGATTGTTTACGACGAGGATTAGGGATGCGCATAATTTTGCTCAGGATTTCGCCTGCAAAGTCTATAAACGATCAATGATGAGATTCGGCTATAAATAGCTCAGGCAAGTTATTTTCTACCTTGAGAATTGTTCTCATTTTCGTCACGGATTTTGATTGTGAGTGGTTAGACTTGTCAGACAAATATTTCGTGAAGGAAGTGACTTCGCCGTATCCGCTTGTTACAAAAATATTGACGCATGTTACGCAGGGTGTATGTGACTAGGGCCCTGATTTTCAGGAATAGAGATTAACGTCACATGCTACATATTTCGCAAGAAAAACTGTCAAAACTGTAAATTTGCAATAAATGTCTGATGTGACAAATGAGAAAATAAATAAAAATCAAAAGGCTTTTTATCCAGATAAAAGGTGAAACCATAAGTAGGGTTGGGAGCTCTTCTTTTAATTTATAATAACCTGTGTTAGAAGAGTCCCTTCTCTGTTGTCGGTGAGGAGCACGTCTTGTATTCATAACTATGTGGGTTAGTTTATTTCATATATCTTTATTATGATTCAGGTAGGCAAATAAAGTTAAAGTTCAAGTTATTAGAAACAATCGGAACAAACTAGGTAGACATTATATAAACTTAGAATTCAATTTAAGTATAATATTTAGTTTTGACCATAATATGCGTAGGTAGGTACTGCACATAAAATGTTCTTTGAGCTGTGGGAAAAGTATTTAGGTAGGTATGCACAATAGACTTTATTCCCGAGAATCAGGAAGCAACCTAAGCCTGATGTAGGTTGACCATAGAAATAACCAAAAACAGACATTCATAGTATTCCCTGTAGCGCGGGTATTGGTCAACGAGTGATTCCACTTAGACGAACACTTGCAAAACATGCAAACATCTGTCCCACAACGGGAATCAAGACCTTGAACTGCTACAGTACACTATGCCGGCTTCAAACCAGTGGTTTTTGCCAGGTGGGTCGCCTTTCTCTCTGCCGGCAGGGTTAGAAAGAGCCGGAAATGGCACAGCTAAGTCCGGCTGGCCATGCCGTAATTACCTAATGTCTCGTAATTCTCTAGAATCTATGAACACACCTTAACAGCCTATATCAGTCCACTGCTGGACATAGGCCTCCCCTATTAATGGGAGATATGTCCATAATCCCCACGCTGGGCATGCGGGTTGGGGATCGCAGGGCACAGCTTCAGGGCCAGAGGCTCAGGGGATTTAGCTGTGCCGATGTAGGCTGTGCTATGCCACAATCAGCTGGCCACCAGAGCCCCTTTTCGCTGTTTAGCAGGGTATACCACGTGCAGTTGTGGTTGGTCTGGGTTCCGAAGATAGGGGTTGAAACCCCGTACACACGCAATCTATGAACACATCATGATTAAACTTTAACTGCGAATGTGTGAATGTTCACCGAAAAATCAACAGGTGTTTAAACATCTGTTTAGACCCTAATTAAATTAAAAAATATATATTTGCCTTTATTTATTATTATCTATGTACTTACATTCATTTCTTTTTGACATGTATTCATCTAATATTGATGTCGGTGCAAATGAGCCTAGGTGGGAATTACAAAGTCAACATCAAACATGACTGATAATTACGCTAAGCGAACATCGAGTTATCAGAATATAATTAAGTTTAAGTGTGAATAGATCGATAATATTTTATCACATGTGGAACATTCGTTGGAATATGGCTAAAGTTTTTAAAAGTAGGTTCTGTTACACCCTTTATAATCCTCTTACCCTAGTTTGACGGAAGGTTGATCGTTTTCTATTATTAAGAAATTACTTCGTTCACCGCTTTTAATCTAATAAAAAGCTTTGTAGTTTACTTACTACCTACTTTTACTCGCTTGCATAGAACCTACCTACTCGTTATAAGTATACCTACGTACGTATTCATATTATTTTGAGCATCATTGCAAAATGTGCACTAAAATAGATGTTAATCCAGGTCGCAAACCAGGTATATTCCAAGTTTCATCCGAATCCGTTCAGCCGATAGGTACAGAGTTGTGTGGGGACAAACATACACACACACACACACACAATTTTCACTATAATAAATAGTTAGTAAGCTTGTTAAAACTGTTGGTAGACCTAAATAAAATAAAATAATAAAAAATGTGAGATGTGTTTTTCGCTTTGAGTGTAAAACCCCTAGTAAGAGTTCCCTAATATTGCTGTTAATATTCGTATTAGCCTCATACGAATATTCTGATTGTGCTACAGCACCAAATAGGCAACGACCCAGCATTATGCCCATTACGTTTTCAGTATTCAATATTTATTGCAATCATATTACATATGTAGGTACATTAAACAAAAAAAATAAGTCAGATGTTAAGACTAGGTTGAGAATCAATACATAATATGTACCCAGTTAGGGTATTCACAACTGAGTAGAAGCAGACCGATATTTTAAATAGGTACTTACATTATATACTTTGCACATTACTGATTGTCCTTATTATTAGTTGATTCATTTAGGAATTCGTCTAGAGAATAATACATTTTATTTAATAGCATGTCCTTTAAATTATTTGCAAAAATGTTAAACCAAAAATGTTACCAGTTGACGCTGTTTTTCCGATTTCACAGACAGTTGTTTTGACAACTGTTTGCGAAATTGCAAAATACTTGTTTGTCCATAACCTTAACAAGTGATAGATGCTGGGGCCGTTGTGTTCAGCCACAAGACCCTGTGAGAACGCACGCATAATATGCCTAGGTAGGTACCTAATTTGTAAATGGCACTTTAATAGCATCCAATTATAGGAAATTGTATACTCCGTTCTGTTAGATAGGTACTTAGTTAGATTGATCTAATAGCCACAATAAGGCTATTCGCGGAACTTATAGTTAGCAAAGAAATAAAAACGCGTTCAGAAAGTTTTAATGAAAACGTCTTTGTAGTAAGTACGAACAGCGTAAACGTGTTTATAGTAGGTTAGCTTTAGAACTTTGGAAATAGATACTTGCTTTCTTGATTTCTGTAATAAGGTAGAGTTTGTAATGTTTAGGTCGCGTACGGGTCCGTGGTACGACATAATCATAATCTCTATCACTGATACCTTTTAAAATACTTTACCATAGGCACACCATAAAGGACATATATATATAGGACAGGGCGCAATGGCGCTCATTAGGGGATGCCTATGTCCAGCAGTGAACTGCTATAGGCTGATGATGATGATGATGATAATGAGGTACACCATAGGTATTAATATAACTATAGTTTGAAAGGGATGTCAGAGGCCATTAGGCGGCCTAAAAACTCCGACACCAGAGTTGGCCACTAACTCATTTGAAGTTAGTAGGCGAGCACACTAATGCTTAGATTTGTATGCCTAGTACATACATAAGTACAGTATTAATATGTTCAATTCTCATTTAAGTGAACATATAGGTATCAGTAAGATCTTTTGAGAATAAATTATCTTTAACCGAATAGTTATAGACATATTTATTTTCAACTGAACACACAACACAACAAAATAAAAAAGTAACAAACAAAATAGATAAATAGTTAACATAAAACATGGTGGGATGTGAGCTACAGCAGTAAAATGGCTTCGACTCAGCATTATATCCGCTGTGTTAGCAGCGGAAGCTGGTATACTGCTGAATCCATCATGTGTAGAGCCATTAAACCCTGTGAGACTAAGTAAGACTAGTTTAGGTAGGTATATGCTTTCCTGAAATAGTAAATATTGTGAAATAGTAATTTATAAATAATAATTATCATTTATGAATCTAGCTAGGACTACTATAGCTAGGTATAGTAAAGAATAACATTGAAATATAACTTTATTCAATCTACTTCTGTTTACTTTCATTCAAGTCATGATTTATGAAGTCTAACAAAGGGCGAGTGAAACTTTTCCCCGTTTCCCGAGCATTTAGCTGCAATTTTCAGTGCACCTGAGCGTAACTCATCCGGAGTTCAGCCATTGTCTTCCGCGTTGCATGCTTTATCTGCTGTTTAAAAACTTTCCTCGGCTGTGTTGCCCCTTCATGTTTAACTAGCTTCCGCCATCGGCTATGCTCGCGTGGTACTCGAATAAAAAGTAGCCTGTGTTAATCCAAGTTACAATTATGTAATTTCCAATTTTCATCCAAATCAGTTCCAAATCAGTAATTTTTGAGTGAAATAGTAACAAACATCAACAGGTACATCGCAATGGCGATCATTAGGGGAGGCCTGTGTCCAGCAGTGGACTGCTATAGGCTGATGATGAAGATAATCAATACATCCATACATCCAAACTCACAATATTTCGCATTTATAATAATATAGTAGGATGTTTTGACTTTATTTATCAACTCCACAGAACACATAAATCTTGAATGCCAAGACTCTAGACACGACAGAAAATCTATTAAGTCTAAAAAGTATTACATAAATCTACCTACTTAGTATTTACTGACTGACTGATTGAGATGTACAGTTTTTTAACCAGATCCAGGAACAGGAGTAGGTAAATAGCTTTTCCAGTGGTCCTGTGATTTATTTATTTATTTTAGGACTTCACGATACAGATTTGCCTCGTGTGAAGACCGCTGGATATTTTATTCTGTCTAAATTAAGGTGCAATTATTAGAAGAAAGAAGAAGAAAGTAGGTACCTCTAAGAAACATATAGGTGTACTTTACTTTTGTTATTGCTGAAATAAAATATTGTCATTTTTCATTCTTTTTAGGAAACAAATAGAACAATTAAACTAGAAACAAAAGTAATTTAAAATAATCCAAGCTTCACTGACTCCAAAGGTCGTCGCTCTGAACAACGTTTTTGTTTAAGTAAGTCTTATTACCGGAGGTTTAATCTGAAAACCTTTAGATATCGTTTTGTTTACCTACTAGATAGATATCGTTTAATTGGAAACTCAAAATAATCTTCCTTTGTCACTACAGTACCTCAGCTGTCAGCTGTGCTCACGTAGACTTCACTACTTCTTCTTTCGAGTCGATGTTCTTTCAAAATATTAGTTAGATTTGTTTCGACCAGAAAGTTGCCAGCGCTATAGCGGCGTCCAAAGCGATATTGAGGTCGGCTCTTGTACACGAATATAGACTAGGATTGTAGACTGCACTAAAAACGAAATATAATATATGTGCCACAATTGTTTATCTGATTGAGATCTCATTTTGAAGGATATAATAATAATAATGCGGGACGTAATCACACAGCATCATGTAGCCCCAAACTAAGCAGAGCTTGTATTATGGGAACCACATGATTAATATACTACATATATATATTTTGTAAATATATACATATCGTACATAGAAAACACCCAGACCCGAGGCAAATATCTACGGACCATGCAAACATTTGTCCCGCAGCGGGAATCGAACAACAATCAATCGGGATATTGATTATTAAAGAAGATTATATTAATTTTTCTCTTAGAAGTTTTATAGTTTTCTTTAAAAGTTAATTTTATTTTGATTATAATTGTGAATTAATTCAATAAGTTGATTAAGTAATCATCCCCGTACACTGTTACAATCATCCTAGCATAGGGATGGTTGTAACATTTTCCACATGTTTTATTTCTTCGATTTCTCCAAATGTCTAATAAGTAATAACATAGGAATTTCAGACGCAACTAACTACCATCCGCATCAAGTTGATATTCCATTTAACAGGACTAAGCGCTTCCAAAAATCATTTTTAAATATGGAATCAGCTGCCAGCGTCTGTTTTTCCAATCGACTTACGATGAAAGCTCGCCCCATTGTCAACCTCATCCTTCGTCCTATGCAAGTCAAGTCTATGCAAGGTCAAGAGCTGACCCATAATATTACCTATGAAATTGGCGTTTTGTATGGAGAATTTCGAGAAAATTGATTTCTCCATACAAACAATTTTGTATATTTTTCTGGAACTACTAATCCTATTCTCCTAATATTTTGTGTGTATGTTTGGAAAACATTGGTAAAATTATGCGTAGTCTTATTTAAAACGAAAACTAATACATAAAAAAATACTAGGAATTTAAGCATTGAAAGTGATAACACTTGAAATGAACTGTTTTCAAGTTTTATTTTTTGCGGATGAATTTCCTATAAAATTGTATTTTATTGGATTTTAAATCTTTGCAATAATGTTGCGTTCAGAAAATAAATTAATTTTGGATATGACTGTTGAATAAAATAAAATATGTGCAAAATGAAATAGAGAGAGAAAACGCCAATTTCCTAGGTGAGGACCTAATAATAAAAAAATAACTACATTAAATGTAAATAATAATGTAATCTAAAGATAGCCGAAAGCATGTTTATTGATTAGAATTTTGATATTCACAGAGATGTGTTAGATATTACGAGAAAATTTAAAAACGTTACGTTCATCCCTGGTCTCTCCTACCCACAGTAAAAATCTTTCTTTGTTCAGATTGCGTTCCTTCGACTTGAAAATAAAAGTTTCACAGCTTGGAAAATTCTGATGAAAAGTATAAAACCTCCGCAGATGTTAATTAGTGGATTTTACTGTTGAAACCGGAGTTTTACCTTTTGCTTATTTTAGAGCACATCCTATTAATATTTTCAAGAGCCATTTGTCTGTCTTTACCGTCTAGCTAGCAGAATAAAACAAATCTGGTAAACAGACTTAGCTTGTAGGAGCTTGATTACCTCCTGTACCTCCAGTAGTAAGTATACTTATTAGGTAAGTATATGTACCAAGATATCTTCGTGTGTCGTCAATATTCGGGACAAGGGTCTTAGTATGTAAGTACCTAACAATGTGCTAAATATAACACCACGAATCCTTCAATCATTTACAATACAAATGTTCAAATTTATTGTCCCACTAGGCGTGTTCATGTTAAATCAATCGACTGGAGACTGGAGGATAAATTGTTTCCGTAGGTACCACAACCCACTTCGGTACCCGTAATAAGCTTCAGGACAAACATAATTTTTCTCAACAGAAAAGTTTGCCTCAAGGCAGAAGGGTAAGTTTAAACTTTAAAGAAACTAAAAATCTGTGACCTTCGAAGGAGAAAAACCCAAACAAGATTTCAATGGTCCAGGAGAAAGATCATAAATGTAAATGTTTGAACAAGGCGAGAATCGAATGTGTGACCTAGTGCCAAATGACTGAGCTATGTCTATGTATGTGTATGAGGCTAGTCAAATTTGACCCATATTTTTGTTGTGCGCTAAATTCATTACCTTAGCCATGGACACATAGGTATTTACGCAATTTTGAACCAACAACCGCTGGAGTAAACGAGTTCTTGATTGGAGACCGCGGCTCAAACATAGGTCCTAAACTAAATACTCTAGGACACTACTGTAGGACGCTCTCCGGCCAGGTGTGGTGACGATCTGCGATGCTGTATGCGACGGGCTGAGAACAGGGTGCAATGGCGCTAATTAGTGGAGGCCTATGTCCAGCAGTGGACTGCTATATGCGGATGATTTAAAAAAATTGTAACTAGCTTCCGCCCGCGGCTTTGCTCGTACCTGGGTAAAAAGTAGCATATTTTTTATTCCTGTTCTAGAAGGAACTATATTTGTGCAAAATTACAGCTCAATCCGTTTTGTCGTGTTGAGGAACAATTCACATCTGCGTAACTAACTTTGTAATGATAGTAGGCATTTTCATGATTGATCAATTGAGGTGGTGAGTAGACTATGGTTGAATAAACTTTCTTTTACGTCTTCTGTTCATAATGACGAGGCACAAGTTCTGACTCATAATGACAAAACGTAGGTAGACGTTGGTATTTATTTGCTAGCTTTTTCACGATGACGTCACGGATACGTCGATAATGTGCTCAGCATTATAGATAGCGGAATCTAAACACCCGACTATGGTGATTGATAGACATTGGTACGTTTTGCTCCATTCGGTACAGTCAAATTATATATGAGCACCGTTATATTTATATACTTAGTATTATTATGATATCGGGTGTAAAAAGACGTCGGGCGAAAATGAATGGTGGTGGTAAAGCACAGTAAAACCCAGTCAAATAAAAAATCTGTTCTCTGAGAAAAATTATAACCGGACAAAACAATGTTTAAAGATTTCAAAATACAAATACACTTCGCTACTACAACCAAGGCAGACCCGCTTTCGTGAAATAACCATAATTAGAGACACGAAAATAATTACAAAAACATCATTTGGAATTATAATGCACTGTTCGATAATAAATAAAGCGGATGCATTTCGATTTGAGTTTGCTGACAGTTTAATTTCCCTTTTCTCTTCTTATTTCCAACGTCAAATTGATGGACGGTTTTAGGCCACAATATACCGACCGAACCGGCATAATTTTTTTGTTAGTTTTTTTCACTCTTATTTAATAATTACGCCATTATATAATATGCATGGTAAGTGTGATTAGTATATTGTATGTAATTTGTCAAGTTAAAGCTGGCAATGAACGGGCCATATACCCCGTAGAGTCGATAACCGTCGGGGTTAAAGGTTCTCGAATGGCGACCACGATCTGGTGTCAGTCGAGGTGTAGGGAGACCCGCCACCAGATGGACCGACGACATTGTTCATATTGCAGGTAATCGGTGCACGGAGAGGGCTCAAGGCCGTTCCTCGTGGAAATCCTTAGGGGAGACTTATCTTCAGTAGTGGACTTCTATAGATTGTTGATGATGATAATGGTGAATTGTGTTTACCCTCACAATTTGTATTCAGACACTGTGGAATAAATCACAACAGGTCTTGGAGGACTAGGCAAGCGTAGCCGCAGAGCTACGCTAATTTTATATATATCATTCTATAAAAGCATGTGATAGATGACATACTTTTCGATATTGAACGTCTATTGATTACTTTGTTGCGATATTTTTTCCATTTGGTTGTTCCAAATACTGTAAAAAAGTGATTCAACAATTACACAAAAACACAATCTTCGGTTTTAAACACTATCTTTTCCAACAGTCTGACCAAATTTTGACTATGCATCAGAAACCACTGTAATTATATTTTTCAGTAAATAAATCGGTTAAATACATGATAAATTGGTTTAATTCGCATAAATTGCATACACACCATGTTTTTACTGTAATAAAAAATTTTCGTTTTCATTCTTGAATGGGTCCCGCATATTGTACGCTCTAGAATAGCCTTTTTAAATCGCGCTGTCCGTGATTGATGATACAAGAGTTCGTTCTGATGTCGCCAGCTGAGCGTCCAGACTGCACAATTATATCACGAAATACAAAATAAAAGGGCAGGAGGCAGTCCTATTCATACCTACATAATTCATCTAATCTAACGTTGGTTTTTGTATTTTTACTAAAAAATAATGCTGGGCACAATCGAAAACATCATTAGCCCCATTGCAGGTTACGTAAATTTGGAACTTGCCCAATGCAAAGCTCTACGTCCATGAACTTGTATGAAGGTGATAAGCCAGCCTTATGTGCCTGTAATTTCACCGGCAAAATCACCGTTCAAACCGAAACGCCAATCATTCAAACCGAAATAGGCATGGTGATCAGTACTTCAACGGACGAGCCCTCTCTACACATAAACTCTACAAAGTTATTATGGTATTTTTATAATGCGTGACGCAGTTGCTGCTGCATTTCTAATGGGCTGTCAACCAGCACCACCTTTTTTATTGCATCTTATATATGCATACTTCGCGGGCTAATATTTTTGTAGGTAGTGCAAAACATAAAGATCACATTATCTATAACTCTTATCCTATAACGACGACAGTGCCGTCAGCTTTGCAAAATATGATGATTAATGTCCCTAGCCCAGACATACTCACAGTAGGTAAGAAAACGTAGATGCTTCTCATTTTACCTAGAGTGGAGAAAATTATAAGAAAATAAACCGCAGGTTTCAAATAAAATTATAAGAAAATACACCCAACCTGACTGAATGAAATGTTTGAAGCAACGTAAAATTCGATGGAAAACCTGTGTTTGTGTCGTGCGGAGGTCCAATGAAAGGTTTTACAGTTGCGCCTCCGAGACAAGAAACCTTTTACTTCTTTGAGTCGCTACGGTAGGGTTGTCACACGTAGATAACACTATATTGTTTGGGTCGTTATCTCTGAATCCATAGTGAAGTAATCGTAGAAGTGATTGTAGAAGTTATCAAACATGCTGCCTTCAATTATGGAGTAATAACATGCTTTTAATAATTTCCTAATCTGACATGCTTTTAATAAAATCCAACTATTGGCCTTCGGGCAGACATCGCCTTTGGCACTAATACACTTTAATTTTGATAAATTATTTTGTTTTAAACCTTTATTTTTACTTATAAAGAACCTTACAGTTCACTTATTACGAACTTATTCGTAAAAATAAATATTAAGTTTGTGTTTGAACAGCCCTATTTGCGTCCAGTTTACGGTCAGAAGCAATGAGCTGTACTGTTTGGCTGTTTGTGTCTGGCGCCATTGGGAAAAGTCAGTACCAAAATAATAATCGCAATAATCAGCTTCAAATATGTGCATCGATATACTCCCTAGAGCAAATGTGAATAAAATGACCACTTTAAAGCAATAGCGTCGACATCAAAGCATCACATAACCTCTAAATTAGTTCAAATGTAGCATTGCGAACCATATTTCTGTATATTAACGACCCTCGAGCATCGAGATCACATCGAGATCACACTAATAATATTATAAATGCGAAAGTTCGTGAGTATGTATGGATGTATGGATGAATGTTTGTTACTCTTTCACGCAAAAACTACTGAACGGATTTGGATGTAATTTGGTACGTAAATAGTTTAAGTGCTAAAATAACATAGAGGATAATTTTGAAAAATTAACTTCTAAGGTGGTAAACTCGGGTGGCAAAGTTTGTATGTGGAAAAAATAATTACAAATCAATTTAAAATTTTGGATATAGACTCTCTACTGAAAATAAATAAACACGTGTTTCAGGACTTTTCGCAATTCAACCCCTAAGACGGTTAACGGGAAGGGCAAAGTTTGTACGGGGAACAAAAGTCTGTGTTAATTTTTGTTTCCACGTATCTCCGTAACCACTGAACAAATTTAGATAAAAGACAACAATTTGAAATTTTGCACAGAGACTCTCCACTGAAAATAAATGAAAACCTGTTTCAGGATTTTTCACTATTCAACCCCTAAGGTGGTTAACGGGGTGGCAAAATTAGTATGGGGAACAAAAGTCTGTGTGAATGTTTGTTACCATGTATCTCCGTAACCACTGAACATATTTAGATGAAATTTGGTACAATACAAAGGGTATTATAATTCTGGAACCTAAACTATCTACTATACTAATCTAATTTTGATCCCTAAGGTGGTTAAAGGGGGTGGCAAAGTTTGTATGGGGAACAAAAAAAACTGTACTAATCGACTTGAAATTTTGCACAGCATCTGTCCTCTGGAAATAAATGACCTGTTTCAGGATTTTTCGAAATTCAATCCGTAAGGCGGTTAAAGGTAATCAAGTTAAATGAACTTTGCAGACGGGAACGAGGGACCCTAAAAAAAACATTTGCTACTTTTTGTAGCGAAAATAAAACTTGAACAGGGCATGAATTTCATCATACTTAACCGGCTGTTGAATTGGTGATCAACGCGAACAGGAGCGGGAAAGGGAACGAAAAAGGGAGTGAGAGTGGGAACGGGACGGAACGGGTACGGGTACGGCTAGGTTAAAGTACTAACTTATTATTACTGCATAATAAGCTAGTATTTTTTATTCCGCGCAAATCGTGGTAAAAATAAACCTCGTGTAAATAATGTACGTTTTGACACATAAATTTCCACGGGCGAAGCCGCGGGGCGCAGCTAGTAATTATATAAGTATTCTATGGAGTCACAGTTTTCAAGTGACACTGAAACTGACAAAAGTCGGCCAAGCGTATTTGTCATATATAAATTTCAAAATGCCAAAGGACAATGCCGTCTGATGTATGGCGCTCGGTACCAATGCTAAAGTGATTGCGTCAAAACGAAACCTAATTTCTTCGAAAGATATTAAACTGTTATTCATGGAATACTAAGTCTTTTTTAAGATAAACATAACAAATGGTTTTTATTTGATATTCGTTTTAGACTTTATTTAAAAAAAAAATGCTTTTCCGATACCTTGTGTGTTCAGTTTTGTCTACATAATTATACTACATAATTAGTATTGCACTATAAACATTTAACTATGATACTATATAAGAAAAGGTTTATATACCTCACACAGATAGGTAAAAGGGTGTTTTAACTTCTACTTCGTAGGTAGGACATTACATACATTACTACTGTGTTCTACTTTATATTATTTACAAATAATGATAGTGACGAGAAAGTAGATAGGCATTTACATCATTTATGGATATAATATGTATTAGTACTTACTGGTGAAGGTGAAATCCAAACTAAGATCCAAGATCTTAACACATTCATCACAACCACGAAAAGGCCATGGATGCCTCTTCCAAACTATGCTGGTTTCGCGTCACCGGCTATTAGCAAACAGTTGATGCCACGATTATTTATCGTACATTATTGTGATGATTTCTAATAAAATATCTATTTACAGAATAAACACTACTACACAATGCCACAGAACACTCTAGTAATACATAA
The DNA here is from genome assembly GCA_951804965.1 of Horisme vitalbata. Classification (NCBI taxonomy): domain Eukaryota; kingdom Metazoa; phylum Arthropoda; class Insecta; order Lepidoptera; family Geometridae; genus Horisme; species Horisme vitalbata. The sequence continues at coordinate 4,239,329 of OX638096.1, forward strand.
AGATAGGAGATAGTTTAGTAGTACCACAAAAAAGTTTCTGATCCAACCTCTTTGATTATACGAAGTGAAAAAACCTCCAATGTTTTCAGTAAATTCTACTGTCTAAAATTAAAAGTGAGGGTGGTTGCAATGTCATGGCGCCGTGCGCCGGAAACCAAATAAACGAAAGAATTTTTTACGTGATTATTAATTATTAATTCGTGACTCAAAAAAATGTTAATGTTATTTATAAAATATAATAAATTTTATGGGATATGTTTGGTTTTGACGCAATTGGTACGGGTTATCGGCATTCTCCTTTAAATGAGATAAAATTTGCCCAGACTTGCAGAGGCGCTTCGCTCGCTCGGTCAATTAAAGAGAACTGATTGATGATGATTACAGTGGTAGGTTAGTTTGTAAAGGTCAAAGTTGCAGGAACTTCTACTAGTTTTTTTTAAATATTTTACTAGCTTCTGCTGTGCTATGACGCAATCAGCCAGCCGCCAGAGCCCCGTTAGATTTACAGCATGCGCCACGGACTGCTGGAGTTGAATTAAATTTCTTAATTCATCTCCAGCAAGTTAAATTAAGATCCATAGATGGAAGTTGAAACCCCTTACATCCTGGTATGGCTTATTGTAGTTAATCTCAAATAACAATAAGGAAACATTAAGAAAAATAATAAATAATCTATTTTTTTAAAGGTGATTACGTTATAATGACACACAGGAAAAGCGTATTAAATTTGGCGAGTCCAGTGAATAATCTTTGTTTACGAACAATTAAGACACAAAACATAAGGAAGGGAAACTATTAAATGTATCGTGAAGGAAAAGCATTGCGTTTTATTATAGCCACCAGGCATCCTCAAATAATGTGGACTTGGCACTTCGTGACTCATTTTGTTAGTATTTAGTAAATAAGTATCAAGTCAAGTACTCTTATGGCCTAGAATTGCAATAATTAACATTTTTATATGACTCATTGTTCGTGGAAAACCGTCCAGGAAAGTTCAAAGAGTATATACCTACAAGGCCCATGTGCACTGATAATATAATATGCGATGGTGAAAGGTTTATACAAATGTTTGCATGTTCTGCAGATATTTGTCTCGGGTCTGGGTGTTTTCTATGTATGATATGTATGTATTCACAAAAAACAAACTATATATGTAAAATATCAATAATGTGGTTCCCATTTATTGTATAAACGGGAACCACATGATTGATAGATTCACTGCTTAGTGCTTAGTACTCTGCTTAGTTTGTGGCTACATGATGCTGTGTGATAACGTCAAGCAATATTTATTTATTTATTATTGTAGGGTTACAGTGACAAAGCTTCGATTTGATATAGAATCCAATTACGGGCGGGCACATCATTTACAATTATTATTACTGAGTAGTACTCACCTATAGTAATTATTAGATCATTAGGTAGGTATTATAAGAGCATAAAATAACTAAAACTTAAAACTAATACTCAATAAACTTTAACCAATAAAGGTAACAGTTATTATTTAGTAACAAAGGTTACCTGTATCTTTGTTTAAAATGACAGAAAATACTATAAAACTTAAACTAAATATGTGTTTTATGTTAATATTTCTATAACTTGAAGTTGTGCCCTGCGATCTCCAACACGCATGCCCAGCCTGGGGATTATGGGCATATCCCCCTTTATTAGGGGAGGCCTATGTCCAGCAGTGGACTGATATAGGTTGGGGTGGATGTGGATGTGGATATAAAACTTACTGTCTAAAAGTACAGGTTAAGCTAATCAGCAGTTTAAAAATGCCCGACCATTAACCGTTAATAGAAAAGGAAAAAGAGTTTTCTTTGCAAATTTTAATGTTCTTTCAAAAACATCTGGGAGACGTCTCGACCAAGTCCTCATCTACCAACTTAAGTAAACTTAGCTACGTAATTGTAAGTTTGCACAAAAGAAAACTTGGAGACGATTTAGTAATTACTCGTAGAACAGTGAATTCATTTGGTTAATGTAGACAATGAGACTCAAATTCACCTACTCGCTTTAGAGGATTTTAATTGAACGCTTCGTTGGGGGTTATGCAAATTAATTAAGGTTTTTGTTCAGGTATTTTACATTCATTTAGGTACTGGTTATGGTGCTTTTATTGCTTCTTCTTTTCTTTATAGCTAGCGATTGCACTCGTATTTTTGTACATTCAACATCATCTTACTAATATTATTAAGGTTTTTGCCTTAGTTTCGCAAAATTTCGCTTGTAAAAACCACATTACCACAGAATACATAATTACAAACTTAAACATAATTACAAAAAAATATGGTGAGGAAAACCTGTTACTTCTTTAAACTCGTAACATTTCTCGAAGAGCTCAGCACGAAGCCAAGCAAATACAATTCTTGCGTAAAAGTATTTATTAACTCACTCAAAAACTTTATTTCTATACAAAAGTAAGTAAGTTCAAAGAGCAAAGGTCGTTACCGTCTACAAACGCACGCAGAGAATGTTCTGTTGATTTTTATTTCTCGGAATGGATTAAAATTAAACTTTTATAAGATCTCAGTGAAGGCTTGTTTCATTTCGAAATTGATTTACAACTCTTTGCTTTGAGTTGAGCAAAGTTATCATTGAAATTCTGTAACTAAAGCTTGAACTGAGCTTGAAAAGTTACAAGATTGAAATATTACAGAAGCCCAAATTATTATGCGAAAATATCCACATATTTAAAGTATTCCTATAACGTAGTCCCATAGTAACGTAGCCGGCCAGGTGTAGTGACGATCTGCGAAAGGCTGCTGGTAGAAGCTAGATGCGTGGAGCTGAGGACAGGCCGCCTTGGCGCTCATTGGGGGATGTAGTGTAGGCTGATGATGATACAATTTTGGCCATTGACGAAACGTATCTGAGAAATAGTTTACTGTGATTGGTCAATTTTACGAGAATATTTAGACAAAACGCATATACATCAGCGAGCTACGGAACGAGCGATGCTTGGAGTTTCTCTGAAGGATAGAATCCGCAACGAGACTATCCGACATAGAACTAAAGTTGTCGACATAGCTCAGAGAAAAAGTAAGCTGAAGTGGCAGTGGGTTGTTGCGCTGGGGCAAACGAGTTCTTGAATGGAGACCGCGGCTCGGCGAACGTAGTGTAGGACGCCCTACGGCCAGGTGGAGTGAAGATTTGCGTAAGGCTGCTGGTAGAAGCTGGATGCGTCGAGCTCAGAACAGAGCGCAATGGTGCTCATTACGGGAGGCCTATGTCCAGCAGTTGACTGCTATAGGCTGATGATGATGATGATGATGCATTATACATAGATAGATAGAATATTCTTTATTGCACACAAACAAATTCATTGTACATAGGCGAACTTAATGCAAAGAACCTTTGTGTATTTTGGATTAAAACAACATGTGGTGGCAATACATGGGGATTTGAAGATATGTCAAAAAGGTGACTTGCATACAATATTTATATAATAATAATTTAAAATAATGAAATACATATAAACATGAAAATTAATGTAATGTTAATAATACCTACAAATTACACTCACTATAGTCAATTCAACATATTATATACTTCTAATAACGCTACTATATTATATTATACTTTTATAATATCATACTATAAAGCTATTATACTTTATAATAAAATAAATACATACATATCAATAAAAAGTAAATAAATATAATAAATACGTTATAAGCAGGTAGAGAAATTATTGTTTTATGGTACCGCTCATTTTGATCTTAAGAGATATATATACACTTGACTTGAAAGCACTGATATAAATTATAATATATATAATATTAATATTACACATTTCGAATATGTTCGGGGATGCATATTGCAAAGGCGAATCGATTCGTCTTTGGAACGGTACAATAAAAGACCGTAGGCGAGGTAGTACTTAGGGTAATGCCTCAAAATGACTTTGCTACGGCGCGTAGCAATTATAGTTGGAATTCGTAGCACTGTAAAAGCTAGACAATATGTGGGTTTCAAAGGTAACCTGAAAATATCGTTGTGGTTATTACTTCAAAGAGCTCCCTTTAGGGCTCTTACACTTACAGCCATAAATTTTGTGTACTTTATATTTACTTTGAGTCTGTTCAAACACATTCGAATTCACTTTATTCTTGCCTCGAATTTTTATTTATTTCTAGATAATATATAAAGGTACTGAAACTTATTCGCAGTGAGCATCGTCGAAAATTCTAGTTACTTTTATACATGACAGTAGGTACCTACAACTTGTAACTGAGCCCTTCCTTTTGACTAGTCTTTATAAAAATACATCTGAACTGAGAAATGCCTCCTTTTTTTTGAAGTCGTTTAAAACCAACAAGAACGACAAAATAGGGATGAAATGAAAAACCAAAATGTTTCAGCAAAAAATAACAGATTCAATTACAGATCTTGTAAGCTCTTCTAATAAAACAAGAAATCCTCTTTTTTGAATTGCTTGTTGGAAATAGCCACAAACGAAGGGCCGGCATAGTTTTGCAGCCGGGGTTTGCGTGAGGCCGCCAGTAACCACGTTGTTTTAATTGAATTCCACCCCTTTCCTTTTGTTCTGAACGTGGAGCAAGGAAAACATTTTTGGAACTTTTGTGACTTAGGTACCTGCTAAAACTTAAGCATTGAGATTTTTCGTCAAGAACATTATTCAGCCATTATTTTATATTATCTTATTTATACCAGTGTGCTAAGCAAAACCGGAGTTAATTTTATTACAATTAAGCAGATGGAATAACAATAATAGATAGCGGACATTCACCGGCGATATGGGTTGACGATATCAGAAAAATCGTGGTGCCTGTTTCGGACTAGCGCAGGATCGAGATAAGTGGTATAATCAAAGGGAGGCCTATGCCTGCAGCAGTGGCCGAAAATGGCTGAAATTATGTTGATGATGAAACAGATGGAAGCTAGACTTCCGCCCGCGGATTCGCTTGCATTTTCGCTCGCATTTTAATCATCATCATCAGCCTATAGCAGTCCACTGCTGGACATAGGTCTCTCATAATGAGCGCCATTGCGCCCTGTTATGAGCTCGACGCATCAACCTTCTACCAGTAGCCTTACGCAAATCGCCACTCCACCTGGCCGGTCTCCACTCAAGAACTCGTTTGCCCCGTTTTACCCAAATAAAAATTAATCCAAATGATAATCTAGGTCTTAGAAACTACACCTGCACAAAAAGTAACCTAAAGTAAGTAGTCAGTTAATCCAGGTCTAGAATTATGTATAACATTTTAGCTCAATCTGTTCAACAGTTTTGGCTTGAAGGAAAGACAAAGATTACCTGGATTTGAATGAAAACGTTTTTCGAAACTTTTTTCAAATTGTTTTTTCTGATAATACTACTTTTATTCAGATACATTAGGTGTAGCTGGCATCATTCATTTAAATGATAACCGGTCGAAGTTACATTTGCATAATGCGCTAGGATCAATCTTGACAATCAATGCATATTTGTAGAATGGTTTCTACAATTGTTACAAATAGTATTTCTTTCAAAAGTCCCTGCCAAAATCGAATAACGAATTTACGCGCGCGTGGATCTCGTATTTTTGTAGGACGTCAGAGGTTTTTCTGCTCGCTTTACAAACAATGTGATTCAAAATTGGTAAAATATAACGATAACTAATACAGAGAGTAGGAATAACGGCATCTACATCACACCACACCTAGATCTGTACGTCTCAGCCGGTAAGTAGCTGATAAGGTCGTCGGCGTACTTGAAAATTGTTTACAAGTCATTATTGGAGGCTTTTGGATTGTCCTAAAAGTATGTGACCAGTAAGAACATAAAAATAAGTTGTAGAGCGCCTGTTTAAGTCTACGCATGATCGGAATGCTGGTATTTCGGCCAATGCTATCCAACTTTGTTATCCAACGTACAAATGCAATGCAGCCAGCATTCTGGGTACACTACCATACAAAATTTTATTTTTCTGGTTCGATGTAAACTATTTATTACTGAACGGAAATAAAAGAAAATGTATAAGATTTATTTTACCAAATGTGAAACCAGTTAAATCTGAAATTAAAATAAAAGATGAAGATTTAAATCTTGTGGATACTACTGTATTTTTAGGCATAACTTAAGATAATAAGCTTCAATGGGGCGCTCACATAGATGGATTGTCGAACAAACTCAGTTCTGCAGCATACGCAGTTAAAAGAATCCGATAACTTACTGACGTAGAAACGGCTAGACTGGTTTATTTCAGCTACTTCCACAGGAAAATGTTGTTGAACGTAATCTCTGTAATAAAGCTTATTATAAAATTTTTGATTATTTAGATGACAAAAAAGCTTGGGATGAAACTGTCACCAACTCCCTTAAAAACGATATAATAGTTAATAATAAACTTTGTAAAAAACAAGGCTTAAAAAAAATAAGCCAAGCAGAGTTTCTTGCCAATTCTTCTCTGTTTGGTCGCGTTACGAATTGGTGTAAATTTAAAAATAAAAATTATTGACGTTTTAAAGTGACGTACGTGCTTATTGAATAAACTTATTTTGATTTTGATTTTTGTTTTTTGTTTTTATACTTTTTGACCTTAGTTAGCTCCTCGTCGTATTTAATTTAATTATTTAACTTGGAATGTATGATCTTCTTAGTGTAATTATAATTGCCTATCTTTTCTCGTAAAAAAAAGCTGTCACAATATTTTATGACCCAACAATACCACACCAGCCTATATCAGTCCACTGCTGGACATAGGCTTCCCCTTATAAAGGGGGATATGCCAATAATCTCCACGCTGGAAACGCGGGTTGGGGAACGCAGGGTACAACTTCTCGCATTGCTGTCACTGCTACTTGTCGGCGGTCAGGGGATTTAGCTGTGCCATGCCGCAATCAGCCGGCCGCCAGAGCCCCTTTTGTTAGATAGCAAGGTGAGCTTGGCTTGGGTTCCGAAGATGGGGGCTGGAACCCCTTACACCCCTTGTTTAAGATACGTATAAATTAAATACAACCAAAAAGATTGTGCTCCGTCTGGAATGTGAGGACCTCGAGATCGTAGATGGCACTCGAGCGCTCCAAGTACTTTGAGCTCGGAGAAGACAAGAAGAGGAAGGGACAGAAGACCCAATCAAATCTACGAAATGTTTAACGTCCCCTTACTAACCGGTAGATTATGAAGCAGACGATTAAACTGGCAAATACCAGGACCTTATTGCAGTAGGTCTTGCGGCCGAGATGCAAAGTGCACCACTGTACTCGGTAAGTTACTCGGAATGGACACAACCCAATCAAATCTACGAAATGTTTAACGTCCCCTTACCAACCAATAGGTTATGAAGCAGATGATTAAACTGGCAAATACCAGGACCTGCGTAACAGTAGGTCTTGCTGCTGAGATGCAAACTGCACCCGGGTAGTCAGGTGAGTTACTCGTGCGCTGAGGACGCACTACCATTTGTCCATGAATGGAATGAATGGTCGCTTACTACCCGCTAACCACTGAAGGATAGCTAACTTGTAACTTGGAAGGGACAGATGATTCAGTCCTAGACTGGATAATAACTAAATAAATAAAATAAATAAATAATGCTGGACGCTATCACACAGCATCATAATAGCCCCAAACTAAGCAGAGCTTGTATTATGGAAACCATAACAGGACTAAGCGCTTCCAAACATCATTTATAATGCGCATTGCTAAAATATGGAATCAGCTGCCAGCGACTGTTTTTCCATTGTCTTATGACCCTAACGGCTTCAAAAAGAGAGTTAATAGGCATTTTCTGGGAAAGCTCGTCCCATCGTCGACCTCATCCTTGCCCACTCAAGCCTCGAGGTCAAGAGCTGGCCCATAGTAAATTTAAAAAAAAACATGATTGATATACTCAATCTACTAAATTTCTTATCTACACTTATTTTATTTATATTATATTTAATATTATAAAGAGGAAAAAAATAATGTTTGTGTGTGTAAGTTTGTAATTAATAATCTCAAAAACTGTGCTGATTTCAAAAATTATTTCACCATTGGAAAGATACATTTACCCTGAGTAACAAGGCTATATTTATTGCTAGAAAAGATTAGGGATTCTTACTAAAACCCGTGCGACGCCGGGATGTGTCGCTAGTAGGTACATATATTTTTATAAGGCTACCATCTAAAATAAAATGTGATGTGATTCTAGTTAGGTTCTTTTTGTTTAATATTTAGAAAGAAGTTAACTAAGTTATTATGTTGATCAACAACTCACACCCAAGTGCTCTCACAATCAGTATTCAGTTACCTTTACGAGATAGTATTACATACTCATTTGTCGGTTTCCATTTGCCTGTCATATCTCATTTGGTAACTTTAGTCTAGGTACATGTTATAAGCTCTTCTCATTTTCAACATTCGCTCAAGTTCTGTTCACGTACTGAGCTAACTAAGCCCTGTCTTTTGGAAAAGAAACAGTATTAAATCTTTAGCAAGAAAATGTCCTAAGTAAAAATCTCAATTACTTATTTTGCAGGCATCTATGTAAATGGTATGAAAATCATTGATATAATACTGTTACTAATCTCAATGATGTAAATGCAAATATTGCTTATCAACCAAGTCCATTTGACCGGCAACCCTTTCAAGATTAAAGTTTTAGCAATATAAATTTTTATGTTTTACTTAAAATAATTTGATGTGATTTTATTAAATTTTTTAGTATATTATTATCTACTGTTTATTTTATAATAAGATTTTTGTATGTTATTTTCTCTCTCTTTACAATTTTGCATAGTTTGCATATAGGTGAAAAATGTTGTGACATATTTAATTGTACATTCCATCATAATAAATAAATTAAAAAAAAATCTTTTATTTCAGACAATATAAATCCATAGCACACAAAACGGAAAAAGCTAATCATACAAAATAATTCTTACATACTAAGAGTTAGATCACCCTCCGCACGAAGCAATGCCACGTGATAATGTTTTTGCAAAATAAATTATCTTTTATCTTTTTATAATAAAAATCTCAATAACTTAGTTTAAACGCATCTATATACATCGTATGTAGGCTACATCAGCCGTATGTACCTATTTCTTACTAATCAAATCCATTTGACCTGCATCCCTTTTAAGAAAAGTAGAGCTTTTGACAGCAATAATTGGTTCCAATGAAATTATAACGAAGACAGGGTGCAATGTCGCTCATTAGGGAGGCCTATGTCCAGCAGTGGACTGCTATATCCTGATGATGATGATGATGATGATGATAACTATTGGAATCGCTCTATTGAGCGTCAGACGTAGTACGTAGTAATAAGAGGTAGTTGCACGACTCTCAAAGTATGCAATCGAGCGTTACTGACTTGTATTGCTCATTCCGGTAGCATTGCAGTCAAGAAACAGTTTACCGGTGTCTGTTAGACAAATGCTTGCAATGCTATGATTTGTCGGAATCTACCAGGTACCTTAAAATCAATATGATTTTCGAATAATATCGTAATTAGGAAAATATTATAGAGCTGAAAGTTAGCGAAATGTGAAGATATGAAATGTAAAGATGTTATATTTGTTTCCTGAAACCGAAAGTACTGAAAGGATTAAGTTAAAATTTTTCACACTTTGTAGACCAGCAGATGCCTCTCAGTTGCACACCGAAACGTTAAGCACCATGTTTACACAAACTTTGACATATTGTCAATTGACGTTCTTTGAATTTTGGGAGATGAAATACAATCAAAGCATGCTCTTCACACTGAAACTCGGGAAGGACTTTCCTTTATGTGTAGTGAGCTTTTGGGGGTAAGGGGGTGGGAGGGGTCGGGGAGGGGGGGGGAGGACAATCCTCCTAAAAGCGTGAAGTGCGGAAACTCATAGTTTCCGAGAAAAATAATAATTTAGTTTTGAGGTTAAGTATGGAAAAAACGTAAACAATATACACCAAAACACACTATCGGGAGAGGGGGGATGAGGTAGTGTTAGGGAAGGGGAACCTATGACCACTCTAAAATTCCGTTTCAAATCATAAAAATGGATATTTGACTCCGGTATGGGCTCTCGCCAGAACTCTCACTCACACATTTTTTATATACACTCTAGGGGTAGGGACCACAAGACTAGGTGGCATCGGGGTGCTCTATGTCGGTTCTGTGTTAGATTTCGAACCTAATCTACTCAAGTCTGGGTGTCCTAGAACGTATTTTTGTGAGAAGGATTTCCGGGTGGTTATAAAAAAAAAACCTAATAACCTACTGTTTATCTGTGTAAATTTTTACACGACTAAATTCAATCAATCAAACAATCAACAAAAACCGGCGGGAAAACAACAAAAGATGTCATTGTCATTGTCAGATTACCAAAAAATACCTTAGAATTGACGCAAAAACCACGAGAAATGTCATTGTCATTGTCAGATTACCAAATAATTTGCAATCAATAGCAAACAATAACATCAAGTTTGACGAAATTACGTGAAAAATTGGAATTTTCAAAAATTCATATCTCAAAGTCTATTCGTTTCCGCACTACGCCATTTCAGATTTAGGCTTCCTAAGTGTAGCCCTACCTGTGACAAAAGTTTCAGCCGCCTAGCTCACTACACATAAAGGAAAGCTGAGCCGAAACTCGTCATAGTGTCGATCGTCTTGTTTTCTCATTTTAATAATGTACGTGATGTATGGACATGTGCTACGTTTATGCCGTGTTATAAATCACGCATGACAAATTCAGCATTTACCATAAAATGCTTGCTAGCTTGAGCAATTACGTGAGTAATTAGTTCTGTGGTTAAGTCGGGCAGCGAGACAAACCTTCAGTCTATTCTCTTTGTATAAACAACATCAGCTACGCAGACGACATGGTGCTACTGGGCCCAACGGCGAGATCAGTTGAGGAGATGCTAAAAGTCTGCGCTGACTACGCTGCTTCTCATGGTCTCCGCTATAATATAAAGAAATGTAAATACATTGTCTTTAAGGCCGCCGGTAATAACCTCAAAGAATTCCATGACATAACCCTTAACGGCATGAACATTAATAAAGTCAGATCCTTCAAATATCTTGGACATCATATTACCGACGACTTTAAGGACAATGCTGATATTGAAAGAGAGCGTAGGGCTCTAGCGGTAAGAGGATGTTGATCCGTAGGTTTTCTAACTCTAGAGGGTGACCTAACTTTAAGTAGGTATTAGTTATTTAGTATTATTAGTTTTTAATTGATTTAATTTTCGTGTGCCTATGGATTACGTTGTCCGAAATAAAAGATTTTTTTTTATTTATTTATTTTCAGATGGGATCCTAGCGCCATATCCTATGGGTAGTCCAAATATCTGACCTTAAAGTTGGAAGAAAATTAACGCTTTGAGTGCTTAATAACACAACCCTTCTTGTTCACCAGCACTAGTACCTAGGCCCCTAGGGCATGATGACGCGTAGCTTCCGAGGACGAAGCACACAAAGCACTTCTCTTCCACTTTTATCATGATCACCGCCAAGGAGTGGAACGCCCTATCCGAACTGTGCTCCCCGATGATAATAATCTGGGTGTCTTCAGTCTCGAGTGAACTAGTTTCTTCTAGGCAAGCAAGCTCCATCATAGACTGCATTTTCGGTTGCCATCAAGCGAAATGTAGTCAAACGTAAGCCTATTTATTATAAAAGGCAAGAACTTGTATGCCGGTCTACTCTAAATAATACCAGTCTCTACTCTCAATAATAGTCAGTACTAGACTGTTTACAGTTTATAAGCAGCCAAACTCATTGAGATGTCTCAAGCTTTGAACAGTACTACTAGTCGTGTCAATAGCTCAACTGTACGACCTAGGTGTAGAGGATAATGGGTTAGCAAGTACGGATTAAACGGCAATGAAGGCTTTTGTTCTAATGAGACACTGAATAGAAGCATAGTATGAAAATAACTATCGTAGAGAGACTCAGTGACAAGAAGGCTAAGCTAAGCTTTTAAAAATGTGAACATAATACTTTTTTGCTTTAAGTTAAATGAACATATTTTAATGCTCCCCCGTTAGTTCGCTGTATCGTCTACCTATTCATTCATTCATTTTTTATTCCAATAACATTTGGACTGGGACAGTATAATTTCCACAATTTTGCCAATACCACAGTCATTATATTTATAGTAATATGATGGAACGTAACGGGGTATAAATCCAGTCTTCATTCAGGGTTTTTCTGCTATAGAGCAATGTTCTGGTTTCAGTCTCATGTAGCGACTGAAAAAAAAAACGATCAGCAAACAGTATTCTTCATTTAAATTAATTAGTAATTTTGATTAATTAGTTTTCTTTGATTTTATGAGCATATTGCATGAAATAAAATGTTTTTAATTATATATTTATTTATTAGAGAATTTCCGTCTAAAAGTCTCTTGTATTATTACTAACGTAGATAGGTTGAAACGCCAACAAATTTTACACAACATAAATCAGAAGAACACTATAAAATAAAATAAAACATAAATAACACAACCGTCGTTCAAGATGAAAAGGTCCCCCTATGTCTTCTCTACCAGTTTGTTAGGTATATATAGGTTGATACGCGGGATATTGACACGCAGTGATGACGACAACCAATTAAAAACGATGACGAAAATCAATCTGGTTGTAAACCAATGAAAAGCCATCGTTGTCATCTCTACGTAGACATAGACATAGACATCACTTTATTAACTACAAAATAGCACACAAATACATATAAAACTAAGACTTTACTAGTTCGGAAAAAAATCACTTTTTATAAATAGGTATTGTGAGCTACAGCAGCAAATAGGCCCCGACTCAGTATTATGCCCACTGCGTTAACAGTGGGCGCTGTTTTTCTGCCGAGACCATTGTGTTCAGCCACAAGACCCTGTGAGAACGTACTCAACGTACGAATATGCCAATGTCAGGACTCGCATACCAACCTTTATTTATTAACAAACTTAAATTTAAATTATAATGACGATCACTGGAGAAGATGTCGTTCGGTACATCAAATAGAGAGTCCAGGTTCAGTGTCAGGGGTCTATCCGAATGTTTCTTCAGAGGCTGGATAGCAGTAGAAATACTTGTTTCAAGTCCTACTCTCTCCGGATTCTGGCGAAGCACAAGGTACTCATGGATCTGAGTTTCTGGCCAGCGGGTATTGTCTAAATACTCTATAGGAGCGATCACCGAAGCGGCACCGAAGTGAAATCCTTAGGCTAATAAGGAGTATATAAAACATGTATGTTAGTCTGTTAAGGTATTTAGATCTATTATGAGTCGGTGTAGGTACTTTTGTATAAATAAATAAAATAAATAAATAATGCTGGAATATCACACCGCATAATGTAGCCCCAAACTAAGCAGAGCTTGTGTTATGAAAACCACCTGATTGATATATTACACATACATTTTTTTTCAATATATACATATCATACATAGAAAACCGACCCGAGAAAAGTATCTGCAGAATATACAAACATTTGTCCCGCGGTGGGAATCGAACCCGGAAAATTCTGCATCCCAGGCGGACCTTCGCCCACTGCGCCAAGTAAACTATTATTTATTTTATTTTATTTTATTTCATCCATGGGAGGAAAAGAAACCTACGTCCTTCGTATGGAGAGCAGTACTGTGACATTCACAGATCACTTGAGGATAAACTCAATTAAACTCGATATCCAAAAGTTAATTATGTAATAACCATTCGCGTATTTATCCTCAAAACAGTATGCCGGGGTTTTTAGTTGATATAAAACTGTGTGTTGGTATTTTCAAACTGATTATACTAAAATTAATTAATTAACTTTGAATCTAATCTACTTTATTTATACAGTACCAAGCATTGATAGGTATATATGTATACTGTTACTAACGTAACGTGTCGAATAGTAATTATTACTCAATGATCGGGACGCCAATTACTATTATGAATTAAACTAAATAAATTCTACCTAAATAAAATACCACCGGTAAAGTGCGAGTTGACTCGCCCACCGCAGGTGACGTCTATAGCATGAGAATACATGAATGAATTATCATGGACGTCATATGTAAGACTTCAAAATAATTGATTGAAACAAAAATTGCACTAAAATGTAGAAATACTTACATTTTTTTTTGTTTTTACAACTTTCAATCAACCTTTTTTTCGATTCTGCTTATGTTTGAGTATATTTGTTCCCATTAAACTCGGTAACAGCTGCACGGATTTGAATGAAAGTTGAAATACATTTATTCCGTGCGATCTATGCGCTTACCATGTAGGTAGAAACACCAACCTGTTAGTTTTGGACCCGGTGTCAGCCACCTGACCCTGGCATTCTTATCATTGCGGAAGGCGTAGGTATGCCATATTACAGGATTTTCCTAGTTTGGATACCTACGCTCTTACAACCTGCACTGTAGCAACGCCACAAAGTGTATTATTTTGTTTTCATGTAATGTGTACGTTGTGTGAAATAAACAGGGTTATAGGTTAAGTCGACCTAGATCCTGGAGGGGCTTGTAGCTTCCATAATTCCTGACTGATTTGACTATGGAACATATAACGACAGGACTTTTAAGTTTTTTAAAAAAAAAACATACCGATATTTCTACGTGTCCGCCTCTATTTCGTACACAAACTCAGGAAGGCAGGGGGCGCCTACTAGTATAGTATACTCATACTACCGCGGTTTTTAAAACGTGGAACTACACTTCCCTAAGCATACACGATTAGTGCACGAGTAAATCGATATTGAGATAAGTTATAAGATAAGTTAATCAATATCTCATCTGTGTTGCACTTGATGGATAATCGTTATCACTCATCATCATGCTCTTGTCGGCGCAAAACATGTCTTGAATCTGTTGTGATGCTTCCTAAGTAGGTACTTAAATCTGTAAAGGGGAAACGAGACATAAGCTTAATTTGGGAGAACACATTAGGCACAGATTTTTGTTCAAAGCGCGCCCTCCCATGCTAAACCTCCTTGGTTTAGTCTCTATACTATAGATTGATAACTCTTTTATTGTACTCACACCAACTTAAACATAAAATACAAAACAAACAATAACTTATACTAAAAGTACAATGGGCGGTCTTATAGCTTAGAGCGATCTCTTCCTATTATAGTATTGTCTATGTATATTATGTTTGGTGTAAATTCTTTTTTCTTAGATGTAGTTAGTGTTTTAGTTATAGTCCATCCAATATTCCACCCAATCCGCAATGCTAACACTAAAGTACATATTTAATTAAATTTCAAAAAGTTTTTGTTGCAAAAGCAAATAGAGGGTATTCCCAAGCACTTTGTATGCCAGAAATAAAATAAAACTCCAATTATTTTGTTAGACTATTGTCATATTATACATTATTATTATACGCTATCTTCAAAATTCAAAATTTAGGAATGTTATTTGCAACACAACCATCATACTTCATAGCTAGGTACGTAACCACACATTATATTGCGGCTCGTTCTGCTCGCTCTCGATCAGGTCTTGACTAAAAATCAGTGTTTTTGCATTAAAGCAAAAAAGTTCACTGAGGCAAGGCCTTTTTCTCTTGCTGCAGCACACACAAACTTACATAAAAGTTCATAATTCCTATGGACTTAGGTACTTTGAAATGTTTGTGTTTCTTTTTTTCTATTAATGTTATTTTTTTGTGTTTATATCTTGTTATTTATGTAAATTGTGTGCCTGTAGTAACAAATAAATTATTTATCTATCTATCTAGTTTTGTTGATGTTAATTTTTTGCGAAAGTTCTTTTTATATGCCCATAGTGTTAAGTATTTTTTGCATTTCGTGCTAAGTTCAGCAACTGCTGCAATATCGTCTGCAAATCTATGATCACTAATCATTTACAATATCGAGTGCACGAGTCATGATGACAATCATCTGTACATATCTTCTCCCTGATTGGTCCATCCACAGGACAAACAATAGTAAATACGTGCGGAGCTGACTAAGCCGGGGGTTTCCCCGTGATACTCTACTGCATGGGCATATTATTTAAAAATTCAAGTACGATACATAATGATTTAGAAATAATGGAATAATTATTGGAATAGCCGCTAATTCTAGTCCAGCCTGGACATAAATTATGTGATTATTATTCCTTATTCTGTGTTATTAGGTACTGTCACAGAATTATCTCCTATCCATGTCACTGTCTTCTACCATTACTTAATAATTTATTTAATTAAATAAAACAACGAAATCGGGATAATTACTCCATTTATAACTCAAATGCGGCAGATTTTTAAGCTATTGCATAGCTTCTATCGAGGGCCTTGAGCGCGGGGACCGAATCCAGAAATTCCGTAACGAAAAAAAACCTCACGCTCCCCACTCCGACGGGCACGGAGGTGTGGCTTGAAGGCCGTGCATTGTCTAACGTCGTTTCTTTTCGGCAGTCTTCGACACGGTGTTTGTGTGCGTGCAACTAGACGTATTGTACGACTCTACGAAGCTCGTTTATTTAATAAAAGAAAAAAAATTGTTTTCTTATCGGTCACCACGCTCAAAAAGTGTAACTTGAATTAATATCAAAGAAAAAGAAATACTGCATAAATAAAATAAATAAATAATTATAATTGCATAAGTTGATACAAAATGCTATGCAATAGCTTTACCGCGGCAGTCCCCGAGTGCCACACGTCTTTTTTAGATCCCGAATAGCAGCATAACTATTAAAACTTCACGAAAAAATATTAAACAAAATTTATTTTTCCATATATTTAGTATACGTAAACGGCTTTTTAAAGATATCTTGAGAATGAATTGACTGATTGCGACATCGAGATATATATTATAGTGTATCGATGGATTACGATGAATTTATTTTTGAAGGGGAACAAGAAGAGCGTAGAAGTGGGAGTAAGAGTGGTTAAGTTTGTTAAACCTTATGAGTGTAGGTCATGAGGTCGATGTCGTTTAAGTCTTATCTTAATAAAAAACTGAATTTATAATAACTAAAAAGATAAACAACATTTATTGATTCAGACGCGGTACGAAGTACGCCGGGTCAGCTAGTAAATAATATTATGTAGAATAAAGTTTAATCAATTATTTAGTTTAAAGATGATTTATACAAATTATCAACCCCTGGACAGGGCATCAAGAAATTCCCAATGTCCCTCACTTATTACCAGATGTAAAAGTTAAAATTTCTTCCATAGCAGGGTCTTATGCAAGTAATGGGCAATAATTAATTAGTACAACGTATAAAGCGCCCTGTAAACGTTCATATTGTTTGTAAAAATAAAGGTGTTTGTCAAATTGTTTGATAGTATGCGCCTTTGTTAGTATATTGATCAAAACGTGAAGCTTGACTAACGAATTCGTCAAACTACACTCGAGAGCAATGAATCCGGGTCACTCAAAGAATCCAAAAAATCTCGGAAAGTAAGAATGCTAGGTTAATGCAATAAATTGTATTTAATAGACAATTTAATACTCCTTAAATGAAAGTTAAAAAAATATGAGTCACCATACATTTTATTTACACAAAATTACATAAAGAAAAAAAACTGCTGATCTCTCCTTAAAACAAAAATAGGAAACATGAAATTTTTGAACTTTATGACGATTTTCTTGAATTTCAATACTTCGTATTACCTCCTCGTGCTTCCATTACTGCGTTTACGCGGTTTGGCATGCTGTACACCAAGTTCCTTATACGATTTTGGGGAATATTCTCCCATTCCTCTGTGAGAGCAATTTTGAGCTCAGGAAGCGTGATTGGGGGAGGGTTTCGTTGTTTTACGCATCTCCCTAGCTCGTCCCAAGCATGCTCGATCGGGTTGATATCCGGGCTGCGCGCTGGCCACTCCATACAAGTAATGTTCATCTCTTGAAGGTAGTCATTCACAATCCTACCTGTATGAGGTCGGGCATTGTCATGCATAAATATAGCATCCTCACCCAAATTGACCATAAATGGACCAACGTGTTCGTTGAGGATTTCTTCCACATATCTTACGCTAGTTAAAGAGCCGTTTTCTATGATCACCAGCTCTGTGCGACTTTCAGAGGAAATTCCGGCCCACACAAGTACAGGCCCACCACCGTAGGCTACTTTTTCTTCGATGCATGCTTGCTTGAATCTTTCCCCTGGTCTTCTATACACTCTGTGTCTTCCATCGTGCTTGTAGAGCATAAATTTTGATTCGTCGGAGAACATAACTTTCGACCAATCTTCAATACTCCAATTTACGTGGTTCTGGGCATATCTTAGTCTTGAAATACGATGGCCACGCTCCAGTTTAGGGCCGTTTGCAGGTCTAAGGGGTTTTAAGTTAGATTCAGCAAGCCGACGTCTTACTGTCCATGCACTTGGGTTACTTCCTCCGAGGCGTCGAAACTGATTTGTGAGTTCAGTTCCTGTGAGAAAGCGATTTCGAAGCATGGTGTTCACCAAGTATCGGTCTTCTCGTGCTGTGGTACACCTAGTTCTGCCCGTTCCTGGTCTGCGTAGGTTAGAACCAGTTTCTTCGTAACGTCGGAGAACTCTTTGTACTGTTGACAGCGACACACCGACAGTCCTGGCTGTATCGCGCTGACTCCGGCCGGTTTCCACCAATGTAAGTATTCTGGTGCATTCTTCAAGTGTAAGCGACATGATTTCAGCTTGAATAATGAATATTGAGCACTATCAACCTGGTTTATGTACCAACATAAATGACAGATTACAAACAAAAGCAAAAACAAATCCTGTAATTTCGTAGTTCCATCTTCGACAGTGTTCCCTTTTCAAATTTGATTTTTTTATGATATAACTTTACAATAACTAAGAAGTTTTAATACTTTCATTTAAGGAGTATTAAATTGTCTATTAAATACAATTTATTGCATTAACCTAGCATTCTTACTTTCCGAGATTTTTTGGATTCTTTGAGTGACCCGGATTCATTGCTCTCGAGGGTAATTTGATCGTTTATAGGGCACTTTATACTATGTGCTATTTATATACATAATGCCCGTTGTTAGTTGCATTGGACCCGATAGTAGGGTATATTGCAACTTTTACACTCGGGGGAAAGTGGGGGACATCAAGAATAGGCTGGTTGACTGTTCTATTATTTAATTGATTTAACTTTATTTATGCATTGATAGATACTTTATTTTATTTTTATTTTTTTATTCAACGAAATCCACAGCCCTTAAATATAACAAACAAATCTTATAGTTTATCTTACAGCCAATAAAGGATTTACTTTTTATAAACAATATATTTTATACTGTTTTTATCTCAATGTATTTATATAATCTATTTATGTAACGTTTTGTTTATTTTAGTACAATACTGTTCCAGTATTATATAAACCATAGCAGGTATAATTGTAGGTATAAATAGAGTGATGAAATAATTGTTCTATCGTATAAATGCGGATAAGTTACAATAATACATTCAAAAATAGTTTGATGACGTACGTCAATAGCCCAATTTGTGGAATAAAAATATTGTAATTGGAGCGGGGTACTCTTTGCTCCAATTACTGCGGAAAATAATAAATACTCATTATCAAAATAATGTGTCAGGCGCGAGTCAGAGAACATAAAATACACCTCTAGCTAAGTGTATACATATATTTTATGTTATATTTATAATGGAACTTGTAAATAACGAGTTGGAAAGTAATCAGCCACACCGTTCCTTTCAACCCGATAACCACAACGATACAAATAATTAAATAAAAATCATACATTCTTTATAGGTTTTGTTTGTAGCATTTTAACTACTTGATTCTTCTTTATTTAAAACAAAATAAAGCCAATCATTTTTTTAAAGTAGATCAGTAGTTGTAAGCTTTACTTTAAAAAGTTCAAAATCCTTACAATATTGTCAATCTACATACCTTTTAGAAATGGAAAAAAAATGTCAATCCACATCTGTCAAAAAAAATAAGAAAACCTTTCTCGATCTGCCTTCTACCTTCTACTTACCAAACAATACTGTGCGAACTGTGTTACCTTATCCATGTTATTAAGATATAGTAAATATTGAGTACTTATTGACTATCGAGTCATCACCAGCCTATAGCAGTCCACTGCTGGACATAGGCTTCCCCTAAAGAGCGCTATTGAGCCCTGTCCTGAGCTCAACGCATCCAGCTTCTACCAGCCGCCTTTCGCAAATCCTCACTCCATCTGGTTGGAGGGCATCCTACACTACGTTTGCGCGAGCCGTGGTCTCCACTCAAGAGAGAGTAGGTATCGAGTATTGATCTGCTAAAGGTAGAAGCTGGATTCATCAAGGAAAAAGGTGCAGTGGCTCTCGTTAGGGGATCTTATGTCAAGCAGTGATATGTTGTAGATGATGAATATGATAATGATAAGTAAGTATAATTGTTATCATGCAAATGTATAATATTGTCATTGTTTTAATTGATCTGAATCAAAACGTTCTCGAGTACCTCGTTCTTTGGTCGTAGCGCCTCTGTGCTTCAAGATAAATTAAAGGGCTTCGGCGGATATTCCAGTAATGTGAAGGAATCGCGAACCTTCGCCGAAGGCCGATAATTTAGCCGGGCTATTGCTGAACTTTATACCACGCTCACATTATAATGTGAATTACTCACACATGTAGATTCAGCTCGACTATAATGCTGCCAACTCCTATAAATCCGAGTCGCTAGGCTCAATATAAAAAGTCGCCAAAAACTCGCTGAAACTAATTCTACAGGCGGAATCGATCAATCAAAGGCAGAAATAAGGAAAAAAATAAAACAATTGCACTTGTAACAAAAGATGATAAGAATTGTAATAAATTGTGTAAATATTTTTGTAAGAACGGAGCCAGTCGTCATATCCTACTCTAAAGTTTATTATTATTTTCAGTATTATTTTCACAAAAACGTATTACATGTCTTAGGATCATATTTACAATCCAGGTTTTTCTGTCTTTTTTGGTTCTTCCCTAACATTCGTTTTTGTTTTTTTGTTTCACTGTTTTTTTTCCAAAAGTCATCAGATAGGTAGACATATCATCATTGACGTCAAAACTTTTTTAGTCGCTAAAACCTAATCAAAAGTCGTCATATCTAGCGACAATGTCGCTAAATTGCAAATACTGCTCGACTTTCCTCGTCCAGTCTAGTCACCGGTTCGGTACAGAATGCGCGTGTACGCTTGCTTGATCCCACCTCGTAACACGTTACTTAAAAGTTCCCAAGCATTTGTGTTTAGTACCTAGTTAGAATCAGTGAAAAGTGTTAGAAAAAAACCTGTGTGAAGTTTTCTACTTTGGTGTTTTTAGGAGTTGGATAATGAAAGTTTATTAAGGTAAGTTAGTTAAGTTATTAGTTGGAAAAGTAGCGATAAATAGTTAATGGTTTCAGTCGAGTACTTAGCAGGTTGTCTATTATAAAGGTATCTAAGGTTTAAGTTGATTTAAACTGAATCCATAAAAAGCGATGTTTGAGTATAGCCAAATACTTGATATTTGTATCCCTAATAAATTAAATGAAATAACCACTACCATTAAATTAAAATGAAGTTTAGATTTATAAAAGACAGTAGTATTATTTATCTGAACTTACTTTTTAGACCTTTGCAAGTTTAATGATTTATACGGCAGCAAGTGGTAACTTTTATTTAGGTACTGACCGAACGCTCTGCCTTGCCTAGAAAATGGTTATTTGGAGTTCCCAGCACCTGTGCCCCCTAACCAAGGCGGCCCTACCCATATGAAGTAAATAAGCAATAATTATGTAGTAATGTAACAATAATTTGTTATTTAAGTAAATAATTCGCATTCGTTTCGTGACTAAAGCTGGTAAGTACCTACTTACTATGCAAAGGGAAATGGCATTAAACCACGGCCATAAAATCTTAGGTACATAATTTAAATGATACAGCTACACGTTAAAAGTTTTACACGCTTTATGGAATGCTGTGCTACCTGGAACATAATTTTTAACCAACATCAAAAAGGAGGAGGTTCTGAATTCGTCGGAATCATTTTTTTTCGACTTTTTTATGTATGTTAACCGATAACTCCGTCAATTGGACCGATTTTCAAATTTTCAAAATACTTTTTTGTTCAAAAGCGTATAGGTGGTCCTATATAAATTTTATTCCTGAAGGATTGGTACTTTTCCCGGAAAACTCACAAAACCTCATCCACACTTGTAATTTTCGCCCGATCACCAATATCCGCGTCAATTGGGAACCGATTTTCAAAATTCTTTAGGGCAAGAAGTAAGAAGTCATTTATTTGAAGTCAGTTTATTTTTTATAAAATGTTTATACTTGTATTGACATAATGGCCTGCCTTGCTAGCAAGATCGTCCTTCAGCCTAGTTCGTGGAAATACATGTCCAATGTACCTACGTGCAATGTGGAGCTGACAAAACCGCAGATTTCCTTACGAATGTTTTAGAAGCATGTTGTAATGCGCAAATTTTGAAAAGAAGAAAGAAAGGTAGTTTCCTTGGTGCGCGGCCGAACGAGATTCGAACCCAAATCCTTCTAATCGGGGTACCAACATCCCACTAGTTCAAAACGACTAAAAATGAAGGCAGAAATGGCAATCAACGTAGCACCTACATCATTAATCAGTTACAATATGAGGATATGAGTGTGAAAGCAATGAATAGAGTTGACAGGTAATATATAAACACATGTTGTTACGACACCACCTAGCATTGATATATACTGTTTCTAAATGTCCCTAGAGTGTATTATAGGTTGAGTGTATTCCACGATGAGGATGAGTGTGCTAGAAGTGAATACAGAGTTGACGGATAATAGGAGTGAATGGAAACAAAACAAATGTTGTTTCAACTGCACCCAGAGTGTATTATAGGACAGGTTAAGCTCTTCAAATTCTACGATGCGGATGAGTGTGAATTAATGAATACAGATTTGACGGCTAAAAGGACTGAATGAAAACTAAACATAATGTTGTTCCGACTCCACCTAGAGTGTATTATAGGACAGGTGTTTTATAGGATGAGGATATGAATGTGGAGTTGACGGCTAACAGGACTGAATGGAAACAAGTTTCAACTCAGCCCAGAGGAGATAAGGACTGGCGAATTTCGTGCTAAAAACTGCGACACCATAGTTGACCACTAGCTCATAAACAGAAGAGGAAATTGAATCATGATGATTGAACAGTATATTCGTAATACCTTCAATCTTGTGGTCAAGGAAGGACTACTAACTCATACTTCTGACTTCTCAAATGTCTGCAAGTATCTTTATTATGAATAATGTATACCATTGTTTTACCTCAATGCTCTCAACACTTGCCTCTACTAATGAAATAAGGAAAAACAATTTTACATACTCGTATCAACTAATTGAGTAAATACCTACTTTGTGTCAACGAATAATTATTACAATTTTATTTTAAGATTTATTGCGCAAGCGTAGCATTCATAATGATTATGATCGATAACGTTATATGCAATAGGCATTGCGTATACTTTCTCAGCATTTATTTATTTTATACAATAGTGAAGGAAATACATCGTGAGGAAACCGGCATGCCCTCGAATCAAAAAGGTCGAAAGGTATGTGCTAGGTTAGTGTTTCAATAAAAAAGCGGCGATGGGCTTGCAACCTGTCACGTGAAATGCTAGCTGTTTGCAAAAAGATGGCATGTATCGATTGGACTTGCCTCTGACTATCCCCTTTAGGGTATCCTCAATAGATTTGCGAACTGAGCAATATCTGAAGACATCCATAATGGGGAAAAAGTCGTGAAAATGTTTTGAAGATGTATACATGAGATACACGCCGGGGCAGGCCTCGGAAGCGTTGGCGTGACGACATCGATGCCTTTCGTGCTAAGTGGTGGGAGGCAGCAAGCGATAGTAAGTCTTGGAGGGAGATGGGGGAGACCTTTGTCCAGCAGTGGGACAGCAATTAAAAAAAACAAGAGATACACAAAATAATAGTAATAGCTGATATTCTTATAGACTATTGTACCATTATTATGGGTGACCACTTCATGCTCTCGTTTGACCCCGGTTGTAAGTGTATCCGTGTACGCAAGCCTATTATGGCTTGTATTTTGGATTCATCTTTAATTATCACAGCCAGTAAAAGTCCACTGCTAAACATAGGCCTCTCCAAAGATTTCAATGGTGTATGGTTTAAACGAGCACCGAAAAATTTGACGAACTCGTATAACCATCTGGTGTCTTTCTACATTTAGAGATGGGAACTTAAAGTAATACAATCCTGTATACTAGGTTATATTGCAAATCACCCCATCTAGCCGGGGGATATCCTATGCAACTTGCATGGACATACGGTACAGCAGTATGTTGTACGTATCTACATCTTATTGGTTATTTGTACTGTATATCGGTGTATCTAATCAACCCACTCGTACAGCTCCTACGAATCCATTAGGCTGGCATTCCCTAGAATAATTACTGACAACATCTTCGATCAACATTAAAATTCTCTGTACATTACACATACCTACTACAGAACACACTACATACATATAAAGTGTGTATGTAGTTATACCATCGAGGAAAATATAGAACAACTTGTTATACCAAGATTTATAGTTGTATGGCTGGAAGCCCGATTTAATCGGTTACTATAATTTGAAACAAGATAGACTAGGTTTTTTTTTGTTTTTATTATTTTTTATTTATTCAATTTTTCAGTGTTATACTCGTATAAGTGTTTTAATAATAAACACTACCTAACATAGTATATACTATAGTGTTTATTAGAAAAGATTTTAGCATAGATTAGTATGAATGAATGAAAATTATTTGTTGTTCACTTTAATTTTAGAAACAATAGACAGTAACTTGAAAAAAAATAAAAGGTACATTGGGCAGTCTCTTCGCCTTCGCTTCATTCCAGGGAATAGATAGCTTCCAGGTTATTTTTACCAGGTTTTGTGTTCTAGAACGCAAAATTTTTATATTGTCCGATAATCTTAATACTGTAGTGTACCAACACTAGAAATTTGCATAATTACGTACCTAGGTATCCTATGTATCCTAATTGTAAGTAAATGATGTAAACTCGTGATAGCACCAGCTCAAACCTTAGTGGTTTTTAGATGCTATTGTAAGCAAATAATATTGTAAAAAATAGTTTATAAGATAGTAAAATAAAAAAAATAAAAAAATAAATAAACTGGATCTGCTTCCAAGCGAAGAGACCGCCCTTTGTACCTTTTATTTTTCTTAGGTTACTGTCTGTTGTTTTTAAAATTAAGGTGAACAATAAAGAATTTTCATTCATTCATACTAATCTATGCTAAAATCTTTTCTACAAATGCCGTAACTCGACGTACCTCCTCTGTTCCTATGAAAAAAAGGAGTAACGTCAATCTTTAGAAAAAAATCCGGCAATTTACCACCTAAGTTGTGCAACAATGCTGGTGTAAGGCTGCGCTTTACCGCAATCAGCCGGCCAGATTCCCGTTTGTTAGTTAGCAGGGTCCACCACGGGCAAGTGAGGTTCACTTGGGTTCCGAAGATAGAGGTTGAAACCCTTTACAACCCTAAAATAAACATAATCTGCACCTAAAGTATAGTCCACTCGTAAAGCCATGTCAGAGGCCTTCTCGCGACCTAAACACTCCGACACCAAAGTTATCAGGCTTAATTATTTTTGCATTGCTTATTGTTGGAATGCTTCATGATAATCGCGATCGTTGAACGTCTAGGTTGGTTCAATGTGAGGGCGTGAGAGATAGACCATAGTCTGACATGAGAGGAAGTGAAAATTCTGAGTAGGTACAACTTATATGGGCGATTCAAGATCGCGATTATCATGAAGCATTCTTCTTCGTATGATCTAGAGGCCAACTCTGCTGTTGGAGTTTTTAAGCCACCCGAAAGCCTCTAACATGGCTTTACGACTGGAAAAGCCGGGAGCAAAATCTTAACGTGCCTTCCGAAGCACGGAAGAGCTTAGATGTAATACCACTAAACGGTCACCCATGTAAATAGTGACCATGCGGAGTTTTGCTACCACATGCGGTCTAAGACCTGCTATAAATAAATAAAAAATAAAATACTTTTATTTCAGACAATGAGAGTCCATAGTACACAAAAACATAAAAAGCTAATCATAAAAAAATAAATCTTACGTACTAAGAGTTAGATCACCCTCCGTACGAAGCAATGCCACGTGGGAGAGGTGATCCTACCAGCTACAGTTTGTAGGATGGTGTTGGGGCTGTCACGTACTCTGCGCATCAGGGATGCAGTCTTCTTACGGAGGATCGCATGAAAACCATCCGTCTCATACTCTGCAAACATTCCTGATGCACTGCAAAAACGCGGCAGTCCCAACATCATACTAAAAATATTATTATATTGTACTCGTAGGGTCTCCAGCGGCCGCTTGGTATAGTTGATCCATAGGTTGCCGGTGTAGAAGCTTTGGCAGTATGCTTTAAAAAGCGTAACTTTAACTTCTTCTGTACACCGGGAAAACCTACGGATCAACATATTACCTCTTACCGCTAGAGCCCTACGCTCTCTTTCAATATCAGCATTGTCCTTAAGGTCGTCGGTAATATGATGTCCAAGATACTTGAAAGAACTGACTTTTTTAATGTTCATGCCGTTAAGGGTTATGTCTGGGAATTCTTTGAGGTTATTACCGGCGGCTTTAAAGACAATGTATTCACATTTCTTTATATTATAGCGGAGACCATGAGAAGCAGCGTAGTCAGCGCAGACTTTTAGCATCTGATCAACTGATCTCGCCGTTGGGCCCAGTAGCACCATGTCGTCTGCGTAGCTGATGTTGTTTATATAAACACCATCAACTCGGCAGCCAACACGCATGCCACTGAGCTCAACAATGAGATCATTAATATATAGGTTTAAGAGTGAGGGAGAACTTACCCCCCCCTGTCTTACCCCGCACTCCAACCCATATGTGTCGGAGAGAGCACTGGACCACTTAATAATATTGCTTTGGTGTCCGTACCAATATTGAAATATATTCAGCAAGTCCGCCGGCACACCCCTGGCTCTCAACTTTCCCCAGAGCACATCATAAGAGACGAGATCAAATGCTTTGGAGAGGTCGAGAAAACAGGCGTATACCGGCGTCCTGCGACTTGTGTAGTATTGGACAGTATGCTTGAGTGCTAGTATTGCGCTTTCAGTGGATAGTCTGGGTCTAAACCCGAACTGTGCGTCATGTAGATTTAGATATTTTTGTAGAATAGAATCAAGCATACTGTCCAACACCTTGGCTATAGTAGTGGCCAGCGAAATAGGTCGGTAGTTCCCTTTGTCCGATATGTCTCCTGTCCTGTTCTTCACAATAGGTACTACTATCGTCTTCATAAGGTCAGCTGGAAGGTACGCATGACTAAGACACATTGAGAAGAACATAGAAAGGAGACCGGGCAAGTGGTTCCCCGCGTACTTCAGATGCTCGATGCTGAGCCCATCATGGCCATCATGGCTATGTAAATTGCCTTTACCTGCGACTTCTAAAGCGATTACCAATTGACCTTGTTCATTTTAGACCGCTTGCTAATTAGACCATCTGAGCTTTAGACCAGTTTGTACTTAGACCAGCTGCTTTTTAGACAGCTTGCTAATTAGACCATCCGTGCTTTACCTTGCTAATTAGACTACTTGCTACTTAGACCAGCTCCTTTTTTAGACGAAATGATACTAACCCAAAGCAGATCATCTTGATTAAGCAACCCACCAGTTACACCGAAGTACCTAAGCGACGCCACGAGTGCTTCATTAAAACACTATGAACTGGAATAACTTTCAGATGACCTCATCACCCGCAATAATGGACTTATAATCTTTGAAAGAGGGCTCCTGATATAAAGAAACTACCAACAGCTATAAAAGGAAGTTCAAAAGATGATCTCGTATCATAAAAGTGCTGTTCTATTTATTTACTTCCTAGGTTTAATGTTCGTAAAATGCTTGTTTTTATGTGCGGTTGTAAAGAGCAGACTTATCCGAATATGTTAGTGTCATTGTAACTATTGTGTTTATTATGTGAAGATGTTTGTAAGTTAATTTGATACTCAATTATTACGTAGATGTTCGTATAGAAATGATGTTTATGTGTGTTGTAAAGAGAAGATTTATTCGAATATATTAGTGTCATTGTACTTTACTATTGTGTTTATTATGTGAAGATGTTTGTAACTTGATTTGTGACTCAATTATAACGTAGACGTAATATGTATGTGGACTAAGACCACAAGGTTTTTTGTAGATTATCTTTTTATTAATAAACTTATTTTATCTTAAAGGCTTAGTAAAAGTTCTAAAACATTTTTAAAACTCTTATTGGTTTTTAAATTCTTTTCAAACTTCGATATGAGTTTCAAAATGTTTTAAAACTTTAAGTCTTTTAGTTACTTATTAGATCTGAAGGACATCCATGCAGTGGTGTAGCGAGGGATAGAAATTGATAAAACCTGAACCTACGCAAACAAAATGGTAGACGTACGCAATCAGGAGTGTTCCGAGGAGTTGTTTGGTTTGGTGCCTGCAGCCGCTTTCCACAATCGCACTAAACGCCGCAAAGCCGAATTTCATCCGCACTACCTGGATGGTTCATCATCAGCCTATAGCAGTCCACTGCTGGACGGCGGCCTCCCCTAATGAGCGCCATTGCGCCCAGTCCTGAGCTCGACGCATCCAGCTTCTACCAGCAGCCTTACGCAAGTCGTCACTCCACCTGGCCGGAGGGCGTCCTACACTACGTTTGCCGAGCCGCGGTCTCCACTCAAGAACTCGTTTGCCCCAACGGTTGTCGGTTCTTTCTTCAGATATGGCCAGCCCACTGCCACTTCAGCTTGCTAATTCTCTGAGTTATGTCGACCACTTTAGTTCTATGTCGGATAGTCTCGTGGCGGATTCTATTCTTCAGAGAAACTCCGAGCATAGCCCGTTCCATAGCTCGCTGAGTGACTTTAAACTGGTGGACTAGCCGTACTGTGAGTGTCCACGTTTCGGCTCCGTATGTCATGACGGGTAGGACGCACTGGTTGAAAACTTTCGTTTTCAAACATTCTGGTATGGGTAACGAGAAGACTCGACGTAGTTATCCAAATGCTGCCCAACCCAGCTGAATCCTCCTCTTGGCCTCCTTCTCGAAGTTGTTCCTACCCAACTGCAATATCTGCCCGAGGTATGTGTACTGCGAAACAATTTCGAGAAGGTGTCCATTAACGACGACAGGTCTCGGATCAATTCGGTCATTGACCATGACTTTGACCTGGATGGTTGGTTCTCCTCAACTGTACGTTTTTCACAATCTTTAATTCCACGTACGTGCAAGCTGTGGAACGAACTCTCTACTGCGGTTTTTCCTCAGAGCAAGGGGTCCTTCAAAATGCGGGTATTTCATCAGTACCGCCTCTAGAGATGCAGATGTCCACGGGCGGCGGTGAACACTTTCCATCAGGTGACCCGCCTGTCCGTCTGCCAGCTTTGGCATAAAAAAATCAGGATATGTATAAGTAGACACAAAATATCAAGCGTAGCAATCAAACGAGATAACGAGATAACACTGTCTACGTCGGTGTTACACTTGTAGGTCTACGTGACGATAAAAGTACGACAAAAGCGACTTTAAAAGCATGGCACTACGAATGAAAATGAATTAACTTCATGTTCCACTTAAAAAACTTTTAACTTTTTCCACTTTCCACTTTGGCTGTGTTGTTAGTAAAGTTATGCTGTTTAATGCTACGTGGCACGTTGTAACCTTTTCTGAAGTGCTATGCAGGCAAATGACAGGCAAAAAGTTACCTACTATACCTTCATGTCACATTATTTTCATGAAATAAAATTAGAAACATTTAAATAATATCGATCATTCATTTTATAATTTTCTGTTGAAGTGGTTTCTTTAATGGTACCTGAGGGCCTAGTACCAGTTGCACAATTCTAAAACTTTTATAGTATACTATATCAAGCTCAATTTTGAAGTACCCTTTTCGTTAATTAACACACCGTTTTGAATGATAATAATTGCAATCTGTTAGAAGATTACATTACCTACGTTGTTCGAGAAGTTTCTACTTAAAATCAGTTGCGTAATTTCCTAAAAACGTACATTAAAATGGAGCTCGATATGGTAAAGCAACAAAGTTTTCGAATGGGGATGATGCCTGGGTAGAAAAATAATAATTCTAATTAGTCTGTCAATTAGATTATCAAAAAATATTGAACACGTATTTTTTTATTTTTAAAATCAATGGAAATCGACAGAGTTATAGAGCGTCAAAGTTCGAGAGTGGGGGCTCGTGACGTCACTTGTATGTAAAAAGTGTATTTACCCGTGACGTCACGCGGAACTTCAACGCACTATATCTTTGTCATTTTTAGTTTAATTGACAAAAGAAAAAATACGTGTCCAATATTTTTTGATAATGTAAATGACGGACTAATTAGAATTTTTCAGGCATCTAGCCTTTTATATTTATACATCTAATACAATACAAGAGACGTCACGAGCCCCCACTCCCGAACTTTGACGTTCTATAACTTTGTCGATTTCCATTGATTTTAAAAATAAAAAAATAAGTGTCTAATATTTTTTGATAATCTAATTGACGGACTAATTAGAACTATTATTTTTCTACCCAGGCAAAATCCCTATTATATTAAACATGTATACTATTATTACAGGTAGGTACTTATACTAAAGTCCTACTTTACCGGACTTGTTTATAAACAGGACCTTTACCTCAATAAGACGTAATAACCTCATCGCCACTTCGATACAGTGCAACCTTGAAAGCAACAAAAGTTTCCTATCCGATTCAGCACTTACCTTTTCTTGATCGTCTATTCTATTATTTCTAAAAAGTTATGCTAAGCTAATTCTTCAGTAACGAG
Organism: Horisme vitalbata; assembly: GCA_951804965.1. Lineage (NCBI taxonomy): Eukaryota > Metazoa > Arthropoda > Insecta > Lepidoptera > Geometridae > Horisme > Horisme vitalbata. The sequence goes on from OX638096.1 coordinate 4,270,075, forward strand.
ACGTGCATTATTTTCTTCCAGACCTTATTCGAAGCATATGTGTAGGGTTTACATTTTATTTCAATAACACATATGCTAGAGCATATGTAAACCCTATGCTTAATATAGGTTTAATCCTGATTTTTAGATCGTATCGAGTATACCTACTGAAGTTTCTTTTAAAATTATGATAGGTACATAATCTTCTTTTACTTATATAAAATCTCATGTCACGATGTTTGTGGCTGCACCTCCTCCGAAACGGCTCGACTAGACCGATTTTATGTTTTTTTTATGTATAATTGGTATGTATGAGAATAAATAGGTCGTAAAGTATATTTCATACCACTAGGTGGTTAGGGTGATCCAGAAAAATATTTCATGTTATGTATATACTTTTATATAATCTACACTATTATTATAAAGAGGAAACATTTGTATGTTGTGTGTATGTTTGTAATGAATAAACCCAAAACTACTGTGCCGATTTCTAAAATTATTTCACCATTGGAAATTTACATTCACCCAGAGTAACATAAGCTAGGTAAAAACATAAAAAAATCTTATGTCCACCCGTGCGAAGCCGGGACGGGCCGCTAGTATAGTAAATACTTTTTATCCGAGTACCACGTGAGAAGCCGCGGGCAGAAGCTAGTAATAAATAATAATAAAATGTTATTTCGGAACAAGTTACTTAAATTAGAACAAAAATAGGGAAAACGGTGATAGCTTTAATAAGTATTCGTAAAACTGTGCCGCAGCTATCAAAAAAAAATCAATAAGAACTTTATAGTACACTTTGAATAGTTTTTTTTTTAAAGTACACCAATTTCTAAAGCGACCAAACAGAGAAGAATTGGCAAGAAACTCTGCTTTGTTTATATTTTTTTAAAGTCTGTTACAATGTCTATTATTTACTATTACATTGTTTTTGAGGTAGTTGGAGACAGTTTTATCCCAAGCTTTTTGTTATCTTCTTTTTCTTATTTTTGTTATCAAAATATATTAATGCTCGTCTTCTTATTTAAATTCGAGTTAATTCAATTATTATCGGAGATCAGTTCATTATTTAATTCTCGTTCCAACTACTTACTATTCTCTTCTGCTGGAAGATTTCAGTGAAATAGGTTTAAGTGATACATTTACATATTTATCTCTGTATTTGCGCGAAGCAAACAAAACTTGGAAGGGTTGTGTTAAATGATGCTGATTATATTGACTGATTTGAATACCTATTCAGTAACGTTTATTTATCTTTGCGAATAGCTACATTTTGAACATGATTATCTACTTTTTATAAAAGTGTGCGTTATACGTAGGTATTTTACAGATTTAAATATATTTTCAAATAGGTTTTTTTCTTTTTGAGTAAAATACTTCCATAGCCCATTCATTTTCTCAATTGTGATTTCGTATCCAAAGTAATAACTTTCATAGTTAACGAATAAAATTTTTCAGTTTTTCTCTCGTAAGATACAGATTTCGAGGTAACCCCGCGATTTTATTCTATTGAGCCTGTTTCGGCACCCATATTCCACTAGGAAAAAACTTCAATTTTCATATTTATGAAATATAAAACATTTTTTAGTTTTTATAGCCATAAAATTGGTTAACCGTGGGGCGAAATTCCTGTTTAGGCTTTTATTTCACCTTAAACGGTCAACCAACCGAGTACTGACCCGGCGGAGTGTTGCATAAACAAGGTGATCAGAACACTGACATAAGCTACACCCGTGCGCAACTATGCTTGCATCATTGATATATATTGTTACTATTAACTCAATGGCTTGCATTGCATGGTATGTCACCTCTCATTGTAACATGAAAGGTTTATATAGGCTCATGTGAACTGAGAAACAGATTGCTTTCCTACTAAACTCTCGTGACGGGGTTTACTAATGTTCTTAACCGATCATCTGAGTTAAGCAATACTCCACCCGGTCACTACTTCGATGGGTGACTGTTTAGTGGCATTTTAATCTGAGTGCTTCCTTGCTACAGAAGGCCAGATAAGTGTTGGTCATGACTTCTTCAATCTCGTGTCGGAGGCCTTTTAGTGGCCTAAAATTAAAACACTAGTGTTGGCCACTAGCTCGTAGAATACCATGATGTAAAAGAGTACCTAAAATGTAAAATCTTCCGCACTGGTTTGTCTATAGGACAAAAAAATATTTTAGCTATTTTTCGACCTTTTTATAAATGATTTCTAATATATGACTTAATAAATATTTCGTAATTCCTTTTGACATAATTTGTACCTAACTTTAATAGGGATGATGCCTGGGTAGAAAAATAATTATTCTAATTAGTCCGTCAATTAGATTATCAAAATACATTGGACACGTATTTTTTTATTTTTAAAATCAATGGAAATCGACATAGTTATAGAGCGTCTAAGTTCGGGAGTGGGGGCTCGTGACGTCACTTGTATGTAAAAAGTGTATTTATCCATGACGTCACGCGGAACTTTAACGCACTATATCTTTGTCATTTTTAGTTTAATCGACAAAAGAAAAAATACGTGTCCAATATTTTTTGATAATGTAAATGACATGACTAATTTGAATTTTTCAGGCCATTGATATATATTGTTACGTCAGGCATCTAGCCTATTGACATTTCCGTTTATGTATCTAGGTATTATTTTCTTGCAGTGCCCTGACAGGGTCAATGTTACCTACCAACCTACTCATAAGCTAAATTAGACCTAACCTATACCACTGTAATGTAGGAAATTAAGCATGAATAGATGAAAATGCATAATATTACTATAGTAATACCTACCTACTATCTACCCCTAAAATATTCTAAGCTAAGTTAGTTAGCTAAGTTTCATTTCCGATTTATTCAATCATAATTAATGAACCGAACGTTTTTGAACTTTGAGAATGTTTTAAATAAACCATAAGAGGCATCGAGTATGACTATATAAAACAAGGAAAACAGAAAATTAATTAAGTGAATGGAGTATTCGCCATTTTGTCTACAGAATCAGTGAATCAGCAAATACACTCGTAAAGCAGTCTCGAAAAACAAATAAAATGTCTTACAAAGTTGTTTGGCCAAGAGCTACCTCGGCTAGTGTCAATATCATATTTTCTCTAACGAATAACAGTATTTTAGTTCTAATTTGTAAAAGTATTATGCCTTGTAGTCCAAGGATAACTAAGAAATATACAACGGATTGGGAATGGTAAATATTTCTTTACCTTGTTGTGCCGTCATCACTACATCATATTATTAAACAAAGTCCCTTCCCGCTGTCTGTCTGTCCCAATGTATGATCTTTAAAACTAGGCAACGGATTTTGATGCGGTTTTTTTAATAGTTGCGAAGCCGGGGCAAGTCGCTAGTATTTTATAAAGTGGTCATGACCATGAACGTTCAGAGAGTATTACCGTGGTATTACCACCACTTTCATTTTTACTTTACCTACACTTTCATTCATTTTTTATTCAATGGTTTCTGGTATAATTATCTATAGTTTCGCCAGTATCAAGTATATTGTTCATATTAATATGAGGCAACGTAGTACGGGTTATAATCCCAGTCGACTAGTCTTCAGTCTGTTCTGTTATACCAATTTTTAAGCAAGCTTTAACAAACGACGATCGTGCGAACAAATTTTCTTCATCAGATAATTCCAGTCTAAATCACTTAAATTAGGTGGGAAATGTGCTTGTTCCATCGTCAGGTACCCTACATTTTATGGTTAAAAGAACTTACTTTCAAAATCACATTCCGGTAAGGAAGTGTACTCCCCTCACTATAAAATAAGTATCAAGTATGTTGTTCATAATAATATGAGGCAACGTATTAGTATCTACGATTTATAAGTCCAGTCGTCTAATCTTCAGTCATGTCCGGTTCTGCTATAGCAAAGGCGACTAATAGTATGGTTTATGAGTCCAGTCGTCTAATCTTCAGTCAGGTCCTGTTCTGCTATAGCAATGGTGAGTATAATAGTACGGTTTATAAGTCCAGTCGTTTAATCTTCAGTCATGTTCGGTTCTGCTATAGCAATGGCGACTATAATAGTACGGTTTATAAGTCCAGTCGTCTAATCTTCAGTCAGGTCCTGTTCTGCTATAGCAATGGTGAGTATAATATAGTACGGTTTATAAGTCCAGTCGTCTAATCTTCAGTCAGGTCATGTTCTGCTATAGCAATGGCGACTAATAGTACAGTTTATAAGTCCAGTCGTCTAATCTTCAGTCAGGTCATGTTCTGCTATAGCAATGGCGACTATAATAGTACGGTTTATAAGTCCATCCAGTCCAGTCATCTACTCTTCAGTCATCGGTCCTGTTTTGATATAGCAATGGCAACAAAACATGATCGTCGAACCATTTTCTTCATCAAATAATTCCAGTAATCACTTAACATCAGGTGGGCAATGTGCTTGTTCCATTGTCAGGTACGTCGCGACATGTTAAAAGAACGCTGGTGGTAATCTGTGCATTAGGCGATTTATCGGTATTTACCCGTGCGCAACACTTCTTCTAACATTATTTTTATATGACGCGTACTATACCTACAAAACCAAAAATGTTGCAGCCCTTTTAGAGCTCGTAAATTGAAACCAATGTCAACGTATCTTCGAATTTAGAGTAAATTCATTCCTTCGAAATGTTGAACGAATGTCGTACAAAATGGATTATGTACGAGATTGGCGAGTTACAATCCACAGAGAGAACGGATATTGCCAGGTAATGGAGTTACGTCTTCTTATCGGCAAAAATCAACTGACAAGATTCAAGTAAGAAAGAGCAAGTAGGGATGAACGTACTGAAAAGTACCACCCATTCCTGGTCGATACTACCTTGTCGTACCAAACGATTCGCTTCCACGTTTATTGTTAGTACTAGCACAGCCTATGTACAGTCGTTCGACGAAGGCCTCTAGACGGGGCGATCGTGCAGGGTGACAGGGACGAGACGCGGGAGGGCTGGTCCCGAGTTGCATACATTCAAAATGTATGCTGCTCGGGACATAACTTTCAGGGCTAGCAAAGATCGTTTTATTTTCTTCTTGGCGCTGCACTGTTTGTGCATTTGTCATTTTATGCATTTTGGAATTATTTTTATTTTTTGAATAAAAATTAGGGAAACGTTTCTATGTATTTACAAAGATCAGGAAGGTTAGTAAAGGGTAAAAAGGAAATTAATATATAGATAGATAGATAACACTTTATTGATCACCACAATCATACAAGTAAAAGTAACTTAATCTAAGCATTATGAACTAGAAGGTTACACAATTGGCGGCCTTATCGCTTAAAGCGATCTCTTCCAGGCAACCATAATATATTTTTATATATATTTATATTATTAGATGTCAGGCATATGTAGTTGTCATGTGTTGCCACGACAACTATACATACATACATGGTAATCACCATGAACATATTTACCGAAAAAAAATACTGCCGCAGGCTTTACCTACTGGAATGTTCTTTTTATTAGACTTTTATTGTGATTGATAATAAAACTACGAGTACATAATAAAGTGAATAAAAATAATAAATTGTATTGAAAATGATGCATACGACGTCTGCTGTGAGTAAAACATCATATCCCACAAACAAATATTGTTTGCTTGTGACAGCCCTTGCTATCTTTCACTGTCGCGTCACTTGTCATCATTTACCGCGAGATCAAAGGCGTTGGACTACTGTATGATCTTTGTACTGTGGTACTAGTAAGGAGTGGAACTTGCTTCCGGCGTCTGTTCGGAGTCTTCAAATCCAAGTAAATCGGTACCTTCTAAGCAAGCCTGTTCGATATTATACCACATCATCTTTCTCAGGTATGATGGTCAAACGCTTGACTATTTTATGTAAAAAAAAGTCTGTCGATGAATTTCATTGAAAAACTTTAAAATTTGCAATAACTTTGTCGTTTTCTATACTTCTTCTTCTTCTTCCTACCCTTCTTCCCATTTCATTTGGGGTCGGGCCTTCGGCACCAGGACGCTCTGTCCTGGGTTGTCGTAGATGTGATGTTTAGGGAGGGCTTTTAAGTCTTTCTCGACATTGGACCACCATATAGACGAGGTCTCCCTCTGCCTCGGGGTTTTGTCGAGATGTTTAGGACTGTTTTGGTGGAGTAGTCTTCTTTTCTACGCATTATATGGCCATACCATCGGAGCCTACTTTCTGTTAACGTCTCTGATACTGGAGCTACTTTGAATGATCCCCTCACGTGGTCATTGTGAATTCTGTACACGAAGGTACTTAATAAAACGGTAGTATTTCAAGCTCGTCATTTGATCTTCCGGCCGCGACTCCTTTCGTATGATACCCGGGATAAAGAGCCTATTGCTACTTTAGGTTACGTTCTTCGTATAAACCATCATCATCATCATCATTATCATCAACCTGTACCAGTCCACTGCTGGACATAGGCCTCCCCTAATGAGCGCCATTCTACACTGTCCTGAGATCGATGATATCTTTACCAAGTTTCATGCTAATGCCGATAAGGAATTTATTATTTTGTTTTTTAATACAGAATAACTCCTGTCAATCTCAAATGTAAATAAAAATCAATATTTGTATGTATGTCCTCTATGCATTCCGAAAGAGTTAATCAGATTGTGATATAAATACAAGTATAAACGCAAACAAAGTTGCGGGCGGGTTAGTTAGTGATTATATAAATAATGCTGGACACAATATCATCATGTAGCCCTAAACTAAACAGAGCTAAAAAAAATATAAAAAATTATAAAGGAATCACCGACTGATAAATAAGACATTAATATATTTTTTTCTAAATAAGTAAATCCTCTAGATATATCTTGTGTGAGTTAACTTGACACCTGACGTAATTGCATTATTGAAATTATTAAGAAAAAAGCTACAGTTATTTTTGCTATTAAGGCGACTATAAGGAACAAACCTCCCTCTCGCTCGCACTATTCAACATTTTTGAAGATATAAAATGACTGAATGTGTATGCAAAATAGCAAACCTTCACGGTCTATATTCAATTTGCACCAAAATTGATCACATTGGTGCAAGTTTTTTTGATAAGAAAACGTGATAGAATCAAAATGATATTATTGCTGAGCCTTTGTATTGCTATAATCTAGGCCGTGAAGGTTTGCTATTTTGCATACACATTCAGTGATTTTATATCTTCAAAAATGTTGAATAGTGCGAGCGAGAGGGAGGTTTGTTCCTTATAGTCGCCTTAACAATAATTAGTAATTGCAATTACGTTATAAACTTGAGGTGTACATTATTAGTAGGTATTTTTTTTATTGTAATAATAGCAATTTCATGAGGTGTCTAGTTAATTCGCATGAGTTATATGTACATATTTAGAAAAAAAAACCAAACATAATAAACACCATGGTAATAAATATATCAATGATAAGGTACCGTATTTCTAATATGGTATCAAACCATTATTGTCTTTTCAGATCGACGAACTGACGAGTATACATACTTAGATAGTAGCAGTAGATACGTACATTATTTAAACAGATGTCTTGTTACGGCAAAAGTTGGTCGCTCTGTTTACGCAATTTAACATAAACCTATGACATACCAACCTGTAGTTACACCTACATATGTGCCTACATATGTACCTACAATAATAGTAATCGACGTAATTTTGTGGTGATGTGATGAACCTTGATCTCGCCCAATGTATACCTACTTCAACTTATTACAATATTTCTTTGTTTATACAAAGTTACCTAAATAGGTGTTAATTTTTTTTCAGTGTACTTATTATATACTTACCGTAACTATCTGTGGAATGTTTTAATTGGCCTTCTGTAATTTCTAATCACTTTCTTACATTTTTGATACCTTGCTGCTTTGTTTTATACTATTACTATAGCTTATGTAGTTTTGCAACAAAATAAAAATAAAATACTACTTTATTATAAACAACTGATAAATAGTTATGTATTTTTTAAAATTAGATTTTCCATAGTCTTAAAAGAGAGCGTTTAAACTACACATAAAATTTTCAAAATACGCAATTTGTTTTGACGAGTTTTTTGGCGCGGTGGGCAAAGGCCTTGAGACACAGAAGTTGCGGGTTCGATTCCCGCCGCGAGACAATTGGTATTTCCTGCAAATATTTGTCTTTGGTATCGGTGTTTTCTATGTATAGTATGTATTTACAAAATATACTACTTATACGTCTATATATCAGTGTATGCTCAACACAAACTACTAACAAACTCTGCTCAGTTTTGGGCTACAAGATGATGTGTGATAGCCATAGTGTCCAGCATCATTTATTATTATTTATTTTTTTTAATTTGAGTAAAGGTGTAACACATTATGGAACTCAAATGGAGCTGGGCAGGAGACGTTGCGAGGCGAGGTGATGGCCGATGGAGTAGGATAATTACAGAGTGGTGGCCTAGGGATGGCTTTACGAGTGTGGGACATCCGGCTGTAAGATGGGCAGATGACATTGCCAAAGTCGCGGGCCGTACGTGGGTAAGACTAGCGCAGGATCGAGGTGGATGGCACAAGTTGAGGGAGGCCCAGCAGTGGGTGAAATCGGGCTGTGGATGATGATGATGATGAAAGGTGTAACGATGGAATCTTATTAGTTCATTCACATATCTTCATACAGCCAACAATAAACTATATGGTAGGTACCACGTAAATAAATCTGGTTGAATAAAATGCGGCATGCTGCCAAAACCGTAACCCGCTTTCCCGCATCAAATTGCATTTATATCGGGAATTTCGATGAAAATATTATCATAATAGGAATATTGGTTGTAGTCTTCATATTGTCTAGTTTTTGTATCTTTTTGGATTCGATTCATATTTACGGTTTTTGGGGGATAGAAACATACGTTCTTTGAGATAGATGACTAGTATCAGTACCTATGTATCAATGCGTTCGTCCACCTCTAAAAAGACAAACTTCTTCACGAGTTTTTCCCCGTTAAATAGTTATTTTCAGATACTGCTCATAAGCAAATCTATTGAGGATTGGAGGAGGATATACCATGTATCAGAGGTAAGTCCAAAAATTCATTACTTACATTTGGTACATGCCCATGCCCACTTTTTGCAACAAGTATATAATTACGAAAGTTTGAGAAAATGTTTATAAGGTAAAGTAAAAATAATAATTAGTAGGAACATTACTATACACTTTGAATCGTCAATGTTTTTTTACACCAATTCATAACGCAACCAAACAGAGAAGAATTAGCAAGAAATTCTGCTAGGCTTATAACTTTTTAATGACATTTTTACAATATTTATTCTTAACTATGACATTGTTTTTGAGTGTGTTGGAGAATGTTGTTGGTAAATTTTATAATATGCTTTGTTACAGAGATTACGTTTAACAACATTTTTGAATTTATTAAGAGATTAAGATGTTTGTATGTACCTATGTTGCTCCTTCACTCCAGAATTAAAGAACAGAACCCGATCAAAATCTACAAGGAGTTTAGCGCCCAGCTACCAACCTTTATATAGGCTACTAGCGGCCCGTCCCGGTTTCGCACGGGTTAGTTAGGATCCCTAATCTTTTTGTTGTAGAAAACTAAGTAAAAGAACCCTTTCTGGAGAAAAGTTTTATTTTGAGTGACATCAATCATTTTCATATTTTAAAACAATAATGAGAGAATGTTTTCTTTACATAGAACACAAGAAGTTTTAATTGGAACTAGTAATAAGGTATTACAACATCCTCCCTCAATTGAAACTCTCTATAATATGAAAATATCATTATAAAAACTAGGAAAAAGGTCATGCTAACCCTAAGCCGACAATACAATTTTTATGTGCAAAACGTCCTAATGGCTTTGTTAACACATCAGAGAAATTTAAATTGGATCTGACGTATTGCAAATCAATAATTCCGTCAGAAACCTTTTCCCGTATAAAATGATACCTTGTATCTATATGCTTGGTTCGGTCGTGGTGTATAGGGTTGTGGACTAAACTCTGTGCACTCTGACTATCGTTGAACACAGTAACAATATCCGACTTACCAATAAGTTCCAAAATAAACTGTCTCAAATAACAAGCCTCTTTAGCTGCAGCCGTAAGTGCCATGTACTCCGCTTCGGTAGATGACAGTGCTACTGTTGGCTGCTTTCTAGACTGCCATGATACTGGACTTCCCGCGAGCGTAAAATAATAGCCAGTATACGACTTCCGGTCAATACTGCAATTAGCCCAATCTGCATCCGTATAACCTTTAAGGTACTGTCCAGTCTTCCTGTAAGTAAGCGCATAATCAATAGTACCTCTCAAATACTGTAACACTCTCTTTGCTGCAAGCCAGTGTTCTTTGCCGAATTTCGTATTAAATTGACTGAGATAGCTCGTCACAAAAGCTATATCAGGTCGAGTGTTCACTGCCAAGAACATTAAAGATCCAATTAGGCTCTGATATGGATAATCTTCTTCTCCACTTCCAACACTCAAGTTCTTCTGAGCTGACGGTGTATCAACATGCTTACACATCTCCATTCCAAATTTCCTCAGCAAACTTGAAATAAATGTTCGTTGACATACCTTTATTTCAACATCATCGCTTTTGTGGATATTCAATCCAAGATAATATTTTAATTCTCCCAAATCTTTCACGGAGAAATTATTTTCCAAATCACATTTTACAGTGTCAAATGTCTTGTCATTATTGTAAAAAACAATTATGTCATCAACATAAACTGCCAAAATGACCAACTCATCACCAAAAAGTTTTTTATAAACGCATGGTTCACAAGGAGTTTTCGAAAAACCTAATTTCAATAATGTTTTATCTAACATTTGGTTCCATGCTCGTGATGCTTGCTTGAGTCCATACAATGACTTTTGCAACATACATACTTGACCTTCTTGCCCTTTCTTTACAAAACCTTGAGGTTGTTCCATATAAACTTCCTCTTCAAGATCTCCGTAAAGGAAAGCTGTGTCAACGTCCAAGTGTCTCATCTTCAGATTCATTTCTGCAGCTAATGCAAACAATGTACGAAGTGAAGAATGACGAACCACAGGGGCGAATGTCTCATTATAGTCTACACCTTGCACTTGTCTGAAACCCTTGACTACTAATCTTGCTTTGTACTTTACAATATTTCCTTGAGCATCCGTCTTTATCTTATAGACCCATTTACAAGGAATTACCTTCTTATTTCCATTAGGCCGGTCAACAAGCTTCCAAGTCTTCAATTCATTTAAAGAATTATATTCATTAGTCATTGCCAACTGCCATTTATTAGCATCATCACCGTTCATTGCATCTAGATAATTATTTGGTTCATTAATCTCATCAGCTACCATAGCCGTATAAAAATTTGGCTTTCTACGAGTCCTTGTAGGATATCTACTATCTTGCTCATTTACAGCTGGGACCAACCTTTCAGGACTTGTAGAACACTCTGATTCTGCTGAATTATAATCATCCTCATCACTGCATACAGGACGATTTTCTTGAAGAACCACATTTTCATTCTGCTGTTCTTCATCGAACAATATTATAGGTTCAGGCTTCACAGCCTCAACAGCATTCCCCTTTAAATTGGTAAAGTGTTCTTCAAAAAATGTCACATCTCTCGACTTTTGTATACACCTTGGATTTAAAGAATCCCTAAAATAATACCCATTTGGATCATCTGAATATCCAACAAATATGGCTTCCTTTGTCTTAAGATCCAATTTCTTCCTTTTACAAGCGGGAACTTGTATAAGTGCTCTACACCCAAACACACGCAAATGACTCAAGTTACCCTTGTGGCCGTACCATTTTTCAAATGGTGTTTTTCTTTCTAGAGCACGATGCGGTGACCTATTCTTTAAGTACACTGCGACTTTAAAAGCATCTTCCCAATAAGCCTTAGAAAGTGAACTTTGAGCTAACATAGAGCGCGCTTTCTCTACAATTGAACGGTTAGTTCTCTCTGCTACACCGTTAGATTGAGGACTATATCCTACAGTTGTCTCATGTTTTAAACCGTTCCTAGACATGTAATCAGTAAGCTCCTTATTGACATACTCCTTTCCACAATCAGTTCTTAATGTTTTGATTTTAGCGCCGGTTTGCCTCTCCACTAATGCTTGGAATTCACAAAACTTTTCCTTCACTTGTGCTTTAGAAGCAACAAAATAAGGATAAATCATTCGCGAAAAATCATCGACAAACAGTAAAACGTACTTGTTTCCTTGGAACGATGTCTCAGACATTGGTCCACATAAGTCAGAGTGGATCAATTCCAACTTTGAAGTAGCCTTTTTATACACAATTGTCTTGAAAGATTTCCTCGCCTGTTTACCTTCAACACAAGCAATACAACTCGATTTATCTACTTCAGTATAATCGATACCTACGTGAGTTTTCTTCAATTGGTCCATTCCTATACGACATAAGTGACCTAACCGTTTATGCCATAATTGATACCTGCTTAACGAGTCAGAATGCACATCGTACGCCACATTTTGGAGGGGATTGGTAGTACAATCGAGTGTGTACAGTCCACCAGCAGCCGAACCATGAAGAACCGCCTCACCTTTGAACGAAAAATCATTACCTTTATAAAAAGTACACCCATTTTTATCAAAAAGTACTACGAAACCTTTGTCTACAACCTTTTTAACAGATATAAGATTACTATTAAGTTTAGGTACATACGCTACATCCTTAATTTTGTCTACCACACCACACGAAGTGTTGATAGATATGTCGCCAATACCACCACAATCGATCTTCTCACCATTGGCAACTGTTACAGTGCTACCTTCTAATGGTGTAATGTTCTTGAACCAATCTTGTCTCGGTGTCATGTGTTTTGACGCGCCAGAGTCAATAAACCACTTGTTTTTATCCTCACACGAAGACGTACCAAGAGCGCTAAAAGAAGTAGCCTCCTCTGTTGACTTAACGCCTTTCTTTTCCTTATTCCTTAGAGGACAATCAGGCCGTTTATGTCCGGGTTTGTTACATTCATAGCATACAATCGGTTTCTTCGTTTTAGGTTTTCGAACATCATTATTAGTCGATCTAAAAGCTGCATCACTTTCTGTGGAGACTAGTTTGGACATCTCATTAAGTAGCTTTCTTTTAACTAAATCGGTATTTACTTCCACATTGCTATTTTCTAATGCCATTATTAGGGGCTCATATCTCGAAGTAAGACCACCTAATAAAATTGCAGCTATTGAAGCATCATCAATTACCTTGCCGATATCAGCTAAATCTTGTGCTGTGCTCATAACAGCGTTTATATACATTTCAACGTTTTGAAAATCTGTTAGTGACAGCCTGTATAATTTCCTCTCTAGATTTAACCTTCTGCCCATACCTTTATCTTCATAGACGTCTTGTAATGCCTTCCATGCTTCTAGGGCAGACTTTGCACTCCTAACGTGCGTTATAGCAGAGCCATCTACTGTCAAGCATATTTTGGCTAGTGCTCTACTGTCGTTTCTAGATCTAACCGTTTCAGTGGTAGCATCTCCTACAGGATAACCACTTACTGTACACCACAAGTCCTCATGTACCAAATAGTTCCTCATTTTAAATTTCCAAGTAGAGTATTCTTCTCTGCTGGAGAGGCGGAGTGAGGGCAACAGCTGTGATGTTGGATTCCTGGCATGATCGCCGCTAGCCATTTTCAAAAAATTTCCTCTAAAACGATTTCTGGTGACACAAAATACAAAATTCTCCTCTGGTTTATTAATATTTCACTAGTTCATCGTGCTGATAACGTTTTGTTGTAGAAAACTAAGTAAAAGAACCCTTTCTGGAGAAAAGTTTTATTTTGAGTGACATCAATCATTTTCATATTTTAAAACAATAATGAGAGAATGTTTTCTTTACATAGAACACAAGAAGTTTTAATTGGAACTAGTAATAAGGTATTACAACACTTTTATAGCAATAAATATAGTCTATGTTACTCAGGGTGAATGTAGCTTTCCAATGGTGAAAGAATTTTTGAAATGGCACAGTTTGAGTTTATTCATTACAAACATACACACACACACACACGCACACACACACAAATACAATTTTTTCCTTTTTATAATATTAGCAGAATAATAAACCTAACAAATACCAGGACCAGAATGAAGTCGGCAGTCTATCTGTCGAGATGCAAAGTGCACTCAGGATGAATTACTTGTGCGAAGAATTATACCTCTTGTTGACGAAAATGAATATGAATGAACGAACGAATTAATGAATGATTGATAATTTATTTGCCAGAATATAGGTTTGTACATTGGATGTATGTTTTATTTATAGGAGCGCTATAATCGACTTATTAGACGTGCAAATATTTCTAAGAGATAAGACGGATAATCGAATTATGAAAATTATAAGTATTACAAAATATCAAATTATACAACTAATACAAAATACAATAATTATTATGATTTCACGTACAACGGCCTGAGTTTAATAACTGGCGTCGAGACAATTTCTTCTTTCGTATGAGCTAGTGACCAATCCTGGTTTGTTTTTCCGGAGTTTTAGGCCGCCCGAAGGCCTCCGTCATGGCTTAACGACTTAAAAGCCGGGACCAACATCTTAACGTGCCTTCCGAAGCTCGGAAGCGCTCAAATCTAAATGTCACTAAACGGTCACCCATCCAAGTAATGACCGCGCGGAGTGTTGCATAACCAAGGTGATCTTCTAAGAATATCGAAGTTAACCACGCCACGAGCGCTTCGGGCCAACGCGCCGTGTTCAATAGGTTAATGTGGGTGTTTGTTAACGCGACGGGCACATAGGCGTTGTAATTACAAAGGTAACGGGTACGCGTCAGCCATTTACCCGTTGACAAGGCCTTACAGAACAGTTTTTTTATGATAACCGAAGATGGAACTAGCACATGGCCCACCTGATGTTAAGTGGTAACCATTACCTATAATAAAGCATTGCTTCGCAGGTCACGTTTGTTTAGAAATGGTGTTAAGCCTTCTGTGTCTGTAATTACACCGGCACCCACACCCTTCAAAACCGAAACACAGCAAGACTGCTTCTTGGCAGAAATAGACATGGTGGTAGTACTTCCCAGGTTGAGCCCTTCACAAAGAACTATACTACTTCTAATTCTAATTTCTAAATTCAATGTTTGAAAAGAAAAGTTTTCAATCAGTGCGTCCTACCCGTCATGACATACGGAGCCGAAACGTGGACACTCACAGTACGGCTGGTCCACCAGTTTAAAGTCACTCAGCGAGCTATGGAACGAGCTATGCTCTGGGTTTCTCTGAAGGATAAAATCCGTAACGAGTTTATCCGACATAGAACTAAAGTTGTCGACATAGCTCAGAGAATTAGCAAGCTGAAGTGGCAGTGGGCTGGCCATATCTGCCGAAGGACCGATAAACGTTGGGGTAAACGAGTTCTTGAGTGGAGACCGCGGCTCGGCAAACGTAGTGTAGGACTCCCTCCGGTCAGGTGGAGTGACGATCTGCGAAAGGATGCTGGATGTTTCGAGCTCAGGACAGGGCGCAATGCGCTCATTGGGGGAGGCCTATGTCCGGCAGTGGACTGCTGTGGACTGATGATGATGATGACTTTTAAATTATAGATTGAGCTGACAATTTGCATGTAGTTCTAGACTAGGAATGAAAGCTTATATTATCCATGAACCAAGCGAGTAAACCCGCGGGCGTAAGGCCGCGTAAAAACAATTTTACACTATCAATACAAACCAATGTTTCAAAAATCGACTATGATCAAATAAATGTTTTCACAATGTCATGATCTCAATTCAAAAACATTACTTTGAATTATGTAAATATGTTCTATAAATATGTTTATAGAACATATTAGTCTGTTTTTCCATTGTCTTATGACCCTAACGGCTTCAAAAAGAGAGTTAATAGGCATCTTCTGGGAAAGCTCGTCCCATCGTCGACCTCATTCTTGCCCACGCGAGCCTTGAGGTCAAGAGCTGCCCCATACTAAATAAAAAAAAATACATTATGTATTAACAAAGTGTTCGATACAAAGTACTAGTTCCTATCTTAAAGCTACATATTTATTATATGCTATTTAATTTTATTATGTATGTATTACTTTAGTATTTTTAATTGATTTTTTAGGGAATATCATCCAACTAAAAAGGCGTTGTAAATATTTATGTGAAATGTAACATGTATGTCTTCTTCATGCTAAAGTACTAAACGAATGGAGCTGATTATAATTATATATTGATGAATTTTACCCATACGTACCTAGGTTCTAAACCAGGAATAACATAAAGGCTACTTTTTCTGCGTACCACGCGAACGAAGCCGCGAGCGGAAGTTATTAGTAAATCTGTAGTTTTAATATAAATAAGAGAGTAAACCAAAAGTAATCTACATACATATTAAGTATTCGAGGATGCAACATAATATTGAAGGAACAAGTAAACGGCGCAAATTGTGAGCCCAACCAATTCTTAGCAAAGGGTCTATTGGTTTCATGTATATTAAGTGGAAATGCCCTTTGAGTGCGGATGGAGGCTGAACTTCAAACATCACATCTGAGATCTTGAGAGTGACTATCGCTAAGGCGCTCAAGGGAATTTCTTTTACTGCAAGATTTCGATAAGAAAAAATATTAAAACACTATTGCCACGATCAGCATTATCATTAAGGCGACTATAAGGGTCAAAACTCCCTCTCGCTCGAAGTATTCAATATTTTTGAAGATATAAAATCACTGAATGTAGTTTTGGAAAATAGCAAACCTTTTTCATCTATCATTTTGATTCTATCACGTTTTCTTACCAAAAAACTTGCACCAATGTGATCAATGTTGGTGCAAATTTTTTGGTAGGAAAATGTGTTGGGTTCAACATGATATTCTTGCTGAACCTTTGTTTTGTTATTTTCTAGGCCGTGAAGGTTTGCTATTTTGCATAACTATAGTCAGTGATTTTATATCTTCAAAAATGTTGAATAGTGCGAGCGAGAGGGAGGTTTGACCCATATAGTCGCCTTAACACTATTGCCACGATCAGCATTATCATTTGCCAATTAAGCATGCATTTTAAGATACTTGAAGATGGAACAAGCACATGGTCCGCAATTTTAAGTGGTAACCATTACTTATAACAAAGTATTGCTTTATAGGTCACGTATGTTTGTATAGTGCTGTGACATGTGTCTGAAATTTCACCGGCTCCTTTCAAACCAAAACACAGCAATGCTGCTTCACGGTAGAATCCAGAAATAAAAGATTCTACATCATTTTCTTTCTTCTCTAGCAGCGCTCGTGGCGTAGCTTACTTCAATCTTCTTATCATTTCTCAGCTTCTTCCGTCCGGTTACGTTCGATGGGTGATCGAGCGCTTCCGTGCTTCAAAAGGCAATGTAACATATTGGTCCCGCCTTTTTAGTCGTCAAGCTATGTTTGAGGTCTTCGGGTGGCCTAGAAACCCTAACACAAGAGTTAGCCACAAGCTCATACGAAGAAGAAAATAATTCCTTACTTTCCAATGTTGGCAGTAGCGTAAGAAGTGACTCTGCAATTGCAATTGCCGACGACCTCTGTGGAGCAGTGGGCGAAGGCCGGCCTGAGACACAGAAGATTGCGGGTTCGATTCCCGTTGCGGGACAAATGTTTGCATGTTCTGCAGATATTTGTGTCAGGTCTGGGTGTTTTCTATGTATGATATGTATGTATTTACAAAAAATAGTAGATTGTTTTACAAGGGACTAAACCATCCCATTATATACGAGGTTGTTATACTCCCGAGCGTAGCGAGGGAGGATGAAAAGACCGAGTTATAATGGGTGGTTTTGGCCCGAGTAAAACACTCTACTTTTCACTTCGATTGCGAGAAAATAAAACAATTCAAAATTAGATAATTTTCAGAAATTTTACTAAAAATTAATCAACCTTCATAAAACATCACCAAGACGGTTCTATTTTCAAAAAAAAAAGATTGACGGTGCACCAAGAAGTCGAGTTTTTATGTAAGAGAACGAATGCTTTGTACGGGCTGATGATTTTAGACAAAAATAAAAAATAAAAAATACTTTTTAGCCCGAGGTATTAAACTCGAGTTTTAGGCCCGCTAACCTACACTATTATGATACACTTTTTGAGCAAGAGAAGTGAAAAAGCATTTTATGTAGTATAGCAATCATGTGGTACACATAACACAAGCTCTGCTTAGTTTGGGGCTACATGATGCTGTGTTGTAATGTCCAGCATTATTTATTGCAAGCATCCCAGTTACAGACCTCTCAAACACGACGCTTTGTCGTTGCGATGAGTCGCGAGCGTCTGTCATATCTTGCTGTTGCGATTGTCGCCGTGTGTGCGGAGATTTGAACAAATGTATGAATGGTCCCCCGCAGCTTGTCGTAGCGTCTAATCGCTGACGATTGTCGTCCAATGTGCGCAGGCTGTAAAGGAGAAATTTATGTATGTTTTTTACTCATTCATGCTACTAAATAATATCATACGAAGAAGAAGAAGAAGAATCTAAAATTGTGCAAAAGCAATAATCGATTAGAGAATGTTCCACCCAGAACTTTCCTACGATAAAACATAATTAATTAGAGTGACAGGGGGTTATTGCGACAACAACCTACAATTAACAGACGACGGGTGTCTGATGAAGTCTCGCATGAGCTTAATGTCTACTAAAGCTATGCGATCAATAGTATCGCTGTAAACGTTGATACAATTCGAAAAACCTTCCGTTTTTAATTTAGAGGATACTTGATCATCATAAATAATAAATAAATAATGCTGGACCACACGGCATCATGTAGCCCCAAACTAAGCGGAGCTTGTGTTATGAACCACATGATTGATTTAATACATAAATACTTTTTTTTTGTAAATACATATTATGCATAGAAAACACCCAGACCCGAGACAAATATCTGCAGAACATGCAAACATTTGTCCCGCGGCGGGAATCGAACCCGCAACCTTCTGCGTCTCAGGCGGACTTTCGCCCACTGCGTCACAGAGGTTGTCAAATCATCTTTATTAAGTAACCTTAAGAAATCCTCTGCTGGACATAGGCCTCTCCCATTTCCACGAAAAACGGTCTCTTTCTATCCACTGAGTTTCCGCAATCTTGGCACTGTTGTCGGTCCATTTGATGCAGGCGCCAGCAGTGTCCCGGATATGGACAAAACGTTGCGGATTAGCTACTTTACCCGTGTCTTGATGCCCTATAAATCTTTATAACAAGTATATTGTATTTATACATCCATCGTTTGAGTAGTATCCTATTAATTAAGGATATCATTCATCAGCTAAAATCATTATCATCATCAACAACAACAACCTATAGAAGTCCACTGCTGAACATAGGTCTCCCCCAAGTAATTCCACGAAGAACGGTCTTGAGCCCTCTCCATCCACCGATTACCTGCAATCTTGACGATGTCATCGGTCCATCTGGTGGGGGGTCTCGTCACACTTCGTCTTCCAGTTCGCGGTCGCCATTCGAGAACCTTTATTCCCCAACGGATATCGGTTCTACGAGCTATATGGCTATATATCAGCTAAAATAAATGTTGATAAATATTTATAGATTTGACATCAAACCTATAAATATTCATCAATGAAAAAAGTTGTAAAAAATTGGGCTTTTTGAAAGTATCGGTCATAAACTTCTTTTGTCAGTAATTTTAAGTTCGGTTTACATTCGGCTAGTATTTAGCACCCATACAATTATCTAACTGACTCGTAAACTTCGTTTAAGTGTATACTTGAACAGAATCTGATCAATGGTTTCGGAACGCCTATAGGACACACATACACACATAGTTTTTAATTAAATAGAAAACAGATTATCAGAAATTATAAGAATATTCAAACATAATATTCAATTCAATGAATCATAACATACGAGTAAAACCAAGCACGAGTAGCTTAATTAGTTCCGCTTATTTAGTTGGAAAATATATTTAATACCCCTGACGAATGGCTAAGCGCTCACTTTGAAGCCCGTCCCTAATTTATGAGTCTCCGAAAGGATTTCTGACCGTTTCATCTAAATTTTACTTCATCATCATCATCAGCCTGTAGCAGTAAGCGATGGACATAAGCCCCACTACTACTAATACTTGCCGCACTAGACTCAGTTGAACGTAGACCTAAGAGGCTCATTGGTCAAGAGTATCTTGCTAAAGCAAGGCTCGAGAGCTTCTGGGAAAGCTCTCATCCTTGCCCACGCAAGCCTCGAGGTCAAGAGCTGGCCCATAATAAAAAAAAGTGAGAGCCATTGCGCCCTGTCCTTAGCTCAACGCATCCAGCTTCTACCAGCAGCCTTTCGCAAATCGTTACTTCACCTTTACTTGATAAAGCAATGCAGATATTAGATATCTCCTTGGTGCAGTCTACCTTTAAATGCGAAAAGGTGTGTATTATAAATAATTTCTTAAGTTATGTGTTTGGTTGCAATATAATAATCCTCACCGATTGTAATATCTACTGGCCATCATTGAAATTTATTTTATCGTATGGCTTGGTCAAGTCGTTCAATTTATAATGAAATTTTAAGTTGCTTTATCCATCGGATAGCGTCATTATCAAGGCTGAATAAGTCTGTTGAGTCGCCGTCCTATTTGGTGGTCGGGCAGACACGGATGATGTGCACGACGTCCTGTGAGGCCACTCCGCGGCTGCGCCTACCCGTTCTCAGTCTGTTGAGCCAACACCAATCTCGTCTGGGAAGGGAGAAATTGGGCAGTTTCTCAGTTGGGTTAATAGTGCTTCCCATACTATCTGGTGGGCTAGCATCCCATTCCCGTTTCCAATTTGTCGAAATATTGAAGCTGGAGTTGAGTAGGTCCAGGTGCCGTGCGGTGTCGTAAGGTGGGTTCCGCGATTTAAGTCGGTGTGGCAGAGGATTCGTGAATTTGATGTACGCAGCCAACATGGGGTTATATTAGATCATTGAAATTACAATACAATACATTTATTGCTTTCACATGGTGTTAAATTGCATGTTACAGGTTATATGTATCTCACATGAACCCTGTCTAAGGGTATATAGCAGACCGAGGCTTCGTAGATAGTTACCTAGTAAACTGTCAATTGCTATTGTCATTGCTATGATTAATCTTATTGTAAAATAGGTTTGCCGATACCCTGTGCGGCGGACAAAGATATAAATTAAAATATGACTCAATTACTCGTCATAGTGGCTACCTATTGATTAAGCAGTGCTTACAAGGGAGCTCGTGTCTAGACGACTAAATTACAGGCCATAAAAACCTACGGAGTAATTCACTTGTAGAAAGTGGATTATAGCTTGGACGTAACTTTATCTCTCATGAAGTGTCTCTTAGCTCTCGTCTACGCCTACATGAGGCTTGATCTATTTGTGAGATACAAATAAGAATAAGAATAATTTATTGTGAAATCTGTGTAAACATAGATCTTAATATGTAGGTAAAGGACAATGGCCTCTGATGTATGGCGCTCGGTACCAAGACTAAAGTTAGTGTGTCAATACAAACGTGAAAAAAATCTCCAATATGGTTTTAGTCGATTCTACTATCAAAATAATTTAAAACGAGGGTTATTGCCATAGTAACAGTATATATCAATTGTTGTTGCAAAAAATCACCAATAAGATTTCAGTCGATTCTACTATCAAAATAATTTAAAATGAGGGTGGTTGCCATAGTAACAGTATATAGCAATTGTTCTTGCAGTCTAATTTTGGCGTGCGGCGGAAACCAAATCAACAAAATATTTTTTTACATTATTATTAATCCCGTCGGTGTGTAAAACTAAAGAAAATGATAATGTCATTTATAAATTATAATAAATTTTATGGGATACGTTTGGTTTTGACGCAATTGGTTACGGGTTCTCGGCATTCTTCTTTGTGACACAAAAGTTTGTCCATTTCGAACATATAGGTATACAATGCTTTCTAAAATTAAGTTAAAGATAGTTAAATCACAACATTCACTTCAGGAACTTATAGCACAGCTTAGAGTACCTACGTCTAAGCTAAACTTATGATACTTTCATCATCATCATCCACAGCCCGACTTTATCCACTGCTGGATATAGGCCTCCCGAAGTTTGTGCCATCCACCACGGTCTTGTGCTAGTCGTATCCACGATCGCCCGGCGACGCGTACTATGTCGTCGACCCATCTCGCTACTGGTCTTCCGACGCTTCTTTTGCCTACCCTCGGCCACCATTCGGTCAATGTCCTGCTCCACGTGACATCAACACGTCCCGTCCATCCCCACTTGAGTTCCATGATACTTTAGTAGTAATACTTAAATTATATGACTAGGCTTAGTATACTTTAGATTATTAAATCAGTCATTTTTTATCAGTCCCGAATCCCGAATGATTAGTGGTAAGAGAGATGTCTTTGGCCAACCGGTTGGCAAATGGCTGAAATGATGACTATAATGATGAAATAATCAAAAAGTTTTTTTTAATTCTGATTCTTGGTTTATTTTGGTATTTATTATGATGTGAGCATTCTATTTAATCTGGTTATTTCTCAGACGCAGATTGAGACTAAAAACACAGGGCTTACGAAATGAAACATGTAATGTAAAACGCAATGAAAGAATTAGCCGTCCACATTGTCGCAATGTATTATGCACAATGTAACAGAATTCTCATAGTGTGGACGCCTTGCGCGCACGAACCGTTCACACTAAGCGCACGAACAGAGCATTTCAAGTCGTGCGCGCCGCGATCTGTGTCCACACTTATGAAATGCTCCTTTCATGTTACATTGCATGTTATGTTACAGTAGTCTCAACATCATCATCATCATCAGTCTAAAGAAGTCCACACCTGGACATAGGCCTCCCCTAATGAGCGCCATTGCGCCCTGTTCTGAGCTCGACGCATCCAGCTTCCACCAGCAGCGCTTCGCAAATCGTCACTCCACCTGGCTGGAGGGCGTCCTACACTACGTTTGCCGAGCCGCGGTCTCCAGTCAAGAACTCGTACAGCAGTCTGTACCCGCCTAAATATACAATTGTTATAACCATATTAAAGTAAGAAAGTAGGTACATGTTGCGTGCGAGTCATATCGTTGTTCATATAATTTGACGCATCGATGTAAGAGTCAGTTGTGGTCAGAACGTACAAGGACCTCAACAATTCTATGCTCGTGGTTAACGCTTCTTGGATTTTACGAAACTTTTCTATATTACTCGCTTCCGCCCGCGGCTTCGCCCGCGTTAAATTTATTTCTCGATGTAAGGTCCCTATTCTGTACCTACTGCTGACAACGTGTCATGCGAAATTTTATAATGATCAGTTGAGTAGTTAAGGCGTGACAGCATAATAAACAAATAAATAAACACATAAACTCACCACTTTCGCGTTTATAATATAATAAATAATACATTTATTTTACACAACAAAGGATCCATAGTAGTTAGTTGTAGACTTAAAATAATAATATTAGTATTAACATGCACATGAATGTAGGTATAGGTACGTTCTTAGCACTGTGGTCGTACAATGGTAGGATAGAATGCTACGCCATCATTATCCAAACACAGGGTTTGAAAAAGGGGCTATCCCATTTATCCGCGTTAGTAATGACAATTAATAATAATGACAATACATAATAGGATAAATGGGTGCCTTTGACCCATTAGGATGGTGTTCTTACCGTAGATTGGGGTTAATTTGATCAATTTTAAACTTTGAACTTCCATAACTATTGATGCAGTGGGCCTAAAAATACACAACAATCGGTTTTTATAGTTCTATCAATAACAATTATGAAACTAAAATATATTAATAAAATGTTTAAGATAAAAAAAATAAACCACCTGATCAAAGCTACATTGATATCGAGGTTAATTTGAAATCCCCTTTTTTATAGTGGAAATGTAAAATAGCCCCAATTCATATTATAGGAAAAAAAATAAAAACAAAATTGGTCAACAGAAAAAAAAGTTACAGGTGTTTTTATGGGTTGGGGTGACTTTGATCTCTAATAATTAATAAAACACCACATTATAGTGAAAAAAAATCTTTATTTCAAACAAAACAGACACAAGTATCCTTATGGTACTTAATCAACAAATTTTCTTACAATTAAGAGATTTTATTTTATTTTATTTTATTTATTTAGTGTACAAATCAGATTACAACCAACTAACATAAACATTATCAAGAAAAATGGTTTGGTTCTAGGTTGAAACCCTTTAAATGTAAACATAGCATGAGTAATGTTGCAAGCTACAAATGTTTTCCCTAAGAGGGATACAGATTCTATTTAATAGTTGAAATGTAAGTAGTAATATTACCTAACTGCTCAGTTTGGTTAAAACATCTTTTTTAAATCTAAAGATATTATAATCAAAAATATCAATGGTTTTATCGATGCAAACTAGATCATTATGAAGACGACACATTCTAGGAATTGGATTGTAATATGACGTGTTGTTCTTATACGCCTGGAGTGAAAACGTTGAAGGGTTACGAGACCTGTAATAGGTATTGATGCTTATGGATGATAGAAGGTCAGGGCAATCAAGGGCAGAATGAAGGATTTTGTGAAGGTAAGAGATCTACTTATGATAATCATTTTTTTTTAAATAATTAGTATAAGAAGAACATGTTAGAGTTCTTTTAATTAAAATTTCAAATTTTTAGTTTAGTCTTGTAATTGCACAAAATCATAGATTCACATCAAAATTAAATTCAACAAATTCAATGCCATATTTATCCTGAAACTCCTCGCTCAGGCAAATACGCCACAACATCAGTTTCCTCAATTGCAGATATATCATTTTTACTAAGCTGTGGTTCTGTAATTTTTTGTTTTTTTTTATTGTTACTTTGATTGTGTACTTAATCTGCCGGTAACAACTTCCTCGAGTGCTTCTTACATTCGCGATGTAGAGTAATTTTTGTAGTTGCATGACCCTAGTTTTTTATTTATCCGTGACATGATCCTGGTAGACAAAAATAAAAAAATAAAACTAAAAAGCATAACTTTTAAATAACAATACAACATGAAGTGACTTAGATCATTGATCAATCTGTCAGATTGCATAGGTCTGATCAAAGACACCCCACCTTATATTCTGTGTTAAAAGTCAAGTCACAGCGAAAGTTTTGCGGTTATAATAACGAAATATTTTTTCTGGCCTCTTGGATAATGACTGCCCTATGAACAATAATTAGTAACATGATATAATCGCTTATGTGTTAAGTTATAACACTCTAAATGTACCATTCAAAGTAATGTTCACAATAAACTATCTTTTTTTCCAATAAATGTCTGCACAACTGCCAGCGCGCACACAGAAAGGGGTTAACTGGTTCAACAGTTCTGTCACCAAAAAAATAACAAGTACTAAAAACGTTCCGTTTCACTTTAATTACGTTTAAAAAAAAAGGGAAGTTTGTATCAAAGTCAACCCAGGATTCAAATTATCCACGGTAGTCGCGTGAATTCTGGCCATAAGCGTCGATCGCTTTCTTCCGCATACAGGCTTGGAACCCGTCGGTCGGTGCCTGCCTTGACGAATATGCCAGATGCGCTATAGAACCATGGCAGCTCCAACAACATCCTTAAGGCATAATTATACTGAGCACGAAGGTGTTAACCAATTTTTTAGAGTCAAAAATTGGTCAACAATTTTTTTGTGTATGTGATCGAAAAACTACTCGTAATATCCTACCTACAACCACCAGTTACTTGTCACCTCTTGTTACTTTAACCGGTGATTAGCTTACTTGAAACGTTAACTTGAAGATAAGCAAAAAGGCCCTAAACATACCAAAGTAAAATAATAATCATACAAAAACAGCAAAAATCAACAAAGTTCAACTTTGTTGATTTGTGCTGTTAAACTTTAGAGTTCACATCTGTGATGAAAAGTTGATGTGTTTACCTCACGCTGTGTTGCAAATTGGCTAACCACTTTTGCAGAAGGTATACAATACTTTGATAAATGAAATAGCAGTCGTGTGAATTTACTTAAACTTAGATCATGAGAAATCATCATGATCATTTGTATCGAACTCCATCATACCTATTATATGTATACTGGGCATATGACTGTACTTTTCAATAATCAGTATTGCAAAAAGGACGATAATATAAAAGTTAACTACAAAAACCCTCATCAAAAAGTTATAATATTATTTTCATTGTTTGCAGATACCTGCCGAGGCTGACCCAAAATGCCGTCTCCCCTAAAAGGTTAGAACTGGGAGGTAATTAATAATAATCACTGATACATATTCATTACGGCGTAATTGGGAAATTAGCATTAATGGAATTACTAACGGAAATTTTGCGTCCGATTTATTTTGTCATAGGTTATACCTGTGACAATTTCATAAATGACTTTCTTCGTAAAATATAGCATTGAAGACCGGGTGATTCACTAGAAACGACGTCTACACAAAACAATATGCGATACATTCGATTCGACACAGAATGGTTTGATAAAACAGTGCGATAATTTAAATCAAGTTACCGTTTTCTTTACTGAATTAAAATAGGTTAGGTTGTTAATATACCTATTTATGAAAAGGATTTATTAAAAAATTGGAGACGTTAAAAATAGGTCGACGATATCAAAAAAACCGTGGGAAGCACTTGGCTCAGATTAGCGTAGGATCAAGACGAATGGTATAATCAAAGGGAGGCCAATACCCACCAATGGGCTGAAAATGTCTGAAATGATGATGATGATAAACGACCCTATTTAGGTTGATTCGTTTCCCAGGGCCGGCAAGTAAAATTTTAAAATTCTTTACATCGCAAATAAATTAACTGTTTTGAATGAAATTCTATCCTCAGTTTGGTACTTCCAGTTCCATTGGTTTGGACTACCTGTATAAATAATGTTTATACGTTTTATAGCGCCCTTCACACGTAAAGATCGGCCCGCGCATCGGAACTGCGTTCCAAACCGCAGTTCAATCTGTACGGTTTGGACTGCGGATCAAACTGTCGTGCTAATGGCGCGTAAAGATCGGACCGCGCATCTGGGACTGATCACTGACGTGATGCGCGGTTAAAACTGTGAGATTTGCCTTCGCGTCGACATACCAGATCGGACTGTCAGCCCCGCGCATCTACACGTAAGTTTCGGAGTGCGGGTCGGAATGGTGCGTGCTGTTTCCCGCGGTCCGAACTTTACGTGTGCAGGGCACTTATGTCTTGTCCCATAGCAGCGATGACCACTATCCATCACGTGACCTACCTTCGTCTGCCAACAATGAGATATAAAACCTAGAAACTAAATACAGATTGTGACGTAACCATTGACCTGTACAGTAATATCAGCTGATTATCCAGTGATATTCAAATGCCAATTGCGTGAGATGTTTACAGATAGTCCGAATCAATTCTACATCATTGGCAGCTATAAATCCACCGGTATCCACAGGATGTATGTTTGTTAATTAAATTTAATATCTATGGGAGCACCGCGGGAAGATCATCTCATTATAAGTGTGACAAGAAAGCTTCACACGCAATATCATAGAGTGAAAAGAAAAGAAAGGTAGAGTAGAACCATGAATAAATGACATGAGCTGTTGTTGTTATGTAAAGGAAAGAGGAGGGTGCTTTAGAGAGAGGCAGATGGAGCTGCATCAGTTGCGCCGATAAGCACAGCTCTTAAATAAATGATGAGCACTGTGGCTATGAAAGCTTATTGTGATCGCCATTAGTGGCACTCTTTTTTCATCACCAAGCCCGACTGCTGTCAGAAACTGTAGGACATTTTTACCCAGTATTATACACACATATGTAACATGTTTGTGTATAGCCTACCCAGCAGGTAAAAACACTTATTTTTTGTTTCCGCTGACCATAGTTCTTGGTCTGAATGAACTGAACTTTCTGAAGCAGTCATATTAGTCAGTCAGCATAGGCTTCTATAGAACAGTCAGTAAGCGCTATATCGCCCTGTCCTCACACCATGTTTAATTTGCAAATTATAGACCTTCCCTGACACAGATATACAGGGTGTATAAAAAGAGTTCTGAAAATCGGTTCACGATTGAAGGAGATATTGATGAACATACATAAAAAAGTCAATAAAAAAAAGATTACAACGAAATGAGTACCTCCTGCTTTTGAAGTCCGTTAAAAGACTACAACCGAAAACTGAGAGGTTGTAATTCTGAACATATTTAGATTATTTTGCAAAAAAAAGGAAAAATATTTTGGACTTATCTACGTCATTTATTTTCTAGTTACATGTACACATATTACAACATAATAACATCATAATCTACCTAACTATCCCTTATAACTACACAAAAAACAAATAAAATAAAAAAACAGCAATGTATGCCAGCAAGCAGTTCGCCCATACAGTTTTGAAATCTTTAAACATTGTCTTCTCCGCTTATATATTTTTTCAGATAACAGGTTTTTATTCCTCTGGATTTTGGTGTGCTGTACCACCACCTTTCGTAGTTGATAGACGATTTTTTTACACGTATGTATAGAGCATGTATAGAGCTGCTACTGCGGTATGAATAGACAGTGACGTCATGTTTGTGCAGCGGAAAAGTCTTGTAGCTATAGAAACTACTCTAGTTTCTATAGCTACGACCAGAGCTATCATGAAACAACTGATTTTACGATACAAATATACGAGTATACGTCTTACTGCGGTAAAAGCTGTGGGTTTACCTAATTTTAGAAACGTTTTCATATAACTTATAGGTACATAGTGCTTATGCTATAACTAGGAGTTAA
Source organism: Horisme vitalbata (assembly GCA_951804965.1). Lineage (NCBI taxonomy): Eukaryota > Metazoa > Arthropoda > Insecta > Lepidoptera > Geometridae > Horisme > Horisme vitalbata. The sequence continues at coordinate 4,298,711 of OX638096.1, forward strand.
AAAGTTATACAACAAATGCTCAATACGGGTTTAGCATATCCTTGAAGTAGATTAGAACATTCCCCTTTCTTCTTCTTCAGCCTGTATTAGTCCACTGCTGGACATAGGCCTCTCCTAGTAAGCGCCACTGAGCTTAATTTTCGGCTCTCCGCACCCACCTTCCGCAAGTCATCGCTCCACCTGGCCGGGGGGCGTCCTACACTACGTTTGCCAAGACGCGGTCTCCACTCTAGAACTCATCTACCCCCGAACATACCCCCGTGCTAGTTAAAATACTGTATTGCGGCGAGGCAGCTCTTTAATACTTATGCAGATAATAATATCAGGTTTCAGATGATTCCAGATTTTATTTATTTACCTGAACGTTACATAACATAACAGGCAAGGCAAAACATGTTTACATATTTTTTAGACAACGTGGCGCTGAAATGGCGACATTAAAAAAATACACGAGTAGAGCTTGTTCCCCATATCCATTCTATCCATTAAATAAAAAGAGTTTACTCTGTATGATACAAGATACAAGATATTTATTTGCATATAATTATAAGTAACAGTAGGTCTTAAGACTAATTGACGGATAATAGGAGAGGAACTAGTTCAAGTCGTGTATTCTTTTAAAGTCAGGGCCACGTTTTATAAATAATAAAAAAATATAAGAAGGCACTACATTAAAATATTTGCAGTTTAGAAGGTGACAGTAAATGAACTGCTTATAAATTCGCTGATACTAGAAAATGAATTACAATTACAGCCTGCGCTTGGCCTGCGCACATTGAACGAGAAACGTCAGCGATTAGACGCTAAGACAAGCAGCGGGGGACCTTTTTCATACATTTTGTTCAAAGCTCCGCACACAAGGCGACAATCGCGACAGCAAGATATGACAGACGCTCGCGACTAAGCGCGACGACAAAGCGTCGTGTTTGCGAGGTCTGTTAATATCACATATAAAAAGAAAGAAAGAAAAAAAACATTCATTTGTGACAACTTACATTAACAAGGTAACTTACTGAAATAAAAACACACTTACAACTAACAATACATACAACTACACAAGTACCTAGTGGTATTTAATTTTACTAAACGTAATATTATCGCCAAATGTCTACAAGTCTACCATAACATTTTAATAAGAATACTCTATAATTTGGAAATGATTACACAATTATGGTTAATAAAGCTTATTATAGTATGTAAGTACTACTAGCTAAGCACATGAAAGCCTCCAGTATGGCTTAAGATCTGAAAATTCCGAGCCCTAGATTATCATTACAATGACTTTCTGAAATGGGATAATCCTCAAAGAAGCGGCGTCCGGCCTCTTGAACAAGAACATTATTTTGTATGCAAAAACAATTAGCGTTCCAGAGGTTATTTGACTACCAGCTTAATTACCTTTGTTTCTACTTGAGGCAGTTTAAGATAAAGATAAATTTATCCAAAAACACTTCACAAGCTTATTCTAGTATATCACATACGTAAAGCCGTTTGTACAGTCAAGTGATTAGCCTCCGTGCTAATTCGCACTGTATGAGTGAGTGAGTATCCCCTTTGTTTCTACTTGAGGCAGCATGAAAGATAAATTTATCCAAAAAGACTTTATTTATCCAAGCTTATACTTGCAACTAGTAGGTATATGAAAGAAACGAAAGAAAGAAAATAAATTTATTTGTAACACAAGACTTACAAATACCGAGAACAAGTAGCATAAATAAATAAATAAATAAATAAATAAATAATGTAGGACGTTATCACACAGCAAGCTGGCTGACTAGCAAGCTAGCAACCAACGCTGGTCTTCCGTCAGAGCCTGTTGTTAACGTTACGGATAATCTACCCACAGTTAAAACATTACATAATAAGCGCTAGGAAAAACAGATTACTCACAAACAGACAATATTACAATTATTATTCAGGCAAGAGCTGCTCAAAAAAAAGGAACAAAAACATCTATTACAAAACCAAAAAATAAAACAAAAACAAACTTATTCTAAAAGTTTAAAATGTGCGGCTAGCAAAAAGATGGAAATATAAATCACAAACCAAGGTAAGTGAATCTATAGTAGGGGAGCCCACGAGGCTAAATGGGGATTTACTCGAGCGTCGTAGAGACCTATTGGGATGCAAAGCTTAGATGATAAGAAGAAAAAAATGTTATATGATATATACCTTTACATCGGTGGGGGAAGCGGCTATAGATTTTTAAATATGTAAAAAAAAACTGTTGCATGGACATCCTCGAGCGCATCAGATATTGATAGCATCAATGCCCTACGTATTTTTAATAATGTACGTATGTTAATCTGATCGTTTGCATGATGCGGGTGGTTGTATTTAAGGGTTGAAAATGAAAAAAAAAAAATTTTTATCGAGCGCGTCAGATTTTCTAAGGGAGTGTTAAGTACACCCAAAAAAAGCTCTCATTCACTAATCTGACGATTTCGATGGGACGCAAACTCGCGGGCATTTTCATAATGTGCAAAAAAAAATCGCCATTTTGAAATACTCAAGCGCGTCAGATTAAGATATATATGGTTCATCTTTATGTTCTAAACGTACTGTCTCATAATCTGACGATTATGTAGAGGGATTCGCCTGATCTGACAAAAAAAAATTAGAAAAACGGTTCACTTTAAAGGCCATCCCTGCAACTTCCCGCTAATTCCATTCCTGGGTGCTTGAAATTGTACTTATGACATTTTTGAGCTCAAAATATAATTTATGTGATATTTTGAGCTCGCTGAGCTTCTGATTTCAAGCAGATTTCATGGAGGTATGATACTATAAATAGTTTTATAGTAAAATATAAAATAATTATTAATTATATATTACAAGGGGGGCCCGGACCACCCACGATGGCCGACGGGGGGCGGGGCCCCGCAGATTTCCCATTTTCCATTTTCTTTTCGACACAGATGAAGGGTTATAATAGCAAAAAAAGCCAAAACGTTGGAAACACGTTGTAAACAGTATGCCACGAACGAGTCTTTATGATCAGCTGTGCTGTGATGGCGTCATGGCAACAGAAACCAGAGTGGGGACGGAGTGAGAGAGTAATAGATAGAGAAAGAGAGAGAGGAATAGAAACGCGGAGAAGGAAATGTAGGCATCACGCAGCTGCACGCATTTAACTTTATCGACGAATTTTTGTTATTTCGGCTTGCGGAAATCGTCAGATTATATATTTTTCATTATTCTTGAATTATTTCCTTCAAAATAAAAAAAAATTTAGCTACGCTCGAGAATGTCGAGATGACGTTTTTTTTTTACAACTTTGTTGCCCTCCCCTTTTTTTACGTCACTCTCAAATTGTCAGATTAGTGGAATATACATTTTGTAGGATGTAATTAACTCACCCTACCTTAATCTGACGCGCTCGAGAATTTCTGATGGTCAATTTTTTTTTACTAATCTGATCCTGTATCCTTCACGGGCGGCCTTATATATGGGCCTCATGTTTTGTGGAGGTACTTAACCGGGTACAAGGTATCCCCCTGTATATTAATCTGCCGCGCTTTAGTAAATCCCGAAATCCCCGCTTGGGCTCCCCTACTACTATAAAAACAATTCAAAATAATTTTACACCTCCTTACGTAGTTATACATATATCACATACGTAATGCCGTTTGTACAGTCTTGTCAGTTTGTAAGTGACTACCGTGCAAGTTCGTACTGTTTATGTGAGTATCCTACTAATAATAATAACATGAAAGTTTATGAAGATGTATGGATGTTTAATACTCTTTCACGCCAGAACGGCTGAACAGATTTGGATGAAACTTGGAATATAATAGATTATGGCCTGGATATACTACTACAAAGGCTACTTTTTAGTAAGAAAATAAGTCTATGAATCTGGGAATAACAGAGCCAGATTAGTTAGGTTACAACTACCGACGCAAACTCACGTAGAATCGGGGAAAAATTAGATACGGAACAAATTGGTGCCGTAAAAAGGTCATAAACCGAAGGTCTGGTACACACTAAATCTACGCGGCATTTTGCCAACCTTGCTTACCCGACATTTTAGCCGGGCCTAAGCGTTTGTCCAATATCGGTAGCTTCTGGAACTCATGGTAATACATTAGGGACAAGTTAAGTGTAATTATTTAAACTAAACTTATTCATATAGATCGTTTATTTCCACAAAAGGATAACAAAAAAAGAAAACTAAACTCGAATGCGTTATATTAATTTATACCCTGACTAATACTGAAGAAGAGGAAAGAAGTGGAATGATGTTTGGATACCTTATGTGACATGACAGCTTTATATACAACATCATAGAGGGAAAAGTAGACAGAAAGAGAGGAAGGGGAAGACCAAGAATAAATTATATGAGCCACATTAAAGAGAAAGTAGATGTCATGTCGTATAGAGAAGGAGGCTGCTTTGGAGAGAGGCAGATGGAAGGAACTGCATCAGATACGCCAACAAGAGATGACTAATACAGTCAAATTGATGACTCCGAATCTATAAATGCGAAAGTGAGTTTCATTGTCTCTTGGTCCAGAAAAGCACATAGGGTATCTTTCATTCAGAAAAAAGTAGGTACCGTTCGAGGGCAACACACAGAACATTTAACAAAATCTACATAACCGTGAGCATCGCCGCGGAGCTGAGGTAGGTATAATATAATAGCCGGTAGGTCCTAACATACTGCAGCTGCCATACTGGACTTTTTCCACTTTTCCCCTCCCCTATCAATGAGATCTCTATGCTATATTTTAAAACCAACTAACTAACTTACAAAATAGCACACCACCGTTAGGTCTTTACGAAAATGACCAAAATAAACGAATCCATCATCATCATCATCATCATTATCAACCTATGTCAGTCTACTGCTGGACATAGGTCTCGCCTAACGAGCGTCATTGCACCCTGTCCTTGGCTCGACGCTTCCAACTTCTACGACCGCAGGCTTTAGCAGATCGTCATTCCACCTTTTTTCAAGGTACCATAAAAACATAAAAACCTAAACCTAAAAAAACGTATCACAAAGATTGCATCCATTGCACGCTTATTTGGAACATGCTCTACGATGCAACGCCCTGCATCCATCAACTTGACGCATGAAATTGTCAAGCCCCTTGTCCCAGTAATTTCACCGGCATCTTTCAAACCGAAATACAGTAATAATGCTTCACGGAAGAAATAGGCATGACGGTATTACTTCTTCGAACAAGTGCGTCACAATCGCTCTACTACTACTAAACCTGGCCGGAGAGCGTCCTGCAGTACACCTGACAATACTAAACTATGCCTAAAGGGAAACGTCCATTGTTGATTCACTGCCAACAAGCAATTTGCATACCTTATTACGCCATTCGTAACGCGTTGCAGGCAGGGAGACAACTCTGGATGGTAACTAAATAGGAATCAGTACTGTAGCTGCTGTATGCTTCAGTGGGTTGTTAGCTTTATGTAATAAAGCGGCAGTATTCGATAATAACTTTTACAACTCGCGTTAATCGTACCTTGTTTATTTGTAGTCTATAACATAAACAGCTGGCAGACTCGTGTAACAAATAATTAGTCTACGGTCGTCGTAGACGATATTGAGGTGGCAATCATATAATTTGTTTCTTTAGTCATTGGTAGACGATGACATATGGCATAGTCTGTTGAGGGCCCCTAGTCACTTTCTATTATTTGATTTCAATTATTTATTTTACTATACCAGAGTTGGCTACTAGCTCATACGAAGAAGAATAAGAACACTCAGGACACGTACTTAATTAGGTATTAATTTACAAATATGTACGATGAAGCTGCAGAAGTAAAAACTGTGTAGCAGCTTCAACGCCCGCCTCCATAACGCAAACATAGTTCTGCTTATGTACAAAAGTTAAAGAGCCTATTAAATCAAGGTATAAACTAAATATTGCAACTTAGGTCTTAGCCACGCCATGCCTCACCAAATCAGCATTTATCAGTCCACTGCTGGACTTAGGCCAACACTGAAAAAGGGAGATATGCCCATAGACCCCACGCTGGACATGCGGGTTGGGACTCGCAGGGCACAGCGACAGGAAATTTAGCTGTGCCGCTGTTAGCCTGCGCTATACCGCAGTTAGCCGGCCGCTTGAGCCCCGTTTGTTTAGTTATCAGGGTGGACCACAAGCAGTGGCGTTGGCTTGGGTTCCGAAGAGAGAGGTTAAAACTAGATGATTTAAATGTTGATGATGTTTGTCATGACATACGGAGCCGAAACGTGGACACTCACAGTTCGACTAGTCCACCAGTTTAAAGTCGCTCAGCGAGCTATGGAACGAGCTATGCTCGGGGTTTCTCTGAAGGATAAAATCCGTAACGAGTTTATCCGACATAGAACTAAAGTTGTCGACATAGCTCAGAGAATTAGCAAGCTGAAGTGGCAGTGGGCTGGCCATATCTGCCGAAGAACCGATAACCGATGGGGTAAACGAGTTCTTGAGTGGAGACCGCGGCTCGGCAAACTTAGTGTAGGACGCCCTCCAGCCAGGTGGGGTGACGATCTGCGAAAGGCTGCTGGTAGAAGCTGGATGCGTCGAGCTCAGGACAGAGCGCAATGGTGCTCATTAGGGGAGGCCTATGTCCAGCCACCACACACCAGCCTATATCAGTCCACTGCTGGACATAGGCCTCCCCTAATAAAGGGGGATATGCCCATAATCCCCACGCTGGGCTTGCGGGTTGGGGATCGCAGGGCACAGCTTCTCGCACCACCGACGCTGCTGCCCGTCGGTGACCAGGGGATTTAGCTGTGCCGATTAAGGCTGTGCTATGCCGCAATCAGCCGGCCGCCAGAGCCCCGTTCGTTGTTTAGCAGGGAGCACCACGTGCAGGTGAGGTTGGCTTGGGTTCCAAAGATGGAGGTTGGGACCCCGTACACCCCTTATGTCCAGCAGTGGACTGCTATAGGCTGATGATGATGGTGTTTGTTGTTACCCAGCTTGCACGAGGAAAGTAAAACGCAAAAAATGCAATAATAGCTACAATTATTTTAATTATTATTTATGATGCAATACGTGCACTAAATTTCAAGTTAAGGTCAGTTCATTTATATGTGGGAGGAATTTCATTTATTTGTACCTCGTCCGCGTAAGAGTTTTTTCATAACTATCAGGTCCAAAACTAACAACTAACAAACATTTATATGCACAAAATTTTTATGAAATCACTTGGTTGGTTTCGGACATAAGTGTTTACGAAGCACTAAGTAATTCTATGGTAGACACATGACTTTTAGATCAACTATTTTATGTCACTAATTTCCGCCCGGGAAATAATAGAATTTATAGCCATAAAAAAATGTTTCAAATGATGATGATGAGTTTCCGCCCGCGACTCGCGCTGTACCCAGATAAAAAGTATCCTATGTATTAATCACAACCCATGGATATTCCAAGTTTCATCAAAATCCGTCAGTAGGTAGTTTTTGCGTGAAAGAGCAACAAACATCCATCCATACTCACAGGATAGAATTGGTGTGATGTGATATTACGTAGTTACCTACAACTGGATTACAAATATACCAACAACATTTAGATGACAAAAAAGCTTGGGATGAAACTGCCTCCAACTCCATCAAAAACAATGTAATAGTTATTAAGAACAATGACGTTAAAAAAATATAAGCCAAACAGAGTTTCTTGCCAATTCTTCTCTGTTTGGTCACGTTACGAATTGGTGGTAAATTAAAAAAATTACGTTTCAAAGTCTATACAGTTCCTACTGAATAAATGAATTTTGAATTTTTGAATTTTGAATTTTGACCTAACTTAGTAGTACTCTAATGCAGAACGTAAAACCAGTAGGTAGGTACAGATAATACTCGTGTAACTGCGTTATTGTAAGTACCTACGTATGGATGTTTTTTTATTGAACGTGGCCTTCTTATCGAAGCTTTATTGAATAAACAGACAAACGCCGTAAACAATGTCGGTAACTATGCCATATTGCTTTGGAATCGATAGTAACTAACTTTATGCACTTTCAAAGTTATGTCATGTTATGTGGGTCAGGGTTGAAATAGTCTTGTGATTATGAAAAACTTCTACTAACCTACCTAGTCTTTAAATTCTTATCATCATCATCATCAGCAGTCCACTGCTCTACATAGGCCTCCTCTAATGAGCGCCATTGCGATCTGTTCTCATTTATAGTGTGACGTTACCGAACCGGTCAAACGAACCCTTATGGTGCCGCTTTGTCCGTCCGTCCGTCCGTCCGTCTGTCACAGCCGATAGTAACAATATAAATCAATGGTCACAGCTGATTCAGGAACTAAATAAGCTACCGACTTGAAATTTGGTATAGATTTAAAATGGACTGACTGAATAAGATTGCCAGTAAAAAAATAAAAAAAATATTTTCATAATCATCCCCAAAAGGTCCAAAATAAGAAACGTAAAAATTTCAAACTAGTGCTAATAGGTCGAGTGGCATATCATATGAAAGGGGTCAATTAGCCCAGTTTAAAGCAGTTTTTAATTTTTTTATACGATGCAAGAAATCTGAAACTAATATACGTTAAAGAAGAATATCTATATTTTACAGGAAAATTATAGCTAATATGGTTTTGTAGAAACCTCAATAAATGTAATGACAGCTGTGGTCAAGCTATAAAGCGAGTTACACGGTCAAATATGATGTTATCTGAAAGGACCTAATTTGCCCATCCTAAAGCCGGTTTTTATTTTTCTATAGGACGCAGATATTTTAATTACGAAGACACCTTACCAATTAGTATCGCACGCCATTGACGTCACCCAGGGTGGGCGAGTCAACTCGCACTTAACCGGTCTTGTTTACTTTTGCCTACCCATACAGCGCCAGATCCCCTTCAAAGGGTTTAATTGTTTACATTTTTACATTGAATTCGCCTACATAAAGTATGTTCAAATAAAAAAAAGTGTTGCAAAATATTCTAAATTACATTGTATGACGATCCAATCCGTCCACTGTTTACTGCATCTATCCTCAAGCATTTGTCTATAACAGACCTCGCAAACACGACGCTTTGTCGTCGCGCTTAGTCGCGAGCGTCTGTCATATCTTGCTGTCGCGATTGTCGCCGTGTGTGCGGAGCTTTGAACAAAATGTATGAAAATTGTCCCCCGCAGCTTGTCGTAGCGTCTAATCGCTGAAGTTTGTCGTCCAATGTGGGCAGGCTGTTAGAGTGATGATGATATCAACACCGTGAATGGGTAATTTCATTGAGCTACTTAATATGCACTGACACTGAACGAAGTGAAAATGTTCTGGACGTTATATAAGGCGCAGGTCACACATATCGGGCGCGGACATGGCGCGGACATGGCGCGGACGTGGCACGGACGTGGCGAGGACATGGCACGGGCATGGCGCGGACATGGCTCGGACATGACGCAGAAATGACGTCACAAAGGCACAAGTGTAGTGCAGTCTGTTGTCCGGTATCGATGTGTCAGCATGTCATCCTCAGAAGACGAAGATGCTCTTGCTCTCGTGCATACAATTATAATTAATTATATACAGATCAGGGCCCGTACAACCCCGATTTGGAGTTAGTTGCTTCGAAAAAGAAACCCCTTCATTGGGTTATACAGTTGACGGGATTACCCTTTCGTTTGGGTATTCTTCTCCTAACACAAGCGAAAGTGTAACCCGTTCCTTTTGGTTTTCAGTCGATAGAGTTACCCTCTTATGAGGTTAAACGAATGAATGGAGTTACCTCTTGATAGGTTTTTTTGAATGTTACACAATGGTTATCAATACGCCTGACACTGGGTGGGGGAATTTAGATTTTGACTCTTGATTTATGTCATCAATCATTAGGTATTAGTTCGGATCGCTTTATTTGGTTGAAGGAAGAGCGTTTGAAAACATAAGGAAAGTGCTGTGTTTCAGTCAGTTTTCATTGGTCATCATCGCAGAGTATGCGTTGTCATGTACGAGACCCGCAGTCAACATATTAAAAAGAAAAAAAATGGTGTTTCAGTTTTCATAAGTCATCAGTTATGTCATGAATGAGGCCCGCAGTCAACATGTTAAAAAGAAAAAAATGTGTTTCAGACAGTTTTAATAGGGCATCATCGCAGAGTACTCTGCGTAGCTTTATTTTTATTGTATTTATTAGGCAAAGCCAACAGTACATAAAATGAGCATTTTGTAAAGCGTTATGTCCGAGACCCGCAGTCAACGTGTTAAAATGGAAAAAATATGACCTTCAAAACTATTTTGAATAATAATTTTGGATTGTCACTGTCACTATCACACTCAACTCAACTCAAAGCTCCACTCGAAACTCATTCTACAAATTCATCTGTAAATGGTTATATCTCTGGAACTACTCATCCTAGACTACCCGTTAATGGCTCAAAAGATAGCTATCGACAAGATCTTTATTTTCAATGACATATGTCAAACTTGAATTTGCCATATCTCGAGAAGTACTCATCCTAGACTTGCCATTACTAGCTCAAATGATAGCTACTAATAAAATCTTAATTTTCGATGACAGCTGTCAAACTAAAAACTGTCATCGAAAATTAAGATCTTAACAATAGCTATCATGTGAGCTAGTAACGGCAAGTCTAGGATGAGTAGTTCTCGAGATATGGTCGATTTAAGTTTGACAGCTGTCATCGAAAATTAAATTCATGTCAATAGCAATCATTTGAGCTAGTAAAAGCAAGTCTAGGATGAGTAGTTCTCGAGATATGGTCAATTTAAGTTTGACAGCTGTCATCGAAAATTAAGGTCTTGTCAATAGCTATCATTTGAGCTAGTAAAGGCAAGTCTAAAATGAGTAGTTCTCGAGATATGGTCAATTTAAGTTTGACAGCTGTCATCGAAAATTAAGGTCTTGTCAATAGCTATCATTTGAGCTAGTAAAGGCAAGTCTAAGATAAGTAGTTCTCGAGATATGGTCGATTTAAGTTTGACAGCTGTCATCGAAAATTAAGGTCTTGTCAATAGCTATCATTTGAGCTAGTAAAGGCAAGTCTAAGATGAGTAGTTCTCGAGATATGGTCGATTTAAGTTTGACAGCTGTCATCGAAAATTAAGTTCATGTCAATAGCAATCATTTGAGCTAGTAAAGGCAAGTCTAAGATAAGTAGTTCTCGAGATATGGTCGATTTAAGTTTGACAGCTGTCATCGAAAATTAAGTTCATGTCATTAGCAATCATTTGAGCTAGTAAAGGCAAGTCTAAGATGAGTAGTTCTCGAGATATGGTCGATTTAAGTTTGACAGCTGTCAACGAAAATTAAGTTCATGTCAATAGCAATCATTTGAGCTAGTAAAGGCAAGTCTAAGATAAGTAGTTCTCGAGATATGGTCGATTTAAGTTTGACAGCTGTCATCGAAAATTAAGTTCATGTCAATAGCAATCATTTGAGCTAGTAAAGGTAAGTCTAAGATAAGTTGTTCTTTTAGATATGGTCGATTTAAGTTTGACAGCTGTCATTGAAAATTTATTCCAATTTTATTATAATATAATTATTATTGCGTAATATAAACAATTAGTAGTCTGCATTTCCGCCCTTAATGCTTAGAATACAATTACCGCAATTAATTTTCATCTTTTGACCGATTTTTTTTTCTCCTTTATCTCCTATAACCCACGTATAACCCGTGTTACAATGATAAAAAGGGTAACCCTAAGGAATGGGTTTTGGAATAATACCAAAATCCAATACTATTTATAACCCTCATGATCAGGTAACCTAATCAAAAGGGTTTTGAATGGTTTATCCCATCAAATAATAGTGTAACCCATACGGAGAGGGTTAATTAAGCTTTTGGAAAAACTCTGCCGAAAACCTCTTCATCGGGTTACCAAATCGGGCCCTGATACAGATGAAGAAAATACGCGCAAACGAATTTGCACAAGGATCAGCTAGTATTACCATGGGTATTACATAAAAAAATCTTGATACCGGTTTAGTTTAATCTCTTTCCGATTTCCAGCCACAATTTATCTTGAACATTTCAGTTACAATAATCGGAACGACAATGATCATAAAGCGTTGCATTTACAATCAATTCACAAATTTCAATATTAAATTCGATATCGTCATTCGTCACGCATTTTTACATCACTAACAGACGTATGTCGCAAGCCGGTACATACTACGAACTGGCGGCCATCTGACGCCCATCTGACGCCCATCTGGCGGCGATCGGGCGCGGGCGCCGAAATGGCGCGTCATACGTCCGAGCAACAACATACTGTGTGTCCTAAATTGTGCTTTATTTCCATGTATTTTGTATGAAATTTGAATGGAATAGGAAACCGCCTGTGCCATGTCTGCGCCATGTCCGTGCCCGATGAATGTGACCTAGCGTCGGGCGCAGACAAGGCACTGGCGGTTTCTTATTCCATTCAAATTTCATACAAAATGCATGGAAATAAAGCACAATTTAGGACACACAGTATGTCGTTGATCGGACGTGCTTATGACGCGAAGTCGTCCGAGCTAAATTGTGCTTTATTTCCATGAATTTTGTATTAAATTTGAATGGAATAGGAAAGCGCCCGCGCCATGCCCGCGCCAGGTCAGACAAGTGGGGCCTGTACCTAAAAGTATAATAAACTATTGTCGTTGTTGGTAATTAATTAAATCTGGCATGACTTTGCGGAAATCCATTACAAGATATTTAAAAGATAAAATATTTAGTACAAATTCCGCTAACTCTATCTGACGAGTTTCATAAAAAACTCAACAGAAATTCGTCAATTTTCAGTCTTTCTGTTTGGCGCTCGGCGAAGCAACACGTCTGCAGAGTTCTGCGGAGTGCCGAAGGCGGACAGCGAGTCTATCGTTTCCTGATGATGCCTTATGGGGAAAGCGAAACATTGTCGAGTTACTGTTGAGTTTTGTATGAAAGTCGTCAGAGAGATGGCCGAAAATGTACTAAATATTTTATCTTTTAAATATCTTGTTGTTTTTTAGCCCGCACTGTCTCACTGCTAGACAAAGGCCTAGAATTATCCAGAATTTACGGTCTAATGTGCTTGCTACATAGCCGCTGGAGGTGTCAAGCTCATCGCGCCATACCTTGCGTGACTCCAGGATCCAAGACTCTATTTGTCAGTGGTAGTCTTGGCCCACAATGCGTCCGGCATACGGATGTCGTGCCCAGTAACAAATAAGTATTGCGGCCTTTTGAGCTGCATCGGTGACTTGTTTTTTCAACATACCTATGTTAAACTTTTATACAATAGACCCCCGGTAATCCGGCCCCTGTCTAATCTGGCACCCCCTGTAATCCGACATGTCTATTAATATTGAACATTAACAATCTTCACTAATGCACGACTGCACGACTGTACAGGTTAGAACCATCGTTACAACTTGTACGCGCCACCACTAATTGTGCTCGTCGCGTAGGTATTGTTTTGATTCTGATTTCTTAGTTTGAGTTTGACTTCATGTGATAGCGGTGCGACCTAGCGTGCGTTCATTGGTTAATGTTTAAAAATATCCGGAGGTCTTAGGCAGTACTTTATAATCCGACAATTTCGATAGGTCGACACTGCCTTGCATAACGTTTGTCGAATTACCATATCTGACTGAATTCGTCGAACTCCAGAGAGTTCAGCGACATCTGTTCTGCTCGCGAAGCGTAAAATCGTTCACCTAAGAGCCAGAGTAGTTGGACCGTGTCAAAGCAATGTTTATACGTCAGAGCCTTTCCAGATGGGCGATTTACGCGCGACTGGAGTCGTGCATACCGTGAAGTGCGTGGACATACCACGTGACATTCAGCAAGCCTGATTGGATACGCATGTCAAAAGCGCGCACGACCAACACGCGCGAGCAGATCGCCTATCTGGGAAGCCTTCCCAGATAGGCGATCTACGACGTTCCATAACTCTTCAATGGCAACGCTACGAGAAATGTAATTGAAAAGTTACTTGAAATGGGATAATGGCTACTTTTTCGTACATAGTTTGACTTCTATGAATGCTTCTCAATATTTTATTTCTATGAATCTTTGATGTGTATCTCAAATTGTTCTGAAAAGTACTTAGTGTACCTAAACGTGTGTGCACAGGTGCACACTGGTCATACTATTTTCAAATTTATTTGCATGGGAAACCTATCTCACGCAATTTTAGTTACGGATTTTATTCGTTTGAATGAGCAACAATACTGTTTAACAGACCTCGCAAACACGACGCTTTGTCGTCGCGCTTAGTCGCGAGCGTCTGTCATATCTTGCTGTCGCGATTGTGTGTGCGGAGCTTTGAACAAAAGGTATGAACATTGTCCCTCGCTGCTTGTCGTAGCGTCTAATCGCTGACGTTTGTCGTCCAATGTGCGCAGGCTGTTAGGAATTAACGTTACAGATACAAAAAAATATCCTTATACTTTGTTATAACTTAACCTATAACCTTCCACTTCGGATAAAAAGTAACCTGTGTTCATTTAGGCCATTTATTATGTAATTCGTTTCATCCATATCTGTTCAATCGTTATGGGGTCGAGTTTATTTATTTATTTAATAGAAAAGCCAATAGCTTTAATGTCGACATAATGCAAGGATATATTAAGAAAAAAAAGCCAATTTTAATGTAGTTGGATTAAGCATAATCCCCACAAACACACACACAAACTTTCGCATTTATTAATATGAGTGTGTTTGTTTCAGGGGACGACCGGTTGCAGACAATGGTGGAGGTGCCGTCAGCAGTCTCCGAGGAGGATGCTGAGCGCTACGCTGATGGAAATGTAAGTCTTGGAGCATTTACACTCTTGATTTCGATATTGAAATCATATAGGTATGCCTTAAATACAGTTACCATGTCAGAGGCCGCCGGAAAGCCTGTGACTCCGACACTAACATAGTTCAAGATTCAAGATTCAAATATTTTTTTGCTAGAATACATATTTATTACAGACGGCCTCTGTGGCGCAGTGGGCGAAGGTCCGCCTGAGACGCAGAAGGTTGCGGGTTCGATTCCCGCTGCGGGACAAATGTTTGCATGTTCTGTAAATATTTGTCTCGGGTCTGGGTGTTTTCTATGTATGATATGTATGTATTTACAAAAAAAATTATATGTGTGGTATATCAATCATGTGGTTCCCATAATACAAGCTCTGCTTAGTTTGGGGCTACGTGATGCTGTGTGATTACGTCCCGCATTATTTATTATTATTATTTGACAGTAAGATCGGGTATAGCTACGTTATTAATTACATGTATTCAGCCTGCATGTAGGCATTCAAATATTATTATTTAAATACTAGCTTCCGCCCGCGGCTTCGCTAAAAGTAGCGCTTCGGGATAAAAAAAAAGCTTATGTGTTAATCCGAATCACAAACTGTGTATATTCTAAGTTTCATCCAAATCCGTTCAATAGTTTTTGCATAAAAGAGTAACAAACAATCATCCATCAATCCATTAATCCACACATCTATAATCACAAACTTTCGCATTTATAATATTAGTAGGATTCATCTGATATTTTAAGTTCTTCAGGCAATTTATTATAAATTACTATAATTTTAATAATTTATTAACAAAAACACAAATTTCAAAAGAGTAAAAAATGAAAAATATAAAAATTACTTTATTAATATAATAATAATTGTTTATAGACATAGATAGATAGGATAGAAAAATCATTTATTTGTTACTACAGGCACACAATTTACATAAATAACAAGATATATGCACAAAAAAAGTACATAAATAGAAAGAAAGAAACACAAACATTTCAAAGTACCTAAGTCGATAGAAATTATGAACTATATGTAAGTTTGTGTGTACTGCAGCAAGACAAAAAGGCCTTGCCTCATTGAATTTTTTTGCTTTAAAGCAAAAACACTGATTTTCAGTCAGTCAAGACCTGATCGAGAGCGACATAAAACAGGTAACTTTACAGTACATTTCAAAACAGTAAAAGTTGAAAAATATAAGCACTTTGAGTGTTGTACAATTTAATGACAATCAAGGCAAACCACAATCAAGGCATTTTAGTAGCCATGTTCCTAAAAAAAAGTAAAGATCCTTGGTAAACTAAAGTTGGGCACGAGCTCATGCGAAAAAGGAGAGCAAATAAGAAATGAACGGTGATCAGTGTGTGATCTAGCCCACTCACATCCTTTCACACTGCTTCAAAGGTATTTATGTCTATTTTAAGCCTCTTATATGCCAGAAGGAATTGTGTCTGGAAAGACACAATAGAAAATCTATTGAGTGTCGCTTGGAGCGTTGAGGCATGTACTTTACTTACCATTCTGTAGCATTATGTAGATATTCGTAATCATCATCATCGGCCTATAGCAGCCCACTTCTGGACATAGTCCTCCCCTAATGAGCGCCATTGCGCCCTGTCCTGAGCTCGAGGCCCCTAGCTTCTACCAGCAGCTTTTCGCAAATCATCAATCCACGTGGCCGAAGCGCGTTCTACATTTCGTTTGCCGATCCGCGCTCTCCACTCAAGAACTCGTTTGCCCCAACGGTTATTTCTTCGACAGATATGGCCAGCCCACTGCCACTTCTGCTCGCTAATTCTCTCCGAATTCTAGAGATTCCTAATCATATCTTATCCTACTTATGTTATAAATATGAAAGTTTGTCAGAATCGATGGATAGTATGATAATTTTTCACGCAAAAACTACTGAACGGATTTTGATGAAACATGTATTATAAATGCGAAAGTGAGTGTATTTGTTTGTTTGTTTTTTACGCTTTTACGTCTTATCTACTCAATCTATCAATCTGAAATTTCAATTACAAGTTGTCAGGAGTATTTGAAAAGGACATAGGGTACCTTTTGCCCAGAAAAAAGTTCCCGAGGGATAGAAAAATAGAAAAAAACTTGCTCTAGGGCGCGAGCTGCCCACATTCAACGTGTTAACGCGAGTAAAGCCGCGGACGGAAGTTAGTATATTGAAAATAGACACATCTGAGGGTATAGAATTTTGTAAATAGTGTGAAGTGAACTGCACACTGCAATGTGTAAGTACCGATCGCAGATTATTATGAGCTTTTCGAGAGATATGCCAACTGCGTAGAGCATCACCACATAAGGATGGTAGTTATCGTCTATCATGATTTTTGACGACAGTCGGACTCATCGACAGCTCAACGGCCTCCGATCACACTTCCAACGATCTATCGTCACGATACACGACAGCCTTTTCATACATTTTCCGACTTCAAAAAGGAGGAGGTTCTCTATTCGTCGAAACCTTTTTTTTTAAGTATGTTCTCCGATAACTCCGTCAATTGTAGACTGATTTTGAAAATTCTTTTTTTGTTTATTAGAGTCTACTTCACAAGTGGTACCATATAAATTTTATTCCTGAGGGATTGGTGCTTTTCCCGGAAAAGTCAAAAAACCTCATCCTCACTTGTAATTTTCGCCCTATGATCACCAATATCTCCGTTAATCGTGAACCGATTTTCAAAACTCTTTAGGGCAAGAAGTAAGAAGTGATTTATTTGAAGTCACTTTATTTTTTTTAAAAGTCCTACTTGTATAACTCCGACACACGTTGTCCGATATGGGACCAGAAAACCTTCGCAATTGCAGTCTGCATCACTTGTTCGGTAGATTCACCAATGTGGACGAGCATTATCCTTTACAAATATAGGCATCATTCTATAATATTCTCTTAGTACCCACGTCTCGAAAACTACTTAACTATTTTATCATCCCACGAGATTTTAATTATAAATAATTCTTACAACAGACAAGAAGATAAAAAGGTAGATAAGTAATATAAAAGATCAGTTTTTAGCAAGATAAGAATAAATATTTATAAATAAAGGTAATACTGGACATTTCTCACACAGCATCATGTAGCTCCAAACTAAGCAGTGCTTGTATTATGGGAACCACATGACTAATATACGACTCAAAAACATTTGTTTTGTTTACATATTATGCATAGTCCCCATAGATACCTTACCATACAAACATTTGTCTTTGCTGATGACCTCTTTGGCGCAGTGGTCGAAGGCTCGCCTGTGTCGCAGAAAGTTGCGGGTTCGATTCCCGCCGCGAGACAAATGTTTGTGCGTTCAGCTAATATATGTTTCGGGTCTGAATGTTTTCTATGTATAATATGTTTGTATTTAAAAAAATGTACCTATCTATGTAGTTTATCAGTGATGTGGTTCCCATACTACAAGCTCTGCTTAGTTTGGGGCTACATGATGCTATGTGACTATCACAGCAATCTTTATTTATTTTTATTTATTATTGCAGCTGGAATCGAACCCGCAAACTTTTGCGTCTTGGCCGAAATTCCAACCATGCGCCACAGCGGTCGTCAAAACAGACCATTTATAAAGACACAGCAACCCATAATATCCACATATCGTAAATAGTATCAATTATTTTCTGTCATTTATTATTAAATCTATATGCCCAAAGCTCAATATTGCTAGGCATGGCTCTCGGTACCGAGCTTTAATAGTTATTTGATATACAAGAGTGCAAAGTCACTGCAAAATTGCTTTTTAACCACGTGCTCAATTTTGATGACCGAGCAAGCGAAGGATTCTAAAATTGAATCAGTCGTTTTTAACTAATTAAAAAAGGTTGTATGATAAATTCGGCACCATGGAGGTAGAAGTAAATAGGTTTAATTATGTTTTGAATTCATAAACTTACTCGTGCACACGATGTTCTATGCAATTTACTTTATCCTCTAGCAGATAAAAACTACTTTTGCACTCAAAAAATACTCTTTCCATGATAAGGGGATGAAAAACTATTTTTTCTCAAACATGCTTGGAAATTAGAGCATTATTTTGACAACCTTCTTCGAGATAAATCGAAATTGCTGTACCGGCCCAATACCTGCGAGCAGCGGCCGGCAAAAGTTGTATTAAAATTCATATCTGTCGTGTTTAGCGGCCAAATAAATGTACTATGAAAACTCACATATCTGCCGTGCTATTTAAAAATGGAACGATCTTTTACTCCGAAACATCGCAACCAAGGAGGTAACTAATCAAAAGGTTTGTTTAAATTTCGAACTGGCTTGCAAATAGAATGCTGTTTATTGAAAATAGTACAAGTTCTGTATAGGAACTATTTTGTTTTAATTTCCACGCATTATTTGAGAAAATTACTATAAAAGCCTTGGCCACAACTAGGCATTGATGGACTCACTTATGTGTGCCCCACATTTACACGTTCGTCCATCAATGCCTCTTTGGCTGGCCTCTGCGGTAATGTACTCTAACGCACTACCAATTTTTATGAAAGTTATCGATAGCCATTCTTTATTTAAATTGAGACTGATAAAGTTTTTGTTGAAGGGATGTTTCTACTCAATTAATGAATTCGTGACATGTAATAATTTAGAATCATTGATATATACTATTGCTATAGAATAGTAATTAGAGGTTATATTCATTTTATTTTTCTGGATATTTATTTGTTTTTAATTTATGTTATTTTTATGTGTATGTTTTTGTTTTAATTTAATCTTTTATTTTAAATACGATTGTTAATGGTTCTTGAATAAATAAACTGAAACTGAAACTGAAATCGCAATGTAAACAGTTTAAAAGTTTATCTTCAAACTAACGTTAGACAAAATAAATTGTAAAATGAGTGAGATTTGTGCAGACGATGTGGCGCCACGTGTTTACCTTCTAATATCTTCGCAAAAGCACTTTCAGTTTTAAATGTCTGGGCAAATATGGATAATGGGAGACTTTGGTGGTTATACTCAGTCCTTATAAAATGAAGTGTAACTTTTAGTGTTCTCTTTTAGCTTTGTTTAAGTTTGGTAATCTAGATACGATCGCGTAAATAGATTCCTAATCTTAAAAGGAAAATGAGAAAAAGTTTGTGTGAAGTAGGTATTATTACTTTTACTTTTTATGAAGATGCAAAAGTTTGATAACAATGCTAAGTACATTCTGTTAGATATTATGTGATTCTAGAATTCGTGAACATTCTAGATTATTATTTTATTAATAAGAGAAAGAAACTATCAACAATATATACTGCAAAGAAAGCCGGTCATTTCAGACCTGACCATAAATGGAAGCGACTAAAAATGCGAATTATGTAAAAATATTCTTGATAATGGAGTATTTAAATTATAATTAAAAACTTTATTTATTAAAGCCGGAATATTTAGTAAATTAATAATAAATATTGATCGCAATACGCCTTATCATAACGAATCATGATTATTGAACGCACTCTCACTCAAATTGTGCATCTCTCGTCCCAATGTCAACCATCTAATCTAAAACAAAACTGCCACTAACAAAGCACGCGTTTGGTTATTTGGCGCCAGTGTCCTAATCGATCGTAACCTAAATGTTTAAAATAAAGACCCAGAAAAATTCTTCGGCTTTAATAAAAAAAACGATTAATTGAACATGATATCCTGCAATGAGAACTATCAATTAGGACATAGGTTATTTCTACACGCGACATTTTATGGTCAGGTCTCGGGTCACAGGTTGTATGACGGCTGAACGATCTTCTTTACAAATCAATGCTATGAGTCGTGCAGGCACATAAAAACAATAGAAGTCCCTCATATTTTCCTAAAATTAAAGTGTTAAATTTAAAGAATGTAGAAATTAATATTAAACAATAACTGAGAATGTTCCCAATACAATGTTTGTGTTTGTACTTGCCACTGACAATCATCTAACTAAAGGAAAACCTCAAAAGATTAGCAAACTGAGCAAATCTATAGATCTACAGACGTCCATCACGGGAAAAGGTGATGGAGGTGTTTGTTTTCGTTCAATAATATTTTCCACAATGGGAAGACAGGGAAAAACTCATAAAGCGGGTGATACCAATCTCCCCCACACGGTTCTTATTAAACCGAACAGCAAATAGAGACACCCTGTTGACCCTTCGGTTTATCGGGGCCAAGTGCCTTCCGCGACCGCCTGCTAGTGAGCATCTCGACCGACGTACCCACGTTGTAACTAACAACTTTAGTTCAACTAGTGTTTAGAGAAAATTGGCTTATTTGTACATGTACAATTGTAATTTTATTAAAATAAGGACTCTGAGCTTAGCAACCACAAGTAAACTTTAAATATCAGATCATGCATTAAAACTTTAACGTCTTCACGTTGAGTCTTCAATAGCTTTCACTTTTGCACTGAATATGTTATAGGTATCGATTATGTACTGTTTTTACATTATACCAACCTACCAACTATTATTGTTGTAAACACTGAAAATTTGTGTTTGCTGATTGAGGTAAAGAGGCTCTGGCGTATCACCCACCAACCCGCATTGGACCAGCGTGGTGGGTCATGGTCCAAACCCCCCCATTATGACAGACACAAATCGCAACAGGCCCCAAGTTCCCGGCGACTCTGGGGTTGGGTCTGTTGATGAAGGAAGACAGAACCACCCTGGGGTCAGGGGTGCTAAGAATCCCCGGGCGAGGACGATCCCCCGTCAGACGACTCAAGCTAAAAAGAAAAAGGATACCGATAATGCTCTTAATATTTTAACGTATAATGTATGCACTTTGAAAACAGAAGAACGTCTACTAGAATTAGAGAATGCTTTGTCTAATATAAAATGGGACATAGTAGGACTATGCGAAGTTAGGAGAGAGGGTGAAGATACAATAGAGCGAGAAAATAGTATATTTTATTACAACGGCCTAGCAGGAGGACTTTACGGAGTTGGATTCCTAGTCGCTAAAAAATGGAAAGGTAACATTATAGAATTCATTGCTTACTCAGAGAGAATAGCAGTGCTTAAAATAAAAACCACCAAAAATAAGACTCTTTCCATTATTCAAGTACTCGCACCTACCAGTACACACTCAGACAACGAAATAGAAGACTTCTATACTCTATTAAACCGAGCTTGTGATGAGCACCGTTGTAATTGGAATATCGTATTAGGTGATTTCAATGCCAAAATTGGTGGGAAAAAAGAATCCGATGACTGTACAATCTTAGGACCAAACGGTATAGGCGAACGAAACGAACGCGGTTCTCGTCTCATACAATTTGCTTTCGGTCAAAACCTTCGTGTTAGTAATAGCTACTTTATGAAAAAACCCAGTAGACGTTGGACTTGGAGATCTCCAGGCGATAGGTATAAGAATGAAATAGACTATATACTTAGCTCTGACCACAATATAATAAAAAACATTCAGGCGATTAACGCAATTAAATTTAGTTCAGATCATAGACCCCTTCGAGTAAAAATTACGTTTAATGCAAAACTATACAGAGAAAAAATCTTTAAAGCTAGGATTAGACATTTAGATAAAGATACATTCATTACCAATGGACAACTATTTAACATAGAACTTCGAAATAGTTTCTTTCTCTTCTTCTTTTGGATTCAAATACTGACGATGTACAACAACAATTTAACAATATCGAAAACTGCATTCAAACAGCTAGCAAAAAACTTAAACGCACATCAAGAAAACTCAAAAAACTATCTCCAGAAACAATACAATTAATAGAAGAAAGATTAGTTTTAGCTAAAGATGTAAATGACTCGCAATACAAACTTAAAAACCGACAAGTTAAGAGAAACATTAGGAAAGATTTAAGGAATTACAATGAGAAGACTATACAAATAGCATTAGAAAACAACCGCTCACTAAAGATTGCAAAGCAAGGTATATCCCATGGAAAATCTTGAATAACCAGTCTTAAAGACCATAACGGCATTAAACACCAATGCCGCGAAAAAATACTTCAAATCTGTACTGATTTCTATCGTCAGCTCTATTCAGACCCTAATAAAATAGTAAGTATTAATTCGGAAACTTACTGCTGCCCGAATACCATCCCGCCCATAACTGGCTACGAAGTTCATTGCGCACTTCGTAAACTGAAATATAGCAGAGTACCTGGCGAAGACGGTATCAGCACAGAAGTTCTTAAAGTAGGTGAACAATCTCTCTTGCCCCATATCACCAACCTTTTTAATAACATTTTGATAACAGGTAATTTTCCAAAGCAGTTTTGCCATTCTAACGTGATTCTGCTACACAAAAAAGGGGATAAAAGTGACCTTGACAATTACAGACCAATCAGTCTAATCTCCCACCTATACAAAGCTTTTATAAAGGTCATTGAGGGTCGACGAGCCAATTAGATAAAGAACAACCCCCTGAGCAGGCCGGCTTTCGTTCAGGACTTTCCACTACCGATCATCTTCATACATTAAACCAAATAATAGAAAAACACACTGAAAATAACATCCGCTTATATCTAGGTTTTGTAGATTACTCAAAGGCTTTCGATAGTATTTTTCACTCGGCCATATTCAACGCTCTTCAAAAACAAAACATAGAACCTACCTATATCGATCTCATCAAACTCATTTATGCCAATAGTACAGCAGCATTAAAACTACAATCTTCAGGACCATCATTTCCCATTGAAAAGGGTGTCAAACAGGGCGATCCACTATCCCCAAAGCTCTTCACTAGCACGTTAGAAGACGTATTTAGAAAACTGGCGGCAGATTGGGAAGAAAGGGGTATTGAAGTCGGTGGAGTACGTCTTACCAACCTTCGCTTCGCCGACGACATTGTTCTTTTCGCTTCAACAGCACATGAACTTCAGTCTATGCTCGAAGATCTGAGCAACGCAAGCCTTGAGATTGGATTGAAGATGAACATGTCGAAGACCAAACTGATGACCAACAGCATTAAACATCAGATTTTAGTCAATGGTGAGGTGATGCACTATGTCCAAGATTACATCTATCTCGGCCAAATGATTTCCCTTCAGGCTGGCAGACAGGATAAGGAAATAGCTAGACGCACCGAGAACGCCTGGAGAAGCTATTGGTCGATGAAGGCGCTAATGAAGGGTAACCTCCCAATGACACTAAAGCGCAAAATCATGGACATGTGCATCCTTCCCATTCTTACATACGGCTCGCAAACTTGGTCTTTGACTAACGTCCAAAAATCCAAACTCAAGGTTTGCCAACGGGCGATGGAACGTAGTATTCTCGGAATTAAATTGACCGACCGAGTACGAAACACCATATTGCGTTCTAGTACCCAAATCGTCGACGTTGGACAAAAAGCTGCCAGCCTAAAGTGGAATTGGGCCGGCCATGTATGCCGCATGCCGGATGAGCTGTGGGCAAAAATTACCACTCAGTGGATCCCGGACACAGCGAGAAGGCGTCGCGGCAGACCACGTAGAAGATAGCGTGACGAATTAGACTTCTTCCAAAAAGACTGGGAAACTTTAGCGCAGGATCGAAGTGGATGGAAAAAATGGGGGGAGGCCTTTGCTCTACAATGGGATGATTTAGGCTGACAGTAACAGTAACAGTAACAGTCTTGTATTTTCCATTATTATGTATATGTGTGTTTGTTGTTGCAAATAAAAATGTATCTATCTATCTATCTAAGTATTCACAGTTTTACAGTGTTTAATTATAGGCTAGTTAAACATATTTTGTACATAAACCAATTTACAGCAGCTCTTATAAGTTAGCTTAGTAAGTAAGTGGGTGGTTGGGGTTACATAAGGGTTTTTTGGTATAATACTTTAAGATGGAACAAGTAAATGGCTAACAAAATTTAAGTGTTAGGCATTACCTTTAACAAAGTATTGTATCGTAAGACACGTATGATTGAAAAGATGCAAACCTCTGCATCAATCGACTTGAGGTATGAAGGTGATAAGCCTCATGTGTCTGTAATTACACCGACACCCATATCCTTCAAACTTTCTACCAAAATACAGCAATACTGCTTCACGGCAGAAATAGATATGGTAGTTGTACTTTTCTGGACGACACATTCACAAAAAGCTACTACAAAAACATGTGTAGTGATCTGTGGAATTCTGAATCATGGAAGCTTCCCTGGTTTTCTAGGAGTACTGCTAGTAAGCAACTCAACGTATGTTTGAATTGTTCAACTAGTGTTCCATTAATATATATAGGTGTTGCAGCACCATCTGTGCTGAAACTGCTGAACCACAAGGCATGTAAGAATTTAAGCATTACGTATTACTTTCGAGTTCCTCCGATGGAGGCGCTGATTAAACCTATAAAAGCAAAGATGGCGGCTCTGGGCGCTCTCATTCCGAACGACGACTGTCTACCTACTTACACAATAAATACATATTACTCTGTTCTAGCTGGGTTTTTCTTGGTCCACTGCAACAAAAAATACAATAGGTTTGTCAGGATAATACATTCGTATATTATATATGCAGAAAATAAGTGAGAACGAAGCCTATGATTAGGCTTTCGAGTCTGATCGAAGTTTTGGGTGCGAATTCGCAACAGTAATTATGATCCCACCAAAAACATTTTCTTGTAAAATGTTGCCAAGACGAGACCAAATGGCTCGCACTAACAAAAAGTTATCAGATCTAGTAGTAGAGTTCTTTGTTGTTGGCTGCTGTTGCTGTTGCACTGCCACCATGCCTATTTCTGCCGAGAAGCAGCTGTGCTGTGTTTCGGTTTGAAGGGTGTGGGTGTTGGTGAAATTACATCTTATTGGCTTATCTTCTTGCCTCAAGTTGATGCACGCAGGGCGTTGCATCGTAGAGCACGTTCAAAAACGTGATCTATGATGCAATGCTTTGTGATAGGTAATGGTTACCACTTAACATCAGGTGGGCCATAATATGGTTGACATCAAACCAAGCTTATATCTCACATGTCCTAACTCTACTAGTTTCTCCTTTTTTGTCAAAATATGCTTGGCTTGGCCGTTTCGTTCCTACACGAGAAAAGTAATGAAGAGTGAATAAATTTTCCACCTTACCCCCATGCGACGGTAACAAAATTTATGTATTGTTCGTTACGAACTTACAATGTGATCACTCCATCTCAACTCTCAAGCGATAATGACATTGTCTGCGGGTAGTCGTCCAATTTCTGCATTTACTATTTACGTTCAATTTGTCACATATCCGGCTAGAGAGTGTTCGCGTAATGCTTGTTGTTCCGTTTGTGATTCACCTAGGGATGACACTTTATCGCATGACGTATTGTCAATATTTTGACAACCTTCTTCGAGATAAATTGAAATTGCTGTACTGGCCAAATGCGAGCAGCGGCCGGCAAAAGTTGTATGAAAATCCATATCTGTCACATCTGTCCATATCTGTCCATATCTGTCGGTTTTAGTGACCAAATAAATTAGAGCGTAAACTCATATCTGTCGTGTAATTTAAAAATGGAACAATCTTTGGTGGCAACTAAGGAGGTAACTAATCAAAGGGTTTATTTAAATTTCGAACTGGCTTGGAAATAGAAAGCTTTTTATTGAAGAAAAAACAAATGAACAATTTAGCACGTGAAAAAAAAATGTTGTTAGTCATTGATAACAATGTTGAAAAGTATTTCCAAATAAAAAGTTCTGCCTAGTTACTTAGTTTTAATTTCCGCGCATTATTTGAGAAAAGTACCTGCTATACGAGCGTCGGCCATAAGTAGGCATTGATCCACTACGTATGTGTGCCTCGACTTTTTTACACGTAAGTCCATCGATGCCTCTTTTGCTTGCCGCTGCAGTAATGTACTTTTTTTGTGGCACATGCAAAGCCTAAAACCATTATACCTATTTTTGCCCAAAAGCATGGCATTATGCACATTGAAATTATTATTCGAATATGTATTAGCTGTGTCCATCTGTAATTTGATTTTTTATCAGAACGAAGCTCTAACAATATAACAATGCGATATTTATGCTCTTGGCGTTCCTTATAAATAAATAAACGTATATTTGTACATCCAAACATAGTACGAGTTATAATCCAAAAAAATCAACATAGTTCTCATAGAAGAAGCTAAAAAATGTTGAAAAAGCACTACGCTACTTTTAAAATGAAGTTAAGATTGTGGATCGTATTTTCTCCTTTTCACTTCACTTCTTTATTAAAGGGCTTCTGGGATAGTTTTCCACAATTTCGCCAGTATCTAGTATAATAATTGTTCATAATATGAGGCAACGTAGTACGGGTTATAAGTCCAGTCGTCCAGTCTTCAGTCAGGTCCTGTTTTCTGCTATAGCCATGGCGAATATAACAAAAAACGATAAAATTTTCGCAAAATTTTCTTCATCAGAGAATTCCCGTTCAATCTTCTTTTATTCCATTTCACTAATACTTTTATCTTATAACTAACGTATAACAAAGTTAAGATTGTGATGCATTTTTAATATGTTGTAAGTAAAAGCAGAACAATGCTTTTATTTGTGCATTTTTTTTTTTTACTTCTTTTGTTAGTTACTTTTTGTCTTAGGTCAGCGGTTCAACCCTACAGACTCTGGGCGGGCTAATGCGGCCCTTATCCGTCTCCAAGGGGATTTATGTGACCGCAGTTTGCCTACGAATGACTGCAAATACAGACTTACTCATATCGCTTACTCGGGTAGAAATAACGTTTTTTCTGAAGTCCATTCGAAATAATGTAAAAATTTCGTAACTTTATATTATATCTCTTACTCTTGCCTTTATTCAGTTATCACATGTTTTGTTTATGTATCAAGCAATTATTAGTAGTAGGTACTTTTAATTATAAATAAGTTTTCTTTATACTACTAAGTTAGCAAACAGGCATACGGTCCTACTGATGGTAAGTGAGTCCCGTAGCCTTAGACGCCTGTAACATCAAGAGGTATTAATAGTAGATTAGTAGCCAAGAGCTGTAAGGCATCAATTGCAGCCCGAGATATTTAGGCGCCCTCGCTGCGCTTGTACGCCTATAGTTCGAGGGTGCAATTGGTGCTTACACCCGAGCTAACTATTCTGCTTTACATCTCGATTGTGAGGTAAGTAGAAAGAAACCGGCATTACAAGAATAAAACTTTTTTTTTCAAGAACGAAATTGAGCTTCGCCGTTCGATATTTAAAATTGATGACTATTATTCTCACACGAAGACAAGGCTGAATAGCAAAGCGACCTCTTTGGTCATTCGGCTGAATGCATGATGTCTATTGCCAGTATGATGGTTAGATGTATGCGAACTTTTTGAAAGAAAGAAGTGTTTTTTTTTAAATTACTTACCGCCCTAGGGCTTTTCTAGCTACATTATTACCCTAGAGCGCTAATTAGTCACCTACAAGCCCCATTTGGAGGTAATAAGAACCTACTTACCGAACATGAGAGGTGTAAATGAGCGTTGCAGACCCTTTTAAAAATTTTGAAACGCTGCATATTGTAGTCTCTGGGGAAAACCACTAGTACAGTATTTTTACTATTATTTTTGAAACGTTCCCTTCATCACATTTATTATCATGTGAAAAATATAGATATTAGTATCAACATGAAACATACACTACGCAGGAAAGATAATCAAAATAGAAAAAAATATCAGGTAATTGGTTATTTGATTTTGGCAATTGATCATTTTAAACTTTGTAACGAAATGGAATAGTTTACGAACTCACGGATAAGTTTATTCGTAAACAACAACTCTCCGTGAAGTTAAAGTGAGTTAGTTCAAATAACAAAGTAATAAAACTGATCTATTGAATTATCCTAAACGGAAAATTCACGTGCCGCTCTGCCAGAGAAGTGTTGATTGGTTTAGGAAGGTACCTATTCTGACATGGCGGTTTAAGTAATCTTTATGATATGTAATTTTGTTTATAGAGAAAAACAAAACAAAACAAACATTATAAAAGTTTTCCCCAATACGGAAATATTCAGATTACGCAAATCAGTTGTCACATACATAATACATTCGGTTCATGCCCACTTTTGGCGAGCAGTTAGCATTCTATGTGACACGTTGCAAGATTCTCGCCGCTTTTATTAAAACTCTAACCTAACACATGTTTTTCGAAATTTAGTTATAGGGCATGCTGGTTTCATAATACTTCATATCCGGTAAATTTTTCGTCACGAAAAATCCATTGGCTCAGATTCGAACCCAAAGCTTCCGGATTGAAAGTCGAGATACTTCCCACTAGGCTACCACGCCTCTATTATAGAATCAGACCTCGAGCCCATGTGCACCAACATTCTAACGATCGGTTAAGATGCATGTTAAGCAGATGACGTTTTATAGGAAATTACTCGTTTTTGAAATTATTTCATTATGTTGGTCGATGTGAAAGCCTATCGAGTACACGGCTAGTGTACTTCTTTACTGATTTACAGTGAACAGATTGCCGGTGGGTCTTGCTAGAACTATATTTAGCACTCAGTTCGGTGAGCAATAAAAAAAAATATTATGAGAATTCATTCCTTAGTCGGGGAATTCCTTTCAATAGGGAATTAACGGCTCGTAAAAATAAGGACATACATTTGACGACCTCTGTAGCACAGTGGGCGAAGGTCCACATCTGTCGCACAAATATGCGGGAAATATATTTCATTCCCGTCGCGGGACAACTTTACTGTTTACTTGATCTGCAGATATTTGCCTCGGGTCTCGGGTCTATGTATAAGTAATACCTATGTATGTATTTATAAAAAAATGTATAAAAGTAGTATATAATGCTCGACACAATCACACAGCATCATGAAGCCCCAAACTAAGCAGAGCTTGTATAGCAGTCATCTGGCTCCCATAATAAGTACAAGCTACCTAGTTTGGGCCTGAAAAGATGAATCGGTGACAATGTCTAGCATTATTTTGCATCATTTATTCCTACTTAGCTTTCGATTTTTATATAAACTGGAGGTGTCTTACCTCCATTTCCATTAGATACAGAAGTGCCGAAATATCTAAGTTCGATATTGCGGCACCAGTTAATTTAGGGTTCTACTCACGTATTACATTTAAAAAGGTAAATTTGGACGATTTTGTTATTCAAATTATTTTGCGTCGACATATTGTGTTCAATTTTCGTAGAAATGGGTCCAATAGGCATTAATAACAGTCGCTGGGTCCCTGATGTTGGCAGCTTGGCTTCTATTGGCGGGCTCCGGGTCACCGCTTGTTCAACATTGGCCATTCTAGTGTGAAATAGCGATGCATTAATTATGAAAGTAATTATGATGTTATTGGAGATAAGGAAAGATACCGTTTCAGATTTTGTGCATGAAATAGAATCAAAATATGAATACTAAAGAGTGTCTTTGTCTCTGATGGCATAAATTTATTTTATTTATATTATAAGCCAAGTGATTATTAGCAGTTATGTAGTAAAAACTCGTGGCAATAATATGTATAATAAACTATAAAAGGAAAAAATATCATTGTGACATGCATAATATGTAAGCTACATCAAATAGTTTATCAGACGGACGAAAGAAGAGTTAAAAGCAAATGTTAAGATGTGTGGTGTGGTGTGACAAGGATGGATAAAATAAGGAACGAGTATATCAGACGAAGCTTGAAAGTATCACCTGTGGCCGATAAGGTGAGGTGTGGAATACTAGCATGGTATAGGCATGTGATGAGGGGGCATGAAAACCATGTGACTAAAATAATGATGAGTATTAATATGACTGGATGTATGAGTAGAGGGAGGCCGAAAAAGAGATGAATGGATTGTGTGAAAGAGGATATGAGAGTGAAAGAAGTGAGTACAGAGTTGACAGCCGATAGGAGTCAATGGAGAAAGAAAACATGTTGTGTCAACCCCACCTAAAGTGGGATAAGGGCAAGGAAATGATGCTAATGATGAGTTTGCAGACATGAGGTTGACAGAACCTTACATTAAACAACAACCATACCAGCCTGCAGTCCACTGCTAGAAATAGGTCCCCTCTTCCTTTATTCCCCGCGCTGGACAAGCGGGTTTGGATATTGCACCGTACACAGCTTCTCGCATCACTGACGCTGCTGCTCGTCGGTGGTCAGGGAATTTAATGCCGGTCTCAAGTTGCACTATGCCGCAGTCAGCCGACAGAGCCCTCCTGCTTGTTATCAGGATGCACCTCCTGCCAGTGAGGTTTGGCTTGGGTCCCGAAGATGGAGGTAGGAAAGCCAGATACCCAGAATTATTTTTTGGACCAAAAAAAACCTAGCTAGGACAGAGTATATTATAATTGTATTTCTTATAAATTGGTAGACAGTCGCTGTTTGGGATGAGATCGCACAGATCCGCCATCTTTGCTTTTATAGCTTCCAACAGCGCTTCCATATCGAGGAACACGAAAGGAATATTGGTATATCGTAAACATACCTGGTGGGTCAAAAGTTGCAGCACAGATGGCGCTGCAACACAGAACCTTAATAAATAATTGGAAGAATGTGTAATTTCAAGGTGTATAAATACATGGTTTACTAGCTTTTGCCCTCGGCTTCGCTCGGGAGTTACCGATACAAAAAGTAGCTTATGTACCCTTGGCATGGTCACGGCCGCGGGCCTCACTTTGCTAAATTTGCTAAAATTGCTAAATTTGAGCGAGTGAGTTTGATGAGAGGGACAAGATGGCGGATTGGTTGAACTCAGTTAAACTTTAGTAAATAGGTATATAGGTCTATTCCGATCACAAGCTCTATGCAATTATTCAAATCCGTTGAGCCGTTACCGAGTTGAGTATATAAACTTTCATATTTATAATATTAGTATGATCTAACCGAACGATTTTCCGATACAAGGTCAAAACGCGAATTCCATAAATCTCTGACGAATAACCGATAACTTCCCTGTGCCAACTATTTTCTTAATAAACCGGAAAATTGTTAAACTATTAATAAACCCGCGACGTTTCCTCAAGCGTGCTGCCGTGGTCATGACCGCTCGTGACCCATTTATCAATTTGAAATACACAGTACTTTTTCCGGTTTATTTAGGTCCTACCAACTTGTCAAAACCTATGATTAACTGAATGTTTATAGGTTAGTATAGGTAGGTTTATTTTTTTAGGCCTTTGCGAATAAATCTAAAATGTTGGATTCAAAATAAATAAACACGCACAAGACGCACAAGAATTACACACATAAGAGGCTTATCAACTTCATGCCTCAAGTTGATGGACGCAAGGCAATGCAATCCATAATAACCCCAATAGACCAAGTTCCAAATAAACGTGATCTACGATGCAATGCTTTGTAATAGGTAATGTCTACGTCTTGACATCAGGTGTGCTATGTGCTTGTTCCATCTTCAAGTACCATAAAAAAAACAGACAAAAGAATCCACATTTTGGATTCAATACTGAATCATTCATATTGCATTCCATAATTTATTATAGATAGTTACTAGGTATTAACATTTTTCAGATCATTATAGAGGCTCGATCACAATGATCGTTATGCTTTCGATACGTTAGGTTGAAAACTTGAAATATCGGACTTAAATAACAGAGAGGATATAAGAAAGGAACTAAGAGGAGGACGTAACAGTTACCCCGATGTCGTAGGCTATACGAGTAATTGCACTCGTGCACTCCAACCATGACAAAGACTAAGCAATATTTTATATACTTATGGTATCTGAAGATGGAACAAGCACATTACCGACCTAATACCAAGTGGTACCCATTACCTATCACAAAAAATTGCATCGTAGGTACCGCTTGCTTGGATCGTACCCTTTAATGCCCTACGCCCATTAATTACTCATTAAAACTAGTCTATTTTATAGGCTTCACTAACTTTACAAATCGTTGTACCTACAATTACTTACTTATAAGGATAGTTTGAAAAAGCAGGTAAAAGTTATGAAACTCCGAAATACAAAAATTAATAATTTCAATCCGGTGATTGACTCATGAAATGTACGGGACGAAAATAGCATGGCTTTTGTCAAATATATGTATTGAGCAACCCTCGAGGGAACGCATAATGTCTTCGATAACGTAGGTCCGGAACTAAAGAGACACTGGAAACTTCGATATATTGGCGGGACATCACAACCCATGCCGATAACAATCCTATCACAATGTTTACTAAATGCGTAAGTTTGCATGCTTGTTTGTTCTCCGTAACCGTCACACCACCACCGCACCAGCCTTTAGCAGTCAACAGCTGGACATAGGCCTCCACTATTAATATGGCCAATAATAATTTCCACACTGTGCATGCGTTTCGGGGATCGCAGGGCATAGCTCACACCGCCGACGTTGCTGCCCGTTGGCGGTAAGGGAATTTACGAGTATCTGTGCCAGTAAGACTATGTTATACCACATTCAATCGATGATATAGTTTGATATAGCAGGGCGCACGGGCAGGTGAGGTTGGCTTGAATTCCGAAGATGATGATGATTCCAAAACGGATGAATGGTTTGCTTACTATTTACCTATAATAACATAGACTTAGGCGTCTATTTACCTGGAAGCAAATAAAGGGCTAAGGCTAGTTCAAAATAAGTGAAAAGAAATTGACCTCACACCGTCGAGATGAATGACTAGTATATGTACCGATATATATGACTTATGCCCTATTTTACAGAAAATATATGACTGACAGTGATTAACATCTCTTTCTTCGTGTGACAAAGTATTTTTTTAGCTAATGCATGCGAATAAGATTGGGGCGGGAATTCTCTGATGAAGAAAATTATGCGTCGATCGTTTTTTGTGAGAGTCGCCATTGCCAGAGCAGAAAACAGGACCTGACTGAAGACTGGACGACTGGACTTATAAAACAAACTGCGTGGCCTCATATTATTATGAACAATTAAATTGATACTGGCGAAACTGTGGAAAATTATTCCGGAAGTCTAAAATAAAGATGTGAAGTAAAGAAGCAATAAAAACGGGAAATACTTCGTCTTCAATATTTTGTTCAGCAACCTCCAGTGACTTTAGTGTTGAGGCTTCTTGCGTACACCGTGCGCACGCCAAATAAAATAAATGGACAAGCCATTTGGTTTATTGTTCTCGAGTTATGTACAGTTATGTATAGACAGACAAGGCCGTTTTAGGGCTACGATGTGGGAAATGGATTCCGCACCGCACGCTAGAGAAAAACCTATTAATGACTAAGTATATTAGGTATCATGCTCAAAGATAGGGCTCTGGAATTTGGAAGGTATATTTTTTGCTTACAAACTCCGACATCAAAGTTGGTCAGTAGCTCATAGGAAAGTCACCTATATCATGAAAATAACAACAAGATATGTGAACGTTAGTCATTTCTGCATATCTTCTATCATCATCATCATTTCAACCTTTATCGACTCACTGCTGGACATATGATCCTTTGATTGTTCCACTTGCCTCGATCCTGCGCTATTCTGAACCAGGTGCCGCCCACGGTGTTTCTAATATCGTCAACCCATCTTGCTGGAGAACGGCCCCTATCCCTGTAACCAACCCTCTGCCACCACTCGGTCAGCGCTCTGGTACACCTGACGTATATATCTTCTATAATAGTAGTTAAATATTTAGAATTTCCTAAACTTTATAGCAATCCAAATAATGTACACGAACGATTAAGTAATAAATAAGTGTTCAATACAGAGCAAGACACAACCTTTTGTTCCGTAACTTTTGAATCAAATTGTTACAATTGTACAAGTTAAAGTTTAATTTTAATTTCACAGGTGTTTACCCAAAGTGATGAGATGTTAAGGTAGCTTAATTTCATATGCCAGTTATTTGACTACAAACTATTACTATTCTATGACAGTGCTAACAAGCCCCAAACTAAACCTGTTTACTGTGACGAGTTGGTATGCAAAATCGTAATTTGCATTTCTGATTGACAAATTCAAATGTGATTTCGGAAGGCCTATATTCCCAGAGGCTTAGGGGTTGACTGATCTTAAAAGTTACATTGATTCTGTACGTTTATTATCGGTCTTTTGCTAAGGTTTCGATGTAATGATGTGGATGAATGTTACAATATTATGGCAATTTTTAACTTGGCTCGCGTAAGGCCAGAATTCAAATTTACTAACTCAGTTGCACCATCATTATTTAGCAATGAGTTGCACACTGAAATGATAAGCACCGGTCCTGAGTGCCGAGTGTACAGCTGGTAATAACTCGCACAGGCACTTTGACTTTACCAAAGAACTATGACTAAAGCATAGAACCCTTAAAATGCATTCATGCTCTGGACTCATACGGCTTATCTCTACTTTCTTATGTCCAATATCATCAGTTAGAAATGGAAGCATACTTCTCTCAATGCGACTTCAAATGAGTTCAAAGAGAAAATCGTACCAGGGCCAGGGCGCTCGAATAAAATGATAATCAGTTTCATAGAAATGCCCTGGTACAAAGTCGCAGCGAGATAAAGTATGCATACCTTTCTAGCAAATGATTTATGAACATAAGAAAGTAGAGATCAGCCGTATGAGTTGACGTTCAGAGCATAGTGAATTTTAAGACTTCATCTTCGTCTTCTATTGCGATTTTTGCGACTCTGTACCAGTACATTTGTATGAACCTGCATAGAATTTTGTTCGAGCGCCCTGATACGATTAACTTTTAATGTCGCATTGATATATTTATGCATCCCTTTCTAACTGATGATATTGGGCATAAGAAAGTGGAGATCAGCCGTATTGATTTTTAAGACTTTATCTAGTTCTCTTCTATATCTGTGGGTTCACGTTATTTATTTTTAAGTTTTTTCGTGCGACAGAAAATGGTTTAAAACTATAATTTGCTATTACCATAAATCAAAGTATCTATCATATCGCAAATGGTATTTTTATTGGACAATCGGTTACCATAGCGGTCATAGCCGTTCAATAGAGGCTCATCCATCATCCCAATCCGGGGTGATGATAAATCGACAGTGACACATGTGTTGGACAAAATCAAATATGCACGAAACTGAACCTTATGCCGCT
The DNA here is from genome assembly GCA_951804965.1 of Horisme vitalbata. Classification (NCBI taxonomy): domain Eukaryota; kingdom Metazoa; phylum Arthropoda; class Insecta; order Lepidoptera; family Geometridae; genus Horisme; species Horisme vitalbata. The sequence continues at coordinate 4,334,322 of OX638096.1, forward strand.
GTCTCAGAGGTCACGTTGTGAGGTTCTCGTTTTTCGGGGTGAGGTTTTATAATCATGAAAGTGCTGCACTACCAATAAGCTTGTGTCTATAGTGGAACCACGAGAAATACTACGTTCCCCTCGGTCCCAACTGTGGGACGAAATTGAGAACAGTCTTTTAAGAAAATAGGCCTCAGAGAATCACTTAGAACTAAGTTTAAAGAAATAAATGTTATGACAGTGCCGTGCCAATATACATATATAAAACTTTATGTATGTCCGAAAACATATTAACATGTTCAAGAAAAATAGCGACTATCATAATGTTAACACTGGAAATAAAGATAAACTAGCTGTTCCTACTGTAAGGCTCCATAAAGTTAGTCAATCTTTTAAAGGGATGTGTGTACGTTTTTTTAACAAAATCCCAAATGACGTGATTAATCTATCTGTAAATAAATTCAAAAATGTTGTTAAACGTAATCTATGTAATAAAGCTTATTATAAAATATCTGATTATTTAGATGACAAAAAAGCTTGGGATGAAACTGCCTCCAACTCCATCAAAAACAATGTAATAGTTATTAAGAACAATGACGTTAAAAAAATATAAGCCAACCAGAGTTTCTTGACAATTATTCTCTGTTTGGTCGCGTTACGAATTGGTGGTAAATTAAAAAAAGGACGTTTCAAAGTGTACTATACAGTTCCTACTGAATAAATGAATTTTGAGTTTGAGTTTGAGTTTGAGTTGCTTATGGCCGGTTCCTATATTATACCGTTACCGATTACGCCTCGTTTTCCCCTGAAAAACTGTCAAATTTTCGACGCCTCGTTGTTTTTGTCAGTTTTTCAAGGGAAAACGAGGCGTAATCGGTAACGGTATAATATAGAAACCGGCCATTAGTCTGACTCTATCCCTAGCAAATTAAACAAGTAATACTTTTATGTATTGATTTGTGAATCACTTATTTTACATTACATATTCATAGTTTCAAAAAGTGATTTTGATGGGACTTTTAGTTTACTGTACTGTACTGTTAAACTAAAAAAGCCCTTCAAAATTAATTTAGTAGTTTTTCGTAATCTTCGAACAAACACGATAAATCAATGAAACTCACATCCTCAATCATATTTCATATAGTCCTTTACATAGTTTCTTTTTCGATTTCGACTTCTCGATCGTTTAGTGGCATTTAGACCTGAGCGATCCAACCGAAAACTCCGACACTAGAGTTGGTCACTAACTCATACTAAGAAGGAAGAAAGAAGGAAGAACCAGTATATACCCTCTACTCGTATATTAAAGTGTCAGTTTCAAAAAGTACCGACCTAAGGAACTTGAATGAAAAGCTTGCTGTCTATAAAACAACACCATAAAATCAATAATATAAAATAACACAAATCAATTCACTATGTGCGCCCAAACCATAGAACTATGATTCCTAATCCAAAGTCCATAGTCCAAACCAGTAGATTTTAATAAATCAACGGGATATTTCCCATGATTAGTGAGTTCTGTTGTTTCCCGATATTTCGACGCAGTTGCATGCGCATTAATATCACGGGAGAAACTAATCCCGTTGATATTAAATATTATGTGCCAGCCATGATAGTTTTAAAAGTTTTAATAGACTTTGTTTTCACCTGGTCACAATATATAGCGCACGGACAACATGCTTCCAAAACAAGTGTTACGTCTGCTTTATCAAACTCTTATCAGTGATAACGTCCGCGCTAATGCGTTGACACATCGATTCCATTAGCGGATAGACTTGGGACACGCGCTTTTTCTAAATTTATTTTTACAGATTTTACTGTGTAGCTTTAGGTGTAACAGTATAATATCAATGCTTTAGGTACTTTTATTTTGGCTTTTAAACGTACCTTTTATTGTTTAAAACATGGACTCACGCTTTTAATTAATTATCTAAACGAATACCTTGGCTCAGACGAAATACGATTCTGTCAGATTAACTCATCGTCGCACAATCCAACAATCAAACCTAGTCTGAGATTGACTGAACGTAAGAAAAGCTGAGCTTAAGCTCTATCCATCTACATCGAACGGTAATATAATATTTTATTGAAGATTACTATTTATTATACATTATTATATTGATTTTTCTCTTTTTTGGCGGTATTTGGATGATAAACATCGGTAGGGCGATCACGATTAAAGTTGACAAATTTCGGGCAATGATAAAGCCATATTTTGAATCTATGCTTTCTCATTGGCCAAAATTGTACGTCTACGAAATCAATACTTGTTGGCTTGGCTTCGAGCCTGTCACCATCATCAGCCTATAGCAGTCCACAGCGGCTTCGAGCCTGTCACCATCATCAGCCTATAGCACTTCACCGCTGGACATAGGCCTCCCTTAACGCTTTGAGTGCTAAAAACACAAATTCCGAGCCATGCACGAGACCAGCTGCCAATGTCTTAATGAGCGCCATTGCGCCCTGCCCTGAGCTCGACGCATATTGTAAAGATGTGATATTATGGGATCTTTACACATTTACTGATTATTGAACTTTGAATAACAGAGTTGTGGAGAGGGCGGCGCCCTTCCTGCACCGACACAGCCTCCATTCCCTGAGGGCGAGAGGCAGCCAGGAGATGGTGCTAGTAACTCTGCACAGGATGAACAGGTAATATGATTAGGAGATGTTATTATAGGGTTTCTACCTATTACTTAATTATGTGTAGTTTCACTTATGATAATCACACCGATCCGTTTCTTTTTTAACGTGATGAACCGGAAAAACTAATAAAATAATAGTTTTGTACATAACTTATGCATTGGAATTTAAATAGAATTGCTTATAAGTTACTAAATATTATATTCTGGGTACAAGTGTGGTCATTCATTCCGTCATCTAAAACATTGAGACTAAGCTTTAGACTATTCTAAGCATAATTACGGACTAGACTTAATAAAAATGCACATTTACACCATCATCATCATCATAACCAAAATCATCAACCTATAGCAGTCCACTGCTGGACATGGGCCTACCTTTATGAGCGCCATTGCGTCATTTACACAATACCGCATATATAAAGTACAGTTTATCTGTTTATTAGTTAAGGAGACACACGCGACTAGGAAATTTCAACATTTTTTAATATCTCCAATTTCCTTTTCAGAATCGAAGTGAAGACAGCCAGTCTAATTACGTGAGCAGGTTTAACACACAGGAAGCTGCAGGTAAATACCTACCTTACGCCACACGTAATAAGATCTATCACCTACAGTCACGAAGATATTATATTTTATGGCAATAATAAACCCGCTCTCATGGCCTCGTAGCCCTTTGCTACGAAATCGTAGAACATGCTACGAATTTTTTTACGTTTTTTTTACTTCCGGTAATTTTATAACTTCCTGCAATTAATTTCAGTGCCTCAAGTATTTGATAACATGGTAAAATTTTAGTTCATGCCTACGAAAACTTTGATCCTTAGTAATTGCTATGAAATCGTAGCAGCTGCCTACGAACATATCACTTCTCACTAAATATCTATACCGACGTTGTCGACATAGCTCAGAGAATTAGCAAGCTGAAGTGGCAGTGGGCTGGCCATTTCTGCCAAAGAACCGATAACCGTTGGGGTAAACGAGTTCTTGAGTGGAGACCGCGGCTCGGCAAACGTATTGTAGGACGACCTCCGGCCAGGTGGAGTGACGATCTGCGAAAGGCTGCTGGTAGAAGTTGGATGCGTCGAGCTCAGGACAGGGCACAAGGGGGCCTATGTCCAGCAGTGGACTGCTATAGGCTGATGATGATGATGATGATTATATATCTATACCTACTTTATACCTGTCCTACTTTGGTTGAATAAAAACTGTCAAGCTGGGTATGGATAGCGCGTATATTGGTACTCCTAGTCGGGTTATGCGTATCTTTGAACGCCATGTCTGTACTTGCAGCTACGCGTACACTTTGGGGAACGCGTGCCGCGCCAACTAGCTCGCGGCGTGAACCGTGGTCAGTCGGTGTCGGCTCGCGTAGTGCTATGGATCGATTGACCTCGTGTTCAGCTTTGCGGCGGTCCACATTAACTGTACGCGTATCCAATGTACGCGTGCACAGCGAACCCCGACTACTCGTATACAGGAACGCGCTATCCGTTCCCAGCTTCAGAAATCTTGCATCATTACTTAGATTGTATACCATGTGCTCGCCATTTGTCTTACGGTTTGACGTATCATATTTATTTATTACGTCAATAAATTGAATGACAGGCCTTATTAGTAGCTCTGCCTTCTGAGCTGCAGGTCGCGGGTTCAATTCACGAACAGGACAAACATTTGTGTTGAGAACATAGATGTTTGTTCTGTGTCTGGGTGCTACCTATAGAAGAGGCTCCGCCTAGTTGGGGAAGTCCCGTATATTTTATTTATTTAAAAAAATATTATAATAAGGGGTTTTAAGAGCAGTATCCTGTGGGAGGGGCAAACAAAAAGTATATACTACTTTACTTTGATATGTATTTCATTTGAAATACAAATTTTTCAAACATGCTGAAAAAAACTTCATTTAACATTTCAGAATCGACTGAATGCACATTAAGGACACCGCGGTACTACCGAGGTATTTTCTGGCCTTCGCTGTCTTACACTTTTAAGGTAAGTTTTCCATTATTCAGTTTTCGTTGTATGAAAAATACCTAAACCAGTTGGAAAACCTGGAAAATTTTTTTTTACTTATTATTGGATTTTAAACTTTTCAAGCGACATAAGGTCTAAAGTAGTGCAAATTTGTCATTTTGAAGTTTATTTACGTCAAACACGCTTAGATTTTTGTTAAATTTCACTTGAACACTGTCACTCTATAGTTCTTTATAATTATCTCGATGATTTCGAGCTCAATTTTAAGGTACCTTTTTTCGTTAATTACCTAACTGTTTTAAGTGATAATCATTGCAATCTGCAAGAAGATTATATTAACTACGTTGTTTGATCAGTTTCTATTTAAAACCAGTTGCATACTTTTCAGGAAACGTACATTAAATTGAGCTCTAATATGAAAACTATGAACTGGTACTGTTACATAGTATGTTAAATAACGAATGTTTTCAGGACAAGGAGGTAGAGTCACGCTACCAATGCTACTCTCGACGGCAGCGACAAAAATCACTCATTATGGTTAACGTAGTTGATTTAATACTTAAGGTACGTAAAAGTTTCGACAAAAATAATTTAAAATTGGTGTAGGTACTTTTAACAACCAATATTAATAAGTACCTACATGTACTCAATTTTATTGGACTGTGCATTCTTTGGTTGTGTATTAACGGTACTCGTGTAAATTAAATAAATCAGTGTCATGTAAATTCATCATGGCCAAATAAAACACAACTCTGGGTTTGAAATCCAAAGTATTGTTTGGTTGCGTTTTATTGGGGCGCGGGCGTACAAATGAAGTAGGTACAGCGAGTGAAAACAAAACACGAGTATTTAAGCACAACCAAGAAAAGTCCACGCCCGGTACAAGTGATTAGAATTATGTACAAGGATTATTGAGCTGTACAATATTTGGATGTGTTTTAATCGCTCCCGAACGATGACGATGGTGGAAATAGAATCGCTTTGTAGCAAATGCCGGTTGGCTAGAGGCCCAGGGCTCAGTGGCGCAGTGGACGAAGTCCCGCCTGAGACGCACAAGATAGCGGCTTCAATTCCCGCCGCGAGACAGATGTTTGTATGATCTGAAAATATGTTTCTCGTTTGGATATTGTCTATGTATGATATGTATATGTATTTACAAAACATGTATATAAGTGAAGACGTAGTATATCAGTCATGTGAATATACAAGCTCTGCTGAGTTTGGAGCTGTGTGACACCGTCCGGCATTGTAATGTTATTTATCACTGTAATTAACATTGAAATATTGGTAATATAGCTAACCATACCCAGGGAGTGCTCTTAGTTATGTAGTCCGCTTAAACTTAAGTCACAGACCCTGGTATCTAAATATAGAACAAGCACATAGCATACCTAATGTTAAGTGGTAGGTCACTCATATTTGGCAAGGGCCCTGCGTCCATCAACTTAAAGGTATTTAAGGTGGTATACATTGGAATTACTACTAGTACTTACTAACGCACAAGGTTTAAAGTGCAGTGCGCCCTTTAAACAAAAATCTGTGCCTTAATGTATTCTCTCAAAAAGAGGTTGTGTCTCATTTCCTCTTACATAGTTACGCGCCATGTAAAAATAACACTGGAAGAAGTGGAAGGGTGTGTTTGCACACAGGTAAATACCGATAACTCGCCTATGCGCAACTTACAACTAGCGTTTTTTTTGAGATGTTGCGACTTATAACACAAAAGAGGAAACGAGACACGGCCCATTTTGGTAATTTTTATTGAGAAAAGTCAGGCATAGATTTTTATTTCACGCGCGTACTCCCCTATAAAAACTTCTTGGTTATGCCTCACGTCCCTATAATTTCACTGACACCTGCGGGGGTATTTTAAAACATTCGAAAAGTTTCCGAATCGAATCCGTCAATTTTTAATTAGTTGTATTTCTATTGCGATTGGATTTTAAGGATCTCAAAAGCTGCTCATGGTGTTTCTGATGAACACTAAGATACGATTTCGCACCACAACACAATACACCCCCACATAATAATGTAATTTTGGTTCAAACGTCACTGTCGGATTCGACTCGGAAAGATTTCGAACGTTTTAAAATACCCCTGCTGACTTGCTTCAAAAATAGGCATGGTGGTAGTACTCCATCAGACGAGACCTTCACAAAGGGCTCTACTACAAGTACTAAAATATAATAGTAGGTACAACGTATAGTCATTAAGATTACATTTAACTTGTTCCAGATTTGCTTAGCGTCAATTTATTCATGGTATAGAAAGAGAAATTACCGTGAGTATCAAATGGTGGCTAGTTTAACAAGTAACTATTATAGTTGACCCGCGCTAAACTTCGTTTGCAAAGCTTACCCTACTGCCGCCTAAGATTTTTTCTGCCTATGATGATGACGGTTTATATAGAAGAGACGTGGCAAGGACGCGTGGTGGTGGCGAATAGTCAAAGTAACACAGTATACACCTAGAAGCGCTCGTGGCGTAGTTTACTTCTGTGTTCTTAGCAGATCACCTTGGTTAAGCAACACTCCGCCCGGTCATTACTTGGATGGGTGACCGTTTAATGACATTCATATTTGAGCGCTTCCGTGCTTCGGAAGGCACGTTAAGATGTTGGTATCGGCTTTTCAGTCGTTAAGCCATGTCGGAGGCCTTCGGGCGGCCTAAAAACTTCGACACCAGAGTTGGTCGTTAGCTCATACGAAGAAGAGAAGAATATAAACCGTAGTTTTTACCTGATTTCGAACAAATTTACACTTTTGAAATAGAACATTTTTAAAAAATTTTTTTGATTTTGATTTGATTTGATCCAATTTACAACATTTTTATGAAAGCTAGATTTTTTTTGAGTCAGAGTATCAGAAACTACAAACTACAGTTAAAACTGGAGCGAGTTTTCGCAAATCATATTATCTATCTACTGTTTGTTTACTAATTAAATAAACGCTACTCTGCAGCGACTAGTGTTTATTAATTTTTTCCTGAATTATTCCTTTATATATTTCCCTTGTACAGAAAATTTGCAAACCGGCGATCAAACCGCGTGGTCATACCAGATCGGCTGGACCGTTGCATACTCGTTCCTGAACCTCGCAGTTTGCTTGCTCGGCTGGTGGCGATGCTTTGCGAACGACTATCTGCACTGGGCCGCCACCGCCACCTGGCTGCTACTCGTCTCACAAGGTAAAGTTATCACATAAACTCAAAGATAACCTAACCATAAATAAACTACTCATATTAAGAAAGCAGCATTTGGAAAATTACGTAGAGCTTTCTCGTCACCCATACCACACAATGTTTGGAAACGAAAGTTTTCAATCAGTGCGTCCTACCCGTCATGACATACGGAGCTGAAACGTGGACACTCACAGTACGGCTAGTCCATCAGAGCTCGGAGTTTCTCTAAAGGATAAAATCCGTAACGAGTATATCCGACATAGAACTAAAGTTGTCGACATAGCTCAGAGAATTAGCAAGCTGAAGTGACAGTGGGCTGGCCATATCTGCCGAAGAACCGATAGCCGTTGGGGTAAACGAGTTCTTGAGTGGAGACCGTGGCTCGGCAAACGTAGTGTAGGACGCCCTCCAGCCAGGTGGAGTGACGATTTGCGAAAGGCTGCTGGTAGAAGCTGGATGCGTCGAGCTCAGGACAGGGCGCAATGGCGCTCATTAAGGGAGGCCTATGTCCAGCAGTGGACTGCTATAGGCTGATGATGATTAAAAAAAAAGCGGCAACCCTCGCTCGCCACTTCAAGTCGAGGCGCGTGCAAAGGCATGCTCTGGTTATCGGTATCTCTGTTTAGCGGATGATTTAGCCGTGCGTACGGGATAGCAATATTGGCTGTTCAATATTTGATATGAATTTCGTTGTTTTCCGTAATACCAAAAATGATGACTGAAAACTTTATGTATTCTTTATTTATTATTGTTATTCTGTATCTAGATAATAAGCTATGTTCCTTAACAAACAACACGTAAGATATTGTTGTTTTTAATACGAAACAAAGAGAAAAGTGGTCATTGGTTTCATTTTTATAATATTCCCCTCCTTTTCTAATGGGTTTCATCCTACTAAATTTTTATTTTTATTTTAAAAATTATCGACCCTGGTCTATATCGCAAGGACAAAATAATAATTTTTTAATTCGAATCAGACCTTTTTGGTTCCACCTATTTGGAAAATCAAGGACGGAAATTAACCAAAATGCTACTACATAAAATGATTAGTTAATTTTGTTCATTTTTTTTTGTTTCTTAACCCAATCTGGGCAGTCCATACTGCCAAGTATTCCGTTTTATTTTGTGAGTGTTTTTCTTCCTTTAATCCATTTCTTCCGTCTTTTAGTACAGTCGTCAATCTTCGGTCAAGTCATGTTCTGTTATAACTATGGCGGCTATAACAAAACAATCAGCAAAAAAATCCTTCATCTTAGAAGTCCAGTTTATAACTTTTATTTCATTTGACTACACTTGTGTCTTCTTACTAACGTAGGTTGGTTAAAGCGCCATAAACTTTACGCAACATAAATCAGAAAAACAATAGAAAATAAAATAAAACAAAAATAGCACTGTTGTTCTGGATGAAAAAATTTCCCGCCTCCTTTGTTCATTTTAAAGACGAGCAAAGGTTTGCTTGCATCTGATTTGTAACTTATATAATGAGTTTTTAAATATGGAACGCGCACTACATGTCCTTGCTTGCAACATAGTTAGCTACTGATCTGTCTTCTACGCTACAAAATATGTAGATTGTGTAGAAGACGGAAACAATGTTATCTTGGTCCCGGCTTTTTCAACCAATAAGCCTTGAGTGGCAGCCTTATTTATTTATTTAAATTGGAACGCCAACAGGCATTCGAGCAGCCTTAACACCACAGAAAAGTAAACCAACATAATTACTATATAGAGGGCATCGAGGTCCCCACAACTATGAGCATTCGCGCATTCGCACATGCTCTCTTAGAATTTTGCCAAGTTTTTACGTGCGTGAATAAAAGTTTTTTAGAGTATTTGCGTGCAAACCAATGGCAACGCCGCGTTTTTTATTTTATGAACGAGCAGCTTGATGCCGATGTGTCAATTTCAGGCAGTTTTAAAAATCTAAGTCGTTACAGTCACTTTTATATCTCTGAATTTAGTCATAACCAGATGTCGAGATTATGTTTGAAGTTGTTTACTGGGGTAGCCGATACAACATCTTCAGTTAGCAAGTTTTGCGCGTAAATTAACTAAAACATATATATTTGTGTAATGTATATGAGTAGGGGAGAAGAAGAAAGGAACCGGCATTTCCAATGCCTTTATAATCCTGGCAATGCATTTTAATTATATCTGCTAGAAACGATAACTTTCATAATATTTTTGAGAAGTAGGTAATTAAATTTGGCAATTGAGCCACATACTAGTATGCTATAGTATATATACTAGTATGTACCTACGGTAATTGAACGTTGGCATCAGTGGTGGAAAGTTAGCTTAGATCTTTTCAATTTATCCTTTAATTTTTAGACTTGTTTACATTTTTCAGGATTGAGTAAGACAGGCATCGGGTTCCAAGCTTCCGAGAACCAAGTGTGGTACATGCTGTTTATCGTGTTCGTCCCATACGCGATGTTGCCACTGACTTTACTTTGGTGCATCGTCATCGGCTCCCTGTCCTCAATAGCACATCTCGTGGTCACCATAGATGAGGTGAGTTGTACTTTTTGACTTCAAAACCTTTGATACTCATAGCTTTATAAGATTTACAACGAGAGATTTTTTTTTATATATTAGTTTACCACATAACTTACGGTAGGTACCCTAATTGTATTACAATCTAGCCAAATAGTCTTATGAGTAATTTAAGTTTAACATAAGTTTATACAAATATTATTCTGAGAATGTGTCCATTAGCACTTTTCTTACAGTCTCTAATTAAGGGGAGGATGCTTTGTTCTTGTGTTCATTGAAAGTAGCATTAAGACTATACACATAGAGGGGGGATATGCCAATAATCCCCGCGCTGAGCATGCGGGTTTTAAAACGCAGGGCACATCGTCTCCCACCCACCCCATTGTACCATTGGCACCCTTTGGTTTCGGGAAATTGAATTGTGCCGATTTTAGACTGCGCTTTGCCGCAGTTAGCCGGCCGCTAGAGCCCCGTTTCTTAGCTAACAAGGTGAACATGGGCAAAGTTGAGTTGGGTACCGAAGATGTTGAGTGGAATCCATTCCAGCCCTTTTACTGTATACCTACCTATTATTTATGTTTAGGACGACCCGTGTGGGGTCCGATCACTGGTAATGACCAGCAACGCGCTACTATACATAGCTGTAAACTTCGCGGGCATGTACGCCAAGTCGCTGGCTGACGGTGGACAACGGAAGGCATTCCTCGAGACACATAAGACGATGATCACGCGTCTACGCCGCAAGAGAGAGTCGGAGAGATACTGGAAGCTATTCAACAGTGGTGAGTTACACCTTATAGATAAAAGAGCTGTTTTCCATTTATGATGCATTCCCATTAATATTTAATTTTTATTCAAACAAGCACACAACAGTATGATACTAACGTGCTATGTTAAACAAATAAAAAGAAGAAATCTCAAACAAAAATAACACAACAGATGCATGAAGAGTATTAAAAAAAAAGATCTAAGCTAAATTTACTTAACATAAATCTTATTTCTTTTTGTGACGTATAATGATAATTTTGAATAAAATGACCATCAATGGTACTCCATGATAGCCAGTACTTTCGTATGTTCTCACAGTGATACCAGACTTTTTGGCGCGGGAGATCTTCAAAGACATGCTGAACATGAAGGGAAGCATACAGGAGCAGCAGTTCAACAACCTCTACATCCAGCCGTACCACGACGTCTCCATACTATTCGCTGACATCAAGGGCTTCACGGGTAAGGGGCAGGCCCCAGGACATGGCACGGGCGGTTTCCTATTCCATTCAAATTTCACACAAAATTCATGGAAATAAAGCACAATTTATGATTTACATGATTATGACGCACCTAAATTGTGCTTTATTACCATTTCCATACAGACGTCATACAGATGTGAGTGGCCTAAGATTATTGAATTGTGTGTGTTGTTCAAGGCACTTTTTAATTTGCGTGATAGTGACTGAAATATAAAACAACCATTGGCCTAAGGCACAGGTCACACATATCGGGCAAGGACATGGCGCGGACATGGCGCAGACGTGGCACGGACGTGGCGAGGACATGGCGCGGGCATGGCGCGGACATGGCTCGGACATGACGCAGAAATGACGCGACAGAGGCACAAGTGTAGTGTAGTCTGTTGTCCGGTATCGATGTGTCAGCATGTCATCCTCAGAAAACGAAGATGCTCTTGCTCTCGTGCATACAATTAATTAATATACAGATCAGGGCCCGTACAACCCCGATTGCGAGTTAGTTGCTTCAAAAGTGAAACCCCTTCATTGGGTTATACAGTTGACGGGATTACCCTTTCGTTTGGATATTTTCCTCCTAACACAAGCGAAAGTGTAACCCGTTTTGGTTTTCAGTCGATAGGGTTACCCTCTTATGAGGTTAAACGAATGAATGGAGTTACCTCTTGATAGGTTTTTTTGAATGTTACACAATGGTTATCATTACTAATATTTATTAATTAATAATAATTTCGGATTGTCACTGTCACTGTCACTCTAAAACTCAAACTCAAAACTCAACTCAAAGCTCCACTCGAAACTCATTCTACAAATTCATCTGTAAATGGTTATATCTCTGGAACTACTCATCCTAGAATAGCTGTTAATTGCTCAAAAGATAGCTATCGACAAGATCTTTATTTTCAATGACATATGTCAAAATTGAATTTGCCATATCTCGAGAAGTACTCATCCTAGACTTGCCGTTAGCTCAAATGATAACTACTAATAAAATCTTAATTTTCGATGACAGCTGTCAAACTAAAAACTGTCATCGAAAATTAAGATCTTAACAATAGCTATCATGTGAGCTAGTAAAGGCAAGTCTAAGATAAGTAGTTCTCGAGATATGGTCGATTTAAATTTGACAGCTGTCATCGAAAATTAAGTTCATGTCAATAGCAATCATTTGAGCTAGTAAAAGCAACTCTAAGAAGAGTAGTTCTCGAGATATGGTCGATTTAAGTTTGACAGCTGTCATCGAAAATTAAGTTCACGTCAATAGCAATCATTTGAGCTAGTAAAAGCAAGTCTAAGATAAGTAGTTCCCGAGATATGGTCGATTTAAGTTTGACAGCTGTCATCGAAAATTAAGTTCATGTCAATAGCAATCATTTGAGCTAGTAAAAGCAAGTCTAAGATGAGTAGTTCTCGAGATATGGTCGGTTTAAGTTTGACAGCTGTCATCGAAAATTAAGTTCATGTCAATAGCAATCATTTGAGCTAGTAAAAGCAAGTCTAAGATAAGTAGTTCCCGAGATATGGTCGATTTAAGTTTGACAGCTGTCATCGAAAATTAAGGTCTCGTCAATAGCTATCATTTGAGCTAGTAAAGGCAAGTCTAAGATAAGTAGTTCTCGAGATATGGTCAATTTAAGTTTGACAGCTGTCATCGAAAATTAAGGTCTTGTCAATAGCTATCATTTGAGCTAGTAAATGCAAGTCTAAGATAAGTAGTTCTCGAGATATGGTCAATTTAGGTTTGACAGCTGTTATTGAAAATTTATTCCAATTTTATTATAATATAATTATTATTGCGTAAAATAAACAATTAGTAGGGGAGGAGAGGGTTAACTAAGCTTTTGAAATTACTAAATTACTAAGCTTTTGAAAAAACCCTGCCGAAAACCTCTTCATCGGGTTACCAAATCGGGCCCTGATACAGATGAAGAAAATACGCGCAAACGAATTTGCACAAGGATCAGCTAGTATTACCATGGGTATTACATAAAAAAATCTTAGTACCGGTTTAATCTCTTTCCGATTTCCAGCCACAATTTATCTTGAACATTTCAGTTACAATAATTGGAACGACAATGATCATAAAGCGTTGCATATTTTACAATCAATTCACAAAATTCAATATTAAATTCGATATCGTCATTTGTCACGCATTTTTACATCACTAACAGACGTATGTCGCAAGCAAGTACATACTACGAACTGGCGGCCATCTGACGCTCATCTGGCGGCGATCGGGCGCGGGCGCCGAAAAGGCGCGTCATACGTCCGAGCAACGACATACTATGTGCCCTAAATTGTGCTTTATTTCCATGCATTTTGTATGAAATTTGAATGGAATAGGAAACCACCTGTGCCATGTCCGTGTCATGTCCGTGCCCGATGAACGTGACTAGCGTCGGGCGCAGACATGGCACTGGCGGTTTCTTATTCCAATCAAATTTCATACAAAATGCATGGAAATAAAGTATAATTTAGGACACACGGTATGTCGTTGATCGGACGTGGTTATGACGCGAAGTCGTCGAGCTAAATTGTGCTTTATTTCCGTGCATGTTGTATTAAACTTGAATGGAATAGGAAAGCGCCCGCGCCATGTCCGCGCCAGGTCAGACAGGTGAGGCCTGAGCCTAAGTTGTGTATTGAACCTAGAACCTAATAAGGCATTGGAATAAATATAGTAATATATGTAGAATAAAATGTATTATTTTTTAACCGACTTCAAACAGGAGGAGGTTCTCAATTCGACTGTATGTTGCTTTTTTTTATTGTTGCATTTAGAGTTTTAGGAAGTCTCCGTTTGAAAAGTAACATTCTTTTTAGTGAATAAATGCGTTTATGTCTGGTAGTCCGATCGGTAGTCCGACTATCGGACTGATGCCCTGAATCTGAGGTCAATAGGTACCCAAAAATGTAATTCCTTAGAACTAAATTTTTGTCTAAAGTCTATTCTTTTAGTAAAGTCTAAAAAAATTCACGAACTTACCACGAACTTTAGGTAATTTACCTATCACTTTTAATAACACTTTTGTTTCGTAGCCATCGAGATAATGTTCGTAGCTCAAATTGAACGAGCACTTCTTGCGTTGCGGTCAAACTTCTCGAATACCATTCCAATGCCGATACCGTTCAATAAAAGAAAGGTCATCTCTTATCTATACTAAATAAATAAATAAATAATGCTGGATACTCTCATACACTAAGCAGGGCTTGTGTTATGGGAACCACATGACTGATAAACTACATGATTTTTTTTATAAACAAATACATACATATTAGGCATAGAATACACCCAGACTTTTTCTTTCTTACAGAGCTGTCCGGAAAGTGCAGCGCACCCCAACTGGTGACATTGCTCAATGAGTTGTTTGCACGCTTCGACAAATTAGCCTCGGTGAGAGTTTGTGGTTGTTTTTTTATTTAATTACTAGCGGCCCGTCCCGGCTTCGCACGGGTGGACTTCTTTTACACCTTAGTTAAGTTTTAGTAAGGGTCCCTAATCTTTTCTATCAATAAATATAGCTTAGTTACTCAGGGTGAATGTGGCTTTCCAATGGTGAAAGAATTTTTGAAACGGCACAGTAGTTTTTGAGTTTATTCATTACAAACATACTCACACAAAAATAAAAATAAATCCTCTTTATAATATTAGTGTAGATGTAGACTAACTTGAATTATAAAGAAGTTGAGCAGGCATCGAGTCACACGAATGAATATTGTGCACAGTACTCTCCGTTTTGAACAGCTTTCTTACAAGAAACCATACTAATGTGTAACAAGAAAATGCTTATAGTCAGCCATCACTTAACTAGCTTATACTGTTGCGTTACGAATTGTTGTAAATATTTTTTTTATGATATTTGAAGATGGAACAAGCACATGGCCCACCTGATGTTGAGTGGTAACCATTACCTATCACAAAGCATTGCATCGTAGAGCACGTTCCAAAAAAAGCGTGATCGCCCTGCGTCCATCAACTTGAGGTATGAAGATGAGGCATGACGTGTACTTTAAAGTTCCTATTGAAAATAAGAATTTCGTAATTTCTTTAAATAAATGTCTGAATACAAACTTTGCATAAAACAGGAATAAAACCAGTCTCTGCCAGCTATCCGCCCCTTTGCGCGAATGAAATCGTTGAAATAAACGTATTATGATTTCAGGAGAACAAGTGTCTCCGCATAAAGCTGCTAGGCGACTGCTACTTTTGCGTGAGTGGGCTGCCGGAGCGGGAGGCGGACCATGCCTTCTACTGCGTCAACATGGGCCTGCACATGATCCGCGTCATCAGAGACGTGCGGTATAATAGACAGGTCCGAGCAGGCTTCAAAAGACAAAAGATTTAGTAACTTGTAAAATTTCTTTAACGAGTTTCACAAAAACCTAACAATGTTTCGCCTTTCGCAGCGGGCAAACAAAGTCCGCCTTTAACTGCTGAAACGCAGAAGGTTGCGGATTCGTTGCGCTGGGAAAGTCTGGTTGAGACGCAGAAGGTCGCGGGTTCGGTTAACTTCAGTTTCTGCCGCGAGACAAATGTTTGCATTATTTGAAGATATTTATCTCACGCTTGGGTTTTTTTGCAACGCATATTATGTACCTATGCATATACAACAAAAAGTAGTGTATCAGTTGTGTGTTCCCATAAAAAAGCTCTGCTTAGTTTGGGGCTGGATGATGCTGTATGATAATGTCACTCAGTTATCACCATTCAGTCCACTGCTCCGACACGAGAATTGGTCACTAGCTCATAAGAAGAAGAAGAAGAAGTCCACTGCACAGGCCTCCCCTAATAAGTGTGTAAAAGAGTGTGTCCTTAATGTAATGGGGTGGGGTAAACTAACAAACGGGGCTCTGGCAGCCGGCTGATTGCGGCATAGCACAGTCTAACACCGGCACAGCTAAACTCCCTGCCCACCGATGGGCAGCAGCGTCGGCGATGCGAGAAGCTGTGCCCTGCGATCCCCAACCCGCGTGCCCAGCGTGGGGATCATATCCCCCTTTATTAGGGGAAGCCCATGTCCCGTAGTGGACTGGATATGCTGGTATGTTGTATGTGTGGGTAGAAAACATCATCATCATCATCATCAGCCTATAGCAGTCCACTGCTGGACATAGGCCTCCCCTAATGCCGCATCCAGCTTTTACCAGCAGCCATTCGAAAATCGTTACTCCACCTGGCTGGAGCGCGTCCTACGTTATCCAATCCGGGGTCTCCACCCAAGAACTCGTTTACCCCAACGGTTGTCGGTTCCTCAGTAGTTATGGCAAGCCCAATGCCACTCACAGCTTGCTAATAAAATAAATAAATAATGTTGGACACATTTATCACATAACATCATGTAGCCCAAACTAAGCAGAGCTTCTATTATGGGAACCACATGACTGATATATTACTTAGATACATTTTGTAAATACTTACATATTATACATAGAAAACACCCAGACCCGAGATAAATATTTGCAGATCATGCAAACATTTTTTTCGCGGCGGGAATCGAACCCGCAACCTTCTGCATCTCAGGCGGGCCAACTCTCTGAACGGAGTATTCCCGTTTCAGCACCAATTTTTTAAGCACCTATTTTTTGAGCACCAATGGTATTCCCATTTGGGCACCAATCAATATTTTGACATGGTGCTCAAATGGGAACAAAAAATAAAATTTGATTTTACTCCCCATTGAGCACCTACGGTGTACCTGCTAGTGATGGGGTGTACAATAAAACATATCAATTAAAATTGGAAGTACTTTAATAAACATATACATTTTAGGAAAATAAGTAATTATTATTGATATCACACTCAGCCTTGTTATATGTTATTTTCTAGTTACTTCACTTCCACACAACAACATCATACATAATTATATCATACAAGTAAAGTTTTTAGTTCTGTTAGAAACGAAAAATATGAACTATTTATCAGGTATAGAAACTTTTGTTAGTAGGAAGTAAAATGTTAAAATTTAAATTATCACCATTTAAGGTGCCAGATATAGTATAGTAAAAGACATTTTGTGATTTAACTTCATGAAAAACCACCATAGCGCCATCTACACGCGCGAACTAAATAGACTACGCACTGATAGTTCATCTGCACTAACAAAAATGACACGAGGACTAGTAGTAGGAAGTAAAATGTTAAAATTTAAATTATCACCATTTAAGGTGCCGGATATAGTATAGTAAAAGACATTTTGTGATTTAACTTCATGAAAAACCACCATAGCGCCATCTACATGGCGCGAACTAAATAGACTACGCACTGATAGTTCATCTGCACTAACCCAAATGACACGAGGACTAATTCCACCAACAACTGATGACCAATGAAAACCGACTGAAACACCATTTTTTATTTTTGACACGTTGACTGCGGGCCTCAGACATAGCTACATAGAGTACTCTAATATGATGACTTATGACCAATTAAAACTGACGGAATACCATTTCTTATTTATAACACGTTGCCTGCGGGCCTCGGACATGATGTTACACAAAATACTCTGCTATGATGAGCGGCATGGTGTTTCAGTCAGTGTTTATTGGTCATCACGTCATCTTCAGTCATAATATCAGAGTACCCTGTGAAGCGTCATGTCTGAGGCCCACAGTCAACGTGTTAAATATAAAAAATATTTTTTCAGTCAGCTTTCATTGGTCATCAGTCATCTTTTGTTCGTAGTTTTTGTTGGTGGAATTAGTCTTCGCGTCATTTGTGTTAGCGCAGATGAACTATCTGTGCGATGTCTATTTAAAATAATATAAAAAAAAAATCGGGAGGTAATCACACAGCATCATGTAACCCCAAACTAAGCAGAGCTTGTATGATGGGAACCACATGATTAATATACTACATATATAATTTTTCTTTTGTAAATACATACATATGATACATAGAGCACACACAGACGTGACACAAATATCTGCAGAACATGCAAACATTTGTCCCGCAGTGGGAATCTAACCCGCAACCTAAATACGCGTCTCAGGCAGACTTTCACCTGCTGCGCCACAGAGGCCGTCATTTTATTTTTAACCGACTTCAAAAAAAGGAAGAGGTTCTCAATTCAGTTGTATTTTTTTTGTTTGTTAGGTCATAACTCTGTCATTTATGAACCGATTTTGAAAATTATTTTCGTTGGAGAGGTTATACTTCCCAATTGGTTTCTATAAATGTATTCCTTACGATCTATGCGTTTACCACATTGGTAGATCTAGATACCTACCTGTTATTTTTGGAGTCGGTGTCAGCCAAGGCACGCCAAGGTAGGTAACTATTGCGTGAGCGGCGCAGGAGGGCATGTCCGAGGTGGGAGGGGTGTAGTTGCTATAATGTCGTACTCCAAAGCTGACTCCGACTCTAAAACTAACAGGTAGGTATCTAAGATCTACCTATGTGGTAAACGCATAGATCGTAAGGAATAAATTTATAGAAAAAAGGAAGCAATTATTTTTAACTTTTTGTTTTACAGTTTTTTCAATAAATGTTTTCGAAGTCGGTTTTTTTTTAAATTTTAAATTATTGTTTATATTTTTATTTATTTAGTTCGCGCCTTGCTGTGTAGATGGCGCTATGGCATGTTTATGAAGTTAAATCACAAAATGTCTTTCAATATACTATTTCCATCACCTTAAATGGTGATAATTTAAATTGTAACATTTTACTTCCTACTACCAAAAGTTCCTATACCTGATAAATAGTTCATATTTTTCGTTTCTAAGAGTACCAAAAACTTTACTTGTATGATATAATTAAATGTGGTGTTGTTGTGTCGAAGTAATTCCAATTTTAATTAATATGTTTTATTGTACACCCCATCACTAGCAGATACCGCACCGTAGGTGCTCAATGGGGAATAAAATCAAATTTTATTTTTTGTTCCCATTTGAGCACCATGTCAAAATGTTCATTGGTGCTCAAATGTGAATTACCTTTGGTGCTCAAAAAATAGGTGCACAAATAATTGGTGCTGAAAAGGGAATACTCCCTCTGAAACTACATCGGCAACTTTAGTTCTATGTCAGATAGTCTCGTTGCAGATACTATCGTTTAGAGCAGCTCCGAGCATAGCTCGTTCCAAAGCTCTAGTTAGCATTAGAAAATAAATAATAATGTTTGTGCAGGTGGACCTGGACATGCGGATCGGCATCCACAGCGGCACCGTGCTGTGCGGCGTGCTGGGCCTGCTCAAGTGGCAGTTCGACCTCTGGTCGCAAGACGTCACCGTCGCCAACCACATGGAGAGCGGGGGCCTGCCCGGGTAAGCCTATCACCTCAAACAAAAATAACAAAAAAAGACGTGTGGCACTCGGGGACTGCCGCGGTAAAGCTATTGCATAGTATTTTGTAACAACTTATGCAATTATAATTTTTTATTTATTTTATTTATGTAGTATTTCTTTTTCTTTGATATTAATTCAAGTTACACTTTTTGAGCGTGGTGGCCGATAAGAAAACATTTTTTTTTCTTTTATTAAATAAAAATACGTCTAGTTGCACGCACACAAACACCGTGTCGAAGACTGCCGAAAAGAAACGACGTTTGACAATGCACGGCCTTCAAGCCACATCTCCGTGCCCGTCGGAGTGAGGAGCGTGAGGTTTTTTTTCGTTACGGAATTTCTGGATTCGGTCCCCGCGCTCAAGGCCCTCGATAGAAGCTATGCAATAGCTTAATAATTTTAAAAAACCCTATAAGATCTAGGATAGTGTCTGTGTAGGTATTCTGTTATGTACGATTCACACTTACCGGCGCGCGTCGGAGAGCATTTTATAACATGCTAGTGGAAATTGAAACATTCACAAAGCAGTTAAGTTCCTTATTTGCATGCAATTTACGCAGCTTTGAGCTTTATCGAACACTGACATAAATAGATCCGTAAGTAAATATTGCATGTATTAAAATGCGCTTCGATGCTCTCCGACGCGCGCCGGTAGGTGTGAATCTTACTTTAAAGGTTGAGAATCTATGCGTTTACCTAAATAGCTACCTGTTATTTTTGGATTCGGTGTGAGCCAAGGCACGCCAAGGTAAGTAATGCTTGAGCTGCACGACGCACGGAGGGAATGACCGAGGTGGGAGGGGTATAGTTGCTATAATATCGTATTTCCTTAGGTGACTTCGACTCCAAAAATAACAGGTAGGTATCTAGATCTATCTACGTGGTACACTTGAAAAAAAAGGTTGATTGTTAGTTGTATGAACAAAAAAGTAAACAACAAAACCTTGTTAGTTTTCCAGTTTTTGTTTATCAATAAAAACAATTTTAGTTATTTTTTTTTATCAAATTTACGTGTCTTCAAAAGTTTTTTTTGATGTTTTATAAACAGTCGAGTGCACATATCAGCGGCGACACTGGAGTGCCTTAACGGCGTCTTCGAAGTGGAGCCGGGAGAGGGCGGCGCCCGTGACCCTTACATCAAGGAGCACGAGCTGACCACTTATCTTATTAAGAGCAGCGTCGAGCCGATTGTCATCAAACATACTAAAACTAAGTAAGTAGGTAGGGCTTAGTTGTGAACTGTGAACGCCCCGCCTCAAGGGGCGACTTGAATAGAAGTGGCGATCACAATAGGTCTTCATGGCCGCAGTGATATGAAATCAATCAATAATCAATAATTAAGTAGGTAGGTAGGTAAAATAGAAAAAGACGCCGCGTCGCCTAGGTTTAAAACTACTTAACTCATTACGGAGGCTTCCGCCCGGTCTAAAAAATAGCCAAGCTCTTGACCACTAACTTGAAACAGGTGTGATCTAAGATGAAGCACGCTTGCCTAGAAGGAACCAATTCACTCTGGATTTGAAGATTCCCAGATTGTACTGGTCCGGGAAAACAGACGCCGGAAGCAAGTTCCACTCCTTACTACTAACAATAAACGTGGAAGGGAATCGTTTGGTACGATAAGCAGGGATATGGACCAGGTATCGGTGGTACTTTGCAATACGCCTGCTTGACGGTGATAAAAGGAGAAGGAAGGATCAGGTCGTGAACATCTTGCTCACATTCACCAAAGTGGAACTTGTAGAAAACCGACAGTCTGGAAACTCGACGTCTGTTTCGAGGCTCTGCGGATTTGCTTTCACCAACGAATCGAATCTGTCAATCCTGTCAGGCAGGCAGTCGACGCTTAGAGCAGCCTCGTGGTAGGGATAGAAGGCCCCCAGATTCATGAAACAATAAGTTTTAATTACTAAGTACGTGCGTGCGTACGACACAAGTAAAACGTTGAAAATGCGCAGACGTTACAAAAACAACAAAGAAACTTTAAAAGGTAAAATAAACATTATTTTGACCTATTGTTACCAACTCAAAAACAAGCACACAAAAACTCTCAACTGCTTTATCAATTTCTAAGCACATCTAAATATTTTTCAATCGTCAGTCACGCAACTCACGCACTATCTGTTACATAGTTTGAAAATGGGACGCATCCGTTTCTTATGACATTTTTCAAATTAAATTCAATGGATAAGCTTACTGGCTTATCTGACATTTGAAAAATTAACCCTTTGTGTCTAAACACACTATAGCCGAAATTACGCGACGTAAGTTCTGCATGGTTACGCCTGAAATGCTATTTGAATTACAGATGACACATTATGCTGAAATTACGTTGCGTTATAACGTACAGCCGAACTTATCAAAATCAGCTGCGGAACTTACGTCGCGTAATTCCCACTAGAAAACTAAAAAGAACCCACTGATTTATTTCGATACATCTACTATTCATCATCATCTACAGGCTGACTGTATCACTGCTGGACCTGCCCAAGTTTGTGCCATCCTGGTGGAAGGCATTCGTGCTCTTAGACGGTCTTTTTTATTTCTTTTTTTTGTTTAAACTTTCCAACAAAGTTTATGTCAGGAAAAGACAAAAAACATTGTGTATGTATTAAATAAAACTAAACTAAGTACATAGTAGGTATATGCAATGCCTCGCGATCTGAACATCTATCTATTCTTATTTAGTAAAAAAAAAAATATCCTCGTACAATTCCACAGAAACCGTATATCACAGCAACTGCCTTCTGACATCCCGCGAAGACCCAGCAGCTGCACAGAAGACGAGCTGACAACCAACTGGACTCCTGAGATGCCTTTCGAGAACGTAAGAAACATTTGTACCTAATGCTCATAGTAAGGAAATTCGGTTCAAAAGTGTGGCTTGCCGAAAAATATTTTCATTTCTAACTACTTCCTTAATCAATTATTTGCTTTTTACGTACAGAATAACCCAAAACATTCGGTCTTAAGTCTTGTTTCACTAATATTTGAATTTAAATTTTTAATGACTCTCGAGACATATTTATTTTTATTAAAAACACCTATGAAAACTTTTCAAATCTGTTTTACTCCGACTAAACAGACAGCACAATATTAAGATTGTGTGTTTGCTGCGAATAAAATATTTTAAATATATATTTTTTTTAAATTCTCATGCAGATACTTTTAGGTACCTATCTAAGTATCTTAATTTTATTATTCGTTCATTATCTAGTCAAAATAAAACGTCCATATTATTGTTTGTGTTTTAACCAATACTTTTGTGTTTTTGTGTATAGCAGACAACGAACAGATGGCCCACTTGATGCCAGGTTAGTTGTCTGAATTAAGCTCACGGTACTCTCTTTCTACTTATTTTGAAGTCACATTTCACGTAGAACAAAGCTAGCTGTAGAATAGGTATAACTTAAGATTTTCATTTGATACTTTTGTAGAAGGCATGCAGGGGCCTGAGGGCTTACCACAGGTTTTTATAGTTTACGAAAACTTTATAAGTTTCGGTATCTTTCCATACATTTTCAGTACAGCGCCTCTAGGGAAACGTGCATGAACTACGAAAATGTATGGAAAGATACCGAAACTTTTATAGTTTTCGAAAACTATCAAAACCTGTGGTAAGCCCCTGATTCTGATGATTTGATATATTTGATTCTATTAGATATCTATATAACGCGAGAACTATCAAATTTCATACAGTTTCCGCGATATATATCTAATAAATCAAATATTTCGAATCGTCAGAATCAGGCCTATGGACTTTTACCTTTATTTCTCACCAGAATAGAAAAATAATTTAGTTGTTTTAGAATATAAACGCATAAGCTGTCAGGTTTTCATTAGTACTGGAGTCCTAGACTCAATTATTGTCATGGTGAGATGACGTCACACCTCGAAAAAAAAACTTGTAAAACTTCAATGGCTTTCCATCATGAGATATTTTTAAAAGTTTCCGGCTCCTGGTAAATTGCGCGAAATTCTATTAAAATAGTACTAAACTTATAAAAACTGGATAATTTACATAATATCCGAATGACAATGGAAAGCACTGTCATCAATTCATCATATGGGTGAGTGCAATTCAAGAAGCGCTCACGCAGTGACCCTTTTTAGGGTTCCGTGCCCCATTGGGCCCTTACCCTTTGGTAAAAATTACTAAGAATCCACTGTCCGTCTGTCAGTCTGTCACCAGGCTGTATCTCATGAATCGTGATGGCTAGACAGTTAAAATTTTCACAGATGATGTATTTCTGTTGCCGCTATAATAACAAATAATAACAACGATTTATTTAAAAAAAAAACAAAGAACCCGACTGGATAAACACGAAGATTTTAGTACTTTTTAGTTCATCGTAAATTAAAAATGGCCATATTGGATTTTTTGAAGTTTCATATAACCTATGTCACCTTCGTGATCTAGACGAATCCAACGACACCTCATTAGTCAAAATCCATCCAGCCGTTTGGGCTACAGCGACCGACAAATAATATTACAAACATACATACACCCTAAAAACATAACCTGACTGAACAGGAATTCAGTCGAGTAAAAACAGAATAAAATATATATTTAAGTGCGGTAATACAACGTTACGAAACCCTTCGTGCGTGATTCTGACTCGCACTTGTTTACCTGCATTTTGGTATGTCAAAATTATACCGTTTATCGGTGTAAAAAGACGTCTACCGAAAACGAAAGGTGGTGGACTGGTGGTACAGAACACCAAAACCAAGCCAAATAAGAAATCCGTTATCTGAAAATAAAATTTGAAAAAACAATGTTTCAAGATTTCAATATTGTACGGGCGGACTGCTTGCTGCATGCATAAATTACTGTTTTTTTATTTGGTTTTTGGTATTTGAATGAGATGGTTAGGTAGACATGATGTCTTTTGATAACTGATCAATAGTTGTGTATTTTCAACTCGTTAGTATTACTCGAGCAGTGCGGCCGGCGTGGTGAGCGCGCGCCCTCGACAGAAGTGGGACGACGAACAGGATTTGGATGACGTCGCCTCACTCTCCGAAGTCGAGGTAAGAACGTAAAGGTTTTTTATACCACGCGCTATTCAGTCTGTTTTAGTAAAACTGTCTTACTGACTAATTAGTTAAGCCCAAGGACCCTTACGCTACAATTAACGTAATTTACGCGAGAATTATTCCTCTCTGTCTATTTTCAGGTTCAATCAAATACCTTTACACTTTTTTCAATAATTTTAAAGTTAATTTTCGAGTGACTTAGTAAAATTCTGTACACTTCGCTACTCCCTGTCTACGCTGACTAATGTACGATTTTTGATTTACCGGCGCGCGTCGGAGAGCATCGAAGCGCATTTTAAAACATGCTAGAGGATATTGAAACATCCACAAAGCAGTTAAGTTCCTTAATTGCATGCAATTTCCGTAGCGGATCTATTTATGTCAGTATAATTATTAATATCAACGGGATATTTACCATGATTTGTGAGTTCTGTTATTTCCCGATATTTCGACGCAGTTGCATGCGCCATGATCACGGGAGAACTGAAGTCTGTGCGAGTGGGTAGTTACTGGCAGACGAAACGATCTACCCTCTTTCTCAGTCTTTTATTACGAACTGTTAGGCCGTCCGACGGATTTTGGGTTTTAAAAAAAAAACCCAAAATGAAGTTAAAACTTTTATTGAAAAAAAACGAAAATTAATTATTATTCGAATATCGGTAAATGCGTGTGTCGCGGTTTGGAGTCGGTACTGAACTGAATTGAATGCAGGTGGTTGCTTCCCGTGGGAAAGCTAGAACTGCTGATTTGAAGTTATGTATAAAAACGTAAGCAAAAGGGCTTTCAATCTAGGGTTGTAACAACCCCCCGACGAAGATGAAACTTACGCGGTTTAAGCAAATCGCGAAGTTTCAGGAAGATGACCTAAGACGCGGAAGAGGGATAGCGTCGTTGCTATTCATCATATTAGTTCTCATTCTCCTCAGCGGGCATCTGACGAATAGTAAAAACGTTTTTACCGAATTTCTTCTTTACAAGATACAATATAATTACTATTGTTATTATAAGAATGACAAACTTTATTATCGGGTAGCTTGTATGATACTCTATTAAATCATCTGGTTCCTCTGATATTTTATCAATTTTACTGATAATTTCGTTTGATAAGAAGTCAAAAATTTTTAATTTTTCTAAATTAATATTACTTATTTTTAGAGGGACACTATTGGAATATTTTGCAAGAAATTCTTTTGTAGTACAACAAGTGTTATTTATTAAATTAAAATCAGATTTTATTTCATTAACATATACTTTACTTTTAATAGAACCAGTCATTTCTATATTTTTACAAATAGCAATGCAATTATTGGGGAGGTTGAAAATACCTGTTCCAATAATGTTAAATTCCGTTGTATCCGATCCACATTCTATAGTGAGTTTCGTAATCTGGGATTGAACATAAATATAACTACTATTTTCCAATTTTTGCCAAATATCAATGCTACCATGGATAATTTAGCTTACAGCATTCTGGTAATTTGTTATCTAAAACTTTTAACATTATACTTATCTCATAACTTGGATTGCTATCTGTAGAATATTCATTTTGTCTTTCGCAAATGTACACTTTGTTTGGTAAGGTTTTGCAGCTATCTAAAACATCGATAGTGCTGTAAGTAAACTTGTCCTTGCTTATGCAGATATAATTGTTCGAGGGGACCAACATTGAAAACAGTTTAGGGTTGTCCATTGAAGATGGAATAGGTACAGGAATGTTTTTATATAGATTATAAATCTTATGATTTACTAGCGGGATTTTTGTTACAAAAATTATTTTTCTATCCTTATAATACACGCTTATCTTACTTATATCTAGAATTACATTAATGTTATCTAAATCTACAGAAACAGGAAGCTCTAGAGAGCGCGATAAATGTCTCTCATTTTCGACGAGTTCGGTGAACAGTTGTTTTGGAGTAAGTATCGATGAATGTAATACATGACTTTTTGCAAACAGTATAGCATTCTGTAAATCTTCAATTTTGAAGGACAGTGTAAACAAACTGGCCTATAAGCTGTTACATATTCTGTTTATTTTAGACATAAACAATGTTTTATCTGTTAATTTGCTAATGTTTTGGTACTCTAAAGAAATTTTGTCAACAGCGTCGTTCAAACGGGCTTCATTTACTGAGATTGTAGCCATAGTTTCATTATAATTTTGTAAAGCTGATTTAGTTAACAAAATGTTATCCTTTAAAAGTGATGATAATTTATTATTATTAGAATGAAGAGTTTGGATGGCGCTGTTGTATCTAATCGCATCGTTTTCATCCATTGAGCCAAAAACTTGTTTCAGGATACTACCACCGCCAGCTATCCATGCAGAACGTGCTGATTTTGAAGGTACCAAATGTGATAAAGAAGAGTAATCTTTCAGCAAATCGTTAAATCGAGTTGTTAGTGGTTCAAGGGTATTATGGCAGTCTACATCGTTATAGTTTACTTGCTGACACACAAATCTGGTTGTTCCTAATACATTATTTATATTGTCTAGATGCGGTTTAATATACGATATATCAATTGGGACAAGAACGTGAAGATAGTCGTCGTAAAAACGAACACGGCCTAAAGGGTCGAAGTACATGCCCGGGCTCTCGGTAATCGGTTTGATAAGTGCGTCTTGGGCATTACTATGGTTCAATACACCGAATCTGCAATAAAAATTAACCTATTTTAAAACTAGCTTAAGTCATCCTAAAAAGAAATCGTTAGTTTCTAAGTTTAAAATACTAATAATCTAATACTTAATGTTTCTGCAAGTTTCAATTCGTCATAATGATGTTTTACATGACGACGTCCTACTATTGTAGATAGGGTATTATTTCCATGAATTTTCACGACTTTATAAGGCCCTTTCCATATGGGCGATAAGGCTTTTCTCAATCTGAGATGGTTTTTTACGTAAACAAAATCACCTACTTTGTACTTTTTAGGTTTTGATTTTTTGTCATAGTACGATTTTGAAATACCTTTGGATTTGAGCATGTTTTCAATCGCTTTTAAGCGAGAATAGTTGAGTCGTTGTTGTAAGACACGGACATAATCAGAGTAAGTCACGTCTGGTGCAGTTTCATAAATTGAATTTGGAATGAAAGGTTTATGCCCATATAAAAGCTCATAAGGAGTGAAGTTAGTTGTGCTATGTATGTTTGTATTGTAGGCTAACATGGCTGTGAATACATAACGGGACCAGTTGGACTGATTTTCGTCCACGTAAGATTTTAGATACTCTTTTAGAGTAGAATGGCTCCGTTCTAATGCTCCTTGGGTTTGCGGATGGTATGGGGTTGACCACAGCTGTTTAATTTTTAAGAAAGAGCATGTTTGTTTAAATAATTCCGCCGTAAAGTTTGTGCCTTGATCGGTAAGAATTGTTTTTGGAATTCCGAAAATCGATATAAAATGTACCAAGCATTCACAGGTCTCTTCTGCAGTAGAATTGGGAATTGGATAGGCAAGGGAAAATTTAGTCAAATCGTCTTGTATAGTTATAATGAATTTATATTTTGCAGTTCCTGATTCCGGTAACGGACCGACAATGTCGAGCCCAATGCGTTCAAATGGCTGTGTGGATGTGCTAGTTATTTGCATTGGAGCGCGATTGGTCTGTCTAAGAGCTTTGTTAGTTTGACAGAGGGAGCATTTTTTAATGTAATTTTCAATGTCACTGCTCATGTTTTTCCAATAAAACTTTTCTTGAATTCTTTTTAGCATGCGATGGTTTCCAAGATGTCCAGCAATAGGAATATCGTGATTTTCTTTAAGTATCTTAGGGATTTCTGATAAAGCTGGGTATATTATTGTGTTTTTATAAACGTGAATATTAATATTCGTGTTATTGAATAAGTGTAAAAGCATATTGTAGATTTTGAGATATTGGTGAGTATCGAAAGGATTTTTAAAATCTGTAATCGCAATATCAGTGGGTGTCTCTCTGTCAAGGTTAAGGACCAAGTCGTTTCTAAGGCATCTTAGGGCTTTGTATATGTCTTCGTATTCAGACTTATCAAAATGATGGACTTTGACAAACAAAAGGTAAAACACTTTACTTTCGTGACTAAATGAAATAAATGAATTTAATGTCCGTTCTTTATATATTATTTCAGAGTTATCCGGTATGCTGTCAAGGACATTTTGGATGTTGGGATTCGATTCGTCGAAGTCAATTGAGGTAGGTATAATTATTATTTGATACGTAGTTTTAAGTATGTCCATGTTATATTCCTGGATGTTAACATTAGATTTAAAATTTGGATTATTTATAATTTTCAAGAATTTTGGGTATGTATCGTCAATATTTAGTCCGTCTAATAGGTCCAAGGATGGAGATTGTTGTTCCGGATGATTAGTGGTTTCTCCTTCAGCTTCTCTCTCTAAGTTGTTTGTTTCAGGAGCTGGTTCTTCGAACAAAGGGTCTACGACTGGACTAGAGTGAGTATTTTCGCTTTCAGGAAACTGAGGAAACGGCAAGGATTCGGGACTTGGAGTCTGGAGTGGATTAACAGGTACTAATGTGTCGATAGGAAATCGTGACAGGGCATCTGCGTTGCAGTTTGTTTTGCCCGTTTTGTAACTCATCTCATAGTCATACTCCTCTAATTTCAATCGCTACCTAACTAGCCTAGACCCAGGGTCTTTACAATTAAATAGCCAGTTTAAAGGCTTATGGTCAGTAATTATTTTGAAATGATGACCATAAAGATACGGTCGGAAAGTTTTGGTTCCAAAGATTATTGCAAGGCATTCTTTTTCTGTGACGCTATAATTACATTCAGCTTTGTTGAGTGTCCGCGATGCATAGGCGATTGGGCGATCATTCCCTATTTCGCCTTGTGAAAGAATAGCTCCTATAGCATAGTTTGATGCATCACAGGTTAGTACAAAAGGCTTACTAAAGTCTGGGTATATCAAAATGGGAGCTGTTATCAGTTTTTCCTTCAGAAGATCGAAACTTAACTGCTGCGCGTTTGTCCAAATAAAAGGAGTGTCCTTTTTTAGAAGATTTGTAAGAGATTTTGCATGTTTTGAAAAGTCCGGGATAAAACGTCTATAATAAGACGCTAGTCCAAGAAATGATTTGACATCCTTGGGACATTTTGGAACAGGAAAAGCTTTAACGGCTATGATCTTCTCAGGATTTGGCTTAACGCCTTGGTCGCTTATAATGTGTCCTAAATATGCGACTTCCTTACGAAGAAACTCGCATTTGTCCGGTTGTAATTTAAGGTTAAAGTCTCTCAACCGTTGGAAGACCTGGGACAGTTTTTCAACATGAGTATTGAGGTCTGCTGAATAAATTACTATGTCATCTAAGTAAACATAGCACTGGATGCCTTGGAGGCCTGAAAGGGCGGTGTTCATAAGGCGCTGAAAGGTCGCAGGCGCGTTTTTTAGGCCGAAAGGCATCCTGGTGAATTCATAGTGGCCTTGAGGAATGCTGAACGCTGTTTTTTCAGCATCCACTACTAGAATTTGGTGGAAACCAGAGGCTAAGTCTAAGGTAGAGAAGTATTTGCTACTACCTAATTGATCGAGGATTTCGTTAATTTGTGGTATTGGGTAGACTTCGCCTATAGTTATGTCGTTTAGTTTCCTATAGTCTATCACTACGCGCCATTTCTTTTGGCCGGACGAATCGACTTTTTTTGGGACAATCCATATAAGAGAAGACCAAGGTGAGGTAGAAGGTCGAATAATGTCTTGTTCCAACATCTTCTGAATTTGAGATTCTACTTCCTTCTTATGGCATTCAGGAAAACGATAAGATTTTGTATTAATAGGTACAGAAGTTGAGGTTTTTATTTCGTGTTTGATGGCGTTTGTATAAGATAATTTATCGCCTGGTAAGTGGAAAATATCTGAGTAATTTGAACATACTTCGTGTAAGGACTTTACTTCTTCCTTATTCAAATGGGAAACACGAAGCAGTTGAAGGACTTCTTTAGTTCTAGAATAAACATTTGATGTGTCGATTTTATTTATATGTGTCGTGTTGTTGACTTCGCAGACTAACGAGTCGTCGTTATCTAAAGGTAGCAGGGTTATGCCGAGATTAGCATTGAATGTGATTGGGTGTTCTGCTATATTAACCACAGATACATTAACCCGAGAGTTCTGCTTCACTTTAACGATGCAATTCGCGAAAAGGATTGATTTCATTGGATTTTGATCGATTATCAGTCCTTCGCGTAGTTCTGGGTTTGAAACTGTACATTCAATGATAGTCTCGGTCCTAGGTGGAATGGTGTATATAGGTTCATTGAATAAGATTTTAAATTCAACGTCGTTCAGTTTAAGAATTCTACTCATGTAGTCAATGTTACCATTGTTTTTACTGAATAAGTCGTTACCTATTATGCCGTCATAAGGCAGGTCAAGGTTTGGTATGATGTGAAAATCATGTAGGATACAGGTGTTTGTGTTTAAAAGACTTATTGGTACATGACCCAGAGTTTTAACGAAGCTGTCTCTGTCAGTATTTATACCCTTAATACGAATTTGATGATTGATTATAGTAGGTGTTTTATCAAACGATGATTTTTTTATCAAGCATACTGAAGCGCCTGTATCAATCAAAAATGTTAAAGGTTTTGCAGAAACTGATGTTGGGATTTCGATAAAAGGTAAATATCTTTTCTTTGTATTATTAGAAAATTCATAGATGTATTCATCTGTTTTTTCTGTTTCAGGTACCACGGGGACTTCGGGCACACAAGAAGCATGGATTTTGTCAACGCTTTTTGTTTGGACTTGGTAAGTAGCACTTCCTATTTGGGGCTGGTTACCCGGTCGTATAATGCTTTTTGAATGAAAGGTCACGCTTCCCATTTGGGGCTGGTTACCCGGTCGTATAGCGGCCTTTTTTAGAATAGCACTTCCTATTTCGGGCTGATTACCCGGTCGTATAGCGCTTTTGGAATGAAAGATTACGCTTTCTATTTGGGGCTGGTTACCCGGTCGTATAGCGTTTTTTGATTTAGAGCTAGTATTTCCGTTTTGGGGCTGATTACCCTGCTGTTTAACACTAACTGAATTATTTGTGTCGATTTTTACAGATCGTTGTCCCGTACGACACGGCGACGAGACGCATATTCGTTTAAATTGTTCTCGTCAAATTCGTTTAAAGGTTCGTCGGGAAGGTCCGACGAAAACTCAGTCCTCCATACCCGCATTACGGCCAAGTAGTTCTTCTGTATTATAATTAGAATTATTTATTTCGGTCAATAATTGTGATAGGCAGGTTTCGACCCTCAACGCGAATTGATGAACAGTTTCTGCGGTACCCTGTTTACACTCTTGTAAGTCAGTAAGAAGGTGGGCAGAGTGCTTTCTTTCTCCGAATTGATTTTTTAAGAACTCTTTTAGGCTAGGCCAATTATCAAATTCTTTTATTGAGCACGCAATTTCTGCCTTCCCTTCTAACTGGCTTAGGATGAATTTAAGGAGCAAATCTTCATGACGTGAGGAAGAGGCTAAGGACAGCGCATTGTTGCAATTGTTTATGAAAGCATTTAGTCTTTCTCTGGACCCATCGAAGGGTTTTATAAATTTTGTTAAAAAGTTCAAGCTCAAGGCTTCTTCTTCTGTGGTACCCTCTATTTCCTTAGCGTCTTTCTTAGATGAAGGTTTCGCCATTTTGACGAAGATTAAAATTAAAGCTCAAAGCGACTTAAGATTGAAATTGGTTTAGTGGACACGCGGCTTAGCTCTTATGAAGAGATAAGAAACTTGATACTCATTCAGCTGGCTGCACGGATGATAACAATACGATTAGTAGGTACTTACTTGTTATTGTAAATTATGTAATAAGATTTCTAAAATAGAATTAAGTTAAATGAACTTATACAAAGCACTTACAGGATGAGCAGGATACTCAGGATCGGATACATCACGTATCCTTATGAAGACCCGATGTGGCTCCACGTGGCACCAAGGCACCTTCTGTGAGGTGCAGAGAGTCTAGAGCCTCCGATGTACTTAACGCAGCTGCCAGGGCTCGGCCAACGCTAGCCAAGCCGGTGATGGGTCTGGGTGGAGTTCAGTCCGAAGGAAATGTAGAATTCTATACCGCGACCAGCACACACACAACACACTTTCACAAATTCCGATAACTTTCTATTTGATGGAGGCGACCCCGGAAAGATAACGCAAGATTCCCGGGATCCCACCGCTGCACCAAATGTTAGGCCGTCCGACGGATTTTGGGTTTAAAAAAAAAAACCCAAAATGAAGTTAAAACTTTTATTGAAAAAAACGAAAATTAATTATTATTCGAATATCGGTAAATGCGTGTGTCGCGGTTTGGAGTCGGTACTGAACTGAATTGAATGCAGGTGGTTGCTTCCCGTGGGAAAGCTAGAACTGCTGATTTGAAGTTATGTATAAAAACGTAAGCAAAAGGGCTTTCAATCTAGGGTTGTAACAGAACGACACCACTACCACTCAATATCACTTTTAACACGGTACACAACACTTACTGTATCAGGACACACTTCTGAAACATCACTTTTACGGTTCCTACACATTCTAACAACAGGATTCCAGACTCCAGATAATTGAAAACCATCTTCTCTATTGAAATTCTTGTGTTTGGTAATCTCAATCGCCTCTTGAACCAGTCTTGATATATAGTGGCGTTCTGTTGAGATTACTTGCGGATTGTGTAGTTCGATCCAGTGATTTGAACCTGATTCCAGTAATCTAGTTATAGTTTTGTAAATTGCATTCAAATATGGAACTTAACTGCTTTGTAGATGTTTCAATAACCTTTAGCATGTTATAAAATGCTCTCCGATGCTCTCCGACGCGCACCGGCGAGTGTGAATCGTACATAAGTCCGACTTAGTGGCTTACTCTTATTATACTATGCTAAGTGTAAGACATTCTAAATACCGCGTTGTCTAATAGGCCTTGTACTTGTATGATCTCTTCTTAGTATTGCATTCAGAAAACAAATTCATATGTGATAATTGACTCATCGTCCAAAATTAAGTCGATAAGAATCTATAGCAAATCTAGGTAGACTAACTACAGAAGTTTGGGTCTACAGGCTATCAAAGATTTCCGTATCTTAGACCGGGGAGGCACAATTGGATAGTGCGCTGTTGGCTCTAGAGGATGCGGGTTCAAGTCCCGTCCGGTCCGAAAATTATGGTTAACATTTTCAAAAAATGTTACTCAATATAATATTTTTTCCCAAGTATTTCTTGTTCTTCTTCGTTGTATGATTTAAGCACAGATTTTTTTAGGTATCCAATGTCATGTCATGAAAATGTTGTGTGCTCAGAGTGCCTAGTGCGAGTTTTTTTGCCAGCTCAGTCGCGTTTGGGTTTACAGAAATTTGTATGGAAAGGAGTCAGCGCCACGCGTTTTTCACTAGATGGCGCTATCTCGATTCCATATAAATTTGCGTAAACGCAAACGTGATCGAGCTGGTAAAAAACTCGCACTAGGCACCCAGGTCACAATCACGCTTACAGTGGCACAAGTATAAGTTGGCGGTGGCGTTTTTGGGAACTAAAACTGGAACTGTGCGTTTGACGCGTGGTAGTTCACGGACAACTACATTGTGATAATGTGAGAATCATTTGGGTTTCTAAAACACCGTAAATGATTCAAAGTGTTTCCAGAGAAACTGTAATCATAGTACATTTATTTTCTGGTTTTAAGCACAGTGGGGCACAGCCTTGCCAAGTTATACTTGTGGCACTGTAACTTCGATTCTCTCAAACTACCTTCACTAATCTTCTACTAACTTTTTCCATTTTTATTTAATTCCAAGCTTCTGTTTAACTTCCCTTGTCTTTTAAGGCTTTATTTCCAAGTTCTACTCAATTGTAAGCTAGTGCTATTTTATGAAAACTTTTAACTGGCCTTACGCATTCACTGCACTTCTAAGTATGTATACCTAATTGTTTTCTATTTATTTATACCTAGCAGAAAGTTTTATGAAAATTCTTAAAATAAAATATATTCTTTCTTTAGTGGTCTTTGAACACTCTATTTTAGATTGATTATTTTTTACTGTTCTGTTCTCAAGCTCTATCTTCTTCATGCACTCTATTTCATATCTCGCACCAATCTCACCCGACTTCTCCTGTCAAGGGATACTATCCCTTTCAGGAGAACGACATCATCAACTCCATCGAGGTGAAGTCGAACCGGCGCATGCGCAAGTACAACATGCAGGCCGGCACGCTGCGCTTCCGCAAGGCCTCGCTCGAGCACAAATTCGGCGGACTGGAGGAGAAGACTTTCAAGAGCAATGTGATGTGCTGCCTTGTGCTCTGGATATTTATCGTGGCTGTGCAAACTGTTATGCATTTTAAGTGAGTCGTAATCTTAGTTTTGCCAGAATAGTAAGGAATAGTAAGTAGCAACTCCTTGTAAGGCCTCGCTCGAAAACAAGTTCGGAGGTCTGTAGGAGAAGACTTTCAAGAGCAATGTGATGTCCTGCCTTGTGTTCTGGATATTTATCGTCGCTGTACAAACTGTTATGCATTGAAAGTGAGTCGAAATCTTAATCCTATATAAGTAAGAATAGTAACGAGTTTCTCGTAAAGCAATGCAGTAATCGTGATGTAGTGCATTAGTATCGGTTTTGGTGTTAAAATTAATAAATCTTATAATATAAAAATTAATCGCTATAAGTTTTTACGGCGAGAAAAATTCGAATAATTGC
The DNA here is from genome assembly GCA_951804965.1 of Horisme vitalbata. Lineage (NCBI taxonomy): Eukaryota > Metazoa > Arthropoda > Insecta > Lepidoptera > Geometridae > Horisme > Horisme vitalbata. The sequence goes on from OX638096.1 coordinate 4,369,847, forward strand.
CGGAAAAACCCTAAAAACAGCCTTTTTATTTTTCCCATACAAACGTTTTCTAACTAAAACGAGCTTTATTGCTATTGTATTGAATTTAAAATGACACATTACAAATCATTTTGACAGGCTATATTTGGCAGTACGAAGTCTGCCGGGTCAGCTAGTAGGTAATGAAAAGTGATTGATACTGATAGTGATTTTATCACACATAGAGATAATTTTATCACACACAACTGCATCTCTGCCAACTTTAAAATAAAAGTAGAAAGTATTTTAAAATTTCTTACATAGATACGTAACCAGAGATAAAAAGTCATATCTTGAAATGTCGGCAGCTTGCAGCCCGTCCCTGCAAGAGATTTATCCATTTCGGCGTTACGCGGCTTTCAGACTTCGCAATAATATTGTGCTATATAGCAAAGAAGGATCTAATGCTATACTATATAGCATGGCGTTCAGATTACGCAATAATATCGCAAGCATTTATAGTATATAGCAAGCTCAATTCATAGCATGAACTCAGCGCATCGCACCAATTTTATAATGATAGTAAGCTAATAATATATAGTACAGTACAATGTGAACGTGTCCATAACAATGTATAATCATCATCATCATCAACAACAACCTATAGAAGTCCACTGCTGAACATAGGTCTCCCCCAAGGAATTCCACGAAGAACGGTTTTGAGCCCTCTCCATCCACCGATTACATGCAATCTAACAATGTATGCTGCACGATATTTTTGTGCTATGAGCTCTATACCTACTATATGCTAGTCTGAAAGCGGCTTAAGCCTGCGCTGTGTTGCAGACAGCCGGCAGCAAGGGCTAATTTTTTAGTCAGCAGGTTGCACTACTGGTATGTGAGGCTGGCATGTTTTCCAAGATGGAGGTTGGAACCTCTTACACAACTTTTCCCTTTACACCTCATTTAGAAATGTCTTCTTTCCACATAGTTGCAAAAGCCTGATGATAGTGCTGGGCGTGATGACGTTACCGCTGCTGCTCTCGTTTATATTCGTGATGGCGGAGGAGTTCCCCGGGGCGATGCCGCGCCTCTCCAAGCTGTCGTCAGCTCTCAGCGGCACGAGGCTGCGGCGAGACGTCTATATCTGCTGCTTCATCACCATCATGTCTATAACCAGGTTAGAATAATCCACCTTGTTTGAATTTAAATTACACACTCATCTACTTTGACGTGCAAAGTGTTAAAACGTCAATAATTAATTATTTCACGAAATTAAATCTGGCAAATTGGGGAAAATAAACTTTCCTATTGACTTGATGGCCAATGCTGGCCTTGTGCTATCGAAGAGGATGATGTAGAAGAAGGGGTAAAAGAAATTACAGTATTATAAAAATAAAAAAGCAGAATAAGAACCGTTGGTTTTGCAAACGTAGTGTAGGACGCCCTCCGGTCGGGTGGAGTGACGATTTGCGAAAAGCTGCTAGTAGGAGCTGGATGCGTCGAGCTCAGGACAGGGCGCAATGGCGCTCAATAGGGGATGCCTATGTCCAGCAGTGGACTGCTATAGGCTGATAATGATGATGATGGCGCGCTGACAGTCCTGATAAAAGAGATAATACATTTTGAATATCGTGGGGGTGTTTCAATATTTGTCCACGCCCATTTTCTTTCCTCACAAACTCTAGACTAGGCAAAGTGTTAAATGAAATTAATTATGAATGATGGTAGTAGGGGTAAGAAATGTTACATCGTAGGAGAGAAGTGTGAAAGATAATCAGAGTGTGGAATAAGGACCGTTGGTTTTGGGGTCGCTGCTATGCTTAATTTATCAAGTAAGACATTTTTATAAAGTGGGGATTATTCATAATTTGGCCAAGACCATTTTCTTTTTTCGCTCTTACGATTAAAACAAAAATAAATGCCAGGCTGAGAATTACATTCACCTACGCAGCGCGTTTGTAACTCGCACATTCTTTTAGGCGTTCGTCATATGTTCGGAGTATTATATTTAGTTCTGAGTATTACATATATGTATATTTTTTTTACTTTACTTGAAGATGGAACAAGCACATGGCTCACCTGATGTTAAGTGGACATAGCATTGCATCATAGATCACGTTTCTTTTGGAACATGCTCTACGATGCTACGCTCTGCGTCCATCAACTTGAGGCGAAAAGATGATAAGCCTCTAGTGCCAGTAATTTCACCGGCCCTTCCAACCGAAACACAGCACAGCTGCTATATTAGAAAGACAACAGTAGAACTTATAACTATAGCTTGAATAACAGATAAAGTGGTCTCGACTCCACCACCTAGAACTAAAAAATAAACATATTGTAGAAACAAAAGTGTACCAGTCTTCTAATGTCCAACCTAGTGGAAAGATGAATATTAGCTTACTTTATATTATGCTTATTTTCAGCACAGCTAAGCTATACGTGTGTGAGTTCAACAGTATCTCCAATACAGTCAACGGCACCTCCAATACAATCAACGGCACCTACAATACCGTCAACGGCACCTCCAATACAGTCAACAGCAATCCATGCCTAGGGGGTAGGCCGGAGTATGTTGTTTTCACATGGATCCTCTGCCTTGTAGCCCTCACGTCAATACTCAAACTGTACTACCTGATAAAGACGTTCCTGGCTACCATCAATTATATAATGTACTGTGCTCTACTGCTTTTCTACTATAACCGACCTGTGTCGGAAGAGACTAGGTAAGTATTTTATTTCAAGTATTATTAGTACTGTAGTGGTTATTTTATTATTATTATTATTATTTTAATACACAGGCAGCTTTAAAGCTGATACGTGTATATCGGGGTTATTTCTCAGTGCACTTTAAGTATTTGTCCAGTCTATTTTTAAAGAAGTTCACTGATGGAGCACTAACTACAGTTTCTGGAAGCTTATTCCAGTCGTGTACAATACGGTTGGGCAAAGTGTGTTTCCTTGGGTTGCTTGTACCTGGCTGGTTCTGCAGCTTAAGTGAGTTCCCCTTAGCTTTTTGTTGTTATTCATGTTGTACATGTTAGATAGTCCTGGTACATTATAGTCTTTGTTAATATTTTGTATGTTTCAATTAGATCGCCGCGTTTTGTACGTTTCTTTAATTTTATTTTATTATATTCTCGAAGTTTCTCTGAAAGATAGGATTCGCAACGAGACTATCCGACATAGAAACAAAGTTGTCGACAGCAGAGTATTAGCAAGATGAAGTGGCAATGGGCTGGCCATATCTGCCGAAGAAACGATAACCGTTGGGGTAAACGAGTTCTTGAGTGGAGACCACCTTCGCGGTAGTGTAGGACGCAGTCCAGCAAGGTTAAGTGACGATTTGCGGAAGGCTGCTGGTAGAAGCTGGATGCATCGAGCTGAGGACAGGGCGCAATGGCGCTCATTAGGGGAAGACTAAGTCCAGCAGTGGACTGCTATAGGCTGATGAATATAATGATTTTATTTTATTATAGATCGCTGCCTGAATACGTCCAAATGGTGATATTGATGACGATATTCCTGGTGGTGGTGATCTACCACGCGCGGCTGGTGGAGGTGACGTCACGGCTGGACTTCCTGTGGAACCTGCAGGCGAGCCAGGACCTGGAATGGATGAAGGAGACGCAGCACACCAACGAGCTGCTCCTCGAGCACATCCTGCCCGATCACGTGGTCAACCACTTCCTCTCTACCAAGCGCTGCCCGAACGTAAGATTTGCAAATATTTTTCTGGGGTCTGGGTGTTTTCTATCTACATCTACACTAATATTATATTTTGTGTGTGTGTATGTTTGTAATGAATAAACTCAAAAACTACTGTGCCGATTTCAAAAATTCTTTCAGCACTGGAAAGCTACATTCACCCTGAGTAACATAGGCTATATTTGTTGCTACAAAAGATAGATAGATAGACGAACTCTTTTTTGCACACAACACCAATCAAAAACCAAAAATTTACAAAAACAGAGAAATTAAATAGTAATGTAGTTACAATGGGCGGTCTTATCGCTTAAAGCGATTTCTTCCAGACAACCAAGAATGGAAAGAATATAATTAAAAGAATTGAGTGAGAAAAGATTAGGGATCCTTACTAAAACTTAAGTAACGATACCCAAGGTGTAAAAAAGTGCCCTATTTTTGCCCACCCGTGCCAAGCCGGGACGGGCCGCTAGTGTATAATATATATGTATTTACAAAAATAACTATTTAAATGTATACCAGTCATGTGGTTCCCTTAATACGAGCTCTGATTAGTTTAGGGCCTTTGATGCTTGTATGGTGATGTGATTTGTGATTTGTCCAGCATTATTTATTTAATGATAGCTTGACAGTTGCGGTTATACAAACAAAGAGTACTAAAAACTCATTATATAATGTAATTTAAGTGGGGCTCCCCTACAACGGTACGGAACTCTTCGTGCGTGAGTCGGACTTGCACTTGGCCGGTTTTTAATAGTAAGATGTGTGTTATTTTGTTTTAGGAGCTGTATTCGAAGTGGCACGACGAAGTTGGCGTTATGTTCGCTGGCATCCCGAACTTCCACGAGTTCTACTTCGAGGAGAAGGCGATCGACTGCATGCGGCTGCTGAACGAAATCATTTGTAATGTACCAACTGTTGTATCAAAGTTACTATGAAAATTATAAATTGTGGCCTTTGAGAGCATGCGCCATTGCGAATATTATGTTCTATCTACTACGCCGTAGCACGTACGCCGTACGCCGTTACGTTGTAACACTGTCTACAATGCCCTAGCCTAGAACATTGTAGACCGTGCTACAATTTAGTCATACTACGCCGTAGCACAGATGGCTTCGTAGTAGCACTGTCTACAATGTCCTAGTCTAGAGCATTGTAGACCGTGCTACAATGTAGTCATCTATGCTACGCCGTAGTAGATGATGGCACAGCCGCGTAGCCGTAGTCATTGTGCATTGGCTACGCGACCGCACCACTATCTGCTACGATGTAGCACAGATGAATAAAGCACTAGTCTAAGATTGAAAACGCTGTAGCACAAATGTAGAACTGTCTACAACGCGGCGCGGCTTGGTAGGGATAATCGGAATAATCCGAAATTTCCATTCTGTGCGTCGGCTGTAGCTTTACTTACTACGCCGTAGTCACCTGAGCTACGGCTAAACTACGACGCAGCTAGTGAGAATAATTGAAACAAATTATCCCCACCGTTAGCGTGGCTTGGTTGAGATAATTGGAATAATCCGGCTTGGCTCGAATGACCTCAATCATAAGTCACCTGGGCTATGGCGTAGCAAACTACGGCGGTGGGTGGAACATTTCCTTTTATCCCCATTGTTGGGGTGGCTTGGTATTTATTATTATTAGTAATCCGAAATATTCACGCTGTCCGTTTGCTGTAGCCTTGCTTCGCCGTAGTCATCTAGGCTATGTAATCTACTTCTACTCTAGTCTAGACTTCCACTACGGCAGTGTAACTTGAATATCATTTATTCTGAAAAAGACAAGGGTATGTGGAAAATATTTCTTAAAAAAAAAGAGGTAGGTCGTTCAATTATGATTTAGATATGTACATTGTTTCCTCGTGTCAGTTTTCTAAGAGAAAAATCTTGAACAATATGTTTATCTAGTTTACTTTTGAATGCGTTAAATGAGTTTGAATAATGTCATGGTCATGTTGCTCGTAGCACAGAAACAAGCACATAAATGCAGGACTTGTAATAGGACTAGATAATAATTTTATTTATAAGATGTCTGTAATTTCAGTTGACTTCGATAAACTTTTGCTGGAGAAGCGCTTCAACAGTATCGAGAAGATCAAAACTATTCAAGCGACCTACATGGCTGCCTCTGGACTGAACCCTAACAGCAAGGTAATTTATTTTTTGAAATGGAAAAATATCTGTTATATTATTGTTACGAGCTAGGGTTCGGGATAAAAAAATAATGAAGTCTGATTTCACCAAAACTACACTTTATATTCAAAGATATATTTATATTCACAAGAAACACAATTACTTAAAATACTGTTAAAACTGCAATTAAAACAATTACTACTCACTACTTTTAACTAATACGCGCACTTTTATAAATAAAACCACTAATACACTTTTTATAAACAACACAACAATCACTGGCAATACTCGTATAGCACTGTAGGTATAGCTGGTATAGCCAATCCGCGCTCTGTTCTATTCAGAACAATACTGCCGCTAGGGCCAATCCGCGACGCTTATATACTCGGGCGTGTTATGCCTAGAAGTTTCTCAAAGAATCGTGAACCTTATCTCACTGGGAATAGAATGTTTGGCGCGTTCAGTCCCATGTTCTCGAACTCGTGGATGTGTGAGTACCATCGAACGGGACTACCTAGTACTTGTATTACCACACTAGATGGCGTGACAATTAGTGCGTCCGTTCGCCAATAGATGGCACTACTGAGGTCGTAACATTATTATTGCATAGTTTACTTGGAGTGTGTGGAGTGATGATCTGCGAAAGGCTGCCGAGGGCTGCTATCTTTCCATACATTTTCAGAACAGCGCCTCTAGGGAAACGTGCATGAACTACGAAAATGTATGGAAAGATACCGAAACTTATAAAGTTTTCGAAAACTATCAAAACCTGTGGTAAGCCCTTTGGTGCCTGGATGCATCGAGCTCAGGTCATGGCGCTCATTAAGGGAGGCCTGTGTCCAGCTGTGGACTGCTTTATGCTGATGATGATGATAATGATAATTTACTTATGCCCTGAGTGGTGATACTCATTTATGACAACAAGAAATATACATAGCCCCGTTTGTTGTTAGCAGTGTACGCAATGGACTAGTTATGTTGACTTGAGTTCCGAAGACAGAGGTTGGAACTCCTTACATTTTGTGACGCTGAATGGGAATCATTCTCCCTCAGCTTTTAGTCTTTGTGTGATAAGACCAAAAAAAAGACGTGTGGCACTCGGGGACTGCCGCGGTAAAGCTATTGCATAGCATTTTGTATTAACTTATGCAATTATAATTATTTATTTATTTTATTTATGCAGTATTTCTTTTTCTTTGATATTAATTCAAGTTACACTTTTTGAGCATGGTGACCGATAAGAAAACATTTTTTTTTCTTTTAATTAATAAAAATACGTCTAGTTGCACGCACACAAACACCGTGTCGAAGACTGCCGAAAAGAAACGACGTTAGACAATGCACGGCCTTCAAGCCACACCTCCGTGCCCGTCGGAGTGGGGAGCGTGAGGTTTTTTTTCGTTACGGAATTTCTGGATTCGGTCCCCGCGCTCAAGGCCCTCGATAGAAGCTATGCAATAGCTTAAAAACGAAGGGTCTTTGTGTGAACCAAAAACGTGGAAGCCAACATCATCAGAGGCAATCCTACCTAGGATGAAGGAGAAGGGATAGAGGAGAAGATTCTCCTTGCCCATTATTCCACGTTATGTAGGGTACAAATACTATTCTTTTGTTATGTACTCGTTCCATTACCTCTGATGATGATGTCTTGCCTAGATTGTATGGCATTTTAGGCCCACGATTTTGACGCCATTTTGCTTTAACTTAAAAAGCGTAATAAGAAAGTTTCAGTAAAAAAAGCATTCGCAGAGCAGAGACGACGACTGCAGCCATCTGTACGCGCTGGTGGACTACGCGTTCGCGCTGCGCGAGACTCTCGAAGATATTAACAAGCACAGCTTTAACAAGTTCCGACTCAGAGTTGGTGAGTCTACTTCTAATAACAAATTATAGAGTGTAAAAAATGTAGTGAAACAAAAGTGTAGATCAGAGGTTCCCAAACTCTTTTATCACGTAGACCACTTTCAAAATTTTACTGGTTTCTGTGAAACCCCTGCTGCTACATGTTTGATTTGGATTGAGAAGGATTGATAACAAAATATCAATATTTGGCTCCAGTTTTGTAAGGAATAACCGCAAATCTCCCCGTTATGTGATGTTCAATCTGCCCATTTTTTTTGTTAATAGTTTTGTAACGACATTACACTTTTTTCGACAAGGTATGGCTAGGTAAACGCTATCAAAGTATTTTAGCAACTTCCCACAGCCCAGGATATTATTCAGGTATTTCTGCCTGCAGCCAAATCTTTGATAGCCTTTATTAAAATTCACCTCATTAGTGCTAAGCTCGAGTACCTTGTAATATCATATTCGCAACTTCCGTGGAAAATGGATTTAAATACCATGATGATGATTCCATTGTCAAATTATCTTCAAATATATTTTAAAAGTCATCATGCAGGGCAATGTGAATACATTCAATATTTAATTTTGAAATCCTCATGAAAACATTCTGCCTGTGACAAGTTTGGAAACTGGGAGAATCCGAAGAAGCCGACATTTTTTTTCATGCCAACGTAGACCCCCGTTGTCTGCTGTAGGAATACAAATTAAATTATTTATAATAAATTAAAACACATTGGCGATTCAAAGTGTACTGCAATGTTCGTACTGTTTTTTTTTTTACTTTTAACATTGAGTTTGGCCCCTAGCTCACACAATACATTCACAGGTATAAGCTGCGGACCTCTAGTGAGCGGCGTGATCGGAGCCCGCAAGCCAGTTTACGACATCTGGGGGAACACTGTGAACGAGGCCGCACGTATGGAGAGCACGGGCGCAATGGACCGCATTCAAGTCACCAAATGTACAAAGCAGGTAAGCTAATAAAATAAATAATAATAATAAATACTTAAGTATACGGGATAATGTTTACTTACTACGAAATAAAAGTGGAAACACCATTAACAGCAATTTATTATTTTTCATTTATTTCAGATTCATAATACATAAAATTTAAATATATAATGATAATGTAAATAATCATTTTTGTTGTATGTATAAGTATTCATCCATTAATTACTATCCATACTATCTGTAATTTGTAATTTATTTATTTAACCATTTCGATAAATTACATAACATTGGCAATTCAATTTTTACAATATAAAGTCTTACGATAATCTAATTATTTCTACATATGCAAATCAGAAAATGAGCAACTCATGAACTCATTGATATGGTAAAATGGATGGGATTCAAAAAATTGAGAAAGCTGTGTAATTTTTAATGGTAATTTATTGTACATATCGAGTTATATATCCCAATCTCCTTGAGAACTTCTGCTCGTCGTGCTCTTGAGATATCCAGCTAATTTACCTGCCGAATGATGTTGTTCCTTGAGAGCTTCTACTCGTCGTGATCTTGAGATATCCAGTTAATTTACCTGCCGAATAATGTTGTCCCTTGAGATCTTCTGCTCGTCGTGCTCTTGAGATATCCAGTTAATTTACCTGCCGAATGATGTTGTCCCTTGAGAGCTTCTGCTCGTCGTGCTCTTGAGATATCCAGTTAATTTACCTGCCGAATGATGTTGTCCCTTGAGAGCTTCTGCTCGTCGTGCTCTTGAGATATCCAGTTAATTTACCTGCCGAATGATGTTGTCCCTTGAGAGCTTCTGTTCGTCGTGCTCTTGAGATATCCAGTTAATTTACCTGCCGAATGATGTTGTCCCTTGAGAGCTTCTGCTCGTCGTGCTCTTGAGATATCCAGTTAATTTACCTGCCGAATGATGTTGTCCCTTGAGAGCTTCTGCTCGTCGTGCTCTTGAGATATCCAGTTAATTTACCTGCCGAATGATGTTGTTCCTTGAGAGCTTCTACTCGTCGTGCTCTTGAGATATCAGTTAATTTACCTGCCGAATGATGTTGTCCCTTTAGAGCTTCTACTCGTCGTGCTCTTGAGATATCAGTTAATTTACCTGCCGAATGATGTTGTCCCTTTAGAGCTTCTGCTCGTCGTGCTCTTGAGATATCCAGTTAATTTACCTGCCGAATGATGTTGTCCCTTGAGAGCTTTTGCTCGTCGTGCTCTTGAGATATCCAGTTAATTTACCTGCCGAATGATGTTGTCCCTTGAGAGCTTCTGCTCGTCGTGCTCTTGAGATATCCAGTCAATTTACCTGCCGAATGATGTTGTCCCTTGCGAGCTTCTGCTCGTCGTGCTCTTGAGATATCCAGTCAATTTACCTGCCGAATGATGTTGTCCCTTGCGAGCTTCTGCTCGTCGTGCTCTTGAGATATCCAGTTAATTTACCTGCCGAATGATGTTGTTCCTTGAGAGCTTCTACTCGTCGTGCTCTTGAGATATCCAGTTAGTTTACCTGCCGAATGATGTTGTCCATTGAGAGCTTCTACTTGTCGTGCTCTTGAGATATCCAGTTAATTTACCCGCCGAATGATGTTGTGCCTTGAGAGCTTCTACTCGTCGTGCTCTTGAGATATCCAGTTAATTTACCTGCCGAATAATGTTGTTCCTTGAGAGCTTCTACTCGTCGTGCTCTTGAGATATCCAGTTAATTTACCTGCCGAATGATGTTGTTCCTTGAGAGCTTCTAGCCGTCGTGCTCTTGAGATATCCAGTTATTTACCTGCCGAATGATGTTGTTCCTTGAGAGCTTCTACTCGTCGTGCTCTTGAGATATCCAGTTATTTACCTACCGAATGATGTTGTTCCTTGAGAGCTTCTACTCGTCGTGCTCTTGAGATATCCAGTTAATTTACCTGCCGAATGATGTTGTCCCTTGAGAGCTTCTGCTCGTCGTGCTCTTGAGATATCCAGTTATTTACCTGCCGAATGATGTTGTTCCTTGAGAGCTTTTACTCGTCGTGCTCTTGAGATATCCAGTTAATTTACCTGCCGAATGATGTTGTCCCTTGAGAGCTTCTGCTCGTCGTGCTCTTGAGATATCCAGTTAATTTACCTGCCGAATGATGTTGTCCCTTGAGAGCTTCTGCTTGTCGTGCTCTTGAGATATCCAGCTAATTTACCTGCCAAATGATGTTGTTCTTGTGAAAATTATTTAAAGTAATGGTATCAGTTATTATTATAATAATTTGAGTTTTTAGCTCTTGTCGGTGTATTGATGCGATTCTCTCCACTTAGCTCTTTCCATTGCTGTCTCTTTCACTTCCTTAAACGACATGACGGCGACCTTCTCTTTTATCTGGCTCATGTAGCTTATTATTGGTCTTCCTCTTCCACGCTTTCCTTCTACCTTACCCTCGATGATGTTTCTGATGATGATATCATGTATAAGGTGTCCAATCATTTACAACAATGATAACAGTAACTATGTAAAATTATGCGCATGAGAGGAAAGCTGCTCGCATACTGAACAACGCAATTTGATATATCTTCATTCCAATTCCTTTCGCCTTTCTTTGAGTTGTGTTCTGATCTGAACGAATCCATTTCCTTTGTTTTTTAGACTTTGATTGGCTAGGTTTGAAGTTGAGAATGTTCTGAAACCCTTTTCACTACACTCATTACACAATTAATATTTTAGTAGTGTAGTGTCTAGTGTTATGGTTAAAGATTAGCGTATGTGTCAATAAATGTAAATGGTCCACAGATATAGAAGAGAACTATATAAAGTCATAAAATTCAATACGGCGGATAATAATTCTCTAATTTCTTATGTCCAATATCTTCAGTTAGAAAGGGATACATACATATATCAATGCGACTTCAAAAAGTTAATCGTACCAGGGCGCTCAAACAAAATTCTATGCAGGTTCATACAAATGCCCTGGTACGGAGTAGCAGAAATCGCATTGAGATAAAGTACGCATCCCTTTCTAGCAAATGATATATGAATAAGAAAGTAGAGATGAGCCGTATGAGTGGACGTTCAGAGACTAATGAATTTTAAGGCTTTATCTAGTTGTCTACTATATCTGTGAAATCATCTAATTTATTTGTCATTCTCATGTCATTCTACTTCACGTTAGCTTCCCATAACCAGGCCTCTTTCACTCCGCAGAATAGGTATAAAAATATACCTACGCATCGCCGGCCCTCCTAGCATGGTTCGTTACGTCGGTTGCCGAGTTCTGCACGGAACGAAAGTGTCTTTGAGCAGCCGCGGCATTTTACTTTGTTTTTGTTAATGTACCTATAATTTACGCCAAATGAAGGCAAAAAAATACTGCATAGCATTTGGTTGCCTGAATAATAATAAGAAAATGTAAATAATACCAATAGTAGGTACAGAACTGAAAGTTTTTCTACCAACTAATGCGTTGTTTAGATATGAAAGTCTCCCGTATTTACTTAAGTAGATAGGTACTTAGGTACAAGTTCTATTTGAATGCGTTACCTACCTACATAAATAAACGTAATATTATAATGTAGGTATTTTTTCATAGACAATTTTTGTGCCATTGGTAGGTATCTACCTACATAGTGCTGTAGTAAGTAGGTATTATGATTTTGATTATGTAGACTGAGAGCAAGATTAGAAACCCAACCTAGGTACATTTTTATTTGATTTAACTTTAAGTAGGCAGTGTAGGTTACCTACTTAAAAACAGTCGGGTAGGTAGGTGTAGGTAGACAAATCGATGTGGTAAGTTACCTAAAGGTAGGCGTACTAACAACTAAAACTAGATAACTAGGTTACCTACAAACCAAATGTTGTTTTTTTCTCTTGCAAATATCTAGGTAGGTACCTACCTACTAAAATTTTGGCCACGCTGGGCATGCGGGTTGGGGATCGCAGGGTACAGCTTCTCACACCCTATTATTCGTCACAGAATAATTCTCAAGACAACCCTAACGTTACACGTGCCACGTCAGTAGAGATAGAGCTATACGATAGAAAGGGATGCAAGGTGTAGGTTAATATAAATGTTAGGCACTGAGTTCGGTACGAGCTGAATAGCACTTTATTGCGTAGCAGCTAAAGTCGCTATTTATTTAAATGATTGCGCGGAGTGAAGCTTCTGTCCCTTCTGTATTCTGTGCCATAACCGGGGCGTGTCTCATTGTATCAAAATATCATTTTCATCATCGTATCTGTCATAGTAGTCTCGTATGAGTGATTTTAGAATAAACTATTAAAACATTATCATCTAAGGTAGCTCCTTACAACAAAATTACATTCCGTTTATCTGTTAGCTATTGGAGCGAATCGGGTACGGGTTGGAAGCCCGCGGCTTTGTGGAGGTAAAGGGCAAGGGTACGATGGAGACCTGGTGGGTGGTCAGTGAAAGAGGAGCTGTGCCTAAAACTGAGAGCATTGGCGAGGCGGAAGACACACTGCCAGCTGATAACGAGAACCACCCGAGGTCCCTGGCTGCGATCGTGTATACCATGATGAGGAAAAGGATCTACACGCATCCACTTGACTCGGCTGATATACGTGAGTTTTATATAATAATCAGCACTCACAAGTTGAGAGTGTTATTTTATAGTTCTTAAACTGACATCTCATTACAGACACAACAGGGTTACCATCTTCATGCGTCATGTTGATGAATGCAGGGTATTGCATCGTAGAGCAAATCCAAAAAAACGTAATATACGATGTAATTCTTTGAGATAGGTAATGGTTACAACTTAACATCAGGTGGGCCATGTGCTTGTTCTTCAATCATCTTCAAGTACCATGAAAAAAATAGGGAAAGTTCTTATCATCAAAAGTTGATGATGATGAAATAATATGCCCCACACACCTTAGTTCATTTTCATCAAGGTTGATTGGATTAAATAAATTGCATGTTTAGATAAGGGCGAAAGGCCAAACGTAAATCAAGGGCTCTCTGTTGCATAGCGTCTTAATCCAAATGACGTCAAAGCTTTGTTTGTAAAAATATTTCAACTCATTTTAACTATAATGTATTTTGTACTGGTGCCAAACTACGCATCAAACTAATAGTTGCACTAGTTTCTAAGTTAAACTCATCATTTTTGACACATGAATGAATTGTGTTTTTGTGTTGGCAGCAAAAAGTGGCAGCATGCGAGGGGAACGCGCGGTGACCGCGCCCAGCGGCTCCCAGCGACACCTCTCCGTACTCAAACGTGTGCGCACGAGAGTTAGGAAACCGTAAGTTAATAAACGTGTAAGGGGTGTAAGAATGAAATGGGCTCCTAACATCCTCCATAGGTCATGATGAAAACTACCAAGTTATATGGCGTATATGGTTTTATTCCAGTAATAGTGTTAGCGATAATGTTTTCTCAAACATGCTTGGAAATTAGAGCATAATTTTGACAACCTTCTTCGAGATAAATCCAAATTGTTGTACCCAATACATGCGAGCAGTGGCTGGTAAAAGTTGTATGAAAATTCATATCTGCAGTGTTTAGCGGCATAAATTACTATGAAGCTCATAACTGTCGTGAAATTTAAAAATGGAACGATCTTTTACTCCTAAACATGGTAACCAAGGAGATAACTAATCAAAGGTTTTATTTAAATTTCGAACTGGCTTGCAAATAGAATGCTGTTTATTGAAAAATGTACAAGTTCTACCTAGGAACTATTTTGTTTTAATTTCCGCGCATTATTTGAGAAAGTAGTACACAAGCCTTGGCCACAACTAGGCATTGATGGACTCACGTATGTATGCCTCGACCCACATTTACACGTTCGTCCATCAATGCCTCTTTTGCTGGCCGCTGCAGCAATGTACTATACTCCGAATGGAATTGAGCAGAGTCCATAATTATTGATGTGATGTGCAGCGGCGGCGAGGAGGCGGAGAAGGGTCCGTCCCGTCCGACGACGCAGTCCATGGTGGTGCGTCGCGGCGAGCGGGCGCCGACGGCTGCGGCCGCCAGCAGCCTGTCCGCTCCGCACACTCCCACCGCGCACCACCCGCCCGCCGCCGACCACCCGCCGCCCAAGCGGGGCATCAGTAAGCACTACTCTACACCTAACAATAAAGCCTTTTATTCTTCAAATCTCTAACCTAAGTTACTGTTTTATTGTTTTATGGCCGGTTTCTATATTATACCGTTACCGATTACGCCTCGTTCTGCCCTGAAAAACTGTCAAATTTTCGACGCCTCGTTGTTAATTTTTGACAGTTTTTCAAGGGAAAACGAGGCGTAATCGGTAACGGTATAATATAGAAACCGGCCGTTAAAGTTTATTAGATGTTTAATTATGAGCTAGTTTTATTTCTAAGTGTTAATGCCTACTATAAATTTTGTTGGGAGAAATGAATCCCTTCTTGGGTGAAAGTCTCCTCCAAAATTTTCCACAGCTCCCTGTCAACTCCTGCTTCCATCCAATCTTCTCCAGCAATTTGAATAATTGACGACCTTTGTGGTGCACTGGGCGAAGGTCTGCCAGGGACGCAGAAGGTTGCGGGTTCGATTACCGCCGCGGGATAAATGTTTGCATGTTCTGTAGATATTTGTCTCGGGTCTGGGTGTTTTCTATGTATAATATGTATGTATTTACAAAAAAAAATATGTATATATGTAATATATCAATCATGTGGTTCCCATACCATAAGCTCTGCTTAGTTTGGGGCCACATGATGCAGTGTGATAGTCCAGAATAAAAAAAAAACAAAAAAATGTCATCAGCCCACCATCTGATTGGTCTACCAACATTTCTTTTACCGGCTGGTCCCTTCCATCGAGCAGTCAGTATTGTCCATCTCCTGTCTATGAGACGTGAAATGTGACCGGCCCATTTCCATTTTAGTTTTAGGGCTTGTGTGAGTGCATCAGTTATATTGGATTTTTGTCTGATTCGACTACATCTTATTTTATGTAAGGTAGCCGCGGCATATAAGGCCCACCTAACTTGAAAGTGATAAAAATCGGTTATAACAGGACTAATGAGATAAAAACTGGGTTAATCCTAAACTTTGGTTCAATACAGGAACCACATGATTGATATATTACTTTTATGCATTTTTTTTTGTAAATAAAGAATAATTTTGTAAATAGAAAACACCCAGACCAGAGAAAAATATCTGCAGAACATGTAAACATTTCTCCCGCGGCAGGAATCGAACCCGCAACCTTCTGCGTCTCAGGCGGACCTTCCCCTGCTGCGCCAGAGGTCGTCTCTCTCGCCTCTAGCCTCTCTACGATACCTTTCTTTTGACTTTTGCGCAATAACGGTCAGCGCTAGTTTCGTGCCGCTACTTGTACCAACCACAGAAGATTTAGAGCGTGTTCAGACGACACGCGCTGACCACGTACACGCGTTGTGCCCGCCCTTTACCGCATACGGTAGGTCGCACACGCTTGGAGCACGCCTCGCAACCATATTTCTGTGCTCGCGCCTGCTTGTACTTATAGTGCATAAGGCGGGCGCGTGTCGTTTAGACGCAACGTAAACCACTATTAACACAACTTGGGTACCGTAGGTACCACTTTCCTGTGATAAATATTTCAATATTTTAGGCTAATTATATGCATTAAAGCTAAAGTCAAACCGAGCATACGATATAAGAAATGTATTGGTAATAGAAAAAATTACATGTCAGAGGCACTGACAATGTCTATGTGCTTTTCGCATCGATAATAAAATAATAATGTAATTAAATTAATATCAGTAGTTATGTAGTCAATTAGGTAATTAATTAGAGTTTATCAAATATAATCATTTAAGATACTAAAAAAACAAATAGTGCTCCTAGATACGTGTGTAATCGTACCTACTATTTAAAAAAACGTTACGCAAGGTATGCAATTCATTATGATATGGACTCTTGGTTTTATATAAAAAAACTATGCAATATAGACACATGAATAGAACGTGTAGGTATCAGAATTAAAAACCTGAGAAATGACAACATAGCGTCAGATGACAATACACGTTGCATCGCTTAAGCTGCGTACGTGGGACCAGTCTGTCTCTAACTTTAGAATCATGGTATTTCTACTAGTACCTACTAACAACTCCTTGATAAGAATGGTCAAGAAATTTAATTTAAAACTAACATTTTGTCCGCAGCTGCGCGACTGAAAGCCGCCAGTTTCTCGTACCACCGGCCGCGGCAAAGCGAGCCGACTCCAAAGCCCTCGCCCCTGGCCGCAGAGACCAACGGAACACCCGGCTTCTACCGAGGGGGCTCCATCACCATCGCATTAACGGGCAAGGAGAACAGAAGCAAGGAGCAAATTGATAATGGGGTGGACAATGGTGGTGATGCTGTTACTAAGATTTAAATGAAAGGAAACGATTATGATCCTCTAGAATTTCCGCTACGGTGACTGTCTGGACTACGTTTTAACTTAGAGGTAAAATACTGTGTGAACTTCGTGTTCTACCCTCTAATGTGGCTTGTGTACCAGATATTAGGTACAGATATAGTACGAAATGTGAGACATTTTGGGATCGCATTTTGTATGAGAAGAACGCTTATAAAATATACTCTTCGCTATCATGTGCTGTGCCAGAACATATACATTTTGAATAAACGGAGTTCAAAAAATTCCAATGATCAGATCAATGGAATTTTTTCATTCATTTTTAATGTTTTTGATCGTTTCGCTAGTGTAACGTTAGTGTGATCAATGATCATGAACTTGCCAAGTAAAAGCTATTTTCTACTTGGACAAAGTGACTCCGTAGATGATGTGTACATAAATATAATATTGTAATTGTGTAGTGATATAAATGAGGCATACCTACCCAGTAATTACCGTCTATTTAGATGTACTTATTTATCTTATTTAAAATGTAGATTTAGGCCATTAGGTATTTGTATTGTACGGTATAAGTACTTACGTAGTATTTATATTAAGTAATATGATAAGGAAATAACATAATTAAAATGAAAGTGTATAAAATTCAAATGTTCGTTTTAGTAGTGTAGTTGCATTGTACAGTGTACATAAAATTGTAAAAACTTTTTTCATATTTCGTAGTAGATTAAATACTAGATAGGTAGTTATAATCTGAAAGACAAGTCGAGATGGCAGAATATTTAGCGGTGAAACTAATTTTAGTAGAATCAAAAAGTCAGTATCCCTTTTATGAACCTGAGGGCTTACCACAGGTTTTTATAGTTTACGAAAACTTTATAAGTTTCGGTATCTTTCCATACATTTTCGTAGATCATGCACGTTTCCCTAGAGGCGCTGTACTGAAAATGTATGGAAAGATACCGAAACTTATAAAGTTTTCGCAAGCTATAAAAATCTGTGGTAAGCCCTCTGTTGTTTTTTTAACCCAATTATAAAGACTTGTATTTTTGTGAGTGAAATATGAACATGTCAAATGAACTCAGAAATGTGAATAAAATGTTAATCTAACGATGGAAACACTCCTGCAGTATTTATACTGTTGAAAGTATCAGTCATTTAACTACAAAGTTTAAACTTAAAAAAAAGCCATAGAACGCCATAAACGTGGTACGCGTTACGTGTACAATGTTAACTAGTAGTTAAACGGCGACTATTTCTGCCATGTTTGTTCTAGAATACTTTTTGTCCACATTTCAAAATTATGCAAAGATGGCCAGCTATATATATTCTTCGTCACACTAAAACTACTAGACAAGCATGAGCTGTTTTGCACATAAATGTAGTTCAAGATCCGAAATAGAATATAGGCTACTTTTTATACAGGTACCACGTGAGCAAAGCCGCGGGCGAAAGCTAATACGTAATATGGTAATACTTATGGTGGCTCTTGAAGCGGTTTTACCTACTATAAAAAAAACCTACCTATACCTCATATGAAGCTACTTACATACCCGTTTTTAATATTAGGTGGTGACACATTGACACATAAAACCAACCTAAAGATTGTAAAGGTTAGTAATATTGAATATTGTTAAACTGTTTTAAAATTTTATTCTAGAACTCCTTTTTTTAATAATCAGGTATTTTCGAGAGATAACTGATTAACAGATTTTCTAGTCACAAGAAGTAAATATTACAAAAAATCATATTAATACTTCGTGAAACATAAGTTCAATCCTAACACTATTGGTAAAGGTTACTGGAAACGGGATTTCGCCAAAGCGAAGCTGTGGACAGGACGCATTGAGGGAGGGCTATGTCCTACAGTGCACAGCTATTGGCTTATGATAATGATGAATGATGTTGAACATGGATAGATATAGTTTTGATAACACAATGCGATCGCCGCGAGTTCTGTGCCCTGTGTGGCCTTTTAGGGTTTATCGTGCCATCAATATGACTGCCAAATAAGTTTGATCTCAACAGCATTTTTAACGTTTTTGTATATTCATAGTAAACATTATAATTATCTGTAGAGCGATCACGAATATTTCAAGCTGACGTAACGTAAGCGTAAAAAAAATCGCCAATGTCAAAGCGTTATTTTGAATCTACGCTTTCTCCGTGGCCAAAATTGTACATCTACGATACGAATACTTTTTCGCTAGTCTTTGTGATCGAGCCTCTTTAGGGGAAAATCACGAATTGTCGTATCATAAGCGAATTCTAAAATGTTGGCAAACCACAAGAAGTTATTTTATAAGTGCGTTTTGTGTTTGGCCAACATGTTACGATACAGGTTAAAACATTCGTCATTTTTCATCTGAATGAATCTGTATTTTAGTAAACATTTATAAAGTTTTAATGTTCTAAATGTGAGCTGTAAAAAGAAATATATGCGCTTATTTAATTAAGATTATCTTAAGATAACAATGTTATGTATTGGTATTCCAAGCCAAATTTTTACGTAGAATAAAATAATTAAATGTCTATAAAATAAAACATCTTATTCATTTAGTTATTGTTTTATTGCCAAATTGTTTTACCGTAACATTGTATATGAAAATACTTTTAAATCTAACTTTGGAAACGTCTACCATGCTTTGCTTTTACTAATAATGTTATAATATTAATAAAATATTTCCGTTTTTTTAATATACAATTATTGTCATTTTAATCTAATTTCGTTTACATACGAGTTTAGAATTTTATTCGTTTTCTTTATCAACCCAAACTAAAACCCAGCTCAAAGTAAATTTTTATAATAGCTGTCAATTCTCAAGTATTCCATTTCTCTAACTTCACTCGTACATAATTCATCACGATTCAAAACGGAATCCATCGCACATATACATTTTATTTACACAATCTAATGTTCAATTACTAATTTCCACGAATTTAGCTATTAACTTAACTGTTTGTACTTTTTCAAATCAGCACTCGCTTTAAGGACTTACTAACGAGTAATGCAATGTAATACTCATTTAAAAGATTGCACGATATTGTTTCGGAGTTTTTTTGTTGCAACATATTTCTTAAATAAACACCTTATAGTGAAACTATATTCTTCCCTTTACTGTGATGTCTTTCATTAATATAAATTATTCATTCCAAACTTCAAACATTAAATAATTGAAAACCTATTTTGTCTTAATTATTCTTAAGTATGTGACATGATTGTAAAAACCTACTAGATAAACTATCACAATCTTGAATAAATACTAATAATACGTAAGAGGGATATCTGGGAAGTTAGATAGACTGCACCTCCATCAAATAACAGTTGTATTTTATGCCAGCCATATACGTTTCGATATAGTTCCACAAGTATAAGAGCGTGTGTTATGGATGAGTGTGGACATGAGCGTTTATATGAAGTATGTTGTAATTATGTTGGAACCCCGGTGCGGTGTCCATGTATCCACACCTACGCGTGGTGCACCCTGCTAACTAGCGAACGGGGCTCTGGCCTACATCGACGCGGCTAAATCCCCTGACCACCGACGGGCAGCAGCGTCGGTGGTGCGAGAAGCTGTGCCCTGCGATCCCCAACCCGCATGCCGAGCGTGGGAATTATGGGCATATCCCCCTTTATAAGGGGATGCCTATGTCCAGCAGTGGTCTGATATTGGCTGGTGTGTTGTGGTGATGAAGTATGAGCATGTGTTGAAAGAAATTTCTTGCAACACACGCTCAAAAATGCTTGCGCAAATCTAGAATTGCGTAACGTGTATGGCTGGCAATATAATTTTCAACAATGGCCCGTGATTATCTACAGAATCACGCACTGTGGGAAGCAAACATACGATATTGTGAGCAGTGCCGCAAATAGGGCGGTGCCAGCGGTGCCCAGGCACAGGGCTCAGATCCTGGGGGAGCGCAGAAATGACCAGACCAAGACCAAGTTTTGGCGCATAATACGTTTGTAGACACGATATATGTGTACACATCTTTGTCCTACATCTTACGTACGTACGTTTGTAATACACCTTTTCTAGAAAATTTTTGCAGCTTGCCCCGCTCGCCGATTTCATTAACTACTTTTGTTTTTTGGAATATGCACTAAAAAGTCGACAATTTAGGATGTATGCTATAACTTTGGGGGCAGTTATAGAAGCGCACTCGGCGCCCAAAAACTTATTCACGGCACTGATGTGTGACCGTGTATTCTAATTACACTCACGCAATACTACTCTATATGTACTGCATTCAAAATAATTTGGCTACAATACTAAAGATCTTCCCCAAATAACATTATAAATTTGTTTTGTAAAAATAAATAGAGGCAAGATAATTTGCTCACTTGATTGATCATTTCATTTTGATTCGTAAATTCATACAAAAATATAATATCTCTTATTACTTTACGAGAAATCACGTATGGCACCATCTTTGTTTGAGACGCGCACAAATTGATTTACTTATTTTAATCATTTCGTTCTTTCACTTTTCATCTTGAGTCATCGCCGTCTGAAGCACTTCCGTCCATCTGTTGGCAAATAATAATGCTTAGAACGTGTACACAAATGCACGATATAATAGTGGTAGTTAGTTCTTTGTGAAGAGCTCATCCGGGGAAGTACTACCAGCATGTATATTTCCGCCTTGAAGCAGCATTGCTGTGTTTCGGTTTGAAAGGTATGGGTGCCGGTGACATTACAGGCATAAGAGGCTTATTATCACCTTCATGCCTCAAGTTAATGGGCGCAAGGCATTGCATCGTAGGGCATGTTCCAAAAAGCATGACCTACGATGCAATGCTTTGTCATAGGTAATGGTTACCACTTAACATCAGGTGGGTTATCTATGCGCTTGTTTTATCTTCACGCACCATAAAATCGTCTGTGGGACCGATAGCGGAAACAAATGTACGAAAATCATCGTGTGTCGTGACGATAGATCGTTACGTGGTGCGAAAGGAGTACTTTTTACTGGTCCCACTCCCTGGACGCAATCATGTCATACTAAATTCCGTTTCACCCAACAACCCACCCAGTTTTTTGTCTTTTGTCTTTTGTTTGTCATTAGATCTCCTATTCACTTTGCGCTCGTTACATAATATTGTTTTTTGTTAGGTTTTCGCTGTTCTCCGCCAACAACCCTCGCTCACTCTTTGCCTCGCTCGTTGTATGCTTGCCTGCTTGATCCGACTTGATTGGTTTTATTCGTCTATGGTACAATGACTCTTCTTCAAAAGCAAAGCATTTTAATTTTGAATAGTTTTACATTTAGTTTTATATAATTATGTAAGTTTCATCCTTTCTTTCTTTTTAGTGCACTTACATAATTATTATGTTGTTATAATATATATATATAGCTAATTGTAGTAATAAGTTCTTTTTGTTTTTTATAGTTTGTATTTTGTGACGTCATCCACTTAACAGGCACTGTCAGAATTACCAGCGCTGCACAGTGTTCCGCTTCATGGCAACACTGTGCAGCAATATGCTGAGACAGGGCCTTTTGACCCCGCGCAGCGCCTGGCTTAGTGGGTGGGTGCCTTTTAGGATTTTTGTTATTATAATTTTGTATTGTAATCATGTTATAGGTACCTTACCTACATATTTTGTATTTTATTTATCTGGGTCAATAAATGTATTTTCTTTCTTTCTTTTCTTTCTTTTTTAACAATATGTGCTCCCCGTGAGCTTTCGTTGTATTGTCTCGGTCCGACAGACGATAGTTTCATATACATTAATATTAACAAATTTGCAAATATTTGTCAAAACAAATATTAATAAATGTTATATAAAAAAAAAAATATATAAAAAATATAAATTATATATATTAAAATTAAAAAAACACCCAAACCCAAAGGTTTGGGTGTTTTTTTTGTATAATATGTTTGTAATTCCAAAAGAAAATTATATAATTAGTAATATCAGGCATATGAGGGCCTACCATGAGTTGCACAATACGAAAACTTTCATAGTATACTATATCGAGCTCAATTTTGAAATACTTTTTTTCGTTGATTACCACACGGTTTTGAGTGATAATTATTGCAATCTGCAAGAAGATTACATTACCTACGTTGTTCGATCTATTTTTACTTAAAAACAGTTGCGTAATTTCCAAAAAAGGTACATTTAAATTGAGCTCGATATGGTATACTACAAAAGTTTTCGTATTGTGCAACTCATGGTAGGCCCTCTGGTTCCCCAAGCACTGCTTTGTTTGGGGCTAATAGTTAGATAAAAAAATTCTTTATTGCACAAGATAATACAAGTACACTACACTAGGCGAACTTAATGCTAAATAGCATTTCTTCCAGATAACTTTTTTAATGATGCTGTGAAATAATAATGTACAGCATGTATTTATTTTATTTATTATTTAACACCTTATTGTCAGTTATACCACAACACCCAGAGCGGCTCATTCGGCAACTATGTTAACTGTCGTCAAACAAATAGCGCTCTTGAAGGCACCAAGTGAAAGTTTACAATCGGCTAAGCCGTGACTTTGCCGGAGCTTATGAATATGAATTAGATCTTTAATTTTACGGAGATAGGGTTGAGATTCATCAACTTGTTATAAAGTGATAACATACTGAATTAAATCTTTGTTTTCATGCAGATAGAGTTGAGATTCAATTATTTACTATACACACCTGCTAAACGTGAATTGACTATCCGCCCTGAAGAAGTAGACGTGATTCTTGAACTGCAGTTTGAAGACAAAGTCCTTGTCTATGCCGTCCTCTGTAGACGGGTGCCCGACCGAATACCTGAAGATAATCATAGAGTTATTTATTAATCAATGAGTGGAAATTCGTGGTCTCAGCCTACATTACCTGTTATTTATTAGATTATGCACCATAGGCCGGTAAAGTTAATTTGTGTTCCGAAGATGCAGGTTGTTGGAACGATTTACGGCGAAGCCACAACAGACTGCGTTGCGACGACGCATCGCAAAACGGACGCGATATCGTAGACGTCGTAGATTTTTGCGATGCACCCTCGCATCGCATTTTGTGGCCTCGCCGCAAAAGCCCTGAAGCGGAGCGGAGCGGGCGGCAAATTGGCCAATCACAATGCTCGAAATCTCCACTGCGTCACGTGAGCAAAGATTTCGAGCATTGTAATTGGCAACTCGCAGCCCGCTCCACTCCGCTCCGCGTCAATCGAAACGCACCCTTAATGTTTATGTTTGTCTTAAGTCCTAAATTTGAGTTTTTTCACCGATATCGAAAAATATAGAATCGAATAATATTCAACTTAGAATTTTGTATTCCTTCACAACGATAGATAAATTATAGAATTAGATTAAATATGTATGTTGTACGTCACCACGAATATTTCAACTATTCGGCTCGCATAATTTTAGACGTTAAAAACGTTATTGCTTAAGGGGCCTCCGGAGGACAAATTGCCCATACAAACGTCATACAAAAATTATTTCAAATTTAAGCATATTTCACTATATTATAGCATTATTTGTATTCCAATAGTATTTATCTAGGTTCCTGGATAAGTTTTTTTTACAAAATACTAACTTAAAATGAATTAAAAGCCTTTTGCACATTTTTATGCAAAAAATTACCGCTTTTCTTCATCTTTTTTTCGTATTAAAAACAACAATGTCTTACGTGTCGTTTATTTAGGAACATAGCATATATTATCTTATTACAGAATAACAATACTTTGTAAAGAATACATAAAGTTTTCAGTCATCATGTGTTACGGAACACAACTAAATTCTTAGAAAATTTTGAACGGTCAATATTGCTATCCCGCCCGCACGGCTGAATCAACCATCAGCTAAACAGAGATGCGATAAACGGAGCGATCCTTTGCCCGCGTCTCGAACTGAAGTTGCAAGCTACGTTCGCCGCATTCTTAATCATTTGCGCTTTGTCATTTTGGCCAAAATTTTACGCTTACGTAATACGCGACGTTGCTTTACAGTTGATTTGCAAACTTACCCTAGTAGTGGTAAAGATGCTAGTGGCGTTTCGTCGTGCCAACTCTTGTAGAAGAAAAGGGTGAACGCAGCAAAAACCACCCAAAGCTTCTGCCAGCCGGGAGACTTCTTGAACTTACGGAGCAGGTAGCCGGATAGTTGTGTCTGTCGAGGGAACATTATAATAGATGATGCCTTGGTAAAAAAAATATAATACTAATTAGTCCATCAGTTAGAAAACAAAAAATATTGGACACTTATTTTTTATTTATCTAATCAATAGAAATTGACGGAGATAAAGAGCGTCAAAGTTCGGGAGTGGGGGCTCGTGAAGTCACGGCTATGTAAAAAGTGGACTTAACCGTGACGTCACGCGGAACTTCAACACACAATATCTCTGTAATTTCATGTTTAATTGACGAACGAAAAAATACGTTTACAATATTTTGATAATGTAAATGACGGACAAATAGACAAATAAATAATTTTTTAGGCATCTAGCCTATTATTACTAGCATTTGACTACCTTGTCGCTATTTACAAGACTGGCTTACCGACGAATCCTATATTATACCGTAACCGATAACGCTTCGTTTTCCTTTGAAAAACTATCAAAAATTAACAACGAGGCGTCGAAAATTTGACAGTTTTTAAGGGAAAACGAAGCGTTATCGGTAACGATATAATATAGGAACCGGCCGTTAGTGGCTTACTCTTATTATACCAAGATAAGTGTAAGACAGTCTTACTTAAAGAGTGACTGAATACCGCGAGGTCAAATAAGCATTTTATAGGTGAAAATGGCAAGGATCTTTATAATTTACAAGCTGTCAAATTAAGTTGAGTTTAGAAAAGTGAACAATATAATCGACAGCATTGTGATGAATCTGATGAATTATTAAAAGTCAAAAGTTATCGTTTATGATGAATTATTATTATAAGATATTTCCGAGAGGTCAATGTATCTCCAATAGCCCTGTAGGAACAGAACCCAATCAAATCTACGAAATGTTTAACGTCCCCTTACCAACCAATAGGTTATGAAGCAGACGATTAAACTGACAAATACCAGAACCTGCGAACAGTAGGTCTTGCTGCCGAGATGCAAAGTGCACCCCGTCACTCAGGTGAGTTACTCGTGCGCTGAGGACGCACTACCATTTGTCTATGAATGGTACCGCAGCTGTTATGTCGCTCACTACCCGCTAACCACTGAAGGATAGCCCTGTACGAACAGGTGTGGTACTCACCCTGGTTGCGAGATGCAGATGTTCTCTCTGCAGTGAGGTGGCGCGGTGCCAGCACACATGCGCCAAGCTGCCGCCGCACACACTCGACAGACTGACGCCGCTGCCACTCTCTGTATAATATACTGCTGGTTAGCACATCAATATGACAACACCAGCATATATCAGTACATTGCTGGACGTAGGCGACGTTGAGTCCATGTATACCACCACACCACACCAGCCTATATCAGTCCACTGCTGGACATAGGCCTCCCCTGATAAAGGGGGATATGCCCATAATCCCCACGTTGGGCATGCGGGTTGGGGATCGCAGGGCACAGTTCTCGCACCACCGACGCTGCTGCCCGTCGATGGCCAGGGGATTTAGCTGTGCTGATGTAGGCTGTGCTATGCCGCAAACAGCCAGCCGCCAGAGCCCCGTTCGTTGTTTAGCAGGGTGCACCACGTGCAGGTGGTGTACGGGATTCCAACCCCTATCTTCGGAGTCCATGTATACAATTCGACGCAAAGTAGTAATCGATGGTATCATCATCAGAGATCGGAGTAGGTAGAGTGATTTTTGGTACTCGCAACATGAAATCACATGGGCATGCCTTTTTCCCGTGAAGTTTCAATATTTACGGTATTGAGTTAAACATTATTTGAAATTATTTTGTTCTCATTATGAAATATTAGTTTAATTTACGCTAAGCTCATTGTGATTTAATCTATTTAGGAGCTCCAAACTAAAGACTCGTATAAATAGCAATATAAGCAATGGATCATGGGACTTAAAAAGTTCATTATATACTTATATCCACTTCTTATCCTTGAACACCCACAGTTTACTAAAAATGCCAACTATCTATGCCGCTCCAAGGCCTTTGAAAGAGTTAAATTGCTTATACGTTGTTTAAAATAATTTTAAAATATCGAAATCCCGGAGGCATGTCCATGTTAGCATGCACGTTTGAGACCATTGACCCTAAATCAATCTACCTACTCCGATTTCTGATAATTTTTCTGCCAACACATTATGAAAGATCCATTAAAAAAAAAGAACAACGTTTAGTACCATTGACCCCAGATCACTCTACCTACTCCGATTTCTGATCATTTTTCTGCCAACACATTATGAAAGATCAATTAAAAAAGGACAGAGAATTTCCCGGCAACTGTTCGAATGACATACATGGACTCAGTGTTGTGGCGAATGGCACTTCATAGAAATTTTATGGAAAACCTTTTTTGAAATTTCGCGAAATATTACGATTTGATTTGGTAAAAGTGTTCTTGTTGGAAAATAGAGTCGATTGAGACCAAATTGTTTTTTTTTGCTGTGTACATTTTCTAGGCTGTGTACATTTTTTCAAAAATCCAAAAACGTTATTCTTTTTTCTTCAATATAAACCTATAGTTTTCTAAGAAAAAAAACCTCCTTACTACAAAACAAAAGGTAGCTGCCCTCAATGCGGTAAAATTTTTCCCCACCCTGTATACAAGTTATAAGTATAAGCACAGAATACAGAGAGGACAGAAGCGTCACTCCGCGCAATCATTTAAATAAATAGCGACTTTAGCTGCTACGCAATAAAGTGCTATTCAGCTCGCACCGAACTCAGTGCCTAACATTTATATTAACCTACAACTTGCATCCCTTTCTATCGTATAGCTCTATCTCTACTGACGTGGCACGTGTAACGTTAGGGTTGTCTTATGAATTATTCTGACGAATAATATTAAATCTAAACATTTTACTATCCTGTTACCTAACCACCTATTTCTTTTTAGGAACAATGATAATTCAAATAATATCTACCTACCTAGTATTAGATCAGAAAACTATTTTACACTGGCTGGCTGTATTATGAACTCAGAAAATAGGCATACCTACTAGGTAGGTACTTGGGTCCTTAACACTTAAGTGTTTAGGTGTCTTGGGTACGAAAACTGAATAATCACTGTTTAAGGTAGGTAGTAGGGGTGTACGGCATTCCAACCTGTATCTTTGGAACCCAAGCCAACCTCACCTGCACGTGGTGCACCCTGCTAAACAACTAACGGGGCTCTGGCGGCCGGCTGGTTGCGGCATAGCACAGCCTTCATCGGCACAGCTAAATCCCCTGGCCACCGACGGGCAGCAGCGTCGGTGGTGCGAGAAGCTGTGCCCTGCGAACACAAAGCTAAACCTGACCTTGGAAGTATATTCGTCCATCTTAAGAGAAGTTTTAGTAGGTAGGTATACCTAGATATTTGCAAGAGAAAAAAACAACATTTGGTTTGTAGGTAACCTAGGTATCTAGTTTTAGCCTACCTTTAGGTAACTTACCACATCGATTTGTCTACCTATACCTACCTACCCGACTGTTTTTAAGTAGTTAACCTACACTGCCTACTTAAAGTTAAATCAAATAAAAATGTACCCAGGTTCGGTTTCTAATATTGCTCTCAGTCTACATAATCAAAATCATAATACCTACTTAAGTGCTGCCTATGCCTAGGCATAGGCCGTACTATGTAGGTAGATACCTACCAATGGCACAAAAATTGACTATGAAAAAATACCTACATTATATTATTACGTTTATTTATGTAGGTAGGTACCGCATTCAAATAGAACTTGTACCTAAGTACCTACTTACTTATGTAAATACGGGAGACTTCGATATCTAAACAACGCATTATTTGGTAGAAAAACTTTCAGTTCTGTAGCTACTATTGGTATTATTTACATTTTCTTACCTTTCGCTGTCATTAGGTAGTTTGAAAAACGTGAGATGCCGGTCCTTATCATTATTCAAGCAACCAAATGCTATGCAGTATTCTTTTGCCTTCATTTGGCGAAAAATATAGGTACATTACCAAAAACAAACTAAAATGCCGCGGCTGCTCAAGGACACGTTCGTTCCGGGCAGAACTTGGCAACCGACTAACGAACCACGCTCGCTAGGCCGGCGATGCGTAGGTATATTTTTATACCTATTATGCGGAGTGAAAGAGGCCTGGTATAAGTAAGTTATATGTATAAGTAAGTTATATGAATTCATAACTAATATGAATGTAAATATACAAGTTTTAGTGTAGTCACTATTCTGTATCACACCAACAAAACTAATATGGAAATAAAAATAACGCTGGACACTACCACAATTCATTTTTTTTATACTACTTGAAGATGGAACAAGCAAATGGCCCACCTGATGTTAAGTGGTAACCATTACCTATCACAAAGCATTGCACCTATCATTGCATAATATCGTAATTGTATTATGGGAACAACATGACTGATACACTGCTTAGAAATTTTCACAATTGTAAAGTACGACAGGGTTTGATAGATTCAAAAATGAGTTTGACTGACCTGTTTCGTGTTCAGTGGGCGTGAGCTCCGTGTCGACGTCGAGATCCGCTCCTCGCGCGTGCTCTAAGGCCTGCTCCAGCGCGTTGCACCAGCCTGTCCACTCCTGGTCGTTACTCGCGCTCAGCAAAATATCACACTCTGAACCTGAATTTAAAACATTGAAATTGTAAGCTACGTAGCGCGTGCAGCAGCCGTTCCACTCTAATCGATAGACAGCTTTTGAAGCGCGGCAAAAAACCGACGGCTAGTGGAACGACGTGTTCGAACGTTACAACGTTCGCATTTTCCCGCGCGCCGCAACCTGCAATGCGCGCAGCTGAAGCGCACTCCAACGTTCGCGGTTTAGGAGAGCGAAAACGATATGCGGCTTTTTCATGCAGTTTCAGAAACATGTTTCAGCTTATATCAGTCCACCGCTGGACTGGCCTCCGCTGTAATATATGCCAATAATCCCCAAGCTGGGCACGCTTGGGGACGCAACAGCACCGGGGGTGGACCACGGTCAACGTGAAGTTGGCTTGGTTACCAAAAATACGTTAAGAGCCCCCCACGCGCCCCATCACTTCCCACGCGCAATTAAATAAATAAATAATGCTGGACTATCACACATCATGTAGCCCCAAACTAAGCAGAGCTTGTGTTATGGGAACCACATGATTGATATATTATATACATTGTAAATACATACATATCATACATAGAAAACACCCAGACCCGAAACAAATATCTGTAGAACATGCAAACATTTGTCCTGCAGCGGGAATCGAACCCGCAACCTTCTGCGTCCCAGGGGGACCTTCGCCCACTACGCCACTGAGGCCGTCAATTTTGTCACAGTAAATTGTTGGAACCTCTTTTTCACTTTCTTAGGAGTCTATTTTGGGGTCTTAAGCTTGCGATAACCATATCTAATTAAAACAAAATCATTTCAGCTTCAGCCCATTGTACCTTTTATTAGTTTTAATTTTCTGTCTGTTATTTCTAAAATTAAGATGTACAATAAAGAATTTTCATTCATTCAGTTTCTAAAAACTCTAAAATGCAAGTGTGTGGCGTGAAATAATGGTACAATGGTACCATTGCAAAATTTAAAACGGTTTCAAATGCGAACAATAACAGAAGCAATTCTTACCGACGAGTGCGAAAGTATGCGGCAGCTCAGACGGCTTGAGTTCCAACGTATGCAGAGGCAAGGCGACGTGCGCTCGGAACTGGGAGCTGCCGGACTTGGACGATATCACTAGCACGTCGCTGAACTGTAACATAGTAAACTGGACTGAGTATCGCACAGTGCCACAAGTAAAAGTTGCTTTCAAGATGAAGAAACAGTGGAGCATGTGATCTTACAAATAAACGAAGCCAGAGCAAAATCCGGGTTACAAAAGCTGCTTGACTCACAGACACAGGGAGCATCGGGAATTTTAGAGCAATGTTGCCATCTATCCAAAGTCCTTCTCCGTTACTTAGTGGCTGGGGTCGGGTTACCAGGGCGCAATGCACAATACACCTCAATGCGGGACGTCAATGCAGAACTTTCTCCCCCCACCTCAAATTAGAATTAGAAGTAATTTGGCGGTGGCGTTTTTAGGAACTAAAACTGGAATACAGTGTGTTTGATGCGTGATAGTTCACGGACAACAACATTGTGTTCTATCTGCGAATGATTTGGGTTGTAAAATGCCGAAAGTGATTGAAAGTAGTTCAAGAGAAACCATAATTAAAGTACATCCATTTTCTGGTTTGATGCACAGTGGCGCACTGCCTCGCCACGTTATACTTTTGGCATTGTTGTAACAAGTCATAGTACTGAGCCTGGATCACAAAGACTAGCGAAAATGTATTCGTTTCGTAGACATTTTGGCAAATGAGAACGCGTACATACAAATTAACGCTTTGTCATTGGTTAACATTTTTCGTTACGTCAGGAAGAAATATTCATAATCGCTTGATCGCCCTACAGATTGACGACTACGTTGGCTTAAGGGGTCTGACGATATGTGCTCCGGGTTAGAATTCTGGGTCTGTTGCGGTACCATAGCGATAAATGACGGTAAATGCTATAAGTATGTGTGTTTTTGTGATCATTTTTTTTTCTCAGTAACGGCTGAACGGTCTTGGTTGAAACTGGATTGGAATATACATAGTTTGTGACCTGGATTAACACATAGGCTAGGATGGATGCTTAATATGACTAGGTTCGGGCAAACTGTGAATTCACCAAAACTCACCAAGAAAAGCATTCTCTGTTGTAATCCTCTCGTCGAATGCTTGTAAAGACATCCCATCCTGATGAACTCCCGTTCAGCGACGAGCAGTTTGTCGTAGCCAGCGATATCTCTCTGCAGATGGCAGAGCGTGCAGTGATTCTCTATGTGGCGTAGTTCTTCTCTAGCGTGCCTTGCGATACTCTGAGATAATTCTAACGCTGGTAACGCTGCGCCGCTTACGCCATTCGAACATAATTCTGAAATCCAATTGAATCTGAGTTGGTAGAAGTCCAGTAAAATGCTTATTTAGAATTCGCTGTAGTCGTTAAACGTGCAGTAAAATGGTTCGTACGTAATGTGGTCAATTTTGAACCTTACGCGATACAGATTTGATTCCGTTTTTATTTACCTGCAGCTAGTCGTTCTAAGTGCAGCGTTCGATGCAGCGGGCGCAGTAACAAGCAGGTCAGCGGCAGCGGCGAGGTGCTGTCGAAAGCGGCACAATGTTGTCTAACACTATGGTTGCTGCGACGCACGCTCTCCACGAGCCCGACTAGAGTGGCCGCGCGTTCTATGTACGTCGTGTACGCCTGGATGAAAAGTTACAAACTCTTTACATAGATAGATTTTTTTTTTAACTTTGGTTCCCTCCTCCTCAATCGTTCCCCCATAGTTGAGGATCGTGATTCCGTGCAAGAACACTGTTGATGGTTTCCCTGCATCTGCCACGGTCTTCGGCTTGATGGAATGCGACGTTTACTGGCGTTTCCAGCTGTTCCAACAGCGTTTCAGTTGTCAGAACAGCGTTTCGGGCTCCTCCCTCCCGGTCTTTTGAGTTCTATTTTGCCTGTTACGATTATCCTTTCCATATTACTGGGTTTTTTTTATGATACTTGAAGATGGAACAAGCACATGCCCCACCTGATGTTGATTGGTAACCATTACCTATCACAAAGTATTGCATCATAGATCACGTTTTTTGGAACGTGCTCTACGATGCAACGCTTTGCGTCTATCAACTTGAGGCATGAAGATGATAGCTCTTTGTGCCTGTAATTTCACCGGCACCCACACCCTTCAAACCGAAACACAGCACAGCTGCTTCACGGCAGAAATAGGCATGGTGGCAGTACTTCCCCGGACGAGCCCTCCACAAAGAACTCTACTACTACTAAATGCGCGCGATATGTCCAAACTATTGGGAGTATTCGGTGTAGGCAAATAGAAGACAGACGTTTGGATCGTTTCAAATTGAGCTGTCTCACTCAAACTCTGTTTAATAATGTCTTAAAACCTATGTTAGGTTTTCTAGACACTAGGAACTCGATAAAATCAAATAAGTACAGCTGAGAAAAACAACTAGGTCAGGAACATAATAAAGCAAAAGTACCTACCTACTAATAATATTGGCACATAAAAGGGAGCGAACGCACACAATGCGACACAAACCTTAGGCTTACTAAGGGTCACCTTCATGCCTAAGTCGCAGGGCGTTGCATGGTTAGAGCACGTGATAATGATGCAATGCTTTGCTATAGGTAATGTTTACCACTTTACATCAGCTAGGCCATGTGCAAGGTGATTAAACCTTAGATAGTTAATTTACTCATAATTGGCACATTAATTCTTATCTCAGTAAGTGGCGTGACTTAGAGGAAATCCATTACAAGATCTTCCGACACCCAGGTTGCTACAACGAAGAGTTCTAAGATTTATATTAATTTAAAAAATAAAAAAATAATTTATTCTCTCACAGTAGGTTATAATATCATAAGAAACAGTTAAACAGTAGTCACTATAATAGAACCTACTTCGTGTGAGACTGGTGCCTGTGAAAGGTTTGTGAAAAACCTGTGTAAATATATGTTATATTAATACAATTTATGTTATATGAATAGAAATGTCTGAAATAATCGAATTTTATTTCATTTATTTATTTATTTAAAAGCTATCAATGGTTACTCACCTCTGACGTTGTAGAAAGGTAATCGTATAATAATTCGGCTATTTTCTTGTACTCTGGTTCTTCTATATCTGTAAATAAATATAAAACACATTTTACCTCCAGTCCTTATAAACTGGCGCAGCCGGTTGGATATTCATGCTGTACAATGTGCATATCGATAAGTATTATTAAAGCTAAATTACCTCTGTTGTGAAATTACATGTCGTGTTCCTTTTTTTTTTCACTTTGTCTTTAGTTTTTTTAACCTATTTTATATGAACTTACTGATTTGTTTTATTTAAGCCTGACTAGTATTTGACAACTAGCGTGACCCAAGGAAGCAATAATGATCGCTCCGACCGCGAAGCCCCCGGGTGCTCTCGCTGAGTCATGCCTTCTATCGATAACGTGCATGCGCCAGTGCCGCATACTCTCAACACTAATGTTATGATGATTGACCCATGTTGCAGGGAGAAAATAATCCTACTTTAGTGTATAATACTTTTATCATATTATCAAAATTACCTACCTATCTACTTGTAATAGTAGGCTTAGAAATATTTTACATTGTACTTTCTTACTTTTTATTATAAGTTTATTAGAATGAACCATAGAAAAGAGAGGACTCTTCTAATACAGGTAGTTTAAACTTAAGGCGACTATACAGGTCAAACCCCCTATGTTGTATAGTCTCGCTCGCACTATACAACATTTTTGAAGATTTTAAATCACTGAATGTATTATTGCTGAACCTTTGTATTGTTATTTTCTAGGCCGTAAAGGTTTGCTATTTTGCATGACTACATTCAGTGATTTTATATCTTCGAAAATGTTGAATAGTGCGAGCGAGAGGGAAGTTTGACATGTATCGTCGCCTTAAACGAAGATATCCTAACCCATGTATAGGTCGCGTCACGTAAAAAGAACGCTGGCGGGAAGCTGCGCAATAGGCGATTTATCGATATTTACCCGTGCGCAAACTCCAGCGTTCTTTTTACATGACGCGTACTAAACAACCAACTTGTAATTTAAGAATAAATCATTTTGTATTTGTATTTTGTAGTTCATACCATTTCCCCGCGCCGGCGAGGCGGCGGCTAGTGTCCGCTCGAGCCGCGCTAACAAGGCCCCCGCGGGCAAAGCCAGCGGCTCCAGTGCAAGGCACGCTCGGGCTAGAGTCGTCACCACTTCAGCTCCTTCGCTAGTTAGATCCGATATTCGTTGGGACCATGTCTGGAAAAAAATATAACTATTGCAGTACAACAGAATGTACATAAGTCCTCTGTTCATGTATTCTTATGCTGTAGATTTGTAAGATGGATGCGGAGAGCCGAAAATCGGGCTGTGGCGCTTGCTGGGAGAGGCCTATGTCCAGCAGTGGACTAATACAAGCTGAAGAAGAGAAGAAGAAGAAGATTTGCAAGTCCGCAAATCATCACCCACGGAATCGGCTACCAGATACTTTACACAAGCCAAAAAATATATTTATTTTTATTTATTTATTTGAGAAACCAACAGCGATAATATGAGTATGATAGATTTATAAAATTCTGAACCTTATTTAATTTATCACCAACAATAGGTTTCTAAATTTGTATCAAAGAGTTGCAGAATTGAGCAACAGAATGCGTGATGGGAACAATAACAATAGGTAGGAAATTATTCGATAAACACTTGTATATAAGAAAGTTATGTAGATTAGTCAGTCAAAAGCAAATATTGCCAAAACAGACAGTCAAACTCAAATCCTTTGAACTTTTCAAGCAATCAATTAGTTCGAGCCTGAGATAACTTGAATATTCAGTAATGCGAGTGTTGTTGTATTGTACGT
Organism: Horisme vitalbata; assembly: GCA_951804965.1. NCBI lineage: Eukaryota > Metazoa > Arthropoda > Insecta > Lepidoptera > Geometridae > Horisme > Horisme vitalbata. Next base: position 4,405,286 of record OX638096.1, read on the forward strand.
ACTCTTACACAGGTTCCTATCGCAAAATGAAGTGAACTTACGACGGTGACGAGCTCCAGATCACGTTTATATGTGCGTTCAGTCATGAGCAGCTCCTTGGCGACGTAGTAAGTAATATCACAGTTGCGCCGCCGCGGAAGTTCACTCGTGCTTTCCTTCAGCGTGCCGAGTAAGCATGAAGATATACTGCAAGTAAACATTTATGTTAGATCCTGGATATCCAAAGGGCTCTTCCCACGACCCACTATCCGGCCAATCGGTATTCATAATAGGGATGATGACTGGGTAAACAAATAATAAAACTAATTAGTCCGTCAGTTTGATAAACAAAAAATATTGGACACGTATTTTTTTATTTATTTAATCAATAGAAATTAACAAAGTTATAGAGCGTCAAAGTTCGGGAGTGGGGGCTCGTGACGTCACTTGTATGTAAAAAGTGTGTCACGCTGAACTTCAATACGCTATATCTTTGTCATTTTTAGTTTATTTGACAAAATAAAAAATACGTGTCCAATATTTTTTGATAATTTAAATGACGGGCTAATTAGAAGTTTTTAGGCATCTAGCCTATTAAAACTGCTAAGGAAAACATTATTGAGATGCTCAAGAAAACATCATTTCCAAGAACCAAAATGAAAGTCCATGGATACCGATAATTCGATAACAAATTGTTCGTATGTTTAAGAGCGACTCGAAGAAGTGCATTGGTATCGGTAGCTAGGCAATTCTTACAGTTTCAGAGTTCTCGATATAGTCATTGGCTAATTTATGATTAAATATTATTATTTTGATTAAAAATACCGTAAATATTACCTATTGTTATTCCGCCTAGACAGCGTATCCCCTGCATCGCTTTCCCCGCCGCTAAGGACGTCCATGCTATTCGTTGATTCATGTATCACGTTCACTGTCAAATAAACAATGTTTAGTTTAGAGTATTACGGGTTGAAATGTTTTAAATAAGAGTGTATTTATGTAAAGTTATCAAGCAGTAAAAATCACAAGACAGGTTTTGTTGTAAGACGGACTTTTACCGTACAAACATATTTCAAACTACCCTTCAATTGAACAGAATTTTGCTGCTTTTATGATAAATTCATGGGGAAAATTAACTTTGCGTCACGGAAGACCAGCGCTACGAGACTGTTCGGTCCTCTGCCGAAGCACATGCTGAAGACTAGTTCCAACGTCTTTTTAAACTTCTATGTTGATTTTTCAGTGTAAGAGATGTTTTTTCTTTCTTCAAAATACGTAGGCAGCTAGGCACGTATACTACATATTTTGGTAGGTATTAATCAAGCTACCATAGCAAAAATGTAACACCTATAACGCTGAAATGTCAAAAGTATGTGCATCACACCTAAAATAAAACTAGCAACAAACTCACCATTGACATTGCCATTGATGACGTCACTATCGGTCCGCTTCCGACTATCGACGGAGTCGTGGCCGTTGGTAAGGGGTCGGGCGTACGGCGTGGACGCACACAGCGGCGCCTCAGTACTATCGCACGCAGGAGACATGCAGAGGCTGGCAGACGATATCGTGTTATCTTCCTCGGCTGACGTTTCGTCTATTACAGAAGAATAAATATTATAGCAACTTCGTATCAGCTACCGATTTACATGAAAGGTGGCTACAAGGGCTTTGTTTCTGAGTACCCGGGACCGGAAATTCCCAGGAATAATAACTTTTTCTGACCCGGAACAAGTCAGGGGAAGCGAAACTCCTATGGCTATCACATGCTCTATTCGGCGAAGGCTCGCGATGGTAAAAAGACACATTGACTTATATGTCTGAGACTTAAACGGCAGACAAAACGCGAACCTTTGCCGAAGCGCGCATAATGTAGCTACCCTATTAGTGACAAAAAGCCTCTACATTTTTTCCCATGGATCTCAAGAGGCGACTAATTGATTATTTGGGGGATGGGCAGCATGCTCGGCAGACTTAACAACAATACAGCGATCACCAAGTCTCCTACCAAGCGCAGTGACAACAAAATCTGTACGCACAGCGGTAAATGCCACTACGTAAATTTTGCACCACACTTCCAAAAGTACGGTGAAAGAAAACATTTTAAAGTAACCAGGAAGTCCTATAGACCCAAGGTCAGAACGAAAAATATATCAGAGAAACAAGATTACATGCGACAGCAAAATTATAAAGGGTTTCAAAAATCTTAAAACTATAACAAAGAAGTAATTTGTTTAAAAAAAACTTAATATAAATAAGCAAGGGAATCTGAAAATAAAAACGATTAAATTCTAAAAAAAACTGAAACAAAACAAAAATTAACACAACGACAACATCCATTGATAACTTATTAAAACTTACATTTTTATTCCTGGCAGCTTTAGTATGAAAAATCGGGGCTTCACATGAATTTCTCTTAAAATTACTCAATTTTATCATCATTTGCTTCATACCAAAATGTCATATTAAGAAGAAATTCATATGTTCCAAGAAATAATAGTAAAAACTTAGAGCCAATAAAACCCCAGAACTAATTTAGTTTTATTTATTTATTGTTTAACTATCCCCGTGGGGTAGTGACGTGTATTGCGGGGCAAAGTACACTCACACTCACATATAAATTCAAAAAGGAAGTTAACGTTTCAATATCCGAAACAATAATATCAAAGACTGTGCCAACCAATACTGTTACAGCTTTAACCACAGAACAGTAAAACTATACAAGTATCTACTGGATAGGTCACTGTTCAGTGGCCAGAACCATTGATTTGTTTGGTCAATTAAACTCACTTCTTGACCAATCAAATCAACCGCAGCAAAACATTTGGTTGGTTTATCTACAGTGAATAAACATAAACAATAAATACGATTCAGATCAACATTAATTACAGTCTATTCGGATTGTACACTCTCAAGTCAAAGTAACTTACGCTAAGACTCATTAAACCGACCGTTTATTGTACTAACAGGGTGGTCGGACCCTCGCCGCTAAATCTAGAATTGCTTCGTGAGCGCCACCGCCATCTATCGATATAATTGAACACTATCCAGCAGTGGATTTGGGGCATAACATTTAACTAGTTTCAAACTAAAACAAAATTGAAGACTTAAGAAACAAAGCATCTTTGAATGCAGACACAGACAACATGCGATGTGCATTACACAAAAGGGGTTGGTTTTAAATAAACCCCATTTCTTTATCGGACTTGAAAGTTTTGCAAAAAAGGTATAGGTAAAAGAATCACGCCTTAGAAAAGTCATTGCAGAACATTGGAAACATAAAGCGTGAATGAAAGATTTGCGTGTAGGTCAGAACAAGAAAAATGTCTACTTTGGCATTGTAACATTCTTCGTTTGAAGCTTTTGTAAACGTTTTCGAATGCACATGGCACAAAGTTAGATAAGATTTTCTTTTGCTCTTCCTGTTACTGACACCTTTAAATCGCAACAATCAATTACCAATCAGAATGATAAAAAGCTTACTATCCACAGTTACAGTAACATACAGACTGAATATTTTCAGGTATATTTTATTCCTATCTACGTTACGTAGTAGATAAATACAAATAAATTACAAAAGTGTGAGAAATTGGGAAAAAAACAATATATACAATGTGAAATATAGATACTTAACATAAATTGCAGCCCATCGAAGAATATTATCGTTTTCTTTTTATTTCTTTTTTTATAATAACTACTTTTTATTCAACAAATGTTCGTAATAAGCCAAAAAGATCGATGCAACATATTTTATCTAACTTCAACATTTAAAAAGTTTAATATATTAATTTCAAACGTACCAAAAACTCAACAATAAAAAAACCATTTCGATGACTTAAAACCTTTTAGCATTGCACATTCACACGACACAAATTCTCATATCTATTCCAACTATGCATTACGAAGTGTCAAAAATTCATTATAAATTGGTAATAAACGATAATAATACTGTGTCGGAAAAATTGAGCATATTTGGCACGATTGCAAGATCCCACGTAGATTATAAGTCTAGTATCATGTGAATGAAATGAAATGTGAGTCAAACAGCTATCGAAATAATAACAGAATGAACAATTTGAAACGAACAACAAATCTCAAACACCCTAATAAAACACTCAAGAACAAAGATCTTGGATCTCAACACACAAAGTAAAATCACAGCCTTTACAATAATACTATTATGATGAATATTTTCGTCAATAATAATTTTAATAGAGATCGATAATAAATTTGACTAGAAAAAATTGGCACTACGTACATTACAACAGGATACTATTGACAGATCACCATTTATAACTCTAGGGTTACTAATTAAAAGATAACATTTGACAATAATAACTAACTAATAGTAGAGGCAGTTTCACGTGTCTTACTTAAACAGGAATATCGTGAGTAAATGCCAGAAGATGCGTTCGATTTACATTATAGCTACTCCTAAGTTCTTAACAAGCTAGGGGTATAAGTCCGCTTAAACACGAAAGTCGAAGAGTTTGCGCTACCCGGGAATTGGCACTAGATATTAAATTCATTATTTGCTAATATTGAAAGTGACAATGTAAATATTCGATATAATGAGTATGTACCCTAATCAGATATCAATATAACAATAATTGCGTTAATTTCAATTCAAATTTGGAAAAGTTGCCGACTAAAGGTCAGCCTTTAGCACTCGTTCACCGCATCATGAACACTCATCCAATAGGAGGGGGGTGATAACGATGAAATAATTCAAGCTAGCTAATGAGAATTGCACTATAATTCGCGCATTTGTGCTTTTCACTCAATCGATAAAAACCAACCCATGAAAAGTGTACGCGTGCTCAAACTGTTTACTCATTCTCATCATCTGAGCAAAGAGGTGGAGGCAATGTAGAGACGTCAAACTTTTGCTCAGGGCTATCGCTAGAAGCCTGCGAGTCGACGTAGTGACTAGAATAGAACCTCTCTACGTTATTCAAGCTGAAACGTTGGTCGAGGTCGCGAGAGTACTGCGCCTCGTCCGCTCCCCTGCCTTCTATTTCACGATCGTACTGCGGATAACACTCCTGCGTTTGAAACATTACGACTTCCTCATAATGTTCCGGATATGGACTCCCTCTATACTCCTCATACTCATCCTTCTCCGGTGGCATTTCAGTATCAGAATAAGCAACAGACTCTCCGCGCTCGAACATGTAACTGCCCGATTTGGACATTTTGGGAGCGCGCTTTATGGTGTCTATCGGATAAGCGTAGTCATCCGAATCATCCCTGTCACTTTGTTCCTCGTAGAACATTCTTTTCTGATGCTGCCCAGATGATTCCCCCATTGACAAATCTTCTGACTGACGATATGGTGAAGACTTGTTCTTTTTCAAAGAAGACTGACGACTACTCTTGTTCGAATAGGATGTCCGTGGTGGACTGTCTTCAGGCACGTACGGTGGTTCCTGTGAGTCGAGATAAGGATGACGCAATCTGCCTAATCTATCAAAGCGTGGAAAGCCCATTTCATCTTCATCAGCCGATGACCCAAAGCCTTGGAATTGTACCGGAGTTATGCTTATAGGAAATTGTTTCGCTTCATAGTTGGCACTTTTATATTTGGCATATTCATCTTGACCTTCGTCTTCAGAATAGCTAGCGGCTTCCGCTACATCGCCCTTTGACATCTCTGAAGACCCTGACTCTACTTCAGGTAAATAGCTATCAGAGCATTCTGAACTCTCCATACGACGATGGGATTCGTCAACAGCCAAAAATTGATCGCAGTGATGTTTGTCGCTTTCAGAAGAACATTGACTCTTTGTGGAGTCTTCCTCCAAAACGTCCTGGATTTTCTCCTGACGTTTGCGAGCACTGGTCACTTGCTTTTTACGTCTAAACGTTCTCATTCTCTCCCTTGGATCTCTTATTACATCTAGTGAGCTATCGGTATCGTTGCCACTCGGAGGACTTTTCAAAGATATATTCCTCACTAGGAGTGACTTCTTGACTGGCGCTTTCAATGGCTGAATTGGTGGCGACTCCGAGCTCAAACTACTAGAATAATAAGGAGAACAGCGAGAGAGCGGTGTCTTGACAGACCTTTCTGCTGACTTTTTCTCTTGCAAATCTCTATGCACAGAAGGTATCTCGGGTACCGAGATAACGGGCAATTCAGAAGAAGAGAGATAATGTTCATGGAAAGACCAGCTTTTAGGTTTGCACCGATATTGTTGAGAAGTTTTATATTCTTTAATCTGATTTTTGGACAAAGTCTTATCATCATAGCTGGCGTGTTTAGCCAAGGGCTTGTAGTCTGATTTTATAAACTGATGAACGCCCATGTCCTCTCGTATTATGTTGGAGAATTCTTGGCTCTGATAACGCTCGCTGTGTTTTTCCTCTTGGCTATAAAGCTGCGACGGCATATCAATATCGAGCTCAGGCTGAGGCTCAGCGAAGTATGGCTTGAAGCCACTATCTTCGCTCTGGCATCGTATGGTCTGTTTCAAATAACGATTTGATTGTTCTTCGTAACTAAGGCTTTTCGGCGGAGCATTGTGATAGCGTTCATGTGTTGAATCATGTTGGCGCTGAAAGCCTTTCAGTCTTTGATCGAATCTGAGTACTCCATTAGTATGTTTCTGGAGACTACTCAATGAGCTCGAGCTTGATTTATCAGACTTATCGCTGTAACTTATAGAGGAAGATTTATCCGTCTTCCCGTATGACGCTGTTAGTCTAAGCACAGGCTCTGTAAGCTCCTGGGTATCAGGCACCGGTGAAGACGGTTTTGTCACGGTCACTTCAATTTCGTATTTATCTTCCATTTCATCACCGTCAGATGGAACCTCTTGTGAAATTGTGTCATCATGTTTAGTATCAGCTGGCAGATGATCCTCACGGGCTGTGGCTATGAGAGTGTGGGTAGTACTTGCAGACCAATCGGAAATGGATTGGGCTAGAGTTAATGTACTATCACTCTTAGTGCCAGAGCTACTATCCATTCCTTTACGAGAAATTGTAGTTTCAGAACTGTACAGTTTATCGTACTTGATATTTTCAGAACTTTTATCGAGACTGCTACTTTTGGAGCTCATTTCGGCTTGGGAGCTAATTTTTGGTGGTTTCGGCTCTGATTTCTTACTCGCATGGGATGCTGAATACGCTTTGCCAGACATATTTTCTGACTTTTCACTTTTAGGAACTGATACCGCTGAAATGCTCTCAGAAGCCGAAAGGTTTGCGTATTGACGAACTGTGTTCGTTCCGGTCGACCACTCAGATATGCTTAAACAAATTGATGTATCTTCAGAATGAGAACTGTGAGTACATTTTTTCTGAGGAAGACCGATTTTGACCGTTCCGTCCAAGTCAGTTCCGAAAGAACTTGTTTCTTCTTCGGAATGGCTACTATGACTGCATCTTTTGCAAGTACCAGTACTCCCAGTGCTAAGTTTAGTAGCCGCACGAACCGTCTCGTCAGCATTCGTTTGTGAAAGCAGATCATCGACTGAAGTATCGGAATTGTTAGAACCAAACGAATATTTATTCTGATTGCCAAGGTGACAAAAACCTTTATCAAAGTCTGGCGATAGAGACTTGCTATCACCGCCAAATACATCATCAGTGTATAAGTGGTCATCATCAAAATTAGGGCTAAGGTTATTAGGAGATTTTGGAGACCTTTGTGGTTGGCTCATGATGACTTTTTCATCCGAATTGCTTTTAGAAAATGATTTATGTTCAGATCGAGAACAACATGCTCCAACATCACCCATGAGACAGGTTTTGCTAAATGTGCCACTGAGACATGACTTATCATAGCTCGGGACCACACTCTTATTTAGACACGCTGCCTCGTCGTGCTTTTCCAACGGTTCGACCATGTAACCAGATTTCTCATAAGGAATTACCTTCATGCTTTTTTGTGGACGATCATCACTCAACTCCGATTTTGACTGAGCATCTCTTTCCAAATCTTCGTCATTGTTTAAAGTGTCACTATCTTCATCTGAACCTTGAAGAACCTGGTCCTTGGAACTCTCCGACTGCAAAGTGACTTTCATAGCCTGTTCTGGTTCATTACTCATGTAGTAAATGTGCACTTTCTCAATTATAGGAGTTTCAAGTAAGCTGGAAGGCAGAGATGGCCACTGGTCGAAGTCACTCGACTCGCGTCTGCTCATTGCCTCAGATTCTGGACCTTTTATAGCAGCAGCTTGCGGAGGCAGTTCCGGCAAAGGCCAATCTTCTGAATCTTGGCTTTCACTAGCTGAAGATTGTTTTGATGGTGCTTTGAGAGAAGTTTTACGATTAGTAGGGCTATCATCTTTTTTGTAATCTACAACATCATCTGAACTTTTTCCAGCCTTTGTTGATCTCTCATACATTTCACTAATTTTTGTTTGATCTATCGGTATGTCCGGCATTTCAGCTGATGTCCTGCGATCAGTATCGGATATGTAAGCCACATTAGCGTTGCTAGGTGGATCTGAGCTAAGACTGGCTTGATGATCACTAGAGTTCAGCGACTCTTCATTGATACTTTCAGAGCGAGATATTGCTTTTGTAGAATCTTCATCTGCGCTAGTTTTTTCTGAAGCGGTGCTACGTTCGGATATCCGGGACAAAGTACGACCAAAGTTTTGGCCGTATCCTATCACCACATCGTTAGTGGTGGACGAAGTTGCTGGATACAGGAAATTTACTGGAAAATCATTGAGATCATCTGTGAAATCAGCTTCGGTAGAATCCTTAGAAGAATTTGCCGATAATGGTGGATTTTTCGAAAATGTCTGAAAGTCGTCAAGCAGCCGTTGATTATTCAATTCGAAAACGTCTTTATTGAGTGCTAAGCTTTCATAACCTTCATGATCTTGCGGAATCCATGCTTCTTCAATACTAGTGCTGTTTTCACTGCCTGAAGCACCAAAGAACGGACGCCATGTCGGCTTTAGTTCTTCACCGCGACGATAAGCTTCGCCAAGTGAGCCAGACGTTGATTCTGTTGTTTCGAATGACCCTCTGGATTCCACGCTAAGAGATCCTTTGGAATCCATACTAGATTTTGACGAGCTTTTTTGCTCGTCCAAACGACATTTCCTTCGAGACGATGAATCGTCGACACTGAGTGACCCTTTCGAAGGCGTTGTGGTGGTTGTAGTGTCCATACTAGATTTAGAAGAACTTCTACGATCATCATCTCTCAAAGTTCTCTTCCTCCCCCTAAGATCCCTTTCAAACGAAGAAGTAATAACATTGCCATCATCATCAAAATCTATAGTAGTATTCTGATCCTCTTGTGATATTGTGATAGCAATCTTAGTCTTTTTCACAGTTCTTTGGAGTTCCAAGGCCTTATCTGACGTCTTTGATGCTGCTGAGTGGCTAGATTCAGATTCCTCAAATTTACTTACTTTATCTATACCAGTCTTTCTTTGTCCGGGGCGAGAAAGCTGTTCCACAGTTCTATCTATGCTTTCAGAGCTTGATTCAGTATCTGATGGTGCCTTTTGTGAATCAACTTGGCCTTGTTTTTCTAAAGTCGGTGTTGGCGATTTCCTATTGCCGTACTTAGACGGACTGCGAGGACTTTCAATGCGAGACATCTCGGGCACTGGTGATGGCGACTTTGAGTTTGACTTGGAGTGTTCGCTAGAGCATGTATGTTGAGACAGTAAATGCTCTTCACCGTACTCCATAGCTTGCTTTAATTCTTCCAAGCATTCTCTGTCTTTCTTGTTTAGTTTTTCAATATCCTGCGATATACCCAAAGGTCTAGCGATTGAACAGCTAACACTGGATTCATCATCTATAGAGCTGCCTTTGATATGGCTTGATGGGCTTGCGTCCTTTTCAATACTTGTCCAAGATGTGGATTCAGAGCTACGCGAACGTTCAGCGCTAAGCTTAAGAAGCTCACTTCGTCTAGACTTGGCTGTTAACAATGTTTTATGATCAGGTTTGGGTTCTGTAGGAGATTTGTCACTACCAGAGCTCCCTGTATGTTCACCAGACTCCGATTTATTTGTAGATTTTGATGTACTGGAGTCAATAAATGGTATACTTTCAATAGTGGGACTATTTTCTTGTGGTGGAGTCACAATGATCTTATTTTTATTTTTCCACTTGAGGGACAAGTCTATATTTCTAGGATCCCTTGTGACTTTTGGCTCGATATCAGTATCTGTGACTAGTTGTGACATAGTTTCGTGTTTCAGAAATTCCACCAGGCTTGAGGACTCATCGAATGTGCCTTGTGTATCAAATGTTTTCCTTCCTTTAGCTGTAGTATGGCTAATATCAGAGAACTGCAGCTCTGTTTCAGCAGTATCATCATAGTCTACTGAAACCCAAGATCCAGTATCGTTACTTCTGCCACGTTGAAGTTGGGTCTTTTTCGACTCCTGGTCGGAAGAACTGTCAGCGTCAATGTATGGTAGTGATACTTCTAACAACTGACTGTCGTCTGAAACTTTTAACTCGCTGACATCTGTAAGAGATTCTTCTTCGCTTGTAAATTGAGTAATTTCAGAAGTCTTTTCTTTTGATATCAGTTCGTGAATATCTTGATTGCTTTTACTTTCTTGAAGTTCTTTTTGCTTATTGTAAATGTCCATTTTACGTCGTTCAATAATGACAGTCTGCGTATCATTCTCAATCACAGTGTGTTGTGAGCTAGTCATCCATTCGATAGAGGAGTCATCTTCTTTTTCTCTATAACTGTTTAAAGGAGAAACGTCCTGGAGGGGATCTTGCTGGACTTCTTGTTCTTCTTTGACACTTTGTACACTCGGCATAGTGGGATGAACTTCCACCTTGACGACTTCTTGTTTGAAATGTTTATCGATAGGTTCCGATGGTGGGTCGATTGGCAATGAAACCACATAATTTCTATCTAAGCTTTTCGATTTTGTTTTAGCTTCAAGGTGGCTATCGGCTTTGCGATCCAAACTCTTTGACTTAGCACTTGGGCTGATTTTTTGATAAACTACTTTCCCTTCAATTTGTTGTTTGATTTCCTGCTTCTTTGACAAGGTTTTGGGAGATTTTTGTAAGGCAGCAAGATCATCAAATTTGTCTTCCATCGATTGACTCTTATCATCCATACTCTTATTGATTTTACTAGTTGATTTAGTTGTTTTCTGATCTTCAAAACTCCTGCTCACTTTGCCACCAAGTTTGTTATCCAATTTCTTAGGTGACTTTGCAATGAAAACGTGATCCTCAGCCTTGCTGTTGATTTTTGTTTCGATTATTATTTTGTCACCTTCAGTTTTCACCATTATCTTATCTTCAGGTGGTGGGAATGGCGGCAATGTGTCCTTCACTGGACTAATGAGCGTTTTAGTTTGTTTCAAAGCAGCCTCGAACAACATTTGCTGTTTCTCTTTGCGTTTAGCAATTTCTGTATCACTTTCCTCTTGAGATTTGGTCCGTTCTTTGCTATTGGAACGTTTTATATCCATTTTCTCAAGAGACTTCGATTTTTCTTTCATTATTTTCTTAGCCGTTTGTTCCAACTCTTGGCTCTTCGCTCGCGCCATTTCAAGCGGCGGCACAGTCAAGAAATCTGGACGATCTTTCAAAGATGACGGCAAAGACTTTTGAGTCTGCAGAGCTTTTATTTTTGTAGCATTGGTATCGAGGGAACCTGCTTTGTTCAACTTACTAGTGATTAACTTATTTTTCTCGTCAGGCTTAGGCTTCAACGTCAACTTCTTCTTGTCTTTGCGTTTAATTCTTTCAATATCAGGCACTATTTGATCTTCACTCAAATCAGACAGTTTTCTAATGCTTCCTCTTGGCGAGTTAAGCGATGAAGTGGGTGACCTAGATGGGGACTTAGAGATAGGTGACCGGGACAAAGGTGATCTGCTCAAAGGCGATCGAGATGGCGATTTACCTTGAGATATCAGTTTACTCAAGTCGTATGTGCGCTTGAAAGACCTTGGACGTCGCTGTTCTACTAAATCTGCCAGTAGTGCTAACTCCTCGTTATCAATGACAACAGACTTAGTTTCTACCGGAGGTTCATTTTCTTCAACCTCCTCAATTTTCTCAATAATATCCTTCTTAGGTGTTTTCGTCTTTTCTTCGATAATGGCTTTCTCTTCTAATACATCGCCCTCTTCATTATCTCCAACTGTATCATCTTTCGATGAAAACGCATTCATAGGTGGCAGTCTATGTAATTGTATGACAGGTGTGTCCAAGCTTTTAGCTCTGCGACTGGCTGTCGGCGAATCCGTAGCTTTCTGACGTTGAAGGGAGAAGACGGAACCTTCTGAAAGGTTTAACCGAGCGTGAGCAAAAAGTATCGGCGTTCCTCCTTGTTTGCGCAGCATCGGAGAGATCAACTCGTCGCGTAAACTCTTTTTAACGTTCAATGTGATTATGTTTTTCTTTTCTTCCTTGGAAGTTTCACTTTTCTCTTCAGACGGCGCGTGTATTCCAGTCACTTTAGCAATCTCCATATCAGCAAAATGTTCGTCGTCTGATCTGAGAAATTCGAGACTTTCGAGAATTGGAGAGGGTATATTCTCGTTATATTCCCAAGTCGAGCTTTCTTTACTGGTTTGCTTGAATTGCTGTTGTTGCTGTTGCATTTCTTCCTCGGCCATTTTGATAGCGATCTCATCCTCGGAGCTAGGGATGGAAATTGAGCGTTCGGAAATACGTCGTAGTTCAGTGGCGTTACCGGTTATACCGTCGAGTACTTGAGGGTTGTACTTTGCTTCGAGTTCAGCTAGCTTCCGGCACTGCGGCGGAGAGCCTTCAATCTCAGTGGAGCTCATAGTCTGACCGCGATGCCAAGCTCCTGAAGTTATCTTATCATATTCAAGCTGCAGTATTGGTTCAAGTTCTTTACGCGATTGAGGCGGGGAGAATTCAAGTTGTGGAGCAGCTTCGGTTGTACCGAAAACGTCATCGGAGTCAACACTTTCATCGTCTGAAGAGAAAGATGTGATACGAATTTTATTGCTGTTCTTAGTTTTAATTTTACCACCGGTGCCTTTTTTACCAGTACCGCGGATTTTGGTACCTCTTTTACCAGGTGGTAGCTTATCAGACTTAGATTTTATATCAGCACGAAGTTTTTCCGCGGCTGTCATAGGTTTAGGTTCCTTGCATATTATGGGTGGTTGTTGCACATTGCGACCGTTTATAGCGAATTTAATATCATGAGTATACTGTGGCTCTTGCATCATACTATCGGTTTTTGAGCTGGTTGCAGAGTCACTTTCTATTTGAGATAGTTTAGAATTCAACGTCTCAAGCAAATGGGGATCCAAGCTTTTGGTGATGTCACGCTTTGGACTTGGCAGATGTTGCATCTGACCACTCTTATCGACCTCCAAAGTAACGGGATCTACTTTGGATAAATCAATATTTTGAGTGAACAAAAAGTCGCGATTTTCAACTTCCAAAAACTTGGAGCTATGATCGAGCTGTACGCTATTTCGCGGTGATTTGGGCGACTTGGGTGATTTCGGCGATTTCGGGGACTTGGGTGATTTAGGAGATTTGGGCGACTTAGGAGATTTGGGTGATTTCGGTGAACGGGGAGACTTTGGATGGTCATGATACTTGCACCTCGGATGAGCGTTCACAATATGGCGGCCGTTCTGAGGGGGAAGCATTATTATATCCGGGGGCTGCCTATGTTCATCCATAGGTGACGGGGCAGTGCCATTCATTATGTGCCTTTTATGGAGCACATACGGTATATCGTACCCATCGTCGATTACCTTTTTATTATCCTTGAACCCTGCTTTAAAAGCGTCGAACTCTTTGAAGTAGTTCTTTGGCAAATCGAAAGGAGAGCGAACGTGATCGGTGTGCCTGGAAGGCAACTCAAAGTGAGAACGTTTAGTAGCAATCGGGGGAGCGCTGGGAATCTGACGGAAAATGTAATCTTCATCGCTCGACTCAGCCGGGGTCAGATCGATCGACTTCTGATGCATCAGGACGTGTCGGCGTGAATTGACACTGCTGAAACGGGGTCTGTTCGCGAGACTGTTAGGATCACTCTTGGTGCGCTCCACAGTAGGGTGAATGTACGGGACAGCGGCGGCGTCCGCGAGCCGGCTGCTGGAGCTAGTCTCCAGGATCAGCTTGGGGTTGTACTCGTCGAAATGAGTCTTAGCCATGAGCTCCTCCTTCAGACTGTCCTTCTTTATCATGTGCGTGTGCATCTTGCCGCGCATAGTCTTGTCGAACTCGGACTGAAGCAGCGGCGCGCCCGCCTGCACGGCCAGCTTGTTCTTGGCGTACTCGATGCTGTCCATGGCGGGCAGCACGCGCACGTTCACCTCCGACTCGTTGGAGGACTCCTTGATGAGATGCGAGGGCGCGGCCTCCTTGCTCGTGGAGCGGGTGAGCGACTCTATCTTCTCCTTGTCGAAGCTGAAGACTGTGTCGGAGGAGCGGCGGCGCTGGAAGGTGTGCACCTTGGCGGAGCGCGTGGGCTCGCGCTCCGGCTCGGGCGGCGCTCGCCACGCGGCCACGGCCGGCAGGCTGGCGGCCGCCGCGCCCGCCGCGCCGCCCAGCGCGCCCTCGCCGCGCCGCGACTCGTGCGGGAACGTCGAGTACGGCGTGGGCAGGCGGCGCGCAGCAACCGACGTGGCCAGGTTCGCGATCAGCTCCTCGTGCGACCGGTCGATGGGCGCGCGCTCCTCGTAGTCCGGCGGCGACAGCGAGAGGAACGCGCCGCGCGGGTCGAAGTACTCCTCCGGGCTCGACGGGCCCGAGCTCGGCCCGAATCCGGCCGCGTACGGGTCACCCGTCGCGTACGGATCGCCCGCTTCGTAAGGTTCCTCGACTTCATACGGATGACCCGCTTCGTAAGGTTCCTCGATTTCATACGGATCACCCGCTTCGTAAGGTTCCTCGACTTCGTACGGATCAGCGCCTGCGTACGGATCGCCGCCTGCGTACGGATCCCTAGCTGCGTAAGGGTCCTCGGCAGCGTAGGGATCCCCGGCCGCGTAGGGGTCGTAGGGCGCGCGCCGGCACTCGTAGTACTCCGACTTGGAGTCCTCCTGGGACGAGGTCCGCGAGCCGCTGCGGTCCGAGCTCTTGCTCTTGAGCGTCTCGCGCGACTTCTTACTGTCCGTGTGGTAGACGCTGTCGCGCGACTTCTTGCTAGACTCGCCGCTGCTCTTTGATATCTTGGAGTCGTATATCTCGGAGCGCGACTCCTGGCTGGAGGCGCGCGAGCCGAGCGCGCGCTTGATCTCGCGGTAGAAGGCGCCGTCGGAGCGCACGGAGAGCTTCTCGCGCGGCAACACGCGCGGGTCGTCCGCGAGGAACGGCTCGAGCGGCACGTCGTCGTCGGAGCGCGCGGCCGCCGCCGCCTCCTCGTCGCTGGGCTCGTTGCCGGAGTCGAGCGAGCAGGAGCGCGTGCGCAGGCGCGCCTCGTCCTCGTCGTCGGAGCGCTCGATGAGTTCGTAGCTGTCGGCGGAGACGTCGTCGTGCGATGCGGCGCGCGGGTGGCGGGGCGGGGGGGCGCGCCGCTCGCCCGCCGCGCCGGGGAAGCTGGCGGAGTAGGCGCGCGGCGGCAGGCCGAGCGGGCGGGCGCAGGGGCGGGGACGCGCGCCGCCGCGCTCGTCGAAGCTGTGGTCGCGCAGGTCGCGCGCGGAGGCGGAGCGGCGCGGCGGCGCGCGCGGCGCGGCCGGCGGACTGCCCGCCTCCAGCAGCAGCGAGCGGCCGGAGCGCGACGAGCACGCCGAGTACATGCTGGTCATGGACAGCTCGTAGTCGAGGCGGTCGCGCGACGAGCGGAACGAGCGCGACCGCTCCGCCAGCACCAGGTCGGGGTAGACGCTAGAGGGCACGGGGGGGGTGCGCGCGGGGGCGGGGGCAGCCTGACCTGTGCGCGGCGCACGCGGCGGCGGGGTGGGCGCGCCCGACCTCGCCCGGCTCCATGTATTCTCCGGAGAATCCTGAACAGTTAAACGGTGCTTACCCCACGGTTACAGTTAGCATCTTACCTCGTATGATAGCTGAGAGACTGTGACTTTTGTGTCATTGTTTACCGATATTTGGCGCAAGATGATACGACACAAATTCTATACACTTACTCACTTACAAACACAGGATCAACTCGTACACTCTTACGATGCAAAAGATTGTAAATATTTTTTCTATTTCATTCTCATGCAACTTAACATTAATTTAAATAACTGTGTCAATTCAAAATTTATATCCTGCTTGTTCCCTAGTCCTCAGTGAAGATCTACCCGAGACGGGTAAATTAAAAATCAGCGCTGTATGCACAACATGCAGCAAAAGCTGAATTTACGCCCATTGCCTTTCTCGAAGGTTCTAACTTTTAGTTATGTTCATGTTATATGCAATCGTTGTATTGAGGCAATAAACTTTATTTTATTATTTATTTATTATTTTATTTATTCTAATAAACATTACATTTACAAAACAGTTTTTTAAGGAACCATTTTTTGATTTATCTTAAAAAAACAAAGCCAGCTAAATAAAAACCATTTAAAAACTCTGAAAATTCCCTCACCAATAGTGTCGTCGTCGGATGAGGCGGAGGCGAATCCTCCATATGATGATGATTGACCTCGGCATGTGTCACCAGCTCGCCCGCCTACAAACAGTGTTGGCTCGTTTACATAATCTTCTTCAGCTTTTGAGATGTCTTAACAAGGGCTCTAATAGTATGTCATCCCGAAATGTGGTATTTAATCTAGAAGTTAAGAAAGTGTTTTGGAGATTAAAACGTGTCTCAAGAAAACCTTTAAAAATACTTAAGTATCGATTCAGAATTTATTTTTGATAATTTGTCGGATTTCCTGTTCTTTACCATAATTCGTTTTCGGGATAACATATTACTTAAGAGCATATTATTGTAGTTATTCACAACATTCAGAGTTTAAATAGCAGGGGCAAGTGTTACGTGCTTCACCACTAGTGCAATAAGGAAAATATGTATGTAAGAACTTTATTGATATTATCTTGTTAGAATAAAGACAAAACTTAAAAGAAATAATATTTAGTTTTTTGATAATTGCAGCTAAAAACATTGTTTCAAACGCATGATTGTGATATAAACTTAATCAGCGAAAAACACAAGGTAGCGTTTCATACAAAAAGTTTAAACAATATCTATTTTAGCCACGAGTTAGTAACAGAAAAGAATGTATACAATTCTTGGATCATGCTATCCCTATGAAGGACACCTAATTTGCTTTAGATGTGTCAATACTTTACTAAAGTCAGTTCGCGGGGCAAGAAGAATTTCGTACAATGACCTTTTATTACCTGTCTCCGTCACTCCCGCGTTAATTTAAATATGTCACGCTCGCACAGATGCCATGACCGCCGTCCGTGCGAGCGTGATGCATTATAGTAACGTGGGAGTGAGAGAGACAGTAATAACTGGTCATTGTAAGGAATTTCTTCCTGCTCCACGACCGGACTTTATTAGTAATATGGAACTGAAGTGTCTTACAAGAGCCTAAAAAATTCGGCTGTAGGGTTGGCAACAGACTCATAAATTATTTTAGGGATTTTAAAATACTCACAAGAAAATATACCGTGAAAATGACAATAGAATTTCAGCAACCAAATTAGGTTAAAAAGGTAATGAAAACAGTTATAAATGATGCGAACAAGGTTAGAAACAACAGACAATTTTGCAAGGCCCTTACGATTTGATCGCAGTATAGTTTTGAGAGCTGAAAGAAACAAAAATATTTAAATAAGGCGTTTCCTTGTTTTCAAAGCAATCAAATAAAAACTGCGTACTCTGTTTCAAAATCTCTTCATACAAGATGTCGTCATCGTCAAATCCAAAACAGAGGCAAAAATTACTGACTACATTTATGATATTACCATACAAAAACAAGCTAGGTATACATAGCTCTAGCTATGCTAGGGTGTATATGCTATGATTTTTGTTGTGTGAATTCTAAAAGTGTTGAACAAAACATGGGCAATGTAGTTTATAAATACCAGCCTTAGAGTAGGGTTTGAACACGAGTACAGACTCGATTTATCGTTTATCGTTTTGCGGAGTAGAGGACCAGCTACCTATCAGCTAACTCAGTTGCACACCGAAATGATAGCAACCGATCCTGTTTTTACAAACTTTGACATTTCTTCAGTCGAAATTCAAAGAATGTCAATTGACAAATTGCCAAAGTTTGTAAAAACAGGACCGGTTGCTATCATTTCGGTGTGCAACTGAGTTAGCAGATCAGGCAGCTTGGGCTAGACGCCAAGCTGAAACACAATAGCATACCTTGTCCCTCGTGGTAGCATAAGCGGTAGCTTCTAGATGCGGGCGAATCGCGTCCCTTGTCGTGAGAGTGTCTCCCCTGACAGCTCGCAGAGCCGCCTCGCGCGCCTCCGCCGCCGTGTATCCCTTCATCATCAGAGAAGCCTCCAGGTAGTGAGGTTGCTTGTCCCACTCCAGGGAAATCGCTGTTGAATTACAACCCTTTTTGTACACGTAGTTAAACGAAGATCCGATCAAATGGTTATTATAATTATCGACGCAGTTCAAAGGATCCAATGATTCAAAGATGTGGTTTAGATTCTTTTTGCATGTACAATGATCCTACACCTTTATTATTACAGTGCACTAGTAGCAGTCAAGTCATCACCTGTGGGTGCGGGGCGTCATGACTGATCAGATAATCAAAAATTGTGTTCAGTGAAAGTATCATGATTTTCAAGCTATTGACTATTTTCAAAATTCTTTTTATGGAATTTTGAAAATGGTCCAATGGAAATGGTGATGGCTTGACTACTCATTACGCCACACCTTGTAGATACCTTATTTACAGAAGCGTACCAAAAATGATATGAATGCTGCCAAACAGTTTGCAAAACGATTACATCTAACACCTGATAAAGCTGAGAAAACATGCATATAATGTAAGGAATTTGGTGATAATTTATCTGAGATATTTATAAATTATCCAAAAAATGGACTTACCCTTTACAAGATTACATTAGACCATCTAAACCCAACCTCATTAAACTGACGTATCTAAGATGATATGATGCAGATAGTAACTGAACGGGGTTATTGCATACCGTGAACACGCGCGAATTCTACTAAACAAAAATCCACGGTATTGATGTTTCTAAACAGTAACGTATTAATGCTTACCAACTACGCCTAAATTTGTTTTGTGATGCCAACATACACACACCTACGCAGTTAATCATATAATTTATATTATGAATTTGTACAAGCGATAAATGAATGATTTGACTGGGCTTGTATGCGTAAGTAGGCGTAGCAAGCGTTTAAGTATCATTACTAAAAAATCACAGGTTTTTCATACCGATCCGAAACTAGAGTATAGACTTCAAATAACCAAAATATTGAGTTTTGATCCTTTTCAAAATGAGAGTAAGTTCTCCAATCGGTGCATAATATAAAATAGTACTACTTTATACTCTTTTTTGACAGTGATTTCTCAGCAATGTTTACCAAATTACGTTTATCTATATCCCTTCGACAGCTTTCGAAACAATTTCTTTAGCAGTTCAAAATTTCAGATTCTCTTTCTCCTACTATCTAATATATCTACCTACAAAATCAGAAGCGCCAATTCTTTTATAACGGATTCATTGCTTTCTTTTTATTATTGTCTAAAAAAAATCAAAAGTTAGAATACTTTTGACGGCCTCTGTGGCGCAGTGGGCGAAAGTCCGCCTGAGACGCAGACGGTTGCGGGTTCGATTCCCGCTGCGGGACAAATGTTTGCATGTTCTGTAGATATTTGTCTCGGGTCTGGGTGTTTTCTATGTATGATAAGTATGTATTTACAAAAAAATATATATATGTGTAGTATATTCAATCATGTGGTTCCCATAATACAAGCTCTGCTTAGTTTGGGGCTACATGATGCTGTGTGATTAGATTACGTCCCGCATTACTTTGGAAAAAGGATTTCTGAAACTTTCTCTTAGAAATTTATTTTTAACTACGTATCGAAACTAAGCCGACACCCATGTCTTCAGACTCAGGATTACACTAAAGACATTCTATTTCGTATCGCTTGTTGTAAATCTGAATCCGATTGGTGTTTTAGTAGCGGGGTGATCGGCTAACTCCAAACTGCCACAGTTTGTAAAAACTGGACCGGTTTCAATAATTTCTGTTTGCAACAGAGTTAGCCAATCACCCCGCAGATACCTCATTTACTAACTCAGTTGCATACCGAAATGGTCGGCGCCAGACCAACTTTGACATTTCATCTGTCAATATTTAAAGAACGTCAATTGACAAACTGTCAAAGTATGTAAAAACAGGACCGGTGCTTATCATTTTGTGACCTTACTTATGAACATATTTCAAAAGATATACGATGCTTAAACTATTTTATTTATTTTTAAAGTTTTGGGAAAACTTACAGCTAAGTGGGAGCACAATAGTATAATAATAAATACATGCAGCCACACATACGATGCTACATGTACCCTGATGGCCAATAACAAGTTTCCACAAATAATTAACATAAATATGTATGAAACACAGTAAGTAGACGACAAAATACAATAATACAGATTACATAAACTTCCTATGATATACTATTTTGGTTTAAAGAAATTGTCATTTAGTAAGCTGTTGCCAACTCTTGCTGTTGGATTAAAGACAAACAGTGACAGGGATAACTTTGAGCATTGGTTAACTTTGAGTAGAGTTCATAAGTAAGCAAGTCTGCAACTGAGTTAGCAAATGAGGCCTCCGATTACTTTTGAAATGTAAGCTTTGGAGACATTGTTTGGAAAGCGGTCTAAGGGGATGTATTTATGTAAAGTCCAGTCGCGGAGCAGGAAGAATTTCGTACAATGACTTCTTATTACCTCTCTGTCACTCCCGCGTCGATGCAGTGACCGCCGTCCGTGCGAGCGTGACGCATTATAATAACGCGGGAGTGACAGAGACAGTAATAACTGGTCATTGTAAGAAATTTCTTCCTGCTGGGCGACCGGGCTTTAGGTGCACAGATATAGAAGAGAACTAGATGAAGTCTTAAAATTCACTATGTTCTGAACATCAACTCACGGCTGATTTCTAGAATGACTGATCGTTAGAATGGGACGCATACATATATCAATGCGACTTCAAATGAGATCAAAAAGTTAATCGTACCAGGGTGCTCGCAGTTTCATACAAATGCCTTGGTACGAAGTCGCAGAAATCGCATTGAGATAAAGTATGCATCTCTTTCTAGCAAATGATATATGGATATAAGAAAGTAGAGATCAGACGTATGAGTTGACGTTCAGAACATATTGGATTTTAAGATTTCATCTAGTTCTCTTCTATATCTGTGTTTAGATGGTAGTGGGTTGTAGGTACCGTCAGAGCCGGGAGGCAGCGGCAGCAGCGGGTGCGCGGAGAGGCTCTGGTTGAGAGGCGCCGCCACGCAGCTCACCGAGCGCGACGCACGGAACGAGCCCGACCTGTGACATCGGGCAGAGGATGGTGACAACCCAGCAACACACCTCACTTGCCACTCTGTCTCTACCCGAATTCACTAATCTGCACCTACTCTATTCCTATTTAGCTCAAACCCTTTCACTGTGGTGGAATTTTTAAAATTTTATCTATAAGTCTAACGCAGAGTAATGACCCTTTTGTTGCTTATACCGATTTTAGATCACTGTGGACGAATTTGAACTCTATCTCTACCCGAATCCAGGAATCTGCACCTACTCTATTCCTATACAGTTCGGACCCTTTCACTGTGGACGATTTTTTTCAATTTTATTTATAGGTCTAACGCAGAGTAATGACCCTTTTGTTGCTTATACAGATTTTAGATCAATGTGGACGAATTTGCACCTCCATTTCCACACTGTCTCTACCCGAATTTACATCTACTCTATTCCTATACAGTTCCCTTTCATTGTGGTGTTTTTTTTTTTATTTTTTTATTTATAGGTCTAAAGCAGAGTAATGACCCTTTTGTTGCTTATACCCATTTTAGATCACTATGGACGAATTTGCACCTACATTGCCACACTGTCTCTACCCGAATTTACGAATTTGCATCTACTCTATTCCTATTCGGAATTCAGACCCTTCACTGTGGTCGAATTTTATTTAATTTTATCCATCTTTCTAATCCAGAGTAAGGACTCTTTTGTTACATAAACAGATTTTAGATCACTGTGGTCGAATTTGCACCCTATGCTGTTGCGAAATACCTTTTTATTAAGGATCTGTCTACATTACTTAGAGTTATGAGCCTTTCGTTGTGGTCGGATTTCTCCTACTTATTCTTATGGAGAGTTCAGATCACTGTGTTTTATCTATCTGTCTACCTAAGAGTTAAAACCCTTTCGTTGTGGTCGGATTTGCTACATATTCCTATGCAGAGTTCAGGTTTCTGTTTTATCTATCGGTCTACCTAACTCTGAGATAACACTTTTTCGTTATGGTCGGATTTGCTCCTACATAATCCTATGCGAGTTATTGAGTTCAGATCACTGTGTTTTATCTATCTGTCTACCTAACTCAGAGTTATTACCCTCGTAATGGTCGGATTTACACGTACTTATTTCTATGCAGAGTTTAGACCACTGCAGTCGAATTTGTACCCTTTACAGCTTCCATTGTGGTTGGATTTTCACCTACTCTATCCCCATACAGAGTCGCACATTACTCTATAATCAGTCCTAATACCTACCTACCTACCTCATCATTTAATTTATTTCATTGCGGTACACGTAGCATCTATACTACCAGCAAACTGCTACATTATACCCACCCAAAAAAGCGTGTTACCCTTTAATTGTCTGATGTGATAAATCTACATTTTCATTCACATTCAATTAAAAAGTGATACCTCATAAACATTGAACTGCCTTATTAAATTCCCGATGAAATCCCAAACATCGTAATGTAATTAGCCATTAATCGTTTTTTTGCGCCCAAACGTACTGGAGGTACGTCTAATAAGATTCGCTTCTTCACATCCATTTTGGTAAAAATACGCATACTCTGTCTCTATTTTACCTAAATTCTGTATCTGTGTTCAACTAATTCATTAATGTTCGATATATTTTTCTAAAACAATTCTTCTCAAATTCTTTATCAACTATCTTTAAATGGGCCGTACGAGATGTAAATGTAGTGACAGATTTTCCAGTGAATGTGGTTGGTAGGTCACCAGCTTTTGGTTTCGCAACATTGAGCCCTGAGGTTGTGGGCCTGCGTTCCGAACTGCTAAGAACAAGACTAGGAACGTCTACAATACGTGGAGTGCAATAAACGTGCACTTTGTGAGGGTACAGCAACGAAATGATAGTGAAACAAACGCGCCTTAAAAATTGTACCTTTTTTCGGCAAATGAATTATGATGGTCATGGAAGCAGTTAGCGCAGAAATTGTCCGTGTCATTTCTAATACTGATTTGCATAGTTATTTAGCAGTGGAATGCTTAGAGGTAGTGCTTCTCAAAATACAGCACAAAAGCTCTTTTTTCAACCCTATACTCTATAAATGGGTTTCCTTACAGATTTATTTTCAATAGTATTATATTATATAATTTTAACTAAAACATCGGAGCGCAGACCCACAACATAAAAATCCCTAAAATCGTTTGACAACACCATCCTCCGACCGATAGCCACGATTACAACGTATTATATGTAATTTATCTTGGAAGAAGCGAAAGATCAACTCTTACAGCGCATGCTCGAATGCTAATCACCATTGATTATACAAAAACTATCGAAGCCTCTCATGTTCTAACGATTTTCATCTTTAGAATTGTAGTTTTTAGGTACTGTTTTACCATGCAAAACCTGATTAGATTGCACATTTGTATGATTGTCCTCACACAAACGCCCACAAGACAAAACCAAAAGCTAGTGTTTCCCAGCCCATGCTAACCACTCACCTTCAACTATTTATCAAATCTTTATAGATTTACTATTAATCCCTTGTTAGACACACCTATTGAACCTATGCTTTGATTAAACGATTACTAGATTTAACATCTATAAGCAGTGTCTAGCTACGCCTAAATATGTACAAACAAGAAAGCATGTCTGACTATTGCGGCTGAAGCTCTCAGAAAAAGAATCTTTTACATGCAGTTTGACACAAGATGAAGGGACGCCCCTTGATTTTGTGTCGAGCTAAATTGTAAACTATGTTATTACTCGGCTAAGCGTTGCGATTGTTTGAGTGTACTTTACCTTTGGAATGTTTGTCGCTTCACGTAATTGTCTCGTACAAATTCAACGATTTGCTTCTGCGTTTTACCGCTATACCTGTGAAGTGAATAGTTTTTAAAGTAAATTGTAGATAATTGTGATTAATTGTATGACACCTAAGTGCCTCTTTCATCCTCAAGTAATGTCAAAGTAAGATAATTGCCTGTTTAAGTGAACTTGAACTAGCATATAGCTTACTTTGGCGTTACTTTAATAAGTTTCTAGTTTACACACAAAAATTATAAACTTTACTCGCAACTTTAGTTGTTGAAAAACTATCCATTACTTACCGGACACTGTGTATAAATAATGCATTAATATAACGCTTTAGATCGTGTCTGTTCTTTTTACGTTAGTAAGTGTGAGGGGTTCCAACCTCCCATCTTCAGCATCTAAGCCAACCTCACCTGCTGTAAAACAAAGGGGGCTTTGGCGGCCGGCTAAATGCGGCAGAGCACAGACTAACACCGGCACAGCTAAATTCCCTGGCCACCGACGGGCAGCAGCGTCGGCGGTGCAAGAAGCTGTGCCCAACTCACATACCCAGCGTGGGGATTATGGGCATATCCCTCTTAGTCTACGTCTAGCAGTGGCCTGATACAGGCTGTAAATTCTGACCTAAACGATGAGCCCCTGGATATGACCCTTGTCTTGTGCCTCGCGGGTCGCGGCACGCTCGTACATCGGAAGAAGCCGTGGTTCTCGACGCATTTCTTCCAAAAGTTTTTGCATTCGTTGCGACCCTCGAAGAAGAATTCAACCACGTCCCGGTAGTAACCCTGGCGACAATATAAGAGATTTTTAAACACAGAATTTCATTGACGACCTCTGGCGCAGTGGGCGAAAAGCAAAGCGAGACCGATGTTTTTAAGATTTGTAAATATTTTTCTCGTGTTTAGGTGTTTTATATGTATAATTAAGTATTTACAAAAAAAACGTATTTCAGTCATGTGGCTTCCATAATACAAAGCTCTGATTAGTTTGGTGCTGTGTGATAATGTCCTGCATTATTTATTATTTATTTTACTTTATTAAACTTTATAAGCTCGTTAAAAAAATATATTTTCTACTATAAAGCGAAAACGTGTAAGATCGACATCATGTGATTTTGTCAGAATTCTATAGTGGCTTATTTACTTAAGAACTCTGGTTCTTAGCAGATGATCTCAGTTAAGCATCACTGGATGTTCGACCGTGTAGCTGTATTTAGTGTCGTATCAGATAGAAAGCGGTCATGCGTTCAAGCGTCCCGCACTTTTCTTCTTTTTCTGCGTTCTATGCCATGGAATTGAAGTACGAAATTGTATGGTACCGAACTTTTGCTATGTGTATAACTATGTAACATTATACGTGTCATTCTCATTTTTGAAAAAATGCACTTTAACTATAGATTTTCTATTTCTTTCCTATTTTTATTATTTGATTCCCGCGCAAGTATTTCAACGATTCTGAAAAAAGTAGTTTTTCGACATAATTCCGTGTTGTTCTAGGAGTGCGATATGCCAGCTAAATAATGTTATCATGCTTTGTGTTAATAAAATATGGATAACATACTATTGTTCTAGAACAAAAAAGGATATAATTAATTCATATTTTTTTATATATCTAAATTTTAACCATCAAAATTGTCACTTCCGTGGATGACACTTTTCTGCACTTGTTTCTTAAAGAAAGAAAAATCCTGAGTTTTATTTGTCAAAGTGAATTTGTAAAAAAGTGTGCAAATATTATCTGGAATATATTATACTATATATAACTGGATTACCACTCACTGACTGACTGACTGACTGACTGACTGACTGATTGACATGATTGTTCTCCCAGATGCCACCTTGTAGGGTTGAAATTTTTGGTGGATTCGTATAGAGGGAGTAGGGGCGACCTCAGGAAAAATCTGACATTTCCCCTTTTCACCCCCTTTCACCCCCACCCCCCATGTATCTCGGAAACTATAGGTCGTAGAGGGTTCGTGCTAAAACTAATGTTGCTCAGGGTTTATTTTTATGTAAGGATCCGAAAAAAAAAATTAGGGTTCCATACAAAAAAAAAATAGTCCCATACAAAATTTTCACCCCCTCATAGAAAACTTTTTTTTTTACTTTAATGACATGTGTCGCTGTTTGGTGGAATCGTATAGATATTTAGTGTAGGTTAGGTGAAGGTGTAGGTGTAGGGTAGTTGTAGGGTAGTTGTAGGGTAGGTGTAGGTTAGGTGTAGGGTAGGTGTAGGGTAGGTGTAGGGTAGGTGTAGGGTAGTTGTAGGGTAGTTGTATGGTAGTTGTAGGGTAGGTGTAGGATAGGTGTAGGGTAGTTGTATGGTAGGTGTAGGGTAGTTGTAGGGTAGTTGTAGCGTAGGTGTAGGGTAGGTGTAGGGTAGTTGTAGGGTAGGTGTAGGGTAGGTGTAGGGTAGGTGTAGAGTAGGTGTAGGGTAGTTGTAGGGTAGGTGTAGGGTTGGTGTAGGGTAGTTGTAGGGTAGGTGTAGGGTTGGTGATTTCCATTTCGATTTCGATTTCGATTTCGATTTCGATTTCAAAAATAGTCCCATACAAAATTTTCACCCCCTCATAGAAAACTTTTTTTTTTACTTTAATGACATGTGTCGCTGTTTGGTGGAATCGTATAGATATTTAGTGTAGGTTAGGTGAAGGTGTAGGTGTAGGGTAGTTGTAGGGTAGTTGTAGGGTAGGTGTAGGTTAGGTGTAGGGTAGGTGTAGGGTAGGTGTAGGGTAGGTGTAGGGTAGTTGTAGGGTAGTTGTATGGTAGTTGTAGGGTAGGTGTAGGATAGGTGTAGGGTAGTTGTATGGTAGGTGTAGGGTAGTTGTAGGGTAGTTGTAGCGTAGGTGTAGGGTAGGTGTAGGGTAGTTGTAGGGTAGGTGTAGGGTAGGTGTAGGGTAGGTGTAGAGTAGGTGTAGGGTAGTTGTAGGGTAGGTGTAGGGTTGGTGTAGGGTAGTTGTAGGGTAGGTGTAGGGTTGGTGATTTCCATTTCGATTTCGATTTCGATTTCGATTTCGATTTCAAAAATAGTCCCATACAAAATTTTCACCCCTTCATACAATTTTTTTTTTCTTTTCGTCGATCACACGGTTGTTCTCCCAGATGGAATCGTATAGATATTTAGTGAAGTGTTTAGGGGTAGGGGTGTGGTGTCTTTTGTCTTTTAAGTCTTTTTAGTCATTTTTGTCCTTTTTGTCCCTTTTATCCTTTTTGTCTATTTTGTCTATTTTGTCTATTTTGTCTTTTTTGTCTTTTTTGTCATTTTTGTCTTTTTTGTCTTTTTTGTCTTTGTCTTTTTTGTCTTTTTTGTTTTTTTTGTCTTTTTTGTCTTTTTTGTCATTTTTGTCATTTTTGTCTTTTTTGTCTTTTTTGTCTTTTTTGTCTTTTTTGTCTTTTTTGTCTTTTTTGTCTTTTTTGTCTTTTTTGTCTTTTTTGTCTTTTTTGTCTTTTTTGTCTTTTTTGTCTTTTTTGTCTTTTTTGTCTTTTTTGTCTTTTTTGTCTTTTTTGTCTTTTTTGTCTTTTTTGTCTTTTTTGTCTTTTTTGTCTTTTTTGTCTTTTTTGTCTTTTTTGTCTTTTTGTCTTTTTTGTCTTTTTTGTCTTTTTTGTCTTTTTTGTCTTTTTTGTCTTTTTTGTCTCTTTTGTCTCTTTTGTCTCTTTTGTCTCTTTTGTCTTTTTTGTCTTTTTTGTCTTTTTTGTCTTTTTTGTCTTTTTTGTCTTTTTTGTCTTTTTTGTCTTTTTTGTCTTTTTTGTCTTTTTTGTCTTTTTTGTCTTTTTTGTCTTTTTTGTCTATTTTGTCTTTTTTGTCTTTTTTGTCTTTTTTGTCTTTTTTGTCTATTTTGTCTTTGTCGATATCCTATTTGATTTTCTATATTCGATCCAAAAAACTTTATTTCGTACAAAATTTTTAATCGCTTGTATCTCCGTAACGGTTAGAGATAGACATGCAAAACTTTTAAGGATTTTTTTTTTTTTGTTTTGCTTAGCTTGCTTATTTCACTACAATATCCTCTCTGATTGTTTTTTCTTCTCTGGTGTAGTCTTTTATTGCATCGTTCACTTCGATAGCCTTATTGATTGCTAAATCCACTTCAATATTATCTTTGATTGCTTTTTTACCTTCGATATTCTCTTCAATTGCTTCTCTCCCACGATAACCCCTTTGATAATTTCTTCCACTTACACATCCTTCTGGATTGCTTCTTCCAGATCAATATCATCTTTAATTGCTTGTGTTACATCAATATCCTCTTTTAAAGCATATTCGATTTTGATATCTACATTGATTTCTTCTCCCATCACGATAACTTCTTTAATTGCTTCATTTACATCAAAATAGTCTTTGATAACATCTTTCACTTCGCTATCCGCTTTGATTGCATCTTTCTCTTCGATATCATCGTTGATTGCTTCTTCCCTTTCAAAACCCTCTCTAATTGCTTTATAATTTAAAACATAAACCGCGAGCTGCGTGCAGCTCGCGCACCACCCAACCTCTAGTCTACAATTTATTATTAAAACGTATGTATCAAAAGCTACTAAGAAATTCATATACTTCGCAATTAAGTTTGCGATCGATTTTTATGTTGGCCTGTGAAAATGAGAATTACCCATACAACACAACGAACGCAGAATTCGAACGCGAACGCAGAATACTCGAACACGTGACCGCTTACGTCTGATAGTACCCGCTTTCTGATGATAGGTTAGTCAGGAGAGCTTTTTTAGTCCTTTTGGGCTTATGTCAAAGGCCTTATGACAGACCCAAAAACTCCAACACCAAAACTGGCCACTAGCTCTTACCAACAAGAAAGGAGAGATCACTTGATTTTAACTAGACCTGAGCACTTTGTTAGTCCTGTTGGTTTGATTTCGGAGGCCTTCAGAGAGCCAAAAACCTCGGACACCAAAGCTACTACGAAACCACTAGCTCATACCAAAAAAAGGAAATCGCTTGATTTTAATTTTGTGTGCTTAGGTAGATGGGAAATATAAAATAAGTATACAAGAACGCAAATGCGTACCTACTCTAAGAATGAGGGTAGGTACGTACTTGCGTTATAACGTCAAATGAAAAGATACATACGGTTTTACTTACATATCCCTCCGGGTGCAGTTTGATGAGGAACTTCTTCCTCTTGAACGATATCTTCCTGATCTTTGCCCAGCTGAACGTGTTGATTTTGGTATAGTTTTGGAATACAACTATGCCCATGTGAGCAACGGCCAGATTGAGTGACACACCTTCGTGGTCTTTCGCCGGATGCATTTTCACACCTGCAATGGAAAATGTTGTTTATTGTAACGGTGGTATGGTAGATATGTTGTTAGATATATAGATAACTCTTTATTGTACATCAGAAAAAAATTATAGAGATAACTAGTTAAACTATAACACTCAGTCGCGGTTGTATAATGAGCGGTGAAAAATTCAACTGTCTAGCTATCACGGTTCATGAGATACAGCATGGTGACAGAAAAAGGCAAAAAATCACGTTTTTTGTATGTGGTGGCCCCCTTAAGTATTTGTTTTATTCTGTTTTTAGTATTTGTTGTTATAGCGGCAACAAAAGTTACATCATCTGTGATAATTTCAACTATCTAGCTACTTATAGACAAACATACAGACAGACAGTGGAGTCTTAGCAAAAGGGTCCCGTTTTTACCTTTTGGGTGCGAAACCCTAAGAATTTATCTTAAATAATTGAATTTATTGTTATTATTATTTGTGTAGTAGTTGCAAGTAAAGATTTTTCATCATCATCATCATCTTCATCATCAGCCCATAGCAGTCCACAGCTGGACGTAGGCCTCCCCAACAAGCTCATTGTACCCTGTCATGAACTCGACGCAGCCAGCTTCCAGCTTCTTCCATTATGATTGATCTCTAGCTATCAGAATAATAGCAACGAGAGCGGTTAGGTTAATTTTGACTTGTATTTAATGAAAGATAAAGCAGTTTAGGTTCACTTTTGCTTGTATTTCGTAAGTTTCTAAGTTATTTCACATTTTAATTGAATCGTAAATTCTGAACAATCGCTTTGTACCGCACTCTTTGCCAAACGAACTCCTCGCTTGCGTCTTTTTGCATAATGAAGCTCTTTCTTGCCTAAGCGATCGTAAAAGTAATGGTTCTACTAATTGGTGAATTAAATCGTTTCACCCTAACTAATTAATTATTTCACTCAATCATTTGAAGCGGTCATGGCGTGGCTTACTTCGGTGTCTTAGCAGATCATATTGGTTAAGCAACACTCCACCGGTCATTATTTGGATGATTCATTGACAGTTTTCGCGATATATATCTCAAAATCAAAATCAAAATTCATTTATTCATTTATACTATAAAGAACACTTTGAAACGTATTTTTTTTTTAATTTACACCATTCGTATCGCGACCAAACAGAGAAGAGTTGGCAAGAAACTCTGTTAAGCTTATATTTTTTTAAAGTCCATGTTATTTCAATTTTTGTTCTTAAGACGATTATACAGGTCATTCAACACCCTGAAGATGCAAAATCACTGAGTACAGCTATGCAAAACAGCTAACCTCCACGGCCCAGAAAACAACAATAGAAAGGTTCAGCAACAATATCATTTTGATTCCATCACGCCTTCTCACCAAAAAAATTGCACCAATCCAATGTGATCAATTATTATTTTTATTGTGACTATCATATATATTCCTGAGAATTAAGGCCCTTCCGTGCTTCGGAAAGCTCATCAAGATATTGATCTCAGCTTTTTCAGTCGTTAAGTCATGTCGGAGGTCTTTGGATGGACTAAACTAACTCCGACACCGGAGTTGTCCATTAGCTCATGCGAAGAAGAATAGTTTGTCGGAGTTTAGTCCGCAGGCGCAGAAAACGAAAGGTTATCTGGCAATTATTTTCAAAAAATTCAAACACAAGATAGTAATTTTATAATTGCATGTCGCAAATAAACAAGCCTTCACTTTAAGTTATTTTAAACAATCTTTATGGCTACCTTCCAGCTCCATCATCAGACAAAGTACTCGTTAAGACGAATCATACAAACGCAAACTCGATGGGGTAATGCCGTTTTATAAAGAATTTCCTATCGCCACCATCCAGCTCCATCATCAGACCCTGGATTTTATCTAGAGAAAAAGTACTCGTCAAGACAAATTAAACGAGTAGAAACTTGGGGTTGCGTCTTTTCATCACAGAGTTCCTATGGCGACTTTCTAGCCCCATCATCAGATCAGCTCCATGTCATAATATTGCATTGTCACGCGTGCAAAATTTCTGCTCAATCGGAAAGGGGAAAGTATATGAAATTTAAAACTAAAGTGGTCGACATAGCTCAGAGAATTTGCAAGCAGAAGTGGCAGAGGGCTGGCCATATCTGCCAAAGAACCGATAACCAGTGGGGTAAACGAGTTATTGAGTAGAGACCACGACTCGGCAAATGTAGTGTAGTACGCCCTCCGGCCAGGTGGGGTGACGATCTGCGAAAGGCTGCTGATAGAAGCTGAATGCGTTGAGCTGAGGACAGCAAGTACGGGGCAATGGCGCTCATTAGGGGAGGCTTATATCCAGCAGTAGACTGCTATATGCTGCTGAAGATTATGATGATGATGTGAAATTTGACTTGCAATATTTGATTATAGACAACGAACGGGACAAGTGAAACTAAATAAAAGCTTGTACAAATATACAAATGATTTTTACAACTTACCATACAATTCGCATCTCCTCGCCGTCTCGAGTAAATTCAAATCTGCCTCAGCGGGGCTCTGACCTCTGTAACAAGAGCCCTCCATTACTCGTCTCGCTACAAGTCCCCGAGCGCGCTGATTGGCGGTGGAATAATCGCGGGGGAATATCACACCTCACGGAGATATATAAAGCTGAAACGTGTCGGTGATTTGGTGTGGTTTTTGATGTTAAGTCACCTTTATATATATTATAACCAGCGCTGCATTGGCACGTGGTATATATTTACGTGTCAATGCGGCATAAAGCTGAGACAGGGACCTGTTTTTACCCAAAGTAATTTAATAGCCTAAGTATTTATTAGATAATAAGTATAGACGTTAGTATTTTATGTACATATCCTGTTTTTCTTTTTTGTACTAGGTGTTGGGTAAAAATAAATGTATTTTCTTTCTTTCTTTCTTTCTTTATGATACCTAGTTTAGAACTGTGTCGTTTCGTTCATCGCCTGATTTTGAGTCCATATCGCAGATCATACACTATTATAGTTGTATTAGACCGCGGCTTAGAAGTAAGTCATTCACGAAATTTTCAAATACTCCTATTTATTTATTTCAAAACGTCATCCACATAGTATACTTCGTAAAAATAAAACAGATAGGATAAAACTTATTGACAGAGACCATTCTAATGAGTCAAGATGAAAATATATGCTGAATTTTATGAGGTGTTGGGTGTCTTGCAGATTCCAGATGATACTGCAGCATTAATGCATGGTTAAATCAATATAAATGGCAATATCATTGATGTAGCAGAATACCAAGTTTCGGATCGATATGACCATTCTAAGTTGCTCAAATCCCTTGAACAACAAGAAAAGAAGTGATGATCTTCAAACAACTGAACAGATTTTTTTGAAACATAGCTAAGAAAACTCTTGATCCAAGTCACCTTTCAAACAAAAAAAAACAAAATCGGTTCTTCCGTTTGGGAGCTTTTATGCCATAGACAAGATACAGATACGTCAAACTTATAAATTCCCCTCTTTTTGCGTCGGTGTTTAAAATTATTCGTGATTGGCCTACAGAATACATCAATTTATCTATCTAAATAAGACCTAAATCAAAATAAAAGCAATTTTACAGAAGAAAGAAACTTACAAGTGTTTCTTATGGTTCTCCATGATCCGTCTCTCGGATTCCATGTCCTGCCCGGGGAAGAACTTGTATCCGCTGAGGTACGAGTGATCTGGGTAATCTTCGGGGACGAAATCTCCGCATTCCGCTGCAAAAGGTAGAAGATTATCTTATCTTATGAGCAGTGATCGGAATTAGGTGAGCTAAAATACCTAAAGTTCGAAAAATAACAGAGACTAAGTGGAGACGCCTTGCGACTAAATATTTTTCCGGGAAAATTTTCCCGGGTTTCGAGAAATTACTTAGGTCCATCTAAAATTAATACAGTAAAATAACAATCGAATTAATTTCCTCTTCTTATTATTGATAACAAGAAGAGGAAACGAATTCGATTGTTGTAAAAAACGGTAAGCACGATTTTTATTGTTTTCAACAAATAAAATGAACGATGTAAGTAAGCGCGGAAGCTAATGTGATTTATAAACCAGCTTTAGTAAATAGCTATAGTAATAAAAACATTTATTTAAGCAAGGGAATAAAAAAGCCATTTTATAGTTTTTGTACCATTTATTCATTTTGTACAGATAATGGAACTCAAAATCAATAATTAAGAAAGTAACCAGTCCTACCTAAGATACACAGTCGGAACTCTAAACATTATTTCCATTGATGTTGAATTTGTCCCTTAATCTGAATCGCTAACGTTTTCATCATGGACGGAGTATAAAGAAATATCTTCGTCCGGAGAATTAAAGAAAATCATTAGGAGTTTTTCCATATTATCTATTTTCAAACGATTTCTTTTTGTACTTAAAATCCATTTATACGTAGAGAAGGACCTTTCAACATCAACTGAAGTTACAGGTACATATTTATAGAATGACAATAATTCATTTTCATTATCTAATCCTTTATCTATATTTTCACAAATGTCTCTTAATGCATCTAGATCGGGATTTCTGTCCATAACGTTTTCTAATTTTTGTTTTACTGGTTCAGAAGAACACCAGCTTAGAACAATTCTTGCTTCATCAAAAATATGGAAAGATTCCGTCAACAATAAGTTAGACTTTTGCAATTTTTTTAATGAAATTTGAATTATTTTAAAATATTCGTCAATGTAATCTAAATCAGTTTTTAAACTTTCTTTTCCTAGGACAGTTTTAGCATGCCTGATAGACAAAGAATCAGAACTTCTTAGAAGTCTTACAATAGTTTTTATTTCTTCGTAATATTCAGCATAATACGAAGCTGCTTCTAGCCATGTACCCCACCTTGTTATGACAGGTTCAGGTGGCAATGGCAGGCTCGGAAATTTTTCCCTTAACAATTTTACTCTATTAGGAGCCTTTAAAAATATTTTTTTTACATTTGAAATTAAAGTATCCACATCCGCATATTGTGTCCGTATTTTTTCTGCAACGCGGTTAAGAGCGTGTGCTAAACAGGTAACATGTATCATATTTGGCAAGGAGTTCTTTAACATTCTTCCTGCTTTTAACATATATGCTACGCTATCAGAACATAAAACTAAAACATCTCCTACTTTGTCTTCATACGAGTCTCCCCACATATTTTCTAGGCATCCAATCACAAAATGAGCTATTGTCTCTCCATTTACTTTTTCTAACATTTTGCAAGCTATTAAAAATGGTTTGTTTGTTGCGAGATTTAAAGGTTTTACAAGAAAATTTACAATATAACGACCTAAATAGTCGGTAGTTTCATCTAGAGATATCCAAAGTTTCTGATTAAGAACATGGTCATGGATTAATGCAATTTTTTTTTTAAAAACTACGTCTAAATAAACCTTTCTCAATAACGATTCATCGGGAATCCTTTTAACATTTGTACATTTACAACACATATATTTCATTAAAAAAGTTTTAAACTCTGGTCGATTTACTCGTGACCAGGGTATGTTACACAATATAAGAAATTGTATTAAATCTAAATAAAATTCTTCGTTCACTTGCCTAGCAGTACCTTGATGTTTTGGTCCGTCAATATGCCTCTGTATATTGCTTTTTTTGCATACAATAGAATTCTCACATTTAGAACAAAATATCGTGTTGCTAGCGGGGTCGTGGTACAATTCGGGGTGATCTCTAATCCACGACTGTACAATCCCGTCGGTAGGTTTGGTCGCCATTTATTTGCTAGTTGCGTTGAGGCAGAAAAATTACTGAAAACAATGAGACAAATATATAGTTTCTACACTTTTCCAGGGACGTCTTCGCGTAAAATATAGTTTGATGATAGAATTGCCAGTAGCTCCAACATTTGTGCACGAACTCAAATATAAAACACTGAATAAAATTCCATAAATAAATAGTTGCATAAAATTGTTTGAATTTGGTAAATTTATCAAAAGCAGTCTAATATTTAGAATGTTTTAAAAGTGTAGTACAAATCAAAGACTTACCAAGTAATTTGATTGCCGTAAAGCGCAGTAAATTTCTGGTTGCAGTAAATCGTAGTCCGTAAATTCAAGCCAAGGTAGATAGCTACAAGTAGTGATATGGTTGCAATAAATCGCAGTCCGTAAATTCAAGCCAAGGTAGTTATGTGAAGCAGATCCAATAATCGATACGAAAACAGGTTAATAAAATATTCACGAGTCTAAGATACACACGCTGCCGAGGTAACTACAGAAGTGATGCACGCACGCATACAAGTTATGACGCCGTTTGGATGCAAAACACCCTCACCCTTCAACCCTTTTGTCATTGTTTACTTAAACAATGATTCGTTTCCCAGAATAGCCAAAGCATGCTGTCCCTTTCTTAGCGTTTGTTGTTGTTGTTTATCACTGGTTTGCTGTGTATTGCTACAAACACTTAAAGGGACAGCATGATTTGGCTATTCTGGGAAACGAAAACATAGGCGAATCCAGTTTTTTACCTGAGTTAATAACAAAATAAATCTTATTGAAGTTTGTTAAAAAGGAAAATTAATTCAGTTAGTTTTCTGTATGAATAACATTAATATTAAATGTACTTAACTGATATCCTAAAACTTGGAACAAATTCCCAATTTCCGGGAAAGATTTCCCGGAAAAAAATGTTAATGGTAAGGAAGTCTCCATTTTTTTTGACTCTATTCTTTGAACTTTAGGTAAATTAGCTCACCTAATTCCGATCACTGCTTATGAGCCTGTCTGATCCCACTGCAGGGCAAAGGCCTCCCTTCCCTCCTTCCACTACCGAAAAAACATCGAGTTTGTTACGCCACCTCCGTCTGGGACGGCCACGCTAGGAAGTTACTATTCATAAAATCTAAGGGTGGGAATGTCAAAAATAATCAGATTCAAATAAATATTTTAAGTAGTTTTGAATATTTGTAGAGAAATATAATGTTTATTTATAGTTTTACTAGCTTTAGCACGCGGCTTCGCTCGGGTTTAAAGTTAGATTTCTATCCCTTGGAAACAGTACTTTTTTTCTGAATAAAAGGTATGGCCATGTCCTATTCTGTACCCCTGACAACGTGTTTGCGAAATGTCATGATGATCGGTTGGAAAGCTTATCAAACAAATAAAAATACAAACAAACTCACTTTCGCATTATTTGTTACTACTATTATTATTAAAAAGTAATGGTTAATGGACTCGAGTCTTTGAATTGATCGGAAAAATTACTGTAAAACTAACGGCCCGTTCGTATAATATACCGTTACCGATGACGCCTCGTTTTCCCATGAAAACTGTAAAATTTTCGACGCCTCGTTGTTAATTTTTGACAGTTTTTCAAGGGAAAACGAAGCATCATTGGTAACGGTATATAATAGGAATCGGCCATATGAGAACATCTATTTATACGTAGATCGGATCGAAGCCATTAACAAAACCGAATCTCGAGTTTATACTCGAGATTCCCCTAAAATGCCCCTAGTATTTTCAAGAAAAGTTTAAGAGTTTGGAACCCGGCGGATCTTAAGGGGTTTCAAAGTGCTCGTAAAGAAAAGGGTAGCCACCTATTACCGTTTTAGGTTGGATTTATGTAACGAACGGGCCAATTTGTTCCGTCGTGGCTTCAAATAGACCCTGAAACTGCTATAAGACAATTTTTCAAGCATCCGTGAACAGAATAAATAACAAACATAAACACTTAAAATACAAAATTAGATGGAAAAACACTTATAGCGTGACGAAGGACACAGTTAGACAAAAGACTCAGACTTTTCGGGTTGCCATAATTAGCACAATTAGAATCCTTTTTACGAAAGAAATCTCGCGGCAATCAGCGGAACTAAAGCCGAATAGTAGTCGCGTTCAATATACGTAAAAACAACGAATATTCATCAAGAAATTCTAGACAGAACCGATTATTTGCATCATATTTTAGTTGGAGACTTGTTGATTTTGCTTTTCTTTTGATTTTAATTCCATTCCATTATGCTTTCACACGACAGTGTCTGTGGGACTTCTTTCGTGAAAAAGACTAGCAACTTCACATAATTTTATTTCAAACTAGCTTCCGCCCGAGGCTTCGCTCTCATGGTACCAGAATAAACGTATCCTATATGTTATTCCTGGGAATAACACATACATTATGTAGGATACATTATGCAGCTCAACCCATTCAGTAGTTTTAACCTGAAGGGATAACGAACTTTTACATGTCACGTCACACATATTTTTTTAAAATTCTCGCCTTTTTAATATTAGTAGGATTCCATGAAGCCTTTTACAAAGCACTAATTGAGATAACTCGTTCTTTATCTTACCTGGCCTGGTCCTAAGAATTATAACCCTTCCATTTCTTCCCGTTTGGACGCGACTAGGGGATTACCCAAAAGGATGGGCAGCAGCATTCACCTGTTTACCTAACACCCAACCAATAATATGCCTTAAATTTAATCAGCTGAAGAAGATACCTTGGACTATGTAGCTGGCCATCAACGCTGCAGTATTCTCGTTGCACTGTATGCATCCCTGCATAAGGTCTCTTTTCACTTGCAGACAGAACAGGTACCGGGTGAACTCCTCCTCGAGTCGCGCTGGGTCCGGGGTGTAAAACTTGACGCAGAAGCGTAGAGTCGGTTCCAGCATGGATAGGCCTAGTTGCCGGCACATCGGCTTCTCTACGTCCAGCCAATACTGAGGAAAGATATCATTTGTAACATTCATCTCGATCAGGTTTTGGCTGAAAATCAGTGTTCAAAATTCACTAAGCCAAAGGCCTTTTTGTCGTGCTCCACACAAAGCTACCTATAACATTACCGTAATTTCTAATTCCTTTACCTTGTAACTTTGTAACTTGTAACTTTTGAAAATGTTTGTGTTTATTTTAACGTATTGTGCTTATTTTAAAATTGTTTATTAATGTAAGTTGTGTGCATGTCTGTTGAAACAAATAAATGTTAATCTATCTATCTATCTATTCATCATATGCGGTAAATAGTGGAGTTCCTACGAGTACCTACAGTAAACCACATAAGAAACACTATGCTTTTGAAAGAAAGAAGAAAGAAAGAAAAAACTAGCTTATACACTGAGAATCTGGTGAGCGAGACTCGGAATGTGTGCATCAACAATGAACTATTATTAATTAACAATTACTGTAACATTGTTTATTTTTATAAACCTAGATTAGATCATAAAGTTGTGCTTCACTACAACTCGCAAGCTAAAACCATTAAACAATAGACGGACAGAAAGGCGTACTTGCATTATCCAATTATGAGTGCAATAAGCCCGTATGGTTTCCGTGTGAGTGGCACCTTGTACCCCGTAATGAGTTTTGCGTCGGCTGAACCTTAAGGTGAATATGCAAGAGGTAGTAGCGAAAATCAAGTTATGCTTATACGGTTTTGCAACCAACTTGGATAATTAAATTTCTTTATCTTTGAAAGGGAAATTTTCACGTACTGGAATGTCAGAAAAGGCAATTACTAGTACAATTAAAGAGCGCGAGCGGCGAAAGGATCGTACTAAACTTGGAGAAAACTCAGTCGGAAAAAATATTTGTTTGACTGACAATCTGGCATTTGTATAAATTATGCATGTATAAATTATTACACATAAATTTAACCGTTACTATTCAATTATGAAGTAGTAGTAAGTATGAATCTATTTCCAATTAAAAATCGATAACTACGCTCTTTACTTTATCTTTTCGAAGTATATGTTCAATAAACTGAATAAATAGGCTATGTTCAATGTTCATCTGTCTCAAATTTTCCCTGTCCACATTTCAAGTTTCATCTCTGACACGCTGGTATTTTCCGTCAGCATTTATTTATCTACCGAACATTGTTGTTCAGTTGCGCAACAGAGGGAGTTTTCTCATGTCGCCGCCCGCTACGTGACAACTTAGAAACCACAAAAATAGGCTGTACTCAAGTGATGACATACGGCCTATTAATCATTAGGATTATTGTGAAAACATCCATCAAAAACTTTGGATAAACTTTTCAATTAATCAGCAATTGGTCATTCAATAAAGGATTTTGACGGCCGATTTTGACGGCCTCTGTGGCGCAGTGGGCGAAGGTCCGCCTGAGACGCAGAAGGTTGCGGGTTTGATTCCCGCCACGGGACAAATGTTTGTATGTTCTGCAGATATTTGTCTCGGGTCTGGATGTTTCTATGTATGATATGTATGTATTTACAAAAAAAAAATATATGTGTAGTATATCAATCATGTGGTTCACATAATACAAGCTCTGCTTAGTTTGGGGCTACATGATGCTGTGTGATTACGTCCCGCATTATTTATTTATTTATTTATTATTTATTTATTTTTAAACTCTTCAGACAAATAGCAATACAAACGGTGCTAGTTTTTGCCATACATAGTTTTCATAGTTTTTATAGTTTATAGTTTTATAGGATAGTTCATTTGTGTTACCTTAAAGTTCATAAAGCTTAAATTAAGTTTACTTTTACTTGTATGACAGTGGTGATCAATAAAATGTTATCTATCTATCCTATCTTTAATATATATTTTATACCAGAACTGGTCACTAGCTCATAAGAAGAAGAATCATAAATATAAAAATCTTTAGTATTCTCGTTTCGTTAGCACCTTGTAGCGATCTAAGGTTCAGGCAGCGAATATTACCTAGTGTCTAGTCACAGTCTACTGTTTATTGTATAGAGTTTAAAAAAAATAAGTTAACTCATACCTTCGTCCCGTTAGTGTCAACGTATTCGAGGCCGAAGTAGTCCGCCTCCAACAGATGCAGTTGCCGGCACACCTGGTCAAACAGCACCCGGCCCAAGGCTTTTGACTGCAACAATACAAACAGTGTCGTTATTATAACAACCTTAAATTATACAGGAACAAACACGGCTTGAATCAACATAGCCGTTCCTCACCCGATAAAACAGGTCTACTGTTTTATGTGACAATAAAAGATAATAATGTTCTTATACACTTGACAAACGAACAATGTTCAATGGAAGTTATAGTTCAAACTTTGCACAAATAAGTAAGTAACAACACCTATCTATGCCATTCTTTCAGTCATCCATACGCACAATATTAACGCTTTGAATGCTGAAAACACAACGGCGCTCCTGTTGGAGTTCACCCTCCTCGAGCATGGCGCGGAGGGTCATGTTCAAGGCCCGCAATCAATGTGCTAATGTCTAGATGTAATGGTAAAATTGGGGATGGCTGGCGACTAGCAAAACAACAAAGTGCTCTTTAAATAAGTAGGTCAAAGCCTTAGACCAAAATTTGTCATTATGTAAAACGTAAAAAACACAGGCACTTAAAAACAACTACTGCAATAAACTTACTAGTACTGCTATTAATTTACAAATCGAGCAAACTTGTAACTGAAACTCCTATATTGAATTTCCCAGCGCTACAAACTCGCAGTTTGACAAGAAACACTTTCGAATTTTCATCTAGGATCGGGAGCGTATTTCCTGGAACATATTTCCCAAGTTTATATTGCATCTGGGGAGAAAAGTAAAGAGTTTTTAAGCATAGGCACGCGCTGAGCTCGTATCTGTGCGAGCGGCTGTCCCAAGGGACCAGAGTTTCAGAGTCTAAATTTAAATGGAAGAAACGGCACTGAATAGCTATTGTATGAAATACTTTACTGGGGCGGACTATAAGGGTTTCTGAGTCTCGTAAATTTTGAATATCGTAGGATTCTCTGGCTATTTTTTCAGTCAGAATTTGATGCACAAATGTGTTTAATTCCCAGAATTTCATAGCAGTATTAATCACTACAAATTTGTATTTGTATTAGTATTAATCACTGTATTTCAGGTGGGCAATTAGAAACATTGTTAGAATCTATCGAATAAAAGTTAGAAGAAGTTAGATTTCTACACCCCTTTTTTTGAATAAAAATATATAAACGCGAACGAAATCTCGCATTCCATTAGTTCTTTTATAGTTAAAACAAACATCTGAAATTGTCACTGTAAGACGTGTAGAGATCTTATCATCCAGTAAACCTAACTGGCTCTCCAAGGCCTTTACGTAATGGCTCCTTACTCTTCCCTTACTTTAATTAAAGAATGTTTTTATTTAGATAAAGAATTTCCAAATGCTGTAAAGGAATTATTTTTGCAAACATTTTTTTATAAAAGGGAAAGGTCATTCAGAGTCAGAGGTTCTTTTTCTTCAACTTCTTCGCTAATTTATACTGTAGCGGTGTGATGATTTTGTGAAAATTTTATTGGCATTATTCTTTAACATTATTATCAAACAAGCTAATAGGTAAGTGGTTTAACTTTCATGAAAAATTCTGTAACAGAGCTCATTTAAATTGTAAAACAGTAGAAATAAACCCTTATATTTTTCACAATAAAAGCGTAGATTACACGACTGATCTGTTCTGCGGGGTGATCGGCTAACTCTGTTGCAAACAGAAATGATTGACACCGATCCTGTTTTTTCAAACTTTGACATTTCATCCGTCGAAATTCAATGAACGTCAATTGACAAACTGTCAGTTTGTTAAAACAGGATCGGTGTCAATCATTTCTGTTTGCAACAGAGTTAGCCGATCACCCAGCAGATCCTGACGAGTGGAATATCGATTAAACATTAACCTAGAACTAAATATAAACGCATAATATACACGGCTCGTTTGACAACAACAACGCAATAGAACCCCTACCCAGCTATAGTGAGATGGCTGCGTCGTTAGTCGCAACTATAAATCCATGTAAACCTCAGCGTACACTTGTTAGGGATGCTTGATTGAAATTGATTGATATACGAGTAACTGGCTTCCTTGCATCGCTTCTGGTAGTTAACTAGTTTGCTTGTTTGTCCAACAGAAACACAATATTGGATTTAAACTGCTGATGAAAATAACTCTTGCCATACCCTAACAGACCTGTACCGATTGATCAAAGATACGATGCTGTGCAAACTGCGAACATTTAACGATTTACAAAGGGCGTAGAGCATTGCAACCTCAACAACCACTACTAGTACACTTCCGCATCGGAACAACACAGGGTTTGATGCACAGTATAGGATTTAAAAGCTTGAAAAGTCCTCTCTCTGATCAAAGTAATTTTTCGTTTTGTTTGTGAAGGGAATATTTTGTTTCTGCATAGCATGGAAGTTTAATAGAGTTTATAAACTAGTATAGGCATCCCTGGTAAGCTGCCATACCAAAGCCCAGCAAACTCCGCGCTAATCTGTGCCTGACCTCGCATGTCTGTCCGAACAACGGGACGAGAAATGCCGAGTGATGCTCTATTTCATTTTTCTAATCGATAAAGTTACATGACTATTGCATCTTTGTTTACTTTCGAAGGATGTATTTATTTTATAAGTATGATTCATTCACTGAGGAAGTAAGGTTGACTTGCGCTGATGAATCACAATAGTTGACACTGGCGATAGTTTGTATTGCTTTATTCGTCTACACTACATCCATACACGGATCACTTTGGTCGCTTAGGTTTCGCCGATCCAGGCGCGGATACAGGATTTCGTTTAGGGGGGGGCAATTTTTGTGTTTGGCAATACTCTTAATAATTTTTTATCGGCGAGCGGAGCGAGCCGCGAAATTTTTTTTCTCAGAAAATGTGTTAATTTGCCAAGGTATACTAATCACAAACAAAACACGAAAAGAAAACTGCGATTTTTTACATATTCATATGAAATCGTTAATGCAAAGGACAGTTATGAAATCGTCAATGCAAAGGACAGTTATGTCGGCGAGCGAAGCGAGCCGCGAAATTTTTACACTAAAACCTCTGCATCTTGGTCATTTTTTATACTATTAGAAAAACAAAAGCATACTACATATGGATTTTTATAGCTAGAAATCGGCATAATTAACAAAAAACGTGAATGATCTTCATGACGGAAACCGGATAACGTTCCATTACTGTTTTTTTGTATGGACACAGTCAGTGCCGTAAATAGCATTTTACGCGCCCGGTGCGAGCTTCTATAATTGTTAAGCCTGGATACCAGACATAATAGAAAATCTATCTCGCGTTTCAGCATATATGAAGTTACAGTTGACCTCTCAGTGCTTAGTTGCTTTATTTATTATAGAAATAAAATCGGCGAGCGCAGGGATCCCCAAAATTGTTGGTGCACAAAGGAAAAAAGACAAAGAAAACGGTGGATTTTTTTGTAACACCTAGGTGTCTAGGCCTAGGCCCAACAAACATAAAAAAGCAAGTCGGCGAGCGGAGCGAGCCGCAGTTTTTTTTAATCATTCTAACTAGCGCTGTTTGTTCTAATTCGTCATTGTTGAAAACTTTATAGATTGGATAAAAAAAATTTTTGCCTAGTTTTGTACCATTCACAACCAAAAGGTGGTAATAAAATCGGCGAGCAGAGCGAGCCGCAAAATTATTCTATCAAAGGTGAGTATACAAGATATGAAAAAGAAAACTACGAATTATATCTGAATTTCAACCAACCTATATGTATTAGGTTATAATTATCAACGAAGACTTGGTCCTGATCTGGTCATTTCTGCACCCCACCAGACAACTCCATTTATATCTGCATATCAAACTAATAATAAATTAATACTACCATTCATGACCCAAAACTTGATCCTGGTCTGGTAATTTTTGCGCCCCCCAGAAAAGAAAACTATGATTTATAACTGGATATTAACGAAATAATTAATGAATACTACCATGCATGGTCTGCGGCCTGTGCCTGGGCACCGGTGGCACCGTCTTATTTTCGGCACTGGACACAGTATAATTAATAGCTAATTAGTTAACACATGACAATGTATTGATTGTTCCAAATTAACCTAGGTACATAATAAGTACCTTGTGTATTACCTGTGGTATTACTTACAATTTAAATGTTTTTAAAAGTTCATAATATCTAGTGTATATTGCCGGAGTTGAGGGGGGGGCAATTGCCCCTATTGCCCCCCCCCCCTGTATCCGCGCCTGCGCCGATCCCACATAATAGACTGCCTACTCGTTGAACAGTAAGTATTAATCAGGCCTATTGTCCATTTGAAATCGAGTCATCAATGATATTATTACAGTTACAAATGAATATGCACTAATTACCTGCCAACAGTCGCATTTAGTTACTTCGTAAGAATCAAAAACTAGGAGCACCATGGACAACGCTCAGAAAC
Organism: Horisme vitalbata; assembly: GCA_951804965.1. Classification (NCBI taxonomy): domain Eukaryota; kingdom Metazoa; phylum Arthropoda; class Insecta; order Lepidoptera; family Geometridae; genus Horisme; species Horisme vitalbata. The sequence continues at coordinate 4,449,813 of OX638096.1, forward strand.
AGACAATTATACATTAGTGCTAGAAAGTACTTTCTAACTCACCCACCGAGGTCATCACTATAGGAATTCTTCACAATTCTCCTGAATATGATTGATCGACAGCAATCGATCTTCGAAGCCTTCGCATAATTTATGCAAATATGTAAAACGGCGCAAACCTTCTATTTGTTTTGCTACTTTTTGGGAAGTGATAAATATTCCTTCCGACAATTCAAACCATTTACATGCGAGGCTTTCAATAACAGCGAAATAACAAAACGGGCAAGAAAAATCTAAACAAGTCGATATCAAAAGTTTATTAATCACTAAGCTACTTACTTTTTCTATTTTTCTTTATTATATTAATACTTAAATGAATCGATACAATTTACAAGACACAAGATTTGTTGTATATAAAGGTATTAATACAGTATAATCATTAATATTACCTAAACATCAACTGAATGGAAATCCACACGCAGATCACTACAAAACGAGGGGAGCAGAACATAAATATCTTTGAATACTACCATGCAGTCATAAATAGCCCACGTTTGTACTTCGTACGTTTGTACAATGCTTTTAAGAATAAAGCGAGGCAAATAAACATTCCAGTAGATAAACATCGAGAAGTGAATAAAATCTACACATCCCTACTACGAAAGGGGGGGTTATAAATAACATTGGTAAGCAAATTGGATTACCGTACGCAGTACAGTATAATATTTCTAGAAAAGGATCGATGTACGTGTTAAGAGTATATAAACACGGTGTGGAAAAGTAGTTTTATTGACAAGCTATAGCGTAGCATGGCGATGGGGTACATTATGATCACTTAGGATAACTGTTACGGCTGTCTACAGTTACTCAGTTATTTTTATATTACTTTCCTTGATGCATTTGGGTGGTAATAAAACTCATCGGCCTTAGATAGTAACGGAATACGGATAAGAATAAATATTTTAATATAGGAGAAAACTGGCAGCCATGTTTGGTTATAGGAAACCGTAGCTCGCAAAAATATGCGATGTATTTTTCTGAGCAAAGCTTCCGGGGGAAGATATCCAAAGGTATACAATTGTTGCTTCAGGTAACATGTAAAATGAAATCGATCTATCTCGATGCTAGTGTAACTAACTGTGAAGAACCCATAAGTTGTGGGTAGTGGAACACATTGCTTGACATTATTCTGATAGAGTATAATTGAAATAAGCTGAAATTATGCTACAATTAGGGTAAACATTGAGAAATTTCATAATTAGATACAATAACCATATCATAAGGGTTGAAATGGCGTGTATAAGATTCCTATCTCCATCATCGGAACTCAAGTCAACCTCAACTATCCGCGGTGCACCCTGCTAACTAAAAAACGGGGCTGTGCCGACAGGCTGATTGCGGCATAGCGCAGCCTAATACCGGCACAGCTACATCCCTCTGGCCGCCGACGGGCAGCAGTGTCGGCGGTGCGACAAGCTTTGCCTTGCAATCCCCAACCCACTAGCTCATACGATAAAATAATAATATAATACAATTTGAGATTTTCCTTTTTCGGTAGCGCACCCTTGTTTCTTAGTAACATCGGTACTACTCCTGTATTAGGCCAGAAATTGGAAGAGAGAACATGACGGATTTCTAGGATTTGAAAAGCTGTTGATAGTGATTCTGAAGATCGCTAAGAAACGATGGCGCATCACAACTCGCAACATAACACACCCCGAACGAATAATGTAATTCTGGCTCAATCGTCACTGTCGGATTCGACTCGGAAAACGTTTCGAACGCAGCTGTATTGTTGTCGATTCGTGGATCCAAAACCGAGACAAATAAGAATACCTCCTCCCCAGATGTTTTTGGTTCCAATCTCGATATGAAACAAACATTGCATAAAAAAATGGAAGGACCATACGTTTCGCAGTCAATTTATCCAACCATAATCTAATTTGCAACACATTACGCTAAGAGCTTTAGAACAAAGCTCTCTACGAAATTGTATTTGAAAAGTTTTAAATGCACCCGTTGTAATATTGCATTATCTCTTATTACGGTTTTTTAGGGTTCCGTACTCAAAGGATAAAAACGGGATTCTTTTACTAAGACTCGGCTCGGCGTCTGTCTGTCTGACTGTCTATCATCAGGCTGTACCTCGTGATAGCTAAACAGTTGAAATTTTCAAAGATTATGTATTTTTGTTGTCGCTATAACAACAAATACTCAAAACAGAATAAAATAAATAGGGCAATTTTTCTGTCACCAGGCTGTATCTTATGAACCCTGATAGCTAGACAGTAGCTAGACAGTTGAAATTTTCACAGATGATATATTTCTGTTTCCGCTATAACAACAAATACTAAAAACAAATAAAATTTATATTATACTTATAAAATCCTTTGTTCTGAATGACTGACAGATCAACGCACAGCCTATGATTGCTAGTTGTAGTGACCTGAAACTTGGAGGCTGTATTCTTTGTATGACGTATGTTAACTATTTTTTATCATAGAGTAATTTATTTGATGTTAATCTGCATTTCCGTTTAGTATTTTAATTTAGTTTGCCTACTGGTTTTGATTTGTACTTCTGAATAGCTTTTGAAATTATCAATAATTCGCTTGACTTCACTTGGTACCTAGTCCAAGTGACGTCAAGCTAGTGTCAACGTTGGGGTTGTTGTCAAGTTGAGATCGGACATAAAATAAAATCGGCATGGCATTCGTTAGCTAGACGTGGTTGAGAAAGGTTATTGGTACGGGAGCTAGCAACGTTTGAAAAGTAAGAACTTTAGGTCAGCTGATTTTGTGATATGTCGTCCTTCTTGCACTTTCGGTTAGAGTCTGGGCTATCTGGCTGGCGGTAGCGGTTGCGTTCATTAGCGCGCATCCTACCTGTCCAGGTAATAATCCTGGATTTTAAAAGCATTTTAGAAGGCGTAATTTATAATTTTTTGTTTTTAAGTAAGTCTACCTGACATACTTTTTTTATTGCCAGACATATTTGACAATGCTAACTATGTGCCATACGCGATTTTTTATTTATTTTTTATTAAAATTTCAAAGTATTTTATAATGTCTGTAATTTTAATATTATGTTATTTAAAGATAAGAAAAACTTAAAATAAATTTGCCAGACATTAATTCGATTGTTAAGTCTTGAATTAAATTTAAAAGTCATGAAAAGTATTGCAGTATAATGCTAGTAGTCCGAGAGAGACAGTTGCAGAATAAGTCGAGAATGATACAGAGAACCATTACGAAAGTAAATTACTTTTCACTGTGCATATAATAACAAAATAATAATAATATTAATAATAATAAATTTAAAATGCCAAGACCCTCCATAACCGCGAGGTGTGCAAGCTCAGAGAATACTTCCTCCATGCCGACAGTGAGATGCATCGTGATGTCGTAGCAGTTGACAAGAACCTTACCCCGCTCTCACTGGCTAAGGAGAACTGGCACAAACCTACGGTGCTGAGTGCCCTCGACCGCAAGGTCGTATGGGAGAGTAAGGAGCTGCACGGACGGTTCTACAAAGCCCTTACCGGCCTGATGTAGACCTACTCGCATCCGTGAACTGACTACGTTTTGGTGACCTCTTTGGGGAAACCGAAGGTTTTGTCTGTGCGATTATGGATGAGGTAATAAAGACGAACAACTACAGAAAGTATATCATGAAGGATGGAACCGTTGACATTTGCAGAGCTTGTCATCATCCCGGTGAATCCCCCGCTCTCACTGGCTAAGGAGAACTGGCACAAACCTACGGTGCTGAGTGCCCTCGACCGCAAGGTCGTATGGGAGAGTAAGGAGCTGCACGGACGGTTCTACAAAGCCCTTACCGGCCTGATGTAGACCTACTCGCATCCGTGAACTGACTACGTTTTGGTGACCTCTTTGGGGAAACCGAAGGTTTTGTCTGTGCGATTATGGATGAGGTAATAAAGACGAACAACTACAGAAAGTATATCATGAAGGATGGAACCGTTGACATTTGCAGAGCTTGTCATCATCCCGGTGAATCCCTCAGACATATACTTTCGGGTTGTTCGCACCTCGCTAACACTGAATACTTGCACAGACACAACCAAGTAGCAAAGATCATCCATCAGCAGCTTGCTCTCCAATACGACCTTGTCGGTCCAGAGGTTCCGTACTATAAGTACGCACCGGTACCGGTTCTCGAAAATGGTCGTGCTACGCTCTACTGGGACCGCTCTATCATCACGGACAGGACTATTCTTGCGAATAAACCTGATATCGTCCTGGTAGACCGGTCGAAACGCCGGGCGATACTTGTTGACATCACCATCCCACACGACGCTAATCTCGTGAAGGCCGAGAAGGACAAGCTTAGCAAGTACCTTGACTTGGCACACGAGATTACCGCTATGTGGGATGTCAACTCAACAATTATCGTTCCGATAGTCGTTTCAGTGAACGGTCTGATAGCGAAGAGCCTTGACCAATACCTTAAGAGGCTCTCGCTAGGCAGCTGGATCAAGGGTCAGATACAGAAGGCGGCTCTCCTGGACTCGGCACGCATTGTGCGGAGGTTCCTCTCTCTGCAGCCCTAGCCACTGACCGTTTGAGCCTTGCCCCGCGGTCGGTGGTCTCCCGTTTTTATACATTTTTTACTATATTGTTTTGATGTTATTTATGTTTAAAGTAGATAATATTAGGTTTATAGTAAAAAATGTATTTTAGACGAGTTTACAATTAAATAAAGTGTCATAATAATAATAAGTTTGAGCCTTGCCCCGCGGTCAGTGGTCCACCATTTTTTTTTGCGCGACTTGCCTTTCGCGCCACTGTCACTGTTGTCTATCTCTCTCGCACCTTCAGCTGTCTCTCTCGGACAGACTAATTTTAATTAATTTAATTCAAGACTTAACAATCGAATTAATGTCTGGCAAATTTATTTTAAGTTTTTCTTATCTTTAAATAACATAATATTAAAATTACAGACATTATAAAATACTTTGAAATTTTTATAAAAAATAAAAATAAAATCGCGTATGGCACATAGTTAGCATTGTCAAAAATGTCTGGCAATAAAAAAAGTATGTCAGGTAGACTTATTTAAAAACAAAAAATTAAAAATTACGCCTTCTAAAATGCTTTTAAAATCCAGGATTATTACCTGCCAGCCAGATAGCCCAGACTCTAACCGAAAGTGCAAGAAGGACAACATATCACAAAATCAGCTGACCTAAAATTCTTTCTCGAAAACGTTGCTACCTCCTATACTATATTCTCCCTAAGCTCTTGCTGAATAAATAAGTGAATTTTGTGCGTCGATATGTTGTTTTATTTAATGTTAAAGTCCAAGAATAGTTAGTGTTGGAGATCTGCTAGCAATATTTTATCCTGAGAACTGCGTGATCACTACTGGTTGGTGCCTTGGAGGACGAGGCCTAACACGTAGGCATCCGATAAGAAAGGATTTTCCGAAATTGTACCTCTAAGGGGGTAAAAAACGGACGCAAAGTTTGTATAGGACAACGTGATTTCTTGGTCCAATCTACTTTAAATTTTGCATTAAAATTATTTCACAGAATTGATGGAAGGTGTGGTTCATATTTTATTGAAACTCATCGCTTAATAGGGTTAAAAAGCAAAGATTATTTTAGGGGTGATTTGCATCGAAGTTGATATTAATACTATACTCCTTAGTACTTTTAATTTAAATAAAATGTTATTTTAACACGTTTGACAATCAAACTCAATCGGATCTCTTTGAAATTGGAATGTCAAATCATCGAGATTAAGTGTCTGCACCAAAACTCGGTGAAAATTGTCAATTGCGCCGACATTGAACACTTTTCAAGCTACACGAGATCTAAATTAGCACATAAATTCGGTATTTTGAAGTTTTTTTTATGTCAAATACTCAGACGGTTTTAGACAGTTTTCGGTTAAAGACTGTGACTCTATAGAGTACCTACTTTCTTATTTCGATGTGTCAAATATTTATAAAATAATTTAAATCAAAAGCACTAAGCAGTCCCATTTGTCAGAGTATCGTGACATAGTAGTTCAGTGGTATTTGTTGTAAGTTCGTATCGTATGTATGTTTGTTCGACCATAACTATCAAACCGTTCATCCAATCTGCATACAATATGGTAGGTCTATAGGTTGTATTTCCATTTTTTGCTGGAATCTATATGAGTTATATCAGACAGGGGTCATCAAAATATGGAGTCCCAAAAGGGGCCAAAAAAACTAACCATATGTAAATATATTGAGTGAGGTGTACCTATACTTTTCAACTGGCTGTTGACTTGGCGAGGGGTCGCCAACGGAAAAGGTAGCGGAAGTGGGCGTGGGAACGGGAACGGGAACGGGAACGGGAACGTGAACGCGCCCGTGTACTGACCCGGACCTAACCTGGTAATGTAGGTAGGTACTTTTTATTCCATACATAATAAGGGTTACACGCAACATAAAAGCGTATACATGCAAACGAAGTTGCGGGCGGGTCAGCTAGTCTATATAGATAATAGTACGTGCGCGTCGCACTTGGCCGGTTTTTTAGTTCTTAGTATATTGGTAACATCGTTGAGGATTTAAACATCAGTCGATGGTGAAATAGGCAATATATTTATTTTTATTTATATATCTGGAAAGATAAACGGAAATTGCATATTGTTAGTAATAAGTAAGTAATGGTAAGTATGACCCATGATATCCACACAATATATAGAAAATAATATGAGCAAGAGTTACATTCTTACTAAAGATCTCTTAGGTTTAAAGAATACATAGGAATAAAAGAAGTAATTAAAACCGTTGTCATCAATTTTAAACAGGCATCCATATTCGTGGTTCAGTACCATTCCGTTTTAAAATAGACGTGTCCAAATCAATCTATTTCTGGCTTAACACATCATCGTAATCATAAGCTTCATTGGCTTGACTACAGACTGTTATGTGAGCTAAACATGGACTGGTTTGACTTAGCTTTACTGGTTTTTTGAATAACAAAAGACAAAGTATGTCCTGGTTCTGCAAAAAAATAAGATTGTAAATATTTTTGAAATATTCCAACGTAAATAGAGACTCGAGATCGAGTCTAAAGTGATGACATAAATAAATGACTCTATCTCTCTACACAGTTTGCAGAAAGTGGAGGTTAGTGAAATAAAATCCAACGACCAAATTGGGCCTGACCTAAAAAGGGTATTCCCTACGCCCATAATGGATACAACTATAAGAGGGACGCGGCTATCATAGTCCATGAACATCTTGCCGGAATAAATACTTGAAGCTCGACATCACCGCTATTATACAAAGATGTCTAATGCCCTTCTTAGCGAGCCCTGACGGACCTTTTTAACATATTGAACCATTCTCATGTACATGCCCTTCGGTTTTGCAAAACTTTTTAATATTACTCATAAAACTGCTATTTATTAATAAACAGTTTCAAATTTCTTTACAACCTAAGGCATTCGATTACGCTGCATAGACTCTGGACCAGCGCCAAGGAAAAATGGTGCCATAAAGTTATAGAACCAGAAACAAAGCCTTATAATAATTTCTGCCTCGCATATTGAGAGAGAAAGAGTCACGCCATGTTTTACAAGTTTTCAGAAGATTGATGATGGTAATAATATATCGCTGACCATATCAGATGCCCCTATTCTCAAAGTAAACAATTAGGGCAGCCTGTGTTATTTTTGCCTCTGTTTATTTACAGGCACGGGAGGTTCTATCGTTGACGTCACACACAGTTCAGCCGTGTCATTGAAAACCAGCCTTTAGATCCCAGCACTTAAAGGTTAACAAGAGAATATAGGTTGAAACGAGGTCGTAAAGAAGGAAAATCTTCGCCTATAATTTATTACAGTAGGTCGGTCGTGGCGAATTGATAAATTTCAAGAATTTGTTACACAGTAATTTAATTCCATGATAGAGCGCATTAAAACGCGTTGAAAACTTGAAATACGTACATAGGTAATGAGAATTCACTGTTATAGTCTGGTTACATTATCGGACTTCGGCGAAGATTCACGTTGAATAAAGAAGAGGCACTATAACTCTATTTTTTATTTTATTTATTTGGCACACAAAACGGAACACAATCAAATTAAAACATATAAAAATATCACAATTATAAGTTCCAGATTGTATACCAAGGCATGTGTACACAGCATGATAAAGTAGAATATTAAAAAACAGTTCTGTGTAGGCAAGCCAAAGAAAAGTAATTGAGCAAAACAAAAATAAATTAAAAAGAGAATTTAAAATTAAACATCTAATTTACAAATAATTACTTACATTCTCTTTATTGATTAACTATCTATTATTGATATAACTCTACAAAACTTCATGTATGATGTTTATCCGTGTTTTTTCAGCAGTTACATGCTTAACATCCATATCAGTTTGCTTAGGATACACATCAGTGTAACTTAAGCAAACTAATTGTTTTTATATGCTGATACGAGAAGCCGGTTCAACAAACTCAAAGCAGAGCACAAATCCTGCAATGCTCTCAGGAGTTCGAATAAATGAAGGGATTTGGTACATTTTATATCCAAATAGATTGAAGTAGGCCGGGCAGGGACATTGTCTGACAGAAGAGCTGTAAGTCCGTAAAGACGGTTATACGAACTAGAATAACTGAGTCGACATTAATACTTTAGCTCATTGTGCAATACTAACGTAAGAATATGAATAGATGAATTTTTGAGTAACCGTTTGAAACCATTGAAACCATTTGAAACCATTGATAATTAGCTAAGTAATTAATTTAATTTGACATGCTGACTGTTATTTATGGTTCATTTAATTGTTAATCTTTATTTGATAATGTACCTACACCTAATTGTTGCATGCTAATTAGCAGGATCGAGTGATTCATACTTTTCTTTCAAAACCATTTGGAAGGTAACCCTTACCTGGATTCACAAACAAAAAAGTATAAATGAAAATTAGATTCAAAGAAGGATGTTTATTTTTCGCAGTTACACTTTGTGCTTGTAGGTACCTAGTGTACCTACCGCGATTTAACTACCTATTTAGTATTTGTTTAAACAATGAACCTTCTTGCCTTCAATTCTCTTGATAGTATCCAAACATTTTTTCATTTCGTTGATTTCAATAAAGTAAACCCTGTGGTTTTTGTCCGTTTAACCTTCACTAAAACAGGAATGTGTAGAAAATGTTTTAAAAATTCACGGGTTATGCATTCTCATCGACTTAAATCGACCTCAGCAAGGTTTTAAATTCAGTGAACTGAAAGAAGCCCATTTCTAAAAATGATAAAAAAGATTTCATGCTGCTCAAAAGTTTTTAATAAAAACGTAATATGGTAAAGGGAATATTCAGTGTACAAGCCATTTTCAGTTTATTTTTATTTTAAACTAAATTTACATACACACGACTCCTTGCAAAGCTCTCAAAAAACAAGTATCACTGCCTCATTTAAACTTACATACAAAGTAATTCAACTAACTGGCTTATAATTAAGTCGTTAAAACACCCAGAACGTACGGCGCGCCTCGGGAGGGCAGCGAAGCACTTACTAATCGGCATAAACTCGGCAGAATCCGGTAATTACCAGGACGCTTGATAGAAATAACTGTGTGATTGTGCCCCTTGCAGCTTATGGCTAACCCCAATGGGCTGCAACAGCAATATCGAATGTTCTTCAAAAGAAGCTGACGATTCAACAACTTGAGCCCGCACTGTATGGTCGTTATTATGAACAGTTCAAAGCAATTATATAGAAACCGTATTTTTATTAATGTAACATGACCCAGATTTAATAAAATGATTGGCACGAAAGAACTGTTCATTGTAACGATAAACACGCGATATTTCTAGTAAAATCTATCGAGAATACGAGATAGCAACAGGAAACGATTGAACCTACCACTGTCATTGGAAAGGGTAATAATAATAAAGTGTTAATATATCACCCTTTCATGACTCAAAGGCTATAACGATTTCTATGAATCTATGATATTATAGAGCAGATTCCTCGCTAAGACAGGCGAATTATGTTATCGATCGCCTTGCGACTAAGGGTGGAGTACCAACTTAACAATGTTGGTATAGTTACATGTTTCATGTAAAATTTTGTATGTAAAAAAAACACGTAGCGACGTCCATTAGATAACAGAGATGAAGATTAGATGACAAACTAATAGCAGTCTGAGGACATATATACACTATATTTATTTCCAAAAGCAAGCGCAAAGTCTTGGGAAATACACAATGAAAAACGCGCAATGACAATGTGTCAAAAAACTTGCTTCTTTTTTAATTTAATTTTCACATTGGAACTGAAGCAAACCGTAACACACATTATGATAAAGTAAGAAAATTACCATAAAATAGGGCAGATTCTCTTATATCGCATTAAATTGACCAGAATATCTGAAGAACAATAAGCAGTCATTGTGGCAACGAAAACTGCCTCGCTCAGGAGTTCGCTCCAGTCCCTGGCTGAGCGCCAATGGGAAGCATGGAGCACCGAGATAACACTTTACAAATACCATTTTTAAGCTAAAACTCTGTATAAATATTTCGCAGCAAATGTAATGCAAAGTCTGTTGTGACGGCAAACAATGGACACTTAGGAATTATGAGTGTTGTCTGTGGCAGACAGGCGAGCAGTAATTACATATTACTTGCAATAAGCAATCACACTAATAGCTTAGATACTCGTCTCTAGTCTCGGAAAAGCATTTCAGGACAAACTAGGTACGACCAATTAATAAGAAATGATCACAACGCAGACATGTACGAACATACCGGAACCGCCTACATAAATGCTTGTAGAAATATTAATGACCAATGAAAATACCTTTTGCACACAAAAATAAGCTTCATAATATCCCTGGAAATGTAATGTACATTATGAAACCTTTGTCAAGGCAGCTTAGAACCAATTTGCTGGGATAGGTGATATTGTACTTAGTGTGTATGTAGGACGACGCACCCATTTATTTTAAGTTACAATCTCCGCCCTTTACGTAATTGCGATTTTAAACTTTGTACCAATGAATTCTGAGCTCCGTAGTCCTGTTGAAACTATGTTTATTCTGTGTCTCGAGAACCCATCAAGATTCAGCGGAATGTCTTTTAATTTGGGTCTTGAATATTCAATGGCAGAGCAAATAAATTCTGTTTAACCTGACTCATAATAAAGTCAAAACACGATTGATGTTTTAAAGCATCATGGTAAATAACTGATGAAACAATTGTAATACTACAGCTAGTTGTGGATTTTTTTAAAACAGACTAGAAAAGCGCCATTTTCTTGTACCATTCCATGATACATTTTTCACAATAATAAATGTTTCAGCCATAGCCTTTGTAAACTGAAATTTAAGCCTGCGTCACAAACAGAACCAATATCGTCGATCAAACACGTCGCCAGCAGAAATTGAATAGATGCATCGGTAAGCGCTTCCGAATGCTAGCGCGTTGAAAACTACTGTCAGAGAGCGTACCGCGGACGTGAACCAGGCTCTTTATCCGTCTTGAATTCTAAATTGTAAGTGTATTTACTGGAGCAACGACAGTGGGACTTGATCAAAGCTAATAACAGCAGAATGCGAACGAGGAACTGCAAATAGATGGGCAAGGACAGTGTGTGCTTATTATCAGCTCTATCCTTGGGTTTGTTACTCACTTGAACGTATCACGATATGAAAGGCTCATTATGGTTAAACAACTATTACCATGCTGCGCAAAAAAGAGTGTTTTGGTCAAGAAATAATTTGTTCAAGTTAACTGCTTTGCATAATCTGTTTATTTACTGTAGGACCAAGCCCGATTTTTACCATGGCTAAAAAGAAAATGGATGCATCCATTTCCGCATTCAGCCTTTTGTTATTCGTCACTTCACCTGTCGTGAGAGCGCTCGTCACGTTTGCTAGCTGCTCGTCTCGTCAAGAACACTTGAAACTCAACGCAACGGCTATAGCGAACTGCAATGCCACTTCAGTTTTCTACGTAGGTAGATAATGTTGCTTTCGAAGCAGAAAAAGGCTTCATTCACATTACGTTTTGATCTGGAATATCAAATCAATCAGAAACGAACACACACGGTGTTGACTTCGCAGTCGTCGTAGTCGTGGCTTGGTCATCCTACGTTTGGTCAGTAACTTTTTGTGCAATGACAATACTGACATGGGTCAGTGAACAACGTTGAAAAAACTAGTGTGGGTGAAACACGGGTGAAAGCTGTGCATGCAGTTCAGTTCGCTTGACATTTCATGCATAACACACTGCGTGGGGCGCGATGTACCCATTGCTACAATAACAAAACATAAAAGAACCACCTACGACGTGTACGAGGTCTCGTGTGCGTAATTTCACATTTCACTGGGTCCGACTAGCAATCGTACCATTCAGAATTCAGAGACAATAGTTACTGTTATTTCCCAAAGGGAACTAACCATGCGTACTCATGGGCTTTTTCAACAGATCAAGGAGTCTATAAACAAGTCTACTTTCCTTTGTTTGCTATTCTATTTACTATTACTTATCTTATTTATCATTGACAAATTTACCATTCCAATTCCTACACATAAAAACTATGTTTTAGAAACTTTTGTAGATGAAACACGATTTTTAGGTAGATAAAATTATTTGTACCTATTTAATAAGCTACAAGACTACGAGCTACAAAGTCAAAAGTCAAAGTCAAAAATCATTTATTCAGTAGGAACTGTATAGTACACTTTGAAACGTCATTTTTTTAATTTACCACCAATTCGTAACGTGACCAAACAGAGAAGAATTGGCAAGAAACTCTGCTTGGCTTATATTTTTTTAACGTCATTGTACTTAATATCTATTACATTGTTTTTGATGGAGTTGGAGGCAGTTTCATCCCAAGCTTTTTTGTCATCTAAATAATCAGATATTTTATAATAAGCTTTATTACATAGATTACGTTTAACAACATTTTTGAATTTAGTTACAGATAGATTAATCACATCATTTGGGATTTTGTTAAAAAATCGTACAGACATCCCTTTAAAAGATTGACTAACTTTATGGAGCCTTACAGTGGGAACAGCTAGTTTATCTTTATTTCTAGTGTTAACATTATGATAGTCGCTATTTTTCTTGAACATGTTAATATGTTTTCGGACATACATTAAGTTTTCATATATATATTGGCACGGCACTGTCATAACATTTATTTCTTTAAACTTAGTTCTAAGTGATTCTCTGGGGCCCATATTATAAATTGCACGAACAGCCCTCTTTTGCAACACAAATATGGTGTTGATATCTGCAGCATTCCCCCACAACAAAATTCCGTACGACATAATGCTATGGAAGTAGCTGAAATAAACTAGTCTAGCCGTTTCTACGTCAGTAAGATGACGGATTCTTTTGACTGCGTATGCTGCAGAACTGAGTCTGTTCGACAACCCATCTATGTGAGCGCCCCATTGAAGCTTATTATCTAAAGTTATGCCTAAAAATACAGTACTGTCCACAAGATTTAGATCTTCATCTTTTATTTTAATGTTAGGTTTAACTTGTTTAACATTTGGTAATATAAATCTCATACATTTTGTTTTAGTCTCGTTCAGTAATAAATTATTTACATCGAACCAGTTAACAACTTTCGCTATTGCATTGTTCACGTCGTCAAAATTGGTTTGCCGTCGCTTTAATTTAAATAAAAGTGACGTGTCATCCGCAAACAATACAATTTCGTGGTTGTCTCTCACAAGTTGAGGTAGGTCGTTGATGTAAATTAAAAATAAAAATGGTCCAAGTATTGACCCTTGCGGAACACCCATCTTTACTACAGATCCCGGAGAACATTTTCCATTTACGTCTACTTTCTGTATTCTGTCAGATAGGTAAGAAGTGAGAAGGGCTAAAGCCATACCCCTGACGCCATAGTGATCTAGTTTCCTGATTAATGTTTCATGGTGTACGCAGTCAAATGCCTTAGACAAATCACAAAAGATGCCTAAAGCATCATGTGAGTCCTCCCAGGCATCGTAGATATGCGATACCAACTCAACACCGGCATCAGTTGTTGATCTGCCCCGCGTAAATCCGAATTGTTTGACATCTAGTAAGTTGTTAAAGTTAAAATGACTTTGCAGTTGACTAAGAATAAGCTTTTCAAAAATTTTACTAAATCTACAAAACTGTTTTGTTATAAATAAACTTTTATAAGCTTATCTTATTAATACTAAACGGGCGCACGCTGTTTCAAATTAACAGTAACACTATGGCGAGTGTAAACTATTAGATAGGCGAAGAACCCCTTGAGGTTATCAGTCAACCAACATCAGACCAGTTCTCACAGCACTGAGTCTTTCATCAACGTAATCAATTGACTCAGGCGTGAAAGAACAAGCAAACAAGAAATCAACAATAATTGCAAGAAATTGACAATGTTTCGCCTTCCCCATAAGGCATCCTAAAAGAAAGATCGACTTGACTGTCCACCAACGTCGACGTCGCTAAAAACAACGAGTCAATCATTCCTAAGGATGCCTTATGGGGAAGGCGAAACATTTTCAATTTCTGTTCAATTTTTTCTTGTGTGTGTCGTTTCTCCAAGTTATTACAGGTTAACGTGTTGTTTTTATTTGGTGGAAGAGTAAGTAGACGGTTGCATTTATTAATGAGTGCTTGTTTGCTTGTTCTTTCTCTCGCATTTGCATGTGAATGTGTGGGCGGGAGGGCGTTGCACGCGTATGCATTTTGTGGAAATTGTCAGAGAAAGTAAGCGGAATTTGTACTAAATATTTTGCCTTGTAGAATATCATCAACGTAATTGACATTAAAAATATCAACATAACCGGCTGTTTATACAAGCAATCCTTAAAGTTAAAATTTAAGCAGAAATTAACAAACATACAAGGCAAGTTAAGCATCTGAAGCAGCGCGGGAATAAATTAAACATTTTGAATAGAGTTCATGAGTTGGCCGTACAAGTTACCCCAGACGACTTCACAAGTCTTTGTACATAACTTCAGCGAGGTTTATAGAATTAGAGAACGCTCTTGTTTTAAAATAGAACTTTCAACAGTGACAAACAGTTTTTGGCGTCATAACTTGAGCTTTAAATCGGCTAAAAAGTTACCTGCTAGAGTCTTATAACTTCGAGTCTGTGACTGCTCTGTAGTTAAAGTTTAGTGATATCATCTCACCCACTTATGGCTTAGCTATGTGGATAATGGAGGTTTTACTAATTCCACTGATTTCTGAAATGGTAAAAATAGTTTATAATGAATAAACTCAAAAACTACTGTGCCAATTTCAAAAACTATTTCACCATTGGAAAGCTACGTTCACCCCGAGTAGCAAAGGCTATATTTATTGCTAGAAATGAATAGGGATATTTACTAACACTTAAGTAACGCAACCCAAGGTGTCATTGAGATGAATAACAAGAGATGCAAACTTCCATAACAAGTGTCAAAATATATTAACCACTTATTGATAGCGAAGACGAAGTAAACATATTTTATATTTATCTCTTTTATTTAAACTTGCCTGCTTCGCGAATGGCAGTTGATTTTATATAGAGATAGCTATAATGCTTGAAATGAAAAGCTCGATGTTGCCTGATCTCGATTTTTTTTTCCGAAAATGAAAGTGATTTTAATAGGATACTAGCCTCCGCCCGCGGCTTCGCTCGCGTGGTACCCGGATAAAAATTTGCCTATGTGTTAATCCAGGCCATAAACTACTATGAATATGTATATTTCTTCCAAATGCGTTCTGTAGTTTTTGCGTGAAAGATTAACAAACATCTATACATCCATACTCACAAACTGTCGCATTTATATTATGATGAGTAGGAAGTAGGATAGTATTATAAAATCTTAGATTTTCCCTGAAGTGTGGGCTAACACTTTAAATACAAAAATTGATCACAGTTTTTTTTAACCTACCTTACGTTTGCGTAGAGTACAAATTGTCACCAGATAATTATCACCATATAGCTCAAAAGTGAATTTTTTAAGAAAATAACTGTTTGTCATGACTTTGTGATATTATAATTAATCATTTTAGGAAGTAGTTAACTTTGATTGTGAAAATAAAATAACAGTGTTTGAGTTTGTGCCAATATAATAGTGATCGTAATATCACTCAACCACCGCATGTAACGTCAAATGTCTTCCGGTCTTCCTTTTGTTTATTTGAATTAGTAATTTCATTTCATGGATGATGATATTTATCAATAGAAGTGAGTGATCTATTTGAAGTGATGTTAAATATTCTCCTGTATGTATTGTGAATTCTTTTAACTAATTAACGAAGATTTTATTACTAATCTAAATCTCCCACAATAATCGGGAAAACTGCACATTTTTTTGCTGGCAACATTACATGGCATGAACTATTCAACTAAATTTTCTTTAATATTTGCTGCGATTTTAGCAAAAAATCAATAGATATACATGAAAAAAGTAATTCTACGTGATACTTTACGCAATTGAGTTCAAGTAATTCACTTTTTCATCACATTATTTGCCTATTTCGTGGAAGTGTCATTCGGTTGACGTCAAGATGGCCACTGTATCAAGGAAGTAGAGGATCTTGGCCATAGCCAAGACCTGAGCCTACACGCATTATGGCCGATACTACGCATCTAGTTACAATAGTAAAAGTATATATCAATGCAAGGTGTAAAAAATTGCACAAACACCGCTAGTTTTACATCAAATAAATCTGATCCGTTTAGTATAATATTAATAAACGCACGCCTGAATGTGAAAGCAATATCACATGTAGTGTGAAAACAGCCTTTTCTTTGTTATTTTGTACACTTTGAACAAGTGCAACCGTTTTGGTTCTGCCCTTATTAGCCGACAACTTCCGGCGACAGTACCAAAGTAAATCCAACTGAAGACATTATTTTTAGCCACGGATTCGAAAGTATTTTAGATAATAAGATGCAAATTCTATTCTCAGGTCACGTTTTGCAAGACGTGCGCGTATAACTGAAGTTATAATATAGTATAATATATATAATAGTTATAATTAATAGACGCATGAGACTTTGCGAACTGCTACAATCTAGATTTAAAAACTAAGTAAGTATAAACTTTTTTTTAAATATAGACAAAAACTCTATTCACTCGTTTTGAAGACATGCCTATCGACGTGACTCAGACCTGTATTGCGCTGCTGGCTTTGTATAGCATTTTAAAGTATACATATTTTAACTGTATTTCAAGTGATACATAAACTATTTAGATGTCATTGATAAAACAGTTTTTTAAGCTATTGCATAGCTTCTATCGAGGGCCTTGAGCGCGGGGACCGAATCCAGAAATTCCGTAACAAAAAAAACGCGCGCTCACGCTCCCCACTCCGACGGGCACGGAGGTGTGGCTTGAAGGCCGTGCATTGTCTAACGTCGTTTCTTTTCGGCAGTCTTCGACACGGTGTTTGTGTGCGTGCAACTAGACGTATTGTACGACTCTACGAAGCTCGCACGAATCGAGACGATCACCACGCTCAAAAAGTGTAACTTGAATTAATATCAAAGAAAAAGAAATACTGCATAAATAAAATAAATAAATAATTATAATTGCATAAGTTGATGCAAAATGCTATGCAATAGCTTTACCGCGGCAGTCCCCGAGTGCCACACGTCTTTTTTTTACGTTTGATTATTTGGCAGTAATAGTGTTAGCAGTCTAGTAGAATGGAAACGAAAATTTTATACTTTGACATCAAAATTAAACTAGATATCATCAATCTTTGAAATGGATTATAAATCTAATTAGACTGAGCCTAGGAGCTTACGAGAAATGAATCGAAAGTAAAAATAACGCATAAAAGGAAGTCTTGTAATCTTAAAGACTGTGACAATAGATAGTTTAGAACACTCTTTATTGTAAGTACTCAAAAATTATAATATTCTATAGGTGGGTTCGTTGCTCGGTAGGATGTGAATTGGGTAGGCTGTGTGAACTTGGCCCCCGACTTCGGAAAATTGATTGTTTTTATTTTATTCTTATAGATATTGGTTTGTAGTTGATTGTAGTAACAATTTTTTCGTTCGTAGTTACTCCAAAAAAAATTGGAGCACTTTGAAAAATACTTGGCACCCGACTTTGGTAAATCAAATTTTTTTTTTCGATTCTTATAGGTTTTAATATTTTTCAAAGTGCTCCATTTTTTTTTTTTGGAGTAACTACAAACGAAAAAATTGTTACTACAATCAACTACAAACCAATATCTATAAGAATAAAATAAAAACAATCGATTTTCCAAAGTCGGGCGCCAAGTTCACACAGCTGAATTGGGTTGCTTGGGTTAAATTGGCGTTATACCCACACAATGTCTAGATGGAGCGCACATTAATTATGAAGACCTCACCGAAAGTCAGGAGATTTACAAATGTCCAAAAACTCTGACAGCAGAATAATGGCAATAACAAATAAAGGAAGAAATAAAAGTTTATTTGTGACCACTATATTAGAAAAGGACACTTAGAGAATCAAAGGAAAAACACACTTCATCATCATCATCATCATCATCAGCCTATCGCAGTCCACTGCTGGACATAGGCCTCCCCTAATGAGCGCCATTGCGCCCTGTCCTGAGCTCGACGCATCCAGCTTCTACCAGCAGCCTTTCGCAGATCGTCACCCCACCTGGCCGGCGGGGTAATAATAAAAATTAATAAAATTAATAAAAACACACTTAAATAAAGTTAATACACATACAACAATAAATAAAAATACATAATAAAAGTTTGTGGCTCTCGGATCTCGGCAAAAGACACGAGTGGTCATCACAAAACGGACCAACTCAGCATTTGTTGTGTCATAACACAAAGCTGATCTTCTGTTGGAACAAAAAGTGAAGCCGAATAATGAAAAGCTGCACAAATACTTACAGGACAGTTAACATCACTTCCTTTTATCAAGATCTCAATACGAATTATAATCGACGTTCATTGATGATATCAATGACTGGTTATCTATAGCTTGTTTTAAAGATACAAAATAGATACAAAATGATATGGCAATAAGGCTCGAATACTGAAAAATTGAGCTTTTAATAAGTGATAATCAAATTGACGTTTCAGACGGAGACAGAGTTTCGTAGGGCTAAGAGGCTCATTGGTCAAGAGTATCTTGCTAAAGCAAGGCTCAAGAGCTTGAGCCATCGTCGCGAGGTTGCGTGTTTGTCGGTCTTTTATAGATTGTACTTCGGAAAGTGTGCGCAGGAACTACATGACCTTATTCCGCCTTCACCTTTCTTCCTTAGGAGCTTCAGACGCACTGCCAACTACCATCCTCATCGACGACCCCTAAAGGCTTCAAAAAGAGAGTTAATAGGCATCTTCTGGGAAAGCTCGCCCCATCGTCGACCACATCCTTGCCTATGCAAGCCTCGAGGTCAAGAGCTGGCCCATATTAAATAAAAAAAGAGAGCATAGAGGCTCGTTTACGAAGACTAACGAAAAAGTATTCGTATCACAGACGTAGAATTTTCACCAATAAGAAAGTGTAGATTTAAAATAACGTTTTGCCATTGGCCAACATTTTTCATTACGCTTACGACGTCAGGTAGAAATATTTGTGATCGCCCTACAGTATAAGGTTGAGAGGAACTCAAATGTTTTAGTAGAGGTTCAGTATTGAGGCGTAACTTACATTATAAGACTACTTGTCAAGTTTGAACAGGTAATCTTCATCCAATTAATTACAAAAGCTATGAAACATGTCCGCAAAATTGGTACACCGATCGAAATACCAGAAATAGACCATTCAATTTACTGGACGGAATTCCGCGCTAAATCAATATGCGATACGCGAAACCAATTCGGTGCAGACCTACGCCAAAAATGTTACATAATACAGTAATATATATTACATTACTATCTCCATTTAATATTGCTGTAAAAAGATTTTGAAATGCGTATTATCTGTGGAGGTAGAATTCAATCCTCTTAATCTAATTAGAATTATCTGTCACTTAATTTACAAACATGAAACTTCCTTAATAGATTGCTTATCAGAACTGTACAACAGCATCCAAATTAGTGAGTTGTTCAAAAAGATATATACACCGGCTTTGAGCTGTATGTTCCACAAACTAAACGCACTCTATTTCTACTTTAATGACACTCGTAAGTCATAATCAAAGAGGTTGTTTTTTTTTTTATTTTTAGTCAAAATGTACTTTTAGGTGTAATCATAACATGATAATATGCATAGAAAGTTAAATGCCCACTTAAGCCAATAAGGTACATTCGGGCTCATACATATTAATGGCAATAATATCCAGCGTTTCAGAAGCCGCATGAAAACATACCAAATAGGTTCATGGCACTCATACATTATGCAAAATCAGAATTTATACAATGATACGTAGAACCACTTTAATTTGTTCAGCTTTGAGCCAGAAGTGCCCTAGCAACTATCAAAGAAAGTTAAGGGTGGATGTGGCTTAAGGAGTTAGTCCTGGCACTTTCTAGAGCCTAATGGCTCATAGTAGCCCAGGGCTTTCATACTAACTGGTGCCTGATATTACAAATATATTTGGTCCTCACATATGAAATTGGCGTTATTTTAACTCTATTATTTCATTAGGTACATTTTTTTTAATTCAAGAGTTATATACAAAATAAATTATTTTCTAAGATTAAAAATTTAATAAAACTATTTTTAGGGAAGTTCATTGCCTAAAAATAAAATTTAAAAACAGTTAATTTGCTGTCGCTTTCAATGCTTAAATTCGTTATATTTTTTATGTATGTGTTAGTTTAGTTACACACCAAATTTTAGTAGAATAGGACTTGTAGTTGTAGGAAAAAATACAAAAAAATTATGTTTTAAGAAATTAATTTTCTCTAAATTTTCCATACAAAATGCCAATTTCATAAGTAAGGACCCTAATATAAGGTTTACAATGAATTATAAAATTTCTGTCGGAGCTGTGCTTTCTCCGTTTACTAAACATGCACCAGAATTTATGGAGCAAAATAATTCACCCTCAGAGTTGAAACTTCCTGCTGAGCGGAAGTATGTCGGAAATGCATGACCCGGCCACTGCTGAATTGTAATGGAATCTGAACCCTATTTCGTGCAGATAAATCACTATATTTCAAGCTGATTAATTGTGTCGCCTCGCTGCCTCTCCATTTCCTATTTCAGATCGCATAGATAATGTACATGTTACGAAAATAGCTCGTCTCTCGCTTCAACTTTATTTTACGATTATTGGTGAAAAACCGTTCATCAAAAAAACGTGTTGATTGTAAAATTATGATTCTTTTAAAGGTGAAAATAACATCGAAATATTCTGATACTATCAGTAAATAATGTTTATTCACATCGGACCGATTACGTCTATTTTTCCATTGACTTACGACCCTAACGGCTTCAAAATGAGAGTTAATATCATCTTCTGGGAAAGTCCCATCGTCAGCCTCATCCTTGAACACGCAAGCCTCGAGGTCAAGAGCTAGGCCATATTTTTTTTTTTTAAATGCCTCCTAAAAATATTTGATTAGTTTTGTAACAAACGCTAGAGACGGTCTTTGTCATAATTAAGAGTTGGTCGAAAAGTCTTTAAAGTTCAAAAAGTTCTTATCACTTTTAATTGGTTCTCTTGACTTCAAGCAAACATCTTAGCAAGAACCAGCGATGCGACAGAAAATAAAACTAAGTCTTCAATATACTCTATTAATGTATGCATTATATTCAAGACTTAGTTTTATTTTCTGTCGGATCGCTGGTTGAGAAATACTCTATGGAGTATATTCTCGACTCTACCTACGGTTTCATCTCTTCGCTATCCCCAATTGATAAAGTGGAAAGTAACTAGGTATCTTACGTATCTAGTCAGTAGCAAAGTTCGTGACTCCAAGTGAACTCTCAAGGACTATTCACATCACACACAAGCAAAATCCCAGCAGTCTCTTGTTCTAGGAACAAGCAACCAACAACTTTGTACGAGAAACTGTAATTCATTTTGGTTTGCGTACATTTTAGAGGCAAAACCTTCTGAAATCTTACTGTCAAAGACAAATAGCTCGTTAGGAATGTTTTTGAAACAGTTTCAGAATATTTTGCTCAGAAAATGGATTATTTTCTTATTGTAAAGTATTCAAAATGTGTCAGTTAAGTTTAATTTAGACTGATTTGCAATGAATAGAAGTGGGTGTGAAAATGGACCTGACGGAAAGATATTTTGAAAATTAGTAATATGTATGACTTTTGATGGTATGGCTGATTGGATGACTGAGAGGATTCCTTTTCCTGCCTGAGACGGTTGAGTCTGACAGTAAGTAGTCAATCCATCTTTAGTTAATAAGGTAGTGGAAATGGCCTAATGAACGATGCTGATAAGACAAGCTGGTGGGAAGAACCACTTCATAGATAGTTACAACGAAATCAATTACAAGTTATCACAATTATCACACGAGGCGATTTGTTCAAACATCGATACGTTAGTCAAGTAACTCCACGCAAACATGATTAATGGACGTGGGAGAACTAATGAAACAGCTACAGAGTTAATATCGACTGACGGAACAACAGCTCATACAGAGGCGCTGATTAAGCTACTGTTTATTTTTGTTGTTTATTAATCATGTACAGTACAGTTTTGTATCAGGTAGCAGTAATACAATAGGTACTTATTGGTAGGTACATTTGGTAAGATACATATAATAATAATGCGGGCCTTAATCATACAGCATCATGTAGCCCCAAACTAAGCAGAGCTTGTATTATGGGAACCACATGATTGATATACTACACATATAATTTTTTTTTGTTGTAAATATATACATATCATAAATAGAAACACCCAGACCCGAGACAAATATCTACAGAACATGCAAACATTTGTCCCGCAGCGGGAATCGAACCCGCAACCCTCTGCGTCTCAGGCGGACCTTCGCCCACTGCGCCACAGAGGCCGTCGAAACCGATTATATTATTATTATTATTAGATTTATTAACCCTGTAAGCATTGCAAAGGTGAGTGTGATCCTCGGATTATTATTTAGTATGACAATTATAATTAATTACATACTCGTATGTTAGAAGTGATCATGAATTTCTAAAATATTTATGTGTCAACAATAACAATTATATTCGAAATCCAAAAAACAACACGTATTATTCCACCTACTTACTTACGTATATCATTGTTGCCTAGTTTGGCGCTAGGCGATTTATGTTATCTTCAGTTTCATTGAGCAAAGTAAAATATTTCATATGAACGCAACCTTCATGCATGTTAGGTTAGGACACAGAGCAAATCCAAAGAAAATTATAGTGATTATTTGCATATATATTGCTAAGATTTCAGAAACAGACACAATATTTGCTAGCACAAGTAATTGAAAATGAAATAGTTAGACTAACCGAAAACAATTTAGAAGATTGCAAATTCAACTTGAAAATCAAACACCACCCTAAAATTGCCTGCTTTAAATTCTATTCACGAACGTAGATTGGGAAATAGTAATGCTCAGGCCATTTCACATTTTGAATTGAGTTCAATGCTTCAAATGAGATATCTTTCGTAGTTCATTGCCTCGTCTGTCTGTGTATGTTTGTTACTATCGTGTGTATGCTAATATGTACCCAATTACCATAAGCAGCTAAGCCCAGTTTGTTTACTTTACCAGAGTACCAGAGTACCAGAGTAAATTAGTGTAATGGAAGAAAATACTCCTCATTTGTACAAATTACCACTAGGCACCGTGTATTATTGTTAGCGCTGATAGTCTCAGATTGTAGTTCAGAGTTGGCTCTGTAAATGAACTAAACGAGAACGTTGTCCGAATGCCTGATTATCTAGTTGCCAACTCTGGTGTCAAAGATCGTGCCTCACCAACATGGCTAAACGACTGAAAAAGCAAACAATTTTAATTTTTACGACTTTAATGAACGCGGAAAAAACACTACAACTTACTGCTCTTAAGAACAGTCTTTAGTTTAATTTACCTCTACGCTAGGGTATCATCGCTGTAGAGTAAAATATGGCAAGCTTTCGCATTTATACTACATATTTATGTTTAGAAGTAGAACATAAAATATCAAAACTTGTCGTACGAATCAATGCAGATTATCAAAGTCAAAGTCAAAGTCAAAAATCATTTATTCAGTAGGAACTGTATAGTACACTTTGAAACGTCATTTTTTTAATTTACCACCAATTCGTAACGTGACCAAACAGAGAAGAATTGGCAAGAAACTCTGCTTGGCTTATATTTTTTTAACGTCATTGTACTTAATATCTATTACATTGTTTTTGATGGAGTTGGAGGCAGTTTCATCCCAAGCTTTTTTGTCATCTAAATAATCAGATATTTTATAATAAGCTTTATTACATAGATTACGTTTAACAACATTTTTGAATTTATTTACAGATAGATTAATCACATCATTTGGGATTTTGTTAAAAAATCGTACAGACATCCCTTTAAAAGATTGACTAACTTTATGGAGCCTTACAGTGGGAACAGCTAGTTTATCTTTATTTCTAGTGTTAACATTATGATAGTCGCTATTTTTCTTGAACATGTTGATATGTTTTCGGACATACATTAAGTTTTCATATATATATTGGCACGGCACTGTCATAACATTTATTTCTTTAAACTTAGTTCTAAGTGATTCTCTGGGGCCCATATTATAAATTGCACGAACAGCCCTCTTCTGCAACACAAATATGGTGTTGATATCTGCAGCATTCCCCCACAACAAAATGCCGTACGACATAATGCTATGGAAGTAGCTGAAATAAACTAGTCTAGCCGTTTCTACGTCAGTAAGTTGACGGATTCTTTTGACTGCGTATGCTGCAGAACTAAGTCTGTTCGACAACCCATCTATGTGAGCGCCCCATTGAAGCTTATTATCTAAAGTTATGCCTAAAAATACAGTACTGTCCACAAGATTTAGATCTTCATCTTTTATTTTAATGTTAGGTTTAACTTGTTTAACATTTGGTAATATAAATCTCATACATTTTGTTTTAGTCTCGTTCAGTAATAAATTATTTACATCGAACCAGTTAACAACTTTCGCTATTGCATTGTTCACGTCGTCAAAATTGGTCTGCCGTCGCTTTAATTTAAATAAAAGTGACGTGTCATCCGCAAACAATACAATTTCGTGGTTGTCTCTCACAAGTTGAGGTAGGTCGTTGATGTAAATTAAAAATAAAATCGGATCTCCCGGAACTCGGAAGCAGACGCGAAATCTCCCGTTGTGCATAGGATAATTGGAAAATGCGGTCGGTAGCCTTGCGTTTCCAATAAATCCTGGGGCTTTCTGCGGTTACATTTTGATAATGAACATCGGTTAGCTTTGATAACTTATCAAATCTCTTAATCTTCGCCATTTTAAATAGATCTTTAGAGTATTTGCTTGACCGGGAGAAACTACATTCGCGTTATGATTTGGCAAAATAGGAGGGCTTAAAACTGCTTTTAATTCCTGGATTTACAATAACCAACAACACAGCAATCTAATTGATTGGCATGTTATTATCATACTTAGCTTCTAGACGTAGGAATCTCTCTTTACATCCCGCTTAACGCTAATAGTTGCTCCACCTACAATTTTACCTATTAATATCGTACAGTCCAAGTCTTTTCTCTACACTTCCATTCAAACTCCGACAACAGAGTTTGCAACTAGGACATACGAAAAAGAAATTCCATCCAAGGCTGTTAGTGAAAAATGATTTTTTTCTCCGATATTTATAAATTGAAACGAAAATAATACATTACTAGCTGCGTCCCGCGGCCTCGCTGGCATGGTACTCGGATAAAAATTAGCCTAGTGTTACCTACCAAACATATAAATAAGTACAATCCTAAGGGATAAGCCCTTACGGAGTTGACTGGGATCAAAAAAACATACATACTCACTCACAAACTTAAGGGAGATAAAAGCATTGAATTACGGGGCGTCAGTGGAGGATCAAGCTAGCGTAGGACCGTGACAAGAGCCTGGTTCTATAATAAATTATATTCCTTTTATTTGCATTATTGCTTCCATAATGAGTAAAAAATACTCTATCAAATTCCAATTTTCCTTAGATTATGGTAGAATGATAATCCGGACTGTGCGTCCATCCATGTTTTAGCGCGCGGGCCTACAGTGCGCCATACAATGGCGAACGCTGTAGGAGGGTGCATTCTGAGTGCAGCGAGCTATCGTTAGGCGCGCTGGTCCACGTCGCGCCGTGTGACTTTCCGTCACTTTTCTTTATGAATTATGACTATTTTTCTAATGTTTTCAAAATTCATAATGAAATAAGCGATGGTACTTACAGTAATTGGGTTTCGTACCCGAAGGGTCAAAACGAAACCCTAATAAGCAAAAAAATATTTTACACTTTTAATAACTACTTAATTTACCTAGAAGGAAAATAAATAGTCAAAATTCATAATGAAAAGTATTATGTAGAGGGAAGGCCCTATACCCAGCATTCAGCAATAGGTGATATCGGTCTTCGATGTGTATTGGATAGTGTGACATACCTGTATCTGGAACATGGATATGCTGTCGTCGAGCATCTGCACGCGGACAGCCAGCATCTTGCCGCCCTTCTTCGGCGTGGCGGGCGGCGTCCGCGACCCGCCGCCAGCGCCGTCCACGCCAGCCGGGGTGCTGGCTGAATGGTGCATTCGGCCTGAGGGAAAACAATCATGATACCACCGCGATTTAACTTTTAAGCACTAGTTAGGGGCGTAGCTAGCTTTATTGGCCAAAGCAGTTTATTGAAAGTCCTACTAGCGTAATCTATCACGAATATTTCACCATGTCGTATCGTAAAATGTTGGCCAATGACAAAGCGTGTTTTCGAATCCGCGCTTTCTCATTGGCCAAAATTTCACGATACGACAGGTTGAGATATTTGTGGTACGACCTGCTGGTGGAATTTGCTTTCCATTTGAAATATATGACACGAGATTTTTTTCTCTTAGTGGAATAGAATGTGTGGTTTTCAACGAAACCTAAGCTAAGCAAACCATTTGGATATGTGCATGTATTTGCACACACTACAAGTACACTCACACACCACACTGTGGGATATCCCTGTGATAACCAGACTCTCAAGAGACTGGGGGGATCAGGGTAACCCACACGCACACATCCACAGACACTCACTTACACACACAGAATTAACTCGTACACTCCTACGAGGCAAAAGATTATAAGTTTTTTTTTTCTATTTCATTCTCCTGCAACTTAACATTAAGTAATATAACTGTGTCAATCCAAAATTTATATCCCGCTTGTTCCCTAGTCCTCCGTGAAGATCTACCCGAGAGGGGTAAATTGAAAATCAGCACTGACAACAACATTGCCTTACTCGAAGGTTCTGTTGCGACCTACTTTTAGTTTATGTTAAGTTTATGTTATGCAATAGTTGTTTTGAGGCAATAAACTTTTTTTTTTAATATATTTTATGTGGTCGGCTCTGGGCGCTCCGCTGTAAGAAACTTTCGTAAGGCACGTTAAGATGTTAAAAACTCCGTCATCAGAGCTGGTTATATAGCTAAAAAGTAGGAAACACACCAAAATCAACGATTTTACCTTGGTTTTATGTTGATAGTAAATAAAAGTTGCATCAAACCTCATCATCTACCTATGGTTGATAGTAGGCAGGTACCTATCTATTGGTTTGGAAATAAACATATCTGTATATGTAAACCTGCTACGTGCTCACGGCGAAATGGCGATATTAGGCAAACACCTCCATCACTTTGTTGAATAGATTAATCCCCAATACAATTTAGAAGACAAACTGTCTGGACAATTAGGTTTCGTAATTTTACCCAAGCTTTCGTAACTAGCTCAAATCCTCACACCAATTCATAATCTTTATGTTCTGTCAATAACAGCATCGTTATTACAGCATGAACCATATGACAAAGGCATAGAAACTAAACTGGCAAAGCAATTTCAGCTAACTAGTTATGTGGACTCAATTTGTGGTAAAGTTATTGTTCATAAATCTCCTATGAGTAAGTTGGATGATGTCATATGTTATTCATCAACACTGAAAGTTAGTTTAAGCCTAAGTTAAGTGTACATTATTAAGTGAATATTCAAGTTTGTTATTTAGACATGCAAAGGCAATTATAAATGGTAATGTTTAGAATGAATGACCAGTGATGGGGAGTCATCAGAGAAACATGATGATATTGACCACTTTGAGTCTATTTTGGGGATGTTTTGGGGTAAGATGAAGAAGCAATTGAATTCTGTAATTGTTGTGAATAAATTAACCTGATTAAGGACAACACACCCACAGGTACAATGGACCAACATGGTGTCCAATTGCGAGAAAGGGAGTCCATTTAAATGGACATTTACATTTACAAGGACAAAAAATACTGCAACAAAACATAATACAGAATTATTGGAAAAAGTAACTGATAAACCAATTCTAAGTCAAGAATCCTAGCTTCATAAACTTGATGTCCAAAGGCGGTATAAGATAAACATGTAATTAAGATATTTGAGACCTCGAGACTTTCAGAAAATAATCTACCAAACCCAATCCTACTATCCTAATATAATATAATGTAATATTATAAATGCAAAAGTTTGTGAGTATGGATGGATGTATGGATGCAAAAACTACTGAACGGATTTGGATGAATCTTAGAATATACATAGTTTTTCACCTGGATTACCACATAAGCTACTTTTTATCCCGGCACCGCGCGAGCGAAGCCGCAGGCGGAAGCTAGTATTATATAAAGAGTTTCTAGTTTGTAGGAAGATCAGATGTGAGATGGGTCAATGACATAGTATGTGTTAATGGGCTTTCATTGATGGGACTAGCAGAAAACTGTGGACATACTTTAGGAGGCCTATATCCAGCAGTGTATGTTCTTCATACACTCATCTGTTGATGATGATGAAAGTTTGGAGAGTTAGTAAGTTGTTTGTAGGGGGCAATAAAGTACTGATGACATAGCTCACTTCAGTGTTTAGAAGAACATTTTAATCAAGCAACACTTCACCCAATCACTATTTGGAAAAGCCATGTCGTAGGGCTCCAGGTAGGCTTAAAACTACGACACCAGAGTTAGCCTAGCTCATACTAAGGAGGGTTATTTATGTCTGAAACTATTAATAGTAAGTAACTTAGTCAACATGCACAATGGACCAACTGGAGTCCAATTGTGGGAAAGGGAGTCCATTTACATTTACTTTTAGTAAGCTACTTGTATGTACGTTATGTACCTTAAACTTTGTTTTAATCATTTTGATAGGGTCAGCTTGTAGGTAAAGCCCTGTCAGAGTTAATTAGAAATCAATTAGAATCTTATCAGAGAAACACAATCACAAGTAATGGGATATAAACTCATCTATTAACTAACAATCATAGAATTAATGCTACTATTATAGATATAAACTCTTGCCTATCAACTAATCTAATAGTAATTGATAACAGTGATTCCATCCATATTATCAAATGAAATCAATTCAAATTGGTATTACTTAATTGTCATTTGTTGAAACATATTGTGAAGAAGTTCCAACATTCATAGGTTATGATTCCATATTGATCAATGATTTCATAATTGTATGAAATCAAATCAAAATAAAATGGTACAATTTTTTATTGGTTAAACTGAATGTGAAAGTTCCAAATCTAAAAAAAAGATCTTACATTTGATGAACCTTTGTTTGACCATGAACTCACCTGATGCTAAGTAACATTGTGGTCTAACATTGAGCATGAAGGTCCAGAAGACACCTATTCATTCACTCTAGACTTACTGTTTTGCATTAGACATTATGTGTATAATGTGAAATAAAATTAAATGCTGTGAATATGCAGGCATGTTCTCATGGTTTTGAAATGTAGCTTTTTAACATAGATATTTACATTTAACATTCACAAGCAGTAGAATATCCACAACATAGTGCAAAAATCAAGATTCATTTATTCATACTATTCAATACATGTCAATTTGATTATTTAAGTTCGTAAGTACAAAGTACACATGATCAAGAAAATAAATTAATAAACAAGACTAAACATTCAACAGCAAATCAACAACTCACCAGGTAAAGTATGGTATCCTATTGTGGACAGGTGTCCTGTAGAATTGCAGCTCCCGGGGGGCAAATCTGAGTCCATCATAATGTTATCTTGACACTCCTTCTCAAATCAAATACTGGCACTTCAGATGCCATTGTCAACTACATCACTCCTAAACCATAAAAGTCCCACACAATCTGGAGAAATGAATTAAACATGAGATCAGTTATTCTCTGGTTATCCTATATTTTACAATTTTTCACTCAAAAATGCAATTTCAAACGCCACATAATCTAACTATGAAATAATAAGCGGTGAGAGAGCAACTAAATTGGATTATTGCACGGTGGATGCAAACCGCCCGGCGCCCCAGTTTCCCACCCCTCAAGATTGGATGCAATAACCAGAAAATAGGTCAACGGAGGTGTGCCCGGTCGCTGCGAAAGAGAAGGCATACAACCTCTTCCCGCTGCGAATCACAAAAATAATGAACCCAATACAAACATTATTACTACAACACTTCTAGCCTATTCTGGACAAACAATAATCCGTCAGCTTCTCACTCAAACTCTGAAGATTTTTGCATAAAAACACTCAATAAATTACTTTTTACCAATCGCAGATGAGGGAAAGAAACGACGCAACGAACGGAGCATCAACTCCCGAGTTGACCATACTTTATTTTGTTATCCCAGCTATTGATAATTGGCCCTCACAAAAATCACTATCAGTTGTAACTCAAGCTCACAGGTTTAGGTCACGGCTAATTCCGATAAAATTTACTAGAACGCGACGCGGTGATTATGTTCGCGACAAATAAACTCACGCCCAGAAATGCAACTGAGCAGCGGCCACAGAACACTATTACTCCACAGGGGAGAAGAATATCGACACAGTACAAAAAAAACGGGACCGCTTTATTCTAGCTTTGACTTCAATTGGGGCCAGATGATAGATGGCGCTAATGTCAAAGGCGGGAATATTCAAACTATAGTAGTATCGTTCACTTAGCTTTTTATTTGGACCTAGAAAACTATAGTAGTATCGTTAACTTGGCTTTTTATTTGGACCTACATTATTTAAGTGAAATACTCCTAATTCAATAAGCCCTAATAAAAATAAAAGTATTTTTGCAAGGTAGTCTAATTGCTATGAATAAAAGGAAAGGTTGAAAGTAAAATGACAGTATTCATGTGAATATTTTGCTTTTATTTAATAAAAAAACTGACCACCATCACCTCAATTAAACGTATCGTTACAATAGTAAATATAGATAGTGAATAGGTGACCATATACATACATATAAATAAATGAATTATCAAATTGTAACCAAAATGTCAATGGGACCACTACTGAGTGAAGTGGTCTTGACAATTGCAAAGGAATTAATAGTTTTAAGTAGTTGAATAAACCTCGTAAAGAGAGTTTGAAAACAACTTTAACGTTAATTGATTGATAATAATATGATAACTAACATAATAACTACTGTTCATTTGGTTTTTGTTGGTTTATTTTGTGTATAATATAAAAATATTATTTCTTAGTATTGAGTTAAATTTCTTTTAGAATTGATACAATTTTTAATTAGGTACTTTTTTAGTAGTCATAACACTTTGACTGAAGAAAACACAGCGTGACTTGGTATGGACCCACGCACCATGTACGAGTCAAAGATAAACTTTTCTAAAAGTACCTACTACGTAGTTAAGTTAGGCAGATAAGGATACCTACAAGCTCTCAGCTAACTTACTAACTTTCAATTTGGATCATAACAAAATAGTCAATTATTTATTGTAGCTATGCGTATTTATGGATCGTTCAATAAAATCATCGATTAAACATTCTTATTGAATCAAGATCAGCAAAAATGCAATGATTTATGTAGAATCAACAGAAAACGTGTATTAAATTATAACCTTTAAAGTAATGAGTCCACTTGAATAAGTCTACAATTTAATTTAAAGCAAATTTAATAATAAGCTTACAATTTAATTGTAGACTCTCTCGTAGCTCGTGAGGCTCGTGGCATGTTTTCGGTGTCTTTAGGAAGAGGTAGTTACTCTGTTTACTAGTTAAGCTGTGTATCACGCTATGACAAGTCAATGAAAAATAAATGAGAATGCAAGTAAAAAACAATAATCTACTTACAAAATCTCGATTATTATCAGTCAAAGTTTTACTCGCTACTCAGACATAAACGCTGAGTCCTGGACTTGGCATGTTGACTGCGGGTATTTGTGCATGATGCTATGCGCCATGTTCGTGGCAAAGCAGCTGCATATCATACTCGCTTACATACATTACGAGGGGTGATCCAAAAGTAATGATAATCAGGTATTTCTAGACCGTATTAAAATAAAAAAAATTTTTTTTTTCGTTGCTCTAACATCCACTAGGTGCGCGTGAAAAAATCGTATAAATAGACCATGATTCCAAGGAGATACATTCATTTGAATACTAAAAACTGGAGTGATAACATCAAAATGGAGAAAAACGAAATCAGAGCTGTCATCAAATCTCTGTCTGAAAAAATTGTCTACCAAAGGCATACACAACGACTTGGTGCAAACATTGGGAGACTCTGCCAGTAATAGTGTTCTGTAACTCTGCCACTCCATATTCCACGGTTGCACGCTGGGCCAAGGAGTTTAAGCTGGGTAGAACATCCACGGAAGATGAACATCGCGAAGGCCGCCCATCCACGTCCACTACTGAGGGCAATGTCAAAAAGATAGAGGATATCGTGATGGCAGATCGAAGAGTGACCATCAGGCACGGATGACAGGGATCTCTTATAGCAGCGTTCAAAGAATTTTGACCAATGAATTGCACTTGAAGAAGGTCTCTGCGCGTTGGGTACCGAATTTTGACAGACGAGCAAAAGAAAAAACGACTTGACATTTCAAGGGTTAATCTCGAGAAGTTCCAAGCCGATAAAGACAATTTTTGTCACGTTTCGTGACCATGGACGAGACTTGAGTCCACCATTTTGTGAAACGGAAACTAAAAAGCAGTCGATGTCTTGGAAACGAGCCTCCTGACCGACGCCGAAAAAATTCAAAGTCTAAAGGGAAAGGTTATGGCGTCCGTTTTTTTGGACGCTGAAGGAATTATTATGGTCTAATACTTGGAAAAGGGAGCTACTATTACGGGCTCTTACTACGCAGACCAAATAAGAAGATTACGGTAGGCCATTAAAGAAAAAGGCGCGGCAAACTGCGAGGTGGGGTGCCATTTCACCAAGACAACGCACCGGCTCACAAAGCCGCAGTTGCGATGGCTGCCATTCAAGAAACAAGGTTTGAACTGCTCGAACACCCACCCTATTCACCAGATCTAGCCCCCAGTGACTTCTACCTCTTTCCCCGGCTCAAAGAACATCTCCGAGGCCAGAAATTTGAAGATGTTAGCGAAGTAATGGCAGCCGTCGAGGCATTTTGGGAGAGTCAAGTTTTTTTTTTTCTAAGGGAATCCTAGGTTTAGAAAAACATTCAATTAAATGTTTTGACTTGAGACTATGTAGAAAAAAAAAATTGTAACTTTAACCACCAAGTATTATTTTGATTATCATTACTTTTGGATCACCCCTGTTTACACACTCAAATATATCTAAGCATTTAAAATTGTATAACTATTTAGAGATACAACAATGACTTCAAAAGGGTTATATTTAAATCATATACCTAACCTCTTTTATGTTATGTTTAGTATTATTGTAGGTATTTAAGTTAGGTCAGTTTAAACAAAAATAGTGGAAACTATAATTAGATGCAAAAACATAGCTACTGTGCCAAAGCATTTGTAAGTAGCTGAAGCCAAAATCCCTCGCGTTTAAATACAAGTGAAACTTAAAGTGAGGAGTCAAAGTTTTGACTCCACAAGGTTTTATAAGGTTGCAAGTTGATTATTAAGATTTTTTCTTTAAAAGTATTAGTAGTACTACCTACTACTAAAATATTTATTTGTAGGAAAGAAAACAATCTTAATAATCAACTTGCACCTTGCTTATAAACCTTGTGGAGTCAAAACTTTGACTCCTCACTCTAAGTTTTCACTTGTATTTAGACGCTTAAACGCGAGGGATCTAGAGGCTCTTAGGCTCGTGGTTATTTAATTTTAATAATATAAATAATAATAATATAAGTATTTACTTTAAAAAGAAACAGGTTTACATGGTGGACTACTATGTAGGCTACCTTGTTATCGTGTTTTTTTTTAAAATAACTACTACTATTTATAGATTAATTCGATAAAACCTTTCGAAACTTATGCTCGTACATATTAACATACAATAGTCGATTCTTTGTCATGATATATTTATTCTGCCTAATTCTGTATTCATTGATGTAGCTGGATCACCTTGTATGGTATTTAGCGTTTTGAATGGTTTATTACTGATAATCTCCAATGTTTAACAGGCATTTAAAAGAAAAAAAAATGATGTTATAACACTTTATAATGATAATATTTGTTGGATTAAAGTAAAATAAATAAATAAATGATTAATGCGGGACTAATCACACTGCATCATGTAGCCTCAAACTAAGTAAAGCTTGTATTATAGGAACCACATGATTGATATATTACATTTTTTTTTGTAAATTTATACATATCATACATAGAAAACACCCAGACCCGAGAGTCCGAGACAAATATCTACAGAACATGCAAACATTTGTCCCGCAGCGGACAAATTAGTCTTATTAAAAACTAGCATTCCTTTGCTCGCCTGGTGCCTGGATAAGAAGTAGCCCACTTTGAATATTTATTTTATAGGCTACATATACATGATGCAGTGTGATTACGTCCCGCATTATTATTATTATTATTATATTATTTGAAATTCTAAAAATCACTATGCATTATATTAGTTATAGTTTCATCTGAATCCATTCAGCCCCTATGGAATTTAGTAAGTGTTCACATTGAACCAAAATTTTCCATTTTTAGTTTTGCTTTTCCATTTTTGTATAAAAATTGGTAAACTTATATTCTTTAATACTTTATTCATCATCATCAACCTATAGCTGTCCACTGCTGGACATATACCTTCTACACTTTATTGTATGCGCTAAAATAAATATAATTTAGGTTTATAAAAGTAACAACATAACCTTGAACTGATGGCCATATTTTATCCGTTATGCGTTTTCTGGAATTAACAAAATCTTGACATTTGAAGTAAGGTAAACTATTTTATTGATGTCCTTCTAACAAGACTTCTTTAAGCTAAGCAATCAATACGTCTTCTTGCGTCGGAAAACTAAAACAAACAAAATAATATTATTAATTGTAAATTATTAAATAAAGATGTCTTTATAAAAATTGCCTAACCATAAAATTAATACAAATCTGAATTAAAGCCATTTACTTTATTTTCTGTCAATTAGGTGGTATTTATGTCCGATGTTTATAATATATATACCTATTTTATTTACTTTATTTATTATCCTTAGACTTTGGAAGTTTTGGTCACCCTACAATATTTACAACAATTATTTTGTTTTGTTTGTAAAATATGAAAATATGTATCAGAGAATGCCGGCAGAAACATAAAATGTAAATATAATCAAAACAGAGGGGCAGAGGTTGTAATAACGGCCTTTAGACTTGAAAAATATACAAAAATAACAAAAATAAGAAAAAGTGATGAAATTATGAAATTATCTAAAAATTTGGCTTACCTATGGACAGAAACACCACTTCCAGGGTAATTTTTACGTCTGCTATCTTGTTCACCATACAATATCACCATTTTTACAAGTAATATCCAAAATTTGTGCAATAATAAATATTTCAAAACCTATTTTGACATTTTGTCAAAAGTCAAGTTTTAAAAAAGGTTTCATACGAATTATAAAATGCACTCCAGATTCATAGGGACCCCTCCCTATTCATAGGTAGAAATATTGGTGTTTTCTTTTTAAGTAGGTACATAGTAGTACCTGCCTCCACCTACACATGGAGATGACGAATTCAATTCAATTCAATTCAA
The DNA here is from genome assembly GCA_951804965.1 of Horisme vitalbata. Classification (NCBI taxonomy): domain Eukaryota; kingdom Metazoa; phylum Arthropoda; class Insecta; order Lepidoptera; family Geometridae; genus Horisme; species Horisme vitalbata. The sequence goes on from OX638096.1 coordinate 4,485,799, forward strand.
AATTCATTTATTCAGTAGGAACTGTATAGTACACTTTGAAACGTCATTTTTTTAATTTACCACCAATTCGTAACGTGACCAAACAGAGAAGAATTGGGAAGAAACTCTGCTTGGCTTATATTTTTTTAACGTCATTGTTCTTAATAACTATTACATTGTTTTTGATAGAGTTGGAGGCAGTTTCATCCCAAGCTTTTTTGTCATCTAAATAATCAGATATTTTATAATAAGCTTTATTACATAGATGACGTTTAACAACATTTTTGAATTTATTTACAGATCGATTAATCACGTCATTTGGGATTTTGTTAAAAAATCGTACACACATCCCTTTAAAAGATTGACTAACTTTATGGAGCCTTACAATAGGAACAGCTAGTTTATCTTTATCTGTAGTGTTAACATTATGATAGTCGCTATTTTTCTTGAACATGTTAAAATGTTTTCGGACATATACATTAAGTTTTCATATATATATTGGCACGGCACTGTCATAACATTTATTTCTTTAAACTTAGTTCTAAGTGATTCTCTGGGGCCCATATTATAAATTGCACGAACAGTCCTCTTCTGCAACACAAGTATGGTGTTGATATCTGCAGCATTCCCCCACAACAAAATGCTATGGAATGGAAGTAGCTGAAATAAACTAGTCTAGCCGTTTCTACGTCAGTAAGTTGACGGATTCTTTTGACTGCGTATGCTGCAGAACTGAGTCTGTTCGACAACCCATCTGTGAGCGCCCCAATCGTGAATCGTTTAGAAATAGTATTGAATTATCTTTGCTTACAAATTAAAAATGGTCCCAGTAGGTACTAAGTACCCATTGATATCGATATCACTGACCCAGCGAAATACTTTCCACTTTGTAAAATTTTTGTACTCTGTCTTATAATTACTACCCATACGTAAAAAAAACAAAACGGGCTAAAGCCATACCTAGGTACTCCTAATTACAATCATAATGATTAATAATGTACTTCCCTAGCTTTATGATCAATTTTTCATGGTGTAATAATTAGGTAATTAGTAGGCTTTGTATGGTAGGTACCTAGGTATTTTAAACACTATTTCACAGTTACGATGTTTAATGTGTTGACAGTCTATATCTACAATATTGTAACACTAATTCAACGCAAATTACTCGATTTTTATAATAATTACATAATGTTGGACGGCCTAGCATTAGCCTCGCGAACGATAGGTAGGTCTCGGCATGAATTTGGATTAACAAAAGTCATGGTCAATGACCGAATTGATCCGAGACCTGTCGTCGTTAATGGTCACCTTCTTGAGCTATGGAACGAGCTATGCTGGGAGTTTCTCTGAAGGATAGAATCCGCAATGAGTCTATCCAACTTAGAACTAAAGTTGACATAGCTCAGAGAATCTGCAAGCTGAAGTGGCAGTGGGCTGGCCATATCTGCCAAAGGAGCGACAACCATTGGGGTAAACGAGTTCTTGAGTGGAGACTGCGGCTCGGTAAACGTTGTTTAGGACGCCTTGCCCGGCGAGGTGGAATGACGATCTGCAAAAGGCTGCTAGAAGATAGATGTGTCGAGCTGAGGACAGGGCGCAAGGTGCTCTTTAGGGGAGCCTTATTTTCAGCAGTGGACTACTATAGGCTGATGATGATGACGACAATAATATCGTCTTACAATTACGCAATGTTACTATGCGGGACATTGTATGGACCCGAACCTCGCTCTACAATAGTATAAGTAAATACAACGTATTCAATATCTTACATCATACAAAAAATTTTTCCAACGGCGAGAATCGAACCCGCACGAGGGAAATGATTTCGAAATATTGGTATTGATCTTATAATATGTAAACACTGAAGAGTGCAGAACACTAAGTAGCGTGTCTCTCGCTCGGGAGCTAAGGGAGTGCTCGCTTTTAACAAACAAAAAGGCACACTTTTTTGTTAAAAGCGAGCACTCCCGTAAAAATTGTGCCTTTTTTTGTTAAAAGCGAGCACTCCCGTATTAAGCCTCCTTGATATATGTTCAATCAGTCCAAAAATCAAAGGAAACATGATAAGAAGAGGAAACACTCTTCTCTTATCTCGTTCTGTTGTTGTAACCCCCAGTAGGTATTCCCCGCGCTCCGACCAATGTTGGCCAGGCCTGGCAGCGGCAGCCATGTTTATTTACTAAATTAAATGTTGCCATAATTTCAATATAATTCGATTTCTACCATTTCTTACATCCATTTTTTTTTACCTACAGACTCATGGCATTTCATTTGAGTTCAGAATGGATAGCCACAATTAAATAAATAAATAATGCAAATAAAAAAAAATAATAGACACTCGCACAGCATCATGTAGCTCCAACTAACCTGCATGGCTGATATATAACACCTGTGTACTTTTGTACATTTAAAAATATTTTTTGTAAAAACATACGAGAGAAACATACGAAGAGATCATAGGCATATTTAGACATTTAAACAAAAACTGGAAAACGCTAATTTGGTTTTTATCTTTGGTTTTTTTTAACGCAACTTTGAAATTTATTGGACGTACTTACGTCCAATAAATTTCAAAGTTGCGTTCATTTTCAAAATGACTTGGAAAGTTGGAATAGCAGTAGGCATAGGCACATTTAGAGCACATTTTATTTATACTTTTTTTTTTATCTGGACCATAACCGGAAGTGGAATGTTAAATCTTAGCCACAGATTAGGAACAACCTGTCATTGCCCTGATATATTAGGAAATCAGTAATGAAATCCCATTATGTAATACACACACATTTATTTGTAAGTATCCTTTTACAGTTCTAATTAATCCTATATATTTACACACATTTTATACTTTTCAATTGCAGAGCCGAATTGATGATTCTATCTGTTATAGACACTCTTGACCACTTCTATGTTGTCATAGATAATATATCAAAACCATAAATTCCCAATACCCCCACTCAAGTTCAAGTTCTATTTTATTATAATTTTTAATTCAATAATTTTAATCGAATAACAAAATAAACTTGTACTTGTTACAAAAAGAAAAATAGGTAGGGCATCCCTAAATAATAATGACATTCAGTCACTTACATATTTACTTTGACATTTGTGACAAATAACCTAAGTAGCTAACATTCAAAATATAACGAACTTATTTTATCCTCCAAAAAACCTAGTATCAACTAAATACTTTAATGTACATAAAACATTTACTTATTACTTATAAGTTCACAAACATAAGTAGATATAGGGTATAGGTATCTACTGCTTCAATACAAACCAAGTAATTTACACAAGTATTCGTGTCTGTGTTTTGGCAATGGTTTGGTAAATATATCAGCTCTATTTTCATTTGAAGATATATATTTTAGTGACAATAATCCTTTGTTAACAATATCCTTTATGAAATGTACTTTTATATCTATATGTTTAGACCTCTTACTATTTTCATAACTTTCTATCATCTTTATAGTGCTTTGATTATCAATTAGCAACAAACAGTTTAGGTCTTTATCACAATTTAAATCTTTCAATACTCCTTTTATAAACACTATTTCACTTACAGTTAGTGCTGCTGCTACATATTCTGATTCTGCTGTTGATAGTGCAACGGTTGGTTGCTTTTTGGAACTCCAACTTACTAAGTTTCCATAGTGAAATATTGATGATCCACTAATGCTTTTGCGGTCATCTCTCATTCCACCCCAATCTGCATCTGAAAAACTGTTTAAGTGGTTATTTTGTTGTACTTTATAAACTAACCCTTTGTCTTTTGTTTGTTTCAGGTATCTTAGGATTCTCTTCCCAGCTTTCCATAACATAGGTGTCGGACAATGCAAGTATCTGCTGAGGAATCCTGCTGAATATGCAATGTCTGGCCTGCTTGTAGTGGCCAAATACATGAGTGATCCAACAAGTTCTCTGTATGGAATGTTGGTGATCATTTCTTCATTTCCATCAATATTTATACCAACTTCCATCGGTGTACCAACTCCATTACATTCTAGCATGTTAAATCTCAATAAAATCTTCTCTATAGTTTTTGTTTGTTTTATTTGAATATCATATTTTGATCTTGTTATTTCCATTCCCAAAAAGTTTGCAATATTTCCTAAATCTTTAGCATTAAATTCATGTTTGAGATTCTTGATTATTTCATTGCTATCTCCAATTATAAGAATATCATCGACGAATATCAATAAGTACACATTACTTGCTGTGTATAAACAGAAATAGCTTTTCGATTGTGTAAATCCATTTTTAATAAGAAAGTCATTTAACTTCTCATTCCAACATCGTGGAGATTCTTTTAAACCATATAAAGATTTTCTCAATTTTAGTACTTTTCCTTCTTTCTTTTCTAATCCTTCTGGATATTTTATATAGACATCTGTCTTCAAGTCTCCATTCAAAAATGCTGTTGGTATATCCATTTGCTTGATGGGCAAGTCTTCTTGGACTGCTTTGTTGATGAATAATCTAACAGTTGTTATTCTCGCCACTGGTGCGTAAACATTTTGAGTTGTTTCTTCTTGGTAACCTTTAGCAACTAATCTTGCTTTCTTTGTGTTATCAGATTTAGTGCGAAATACCCATCTTGTGTCAATAGCTTTATGATTCTTTGGTAAATCACATTCTTCCCAAGTTTTAAGTCGTTTAAGTGCTTCTAGTTCTTTCTCTATAGCTTCTGTCCATCCTCCTTGGTTTATTGCTTGTTTAAATGTAGTAGGATCTTGAGTTAGTAATGCATATGCTACATTTGTCATGTCATAATCATCAAATCTTTTGGGCATCTTTATTTGTCGCTTATTTCTTTGAATTTCTGCTTCTTTTTCTTCTGAGCTTTCATAGTCATCATCATTTGAAGATTCTGATTCTGTTCTAACTTGTATTGGCCTTTCTTTGGACTCAGTTGGCTCGCTTTCTTCATCGATTTGTATATAATCTTTTCTCTCTTCTTTATATTTATAGTTTTCCTCGTCAAAACGAACATCTCTTGAGATAACTATATCATTTGTCTTTGGATCCCATAACTTATATCCAGATCCGGAGTATCCAATCATAATCATAGGTTTCGCTCTAGGTTCCAATTTGCTTGGCCCGGGAAAGATCATACACCATGTTTTTGAACCAAAAACTCTTATTTTATCCAGTTGATTCTTTCCATACCAAATTCTAGCAGCAGTATCTCCTTGCAATGCTTTTGTTGGGGATCTGTTTATGACATATGCAGCTGTTCTTATGGCTTCTCCCCATAAAAATTTTGGTAATTTTGTTTCTAACAACATAGCTCTCACTCGATCAGCTAGTGTTCGATTCATTCTCTCGCAAACAGAATTTTGTTGTGGTATGTATCCACATGTAGTTTCTTGCCTTATGCCATTTTCTTCATAAAATCTCTTTAGTTCTTGATTTACAAATTCTCCTCCTCTATCAGTTCTTATTCTTTTCACATTTATATTATAATTTTTTAACCTTCTTACATATTTTATAATATACTCCTTTGCTTCATCTTTTCTTTTCAATAAATAGACTTCCATAAAATGTGAATAATCATCTATTATGGTAAGATAATACCGTTCTTCGTCTTTAGTGATTGGTGAGATAGGTCCGCCAATGTCACAGTAAATCAACTCACCAATTTGCTTTGTTCTCGGTAATGGGATAGACTTAAATGGACAGCGAGTTGCTTTAGCTTCCATGCATATTGTGCATCGCTCGTTAGATGTTGGTAAGCCAAGTATTCTCATACCTGCATGATTTAAATGTCCCATTCTTCTATGCCATAGATTTGCATCTGTCTTGTTTGTAGTTAATGCATTTTCTTGTTTTAAGCTCAAGGTTAAGATAAAAAGCTTTCCATTATTTTGTCCTCTCACGTGAACTTTTTGGTTACATCTTATTATTGGTATTTTTTTCTCGAATTCCACTGTGAAACCTTTTTCATTTAATTTCATCACAGATATTAGATTATGTGACAGGTTTTCTAATATGAGACAGTCAGTAATATCAATATTTCTTCCTTCGCTACTTTTTCCAGATATATTACCTTTTTTCTTGGCTGTCATAAAACTTCCACTTGCTATTTGAATTTCGATTTCAGAAATCTCTTTGATATCTGTCATATAATTTTCATATTCACTATTAATCATGTGATGTGACGCTCCTGAATCGATTATGAACTCAATTTTATTTTCATAGCTATTTATATTTGCTGAGTGGGCTTGAGCAGCGTAAAATGTGGAGTTTTCTTGTCCTACATTTGCGGCCGGTCTACTATTATTATTAGTGCCACTATAACTTTGGCTTCCTCTATAATTTCCTCTCATTGGGTTTCCTCTATAATTTCCTCTGTAATTTCCTCTTACTTGTGTTCCTCTGTAATTTCCTCTTATTTGAGTTCCTCTGTAATTTTCTCTATTGTTGTATCTTGGTCTGTTACGACAGTTACGTGCCAGATGGTTGGGCTCACCACAGTTATAGCATTTTAATTCGCTACTATTAAATACATATTCTTCTTTGGAAGTTGAGGGATTCTGTTTACCACTCTTTTCTTTTAGTTCCGCGTCCAATAATTTGCATTTTACAAAATCTGCCGTGAGTTCAGTGTTGGATATTTCTAATGCAATCACTGTTGCTTTGTAAGCCTCTTCAACAGATAACAAAAGATGACAAACTTTATCTTTTTCATCCATCTGTGTTCCATTCGATTCAATATCTCTCACAATCTTTTCGAATTTGTTAAAATGTTCCTCAATGCTATCATGCTTTTTACATTTCAAATTCATCAGTTGTCGCCTTAAATATAGAGACGATAGTGTGCTTTTTCTTTCGAAAACTTCCCGTAGATTGCTTACCATTTCATAAGCGGTAGCAGCATTTCTAACATACTCTAAATGTTTATCTGTTAATGTCTGTATTATACAATTTCGGGCCTTTGCATCTCTTTTTTTATTTTCCTTTACTGTCATGTCCATTTTGTTTTTTATCATATCTTTGCATTCTTTTTCATCCAATGCCATCTCAATTCGGAATAACCAGTTCCCAAAATTTCCCATTTCTAATGGTGGGATTTTTACTAAATTTTCAGCCATGTTCCTTATTTTGTCTTACTCTTTTGCTTTTAATTAATTTATTTTTCTCTTACGATTTTTCCGTAATGGTGGACATCTTTTTCAATTCCGTGTCAATTTGACTTACATGGGATTCTGGGATTCTGGGATTCTGGGCCCATAACCTATTAGGAAATCAGTAATGAAATCCCATTATGTAATACACACACATTTATTTGTAAGTATCCTTTTACAGTTCTAATTAATCCTATATATTTACACACATTTTATACTTTTCAATTGCAGAGCCGAATTGATGATTCTATCTGTTATAGACACTCTTGACCACTTCTATGTTGTCATAGATAATATATCAAAACCATAAATTCCCAATATGATACCATCATAACTGTCAACGTCAGACCTACTTATAGATTTTCTGTGCTCTATTGTTGTTGTCAAACTGTAGTCGTGGTGTAAACACTGCGTTTATTTTTGTAATAAAATAATTTCAGAAAATAAAATTGTATCAAATATATTAATTTATCTGGCTTACCTATTATGAAGAAACAAAAGCTGTAAGCTAAGAAACGAGTGATTGAAATGGAAACCACCCCGTTGATAACCAGACCCAAAAAGAAGCCACTATGGTCAAGGTGATTAATACCTTCTTTTTGTTTGTTATCTCCTCATGTGGCCGTTCAATTCTATGAATAGTTACCATTGTTTTATGTTCTAGACTACCGTTTCTCACGTTTCGCAAGAAGGAGCTGAGTTCTCGAGAAATATTTATAGGACAAATACCAGAAGAAGAGTACCCTCCCAACTATGTTTGCAATCAAGTAAGTAGATCAACTTTATCTATAATTATCACGTTGCCTTCACGATTTGGAATAATAGAATCTCATTAGAGAATGAAGTCTTTGTTTTGTGTACACATTACCGATTATAGACATGTTCTTGAAAATGGTTAAACCTTGCTTAGAACAAAATAAAGAATTGATGATGATGAAGTCTTGGCCGATTTCGCCTACAGCGTGTTTGAATTTTGGACTGTCATATTTAACTCTTAAATAATTAACAAAATTTAGTCAGGGCTTTGTTGATCTGCCCTTTGGTGTGCTCTTTGATGACTGATGTACCTACCCAATCAAATTGATTAAGTATATCTGTCACAGATGTGTATAATCCTGAACCAAGACTTAGTCATACAATATTTACCCCACAGTAGGAATCAAACTTCACACTACCACAATGACTGACTTTGCTTACCAACTACACCAAATGTCTGTCCATGGACCATTAACCACCCTTCAGTTAGTGATCCATCACAAATAATTAATAAACAACTAATGCTGGACACAATCACACAGCATCATGTAGCTAAGCAGAGCTTGTATTATGTGAACCACATGACTGATATTTAATACTTTTTTTACATAATACACACATATTACATGTACATAGAAATGTCCAACAGTAGACTGCTATAAGTATGATGATGATGATGATACATATTATACATAGAAAATACCCACACCTTAAATAAATAAATAAATATCTGCAAATAATACGAACATTTGATCCACAGAAAAAATTTCAAGACTTCATATTGTGAACATAACATAAGATAACCAATAACAAAGCATAGATAAGAATTAACGCTTTGTCACTGGCTAGAATTTTACCATACAAATAGTCCAGATATTTCTAATATCACTACTGATAAAAGACTAAACATTGTTGCACTTTCCTTGCAGAAATACAACATCTTTACATTCCTACCTTTGGTGCTGTTTGAGCAGTTCAGTTTCTTCCTGAACCTGTACTTTCTGGTGATGGCCCTCAGTCAGTTCATATCGAGCATTCGGATTGGTTACCTTTACACATACTGGGGGCCGTTGTGCTTTGTGCTCACAGTCACACTGTTTAGGGAGGCCATTGATGACTTTAGAAGATTTAGGTATGTTTTCACTACTCTACATTTTCATCCTTAACTAACAAAACTAAATTATATATGCAAAAGTGATCATATTTATTTTATACTCTGTTAATTACTCAACCTATCATTGGGTAATTTCACAAACATGTAGTCAGGGGTATGGAAACGAAAATGTAAAAGGATATTTCATCCAGGAAAAAGTTTCTGAGCGATACAAAAATAACTTTAACAGAGCGAGGCTGCGGCCGGAAGCTAGTAGTTTTTAAAGGACTAGCTGAGCATCAGTATTGCCTCAGGTGATGTGGGTATTTTTCCATCAGATGGCCATCTCGCTCCTCTGTCAGTTTTAGCAAAAAAGACCAAGAGAAACCATATTACATTTAATAGTGGATCCACACAGTGGCAAGAGCCAACGGCCGGCTGTGCAGCCAGCCTGACCGCTGGCATTGTGTGCGGCATTCCCAATAAAGCCGGCGACCATGATGCCGCCGCGGCCACCGTCGGCGGGAACAGCTCGTTCGCGACTGTCAATCCAAGTGCTAGTGCCGTTTGTTTTTGTAGAGCAAAATAAATGACTTTCATTGGGAGGACAGTGCAGTCCTATTATTGATTGAAATTTTTTGTTACCAAGAAAAAAATAAATTTAGAAAAAAAATTACAACCCTAGGGTTATAAAAACAGGGGATGATTGATTGTTCACACGCTCATTGTAATGTATGACCACGCATAACTTTTACAGGGTAGTCTGATTGTGATTGTTCTTTTTTTTTATTGGATAAGGTATTCCATGAAGTTGGTTATATAAAAATTTGGAAAAAAATCTACCTTATGGGTGGGAAAATTAGGGTGACTTATTGTTCACTCACAGATTTCAATACTGAGTTGTGTATTACGTAACAGTTAATAGCTAAAGGAAGCTAAGGAAGGTAGCTATTTTGTTATTACCTGGTAGGTTAAAGTCACAAAACAGTATAAAATAAAAACTTTGAAGGTAGTAGAGTTCTTTGTGAAGGGCTCGTCCGGGGAGGTACTGCCACCATGCCTATTTCTGCCGTGAAGCAGCTGAGCTGTGTTTCGGTTTGAAGGGTGTGGGTGCCGGTAAAATTACAGGCACAAGAGGCTTATCATCTTCATGCCTCAAGTTGATGGACGTAGGGCGTTGCATCGTAGAGCACGTTCCGGAAAAACGTGATGTACGATGCAATGCTTTGTGATAGGTAATAGTTACCACTTAACATCATGGGCCATGCGATTGTTTCTTCAAGTAGTATAAAAAAATAACTTTTTAACCAAAAATTAAACCGCCGAAAAACTGGAAAGCAAAAAATAATAAACCTTTCTTATTTAACCTTATTTTCTAAGTTTTTAAGTTTCTAAGAGCTGTCAGACAATTTTTCATTGAGCTTAAAATATTGATATTATCCAGTCTATACCTTTATGAACTTGCGAAATTTGTAAAATTGACTTATGGACCTTTTTATAAAACGTAATGCCACAACGAAAAACTTTGTTTCCCTAAAAATAAAACCGCCCCTTATGATAAAAGTGTTGTAAGTATGGCTGCCCGTATTTACAAAAAAACTTCCTCAATTTGTATTACATGTTCCTAGCTTGAAGTGGTTCAAGGTAAAATTGAATAAAAATGCTTGTAGAAAAGGCGTATCATAGTATTCGGGAATTTTTTGCTGATAAGAACCTTATAATTTTTTTAAATAATGAACGTACGCATATAATTTATAATTAGATTTTCACCTAATGCATTTGATATGTATAAGTTTTGACTTCTCTTTAATGTTTGTGTGCCGTTAGGTGAAGCACAGAGATTCATGTTTACCAGTTTACCATCTGATATTGTATTTACCTGTGTTTACAAATAAATAAATGAATTGAATTATGAGGTATTTAAGGTACTAATATTTTATAGGGGAAAGTTTCTAAAATCTTTTTTAGGAGTAGGTTGTAGATGTGAGATTTAAATGTAAAATGTTTGATCCTCTTTCACGCCAAAACTACTGAATAAATTGGGCTGAAATTTTGCTACTCTTTATCAAGGTACCACGCAAGCGAAGCCGCGGGCGGAAGCTAATGTATAATTCATGCAGAATATATTTGTAGAAAGAAGAGAATAGTTCATGTTGTTGATAATCTTCTTCTTTTGAGTCAATGTTCTTTCGAAATACTGGGTCAGATTTGTTTCGAACAGAAAGTTGCCACCGCTAAAGCGGCGTCCTAAGCGATACTGAGGTCGGCTATTTATTTATTTAATACGGTACGCTCTTGTCTTCTTTTGCTCTTGTACGGATATAGGGGCAAGTGGGGCAATCCAGTAGATGCGACATAGTTTGGGACGAAGGACCACAGTCACACTGCGCATGAGATGGGTCTATCTTATCATAATATGTGTGAGTGGGGTCATTCCCCACTCACACATATTATGATTATATAAATGTATCTAATGTTGATAATTGCGATGCCAGATTTAGTACATTGCACCCATGCAAAGTCTGATCGAATCACTGTTACGTACATAAAGATAAAACTGCAATGTTCCTTTCAGACGAGATAGAGAAGTAAACAGACAAAGATATGAACGCATTGCCTTGGAATACACAATGGAAGATTACAGACCATATGTGACAGAGCGAGTTCCGGCCTCGGAGCTTAGAGTTGGAGATATAGTGATGCTGCATAAAGGGCAGAGGGTACCAGCTGATATGATACTGCTGAGGACCAATGAGACGATGGGGACAGTTTTTATAAGGACAGATCAATTGGACGGTGAAATCGATTGGAAGTTACGGTAATCAATCTTACTTTTCTCATAATTATAAAGAAGAATGTTTGTAAAAAGGTGTTAAATTTTGGTTCCTTTACGCCAAAACGACAACGGAACTGGTGTTCAGGCTTGAACTAAGGCTGGATCATGAAGACTAGCAAAAAAATATTCGTATCATAGACATTTTGACAATGAAGAAGCGTAGACGCTTTATCATAATCATCATCATCATCATCATCAGCCTATAGCAGCCCACTGCTGGACATAGGCCTCCCCTAATGAGCGCTATTGCGCTCTGTTCTGAGCTCGACGCATCCAGCTTCTTCCAGCAGCTTTTCGCAGATCGTCACTCCACGACGATAGAGAGGCTTAATCATTGGCAAAAGTTTTCGTTACACTTACGATTCATCACTCCACCTGGCCTGAGTGCAGGAGTGGCGTGACGATCTGTGGAATGCTGTTGATAGAAGCTGGCTGCGTCAAGCTGAGCACTGGCAATAGCGCTCATTAGGGGAGGCCTATATTATGTCCAGCAGTGGATTGCTATAGTCTGATGATGATGATGATTACGATACGTCAGGTTGAAATATTAGTGATCGAAAGCCCAGGTCAGTTTAATTTATGTAAATTATCAGTTTGCATGATAAAGCTGTTCGCACATTACATCGACTCGACGCCAATCCAACACCCTACCAACCAGAACTATCTAGCCGGTATCAACGAGTCGTCAACTAGGTGATCAACGCGTCTGTCACCAGTGGATAACTTGGCGTCATTGAGTTGGCAATGCGTCGTCAACGAGTGTGAAACGCGTTGTCAACGCTCGGCCAGGACGAGTGGGCAATCCGCAATGTCGACTGGTACCCGGTTCGTGGACGACGAGTGGCAAACGGATCGGTGACGTACATCAATAGGTGAACAACGCGTCGTACACGCGTCGTATACATTTTACTTACAAGTTGGCAAATTCACTCTTAAGTAACATAACATACATTGATTGTCATTGTTACTCAAGCCTCTGAACATATGACTTAATATTTCAGAATACCACTCCCATCGACGCAGAAGCTACCAACCGACGCCCATCTCTTAGACATAAACGCTCAGATATACGTAGAGAAGCCGGTTAAAGATATCCACTCGTTTTACGGCACTTGCAACAGGCTGGACGAGGAGGAGAGTGACTTGTTGGACATTGAGAATACATTGTGGAGCGGCTGCATTGTTGCATCGGGGCAGGCCACTGGATTGGTTATTTACACAGGTATATTTGCCTTAAATTTTTTGACGATTTCATGATGCACTGGGTGAAAATCTTGCTGTGAGAGGTTAAATAACCACATTATACTTATTTTGTAAATACATACATAGTAAAGACTAATTTTAAATTCATGCAAAAAGTGCAATCAACTGGGTCTGGGTGTTTTTTATGTCATCGTCATTATCATCATCGTTAGCCTATAGCATTCAACTGTTGGACATGATATGTATATTTCTATGTACACTATCTTTATTAGTATGATAAATGCGAAAGTATGTGTGTGTGTGTGTGTGTGTGAGTATGTTTGTGGTGGCTTCACTCCGTTACGGCAGAATGGATTTGGCTGAAACTTGGAATATACATAGACCTGGATTAGCTAAGCTAGTCAACATATATTTAAGAGACTGTAATAGTACATTACTGCAGAGGCCAGCAAAAGAGGCATTGATGGACGTGTACGTGTAAATGTGTGCCGAAGCCGAGGCACACATACGTGAGTCCATAAATGCCTTAGTTGTGGCCAAGGCTTGTATAGAACTTTTCTCAAATAATGCGCGGAAAGTAAAACAAAATAGTTCCTAGGCTGAACTTGTACATTTTTCAATAAACAGAATTCTATTTGCAAGCCAGTTCGAAATTTAAATAAAACCTTTGATTAGTTAACTCCTTTGTTGCCATGTTTCGGAGTAAAAGAACGTTCCGTTTTTTAAATAAAACTATAAATATGTGTTTACATAATAATTTATTTTGCCGCTAAATACAACAGATATGAATTTTCATACAACTTTTGACGGCCGCTGCTCGCATGTATTTGGCCGGCACAGCAATTTCGATTTATCTCGAAGAAGGTTGTCAAAATAATGCTCAAATTTCCAAGCATGTTTGAGAAAATATAATTAACATTACTGGTGACCAAAGCCCTCATTGTCTTCAGGCAGCGAGACCCGCAGCGTGATGAACAATGCCATAGCGCGGTCCAAAGTCGGCCGACTGGATCTTCAGATTAACAACATAACGAAGCTACTCTTCGTCGCGACAATGATGGTGTCTCTGCTACTGATCACGCTGAAGGGATTCACGGGGCCCTGGGTCGCATTCCTCTTCAGATTTGTACTGCTGTTCTCCTACATCATACCTATCAGGTATACAAAATAGCTTAAAAAATATATATAAATAGATAGATAGATATTTTATTTATTAGGTAAACTTTTAACAAAACTCTGGTTAGTAATGTCTTAAAACATATGTTAGGTTTGTCTAGACACAGTTCTCGATAAAAATAAATAAAAGTACCTACATAATGAGAAAAACAACCAGGCCGGGAAGGGAACATAATACAAAGTAAAAGTAACATTGGCACGTAAAAAGCGAGCGCACGCGCACAATGCTAGCGTAGCGACACAAACCCGTCAGGTGAGGCTAAGCGTGTGTGCGTGCGCCCAGATTACAAAGGATGCTCCAATTTAGGCTAGATAATATTTTTTTAAAACAAATTTAATATTTTTGTGGGTGATTTTGTTCTTTACATGAATTGGTAACTTATTATTATTATTATTGGTGCCTACCCATCGCATGTATTTAGTTAAAGATTTTGTATTGAAATTGAAATATATTAAATAAACAACAAACATAAATGTACAAATAATCACAATCATAAAAGTAGTTACTAATTTTAACAATTTTAAATTCATGATTGGACAGCATTAGTACCCAAACTACGCATTTTTAAGATGAACTGATTACTGAGACTTGATCACGAAGACTAGCGAAAATCTATTCGTATCGTAGCCATTTGGCAACATTTTGGCCAATTAGAAAGCTTCGATTCAAATTAACGCAGTATCATTGGCCAAAATGTTTCTTTACAAATACATTACTTACTTTATATTCGTTATCGTCCTATTGTAAGCCTTAGCTTATTTATACCTGCTAACGATCTAATTATGATTTTTATATATCCGAAAAATTTCGACTCTGGCGAAATTTGAACCCGCGACCTTCCATAAATAACGGGACGCACTAACCAACTGCGCTACCGAGACCACGCCTTATCGAAATTTTCGGGCAGTCACCTAAGCGCCGTTGGCTCCACCTACAGGGGAAACGTTGCAGCAACCAAACTTGCTCAATGACAAAATAATAATAAAACGATTATTTTGTTACACAGTTACAGTTTGTTATCTTAATTAGGGTACAATTTTTAAAAATAGCCGTAACTGCTCGAAAATTTTGACAAGGCGAGGAGTTGAGCAGTTTGTTAACGCGTCCTGGTATTTATGGGAAGGTCGTGGGTTCAAATCGTATCTGTGAAAATTTCTTTATTCAGTACGCACATTACAGTACACTCTGAATCGTGTTTTTTTTTAATTTACACTAATTCGTAACGTGACCAAACAGAGAAGAATTGGCTCTGCTAGGCTTATATTTTTTTAAATGTCAGTGTTACAATATTTTTTCTTAACTGTTACATTGTTTTTGAGGAAGTTGGAGACAGTTTCATACCAAGCTTTTTTGTCATCTAAATCATCAGAAATTTTATAATAAGCTTTATTACAGAGGTTACGTTAAACAACATTTTTGAATGTATTTACAGATAAATTAATCACGTAATTTGGGATTTTGTTGAGAA
Organism: Horisme vitalbata; assembly: GCA_951804965.1. Taxonomy (NCBI): domain Eukaryota; kingdom Metazoa; phylum Arthropoda; class Insecta; order Lepidoptera; family Geometridae; genus Horisme; species Horisme vitalbata. The sequence goes on from OX638096.1 coordinate 4,501,435, forward strand.
ACCGTACGTTTTAGGATTTATAAAAATGTTAAATTTTCCTTGAAGTGTGGGCTAACACTTTTCACACCTACCGGCGCGCGTCGGAGAGCATCTAAGCGCATTTTGATCACTATGACTTAGGGGTCTTCAAGCGAAGAGTAAATAGGTACATTCTAGGCAAGCGTGCTACATCTTCGACCGCATCATCACTTACCAACAGGTGAGATGGCGGTCAAACGTAAGCCTATAAACTGTAAAAAAAAAAAAAAAAATTTTAAAACATGCGAGAGGAAATTGAAACATGAATAAGTAACTTAACTGCTTTGTGGATGTTTTAATTTCCTTTAGCATGTGATAAAATGCTCTCCTACGCGCGCCGGTGAGTGTGAATCGTACATTAAAATACTTTTGTGTTCTAATTATGACCTGTTTATTTTATCCCCAGTTTACGCGTGAACCTCGACATGGGTAAAGCCTTCTACTCTTGGACAATCCAGCGCGACAAGGAGATAGAAGGCACCGTGATGCGTTCCACCACCATTCCTGAGGAGTTGGGCCGGATCCAGTACCTCCTCGCTGACAAGACGGGCACTCTGACCAAGAACGAGATGGTCTTCCAGAAACTTCATCTTGGGAATGCTCTGTTTCACAAGAACAACTTTCATGAAGTAAGAAACTACTCTTTGTTTTGTAGAAATCCATTATTTACACAATTACATTAAAAAATTATTGATACAACTACAACTTTAACTTAGCGCATTAAAATCACATAATTGCATCGAAACGTCCATTTACACCACAAATGACGTGTGCCCGTTCGGTTCTCGCACCGAACTAAAAAAAAAATTTTAAGCTCCTAATTTGTTTTATACCTACTGTTGACTTCGTTTTTGTTGGTTAATTTCGTGTATAATATAAAATAATATATCGTTATTTTGAGTCAATTTCTTTTTAAAGTTTAAAAAAATATAAAATTTTAAGGCATTTTAAAAATAAGTCATTTTTTTATTAAAATGTAATTTTATTATGTGAAACATCTATTGCAATCGGTTAGACCGGCTGGTCGAATCCTACCCATTTTGAGTTTGAATGAGAGTGTGGGTTAGCGCCGACGAGTTTTAGTAGTACTGTGATGGTGATTTTTTAATTTTTTTTTTTTATATGGGCCATGTCTTGACCTCGAGGCTTGCATAGGCAAGGATGAGGTCGACGATGGAGCGAGCTTTCACAGAAGATGCCTATTAACTCTCTTTTTGAAGCCGTTATGGTCGTATGTTAATGGAAAAACAGACGCCGGCAGCTGATTCCATATTTCAGCAGTGCGCATTATAAATGATGTTTGGAAGCGCTTAGTCCTGTTAAATAGAATATCAACTTGATGCGGATGGTGTTGCTTAAATCTGCGCTCTAGGTTCTGGGTTCGAAGTATTTTCTACACAAAATAGTTTCTATATTTCACATATGCCAGGCGTCCCGCGACGGCTCAATTTTTAGTATTCCATACCTAACTGGGTCTTATTACTAAGCCTCCGCTGTCATGAAACATATGACGTCATGAAACGTCAGCTTACCGTCACCTCAGCTGATGACAAATGGCCGATTCCTATATTATACCGTTACCGATTACGCCTCGTTTTCCCCTGAAAAAAAAACTGTCAAATTTTCGACGCCTCGTTGTTCATTTTTGACAGTTTTTCAAGGCAAAACGAAGCGTAATCGGTAACGGTATAATATAGGAACCGGCCGAAAAACTGTTTTAATTACAGGTAGAAGCCCTCCTAACGCAGTACATAACGAACGACGCACCATCCCTGCCCACTTCTCCGAGTACGTCAACGCACGAGATGATGACAGCGTCGCCGCGACAAGTGTGGCAGGCCGTGCTAGCGGTGGCACTGTGTCATAACGTCACGCCCGTCTATGAGGTGCCTAGTGCCGACCTCACGGATGAGACTCAATCAGGTAATACACATTACCTAATTCCCACAATCATTAACGATATTCCAACTGATATTAATAAACAGATTAACCCAAAAAACTATAAATACAAATATAAAATTTATTTTGGGGCAACTGTACAGATAGGGAAACAATATTTAAGGCACAAAAGAGATGTATAAGAGCAATGCATGGTATAATGAGTACGGAAAGCTGCAAACCCTATTTCTTATCCTTAAAATTATTGACAGTTCCATCACTTTATATATTTGAAATGGCTCTATTTGTAAAAGCAAACCTACATTTATTTCAAAAACCAAGTCATTCACGGAGCAGACGTGATATAAGCCGCCTTTGCCTGCTTAAAGGTAATACAGCTCTGTTTCAAAAAAGCGTATGTGCAATGGCTCCAAAAATCTTTAATAAACTACCTGCTTCTCTTCGTGAATTAAATGTTAGACTATTTAAACGAAAACTTTTTAAAATTTTGTCAATAAAATGTTATTACCACATTAATGATTTTTTTGCAGACAATGACATCCTTGTATAGTATAATAATGTTTTTTTTTTTTTTTTTCGAATTGCTTGACATATTATTATATATATTATTATTATTATTTTTTTTTGATGATTTTTGTTTTTGTATTTTCTGACATTGCTTTTATTTTATTTTTTGACATAAAATTTTGACATTGTATAATTACTTTGGTTGGAAAATATTAGATAGCGATAATTTATTCATTTAATTCTCCTTACATTTTTCGTTTAGCCGCAAGATTATGAATTATATACTTGTTTTGTATGCTATGTGACATTTTAACTAAGTAGGTACAAACAAATTGTTTTATATTTGCATGCCTTTAGTTGGTAAGACATTGTATGGGACTTCTACAAACAACCTTATACCACTGTAACCCGTGTTTGCAAATAAATATTTTGATTTGATTTGATTTGATTTGAAAAAATATCTTTTAGATTCCCCGATGTAATTAATTTCCGCCGTTGTAATGACCACCCTGTATCATTGTAATTTGTCAACGCAACGACCACTCGGCTTAGCCAATAGCTAATAGCTATTTCGGTACGACGCGCGGTCGAGTGCAAAAAATTTATTTCTTTAAGATAAGTAGTGTTTGTTTACGTAAGTTTTGTAAGTAAGATAGATACTATTTAAATGTAGATACGCATAAATTTGCATTGTTTCTAGTGTAATTTAGCTTGAGTGAGTGTATAGAAGCACTTAGACAAACCTCTTACAGGTTTTATAGTGTTTTTTAGGAATAAATGTTACTATACTTTTGTGGATAATAAATAAAATACAAAATACAAATACAAATACATAGGAATTTGTATCTAGTGTAGATGATTTTTCTCGATCAAAAAGATGCGGGATGAACTAGACACTTTCGATAGAGCGTGGATACAAATAGCTTCAGGTGACGATACATGTGAAAACTCCCTCTCGCTAGCACAATTCAACATTTTTGAAGATATAAAATCACTGAATTTAGTTATTCCAAATAGCAAACCTTCACGGCCTAGAAAATAACAATTCAAAGGTTCAGCAATAATATCATTTTGATTCCATCACGTTTTGTTACCAAAAAACTTGTACCAATGTGATCAATTTTGGTACAATTTTTATGGTAAGAAAACGTGATGGAATCAAAATTATATTATTGCTGAACCTTTGATTTGTTATTCTCTAAAATGTGAAGGTTTGCTATTTTGCATAACTATAGTCAGTGATTTTATATCTTCAAAAATGTTGAATAGTGCGAGCGAGAGGGAGGTTTGACCCTTAGAGTCGCCTTAAGATCAATTAAGCAGGGATCGTGGAGAGGCTTTTGCCAGCAGGACATAACAGGCTCATCGTAATCGTAATCGTAGATTTTTTATTCATACTGCCTCTGACGCAGTGGGCGAAGGCCCGCCTGAAAAGCAGAAGGTTGCGGGTTCGATTCCCGCTGCGAGACAAAGTATTTGTGTGTTCTGCATATATTTGTCGGTCTCGGGTTGGGTGTTCTCTATGTATGTATGTATTTACAAAAAATATATGTACCTAATACATGGCAGCATACACAGTATCATGTAGCCCCAAACTAAGCCACTAGTGTAACTTTGCGAGGCAGTGCGCCACTGTGCTTCAAACCAGAAAATGAATGTACTATGATTACGGTTTCTCTTGAACCACTTATAATCGCTTTCGGCATTTTAAGCCCTAAATGATTCGCAGATTATCCGATGATATTATGATTATTGATGTTATCCGTATACTAAGACGCGTCAAACAGTTCCTTAGTTTCTAAAAACGTCACCGCCACCTTATACATCTGGGACTGTAGTTGTGATGCGGCGTTGCCAGCTCGCGGCGTTCGCGGATCATGGCGATGTTGCCACTCTTAAGATTTAAAGCACTTAGTAGTAGGTTTGTTACAGACATGGGTAGCTCGGTGATGTCTGAGAGTTGCGGCGGCGCGGTGCCTCAACAGCAGCTCTGCGACTACCAGGCCTCCAGTCCCGACGAGGTGGCGCTAGTCAAGTGGACTGACATGGTAATTTACTTCTTCAAAGATACAAGGTTTTATTGGTAAAAAAAAAGTTCTTTTACAACTCAAATGTGTAAGTAGTTATCATAATGCTCAATTATGTACGTACATGAGTACCAACCACCTGCACAAAATTAATATTTTTCATATTTATTTAACAATCATTATGAAAACATGCCCATTTCTACCCTGAAGCAGCATTGTTGTGTTTCGGTTTGAAGGGTGTGGGTGCCGGTAACATTACAGGCACAAGAGGCTTATCACATTTATGCCTCAAGTTGATCGTAGGTCACGCTTGTTGCCTTACGAAGCAACGCCTTGCTGCTTCAGGGTAGAAATGGGGATGGTGGTAGTCCTTCCCTGGATGAACCCTTCACTAAAAACTCTACTATTTCTAAATACTGAAGAGCCGTGGTACCTCGACTTAAGATCTGGAGGTCGTGCCCCAATGATTTTTCGTTTCGAAAAATGTATGTGCGCATTACCACGAGCTCGAAACGGTGAAGGAAAACATCGTGAAGAAACCGGCATACCCTCGAACTGTAAAGTTGAGATACACTTTAAAAAAATATTATTTGGTTGACATTTTTATGTGTGTGTAGGTACCACTTGACTTGATGTGTTGTTCTACAAAACTTTTTTAGTGTGCCTAAGTCTCAAGTTACCTACTTACCTTCTTGCTCCGAGCTTGTTAAACTTTGTACAATATACTTGCTATTTTATGTGTATCCCTTGAGTGTTACCGTCACAAATAAATGCTTTTTTACTTTACTTTACTATACTAAAGTTCGAAAGGTATGTGCTAGGTTAGTGTTCCAATAAAAAGCGGCGATGGGCTTGCAACCTGTCACGTGGAATGCTAGCTGCTTGCAAAAAGTGGACATGTATCGAACGTAATGTTTGGACTTGACTCTTGACTTGACACCCCCGTTAAGGTATCCTCAATAGATTTGCGTACTGAGCAATATCTGAAAATATCCATAATGGGGAAAAAGTCGTGAAGATGTTTGCTTGTTTGTTTTGTTTTTTTTTCTAAATACTGTTACAATTACTGTTCTTAACTATTACATTGTTTTTGATGGTGTTTCAGCCAGTTTCATCCCAAGATTTTTTGTCGTCTAAATAATCTGAAATTTTATATTAAGCTTTATTACAGAGATTACGTTTAACAACATTGAATTATGTATGATATCAGAGTTCAAAGGATGGTTTTTTTTTTATAAAAAAATCTTTTTTACTGTCTGGCCCAATGAGTGTCCTAATATAATACAGCGAATGCGTCACACGTAGTCAATAAAACAAGTTCCTATTAGTTAAGTTTTTATTGAATAATAAATATATTTTTTATTTGGCTATAGGCATGATGGTGTCTGTCTGACACCATACATTTGGGACTAACATATTTCCCTAGGTAGCGAAATCATCTGATTGTGGATTATTCATAATGTACTATATGGCCACTTTTACCCATTCACACATTCAATGATGTATTTAAAGTACGCGTCATGTAAAAAGAACGTTGGAAATAGTGTAGGGGGGTGTGTTTGCGCACGGGTAAATACCGATACATAGCCTAATGTGCAGATTATCGCCAGCGTTCTTTTTACGTGACGCGACCTATACCTCAAGTTTAGTGTTATAGATGGATGGCTGGCCCAGTTTCTACCTCATCCATCCTACTTTCTGAGAAAGCATTTTACTGTGTTCTGGCTTAGATTAGACAGATTATTTATATTTACGTATATTTCAGATGGGCGTATCTCTATACAGAAGGGATTTACACAATATATCCTTGAAACTGCGCGCGGCGAATGAGATAGTGAACTACACCATTCTACAAATATTTCCATTCACGAGCGAGAGTAAGATGATGGGAATCATTGTTCAGGTTAGTTTTTGTCAAAACATTAGATTAATGTTTTAATTCAGTTCACAAACTATACAAGTATATTCAAAGTTTAAATCAAGTTTAAATCCGTTCAGTGGGAACAAACATACTCACACAAATACTCACTCACACAAACTGAAACGGACTTTATGATATCCTAGCTACCGCCTGCGGCTTCGCTCACGTGGTACTGGGATAAAAAGTAGCCTATGTGTTAATCCAGGTCACGAACTATGTATATTCCAAGTGACGGAGTTGAGTGGGAACAAACTTACTAATACATAAACTTTCGCATGTCCAATATAACTTTGAAGTGTAATTAGAATTAGATTGGTCTAGCTTCTGCCCGCAACTTTGCTCGCGTGGTACCACGATAAAAAGTACCCTATGTGTTAATCCCGGCCACCATCTATGTATATTCCAAGTTTCATTCAAATCCGTTTAGCTGTTCTGGCGTGAAAGCGTAACAGACATCCATGCATACATTCTCACGGACTTTCACGTTTAATAATATAGTCACCACCATCTCTGCCACCATGCCTATTTCTGAAGCAGCTGTGCTGTTTCGGTTTAAAGGGTGTGGGTGCCGGTGAAATTACAGGCACAAGAGGCTTATCATCTTCATGTCTCAAGTTGATGGACGCAGGGCGTTGCATCGTAGAGCACGTTCCGAAACACGTGATCTACGATGCAATGCTTTGCGATAGGTAATGGTTACTACTTAACATCAGATGGCCTTCATGCTTGTTCTATCTTCAAGTACCATAAAAAATGTAGGAAGTAGGATAGGATTTGGCCTCTGTATTTATAATAATTTAATAGTATACTGTAATTGTATTTTAATATGTAGGTAGTATATCTAATGTAGGTAGGTGATTAGTTTTTGTCTTCTATGCACCACCGCTCAATTATTTTGATTATATTCTTTCCGTTCTTAGGTTGTCTGAAAGAAATCGCTTTAAGCGATAAGACCGCCCATTGTACCTATTTTATTTCTATATTTTTGTTTTTTTTTATTGGTGATGTGTGAAATAAAGAGTTCTTGTAATATTAGTTGTAAACATAAAAAACCTTCCCACTTTCCGCTGTCTGTCCCTACGTATGCTTAGATCTTTAAAGGCTGGAATACACATGCTACGTAGTAGCACATAAGCATGCTAGTATCGAGCAGATGCTACTTAGATGCATACAATTAGCACGTGTATACGAAAAGAGCATGCTTGTGAATAAGCACGCTACTAAATCGCAAGCCGGTCTATTTTTCGTGCTAATTAGCACACGGTGTCAGGTGCGGTTGAGAGGGGTGTGGCTTCAAAGCATGTGTGAACGTGTTCTATTCGAGCATGCTACTTGGAAGAGTTGGATGCTCGGCATCAAACTCTGTATAGTGTTACTTTTTTTTATGAATGGTTAAATTATTTCAAAAGTTCATAAAATTTTACTGGTTTCATTTGTTTATTGTTCCTGAAACCACCAATATCTTCTTCCCTCATTTCATTTAGTAAACAATCACTTACTCCCAGACTTTGTCTTCTGCTAATCCAGTACCCAACTTTTATCCTTCGTCTATTGTTCCTTTTCATAAAAAGTTTCTTTATTATATGTGTTGAAATTGTTGAAAGTGACAATATACCTGACTTTAATTCATTCCGCAAAAAAACCTCTATTTCAATAAGCATGTGTATCTCAGACGTGCTAGAAAGAAGTATGCTCGTAAAAAGTATGCTTCTGAGGTCTGTGCTTTCTTGAGCAAATGTACACAGACACAGCACACTCATGTAGCACACTCGCAGAGCATGCTATATATGAGCATACTATCTAGTAGCAAGCAAGCGTGCTTTTTTAGTAGCATGTGTGTTCCAGGCTTAAAACTACGCAACGGATTTTGATGCCGTTTTTTTTAGTAGTGATTCAAAAGGGATGTTTATAACGCACGTCCATGGATCCGACGGAAGATCAGCGTTGTATTCTCAAATACAACATCATGCTGAGTCGGACCCCAATTTGTAGCGACGCGACGCGGCGATCACATTATTGCCATTGTTATCACTTATCAGGCTTTTGAGAGACACACATTTTTAAGTTTTTCTTATTTAGGTTAAGTTAAGCTAGATTATTATTTTTTTGTTTCTATAAAATATAAAATTATTGTGTCGTATTAAGTATCGCTACAAATAAAACATGATTATTCTTATTCTGATAATGTATAATTTACACCCATACGAAGCCGGGGCGGGTCACTATCTTATCTTATCTTATCTTATCTTATTAGCCTGTCTGATCCTACTGCAGGGCAAAGGCCTCCCTCCCCTCTTTCCACACATCTCGATCTTGGGAATCTGCTTGCCAGGATACTGAAAACGTCCAGTTCCTCACGCCACCTCTGTATAAAAATAAATGGTATGATCCCCCAGGAAGAGTCAGAAGGAAAGATAACGTACTACGTGAAGGGTGCTGACGTGGCGTTGTCCAAACTGCTGGACTCGGCGTGGCTGAGCGTCGAGTGCAGCCGCCTTGCTGCCGATGGACTGAGGACACTGGTCGTGGCCAAGAGAACACTCACCAAGAACGAGTATTTAGAGTTTGAGGTAAGCTTTTATTCAAGTATGTGAAAATTGTTTTATTTGTTTTGAATAAGGTTTAGTGTAAATTTCATACAGGAAAACGGAAAGTAGTCTTAGTAATAGGGTCCCGGTTTTACCCTTTGGGTACGGAACCCTAAAAACAAAACATTAGATAAGCCACAGTTAACATAAGCAATCAGGGTGACGAAAAATATAGGTGGGTATTTAATTGTGTCTGTGAGTGTAGATTGTCTATTAAAAAAAAAAACAAATATTTTTACATACCAGTTACTTTATATCTTTTGTCTCATAATTAACTTTCAAAAGTGTACTATGTGCCTATTTGATGAAATAAAATGAATTCACTTTATTTACCTCAATAATACCAACTCTTTGTTACAATCTTGATGCCATTATTTGTTCGACAAGAACTACTTTTAAAAGAAAAAAACACAGTTTTCTAAATCATGTTTAATCCGTTAAATATATTCTCGTTTAAACTTTTCTCTGTCCCAATCTTAAAAGCCTTATCATGCTTCCCTCTTCCTTAATAATTGCTACGTAGTTGAGGATCGTGATTCCATGCCAGGTCTCTATTTGTTACAGTCTTCGACTTGATAGAGCGCGACGTTAATGTTAGTTTCCAGCTGTTCCGAAACCTGGTCAGATCAGCGCTTTTATCTCCTCCCTCTCGGTCTTTTGCCTTCTATTTTGCCTGTTACAGTTTTGCTTTCTATATTACTGAGGTTTCTGACATTTATCCAAATATTGGAGTACTAGCTTCCGCAAGGGACTTCGCTCCCGTGGTACCCAGGTAAAAAGTGGTCTATGCTTTAATCCAGGTCACAAACTATGTATATTCCAAGTTTCATCCAAATCCGTTTATTCGACCCCGAAACGATTCTTGGCCTCCGACACGATAAAACGCCACGTGCTTTTATGTTGTGGTCCCTCTCTCCAGTCCGACACTTGAAGAAAGACAAGGTCCTTTTTGACTTTGTCCTTCCACCGGTATCTGAAGGTCTACTACAATTCACCAAAGTACGAAATAACGTGTTTCGTTTCTCGCGATCGGTACCCATAATCAAACGAAAACCGAAATTTCGGCACGAAGTTTGTAATGTAACAGTACGTTTCGCATCCTACTCTTTATCACAACACATACGACGGCAATAATGGAATTGACAGTATGAAATACGACCAATCGCACGAAACGAAACACGAAATTTCGTACTTCGAAGATCCCCTGGGCTGCCCGACTGGTCGTCGGCCGACTTGCCACCCCCAGAAAAGCCCTTTTTACTGCCCGATACATTTCCATTCGTAGCACGTGACCGAGCCAGCACAGCCTTTGTGATTTGAAGGTGCTGAAGCTGTCCGGTGCTTAGACGTTTGGTTCGTTCTAAATTGAGCTCTTTCAGTAGCATACCCAATCAAATCTACGAAATGTTTAACGTCCCCTTATCAACCGGTAGGTTATGAAGCAGACGATTAAACTGACAAATACCAGGACCTGCGAACAGTAGGTCTTGCTGCCGAGATGCAAAGTGCACCCCGGTACTCAGGTGAGTTACTCGTGCGCTATGGACGCACTACCATTTGTCCATGAATGGTACCGGAGCTGTTATGTCGCTCACTACTCGCTAACTACTGAAGGATAGCTAACTTGTAACCCAGCTTAGGTCGTCAGTGAAGCCGACTACTATTATATTATCTTTCAGTAGCAGTAGGAGTATTATCAGGCCTTATTTGTTGAATAGTCCGAGTACAAAGAGGCCCGTCTCAGCGTGGCGAACCGCAACGAGAGGACCGCCGCCGCCATGTCGAAGCTGCACTGCGGCCTCGAGCTGCTGTGCCTCACCGGCGTCGAGGACAGGCTCGCCGACGACGTGCCCCGGACCTTGGCCATGCTGAGGACCGCAGGGATCAAGGTAACAAGTACAAATAAATAGAAATAAATGTTCTCTCAAACATGTTTGGTAATTACAGCATTATTTTGACAACCTTCTTTGAGATAAATCGAAATTACTGGCCAAATACATGCGAGAAGCGGCTGGCAAAAGTTGTATGAAAATTCATATCTGTCGTGTTTAGCGGCCAAATAAATTACTATGAAAACTCATCTGTCGTTTTATTTAAAAATGGAACGATCTTTTACTCCGAAACATGGCAACCAAGGAGGTACATTACATTTATTTAAATGTTTTTGCAGAATGCGTCTGCTGTACTTTCTTTTCTTTATTCTCTAACTAGCTTCTGCCCTGGCTTCTGGTGGCTTCGCTCGCGTCGTACCGGGATAAAAAGTAGCCTATGTGTTAATCCAGGTCACGAACTATGTATATTCCAAGTTTCATCCAAATCCGTTCAGTAGTTTTTGCGTGAAAGAGTTACAAACATTCATCTATACATCCATACTCACAAGCTTTCGCATTTATAATATTAGTAGGGTAGTAGGAAGTAGGATTAAGATTGATATATTATTCTTGATATGTGTTCTTTTGTGTGTATTTTTTTACTTACCTTCTTTGTTCGTTTTGTCAAATAAAAGTATTCTATTCTATATACTGTATATTGACGGCCTCTGTGGCGCAGTGGGCGAAGGTCCGCCTTAGACGCAGAAGTTTGCGGGTTCGATTCCCGTTGCGAGATAAATGTTTGTATGTTCTGTAGATATTTGTCTCGGGTCTGGGTGTTTTCTAAGTAAGATAGGTATGTATTTACAAAAAAATATACATTTATGTGTAGTATATCTATCATGTGGTTCCCATAATACAAGCTCTGCTTAGTTTGGGGCTACATGATGCTGTGTTATTACGTCCCGCATTATCTATAAAAAAAATATTATACTAGCTTCCGCCCGCGGCTTCTCTCGCGTGGTACCTGGATAAAAAGTAGCCAATGTGTTAATCCAGGTCACGAACTATGTATATTCCAAGTTTCATCCAAATCCGTTCTATAGTTTTCGCGTGAAAGAGTAACAAACATTCATCCATACATAGTCACAAACTTTCGCATTTATAATATTTTTTATATTTTGTTCCAGATCTGGATGTTGACTGGCGATAAGCTAGAGACGGCGTTGTGCATCGCGCGCTCGCTTCACCTCGGCGGCGGCTCTAGTTGGGTGACGGCGAGAGATTGTGCTAATAGACGACACGCGTATGAGCTGCTCGACACGCTGCAGAGAGCAGACTCATCCACCGACCTCATTATAGAGGGAGAGACGCTCGAGGTGACTATTGTATCCCTTGTGTTTTTTTTTATTTTTATTTTTAGTTTTCATAGCTTTCTCATCCAAAGGTTGCCTGGAAGAAATCGCTTTCAGCGATAAGGCCGCCCATTGTATCATTATTTTAAATGTCATTGTATTTTGTTATGTGTTTCATGCAATAAAGTGTTCATTCATTCATTCATTCATTCATTCATTCATTCATTCATTCATTCATTCATTCATTCATTCATTCATTCATTCATTCATTCATTGTACCTGACACTGCAGTTTGATTCAGATTCGGATTCAATGGCTTCTGGGATAGTTTTCCATAATTTTGACAGTATCAATTATATCTTCACAATAATATGAGGCAACGTAGTTCTGTTGTTAATTTCAGTCGTTCAGGGGCCCCGACCGTACTAAATAATAACAGCTAAAACGTGACTGATCATTAAACGAAACACGGCTTTTTGCGCCGAAGCGCTTCGTGTGGGCCACCGTGTACGGATGACGAATCTCCGTGCGTGGAATGAAATTGTAATGAGTATTTATTGTATATTTGATAGGTGTGTTTGGAGTCGTACTCGGAGGAGTTCGTGGAAGTGCTCGAGAAGTGCGTTGGCGTGGTGGTGGCGCGCTGCTCGCCGACGCAGAAAGCGCGTGTGGCGCGGCTGCTGCGTCGCCGCGGACACGTCGTCGCCGCCGTTGGTGACGGAGGGAACGACGTCGCCATGATACAAGAAGCCGATATGGGTATGATAGATAGATACATAGATCAATTCTTTTTCACTTCTCTTGCTCAAAAAGTGTATCATAATAGTGTAGCTTAGCGGGCCTAAAACTCGAGTTTAATACCTCGGGCTAAAAAGTATTTTTTTCTTTTTAATTTTTGTCTAAAATCATCAGCCCGTACAAAGCATTCGTTCTCTTACAAAAAAATCTACTTCTTGGTGCTCCGTCAATCTTTTTTTTGAAAATAGAACCGTCTTGGTGATGTTTTATGAAGGTTGATTAATTTTTAATAAAATTTCTAAAAATTGTCTAATTTTGAATTGTTTTATTTTCTCGCAATCGAAGCGAAAAGTAGAGTGTTTTACTCGGGCCAAAACCACCCATTATAACTCGGTCTTGTCATCCTACCTCGCTACGCTCGAGAGTATAACAACCTCGTATATAATGGGATGGTTTAGTCCCTTATAAAACAATCTACTATATTATACACCAAAAAAATTCAACAATTTACAGGAAAAATAAAATTCCAAAATCTGTTCGCCGATTGCCCATCAGTGAATTTAAGTCCAAGTTACACATGTTGGTATTAGAGGGTTATAATTGACCTGCACTTTTGGTACCTAGAGGAGCACCATCTGATCAGTGATAGGCAATATGGCTTACACCATGGTCGGTCAGCTTGTGATCTTCTCGTATACTCGTCTCATCTCATGGCGAAAGCTATTGAGAACGAAGTAAAGGCTCTCGCAGTCAGTTTAGACATCGCGCAGGCCTTCGATCGGGTCTGGCACAAGGCACTTTTATCAAAGTTATTAGATTACGGACTCTGCGATAAATTGTGCATCTGGATACCAAGTTTTTTGTTAGAGCGCAGAATTAAAGTCGTTGTAGATGGTTCTTGCTCGGATATAAAGTCTATAAATGTTAGCGTCCCACAAGGCTCTGTGCTGTCGCCTTCCCTATTTATTCTGCATATCAATGATATGTTAAATGTAAGTAATATACATTACTATGCAGGCGATAGTACTGGCAACGCTCAGTATGCAGACCGCGTAAAAAATTCTTTACTCGTCTCATCTCATGGCGAAAGCCATTGAGAACGAAGTAAAGGCTCTCGCAGTCAGTTTAGACATCGCGCAGGCCTTCGATCTGGATACCAAGTTTTTTGTTAGAGCGCAGAATTAAAGTCGTTATAGATGGTTCTTGCTCGGATATAAAGTTTATAAATGTTGGCGCCCCCCCCCCCCCCCCCTGTCTGCGCTTGTGAGCCTTGATCAAGCAGTTTTTGTAACCCAGATTTAGTTCTGGCAACTCTTCGTTTGTAGCAGTGCAGTGTAAGATGACATGCTCCACTGTTTCTTCAGCTTGAAGTGTGCAACTGTTTCCATGCGTTGCGATGTTAACGCGTGTCATTGTTCCCAGGCGTGGGCGTGGAGGGCGCGGAGGGGCGTTCGGCGTCGCTAGCGGGTGACGTGTCGGTGCGTGAGTTCGCTAACCTCGCGCGACTGCTGCTGGTGCACGGCAGACGCGCCGCCACGCGCTCCGCCGCGCTCTGCCTCTTCATAGTGCACCGCGGCCTGATAGTGTCCACCATGCAGGTCAGTCTCACCTACAGGTAATGTAGGCCAGTAATTATGACAGTAAAGTTGTAGGCCAGTAATTATGACAGTAAAGTTGTAGGCCAGTAATTATGACGGTAAAGTTGTAGGCCAGTAATTATGACGGTAAAGTTGTAGGCCAGTAATTATGACAGTAAAGTTGTAGGCCAGTAATTATGACAGTAAAGTTGTAGGCCAGTAATTATGACAGTAAAGTTGTAGGCTAGTAATTATGACAGTAAAGTTGTAGGCCAGTAATTATGACAGTAAAGTTGTAGGCCAATAATTATGACAGTAAAGTTGTAGGCCAGTAATTATGACAGTAAAGTTGTAGGCTAGTAATTATGACAGTAAAGTTGTAGGCCAGTAATTATGACAGTAAAGTTGTAGGCCAGTAATTATGACAGTAAAGTTGTAGGTCAGTAATTATGGCAGGCAAAGCTGGAGCTGGCAGGGTTGCCATGTAATAATGGTACTTGGGTAATATTCGCCAGAAATGGTTTTCACGGTACTCCGCTATTTCCTTCCAACTGGCTGGATCTATCTTAAATTATTATTAGGTTCCGTTTTTACCTTTGGGTACGGAACCCTATTACTAAGACTCCATTGCCCGCCTATATATCACCAGGCTGTATCTCATGAACCGTGATAGCTAGACAGTTGAAATTTTCACATATGATATTTCTGTTGCCGCTATAACAACTAATACTAAAAAAAAGACGTGTGGCACTCGGGGACTGCCGCGGTAAACCGCGGCAGTCCCATATATTCCCAGTCCCAGTCCCGGCATATTGCATAGCATTTTGTATCAACTTATGAAATTATAATTATTTATTTATTTTATTTATGCAGTATTTCTTTTTCTTTGATATTAATTCAAGTTACACTTTTTGAGCGTGGTGACCGATAAGAAAAAAACATTTTTTTCTTTTATTAAATAAAAACACGTCTAGTTGCACGCACACAAACACCGTGTCGAAGACTGCCGAAAAGAAACGACGTTAGACAATGCACGGCCTTCAAGCCACACCTCCGTGCCCGTCGGAGTGGGGAGCGTGAGGTTTTTTTTCGTTACGGAATTTCTGGATTCGGTCCCCGCGCTCAAGGCCCTCGATAGAAGCTATGCAATAGCTTAAAAAAGTACACAACAGAATTGAGAACCTCCTCCTTTTTTGAAATCGGTTAAAAACATATTAAAATAAATATCTGTGGAGCTTTTTTACAACGGTACGGAACCCTTCGTGCGTGGGTCCGACTCGCACTTTTTAATATTAAAATGTCATGCTTCACGCTATGTTTAAAATCGTAGCATACTGTCAACAGTTCTTTTGGCATCGGCTTCTATCTTCTATCTTCTCTAAGAGTGTTTTAAACATCATTGTATTATGTGCTTCGGAAGGCACGTTAAGATGTTTGTCCCGGCTTTTTCATTTGAATTACCAGCTTGGAAAGGAGTCAGTGCCACGCGTCTCTCACTATATAGCGCCTTGATTCCATAGAAATTTGCAGAAACGGACACGCGATCGAGCTGGTAAAAAAACTCGCACTAGGCACTCGGGTGTCGGAGTTTTTAGTTCGCCCGAAGTCTTCCGACATGGGTTAAGGCGACTATACAGGTCAAACCTCCCTCTCGCTCGCACTATTCAACATTATTGAAGATATAAAATCAGTGACTATAGTTATGCTAAATAGCAAACCTTCACATTTTAGAGAATAACAATTCAAAGGTTCAGCAAGAATATCATTTAGAACCCAACACGATTTCCTACCAATATATTTGCACCAAAATTGATCACATTGGTGCAAGTTTTATGGTAAGAAAACGTGATAGAATCAAAATTATATAATTGCTGAACCTTTGTATTGTTATTTTCTAGGCCGTGAAGGTTTGCTATTTTGCATAACTACATTCAGTGATTTTATATCTTCAAAAAATTTGAAGAGTCGTCTTAATGACTGAAAAAGTCGGGGCTAAAATCATCTAAGCCTGTGAGATGTTTAATGGACTGCAGATACAAGATATTGTATGTATTGTTTGCAGGCGGTTTTCTCAGTGGTGTTCTATTTCTCGTCTGTGTCTCTCTACCCTGGCTTCCTGATGGTCGGCTACGGAACTGTCTTTACCGTTCTACCTGT
This sequence comes from Horisme vitalbata, assembly GCA_951804965.1. Taxonomy (NCBI): domain Eukaryota; kingdom Metazoa; phylum Arthropoda; class Insecta; order Lepidoptera; family Geometridae; genus Horisme; species Horisme vitalbata. Next base: position 4,518,033 of record OX638096.1, read on the forward strand.
CTTCTCACTGGTAAGCCGTATTTTCTACTATAAAAAAATTGAGTTGCTAGATTACACCTGAACATAGTTACATACATTGCAATTTAAATAAAAGCTTGTAAAAGTACGACGGTTACTATACAAATTATTTTTTTGTTATTGTACCTAATGCTTTCTATATAATGTATTAACTATTTCTTTTACCTAGTTTAAAGTTCTGACCTAGTCTAATATGTAATGGCCTTACTTATGAACATCTTTCAAAAGATAAACGATGATTAGACTATTGCCATCTCTTACCGTTGGATAATGACAGACAGTGACAGGGCTAACTTTAAGCATTGATTAACTTTGAATATTGTTCATTAGTAAGGGGGTATATGTGCATGATGTGGTCACCTATAATTAAAGAAGTATTATTTTTTTATGTCTATGTATCTCTTGTCGGCGACCCAATAAATAAATAAAAAGCTGAAGTCAGTGCAATAAAATTCATACCCCACAATGAACATAAGATTTATGTTATGTGAAGATGTAATAAGCGCATGGCTCACATGGTCATCACATCACACATCACATCAGCCTATATCAGTCCACTGCTGGACATAGGCCTCCCCTAATAAACGGGGATATACCCATAATCCTCACGCTGGGCATGCGGGTTGGGGATCCCAGGGCACAGCTTCTCGCACCACCGACGCTGCTGTCCGTCAGTGGCCAGGGGATTTAGCTGTGCGGATGTAGGCTGTGCTATGCCGCAATCAGCCGGCCGCCAGAGCCCCGTTCGTTGTTTAGCAGGGTGCACCACGTGCAGGTGGGGTTGGCTTGGGTTCCGAAGATCGCGGTTGGAACCCTGTACACCCCTTGGTGTGGGTGTTGGTGTTTAGTGGCTACCACGACCCACAATTATTATATCGTAGGTCAAGCATGTTCTGATCGTATCCTATGATGCAACGCCTTGTGTCCATCAGCTTGAGAATGAAGGTGAACCCTCAGTGATCGGAATTAGGCGGATTAAAATACCTAAAGTTCAAAGAACAGAGTGTGGAAACTTCCTTACTACAACAATTTTATTCGGCCTATTTCGACCGAAAAATTGAACAGTTGTGGCAGTAAGTAAAATTAATAGTAATGTTAATTATATTGACGACCTCTGTGGCGCAGTGGGCGAAGGCCCGCTTGTGACGCAGAAGGTTGCGGGTTCGATTCCCGCTGCGGGACAAATGTTTGCATGTTCTGCAGATATTTGTCTCGGGTCTGGGTGTTTTCTATGTATGATATGTATGTATTTACAAAAAAAATGTATCTATGTAGTATATCACTCATGTGGTTCCCATAATACAAGCTCTGCTTAGTTTGGGGCTACATGATGCTGTGTGATAACGTCCAGGATTATTTATTTATTTATTTATTTTACTATATATATATTGAGTAGCAGTCAATATGCCAAAAAACGTGAGCATTATGTATCTATCTTACTTGTTAACAGGTGCTTGACAAAGATATACCAAGTGCGACGGCTCTGAAATACCCCCAGCTCTACAAACAACTAACGAGGGGCCGCCAGCTTTCGTACAAGACGTTCTATATATGGACCGGGATTTCTATTTACCAAGGTAAGTTAAGTACATAAAGTCACGGGGTGTAAGGGGTTATATTTCCATCTACGTAACCCAAGCCAACCCCACCTGCCCGTGGTTCACCCTGCTAACCCTGAAACCGAGCTCTGGCGGCGGCTGTTTTTACAAACTTTGTCAAATGTTGTGTAAATGACGACAGATGAAATGACAAAGTTTGTAAAAAAAGATCCGGTGCCAACCATTTCGGTGGCTATTAGTTTCTGGTGTATTGTGCATCACGTACGATCGCCATTTTTTGATACTCCTCCGCGCCGGAGTGTCGGGACGCGGGGGTGGTGGGGGATAAATGGACAGAGACAAGGATAGTTGGATTCGCATTAGTGCGAAAGGGATAGGAATACTGTCACAGTGTCTCATCTCTAGGTGCCTACTTATTAGTCCTAAACAATCATCATTAACTGGTACCCTAGCACAAGTTCTGCCTAGTTTGGGATCACTTGACCGTGTATGAGATGTAAAAATCTTACTTCCAGGTGGCGTTATAATGTACGGCGCATTAGTACTATTCGAAGAGCAACTAATACACATAGTTGAGATCAGCTACACAGCCCTGATTCTGACTGAGCTGATTATGATAGCGCTATGCGTGGTCACGTGGCATTACCTCATGGTGGCTGCGGAACTAGTCAGCTTGGCGCTCTATATCGCAACACTGCTCATATTCACAACATATTTCGGTAAGTACGAATATAAATTAAAAGATCTACTTATTAAAAAGTGTTATTACAATTTAGTTAATTTTTTCAAGGATAAACGTTTGACTTTATTTGAAATTTTATTTTATTTTATTATTGAAGTATACGGGGTTCCAACCCATATCTTCGTAACCAAAGTTTACCCTACCTGCATGTGGTGCACCCTGCTAAACAACGAACGGGGCTCTGGCGGCCGGCTGAATGCGGCATAGCACAGCCTACATCGGCACAGCTAAATCTCCTGGACACTGACGGGCAGCAGCGTCGGTTATGCGAGCCATCCCCAACCCGCATGTCCAGCGTGGGCAATATGGGCACACACACACACACACACACACACACACACACACACACATACATACACACACATACACACACATACACACACATACATACACACACATACACACACACACACATACACACACACATACACACACACACACACACACACACACACACACACACACACATTAATACAAACTTTTGCATTTATAATATTAGTGTGATTTCGGTCAACGTATATCCTTCCAAATGTAAGATCAGTTTCACAGTCGGTTATGCTCGCAATTTATAATGGTCGAATTAAATTAAGTCCTTTGCTAGAGGAAATAATGTTCCATTTTGTCCGGCAGACGGGGACTTCATCAGACACTGGGACTTTTGGTGGAAGGTCATCACAATAACTCTGGTATCCTGCCTCCCGCTATACATAGTCAAACATATGCATAGAAAATGGAGCGAACGACAGTACAAAAACATAAGAACATGATCTTTATTCCATTCCTCTCTAGATCTAATTTCCAATGTGATTCACTTTGACTTTTTTCGATGCACATTTTTGTCCAAGTTATTCTTTATGATTTTTATTTGTGTATAGGGAAAGTATTAGATGTATGTATTATAAGAGTAAGCTAGACTAGCATAGGAATTAATTTACCTATATTTGTATAATTTGTATTATAATGAACTTATGGTCAGGTGACACCAAATGCGAAGTGTTGCCATAAATGGCCTTACTTATGAACATCTTTCAAAAGATAAACGATGCTTAAACTTTTGCCATCTCTATCCGTTGGATAATGACAAACAGTGACAGGACTAACTTTGAGCATTGATTAACTTTAAGTAGCTTTCATAAGTAAGGGGGAAATTATATAAGCAATTTTTTGCAGGCATCCTCTTCTTTTTGATGTTGGCTTTAGTTTTATGTTACCAAATGGAATACTCACAAAAAATGAAACAAAAAAATATATGTTATTACTTTTACAAAATTCTATGATAATCTTTTGTTAATCGCAGGTTTATTCGATCTTAGACGTAAGTTTCTGTTAATTATGTATTTTATTTTAAAAATATGTATCTTACTGTGATTTTTATATACTTTGTTATTTTGAGAGCGTTTTCTCACTATCCCGCGTAATATCGGTGTCGTTGACGATACGAGCGCTGATTGGCTGAGTAATTTCTTGCGACGAAATGAATATCTGGATGGAACTTCTTGTTTAAAAAACATTCTTATTATTAGTTATTTTGTTTATGGCTCTATTTATCGACTTGTTTATGAACAAAACACCGCGACCTTTATCGGCACATTATTATGTAATGAGTAATGAGTAATGACCCTGCGATCCCCAACCCGCATGCCCAGCGTGGGGATTATGGGCATATCCCCCTTTATTAGGGGAGGCCTATGTCCAGCAGTGGATTGATATAGGCTGGTGTGTGTGTGTGAGTAATGACTTTTGTGTCAGACAAAATGTATTTAAGTTTTTACTTGCTATATTATGAGATTTAATGTACGCGTCCACAGTCTTACACCGCACTCATCTTACGTACCACATCAAACGGATTTAAACATGTTGTACCTTTTTAATTGAGTTTCTTAAAAAATAACGATAAGTATTAGAAATTGTAAGTCTCTAGCTTATACCTATCAATTCTTGGCTCAATTTTCATACTTACAGTATGTGATTACTGATTGGGTACACCGTTGTTTAACTTTAAAATGCAAAACTCATAGTTACCCTCTTCAAAAATTATACAAAAACTGGACGAAGGAGACTAACTACTTCCCACAACACAGGTTTTTACCTAGGGAGGGAGCTAGTGATTTACTCTTATTTAGTACCTACCTATTAATAAGTTATATAACTGTGTCAAAATATAAAGTTTTATATTTATAGGTTTATGTTAGTAGGCAGGTATCTAAATATTTATTGGTTTCGAAATAAACATATTTGTATATAGAATGTCAAAAAGGTGCATCTATTGATCCGCATCGCACGGAAAGAACAACTGCCACAAATGAATCCTTCATACGATGCGTATGATACACCTTTACAGATGTCCTACATTAATTGCTTTTATAAATAGTATATTGCATAATATATATCGTGTCATCGTGTGGTAGTGGGAACGCGCTCTAACGATACATTATATAGTCTTTGTCGTTGACGTCACGTTTTTACAAGCTTTATCGCGTATGTTTAATGTATAATCTTTTACGTTCAACTTGTTTACGTTGAAAAAAAATCAAATTTACTCTCCCTGTTCGATTTTGTTCTATTGGGCACATTATTCGTTTTTTAAGCTTTAATGACATGCCTATTTCATTCTGGGCAAAGACCTCCTCGAAAGTCAACAATATAGGTATTTTATAACACTACTACTGCATGGTGTAAAGTACCATGTAGCTATTGGCCAGGATATTTTATAAAGATACGATCAGCATTTACAGCGTTAAAATTTTTTCTTAAATTTATTCCAATTATATTTTACATGAACTTTTCAAAACGCGGCTTTATAGAACGCGTTATTTGACTCAGACGTGACTGCGGATTTTTTTTTTAAGTACAATAAAAATTTTGATTAGATTGAGAGGGCGGGCGGGATTTGTACTAAATATTTTGTCATGTTGAATATCATCTGACCCGCTGAATAAGTAAACATAATAATCTTAGAGCGATTTGGGACAATATAACCAGAGGGCGTGAAATAAATCGACAAAAGCTACAAAAGCAAATCATCACAATATTTTAAATAGAGTCTGACGATCTGAGGCTCGGTCACGAAGACTAGGCAAAAGTATTTCAAAACTTCAAAAAATATTAATTATTCAATGAGAACCTTAACTTAGAAATACTTTTTTTTATTCGTATCGTAGACGTAATTTTTTTACCAATGATAAAGCGTTTTTAGGGTGACGTTACCGAGCCGGTCAAACGAAGCCATATTTATGGTGCCGACCAACACGGCCCATTCTCGTGTATTACTCGTGCGAGTTACCTTAATAATTTAATTAACTTATATAATTATCTTAAATATATATATACTAGAGGCCCGTCCCGGCTTCGCACGGGTTTTAGTAAGGATCCCTAATCTTTTCTAGCAATAAATAAAGCCTATGTTACTCAGGGTGAATGTAGCTTTCCAATGGTGAAAGAATTTTTTGAAATCGGCACAGTAGTTTTTGAGTTTATTCATTACAAACAAACACACACACAAATAAAAAATTTTCCTCTTTATAATATTAGTGTAGATATATATTATAATATTTATCTTAAACTTCAATAATTTTTGCTTTAATTGTAATAATAGTAATTACACGTGGTGTCAAGTTAATTCGCACGAGTTAGTTGTGAGGGACATAGGACATACCTACTACTCAATATGGTCGATTAACTTTGCTCAGCAAGACCGTAATCAAACGGAGTGTAGTTTAGCCAAGATGATTTACTAAGAACGCCAAAGTAAGCCACGCCAAAAAGCGCTTTCAGAAAATCTGGAATATCATAAACAAGGATACCCTCGAAATTTCAAGGCCTTTTACGATTCACACCTAACGGCGCGCGTCGGAGAGCATCAAGGCGCATTTTAAAAAATAATATGCTATAAATAAATATGCTAGAGGAAATTGAAACATCCACAAGGCAGTTAGGTTCCTTATTTGCATGCAATATCTACTTACGGGTCTATTTATGTCAGTGTTTGACAAAGCTCAAAACTGCGTAAATTGCATGCAAATAAGGAACCTAACTGCCTTGTGGATGTTTCAATTTCCTTTAGCATGTTATAAAATGCTCTCCGACGCGCGCCGGTAAGTGTGTATGGGTTTTAATTTACATTACGGTTAAGTCTGTGCGTTAATTGTCAATCAGTTATAGGGTCAGCCTCATTACAGTTTATTTTTAGACTATAGCTGTTATTGCACCCATTAATCTTATTTCCTATGTGTATTAAGTATTTGAACAGTTTTAGCGGATGCAACTAAGTTTTTCTGTGATATGAAATCAAATACCGGTTAGGGACCTACGTATGCCGCGGTCACGAAGACAGCGGCGGCGGCGCGGGGAGCGGCGCGCCAATGCAAATCCAAAATCTATGCATTGAAACGCGCCATTCCTTCGCGCCGCACCGCCGCCGCCCCGCTCCCGCTGTCTTCGTGACTGCGGCCTTAAGCTGGGTACGAATATCGCGTTCTTGTATACGAATAGTCGGGATACGCGTATAGTTAATGTGGACCACCACGGATCGCGCCGCGAGCCAGCTCGGGCGGCACGCGTTCCCCAAAGGGTACGCGTGTAAGCTGCAAGTACAGACAGGGCGTTCCAAGATACGCGTAACCGACTACGCGTACCAATATATGCGCTATCCGTACCCAGCTTTATGAATCGTATTTTCGCATCTCCCGTCTGGCGGTGAAAACAAATGCATATTAGGATTCCAGCTAAGTTTTGTATACTTAGAATAATCTGCTGCTACGAAATACGTACTCTCCGTAATAAAAAAAATATAATAATTGGTATAGGTATATTTTGGTGTAAACGCCAGAAAGGCAGAGCAACTAGCTAGGAATTCTACCGAAATCAGTAAGATTTAGACTGAGTGTCCGTATAAATACAAAGCTAGTAATCGCGTGCATTATATGAACAGGTACAAATAACTTTTATAGCAATGTGATATATTTAAAATTGTTTTAGTTTATAAATTATATATGTTTATTTCTAAGATGATTGTATATGTTGGTGCAGATTGTAACTTTATGAATTATGCAGATTGTAACTTTATGAATTATGTTAAGTAAATAAACACATACGTAAAATCATGATTATTTTGTATGTTTCTGTAGTTAAATACCTATCTATCTAAAAAAAGATAATTTAACGAAATAAAACAGTTTACCTTTAAATAATTTATTATGTAAGTATTTCTTAAACAGACAAACAACTTGAAAATATCTAAATATCCTAAAAATTAAATTCATAGCAATATAATACCTACCGCTGCGACGGTGGTGTAGTAAACGAATTCAAGTCCATCTCCGTTCTGGAACTGGATTTAGTTGATCGTACCGAAGCAGAGTATTTTGAAATGACTCGCTTCGCCCGTTCCAAGTCGCGCAAACTGCTGGACTTGCATGATTTGGAGGAGGTTGAGCTTACAGACTGGCTGGTCGAGCTCTCTGACGCAGAGCCAGCAGAATCACTCGTCTGCTGAACTTCGTAGGTGTTGCGCGTCACTGTGCTCGTCGAGTAATACGGAAGTTCGGTCTTTTTACGGCGATCTATCCTCACTTCAGATATAGAAGTCTCGATTTTCGGCGGATTATCGACACCCTTTTCTTTTCTCCCTTCGACTACGTTCTCGCATTCGCTTTCAGACGACGACGTTTCCACCTCGCTTATCTCGTTCCCGCTCATAATCGCCATGAGCTTCTCTGTATTCTCGTTCAAATCGTAAACTTTCTGCGTCCGAATTGAACCGAGCGACGCGGATTTAGTTTTTGAAGACGATCGCCTATTTCGTTGATCGTTGTGATAAATTGAGCTCGGCGATGGCACCGTAGGTGACAGGTTCGAAACCATATTAGCATAAGACACTTGCTTGGAGAAAAAAGATGATCGCCCTTTACAGTTGCAAGAGCCCGAACTGCAAAGGTTGTAGATGATCTGGATGGCATAAATTACTAATGCAATTGCAACGACCACCCCAATGTAAAGCGTGGGCGACCAATCAGTATCAACGGAGATGTAGGATTGTGTAAGGGTTTTCCACGGATGCCATTTAGTCAGCTCAGCGTCGTGGTATTCAAAGAGATTGCGTCGCGACAGACCTTTCCCGTAAGTTTGTACTGCAGCTGCTATCCTCAAAATGCCCCCATAAGCTGCGTACAACTTCTCATCTAAGAGATGAGGAGCTACATCTCGCTTCATCCAATTCCACAAACCGTCGTTAAAACTGAGGAAGTCTGAATGGCGACAGTTTTCAGGAGAATCGCTCAGAATACATCTCGAGGCAGTCGTGTAATATTTCAACAGCACATTGTTAGATGCCGGGGAAGTCAAGCTCACTAGCCCTCCGGTTTTGAAAGGTAGAGCAATTGCCGAAGGGCTTGTGTCATCGTCAAGTCTTGGAGTTGGTAAGTGGATGCACGAGTTTACATCTCGTTTTAGCACTAAGCATGCGCACGGATTGAAAAACGACTGAGCGCCAATTATAATTTTCGCTACAGATAGATTTGACCATTTTGGTGTTCGTTCTGGTTCCTGCCACCCCAACCCTTGAGTATTCAGCAGTTCTTTTATCTCTGCGTATAAGTCATGTATTTGTCTAACATTTCTATAGGGAACGTAGCCAGCGTAGAATGCAAAACGAGCTGAAGGTAGGATTTCGCTTCTCAGGTGAGCCCCTAACGTGTCAGCCATTGCTTCCTTCAGCAGGGTTGCTGCATGCGGATCACTATCTTGGCCAACTGAATGCAACGTTCTCCTTAAGTACCTGAGTAAATCCCTAATGTATTTCCCATCAATTTCATCTGGCTGAACTTGCGCGGGTAAAAGCTCTTCGAAAACTTTCCTGGCCCGCAATTTTACGATGTCATCATCATTCCAACACGTCGCTCTAGCATGTTTATTGTAAAAAATCGTACTACCCGCATTACCACTGTTTGTGTATGTAATGTTTGTGAAAATAATAAAAAATAAAAGAAATCTCATTGATTTTGAGACTTTTATAGTGGTTATCACAGATAAATTAATACTTATTACCGTAGGTACTTAAACTACCTAATACTTTACTCTTTGGTGTCTGTGTGCGGCACACAGAGATATATGAAGACATCTAGATAAAGTCTTATAATTCAATACGGCTGATATCTACTTTCCTATGTCCAACATCATCAGTTCGAAAGGGATGCATACATATAACAATGCGACTTCAAAAAGTTAATCGTAACAGGGCGCTCGAACAAATTTCTATGCAGGTTCATACAAATGCTGATTTTTTCTATGCTTTTTTTTTTCTTTGGTGCGGCAGCGGGTTTTGTAAGTAGCACAGATTATAGGTACCTATAGTCTGTTCTCTAGCCCTTTCTAGCTTGTCAAAAACCAACACTGAATTCAATTTGTCAATGTCAGTGTCAATTTGTCGCGCGCGATTGTTAAAATTATCGGCGGAATTCTTGGCGGAATTGCTTGCTGCTGTTTCGTAAAATAATTACAAGAACACTAAGATAATACAATTCTACGCAATTTAAACACAAAAACAATCATTTTCCAGGAGATACAGTAGTGATGATTTTCATACAAAATTACTGATTTTTCACCCCGAAATCTCTTGTGATTTGATAAAATGGTAAGTCAAGTGAAATAAACCATTTTGCGTATTCTTCACCATGGTCTATCTTTATTAAACATAAGGTAGGCTGAAATGAGATGGAGGATAGTACCTTAAAATAATATAGCAGTTTGCTGAGTGATTTCATGCTAAGGCTATTTGTCTTCACTGTCCTCATGAATTCCATATTAGTGTCCTCTCAGTCTTCAGCCTGTAAGCCGATTTACTAATTTGTGTACAGTCATTTTATAAAGTAAACAAGCTCGTTTTACAAGTGTTTTTAAAATAACAGTCACCTGATCAAATCCTAAAATGACCAAATTGCAGTAGCGATCGGAAGGTCATACAAAAAACCAAATAAATAATAGTTCTGGACTATACACTGTCACCCAGCATCATGTAGCATAGTGAAAACCACTGAATGATTAGTGTATACTTTGTTCATTCAGGATATCAGAAAGTTCTTCCCACCAAAGACTTCTTCAAAGACTACAGTGAAGAAGCGCAGGATTGAAGATGATGATGATGAGGTCATTCCGGAGTCACCAGATGTACAAATCAAAAATAAAGTAAGTAATTTAATCTAATTATAAAATGATTAACTGACTGACTGGGTAATATATCAACACACAGCCAAAACCGTAGGACCTAGAGACCAGAAAGTTTGCACATAGATATTTTTATATAGTGCAGGCATCCACTAAATAAGGATTTTTACAGAATTCCACCCCTAAGGGGGTAAACATTATGAAAGTTTGTTTGAAAGTCTGTCAGTTTCGAAGTTAGGATCTTCAAATTTTGTATTCAGACTGAAGATTGAAAATGAATTTATATGTATCTCAGCATTTTTGATAGACTAGAACATTCTTTATTGTACACCAAGTTAAAAAAAAATACAATTTGCAGAAACTAGTTTAACTAGTATAATTAGATAGTTCTACCCTGAAAGGGGTGAAAACGTGGATGCAGTTGTGTATGGAAAGTCCTTCATTTTCAAAGTAAAAATCACTAAATAGAAAGAAATACCCTACACAGACGAAGTTGCGGGTGTAAGCTAGTTATATATAAATGGCTCATATTGAGTTGACGACATTGATGCCTTTCGTGCTAACTGGTGGGAGGCAGCAATCGATTGTATGTCTTAGAAGGAGATGGGGGAGACCTAAAAAAAAAAATGAGTTATCCAGTTTTTGCAATCAAGGCAATTGTTTTAACAATTTTTTTTTGTTTGTCATAGAAGAAAAAAACTGAACCTCAAAAATCAAGTAAAAGTAAACCTAAGCCTGCACTTAAAGAAGTCAAAGCCACTGATATGTTTGGAAATGGTCCTATTAAAAGAACTGAACCGGTTGTTAAGAAGCCTGCACCAAAAATACCAAAGGCAACTGAGACAGGTATACACTCAGATGATGAATTTGAAAAGAGTCTGCTAGAAATTGATGATGTTGTAATCGTTGAAGAAGATAATGATAATAATAAAATAGACAAACATATTACCAAACCATCTACAAGTAAAGAAGTCAATGATAAAACACCAGAAAAGCCACTAAGAAGTAAAGAAAGCAAAGAGAAAACTGATTCAGAACCATCATCAAGCAAAAAGGAAAGTAAGGGCAAAAAACACAAGCATTCACTATCTACTATAAAGCCAAAAACAGAATCTAGCCATGAGGGAATCTCGAATAATCCATCACCAAATGATGAAGTCAAACAGAAACATCTCGAAACAAAGAAAATTGTTGATAACATAAAAAAAGAAATCAAAGATACAAACAAGCGAAAGTTTCCAGAGTTTATAGAAAGTGATAACAAAACTGAGGTAGTTAACAAAAAGAGGAAAACTCACTCTGATATCAATACAAGTAAAAATGATTCAGATAATAAAAGAGATGATATTAAAACAAAAATGAAAAGTGATGTTAAAACAGAAGCGTATGATCTAACAGCTGATGATTCGATGATGGAAGATGAAGCTGATAAATCAATGCATAAGAAAAGGAGGATAAGCAAGAGTCTCAATGAATCAGGTAACAAGTAAAATATTTAAACAAATGCAACTAAAGTCGAGCTCAGGACAGAGCGCAACGGCTCTCATTAGGGGAGGCCTTTGTCCAGCAGTGAACTGTTATAGGCTGATGATGTTGATAATTAACTAAAGCATGACAAAATATTGATTTACTAGCAGTCTCAAAATATAAAGTTTTAATGGGTAGTTGTTAATAGTTCTTCGGAACCTCACTTCACCACTGGCTGGAGGAAATTACCCGCATAATTTTGATGCGAATGAGCCGGTAACTGAATGAGTCTGCAAGAGAAACGTCGCAAACTGCTTACAGTGCGCAAAGTCTGTCTCTGACATTCACACTGACCCTCCATTTAGTATAAATAGTGCGGCGAACTGGGGGGCAACAGCGCTCACTGCTTGTCTAACAAGGACACAGCATAATCTAAGTTTATTCAAGTTCGTTCAGCTGTTTTGGTGTGATGGAATAGCAAGCATCCTAAAATACTTTCTCATTTTAATAGTTACACCACACCATCATCACACCAGCCTATTGCAGTCCACTGCTGGACATAGGCGTTCCCTAATAACCCCTTTTATTAGGGGAGGCCTATGTATGTAATAATAATATTATGGTTTGAAAATAAGTTCTTGTCACTATATGTTTTGGTTACAAAATAAATTAATTTATTATTTATTATTAGTTACATTGTGTGCAAAATTTATATCTAGCAATTCTTTTAGGACTAAAAATCCCAGAAAATTCTTAGCTAGGCTATCATATCACAAAAATAAATATGTTGGAACGGCCTCTGTGGCGCAGTGGGCGAAGGTCTGCCTGAGACGCAGAAGGTGGCGGGTTCGATACCCGCTGCGGGATAAAGGTTTGCATGTTCTGCAGATATTTGTCTCGGGTCTGTGTGTTTTCTATGTACGATATGTATGTATTTACAAAAAAAAAAAATGTAGTATATCAATCATGTGGTTCCCATAATACAAGCTCAGCTTAGTTTATGATGCTGTGTGATTACTGCTTACATCCTGATTATTTATTTATTTACACATCAAAATGTTTCTATAAACAATTTGCATGGTAATTTTTATTGCAGTTCTAACAGATGAAGAAAGGCATGAGAGAAAAATATATTCCGCAGCATTGTACCAGAAATACATAAACAGGACTGGGCCCAAACATTTGGGCGCCAAGGAAATGCCTGAGGTAATCCTGAAATCTAAAGAAGTCTCACACGCCGCTACCTATTGCCTACCATAGTAGACCAGTGGTTTGATAGTTTTACCTGGAAAATTTCCGCGGGTTTTAAAAATGAGTAATTGTATAGATTTCGTTGTGCTCTTGCCGAATCTCAACTTTGCCACCACGTATTTTCGCGCCACCTTGTATTTAGGCGCCATTTTTCCAATATGGCGCGCCTAAAAGCAGTTTTTTAACAATATCTACTCTCCGACTCATTTCACAACAAAATGAAATACAAAATAAAACAAGAAAAAATTGCCTACAATTTATGATAACTCAATACGAAGTCCTTACGTGTTTTTTAAAATTAACTATTTCAGGGAGCAACAAATTGTTTGAAAGACTGTGCTTTCCTACTTACCGGAGTCCTAGATTCATTCGAGAGGGATGATGTTGTGGACACCATCAAAAAGTATGGCGGCTGCATCAAGAGTGGTATCAGTAAAAAGGTAGGTCTATCATTCCATACCAGCTCACAGGCTATGTAGACTTGGATATTTGATATTTAACATGTGGTTCCCATAATACAAGCTCTGCTTAGTATGGGGTTACATGATGCTGTGACGTCCCGCAACTTAATCATATTCCAAACGGATGTATTCCAGCTTAATAACAGAGGCGACCTTGAATGAGAGTCCTCGCCCATCCCCAAAGGAAGTTGAAGTTTAGGCTAGATGCCTGAAAAATTCTAATTAGTCTGTCATTTATGTACATTAGTTAAAAATATCGGACATGTATTTTTTTCTTTTGTCAATTAAACAAAAAATTACAAAGATCTAGTGCGTTAAAGTTCCGCGTGTCGTCCCAGTGTAGTCACATAGTACATTTTTACATACCCGTAACGAGCCCCTACTCCCGAGGTTTGACACTCTATCTCAGTCAATTTCTATTGATTTGTTAAAAAATACGTGTCTAATATATTTTGTTGATCTGACGGATTTGTTAGATTTTTTTTACCCAGGCATCATCCCTTTTGTGGTTATATCTAGCGTCTAAATGGATGGCAACTAGCAACTTTTGGGACGCCGGAGTACATCTATTTGGAACATGCTTTATAGTCAGAAAATTGAGGGTATCCGATTGGTGTTTGAAGATTATCTTATCATTCAGGTAACACACGTTTTAGCCGGCGAAGATGCAGGCCCGGCGAAAATGGCGAAAGCAGAAGAATTAGGAATTAAAATTATAAACGAAGATGAATTCCTCAAAATGATTGAAGATTCCAAAACTAAATCTAAATCAGAATCCCGCAAAGAAGATAAGAAAGATAAAAATCATGATAATAAAAGTAGAAGTAAACTAGTCAACGGAACAAGTTATAGCAAAAAAAGCGACTCGAAAAAATCTATAGATGAAACTAAAGTGATGAAAAAGGAGAAATCATTGAAAATTTGTGATGATGCCAAAAAATCTGATGGCATAAAAGAATCTGATAAAAATCATGTGAAAGAAGGTGCTAAGCACAAATTAGAAGTAGATGATAATGAAAGTAAGAGATCTAAAATCAATGGGATAGTGAAACTTGAGGATGATTTGAAATCGGATAGTGTTTCTACGTCCAGTTCCAGTGTAAACCTAGCTAATAGTAAGTTAATTTCATCAACAACACCAGCCTTTATCAGTCCACTTCTCGACATAGGCCTCCCATGATTGACGGCCTCTGTGGCGCAGTGGGCGAAGGTCCGCCTGAGACGCAGAAGGTTGCGGGTTCGATTCCCGCTGCGGGACAAATGTTTGCATGTTCTGTAGATATTTGTCTCGGGTCTGGGTGTTTCTATGTATGGTATGTATGTATTTACAAAAATATATATATATGTGTAATATATCAATCATGTGTTTCCCATGATAGAAGATCTGCTTAGTTTGGGGCTACATGATGCTGTGTGATTACGTCCTGCATTATTTATGTATTTATTTATTTATTTATGATCAGAGGGGGTATATGCCGCTCAGTGAGATATGGAATGAGCCATGCTCGGAGTTTCTCTGAAGGATAGAATCCGCAACGAGACTATCCGACATACAACTAAAGTTGTCGACATAGCTCAGAGAATTATGAAGCTGAAGTGGCAGTGAGCTGGCCATATCTGCCGAAAAACCGAGACCGCGGCTCTGCAAACGTAGTGTAGGATGCTCTCCAGTCAGGCAGAGTGACGATCTGCGAAAGACTGCTGGTAGAAGCTGGATGTGGTGCTCAGGACAGGGCGCTCATTAGGGGAAGCCTATGTCCAGCAGTGGACTGCTATAGGCTGATGATGATATGTCAATTATCTCCACGCTGGGCATGCGGGCTGGGAATCGCAGGGCACAGCTCGCCCTGTCGGCGCTGCTACCCGTCAGCGGTCAGGGAATTTTGCTTTGCCGGAGTAGTTGAGCTGCGTTTTGTTACAATCGGATGGCAGTCAGAGCCCTGTTTATTAGTTAACAGGATGCACTACGGATAAGATAGACTGGGGTGATGATGTAAAGGCTTCGAACCTCCATCTTCGGAACCCAAGCCAACCTCACCTGTGGTTGCATCTTACTAACTAACAAACGGGGCTCTGGCGGCCGGCTGATTGCGGCATAGCACAGCTTGACACCGGCACAGTTACATCCCCTGGCCGCTGACGGGCAGTAGCGTCGGCGGTGCGAGAAGCTGTGCCCTACGATCGCCAACCCGCATGTCTAGAGGGAATTATAGGCATATCCACCTGCTTATCATGGGCATAAGCTCCTCGACTATGTCCAGTACTGAACAGTAGGCTGGTGTTGCTGTTGTTTTCTTAATACATCCCAACACTGCAAGGAACATACCCCTTTTAGTTTCTAGAACTCCTGATTTAGGCTATGTATTAATTAAATTATTTCATTATTTAACCAAAAATGATAATTATCAGTTTCATAGACTTAGTTGAAAACTAGAGCTATCCTTCTTTCCAGATGTGAAACTAGAAACAGCCAATGGAATCATGTGGGTTGAGAAACATAAGCCGCAGAACTTGAAACAAATCATTGGACAGAATGGTGAAGCTAGCAATGTTAAAAAGTAAGCTAAACATAATATTAGGTCCTTACGTGTGAAATTGGCGTTTTGTATGGAGAATTTCGAGAAAATTGATTTCTCAATACATACCACCATCACCACACCAACCTATATCAGTCCACTGCTGGACTTAGGCCTCCCTAATAAAGGGGGATGTACCCATAATCTTCACGCTGGACATGCGGCAATACATACATTTTAGTATTTTTTTCTGGAACTTCAAAGGCTATTCCTATTCCCCTAAAATGTTGTGTATATAATTGGACAACATTGTGAAAAGTTTGCGTTGCCTTTATGTAAAAAAAAACTAACAAATACAAAATACATTTAAGCATTGAAAGCAACAAGACATGAAATGAACTGTTTCTATGTCTTATTTTTTGGGGATGGACTTCCCCAAAGATAGTATTTATTGAATTTTTAATCTTTGTTATAATATTACGTTCAGAATATAAATTAATTTTGTATATGAATGTTGAATAAAAATAATATGTACAAAATAAAATAGAGTGGAAAAACGCCAATTTCATATTTAAGGACCAAATATACTTCGTTATATTACACTTAACTTACTTATGCCTAGCTTACGATAGAGTAGTGCGGATTAGTGCTACGCAATATTTTGGATGACCTACACATGAACGAACATCAGTAGTCAGTGCTAGGCTGTGTTCTCTGGTTAGTGTTTCATTAAAAAGCGTGCTATGCTCGAAGTTTCTCTGAACAATAGAATCCGCGACAAGACTATCGGACATAGAACTAAAGTTGTCGACATAGCTCGGAGAATTAAGAAGCTGAAGTGACAGGAGGCTGGCCATATCAGTCAAAAAACCGACAATTGGGGTAAACGAGTTCTTGAGTGGAGACCGCGTCTTGGCAAACATAGTGTAGGACGCCCTCCGGCTAGATGGAGTCACGATCTGCGAAAGGTTGCTAGATCTGTAGAAGCTGAATGTCGAGCTGAGGACAGGGCGCAATGGCGCTCATTGGCGGGAGCCATAGGCTGATGATGATGTCTAACCTTCGGTTTTTGTTTTCAGATTGATAAACTGGCTGACCAAATGGTACGTCAACAGAAAGGCTAAGTTACCCAAGCCCAATCCTTGGGCTAAGAACGATGACGGAGGATTTTACAAAGCCGCGTTGCTCTCAGGCCCGCCGGGTGTTGGTAAGAGATCGTTTACTAACGTTAAGATTTGAGGATAGTGCGCTAAAAAACGCTATTGCGTTCTTTAGGGGAGGCCTATTAGGGGAGGGTTCAGCAGTGGACTGCTAGTCTGCTATAGACGGACGATGATGAAGAGATAACTTGACAGCTCGCTTATTACGTAGGTGTCAAGGAGGTTGTTATCAAAATGATAAGCCGTCATCTTGAGACGTCCGCCATATTGGATTTAGAATCTAAATCCAATATGGCGGCCGACTCATCAAGGAAATATTAGAATACATTGTTACAAGTATATTGCTCATATTTCACCCAATTTAAACAGCTTAAATTAAGACGGCCGGACTTACAATGAACAAAATGCATTATTCCAGGAGGACACCGTGAGTTTTTCTTTCAATAAAAACCCGAACTTTCGTTTATACAATCGGCAATTACATTTAGCTTGTGCACTCGACACGGTGATTTTTAGAAGTCGTTTCACGTAGGTACTGTGGGTAGGCTTGTGCGCGTGGCGACGGGTGTTTGAATAAAAGTATATGTTTGCTATGATGCCTTTGAAACGTGCTTCTTGCGTAGATAGGATTCTGGGTCGGCTTCAAGCCGCGACAGCATTTTATAACTTTATGTGGTGTCAAAATACAAGTGCAATTTTCAAACTTCCATTCAATAATTCAAGTCAGCATCAAAAACTCATCAACAAGTTTACCCGCAGGTAAGACCACTACAGTGGCGCTGGTGTGCAAAGAGCTCGGCTTTGACATGGTGGAATTCAACGCTTCAGACACAAGGAATAAGACGCTCATCAAGGAACAAATTGGGGAATTGTTGACTACTACGTCGTTATCTGCGTATGCTAAAGGTAAGCTTTCAGAATTATTACCCTTCAATTCAATTTTCAATTTATTTATTTACTTTAATTAACACTGATAATAAACCAATTACATCAATTAAAGAGCTAGAAAAAGTCGCAAAAATGACATAAATACTTATAAGTAGGTACTATATTAGCTTTCGGAGTGTGGGACATCCGGCTGCAAGATGGGCAGACGACATTGTCAAAGTCGCGGCCGTACGTGGGTTAGAGTAGCGCAGGATCGTGGTGGATGGCACAAGTTGAGGGAGATCTATACCCAGCAGTGGGGAAAGTCGGGCTGTGGATGAAACATATTAACTTGTTCAAAAAAATTGCGACTATCACAATGTTAACACTAGAAATAAAGATAAACTTGCTGTTCCTACTGTAAGGCTCCATAAAGTTAGTCAATCATTTAAAGAGCAAAAAACATACGTTTCTTCCCAAATGACGCGATTAATTTATCTGTAAATAAATTCAAAAATGCTGTTAAACGTAACCTCTGTAATAAGGCTTAATATAAAATATCTGATTAATTAGATGACAAAAAAGCTTGGGATTAAACTGTCTCCAACTCCCTCAAAAACAATGTAATAGTTAAGAACAAAAATTGTAATAACATGGACTTTAAAAAAATATAAGCCTAACAGAGTTTCTTGCCAATTCTTCTCTGATTGGTTGCGTAACGAATTGGTATAAATAAAAAAACGTTTCAAAGTGTACTTAATAGTTTCTACTGAATAAAAAATGTTGATTTTGATGATGAAATTTAAATATATTGTGCCGACCACAAACCACACAAATAAATGAACTACTCATAAATTCACTGATATTATAATGTGGGTAGTTTTGAAATGACACCGCTCGCGACTCGCTCGCATGATAGCTAGATAAAAAGTATCCTGGATACTTTACAAGACAACATATTTAGTACATTATCATCATGATCAGCCAGTAGCAGTCCTCTGCTGGACATAGGCCTCCCCTAAGCGCCATTGCGCCCTGTCCTGAGCTCGACGCATCCAGCTTCTACCAGCAGCCTTTCGCAGATCGTCACTCCACCTGGCCGGAGGGCGTCCTATACTACGTTTTCGAATACGAATAGTACGAATTCCACTAAAATATTTCAAAATATTCAACGATTTTTTATAAAATTAAAATATTTTGTGGATTGTTATTTGCAGGTGATACAGGCAAACAAGCAGTGACGAAGAAGCATGTTCTGGTGATGGATGAGGTGGACGGTATGGCGGGCAATGAGGATAGAGGTAAAGAATAATAACAACTTATTAAACAACTAAAACCCCAATAATGGGTGTCTTTGAATTTTACAAATATGACTTCGGTTTTCGAGCGTTTAATCTTTCGCAAGGACATGTTAACTTTTGATGTGACATATTAACCTCTGCGGCGCCGGCGTAGTGGGCGGAAGCCTGCCTGAGATGCAGAAGGATGCGGGTTCGATTCCCCCTCCACGAGACAAAATTTTTGTATGACCTGCAAATTTTTGTTTCGGTTTTTCTATTTTATATGTGTACTAGCGGCCCGTCCCGGCTTCGCGCGGGTTAGGGCACTTTTTTTACACCTTGGGTTACGTTTAAACCTAAACGTTGGGTTACGTGTAAGAATCCCTAATCTTTTCTAGCAATAAATATAGCCTAT
Source organism: Horisme vitalbata (assembly GCA_951804965.1). Taxonomy (NCBI): domain Eukaryota; kingdom Metazoa; phylum Arthropoda; class Insecta; order Lepidoptera; family Geometridae; genus Horisme; species Horisme vitalbata. The sequence continues at coordinate 4,537,929 of OX638096.1, forward strand.
GTTACTCAGGGTGAGATATATCAGGGTGAGATATATCAGGGTGTAGATTTCCATTGGTGAAAGAATTTTTGAAATCGGCACAGTTGTTTTTGAGTTTATTCATTACACACACACACACACATAAGCAGCTCTGCTTAGTTTGGGGCTACGTGATATGTGATAAAGTCAAGCATAATTTATTTATGCATATAGGATCAGGACCCCCCTATACGCTATGCTTTTCATTCTTTAGCCAAGAATATTTATTGTCCAATGGGATTTATTTCTGCTTCTTTTTTTCTAGGTGGCCTACAAGAGCTGATTGGTTTAATAAAGACAGCTTCTGTCCCTATAATCTGTATGTGCAATGATAGAAACAGCCAGAAGATGCGCTCACTCGTCAACTACTGCTACGATCTAAGATTCAGCCGGCCTAAAGTTGAACAGATCAAGGTAAAACAAACACAAATAAACATATCCTTCTTTGTCCCAGAGATTCCTTGTTTGTTCCAAAGATTCCTTGTCTGTCCCAATTATAACCCTCTTATAGGGATATCTTTCTTTGTCCCAGAGATTCCTTGTTTGTCCCAAAGATTCCTTGTCTGTCCCAATTATAACCCTCTTATAGTGATATTTTTCTTTGTCCCAGAGATTTCTTTTTTTCCCAATGATATAACCCTCTTGTAGTGAAAGTCCTTTTTGTCCCAGAGATTCCTTGTTTGTCCCAATTATAACCCTCTTATAAACCTCTTATAGTGATATCCTTCTTTGTCCCAGAGATTCGTTGGTTTTCCCAATAATAACCCTCTTGTAGTTATATCATTCTTTTTCCCAGAGGCTCCTCGTTTGTCCCAATTATAACCCTCTTATAGTGATATCCTTCTTTGTCCCTGTGATTCCTTGTTTGTCCCAAAGATTCCTTGTCTGTCCCAATTATAACCCTCTTATAGTGATATCTTTCTTTGTCCTAGAGATTTCTTGTTTTTCCCAATGATATAACCTTCTTGTAGTGAAAGTCCTTTTTCTCCCAGAGATTCCTTGTTTGTCCCAATTATAACCCTCTTGTAAACCTCTTATAGTGATATCCTTCTCTTTCCCAGAGATTCCTTGTTTGTCGCAATGATAACCTTCTTGAAGAAAGGTCATTACTGGGACAGCCCCAAAATTTTGTTGCAACGATGATATATTTAGTGATACTCTACGTTTTCCTAGGATATCTGGCTTTTTCTCAGTGATAACCATTTTTTTTAAACAGCTTTTCCTACTTGTTCTACAATTAACAATTGATGTTCAACAATTGAGAATTAAGACCTATCTCTTTATAAAATCAGTATCAAGATTGAACCTCAACGAGTTAGTTAGCCATAAGGTCATAGAAAAATAGTGATTAGATAGATAGATAAATGAAAGATGAAAACATTTATTTAGGAACACATGACATTGACAATGTAGGAACAAAACTGAGAAACAACAAGCCTTTAAAGCTACTAAGTACTTGCTTAACATTTTCATGATAAAGGAACCCTTCCCAGGATTCCCTACATGCCATGTGCCGAAAAGGTGGTTGGCTCAGCTTATAAGCTATGAACCTACACAGCGCTGATTTTCAGCCAAATAACCTTTTTGTTGACTGTCGAGTTTGGTGCCAAATATATAAATATAATACAAATCAATTGATAATATTAAGAAGTATAATATTTAATTACTGAGATAAGATATGTAAATAATAAAGTCTGACTATATGGGAGCTATTAAATACATTTATATAATAAGTTTTGTGTCCCTAATATTCCCAGAGTACCTAATATAAAATAAATAAATAATAACAGAACTAAAGTACCTATTTCCACATCAGCCTATATCAGTCCACTGCTGGACTTAGGCCTCCCCTAATAAAGGGGGATATGCCCATAATCCCCACGCTGGGCATGCGGGTTGGGGATCGCAGGGCACAGCTTCTCGCACCACGCTGCTGCTCGTCGGTGGCCAGGGGATTTAGCTGTGCCGATGTAGGCTGTGCTATGCCGCAATCAGCCGGCCGCCAGAGCCCCGTTCGTTGTTTAGCAGGGTGCACCACGTGCAGGTGAGGTTGGCTTGGGTTCCGAAGATAAGGGTCGGAACCCCTTACACCCCACCTATTTAAAATATACAAATAAAAACACAAATGAATAAAGCTGTTTTTTCCCAATTATATGCCTAAGAAGAGGTTTATCTGATTTAAAAGCAAGAAAAATAAATTAGATTTGCTTTTGTTTTCTTTTGCAGGCGGCAATGAGATCAATATGCTGCAAAGAGAACATCAAAATACCTCCGGACGTGTTAGGGCAGCTGATAGTTTCGGCGAATCAGGACGTGAGGCAGACGTTGAACCTGCTGTCGATGTGGGCGGTGGATCCAACTCGGATGGACGCCGATAGGCTGAGCAAAGACGCTTCGGTTACTAAGAAAGACGTCAAATTGGTGAGTATACCCAGTGCCTCGTTACAGCAGCTTCATTTTTGACTATGATAGGTATGTATACCCAGAACGTAGGAATCCTAGTTGTGGAATAAAACAATGGATGTCAAATATTGATTTGTCTGTCTTACGGCCATGATATTATGTACTTAAATAATTTGGTGATAGTTGTTTGATTTATGCCTAATTTTAAATATTTACATAACCAAGTGTACTATATGTTCCTATGGTGAAATAAATGGGCACGACTATCAGTACCCTACTAATATTATAAATGACAAAGGTTGTGAGTATGGATGAATAGATGAATGTCTCTTCACTACTCTTTCACTAACATATGTACTCTTTCACGCAAAAACTACTGAACGTATTTGGATGAAACTTGGAATATACATAGTTTGTGACCTGGATTAACACATAGGCTACTTTTTATCCGGGTACCACGCGAGCGAAGCCGCGGGCGGAAGCTAGTAATAAATAAATAAATGTTTATTTCAGACTGCTACTGATACTGTTCAAGTAATATTTCTAAGAAGTATTTTATAAATGAAAAAAACTGGTTTATATTATGATATATGATCTCTCTTAAACAAGACTAGGTTCCACCCGGGCCTTTATAATAAATAAATAATCCTGGACGCCTGAATCACCTTATCACACAGCATCATGTGGCTAACTACTGCCAAACTAAGCAGAGCTTGTATTATGGGAACCATATGATTGATATACTACATAGATATATATTTTTTTGTAAATACATACATATCATACATAGAAAACACCCAGACCTGAGACAAATATCTGCAGAACATGCAAACATTTGTCCCGTAGCGGGAATCGAACCCGCAACCTTCTGCGTCACAGGCGGGCCTTCGCCCACTGCGCCACAGAGGTCGTCGAATGTTTATGTTAATGTCATAAGCTTTGTATATTCCAGGTTTTATCAAAATCCATTCAGTAGTTTTTGCATGATAAACATTCATCCATCCATTAATTCTCAAAAACTTTTACATATTTATAATATTAGTATGAGTATGATCTGTATCTGTGTGGTAACAGGACAATTGATATGAAGTAGCTTCCGCCCGCGGCTTCTCTCGCGTGGTACCGGGATTAAAATTAGCCTATGTGTTAATCTAGGTCACAAACTATGTATATTCTAACACCACACCACACCAGCCTATATCAGTCCACTGCTGGACATAGGCCTCCCCTAATAAAGGGGGATATGCCCATAATCCCCACGCTGGGCATGCGGGTTGGGGATTGCAGGGCACAGCTTCTCGCACCACCGACGCTGCTGCTCGGTGGCCAGGGGATTTAGCTGTGCCGATGTAGGTTGTGCTATGCCGCAATCAGCCAGCCGCTAAAGCTCCGTTCGTTGATTATCAGGGTGCACCACGTGCAGGTGGGGTTGGCTTGGGTTCCGAAGATAAGGGTTGGAACCCCTTACACCCCGTATATTCTAAATCGCAGATTGTCACTCCACCTGGCCGGAGGACGTTTGCTGAGGCGCGGTCTCTACGCACGAACTCGTTTACCCCAACGGTTGTCAATTCTTCGGCAGATATGGACAATCTACTATCACTTCAGCTTGCTAATTCTCTGAGCTATGTCTACATGATCATAAGTTAATTCATTGAATTTTTCATCAGGGCCCTTGGGAAGCGATCAGAAAGGTGTTCAGCGCCGAAGACCACAAGAAGATGTCTATAAATGACAAGAGTGACCTGTTCTTCTACGATTACAGCCTAGCGCCGCTGTTCGTGCAGGAAAACTATTTGCAAGTCCAACCGCACTGTCCAAAGTGAGTCATCAACAACTATTATTTATTTATTTCGAAACAATTATATTATCACACCATAACAGCATAGCCAAAGCGATGTTATAAGTAAAGTAAAAGTAAAAAGTTTATTTATTGAAGCCATAGTTAGATACATGAGACTTAAAGTTAAATGTGTATAAAAATGTGTAATAAAATTAATACGCATATTGACTAAGGTAATAATAATTGGTAAAGAGCTAGGATAAAAATAAGTAAATATACATAATGTGTCCGAAGTATTATGAGACCGTGCTTAGCAGGGCCTCAGTTTCCGAGTAGTTTAGGGTCAGAAGCCAGGTAGATATAGCTTTCCTACAGAGTGGCAAGACGCTGAGTAGTTTATTAACTTTGGTATAGATATATGGACCTAGATACCTAAAGGATCGTTTACCAAAGGAGGTCGTGATATTGGGGGTTTTCCATACGGGATGACGATAACCTTAGAATAGGTACATTTTAGGTACTTAACGTACCAGGGATGTACGTACCTAGGTAGCTACTTAGTATTGCTATCTTTCTATATTTTCCAAAACTATTATTATTATAATTTAAGAGCCCAGCTCTTGTTAGTGTTTTTTTTTCTAAGTTTTATCTGCGATCTGCGATCAATTTGTCCAACTATGAGCAAATTGTTGGTGGATTTTTTGTCGGGTAGAGTACATTCCTGTTCTTCTCTTCAGTAGGGACTCTTCAATTTAGTCATGCGCATTTAGCTGTATGATATTTCTTCTTTTTAGTCGTCTCTTGTATGTAGGCTTTGTCAGTTGTTTTGCCAGTTGATTTGGATGATGAATTAGTTTATTTTAGTATGCTTGAGCAGCGTTTTTGATCTCTTCCGTTAGAGTGTGGACTTGAAGTATATCATGCAGCTCTGTGTTTCTGGTGAACCAAGGAGCGTTTGAGATATATTTAGGAGGTCATTTTGAAAGCGCTGAATTATGTTAATGATAGAGGTGCAGGCTGATCCCCAGAGTTGAATCCCATAAGTCCAAACTGGTTACAGTACAGTTTGATAGATCAGTAATTTTTTATCAACTGACAGTTTTGAATTTATTTTTGTATATCCCGAGCAGCCAAGCCAGGCCCTGGTATTTTAGCCTGAGCTGGTCCCTTTTGGTTTGAAGATGTTTCTTCCATTAGACGGCGACTTCCATGTTAGAAGTGAATGGTTACCTAAGGTGACCGGTGGGCAGTCTCCTTTTTTGAGTGTAAACGCTACATGAACGGATTTCGTTGCGTCTTGTCGGTGTAGTGATACAAATCTCTCCACTTAGCCCTTTAAATTGCTGTCTCTTTCACTTCCATAGACGACAAGACAGCGACCTCCTCTTTTATCTGACTCATGTTGCTTATTCTTGATCTGCTTCTTCCACGCTTTCCTTCTACCTTTCCCTCGATCATGTTTCTAATGAAGCTGTCATGTCGTAAGGTGTGCAATCATTTTCACTCTTCAGTTTTGTATGGTTTCCATCAAGACCCTTTTCTCATCCACTGGTCTCCAAAACTACTTGTGCCATTTCTATGAGTTTCGCCAGGTTGAGGTAAAAAATCTCTGATGCTGTGTCCTTGTTGAGCGAACAGTGAGCGGCCGACTTGTTAATTTTATTTATAGACAGTGATATTTGCTAGTCTATGGGCGAGACCTTTGCCCAGCTGTGGGACGAGACGGGTTAATAATCTGTCGGTGCGGGCGAATATGATTGCCACCGTCCTCTCTATGATAGCCGCTAGAATGGATTGCCCTAACACAAGGCGTCGCTGCGATTGAAATCTGCCCTGCAATCCTCTCACCCCGTTATTCAAAAAACTAAATGTAATTTTATAACGGCTCGATAAAGTATGCTTGTCCCTGTCATTTGAATGTAAGTAAAAAAAAATAATTTAAAAAATACAACGGAATTGAGAACCTCCTCCTTTTTTTGAAGTCGGTTTAAAAGAGGTGGCATGATATTTTAACGTTTCCCCCTGCTTAATTTATACTTGCAATAAAGATTTTTTTTTATTTATTTAAAACTTTACACTTAAATCTGTTACAGGAGTCACAGTTGTTCCTCCAAGTTTATTAATTTATTTTTTCAGAGGTGAAATCCTAGACCGAATCAGCAAAGCGGCAGACAGTATTGCGTTTGGTGACATCATCGAAAAGAGGATACGAAGCGCTCAGGCGTGGAGCCTTCTTCCTATGCAGGTAAGGTTTAGTTTTGCAAGAATGACACTGGTATTGATTAAGTTATCAACCTTATTGTTATAGAAATAAAGTGTACTTTCCCAGGCAATGTACAGTTTAGTGATCCCTGATCAATAATAGCCCCGGTCGAAAATTGATAAAGTTATCAACCTTATGTCTTTAGTTATAAAGTGTACCTTCTCAAGCGATGTACAGCTCAGTGATCCCTGGTCATGACACCAGCCGAATAATGATAAATTTCTCCACCTTATGTCTATAGTAATAAAGTCTACTTTCCCAGGCAATGTACAGTTTAGTGATCCCTGGTCTATAATGACCCTACTACTACTACTACTGATACTAACCCCGGTTGAATAATGATAAATTTCTCAACCTTAGGTCTATAATAATAAAGTGTACTTTCCCAGGCAATGTACAGTTCAGTGATCCCCGGTCACCACATGTCAGGTCACATGACCGGCCAGATACAATTCCCCGGCTGGCTCGGGAAGAACTCGCGGGCGACCAAAATGCACCGGCTCTGTCAGGAAATACATGCGCATACGCGGCTTAGGTAATATACAACCTTATTTCCAGTGATCAAAGTTGATTATTTGACTAGTAGCCACAGACCAATATGTCCGTTCTTATATAAGTAAGTTTTCCAAATATTTGTGTTTGATATTGGAGTCTTGGGTGTTTTCTATTTATGATTAGTCATGTGATTCTCATGATACAAGCTCTAGTTACTTTGGGGCTAGATGATGCTGTGTGATAGTGTCCAGCACAATATAAAAAAAATCGTGTGATTAAATTTGATTATGCCAGAATAGACAATAGACGAAGATACCCGTTATTGCTTTTCCAATCCATAGAAAGTTGAGAAATTAGATTTGTAAGTTAAGGAGTAACGAAAGACAACCTTAATCCTAGCCTCATAATATTAGTAATAAAGTACTTAAAATTACATTAAGTGTTAATGCTGCACTCTAATTTAAATCGAATTCCCCAGCACAACAGGTTCAAAATCGTCCATATTCCTCGACTACGCAAGCCATTTACGCGACGCTATCATCAAACCTCTGATTGTGGACAAACACGATGGAATTGACAAATCTTTAGAAGTACTAGAATCATACCATTTGTTGAGAGAGGACTTGGAATCGCTGAATGAACTGTCAATGTGGCCGGGCTGCAGGAATCCTACAGTACTGATTGATCCTAAGGTATGATGTTAATCACAGAAGAGTGTAACACCAGTGAGATCTAAAGGTTCCAAACTTAATAATCGTATTTAAAAAAAACTTGAGTCTTATGTATTTATATCACACACACGCCTATATAAAAATATTTGCATGTTCTGCAGATATTTGTCTCGGGGTCTGGGTGTTTTCTATGTATGATATGTATGTATAAACAAAAAAAATGTATATATGTAATATATAAATCATGTGGTTCCCATAATACAAGCTCTGCTTAGTTTGTGGCTGCATGATGCTGTGTGATAGTGTCCAGCATTAATTATTTATTTATTTTAACTACCTGAGTGCAATTTCAGCTCCAATCTGTTCAAAAGTTTTAGCGTGAAGGAAGAACCAACCTACATATACATATTTCACAAATACACATTTATAATATTAGTAGGAAGTAGACTAATGGCCGATTCCTATAATATACCGTTACCGATAACGCTTCGTTTTCTCTTGAAAAACTGTCAAAAATTAACAAGGAGGCGTTGAAAATTTGTCAATTTTTCATGGGAAAACGAGGCGTCATCGGTAACGGTATGATATAGGAACCGGCCGTAAGCCGACTCGGTCAAGGATATCGGAATACGGATAATGGAGCTCAAGTGGAGTTGGGTACCTGGCGAGCCTAGCACGATGGGTTGACGACATAGTCAGTGTTGTGGGCCACCAACGGATCAGGCTATAGGACAGTGGCAGGAGCAAAGGGAGGCATATAGTCGGCAGTGGGTGAAATCGGGCTGCGGATAATGATGAGACTAAACTTAACCTTTAGCCTCATCATTCGCATCATCATATGTGTCGAAATGAGGACAGGGCTCAACGGTCATTGCGGTAGGCCTGGTCCAGCAGTGGACTGCTATACGCTGATGATGATGATGGCGATAATTATTGTAAAACTCTAAACTTTTTATAAAAAATTAAACCGACTTCAAATAAATCACTTCTTACTTCTTGCCCTAAAGAATTTTGAAAATCGGTTCACAATTGACGGAGACATTGGTGACCATAGGGCGAAAATTACAAGTGAGGTGAGGTTTTTTGAGTTTTCCGGGAAAAGTACTAATCCCTCAGGAATAAATTTTATACCCACCTGTGAAGTATACTCTTTTAAACAAAAAAAAAATTTTGAAAATTTTCTTACAATTGAAGGAGTTATCGGTGAACATACATAAAAAACGTCGAAAAAAAAGGTTCCATTACATACGGTCATGTCATGACTAATATTGAACGCTGAATATCTACATTGTTACATTCTTGGAGGAACTTAGATAATATATTATGACCGATTTTAATACATCGTATACATAGTTTGCAAGGTTTTTAACATGTAATTTCTTTTTACTATATTATAATCTAGGTTTTTCTTTCTAATTTTTTTATTATGATACTTGAAGATGGTACAAGCACATGGCCCACCTGATATTGAGTGGTAACCATTACCTATCACAAAGCATTGCATCGTAGATCACGTTTTTTGGAACGTGGCAGTACTTCGCCGGACAAGTCCTAACCCAGATTAATTAGAACAATTTGATCTCTTGGCTACGTATCTGGGTTATGATGATGAGGCTGAAGTACATTTAGCCTCATCATCATTCGCAGCCTGACTTTACCTGCCTGACTTAATTTTTTATAAAAAATTAAACCGACTTTAAATAAATCACTTCTTACTTCTTGCACTTAAGAATTTTGAAAATCGGTTCACAATTGACGTAGATATTGGTGATCATAGGGCGAAAATTACAAGTGAGGATGAGGTTTTTTTAGTTTTCCGGGAAAAGTACCAATTGAGGGATTAGTACTTTTCCCGGAAAACTCAAAAAACCTCATCCTCACTTGTAATTTTCGCCCTATGATCACCAATATCTCCGTCAATTGTGCCCCGATTTTCAAATTTTTTTAGCTCAAAAAGTAAGAAGTGATTTATTTGAAGTAGGTTTATTTTTTTTAAACGTCCTACTTGTGGATGTTTCAATTTCCTCCGACGCGCGCCGGTAGGTTTGAATCGTAGATAAGATTTATTTCCTTTACCTACATGTATCTACTTTTCTGTCATTTTATGATCAAAATTTCTCACTTCTAGGTGAAGGCAGCAATGACCAGAACTTACAACAAGAAAGCTACTGCTTTGCCATACGCACCGGGGTCGATCAAACGCGGCAAGGCGCAAGATGACTCCGAAAGCTATGACGATAATGATGATTATGACGACGCTGTTGAAAGTGATCCTGAGAATGACGCGCTTATAAAGGTAAATAAAATTTCAAAATCTCGTAGATCTTTTCCCCGCAAAGTTATACGCTGTTTTCGATATATCTGATTATTGTTTCGGTAAATTAGTTATTTGTTTATATAATACATATTTGTTTGGTAAACCAAACAAATTGCGTTGATATTGATATACCTATTATTAGTATATTCACATAATTTTATGTCTTTAGTAATGTAATTTAAGGTTAGCACTAGGGCTTTCATTCGAATATTCGAATAATTCGAATATTATTTTAGTTAGAATATTCGAATACTGATATTTCAATATTCGAATATTCGATTAAAATTAATAACACCGAAATCGGAACTCAGATGTGCATGAAATGCCACTTATGAGTTCGCGCGATATATCCAAGACAATACAAGTTTACGTCGACCTTCGGGTAAACAACATGACGAACGATCCGATCCGAACCCAATAACTTTTGTCCAGAACACGGTTCGGATACACTCGGAAGTTTCGCGTAGTGCATTCGCGTAGTTGACGAGACTGTTCTGTCCATTCGTCTCTGTCCTTAATGTGTATTTTCATTTTGTTAAAATACCAACTAACCTAGATTTTTAAGACTGTTTTTAGGGTGACTGCTTTGTCCATCCGTCCGTCCTTGGAGTGGTTTACTTCGGTGTACTTAAGAGATCACCTTGGTTAAGCAACTCTCCGCGCGGTCATTTCTTCGATGGATGACTTTTTAGTGACATTTAGATTTGACCGCTTTCGTGTTTCGGAAGGCACGTTAAGATATTGGTCCCGGCTTTGCAGTCGTTAAGCCAAGTCTGCGGCCTTCGGGTGGGCTAAAATCTCCGGCACTAGAGTTGGCCACTAGCTCATTCGAAGAAAAAGATTAAAATTTGTGGTTGATTGTGCGTGTAAACCGCCAATGTCTCGTTACGGCAACACAACTTTTTGTAATTTTTTAAATTTTATATTTTAAATTATTTCATGGAAATAACGCTTTTAAGATTAAAATAAGTTGATATTTCTTCATGAAAATAACACTTAAAATAACAAAAAAAAGATGTGGTTTTAATAAAAACATAGTGTTTTTTTCTATTATTCGAATAATTCGAATAGTACCCGAAAAAAAATCGAATATTCGAATATGAAAATTTTCGAATATTTGGAAGCCCTAGTTAGCACGCCAACCTCTTATATAAACCTGTTACTGGTTGGCAGGTAGAAAATGCCTACGGCATTAAGCCCACCCTTTGTAACATATTTATAACATAAAACAAACAAACAAAATCTTGGAGTCACAGCCTATAAATCATACAGTCGACGAAGGCGTCTAAACAGGGCAATCGTGCGAAGTGTGCGGGGCGAGACGCGGGACGGACGGTCCCATTTTAAATGTATGCAACTCGGGACATACCTTTCAGGGCTAGCATGGTTCGTTTTTTTTTACTTGGCGTCGCACTGTTTGTACATTTGACATTTTATGTATTTTCCAATTACTATAATTATTTTACGGCAACTATAAGGGTCAAACCTCCTTCTCGCTCGCACTATTCAACATTTTTGAAGATATATAATCACTGAATATAGTTATGCAAAATAGCAAACCTTCACGGCCTAGAAAATAACAATACAAAAGTAAGCAAGAATATCATGTTGAACCCAACACGTTTTCCTGCAAAAAAAATTGCACTAAAATTGATCCCAAGGGTGCAAGTTTTTTGGTAAGAAAACGTGATAGAATTAAAATGATATTATTGCTGAACCTTTGTATTGTTATTTTTCTAGGACGTGAAGGTTTCCTATTTTGCATAACTACATTCAGTGATTCAAAAATGTTGAATAGTGCGAGCGAGAGGGAGGTTTGACATGTATCGTCGCCTAATTAAATTTGGGACCATATGTATGTATTTACAAAGATCAAGAGGATTATTAAAGGATAAAAAGGAAATTATTATATTATTAGATGTTAGGAATATGTAGTTGTCATGGAAGAACGGCGCGATAATACGATTACCGTGAAAATATTTACTGAAAAAAAAAAATACTGCAGGCATTACCTGCTGGAATGTTCTTTTTATTAGAAATATATTGTGAAAAAAATACGAGTACATAATAAATTGTGTTGAAATGGTGCATACGTGTGCTTTGAGTACCTAATTGTAAAACATCTCGCACAAACAAATATTGTTTGCTTGTGACAGCCCTTACTTTCCTTATTTCCACTGTCGCGTCACTTGTCTGCATTTACCGCGAGATCAAAGGCGTCAGACTACTGTATGATCTTTATACTGTGGTAATAGTATTAATAGTATTTACATATCTCATGTTCGGTAAGTAGGTTCTTATTACCTCCAAATGGGGCTTGTAGGTGACTAATTAGCGCCCTAGGGTAATAATGTAGCTAGATAAGCCCTAGGGCGGTAAGTAATTAAAAAAACATTTCTTTCTTTCAAAAAGCTCGCATACATCTAACCATCATACTGGCAATAGACATCATGCATTCAGCACAATGACCAAAGAGGTCGCTTTGCTATTCAGCCTTGTCTTCGTGTGAGTATAATAGTCATCAATTTTAAATATCGAACGGCAAAGCTCAATTCATTCTTGAAAAAAAAATTGAAAATTGTTCCCATTTGACTATAAATTTCAACAAATAATTTTTTTTATTCTTGTAATGCCGGTTTTTCTCTACTTACCTCACAATCGAGATGTAAAGCAGAATAGTCAGCTCGGGTGTAAGCACCAATTGCACCCTCGAACTATAGGCGCCCTCGCTGCGCTCGTGCGCCTAAATATCTCGGGCTGCAATTGATGCCTTACAGCCCTTGGCTACTAATCTACTATTATACTTGTTTTACGGTTAGTAGTAGAGTTCTTTGTGAAGGGCTCATCCAGGAAGTACCACCATGCCTATTTCGTCGTGAAGCAGCATTGCTGTGTTTCGGTTTATGGGTGTGGGTGCCGGTGAAATTACTAGTACATGAGGCTTAACACCTTCATGCCTAAAGTTAATGGAAGCAGGGCGTTGCATTGTAGGGCAAATTTCAAAAATGCATGATCTACGAAGCAATACTTTGACTTAAGTAGTGGTTACCACTTAACATCAGGTGGGTCATGGGCTAGTTCCATCTTCAGTATAAAATAAAACTAAAGTTTTTTATTTATACAACAGATTTTTATAAAAAAAAAATGTAACACGTTTTTCTTTTTTACAGAAAATGAAAAGCAAAGAGCCTGTTAAATCAAGTTCAAGTGATAAGCCAAGCACAAGCAAAGGAAAGTCCGTTACTGGTAAAGCAAAATCTAGCAGCAAAGAGAAGAAAAAATAGTGTTCTGGATACTTTATAGTTTTTACAATTTTTACCACCGAAGATAAAGACAGATTTATGTTAATTTCAAATAAAACCAATTGCATTTTTTTTACATAGTAATTTGGTCACAGACCTTTAAATTCAGTATAATTAATTACTATCCGTCTATTAATATTGTTCCTATATTAATTATCATGATAATTTAGGTCATAAGAGGTCAAATAAGGGTCGGCGCAAACGGGCCACACGCGACAGCCACAAAACGCGGCCACTGGCATATTTCCTGTAGTTTCCATACATTTTATATGGACTCTCCGCACACGGTTGTCACGTTACGGCTTCTAGCTTCTCGTCGCGGCGTTTGTGACTGTCGCGTGTGGCCCGTTTGCGCCGACACTAAGAGCGGTTTGAGATAAGCGTTTTTGCGGTGCATTTAATATTGTTATTAGAAGTGCGTCGAGGCAAGGAATAAATGATAAGATAGGAAACGAGGTAGGAAGACACATTACACCCCTCAGACCTACAGGGGTGTACAATGGTCACACGTATTTACGTCCTCAAGTACCAACGTAGTTCCTATTGACGGCCTCTGTGGCGCAGGCCTGAGACGCTGAAGGTAGCGGGTCCGATTCCCGCCGCGGCACAAATGTTTGCATTATTTGCAGATATTTGTGTTAGGTCTGGGTGTTTTCTATGTATAATATAATTATACAGAGTGGCGCTGTAATAGCGACATTAAATGAACACACGGGTAGTGCTACTTGTCAGTCATCATAAAAAACTAAATTACAAAACTTAAGTCCATTATTTAAAAATATATTTTTTCAAACCAACTAAATCACAAATAAGGTAAGATAATTTGAATCATGCTGTGTACCATACGCGCGGTTCTAAACAGAAGCGCGTGACGTTGGCAATGGTGAGTAGCCCTTACACAGCCCTTACACAGCATGATTCAAATTTTCTTTCCTTAGTTGTGATTTACTTTGTTTAATTTTTTATGATTACTGACAAGTAGCACTACCCGTGTGTTCATTTAAAGTCGCCATTACAGCGCCATCCTGTATATCAGTCATATGGTTCCCATATCACAAGCTCTGGGCTACATGATGCTGTGCAATAGAGTCCAGCATTATAACATCATAAATAAAGGAGAATGCCGAGAACCCGTACCAATTGCGTCAAAACCGAACCCCCCACCCCCCACACCAGCCTATATCAGTCCACTGCTGGACATAGGCCTCCCCTAATAAAGGGGGATATGCCCATAATCCCCACGGGTTGGGGATTGCAGGGCATAGCTTCTCGCAGCACCGACGCTGCTGCCCTTCGGTGGCCAGGGGATTTAGCTGTGCCGATTAAGGCTGTGCTATGCCACAATCAGCCGGCCGCCAGAGCCCCGTTCGTTGTTTAACAGGGTGCACCACGAGCAGGTGAGGTTGGCTTGGGTTCCAAAACCGAACGTATCTTATATTTTATAAATTACATTGGCTTTTTTTTGTTTTACACACAGACTCGATGAATAATCAAATAAAAAATATTTTGTTGATTTGGTTTCCGCCGCACGCCGCCATTAGACAACCAACAACCAATGATATATACGTTATATTACTATGGCAACAAACATTGATGTAAAGTGTTACAATGGCAATAACCCTCATTTTAAATTATTTTGACAGTAGAATCGACTAAAAACATAATGGAGATTTTTTTTTGACGCACTCACTTTAGTCTTGGTACCAACTTGGTACCGAGCACCAAACATCAGACGGCATTCTCTTTTAAAAAGATATTATTTATTTGTATTTATTTATGATTGGGTCGAATTGTACTTATATTGGTAGAATCACTTGCTGAGGCGCACTTCAGAGGGACAACAAAGATCCGTTATGCGTAACTATAATAAAAATATGGTGCATGTGTAAGTGCGTCAGCTGATATGAGTTTATACGCTTGACTGCAGATTACAAACTTGACAGATTTCAGCCCATATCAATGAACCATGATCAAGGTATTATTTTGACAATAGAATCGACTATAGTCGACTTGGAAATCTCTGATGCTAAATGTAAACAAACAAATGTCACGAAATGTCAGTGTCAAAACTTTTAGTAGTGGGCGCTAAGCATTTTATAAAGTGGATCAAAATATAAAATCGTCTGCCGATTTTACGTTATGCTGGTAAAAATTATTTGTACTGTATATAGGTAGGTACATAAAAATGAATCGAAATCGAACCATGCCTGTCGATTTTACGTTATTATAAATTTGACAAGATTGCACCTAAATGTAATAAATAGCAAAAGGTAATGCTGAAAATAATATTTTTTATTTTATAAATGAAAGAAAATATCTTACTTATAGAGAAAATTAGACTAGATTTTCTTAGGTGTGAGAAAAATAGACATATGAACCTATGTATATTTTTGAAAGTTTGGAAGTAACTACCTAGTAAACTTTAATAAATTTTTTGAAGTGCTAGAATCTGCTGAGTGGTTTTGATGTAATTATTAGTTTATTAAGCATGAAGCATACGAAGAAGATTGTAGAGTGTTCAATCAGTTAGTTCAATCTCTTAGTAGATACCTACACGAAAGTAATGCCGCGTAAATACCTAGGTTTTTTGATTTGAGTGTTTTTATAGTTTCAAGGATTTTAAAATCCTGTATAGGATAATTTTTATCGTTGCCTTGCGAAAAAATTTTAAAATCCTTAAAACTATAAAAACACTCTAATCAAATTACCTAGGTATTTACGCGACATTACTTTCGTGTCGTATTTTCTCGTTGAAAACGGAAAACGTATACATGAGTTGAATGGCGACACATTGCGGCTTGTCAGTCATTCGCATCGTCGTCGTTCGCGTTGCCACTCAACTCGTGTTGACGCGGCGTTACAGACTGTCATCGCTATTTGGTATTTTCATTCGTGCCTTAAATGGTGTCGCGTTGTAAAGGGATTCGTCCGATTGACTCGACGAGAACTTCGGCGAAACAATTGCCTACGAGTTTTGACACGTAGGTAGGCACATAATCGTTGAGTGTTGGTCACTAGCTCATACAAAGAAGAAGAAGAAGAAAATCGTCGAGTGTTCAATTCAATCATTGTAGTTCAATCGTATTCGCGCACAGAATACATTTTATCGCTGGCTTGCAAAAACATTTTAAAACCCTCTAATGTACTTAGGTGTATACGCGACATTACTTAGTGTAGTATTTTCTCGTTGAGAACAAAAAACTATGCTGTTTTCCGAAAAATCAACTCCCACGTGATGATGATGATGATGATGATAAATCGCTCTTAGGAGTGTGCTATGAAAACGATCCAAAGTTAACAGAACCCTTGCCGGTGTTCCAAGTATCGAGAATTTTTCTACCATGAAATTTTATTTATTTAGTAACTACGTCTAAAACGGAATAAAAATAAAAACAAATACGCCAAAATAAAGTTATAATTATAATTAGGCAGGTCCAATTGAAGGAAATAATATTACATATATTTTGACAAAGTTCCGAAAAATAATAAACGCTACTATGAACGTAGCATTGCTTTTGGTCTGGTAACACCTTTGTTTACATTTAGCATCAGAGATTTCCAACTCGACTATAAAAACATAATGGAGATTTTTTTTGACGCACTCACTTTAGTCTTGGTACTGTCAAAAAATAATACCATGATAATGATAGAAACTTAGAAATATGCAAAATGTCATCAAGTCTGTAAACTGTGAGTGTTATGATTCAATAGTCACCATAGTTGCTAGCGAACAAGTAATTTTCGTGACAGGCTTTTCTTCAAACTTATTTTTAATTATGTTAACAAAATACAATTATATTATTCCATTTCCCAAGACAGTCTTCTATGGCTAGGGACAAAATCCTGAATTGTGTTTTAAAAATAAAATCTTGTTTTTTTAAGTAAATTGAGTGTTATTTACTGAGCTGAGTTCTGAATAGGTACTATTCAGCATCTATACTTACTTAATAGGTAATAGATGATGGCTTGGTTGTGGTGTACAGACAATAGAAAAAGACATTGTCTTTATTATTGTATTGTACAATAGAAAAAGACATGTTTTTTTTATTGTGTCCTGTCTGTACACTATTGGTTGTGGTATACAGACAAGATACAATAGAAAGACATTTTAGATTTTTTTTTCATCCCAATGAACACCCAATTTTTTATGTTGCCCCTTCAAAAGAGTGGTGGGAGGTAGCTCGAAACAGATGTTTGGAAATCTATGGGGGAGACCTTTGTCCAGCAGTGGGACAATAAAGGTTAAAAAAATATATAACCACCCAGAAATCCATCGCCAGTAGATGGTTATCAGTTTATATACATCCTGTGTAGTGTAGTAGTAGAGTTCTTTGTGGAGGGCTCGTCTGGGGAAGTACTGGCATCATGCCTATTTTTACTGTGAAGCAGCTGTGCTGTGTTTTGGTTTGAAGGGTGTGGGTGCTGGTGATATTACAGACACAAGAGGCTTATCATCTTCGTGCCTCACATTGATAGACGCAGGGTTTTACACCATAGAGCACATTCCAAAAAAATTGATCTACAATACAATGCTTAAATTTGTAATAGGTAATGGTTACCACTTAACATCAGGTGGACCATGTGCTTATTCCATCTTCAAGTACCACAAAAAAAATCGCCTTTCCATTGCAAATAGACACAAAGACAGTCAGTTATTAGTAAGATACATTTTTTAATAGTGTCCTGTGTTTACACTTATGAGGATGGATGTTTGTTACTCCTCATGTAAAATAATACTGAACAGATTTGATTGAAACTTTGATTATTTACCAAGTTTACGACCTGGATTAACACATAAGCTACTTTTTATCCGGGTACCACGTGATAGAAGCAGCAGGCGGAAGCTAGTAGATTATAAACAAGCAAAGCTACAGCAGTTTTCTGGCGTACACAATGGTAATGATCATCACATAAATCTGCTTCATCAGGCAAGCCTACGAGTAGTGCTAAGCCCTCACCTCTTCCACTGCCTATCTTTGCCTACTAATCGTACGCTCCAAACTTAGGGTTGTTGTTTATAGAAACCACGAGTAACAACAAGCTTTTTATTACATAATTCACACTAAAATTTATAAAAGTTCTACACGGTTAGAGCTAGTCTTTCCTGATAAGATTTACTTTTGGATCGTCGGGTCTCATCACAACGTAGGTCATTTTGTATCTTTTATTATCTCCGTCGCTCTTCATGTACTTGTAGCAGCCTGTTATTCCAAGAGCTATTCCAGCGATAGCCATCCCCGTTGTAGCCAACACCTCGGGGATCTCGTGCCAGCCTTGCTGCACCAATTGTCCTAAGCTTCGTCTTGCCGCAGCCATTATATTAAATAATTATGAAAGGTCTGGATAAATCAATAATTTAGCAATTTCAGAATTTTAAAAATTTCTTGTATGTCCGTCCCGAAGAAATCTCGAATCTCGACTTGACTCAGTGTTGCCGTTTTTTACTTGGAGATAATGCTGAGACTTGCAAATAATGCCAAAAAATGCTAAATAACTTTTGATATGCTAATATATAAATTTTAGTCCCGTATAGCAAACTGAAGTGGTTAACTGTTAAAACAGATGTATATTCGCACATAAAGAGGCCAACTACTTTGCATCGTAGGTTATTTTTCATTGACCCTTCACATTTTGCATTATTTGCGGTGGAAATGTGTTGCTTGAATCAGTAAATTTATGCCATTATATTAATGTTACACTTACAAAATTTGCAATATGTTATACTCTGTCATCTTTTCCCATTCTTCGCGCTAATTTTGCTCATTTATATTAGAAGTCATATTATACTAACAGATCAAATTCAAATTAGACGTCAAAATGATGAGCACTGCACTGACCGTTCGAAATAAATTAGCAATCGTTAGGCAAAAGCTAAACATAAATTTCGGGGAAGCCCTAGTTTCTTTAGTAAGTAGCAGTAGTAGAGATGCCATGCTACCTAAAAAAACTACTATGAGTCAATAAACAAATTGTCTCTGGTTTCTATAAAATCTTTTAAATTCCTTACTATGTACTTACGGTAACTTTAAAAAATGCTTATCATGAAATATGCTAAATGCAAAGCTTTCATGCTAATGGGTCACGAAATATGCTAAATTTAGCATTAAAAATGCTAAAACGGCAACACTGCTATGACCTGACTTTTTGATTTTTGACATGTCCTTCTTTTTCTTCTTCTTTTTGGCGTGGTCTAGCTAGGGTCGTAGGTAATTCCCGAGTTTGCCATTTTACTAGACATAAAACAAAAATGCGAAGATCTGGGTAAAACAAAATGTTCGGTTAATAAAAGGGAGTCTCGAACAGAATTTAAGTTGGTTTCTAAGTTGATCTGATTTTTGACTATAATTTGCCTAGACAGAGAAAGCTATATATACTTAATCTATGATAATTTGGCTCTCTCCCATGACACTGACTGCATTGATTGACTAACTGACTTGGACATTTATGGTATAGTGAAGATTCCTAATTTCCTATACGTTTTGTATGTTTCTGAAGATAGTTGTAGCGCACAAAGAGTTTGGATTTTTTATGCTAGAATATTTCTTTCTGAGATGCTAGCATGTGGCCCACATAGTTTAGGCCGGTCATTTTAGACCTCACCATAAATGGAAGCGACCAAAAATGCTAATAATTAAGTAAAAATATTCTCGATAATGGAGTATTGAAATTATAACTAATAACTTTATTTATTAAAACCGGAATATTTAGTAAATTATTAATAAATATTGATCGCAGTACGCCCTATCATAACGTATCATGGTTATCGTACGCACTCACTCCTACATTGTGTTATCTCTCGTGCCAATTTCAATTGTCAAAAACAAAACTGCCACTATCAACGCACGCTTTTATTGGTGGAGTGGGTACCTTGGCTGTTTTATAGCACAATTCTAGTACTATTTTCAGTTTTACATATAGATACAATCCGTGTGATACTACCCAGCACGACCATGGAAGCTTTTAGTAATTTCTTTGTGGTACAAATTCATGAAATAATATGTACTATTTTGTACCCTGGAAGAAAAAATTTGTACCCTTATAGTTTTGAAGATAGCATAGTGACTTAGGTCGTGTCAGGAAGGTACTACCCAGCACGACCACGAGAGATTTATAGGAATTAAGATCATGAATAGGCTCAAAAAAAATTGTACTATTTTGTACTCCAAAATTTGTGTTTCGTACTTCAAAGGTTCAAAAGTTATAGCCAATTTAAAGCAAACTTGAGGGACCCAGAAAATGCCTTGAGTGACTCCGAAACTTTTCTCACATAAAAAAACGTGTAGCTGTATATGAAAACCTATCCACATCAATCTACCAACAACCTAATGTATCTATCCACATATTTAGATAATCATCATCGATCATAAGGAAGTATTTTTCTACTTTTTAAATTAAATCGTTCGTCACCGTCTTGGGCTCCCCGCCCACGACCGACTATACGACCGATTTTTTGTAGGACAGATAGGGATGGGACGTCATGGACCGAGCGTATACAAATCAGGTTGGATTTAAGAAGGCCTTAAGAGCTAAATTGCTGAAATTAGATTGTACGTATTTAAATAAGTATTTTATATTCGCCAACATTTTTTCGTAAAGTTCATAGTTTTGGAGTTATGGCACTTTAAAAAGAAATTTTCATACATATTTGAATGTGCCGTAACTCCAAAACTATGAACTTTACGAAAAAAGTTATAGAACATAAAATACTTATATCAATACGTACTCTACCCTACAAATTTCAAAACAGTTTCGCTTGCAAGCAGTTTAGCTAGCTGACCCCGCCTTTTTCTTTCTCCACTTATTTTGACCAATCGGAGATACAACATAACGGCCTAACGGCCTAGACCGGACTTTTTTTCTTTTTTGTACCAAATTGTTAACTAACGTAGACACTTTTTGAGTTTAACTTCATTGTTGACGAAGACTAAAAATAATAAGATAAGTTACCTACACATAATTATCTTCGATCTTATGAAAGTATTTACTTATTTTTCAATTAAATTAACACAATGTTACCTACCTACGTATAATGCCGTCTTCTGTAATGCTATAACAAAACAGCCCTGCATTTCTAAATAATTTCAAGTTCTCAGCGAGTGCGCGAGAGCGAGAGATCCATAACTACGATTTACTACCTCGATTGCAATTACCTAGGTATTAACCAAATCTACGTACCTAGGTACCAGTGGGGATATTTTAAAACATTCGAAATGTTTCCAGGTCAAATCAGACAGTGACGATTGAGTCAGAATTACTCTTACACAATTACTACATTATTATGTCGGGCCGTGTTGTGTTGTGATGCGCCATCGTTTCGTAACGTTGTCTAGAATCACAATAAGTAGATCCTAGAAATCCGTCGGCATAGAAATATAATTGACCAAAAATTAACTTTCAATGTGGAAACTTTTTGAATGTTATAAAATACCTTCCCAGGCATACTAATCTTCCTAGGTCACCCTAGTATGTAGGCTCACATTAAACTAGGTAGGTAACCTTTCTTCAAACTGTTGGTTTAGAAAATACCTATCAATTCCATTTCAGAATGCATGAGTTAAATAGGTACCTAGAACGGGTAGGTAATATTAGTTCTCCTAAATCGATTTTTGTCCGATTCCTATAATACCTATACCGTAAACTGTAACGCTTCGTCTTTCCCTGATTTTTTGATCGTTAATTTCACAAGTAGGTAGTACCTAACCTACCTACGTAGTTTTAATTTATAAATATAAACTACAATAAGGTTCGTACTATATATAAACTCGTGACGTAACATATTAACACCAATAATTACAGGTATCTATTTATTAATGTTATAAAAAAAAGCAACCTATGCCTGCTATGCAGTACCTACTAGTATGTTACTACTAGGGTTTGCAGAACCGGTTATGTTTTGAAAAAACGGGATTCCCAGTTCTATTTGATGTCAGAACTGGGATTACCAGGAATTTCAATACATTTCGGTACCAAGATTATTTTTGATTCTTCATTCTTAAACGTAACGTAAACGTAAAAGGCCTACTTATTATTAGGTACTTATTTCGTGAAATATAGCAAAAAAAACGGAGCTAAAATGCAAATAACGTAACGTTTTTATAGAAAAAAAATAGATTCTTCACAAAAATTAGTCGTATAAAGGTTTGTTCACATATAATGAGAGTAGCGACCCTTATGAGAGCCTACGTGCGATCACTAATAGTAACCAACCGGGCTCGCTTGTAGACTTGATTACTTTCAGCCTTCTGAACACGCTAGGTTCTGCAACCGTAGACCATAATATACACTTCAATTTATGTACATTCAGATTATACAGAAAACTGAGGAGTATACTAGGTCATTCATTATTCCTAGCGTTTGTGGACTGACTTTAGATTCAGTCGAGACATAGGCAGTGTAGTGTGATTATTACAGCGGTGCCAGATCGACAACTGGGTCAGAGTTGAAGTGCTTGTACAGCAAGGTTACAATAGCTACTCCTTTTTGGGATCAGACAACCCAAATCCTATCCATATCGATATTATGTATCATACAAGAAGGGTGTAACAAGGAGACATTATGCTTCCGAAATTGTTCAACTCTACATTGGAGGACTCTACTAGGACCTCTACTTGCCATTAAGGTTTTGTATAGGGATGGACAAGGTATCGATTTCAATGGAGAATAAATCTTCACCTTCGATTTGCTGATGATAAAGTACGGTAATCATGGTAGAAAATCGTTAGAAATTCTTTGAATGACCTTAGCACAATGCTTAGAGATCACAAAATGAACCTGGTCAAAAACCCATGTCGTGCTGAAATATTGAAATTATCTTTCTTTACAAACAAAATAAAAATACAACTCAACCGATATGTATGGACAGCGTCCGGGAAATTGTCTAATCACAAAGGCAAAGCCTCAAGAACTCGTACAACTAGTACGTGTTTCCAGTGATCACTTATGGTACTAAAACATGTTCTCATCATCTCACGCATAAACTCAGAGTAACACATCGGTCTATGGAGAGATATATTCTCGTATTTTTTTTTCGTAACAAAAATTCGTAATGACGAAATCCGCGATAGTTACATTTACAATACTGCTCAAATAAGCAACTAAAGTCATGAACAGTTTTTAGTACATATAGCTCATATTTTTGATTGAAATTGAAATAGTCATACGTAGGTTCAGAGATCTTAACGAACGATCTAGTGACTATACATACTATATATACATACATACGACGACCTCTGTGGCGCAGTGGG
Source organism: Horisme vitalbata (assembly GCA_951804965.1). Classification (NCBI taxonomy): domain Eukaryota; kingdom Metazoa; phylum Arthropoda; class Insecta; order Lepidoptera; family Geometridae; genus Horisme; species Horisme vitalbata. The sequence goes on from OX638096.1 coordinate 4,561,425, forward strand.
CGAAGGTATGCCTGAGACGCAGAAGGTTGCGGGTTCGATTCCCGCTGCGGGACAAATGTTTGCATGTTCTGTAGATATTTGTCTCGGGTCTGGGTGTTTTCTATGTATGATATGTATGTATTAAAAAATATATATGTATAGTATATCAATCATGTGGTTCCCATAATACAAGCTCTGCTTAGTTTGGGCTACATGATGCTGTGTGATTACGTTATTATTTATTTATTTATACGTACAATCTAATTGCAACCATTTTACTTCCATAATTTACTTCCTCCGTAAATCCAACCTGGTTGGTATACGCTTTATCCATGACGTCCCATACCTATCAGTCCTACAAAAAATCGGTCGTATAGTCAGCCGTGGGCGGGGAGCCTAAGACGGTGACGAACGATTTAACTGAAAAAGTTGTAAATACTTCCTTATGATCGATGATGATTATCTGAATACGTGGATAGATACATTAGGTTGTCGGTAGATTGAAGTGGATAGGTTTTCATATACAGCTACAAGTTTTTTTATGTGAGAAAAGTTTCGGAGTCACTCAAGGCATTTTCTGGGTCCCTCAAGTTTGCTTTAAATTGGCTATAACTTTTGAACCTTTGAAGTACGAAACACAAATTTTGGAGTACAAAATAGTACAATTTTTTATGAGCCTATTCATGATCTTAATTCCTATAAATCTCTCGTGGTCGTGCTGGGTAGTACCTTCCTGGCACGACCAAAGTTACTATGCTGTATCTTCAAAACTATAAGGGTACAAATTTTTTCTTCCAGGGTACAAAATAGTACATATTATTTCATGAATTTGTACCACAAAGAAATTACTAAAAGCTTCCATGGTCGTGCTGGGTAGTATCACACTACAATCCAGCTGATAAAGGTGACGTCTTATGTAATATATAAATGGTTTTCCTGTAGTAACCACCAGTGTATAATACAATAGTGACTTGTGACTTTAGAATAATTGAGTAACTAACAATATAAGGTTGGTTTTTGTTTAGTTGCGCCAGTGTCCTAATCGATCCTAACCTAAAAGTATAAAATAAATACCCGTAAAATTCTGCGGCTTTAAAAAGAAACTATTATTGCACATGATATCCTGCAATAAGAACTATCAATTAAGATATAGGTTATTTCTAGACGCAGCATTTAATAGTCAGGGTCAGGTCACAGGTTGTATGAAACAGACCTATCTTCTGTAAGTGGTAGCCATTACCATTACCTACTTGTATCAAAGTATTGCATAATAGGTCACGTATGTTTGTAACGTGCCCTACGACGCAACACGCCCAGCGTCCCAACCTGAGGCATGACGGGGTTCAGCCTCATGTGCATAATATAGCCGTCATTGAAACATATATAACTAGGTCTATGAAAACAACTTGAATAAAATAAATTTTCAAAAACAGATAAAAAAGCAACATTTTTATTTTATGTACCTTTTTTTTATTCTTTTGCATGATCAACACCACGCTGATACAAGTTGTAAGTAGTAAATAAAACTAGACTGTAAAGTACCTTCACAACTGTTGCTCGACTTCGTACCTAAGGACTAAGTATGTACGAAATAGTATACCTGCAACTAGCATCTATACTGGGTACGCACAGGATTTATTATTAATTTTGCTCGTGGATCATCGGCTCTTACCACACAATAATATGATTTGTATTCTTTATTATCGCCATTGGTTTTAGAGTAATTATAGAGACCCATCAAAGCAAGGCCCAGTCCAGCGAGGGCCATACCAGATGCACCCATTATCTCGGGTATCTCCCAGCAGCCTTTGCGGAATAGCTCAATCAGCGTTTTGCCAAACTTTACCTGATGACCAATTTCTTTTGGTTCAGGAGTCATGATTTCTCTAAAATTAAGTACTTATGTGTTAAAAATTACTTTATTTTCTTGAAAATTTCAGTAGATAATAAAAATCAAGAACACTCGTCACCCTTGTTTATTTTGCACTTGTCACATTAATTGTCAATTTTCTCGTCATGATTAATATTGCAAGGCGCTCTCTAGCAAGGAGCTTTAATCACGCTAAGGGCTATATTTCACTGGGACACCATGGCGATGGCGGCGCAACCAGTCACCGCTACCACCGACAAGGTAAGCCGCTACCAACAAAATTATATGGTGGTATCCGTTTGGTTGCGCATACACTGCCATTCTAAATTAGTATAGCCCTAAGGTGCTAGGCGCGTTAAAATCGCTCTGTTTTTGGGTAGCGAAAACTGTTGACCAGAGTATGGATGGATAATAATAAAATAAAACAGACAACAGAATAATATATATTTATCATTATCAGCCTATAGCAGTCCCCAGCTAGACATTGGGGGAGGCTCAATGAGTGCCATTTGTACGTTTGCCGATTATAAATTAAATAATGATATGTAGAGCAGCATGAATGAGCCTAATGGGGATGAAATATTACATAGGATAGGACCATGTCAAATTCCTCGCACGGCTACGAGCCGTCGTCATTTTCCCGCAACCAAGTTCATCATCATAGCCCTAGAAGATTTAAGCAGCGTCCTACAAGGTTCGGCACTTTCGAATGTGACTTGTAAGGCCGATATGGGAGCGACAGCTTCGACCGCATAAGTCACATATAAATTGTGACATTAAAGTTAATACCTTGATATTTCTCTCCTTGGCCAGGGTTTTTTGCTATAGCAGAAAACAGGACCTGACTGAAGACTGGACGCCTGGACGACTGGACTTATAAACCATACTACATACGTTGCCTCATAATATATACTACTGAAATTGTGGAAATCTATCCCAGAAGCCTTTGAATAACTAAGTGAAGTGAAGTTGCCTTGGTCCGGAGAACTCCGGTTCTCTTTGCGCGCGTGAAACTGCAGGTTTTGGGGCCTAGGGCATATTCCCCACCGCCCTAGCGTCTATACACGGGGACTACAATCCCTGGAGAAGCCATGGTAAATGGTAAAGTAAAAAAAAATACGTTTGACACTTAACTGACATTTACCATGACGTTTCACACGCACGTCAGTCACACTGTCACCGCTGTCAGCCAGCCTGTCACATCACAAACGCTGCTTTTCAGCAAACGAAGGTCAACAAAGGTCGCTGAAGATAATAAAAACAAATACAGTTATTTCAGCACGCAAGCAAACCTGCACGCAATTCTCTCTGTGAGAACGGAGCAGTGCGGACGCGCTTATAAAAAAATCTAAATTCAGTGTTACCGGCCGGTGTTTCAATCCTGCGAAATTTTTGTGTGAAGTAAATAATGGCTTCGCGTTTTGCAGCCATCGAACAGGGCCCTCCGATTGAGGTGTTCCAACTTATGAAACTTTTTGCCGAAGATACATACCAAAATAAAGTGAATCTAAGCGTTGGCGGTACGTATTATTCATTCGCAACTCTACACTCTGTTATGTAACTTTGTAAGAGCCATGTTTGGTTGGATATATGGTTGTTGGGCAACCTGTATATACAGAGTTTTAAATCAATTTATTAATTGAAGCCTGTAATTTTTTCAAATTTATCACTTCATCGGTACCCATGCCTATTTGTTAACAGAAGCTCTGTGCAACTTGAGTCTTGTAACATTAAAAATAGATAAATGAAGGGATTTTTTAAAATATTAAATAAAATCTGACAATAATTTACCCGTTTATTGATAAATCAATGTCTATTGCAGCTTACAGGGATGAAAATGGCAAGCCATGGGTCCTGCCTGTTGTCCGTAAAACGGAAAAGCAGATGGCAGCTGATGATACACTGCTCCACGAGTATTTACCGGTTCTAGGTAAGCCAAGAATTCAGTGATAAATACACTGTATTTATTCTTTTCTTAGATGTTTCTTAGGTAACCCGGAGTCCTTCTCTGTTACTTTAAGAAGTTGGGCAGGCTGAGGTCCAGTTAGCAGGGGGGCAATGCACAATACACCCCTGTTGTGTATTGCATATAGGCAGTATGTGGGTTGATATAGTGACAGTGCAATGACAATAATTGGCCAACTATTGTGAGGGTACCTACAGAAGATGCTACCTACATCTGCCCCCTGCAAGCAGTCTTGAATAGCCAAGTAAGTACATAACAACCCCTATGCAGGACATCAGTGCAGTCTTTTTCCCCTTACTTCAAATTAGAAATTAGAATTAGGCACTACTGCTTGGATCTCCTTGTAGAGTGAAAGTAAATTTTAGTTTCACATGTTATTCATTATTATTTAATACACACTACTATTCTTATTGGCTCATTACTTTTAATCTCCTGTGGATTACCTACTTACCAATGGCACTACTAATGGTATATCAAAGCAAGATAAACAAAATATTTATTTGTTCCAAAAATTTATTAAAAACAAAAGTTATCTTTTCTTGCAGCACAAAACTACATGTGGTTACATAGTCAGGTGTGGCAATATCTAGAATTGTAGAGCATAAAATGCATTTAAAAGTTAAATCTATATTAAATTATTATACTAAGTTTGTGAGGGAAGGCCCATGGCGGATCATTGTGACCTCGCTTACAGGCTTTCAATCCTAGTGCGAGGAACAGGTACTAACTTTAGTACTTTTTTGTTAGTAGAGGAACACTTATTATAAGTTATTCTGTTTGTACCAGTCTGACTGTTCTGTAACAATAAACTATTTTATTTTAATTTTTATTATGTTTCTTTGAGCAATTTCAAGTCATCCAACATTATCCACAGCTTAATGTCCCATTACTGAGTCAAACTTTTTCTGTGTCGGTGTGTCTGGTCCTAGTGTGTTAATTGATGATAATTGGATTTATTACATGTCATATCCTATTTGCTCCAGTTTGTTAATTGACAGAATTTTTAACACATTTCTGCATTTTCACCTTCCTAGTGTAGGGCCTTAGACAGGGTGGGGCAAAATTTTACGTCATTGAGGGCAGCTCTCTTTTCTTTTCTAGTTAGAAGGTTTTGTTCTGAATAAGTTATAGGTTTATTTTGACGAAAAAACCGATTGCATTTTCAAAAACACATGCATGCATGTTCTACAGATATTTGTGTCAGGTCTGGGTGTTTTCTATGTATGATATGTTATATAATTTTTTTTGTATATATTTACTAAAAAACATGTATATATGATATATATGAATCATGTGGGGGAACCACATGATTCATAACACAAGCTCTGCTTAGTTTGGGGCTACATGATGCTGTATGATAGTCCAGCATTATTTATATATTTATTTTATATAAGTAAAAAAAAAAAAACCGTATCCCATAATTTGTTACATAACAAAAAAAAATATACCTTCAAGTTAGAACCCTCGTTGCGAAAATTCAACTCGCGCTGGGCCGGTTCTTTAATTAACTTTTTTTATCACTACTAGCAGTTAAAATCTTATTGAGTACATAGCCTAATAAAAAAATATATTGAAGTTTTTGATACTTAAATGTCAGTAAAGTCGAAAACAGCGTGTACCGTTTTTTTAACTTGGTGATCATTAAATGACTCGTTTTCACGTAGTGTTTTCGTAGGGTGAGGTACAGTAGAATGTACTAATGTACTCCAAAATTAACAACAACAACAACAAATAAAAACTAAAGTCTATAGTACCTATTTTTTTTAACTAGCCTATTTCGTCCCACTGCTAGGCAAAAGCCTCCCCCAAACTCTTCCACACATCCCTGTTTTTGGCGGTCTCCCACCATTCCTACAGTACCTAATGACTTTAAATAGACTATATCTCATTAGTTTATACAAAGCCTAGGAGGGATCTTAGTAATACCATCACAAGAAAGTATCACTCAAGTGTACTTCAAAACATAAACCCCCTAGTTTTGTACATTATCAGTGTTCGTGCCTACATCATAATATTATCATGATTATTATTATCTAATAAAGCGTTCCTATCTATCTTGTTATAGGTTTATTTATAATCATACTAAAACTGTATTTTAATGTCAAGAACATGATCTCCTGTTTCAAGTGAAATCATTGGTCATTTGATTTGTTTCAAGCTTTGTTTTATAAGTAAAGCGACCTCACCCATGCTCCACATTTGGATGGTTTAAAATCCTTTCAAAAAATTGGAAACGAGAATATGTTCAAGGTCCGTACAATTTCTATCAGCATCATCCACAGTCAGACTTTTTCTACTGCTGGTTACAGGCTTTCAGAAGTTTGCGCCATCCACCACGGTCTTGTGCTAGTCGCTTCCACGAAAGGCAATTTCTTTAATAGGAAGAAATACCTACATTGTTTAGTTATTATATTAAACTTGTTAGACTTTTAATTTAACGTAGTGTAGGACGCCCTACGGCCAGGTGGAGTGACGATCTGCGAAAGGCTGCTGGTAGAAGCTGGATGCTCATTAGGGGAGGCCTATGTCCAGCAGTGGACTGCTGTAGGCCGATGATGATGATGATGATGATGAGACTTTTAAAAACACACACTCTTAAATTAAACATAAAAAATAAAAAATCATCACTTTTATTTAACCCTTCTCGTCGCACTGCTTGGAAAAGGTATCCCACATAGACTACATCATTATATCGCTACAAAAACAAACGAGTACATTAATTTAAAATCTGAAGCTGTTACAAAATCAAAACAACAATATGTTTGTAATATCCGCCGATATGACATTATTGTTTACGCGAGATCGAAATATTAATGCTACTTAGGTATTTGCGATGATTGCGTAAGTTATAGGTATTATTCATTACTAGCTTCCGCCTGCGGCTTCGCTCGCATCGTAACTTGGATGGAAATTAGACTGTAAGTTACTATAATCAGGGACTCTTTAAGTCTAGAGTGAAGGTGTCTTCTGGACCTTCGTGCTCCATCCATCTGAGACCACAAGGTTACATAACATCAGGAGTTCGTGGTCAAACTGAGGTCCATCAATTGTAAATAAAAGTTGACTTTGATGACTTTAGGAATCTGGTAATTCTGGATCTAATAGAGTCCAAAGAAAGATAGAATTTATTTGATTAGATTAAATCCAGATTAGTAAATTTTTCTTATGTCAAAAGCTAGCTCTTCCTAAACTCTTTTTTGCTTTATAATTTAAAAATATGAATACTTAACAGTACATTTTTATACAACTTGTTGGACAATCACGAAAGTTTGCGTAAATCAGTGAAAGTAACGACAGAATTTTTATTATTGTAATAGTTTCAGTTAGAGATATTACAAAAAAACCTAATTTTAATCTAGGTTCAGGGTCAACATCATGCTGCGCTCTTTTTTCTTGTTTTGCTAGAGTATTATGCATCTCCTTTACTCAATGACGTTAAATCGCATACCGACATTAGGGTCAAACCATTGATATAATGCTTTGACTATCTCTAACGCTATGCAATGTCGAAAATGTATGGAGTTTGGAACAGGAATCTCCCGTAATTAATCACTCATTCATCCACTGCCCGACTTAACCCTTAGTTGGATATATGCCTCATGTAGTGCCTATTATCATCATCATCATCATCATCATCATCCACAGCCCGACTTTATCCACTGCTGGATATAGGCCTCCCGGAGTTTGTGCCTATTATAGATCTGGATATTTTTTATCAATGTACTTCTCCTTCGCGATCAAATCCGCGGGGGGAACCTAGGGATGAGCTCCTTATACTGTACCGGAGACAAACAATCTTTTTTTTCCAATAACAAGATAATTATAGCACAGTATCTTTATAGCGCAACGTTACGTACGAAGCTAAAAACTTATCAGTCCAGATAACACTTTCTGCTAGAACGTTTAATCGTTGAGCATTCGTTTAAAATTGTTAAGCAATTGATATGAATGACGATCACGATTCACGATTCATGACGTCAAATGATTTTAAGTGGTTGTTAGTAAGATAGAACAAGGAGTATTTTTGATAAGATAATTAGGTTTCAGATATTCTCGCGTAAAGATGATTTAAATTTGGTTATCGTTGTTTAATTCTTTGCTGGCATTTGGTGGTAATAATCCTACTTTCTACTAATATTATGAATGCGAAAGTTTGTGAGTATGGATGTATGGATGAATGGATAAATGTTTGTTACTCTTTCATGTAAAAACTACTGGGATATAACTGATTTGGATAAAACGGAATATACAAAGTTTGTGACCTGGATTAACACAGGCTTTTTATCCCGGTACCACGCGAAGCCGCAGGCAGAAGCTAGGAAATAATAATAAATAGATAATAATGCTGGACACTAATCATAATCACACATCATCATGTAGCTCCAAACGAAGCAGAGCTTGTATTATGGGAACGACATGACTAATAAATTTAGGCGTCGCGGTACACCTGGCAGATCAGACATCGAAACTATTTTTTATAGAAATACTTCGAACGCGCAGAACTGAAACGCACGCTACTAAAACTCTAACTCTAACCTGGGTTACCCAAACCCTAACTCTCAACCTCTTCCTTCCGCCTTCTCCCACACTCTTTCTCAAACTCAAACTCGGTCGGGTTAGGTTAGGAGCGAGGTTGGGCCTGGTTCATCAAAAGTTTCGTCTTATAATCGAGCAGCTTTCGCTAATGTGTCTACAATTCTACATCACTTAACTAGTAACAGAAGAGGAGGTTTTGGTATGACAGGCGGGTAACCGCTTAGATCTCATCATCATCTTTATCAGCCCTTTTCGACCTACTGGTGGGCATAGGCCTTTTGAAGTACCCATGTGTGGAAGATTTTGACAGGCCATGGCATGCGCTTAAGCGCTTAGATCTAATCATCATAATAATTAGCCGTTTTCGACTATCTACTGGGTATGCCTTCTTTTGATGATGCCACTGGCCTCGATCCTTCGGTAGTCTCAGCCAAGTTCTGAGATCTAAATGCCACTAAACGGTGACCCATCCAAGTAGTGACCGGGCAACTAAAATAATCTGCTAAGATCACAGAAGTAAGCCATGCCATTCGTGTTTTGCAAATAAAAGTAAAAAGGATCATTTTCATCAGTAATCGAACTCGGTACCGCGGCTTTATTGAAGAGGGTTCTAACCACTGGTCCAACTTTTATGCAAAATCAACTCATAGTTTAAAATATATAAATTATAGCTGAGTACATATAATTTTTTTAACTTTTAGTGCATAACTGATTACTCTGAAATAAAACGCACGTTTTAATGTATAAAAAAATTAAATATGGCAAATTTGAGCATCAACGCTATCTATTAGCGCTACTGTGCCTAGCTGACCGCATTGAATGCCCTTAATTGAATACTTGTTATTTAACCTGCAAACTATTTGTTCCCAGGTCTTGAGCAGTTCTCTGCTGCCTCAGTTTCCATGCTGCTGGGGCAAGATAACCCAGCAATCACTAGCGGACGAGTAAGTTATTTAACGTTGTGTAGGACGCCCTTCCGCCAGGTGGAGTGACGATCTGCGACGGCTGCTTGTAGAAGCTGGATGCGTCGAGCTCAGAACAGGGCGCAATGGCGCTCATTATGGGAGGGTTATGTCCGGCAGTGGACTGCTATAGGCTGATGATGAGTAAGTTCCACTTAGGCTCAGTATTAGGGCTCTTTGTGAAGGGCTCGTCCGGAGAAGTATTACCACCATGTCTATTACCACTGCCTTGCTGCTTTTCAGTTTGAAGGTGTCGGTGAATAAGGCTTTAACACCTGCTTGCCTTAGAGCGTCCTACATTATGCGATTCAATATCGGTATAGGACGCCGATACCGATATCGGATCGGATAATGTGGGATAATGGGGGCATGTTAAATGTATGAAATGTCGGTTTCAATATCCGATATCGAGCCGGACAATATGAAAGACAGGTACATATTTCAGACATTTTACTTCGGATCGGATAATGTGGAAACGCTCTAAAGGCAGTAAGAACTGATTCAGTGAAAGTGATTTAAAATACGCGAGCTAAATAAAACAAAACAGATTTTTTTATGGTATTTGAAGATGAAACAAGCACATGGCCCACCTGATGTTAAGTGGTAACAATTATCTATCACAAAGCATTGCATCGTAGTTCACGTTTTTTAGAACGGGCTCTACGATGCAGCACCCTGCGTCCATCAACTTGAGGCATGAAGATGTTAAGCCTCCTGTGCCTGTAATTTCACCGGCAACCACACCCTTTAAACCGAAACAGCGCAGCTGCTTCACGGCAGAAATAGGCATGGTGGCAGTACTTCCCCGGACGAGCCCTCCACAAACAACTCTACAACTAGTGCGGCCTTACCTACCTTACCTATTGATGAAACTAGCACATGACCCACGTGAAGTTAAGTGGTAACCATTACCTATAACAAAGTATTGCTTTGTAGGTCACGGATGCTTGGAATTTGCCCTACGATGCAACATCCTGCGTCCATCAACTTGAGGCGTGAAGGTGCTTGTATTTTGACCGGCACCCACACCCTTCAGACCCAAACAGCAATACTGCTTCACGGCATAAATAGGCATGGTGGTAGTTCTTCCCCGGATGAGCCCTTCACAAAGTACTCTGTTAACGTACAGGTGTTTTGCTTACGCCGCGACCTACTTTTATAATACGACTAAATTAAATACTACCTAAGATAGTTGACCTTTCGCTACCTTAGCGAACAACCGCGGATTAGTATCCTACCTTACGTGTAACATTTTTTACCTGACTGAAGTCCTCTTCAGCCAGGTTATATTTTTAGGGTGTATGTTTGTAATATTATTTGTCGGTCGCTGTAGCCCAAACGGCAGAATGGATTTTGACTAAAGAGGTGTCGTTGGATTCGTTTAGATCACAAGGATGACATAGGTTATATGAAATTTCAAAAGATCTAATATGGCGACTGTAAGAAGCCATATTAGATTAGAGCGAATTGCCACCCGCTTGGCACCAAACTAACTAAAAATCGGTTTTTAGCTAACTAAAACCCTAATTCCTATTCGCTTGTTGCCAAATTAGTGTAAATTTAAGGTAAATAAAAAATAAATATAAAAAAAACTTAAATTCTATCACTAAATTAGAGAGGCTACTAAAATTTATTTACTTGTTTATTATGAAAAAATTTAGAACTTTTATGCTTAAATTTAATCATTTGAATGTAAAATCATACAATTTAGTCAGCACCGAGATCAATCACATTTAGAGATTTATTGATCCGCCATCTAGTGCTAGGAAGTGAGAAACGTGGTAAGTTATAGTCAGTTTTCTACGTACGATCAGTTTGAAAAAATGTGTGTTTTTGGCTGAAACATGCAAATTACCTTGATTATAATACCTAGCTAAGATATTTTCATTTTTGATTTCATATTTTCAAGCTTTGGTGCGCAGGATGAGTCGATAACAAAATGTTTGCAGTAACAGCAGAATAGCTTTTAAATTAAAATAATCCAACCTAAATTTAAGTATGACTAAACAGCCGAATTGCCATCATTTTCTATTTACGATGATCTAAAAAGCACAAAAAAAAATCTGTTTATATAGTTGGTTTTTTTTTGTTTTTGTAAAATAAATACTTGTTTACTAATAAACTTAGCATCGTAAAGTCTGTGGTTTTCGTCAACTCGATAAATAGTGCTATATATAGACCTCTAGGCCCATACTTTCTCTACTACTGCTGTAATTATGGATGTTGTGAATTTTTGTAGTATGTTTGGTGCTTTGGCTAAAAAGTTAAATATTTTCAGGCTTTTGGTGTCCAGACCTTGTCCGGAACAGGAGGGCTGAGAGTGGGCGCGGAGTTATTGAACAAACATCTCAAATACACCACGTTCTATTATTCTCTGCCGACATGGGGTGAGTTGCTAGTCAACAATTTAATTCTCGACCTACCTACCAAATTAAATGCAATCTGCAGCTGTAGCAACGGTTTGAGAGTTATGCTCGAACAAACATATATACAAACTTACAATTTTACCTCTTTATATTATAGTGTAGATACTCGTAATATACCTACTATATTTAAGAGTTCTCTGACTGTTGGCGGATATGGCATATTATGTATACATAATGCATTTGCATTTACGAATTTAAAAATGATAAATTTAATTAGTGAAATTATTAATTTTAAATTTTAATTTGACCTCTTTCATACTTAATACCTAATTGTTTTCTTTCTATCTAAAAACTTGCACCAATGTGATCAATTTTGATGCAATTTTTTTGGTAGGAAAACGTGTTGGGTTCAACATGATATTCTTGCTGAACCTTTGTATTGTTATTTTCTAGGCCGTGAAGGTTCGCTATTTTGCATAAATACATTCAGTGATTTTATATCTTCAAAAATGTTGAATAGTGCAAGCGAGAAGGAGATTTGACATGTATCGTCGCCTTAAGACCTGGATTAACGTATATGCTACTTTTTCTCCCATTATGACGCGAGCGAAGCCGTAGGCGGAAGCTAGTAATAATAATGTCTTAATCTTTTACAAACAGAAAACCACCACCTAGTATTCGTGAACGCTGGCTTCACGGACCCTCGCACGTACCGCTACTGGAACCCTAAGACGCGCGCCATCGACATCGATGGCTTCGTAGATGACTTGAAGAGTGCGCCAGAAAACTCTGTGATCATATTGCATGCGTGCGCGCACAATCCCACCGGCATTGATCCCTCGCGCGAGCAGTGGGAGAAGATTGCTGATGTTATGGAGGTGGGTTGGGTTATATTTTTTACTATATATTCAAAATATACCCCAATTTTTAGGGTATAGGGATATAGGTATATGTAATATAGGTTTAGTAGCAACACCGCTCAATTCTTTTAATTATATTCTTTCCATTTTGGAAGAAATCGCTTTAAGCGATAAGACCGTCCATTGTACCCATATTACTATTTCGTTTCTCTGTTTTGTAAATTTTTGATTTTTAATTGGTGTTGTGTGCAATAAAGAGTTCATCTATCTATCTATCTATCAAAATCCTACTTTAAATGTTTATCCTAGTAAAATAATAATATATAATATGTATAAATATAACATATACGTCATGACAGTTTTCTACGCAACATCATAGAATGAAAACTAGAAGGAACTGAGGACGCCTAGTTAACTAGTATATACAAAGCCCCAGTCTGCCTACCATATTGCTTATACCCTTAGACAGGGTTTATATGATGTGAGATACCTATAAGCGGCCGTCCATTCACGTAATGTTTTTTTTAGCATCTTTTAACCACCCCTCTCTCTTGGTGATACCTGGTGAGGTTTAAGACGAACCCCCCCTCCCCCACTCACATGTATTTTTTAGTACCTACAAAGAATCTTAAATTTTTTAGAATATTATCTTTAAATACAGGTATAAAGTATAATCGAAGTGATTTATTTGAAGTCGGTTTATTTTTTTTAAAAAGTCCTACTTGTTTCACTTTGATTTTTCGAATAAACAATTATGATGATGATCAGAGATCGGAGTAGGTAGAATGATTTTACGTACTTGCATCATGGTTTTATAGTATGGATATGGCTTTTTTTCCGGAAAGTTCCGATATTTACCGGATTCAGTTAAATATTATAATTAAAGTAGTAATTTAGTAACTACTACATTTGAAACTTATCGGAAGCGATTGTCAAACGTTTAAAGGTTAATTTATTTTTATTACTGTCGACTAATGATTTTTTGTTTCCGCCGTATGCGATTCCATAAAATTCATCCAATTGATTTGAAGCTTTGTTGAGTTGCTGTGTGCAACTTTGTGACGTTTTCTAAGCATTTAATCGCGGGAAACACGTTTCCCATGAGAAAATGTTCAGGACTACTTTGCTAAATAAAGTTGGCAGTTCGCTATAGTTTTGTATAATATTAATTATTCAGAGGCTTTGTGCACAAAATTACCAATGTTACTAAATTTACCAAATTCTCATGATTTTGTCTATTGGATACTTTTTCTAGATATACAACCTTTTTATGGTCTACCTAAAAAGTGTAGGTAAAAATGGATTAAAAAACAGGTTAAAAATTAAAATTTTTATTTGGTATTTCACAATTACAATAAATAATAATTAAATAAACAATGCTGGACAGTCCACACAGCAACATCTAGCCCCAAGATTAAAAATAATTGTGATTGCGAGCTCTGCTTAGAGCTCACAATCACAATAATTTTTAATCTTCATCGACATCCATTACAATTTCTACATTCTGATCTTTCTCTATACAATTAAAATAAATAACCATAAGTTTTTCAATATTTTCTATTTTTAGCCTATTTCTTTTGACGTCTAAAATCCATTTATAGATGGAAAATGATCGTTCTACATCTACTGACGTCAACGGAGAGAATTTAAAATATGAAACTACATCATTTGCCTCATTTTTTTCTATCTTTTCACTGTATTCTCTGAGTGTGTCTAAATCAGGGTTTCGTTCCATAACATTTTCAATTTTATTTTTTATATTTTCTGAATTGCAATCGTTAATATCAGCTCTGACTTGGTCCAATGCTAACAGTGAATCAGCTAAGGATAGATCATGTTTTTGTAATTCTTTAAGTGAAAGTTGAATGGTAAAGTAATTTTTTTCAATGTCATTTAAATCATTTTGTAAATTTTCCTTTTCTAAAATTGTTTTTGCATTTCGAATAGCTACTGCATCAGAGCTGCTTAGACAGGATATCACGTCTTTTATTTTTTCAAAGTGTTGAGCGTAGTATGATGCTGCTTCTAACCAAGTGCCCCATCTGGTAATGACTGGTTGTGGAGGCAGCGGTAAGTTTGGATATTTTTCTTTTAAAATTGTAACTCTGCTCGGCGCTTTCAGAAATATTTTTTTCACATTTGCTATCAAAATATCGACATCGTTATATTCTAATCTAATTTGCTCAGATACACGATGAAGCGCGTGTGCCAAACATGTCACGTGTTTCATTTCAGGCAAATAATTTTTGAGATTTCGCCCTGCAGATAGCATGTACGCTACACTATCAGTGCAGAGCATTAAAACATTGCCAACTTTAGACTCAAAAGAGTCTTGCCATAGATTTTCTAAACATTCTAACACGAATTGCGTGATTGTTTGTCCATTAACCACTGTTAGCATTTTACAAGCAATCAAATAAGGCCGGCTTAAAGTGTTAGGATGCAATGTACGTATTAAGAAATGGACTATGTATCGACCTAAAAAGTCTGTTGTTTCATCCAAAGATATCCACAGTTTCTCATTTTTTGTATTTTCATGGATCGAGTTGAGTTTATTCTTAAAAAACTTATCCAAATAAACTTTTCGCAGCTGTGATTCGTCGGGTAATTTACGATTTCCACAAACACAACAACAAATACAGCACATGTATTTCCTAAAGAACTCTTGGAACGCAGGATTTTTCATTTGAGACCACGGAATGTTGCACAGAATCAGGAACTTAATAAGATCGAAATAAAAGTCCTCCTGCGGCCGTTTCAAACTTCCTTGATGTACTGCACCTTCAATATGTCTTTTTACATTGCCTTTAAATGTAGCTTTCACGTGACTCTCACACTTTGTACAATAAATAATTCCACTAGCGTGATCGTATAGTAGCTCTGGATAATCGGATATCCACTTTTCTACTGTTTTAGCCTTGACGTTTGCCATGATTGAGCTCTTTTTATTAGATGCAACCTCGTATGACCTAAAACAACGATAAATTGTTACAGAACTGACATTCGTGAATAAAATATTGTACTAAGTGCCTACTTAATTCTTTTTCAAATAGATTTGGCCTTTTATTTTCTTAGTTGCTTAGAAATTTTTTTTTTTCTGAAATTTCTATAAAATTTCTAATTTAACATAGTAAAATAAATCCAATACTTAAAAAAAACTGCTAGGAGGCTAGATCGTAGTTTAACGCGAAATTCACTGTGATTCTTCCATTTAAGATCTCATAATTCAAAAACTCATCTTATGAATAGCAGCATACGCGAAACACGAGATTTAAAACGTTCAAATAATATGCTGTATTTTGAATTGGCCTAAATAAAACCTACACAAGTAGGAAATATTATACTAAAACTTACCTTTGATATAAAATATAACTTCAAAATCCAATCCAAGAGAATCAAATCGAAGTCCGTAGATCCAAGCCAAATTCGTCGATTTAAGAAGATTCCAGAAGCCAGTACACAAGCCAGGGTCAAGATCCAATCCAAGAGAAACAAATCGAAGTCCGTAGATCCAAGCCAAATTCGTCGATTTAAGAAGATTCCAGAAGATAGTACACAAGCCAGGTTAAGTTACGTTTTTCACAACACCGCAAAGAAAGATACGCACTCTACGAACCGAAGTAAGCAAGTGCCAGCCACCTGTGGTTTGAGTGCATTGTTTTTTCTGACAAACAGTTAATGAGTCATCTGGGATAATTAGCTCTGATTGGTCGGACCACTGTGCATATAGAGCTTAAGATAAGGTGACAATAGACCCTGTTTGCCAAGTTATAGGTACATATTATTATTATTGTAGGCTATAGGGGTATTACTTATCTGATCCTGTTTATTTATTTGTTTTTACTTTGTTAGGATTTTACTTCAAGCCTATCAATACCACAGGCTTTTAACTAACACACCACCTCCACGTAATATCTAAGAAATTACGGAAAAAATGGCTTCATAATTATAAAATACCGGAATTCCGGAGGCTTATCCATATTAACTTAGCATTTGAGGTCATTGGTCCTAAATCATTCTACCTACTCCGATCTCTGATGATGATTATGAACGATTGTTTCAGGAGCGCAAGTTGTTCCCGTTCTTTGACAGTGCGTACCAGGGCTTCGCGTCCGGAGACCTGGACCGCGACGCGTGGGCGGTGCGCTACTTCGTCAAGCGAGGGTTCGAGCTCGTCTGTGCACAGTCCTACGCCAAGAACTTTGGACTATACAGTGAGTACTTACTGTGGTGGCTCCAGGCCCTTTATGCCTTTGAAAATCTTTTAGACGGCAGAGGAAGGAGATAGATAGATAAATAACCCTTTATTGTTCTCACACTTCATGCCACAACTTAAACGTAAAGAAAATAAGACGTGTGGCACTCGGGGACTGCCTCGGTAAAGCTATTGCATAGCATTTTGTATCAACTTATGCAATTATAATTATTTATTTATTTTATTTATGCAGTATTTCCTTTTCTTTGATATTAATTCAAGTTACACTTTTTGAGCGTGGTGACCGATAAGATTTTTTTTTCTTTTATTAAATAAAAATACGTCTAGTTGCACGCACACAAACACCGTGTCGAAGACTGCCGAAAAGAAACGACGTTAGACAATGCACGGCCTTCAAGCCACACCTCCGTGCCCGTCGGAGTGGGGAGCGTGAGGTTTTTTTTCGTTACGGAATTTCTGGATTCGGTCCCCGAGCTTAAGGCCCTCGATAGAAGCTATGCAATAGCTTAATAACAGACAATAACTAGAAAATAAGAACCCTGGTCGTCTGAGGAAAGGATTTGGTCGCCAAAGGAAGGAGTCGAGACGTCAGAGAAGAAGGGCTTGGGTCGTCAGTCTAAGGGTTCGGAACAACAATACTGGTCCTAGTCTGGTATTTATTAAACTGATCTTGATTACGAACTTGTCTTGTCGTTGACACTTTTCTATAGATCATTTCGATTTGGACAACTCTCAAGTTGCATTTAGAGCTGAGATTGGTTTATACCAACCTAACGCCCGAATACTGAAACGCTTCTTATTTGAATACGTTTTAACCATTTCAGCCGCAGCTCCGCCTCAGGATTTGTACGGAAACGTAAATTTTTTCACCCCTTAAAGCTCAAATACTTGGGTATACCGAATGAATTAATATTTCAATGCATAGTGTTTCAGTTTACTTATGAAAATACCCCTCTTCTTGTATGAAAGGTCTATGTCCAGAAGTGGACTTAATAGGCTGGTATGCTTGTTGTTGTGTGCTAAGATTTGTAATAGGGTTGATGACTGGGTAAAATTCTAATTAATACGTCAGATAGATCAAGAAAAAATATTGGACACGTATTTTTTAATTTATCAAATAAATAAAAATTGACGGAGATAAAGAGCGTCAAAGTTCGGGAGGCTCGTGACGTCACGGCTATGTTAAGTGTACTAAGCCACGCGGAACTTCAGCTAACCATATCTTTGTCATCTTTTGATTAATTAACAGAGGAAAAAATATGTGTCCAATATTTTATGATAATTCTTCTTTGTGTCGATGATACATTAACATTCAGCCGCGCAGAGGTCGTTTAAAGCACAGCTAGTAGGGCACAGAGGACAAACCAGCAAATGTGACATCGTCTCAGGATCGGTGCCGCATTCACAACGCGTCGCTGCCTCCCCAATATAGCCCATTTACTCATCTTGAGCTTGCAGCGAACTACTTGAGTTTGGAGTCGGTTAAGTGACTTCAGGTGGGCCAAGGGAGTTTACCATCTGCAGGGAGCTCTTCAGCTGGTTGGATGTAGTACGCTGGTGGGGGGTATTTTTCATGCCAGAGGTTCTCTCTCTCCCGGCGAGCCTCACACTGATCAGCAGTCCTCGGAGCTTTAGTTGATGACAAAAGCTTCAGCTTCTTACCCGACTGAAGTCCTCTACAGTCAGGTTATGTTTTTATGGTTTAGGTATGTTTGTAATATTATTTGTCGGTCGCTGTTATACAAACGGCTGGACGGATTTTGACTAATGAGGTGTCTTTGGATTCATCTAGATCACAAGGGTGACATAGTCTATATGAAATTTCAAAAAATCCTATATGGCGACAGTAAGAAGCCATTTTAAATTTACGAACTAAAAAGACTACAAATCTGACTAAGAACTAAAAACTTCCTGTTTTTGCTGTCGGGTTTATTTTTTAAATAAATACTTGTTTTGACTATGTAAATGACGGACTAATTTGAAATATTCAGTCTTCTTCTCTCCATAACCGCACAGCTGGAAACAAGGACAAATCCTTGTTTCCATCTGTGCGGTTGTGGATTGCTTTGCCACTCAGTATCACAAGAGCAAAATCACATCACACTTTTAAATTCAAAGTTTACCAACATTATTTATCACTTTCTTATAGTTAGTATTTAATTTCCTGTCACTCTCTTTTTTTTCTTTTTCTTTTATAAACTATGTATTAGTATATTCTTATTATTATTGTATGTATTAGAATTAAATTTTATAGCATAATTTATTAATATTTTGTGAATAGTCTTTTCAACATTTTATTTAAATGTAATAATTATTATCTTGTTCATGTAGCCCCAAACTAAGCAGAGCTTGTATTATGGGAACCACATGATTGATATAAGTACTACTTATACATCGTGTCACCAGCCTGTGGACAAAGAATAAACACCCTCGTAATACTACTTCTCACAAATGCTGTGAAACAGTTTTGGTTTTAATTAGAGTTAAAAATATTCTAACATATTTAATTCCAGATAATAAAAAAAAAATAGCATACTGTATCATTATTGACACGAATAAGATGACAAGAGAAGCCTGTGTGAGTATGAAATGCATGCTTTTCATCAATAAAACATTTACATATTATGGCCACGTCACATTAGTCAATTGTTTTAACAATTTTAAAACCATTGTTTTCTCGGTAAATACTAGAGCGATTGTTTTAATACTTTGCATATTGGTCAAAAATACCATAATAAACGTGTAGTGTTCGTCTGTGTCCACAAGCTGGGGACACATTGTATTGTATATATTTTTTTTGTAAAATACATACTTATCGTGCAAAGAAAACACCCAGACCGGAGACAAATATCAGCAGAACATATTTCGTGACGACCTCTGTGGCGCAGTGGGCGAAGGTCCGCCTGTGACGCAGAAGGTGGCGCGTTCGATTCCCGCTGCGGGACAAATGTTTGCATGTTCTGCAGATATTTGTCTCGGGTCTGGGTGTTTTCTATGTATGATATGTATGTATTTACAAAAAAAAAAATATATCTATGTAGTATATCAATCATGTGGTTCCCATAATACAAGCTCTGCTTAGTTTGGGGCTACATGATGCTGTGTGATAACGTCCAGGATTATTTATTTATTTATTATTATTTTATTTACATGCAAACATTTGCCCCGTAGCGGGTATCGAACCCGCCACCTTCTGCGGCTCAGGCGGGCCTTCGCCCACAGAGGTCGTCGGTAAGGCCGCCAAATGTGTTACCTTCATGATGCTCAGACTTAAGTTACTCTTACTTTTCCTTGTATTAATGTGGTGATCAATAAAGTATTATCTATCAATTTATCTATGTTTCCAGATGAGCGCGTGGGTAACCTTGCCATAGTATTGCACGACGCGAAGCTAGTGGCGCCAATAAAGTCGCAGGTCACGTGGATAGTGCGCGGCATGTACTCCAACCCGCCCGCTCACGGCGCCAGGGTCGTGGCCGCCGTGCTCGGCGATAAGCAGCTCTTCGACGAATGGTACGTCACTAGCTTCACATAGATATTTAAAGCATTTACAAAAAATACAGGCACAGGAGGCTTATCATCTTCATATCTCAAGTTGAGAGATGCAGGGCTTCCTGCTTGCGCATGCTTAAGAAATGATGACCACTTAACATCAGGTGGGCCATGTACTTGTTGCATCTTCAAGTACCATAAACAAACGAAGTTTTAGAACGAGATGGAGGGACAAGCTCGCTAAATTCTGTGGCGAATGGACCATCTTAGCACAGGAGGGAGGAATGGAGAGAGTGGGGGGAAACCTTTGCCCAGCAGTCGGAAACTAAAAAATAAAATAAAAAATTACGTGCATCTCTTCGACGAATGTTACGTCACTAGCTTTACATAAGTATTTAAAGCATTTATTCTAAGTTTTAATTCACGGTTAGATATTCTAAGTTTTAAGATATTCTAACCGTGAATTAAAAATTTTCCCTGATAATGTTGACACTCCATAGTTAGTACTATAAGCAGCTCTTCGACGAATGGTACTTAGGTATCTTAGGGTTCCATACCTGAACGGTAAAAACGGGATCCTATTGCATGGCTCCTCGAATATATAATAAATTACCAGACACTTTAAAAGAAATTAATAAACAGAGTCTGTTAAGGAACATCCTGAATCAAATTTTAATCAATAAGACATATTACTCAATTAATGAATATTTGACAGATAACGACATTATTTAATTTTCTTTTTAGTTAGACTTTAATATTATTGACATTGTTACTATCATTTTATTTAATTTTTATAAGTATTTTGTTTGTGTTTAAAATTTTGCATGCTCTTGAATATGGTGAAACTTTCTTTTTTTAAGTATGACATAAGAACTGTTATTTATTGTACCCATGTTCGTTGCAAATAAATTATTATAAATATTACTGAGACTTCACTGTCCGTCTGTCTGTCACCAGGCTGTATCTCATGAACCGTGATAGCTAGACAGTTGACATTTTCATAGGTGATGTATTTCTGTTGCCGCTATAACAAATACCAAAAATAGAATAAAACAAATACGTTCAAGGGAGGCTCACATATAAAAAACGTGTTTTTTTTATAGTTTTTTGCTTTTAATAACGGCAACAGATAGACGCTTGAAATATTCACAGAATATTTATTAGTTACTTCGTGGGCGAAGGGCCGCCTCAGACGCAGAAGGTTGCGGGTTCGATTCCCACCGCGAGACCAATGTTAGGATCTGCAAATGTTTGCCTTTGGTCTGGGTGTTTTTCTATGTAAACTGTGTAAAAAATGTTTCTAAGTAATATTAACATTCATGTGGTTCCCATATTACACGCACTGCTTATTTTGTTATTATATGATGTTGTGTGATAGTGTTCACCATTATTTATTTACTATTAATAATATTGTAAAGAACTTTTTAGGGCCCCAATCAAGCTAGTATGCTTTTTTTGTGTATCGGGCAACGAGATATCTATACTCTAGAGTGGAAAACGTGGTAAAAAAGTGTCTGCACCAAAACTCCGCACACGCTGTCAATTGTTCGGACTTTGAACCCTTTTTAAGCGACATATGGTCTACTTTGGTGCAAATTTGGCATTTTGAAGTTTATATATGTCAAACACGCTTAGACGATTTTTGTTAAATTTCACTTGAAGACTGTCACTCTATAATGTTCTATATAATTATCTCGATGGTATTTGATAAAAAGTACAATAATCAAATTAAAAATAAATAAATAATGCTGGAAACTCACACATCATCCTCCTCAGTCGTTCCCTTAATTCTGAGGATCGTGACTCTTTTGATGGTTTTTTATGGTACCTGCATATGGCCCACCTGATGTTAAGTGGCCTATTTCCTATTACAAAGCATTGCGTCCAACAAACTCTCTACGTCGATCGACTTGAGGCATGAAGATGATAAGCCTCTTGTGCCTGTAATTTCACCGGCACCCACACCCTTCAAACCGAAACACAGCATAGCTGCTTCACGGCATAAATAGGCATGGTGGCAGTACTTCTCCGGACGAGCCCTCCACAAAAACCCTACTACTAGTTTCTTTACTGTCTGCATCATCGGTTTCTATCGGCTGCCTGATGGAGAGCCACGCTGACTGGTATCTTTAGATGTTCGGATACTTGGTCCATCCATCGTTTGGGACTTCTTCCTTGTGGCCTTTTACCCTCCACCTTTCCTGTCACCATCAGGCGCTCCAGATTGTCCAATTTGGATCAGAGCTTCATGTAGTCCCAAACTAAGCATGTTCTTTTATTATGGGACCTCCATCACTGTTAAACTATGTATGGAGGTAAATTTTTATAAATTAAAAATGACGTATTTAAAGGAGGAGCCACATTCAACATATGTCAGCCAGAGTAATACAAATGAGGGACGCGCTGAGAGCCGAGCTGATCAAGTAAGTGGGCATATTATGGCGACTATAAGGGTCAAACCTCCATCTCGCTCGCACTGTTCAACATTTTTGAAGATATAAAATCACTGAATGTAGTTATGCAAAATAGCAAACCTTCACGGCCTAGAAAATAACAATACAAAGGTTCAGCAATAATATAATTTTGATGATGATTCTATTACGTTTTCTTACCAGAAAACTTGCACCAATGTCATCAGTTTTAGTGCAATTTTTTTGGTAGGAAAACGTGTTGGGTTCAACATAATATTCTTGGTGAACCTTTGAATTGTTATTTTCTAGGGCGTGAAGGTTTGCTATTTTGCATAACTACATTCAGTGATTTTATATCTTCAAAAATGTTGAATAGTGCGAGCGAGAGGGAGGTTTGACCCTTATAGTCGCCTTAAATAATGACAATAGAATCCTACTAATACAATAATCGTTTATTCGCCAAAGACTTAGAGCCTTACCAGATGGGCGATTTACTCGCGCGATTGACATGCGTATACAAACAGGTTTGCCGAATGTCACGTGGAATGTGCACGCACTTCAAAGTTCACGTGGCATTCGGAAAGCCTGATTGGATACGAATGTCAATCGCGCGTTCCGTAGATGGATAGATCTTTATATAGATTGGTAGTGCTAACTTTGTTATGTGAAATAATAGAAAATTAATAAGTTACCTAACTCTACAATTAAAAAATATTCCGACGAATTGAGACTTTTTGAAGTCGGTTATTATGAGACAAAGAATAAATAAATAAGTAAATAATAAATGAAGTTCATATACTAAACATAAAAATAAACTTACATACATAAACTCAATAAATACTTCCATGGACTTTTTTGTAGAGACATGAAGTGATTTTAAAGTACTCTAAGGATTATTGTTTGACAGACTCGGCACGCCCGGCAACTGGGACCACATAGTGAAGCAGATCGGCCTGTTCTCCTACACCGGCCTCACTCAACGCCAATCCGAGCATCTGGTTCAGGAATACCACATCTACCTGCTCAAGTCTGGCCGTATCAACATCTGCGGGCTGAACCCTTCCAACGTGGGCTACGTGGCTAAGGCCATGTATGACGCGATCACGAAGTTCCCCGCTGAAGAGTAATATTTCAAGTATTTTGGGAGAGGGTTTGGTACGGTGGTACTCGGTATCGAAGGACTGCTTCCTAATATTTACACTCGCTTCCTAATATCAAAATATTAGCACACCCAAAGGTATTTTGAGGTTATGCAGGTAATCCTGTCATTTAGGTATTTGAAAATTTGACAGGATTACAGTATGCGTCATGTAAAAAGAACCAGTGCTAGCTCCAAATATTAGGTATTTGAAAATTTGAAAAGATTACCAGAACCTGGAAAATCAATCATGGAAAGTATTATTACTTTCCAGTATTGAAGAAATACTTTTAGAAGAGTCCGGTATTAGGGAATATTTCTTTCAAGTATTAGGTAATTCTTTACTTGTTAATGGAAGCAAAACTTTAAAATATTAGGAAGTAGATTCTTTTTTAGGATTGTGACGTTCACGGCAATAAGGAATAACTGTTAATAGCGGCTTCCAATCACTGCAGTGTTGCCCCATTCATTTCTCCGCTGTCTTGCCAACAACTGCCGTAAATCGCCCGTTATATGGCACCGATAAGTTTATTACAAGATGCGATTGAGGAAAGTGAACCTTTGCTGGTAACTCGCTTTACTTATGTGCTCCACTCGCAAGAAACATTGTTATCAATAAGTCTGCTGTTAAGGAAATGACAATGTCAAATACGAAGATCATATTAAAAATCTGCTTACCGGTTATTTTCTTCGATATAAATTATTAAGGGCGAGACGCTTTGATTCATTCAAGGGTAGTGTAACATATTTGATTCCCGGTCTTGTGGTTGTATTTTGTGACACATTCGTTTTACGAAAACCACTGATGAGTGTAGACGTGTTTATACGTCTGAAAAACGGTAATAATTATTACTAACATTTTTCTCCAAAGGGGACAACTTGTCATACCTAAATGTTGCTCAATTACCGCGGTGTCATAAGCAACGTTTTGAAATATCGAGACATGGTAAATATTCAGTTTTAGTCAAATTTATATTGACCGTAACGCATTAAAGTTTTCGTTTTGTGTATTTTAAGAAAGGCAGTAAGTGCAGACCACTTGATCAAGTGAATGGACATAGTGTTTATTGGTTGTTCTTTGATAAAAGAACTATCAAATTTATTTTAATTAAGTGTAAGTGTAAAAAATATTATAATTATGGGGTATTTATGTATGTGCTCTACAATGGGAGTGAAACTTCCAAAGATGAGCTCAGAAAGAAATTATTTTGTTTGTTAAGTAATTATTCAATTTTATTGTTGAGGTGTTCGGCTGTGGCCTCAATCTTATTTTATTTTTCAGTCATGTCTCCCATAACAGCTGGAAGGCAAAGATCTCGAAAGAGAAGATGTATTTTGCACTAAAAAGAAATCAGAATTAAATATTTTACACCCTTCGTAAACACGTCGACGAAGAGCGAAGAGCATGAGACCATTTTCGGTCTTATATTTACAGCTATTTATTTGTTTAAAATTTTTTAAATCATGTTCAGCATACAGTATTAACGCGTTTAGAATACCAGATATAGCTTGCATTATAGTTACTATGGCATTTTTTATATAGAACCTGTTCACACTAGCGTAATAAATTGTGTTCATTCTACGTCGATAACGTTTGTCATCACGGAACAGTTTCGGGTTTCTGTAGGATCACGCACTAATATTTAACATCACGTAAGAACGACGAAAAATTTTGAATCTACGATGAAACGAATATTTTTTCGTTAGTCTTCGTGATCGAGCCACAGAGGATTGAGTGCGAAAACACACCTTACTACAATTTGTGTTAACTATATTATTTTTGTATAAAAATGGAGCAGCGCCCCTAGCGGCAAGTTTGTAATACTTTGACATCTCCATACAAAAATATAGTTAACGCAAACTTTGTAGTTAGTTTGTGTTTTTCGCACTCAAGCCACTCAAGGCGATCAAGAATATTTGAACCGTATCGTAAGCGTAATCAAAACTTTTGGCCAATGACAAAGCGTTATTTTGACTTAACGCGTTCTTATAGGCCATAATGTGACATCTACGATACGAATACTTTTTCGCTTGTTTTCGTGATCGTACCTCTGATCTGTGTTTGTCAAGTACAATTGTTTTTATTATTGTACCTGCGTACTTCGCCACTCACTGCTAGTGACCGGCTTTTCAATGTAACGCTAGTGTGAACAGAGCGTAATGTGTTTGTTGCAATATATTCCATTTGTTATTATTTTTGTTTTATTTTCTGCACAATGGACAGTGTGGGAAAATTTTCACAGATTCAGGTATGGGAAAGCCTTTGGTGGAAGGAATATTTTCCTATAATATGAAGTAATTACATGTTTTTGCAGGATATGTTATTTATTTTAATAGGCTAGACTGAAAAAAATATATTTAGTCCGTCATTTATAGTATCAAAAAATACACGTATTTTTTCTTTTGTCAATTAAAATAAAAATGACAAAGATATAGTACGTTGAAGTTCCGCGTGACGTCACGGGTAAGTACACCTTTTACATACAAGTGACGTCACGAGCCCCAACTTTGACGCTCTTTAACTTTTCTATTGATTTGATAAATAAAATATCTGTCCATGTGTGTCCAATATTTTTTAACTGACTGACTAATTAGAATTTTTTTTTTTTACCCAGGCATCATTCCTATTTCCACTATTTCGCCGATATCACGTGTATTGCTCATAATAATATGAGGCATTGTTGTACGGTGTATCGTACCATATCACACTGAAGAACGCTTACTGACAAATATCTGTGCGTGATCTTTGAACAACGGTACGCTTTCACCCGTCATAGGTCGAAGTATGATAGGGCGTCGACGGCCGATGGCCGATGATTCGAGAATCGGACAATTTCAGTATAATAGTAATGTCCGCGCCCTCTTCTTTTACATACGTTTGTTTTGATCGGCCGACAACCGACGCCCGGCTATGTTTCGGCTGATAATCAAATCCGTTAACGGCCGAAGAATGCGCGGGCGTCGACGGCCGAAATTGGCCGATCGAAACTAACACGTAAACTACTACTGTACCGATATTGTTGGAATCTCAAGCCATCTGCAGTTTCGTCCGATACTTCGGCTGATGACGGATTCAGACAGATCGGACTTAGGGCTATATTTCACCGGGATAAGGCGGCGCAACCATTCGCCGTTCCTTCGATCAACTATACAAAGGATTTTGCAATATCCGCCCGAAAGCGGCTTGTCTAAAACTCCGCCAAAACGCATCGGAGCAGCAGTTTTCATATAGTCGGCTTACTTCGATTTTCTGTCTTATCTTCTTTATTATAGAGGCGATATTTATATGACGTGCTTTTATCGGAGCAGCAGTTTAAATTTAGTCGGCTTACTTAGATTTTCTGTCTTGTGTTCTTTAATAAAGAGGCGATATTTGTATGACGTGATTTTGACAAATGATAGCTAGCAATATATGCCACTTTTTTCACAGTGCGATACGTGATAGTGAGTAACTCTCTATAGAGCTGTATAGATTTTTTTGGTAGCAGCGACTGGTAGCGCCCCATGGTTTCCCGGTGAAATATAGCCTTCCTAACCATCGTATAAGATGACCATCGATTAACGCCAAAATATGAGAATCGTTACTGGGCCGCGAGCAAAAGCTAGTTATCACATAGATTGAAAACCTCACGTGAAAACTAAAGAAATATGGTGGCGTAAATGAGAGTAAATTGAACTAATATTTTCCAGCGCTTCGCGAGCGAAACTATGAAGAAAACGGACCAAAAGCAATGTGATGGCTTAAGGGGGTTCGCTTTGAAATGTAAATATGTATTAGATATAGATTTGTGAATAAATATCAAATGTCTACAAGATGCTTTTACTCTGAATTCGTACCCATTCTTATTGGTAAAGCCAGCATTCTACCCATCGCATTTTAACTTTAGGTAATATATTGGGTGTTGTTGTAGAAAATAGCTCATTAAATTGGATGTAGTAGCGAACATGTATTCCATCAGTACCTTTGAAATACGCACATATTCTATGATCATTTTAGCAGTAGCGTTCGCGCCAAGTCCTATAGACGCGGCGCTGTTATCGCAGAAGTATAGTAAATAAAACAAATATATTATAATTATTGATGCAATGCAAAACAACCAATTATGCTCTTCTGGTCTAAGAGATTGTTTACGAGCTTAAAGCTAGATTAGCGAAATTTTATAATATGGTTGTACAAGTAAGATGGGGTAATGGAACTGCGTAGGAGTTGGAAAAATAGAAGCAGTTCCACCTGGGAAAGGTGCACAATACCTTCAGGATGTGGAGCGGCTCCTGATCGACGTATTTAGCACAACTTTGGAAAGTTCACAGGCACAACACAATATTATTTTGCGACGAAAACCAACGCGTGCGCGGGTGTAGCCATGACATTTTTTCGAACAGTTGTTCATTAGGTGGCGCCACTGTCCATAGTGTGGCGCGATGCATATCGCGGCCTCACTCTCACATATGAGAGCAAGGTATGTGCGGGAGCGGGATGGGAAAAGGAGGCTTGCAACCAAAGTTAAATGTCGCGAATTACGCAGAAATTAAAACAATATCAAATCAATGCAAACAGAGGTCTTATTCCGGACATTTCGCAGTCAAAATCGGTCGTAGATATCCATTATTTCGCTATCGGGATAGAGATGTACCCCTTTTGCCGTCTGAATTGAGTCGTGGCGCGAACGTCACGCGTACGTTGCCAAGCCAGGCAATTTCACTCGTCAAAAACGATCATATGTGCCCAAACTCGAGGGGTTTACTATCTTCTGGCTCTATCATCAAATCAGCTCCAATTACCAAATTATAGTTAAGTCATGTTCAAGTCCAAATTATAGTCAAGTTCTTAGATTTTGATACATTGTTAGTTAAATGTGGAGCTAATAAAAGCGTGTTAAAAACATACCTTACTACAAAGTATTGTATGGAGATTCGAGAAGTACAAATTTCCCGCAAGGACGGCGCTTTTCTCCATTTTCATAAGATACAGGTATTTTTTATTTGTTTTGGACCAGCTCTTGGGCAAGGATGAGTCGACAATGAGGCGAGCTTCCCCTATTATTGTTAAAATTACTCTCTCCTTCTTTGACTATTCTTTATCTTCTGGACGCTTTGTAATTTATCAGCGGGGTTATTGGCTGACTCGAATGATTTGCAAGCAAAAATGATTGACACGGATCCCGTTTTAACAAACTGTGACAGTTTGTCAATCGAAGTTCATTGAGTTTATGTCTTTATAAAAACTGGATTGGTGTCTATCATTTCTGTTTGTAACAGAGTTAGCCAATCACCCCGCTGTTATGCCCACCTCTGTTTTTATGAAATAAATATATAACCGTCTTTTCGAAGCCGTTAGGGTCGTCAATGAAAAAACAAACACTGGCAGCTGATAACAAATTTAGCAGTGCTCATCGAAAATGTTGGTCGGAAGCGCTTAGACATCGAAGCGCCAAGTCGATATTCCATTTATCTTGTGATAAATGGAATATCGACTTGATGCGGATGTGGCAGTTAGCAGTGCGTCTGAAGTTGCTATAGAAGAAAAGTGAGGTCTGAATAGTAAGTGCTGAATACAAGTTCTCGGTATAGAGATGCTCTACCTAGGCGCACAATCAATGTGTTGACAAAAAAACTTGGTAGTATGGTATGTTTAGCAGACTCAAGCCTAGTTGGATCACAACTCTAATGTAGGTATTGTAATAAAACGATGCGAGTATTTACATAAATACATTTATTCATACAACTATGAAACAATATATGACTACTACTTCTTTAATATATATATACTTCTATGTCTCCATAGCATCATTAGACTCTGTCGTTATCGATACCAACGGCCGCGATCCGAAGCGATTCGTAACTGTAACAAAAAAAAATGTGATTTCGCTATTGGTAAATAACATCACACTAATACGAAAGTTTTTGTATTACTATATTTTTTCCTACTCATCTGCGTACCGGTTTATTTAATACGTACACATTAATGTACAAACAGAAAACACTCGAGACAAATATTTGCGAATCTTACAAACATTTTTCTCGCGACGGGAATCGTACCTTTTGCGTCTCATTCGGGCCTTTGTCCATTGCGCCACAGAGTTCGTCACAGTTACGGCGATCTGTGGCAGGCTATCTTAATAATCTAATTCCTATTTTAAACAAACAGGCATATGGTCCTCCAGATGGTAAGCGGTACCCGTAGCCTATGCTACATAAGTGCCTATGTGTTAAGGCGACTATAAGGGTCAAACCTCCCTCTCGCTCGCACTATTCAAAATTTTAGAAGATAAGATATAAAATCACTGAATGTTGTTTTGAAAAATAGCAAACCTTCACGGCCTAGAAAATAACAAAACAAAGGTTCAGCAATAATATCATTTTGATTCTATCACGTTTTCTTACCAAAAAACTTGCACCAATGTGATCAAGTTTGGTGCAAATTTTTTGGTTGGAAAACGTGTTGGGCTTAACATGATATTCTTGCTGAACCTTTGTATTGTTATTGTCTAGGCCGTGAAGGTTTGCTATTCGCCTTGATCCATGTCACAAAATATGTATATTCCAAGTTTCATCCAAATCCGTTTAGTAGTTTTTTGCGTGAAAGAGTAACAAACATTCATCCAAACATCCATCCATACTTGCAAACTTTCGCATTTATAATATGAGTAGGACTTAATGTTGTTCCAATAAACGAAATTGTATTTGATTAACGATCCGATCAAGTGGTACTTACAGTCTTCGCTGATGGTGAGGTCGACAATTTCGATGTAGTGTTCCTTGTTGTCTCCGCCGAGCGCCACGCTGTAGACGGCGTCGGGGCACAGCGCCGCGCATAGCGCCTGACCCACGCGACCCGTGCGCTCGCTAGCCTGCACGGCCCCCGACCTATAGTGCAATAGGGATAATAAAACACACACACACACAGAGAGAGAGAGAGAAATGTTACACATCATTATCTTTACTTTTATGTTTTTTAAATATACCTACATATTTTAACCAAGTCTAAGCTAAGGGTGTACGGGGTTCCAACCCCCATCTTCGGAACCCAAGCCAACCTCACCTGCACGTGGTGCATCCTGCTAAACAACGAACGGGGCTCTGGCGGCCGGCTGATTGCGCCATAGCACAGCCTACATCGGCACAGCTAAATCCCCTGGCCACCGACTGGCAGCAGCGTCGGTGGTGCGAGAAGCTGTGCCCTGCGATCCCCAACCCGCATGCCCAGCGTGGGGATTATGGGTATATCCCCCTTTATTAGGGGAGGCCTATGTCCAGCAGTGGACTGATATAGGCTGGTGTGGTGTGGTGGAAGCTAAAATAAGTAAAAAGTACTTTCTACTTCCTACTTATCAATCCAAAGTTACCTACCTTTTTTTTCATTTTATATATCTAAATACCGGGAAACTGTTTATAAATATTGTCTGTTTGTACCTAGATACTTACTGTACCTACAACGATAGCGGCAAGGCGCGAGGAGGACTAGACCTACCCGTCGAGATACAGTTCCTGAGTAGTTCGGCGGGTAGAGCAATCCTATCTGACCACTTTGTCACCATCATTTAGTCTGTTTAAGCATAAAATCAAGGATAGGAAGAAACCATGTAAAAATTTATTTGAAATAAATATTGTTGATTTGATTTGAATGAAATTCGAATTAGTCCGTCATTTACATTACCGTAGATTGGGGTGAATAGAAACAATTTCGAACTTTGCATACATTAACGTTGTTCCGGTTGTTTTTTTTTCAAGATTTTCAATTTACTTTTAGTAAAATCACACAGTTTATGAATTACTTGGCCAGAAAACACAACTTTTTCACAGAATTGATAAATTTTCACGGATTGTGGAAGAATTTGAAGAGACAGCACAGTATTTATGCCAATGTTATACAGTTTTGTTATATGTTTAATGTTGCCCTCAAAAGAATGAGTATTGCCCATTCTGAACGTACAATTTCTCCAAAATTGAACCATAGATGTCGTATGTTCAAGAGCTTAGAAAAAATCCGTATTTTTTTTCTGTATTCACCCTCACGGTATCGAAAAATATTGGACACGTATTTTTTCTTTTGTCAATTAAACAAAAAATGACAAAGATATAGTGCGTTGAAGTTCCGTGCGACGTCATGGCTTAGTACACTTTTACCTAGCCTTGACGTTACGAGCCCCCACTCCCGAACTTTGACGCTCTTTATCTCGAACAAATTTTTATAAATTTTATAAATAAAAAAAACCGTGTCTAATAATTTTTGTTGATCTATCTGACGGACTAATTAGAATTATAATGTATTTACCCAGTCGTCATCATCGTCGTTCTGGAGTTACAATATTTAACACTAAAACAAGTTATGACTAACTAAAATCTACAAGAAAGAGACAGCTCCTTTAAGTTGAACAATAAGTTTAGTGAAAATCCTTCTGAATAACTACCAATACCACAAGTGTAAATTTGCGAGGCAGTGCGCCACTGTGCTTCAAACCAGAAAACCGTAATCAAAATAATGTACTTTGATTACGGTTTCTCTTGAACCACTTTTAATCAGTTTTCGCATTTTAAATCCCAAATGATTCCCAGATTTATCAAAATTTTGTTGTCCGTGAACTACCACGCGTCAAACGCACAGTTCCAGTCTTAGTTCCTAAACCACCGCCAACTTATACTTTTAGCACTGTTATCGATGTGAAAAATCGTAAGCGGTGGGTTAGTACAGCTTTTTTTGTATTGTTCACCTTGATTCAGGAGTAAAAATAAAATGAGAAAAAACCAAACAATTGGAAATACGAGCCAAACTGAAAGTGTTTTTTTATAGGATTTGTGTATGAACTCTTGAATTTTCACAAGTTAATGTCTTTCGGGCCAGCTAGTTAGCTATAAAAGTGACTCACATTGTTAAAATAAAATGAGAAAAAACCAGTTAGCTATAAAAGTGACTCACATTGTAAAAATAAAATGATAAAAAACCAAACAATTAGAAATACGAGCCAAACTGAGTGTTTTTTTTATAGGATTTGTGTATGAACTCTTGAATTTTCACAGGATAATGTCTTTCGGGCCAGCTAGTTAGCTATAAAAGTGACTCACATTGTAAAAATAAAATGATAAAAAACCAAACAATTAGAAATACGAGCCAAACTGAGTGTTTTTTTTATAGGATTTGTGTATGAACTCTTGAATTTTCACAAGTTAATGTCTTTCGGGCCCGCTAGTTAGCTATAAAAGTGACTCTCATTGTAAAAATAAAATGAGAAAAAACCAGTTAGCTATAAAATTGACTCACATTGAATAATCCCATGTCTTCAATTTCCCGTCTGTGCTTGTGGTCACCATGAGTCCTGGAACTTTATCACTCAGTAGCAATCCTGAAAAAATATACTTTATATAAACTGATGCTGATAAAGCATATATAATATAACTCGCGGCTCTATTCCAGGTCTAAGACTGCATATGTGAAACAAAAACACCAGCCTATTCAGTCCACGGCTGGACATAAGCCTCCCATAAAAGAATCATATCCCCCATGGACATATCCCCCATATGTCCATAATCCCCACTCTGGATATGCAGGTTGGGGATCGCAGGGCACAGCTTCTCGCACCGCCGACGCTGCTGCCCGTCGGCTGCCAGGAGATTTAGCTGTGCCAGTGTTAGGCTGTGCTATGTCGCTATCAGCCGGCTATCAGAGCCCCGTTTGTTAAACAGCAGGGCGCACCACGTGCAGGTGAGGTTGACTTGGGTTCCGGAGATGGGTGTTGGAACCCCTTAAACACCAGCATATGTTGAATTCAGTTCAATCAGTTCCGTTGTTTTGGCGTGAAGAAGAGAAAATAGGCTCGACGACTGAATTTTTTTTTTATTATATAAAAATACGTCTAGTTGCACGCACACAAACACCGTGTCGAAGACTGCCGAAAAGAAACGACGTTAGACAATGCACGGCCTTCAAGCCACACCTCCGTGCCCGTCGGAGTGGGGAGCGTGAGGTTTTTTTTCGTTACGGAATTTCTGGATTCGGTCCCCGCGCTCAAGGCCCTCGATAGAAGCTATGCAATAGCTTAAAAAATACGTTTCCAGTATTTTTTGTTGATCTAACTGACGGACTAATTAGAATTTTTTTTTTTACCCAGTCGTCATGTCTATTCACATTTCACATATTTTTACAAATTTTCAGCTTAACAATGTTAGTAGGAGACCTGACTACGACGTGCAGATACATCAGAAAAGGCACTATAGAGTGATCAATGGTTTAGCTAGAGAGAAAAGACTATACAATTTATTAGTCATGTAAAAAGAACGCTGGAGAAAGTGGAGGGGGGTGTATACCGATAAATAGCCGAATGCGTAGCTAACCGCCAGCGTTCTATTTACGTGACGCGACCTATATTATACCTATGTGTGTTATCGAAGTCATCATTATTATAATTTAAGCCTTGCTCTTATTGGTGTAGTGATGCAATTATCTTAATTTAGCCCTTTTGTCAGAAGTAATCATAATGCTATTAGTTTGACTTGACGTTATTCAAAGCTTATTTAATTATTGTTATTATTATTAATAATAATAATAATGATATACCAGCAAAGTGCGGCGCATGAAGTGGACCGAAGGCATAAACAAAAATGTCATGCGCGCATACTATAGGGCTACAGAGGGAGGAATCAACCGCACCGCGTACCTTACCCGGATCCTGCCTCTGTTTTTGACGCTTGAACCAGCTGTTACCGTCACTGCACAACGGCTATCGGATCAGGTACGAGCCATCCAACGATTGAAATTGTTGGATGATTCGGTACTTGACCGGCTTCGCGCTGAAAGTGATCAAGTAGCTGACCACTCGCAGCGGGTCCTGGCTGCCGCTCTGCCGGTTACGACAACTCTGATACCGGTAACGACGCAGCCGGACGCCGCTGCTGACGACGTCGACTACGAGATCACCAGCGTGACAAACCAGGTAAATGAGCAATTGAGGAGGACTTTGGAGGATGCGATTTTATCGTACCGGTCCGCACCTCTCGATGAAAGACCGCGTTTGCCTCGCTTGCCCACTCACAGACGAAACTTAGCTGTAATGGAGGCCTTGAATCCTTTGTTGGTCCCTTATCTAGAGACTAGCGAAGGACTAGCCGATACCCATTCGATCCTTTACTGCGGAGCCGTGGCGGCGTGTCGTGTTGCTCGTGTCAAGTTCCCAAACTCCACGCGAGCACCACGACCTGTTGACAAAATTCCAGCTTGGCAAGTACGGATCGAACGGCGGATCGGTAAATTCAGGACCCTCATTGCAAAGCTAAGTTGCTTCAGAGAGGGCAATACCCGCCCTCGAGTGATGCGTTTTGTAACACAGGCCTTTGCTGGGACTGATACTCGGCCCCGAGATTATATGGCATGTGTCACAGAACGCATTGACTTTCTGAAGCAGAAAATCTCTGCTTGGGCGAGTCGCATTCGTAGGTATCGAGAACGTGTGGACCGATATTGGCAGAATCGAAACTTCCAAAGTGACCAGAGGAAGGTGTACCGAAACTGGGAGAAACCTGACCAATGTGTGATGGACGGGCGTGTACCGGATGCTGATACCATGAATAATTTCTGGCGCAGCATCTGGTCTGTGCCCATCCAGCACACGGAGGGAGATTGGATGGATGTGGTGAGTAGAGAGTGTGAACCAATCGAAACCATGGGGGCTGTTGAGATTACCCCCATAGATGTCAGATTTGCAATCCGTTCGGCCCATAACTGGAAAAGTCCTGGACCGGACGGGTTGCATAACTTCTGGCTGAAGTGGTTTAGATGTTCACACTCTGTACTCGCCACACAATTTGAAGAAGCCCTCGAGCTTGGGTCTCTGCCAAGTTTCATGACGACTGGAGTCACCTTCCTGCTCCACAAATCTGGTAGTACCGCGGAAGCAAAGAACTACAGACCCATAACGTGCTTACCTACCATCTACAAGCTCCTTACGTCCATTCTGACCGTAAAAATTAATACGCACATAGTTGCAAATAATATTTTGGCTCCTGCTCAGAATGGATGTAGGGTTGGGTCCCGCGGTACTAAGGAGCTCCTCCTCATTGACATGACCATTAGCCAGCAGATCAGGCGCAGCAAGGGGAACCTCTCCGCTGCATGGATAGACTACAAGAAGGCCTATGATTCGGTGCCTCATACATGGCTGGAGAGGATCTTAGAGTTGTATAAAATTGATGCAACTTTGAGATCCTTCTTAGGTACATGCATGAGACAGTGGATCACAGTTCTTCGTCATCCAGGTAGCGGACGGGATCCCTCTGCTCCGCAAGATCTGATTCGCATAGAGCGGGGTATTTTCCAGGGCGACAGTCTGAGCCCCCTATGGTTCTGCCTGGCACTGAATCCTCTTAGTACTCTGCTAAAGGATTCAGGGCTAGGCTATCGACTTCGGAGAGAGGGTGGTATCGTTTCTCACCTGCTGTACATGGATGACCTCAAACTTTTCGCGCCGAGAAAACCAGAGCTGCTGACTCTGTTGAATATCACACAGATATTCAGCAGTGCCATCAGCATGGAGTTCGGTGTCGAGAAGTGTGCGGTCATGCAAGTACGGCGGGGGAAAGTTGTAAATACTACAAACTTACAGCTTTCCGATACGATATCCCTCAGATCTCTTTCCGATATCGAAACCTACAAATATCTCGGTATGTCAGAAGCGTTAGGTATAGTAGACAGAGACATAAAACAGTCGGTGAAGGAGCGATTCTTTTGCCGCCTGACTAAAGTACTCAATAGTCTTTTGTCGGGTGGTAACAAGGTTCGAGCCTTCAACGGCTGGGTTATGCCTCTGCTCATCTATACTTTTGGCATATTGAAATGGACTCAGACTGAACTTGACGCCCTTGACTGTAAGGTTCGTCAACTTCTTACGACACATAGAATGCGACATCCACGCTCGTCGGTAATGAGGATGTACATCCCGCGGAAATGTGGGGGCCGCGGCTTTTTAAATGCCAAGACCCTCCATAACCACGAGGTGTGCAAGCTCAGAGAATACTTCCTCCATGCCGACAGTGAGATGCATCGTGATGTCGTAGCAGTTGACAAGAACCTTACCCCGCTCTCACTGGCTAAGGAGAACTGGCACAAACCTACGGTGCTGAGTGCCCTCGACCGCAAGGTTGTATGGGAGAGTAAGGAGCTGCACGGACGGTTCTACAAAGCCCTTACAGGGCCTGATGTAGACCTACTCGCATCCGTGAACTGGCTACGTTTCGGTGACCTCTTTGGGGAAACCGAAGGTTTTGTCTGTGCGATTATGGATGAGGTAATAAAGACGAACAACTACCGAAAGTATATCATGAAGGATGGAACCGTTGACATTTGCAGAGCTTGTCATAGTCCCGGTGAATCCCTCAGACATATACTTTCGGGTTGTTCGCACCTCGCTAACACTGAATACTTGCACAGACATAACCAAGTAGCAAAGATCATCCATCAGCAGCTTGCTCTCCAATACGACCTTGTCGGTCCAGAGGTTCCGTACTATAAGTACGCACCGGTACCGGTTCTCGAAAATGGTCGTGCTACGCTCTACTGGGACCGCTCTATCATCACGGACAGGACTATTCTTGCGAATAAACCTGATATCGTCTTGGTAGACCGGTCGGAACGCCGGGCGATACTTGTTGACATCACCATTCCACATGACGCTAATCTCGTGAAGGCCGAGAAGGACAAGCTTAGCAAGTACCTTGACTTGGCACACGAGATTACCGCTATGTGGGATGTCGACTCAACAATTATCGTTCCGATAGTCGTTTCAGTGAACGGTCTTATAGCGAAGAGCCTTGACCAATACCTTAAGAGGCTCTCGCTAGGCAGCTGGATCAAGGGTCAGATACAGAAGGCGGCTCTCCTGGACTCGGCACGCATTGTGCGGAGGTTCCTCTCTCTGCAGCCCTAGCCACTGACCGTTTGAGCCTTGCCCCGCGGTCGGTGGTCCACCATTTTGGATATATTTTTTACTATAATGTTTTTTTATATAATTTTTGTACATAGTAGATTAATAATGTTTTAAATTTTATAGTAAAAAATGTATTTTTGATGAGTTTTAAAATGAATAAAGTGTCATAATAATAAAAATAATTTATTTGAGATAGGAGCAACGTTTCCCGCCTTGCTATATCACTGATTTCCGGTACTTCGCATCCGGTACCACGCCTTATCCGGTATCGTGTCTCACCACCACGGCAGTATGCGCGCGTTGAGCGCAGCCATTTTTATTTCTCATTGGCGTTCTGTTTCCCGCCGAGGAAAGATGTGTTGGCAAAGGCTTACACGTTGTTCAACAAATATTTTAGTGCTGAAATTCTACCGAAGTATATTATACCCACGTGGCCACGTGTAAAAAGTTAGAATTTCACTAAAAATCACTGTTATCACCTTTTATCGGTTATTTCTTTTGAAAATATGGATACACCGGTATCCTTTGTCGTAAAATAATTTTGATTTTCTACCGATAAAACT
This sequence comes from Horisme vitalbata, assembly GCA_951804965.1. Taxonomy (NCBI): domain Eukaryota; kingdom Metazoa; phylum Arthropoda; class Insecta; order Lepidoptera; family Geometridae; genus Horisme; species Horisme vitalbata. Next base: position 4,599,697 of record OX638096.1, read on the forward strand.
TGCTTTCTATGTAACGGATTTTCCGTTCGAAATTCTCAGAATTTTGCCACGTGTTTAAATATTATAATAATAAATCGCTCTCTTTTTAGCATGGACGTAAATGTGAATGATAATGATGAAGTTATTGCTCCTGATCCAAATGATCCAGGAGCAGCCACGTCACGGAGACGAACTAGTTCTTCAAGCTCTGATAGTTCCAGCAGCAGCAGCAGCAGCAGGTCTACGAGCTCTTCTACAGCACGTCGAAGTCAGCGAAAGAAAAAAAAAGGGGGGCAAACATAAACGCCGCCATACTGGTCTAAAGTTCCGCCAACTTTCAAAAGACGTGCGCAAACTGCAAAAATTATTAACTGAGCAAAATAAGTGCCACGTAAGTACCGAAAATGATTTTAATGTAGATGAAGATGCTTTGTCGGTTATTTCGGGGGTTAGTCGAAATCTTTATGAAGAAATTGATAACCAGGCTGTGCATGTGGGTTCTAAGGAAAGTGAAATCACGCTTAATATTGGAACAAAATTGAAGGAGCCATCTATGCCCAAGTGCTCCGAGGCGCAGTTGAAGCTTCTAAGCGATCTTCAACATTTTGACAGTAGTAATTGGAATGAGGTTAGGTATTCTGAAACCCAAATAATCTATAACCATGCTCCTGGCTTTACTGATTTAGAAATCAACGAGGAAGTTGCGGCTTTTCAGTCCCCACGTCACCTCATGCATGCTGATCGAGCATTCTTAACAATGTGTATTTTGAAGCAGAACGATTGCCTGCAAAAACTGTGTCGTGACTTCGCGCAGTTTACAAAAGAAGTGAACCCGGACAGCGAAGTGGTCAATAACAAATTATTAGAACTCCTCTCATGTGGGGATTACCACAAAACCTCGTCAGATATGTTACAGATAGTTTGCGGACATCGTGCAGAAATTATTGAGATGCGAAGAGACTGTGTGGTCAAACAGGCTAAGGATCCATTGTTCAAAACTACACTGCGCAAAATTCCACCAGCATGCACGAACCTGTTCCATGCTGATAAGTTAACAACGGCCGAGGAGAAAGCAGGCGGCGTACGTAAATGTTTCTGGCCACTGAAAAAGCCAAATACTTCGTCCTCGCAGGGTGATGTAAAGAAAGCTAACGTCTCCTCACAGGAACGTGTATACCAAAGAAAACCCTCGCAGGGTTTTCAACATCGTACCAGCGATGCAAGTAACGTCTACTGCCAGGTAGAAACACCGCCCTCGCAGGGTGGTTACAACCGGCATGGTAATAGCTCTCATTCGGTCGCGCCGAGTTACCGTGAGTCATTTCGTGGGCGGACCACTGGTCGCAACCATGGTTCAAAGTCCCAAAATGCACCCAAACATGGACAAAAACGTACCCTCTCACCATCAAATAACAGAAGGGGTGGTAAACGACGTAAGTATTGACGCGAGCTTTGGAGCAGGCCGTCTCATTCATTTTTTAGACCAATGTAGACTACTAGGAGCACCAAATCTCCTACTCAAAATCCTGTCAGGGTATCGTATACCCTTTCGCCGAAAACCTCCTCTTATATATCCAGCAATGTTAAAAAGCTCCATAGAGGTTCCATACTCAGTCGAAATGGATATGGTCATCAACAAAATGAGACGCCAGGGTGTGCTCGTACAGGCAAAACTATCCCCGAGTTTCCTGTCGTCGATTTTCCTAGCTCCCAAGAGCGACGGCTCTGCTCGGCCAATTTTCAATTTGCGGGCCCTGAATCGATTTGTCATTACCGACAAATTCAAACTCCTGAATGTATTTCGGGTGCCAGATTTTCTGCATCCGAGAGACTGGTTATGCAAAATAGACCTTTCGCAGGCATATTTTCATGTGAGCGTCGCTCCCAGCCACAGACGATTTCTGCGATTAATTTACCAAAAACAATTATTGGAAATGACTTGCCTGCCATTCGGCCTGAGTTCATCGCCCAAAATATTTGCCACACTGACAAACTGGGTTGCCCAAGTTCTCAGAAAAAGAGATATACGCATTCTGGTGTATCTGGACGACTTTTTGATTGTAAATCAGAACAGGGACATTTTAAAAAAACATGTAAAAGCGGTGTTATTAACCCTGGAGGGACTAGGATGGGTGACGAATTACGAAAAATCTGTACTTGTTCCCACAAGAACCCTGGTTTACCTAGGCGTACAATGGAATCCTTCGATAAATCAAAAGTCGCTTCCCAGCGAAAAGGTACCTACTTTAATTGCAAAGGTAAATCGTGTTCTAGACAGAAAGCGGACCAATCTCAAAGAGATTAAAAGCTTGGTAGGTCTACTCAACTTTGCGAGTTTTACTGTTCCGAAAGGTCGTCTCAACTATCGAGCGCTTCTCAACTTGCTCAATCAAAAGTTGAAATCCGATCAGAAATGGCATTATGTCACTCCAGAAGTCAGGGAGGACTTAAATTGGTGGCTTCAAAACTGCAAACGCCCGTCAGCCATTCATATACCTCCTCCGTCTCATTACCTTACGACGGATGCTTCAGATATAGCGTGGGGGGCTCGACTAGACAATTGCTCATTGACAGGTCTATGGTCCAATCGCGAAAAACAACTACACTGCAACCAAAAGGAAATGTTGGCCATTCTAAAGGTTTTACGCGATCACTGTCAGCTCCTGAGCAAGAGTACGGTTTTAATTCAATGCGACAACAAAACCGTCATCGCATACCTTCGTCGTGAAGGCGGTACGAGGTCAGTACCACTAATGGACTTGACGTATCAAGTTTTTCTGATCCTGGAAGAGTTTCAGATTCATGTGAATATTTATCATATTCCCGACATATACAACGGTCACGCCGACCATCTGTCAAGACTTCGGCTCGTTCCGGAATGGCACCTTCTAACCGAATGCACGGAGAAAGTTTTTGCCAAATGGGGGACCCCAGTCATAGATCTTTTTGCGTCCGATCGGGCACACGTAGTGATGAACTACTCGTCTCTAGATCTGAACGACGTCGAAGTGTTGTTCCACGATGCATTCTCCAGAGTGTGGGAATTTCCTCTCGCGTGGGTGTTCCCACCACCCTTTCTGATTCCCAGAGTGCTGCGTCATCTAAACAGTGCACAAGGAACCTACCTATTAGTTGTGCCGCGTTGGAATCAGGTCTACTGGCGAGCCGACCTGAAGAGCAGAGCGTTGGCAGCTCCCTTTACCCTTCGACATCTCGAGAAAGTCCTAATCGATGTCTCAACGGGTCTTCCCCCCCCCAAAGGTACAGGAAATGACCCTCGAGGTGTGGAAATGTGGGGGTGGACAGAGAAGTTAAAATATTGGAATGCCAACCAGATTAAACTTTTGGAGAAATCGTGGCGCAGCTCAACACGAAAAACTTATGATGTGCCTGGAGAAAATGGTTAGTCTGGTCTGAACAGAACGGCACCAACTCATACAATCCAACCGGTGGTAAAGTAGCTCGATTTCTGTCCGATCTTCATTTAGTTCATAAATTGTCTTACAGTACTATTCTTCTACATAAATCTGTAATATCGACACTTTGTAACCCAGACATAGCGGGACAAATTAGTTCTCATATAATGGTAAAACAAGTTCTGAAATCTATAAGTTTAGAGAAACCTTCAGTGGGTAAACCACCGATTTGGAATATAGATGTTCTCGCTTCATATCTGGGTAGCTATAGTATTCAAGGTGACAACATTTTCCAGGTCCAAAGACATACTGCTTCTCTACTACTCTTGTGTTCAGGTCGAAGAATTCATGATCTATTCTTACTACGAACTGATGCAGATCATTACGTTATTACCAGTGATCGGAATTAGGTGAGCTAAAATACCTAAAGTTCGAAAAATAACAGAGACTAAGTGGAGACGCCTTGCGACTAAATATTTTTCCGGGAAAATTTTCCCGGGTTTCGAGAAATTACTTAGGTCCATCTAAAATTAATACAGTAAAATAACAATCGAATTAATTTCCTCTTCTTATTATTGATAACAAGAAGAGGAAACGAATTCGATTGTTGTAAAAAACGGTAAGCACGATTTTTATTGTTTTCAACAAATAAAATGAACGATGTAAGTAAGCGCGGAAGCTAATGTGATTTATAAACCAGCTTTAGTAAATAGCTATAGTAATAAAAACATTTATTTAAGCAAGGGAATAAAAAAGCCATTTTATAGTTTTTGTACCATTTATTCATTTTGTACAGATAATGGAACTCAAAATCAATAATTAAGAAAGTAACCAGTCCTACCTAAGATACACAGTCGGAACTCTAAACATTATTTCCATTGATGTTGAATTTGTCCCTTAATCTGAATCGCTAACGTTTTCATCATGGACGGAGTATAAAGAAATATCTTCGTCCGGAGAATTAAAGAAAATCATTAGGAGTTTTTCCATATTATCTATTTTCAAACGATTTCTTTTTGTACTTAAAATCCATTTATACGTAGAGAAGGACCTTTCAACATCAACTGAAGTTACAGGTACATATTTATAGAATGACAATAATTCATTTTCATTATCTAATCCTTTATCTATATTTTCACAAATGTCTCTTAATGCATCTAGATCGGGATTTCTGTCCATAACGTTTTCTAATTTTTGTTTTACTGGTTCAGAAGAACACCAGCTTAGAACAATTCTTGCTTCATCAAAAATATGGAAAGATTCCGTCAACAATAAGTTAGACTTTTGCAATTTTTTTAATGAAATTTGAATTATTTTAAAATATTCGTCAATGTAATCTAAATCAGTTTTTAAACTTTCTTTTCCTAGGACAGTTTTAGCATGCCTGATAGACAAAGAATCAGAACTTCTTAGAAGTCTTACAATAGTTTTTATTTCTTCGTAATATTCAGCATAATACGAAGCTGCTTCTAGCCATGTACCCCACCTTGTTATGACAGGTTCAGGTGGCAATGGCAGGCTCGGAAATTTTTCCCTTAACAATTTTACTCTATTAGGAGCCTTTAAAAATATTTTTTTTACATTTGAAATTAAAGTATCCACATCCGCATATTGTGTCCGTATTTTTTCTGCAACGCGGTTAAGAGCGTGTGCTAAACAGGTAACATGTATCATATTTGGCAAGGAGTTCTTTAACATTCTTCCTGCTTTTAACATATATGCTACGCTATCAGAACATAAAACTAAAACATCTCCTACTTTGTCTTCATACGAGTCTCCCCACATATTTTCTAGGCATCCAATCACAAAATGAGCTATTGTCTCTCCATTTACTTTTTCTAACATTTTGCAAGCTATTAAAAATGGTTTGTTTGTTGCGAGATTTAAAGGTTTTACAAGAAAATTTACAATATAACGACCTAAATAGTCGGTAGTTTCATCTAGAGATATCCAAAGTTTCTGATTAAGAACATGGTCATGGATTAATGCAATTTTTTTTTAAAAACTACGTCTAAATAAACCTTTCTCAATAACGATTCATCGGGAATCCTTTTAACATTTGTACATTTACAACACATATATTTCATTAAAAAAGTTTTAAACTCTGGTCGATTTACTCGTGACCAGGGTATGTTACACAATATAAGAAATTGTATTAAATCTAAATAAAATTCTTCGTTCACTTGCCTAGCAGTACCTTGATGTTTTGGTCCGTCAATATGCCTCTGTATATTGCTTTTTTTGCATACAATAGAATTCTCACATTTAGAACAAAATATCGTGTTGCTAGCGGGGTCGTGGTACAATTCGGGGTGATCTCTAATCCACGACTGTACAATCCCGTCGGTAGGTTTGGTCGCCATTTATTTGCTAGTTGCGTTGAGGCAGAAAAATTACTGAAAACAATGAGACAAATATATAGTTTCTACACTTTTCCAGGGACGTCTTCGCGTAAAATATAGTTTGATGATAGAATTGCCAGTAGCTCCAACATTTGTGCACGAACTCAAATATAAAACACTGAATAAAATTCCATAAATAAATAGTTGCATAAAATTGTTTGAATTTGGTAAATTTATCAAAAGCAGTCTAATATTTAGAATGTTTTAAAAGTGTAGTACAAATCAAAGACTTACCAAGTAATTTGATTGCCGTAAAGCGCAGTAAATTTCTGGTTGCAGTAAATCGTAGTCCGTAAATTCAAGCCAAGGTAGATAGGTACAAGTAGTGATATGGTTGCAATAAATCGCAGTCCGTAAATTCAAGCCAAGGTAGTTATGTGAAGCAGATCCAATAATCGATACGAAAACAGGTTAATAAAATATTCACGAGTCTAAGATACACACGCTGCCGAGGTAACTACAGAAGTGATGCACGCACGCATACAAGTTATGACGCCGTTTGGATGCAAAACACCCTCACCCTTCAACCCTTTTGTCATTGTTTACTTAAACAATGATTCGTTTCCCAGAATAGCCAAAGCATGCTGTCCCTTTCTTAGCGTTTGTTGTTGTTGTTTATCACTGGTTTGCTGTGTATTGCTACAAACACTTAAAGGGACAGCATGATTTGGCTATTCTGGGAAACGAAAACATAGGCGAATCCAGTTTTTTACCTGAGTTAATAACAAAATAAATCTTATTGAAGTTTGTTAAAAAGGAAAATTAATTCAGTTAGTTTTCTGTATGAATAACATTAATATTAAATGTACTTAACTGATATCCTAAAACTTGGAACAAATTCCCAATTTCCGGGAAAGATTTCCCGGAAAAAAATGTTAATGGTAAGGAAGTCTCCATTTTTTTTGACTCTATTCTTTGAACTTTAGGTAAATTAGCTCACCTAATTCCGATCACTGGTTATTACAGATAACTATTTGACGCTATGGCCTACGTTTGGCTGAAAGACAGATTCTTCGGACTACAGGCAATCAGGTTGGAAACTGTTTCCAAATCCCGCTAACAAGAATCTGGATCCAGTATACTGGGTCTCAAGAACTGTTGATTTACTTAATAATCGTAGAAAATCTGCCAAAGTTAATAATTTGTTTGTATCTATTAGAGGTGAAGCAAAGGCCGCCTCAAAGACTATGATTTCAGGTTGGATTAAAACCCTTTTGAAAGATGCAGGTATAACCGCAACTCCTGAAAGTTTTCTGATGATATGACGACCTCTGTGGCGCAGTGGGCGAAGGTCCGCTTGTGACGCAGAAGGTTGCGGGTTCGATTCCCGCTGCGGGACAAATGTTTGCATATTCTGCAGATATTTGTCTCGGGTCTGGGTGTTTTCTATGTATGATATGTATGTATTTACAAAAAAAAAAAAGTATCTATGTAATATATCAATCATGTAGTTCCCATAATACAAGCTCTGCTTAGTTTGGGGCTACATGATGCTGTGTGATAACGTCCAGGATTATTTATTTATTTATTTTATTCTATAAGCAGTATCGTCAAAAAGGCTACCTATATGTACCTTAATTGAGTTCACATTGGCGTAGGTTTAGGAGTCTCCACCACCACCAGGCGATAACAAACAGATCTCAAATAAATTATTTTTATTATTATTATTAATTAATGTTTTAAATTTTATAGTAAAAAATGTATTTTTGATGAGTTTTAAAATGAATAAAGTGTCATAACAATAATTAAATAAGCTTTGAATAACGTCAAGTCAAACTAATAGAAGCGTTTTACCTACCAATAAAACGCATATTAGTTTACTTACGTTATTCAAAGCTTATACTTTAAATTCTGCCTGGTGATTTTCGACTCAATGAGAAATAAAAATGGCTGCGCTCAACGCGCGTATACTGCCGTGGTGGTGAGACACGATACCGGATGAGGCGTGGTACCGGATGCGAAGTACCGGAAATCAGTGATATAGCAAGGCGGGAAACGTAGCTCCTATCTCAAATAAATTATTTTTATTATTATAACACTTTATTCATTTTAAAACTCATTAAAAATATTTTTTTTACTATAAAATTTAAAACATTATTAATCTACTATGTACAAAAATAATATAAAAAACATTATAGTAAAAAATATATCCAAAATGGTGGACCACCGACCGCGGGGCAGGGCTCAAACGGTCGGTGGCTAGGCCTGCAGAGAGAGGAACCTCCGCACAATGCGTGCCGAGTCCAGGAGAGCCGCCTTCTGTATCTGACCCTTGATCCAGCTGCCTAGCGAGAGCCTCTTAAGATATTGGTCAAGGCTCTTCGCTATCAGACCGTTCACTGAAACGACTATCGGAACGATAATTGTTGAGTCGACATCCCACATAGCGCTAATCTCGTGGGCCAGGTCAAGGTACTTGCTAAGCTTGTCCTTCTCGGCCTTCACGATATTAGCGTCGTGTGGGATGGTGATGTCAACAAGTATCGCCCGGCGTTCCGACCGGTCTACCAGGACGATATCAGGTTTATTCGCTAGAATAGTCCTGTCCGTGATGATAGAGCGGTCCCAGTAGAGCGTAGCACGACCATTTTCGAGAACTGGCACCGGTGCGTACTTATAGTACGGAACCTCTGGGCCGACAAGGTCGTATTGGAGAGCAAGCTGCTGATGGATGATCTTGGCTACTTGATTGTGTCTGTGCAAGTATTCAGTGTTAGCGAGGTGCGAACAACCCGAAAGTATATGTCTGAGGGATTCACCGGGACGATGACAAGCTATTATTGTTATTATTATTATTAATAATAATAACAATAATTAAATAAGCTTTGAATAACGTAAGTAAACTAATATGCGCTTTATTGGTAGGTAAAACGCTTCTATTTGTACAGATATTCAAGATATGAGCAAAAATCTGAAAAAAAGTACCTTCAACCCCCCCTTACATCCTCAGCACACCCCCCACCCTTAAGGACTTTTAGTATGTTTATCTGGATACCGCAAGGTATGACTGTACCAATTTACAACTACACGAATTATTTTCCCTGATTTTTAACCCCCGACGCAAAAACGACGGGGTGTTATAAATTTGAGGTGTCTCTCTCTCTCTCTGTGCGTGCGTGCGTGCGTGCGTGTGTGTTGTGTGCGTGCGTGTGTGTGTGTGTGTGTGTGTGTGTGTGTGTGTGTGTGTGTGTGTGTGTGTGTGTGTGTGTGTGTGTCATTATAGCTCTAGTCAATCTAATTTGATGGCTCAACGATAGTATTATTTTTGACTTTTTAAATGTTTGTTTTTTGAGTCAGGGGTATTTTGAATTTAATTTTCATAGTAATTTACTTGCACAATTTATTACCTGTAACTTCTTTTTCGTGCGCGTTTATCGTCCATAGAGGCTCGTCCTGTCTGCAGTCTACATATGCCACCTTGCCTTCGTTGTTGCTCATCTAATAACAGATTATGTACTACATTTTAAAATCCTAAATTGTAGTTATGAATTTTATAAAACGAATCCTCTAATAACATAATTTATAGATAACTTCTTTATTGTACACCAAAAAAAAAACAAGAATTTGCAGGAAAATTAGCAATTAAAAAAAAGGTTCAATGGGCTTAATGGAATTTCGAATATTTATAACTCTAAGTCTGTGAGAAAAGCCGTCTACCACTATAGTTTAATTCATGTCAATGGCACAGGTCAATGTTATACATATAAATACAAGAAAAGTAGTCAACAAAACCAGCCTAAATTTAGTCTACTGCTGGACATTGGTCTCTTCTATAATATGGGGAATATGCTAATGATCTCATGATCTGGTACAGCTTCTAGCACCGCTAGGGGGTTTGGCTCTGATATGCCGCAAACAAGGGATTCTGTATGTCCCACTGCTTTCTATACTCTACTCGGGCGAGCTACTGGCGCGTGTATCTTACTTGTCCAATCACCGTGTCCAAGGTACTACGCAACAAGATCGATGCTTCCAATCTACATAGCGGGCAGCTTCAACTCTACACCGCGATTAATTACCTTCGGAGCAGGAAGCAGACTTTTCGCCATACCCTCCTGGCGCACAGTTGCACGGGCTAACATCCTGGCCGCTTTCAACAATCTTCTAGCTGCCTACCTTGACTGGGATGTGTTTGATGACTGATGGCAGAAACTTATTTGTGCGTGCCTGAATTTTGGAGCCGTTTCCGAGATTCAGATTTTATATATACATACATAAGCCCAAGAGTTGCTTATTTAAAGGTATTACATTAATAAATACTTACGGCGAAGCAGAAGGGGTTCTGTATGTCCCACTGCACTCGCTCTATCTCAGGCGGAAGCTGCCACGCGCGGTGAGACTCGGGCGAGCGACAATCTGTGACTCGGGCGCTGCCGTCGCATGAACCAGAGAGTAGAGTCTGCGCTTCCAGTGGATGGAACTGGATAGATTGTACCTGTCGAAAGGTTTTTGTGAAAGTGAAGTATCTTTATTTAGTAGGGACACTTTGACACGTAAATTTTTGAATTTACACAAATTCGTTACGCGATATACATAGAAGAACTGGTAAGCACTCTGCTTGACTTATTGGTTATTTTTGTAACGTGTAAATAATTTGCAAGGAATACTTGAGCGGCACAATTGTCGCCACAAAACAATAAAGGCCTTTTCACATATGAGCGATATCCGCCCTCGCGCGTTATTATCACATGCCGTTCCATTCAGGTAACGGCGCCCGGGAAATTTCCTTTCTTGGGCAGGTAAAGTAAAATCTGTTATAAGTTCACTTGAAATAAACTTGTCATAAAAATCGAATTGTATCGATTTTGAAGGTGAAACTTGCTTTTATTAAGTAGCTCTGACTCTCTAGAATGAATTATATGCCAATGTCATAGAGGCACATGCCTCGATTATTGACACAAAGGGCTATAGCACACCACAGTTCAGAAGCTCTGCTTACTTTGGGGCTAGACGAGGCTGTATAAAAATGTCCAACGTTATTTATTTGTTTATACTTAATATATTTACAGAAGGGGTGAGGCCAATGTCCAGCAGAGGATTGCTATAGGCTGATGATAATAATGATAACTAGATTGAATGTCAACTTACTTTATCCTGGAAGTAATCTAGCTTGGTATGTGGCGTGCCTTGATCGAGGTCCCAAAGGAGAACTGTGCTGTCTGCTGAACCGCTGGCTAACACGTGCCTGAAGAAGTCATCGATACACACTCAATGGAAGAAGTATACAAATAACGATATGTAAAATCTGGCCTCAATGAGTTTTCATAAAATCTGTCATCAGGGAAATCTGTGCCTGATTGATTAGTCTTAATAAAAATGCCCAAAAGGATGCTGTTTTTCTTTTTTGTTTGTGTTACGATAACTTTAAAAAGAAACGACACCTTTTTAGTAAAATACATTAGGCACAGATTCAAAGCGCACTTTCCCATGTACGCTGAGCCTATGCGTTAGTACAGCTAGCGGCGCGGATTATTACGGTTGACCTTGACTGCAAAGAACACATTTTTTCAATTTTGTATGGTCTACTTGTTCTATGCAGTATCCCAATTATTTTAGGCAACCGAGGCACACACTGCTGCACACCGAAATGGTCGTCACCGGACCTCTACTTGCAAATCAATCCGGGTCATCTACAGTTCTCTTTGCGCGTGTGTCTGCAGTTTGCAGGTAAGGGCCTCGGGCTATTTTCCCATCGCCCTGGCTTCAACTCACGGGGACTGCAATCCCTGGGTCACTTGTTTTTGTTCAATGAGGCCTTCCTCGTTTTTCTAGGTGGCTCCTCAAACAGCGGTACTCTAGTTCTATCTTCATCGGCCTCACGTTTACGTGAGGGGCAACAGTCACAAGGACCACGGGAGTCAATACAAACTTTGACATTTCATAACTCTCCAAGTTTGTAAAAACAGGACCAGTGCTTATCATTTCAGTGTGCAACTGAGTTACAAAATGAGGCCTCAGATCACACTGCGCTCACTGTTCTGACAATCAGCGGGAACCAACAAGCCCGCTACTAATGAACGTAGCGTGGGCGCTGTTTTTTTTAAGTGCATTCCCGAACACATCAAATGTATGGGAAATGTTATATTACACGTTGCATTGCATATTGTGTTGCCATCTGTTCGCACATCTCAAGGAGTACTCACGTAAAGTTCCTATTCCACGACAAGTCCAGCACTGCGTCTTTATGCCCCACCCGCCGGGTTTTCTTCTTCTTATTAGGTTTCTTCCCGAGTTTGAAGGCTGGCTCCAAGCAGTTCTCAATGTCGAGGTCCCATACTTGTATCACCGGGTCCATTCCGCCAAGAGCGCAAAGGTTTCCTGAAAAAAAGGTTTTATTATGATTTATACAGTCAACAGAACCCACACAATATTCCATCTTCGGAACCTAAGCCAACCTCACCTGTACGTGGTACACCCTGCTGTATAACAAACGGGGCTCTGGCAGCCGGCTGATTGCGGCAAAGCGCAGCCTAACACCAGCACAGCTAAATCGCCTGGCCGCAGACTGGCCGTAGCGTCAGCGGTGTGAGGAATTGTGCCGTGCGATTCCCAACCCGCATGCCCAGCGTGGGGATTATGGGCATATCCCCCTTTATTAGGGGAGGCCTACATACAGCAGTGGACTGATATAGGATGATGTGGTTTAGTGTATGTCCAGCAGGGGACCATTTAGGCCGATGAAGTTTATAAGTAGCTTATGGAGCTTGGCTTAAATTACGCAAGCAAGACTTCGCCTGGTCTATTTTGAGTGTGTTGAGTATGTTTGTTCCCCACTCATGTAATGGCCGAAAGGAAACATCCATAGTTTGTGACCTGGATAAAAAAATAGCCTATTTTTTATCTGGGTACCGAGAGTGAACCCGCGTGCGGAAGCATGGAGTTCAAAAGACTATGAAATGTCTTATTAACTTTAGGTTTAGAGGCTATAGGTAAAATACACATATGTATATAATTTTACCTGGTTGTGGATCTGTTGGGTCATAACTCAACCATTCGATGCAAAGCGGGAACCAAGGCAGTATGATGTCATGATGAACATAGAAGGAACCTTCTTCTTTGTTGTAAACTGAAAAATATAACTTAGGTTTTAGGTTAAAAAGTATTCAGTAAAAATTGACCACGAAAAATCTAGAGTGTATTTGGGGTGAACGGGGACCCATCTTCGTGACTTAGACCAACCTCACCTGCACGCGATGCGGCCTGCTAACTCACGGGCGCCCGGGCGGGGCACTGGCGGCCGGCTGATTGCGGCATAGCGCAGCCTAAACCGAGACAACTAAATTCCGAGAAACTGTCCATCCTCAATCTCCTCCGAAATCTATTTTGTTTAGCTTATAAAATGCCCTGTTTATAATGATATTTTGATCTATATATAAAAGTAGTAATATGTTTAGCATTTCTTTTAATTAGGCTTTTTTTTTTAATCTGAATTTTCTAACAAAAAAATTTTTCCGAGTTCTAATCTGAATTGACTTCTGGGAGTTCTACTCTAGCTTTAAAAATAGCTAAAAGTTTCGATATGTAACATAAAAAAGTGATGTCCGATTTTCGAGACATTTTTCATTCTGTGGGGCGGGGCTCTGGCGGCCGGCTGATTGCGGCATAGCGTAGCGCAGCCTAAACCGGCACAGCTAAATTCAGAGAAGCTGTCCATCCTCAATCCGCAATGCCCAGTGTGGGATGCGGATCCCCCTTATGATTGGCACAGTAATTATCATTAGGAGACGCCTATGTCGTACATTTTGTATCGATGTCCGAGGATGCAATAATAATCAGAAAGAAACAATATAAAATCTATTGTTTAAAATCTTGTGAATTTGCTTACTTATCAAGGTTTTTTTACGTGGAACCCTAAATAGGTATTGGCTTACGTTTGACCGCAATTTCAAATAGGTATTAATACTAATAGTTTACGTTTGGCCACCATCTCACATTTTGGTAAGATAACATAAACGTCCTGTTTATAACAGTTATAACAGCAGGGGTGTAAGGGGTTCCAACCCCCATCTCCGGAAACCAAGCCAACCTCACCTGCACGTGGTGCACCCTGCTAACTAACAAACGAGGCTCTGGCGACCGGCTGATTGCGGCATAGCGCAGCCTAACACCGGCACAGCTAAATCCCCTGGCCGCCGACGGGCAGCAGCGTCGGCGGTGCGAGAAGCTGTACCCTGCGATTCCCAACCCGCATGCCCAGCGTGGGGATTATGGGCATATCCCCCTTCTTATAGGGGAGGCCTATGTCCAGCAGTGGACTGAATAGGCTGTTGTTGTTGTTGTTGTTATAACAGTTCTCTAAACCTCAGATAGCTAAAATGGCGTTAAAATATCATATCACCTACCTTTTAAATTTCAATGACAGGGACCAGCTTACTTTATCGAGCTTTATAAAATAACAAATAACATTTCGCAATGAAATTCATAGTACGTAATTGGTTGCATCATAGTACGTCGTACAATCGGAGATCTTATCTCCGACAGCAATTTCTTCCAGAAAATCAGAGTTCATATCCAACTTACTGTAAACTTCTAGAATACTAGCGTCACTCTCCACATGACCCACTAGCAGCAGGTTATCATCAGGCTTTATAATGTCATCTTCTTCATCACTGTCCGCCCCTTCAGTCTGAAACATGTTTAAAATATGGTGTACTCAGTTTCTAATAATATTAATAATGCTGGACGTAATCACACAGTATCATGTAGCCCCAAACTAAGCAGAGCTTGTATTATGGGAACCACATGATTGATATAATAAAATAATAAATAAATAAATAAATAATGCTGGACTATGACTCAGCATCATGTAGCCCCAAACTAAGCAGAGCTTGTATTATGGGAACCACATGATTGATATATTACATATATATATATATATATATTTTTTTTTTGTAAATACATACATATTATACATAGAATACACCCAGACCCGAGACAAATATCTACAGAACATGCAAACATTTGTCCCGCGGCGGGAATCGAACCCGCAACCTTCTGCGTCCCAGGCGGACCTTCGCCCACTGCACCACAGAGGTCGTCAAACTACATATATTGTAAATACATGCATATCATACATAGAAAACACCCAGACCCGAGACAAATATCTGCAGATAATAATAATAATAATCACGAAACAGGAAAAAAATCATCAAAAAACGATTATTCAATAAGCACATAAAGTAAGTACACTTTAAAAATGCTTTAAAACGTAATTTTTATTTAAATTTAAAGGAGAATGCCGTCTGATGTATGGCGCTCGGTACCAAGACTAAAGTGAGTACGTCAAAAAAATATCCAATAAGTTTTCAGTTGATTCTACTGTCAAATTAATTAAAAATGAGGGTTATTGACATAGTAACACTTTACATCAATGTTTGTTGCCATAGTATAACGTATATACGAGGGGCGTTCAATGTATTCTCGGTATCGGGGTGATTGACTTATGATGAGAGTAAATAAATTACCTCATTAGCTAATGACACTTTTTGAGGGTATAAATATAAAATTTCATTTAATTGTCATCATTAGTATTCAAGATATCAATACTAGAAGACAGCTACAATGAAAGATGCCACAATGTTAACGAAAATCGAGCATCGCGCTGTGATTAAATTCCTTACAAAACAAGGAAAAACTCAAAAAGTGATTCATGAAGAAATGGTGGCTGTTTACCAAGATTCTGCTCCTTCATTATCCACTATTCAGAAGTGGTCCAGTGAATTCAAACGGGGTAGAGAGAGTGTTGAAGATGACCCCCGTGTTGGTGGGCCGGTTAGTGCCACTTCTGAAGAAAATGTGAAAATAATTGAGAAACTTGTACTGGAAGATGCCCGTACAAGAGTGAAAACATTAGCAGAAAAGACTAAGCTATCCGTCGGTACCATTCACACTATCCTTCATGAGCATCTGAATCTGTCAAAAGTCAGTGCAAGATGGGTGTCGCGAATGCTCACGGCGCATCAGAAACAAGTGCGAGTCGAGTGCTGTAAAGAATTTTTGGAGCTCTGTAGTGAAAATCCGCGTAGAGTTTTTGACCGCATAGTCACCGGTGATGAAACGTGGGTTCATCACTATGATCCTGAGAGTAAGCAAGAGTCCATGCAGTGGCATAAAAAAGGAACAGGCCCACCGAAGAAGTTTAAAGTCACCCCATCTGCTGGAAAACTCATGGCCACAGTGTTTTGGGATTCTAAGGGAATCTTACTGATCGAATACACAAAAAAGGGTCAAAGTATTACTGCCGCATCTTACGCAAACACCCTACGCAATTTAAAGGAGGCAATAAAAGAAAAAAGACGTGGAAAACTGACCGCTGGTGTCTTGCTTCTTCACGACAACGCGCCGGTTCACACAGGGCGCGTTGCCAAGGCTGCTGTGAGGGATTGTGGATTTGAAGAAATCACTCATCCACCCTATAGCCCAGACCTGGCCCCCAGTGATTACTTTTTGTTCCCAAACCTGAAGAAAAATCTTCGGGGTAAGCATTTTTCTGACGATGAAGAGTTGAAGGCAGCAATTAATGATCATTTTTCGGACAAAGAAGAAAATTTTTTTTTAGAGGGTATCGAAAAGTTATTTACCCGAGCAAATAAGTGTATTGAGGTTATGGGAGACTATATTGAAAAATAAATTTTATTTAGAATTTTCTGCTTATTATTTCATACCTATACCGAGAATACATTGAACGCCCCTCGTATAATTGGTTGTTGCAGTCTACCATTAGACGGCGTGCGGCGGAAACCAAATCAACAAAATATATGTTTATTCGATTATTAATCCCGTCGGTGTGTAAAACTAAAGAAAATGTTATTGACATTTATAACATATAATACATTTTATGGGATACGTTCGGTTTTGACGCAATTGGTACGGGTTCTCGGCATTCTCCTTTACACCAATTCATGATGCAACCAAACTCAGAGAAAAATTGGCAAGAAACTCCGTCTTTTTTTTACAAACTTTATTCTTAACTATTACATTGTTTTTGAGGGATTTGGAGACAGTTTCATGGCAAGGTTTTTTGTCATCTAAATAATCAGATATTTTATAGAGAAGATTAGGATGGGGTCGTTGACGGCCTCCGTGGCGCGGGGCGAAGGCTCGCCTGAGACGCAAGGTTGCAGGTTGAATTCCCGCCGCGAGACAAATGTTTGTATAATCTGCAAATATTTGTCTCAAGTCTTGGTATTTTGTATGTATAATAAACGTGTGTTTTGAATAATAAATTATACTATTAGTAGTTTATCAGTAATGTGGTTACCATAACACGAAACATATTTTTTTTTACATCAATTCGTAATGCAACGAAACAGAAAAGAATTGGCAAGAAATTCTGCTTGGCTTACTATTAGTAGTATATTAGTAATGTGGTTCCCATAACACAAGCTCTACTTAGTTTGGGGCTACATGATGTTGTGTGATACTCCAGCATTATTTACTATAAACCTTGAATATTCACTTACTCTGATCTGTACATTTTCACTGAGGTCCCCCAGATTTGGTAGAGTAGCAACTGTACCAATTCCAATTGGATTGACTGGAACATAATTATTTATTTATTATATATTTATTTATTATTATTATATATATATATATATATATATAAATACTTTTACTTTAAAACATTTAGAACAAATCTTGGTAAATTTTCTCCCCTTAACCATATATTAAAATCATATAATAACATAAATAATATAGATATTGATATCTTCCATGATATGGAGGGCCATGATATGGAGGGCCTTAGTTTTAAGAAGAAAATTAAAACAAGCTATGAGCTAGTCTCAGCTGAATAGTATTAAGTTGCCTTGATCTCATCTAGTTATTAAGTGCCCAATTCTTGCTATGTTTGCAATGCTAAGTTGTATGCTAGTTCAATTTCAATTTCTTCTTCAAACTTCTTATCCTGTAACTCCTTTGCTAGCTAAGTTTTTGTTGTTTTTTTTCCTGAGTTACAGTATATCTCGGAGCTCAGTGAGCCTCTTGGCAAAGGCCTCCTCTAACGCTTTCCCTTGCTTTCTGTCTTCTCCATTTTGGACCTGCTGTAAGATATAGTTCTTCTTCCCATCTTTTGCGTAGTCGACCTCTGTTTCTTTTGCCATTTATTGGGTGCCATTCAGTCAGGATTTTACTCCACTTATCCTGAGGGCTTCGTAACATGTGACCCGCACATATCCATTTCATTTGATCTATCTTGGTGAGGATGTCGGTCACTCCTGTTTTAGCTCTTATGGATGTGTTCCTTACTCTGTCTAGTTTCTTGATTCCCAGCATGCATGAAGCGTATTTAGGGACTTATTAATTACCTACTTGCATACGGAATTATAGATGAAATTCATAATTTATAGAATATTTTACTGTCTTTTAAAAAGGTCTTCTTAGTGAAAGAGTAACAAACATGATACATAGATACTCACAAAATTTTGCATTAATAATATTAGTAGGATAGGAAGTAGGAAGTAGGATACTAGGATAGGATAGGATAGTAGGATTTATAATATCAGTAGGATGTAGAATATAATGTCAAATTCTTACGTGGTTCTTCTTCATCATACTTGGCAAAGTTGAACTCATCATTGGGATCTGCAGGCGGGTCTCTTGGGGCACTGGAGCCTTCACCTTCCTCTCCACTCTCATCATCGCCTTGTTCTGTCAGACTGTCAGTTCAAAATTAATGTATAAAAAATGTGTAGTAGTAATTAAAGTAGGTTCCAGTAGATTTCTATATGTAAGACCATAGTATGGATATGGCAAGGTTACTCAGTCAGAGAATGTGCATTCTCCTAATTAATACCTCTGCTCGCCAGCTATTATATTACCTATTTTTAACAGACTTCAAAAGAAGGAGGTTTTCAATTTGGTTGTATTCGGTTGGTTGTATTTTTTTATGTTTGTTACCTCGTAACTCCGTCATTTATGAACTGATTTGGATTGTTCTTTTTGCTATAACAAGCAAAGAAATGAAATAGGGTATCCTCTCTTGCTAGCTTCGATGGGAGAGACCTCTATGGGATTCTACGGAAATGTTAGTGAAGTCCCCGTATGGATCAAACTGAGTGCTTATATTTTTGATATTATATTAAACAGGTAAGGCTGTAAGGGGTTCCAACCCCCATCTTCGGAACCCAAGCCAACCTCACCTGCATGTGGTGCACCCTGGTAACTAAACAGGGTTCTGGTGGCAGGCTGATTGCGACATAGTGTAGCCAGCACCTGCACAGCTAAATCCCCTGGCTGCCGATGAGCAGCAACTTCGGTGGTGCTAAGCTGTGCCCTGCCACCCCCAACCAGCATGCCCAGTGCGGGGATTATGTGCATACCCCCCGTTATTTGGGGAGGCCTATGTCCAGCAGTGGACTGACATAGGTTGGTGTCAGGTGTGGTGTGGTGTGGAGGTAGCTAGCAGCAAAGGAAGCTTTAATAGTCTTATACATATAAAAAAACTAGAGAACCCGACCTTAGTTGAAATGGATTTAACAATAATTTTGCAACCAGAATACTTTAAATGAGAAAAAATAAATAAAGATTATCTTACTGTAAATCTTCGGCAGTTTGCTTGATTATCTTTTCTAGTTCTTTTTCCGTTAATTCAATCTGAAATAGTTAAAAGATTAGCTCGCTTCTGCTCCGAACGAAATGAGCAAGGTAAATACAGTGACAGTGTTTACTACCTTTTCTGGAACTGCTTTAGCAACGCCACGTCTTACAAAATGCATGCACGAAATTAAGCTAACTGTTGGCGTTTGGTCCTCCATAATTCTTATTTAAAACTTTTTCTTTACAAGTTTAACGAAAAACTTCGAATGTTACTGGATCCAACCAAAACACAAACACGTGCGCTCGTGCGCATGAAATAAAGAAAGTTGCCAACTCGTTTTAACAAATATCGCTACGCTAGACCATTCGATCAATAAAAAGGATCTTTAGAGGCTCGGCTTGGATGGAGTTTTAGCCAGAATCAGGGTAGGTTCCCCTTAAATGAACCACCGCGTGGTATTTCCTGAATTATTTTATTTTATTTAAATAAGTAGACCGTCAGAAGACTGGTAACGAGATGGGTCAACAACATTGTACATACGCGTTGCACAATGACTGGCTCAAACTTCGGGAGGCCGCCTTTAAGGGGATAAAGTCAGTCTGTTTTGATCATGATGATCTTCCTTACCTTACTATGCCAAAAACAATCAATAAACCTAAATCCATCCAATATATTAATTCATCGTTGAAACTACATGGGTACCATTAATATCATAGTTAAAATAAACTTTAACTTAGTCTCACTACATAGCCTATAAAAGCGTACGAACGTTTTACCTATATGGAAAGATAGAAAAAAGAAACAATCAGGTAGGTACTTAATAAAAGTATGTCAAAAAAATAATGTCAATAATAAAAATAATTTAAAAATTCATCTACAGTTTGATTATGTCCTATTATCCGCCAACAGTCTGGCCAGAGAACTTTTGAATATATTTAGATTTATTAAATAAGATTTGTACCTCTAAGACGATACCGATATTAATGATCTACTTATTTATTTACACAGTTATTGTAAAGCCCTCCCTATTATGCTACTAGCATTAGCGCAATTTTGCATAAACGGAGAACAATTTTTTTCAAAATTTGCTTGCTCGAGGGCTATAATTTTTCATAGAAATGTGATTCTATAGTGGTGATATTTTCATAAGAAACTTAAAAAGAGAAAAATATAGTACTATAAATGCATAGTTAGCAACACCGGCTTAAAGCGAACGTCAAAATAGCTTGACGTTGATATTTTATTTTACTTTGAAGGTTCACTCACTTCTGTATTGAATGGCTTCTGGGATAGTCCTCCACAATTTCCTTAGTTTCAAGTATAATATATTATTTTTCATAATATTATGAGTCAACGTATAATACAGTAAGGTTATATACATTAAAGTACGGCTTATAAGTCCAGTCGTCCAGTCCAGTCCTGTTTTCTGCCATAGCGTTGCATTGCTATTATCTGTGCCTTGTGTTGCTGATCTGTAATCTGTTGTGGATCTGTGGGTAGCAGTGCTGCCACCTTAGCCCTTTTCGGGCTATATCTAGCACTTTTTACAGTTGGTGAACTCGTTTTTGATGATGTAGCCCGGAATGAGCAATCAAGCCCTTTCGTATTGCGATACAAAACTTCAAAAATTCGCACCGTGCCTACTGAATAAAAATACTATACGCACCACGTAGAGAGATTTCGTCAGTCACACTCATCATCTCTACTATTGACAAAATTAGCTATACCCCAGCAAGGGACCGAAAATGTTAATAAAATAAATAAAGTAAATCAAGAATAAACCAAAACACAAGATACTGTAACAGGAACACAATTTATAACAAGATTGGTGAGAGAAGAAAAGCAACCAAAACATTTGTCACATCATTACATAGAACCAGAAAAACGAGAAATAAACTAAAGCTGATTTTCGAAGATTCCGATTAAAACTCTGATTTTTTGCCCTTTTCAAGATAAAATTAGGCACTATGCCCTTTTTTCAAAAACCAAGGTGGCAACACTGAAGAAAAAGGGAGAATCAGGGAGATAGCGGCTTTGTTGATTTTTAATTGTGCATTTACGTGGTTTTGTGATAGAAAGAGACTACTCAGAACTGTTGAAAACAGCTTGGTTCGTTATATCTCCACACCATGACTGATACTGCAAAAAATGAGTGCCGAGCTTGTCTCACTGAGATTCAAGATGAGTCCTTGGTAGATTTATTCCGGGCTTGGGATCCTCCGTGGTCCGGCATGGGGGTATCTATTGCTGAAGACTTAGCTAAACTTGGAAATATACAGGTTTGTACTTATCGTATAGATTCAGAACACAGTTTGTGTTAAGGGCAAGATTCATCTTCAATATTTCTATGTACAACAACAACAGCTTATGCAGACCTACTGCTGGACATAGGCCTCCCGGAATAAGAAGGTGGATATACCCATAATCCCCATGCTGAGCATGCGAGTTGTGGATTGCAGGGCACAGCTTCTCACTTTCTATGTTCTCACATTTTGAAGATGATTTCATTTCATATACAGCCACAGTCATGGTGTTTCTTATATCGTCGTATTCCTCTAACCAACTACGTAGGAGGTTGTTTAGAAGGAGTGACGGACTGTCAGTCCAGAGGGCCTAGTACGAGTTGCATAATTCGAAAACTTTTCTAATAAACCATATTGAGCTCAATTTTGAAGTACCTTTTTTGTTAATTACCTTGTAATAGTTAATATTTGTTTGATGTGTAAGGATTTAAATTATTACTTTAATTGAAAGATGGATGTAAAGCAATCGTGTTTACTATAATAAGGGACATGTGGGCTGTTGCGACCTAGCTCTAGGAATCGTCTGACTGCCCTTCTTGCGGGGGGAACGCGAAGGAGGCAGCGTCTTACAAAATGCTGAATTGCATTGCGGTTACATTGTGTCCCTAGAACCTCACCGTTTTGATTGATAATTATTGCAATCTGCAAGAAGATTACATTACCTACGTTGTTTGATAAGTTTCTACCTAAAACCAGTGGCCTAATTTCCAAAAAACGTACATTAAAATTGAACTTGATTTGGTAAACCAAGAAAGATTGTGCAACTCGTACTAGGGGTGCAGAGCGCTGACCATATAGTGGCCCTGAGTTGGTTACAGAATTTTTATTCAATAGTTTAATTTAAGATCAAAACTAACTTACTAGGTTAATGATATTTATGTATTGATAAAATATGGACCTAAATGGTCCTGACAATAAATTAAATTTTACTTATGGGTGTTTAGATATTCTTATAAGATTTTGTACTTACAGATTGCTGTATCAGATTCATACTCAAAAAAAATATGCAAATGCTGTTGCATGAGGCTAAAGGATGCAATCAGCTTCACGCTGAGTGTTCGTAACAGTGATGTAGTACTGAAGAAACGGTACCAAGCTATTGCACCATCATGGCCGAAACCCATTCAAGTTGACAAAAGCATGGCGGGCAGTACTATGAATGAAACAAATATTGAAATAAAACAGGTATGTATCCAGCGAGATAAAATAGAAGACAATGGTTTGACTCACACAAATACATAGGTGCACAGCATTTGCAAAGGACTATAGGGTCACAATGAAAACTGACAAAGATCATCCAATTTTAGTGCAGACATTTTTTTCCATGTTTGTATCCTATGGCTATGAATATTATAAATGGGAAAGTTTAGTTACTTGTTGGTTACTCTTTCAAGGCAAAACTGTTCAGGAATAAGTATAGATTAAAATCTCCAGTTCTTATACCTTCTTTCACTTCACACCTGAACATTCCACTGAAAAACCAGTTTTTTTTTTAAATTTATATTCTGCAACTTGGCAATCTGTTTTTCACAACAAAAATACAATGTGCTGTCTGATAATGAAATTTGGGTTGTTCATAGAAAGAATCGTCCAGTGACTCTCTCTCATAACTTCTCTGCGAATCTATCCGCTAGACTTTGGATACTTTGTCTCTTCAGTCTGGAGAATTGTAGGCTGCCAGATCTTTGCAGTTGAGTGGAGAGTTGGTTTCTGTGGTTAGTCAGTCTTGATTGGTACTTTGCGCTGTAGGCCTCTATTTCTTGTTTTATCGTTTTCATTTTCATATCCATGTACGTATATCTATTGCTTATATGCTGCGGTATATATAACATGTTTCTTAATATCTTGCTCTAAAACCGTTCTAAAATTTCGATGTTGCTATGGGTAACAGAGCCTAGAAAAACCAGAAATAATATATGCTCATTTTAAATGCCCTTAAAAAAATTTAAAATCTCCATTTCTCATTACTAACCCCCCTGTTTACACATGGACCCCTCGGTGAAAATTCATGTTGTCTCTGTCAAGTGAAAAGTCTAAAATGCGTCTTCTTTCACACACGCTACGCAGCGCAAATATTCGCCGAATGACGAAAGTGTAATATTAAGTCAGAATAACTGATCTGATTTTGATGAAAAGTATCTACATATTTCGTATTCTCCGGTTAAAGATTTTTTCCACTATATTTATAACTGAATCATCATCATCAGCCTATAGCAGTCCACTGCTGGACCGCACTGCGCCCTGTTCTTAGCTCAACGCATCCAGCTTCCACCAGCAGCGTTTCGCAAATCGTCACTCTACCTGGCTGAATGAACTGAATATAGATGCTATTTTTCTAAATAAAAAAAAAATATATATTCACAGGAGGTGATGTCAGATGAGGAATGTGATATGAATGAATCATTCACTGAGCTGAATGATTCAAGACTGGAAATTAAAATTGAACCTGAGGAAATCACCCCTGTTCCACAATCAATTGAATTTGCAGTCAATGGTAAGCTTACAAATTAAAAGATCTATGCTATTGTTTGATAGATATACAATAACAATGCTGAACACTATCACACTATCACATCAAATAAAGCCCCAACTTAAGCAAAGCTTGTATTAAGGGAACCCAAATGGCTAGACTGATTATATACTATTTTTGTAAATACACACATATTATACATAGAAAACACCCAGAACAGAGACAAATATTTGCAGATCATATAAACATTTGTGTCGCAGCGGGAATCGAACCCGCAACCTTAGCAATAGTGATAATTGTCATCAATTTAAATTTTGACATTCATGTTAACTGTCGACGATTAAACGAATAAATAGTGGCAACAATGTATATAGAACCTTTTAAACGTCGTTTGTAATGCAAAAAAGCGTATACAACGGGTCCCCAGCCTGTGGACAAAGAATTAACACCCTGGTTATACTACTTCTCACAAACGCTGTGAAACAGTTTTGGTTTAATAAGAAGTAAAAATAAAAATCAAAATATTCTAACAAATTTAATTTCAGATAATCGACAGAAAAAAGTAGCATACTGTATCATTACTAATACACAAATAAAATGACAAGAGATGCCTGTGTGAGTATGACATGCATGTCAAAGTCAATTAAAATCATGCATTTACCACAGAGTTATCATGCACCTCTAAAAAGTTTCCACTTGAAAATAGTTATTACAGTACTTCAAACTCTTCAAAAGACATTGCATATGTCTCATAAATGCGTTTTAGTCAACACAATGTATAGACGGTGCTCCAAAAGCTAAAATTTTAAAACCATTGTTTTCTCGGTAAATACTAGACCGATTGTTTTAATACTTTGCATATTTGTCAAAAATACCCTAATAGATATGTAGTGTTCGTCTAGGTCCACAAGCTGGGTACACCCTGTATATACCATTTATATAAGTTTAAATGATTACTCAACGGACTTGCAAGCAAATCGAATGATTTAAAGTATCCGGCTTGCAGTGGCGCATAGTATAGCTGTTACGTTCACACGGCACAATGTCCATACGTATTAATCGAATAACTATAAAAAAGTACAACCAATCGTGGATCTATCACTGACGTCTACTCACTGTGACAACTGTGTGAGGACTGCGCCTATTCGTTTTTTATACGAATGAAAATCTGTCTAATCACCCGGGTGATTGTTTAAAAAACGAATACAAAGAAAACAGGCAGTACAACAGAACCGGGCCTTATCAGCCCACTTACACGACTCCGCTCCCACCCGGAAAAATATTGCTCTTTTGATGTACTTTACATTGGCAACATAAATTAGCGGACAGCTCGTTGTCAGCGAGCTTGCTCCCGTCAGAACCTCTGGGTTGTTTTCGCCTCGCTTACCACGCGTTTCAAGCAAGCGGTCTGTGTGGTGTCCGTGCGCTGACTGCTAGCGGTCGCCGCGTCGTTCGATGGACAGCTGGGTGCCTGCTAGCTGTCGGCGCGTCGACTGCGGGTTTATCTGCTGGGTGATTACTAGCTGTTGGCGCGTGGACTGCGAGCAGTCCCCTTTGTTTAGGACGGTGTTGGAACAGAGTCGTGTAAGTGGGCTAAGACCTTTACTCTGTATTTGCTATAGTTTTGGATTTCTCCATACTGTCCCAGTTCTAAAATAACTATACCTACATTGTTATCCCGCACATTTATTTCTTTCTGGTTTTTTACAGGTCCGTGTATCCGAAATCCTGAGAAAAGCACAGTAAAAGACGTTGCTGATAATCTTCATGAGGTAGGAATCCATTAAAATAATACCCTCTTTTATTTTTGTGCCCTAGATCTAAAATTCGAAGAGTATGTGCTAGGTTCAGTGTTCCAATAAAGCAGCGATGGACTCCCAAGCAGCATAAACTACGAGCAGTTGTATAAGATACCATAGAATGTTTTGTAAAAAAGTGATTTTGGTCCTATAGAAAACCTAAGAAATTTCTAGTTATTTGAAAGTGGCGCATTTATTATCTCTTTTTAGTGTTATAATTATAACAAATGTCACGCGTGACAAATCATTCCTATAAAATCTATGTAACAGGGACGCAAGTCTTAAAATAGTGATGTACTGGCGCTATAGGACCTTTTATAGTACTTTTTTTATACTATACAAGGTTTTGTGTAGCCTTTACCTCGCATTATTCATTCATCATTGATATTTGTATCATTCGTCCAGTGCAGAGTGCAAAAAGTATATAAAATAAATTGTAAAGGAGAAGTGCAAGCAATTTGAGGTAAGTAATATTTTATTTTGTTATTACAATATTCTTCTAATATGGTAGAATTTATGTGCGATCGCAGTTTTACTGATGTGTCAAACTAGGGTTGGGTTTACCATGAATTTTAATTGGTCGTCTTATATTATTGAGCTTTAACTTAAATATTTATAATAAAAGTGACTTCGAGTTTCTAAGCGCCATTATAGTACTTCTCGTGATCGTGACAATGTTTTCATTGTAATTTTGTACCTATTCAGACTGTAATTGAGGTTCCGTGTTAAAATGACTAAATACATCTGACCAGTGATTTTTTATAAATAAAAAAAAATACAACCGGATTCAGAACCTCCTCCTTTTTTTGAAGTCGGTTAAAAAGAACACCGCAGTGATAATTTTTATGATCGGGAAAATTTATTATTTCTACTATGTAGTTAGGTAGGTACATACTTAGTCTAATCACGGAAACATACCTAATCAAAACCTTTAAAAATAAGAAAATGTAGTTAACATTCTGTTTTTTTTTTCAGTATAATGGTCGTCAATATCATGGATTTCGATAAATTTCTCAGTCGAGACTATTTCATGTTGCATGCAGTAGCGGAATGGTCGTGGAAAATTACACATTTTTATTAAGCGTAAACTGGGTTATATGTGGATTACAGTCTGATTAATCTTTAGCAAGTCACTTCACGATACAAAAAAACAGAATGACCAATTTGTTAAATTTTATTTTTTTATGGTGTCGGGGTGGCGGTGTTATGACTATTTATGACCACTATACATCCAATGAATGTTGCCTAAGATTACGATCTGGCAACATCGGCCGCGGTCCCCCTTCCTCTCTCACTTCCTCGTATCCTCTATCTCATTTTTTTCGTTGCTTTTCTCGTTATAGCCAAATAGGTGGCGCTATTATGGCGGAGGTGTTAAATAACATTATCAAACATAAAAAAAAACTTATTTATAAAGCAACTATTTTACTTTGAAATCTTATACCCAATTATAAATTTAGTTTACACTGTAAATCTAGCAATATACATACACATTCATTCGAGTCATTTTCTTTATTGGGATTCCCCTCGTCGTGTTTCACGCTCAACCGTTGCAATCCCGCGCTCTCACCGCTATCCCTACACCGTTACGGACGGAAAACGCGTTAGTCCGCTCTGGCAGTTTCATCTAAGTAGTACACTTTCGATTTACAGAATATAATTTTAAAAAACTCGTTGCCGTGCTTCTCGTAATAAGCCAAAAGGTAAGAATAAGAATAAATCTTTATTTAACACACACAGAACCACAGGTAAACATAAAACATAAATGCACAGCTTACATTAACATATCAACGTAAAATAAAATAGAAAAACGATAACATAAGACAAACAACTAACAAATAAGGCATGTAGGCAGGCAGGCGCAACACTGAAATAAAAAAATAAAAAATAGGGCAAGTAGGTACCAGAACAGATACCTACCAACCCACCCGCCGCCAGTTGCTAATGCACCAATCAGCCACCTCTGCAGATACTGCGTGGGTCAAATAGGACCTCTCTCAGCAATGCTGCGCCACACCAATAATGACGTGGGCAGCGCTGGTTTTCAGAGGTGCTTATTTAAATATATTAACTAACCTATTTATTTCTAATTAAAATTACATAATGATAAACATTTCTTGCAGACGCCGTTAAAAAAAGTACAGACGGTGGATAGAGGTAAAACTTTGGTAATCTGTGTACCGAGTGCCTCGGAAAAAAGAGAATCCATTGCTATTCCCAAGAAAAAGAAGAAAAAAAAACTACACAAAAATGAACATGCACTACCCGGGGAAGATCGGATAAGCACACCATGCCAACAAAAGAGACGCAACTTGGCTAACGATGAAGCGCAACTAGAAATGGCCCGTGTGCAACGAGAAAGGCCGAGGGATGAGGACGAACGATTGCCGAAGAAACAACGTCTGATCGATGATGAAATGAATGAATTGGCAGTGCAGTTTTCCACGGTAATATTTTTCAAATATACCCACTTAACCTAATATAATAAAAATAACCTTATATTGGATCAGAAAACTATTTTACAATGGCTGGATATTTTAAACTATGAATACCTAGGTACTAAGGCGAACTGTAAGCGGCTAACTCTGAGGGGTGTATCTGTCGCTAACTCGATGTCGATTGAGCTGCAAACTGTAGCGTATATAACCAACCGCAAGCATCGAAAATATTATTTTCTTTTTTTTATCGCTAATTATTTTCGGAATCATAGTCTGATTGCGACCTTCGAGTTTTCGGTAGTAGCCTTTTTACACCCTGTATATTGCGAGGAGAATATATCTATTATGATAATTATGCATTGATATATTATATCTACTACTATAGAGTGACAGTCTTCAAGTGAAAACTGACAAAAATCGTCCAAGCGTGTTTGACATAAATAAACTTCAAAATGCCAAATTTGCGCTAATTTAGACCTTATGTCGTTTGAAATAGGCTAGATGCCTAAAAAATTCTAATTAGTCCGTCATTTAAATTATCAAAAAATATTGGACACGTATTTTTTATTTTGACAATTGAACTAAAAATGACAAAGATATAGCGTGTTGAAGTACAGCGTGACGTCACGGGTAAGTACACTTTTTACATGCAAGTGACGTCACGACTCTCACTCCCGAACTTTGACGCCCTACAACTTTGTTAATTTCTATTGATGAAAAAAATAAAAAAATACGTGTCCAATATTTTTTGTTAATCAAACTGATAGACTAATTAGTTTTATTATTTGTTTACCCAGTCATCATCTCTATTAACAGCGTGCGCGGAGTTTTGGTGCAGACACTTTTTTCCCACGTTTTTCACTCTAGAGCATTTAATATCTGAATGTAATTATGTCTATTCCCGAGAATCAGGACCCTAGAACAACGCATACTTTTTGTCCGGGTACCACGCGAGCGAAGCCGCGGGCGGAAGCTAGTACTTTATACGCATAATTCCATTTTTCAGTAGTATTAACTATTATTAACTTTTTTAGAGCAAAGAAAAGATTTCACCAGCGGCAATGTTACCCGAACTTGAAATTCACCAAGAACCCGAATATTGCATGCCAATTACACCAGATAGTCCAGCAGAAAATCCAACTTTTGTAACGTTGGAAACTCCTCTCATGGTGCTGCAGGAAACCGATTCAGAAACATTGAACTTGATCAGCCAAAATCTACCACAAAAATCAAACTTTTCGATCAGCCAAAATCCACCACAAAAATCAAACTTTTTGTTCAGCCAAAATCCACCACAAAAATTGAAGAAGGGTTTAAAAAGATTGATAATATAGACGAACTTCAAAACTTCAACGATCAGTTAGCAAACAAAGATTCTGTAGATTGGTTCAAAGAAAAATTATCTATGATTTGTGGGTTCGGAAAGGGTACAGGCCTTAACAATTGTTTTGCGCTAGTAGAAGTGATGTTTACCCGGCGATTTCTTACAGAATGCTCATGGGCAGGTGGTTCTAGAAATGCCGAAATAAAAAAAAATGTTTTAAAGCTTACAGCCGGGTTATTAATTTGTTTTTTGAAATAATTCATCTCTCAGATAATGTGTTCACTCTAATGGAATGCGAAACATTTTTGAAAAATATTTTGAAAAATTCCGAGAGACGGTACGCCGCGAAAATGACGAGAGTCTCAACTACAAAAAAAAGACGCAAAGGTAGGGGAATAGGCAAAATATCTAATACTAACATCCAAGATACTGATGCTGTTCAACCAGAACCTACTGATAGTTGAACGGAACCAGCTCAGTCAGTCTGGCCCATTGCAAGGTTCATCCTCTAACAAATGTATAATTGCAATTAAAATATAACTCGCATTCTTCGAACAACTGTACAATAGTAGATTGTTTTACAAGGGACTAAACCATCCCTTTATATACGAGGTTGTTATACTCCCGAGCGTAGCGAGGGAGGATGACAAGACCGAGTTATAATGGGTCGTTTTGGCCCGAGTAAAACACTCTACTTTTCACTTCGATTGCGAGAAAATAAAACAATTCAAAATTAGACAATTTTCAGAAATTTTATTAAAAATTAATCAACCTTCATAAAACATCACCAAGACGGTTCTATTTTCAAAAAAAAATATTGACGGAGCACCAAGAAGTCGAGTTTCTATGTAATGCTTTGTACGGGCTGATGATTTTAGACAAAAATTAAAAAGAAAATATACTTTTTAGCCCGAGGTATTAAACTCGAGTTTTAGGCCCGCTAAGCTACACTATTATGATACACTTTTTGAGCAAGAGAAGTGAAAAAGATTTTGCACTATCCGGCCGAAAGCGGCTTGTCTAAAACCCCGCCAAAACGCAACGGAGCAGCAGTTTGCATTTATTCGACTCACTTAAATTTTCTATTTTATCTTCTTTAATAAAGATGCGATATTTTTGTATGAATAGCTAATTGTGCAAGCAGTAATTAATACGTATCTATAAGATATCTTTTTCTAGCATCACGTGCTTTTAACAAATGAAGCAAATGCAACTTTTCCGCAGTGCATAGTACCTACGGCGCGCGATATCCTTTATATAGCTGATCGAAGCTAGCATTATATAAATTACTTGTTAGATTGTCTATTTTGACTCAATCTTGCATTTTTCTTGATTTTGTTGAATTAAGAGTTGCTACCATCCACATCCATCCACATCAGCCTATATCAGTCCACTGCTGGACATAGGCCTCCCCTAATAAAGGGGGATATACCCATAATCCCCACGCTGGGCATGCGGGTTGGGGATCGCAGGGCACAGCTTCTCGCACCACCGACGCTGCTGCCCGTCAGTGGCCAGGGGATTTAGCTGTGCCGATGTAGGCTGTGCTATGCCACAATCAGCCGGCCGCCAGAGCCCCGTTCGTTGTTTAGCAGGGAGCACCACGTGCAGGTGGGGTTGGCTTGGGTTCCGAAGATAGGGGTTGGAACCCTGTACACCCCATGTTGTTGCTACCATGTTCCTACTAAATCATTTTTTCATGTCTAACTTTGTTTTAATCTATACATTTATCCTTAAATTTAAAAAAAAAATAAGTGTCTGTTTATAAGGTTAAAAAAAGCCGAAACAAAAATAAAAAGCTTTAGTAATAATGTATTGTTCTTAAATATACCTAAGTAGACTGTTTTACCCAACATAACATCAGCTATCCCTTAAGTGAAAGTTTCATCAAAACCTTTCAAGCTATTTTGCTCTCATATTGATTAAGTCTATAATTTTAATAATGTTTAATTTATCTATATGAATGGAGAGAAGTGTTTGATTATTTGTAGCAAATTTCTCGAATAACGAGGTAACTTTATTCGAAAAACTTGACACTATTGTTAGAGATTTTTAGAGTATTATTATGTTTGAAAGCATTAAAGTATATTATTATATTAGCATTTTAGCATTTTAGTACAGGAGAGGGATGAATGGAGAGAGTGGGGGGAGGCCTTTGCCCAGCAGTTGGATATTGAGGGCTCATAATAATAATAATTATTATTATATTATGTAAGCATTACCTTATTGAATATTGAGATAATACTTTATGGTTACTTTTTGATATTTTTTTGAGTAGGTTTAACCTTTTATTATCTTAGCTAAGTTCTTTGGTTTGATTTTAATGTGAGAATTAGACTGATAAGAGAATTATAAATAGTAACGTTCCATTTATTAGTTCTAAATAAATAATCATTTTAAATGATAAATACTTTTATTTACATATCATCTACGTAAATAACCTAATGAATTACTTTATTAACTTTATACATTATGTAATAATACCACAAAATAAGTTGTTGAGCTGTAAGAGATTGGGATAAGTTTATATTTTATTGCATCAACTCTGAATTATCTTCTAGTTTTTTTCATGATTTTAGTTTTACATTTATATATATTCAAATATGAAGATCAAGAGTGTTAAAAACGTCTTTAATAGGTTTAACACGATTGCCATAAATAATTATACCATTATCTCCATTAACTACATATTCACAACTTCAATAACATGGTTTTCTGGCTCTAGCTCAGTATAGGGCGCAATGGCGTCCAGCAGTGCTATAGGCGGGTGATGATGATGACTGCTCATATCCCATATATTTAAGGGAGTATATTTTTTATAGCCCTCGTGGCCTAGTGCTAGTGGGATTTATCGATCCGGAGGTATACTTTTTTACAAATTAGGAAAACGTGATAGAATCAAAATTATATTATTGCTGATTATATTATTTTTGTATTGTAATTTTCTAGGCCGTGATGGTTTGCTATTTTGCATAACTATATTCAGTGATTTTAATATCTTCAAAAATGTTGAATAGTGCGAGCGAGAGGGAGTTTTGACATGTATCGTCGCTTTAAGTAATTTTATTTTCCGTATTTTTATAAGCTTTCATTTGATATAATACTGTAGGAGTGTATTAAAAATAACTAGTTTGACATCATGGGGGTTCCGCCATGTTGTATTTAAAATTACGTCACATTGCTTAACGTGCTTTGTCATCCAAAAAAATATGTATACAAAATTTCAGCTCCATCGGTTCATGATTCTGCTTCAAATAGTTATCTGAACAAACATAGTTACGTACCTACTTACCAGTTTTTTTTTTTACATACGTATATACAATGCTACTTAAATAAAAGCTTGTAAGAGATATAAACGTGCCATTTTTAAACAGGGACTATACAACAAGGACAATAGGACGTTCTTAGGTGTTTTATAGGACCAAAAACAGTGTTTTACAAAACGTTGTAAAGTCTGTTACACAACGAGTTTATGCTGCTTGGGAATGTTGTGTGTTAATGTCCAGCATTATTTATTTTATTTATTTATTAACAGTGCTTGCTACAAAACGTTAAAGAGGAACCAATGAGTGATGACGAAAATGAATTAGATATCGGCATGCCGAAGGATTGTATGCTCTGCTTGAAATCATTCAACACAGTCAAAGGTCTTAAGGTAAGCGTTTATGTTGATTATATGATTATTTATGTTTCGGTTCTGGGTGTTATCTATTTATTTGAAAATGTATGTCTTCTTCTCCGTATGAGCTAGTGCCCAACTCTGTCTCTATATAAATATGTCAGTTATTTGGTTCCCATATCAAAAGCTCTGCTTACTTTGGGGCTGTATCACACATAGACACATCACCAGAATTTTCCCAAAGTAACTTGCCAAATCAAAACGAAGGATTTCGCGAAAATTTAATAAAAATCCATACAATATCTATGAAGCACCATTCGCCACTATATTGAGTCCATGTATACGTGGACAATTGTTCCTGTTGAGAAATAAAGTCGATTGAGACCAACTTGTTTTTTATTGACAAATGTCATGTTCAAAAATCTGTAAATGTCATAAGTTTTTCCTTCAAAATAAACTTATAGTTTTCTTAGAACAACTACAAAAGAAAAGGTACTACAAAAGAAAGGCTGCCCCTTAACTAGGTAAAATTTTGCCTCACCCTGTAATTTCGAACTAGCTTCAGCTTGTAGCTTCGATCACGTGCTAACCTGATAAAAAGTAACCTTTATTGATTCCTGGTTTAGAACTACATAAATAAATTATACTGGACAATATCACACAGCATCATTATAGCCCCAAACTAAGCAGAGCTTGGATTATGGGACGTTATCCTACTTAAGTTTTTTTTTTGTAAATATATGATTTTATTTATGACACGTATAGAAAACACGCATACCGGAGGCAAATATAATGTATAGTTTATGCAAACATTTGTCTCGCAGCGGAAATCGAACCCGCAACCTGCGTTTCAGGCGGGCTTTTTTAAAAAGCGCCACAGAGGTCATCAAATAAAAAAATACGTGCAACATTTCATCTTTGGACTGCAATAGACTGATGCTGCTGATGATGATGATTATGAAAAACCGGGGGTACCACCTGGCTCAGCTAGCGCAGAATCACAGCCATTTTAACGTCATAAAAAAATATAAAAAGAAAAAAGTTTGTAAGTGTGAGGCAAGAAAAACGAAGGTAACCCACGAGACAATCCTAGGAAAAATAAATAAATTGGGTTACGCTTTAAAATGAAATTTACGTTACCACTTAATTGAATTTGATGTTCGAAGCGATAAAGCAAGTTAGCACAAAAAAACTGTAAAGTTACGCAGTAGAATAATTCCAAAACTATGGTAAGTAACGCAGCGGACTTAATTCATGCTTCGAACAACAGTTAAGGCGACGATACATGTAAAACCTCCCTCTCGCTCGCACTATTCAACATTTTTGAAGATATAAAATCACTGAATGTAGTTATTCAAAATAGCAAACCTTCACGGGCTAGAAAATAACAACTCAAAAGTTCAGCAATAATATCATTTTGATTCTATCACGTTTTCTTACCAAAAAACTGGTACCAATGTTATCAATTTTGGTGCAAATTTTTTGGTAGGAAAACGTGTTGGGTTCAACATGATATTCTTGCTGAGCCTTTTTATTGTTCTTTTCTAGGCCGTGAAGGTTTGCTTTTTTGCATAACTACATTCAGTGATTTTATATCTTCAAAAATGTTGAATAGTGCGAGCGAGAGGGGGGAGGTTTGACCTGTATAGTCACCTTAAAATGTTGGATAAGCAGTCTGCAGAACAGGGAACCTTTGCATCTTAGTCTGAGGCAAGTGTCGTCCCTGGTATTTCTAATATCGTCGACCCATCTCGCCGATGAACGGCCAATATTTCTATGACCGTCTCTCAGCCATCACTCATCCTTTTTCTGCCGTGAAGAAGCATTGCTGTGTTTCGGTTTGAAGGGCGTGAGTGCCGGTGAAATTACAGGCTTATCACATTAATGCCTCAAGTTGATTGACGCAGAGCTTCAGAGTTCCAAACGTCATTTATGGTGTAATACTTTTCGAGCGTCATGCTCGAGGCTAGCAGTCAAAGTGTTAATTGGAATGTTTTTTTTAAGTCTGAATGAGTTTTTATTGTCATTCCAGGCACATGTCATAGCAGTACACTCATATGATTCAGTCAAATCATCACATGTCAATAGGAATGTGTGCGCGACATGCAATAGAGGTAAGTTCTTTGTACAAATACAATTATTGTGATACAACAATTAGTAAGTTAAAACCACCTAATGTTAAGTAACTTTGTGGTCTAAGATGGAGCACAAAGGTCCAGAAGACACCTATTCACTCTGGTCTTAACCTTTTCACCGCCAATAACTTCTATAGATGTTCGAGATTTCTGTGCCCTCAACGCCACTACTTCTATAGAAGTAATACATTGTACCTTCTATAGTAAAATATCTTTACAGTTCATAAAACATTTGTTTCTTTTGTAATTTTGTAAGATGGGCACGACTGAAGACCTTTTTTTTATTTTCTCAGGCAAAACAGGCTTTATATTTTCATGTCCCCCACGCCAACGACTTCATATCAAGTAGATAGATAGATGAACTCTATTGCACACAACACCAATTAAAAAACCAAAAATTTACAAAAACAGAGAAATGAAATAGTAATGTAGTTACAATGGGTGGTCTTATCGCTTAAAGCGATTTCTTCCAGACAACCAAGAATGGAAAGAATATAATTAAAATAATAAGTAGGTCAGTGATGTGACGCGAATGTTGCTTTCATTACAATCCTTTATATTTACTTTGTGTTGATCCATGCAAATGTTCATAACTGACAAGTTTTATGACTGACAATAAATTCTGGTCAGTAAATAACGTATTACATATTAAAATTTTAAAATTAATGTACTTATCAAATCACTTGATTAAAATTAATTAAGTTTACTGAGGATTATCGATATTGCAACACCCATCCCAACGGAATGGCAAGATTTCAGTGTTACCAGCGCCATTTACACATTTACACTATGCACAGTATAAAAATCATACAGTAGTCCGACGCCTTTGATCTCGCGGTAAATGCCGACAATTGACGCGGCAGTGAAGAAAAGCAAGGGTTGTCACAAGCAAACGGTATTATATAAATGTTATGAGCACCATCTTGTGTTTACAAAAAAGGTTGCCATTTTCATATTATTCAACCTGAGAAATTATGAGAATTGGCACACGATTTAAGTAAGAAGGTACCTACATACCCGAGAAACTTTGACACTCGAGCCCTGCGACATACATAGAGCTTATGTGAGGTACATACCTACACCTATCCATTATTTACGTCCGTAATGTTGAACGATACGTGACGAGATGTACTTGTAAACATACCTAAGTACATTTAATAATGTACAAAAATAATATATGTACCTTTCTTCCGCGTGTGGAAGTTTATGAAATTGAAGATTTATGTTGGTGCGAGATGATGATTTACAATTACTTACAGAACACGTCGTATGCACCATTCTCAATACAATTTATTATGTTTGTTCAATTTATTATGTAGGTACTCGTAGTTTTATTATCACAATAAAAGTCTAATAAAAAGAACATTCCGTGTAAAGCCTGCGACAGTATTTTTTTTTGCTATATATTTTCATGGTAATCGTATTTCCGTGCCATTCTACCATGACAGCTATGCCTAACATTCTAATAATATAAATATAATAGTTTCCTCTTATCATTTACTAACCCTTCTGATCCTTTTCCGAATTGTGTAAACTCGGTTTTTTGTACATACGATTCCCTAATTTCAAAAATTAATAATCATTTCAAAATACATAAAATGGCAAATGCACAGACAGTGCGTCGCCACGAAGAAAAAAAACGAAGCTTGCTAGCCCTGAAAGTTATTAACTCGGGACCGGCCCTCCCGCGTCTCGCCCCTGTCACCCCGCACGATTGCCCTGTCTAGACGCCTTTGTCGAACGACTGTATGATTTATAGGCTGTGCTTCTATGCAAGTAAACCCGTGACGTCATAAGCGTACACGTGTCATGGTCATTGTATCATAGTGCCGAGCGCTACAAACGTGCGTGCGCGCGCCGCGGCGCCGGAAAGAAACACACGTGCGCATCGGCGCGCGCACGTGGTGTTTCTTTTCCGGTTCGGGTAATAAACAGTGCAAAATGAGTGACAATGAATATGATTCTGATGAGTTGTTGCGGATTTTAGAAGGTGTGGAACCTGATTCAGACTTTGACTATGAAACGGAAAACAGTAGTACATCGGAAGAGGACAATAATGAGGTAAGTTTTTAATCACTAAATATTATCTTGTTTTATTGTTAGCTAATTACTAAAGTGCAAAGAAAACACAAGTTGTCTTGATATGTGAATATAGCTTATTTTACGTAGGAAAATAATTACCTAGTACGTCAAATCGTTGACAAAGTCAAAAATACAGCAATTAAGTCAGTGGTTCCCAACCTTTTTTTGGGCTAATGTAATTTTTTTTTCAGTATGGACCAAGATGAACAAGAGAAATAAAACAAATCAATCATAAAATAAACTTTGATTAAAAACTCAATGCATTAACAATATTATCTTAATAGAAAGGTAATAGTTGGTATAAATAGTTAATAGATAGTGTAGGGGTAGGGTAGGGGCAGGGTAGGGGTAGGGTAAGGGTAGGTTTCTGAAATTTGTAAATTTTCTCAATAACTTGTTTCTCTCATTCTCAATTTCTTCAATCTAATTATTTCCAGGGACAATCGAGCAACGCTACGACATTGCAAGCAACAAGACTGAGAGAAGGGCAGAAGGAACAGTGGTCTTCAAATCCATTTATGCCGACAGTAGAACCATTTGATTATTCCGCGTCTGGGCTCAATATTAATTTTAATAATGCAAATTGTACACAATTGGACATATTTGAACATTTTTTAGATGCAGAACTAGTCATGCAAATTGTTGCCCATATAAATCAGTTTCATAATTATTTGGTGCTAAATGGGCTTATGTCCGCCTAATCTAGATTGCACAGATGGCACGACGTAACTGTACCTGAGTTTTATATGTTTATTTCAATAGTGATGTTGATGGCGAGAAATAAGCACTTGACAATCGAAGATCACTGGTCTACAGACCCGTTATTAGTGGCACCTGTATTTGGCAGCCTCATGTCAAGAAATCGATTTTGTAGTATTTTAGGCATGTTACATTTTAGTGATCCAAATCAAATAAATTCAAATTCGAAATTAGAGAAAATCGAACTAGTGATCAATCATGCTCGCCAAAAATATAAAAAAATATTAACGCCCTACAAAAATATATGTGTAGACGAAAGCACGGTTCCGTTTAAAGGGAGACTGTTAATGAAGCAATATCTCCCGAAAAAACGAAACCGATTTGGCATTAAATTATTTGTCCTTTGCGACGTGACCACAGGCATAATTTTAGATTTTTTTGTGTATTGTGATGCAAATACCACTATCTTGGTATACGAGTCCAATATTATTGCAATATTTACATGAAAATAAAATTTATGCATGTGGTACTATGAAGCCAAATAGAGTGGGAATGCCATCAATGACTCAAAAATTAAAAAGAGGAGAAATTATTTCCATGTCCAATCCACCGCTAACGGCTATCAAATGGCATGATAAAAAAGATTTATATTTATTAACTAGTATTCATGACAAAACAATGTTACCGTATTTGAAGGAGGACCGCAGACCTAGTTTGCCGGTTTTAAAACCAAAAGCTGTTCTAGACTATTCCCGCAATATGCGGGAGCGTTGATACAGCTGATATGATATTAAGCTCTGTGCAGTGTATTAGAAAAATTTCTAAATGGTATAAAAAGTTATTTTTTCATATTGTAGATATGCATCTTTTAAATTCTTTTTATACATATAATTTACTAAAAAATGAGACGAAAGCGCCCATGGCAGATTTTCAATTAAATATTATACGACAAATAATTCAAAAATATAACCCACTGGCTATATTAGAGCCACCAATACCACGCAGTAGTGTGAATAATCCCTTAAGAATACTGCCCGGTAATACGGTAGAACACATGCCTGAAATTAAAGCGAAACTGCAAAGAATGCGCTAGCCAAAAGGTTAGAAAACAAACTCGATTCGTGTGCCGTATTTGCAATGTTTACTTGTGTGCTGCTCCATGTTTCCATAACTATCACTTGAAGTAAGAATAACAAAATTTAAACCATATGGTAAGGTAAATAAAATAATGTGTTATTAGATAAATAATTGTGCCTGTAGGTAAATGAAACCAATCTATGATTTTAGAATTATAAAGAAAGAGTAACAATTTTCAAATAAGTTAATTTTATCATTTTAATTTTGTTATTTTTGTCCATCTGTATGTAGCTATAGGTGTAACCAATGTTGGATTTTAGAATAATATTTTATATGAGTAAACTTTGTAATTAGTAAAATTTCTGTGATTCGAAACTATATTAATCTTTTCACCGCCAATCACTTCTATAGAAGTTCGAGATTTCTGTGCCGAGCGCCACTACTTCTATAGAAGTTACCTACTATAATAAAATATCTTTACAGTACTTAAAACATTTTGTTTCTTTTGTAATTTTGTAAGATGGACACGACTGAAGCCCTATTGACGTCACCCGCGGTGGGCGAGTCACTAACCGTACTTAACCGGTCTTGTTTCTTATCTACCTAGCCTTATGTACTACCTAACTTTCCAATACCTACCTGAGTAAATTCGGGAGACATAAAATAAAAAAAAAACATTATTTGTACCGATAGGTAAGTAGGTATCTACCTACTTACCTATCGGTATGCGTATCTTCTTTATACCTAATACCTATCTACCTACTGAACTGCACAGCAAACTGGTCAAATAAAAAAGTATCTAGGTCTCATTATCAAAATCAAAATTAATAAGTAGGTACTGCCTAGCTATACTAATTAAAGACGTTGTTGTTATATAGGTACCTACATTTGAACAGAACTTGTACCTAACTACCAACCTACGTAAGTAAATACGGGAGATAATGGTATCCAATTAACCCAACAGTTGGTAGAAAACCTTTCATCTGCTGTACGAACTATTGGTAATAATAAGTATTTACATTTTCAAACGTGATACAAATACTTATTATTATTATTAAAGCAACCAAATGCACTACAATACTTTTTACTTTCATTTTGGCGAAAAATATACTTAGGTAGGTTTGGTTTAATACCTATTTTGCGGAGTGAAACAGGCCTGCTCATGGTGGAAATCAGTAACTTACCTTCCATCTCTTCTTAAACACTTAGGTAACGTCACTTTTAAACACACTAAAAATAGTGCTACTCGCGCATCATTACATTTTGTAAAGGCTTTTGAAAGGCTCGAAAAATGAAGGTGGCAATGAATCGGTAAGCAATGCACGTTCAATGGTTTATCACCATCATAATCTCAACCTATCGCAGTCCACTGCTGGACGTCTCTCCCAAGGTTCGCCACTAACAGTTCAATGGTTGATTGAGGTTATTTAATGCATAGACCAACAAAACTCTGTAAAGAAAAAAAAGCATAGACAACCCTTTTCTATAAAAAAAATATCAAGCTACGAACGCCAACTTGATATGAAGTAAACGGACTACGTTATGAAATAAATAGTGAAGTATGCATGTATCTTTGTCTCTGATAATGGATACACATTTTTCTTACTAAAAATGTTCATAAAATAAAACAAATTAACATTAAATTGTACCAGTGTTTATTTATATTTGTAAAGAAGGCCGGTCATTTCAGACCTGAACATAAATGGTAGCGACTAAAAATGCGAATTATGTAAAAATATTCTTGATAATGGAGTATTGAAATTATAATTGATAACTTGATTTATGAAAGCCGGAATACTTAGTAAATTAATAATAAATATTGATCGCAATACGCCCTATCATAACGAATCTTGGTTATTCAACGCACTCTCACCCACATTGTGCATCTCTCGTCCCAATGTCAACCATCTAAAACAAAACTGCCACTAATTAAGCACGCGTTTGGTTAGTTTTTGTTTAATGGCGCCAGTGTTCTAAGCGATCGTAACCTAAAAGTATACAACAAATACCCAGAAAAATTATCCGGCTTTAATAAAAAAAACGATTAATTGAACTTAATATCCTGCAATAAGAACTAGCAATTAGGACATAGGTCATTTCTAGACGCGACATTTTATAGTCAGATCTCAGGTCACAGGTTGTATGAAACTAACCGATCTTCTTTACAAATCTATTTTTTTTATCGATATGACGCTACCCCATCCTTGCTTTCGTACTGTAGAATCTGTTACATTTATACGTTGGCGTACAGCGTGACATCGCGTATAGGATAGTTGGGCGGTGAAAAAGGTTAATAAGTGTTCTATAATAATAAACGTGATCCGATTTTCCTACTAGGTAAGCATCTTAAGATTTATTCTTTAGTTCCTGCGTTTTTCGAGATTGAACTGAAGCATTTTCCGTAGTCGATGAACACTTAATCGTTATAATTGTTACGTTGAAAGTTCATTTTTCCTTGTCTTTTGAAAATAAATAATATATATCATATTTTATTTGTATTACCAGATACCACTATACTTGCGAAACTTATGCGGTACTGTTTAAAAAAAAAATGGTTTATATGGTTATTGTACTTTTGAAATAATTCAGTTGAGAGTGTTGTTCTATTGAAAATAACAATACCTATTTTATGTTGTAAAAGTAAAATAAAAAAAAGTTGATTTTATTTTGTCTAGTAATAACATTTACCCGACATTTAT
Source organism: Horisme vitalbata (assembly GCA_951804965.1). Taxonomy (NCBI): domain Eukaryota; kingdom Metazoa; phylum Arthropoda; class Insecta; order Lepidoptera; family Geometridae; genus Horisme; species Horisme vitalbata. The sequence continues at coordinate 4,641,676 of OX638096.1, forward strand.
TAAAATTTGTCTTTAATCAATCTTAATTAACTAATTATAGCAATCAGTAACATAATCAGTGTATAAATACAAAAACCAACAATAGGTACACTATTGTGATTAATGTTTACATAATAAACCTTCAAAAACTTAAACATTTATTTCATTTACCTCTAATCATTCTTATCTATTCTTAAATATACAGAGTGGGGCAAAATTTTGGCCTATTTGCCACAACATTGAGTCCATGTATGTCATTCGAACGCTTGCAGGGAATACTCTATTCTTATTTCAAATTGATCTGTTATAAACTGTTGGCAGAATGATAATACCTACCACTGATTACCACTGCGTCAAATTGCATGCATAAATTCAAGGATAAAGTGAACGACGTTGCATAGAAATTGTATGGAAAACTTTTTATTAAGCTATTGAATAGCTTCTATCGAGGGCCTTGAGCGCGGGGACCGAATCCAGAAATTCCGTAACGAAAAGAAACCTCACGCTCCCCACTCCGACGGGCACGGAGGTGTGGCTTGAAGGCCGTGCATTGTCTAACGTCGTTTCTTTTCGGCAGTCTTCGACACGGTGTTTGTGTGCGTGCAACTAGACGTATTTTTATTTAATAAAAGAAAAAAAATTGTTTTCTTATCGGTCACCACGCTCAAAAAGTGTAACTTGAATTAATATCAAAGAAAAAAAAATACTGCATCAATAAAATAAATAAATAATTATAATTGCTTATGTTGATACAAAATGCTATGCAATAGCTTTACCGCGGCAGTCCCCGAGTGCCACACGTCTTTTTTTTTATTTTCTTTAATCTTACGATTTGATTTGATAAGTTATTTTGGGAAAAGTTCCTGTTGGGAAATAGAGACGATTGAGACCAACTTGTTTTTTTTACATATGTTATTTTCTAGGCTACTGTACATTTTTTCAAAAATCCAAAATGCAATTGTTTTTCTTCAAAATAAACCTATAGTTTTCTCAGAACAAAACCTTCTAACTACAAAAGAAAAGGTACCGACAATGTAATTAGTTTTATATATTTTTTTGTTAGTATTTCCATTATTTTTAATTATTTTTAAATCTATTTATTTTATCGATATGACGTTACCCCATCCTTGCTTTCGTACTATAGAATCTGTTATACATTTATACGTTGGCGTACAGCGTGACATCGCGTATAGGATAGTTGGGCGGTGAAAAGGTTAGAGTCCCGGATTATAGTAATCAGGAAAGGCAGGAGCCGGTAGAGAGTTCCAATCCTTGGCAGTTCGCATAACAAAAGTAAAAAAAAGCCGCTTAGTACAAATAGGTGGTATATTGACTAAGTAAGGAGGGTACTGAGCCGTGCCATAAATAGTTTCTTCAACAAAAGTTATAAGAACATTAGTATAGCACTGTCTCCTACGTTAGTTTAACTCTGTGCTGCAGGAAAGCAGTAGCATGCCCCACTCTGTCTCATTAGTCTTGCCAATAAATTTCACAAACGAATATGACCCAAAAATACTAGAGAAAATAAATAAAATAGCAGTAGGCTGGCTGAATCTGCCGAAGAACCAACCACGACTCGGTAAACGCAGTGTAGGACGCCCTTTAGCCAGGTGGAGTGCTGATTTCCGAAAAGCTACTGGTAGAAGCCGGATGCGTTGTGCTTAGGACAGGGCGCTCATTTAGGAGAGACTATAACCTTTGTTATTTTTCTTGTTTTACAAAAAGATTGTGTACCCCGGTAATTTTTTAGATTAAAGCTTGAAAAGTCCACCTATCATCAAGGTTAAATTTGTGCAGGTTTCGCGACGCGCACGGATCTCATCGTGCATGAGACGTGCCATAATAAGTGCGCGTGCTACGTCTGCAATGAGAAGTTCGATACTTTCGAACTCCTGACTAAGCACAAGAGCGGTCAGTGTTCGGAGACGCCCGTATTGCCGCGGCTGAAGACCCTGGATGACGTCAGAAGGTAAGAGTTACTCTGTATATCACTGATATTCAATATTATAGATTTTATTATTATACTGATATTATTATTTGGGGGGTAAGGGGTCCCAACCTCCATCTTCAGGACCCAAGCCAACCTCACCTGCCCGCGGTACACCGGGCCATCTACTGTACTTCCACGAGGGTGACCAAACATCACAGGGTTTCCGGGCCCTTTGTAACAACGTTCTAGAAATCTCCAGTGTGTCGACCAGGGTAGCGTACCTGATCCTTCGACTATCGAGGCGGTGTAGTATGAAGATCGTTCAGGTTAACGCACCGACCTCGGCACACTTGGATGATGAAGTGGAGGATATGTACGAGGACTTATCCAAAGCCTTGCACAACACCACGAAGGCTCACTTCAACGTTGTTATGGGGGACTTTAACGGCAAAGTGGGAGTCCGAATTGGCGACGAATCCAGAGTGGGCCCGCATGGTTTTGGGTGTAGAAATCACAGGGGGCAAATGCTGGTCAACTTCCTAGAGAAAGAGGGGCTCTTCTTGATGAATTCGTTCTTTAAGAAGAAGCCCCACAGGAAGTGGACGTGGTGAAGCCCCGACGCTGTGACCAAAAATGAGATCGACTTCATCATGACTGATAAAAAGCACATATTCAGAGACGTCTCCGTGATCAACAGGTTCAATACCGGATCTGACCACAGACTGGTCCGAGGCTCTCTGAATATCAATCTTAAGCTGGATAGAAACCGTCTGATGAAGTCCACGCTCCGACCCAATCTACTCCAGATCATGGCGGGCACCGAGAAGTTTCAGGAGCTTCTCGGTGATAGATTTGTTGCCGTGGAACCCACCGATGACGTTGATGAGGCCCTACAGAACGTGGTTGGAGCGTTAAGGGACGAGGGCATCTAATTCTGCCAAACGCAGCCTAAAGGCAAGAAGTCCAAACTCTCGGATGAGACTCTTCGGCTCATGACAAAAAGACGGGAAAGCACTCAGGCCACTACGTCCGACAAGTCAGGCCTGAACAAGCGAATTGCGAAGATGATACGGCGCGACCTTCGGAGCTCCAACACACGTCTCATTGTAGAGGCAATAGAGCGAAACCAAGGGTCCAAAGTATTCACTCAGCAGCTTGGCAGGAGCCACCTGACGAAGTTAACGACACTCGATGGCCGAACCGTATTGTCAAAGCCGGAGATATTATCTGAGATAGAGGACTTTTATGGCCGACTGTACGCGGCGTACACGTAACAGCCACGATTCTAGAGCCCCCCCACCCGCCACTATACCGACGACCTGCCGGAAATCAGTCAAGACGAGGTCGTACTGGCCCTGACACAGCTTAAAAATGGAAAAGCCCCCGGTGAACACGGTGTTACTGCTGGAGGAGCTCCTGTTGTGCAGGAGCTACGGAACCTCTTAAACTTCGTCCTCTGGGAGACTCACTGTGGGAGAACTCCTAAGGCGTGGAACGAGAGCTTGGTGGTTCTGTTTTTTAAGAAGGGAGATAAAACCCTTCTTAAATACTACAGACCTATCTCGCACTTAAGCCACGTCTATAAGCTGTTCTCTAAGGTTATTACAAATCGTCTTGCCCGAAGTCTCGACGAATTCCAGCCACTGGAGCAGGCCGGGTTTCGCGGAGGATATGGCGCCATAGACCACATTCACACAGTGAGGCAGTTTATACAGAAGTCCGAAGAGTATAATCAGCCCCTGTGTCTGGCGTTCGTGGACTATGAGAAAGCCTTTGACTCTGTAGAAACCTGGGCTGTCCTGGAATCCCTGCAGCGATGCCAAGTGGACTATCGTTATGTCGAAGTGTTGAGATGTTTGTACGAAGCTGCCGCTATGAGTGTCCGAGTACAGGACCAGCAGACTAAGCCCATCCAACTGCGCCGCGGAGTGAGACAGAGATATGTCATATCTCCGAAACTGTTCACAAGCGCGTTGGAGGATATGTTTAAGACACTGGACTGGAAAGGTATGCGCATAAACATAAACGGCGAGCACAGCTCACACATGCGATTCGCCGATGACATAGTCCCTAATGGCGGAGTCGCTGGAGGAGCTGCAACGGATGCTGGACGGCCTAGCATCAGCCTCGCGAAAGATAGGTCTCGGCATGAATTTGGACTAGACCAAAGTCATGGTCATTGACCGAATTGATCCGAGTCCTGTCGTCGTTAATGGACACCTTTTTGAAGTTGTTTCGGAGTACACATACCTCGGGCAGATATTGCAGTTGGGTAGGAACAACTTCGAGAAGGAGGCCAAGAGGAGGATTCAGCTGGGTTGGGCAGCACTTGGAAAACTACGTCGAGTCTTCTCGTCACCGTCGATACCGAAATGTTTGAAAACGAAAGTTTTCAATCAGTGCGTCCTACCCGTCATGACATATGGAGCCGAAACGTGGACTCTCACAGTACGGCTAGTCCACCAGTTTAAAGTCGCTCAGCGAGCTATGGAACTGTTACAACCCTAGATTGAAAGCCCTTTTGCTTACGTTTTTAAACATAACTTCAAATCAGCAGTTCTAGCTTTCCCACGAGAAGCAACTACCTGTATTCAATTCAGTTCAGTACAGACTCCAAACCGCGACACACGCATTTACCGATTTTCGAATAATAATTAATTTTCGTTTTTCAATAAAAGTTTTGACTTCATTTTGGGTTTTTTTTAAACCCAAAATCCGTCGGCCAAAATTTGGTGGCAGCGGTGGGATCCCGGGAATCTTTCGTTATCTTTCCGGGGTCGCCTCTATCGAATAGAAAGTTATCGGAATTTGTGAAAGTGTAAAGTGCTGGTCGCGGTATAGAATTCCACATTTCCTTCGGACTGAACTCCACCCAGACCCATCACAGGCTTGGCTAGCATTGGCCGAGCCCTGGCAGCTGCGTTAAGTACATCGGAGGCTCTAGAGCCTCTGCACCTCACGGAAGGTGCCTTGGTGCCGACGTGGAGCCACATCGGGTCTTCATAAGGATACGCGATGTATCCGATCCTGAGTATCCTGTTCATCCTCTAAGTGCTTTGTGCTCGCTAACCAAAGTGATAATTCGTGATCCCTAATTCAAATACATACTTACTAAATAAAAGTCTTACGAAAATAACATCAAGAAATTCAAGTGTAGTGTTTTAGAAATCGAACAATTTAATTTTGGAACTTGAACAATTTTAAACTTTAAGTTAAAATCTAGCAAGTAATTATTATAAGTTCATTTAACTTAATTCTATTTCTGATTACTTATTATATAACTTACAATTACAACTAAGTACCTATTAATCGTATTGTTATCATCCGGGCAGCCAGCTGAATGAGTATCAAGTTTCCTACCTCTTCATAAAAGCTAAGCCGCGTGTCCACTAAAGCAATTTAAATCTTAAGTCGTCAAAATGGCTAAACCTTCATCTAAGAAAAACGCTAAGGAAATAGAGGGTACCACAGAAGAACAAGCCTTGAGCTTGAATTTTTTTACAAAATTTATAAAACCCTTCGATGGGTCCAGAGAAAAACTAAATGCTTTCATAAACAATTGCAACAATGCGCTGTCCTTAGCCTCTTCCTCACGTCATGAAGATTTGCTCCTTAAATTCATCCTGAGCAAGTTAGAAGGGAAGGCAGAAATTGCGTGCTCAATAAAATAATTTGATAATTGGCCTAGCCTAAAAGAGTTCTTAAAAAAAAAATTCGGAGAAAGAAAGCACTCTGCCCACCTTCTTACTGACTTACAATAGTGTAAACAGGGTACCGCAGAAACTATTCATCAGTTCGCGTTGAGGGTCGAAACCTTCCTATCACAATTATTGACCGAAATAAATAATTCTAATTATAATAATAAGCAGAACTACTTGGCCGTAATGCGGGTATGGAGGACCTTGCCCTTCATACCTTCACTATAGGTTTACACCCTCGTATTTCGAATATTGTGAGATGTAGGAACCCTGTCAATCTTAACGAGGCTATTAACCTCGCTGTTTCGGGGGAGAAAATACAGCAGATTTTGTATAAACAAACAAAACCTAATGCAAAACCGATTTCTCGCGTTCCTCCGCAAACGTCCAGTTCCACAAAAACGTCATTTTTCTGTAGTTTCTGTAAAAAAAACGGCCACCCAATAGAAAAATGCGAATTGCGCGAGCAAAACAACCGTAAATACGGCAATACATCTAAGCCTTTTTCTCAGGCTCAACAAGCCTTTAAGCAGAACCATAAGTATTCTGCACCCGCTCCGGCTCCGGTCCTAATCCAAATGGTGACTGAGTTTTCGTTGGACCTTTCCGACGAAACGAACCTTTAAACGAATTTGACGAGAGCAATTTAAACGAATAGGCGTCTCGCCGCCGTGTCGTACGAGACAACGATCTGTAAAAATCGACACAAATAATTCAGTTAGTGTTAAACAGCAGGGTAATCAGCCCCAAAACGGAAATACTAGCTCTAAATCAATAAACGCTATACGACCGGGCAACCAGCCCCAAATACAAAGCGTAATCTTTCATTCAAAAAACGCTATACGACCGGGTAACCAGCCCCAAAAAGAAAGCGTAATCTTTCATTCAAAAAGCGCTATACGACCGGGTAACCAGCCCCAAATTGGAAGTGCTATTCTAAAAAAGGCCGCTATACGACCGGGTAACCAGCCCCAAATGGGAAGCGTGACCTTTCATTCAAAAAGCACTATACGACCTGGTAACCAGCCCCAAATAGGACTTACTGCTACTTACAAAGTCCAAACAGAGTCCGTTGACAAAATCCATGCTTCTTGTGTGCCCGAAGTCCCGTGGTACCTGAAACAGAAAAAACAGATGAATACATCTATAATACAAAGAAAAGATATTTACCTTTTATCGAAATCCCAACATCAGTTTCTGCAAAACCTTTAACATTTTTGATTGATACAGGCGCTTCAGTATGCCTGATAAAAAAAACATCGTTTCATTAAACACCTACTATAATCAATCATCAAATTCGTATTAAGGGTATACTGACAGAGACAGCTTCGTTAAAACTCTGGGTCATGTACCTATAAGTCTTTTAAACACAAACACCTGTATCCTACATGATTTTCACATCATACTAAACCTTGACCTGCCTTATGACGGCATAATGAGCACTGAGACTTATTCAGTAAAAACAATGGTAACATTAACATTATTGAGTAGAATTCTTAAACTGAACGACGTTGAATTTAAAATCTTATTCAATGAACCTATATACACCATTCCACCTAGGACCGAGACTATCATTGAATGTACAGTTTCAAACCCAGAACTACGCGAAGGACTGATAATCGATCAAAGTCCAATGAAATCAATCCTTTTCGCGAATTACATCGTTAAAGTGAAGCAGAACTCTCGGGTTAATGTATCTATGGTTAATATAGCAGAACACCCAATCACATTCAATGCTAATCTCGGCATAACCCTGCTACCTTTAGATATCGACGACTCGTTAGTCTGCGATGACACATATTAATAAAATCGACACATCGAATGTTTATTCTAGAACTAAAGAAGTCCTTCAACTGCTTCGTGTTTCCCATTTGAATAAGGAAAAAGTAAAGTCCTTACACAAAGTATGTTCAAATTACTCTGAGTTTCTTATCACTTACAAGACGATAAATTATCTTATACAAACGCCATCAAACACGAAATAAAAACCTCAACTTCTGTACCTATTAATACAAAATATTATCGTTTTCCTGAATGCCATAAGAAGGAAGAAGAATCTCAAATTCAGAAGATGTTGGAACAAGACATTATTCGACCTTCTACCTCACCTTGGTCTGCTCCTATATGGATTGTCCCAAAAAAAGTCGATTCGTCCGGCCAAAAGAAATGGCGCGTAGTGATAGACTATAGAAAACTAAACGACATAACTATAGGCGAAGTCTACCCAATACCACAAATTAACGAAATCCTCGATCAATTAGGTAGTAGCAAATACTTCTCTACCTTAGACTTAGCCTCTGGTTTCCACCAAATTCAAGTAGTGGATGCTGAAAAAACAGCGTTCAGCATTCCTCAGGGCCACTATGAATTCACCAGGATGCCTTTCGGCCTAAAAAACGCGCCTGCGACCTTTCAGCGCCTTATGAACACCACCCTTTCAGGCTTCCAAGGCATCCAGTGTTATGTTTACTTAGATGACATAGTAATTTATTCAGCAGACCTCAATATTCATGTTGAAAAACTGACCCAGGTCTTCCAACGGTTGACAGACTTTAACCTTAAATTACAACCGGACAAATGCGAGTTTCTTCGTAAGGAAGTCGTATAATTAGGACACATTATAAGCGACCAAGGCGTTAAGCCAAATCCTGAGAAGATCATAGCCGTTAAAGCTTTTCCTGTTCCAAAATGTCCCAAGGATGTCAAATCATTTTTGGGACTTGCGTCTTATTATAGACGTTTTATCCCGGACTTTTCAAAACATGCAAAATCTCTTACAAATCTTCTAAAACAGGACACTCCTTTTATTTGGACAAACGCTCAGCAGTTAAGTTTCGATCTTCTGAAGGAAAAACTGATAACAGCTCCCATTTTGATAAACCCAGACTTTAGTAAGCCTTTTGTACTACTAACCTGCGATGCATCAAACTATGCTATAGGAGCTATTCTTTCACAAGGCGAAATAGGGAAAGACCGCCCAATCGCCTATGCATCGCGGACAATCAACAAAGCTGAATGTAATTATAGCGTCACAGAAAAAGAATGCCTTGCTCTAATCTTTGGAACCAAAACTTTCCGACCGTATCTTTATGGTCATCATTTCAAAATCATTACTGACCATAAGCCTTTAAACTGGCTATTCAATTGTAAAGACCCTGGGTCTAGGCTAGTTAGGTGGCGATCGAAATTAGAGGAGTATGACTATGAGATGAGTTACAAAACGGGCAAAACAAACTGCAACGCAGATGCCTTGTCACGATTTCCTATCGACACATTAGTACCCGTTAATCCACTCCAGACTCCCAAGTCCCGAATCCTTGCCGTTTACTAAGTTTCCTGAAAGTGAAAATACTCACCCTAGTCCAGTCGTAGACCCTGTTCGAAGAACCAGCTCCTGAAACAAACAACTTAGAGAGAGAAGCTGAAGGAGAAACCACTAATCATCCGGAACAATCTTCATCCTTGGACCTATTAGACGTACTAAATATTGACGATACATACCCAAAATTCTTGAAAATTTGATCCAAATTTTAAATCTAACGTTAACATCCAGGAATATAATATGGACATACTTAAAACTACGTATAAAATAATAATTACATATCATCCAAAATGTCCTTGACAGCATACCGGATAACTCTGAAATAATATATAAAGAACGGACATTAAATTCATTTATTTCATTTAGTCACGAAAGTAAAGTGTTTTACTTTTTGTTTGTCAAAGTCCATCATTTTGATAAGTCTGAGTACGAAGACATATACAAAGCCCTAAGATGCCTTAGAAACGACTTGGTCCTTAACCTTGACAGAGAGACACCCACTGATATTGCGATTATAGATTTTAAAAATCCTTTCGATACTCACCAATATCTCAAAATCTACAATATGCTTTTACACTTATTCAATAACACGAATATTAATATTCACGTTTATAAAAACACCATTATATACCCAGCTTTATCAGAAATCCCTAAGATACTTAAAGAAAATCACAATATTCCTATTGCTGGACATCTTGGAAACAATCGCATGCTAAAAAGAATTCAAGAAAAGTTTTATTGGAAAAACATACGCAGTGACATTGAAAATTACATAAAAAATGCTTCCTCTGTCAAACTAACAATGCTCTTAGACAGACCAATCGCGCTCCAATGCAAATAACTAGCACATCCACACAGCCATTTGAGCGCATTGGGCTCGACATTGTCGGTCCGTTACCGGAATCAGGAACTGCAAAATATAAATTCATTCTAACTATACAAGACGATTTGACTAAATTTTCCCTTGCCTATCCAATTCCCAATTCAAATAAACTATAACGATGTAGACTGCCATAATACCCTTGAACCACTAACAACTCGATTTAACGATTTGCTGACAGATTACTCTTCTTTATCACATTTGGTACCTTCAAAATCAGCACGTTCTGCATGGATAGCTGGCGGTGCATCCTGAAACAAGTTTTTGGCTAAATGGATGTAAATGATTCGATTAGATACAACAGCGCTGTTGACAAAATCTCTTTAGAGTACCAAAACATTAGCAAATTAACAGATAAAACATTGTTTATGTGTAAAATAAACAGAATATGTAACAGCTTATCGGCCAGTTCGTTTATACTGTCCTTCAAAATTGAAGATTTACAGAATGCTATACTGTTTGCAAAAAGTCATGTATTACATTCATCGATACTTACTCCAAAACAACTGTTCACCGAACTCGTCGAAAATGAGAGACATTTATCGCGCTCTCTAGAGCTTCCTGTTTCTGTAGATTTCGATAACATTCATGTAATTCTAAACATAAGTAAGATAAGGATAGAAAATTAATTTTTGTAACAAAAATCCCGCTAGTAAATCATAAGACTTATAATCTATATAAAAACATTCCTGTACCTATTCCATCTTCAATGGAGAACCCTAAACTGTTTTCAATGTTGGTCCCCTCGAACAATTATATCTGCATAAGCAAGGACAAGTTTACTTACAGCACTATTGATGTTTTAGATAGCTGCAAAACCTTACCAAACAAAGTGTACATTTGCGAAAGACAAAATTAATATTCTACAGATAGCAATCCAAATTGTGAGATTAGTATAATGTTAAAAGTTTTAGATAACAAATTACCAGAATGCTGTAAGCCCCAAATTATCCATGGTAGTATTGATGTTTGGCAAAAATTGGAAAATAGTAGTTATATTTATGTTTAATCGGATTACGAAAGTCACTATAGAATGTGGATCGGATACAACGGAATTTAACATAATTACAGGTACAGGTACAGGAACAGGTCTTTAAACCTCCCCAATAATTGCATTGCTATTTGTAAAAATATAGAAATGACTGGTTCTATTAAAAGTAAAGTATATGTTAATGAAATTAAATCTGATTTTAATTTAATAAATAACACGACAAAATATTTCAATAGTGTCCCTCTAAAAATAAGTAATATTAATTTAGAAAAAATTCAAAAAAATTACTTGTTATCAAACGAAATGATCACTAAAATTGATAAAATATGAGAGGAACTCAAAAAATCGGATTTAATGTGTTCCTTTAGGTTCCTACTAAATAAACTGATTTTAATATATGTACTAAAATCTAGCGTCTGATTTTTTTTCTGTCCGCGGTGTGGTGGTCAGATAAAAACGTTTGTTATTCCCAGGAATAATACAAAATTTCAGCTTAGTACGTAATTTTGGCGTGAGGAAGTTGCAAAAACAAACGCACCTCCGACAAATATTCAGGAAAGCATTCTAAATAGTATAAGACATTAATATCTACGTCTTCGCATTCTTGATGAAAGGTTCACTTCCCAGAGCACACTTTTTTCAGGGTTTAGCTGACGTAATTTTGAATTTTTCTTATCAAATTGATTGTTATGACACGTTAAAAATGTTTGAATAAAGACCATTTTAACAAATTCAGTAGTTTATTTTCGTTACCCTGATTTTTCCTAGTTTTTCAAGTTCTATCTCTATTTTATCGGAGGTGCGATGTGAACTAGACGAGCCTATATCACTCCACTGCTGGAATTAAGCCTCCCCTAATAAGAAGAGGGATATGCCCATAATCACCACGCTGGGCATGCGGGTTGAGGCTCGCAGGCAGTCGGCAGTCACAGGATATAGCTGTGCCGGTGTTAGACTGTGCTATGCCGCCATAATCCGGCCGCCAGAGCCTCGTTAGTTAATTAGCAGGATGCACCACGTGCAGGTGAGGTTGAGGTTGGCTTGGGTTCCGAAGATAGAGGTTGGAACCCCTTACACCCTTTGCGATCTGAAAGTTAATATATAATTTGCTCAACATGTTATGTAACAGGTCATGCCATGTTCGAAAATCTTGGGTGCCTTGCAAGTGACAGTGGTACCTAGCCGTTAATAATTCCCACAAGGACTTCAATAAAATAATGTACACATGGGTTCAATGGGAGATTAATTAAATAATTAGAAAAAACAAACAGGACATCTATTTTATCATCACCAGCATCTTTAGTGAAAGAGTATAAGACAAAATATTCATCATAAGCTGATGTGCCAAATAGCATTTGAGCCGTGAGCTTACCCATTCTTACGTTATGATGAGTCTCGTAGTATCTATAACTACTATTACTACGAATATCTTGAAAATACTGCGAACGTTTTCAGTTCATTTTATGTTATGTTTAATTAATACGTTAAAATGGTGCAGCACAATTACGGTGCGCCTCACAATTTTCATACGACTTTTGTTTATGAAGAGACTACAAGTGCAAAAATAGCCATTATTTACTTGCAGAATCGCGCGCTACAAAGGAACGGAAACACTGGATTTGTTCGATCTACAAATACCTATTGGGTGTATAAAAGAAATGAAAATATCTGAGGACAAGATCAAGAAAGAGAAGTCAGAGAAGTATGAATGGAATGACAAAGGTAATCAAGACGATGTCCTGGGCAATATCCTAAACGATAACGTAATATCTGTGATAGTAAATCTACGTTTGCCGTATTGTGCTCCGCCCAAACCGAAGAAAAAAAGAGGAAAATACATTAAAAAAGTTATTCCAAAAGAAGAGCCAATAGATGACTGCGGTGGTTTGATCCCTAAGATAGAACCGAGTAGTTCTGAATTCGGAATGGAAACAAGAGCACGAGAGAAACAACGAAAAACATTAAATTCAGCTTTCAATCAACTATTTTCGAAATCAGCAGAAGCACAGATGATTGATAAATTATTATCTTCCGATTGCACTTCAGTACCCCTATACGTTCGAATACCCATTGTTAATACTACAGTTCAACCATCCAATCAGGAACATGCTCTTAACTTTACTGCAGAAGCAAAACCAATCATAGATAATACATCATTTTCTATTCACCAAACACCAATACCACAAAGTGATACAATAAAAAAAACAAATGCTTCACTGTCCGATAACAAACATGCTCAAGATGTCGCAGAAGCGGCTCCAATAACAACCAATGATGTGACATCAACATCCAATAACCAAACACCAATAATGCGAGGAGTACGAATACCAATTAAAAAAATAACTTCACAACCGGCTGTCTACAAACATATAGAATCTAAATCAACGGCAAAACAAAAGTTAAAAATAAAAAAAAAACTTAGTAGAATAGAGAAAGAAAAGAATATGAAAATAAATCAACAAAATAATAGGTTGAGATATGCTGGTAAACAGTTTACCACAATAAATGGAGAAGTTATTCCAGCCAAAAAGTTTAGACCATTGAACGCATGTAGACAAAGATGCGCCGACATAATACCAGACGATTTCCGCAGAAAGGTCTTCAATTACTACTGGAGCTTAGACAGCTTAGCAGAAAAGCGAAAATACGTCAAAACACTTGTCGTTACTCAATTACGAACAGCGGAGGAAAGATGTAGAAGTACCGGAAAAGGTTTAAAAAATAGAAAGTACAAACACAGCTATTATTTAAAACTGGCAAGCAAAAGTTACCCTATATGTAAAGGCTGTCTAATGAATACTATGGACGAAAATAAAATATTGTACTATGATGATTTAGAAAGAAGAAAGAAAAATAAAAACGAAGATACAAAACTTTTAGAAAAGCATAAACAAAAGTCTTAAGATAATTGACCATATTTTGGTAAGTTGAGAGCGGATACGCAATAAATAAAAAATTTTGATTGCTCGAGGGTCGTTGCTCGTTAGGTCGTTTACACCCTTATGGTTACCCACCTAAATGGCATGACATGGTAGTGCAGCAATGTTACAAATTTTATTCGTCAGTCACAAGGCCCGTGAAGACGAATGTAGAATGCTTTTAATTCCCTTCTAGATCTTTAATAAGATGCAGCTATCGGCACGGGTTGGCACGTTTGACCTTGAATGCCTAGAACACATTTTCACAATTTTGTATGAACTGTTTGGTCGACTTGTTCTGCGCAGTAGTAGTTAGTAGTCCCCATTATTTTAGCTCAGGCCTATAAACTCATGCCGAGACCTATGCTAAGTTAAACACACGTTCGTACGTTAGTCATTAAGAATAAGAATAAACGAATGTTTATTTGCAGTTACACAATAAAATAATAAATGAGAAAGTTTTTAAAATAAAATAAAACTTGAGAGGTGTCAAGGGACACCCGGATGGAACGAAGTTCCGGCACCTCAGGCACCTCAGGCACGAACGATTTCGCAACGCGCGATAAGGAACTTCTTCGTTCCAAAACATACAAAAAGACATAATCACAGCGATTTGAACTCGGAGTCGCGGCGCGGCAGCTCAAGGCTATACGGGGAGGCTAACGAGCACTTAGCATAGACGGTTGAAATAAGCGCACAAGTCTTTATACAATGACGTCATCAGCCCAACCATTTGACTATTACAAAGTGTCGTTACAACTTTTGGTCTTAGTTTTTTCCGTCTAGCCCCCTTTCGCAACGCGCGATTAGGAACTTCGTTCCAAAAATAACAGTCATAGGTAACATAAGATGACACAATAAAGAACTTTAGCTGTAAAACGGTCACACCTAACGGTAAACCTCAACTGTCCTCACCACCTCAGCATGTAGCGGGTTGTTAGAATTACCTACAATCCGCGTTGGTCTTCCTTTTATGCGTAGCTGTCGGTTGTCAGCTGAACTCAAATAAAATAAAAACTCTTCACTAAAGATGCACGAAAATAATCTAATGTGGTATGAAAAAAATTCATTCTTCATTTTAGTTTGTTTTGGCCATTCCGCTAGCCTGTACTGTACTGACCTTACCTTATACTATTTTCTTCCTTTTTTACATGAACTTTTTCTATTTTTACAGGCCGACATATTATGTCGAAGATACTGACCACCATCCTAATAGTACGAAATTCAATGATGGCAAAATATCAGTACGACCAGAACCCACTAGTCAACCCATAAAATTTAAAGGACCTCGTTCAACATTAGGAAAAAGCAAAGGAGCTCGTGAAAAGCTGCGAACTAAAAAAGAGACAGAAAAACGACCAAAATCTATAGAAGAAACTTCATTAGTCAATAAAAGAATAAATAATAGCACAGACAATTTGATCACGGAACAGAGTACTGAACAGTTTTCTGAAAAAACTGTCAAAAAAGAAACACACTCTATAGAACAAGTTTCGCACATAAACAAAATAGCAAAAAATATAGAACAACGATCTAAATCTCAAGACACTCGTATCAATATTGTGAGTTTAGAAATTGTACCGAAAGAAATAAATGAAAATGTAATAAATAAAAAAACAGAAGAAATTACTGTTAAATTAGAGCTAGGTCAAAATGACATCGTAAATAACTCTGAATTATTAGAAACAAATATTGATCAAGTACTTAATTCTGTAGATATATCAGGCATAAACGAACAATTGAATACAGAAACTAGTAATGAATCTAAAGAAACTCATAGATCAGAAGATAATAAGTTATCTGAAGAAAGTAATATTAAGAACACAACGGAAGAAGACAGAACAAAGTCCAGCGAAGAAAATAATTGCTCTGAACATAAAGTACAACCAAATACTTCCAATGTTGAAGAACTTGATAAAAATAACCAAGTTCTAATATCCTCTGAAACTGATTATAGCACTCTAGAATCAGAAAATATGACAGAAGAATCCGAAAATAACACAAAAGAACTTCAGTCCTTAAAAGTTCACAATAAAGAAGCAAGCATTGAACAAATTGATACTAAAGATAAAACAGAAAACGAGACTCTGTTACCTAAAATACAATTAGGAAACATAGACCAAAGTAGCGAAAGTATGGAAATACAACTAGAAATACATTCCATGGACAAACATGAAGCAATGGACATTGACAATAATGTAGAGGGTGATGTCCTGATGAAAAGTGCGGAAAGTGATTAAAGGCAGCGTTTTGGGTTTTAAAAATACTGTTTTAAGACTTTGTTGTTTAGTGTGATACTAGAACATGACAACGCAGAAACAATGGATGTGATTTTAAGTTTATAGAAATCCACCAAATTTTCTGGAATTTAGGTGGTTTGTGTTTGGGAACAGGGCTTCCAGTGGAAGATTCAGAACTTAAGATTGATTGAAACTCATTTCTGCCTAATGAATTGTTTTGCAATAAGTTTCTGTAAATATATTAGCCCGGGCGCAGATTGTAAGCGTTAGTTTATCAGAAGAAAACTGTTTCACAGACATTCGCCATTTTATACACATACAATCCTAGTGCAAAGTCGCAGTTTTAGGCTCTTCAATAAAATTAAATATTTAAACGTGATCCACATATCTGTCAATAGATGACGCTGCTTTGATTCTATGCAAATCTTAAACGATAACACGCTCGAGTAGTTAAAAGAAACTCTGACTTGGCACTTCGAATGTTGCCGGATCCGATCAGTTGCGAATGACAGTGCTTAGAGCCTTCCCAGATAGGCGATTTAAGGCCTGCGCAGACTGGGACGACATGGCAACGGATTTCAATTTTTACCAATAAACCTATCATAATAGAAATACGATACAAATTCCTATGCTTTAAAATAATGCCGCGACGTCCCTTTCGATGCCGCGCGATCATTTCGAAGCATAGAAATTTGTATCGTATTTCTATTTCGATAGGTTTGAATGTTCATTGGTAATAAATTAAAATCCCTTGCAATGCCAGTATGCGTATCCAATCAGGTTTGCTGAATGTCACGTGGTGTGAGCACGTACGTCATTCAGCAAGTCCGATCTGGGGTCTACTACAATTCAGCGAAGTACGAAATATCGTGTTTCGTTTCGTGCAATTGGTCGTATTTCATACTGTCAATTCCATTATTGCCGTCGTATGTATTGTGAAATAGAGTAGGATGCGCAACGTTCGGACTGTTGCATTAAAGACTTTGTGCCGAAATTTCTGTTTTCATTTGAATATGGGTACCAATCGCAAGAAACGAAACGGGTAATGTCATACTTCGGTGAATTGTAGTGGCCCCCTGTCCTGTCAAACGCGCGACCCACTCGCGCGAGCAAAACGCCTATCTGGGAAGGCTCTTACGTGATTGATACCCATTGATGACAAAGATTATCGTTAACTTTAGTTAATTGAAGCGATTGTCAATGATGAAAAATTTGACTGATTGCAAATTACGCGCCGTGCAATAACGGTCAATCAATTAAAATAAATAAATAAATAAATAATGCTGGACTATCACACAGCATCATGTATTATGGGAACCACATGATATATTACATATATACATTTTTTTTTGTAAATACATACATATCATACATAGAAAACACCCAGACCCGAGACAAATATCTGCAGAACTTGCAAACATTTGTCCCGCGGCGGGAATCGAACCCGCAACCTTCTGCATCACAGGTGGACCTTCGCCCACTGCGCCACAGAGGTCATGAAAACGAAATTGAATTGAATGAATATTGTGCTTCGGACGGTATGCTGTCCGATTGAAATTCAAGAAACGACTGAAACATGTTTGTCATTTAAAACGATCAATCACTTAAAAATTGGAACCATCTACGTTCGGACCCAGACGCTAAATCAAAACATTACTATTCTGTATATCGTGCGGCCGGGCTATGTACATATAGATTTTTTGTACCTAGATGTCAACAATAGTATTTGTATCCTACAAAATATGATTTATTAATTTTATTATTGATTGTATTGATATACATACATACAGTTTATGGCCCGTTCAGATAATGAGCGCTAATCGCTACCGCGCTGTCGATAGCGAAATATGTTGACAGAAATAGCGTCTGGCACACGTAGAGTTCAATTTGCGCTTCGTAATGTTCATTTTATTCACACTTACCGGCGCGCGTCAGAGAGTAACGAAGCGCATTTTAAAACATGCTAGAGGAAATCGAAACATCCGCACAGCAGTTAAGTTCTTTATTTGCATGCAGTTTACGCAGCTTTGAGTTTTGTCAAACACTGACATAAATAGTTCCGGATGCGTAAATTGCATGCAAAAAAGGAACTTAACTGCTTTGTGGATGTTCCAATTTCCTCTAGCATGTTTTAAAATGCGCTTCGATGCTCTCCGACGCGGGCCGGTAAGTGTGAATCTTATAAGGGTTTAATCAAACATCAGAAAAGTTTCCGAGTCTCGCAGTTGTTCCCTATTTCTATTCAGATGATTTTTTTGGATCTCAAAATCTTCGCGTCACAACACAACCAGACACAGTAATATAATTTTGGTTCAATTCTCACTGTCTGACTTAATCGAACGTTTTAAATTATCCCTGCTTGACCGCGTTTCATACCGAAATATATTAGGGCGATTCCACTTGACGTATCATAAATGTACCGAAAAATGTTGGCCAATGACAAAGCATTATTTTGGATCTACACTTTCTCATTGGCCAAAATTTGACGTCTACGATACGAATAATTTTGCGCTAATCTTAGTGATCGAGCCACAGATTCGCGCAGGTTCGACTTGCGGATCAAACTTTATTGTGACCACAGTTTAGATGGCTGTCAACTAGCCTAACTAAAGTCAAACTGTGCGTGTAAAAGGCCGCGCATTACATGTTCGTTTCGGAGCTAGGGTCGGAATGGCGCGTGCTGCTTCCCACATTCCATATTATACCTACATGTGGCGGGCGCTAATGGAAGTATCGCGGTTGCCGTTGCGCAGAAGTCAAAAGTAAGTATCTTATGGAAGCTAGAGGCGAGAGAGAGCGAGAGACCCAGCAGAAGTTTCGTTGAGCGCTAGACTTTTGTGCCACTAGCTGTATGCACACATCTGAATACACCTACGCGTTCGTATGCGGCAAAATACGAAAAAACTGCAATTTTTTAACAGAGTTTCGCATATGCTATATCTCTTTCACACTAAGCTAGATGAAATGGTTGCATCCTTGTCGGTATAGTTTCGCAAGGAACTGCGAAATGGCCTTCGCACACCTCCGCTGCGAAATACGAGTAGCGAAACCGCTGGATGAATTCCGCTGTGATCAAGTATAGATTGAGTGTGAACTGAGCGTCGAAACGTCAAGCGAGTCAGTTGAGGCATTGTTGTCGTATTCCTCAAACACGTGCGAAAACAACGCGGCACCGCAACAAAATGGCGGCGGGAGCGCGGAATTGTGCCAGGCGTTCGGAGCAAATCGACGAAACCGCGCGGGGAGAGATGGAATTATAGTCAAATCTGTGCGTTAGAACTGGCAGTTTAGCTAGTGTTCAGTTTCTCATACATACGGTCTGTATGTACGGACAAGACATGGCGAAATTACTGCGTTTCCGCTGTTTTAGTTTCGCAGTAGAGGTGTGCTACGGGCGTCAACGATTCGAAAATAACAATACCTGAAACTTTGCGAATAGCAGTGTACTAACGTTTCGCAAAGACTGGCTGCCGCATACGAACGCGTAGTTGTACCAACAGCATAAAGCCATGTTAGTTTATCATTGTTCTTAGTGACACAGTTGGTCTATGTCATCGTCTGCATATTAATCGACTGAAATATTTAAATTTTCGAAGTACCTAAACGGTACTATTATTAAAATAAAACCCCCCAGGTACTTGTAAATATTTATGATAATCTGATGTAAATGTAACCTTTAATTAGTATATTTAAAATCGTGATTTTAATTTGTTAATATTAGTTTTTTGTAAAAAGTACGCCCAGTTTTACTTAAGTTATTAATTACATAAAATACATGCACTGTAACTATGTATTATTTGGTTTTGTATTTTAATAAACCTTGAAAAAAAGACGTGTGGCACTCGGGGACTGCCGCGGTAAAGCTATTGCATAGCATTTTGTACAAAATGCTATGCAATGCATGCACGCACACAAACACCGTGTCGAAGACTGCCGAAAAGAAACGACGTTAGACAATGCACGGCCTTCAAGCCACACCTCCGTGCCCGGAGTGGGGAGCGTGAGGTTTTTTTCGTTACGGAATTTCTGGATTCGGTCAAGGCCCTCGATAGAAGCTATGCAATAGCTTAATAAGAATTATCATTTATCATCCACCGGTCTTGTACCAAAGAAACTTCAGCAGTTGCTGTTCGATCTACCAAAAAATTAAAAAGGCCGCAACACTTTATACGACACAGAGCTTGTACGGAAGTTCTTAACACTTGTAGAGTTGTACGGTAGTTCTCAACACTTATAAGAGTTGTACGGTAGTTCTCAACACTTGTAGAGTTGTACGGTAGTTCTCAACACTTGTAGAGTTGTACGGTAGTTCTCAACGCTTGTAGAGTTGTGCGATAGTTCTCAATACTTGTAGAGTTGTGCGATAGTTCTCAACACTTGTAGAACTGTACGGTAGTTCTCAACACTTATAGAGCTGTACGGTAGTTCTCAACACTTCTAGAGTTGTACGAAGTTCTCAATACTTGTAGAGATGTACGAAAGTTGTTACAGGCTGACACTTCCGCAATGTGTTGACGACGAACGCCAACAAACAACACAACCATAGATCCAATTGGCATACACTTGGCTTGGCCCGTGTATCAGTATTTATTTACCGGGTCTTCAGAACCGAGCTGACTAGACAGAAAAAATGTTGGTTTAATGAGTGTCACAATAATAAATTATCCCTCATGAGGGCGATCATTAGGGGAGGCTTAAATCCAGCAGGGACTGCTAATAGGCTTTTATGATGAGTAATATAAATAATGCTGGACCACTTCACATATCATGTAGCCCCAATAAGCAGATATTGTGTTATGGGGACCTCATGACTGAATAACTTGAATAAATTAAGTAACTGATTTAATTTTAGTTTCCTTAGTTATTGCTAGCTTCTTCGGCTCACTACTTCGCTCCCTGGGTTCTTTGGAACCCAAGTCATAGATGGAGGTCAGCAGGCAGCCTGAGCTGCCTGTAATGCATGCTGCATAATACACATATCGGTGCAGTATGCAGCCTCTTAACGGCAAAGTCACAACATTGCGGTACGACGCGACGACGCATCGCAATATTCTATGACGGGGTACGCGTCGTGGAAACTTCCTCGAGTGAATGTCTCCAGTATACACAGTATTTTTAAATTCTGAATACGCCAATATTTGGTGCTTTCTAGAAATCTAGGTCAAAATTTTGTTGCCTGTTGAGGCCTGAAACTGTGTGCCAGCTTGCACAAAATATGAATCCAGCAAACGGTTGAAGCGAGAGCCATGAAATAAAACCTCAGATTTGGTGCTGTATTGGTGCTTAGATACCAAAATTTTCAGGCCTCCACTGTTGTGGCCTCGTTGCCGCAAGACCACATCACTTCCATACCAGTCTATATCAGTCCACTGCTGGAAATAGGCCTCCTCTATAAAGGGATATGCCCATAATCCCCACATTGGGCATTATTATTATTATTGATTGCGTGGCTTTCATATCACTGCGGCCATGAAGACCTATTGTGATCGCCACTTCTATTCAAGTCACTGGGCATGCGGGTTGGGGATCGCAGGTTGGGGATCGCAGGGCCCGTCGGCGGTCAGATGATTTAGCTGTGCCAGTGTTAGGCTGCGCTATGCCGCAATCAGCCGGCCGCCAGAGCCCCGTTTGTTAGATAGTCGGATACACCACGTGCAGGTGAGGTAGGCTTGGGTTCCGAAGATGGGGGTTTAAACCCCTTACACCCCGCAAGACCGGCGAAACTAAATGCCCTGGCCGTCGACGGGTATGCTCGGTGGCCGGGAGTTATTTTAGGGGGCTATGTCTAGCAATAGTGTCGATTTTGTTCACTTTTCTAAACTTAACTAAATCTGACAGCTTTAAAGTTTTAGCTATCCTTGTCATTTACATCTAAAAGAAAGAGGTAGTATCATTTTTAGGAATGTCAAATTAAGTTTAGTTTAGGAAAATGCACATCAGAATCGACATCAATGGCTGGTGTTCTTCTACACTAAAACGTAATAAAAACAAATATAGTTTATACAGTTTAATAATACTATTCAACAAATCAGTGTCTTATCGGTGTTTAGGAATGTCTTGTGCTAATAAACTACACCAAATAAATACACTAACTACCATTCCCCAGAAAATTATATACAATTTTACAAAAAAATAATACATTTGGCAACTAAATTACAAAGAAACGATAAATCATCGAAAATATATTAGATTTCTGTACAATACGACTTTCACAGCCTACTAGCCTAGCCACATAGAATGAAAAATGCATGTATTACATTTTTAATAACACCAACGGATGGTGTGTTAGAACCTAATGCCAAAGGTTATCTGGAAGAAAATGCAATTTAGCATTAAGTTCGCCTGTGTACTTGTATTTTATCTTGTGCAATAAAGAATTTTCTATCTATCTATCTACCTAATGCCTGTTGTCATAAAGTTTGGTTCAAGCGTCAGGCTAACTTCGTAACTGAGATCCAAGGTCAAAACATTAGGAACACACCTATTATCCAATTCAATCAAGAGTTTTCATCTTTAAGGGGACTCTTACGTGATAGAAGTAAGGTAGGTGGTTAAAATTCTCAAAACCAGTAACAAACAGTTCAAAATATGACTGTGCCAAATGTGCAAATTCTAAAAACAGCGCAGATAGTTGTCAGGTCTGAGGCCGTATTTAGTAACTCAGCCCACTTAAACGCACGCACCCACCCTGTTTTTACAAACTTTCACAGTTTGTAAAAACAGTTGTTTCACAGTTTGTGACATTCTTTGAATTTCTTCAGCGGGGTGATTGACTAACTCTGTTGCAAACAGAAATTATTGACACCGATCCTGTTTTAACAAACTGTGACAGTTTGTCAATTGACATACATTGAATTTAGACGGATAAAATGTCAAAGTTTGTTAAAACAGGATCGGTGTCAATCATTTATGTTTGCAACAGAGATAGCCGATCACCCTGCAGATGAAATGTTACAAGTTTGCAAATTAAGCCTCCCCCACACAGGTGCGTTACTATCGGCGATGATATCGCATGCGTTATTGCGATATCGTTTTCTACGACATTATGTAGTAGGACGGCTACGACGGCTGCGATAACGCAGTTGTGTGCAATGAAATTGGACGCATTATCGCAATGCACCTGTGTGGGGGAGACTTAAAGTCCGGTGCCGACCATTTCGGTGTGAAACTGAATTACTAAATGATACCTCTGAAAGGTGAGAAGCGAGTAATTCGTGACACGTGGGCAATCTGCGCTAGCTTTAAATAAGTACTACACCAACCTAATTCCTATTCAGCTCGTTCAATATACGTAGAATATAAATGAACAGGTTCAGTATATCCATGTACAGGTTGATTGTTGCCAGAATATACTCCTCCGGTGAGAGTACTGTCATCATCTGTTGCGTGTCGAAGATGAGGAAGAAGCTAAAGAATATTGCGCCGGTGAAGGAGAGAACGACCTCGAGGGCAGATGACTGGATGAAGAGTTGCAAGATTCCGCCGACGAGGAGAACGCTGAGGCCGGCTACGAGTCTGAAAAAAAAAAATCTATTTTAGAGGGTAGTCAGATGAAAGAGATACAATACAGTACATTCATTGCTTTCACATGGTGTTAAATTACATGTTGCAGGTAGTAATACTTGCATCGTCGGAGTAAGAGTTACAGGAGATGGTAACTAATAAGCATGAAGCTTTTCAGAGGAAAGAAATGAAAGTGAATATAAACAAAACGAAAGTAATGATTTTTGAAATGGGTGAATGTATGTCAAAATGTAATATAATGATAGATAGAGAAAGAGTTTGTGTATTTAGGAAAAGATGGAAAGCATGAGGAAGACATAGAAAGGAGAGTTAATGCCGGCAATCGAGTGAATGGGGCGTTGCACGATTTTATGAGCAGCCGGAAAGTGTCTGAATAGGCACGTCTGGCTGTATATGAGTGTTGGTGCCGATATTGATGTATGGTAGTAAAAGCTGGGTATGGCAGAAGAAACACCAGAGTAGAATAAATGCTGTAGAAATGAACTCTGAGAAGTATGTGTGGTGTGACTTTGAGAGATAGAGTGCGGAATAGTGTGAAGAGAAAAATGTGGAGTGAATGAAGATATAGTGTCAAGGATTGAAAAAGGTATGCTGAGGTGGTTTAGGCATGTAGAAAGGATGGATGAAAGAAGATTGACGAGAAAAAAGTACATGAGGCGAGTGTGAATGGGACAGTTGGAAGGGGAAGATCTCGACGTACGTTCTGCGAATCGGACGTTGGAAAAAGACTAGGTCAGGAGTACCCTAAACTGATGAGCATGTATGAACAATGTATGATGAGAGTGAATGAACCAAAAGAGGATCCTAGCAAGTGGAGATCCGTGGTTTCTGCCTATAAAAATGCATGTTACAGGTTAAAGGTATATCACATAAACCCTGTCTAAGGGTATAGCTATATGGTAGGCGGACCGAGGCTTTATATGTAGTTACCTAGGCGTATCTAGGTAACAAATTGTCATTGCATTGAATAGTCTTATTGTTTTAAAATTGGTCTTGTCGAGAATGCTGTCAATGATTAATAGTAGATTGTTATAATGGGTGGTTTTGGCTCGAGTAAAACACTACTTTTCACTTCGATTGCGAGAAAATAAAACAATTGAAAATTAGACAATTTTCAGAAATTTTATTAAAAATTAATCAACCTTAGAACCGTCTTGGTGATAAAACATCACCAAGACGGTTCTATTTTAAAAAAAAAAAAGATTGACGGAGCACCAAGAACTCGAGTTTTTATGTAAGAGAACGAATGCTTTGTACGGGCTGATGATTTTAGACAAAAATTGAAAAGAAAAAAGACGTGTGGCACTCGGGGATTCGGTTTCTGGATTCGGTCCCCGCGCTCAAGGCCCTCGATAGAAGCTATGCAATAGCTTAAAAATACTTTATATTTACTTTTTTTAAAACTCGAGTTTTAGGCCCGCTAAGCTACACTATTATGATACACTTTTTGAGCAAGAGAAGTGAAAAAATTATTATAGGCGTTAGTACGTTTGTAATAAAAGCGAGTAGGTATATATTATGGTCAATTGTTTAATATTGTCGTTTCATTTAGCATTCGTTGACAGAGTTGAGAATTAATTTTAACTAATTGAGATATCAGATTCAAATCTTTTTGCGTACTGTCCGCCATTTTATTACCTAAGCTGTTAGCCATCTTTCAGTGGTTAGCGGGTAGTTAGCGACAGTTCCGATACCTTTCATGGTTGTGCGCACGAGTAACTCAGCCTAAGTACCGTGGTGTACTTTGCATCTCGGCAGAAAGACCTACTGCATACTGGTATTAGGTACTGCATGGTGGTATTTGCCATTTTATTCGTACTTTCTACTTCATAAGCTACAGGCTTGTAGATTGTAGATAAGATTGGGTTCTGGCAGCCATTTTGGAAATAGGCCTCGGCGTCGATTCGTGAAACTTATGTCAATTAATCGACACTATTGTAAGACTTGCTTACGCCTGCAGCTTCGTTCGCGTGGAACCCAGATAAAATGTAGCCTATATGTTATTCCAGGTCTAGAACTACGTAAGTATATGCAAAATTGAAGTTCAATCTAATCAGCAGTTTTGGCGTGAAGGACGGAAAGTTTACCATGTTCACAAACTTTCGCCTTTATAATATTAGTAAGATAATACATAGATACAGCCGAAAACAGAACCTCTTCCTTTTTTTAAAGTCAGTTAAAAGAAGAAATGCTTGTCTGACTTACCCATATCCCACGAATGAGAAGTCGCGTTTAGTGTTAAACGTAAACAGGGTTAGTGAGAACACGACTGCGAATGTCAGCGCCAACGCTTGTAGTACTATAACCGTATTGTAGTAGGACACTACTACGCCGATAGTGTACGCTTGCACTGCGGTCTGAAAACAGAAGAAATAAAAATGTTTGTGTATTGGTGATATTGTTTATGTATTGGCCCTCCGGACAGGTGGAGTGACGATCTGCGAAAGGCTGGGTAGAAGCTGGATGCGTCGAGTTGAGGACAGGACGCAATGGCGTTCATTAGGAGATGCACTGGACTGCTATAGGCTGATGATGATGATGAGGATTGGTACTTGTCTATGATTGTCCCACTATACAGGTGGGGCAAAATTTCACATCGTTGAGGGCCTTAGTTAGGTTTTGTTCTTGGGAAATTATACGTTTATTTTGAAGAAAAAAACTACCGCGTTTCAACCCACTGCGCCAGCGCCACCGAGATCATCTCTGGCGCAGTAAAATAAAAATAAAGTAAAAAATATCTTTATTAATTTAGCACTTAAAGTACCTACACATTGAATCGTTATTTTTTTTAATTTACACCGATTCGTAACGCGACCAAACAGAGAAGAATTGGCGATAAACTTTGCTTGGCTTATATTTTTTAACGCCGTTGTTCTTATAAACTATTACATTGTTTTTGAGGTAGTTGCAGGCAGTTTCATCCCAAGCTTTTTTGTCATCTACATAATCAGATATTTTATAGTAGGCTTTAGTATAGAGATTACGTTGGACAGCATTATGGAATTTATTTAGAGATCAATTAATCACGTCATTTGGGATTTTGTTAAAAAAACGTACACATTGCCCTTTAAAAGATTGACTAACTTTATGGAGCTTTACAGAAGGAACAGTTGGTTTATCAATATTTCAAGTGTTACATAACATTATATTATCGCTATTTTTTTATTTTTTTATTTATTTATTTGGGTCGTCGACAAGAGATACTCATACTTAAACAAAATAAAAGTACTTAATCTTGAAGGCCAGTGCTCCCTTAATTATGGGTGACCACAGCATGCACATTCACTTATATAGACTTGGTCAGAATTTCAGACTGGGTAAAAGAAATTTTTAATATATTTTATAGAAAACATTACCACAACTTTTTTTTTTAAAGAACTAAGAACTTAAGTAGGTATTCAAATATGTACTATTTTTTAGCAAACAAAGTAAAATATTTTCGGACATACATTAAGTTTTCATATATTTATTAGCACGGAACTGTCATAATATTTATTTCTTTAAACTGAGTTCGGAGTGATTATCTGGGGCCCATATTATAAAATGCACGAACAGCTGCAACACAAATATGGTGTTGATATCTGCAGCATTCCCCCAACGAATGCCGTACGACACAATGCTATGGAAGTAGCTGAAATTTAGCTAAGTTGGCCTATTCCGAATTAAACTAAATCATGAATAGAAGAAATATAGTTTGCAGATTAAAAAGTAACAAGTATACTCGGGGAAAAACCAGTAACTTGAGTAAATTAACATAATAATTTATATAGGTAGTTTCCCGTTCACCACACGTAGGTCAATTTAACCACAGGTAGAACAGGTTCCTGAACAGGTAACATAAGGAAAATTGTTTTTTAGGTCGCAATTCTATAACTGCAACGTTTGCGGACGACACAGCCATTCTTGCTAGCAATAAGGATCCAAACGAAGCATCAAAATCACTTCAAATAGAGCTAGACAAAATTGAACAATGGCTAACGAAGTGGAGAATGAAAGCCAGTGCCATCAAAATCGATCCATGCAACATTCGCACTTCGTAGAGGAGACTGTCCACCTGATAGTCTAGGGGCTCACACACTACCACACAATGGGTCAGTCAAATACTTAGGAATGCACCTAGATCGCAGGCTGACCTGGAAAACTCACCTACGAAAGAAAAGAGATGAACTCAACATGAGATATCGAAGTCTGCATTGGCTGCTTGGTAGAAACTCAGTTCTGAGCACAGACAATAAGCTGCGTATTTATAAGGCCGTGCCCATCTGGACGTATGGCTTACAACTATGGGGATCAGCTTGTAGCTCCAATACCTCAATCATGCAAAGAGCACAAAATGGCATTCTAAGAAACATCTCAAATCCACCGGTTCCGGATGAATACTGAGTTGCATAATGAAATGGAAATGAACGAATGAAATTAGAGATGAAATAAAATTATACTCTTCAAAATACAAAAAACGGCTTGATCGTCCTAACCACCTGGCTTCGCAGCTAACCACCATCAGCTACCCAAAGAGACTGCGCAGACAACATATCTTGACTTGATTAATGATGATTAACTTGATGAATGATGATTAAGAAAGGGGAAATGATCAATGGACCAATTCTCTTACACGCCAAACCATACCGACACCAAACCTGCTCATAGTCAGAGGGCTTACCACAGGTTTTTATAGTTTACGAAAACTTTATAAGTTTCGGTATCTTTCCATACATTTTCAGTACAGCGCCTCTAGGGAAACGTGCATGAACTACGAAAATGAATGGAAAGATACCGAAACTTATAAAGTTCTCGTAAACTATAAAAACCTGTGGTAAGCTCTCTGAAGACTGATCGCAGATGAAACACAGAACAAAAAAAAGGTCGGAATTCTACATGTTTGTGACTTGATTTTTTGTTTTTGGCTTTTGTGGCTGTTGTCCATAATTCTGCCAATGTCCGATATTTTATTTCCTGCCAATACCCGATTTTCGCCTTTTAATTTTCCTTAAGTACACCAACTCCCTAATTCATAACCAACTGTCATTTTAACTTGACTTCTTGATTTTGGCTTTTGTGGCTGTTGTCAAATGTCATTTTATAACGGCTCGATAAAGTACGCTTGTCCCTATCATTTAAATGTAAATAAAAAGAGGTGACATGGTATTTTAACGCCACTTAAGCTATCATTATCTGAGGTATAAAGAACTGTTATGAAGGACGGAAAGTGTTTGTGTTCGAGTCATCAATCATGTTTGAATTAGTCTATTAAATAGTATGTAAGTACTTACAAAGGCGGCTAGTAGATAAAGGTTTGCAGGAGATTCCTTGCGCTTAGCGATGAGAGCCAATAACGTCACCATACTCAGTATGAACGCTATGAATACCAGCCAGTTACTGTAATTAGAAATAAAAGCCATAAACCAAAGGAAGTGAAGTAAGAAATTATTTTTAAATTGCCAGTAACTTAGCCAATACAACCCTGACTATTGATCCAGAGTTTATAGATCAGATTCTTAACCCATACATTTTCATTCTTCCTACTAATATAACAAAGCAAAAGTATGTGAAATTTTCGTCCCTCCTTAGCATGAAAACTACTAAATTGAATGATTTAAAATGTTGCTTTGTACAGTTAGACCTGGAATAACATAATAGGCTATTTTTTATACAGGCAACACGCGAGCGAAGCTAGTTTTCAATAAATTTGTGTACTGGCAAAACTAATATCGTGACGAAACCAGTATGCCTTAAGAAATCATCATCATCATCATCGTCATCGGCCTATAGCAGTCCACGGCTGGACATTAGCCTCCCCTAATGAGCGCCAATGTGCCCTGTTCTGAGCTCGACGCATCCAGCTTCTACCAGCAGCAAGATGTCGACATAGCAAGCTAAAGTGGCAGTGGGCTGGTCATATCTGTCGAAGAACCGATAACTGTTGGGGCAGCAAGTTCTTGAGTGGAGACCACGGACCGGCAAACGTAGTGTAGGAAGAAATACTATACGGTACTTAAATTCGTTGGTGTAGGGTAGGGGTACGGTAGAGGTAGATAGTAGGGTAGTGTGTCCGATAGTTCCAATAAAAAAATATTGACAGGTGATGAATAACGTGAAACGCAATAACATCTTTTAGCTGTCCTACATTTTAATCCTCAAATATTTATTTGCATGTGCTGGCTCCAACGTACATTGCAAGCTTGTAATACTCACTTCTCATGAATAAACCCTTGCACAGGCTCCACCAGAGTCAGCACGGCAGCGATCGCCACAGTGGTTAGCAGCTGCACTGTGAGCAATCCATAGACCTTACGGATGAAGGCGAGGCGGATCGCCTTCTCCGCATTCATCACATTATTGCGGTAGGCAAAGTCATCCTGGAACAGATACAAAACAATTATAACCTAAGAGACCACCACACCACACCACACCACATCAACTTTATCAGTCCACTGCTGGACATAGGCCTCCCCTAATAAAGGGGGATATACCCATAATCCCCACGCTGGGCATGCGGGTTGGGGATCGCAGGGCACAGCTTATCGCAACCCCGACGTTGCTGCCCGTCAGTGGCCAGGGGATTTAGCTATACCGATGTAGGCTGTGCTATGCCGCAATCAGCCGGCTGCCAGAGCCCCGTTCGTTGTTTAGCAGGGTGCACCACGTGCAGGTGGGGTTGGCTTGGGTTCCGAAGAGAGGGGTTGGAACCCCGTACAACCCAAACCTAACAGCACACAGAGACCGATCATAGATTACATGAAGATGAAACAAGCACATGGCCCACCTGATATTATGTGGTAACTATTACCTATCACAAAGCATGGCATCGTAGATCACATTCTGAACTTCTGTGAGAAGTGTGTGTAACATAATGTTTGTTTAAAATGTGATTTGACTTTTATGTATTGGAATTTATAATTACTGACATTATTATTATTATTTTATTACTGTCTATGTACTAAATATTTACTAATTTAATTCAGACAGAAGTGTGTGTATTTTTTATTTTGTTTGACATGTGATTTGACCTATTGAATTTGTAATGACTAACTATTATTTTTGAATTTTGGCTATGTATACCTGTAAGATGTCAACTCAAGAAAATTTTTATAATTAGAGTAATTGGCGCAAGCCGTTCAAGTTATTAAGTCATTATATAATAAACAATAAATGCTTTATTGGAACATGTTTTACGATGCAATGCCCAGCGTCCATCAACATGAGGCATGAATATGATAAGCTTCATGTGCCTGTCATTTCACCGGCACCCACACTCTTCAAACTGAAGACTTCTGCTGCTTCACGGTAGAAATAGGCATGGTGGCAGTACTTCCCCAGATGAGCCCTTCACAAACAACTCTACTAGTGTTAGTTTACTGCTAGTTTTAGGTACCTACACTGAGTATTAGAATCAATATAAATTAATAGATGTATTAGAATAATCGATGTGTGGTGGGTTCTAACCTCCATCTGAGGAAACCAAACCAACCCATCACCTGCCTGTGGTACACCCTGTTAAGTTAACTAGCAAACAGGGCTCTGGCAGTCAGCTGATTGCAGTATAGCACCTTATAACTTTGGAATAGCTAAATACCCTGATGGGCAGCAGCGTTGGTGGTGTGATTTGTGCCTTGCAATACCCAACATGCATGCCCAGCGTGGGATTATGGGCATATCCCCCTTTGTATATGTTCAGTAGTGGACTGAATAGGCTGTTGTTGTTGAATATTAGAGTTTTGTTGTTCTTTTATTATTTTGGCCACATCTACGCATTTTAAAACATGCTAGAGGAAATTGAAACATCCACAAAGCAGTTAAGTTCCTTATTTGCATGCAATTTACGCTACAGATCTATTTATGTCAGTTTTTGACAAAGCTCAAAGCTGCCTAAATTGCATGCAAATAAGGAACTTAACTGCTTTGTGGATGTTTCAATTTCCTCTAGCATGTTTTAAAATGCGCTTCGATGCTCTCCGACGCGCGCCACTAAGTGAGATTCGTACTTTATACAATGTCTGGCTATTGGTGTTGGATGCCTTTAAAGGTCATGGGACCTTTAGTCTACAATTCATTCCACAAGTCCTATTTTGCTCCAACCATAATAATAATAATACCTAAACGACAGCCATTTTAAATTTTATATGAGCTGTATTCTAGTGTTCCATGTTTTCAATAAGTATATTGTTTTAGGCTTGATTAGTTTTATAAGGTAGGGTAGATATCTTTTTTTCTAAGATGTGAAAAGGTAATTCAGATTGATCACATTTAACAGTCTTATGTCATAACAAAAAAAACCACTATATTCAACTGTCACGAGCATGCAAAATTTTACAGAGAAAAAATATAAAATTAAAATAAAATGATATGTAACAATGTCAATATTATAAAAGTCAAAAGAAAATTAAATGATGTTGTTATCTGTCAAATATTCATTAATTGAGTAGTATGTCTAATTAATAAGAATTTAATGAAACTTGGAATATACATAGTTTGTGACCTGGAATAACACATAGGCTACTTTGTATCCCAGTACCAACGCGAGCGAAAACGCAGGCGGAAAGCTAGTTGATAATCTTCTTCTTCATATGAGCTAGTGATCAACTCTGGTTTCAGAGTTTTAAGGCTGCTCTAAGGCCTCCGACATGCCTCAAGGACTAAAAAAGCTGGGACCAACATCTTAACATGCCTTCCGAAGCACGGAAGTGCTCAGATCGAATTGCCACTAAACGGTCACCCATCCTAGTTATGACCGGGAGGAGTAATGCTTAACTCAGATGATCGGCTAAGAACACTGAAGTAAGCTACACCACGAGCGCTTTATGAGTTTCTAATCAATAACGCAAACATTATGTTGCACAATGCAACCTGCGGGGTGATCGGCTATCTCTGTTGCAAACAGAAATGATTGACACCGATCCTGTTTTAACAAACTTTGACATTTTATCCGTCTAAATTCAATGTATGTCAATTGACAAACTGTCACAGTCTGTTAAAACAGGATCGGTGTCAATCATTTCTGTTTACAACAGAGTTAGTCAATCACCCCGCTGTTCTATGTATCTCAACTTAGTTGGATAATAAAGGCATACTTTCACACTTCAAGACATCGAATCTTATTGGACCAAGAATATCATCCCAATGCTATTTGAGACAGAGATAAATGCCTACAATGAGTATTTATACTTCTTATCAGCAGTTAGGTAAGTACTTGAAAATTGAAACTATTGACGATAAACCCACATTTACCACATAATTTGGAAACGTCAACATGGCAATTTTGCAGAGGTGTTGCAATCTTGCAATTTATTATCTAGCTAACTGAGGATTGGCTTTAGGGTACACAGCTGGCTTTTGTGAGTTCAAAATAATAAATGCATGATGATAAAAGTCAATAGCATTTGCATGCAGTTTGAAAACATTAAACAATGTTATTCTCAAGGCCACAAATGACGACACGACCAACACTTGTAGGTACTACTTTCTTCAACAGTAAATTTAACTTACCTCTATAGATTCTTTGCCACCAAGCTCACAGTCGTCTTGCGCGTACATAAGAGGTATTGAAGCAGCCATTTTCGGGGTTAATCAGGCCTTTGTACGTTAAATAAACAAATAATATTCGTTTTCTTCGTTTACGTTTTTGTTTTTTACCTGTGACTGTGAATTGATTTTGGTTGACTGACTGACGTATTTGAGTGATACCAACTCACATCAACAAGTACCCTAGTAACCCACACATCCCGATTCCCGATTCGGTGGTTGAAAGAAATAACCTCTATTGCGGTATTGCCTCGTTGTGTGTCAAAATAAAGTCCCATAAATTGAGTCTTCTTTAAATAACACGAACTTTTGCATTATTTACTTAATCAGCGAAGGGTATTTATTTATTTATACCTGTGAGTGGAAATTGGGGCTCTAGTGGAGTTGGGAAGGATATTTGGTCAGACGACAGGTGGACAAAAGCGCTGACCAAATAGTGGCCGAGAGATGATCATAGAAATAAGAGACGTCTATCGGCAACAATAATTATCAGGTTTGTGGCATGCAATTGGTAGGCGTCTTAAAACTTATATAATTAAATCTAAAACGTTTAACCTTCTTACTATAATTATCTAACGACTTGAACAGCTATTCTTAGTAAGTAGGTATTGTGTATATTTTATTTTTTATAAAACCTTCTATCAGAAATTATATTTTTTTGCATTAGTAGTACTTCAGTTTATGATAAATAAATGGGGTGTAAAGGGTTCCGACCCCATCTCCGGAACCCAAGCCAACCTCACCAGCACGTGGTGCACCCAGCTGCCTAATAAACGGGGCTCCGGCGGCCGGCTGATTGTGGCATGGCGCAGCCTAACACTGGCACAGTTTAATCCTACGGCCGCGGACGGGCAGCAGCGTCTGCGGTGCGAGAAGCTGTGCCCTGCGATCCCCAAGCCGCATGCCCAGCTTCGGGATTACGGGAATATCACCCATCTTATATGGGAGGCTTATGTCCAGCTGTGGACTGAATAGGCTGGTTGTTATTGTTGTTATTATAAATCACTAGCTTCCGCGACTTCACTCGCGTCGTACCCGGATTGATGATTTACCTGTGTTACTTTTGTTTTTCCATATACCAAGTTTCATCCAAATCTGTCCAGTCGTAACGGAGTTGAGTGGGAACAAACACACACACACACACACACACACACACACACACACACGCACACACACACACACACATATACACACACGGTTACCCCGTTGTTGAGATCTCTCTGTACATAGGTAATCAACAGGCACTGATGAATAATTAAATAGACATTAACATGAGAACTAAGTCGTAACAAGTCGAAATACACAAATTACGAATCACATTTTTTTTTTTGCTTGTGGCAACCCTACGGCAAACAGCTGATAAAATTGTCCCGTATTTCATAACTAGTTTTTAATTCATTTTTCGCGAATTTATGTAGCCCTTTCCAGTTTTATCGCTAAAAAATAACACAAATATTGTGAACAATTGATACGAGTGGTGAATTTTGTGTTAATTATTGTGATTTGGCCAATTAAAATACCGGTGCATTTCAGTTGAAAATTTGAATGTGATCACTGCTTTCCCTATTTTGGAAGTGTTTGCTGCACTTTTGTTTGAATTTTTGACAAGTAAATAAAGTTTCCAACGTAATTAATAAGCGTTAAAAGCACGTAAGTACTAAACATTTCCAAAAAGATAACCTCAACCTGTGTAAACATTTTCTTGGAATCCAATACTTTACGTACTATTTGGTATATATAATTTTTAAATATGATGACTCGTAAAGCCTTGTCTCGCCAGGAAGAGTCTCAGCTCCACCGGGCTTTGCAGGAACTCAAGGCATCCAAGAAATTGTGTGACCAGTTGAACTTTGAGCGGGAGGATAATGAAAAGTTAATGATAGAAGCTTTAGATAATAATAAAAAACTAAAAAGTGAGTTAGCATCCATGCACTCACAGTGTACTTCTGTAATTGAAGAACGGGACAAGCTTCAAATGATAATAGATAGGTTCGATCAATGTGGCACTGAGTATGAGTACGCTCTGAAGAGAACGTCTGTCCTGCAGAAGGAACTATGTGATGCCCACCAACAGATCACACTACTGGAAGAGGCGTCTCATTGCTCTGCCACCGCGAAAACACAAACATTGTTTGATGAACTTTTATCAGCTGATAGGGCACCCGGCCAAGTTTCTGCTGCAAGTTGCAAGTTGCCTACTGTAACTATTGACTTGACAAATGATGACTCAGTGAGTAATTTGGTGGCATGCAGCAGAAACCAAGCAAGTAAAAACAAACTTAAAAAATATGTTAAAATAAGAAATTATATTAAAAAAACCAATAAATTGTTAAAAAGTCAAAAAAGTTTAGTTAGTAAGTTTAAAAATAAGATAACAAAAATAGAAATATTTGATAAATTAAAAACATGTACTATTGAATTGGAAAACACAAAATTAAGATATGAAACTGATGTACAGCGGCTTCAATATGAAATTGCCAGCGTTGAGGACTCCTTGAGGTCCATTACTAGTCGCTATGAGAAGTCTCAAGAGGTAATAAGAGAGTACTCACTGGCCATGGATGAATTACTCAAACTATCTCACAGCAACCAGGAGCGGTTTGACTCCCTGGTTGCCAATCACAGATGTGAATGTCAGTCTTTTGAGTCACCAGAACCAGTCAGTGCTGCCTTATCGTCTCCGCTGTGTGTCAGTTCACCACCATCTTGTGTCAACACAGTAATGTTCAGCGATGAAATTGGAAAAGACATGGGCCATTTATTGGGTATGAGAATGGGACATTCTGTAATGAACAACTGTTTGCCAAACTGCAACATGCATGAGATCATGCTATCAGTAATAAAATACAAATTCAACACTGAGTCAAATCTTATAATAATGCTAGGAAATAGGGGTGATATAAACAAAACTGAGTTAATTAAATACTTAGATACATTATGTTCACTAAAAGTAAAAAAAGTTGTGATGTTTACATTCCCCTATAGCAACAGCTTGTCACAAGCAGAAAATGACATACGATATAAGCTAAATATGACCTTACATACCATATCATGCTATAATAAATTAATTCATGTGATCGACTCTAACAATATTGTTAGTAAAAAAATTTACTTGACTAAAGGTAGATATTACCTTTCTAACTTTTTTAAGCGACAGATAGCTATTTCGCTATCTTTCTATTTTTGTACAACAGCCAAGAACTTGGCTAAAAAGGCTGCTTTTATTGAGCACTGTTCTGACTTACAAAAAGAGAGATTGGAATTTGTTCCAAGTCATTTAAATTACTAGATCAGACAATAGAGGGAGCCTCTAGCATTATCAATTCAAATAAGTGTAATAAACATTGTAAAATAAATCAAATAAACAGAACTGTAAATCATACTAACTTGGTGCATCAAAATATTCAAGGATTGAGTTGCAAATTATTAGAATTAGAATTGTTCATGAACTCTGATAATATAGACATCATCTGTATTACAGAACATTGGCTAAAAAGCTACGAGCTCATGTTCAATTTCAGTAACCACCAAGTTGGTAGTTCTTTTTGTAGAACGCATGCTATAAGAGGCGGCTCATTAATAATTTTAAATAAACAAATCCAATTTAAAGAACGTAAGGACATTGTCCATTTGTCTGTTGAAAGCCAAATTGAAATAGCATGCGTAGAGTTGGAGCGTTTCATTGTTATAAGTGCATACAGCCCACCATCCGCCTCATATGATATTTTTGAAAAGGTCATGGATGAAATATTGTTCAAAATATCTAAAACAAACAAAAATATTATAACATGCGGAGACTTCAATATAAATTTTCTAGAAGTTTATTCATTAAGTACTAAAATTACTAGTTTATTCAAATCACATAATCTAAAACCTCTCTTTATGGAGCCAACTAGAATTACTGACACTTCAGCCAAATGCATAGACAATATTTTTACAAATTCAAATGTTAATATACTAAGTAAAAATGTAATTAGTAACATAAAATCAGACCACCTTGGTCAGTTAATCAAAATAGAAAATCAAATAAAGAAAAATGTAAAACGGCAAATAACTTTTGTACCAGTGACTGTGCATCGATTAGAAAAATTTAAATCTAATTTGTTAAATAGATCACCCTTTTCATATCAAAATAATAATCCAAGTTATTTATATAATTCTTTTTTTAATAATTTTATCAAAGAATTTAGCTCAATATTTAAACCTAAATCGATCATGGTCTCTGACAGTCCTACATTCTGTGAGTGGGCAACAGTAGGAATTCACATAAGCAGACAAAGAATGTATGAGCTTTACAGTGAAAAACAGTATAATTTTAGTGAAGAGTTTAAAGATAAAGTTAAAAATTACTCAAAAATTTTTAAAAATGTATGTCGCGCGGCTAAGTCTAATTATATTAGTTCAAAAATTAGAAGCAGTAGTAATAAAATTAAAACCACTTGGAAAATAATAAACAGTGAGACTGGAAAAGTCAAACATGACATTAAGGAGTATAAATTAAATATTGGTAATACCATCATCAAACAAGATGGTGATGTTGCCAAAGCATTCGAATCCTTTTTTACAGACATTCCAGTTTCTACCACAAGATCCTTAAACTCTTCTCCTATAATTGCGGATTCATTACTAAATAAAAATGTACCAAAATGTGAAATACCGTTTTATTTTAAATATGTAAACAGTAATGATATTATTAAAACATTCAAACTGATAAATGTCAAAAAAACTACGGATCTCTGGGGCATTTCTGTTAGCGTTGTAACATCGTTGATTGACATTGTCGCACCAGAACTAGCGTTTATATTTAACGAATGTATTGACTGTGGTGAGTTTCCTGATTTAATGAAACATAGTAAAATAACACCTTTATTTAAATCCGGTAGTAGTTCTGACCCTACTAACTTTAGACCGATATCAGTACTGCCAACATTTAGTAAAATTTTTGAAAAGCTTATTGTCAGTCAACTGCAAAGCCATTTTAACTTTAACAACTTACTAGATGTCAAACAATTCGGATTTACGCGGGGCAGATCAACAACTGATGCCGGTGTTGAGTTGGTATCGCATATCTATGATGCCTGGGAGGACTCACATGATGCTTTAGGCATCTTTTGTGATTTGTCTAAGGCATTTGATTGCGTACACCATGAAACATTAATCAGGAAACTAGATCACTATGGCGTCAGGGGTATGGCTTTAGCCCTTCTCACTTCTTACCTATCTGACAGAATACAGAAAGTAGACGTAAATGGAAAATGTTCTCCGGGATCTGTAGTAAAGATGGGTGTTCCGCAAGGGTCAATACTTGGACCATTTTTATTTTTAATTTACATCAACGACCTACCTCAACTTGTGAGAGACAACCACGAAATTGTATTGTTTGCGGATGACACGTCACTTTTATTTAAATTAAAGCGACGGCAGACCAATTTTGACGACGTGAACAATGCAATAGCGAAAGTTGTTAACTGGTTCGATGTAAATAATTTATTACTGAACGAGACTAAAACAAAATGTATGAGATTTATATTACCAAATGTTAAACAAGTTAAACCTAACATTAAAATAAAAGATGAAGATCTAAATCTTGTGGACAGTACTGTATTTTTAGGCATAACTTTAGATAATAAGCTTCAATGGGGCGCTCACATAGATGGGTTGTCGAACAGACTTAGTTCTGCAGCATACGCAGTCAAAAGAATCCGTCAACTTACTGACGTAGAAACGGCTAGACTAGTTTATTTCAGCTACTTCCATAGCATCATGTCGTACGGCATTTTGTTGTGGGGGAATGCTGCAGATATCAACACCATATTTGTGTTGCAGAAGAGGGCTGTTCGTGCAATTTATAATATGGGCCCCAGAGAATCACTTAGAACTAAGTTTAAAGAAATAAATGTTATGACAGTGCCGTGCCAATATATATATGAAAACTTAATGTATGTCCGAAAACATATTAACATGTTCAAGAAAAATAGCGACTACCATAATGTTAACACTAGAAATAAAGATAAACTAGCTGTTCCCACTGTAAGGCTCCATAAAGTTAGTCAATCTTTTAAAGGGCAATGTGTACGATTTTTTAACAAAATCCCAAATGATGTGATTAATCTATCTGTAAATAAATTCAAAAATGTTGTTAAACGTAATCTATGTAATAAAGCTTATTATAAAATATCTGATTATTTAGATGACAAAAAAGCTTGGGATGAAACTGCCTCCAACTCCATCAAAAACAATGTAATAGATATTAAGTACAATGACGTTAAAAAAATATAAGCCAAGCAGAGTTTCTTGCCAATTCTTCTCTGTTTGGCCACGTTACGAATTGGTGGTAAATTAAAAAAAATGACGTTTCAAAGTGTACTATACAGTTCCTACTGAATAAATGATTTTTGACTTTGACTTTGACTTGACTACCTATTATTATTGAACATTCGATACAAATTTTAAAATGCCTATCTATGATTAAGTGCAACTAAATGAGGAAAATAATGAAAGTTGGTAACATTCAATTATATTGGCAGTGAC
Organism: Horisme vitalbata; assembly: GCA_951804965.1. NCBI lineage: Eukaryota > Metazoa > Arthropoda > Insecta > Lepidoptera > Geometridae > Horisme > Horisme vitalbata. Next base: position 4,681,208 of record OX638096.1, read on the forward strand.
AGTATTTTAGACTTGACAGTAGAGGTTACATCTGACATTGACATTGGAATTCGCTTCCAAAGAGTATGCGAATAGATCTGGTAATCCATAGAAAAATATCTCTTGGATGACGGCCCCTCAAAAGCCACAAAGTGAAAAAAATGAAGACGAGACCCATGTTATGTAATGTCGTACCTATGTACCTACATATTCGTTATTGTTCCATGGTTTTTCTTAACTGATTTCTATGGAAGTAGCTTCCCATAATCAAAAAATAGGGATATTTCCCTATTTGATTATGTGCAAGAGATTGGATAGTACCTAAATAGTCTATCAGTTTAGGTAAAATATGTAGTGTCAGTTAGGTATAATATTAGGTACACCTTGGTGGACCAAGATTTACGTACATAATTCATATATTTCTTAGTTAAAATATACCTTATAGATATTTAACACATATAGAGGTAGGTACCATCTTGTCTACCTACCAAGTTATCTACACGTAGATAGGTAAGTAATTCCCTTCGGTCCCAGTAAATACAATTTTCCGTCGCGGAATTTGATTCGTTGAAGGAACGATGTCGCTAGACTACTGCTTAACTCGATTCCATTTCATTGTTGAGTAGCTTTTATCAGGTTTAGGTAGGATGTACCTACACATTGTTTTTAAATTAAATAAGTTCGTACAAAATATCCAAGTATTAGGTAGGTATAGGTAGGTAGGTAAGGTAGGTTACCTATCTACACAATTATTCTACCAACTAAGGGTAATCACTAGCAATCTTGTGTACTCTATGATTATTATTATTTAGTTATATTTTTTCTTGTTTTTTTTTGTCTAGGTATATTCCTATAATTGCGTGTATGGGTCAAACAAATAAATTTTCTTTCTTCTTTCTGCTTTCTAGATATTTTTCTCTAGTCTGGATGATTTCTATGTATAATATGTTATTTAATTCGTATATCAGTCGTGTAGTTCCTTTGTTATAATAAGCTCTGCTTAGTTGGGGGCGGGCTACATGATGCTGTGTGATAGTGTCCAGTATTATTTATTTATTTATTTGGGTTGGGATTTCTTGTTTTAAATTTAAAAACCTGTTTTGAAGAGGCCTGTCTTTTTTGTGATCGTAGGGTAGGGAATAGAGAGAGAGGAAGGGGTAGAGTTTCTTATTACTGTTAGTTGTTATTAGACGAACATGGAAAGTGTTCTCCAGGGTCTATAGTAAAGATGGGTGTGGCCGCAAGGGTCAATACTTGGACTATTTTCCTTTTTAATTTACATCAACGACCTACCTCAACCACGAAATTGTATTGTTTGTGGATGACAAGTCTCTTTTATTTAAATTATAGTATATAGGTAGGTATAGTATATAGGTTTAAGAAAACTTAATGTATTATGTCCGAAAACATATTAATTGTTCAAAAAAAATAGCGACAATCATAATGTTAACAGTAGAAATAAAGATAAATTTGCTGTTTCTACTGTAAGGCTCCATAAAGTTAGTCAATTATTTATATTTTATAACGTAGGGTTCTTTAATAAAATCCCAAATGACGTGATTAATGTATCTGAACGAGACTAAAACAAAATGTATGAGATTTATATTACCAAATGTTAAACAAGTTAAACCTAACATTAAAATAAAAGATGAAGATCTAAATCTTGTGGACAGTACTGTATTTTTAAGCATAACTTTAGATAATAAGCTTCAATGGGGCGCTCACATAGATGGGTTGTCGAACAGACTCAGTTCTGCAGCATACGCAGTCAAAAGAATCCGTCAACTTACTGACGTAGAAACGGCTAGACTAGTTTATTTCAGCTACTTCCATAGCATTATGTCGTACGGCATTTTGTTGTGGGGGAATGCTGCAGATATCAACACCATATTTGTGTTGCAGAAGAGGGCTGTTCGTGCAATTTATAATATGGGCCCCAGAGAATCACTTAGAACTAATTTTAAAGAAATAAATGTTATGACAGTGCCGTGCCAATATATATATGAAAACTTAATGTATGTCCGAAAACATATTAACATGTTCAAGAAAAATAGCGACTATCATAATGTTAACACTAGAAATAAAGATAAACTAGCTGTTCCCACTGTAAGGCTCCATAAAGTTAGTCAATCTTTTAAAGGGATGTCTGTACGATTTTTTAACAAAATCCCAAATAATGTGATTAGACTATCTGTAAATAAATTCAAAAATGTCGTTAAACGTAATCTATGTAATAAAGCTTATTATAAAATATCTGATTATTTAGATGACAAAAAAGCTTGGGATGAAACTGCGTCCAACTCCATCAAAAACAATGTAATAGATATTAAGTACGACGTTAAAAAAATATAAGCCAAGCAGAGTTTCTTGCCAATTCTTCTCTGTTTGGTCACGTTACGAACTGGTGGTAAATAAAAAAAAATGACGTTTCAAAGTGTACTATACAGTTCCTACTAAATACATGAATTTTGACTTTTGACTTTTGACTTTTGTAAATACATTTAAAAATGTTGTTAAACGTAGGTAACATCTGTAATAAAGCTTATTATAAAATTTCTAATTATTTTGATGACAAAAAAGCTTGGGATGAAACTGTCTCCAACTCCCTCAAAACCAATGTAATAGTTAAGAAAAAATATTGTAAAACTGACATTTAAAAAAAGACGTGGCACTCGGGGACTGCCGCGGTAAAGCATAGCATTTTGTATCAACTTATGCAATTATAATTATTTATTTATTTTATTTATGCAGTATTTCTTTTTCTTTGATATTAATTCAAGTTACACTTTTTGAGCGTGGTGACCGATAAGAAAACAATTTTTTTTCTTTTATTAAATAAACGAGCTTCGTAGAGTCGTACAATACGTCTAGTTGCACGCACACAAACACCGTGTCGAAGACTGCCGAAAAGAAACGACGTTAGACAATGCACGGCCTTCAAGCCACACCTCCGTGCCCGTCGGAGTGGGGAGCGTGAGGTTTTTTTTACGTTACGGAATTTCTGGATTCGGTCCCCGCGCTCAAGGCCCTCGATAGAAGCTATGCAATAGCTTAAAAATATAAGCCTAGCAGAGTTTCTTGGCAATTCTTCTCTGTTTGGTCGCGTTACAAATAAAAAAAAGACGTGTGGCACTCGGGGACTGCCGCTGTAAAGCTATTGCATAGCATTTTGTATCAACTTATGCAAATATAATTATTTATTTATTTTATTTATGCAGTATTTCTTTTTCTTTGATATTAATTCAAGTTACACTTTTTGAGCGTGGTGACCGATAAGAAAACAATTTTTTTTCTTTTATTAAATAAAAATACGTCTAGTTGCACGCACACAACCGTGTCGAAGACTGCCGAAAAGAAACGACGTTAGACAATGCACGGCCTTCAAGCCACACCTCCGTGCCCGTCGGAGTGGGGAGCGTGAGGTTTTTTTTCGTTACGGAATTTCTGGATTCGGTCCCCGCGCTCAAGGCCCTCGATAGAAGCTATGCAATAGCTTAAAAAAAAAGACGTGTGGCCCTCGGGGACTGCCGCGGTAAAGCTATTGCATAGCATTTTGTATCAACTTATGCAAATATAATTATTTATTTATTTTATTTATGCAGTATTTCTTTTTCTTTGATATTAATTCAAGTTACACTTTTTGAGCGTGGTGATCGTCTCGATTCGTGCGAGCTTCGTAGAGTCGTACAATACGTCTAGTTGCACGCACACAAACACCGTGTCGAAGACTGCCGAAAAGAAACGACGTTAGACAATGCACGGCCTTCAAGCCACACCTCCGTGCCCGTCGGAGTGGGGAGCGTGAGGTTTTTTTTCGTTACGGAATTTCTGGATTCGGTCCCCGCGCTCAAGGCCCTCGATAGAAGCTATGCAATAGCTTAAAAACCAGTCACTGTAATGTTCGTACTGAATAAAGAAATTTTCAATTTCACTTTCACTTTATTGGTTGAGTTTATATCAGTAAAAAAAATAGAAATAGAAAATGTTTATTTGCAACAACAGTTTACAAAATAAAAAGCTCAGTTAGTTACATGTAAATAACAGTGCTGTTGCAAAAATACCCTAACTCAGCATATTGCTAGTTGTATACGAATACCTACAACTTACGCTGATGGTCTTCTTCTTGGCAAGTAGAGCTACCTTTAGGACTAAACAAGGTCAACGAAACGGGTCAGCTGGAAGACCATTAGCCAAGCTACCTACCATCAAGTTGTATTATAGATTCTGTTGACCGCACATAATTTTTACTGACTATAATAAAAGTTTAGTGTACTGTCATCGGTGGCTGTGGAACGGTCGGGGGGTAATCACCACTTTTATCTTCGCTATAACTGCCTTCTAGTGCACTGTAAAAGAAAACCAGTGCATCATGCTCTCCTTTATTTATTTATACTTTACTAGCTTCCGCCCTCGGCTTCGCTCGCGTGGTATCGAGATAAAAAGTGTGTTAATGCAGGTCACAAACTATGTATATATTTCGAGTTTCATCCAAATCCGTTCAGTATTTTTTGCGTGAAAGAGAAACAAACATTCATCCATTCATCCATACATCTATACTCACAAACTTTCGCATTTATAATATTATAGTAGGATAGTAGGATTGCACAATAAATGTAAGTAACAAAGGCTGAGCTTAACGCAAGAAGCATATAAGTATAATACTTTTATTTTTGTAATACCAGGTACTGAGTATATAAAAAACACCCAGACCTGAGAAAAATATATAAAAAAAGACGTGTGGCACCTCCGTGCCCGTCGGAGTGGAGAGCGTGAGGTTTTTTTTCGTTACGGAATTTCTGGATTCGGTCCCCGCGCTCAAGGCCCTCGATAGAAGCTATGCAATAGCTTAATAATGCAAACATTTGTCCTGCGGCGGGAATCGAACCCGCAACCTGCTCCGTCTCAGGCGGACCTTTGCCCACTGCGCCACAGAGGCCGTCAAATTAGGTAAATTCGTAAATTCAAAGTAAAATAGCTATTATCAACATAATCTTCGTGCTTTTGTCGGTATTATTTTGATCACGGTAAAAAAAAAAAAACAGTAAACTATGGCAATAGTTATTATAATATTTTATTTTAATTTAATTTTCATTTACGAATGCAAGTTCGATATTTATGGTTAGTAAGTAGGTAATGATGTCGATGATACTGTTGTTCATTTTCCTAAACTAAACTTAATTTGACCTTCCTAAAAGTGATACTATCCCTTTCTTATAGGTGAATATGACAAGGATAGCTACAACTTTAAAGCGGTTAAATTAGTTTAAGTTTAGAAAGTTGAACAACGACATCGACACCAATGTATCTGCACTATTCAGTGGCTTGACTACGAAAAACATACTACAAAGTTCGAGTTCAATATTTTTGTTTGAAAATGAAGCAGCGCCCCTAGCGGGAAGCTTATAAAACTTTGATATCTCCAATGTCTCCATACAAAAATATAGTTGACCCAAACTTTGTAGTAAGGTTTTTTACACCAAGCCACAGAGCTGCGCCTCTAACGGGAAGCTTATAAAACTTTGACATCTCCAATGTCTCCATACAGAAATATTGTGGACTCAAAAACTTTGTAGTAAGGTTTTTTAGATCAAGCCACAGAAACGTGATAGCAAGACGATAGTCGATGGAATCATGTTTATCTTGCCTAGATAATACAACTTAGCTTACTATATCTGCGTTGCTCTACTATGTTCCTGTTTCCAGTGTATTAGAGATGATGAGGGTGCCAGCGAGAAAAATATGAAAAGTTATGTGCATCTAATGATGTCTTGAATCGTCGCAGTTTGCGTTTTGTAGGTAACGTTCAAATGATGTTGGTTCTATATTACTGCTGCAAGTAGGTAACATTTAACCACGAGAAGACCACCTCAACAAGGTGAGTATACTAAAGAAGATCGGTCAGTTTCATACAACCTGTGACCTGAGACCTGACCATAAGATGTCGCGTCTAGAAATGACCTATGTCCTAATTGATAGTTCTTATTGCAGGATATCATGTTCAATTAATCGTTTTTTTTATTAAAGCCGGAGATTTTTTCTGGGTATTTATTTTATACTTTTAGATTACGATCGATTAGGACACTGGCGCCATTAAACAAAAACCAACCAAACGCGTGCTTTGTTAATGGCAGTTTTGTTTTAGACGGTTGACATTGCGACGAGAGATGCACAATGTGGATGAGAGTGCGTTCAATAACCATGATACGTTATGATAGGGCGTATTTCGATCAATATTTATTATTAATTTACTAAGTATTCCGGCTTTAATAAATAAAGTTGTTAGTTATAATTTCAATACTCCATTATGAAGAATATTTTTACATAATTCCCATTTTTAGTCGCTTCTATTTATAGTCAGGTCTGAAATGACCAGCCTTCTTTCACATTTTAGATAGCACAGACAACTAAAATCTCAGTTGTACTAGTAAGCACTTAGAATATGTCTCACTTATAAATGCGTGTGTGTATAAGAGTGTGAGTATGTTTGTTCTCACTTTGGTTCCCACTCAACTCCGCAACGGCTAAACGGATTTCAATGAAACTTGGAATATATATAGTTTGTGACCTGGTGGATTAATTAGGCATAACATAGGCTCCTTTTCATCCGGGTACCACGTGAGAGAAGCCGCGGGCGAAAGCTGATATAAAATGATAATTATATTAGAAGTAGTAGAGTTCTTTGTGGGGGGCTCGTCCGGGGAAGTACTGCCACCATGCCTATTTCTGCCGTAAAGCAGCTGAGCTGTGTTTCGGTTTGAAGGGTGTGGGTGCCGGTGAAATTACAGGCACAAGAGGCTTATCATCATCATGCCTCAAGTTGATGGACGCAGGGCGTGCTTTGTGATAGGTAATGGTTACCACTCAACATCAGGTGGGCCATTTGATTGTTCCATCTTCAAGGATCATAAAAAAAATATATCATAGTAATAATATCATAATAATTAAATTTAGCTTTTTAATAGTTACCATTCTTAGCTAACATTATTAGTTTTTAGTTACAAGGTTGAATTTCGTTAGTACCTAAGTAAATAAACTTTGGTACTGATTTTAAGCCATCGGAATATATCTATCTAATAAAAACCTATATGCGTTCAGCACAAAAGGAATCTACCACTAGATAACCCATCTATTATTTACCGAGTGAAAGATGTGTTTATTTAGATGATGAGCAAAAATCAATTAGACTACGATACAAGACCGCAGCACTTACAACAATCATTCAGGGTCCTATCAGACAGAAAGCGTTCACGTTCGTGTATGGAATACTGTTCTCACCTCTGGGACGGTTCAGCAAAATACCAGCTTGAGGCACTTGAGTTAATCGAAAAAAGAGCCAAGAGGCTCATAGGCAACGAGGATTTGGTTGACGCAAGACTCCAGAGCTTAGAGCATCGTCGCCAGGTTGCCAGTCTTTCTGTTTTTTATCGGTTGCATTTCGGAGAGTGTGCCGCGGAACTGCACAATTTAATTCCACCAGCTCCATTTCACTATCGGACAACCAGGCCATCGTTATATGGTAGATATACCTCACATGCGCACAAAGCGCTTCTCCTCCACTTTTATCATGCGCACCGCCAAGGAGTGGAATGCTCTACCCGAATGTGTGTTCCCCGATGATTATAATCTGGGTGTCTTCAAGTCTCGAGTGAACAGGTTTCACTAGGCAAGCGTGCTCCATCGTAGACTGCATCTTCGCTTACCATCAGGCGAAATGCAGTCAAACGTAAGCCTATTTATAATAAAAAAAAAAAACGTATTCAAGCGTTCCGCGTTTGCTTTCTGCGTTCTATGTCATAGAATTCACGTACGAATTCGCGTGGTACCGAACGCCTGCTGCATGTGCATGTCTATGTAACGTCATACAACACAACGAACGCAGAACGCGTACGTGGAACGCTTTCTGTCTGATAGAACCCTAAAGATGATAAAATACCAGATAATTTCGCCCTCACAAAAGGCGGACCAGCGCGCAGCGTCGCCCGCTCCAAGAAATTTAATTAGAATTCCGCTGAAAATTTCACCCATAAAGATGTTCCTGATAAAAGAGTGGGGAATGGGAGAGACGAAGGCATTTCTGGGCTTTAACACAATGATTCTCTTGATTAAAATCTTTAGGTGTTTGTTAGAAAGGTCCTCAACGCGGTGAAGCGTTGGAATAAAACCTTCTTATCTGTTTATTTCATCTTCAATCAATAGGCTATTTTATGAACTTCTTAGAGACCTACGAAAAATTATGCAGATATTTTATAGTTTATTAGATTATGGAAATGACGAACACTGGCGCATTGAGCGAAGCCTGAAACGCAGAAGGTTGCAGGTTTGATTTCCGCAACGAGACAAATTCTTATATTATCCGCAAATAATTGTAGGGTCTGGATGTTTTCTATAATTCTATTAATATTCAAATGTGAAAGTTTTTGAGGATGGATGGATGTTTGTTACGCCCGCGGCTTCGCTCGCGTGGTACCGGGATAAACATTTGTTTTTGATGAAACTTTCTTCTTTATTTAAAAGTTGTCATAATTGCATTTTTTACAGTGACATTTATCAAAAATACTAGAATTGAAATAATAGAAAGTGATTGAAAAACCATGGCAAGTTTATCCCTGCAACAAAGGGCTGAAATATTAATTTTCCATGAAGATGGCTTGAATATTAGTTCTATATCACGAGAACTTAATATATCTCGATTCACCGTGAGATTTTCGATTCAATGGGAAGAGCAAATAACTGACCATAGAAATAATTCAGGACGACGGCTATATACTAACCTCCGCGCAAATAACTGATATTGTTCGACATTACGAAGAGCACGGCTTCACACCAACCAGTCATTTTGCTGCTATGTATGATGTGAGTCCTCGGACGATTCGACGAGCTTTGCACGGAGCAGGACTACACTACTGTCATCATGCCATTAAAGTAGAACTGAAACCTCACCACAAAATTGCCCGACTGAATTTTGCGAGAGAATATCTTGATTTTGATTGGTCGAATGTTATATTTACCGACGAAAAAACTTTTAAATTCAGTCAAATCAGAAGATTGAGTTTATGGCGTTATAATCGAACTCGGTATGATGAAGCTCATATCGTGCCTCAAAATGAATCTGGTTGCATAACAGTCAACTTATGGGGGTGGATGAGCCACGACGACGTCGGAGAACTGACGTCGTTAGAAAGTAGAGCTACTGCGAATAATTATGTGTCGCTTTTGGAAGAAGTGATGCTGCCTACTGTGCGCGTTGTGTACCCTGCAGCAGAATTCCCACAAATCGATTATGTTCAGGATAATGCACCGATACACACGGCCCGGGCTACTATGGCGTGATTCAACTTGCACCGTGACATTTGTCTCATTCAATGGCCTTCTCGGTCAGCAGATTTTAACCCGATTGAAAATCTGTGGGGCATTATGGTTCAACGCTGGGACTGTCAGAACGAAAGATACCCTGAAGCTCTTAGATCACATTGTGCACGGGTTTGGGATGACATCAGGGGGACTGATTTATGCGCGCGCCTTGTCGCATCTATGCGAGAATGACTACGTGCCGTCATAGCTGCTGAGGCTATACTAGTTATTAAAACAATGTTATAGTTTCCTTACAAAAATAAATACTATTTTTTACAATTTCTACTTGATTATTTCTTCCTTTTTGTAACAAGTACGATCTCGCTTGGTTTAATCTCTATTTCTTCTTCTATACTCTATGCCTAATCTATGCTCTATGCCTAATCAAATCACATAATATCATCGACCTAGTGGCATAGATTTGTGCATGCGATTACCAATCTTAAGGTGGTAAACATTTTCAGACCGCGAGTGTATATTCTAAGTCTGATCCAAACCCGTTCAGTAGTTTTTGCGAGAAAGAGTAACAAACATTCAATCATATATCCATACTCAAAAACTTTCGTATTGATAATAATAGTAGGAAAGATTCAATTTAACCATAGCATTGGAAAATTCGCGCAAAACACCTTGTTTTACATATACTTATGTAAAAGTTACTGTGATTGATTTCGATTTGATTTTTAGGGTGACGTTACCGAACCGTTATGGTGCCGCTTTGTCCGTCCGTCCGTCCATCTGTCACAGCTGATTATTTCAGGAACTACAATAGCTAGCGACTTGAAATTTGGTATAGATTTAAAATACACTAATAGAATAAAAGTGAAGAAATTTCTTTTTCATTTGCATCCCCAAAGGGTTCAAAATAAGAAATGTTAAAATTTAAAACTGGTGCCACCAGGCCAAGTGGCATATCATATGAAAGGGGTCAATTAGACCAGTTTAAAACAGATTTTCATTTTTTTATACGACGAACAGTTTTAGATTAATGATCAAAAATATAATCTCCGAAGTTTGCAAAACGAGAAACCTGAAACGAATACTTATATGTTAAGGAAGGATATATATATTTTACAGGAAAAGTAGTGGGGTATCAAATACAAAGGCTTGATTTGAACGAACACTTTAAAACAGTTTTAAATTTTTTGATAACATGCACAGTTTTTGATTTAGGACGAAAAAAGTCCATAAAATGACCATACACCTCCCCCCCCCCCCCCTTAACTCCGAAGTTTGTGAAGTGAAAAACCTGAAATTTATGAATAATATAGAAGTATATCTATATTTTACATGAAAATTACAGCTCATGGTCAAGCTATAAAGCAAGTTACACGGTCAATATGGTGTTATCTGAAAGTCCTTAATTAGCCCATTCTAAAACTGGTTTTTAATTTCGTTTATGACGTACAGTTTTTTAATTACGAAGAAAACTTACTAATTAGTATCGCACGCCATTGACGTCATCCACGTTGGGCAAGTCAACTCGCACTTAACCGGTCTTGTTTGTCTGGTATTTACAAATATCATGTTATTTGAATTGTATAATAAGTGATAAGGTTAGTTGGACAATGTTGTTAAAAACTAGTATTGATATGGCTGACACACCTGCAGAGCCTCGAATTTGGCAGGTTTCCGAGCGACCACTTTTCATCAGAGGGTCTTGTTTGTTTTACAAAAAGTTTGTGGCGGTACAGCTACATTTATGAAAATACTATATTTTGTGCTCAAAAAAGTAACAGTTTTTGAGTAGGTAGTGATATGCAGTTTCTTCTCTGAGTGTAACGCTTTGTGTGCTGAAAACTTAACTGTTCAAGAGGCATAGGACTAGCCCGCAGTCAACGTTTAAGTTAATTAACACCTATATAAGGTAGGTAATAAAAAACAAAATTGTTAGACATAGGCATCCCCTAAGGAGCGCCATCGCGCCTTATCCTCAGCTCGACACATCCAGCTTTGACACGGCAGCCTTGCGCAGATCGTCACTTCACCTGGCTGGAGGGCGTCCTACAATCCTTTTTTCAAGCCGCGGTCTCCATAGAATAACTGTCAGATAGTCTCGTTGTGTATTTTATCATTCAGAAAAATCCGAGTATATCTCATTCCATAGCTCGCTAAGAATATTTTACTTATAACTGAAGATATAACTTCAAGGTAAATAATCAAACCACCGGCCGTTCAAAAGTCTGCGGGATCTTTTGCCTTTGTCAGGTTACAGTCACATTACATATTCGTCGAATCCAACTAGCCGAGAAAATGGTAGGTACTTATAGTGTTTTGTGTTATGTTTGAAGCTAATTTTCAGATATATTTGCTTGAGTCTAGCCGTCTTCACTTTTCAATTACTTATATAATTCCCTACAAAAGTGATACATTCCAAAACAACAACAAAAGTATTGTGCACTAATTAACGAGAGCAATAGAGTCAGCGGTTGCCGAACTCGAAATGCGCACCCCTACAAACATGGAATATCAAAGTTATGGACGCAAACCCAAGGTATTCTACGCACTAAGAGCACTAAATATATCGTCGTCATGGCATAATGATGATTATTAAAATATTCCAATGAATTGAGAACTGAGAGAAAAAGGAGGACCTTTTTCGGAAGTCGGTTAAAAAGAGGTCGCATTGAATAAGTTTTGGTTTCATTTAATTTCCCCTTGCCTGTGCCGTGGCGTTTTAACGAAACATGATTTCCTTCCTGGTTTAACCCCTGGCCTGTGCCGCTACGGTTTTAAACATGATGTAAAACATATGGTTTTGAAATCTATATATAATATTTGACGGGTTAATGAAAGTCAAGCCATCTCCAATCGCAGCGATTGTCTACTAAAATACAGATGAATATGCTCAGACTTGCAACGAACGCTTTGATGTTTTATTGATGTTTTTAGTGTGGAGAAGTGCAAGAACAGGTAAACATAGACAACACCGTCAAATTAACTGTTGGTTAAACGGCTGTTTAACAAAGTGGTTATCTTCTAACCGTTTGATTGATGTCGGTGCACATATGACCTTAAAACTTAGGGCGACATTTAATTTTATTCGAAAAAAACACATTTTAATAAAATGGATTAAAACAAAGATGATATAAGGCAAAGATTTTTTTGTAATCCAAGTCCTAAGTCAAAAGTTACTCTTTACATTACATATTACATTTATTTCATATTAGTGTCAAGTCTTAATTACACCGTGGTACCGCCAGGAAGTATCACACCTTTTTATGATAGGAACCTATTGAACAATTTGACAACCTCTTTAGTACGAGCTCTATCTCAAAAAAGGATTAATAATAATAATGCGGGACGTAATCACACAGCATCATGTAGCCCCAAACTAAGCAGAGCTTGTATTAAGTGAACCTCTTTGGTACCTATAGACTCACTTCAATAAAAAAAATTGGAAAATACACTTATTTACAGGTAAATCAAGTACGTCATTGAAGATTTTGTTTACAAAACATAGGTCATACATCTCAATGGTTTGCTTACTTTTCTCCTAAAGGTTTCCCGATATAAATTTTTTACCCTATTTTACTACCAATAACTTCGGATGTGAAAGTCCCGTAAAAGATTCTAGATATTTAGTTACATATAAGTATTGGAATTTTATTTTATTTTATTATATACTACACATATTTTTTTTGTAAATACATACATATCATAGATAGAATTAATAGTGAGAAAGTTCTACTTCCAGCCAGTCCGAACATACACTCTCCATGTATGCAATACCCGGACGCAATGCAGTAGGCTGTAGCATTATGCTATTGTAGTACCTGCATCGCTATAAATCTAGTCGACTGATACATTACTGTATCTATTGTTCTCTTTTGGCAACTGTTTGTATGCAAAACAAGTGTTAATTACATAGTGTGAGCCAATCCACGCAATACTCGGCTGGCGTTATATTTTTAACCGACTCAAAAATGTTTTATTTCAAATTACTAAAAAAATCAGTAAGGATTATCAAAACACAATTTAAATACTTAATTTAGTTGTTAGGTAAGAAACAAATAAGCGAAAACTGACTGAAGAATGTGCCCACACTCTCTGGATGAGACCCACCCAAAGTGGTGATGAGCGCCTACTAGCTAGCGTTTTTAGGATGCTGTTGCGACCATCCCGTATTCTGCGCATCAGGTTGACGGTCTTTTTGCTTTAGTATTATTGCATCAATACTATCCGTATTCCGCAAACATCCCCAATACACTATAGAAACGAGGAAGTCAATGCAACGTAGCTAATAACTAAGTTGTTTAGCATTTAGATCATTCCAATACTTAATTATGGTAATAAATATCTAGAATCTTTAACTGGACTTTCGCATCCGATGTTATTGGTATAAAAGTAGGGTAAAAAAATGTATATCGGGAAACCTTTAGGGGAAAAGTGAGCAAACCATTGAGATACTATGTTTTGTTAACAAAATCGTCAATGAAGTACTTGATTTACCTGTAAATAAGTGTATTTTCAATTTATTTAATGAAGTGATTCTGATTATGTGAGTCTATAGGTACCAAAGCGTTTGCATAGAAACTTTTTATGATATGAAAAAATCGTTGCGCTAGTGTCAAAATCGGTAAATACATTATGAGGAGACAAAACGCCTCTGTGGTTCTCTCTGGGAATATTTTGTATAAACTCCGGTCTCCTCTATATATATTCCTAAATTAAGAAACACTAGACGCAAACATCCAGTTACTACATTCACGGCTAAAACTATCAAAGCGTAGCCTAAAGTCGGGAGTCTTCGATAACCGAAATCTTTCGGCTGTCCGATACAGAGTCTACATAATCTGACCCCCTTTCGAGCCATAGCGAAATTGTATCAAATTGGAAATCAAATAGGGATAACAATGTAGTTTATCGCGTGAAAATATTATCCTTCTTCCTACTATATTATACTATACTCACTCAAATCACCATGAATGTATTTTTTCCATAATATTATTCTCACTATCTCCCACCCTCGGGTAAAACCTGTGTTGTGGAAGCTAGTCTCAATTGTCCAATTGGAAGAATAGAATATCTATGCTATATTGGAAAGAACCTACTCGCCACACCGAATTATAATATTTTAATCATTTAATATTTAATTCCATAATGTAATGCTAGTTTCTTCACTTCAAATCTAGTCATTGAACTATCTGATTTTGCGTGCATGTCTGTAATGTTAATTATTTTATAAGTATGTACAAACCTACTTTGTATCTCAATAAAGTATAAAGTCCAGGGTGTTTGGTGGAACGATGTAGGGATTTAAGGAGCTGATCATAGGTACCCATTTTTACCACTTATGCGATTATGAAAAGTGTCATGATTTTTAAGTTATTATAAAAATTTAAAGTTACCTTAGTAGCATTAGCACCTTTTTTAATAACCTATACTGTCCCACTGCTGGGCAAAGGTCTCCCCCATCTCATTCCAAGACTTACGATCGCTTGCTACCTCCCACCAGTCAGCACGAAAGGCATCGATGTCGTCACGCCAACGCTTCCGAGGCCTGCCCCGGCGCTTTCGCTTATCTGCAGGTAACCATTGGGTGTCGATCGATACCCATCTATCAGGGTGCATATGGCTCACGTGACCTGCCCAATTCCACTTCAGTCTAAAACTTTATGCTTAACTTTACTTTTAGCATTATGTCAATTAAAATGATCACATGGGTACGTACCCTTGCCCAGCTCCTTCAATCCCTACATCGTTCAACCAAACACGCTGTATATTAAGTAAGTATCTTATAGGTACAAGATTATATTTTTTTAATTCATTGTGGTTACATTCTTACTTAACTATCCATATTTTTGTCACGTGTTTGTTTTACCTATTTAAATAGTGGAAACTTTGATGAATTATAATCGACCGCAGTAAAAATAGTGCTTAAGTTTTATTGTTCAGTTTGTTTCCCAAATAAATAAATCGTCATCATCATTATCATCAGTCTATAATTGTCCACTGCTGGACATATGCCTCACCTAATGAACGCGTTACTATACTGCACTTCATCATCATCATTTTTTTTATTTGCCGGTGAACGTTTCCTATTTCTATGACCATCTCTTGGCCAGTGCTCGGTCAGCGCCTTTGTCTACCTGTCGTCACTACACCTGGCCAAGTGTCCTGCCCAACTCAACTGGAACTTTAATATCCGCTCGCTGACATCCTGGACTTAAATCTGCTGTGAATTTCGGAATTAGGGACTCGGTCTAAAAGTGTGATGCCTAGCGTGGCGTGCACTTATTTATCATGCTATATGTACTACTAAAATGAAGCTGTCATATTGTATAGGGAAGTAAAAGAAGCTGCTTTCGAGTGGGGCAGATGGAAGGAGCTCCATCAGTTGCGCCGTCAAGAGCATAGCTCCGAAATTAATGATGATGATACTAATGTAATGAAAGGAGAATGCCGAGAACCCGTACCAATGGCGTCAAAACCGAATGTTTATTTTATTTTATAAATTACATTAACAACGTTCTTTAGTTTTACACACCGACGGGATTATTAATCAAGTACAAAAATATTTTGTTGATTTGGTTTCCGCCGCACTTGACTTGACCAGTTGACTGCAACAACCATTGTTACTATAGCAACTATGGTTGTTCAAAGTACTGTTACTATGGCAACAACCCTCATTTTTAATGATTTAGACAGTAGAATCGACTAAAAACTTATTGGTTTGGTTTTGACGCACTCAATTTAGTCTTGGTACCGAGCGCCATACATCAGACGGCATTGTCCTTTAGTAACTTGAAGTTCTAGACCACAATAACATTTTAAGCTTCTTTTACCTGATTAACACGCGTGCGAAGCCGCGGGCGAAAGCTATCGGATAATAACACTGACGTCATTACCATTTACCTAGCCGCAACTTGTAGCAACGTAGCGGTTAGCGGCGTAGCACCGTAACGCCGTGCTACGCCGTAGCACTTTTTTCGTGTTACGACTTTTTCATAACGATTTCATTCCGCTTTTTGTCGCTGTTTCAATTTGTTGCCGATTCTGTTTCAGTTTCGCTGATCAAAAAAGCGTTTCGCTACTTTTAGTTTTTAGCTGACTGTTTCTGCTTTGAATTAAAGGATTTATGATTGCAATGCTTGTATGTTTTATTCATGTTTTTAATTAAATATTACACTCATTTGGTAAAAAAGAGAAATAATATTGCAGTATGTAAACGAGGCTTAGTAAAAAAATATTAAGTTTCATGAGAGGAATAAATAATAAATGGACGATGATTATGAATATGAGAATATAATAATTCTCACATCGACGACGCTGTTGCCCGTCGGCGGTCAGGGGATTTCAGTGTGCTGATGTTATGCAGCACTATTCCGCAATAAGCCGGCCGCCAGAGCTTCGTTTGTTAGTTAGCTAGGGGCACCACAGGCGGTTGAGTTTGGTTCCGAAGATAGAAGTTGGAAGACCCCAACTATAACTTATTACTACACCGCTCAGTGGCATTGACATCCGTGCACTTCACTGCTTCGAAAATTAAGTAAAGTTCGATTCACACATATGAGTGAAGCCAAACTTTCGACACTGTACCGGCACAGTACCAGCACAGTGCAAAATATTGTTTCATAACATATACTCTATGAACGCATTCACACTTGTCAGTGTCAGTGACAACACCGGCAATCACGGAAGTATTCGTTACTGAGTTAATTCACATGAAGACTGGACGACTGGCCTCATATTATTATGAACAATTATACTTGATACTGGCGAAATTGTGGAAACTATCCCAGAAGCCATTTAATAAAGAAGTGAATTGAGTTAATTCATACAAGTCAGTACTCTAAAGGTATGCTGAGGTGGTTTGGGCATGTAGAAACGATGGATGAAAGAAGATTGCCGAAACAAGTAAATAAATAAATAAATAAATTGAATAATGCTGGACGTACCACACAGCATCATGTAGCCCCAAACTAAGCAGAGCTTGTGTTATGGGAACCGCATGATTGATATATTACATAATATACTTTTTTTTTGTAAATACATATCATACCCAGACCCGAGAGAGAGAGAGAGAGAGTATATGAGGCGAGTGTGAATGGGACAGCTGGAAGGGGAATACCTTGACGTACGTTCTACGATCAAATCGGCGACGTGCTGGAAAAAGGCCTGGGGCCTCATTCTCAGGAATAGATATTAATGTCTCGTTAGATATATATCGAGAGAACTCCCAAAATTTACATAGACCTTAGAATAAGGCTCCAGGTCATGACTACCCTAAACCAATGAGCATGTATGAAGAATGTGAATGTAAAAAACGACGACACTAGCTCATACGAAGAAAAATAACTCCCAGATTTCCATTCCAGATGGTTCAGAAAACACATTTTTATTATAAAGATATTAAAATTTATTATAACGATATTAAAATTCGCATAATAGAAACGCGCTCTCAAAGGCACAAACGAATACAGCGGGAATTCAATTTACTGTGACTTGATACTGGTGTACTCAGCTATTGTACTGAAGCGCTCGTTTTGTTGGATGGGTGACCATTTCGTAGTCACACATGTATCCTCCTATGCCAGTCTCCTCTGGTCTCCTCAGTGCTGAGGATCGTGACCTCCATAAATTACTTTTTCTTTAATAATACTGCGCCACCTTGATCTGTTATGGGCTGTATGAATGGCTTCGTGAAACTTAAAGTCGAGTGTGGTGCGGATCTGATCCGACCAGCGCATCGAACTTCGGCCTTATTGACTTTTCAAGTGATGAGCAGTTTTTCTAAGTTGTTACCGCTTTTCCGTGCTATGTGGCCAAAATACTCAAAGATTCGTTGAAGACAGATGGAATGAAAGTCTGGTTGTTATTCTGAGTTCCTTGAATATAAGATACATTGGCCCTTCTCGCTGTCCAGGGAATTTGCAGCATTCTTCGTCAATACTACATCTCGAAAGCGTCTATACGTCTACGTCTATAGTCACACACTTTATAAGGGCGGATCTAATAAAAATGTAAGATCCAACCCTAGATTATGTAAACATTTGCAAAAACAATCACTACGTATTCTTTGAGAAAACTTCTATATCAATCTTAGCGTTGAACAAAAATTGCAAACCTAAGTGAATTATAAGTGTCTGTGAGTGCATTCTAACCACCAGCGAGCGATCCCACACCACACACTTCACATCAGTCCACAGTTGGACATAGGCCTTCCCGCATAAAGGGGGAGATGCCCATAATCTCCACGCTGGGTATGCGAGTGGAGGATCTTATGGACCAAAATCAAAAAATCCAAATCATAATGTGTTTATTCAATAAGCACTGAAAAGTACACATTGAATCGAATCGTCGAGTCATTTTTCTTTTTACAACAATTCGTAACGCGAGCAAACAGAGAAGAATTGGCAAGAAACTCGGTTTGGCTAATATTTTTTTAGTCTTTCTTTCTTTTTTTAAATTTCATACATCTAAAGTTTATTTTATCAAAATCAAGAAAGCTGCTTGACCTCGCAGTACATGACATATTTGCACAAGAGGAAGTTATATGCTAACGTAGTTGCTTGCAAGTCGTTTAATATGACTAGTCGACTTTAGTAGATACGTATAGGAACCGATGACGTGGACCCGCATTATGCATGAATACCTGCCCGATCCAATTGGAGGGTAACTCGCCTTAAGCGACTTGGACGGTCTACCGGATGAGGGAGGCTCTACACTATATTCTATTTTTTAACGAAAGCGCTTCTCCTTCTTTGTATAAGCAAGGCTACCCGTAGCCTTCTATTTTTCTATTATCTGTTCTTATTTTTTAAGCTATTGCATAGCTTCTATCGAGGGCCTTGAGCGCGGGGACCGAATCCAGAAATTCCGTAACGAAAAAAAACCTCACGCTCCCCACTCCGACGGGCACGGAGGTGTGGCTTGAAGGCCGTGCATTGTCTAACGTCGTTTCTTTTCGGCAGTCTTCGACACGGTGTTTGTGTGCGTGCATGCATTGCATAGCATTTTGTACAAAATGCTACGAGTGCCACACGTCTTTTTTTTTTTTGTACATTTTACGTACATCCTCATACATACACTATTTGCCAGAGGGGTAGGTAGAGACCACGGATATCCTCTGGCTACGATCCTCACATACCCCTTTGCTTCTGTCACTCTCATCACATTTTTCATACATGCTCGCCGGTTTAGGGTACGGTTTACTTATGCAGCATATTATACGTAATAAGTATCTTCAGCCTGTATCAGTCTACTTCTGGACATAGGCCTTTCTTAGTAAGCTACTGAGCCTGATTTTTGTCTCTACATCCCCTGCTCTCTACACTATGTTTGCCAAAACGCGGTCTCCACTCTAGAACGCGTCTACCCCAACGGTTATCGGTTCTTCCGTATATGTAACCAGCCTATGTGACATCTAATCTAAAGTATTCGTTAACGAAATTGTATAAAAACATACTATGAAAATCTCCCTTTTCAGGTTCAAAATTCTTGCAAATTCAATAAATTAAAAAATAGCATGGTTTCCTTTCTTGTCTCTCGAATTTTATAAATTACTAGCGGCCCGTCCTGGCTTCGCACGGGTGGTACATTTTTTACACCTTGGGTTTCGTTACTTAAGTTTTAGTAAGGATCCCTAATATTTTCTATAAATATAGCCTATGTTATTCAGGGTGAATGTAGCTTTCCAATGGTGACAGAATTTTTGAAATCGGCGCAGTAGTTTTTGAGTTTATTCATTACAAACATACACACACAAAAAATACAAATTTTTCTCTTTATAATATTATATTATTATTAGATATCCAGGTACAACTCAGATATAATAACACGGAAAAAAGTCGAAAGTTATGAAATTTCGAGTCTAACAAGTCCAAGTTTATTTTAACAAGTTGTACGAATGTGCACACTCCTTTGGGACGTAGTGACTCGTAATTTTCGTGGGCCGTCTCATGTTTTTGTCCTTTTCTTGGGCAGGCTTCACATGTCTATTACGCAGGTAAACGAAATAGTCATTTCCCAAAATAATTTAAAAACGACGACAAGCTTACCTATACCGCAAAGCTTTATTTCAATAAATTAAAGCCTACCCCGTTCCGCGAAAGCCTAACATCATTTTGCAGCCCCATTTCGTGGAAACAACACAATATAATAATTTCCCTGGATTTGCACTACGCGAGAATTTAATCCAAAATCTATAACGCTAGAACTACTATCTGTGCGGAGAATTATTTGATAACCTCAGCTTCCCGGCGAGCGTATTGAACGGGTAATTTTTGCGCATACATCGACGACTACATACTGGGCGCTTTGCGTGGAATGTGTGTGAAAGCAGCGATGAAAGGAGGGCCAGGGACAGCGGTAGAGAGATGTGTGGCTGTGTAGGGGCTCGGATGGGGTCCACAATGCACGTTGTTTATCCGGCAGGGCGTGCGGGGGCAGGGCGCGGGCGCGGGGCGGCGGGGCTCGCGGCCGGGCCCAGTCCGCCGCCGCCGCCCGCCGCTGCCGCCCGCGACGCGAGTGATCTCTCTCATCCCGACCTTCAGCGAAAGAACGAGACGTCTATATCAAGTAAGTTTCACAGTCTCACCGAGCTCATCATCACCTGTTTTGTTATGTAATTGCTCATTACCAACAGGTCAGGATCGGTCGCGGAAGTGGTAGATAAGATTCGCTTTCACGGTCAAGGCAAGGTCTTAGATCGCAGCGCTCTACGGCCGCGCTGTCATTTTGCCATAATTGTCCTGAAAGCCCGACCTTGTACGGACCATGAATTCTTTGTTTTCTGCGGAGTGTTTTTATTTTTTTATTCCACGCGAAGCTTTCGTTTTACCTATGGAGTGATGATACGTGGAACAGAATACGATTGTATTGCTGAGAGTACTGAGAAGTGCTGAGAAAAGAAAAAAGGTCCTGTAGCCAAAAAAGAAACTGCGCAAAAGCGTGGCTGGGAGTAAAGTTACAAATACTACGACAGACGGTTATCATAACAAGCCCCCGCAGCTAACGCCTTCGTTGCGGCTACTCATTTAAACAGCACTTATAAGGATTAACACTTGAGAAACTAAAGCACAGTTTTTTATCTATCTCTCCTTCTAAGATGTAGACGTACATATTAAAATAACAGAAAACCTTGAGTTTTTAAAAATTAGAACAAAGATTGATAAGTAAGCATTCTAACAAATTACCGAATTCAAAATAAAACGGATTACAATTAAAAACAGTTCATGTATTAGATAATTACACTGTTTTAAAGACTTTCGTATAAATTCAAAATCTATAAAATCTGTTTAAGAAATGATATTTCAACTGAAAAATCAAAAGAGAAATCTAAGAAAAATTATAATTATAGCTAGGTACGTACTACAATTTAGGACAGCGATAGAAACCTTTTTTTGTGATCACACGAACATAAAGATTCAAGAACACAAAAAATCCTTCCATTTTCGTATGATCTGGTGGCCAACTCAGTTATCGGAGTTTTAAGGCCACCGGAAGGCCTCCGATATGGCATAATGACTTAAAAAGCCGGAACCAACATCTTAACGAAGCATGGGAGAGCTTAGATATAAATAATACTAACGGTCACCAATCCAAGTACTGACCGGGGGAAGTGTGGCAAGATAATCTTTTATGAACACCCAAGTAAGCCACGCTACTATTTGTTCAGAACAAAATGGGTAATAGTTTTAATGAAACATAATAATAATATAATAAAAATAATATTATACTATAAATTTGCGTAATAGTAGGTTGTCCACATGGTGGAATATGTTAGTCATCAGTAATCAGAAAAAGTATAAAATTTTTATAAAAAATAAACCGACTTCAAATAAATCACTGCCCTAAAGAATTTTGAAAATCGGTTCACAATTGACGGAGATATTGGTGATCATAGGGCGAAAATTACAAGTGAGGCTAAGGTTTTTTGAGTTTTCCGGGAAAAGTACCAATCCCTCAGGAATAAAATTTATATGGGACCACCTGTGAAGTTGACTCTTTAAAAAAAAAGGAATTTTGAAAATCGTTTTACATTTGACGGAGATATCGGTGAACATACATAAAAAAGTCGAAAAAAAAGTCCCGACGAATTGAGAACCTCCTGTTTGAAGTCAGGTAAAAAATAGATGAAGTTGTCGAATATTAGATTACAAATTTCTTCATTATTCAGCAACGCAGTTTTATAAATAAACAAAGAAAGTAAACCTAACATAACAACAGTGACCTGAGCACGTAAGGACAACGATGTTTGCCCTTAAAGAACATGATGTTATGTGGTTACGTTAGCTCGAACATGGAAACACGCTTCAAAATGATTGGAACATTTACTCGGTATCAAGAAACGTGTACTATGTTGCTCGGTATCCATTTTTTGTGTAAAGAGACCGTAGTTGTGACCTCATTGTTACAGAATGGTGGTTCTGATTTTAATAAGTTTTTGTAGATGAGGTTTAGGAAAAAGGACAAGCTCTAGTAATTGGATATTTTCAAGTTTATACAAGTGTGTGTATACGGTTGTATATGTTTTAATTCTAAAATCTTGATGATGTTTTAGTATGTTAGAGTTGACGGACCATCTTCCACTGTATGTCAATGTCAAAATAAAATCATCAAACTATTTATTTATTTTATTTACTATGGGACAGCTCTTGACCTCGAGGCTTGCGTGGGCAAGGATGAGGTCGACGATGGGACGAGCTTCCCCAGAAGATGCCTACTAACTCTCTTTTTGAAGCCGTCAGGGTCATAAGACAATAGAAAAACAGACGCTGGCAGCTCATAGAACTGAAAAAAAAACATAAAGAAATGACGAAGTACTAGAGACAAAAGTACAGAAGTAAAAGTGAGGATGAGCCGGATGAGCCCTTCACAGAGTTCTTTGTGAAGGGCTCATCCGGGAAAGAATCACTATTTGCCTATTTCTGCCGTGAAACTGCATTGCTGTGTTTCAGTTTGAAGTGTGGGCCGGTAAAATTACAGACACCCGAAACCTATAAGCATCAAATCGTAGGGTACTTTCCAAACATAACAATGCTTCGTAATAAACTTTAGTAATGGATAGCACCTATCATCAAGTGGTTCATGCTCTAGTTCCATCTTCAAGAATTAAAAATAAATGCCGTTAATTGTTTTGAACGCGTCATGTCTATATTATCCATTCAGTATTTGTTATGTTCCATGACGTAATAGCGATGCATCTACACGAGTAAACTTTAATAATCTCTTCTATAATTTACTAAAATCAAAACAAATAATAATTCGAACTGAATTTTTCACTGGCTTCATAGTTACTAGCAGTAGTTCCTTCCGGTGTACGTGACCAAAATACATATGGCAGAAGTACCTACATTGTGTACTATGGTATACTGTGTACCTACGTCGGCTTAGAAAGCGCTCGTTAGGCGAATTGTTACGGGATCGACCGGGGTCTCGGGAAATTCTCGCTCCTATATTATTTATTTTGTGAAAATGTTGCTAGCTTTTCATAAGCGATTTTTTTTAGCGGCAGCCACGAAAAAACCTTTGGTTGGTCTATGACTCTGAACAGAACATTTTTGTTATGGGGTTCAGTGGCAATAATATTTCCAAAAGCTTAGAATTTGTCAAATATTTGTTTCAAAAATGCTATTTTAGATAATGCCGTATTATGTCCATTTCTTTCAATTAAAAAAATACAAAATTAACTATAACAAAAAAACTTATTTGAAAAGAAAGGAAATATAACAAATCAAAAATTGATTGATTTTGATTTTGATTCGATGCTCCACAAAAATAGACTAGCAACATAGCGTGAAGGTTCCTTTAAAATAACTGAATAGGAAGCATCAAAAATAAGTGACAGACGAGGAAATCATAACATCATGGTCCCCTAACATGTGGTATAATTGTGCATTGGGATAGGGGACCATTGAGCCAACCAGTTCGGCACGGGCTAAGCCGAGGACAAATGAATTTGACTGATGTAGAACTAGTTTGGCAATTGGGACACCTGGGAACTCACCTTGTGAAGATAAAGTTGATTGGAACTTGTGTTTTTGACTCAAATCATGTAGCCTCTACGAAACTAATTATAATAAAAGTAAGAAAGGAACACTAGCTGAGCACAGCCTTGGTTCTAGAGCAAGCCCTTTTCTTCTATTCAGCAAAAAACCTACAGCGAAAAGTTGGCATACTCTCTTATGTAATAGGTACTTAACCGTTGTAATTGAACTAGGTTTAATTAAGTAAGTTCTAGGCTTAGTGGCGGCTTTGTAGGCCACAGGTTCGAGAACGGAAACGGCAATCGAGAACAAATCCATTATTTGTATACTGGATAGCAAGAAGTAAATATTGGATTCTGGCTTTTTCAGTCGTTAAGCCATGTCGGAAGCTTTCGAGTGGCCTAAAAACTCCGACACCAGTTAGTTTAGAAGTCTTAGAGCTACAGCTCCTACAAAGGAGAAGAAGAAGTGAGAAAGGAGTGTATATGCAGTGTTCTCGGAAGAACTTACAAGGCTCGTGAGATGTGCACTGAGACATGCATACAATACAATACAAATATATTTATTGCCAAACATAAAATAACAAAAAAAGAACACAATGATTTCCTTTAGGTAGTAAATATACTCAGCATTAATCTGCGCAGACCAATGTTTACGCAGGGCTGGTTTTTAGTAAACCCCAGAGCTCGATTTTAGGTGGTAGTCGAGTGTGATAACAGTAATAACGAGCAATAAAATAATTTTGAATAAATTAAGTTACATACAAAAACTGTTCTTACAACAAATTATCATTGTCAGCCGTTTGCGATCCACTGCTAGGAAAAGGCAGTCTTTTGATTATGTCTCTAAACCAGGTGTTACCCACGATCTTAATCTTATATCGGTCTAATATATTCGACCCATCTCGCTGGTGGACTTCTCCTATTCCTGCAATATACTCTCGGCCACCACTCGGTCAGCGCTCTGGTCCACCTGTCGTCACTTCGTCTGGCCAAGTGTCCTGCCCAACTCCACTTAAGCCCCAATATCCGCTCGCTGACGTCCTAGACTTTTGTCTGCTTGCGGATTTCCGTTTTCGGGCCTCGGTTTAAAAGTGTTATTCCGAGCATAGCGCATATCTTACAACAAATCAAAAGCAACAAAACTCGCAAGCCTTCTCGCAGAGTTTAGATGGAGCTATTGCAGTTTCACTTCGCTTGGCTTCTGGGATAGAATTCCACAATTTCGCATCATAATAATTGTTCATAATAATATGAGGAAACGTAGTACGGTTTATAAGTCCAGTCGTCCGGTCATTGTATATTAATTGATCACACATCATGTTGACACACATCGATGACAACACAATGGATAACAATCAATATACTACATAACCTAAGTACATAAACTATGTTTAGCAATGCATTTACCATTTATGAGCGTTTGGCAATTAGTTTGCTGTCCAAGCAATACATCTATATATAGGTAATAACCTATACCATTATGTGCCCGGTGATGTATTACGAGTTGAACTGTATAGTACATATGTACGAAATAAAAAATAGTTCGGAAAACCTACCAATAAATTCATGTAAAATTACCCGTATCCTTTTCAATTTCATGCATGCCAAATGATGACTTCTATAGGCAAATATTTGATACCCTGGGTTCTATTATCGCAATTATCTTAGGAATAGCATTTTTGGAAAATAAATACAGCCTATGTTTAAAACTGATAATATAGCTTTGTACTGATGAAATAATTGTACTTTTTGAGTTATCAATTACAAACAAACAAACATACAAAAATTAAATCTTTCCTTTCATGCAAATAAGGAACTCAACTGCTTTGTGGATGTTTCAATTTCCTCTAGCATGCATTTAAAATGCGCTTCGATGCTCTCCAACGCACGCCGCTAGATGTGAATCGTACATAGAGTATGTTTGGGGTCGCTTCACTCCGCAACCGCTGAACGGATTTGGGTGAAACTTGTAATATACATAGTTTAAGGCCTGGATTAACACATAAGCTTCTTTATCCCGGTATCACGCGAGCGAAACGGCAGGCGGGAGCTAGTTTGTTTTATAGAAACCAACATAGTCCCAGCGTTTAACAGTGTGTAGATACCCTTAGGTCCCTGACCCCTGGGAACGAACCCCTCAACAACTTTGAAACTGTTGTATCGGAGAAACTTGATTTATTTTCTTGAAAAACAATGTAAAAGTTAATTAATTTCGCAGAAAACTTAATTTAGTAGTAGAGTTTTATTATTGGACAGATTGCTTACGTTTAGAAGTATTTTTATCATTATGAAGAAACTGCATTGAAGAAAAAATTCGTAAGTTCTTAATAATTCATCTTTTAAGGTCGATATCAATATAAAAAATTACTTATCCCTCTAGTTTTTTTTTAATGCAAGAACGTGAGGCTTAACTTAATTTTTTTAAGTCAAAGTAAGTATGCATCTAGCATACGGTAAAGTTAGTTATTGAGTAGGTCACTAGCTCATAAGAAGTAGAAAGGAAGTAGTAAATTTCTATGACGACCTCTGTGGCGAAGTGGGTGAAGGTCCGCCTGGGACGCAGAAGGTTACGGGTTCGATTCTCGCCGCGGGACAAATGTTTGCATGTTCTGTAGATATTTTTCTCGGGTCTGGGTGTTTTCTATGTATGATATGTATGTATTTACAAAAAAAATGTATGTATGTAATATATCAATCATGTGATACCTATAACATAAGCTCTGCTTAGTTTGGGGCTACATGATGCTGTGTGATAGTCCAGCATTATTTATTTATTTATTTAGTTATTTATGTAATAAAATTATGATTGATAGATTGACTAAAAGCCTTAAAAGATTTGCCCAGAAAGTAAAGACTTGGACTGACTGACTGACGTTCAATTAATAGCCTGGACCGCAAGTCCTAGGATGTAGAAACTTAAAACGTAATCTATTCTATGCTTAAAGCTTAGTCCATTTAACACGATGACTGCCGGCCACGCATATTACCTTCCGCGTCATTCATGAGGAGCAACAACTCGCATCCTAGAGCAAGTGAGTTTTCTGCACTGCAAGTGTTATAGTCATGGCCCAAGCAGAACAGTAAAAGTTACCACTTCATTATCATCAGCATTGGTTGAAATCAAAATTGTTTGACCCACTGTTGGGCACTTCTAGTTTTAGTAGAAGTACCATTCTTTGTGGAGGGTTCGCCCGGGGAAGAACTGCCACCATGCCTATTTCTGCCGTGAAGCAGCTGTGCTGTGTTTCGGTTTGAAGTGTGTCGGTGCCGGTGTAATTACAGGCACAAGAGGCTCATCTTCATGCCTCAAGTTGATGGACGCAGGGCGTTGCATCGTAGAGCCGTTCCAAATACATCCGTGATCTACGATGCAATGCTTTGTGATAGGTAATGGTTACCACTTAACATCAGATGGGCCATGTGCTTGTTCCATTTTCAAGTACCATAAAACTTCTTTTGAATATGCAATCCGCCTTGAACCTGCGCTGGTCTTAGCCAGGTGCCGCCCAGTGTCTTTCTGATATCGTGGGCCCATCTCGTTGGACGTGGAGGACGTCTTCTGTTCTAATAACCGTCACTCGGCCACAACTCGATCAGCACTCTGGTCCACCTGTCGTAACTTCATCTGGGTAACAGGTCAGTTCTCCAATTCCACTTGAGCAACCAATATCCGCTCGCTGATGTCCTGAATCTTAAAAAGTTACCACTTGACTCTGTATAACTTTATCTAGAATAAAACGCCTCAGCTTGTTCACATTGAACGATGCTATCATCTGTTGGACTGATAGAGAGTTGATGACAGGAGAAAACATAAATGCGATCTCCATTAACAATACCAATGAGAAAGCGTAGATTTCAAATAACGCTTTGTCATTTGAAAGATTTGCTCCGAAGGCAACCTCTCACCGACGGGGTAGAGTCCTACCGGGACCCCATGATCCCGTCAAGTGCTACTGCAGCTTCGAGCACTTCATTAGGTGATGAATGGTTCAATAAAGCATTAGCACTACGGTGAGTGAAGGAACACGGTGTGTTTTTAGTCGGTAGGACGCTGAGCTAGCGACTGCTAGGAGCTGGCGGAGAGCCCGACAGACCCCTCAAACTCTCTCTTAGTCGAAGGACTTACGTTACGCATTTTCACACTAACAAAAAAAAAGGTTGAAATATTCGCCCTACAGGTGACCATGTTCGTCGGTAGGACGCTGAGCTAGCGGCTGCTAGGAGCTGGCGGAGAGCCCGACAGACCCCTCAAACTCTCCCTTAGTCGAAGGACTTGCGTTACGCATTTTCACACTAACAAAAAAAAAGGTTGAAATATTCGCCCTACAGGTGACCATGTTCGTCAGTAGGACGCTTAGCTAGCGACTGCTAGGAGCTGGCGGAGAGCCCGACAGACCCCTCAAACTCTCCCTGAGTCGAAGGACTTGCGTTACGCATTTTCACACTAACAAAAAAAGGTTGAAATATTCGCCCTACAGGTGACCATGTTCGTCGGTAGGACGCTGAGCTAGCGACTGCTAGGAGCTGGCGGAGAGCCCGACAGACCCCTCAAACTCTCCCTTAGTCGAAGGACTTGCGTTACGCATTTTCACACTAACAAAAAAAAAGGTTGAAATATTCGCCCTACAGGTGACCATGTTCGTCCATTTTTAGGTATTAGAAAAGTATAGGCTAAGTCAAACTGGTGAAATAAATTACGATATCCTGTTTTTATTTCTTTGGAGTTTTTCCCACGGCACGGTAGGCGTGGTCGGTCACTAGGCTACCGGCCCGAAGTTTATGAACTCGCTCAGCTGTGCGTGGGTGGGTATAGAAATAGCACCGACAGTGCGTGGGCGTTCATACTTCATTGTACCTACTACGGTAATAACCGCGTTTTGTAGTAATGTTTATGTTGGTAATGTGTACTACTTTGCCTGTAAGCACGTGCTACTAATGGTCGCTTTTAACAAAATCAGAGTAGAAAAACCCGACATGCAGCAACTGTTATACAGGTTGGCAAAATTTTGGTTTATTGAGGGCAGCGTTTCTTTTGTGGTTAGAAGGTTTTGTTCTGAGGAAATTGTAGCTTTATTTTAAAGGAAAAAACAATTGCGTTTTTGTATTTTTGAAAAATGCTTAAGCAGCCTAAAAAATAACATTTGTCAATAAAAAAATAAGTTGATGTCAATCGATTCGATCGATTTTAGAAGTTAGGTACTTTTGCGATTTTTGGGCCAGGAATTCTTGCGGCCGTCCCCAGGAACATCCTAATAAAGTTTCATCATAATCTGAGCAATAGTTACGGAACGCATAAAGAACAATCATACAAACATGCACTGTTTTAGTGGTCTACAACCATTTTTGCATTTCTAATATTCTAATATTCTTGTGATAACCAAACTTTTAAGAGACAGGATGAGACACACACACACACATACACACACAAATAATATTCTCAAAGGTACATACTGTGTGTTTATAAGTTTATATAAATACTACCTGTACCTATTAATTATTAGTTTTTTTTCATGTTGTCTATGTGAAGATAATTATATTATTTAATACCATTAATGGGAAGCAACTGACATACAGGTTACCCTAGTTTAGGAGTCATTATGTTATAACATAACATAGTGAAGCCCTGACTCCTGACACTGGTTCATTCAATAAAGACTTATAATTATTATTTATTTATCTTTATACAGGGTGGGGCAAAATTTTACCTCATTGAGGGCAGCTACCTTTTCTTTTGTAGTTAGAAGGTTTTGTTCTGAGGAAACTATAGGTTTATTTTGAAAGAAAAAAATAATGACATTTTTTAATTTTTGAAAAAAGGTACAGTCAGCCCAGAAAATATCATTTGTCGAAAAACAAGTTGGTCGCAATAGACTCTAATTCCCAACAGGAACACTTTTCCCAAAGTATCTTACAAAATAAATTGTAAGTTTTCGCGAAAATTAAAAAAAAGATTTCCATACAATTTTCAAGAAACATCATTCGCCATAACATTGAGTTCATGCAGAAAGAACGAATGTGTCTCGATTTTATATTTTATCAACGTATCTAGGGTCTAGGTCTAGCCGACAGACTACCTGCGGTAGCGGCCAATGATAGGTCTGACAGACCAAAAGACAACTCCAACCACAATAAATTTGTATTTTTCAAATTGCGCGTGTGTTGCGTGTGGGTCATGTTAAGAATTCAAACACTTATCACGAGAAAACATTCAACATAACCCGTAAACATCGAATTATCCGATTCAATGATTCGCTAAATACAGATGCGGCATTTCCGTTTTTGTCTGCTGATATAGAATCTTATTTTTACCCGACTGAAGTCCTCTTCAGTCAGGTTATGTTTTTAGAGTGTATGTATGTTTGTAATATTATTTGTCGGTCGCTGTAGCCCAAACGGCTGGACGGATTTTGACTAATGAGGTGTGGTTGGATTCGTCTAGATCACTAGGATGACATAGGTTATATGAAACTTCAAAAAATCTAATATGGCGACTGTAAGAAGCCATTTTCAATTTACGATGAACTAAAAGGTACTAAAACTTTCTTAAACTTCAGTCGGGTACTAAAACTTTAGTCGGTTTTTTTTTTAAATGAATACTTGTTCTAATTTAATTTACAAATTGAAGTGACGATTTTGAGAACTTTATACTCAAATTTTATTTATCTTATTGATGAAGACAACATAAGATAACATTCTGCCTTAAATGTATAACAGAATCATTACCTGTGGTGACAAAGTTTTTAGGTCAAGATAAATATTAAATAAATAATCTTCATCATCATTAGCAGTCCACTGCTGGAAATAGGCCTCCCCTAATCAGTGCCATTGCGCTCTGTTCTGAGCTCGACGCATCCAGCTTCTACCAGCAGCCTTTTGCAAATCGACACTCCACCTGGCCGGAGGGCATCCTACACTACGTTTGCCGAGCCACGGTCTCCAACCCACGGTTATCGGTTCTTCGGCAGATATGGCCAGCCCACTGCCACTTCAGCTTGCTTATTGTCTGAGCTATGTCAACAACTTTAGTTTTATGTCAGATATGGATTTTATCCATCAGAGAAACTCCGAGCATAGCTCGTTCCATAGCTCGCTGAGCGACTTTAAACTGGTGGACTAACCGTACAGTGTCCACGTTTCAGCTTAGTAAATAAAAAATAACGCTTGACATTATAAGACAGCTTTATGTAGCCCCAAACTAATGTTACACACATTAGAAAGCCTCTAGGCCGGATCTCCTAAGAATCACCAGATTTACTTAGATCATATTATTAAACTCGATTATTTGGACTCGTTTTGGAAGCGCTCGTGGCGTGGTTAACTTGTTAACTTGGTGTTCCTAGCAGGTCACCTTGGTTAAGCAACACTCCGCCCGGTCATTACTTGGATGGGTGACCGTTTAGTGACATTTAGATTTGAGCGCTTCCGTGCTTCGGAAGGCACGTTAAGCTGTTGGTCCCGGCTTTTCAGTCGTTAAGCCATGTCGGAGGCCTTCGGGCGGCCTAAAAACTCCGACACCAGAGTTGGTCACTAGCTCATACGAAGAAGAAGAAGAATTTGGATTTCAATTATTTGAACGAATTGAGTATACCTAAGTAATAAAAACTCTGATAGAAGTAGAAATAATTTAGTTGGAAAACATATTATAACGAACAATTAAAAATGAGGTACGAAAAAGTACTTAATCATTAGTAACCATGACTGCTTATTCATAGGGATAGGTACTCTATAGAGGATCCAGAATAAATGCATTATATGTAAAGATTTATTCATAAACCGCACAGATATCTTTTCCAAAAATAACATTAGGAATAGGTATATACCCTCGAGAGCAATGAATCCGGGTCACTCAAAGAATCCAAAAAATCTCGGAAAGTAAGAATGCTAGGTTAATGCAATAAATTGTATTTAATAGACAAAATTTATGCTCTACAAGCACGATGGAAGACACAGAGTGTATAGAAGACCAGGGGAAAGATTCAAGCAAGCATGCATCGAAGAAAAAGTAGCCTACGGTGGTGGGTCTGTACTTGTGTGGGCCGGAATTTCCTCTGAAAGTCGCACAGAGCTGGTGATCATAGAAAACGGCTCTTTAACTAGCGTAAGATATGTGGAAGAAATCCTCAACGAACACGTTGGTCCATTTATGGTCAATTTGGGTGAGGATGCTATATTTATGCATGACAATGCCCGACCTCATACAGGTAGGATTGTGAATGACTACCTTCAAGAGATGAACATTACTTGTATGGAGTGGCCAGCGCGCAGCCCGGATATCAACCCGATCGAGCATGCTTGGGACGAGCTAGGGAGATGCGTAA
The DNA here is from genome assembly GCA_951804965.1 of Horisme vitalbata. NCBI lineage: Eukaryota > Metazoa > Arthropoda > Insecta > Lepidoptera > Geometridae > Horisme > Horisme vitalbata. The sequence goes on from OX638096.1 coordinate 4,713,791, forward strand.
AACAACGAAACCCTCCCCCAATCACGCTTCCTGAGCTCAAAATTGCTCTCACAGAGGAATGGGAGAATATTCCCCAAAATCGTATAAGGAACTTGGTGTACAGCATGCCAAACCGCGTAAACGCAGTAATGGAAGCACGAGGAGGTAATACGAAGAATTGAAATTCAAGAAAATCGTCATAAAGTTCAAAAATTTCATGTTTCCTATTTTTGTTTTAAGGAGAGATCAGCAGTTTTTTTTCTTTATGTAATTTTGTGTAAATAAAATGTATGGTGACTCATATTTTTTTAACTTTCATTTAAGGAGTATTAAATTGTCTATTAAATACAATTTATTGCATTAACCTAGCATTCTTACTTTCCGAGATTTTTTGGATTCTTTGAGTGACCCGGATACATTGCTCTCGACTGTATAATAATAACTTAATAATTGTATAAAAATAATACTCGGAAAGGTAAATTATGCCCTATACTTTAAGGTATATTTGGGTATGAGATATGTCCCATAGTGAAAGGAGGCTCGTCCCGTCCGCACTGCGGCTAGCTGCGGCAACTATAGCGCCTTACCCACTGACAAATAACCAGAAACTTGAAAGGCTCGTTTGCGTCTATTTTAATAAACTCCTACCTGATAATAAGGCGATTTTAAAAGGGTTCAATTTTAGGGTACTTACCTAATTGTATGAGGATGCGTCGAACTCAGGACAGGGCGCAATGGCGCTCATTAGGGGAGGCCTATGCCCAGCCGTCGACTGCTACACGCCGATGATGATAATGACTAAAAATGATTTGGTTATAATCAGGGTAAGCTCATGGCGAAGTTTGTCACGAGCTTACTGATGTCCTTATAAGCTATATACGGTCGATTGGGTTGTGATTACCGTAGTTTCTCCCTGATTCCCGGTCAGTACTTCGATGGGTGAACTCAGTACTTGTAGTTGCCCTTAGCCCGTTAGTTACCCGTAGCGGTACCCAAAGAGTTTTTATATAGGAAGAAAAAAAACCTGATTATTCTCCCTAAAATGCCCTAAAAGGTGTTGTGTCTCGTTTCTTCTTTTGTGTAACACTAAAGAGGAACACCTTTTAGGGCATTTTAGGGAGAATAATCAGGTTTTTTAAACGAGACACCTTTTTTGAGAGAGTACAGGTTTAGTTAGCACAGGTTTTTGTTCAAAACCTGCATTCCCTTGTGCGTTAGTACCTACTAGTACTCATTCCATGGTTTGGCATATTGAAATACATAGGATTATTACCTATAATAAACACAACAATATCATTACAGGCCACGTCGTACAAAAAGTCCATAATATTATCAGTACAAAGTAAAATAAAAAAATTGGATAACAAAGTTATGCTTTTTAAAAATGCTGTCGATAGTTCAATACATTTTTATAAAGTTCAGCGTTTAAATATAACTTTACATTCTAAGAATATGAACTACGTACAGTCGGCACCAGAAGTTTGTAAACACATTTTACAAACTGTTATTGACCCAGAAACTAACAAATTGATAAAAAAATCATTTTACCTCTTACATTAAAATTTTGGAGTTATTAAAGCCTAATATCTCAATCGATAGTTATCATATCAGTTATTTGGTTTAAAAAATAGGGAGTTTAAAATTCAATAGCGTAGCAAGTCACCGCGAGTCTTGCATTCGTTGAACTAACAGTGTCGATAACCGTTGACGCGTAGTTTTTCTTTGAAAAACTATTAAATATTCGAAAAAACTTTCGAACATTCAACCAAAACCTATCAACCATTCGACAGAAATTTGAAAGTTTAAAACAAAACCGAAGAGTCATCAAATCAACTTTTTAACCGACTTCAAAAAAGGAGGAGGTTCTCAATTAGGTTGTATGTTTTTTTGGTTTGTTACCTTATAACTCCGTCATGTATGAACCGATTTGGAAAATTCTTTTGATCATACGGGATAAATTGATAGAAAAAAAGGTTGATTGTTAGATGTATGGACAAAAAAATAAGCAATTATTTTTTACTTTGTAGTTTTGCAGGATTTGTTTCTGAAGTTGTTTTTTTTATTTTAAATTATTTGAATACAATAAGGCTGATACTTTGATGTAGGTACTTATATCGCTGACTGTACTACCTGACCTCCTGAACACTTGGCCATCAATTTCGATACCGTTTCGTGGTATCACCTGCGGTAAGGTCGAGAAAATGCATCATCAAGAAGCATTATTATTAATATCATTAGTTATTATAACATATAATTTGAGTACCTATGAAATGAACAGAATCTAGTAAAAAAATACTAAGCTTACCAAAATAAATGAAATAAATTCCGTTTATTGCAGGCACACAAATATACCCATATCACAATATAAGATTATTAAAGCTAAAGTTAAAACCTATAAAGTTTTACAATCATTTGTTATTTTTAATTTGGGATGACGACTGAAAAATTCTAATTAGTCCATCAGAGAGATCAACAAAATATATTGGACAAGTATTTTTTCTTAAGTCAATTAAACAAAAAAATACTAAGATACAGTTCGTTGAAGTTCCGCGTGACGTCACAGTTTAGTACACTTTTTACATAGCCGTGACGAGCCCCCACTCCCGAACTTTGAAGCTCTTTATTTTTGTCAATTATTATTTATTTGATAAAAAAAAATGCGTGTCCAATATTTTTTGTTGATCTATCTGACGGACTGATTAGAAGTATTATTATTTTACCCATTCGTCATACCTATTATAGGTCTTCTTCCAGCCAGGTGGAGTGACGATTTGCGAATGACTTTATGTAGAAGCTGGATGTGTCGAGCTGAGGCACAGAATAGAAAAAGGAACAGAATTTTCACTCCGCAAAAACGATTAAACAAATAGCTACTTTAGCTGCGACGCAATAAAGCGTTATTCAGGTCGTACCTAACATTTTAAATTCACGTAGACCTTGCATCCCTTTCTATACGTAACTTTTATCTCTTCTGACGCGTACTAACCTACGGAGCAAGCCCCGCACTCGGGGCCCGCCAATGTACTTATAGCTTCGTACCTAAAGTGCGGAGTGAAACTGGCCTGGTTGAGGGCGCAGGAGGCCTATTTTCCAACAGTGGCCTGTTATAGGCTGATGTTGATTAGTTATTTTTTCTTACACAACTTCAGATACTAATAAATGGTTTAAGAATATATAATGCAATTTCAGCAAACTGTCTTCTGTAATTCAAAATTAATTAATTTGGTACTTACAATAGTATTATTAATCATAAATGATTACGTTTAATACTTAACCAATTAAAGAATTGAAAGTAATTACAAAAACGCCATACGGAATTGTAATTGGGTACAATAGAATGTAAGTAATATAGAGCCTAAAACTAATTACAGACTTTTCAAATTGAAAAAAATCAGACAGAATACAAAATTAGTTTAAAAAGCCATAGCCTTAGTTTTCTTTTGAACTGCTTGAGTGGCAGCTCTTTCATGTCATATGATTAAATGTTATAAATAAACACATAGAATAACAATTCTTTTGTGATAATTTAGTTTTTGGAATATAACGTAAAATACATAAATTTGTATATTTTATAAGTTCTTGTGAACAGATTTAGATGATCTAACCTCTAACGAATTTTGCACATTCAAAAATATACATACAGGGTAACTATAAGTACCATCTTGTATTTTCTAAATATGATTTGTTCTATTTCCATGATGATACGAGTATTCCACCAATGGCTTGATTACACATTTTTTGTGTAATGATTACCCACTCTATTTTCTGTTTTCTTTGTTGTCATTGTAGTATCGGTAGCGTAGAATAGATTGACTTGTCATAAAATAATAACCCCAGGCTGCCTTGAATCACATAAAAAGCATCAACTTGACCTTTTGCGGCATTAATTGACAGCATCGATAACAAGAATCGAATCGATACTGAACTTGAAGTTAAGTTGACGTCGGTCGCCATTTTTTTTTTATTTTGCGTTTGATTTCGCGCCATTTTACCGTGATTTATTTTTTATTTTATGTCGACGATATTAGACAGACCGTGGGCGCAACCTGGTTCAGACTACAGCAGGATACTAAGCAAAGCTTGTATCATTAGAACCACATGACTAATATACTGTCCACTGCTGGATATAGGCCTCTCCTAGTAAGCGCCACTCAGTGCTGCCACCTTAGTTTTTGAAAAGGGCATTTTGACAAGCTAGAAAGGGCTAGATATAGCTAATTTTGTCATGAAAAGGTCTAAAAATCTGAGTCAATCGGAATCTTCAAAAATAATATTTACTATAATTAATTTCTCGTTTTTCTGGTTCTATGTTATAATTTAACAAATGTTTTGGTTGCTATACTTCTCTCCCTGACCTTGTTTTATATGTGGTTCTTGTTACAGGATCTTGTGTTTTAATTTCTTCTTGATTTATTTTATTTATTTCAGTGACATTTTCTGTCTTTGCGTGGTAAATAGCTAATTTTGCCATCAAAAAGAGATGATTTGTGACTGACGAAATCTATTTTGGCGCGCATTGTTTAATAACTTGGTAGGCACGGTGCGAATTTTCGAAGTTTTGTATCGCAATTCGAAAAGGGCTAGATTGCTCTATTCGGGTTAAACCATCAAAAAACGAGTTCACCTACACTAAAAAGTGTAGCCCGAAAAGTGGCAACGCTGGTGCCACTGAGCCCGATGTCTCTCGGCATCCGCCAGCTACTTTCTGCAAATCATTGTTTCACCTGGTCGGGGTCGCCCACTTAAATATCCAAATTTGTTCAAAGGAATTTGTCAAACTCGAAGTCGAAAGGCAGCTATAAGATCTTTTCTATTCATACCACATGATCAAACCACGGAAAACGAAGAAGTGTAGGTTGTACTGTTTTATACCAGATCCCTTTCATATGAGATCTATCACCAAAGTGTTCTGACCACATATGATGACAATGTTTTTTTAAGGTTGAAATAAAATCTGAGTAATATGAAACACAATTATATGTTAACCCTTCCTGAGCCGCTTTTGCGAGTGAATCAACTTCTTCGTTTCCCGTTAACCCAATGTGGGAGGGGATCCACTGAATTTTAATACATTTATTGTGATTAAATTTTAGGAAAACTTTTTAAAATCCTGTAATGGAAGACAAATGGAATGCCTTGAAGGCTAGATTCACTTGTACACCGCGCTAAAAGATAAATCGCACTTTTAGAGTCTGTAAAAATAACAAACTTTTGGGCCGACGCCCACCTGATGTTAAGTGGTATCAGGTATCATGGTACCATCACCTATAACAAAGTATTGTTGCGTTGGTCAGGGATTTGGAGGTGCCCTACGATGTAGCACCATGCGTCTATCAACTTAGCCCTGACTCTGATGTTTTGCGAACGGTTGGAAGGTAATTTGTTTGACTGCCTGAACTTCTTTGAGAAGTGTGTGTAGGATTATTTTTGATCGACATGATATTTGACTAAGTATTGGAATTTATAATTACTGACATTATTATTATTGACTACGTACTAAATATCTACTAATTTAATTCTGACAGAAGTGATCAATAAACTTACACATATTGATAGTGTGTGTAAGTAAGATATTGATTAATTCGACTACCTATTGAATTTGTTATTACTGACTATTTTTATTGAATTTTGACTATGTAGAGATCTATAGATGTAAACTCAACCAAATTTTTATAATTAGAGTAATTGGCGCAAGCCGTTCTAGTTATTAAGTCGATAAACAATAAATTTGAGGCATGAGTCCCGTCAGTCACACATTGAGTCAATGTGGTTACCACTTACTGTAATGACATCCTCATTCGAATCATGCGCATTCAGTTGTATGTACGATATTAATCATTGTTTCATCGAATCGGTACGTGTAACAAGGTGCTTGAAACAATTTGCACGAGAAGAAAATGTCCAAGAGCTTATTATTACCCAACTATAAAAACGCTCAGTCGGAAATTTTGTATAAAAACACCTAACTAGAAAAATGACCATATACAGTAAAGGCCCTCTAAAAACTGACCAGGAATATAAATACACAACCAGAAAAATGTCCACCATTGGTATGTAAGATTTTGTTTTTTAATCGTAGGTATTTAGTATTTAGTATTTTTTTATTCATGTAACCATTTCTTTATATTACATAACGAGTAAGTGGTCATCTCATCCACTTCGGATGAGTTGACCCCTTGAATAATTTATATTATTTCGTGCGTTAACTCATCCGATTCCCATTTTGTTTCAAAGCAGTTATCAAGCTTTCGTCCGTGGTTTCGATCACGTGATACCGGAATAAAAAGTAGTTTGTGTTTATCAAGATCATAAACTATGTTTATTCTAATTTTCATACAAAACCGTTCAGGCGTTACGGAGTTGGATGGGAACAAACAAACACACAGATGCACACACACAAACATTCGCATTTATAATATTAGTGTGTTAATACTGTCTGATAAAATATACGCCAAATGGAATTAATGAATCTTGAACAGCCGCGTGTTCAAATCTCGCTAGCATAAACTTTTTGCTCTAAATATTTTGTACAAAGAGAAATTCAAAGCATATTACAGACTCTTTATCAATCTGTGAATCGGTTCTGAATCGCGCAAACGATTTTTTCCCGCTCCCTAACCATATAACAACGACTTGCAATATTCCCCTCGGGGGTCCGTCTCTCGGGGTAAACCAGTCTTGTCAAGCTGGTCTAAGTTGACAAAATAGTTGCGAAAACATGATTAAGAATTACAACATCCATTTTCAGTTGACACACCTTATTAGAATAAGTTATGACTAAGCTCGTTATATAAGTATTAAGTAGGTATAGTTAAATAGTTAACCCACGAGAAACCTCTTGACCTCTAATTTTTGTCAAATATTATATGTCATTTTACTAACACCCACGAGAAACCTCTTGACCTCTAATTTTTGTCAAATATTATATGTCATTTTACTAACTTTTTGCATAAAATTAATACCTGTGTCAATATATCACGTCTAGGTATTTTTAATGTATCACTTGGTACCTTGTCCGTACCGTCTTATAGGTCTTGTAGGTTCTTGTAGTGTTGGTAGGAGATACTTTGTTCGTAATATTTTAGGAAAGGAAAGCAGTACCTTCCTTTTAGATAAAATGTACTAGATTGCTTAATTAAATGTTACAGAGACGCAAAAACAAAACGCAGAATTCTAATGTCAGCTTGTATTATACAAAAAATGTTTTTTTCTAATTTAACCTTTTTGGTTTTCCTTACGCAATGCAGAAACAAAACGCATAAGTATTGCTAATGTTAGCTTGTATCACAAGATTAAATTTTGTGATTCAACCTATTTGGTTTTTAAACTTACATTCCATTTTCAAATCGATACCTCAGTCTTCAGCCTGTTCTAAATTCAAACGTTCGCACCGCACCTTGTAACTTTTTAATTTCTCTTTCAACGAGGCAAGCCGCGAAGATTTTTATTAGTCCGGAAATTAAGCGCTGGAGTTAAGTGGGCCGCTAGAAGTTGGACGCTTGAGTACTTGCCGACCTGGGAACAGGAAATTGACAATAGTTGCGGTCTAACGAAGAATAAATGGAATTGTGTGAAGATGTTTAACAGTACAGACTTAGGTTTTTAATAAAGCTAATAGAAAAGTAAATATGATTTTATGAACAGATGTAGCTAACTATTCTTTTGTAAAAACCTTTGTGGTTAATTTTCAATAGTCAAATAACAATTGGCAATACATAAACATTTATTTACCACTTGGCACATAATGCCACAACATTATTAGGACGTGAAGTAAATAGTTAAATAGTACCTAAGTACTTATGTGTGTAAAATGTAAAATTTGATAAATGAGTAAAATTAAGAGTTATTTTTTCAAATTCACCAACTTATAGAGAATATTTTACCGACGCGAACGGTTTAAGCTTTAAGTTGAACTGATTCCACCTTCTCCTTTTTGTCACGGGACAAGTAGACGTACTGGAAAGTACCACCCATATCTGATCGACATCCGACCTTGTCGTATCAAAAGATTCGCTTCCACAATTATTGTTAGTAATAATAGTAAGGAGTAGCAAGATATTTAAAAGATAAAATATTTAGTACAAATTCCGCCAACTCTCTCTGACGAGTTTCATAAAAACTTAACAGAAATTCGACAATGTTTCGCCTTCCCCATAAGGCATAATCAGGAAACAATAGACTCGCTGTCCGCCTTCGGCACCCCGCAAAAATGTTGCTTCGCCGAGCGCCAAGCAGAAAGAAGAAGCTTCACAGAGCGTTTGGCTTCGTCAGAGAGAGTTGACGGAATTTGTACTAAATATTTTATCTTTAAAATATCTTGTAATGGATTTCCGCAAAGTCACGCCTGATTCAATTCATTGTAAGGAGTAGCATTTAATTCCGGCGTCTGTTTTCCCGGACCAGTACAATCTCGGAGTCTTCAAATCAAGAGTGAATCGGTTCCTTCTAGGCAAGCGTGTTCCATCTTAGACAACATCTTCCCCTGTCTCATGTGTAATAGTGGTCAAACGCTTGACTATTAAAAAAAGCATTTAAATAAAAGTTCTTATATAAAGCATTTATATTAAAGAAATCCAAATCCGCCTACTTGCATAAAAAAAGTCCTGAGAATAAACATAAAACCAACATTAACCTCAATAAACACGTGCAAATAACCATATAACATATCCGTTGATTCACGTCAATCCGAAACGAATCAAGAGTAATCTTCATAAAGTGTTCACGGTGTGAATTCTCCGAATGTATCCGCGTGCGACCCTCCGTCCGTTAGCAAGTGACATCTTTACGACCCGTGTACAAATATGCTTGGGAGGGCTTGCATGCGGATTTCGAACATAACATTGAGTAATTTTACTTTGATTTTCTAAAAGTACGTATTTAATTTCTTTTTTTAATATGCTTGAGAAGGCTTGCATTCGGGCTTCGAACTTAAAATTGAGTCATTTTACTTTGATTTCCAAAAAGTACATGTTTAATTTCCGTGATCGTGGAATTTGATAAAACCCCCCAAAAAAATGGATAAAAAAGAGAAGGCTGGTTTCTGAAAGTATTTTAGTTCTTACTGATAACTACATACTGACGGCGAAGGTCCGCCTGGGACGCAGAAGGTTCCGGGTTCGATTCCCGCTGCGGGACAAATGTTTACATGTTCTGCAGATATTTGTCTCGGGTCTGGGTGTTTTCTATGTATGATATGTAAGTATTTACAAAAAAATATATATATGCTATATATAAATCATGTGGTTCCCATAACACAAGTTCTGCTTAGTTTGGGGCTACATGATGCTGTGTGATAGTCCAGCATTATTTATTTATTTATTTATATAGATAGATAGATGAACTCTTCATTGCACACACCACCAGTTAAAAACCAAAAATTTACAAAAACAGAGAAATTAAATATGTAGTAATGTAGGTACAATAGGCGGTTTAATCGCTATATAGGTAGGTGCCTACTTACATATCAAACATATAAAAAAAAGTAGGTAGATACTCAATAAATAATAGGTAACTGAGGATCTCAAAAATATCTTATGTTTTAATCCAAGTCACAAACTATATATTTCAAGTTCAATCGAAATATATATGATCTTTCGCTAAGTTTAACCTTCATACACGTCTAGCTGTCATAGCAAAAACTTAAAATTATAACAGGCTTCTTACAAAATTGTAATGTTTTCTATTATTATGTATCTTATAGTCACATAACACATAATGTTACCTACACTTATTTATGCAAATAAATATCTTGTATCTTGCCATTACATAATTGAACACAAATCATATTTATATACATTATAAGTGTGACGGGGGGCGGGGTCTAAGGGGTACTAAATCCCATCTTCAGACCCCTCACCCTCTCACCCCCCCTCCCCCCCCACCCCCCACCCCCTCACCCCTCGCAGGACCCACCTCACCTGCCCGTGGTGCACCCTGATAACTAACAAACGGGGCTCTGGCGGCCGGCTGATTGCGGCGTAGCGCAGCTTTGCACCACCGGAACAAACTAAATGCCCAGCAGCGTAGGCGGTGTGAGAAGGCACGCTAGTGGTGGGATTATAGGCATATCTCCTTTTGCTAGGGGAGGCCTATGTCCAATGGTGGATTATATTGGCTGGTGTGGTGGTGTGGAAGTGTGAGGTTAAAAATAAGCTGATATTGCCGTAGATTCGGTTGCTCACTTTACTAAACTTTGTTAATTGAACAGCTTGAAAGTTATAGCTATCCTTGTCATTTTCATCTACAAGAAAGGGATAGTATCACTTTTATGAATTTCAAATTAAGTTTAGTTTAGCAAAATGTGCAACGTAATTGACATCAATGACTAAGTAGATATTAGCTTTGATCTATCCTTTTTAATTTATATATTCTATACAAATAATATATAAATATGTATTGCGGAGTAGATTTCAGAGTATTGAATCATTGATACGATTGCAAAGATTCAAGGGTCCGGGAACTTGTCATGTAATCTGTAAGTCCAGCTGTCAGCTAAGCCCGAGAGAGTTGCTGGAAGGAATAGTAATGAGTAGGCAGTGGTGTGAATTCAAGCGGGTTTGTCGTGAGATTGGACTGTATTTGGTTTTGGTAGAATGCAATGTGTATTCGTAAGCCTAATCATGGTTAATATTTAAAAAAAAAACTGCAATAGGGATGGCGAATGGGCAAAAAAATAATAATTCTAATTAGTCCGTTAGTTATATCAACAAAAAATATTGGTCACGTATTTTTTTATTTATCAAATAAAGTTGAACAAAAAATATTGGACACGTATTTTTTTATTTATCAAATAAAGTTGAAAATTGCTGACCTATATTCTACAAAATCACAGAAAACACTAGTATGTTGTACAGAATAACAAAAAAATAAATTGACGTTCCATTGTTCTTATTTCAAATTCTCCTGCATTCAAATTCAGGTTAAACGGGTTAAACTCTCACAAAGGCGAATATTCGACAGCATCCGACACGGCCATGTTCAAAGGGTGCATTCAACATAGAATAGTCTAGCTGGTCCAACAACCGGAATGTTAACTTTTGAGAAAAAAAGCAAAGAGCTTATTTTATCAACTTCAAGCATAAATCCTTCACTTCACTTCTTTATTAAATGGCTTCTGGGATAGTTTTTCACAATTTCAGCAGTATCAAGTATAATAATTGTTCATAATAATATGAGGCAACGTAGTACGGTTTATAAGTCCAGTCGTCCAGTCTTCGGTCAGGTCCTGTTTTCTGCTATAGCCATGGCGACTATAACAAAAACGATCGGCGCACAATTTTCTTCATCAGAGAATTCCCGTTCAATCTTCTTTTATTCCATTTCACTAATACTTGTGTCTTTTATCTAATATTTATCGGTTATAATACCATGAATATTAAACGACATACATTAGAAAAACACTAGAAAATAAAATTGACAACCGTCGTTCAAGATGAAAAAAATGGTGTCCCATAAATCCTTCAAAATATGCTTTATCGCAGTGACAATTAGGTACGCCAGATACTCGTCAATTAAACTGGTAAATAACTTACTTTATCGCTAAGTTTGACCTTCTTACACGTCTAGTTGTCTATGCAAAGTTTTTAAATTATAACAGGCTTTCTACAAAATTTTAATGTATTTTTTTTTTTAAGCTATTGTTTTAATTTAGGTTTTATGCCTGAGGACTTGTTTGAAAATTACGCAACTGGTTTTAAGTAGAAACTGATCGAACAACGTAGGTAATGTAATCTTATTGCAGATTGCAATAATTATCAATCTAAACGGTGATGTACTTCAAAATTGAGCTCAATATAGTATACTACAAAAGTTTTCGAATTCTGCAACTCAAACCCTCTGAAGTGTTTTCAGTTCAAATCTTCTTCGTCATAATTCCTCAATTTAAAACCCACGAATAAACATACCTTCCCTACCCTTGATTCCCCTTGATTTTTCTTTCAGTCCTAGTGAAAGTGAATACAATAATAAATTTAATATACGAATGTAATTTAAGTAGAAGTGGTATTTGACTAAAACTTATTAATCCTTATTACAAATAGTCGATGAGTTATGTAGGTAATTTAACAAAACTACACAATTTCAAAAAGGTTGTATCACCTAGATTTGATTGCCTGGTAGCTAGTAGAATGCACATTGTACCTACTGTTCATAGATTTATTTTAAACGGTAATACCTAGATAATAAATCGATTGTACTGATGCTCTCACAGATATAGAAGACAACTTTAGATTTATATCTGTGGTTGCTTCACAGATATAGGAAGACAACTAGATAAAGTCTTAAAATTCAATACGGCTGATATCTACTTTCTTATTTCCAATATCATCAGTTAGAAAGGGACGCATACATATATCAATGCGACTTCAAAAAGTTAATCGTACCAGGGCGCTCGAACAAATTTCTATGCAGGTTCATACAAATGCCCTGGTACGAAGTCGCAGAAATCGCATTGAGATAAAGTATGCATCTCTTTCTAGCTAACATATTTTGACATAAGAAAGTAGAGATCAGCCGTATGAGTTAATGTTCAGAGCATAAATGAATTTTAAGACTTCTATGCTTTAGTCCTATTTCTTTGGGTTGCTTCAATAATTTATAAATTGTTATTGTCAAGTCAACTGTACTTTTTGGAGCGAAAGCACTTGCTGCACATTGATTGTAAAATATTTACGTACGCTTAGCTTAATCAAAGCTATATTATAGAAACTTATGGTAGTATAGGTACTGTTTGAAACATTGTTTTCTATTGCAAAAAGTATTGTACATTGAGAGTACGATTGTTTTATATCTCAGAATTTGAATATAATAACATACGTAGTAGGTATTAATTTATTGCATTCTGGTTATATTAATGGTAAAATGGTCCAATGATTAGGTACCTACATAATATATTATGCAAGCGATACAATATTACGCAATAACTTCACTAGAATGTACAGTGTATTCTCTATAATAATCATCTAATTTGAATGTATGATGTTTGATCATGATTCATGTATGCAATATATTGGGTCAACGAGCTTATGCACCAATATGCAGAATAATTGTGGGGTTATCGAGATTATTGAGCTCTATTTACGAGTTACGCGTAAATAGTACCGCTATTTCAAGGTGTTTTAAGAAAACCTTTTTTTTATAATTGTTCCTTTTAAGCTATTGCATAGCTTCTATCGAGGGCCTTGAGCGCGGGGACCGAATCCAGAAATTCCGTAACGAAAAAAAACCTCACGCTCCCCACTCCGACGGGCACGGAGGTGTGGCTTGAAGGCCGTGCATTGTCTAACGTCGTTTCTTTTCGGCAGTCTTCGACACGGTGTTTGTGTGCATGCAACTAGACGTATTTTTATTTAATAAAAGAAAAAAATTGTTTTCTTATCGGACACCACGCTCAAAAAGTGTAACTTGAATTAATATCAAAGAAAAAGAAATACTGCATAAATAAAATAAATAAATAATTATAATTGCATAAGTTGATACAAAATGCTATGCAATAGCTTTACCGCGGCAGTCCCCGAGTGCCACACGTCTTTTTTTTAAATTGTATTTTTTCAGAGTTTGTGTATCTTGTATATTTTTGTATTTGGTATATAATTAAACATTACATCTATTATCACAGATAAGACCTAATATAATAGGGTACATAGTCATCAAAATAATTATAAGCTAAATAATTACTTTCCTACACATGTCAATTAGAAAAAAAAAATGATAATAACTATAAGAAAAATAAATTAATTACAAACCTAAATTTATTAGAGTTGTATATTAGACTTTGTTTTTTTTTTGAGTTAGCACCTGGCAGCAATATTTTTCCAATATCATTGAAAGTTTTCTTTTAGGTAACGATTATGCCAATAATTTCCCAATTTTGTGTTTTGACTACACATGTCGGTAAATTATGAACTACAGTGGTTCATCCACAATTTTTGTCCTTCAAAGAGGTTGTATGATGATAAAAAACATTTTTGTAAAGTTTTTTTGTGACCTACCTATTACGATGAAAATTGGAATTTATATATAAAAAAATTATAATCGTTTTGTGGCAAAATAACAAAAAAATATTATCTGCAAAATAAAACATAATTTGTAGTAGTAAATTCACATTTTGTTTTGCTTCGAAAAATGCAAAACAGAGCGCGGTCAAACCCATTTATTTTCTGCTTTATACTATTTCATAACGTTGCTCGCTGTACAGTTAGCATTATGTAGATTAAACTCTTTATATCATATTTTTACAGTCTCCGCGCGTGGCTTCGTTCGCGTGGTACCTGGATAAACAGTAGCCTGTGTTAATCCAGGTCACAAACTATATATATTCCAAGTTTCATCCAAATCCGTTCAGTAGTTTTTGCGTAAAAGAGTAACAAACATCCATCCATACATCCATACAGCAATACTAGTAGGATAAGAAGAATTAATCTATAAATTACGTTACATTATTTTTAAATAGAAGCCGCTCTGCAACTATGAAATTATTTTATGTTACTAAGTGTTTATAATTTTTGAATTATAATTAATGTAAATAGTCCATGACCGTTTTAATGAATTGAAATAAATAAATAAACTTCGTCTGCAGAAGAAGCTTTCCCCCTGCATCGCTCCAGAGACTGAAGCTTAGGAAATCTTTTCTTATACCCTTAGAATATGCAAAGAACACGCTTAATTTTAAGTCACTGGGACTTATAGTGATACCACACGAGCGTTGCCGCTGCGTTACGTCGCATCGTGTCGTAGCGCAATGATTTCGACGCACTAAAGGAGCGCTCACATGGGCAATAGACATTGCTCAATTATGAGCAATGATGGTCGAGTGTGACGTGACAAAATATCAAGCAATTTACGGCAACGGCAATCAGCATCAATTTGGCAAAGGTTTTGAAAAACTATATTGAGCAATTGCAATAATTGAGCTACACTAATTACTCCAGATTGATCCATTCGTATTGCCGAGCAATGATTGCTCAAAAAATTGCTTGTATAAGCGCACCTTTAGTGCTACATGGCCGCCAGACCTACGACTTCGCACCGTCTGTCCAGGGGGTCTTCTCTAATTCAGCGAAGTACGAAATTGCGTGTTTCGTTTCTTGCTATTGGTACTCTATAATCGAACAAATAAACCAAGATTTCAACACAAAATTCGTAATGTGTGACAGTCCAAACATTGCGCACGCTTTTTCACAAAACATACGACTAAACTATTAAAATCGACAGTACAAAATTCGATCAATCGCATGAAACGAAACAAGCAATTTCGTACGTCGGTGAATTGTAGTAGACCCTCTGGTGTAGGGTGTGTCATGTCAGTCTCAAAAAATAATTTAAATAAACAATACTGCGCTGCGCTGCGTTGCCGCTCCGGCGTCGCAGCGTATTCTGCGTTGAGATTGCGCTGTCGAGTGGCATGAACGACCCTAAGAATCCAAATAGTTATTCTTTTTATGATTATTTGTTTTAACTTTTTTTTGGTTGTACATCATTTTATTTTGACGTGTATGTTAGATTTTTATAAGTGGAAACTTTATTGGATTAGGAATTATTTTAATTTAATTTAGCTTATATATGATATATTGTTCTGTCTGTTTCCCAAATAAAAAATAAAAAATAAAAATGAGTTATCTAAATAACAAATGTAAGACAATATTATCTTCTTCTGTATGTCCGTACCTTCCAATATTAAACGTTAATTCATTAACCTGTCAAAGATTTTAACTAGATTTTTGAATGGCAAAGTTCCACGAAAGAAACCGCTAATCTGCATAATTAAGTGAAACTAGAATCGCACAAAATCATGCCAAAAAATACTTCAGTTTGGAATACCGGTGATTAACTGCAAGATGGTGCAGTCACGGCCGTGGACGTACTTAGGAGTAACGAAAAAGGGGTTACGGATAAAAAGTTAGAACAAAAATAATAGTGACTCTTGCAAGTTGGTACAAAGTGTTCAAATGTTTTCTATGTATAATATATAATGCAAGTACGAAAAAAATCTATATTCCAGTTTATGTGGTTTCCATAATACAAGATTTGCTTCGTTTGGGTTTGGGGTTATTCATGGGGTTTGTCATGTCATGATGCAGTGTGATTAACTAGTGTCAGGCATTTTTTTATATCTTTCCGCACATATAGTTTCCATACATACCCAACCAGAAAATTGTTATACTTAAACAAAAGCTTATAGCTCAAAAGCATAATCTACAGGTTGTCTAAAAGTGTTTGGTTGTTGTATAAAAGCGTGAAACAGGTTATAACCGCTCTAAGATTATTAATAAAACTGCTCTTTAGTTCCACTGCTCTAAATATCACTACATCTATCTATATATATAAAAATGAAACCCGTTTTCCTTAGTCACGGCATCACGCGTGAATGGCTGGACTGATTTCACTAATTCTTTTTTTGTTGTATTTGTTATTATTAGGAGAAGGTTCTTACGGAAAAAAATATTAAGAAAATCTCTCAGAAATATTGAAAAATATACATTTAATTTTGCTAAGGCGGTACGAAGTTCGCCGGGTCAGCTAGTATATATATATATATATATATATATATATTTTGACATCCCCATTTTATACAAGTAGCAAATAAACATTTCGTAACTTTAATCTATTAAATGGGCAAATAGTGTACTTATAATTATAGAATTATGTAAAAGTCTCGTCAGTGGTTCGAAAAGCTGTGCCCTGCGATCCCCAACCCGCATGCCCAGCGTGGGAATTCTGGGCATATTATTAGGGGAGGCCTATTTCCAGCAGTGGACTGGAATAAGCTGGTGCTAGTTGTATATCTCTAATCCTGTACCTAAATGGGTATAACTACAATCTACTTAAAAGGAAGTGTGAATTTAAATGTATTTTTTTATTTGGGGAAACGGAAAACCCTTTTAGTTCTGCCCCTTAATACGCTCAGTTGCCCCACAAGGTTGTATTCCACTTATTATGTCAAATACAGCCGGTACCAGGTCACTGAAACACTTGGCATAGAGCCAAAACACAGGTGTTCCGTCTATGAAACTACACTTTTGGGTACAGTATTCTTATAAATAATGTGAATGTAGGAAATACGAAAGCTTCGAAATGTACTTTTGTTGGCTTCTTCCTTTGTACATGGATTAAGACCGTCTTCATGTGTTTTTTTTGTAGAAATAGGTAGTTACTTTCTCATAAAGATAGATTAAGAGATGAAGTTATCTGACAGAACGAAAGTCACCGACATAGCTCATAGGATTAGCAGGCTGAAGTGGTAGTGGGCCGGTCAAATATGCGCAGAACGAACAACCGTTGGACTAAAAGTGTGTTAGAGTGGAGACTGCGTTTAGGTAAGCGTAGCTTGGGGCGCCCCCTGGCCAGATGGAGTGACGATCTGCGTAATGTAGCTGGACGACAGTGGATGAAAAGAGCCGAGGATCGGGCTCAGTGGCGTACCTTGGGAGAGACCTATATCCGGCAGTGGACTGCTACAGGTTGATGATGAGGTACTTACTTCTTCAGTTTGGTAAATAGATAAATAACTTGATCAACATCACCCACAGCCTGACTTCACTCACTGCTGGGTCTAGGCCTCCCTTTGTATATGCCAATCCCCACGGTTCAAAGCTCGTCTAATCCAGTTTAGGCCCACGATTGATGTAATATCGTCCGCCCATCTTGGACGCCCAACGTTTCTATATCCGGTTCTTGGACGCCTTTCATTTATCTTCTTACTCTATCTATCATCGCCTTGCCAGGTGTCCTGCCCAACTGCATTTTAGTTCCGTTATACGGTTCCCAATGTCTAACGATAGATAACTTGTACCTACACCGAAAATTACAAATATTGAAATGAACTTAATAAGCTATAAAACTTATCCACGGCTGTAAAATGAGCGGCCTTGTCGCTAAAAGCGATATCTTCCAGACAACCTTTGGATGTACTGGTTTGTATAGACCGGCTTTTAGATAACGCTTACTCATTTGAAGTTTCAGTCAGTCATTCATTCTTTCTATATTCAATGGCTTCTGGGATAATTCTCCACAATTTTGCCAGTAACAAGTTTATTGTTCATAATAATATGAGGCATCGTTGTACGGTGTATAACTCCAGTCGTCCAGTGTTCAGTCAGGTCCTGTTCTAGTAAGGCAATCATCATCATCATCATCATCATCATCAGACCTCCCATAGTGAGCGCCATTGAGCCCAGTCAGCTCGACGCATCCAGAATCTACCAGCAGATTTTCGCCAGATCGTCACTCCACCTGGCCGGAGGGCATCCACTACGTTTGCCAAGTCACGGTCTCCACTCAAGAACTCGTTTACCCCAACGGTTATCGGTTCTTCGGCCGATAAGGCCAGCTCACTGCAACTTCAGCTTGCTAATTCTCTGAGCTTTGTCGTCAACTTGGTTCTATGTCAGATAGTCTCGTTACGGATTCTATCCTTCAGAGAAACTCCGAGCATCCTCGCAAATACGACGCTTTGTCGTCGCGTTTAGTCGCGAGCGTCTGTCATATCTTGCTGTTCGTGAGTGTCGCCGTGTGTGCGGAGCTTTGAACAAAATGTATGAAAATTGTCCCCCGCAGCTTGTCGTAGCGTCTAATCGCTGACGTTGGTCGTCCAATGTGCGCAGGCTGTAAACTGGTGTACTAGCCTTAGGAAACAATAATAGCCCTATGGCTATTATAGCTGATATTTGACAATTGTCATTTTACAGTTTTCATAATAGAAATTTGTAACGGGCCCCGGGAGTCGTACGTTCCACTAGCTGGTTTGCACCGAGGTCATATTCTGACTGAGCGACTACCTGTAAGTTTATTAGGACATTCTTATGCAGAATAGTGCTATAAATTCAGCTTTATCTGCCGGTTATCGCGAGCCTAGCACGATACTAAAAGGTCAGGGGGTGAAGCCTTGCTTACACTGGCAAGTCATGTTATACTAGTACTTTAGTAGTTGAAAACATACATTTTTGAATAATGCATGTGTATTCGATCCCTCTGTTTCTTTGTGTAACTTTTTAAACTTAGTAACTAACTTCCTATAACGGTTTTATTGCTGGAAAACACAACTGCTGTGCGGCTGGGTGAGTTCCCGTAGCCTCAGCCCGCAGTCAACGAAATAAACACCCTGAATTAAAATGATGTAAAGTTTAATTTAATTACTTTACTTATAAAGTTGTAGTTACATAAAATTTCTAACTTTTAAAAAACAAAGTCATGTTGTATGCATTTTCAAACGAATGTACGTAACCTCACATATGTTAAGATTAGCAGATCGGCCCCAATTTTTTTAGATTGGAGGTATTAAACTAGAAAATCCTTTTGCCTTTGCTTTTGCTCAAGTTTTTTTCGCCAAATGAAGTAAATAGCATTTTATAGTAATAGTCATGTGTGGCTAAAATGTCGGAAAAAACTGAATGTAAAAAGTGTTAAAACGGCTATAGCAATGGCTTTTAAGGCTCCTCATTATGCACAGCAGTTTGTTTTGAAAATCTGAACATAATGATGTCAATATACAAAAAAAAAGTAGGTAGATATACAAGTTTCTAAGACCTCGTCACTCATCAATTGATCAGCCAATCGAGCAGTGAAACCGCCTTCGCTTTATGATCCAAACAACGTCAAGTGCGATGATGTGCACCACTGGGTTTTACGACGTCACTTGCCTGCTAGTAAATGCGAAGATAATTTATGCTAGTGGTTTAGAAGCAAGTGGCGTGGTGCGATGCACTGAATTTAGCTACATTTACGTAAAAAAAACTTTCGGATCTTTTCAATTTCGGCGACGTCTTGGGTAAAAGCCCGCCTGAGACGCAAAAGGTTGCGGCTTCGATCCGCGAGACAAATGTTTGTATGTTCTGCAAATATTTGTCTCAGATCTGGATGGTTTTTTACCAGAGATAAACGTAACAAATATGTTTTTTTTATGATACTTGAAGAAGATAGAACAAGTATATGGCCCACTTGACGTTAGGTGGTAACCATTACCTATCACAAAGCATTGCATCGTAGATCACTTTTTTGATACATGCTCTACGAGGCATCGCGTTGCGTCCTTCAACTTGAGGTATGAAGATGATAAACCGCTTGTGCCTGTAATTTCACCGGCACCCACACCCTTCAAACCGAAACACAGCACAGTTACTTCACGGCAGAAATAGTCATGGTGGCAGTACTTCCCCGGACGAGCCCTCCACAAATAACTCTACTACTAGTACGTGCCCTCTATTTGCAGTTTTTGAAAAGAGAGACGGTTGAACTTACCCTAGAAGCATAGGAAACGTTATCTTTTATATGTCCCCGTAGTATCAAGATTTTATTTTAGTCAGTAGAGACTTTACTATTTGAAACTTTTGAGCTCAGTAAAATTAAGAAACTTCAAGACTGACAAACTTGCTGTTGGTAACAGTATACTCTTGCATCTCTGGCTTGTAGGGTTACCGGCACCCGAACAACAAAGTGAGCAAAAATTCTGTTTCAAGTTTTTATAACGAATTTTCTAGATATTAATTTGTTGGATTAAACAAAGTACCTAAACAGATGCAGTGCCCACTTATAAGAATGTTATCAAAGACAAATGGTGATAGGTGTGAGGGTTTTTAAATTGATTGGGATGAGATTAGAGTTTGAGTTTTTCTTTCTTTGAGGAACTTTTATTCATGATGCCCTTTTCTGTACCTCTGATAACGTGTGTGTGATATGACAACGATATTCTTGAAAGCGTAACAAACAAACAAAAATCAAACTCACTTTGGCAATTCTAATATTAAAGTTCACAGTATTGATCATTTCAAGGTACAAAGAGTGATCTCTACCTTACATGCTCTATACATACTTAATATATATAGATAAATGGTCCAAACCACAGCAGACCTCGATTTGTAGAACATTAAACATACGTTGCGTTTGGAAAAAAACTAAAATTCGGAACGTCTCTTTTTAGAATATGCCCCCATTATTTAGTCTTACTTTTTGTTTACCGTTTGTCATCATACAAAGGTTTATAAAAATCTATACAAAACTTATAAGTCACCATTTTATCGGGTTAAGTAAACTAGGTGAAAATTAATAAAGTGGTGCCGTGTGTTGGTTTTAAACTAGTTTGTGAACGTTAAAACTGTAATTTGGACAAAATACTATGAGCGGTCACGACAAGCCGAGCAATAACATTGTAGAAAATAGTATTTTCGAACTACAAAATGCTTTGCAGCTCACTACGTGCCTTTAGACTTTATTGCTTTACGGTAAAGTTGACGTTATTGTTTCAGTGCGTAAGAATGCGTGGTTCAACTAAAATTGCTGGTTATGGACTAATGAAAGTTCGCGCGAAGCTTTTGTAGGTGTGATTTATAAATGGTCATTTTTCTTGTAATTTGTGTGATTCTTGATGTTTTTATTGCCGCAAATTATATGATAATTATTGTTATAAATCGAAATAATTTGGGCTTATAAGGCGATATGGTTTAAATTTTTTTACTGGGCTCTAGAATTTTTTTAATTTGATGCTCCAGCTTTCGTACTTATAAACGCTACTCAAAATTAACCATTGCGTACAGCTGGCCCTGTCACTTTTTTTCATTTCAAAATACAAAATCTTTTTATTAAGTCGGAACCATAAGGAACCCTTAATAGTATTTTTTTACTACCAAGCAGAAAATAACTGGCATGAAACTGTCCTTGGCTTATAATTTTGTTATTATTCTTAACTATTACATTGTTTTTGAGGAAGTTGGAGACAGTTGTTATCCAGCGATAAGAGATGGCAACAGCCTAAGCATCGGTTTTCTTGTAACTAATTTATATATGACTGCAGAAGGCTAGAAAATGTTAGACACATTATCACGTATATATACAGTACCTACTAGTTTGGAACAACATCTTTCCACAATTTCTTAGAAAACTTTTTCATTATCAGTAGATATATGTACGTACAAATTTCCAAAATAGGTTTTATCTGACTTCTTATCAAATACTCAACGGGAGTTGGATTTTTAGACTACCCAAAGGGCAAAAACCCGGCTAGTTGCCGCACGTAATGACCTAACGAGTACGGCCGATCGAATAAACTCGAAAGGCAACTGCAGTTTCAAAATCGGGTTAAAACAGCCCGCCAAACTAACCGGCTACTTCCTCAAAGGCTTTGCACGTTATTGCAATTTCCGGACTTGCAACGTCCGTCCGCTCGCCATCCAACCACCCGAAGTTGCAACACTGAGTGTTCATACAAACAATTAAGAACATAGGCCTGTTTAAAAACTGCATGAACTGAATTTTAGAGTGATCTGACCGCTCACTTTGCTCATTGCGACATTGAGTATTCATAGTATGAACAATCAAATTCAGTTCTTGCAGTTTATCAAACAAACATTTAAGAATATAGACCCGTTTAAAAACTGCAAGAACTGAATTTTAGAGTGATCCGACTGCTCGCCTCACTCGTTGCAACACTGAGTGTTCATACAAACATTTAAGAAGGCCTGTTTAAGAAATACAAGATAGAGACTACAGACTAGAATGACAGATACTAGGCTACATTTTTTGTTAATAATAATAACATAATTGATGATCCAATACATTGCCCACCTGCTTCCTGATCATCTATCTCAGTTGCAAACCGAAACGATAAGCACCGGTTACAGGTCCTGTTTTTATAAACTTTGACATTTCATCTGTCGAAATTCAAAGAACGTCAATTGACAAACCGTTAAAGCTTGTAAAAACAGGATGCTTATCATTTCAATGTGAAAGATCATCCTGCTGATTTTCTGTGGCAAACATTCCCTATAATAAAGTATTGCATCGCAGGACACGCTTGATCAACTTGAGGCTTAAAGGTGATAAGCCTATCTAATCTGAAATTACACCAACACTTACATCCTCCAAATCAAAACAGCCTAATTCTTCCCCGGACGAGTTCTTTCACAAAGAGCTCTTCTACTAAAACTATTAACTCCTTTTCTTTGCAGTGTTTTATTTTATTTTTATTGAAATCTCAGTTCAGTGGTAATCAGTCTCTATGATAGATGGACCCCTGATCAATGCAAGAGCCTATTTCATTTCAAACTTATGCATTTATTATAGATAAGAATCGAAAGAAGAATCGTAGCAAGTAGAGATCTGAGACTTTCGTCTCCGTCTCCAGGAAGTATAATTATATCGCACATATAATATTTGGCATACATCAGAAATTGAACTAGATATCCGCTTCGCTGTTCACTACTTACTAAGTTCGTCAGAACATTCGTATACATTTGTTAATCTTTTTTCGTGTCGGTGATGGATGGGAGGTTGCGGATGACAAATGAGCTCTATTTGCTACGAGCACGTTGCGAGCAACGCTTCGTCGGCAGTTTGAGAGCCGCTGACAAGTTTAGTTACAAGTTTGAGTATCACTGACACGACTGAAATCGGTACTCGTGTAATTGAGTAGGGTTTAGTTTGTTGGTCCTGTTTTAAGAACGTTTATGGATGAATCCGGAACGACTTTTTTTTTATTTTTAACTTATCCTAGAAGAGATATATATAATAATAATATAATATATATAGTGATATATAATATATAATGCTGGACACTGTCACACAGCATCATGTAGCCCCAAACTAAGCAGAGAGAGAGAGAGAGATAAATTATGGGAACCACATGCAACAAACAGATGCGAGATTATTCGAAGATGCATTCGCACGACCAGCAAGAGGGTGGTGAGATGTAGCTCGGGACAGAGATCTTTGGAAGTTTATAATAATAATGATTATAATAATGAGGATATGGCTCTCCTGGACTCGGCACGCATTGTGCGGAGGTTCCTCTCTCTACAGCCATAGACACTGACCGTTTGAGCCTTGCCCCGCGGTCGGTGGTCCACCGTTTTGGATATATTTTTTACTATATTGTTTTTTTTATATTATTTATGTATATAGTAGATTAATAATGTTTTAAATTTTATAGTCAAAATGCATTTTTGATGAGTTTTAAAGTTTAATAAAGTGTCATAATAATAATAATGCTGGAACACACCATTATGTAAGCCAAATTAAGCAGAGCTTGTATTATGGGAACCACAACTGATATATTACTTAGATAATTATTTTTTGTAAATACATGGCGGAGACCTTTGCCCAGCAGTGACACGAGGACAGTTAAATAATAAAAAAAATAACTCATCCTTATTTTTTATTATTTAACCGTTCTCGTCTCACTGCTTCTTTACTTTAGGTGAGTTTGTTAGAAAGAATAATTAGGATGAGTTAGAATGAATACTACTGTTGGTATTAAAATCTTTGTTGTTTTTTGATGGAATGAAATGAATGAAAAAATACATTTGTTTCAAATAACGCCAGGGCTTTCTCTGATTCTTCTTTTTGGCTGGAGCAAGTCGCGTTGTTATTGTAACTTTAAGGCCTCCCAAATGCCATTGACCGACTCAAAACACACCTGGTTATATCCACGGAAAAATTGAATCTTAAGTAATAAACATCATCACCACCACCACCACCACCATCATCATCATCATTATCAGCCTACATCAGTCCACTGCTGGACAAAGGCCTCCCCTAATTACTGCCATTGTACTGTTTGCAAAACAGTTTCGAAAATTGAATTCTGTTTGTGATTCGGATTCGTAGCTTTGTGTTTAGGCTAATGGTTCTCGGCAGTGTTCAACCAGAAACCTGAGCATGTGCTACATGCTGACTTATTGCGTACATACAATGGCTTTGTAACCCGACGAACGTAAATGCTATGTAATGTACATACATTGTAGCTGTATAAGCATTTCATCATCAACAACAGCCTGTAGAAGAATTTGATGTAGGGTCTCGGATCGCTCCCGAACGGTTTTTAACCCTTTCCATCCACCAACCACAACAACACCAGTACCTATTTAGTCCACTGCTGGACATAGGCCTCCCTTATTAAGAAGTGGGACATGCCCATAATCCCCACGCTGGGCATACGGGTTGGAGATCGTAGGGTACAGCATCTCGCACTACTGACGTTGCTGATGTCGGTGGCTAGAAGATTTAGAAGAGCCTGTATTAGGCTGCGCTATACCGCAATCAGCCGATCGCCAGAGTCTTGTTTATACAGCAGGGGTGCACCACGTGCAGGTGAAGTTGGCTTAGGTTCCAAAGATGGAGGTTGGAACCCCTTACACTCCCATTACATCCACCATCTTCTTTTTTTCATTGCTTTTACCCCTATTGGGGGTCATCATTTGATGCAATTCAATTGATCAAATTCATGATGCAATTCAATGCATTGCCCCCTACCTTTCTGTCGATAAATTTAAAGTAAAAACGTTATCCTGATAACATCAAAAATACCTATACCTTGAAAATTGATGTTGGTACGGTAAGCATATTTTTCCTAGCGTCAGGGATAGCCAAATTGCCAATAATAGGAATTAATGGATAAGGTCAAGGACGGTGGCTATCGGGTGTTTAATCTAAGGGATCCCCAGCCACAGTTTATCAAGCAGAAGATTGTTATAGGAGCCGTTTCATTTAAAGGAGAAGAATTTAAAGTTTGAGGACCGTATTCTTGAAGAATCTGAAACAGAATCATGACTTGAGCAAAGATATTTATCGACATTACTTCATTGGGAACTGTCAATGAATCTTTGAGTTTATCATATCTCAATTTACTCAGGCGGGATTTGAACCCGCGACCTTTCCATAAATATCGGGAATGGTAGCGCAGGCGGTCACGCCTGAGTCAAAATGTTTTGGAAATTATAAAATCATAGATTTTCACTTATGTGACAGCCAACACTTTAAATCTACGCTAATATTATAAAGAGGATTTTTTTATTTGTGTGTGTGTGTGTGTGTGTGTGTGTGTGTGTGTGTGTGTGTGTGTATGTTTGTAATGAATAAAGTCAAAAACTACAGTGCCGATTTCAAAAATTCTTTCACCATACATTCACCCTGAGTATCTCCACCCTCAGATTAGTAAAACTTAAGTAACGTAACCCAAGGTTTAAAAAAAGTGTCCTAATCTGTGCGAAACCGGGACGGGCCGCTAGTAAATTATAATCTTTCCTTATTAATGCACACTATATCCTTGTTTTTAAATACGGTTCAAAGCGAGATGTGAGTTAAACATTTAACGGATAAAAAAGTAAGTAAATACTTAGCTGTTGTCCTAGTACAAAGCACTTATTTAAGTGTTCATCTGTAGAATTACTACCACAATGCATATTTCTGCCACCAAGCAGCACTGTTTTGGTTTGAAGGGTGTGGTTGCCAGTGGAATTACAGCCACATGAGACTTATACCCTGTTGCTTCCGGAAGCCGTCAGGCAGCGTAAAAACTTCGGCACCAGAGTTGGTAGTTCATACGAAGATGAAGAAGTTGACATAGCGCACCAGCATTATCCCTGGTATTGTAGATGTCCATAGGTGGAGGTGACTACTAACCATCAGGGGTCAACTCCGTCTACCAATTTTAACTAATCTTATCGTAATTAAATGCGAATGTCAGTTTGTTTTTTACACTTTCATGATACCGAAATATAGCATATTTTACACAGTGTCAGTACAGGAAAGGGTCCATTAATTTCATCCAGAAAAAAACCTATTGCCAAGGAATATTTTGAACGGATTGAAAAAATCTAAATATTCGCGAACCAAGCCGCGTGGCGAAAGTATGATATTCGAACAGACGGACTCGAACCGTAATTTTGCCAAATTTTGCTAGATCGATGAGATAACGGAATTAAAACGAAAATGGGCAGGACAGTGGGCAAGGACTTGATAACAGACTTGAAAGTCAGTTTGTTTGTTACACTTTCATGATACCGATTATCATGAAATATATCATATTACACATTGTCAGTACAGGAAAGGGTGCATTAATTTCATCCAGAAAAAACTATTTCCCAGGGATAGAAAAAATAATTTTGATCGGATAGAAAAAATCTTACTTTTCGTGAACCAAGACGCGCGATGAAAGCATAAAAATATGTTCTAACAGATGGACTCGAACCCGTAATTTTACCAATAAAATTGTGCTTGATCGATGGGATAATGGAACTAAAATGGAGTTGGGCAGGACACTTGGCAAGGACTTGATGACAGGTGGAGAAGGGCGATAACTAAATGGCGTCCAAAACCTGGCTACAGAAACGTCAGTCGTTCAGCAACCAGATGGGTGGGCGATATTGCATCAACTGTGGGCCGAAACCGGACGAGGCGAGCTTTGGGCTGAGGAGATTGGCACACAAAGGGAGGAAGTTGGGGTGTAGATGATGATGATGAATTATGCCACCATTCGAGCCTTAATAAGGTTGATAATCTTGGATGCAATGAAAACGTAGCCTCTAAAGGTAGATACTTTTACATAAACATGAAACAGAGAATGGAATCTCCTTTGTTCACTAACAAGACTAAACGACATTCCGTACAGATACATTTTTCCCTCTCGT
Organism: Horisme vitalbata; assembly: GCA_951804965.1. NCBI lineage: Eukaryota > Metazoa > Arthropoda > Insecta > Lepidoptera > Geometridae > Horisme > Horisme vitalbata. Next base: position 4,741,162 of record OX638096.1, read on the forward strand.
TTCATATGAAATGTATTGATTTTCCGACAGGTAACAATCGGACCGAGTTACCCGACTGCGGAAGGAAGCGAGGTTATGTGTTTGCGACGTATGTTAATATCTTCCGCCCGTTTACTTGGGGAGTTGGGACCCATTTGTTTGTAATGACATTTTTTGATGATTTCGAAAATTGCGAAACGATTTGCCTCTCGTTACAGTAGTCGTGAATTTGAATGACTGAATTCGTAGCTTGTATTATTGACTATGAAACTTGTACTCCGCTTAGGGCCACACTTTAGGTGATGGTTCACGATAATACTTTAACCATAGATTATATAGCTTTTCATAATGAAAATCGTTTATTGAAACTCTGATGAAATCACATTAATTTGAAAATAATCTAAATATTTGTTTACAGAAGTATACAGGGTGGGACAAAATTTTAACTTAATGAGGGCAGCTACCTTTTATTTTGTAGTTAGAAGGTTGAGAGTTGTCTGAGAAAACTATAGGTCTATTTTGATGGAAAAAACAATTGCATTATCAGATTTTTGAAAAAAAAAAATATAGTCAGTCTGGAAAATGACATTTGTCAAAAAAATAGTAGATTGTTTTACAAGGGACTAAACCATCCCATCATATACGAGGTTGTTATACTCCCGTGCGTAGCGAGGGAGGATGAAAATACCGAGTTATAATGGGTGGTTTTGGCCCGAGTAAAACACTTTACTTTTCACTTCGTTTGCGAGAAAATAAAACAATTCAAAATTAGACAATTTTCAGAAATTTTATTAAAAATTAATCAATCTTCATAAAACATCACCAAGACGGTTCTATTTTCAAAAAAAAAGATTGACGGAGTTTTTATGTAAGAGAACGAATGCTTTGTAAGGGCTGATGATTTTAGACAAAAATAAAAAAAACTTTTTAGCCCGAGGTATTAAAAACAATTTGGACTTAATCAACTGTATTTTCCAACAGGAATACTTTCCCAAAAAAAAAAAAAAATATAAATCTTTTAACGTAAGATTTCGCGAAATTTAAAAATAAGTTTTCCTAAGTGATCGAGATCTTTTAAATTGTTTGTTATAACTTGAAAAAAATATTACCTTACCACGTCCTTGTCGTATGTGTATGTGTTTGTGTGTGTGTGTGTGTGTGTGAGAGAGTGAGTGTATGTGTATGTGTGTATGAGAGTGAGTGTGTGTGTGCATGTGTGTGTGTGTGTGTGTCTGAGAGTGAGTGTGTGTGTATGTGTGTGTGTGTGTATGTGTGTGTGTGTGTGTGTGTGTGTGTGTGTGTGTGTGTGTGTGTGTGTGTGTGTGTGTGTGTGTGTGTGCGTGTGCGTGTGTGTATGAGATTGCGTGTGAGTTGATGCCGCCGATCGACATCTCAACGTGACGTAATTGGACATCCTGATTCAGTATTATTAAATACAATGGCTATCCAATTGTAACCACACATTTATTAGCCACAAAAAGCGACTGTCAGTTACAGATTCATATCAAACGGACAAACAAAAGGAACCATCAATTTTACTGTTTGTTTTGTCATGTGGCTGAAGTTATGGCTTTCATAAACCAAAAATTACCTATTCTACATGTTATAATTAAGTAAAGATTAGCTTCCGTGTGCGGCTTTGCTCGCAAGGTACCCGGATAAAAAGTAGTGCAGTGGCGGTCATTAGGAGAGGCCTACGTCCAACAGTGGACTGCTATAGGCTGATGATGATGTTGATGATGGTGGTGATGATGATATATAATTAGAGGAACTTCGGAGATGTCAAGCTGAAAGGTACATTTTATTTCTTAAGACTTTCTTAGACCTAAGATAAAAAAACAGCTTTTCGGTAGATTTTCCTAAATTATTATTTCTTTCACACAAACATTGTCATTACAAAAAAAACAACAAAATCGTCCTCAAGTCATCTGATCACACAGCACCATGTAGCCCCAAACTAAGCAGTCTTATGGGAACCACATGACTAAATATACCTACAACTTTTTATATTTTTTTGGTAAATAGTATTTATTTACAAAAAAACTATTATATATTCTACACATATAAACTACACTACATTTATTATATATTCGAAAACACCCAAACACAAGACAAATAATTTGCTGAACATACAAGCATTCGTCTCGCGGCGGGAATCGAACCCACAACCTTCAGCGTCTCAGACGGGCCTTTGACCACTGCGGAGATCTAGATATGAAGATAGAAGACTCAACATAGCGTGGGATGAGGCTGAGAATGATGATTATAATGATACTTATATACACTTACAACGATTTATGAAGAAAAAGAAAAAGAAATAAATATAGTTCACACAAAAGGAACGCACACAAACAAAAAACAAAAAGGAGAATGCCATCTGATGTATGGCGCTCGGTACCAAGACTAAAGTGAGTGCGTCAAAAAAATCTCCAATAAGTTTTTAGTCGATTCTACAGTCAAAATAATTAAAAATGAGGGTTATTTGCCATAGTAACACTTAATGTCAATTTTTGTTGCCATAGTACCGTATATATAATTGGTTGTTGCAGTCTAATGGCGACGTGCGGTAGGAACCAAATCAACAAAAAATTTTTTACTTGATTATTAATCCCGTCGGTGTGTAAAACTAAAGGAAATGTTAATGTCATTTATAAAATATAATAAATTTTATGGGATACGTTTGGTTTTGAAGCAATTGGTACGGGTTCTAGGCATTCTCCTTTACAGTGACAAGCAGTATGTTAAAAACAATAGGAAATACACATCCACAATCATTACAGCTCCTCCCTATTGCGGCAAATCAGGTTCATCATCATCCACAGCCCGACTTCACTCACTTCTGGGTATAGGGCTCCCTTTGTATGTGCCAATCTCCTCAGTCTAAAGCTCGTCTCATCCAATTTTGGCCCACGATGGATGGAATATTGTCCGCCATCTTACTGCTGGACTCTGGACGACCGAAGTCTCAGCTAAATGCTTCTACCATACATGCGATGTAAGGCAACAGCGCTGGTTTCCGGACTATATAAAACGTGTTGTAACATGTAACAATAATGCAGGTCATGCCTCAAGCATTACTTCCTCACCATTAGGCGCCTATTCTGTCGTGAAAATTTAAAATTGCCTTGCCGGTACATTTTGTACGCGACAACGACTCGGCTCAAGAGCTGTTACCGAAAAAGTAGATAAAACGACCAAGTGAGTCTTACGTGTACTGAAGGTTCCGGATAAAAGAAATATTATTTCTTTCAAAAACTATAGGTAAATAGTTCTCTATTTCTACTTTATATTGCGCTAGCGACCTGCCCCGGTTTCGCACGGGTGCTAATTATACATTATAAATCTTCCTCTTGAATTACTTTTATCTACAAAAAAAAACCGTATCAAAATCCGTTGCGTAATTTAAATGATCTAAGCATATATAAACTACGTCGAGTTTTCTCGTCCTATACCACAATGTTTGAAAACGAAAGTTTTCAATTAGTGCGTCCTACCCGTCATGACATACGGAGCCGAAACGTAGACACTCACAGTACGGCTAGTCCATCAGTTCAAAGTCGCTCAGCGAGCTATGGAACGAGCTATGCTCGGAGTTTCTCTGAAGGATAAAATCCGTAACGAGTATATCGGACATAAAACTAAAGTTGTCGACATAGCTCAGAGAATCAGCAAGCTGAAGTGGCAGTGGGCTGGCCATATCTGCCGAAGAACCGATAACCGTTGGGGTAAACGAGTTCTTGAGTGGAGAACGCGGCTCGGCAAACGTAGTGTAGGACGCCCTGCGGCCAGGTGGAGTGACGATCTGCGAAAGGCTGCTGGTAGAAGCTGGATGCGTCGAGCTCAGGACAGGGCGCAATGGCGTTCATTAAGGGAGGCCTATGTCCAGCAGTGGAGTGCTATAGGCTGATGATGATGATGATGAAGCATATATAGGGAAAGACAGACAGCGGGAAGGGACTTTGTTTTATACACTATGTAGTGATTGTATGTAAAAACGTAAAAACGCAGCAGCCTTTGGAAAGGGCATGATCACTACTTAGCAAGTTAATTAGCAAAATGTATTTTTCAAATCATTTAATGAAAAAAATCATAATCATAGCATTTATTGGAAATATACAAATCAAAGCTTTATTTTTTTGTTTGAAATTTCGATCTAAATTAGATTCTGTGATAAAGAAGTGTCAAAAATTCGTCTTAGTGTTAATCTACTTGTTGCTAATTGTATCTTTACAACATCTCACACTTACCAGGTAATTTTAATTAAACATAGCATAGGTACATATGCTCAATAGTCAATTATTTATTTTATGTAAGTATATCTACTCAATAATTTATTGCGTTCCATAATGTTAATATGCAGCTTTATAGATCAACAACTATCATAATAAAAAGGAGGACGTCATAGTTTTATAATTTTGACGTTTAATGCCGGTTATTGATGTAAATAAAATTTTAATAGGTAAGTTAAAGTTAATATAAATGATCTTTATTTAAAGTTGAGTTTTTAAAGGGTACAATACATAGTTAGTTAATTTAACTTACAGTTTATTATATCACAATTTTTTGTCCTATAAGCGTTCCAAAACCATTGATCAGATTGTGTTAAGCAAGTAAACACACCAACGAAGCTGCGGGCGGGCAGCTAGTTATAAATAAATATAATTTAAGCAAAAAAATAATTTTATTAACAGTACCCTAAAGTGAAAAGCCAGTTTATTCGCAAACAGATCTACAAGTTGAGTTTAGTTCCGCTCGAGGGTGCTCGTCGTCGCACCGGACAAATTGGCCTCTCGTGGTCGGAGACAGAATATTTACACTGCGTCAAATGTAGCATTTTGCACTGTTTACCTGAATATCATTTTAAAAACCGGCCTAGACAATACCGAAAATTCGAAGGTTCAGGGTGTGCTAACAAAGGTAGCTAGTTTTACGAGCTATAAGCACGTCCAGCTAAGCGGTCTTTTAAATCCGTAAATCATTATCATCATCCGCTTATAGCAGTCCACTACTGGACGTAGGCCTCCCCTAATGAGCGCCATTGCGCCCTCATCTAAGCTCGACGACTCCAGCTTCTACCAGCAGCCTTTCGCAAATCGTCACTACACCTAATCGGAGGAATGTAAATCATACGGAAACATATTTACGGGTTTGTCATGTTTCTGTAGGTGCTTCAAAAAACTCGCGTACCTACTCTGTAATATTTCCTTTTAATCACGTATTTTATTGTTATTTCCTATTGTATAGTTTAGTTGTACATCAATTAAGATTTCATGATCACTTGCTAACTAGAAGTCCGTAGGTTTGGCAGTTTCACCTTCTCCATACTTACTTACGTAACTTTACTGAACTATATTGTGGGGACACTAATTTCCCCGCACAGTTCAAGTAGAGGCACGAAACTCTAGCGCTGACCGTTATTGCGCAGAAGTCAAAAGTAAGGTATCATATGGGAGCTAGAGGCGAGAGAGAGCGAGAGGCCCATGCGCAGAAGTTTCGTGTACCACTAGACTAACGTGCCGCTAGCTAAACACACGTAAAGTTCGGACCGCGGGAAACAGCATGCACAATTCCAACCCGCGCTCCGAAACGTACGTGTAGATGCGCGGGGCTGACAGTCCAGTCAATCTGGCATGTCGACGCGGAGGAAAATCTCGCGCATTAGTCAGTGATCATTCCCAGATGCGCGGTCCGATCTTTACGTGCCATTAGCACAATTTGATCCGCAGTCTAAAACGTACAGATCAGACTGCGGTTTGGAACGCAGTCCTGATGCGCGATCCGATCTTTACGTGTGCAGGGCCTTCTTTTTCATATTAGCCAGTGCCAACGTCATTAGGCAGCCTGAAAGCCTTGACATGGCTTAACGGTTCAGAAAACCAGGACCAACTTTTAACTAGCTTTCCGAAGATCTTAGATTTTACGTGTCATTGATCGATCACCTATCCAAGTAGTTAACGGGCGTGATGCTTAACCAACATGATCTTTCGTAATGAGTGCACATGGCAACTGCATTGGGTGTGCAATTAAATGCAAAGCAATGCCGCAGGTACTACGACGTTGCAGTGTCCTGTGTAAGGTGTGACATTTCAGTGACAAACCTTAACACCACCACCAGCCTTCAGTCCACTGCTGGACATTGGCCACCCCCAATAAGAAGGGGCCACCCATTAATCCTCACGCTGAGGGTTGGGGATCGCAGGGCACGGTTTCTCGCACCGCCGTCGCTACTACCCAACGGTGGCCAGGGAATTAAGCTATGCCGGTGTCCGCCAGAGCCCCGTTGGTTAGATAGCAGGGTGGACCACTTGCCGGTGGGGTTGGCTTTGGTTCCGAAGATGGAGGCTGGATCCCCCCAAAAAATGCCTTTGATTTTTTGGTTAGTCATAGATCCTCGCTATGCTTTCCTTCATTATTTTGGGTACGTGTTACTGTGCACACGCATACGTGCTTGTTTTTCGAGAGAAATTTTCATTGCTGGTATTAAAACTCACGGTCTCCAGAATTGCATTCAGAGAACATCCCATTAAGCCAAGTTATTCTTATTTTCGTATTAAATTACATACATGTTAGGTAAAGCACCCTCTACTCCACGAATTTAAAGCACAGTAACGCGGCACCTTACGTGAGAGATGGACGCGAAGGCGAAGCAGCGCGGTTCCGACGCCGAAACAACAAACAGTTGATAACTATTGAAGTGCCCTACGTGACCAAATGCATGCATGGTGCGATACGAAGCGACGCGAACGCGATCAGGGCCTTGATTCTGATGATTAGATATTTTTGATTCTATAAGATTTATATCGCGGAAACTAAACGTCACAAAACGTCAACAAAACTGTATAAAATTTTACAGATTTTGCGATATATATCTAATAGAATCGAATATATCGAATCGTCAGAATCAAGCCCCAGTTGATTTGACATTTTCGCGCGAACTAGACGCAACACGATGGGGTGGAGGGCGCAGGCCAGTGATGATGTAGTACGACTCGCATGCACGTAGGACAGAGTCGCCGCGGCGCACCGCATCGCGTTGAATTTGCGTGTCACCGCGTCGGATCGCTTCACAATCGCGTTCGCTTTGAACCGCGCCCACGCAGTACGCCGCGTAATATGGCAGATTAAATTAACAAATAAAAAAACCTACACTCTTATTTATGCCAATAAATATCTTATTTATATATTCTTATCTAGCCGTAGGCATATCCAGTCGTAATCTGCTTTCTGTGTGAATGTGGCCTTGAAATGTTTTTGTGTAGTTTATTAGTAGCTAGTCGGAAAGTTAGACGTATGAATTTATAAGCGGCAGTGCGGCAGCCGGCTGGCGCAATGCTAACTTTGCCAGAATCCGATTGGGCTGTCTATTTTCTAACACTTATCTGACCCCGCGCTTTAATTAACTATAATTATTATTATACACTATGAGTTTGAATTTGTATGTTATCCCAAAAAAAGGTAAATCTACTGCCGAAGGTCTACAACATTTATTCATAGACTTTTCGAATCTTGTAGTTTTTCTTTCTTCTTCTTTCGAGTCAATGTTCTTTCCAAATACCAAAGTTTTTGTATCGATCACAAAGTTGCCACCGCTATAACAGCATTTAGTTTTTCGTTGAAGAACTGGCTTGTAAAGTATCGCAATAATTTACCTCAAAAACTTGTGAGGCAGCCCTAGAGCAGCTGATTTAGTTAAACCTTGACTTTGACTTGATGATGATATTAAAGTTCAGCCTTAATTTTCGGGTTGGCACACACAACAATTTTGAATCACGTATTTTTAACTAGGGTTCTTCCAACTTGTAGATAAGCATGGTTCAAATCACCCCGTTTTGAGGTAACTTACGAATTCATACTCACCTTGTATACTATTTGAAGACCCCTTTCCTTAAACAAAGCTAGTAAAATATGGAACTTGTCAAATTCAGTCAATAACGATTACCACTAAGGTTTTTTTATGGTTTAACTTTTTTTGAAGTCAGTAAAAAACTTCTGATCAGAATGTAGATTTAGAATATTGAACAGAATTGTTCTAAATGACATAAAGAAGAATGAGTTTCAGAGTTATATGAATATGAAAAATACAATTAAAAAGTTAAATGATCATAATATGCTTATCAGCAACATTATGTATGCTAACATAATAATTATACCCAATCATATTTATTTTTACTGAAATAGACTAGAAAATTACTAAAAATAAAGTTCACCACTGAAACCTTAAACTTCTAATTTTCTTTAAAAAAATACTGAAAAGAGAACTTTAAAAAAATGATCATAATGAAACAAGTTACCGTGGAAAACTTTCTGGAAACTTCTAGACTTCAAATTTATTCCCTAACTTCGGAGAATTACTTCAACACGTTGCACCGCAGTGCACAAGCCATTATTTCTACTCGTAAAGCTACCGTAAAACTCCGCAATATAACTGTGCAATTAGTGTCTGTAGGCCACATTTGTGTAGAAAGCAGGTTTACGCTGTAAGCGCTTATCGGCACCGATACTTATAATTTCAAACGACGTTGCAGATCGCAGAAAACTGTGAAAAAAGAAAGTTTTACAGAAACTTTAGGAATTTTTTGTTCACACTTCAAAATAGTCTAATATTGTCCTATGATTTTATGTATTTTAAGTGTTTACCCACACTTCAGCTACCTCTCGTCAATGTACTAAACTATTAGTCATTGAGCAGGCTTGGAAGCTGAAACGTTTCCCCCGTAGGTGAAGCAAACGGCGCTTAGTCGTGACTGCCCGAAAATTTCGACAAGACGAGGAGTTGACTCGGTAGCGCAGTTGGTTAGCGCGTCCCGGTATTGATGGGAAGGTCGCGACTTCAAATCCCGCCTGAGTCGAAATTTTTGGGATTTATAAAAAATCATAACTTAATATTGTCCTAGATGACGACTACTCCCCTTCATTTTGTTGTTTTGAATGATATAAATATAAATCTAGCAAAAGATTCAAAGTTTTTTTAACGCTTAGTGTTGAATGTACAACTGGGCAGGAGGAGCAGGACTAGATAGTAGCATGGCGCGTAAGTAAACGTGTTAAACATAAACAAATATACATCCATAAAAACCACAAAAAAGATACGCTTGCGACCTAATCAATAACCTAAAGTGCAGTTTTAGTATTGGGCAAAACTAGCTATTATAGGTACCTAATCTCATCACTTATTGTTATCTGCGAGTTTTCTTACCAGCTCGATCGCGTTTGCGTTTGCGCAAATTTGTATGGAAAGGAGTCATCGTCTCTCAATAGATGGCGCTACCTCGATTCCATATAAAGCGTAAAAGTAAACGCGATCGAACTGATAAAAAACTCGCACTTGGCACCCTCATTTTTGTGTAAATGCGCTCCGTCAGAATTTTCGAAGTGATTTTTATGACAACAACGGGAACAGCGATGCAATAAAACTGGTTTATAGAAGCGGCTTAATGGCCGTTTTGTATTGCTTTGAAGGTTGGGGAAGGCGCGGTTCCAGGAACGGCGACTAAGTCGCGAGACTTTCTAGGAAAGTAGGCGTTGACCTACATAAGATAGAATTGTTATATATGCTAGCTTATGCTGACTTCATTGTTGAATCCTATCCTACTAATATTATGAATGCGAAAGTTTGTGAGTATAGATGTATGGATGGATGGCTGGATGGATGAATATTTCCTCTCCATCCAAAGGTTGTCTGGAAGAGATCGCTCGATAGGACCGCCCATTGTACATTTTTATTTTACAGATTCTGGCTACTATTTTTTTAAATTAAGGTGTACAATAAAGAGTTTTCATTCATTCATTCATATCCCATACCATCATCTTTAGCGATCAGCACATCACCTTAACACTTGCAAAGCTTTCGCGCTGAATGCATGGTTCGGTAAATGGAGGTTGAAGATCTGAATAGATTGTAGAGGTTTCCCTTTTAGTTCCGAGTGTGGGCGAAATGATATTTTGGATGGTCGATTTTGGTAAAGGGCAAAGGTTCGAGTGAAACTCTTTTTGTTAGGTAGACAAAGCTCAAAACGCCACACAAATACATAATATACTTAGCAACTAAAACTTTACTTTGCGACCGATGTTTGTATAAAAATACAATAGTTTTAACCGTGGAAGAAAGAAATAGATAATGCTGGAAACTGTACCACAGCATCATGTAGCCACAAACTAAGCAGAACTTGTGTTAATGGGAACCACAGGACTGATATACATATTATATTTTTTTTTTTGAAAATACAAACAATGCAAACATTTGTCCCAAGGCGGAAATCGAACCCGCAATCTTCTGCATTTCAGGCGGACCTTCGTCCATTGCGCCACAGAGGTTGGCAAGAAATAGATTCCATTTTACAGGAAAAATTATTTATTTAAAATGTGAAAGTCAGTGTTTTTAGTAGGAATACGTTCTGAGATGAAATTACACCGTACAACGATGCCTCATATGAATTATTATTTACTATGAATAATATCCTTCAGAGAAACTCCAAGCATAACTCGTTCCATAGCTCGCTGATCGACTTTAAACTGGTGGACTAACCATACTGTGAGTGTCTACGTTTCGGCTCCGTATGTCATGACGGGTAGGACGCACTGATAGAAAACTTTCTTTTTCAAATATTGCGGTATAGACGCCCTCGGGCCAGGTGGGGTGACGATCTGCGAAAGGCTGCTGGTAGAAGCTGGATGCGAGCTCAGAACAGGGCGCAATTTCGCTTAGGGGAGGCCTATGTCCAGCAGCGGACTGCTATAGGCTGATGATGATGAATAATGAAATTGTGGAAATATTTTCCCATATGCATTAGAATAAAAAAAAGTAATGAATTAAAATTGAAATATGATGAAAAAGTCAAAAGTCCACACCACCACACCACACCAGCCTATGTCAGTCCACTGCTCAAAAAGTTTGCTCGTTGTAAGCTGCTCAGTCAAAAGCTCTTTATTCCGTAAGAACCAAAAGGAATACTTTGACAGTCAATAAAACACGGGATCACTCGGATGCGTTAGACTAGATAATATAACTAATAAGTGGGTGTAGTTATATTAACTATGCTTTGACCTAGTATAGTTCTACCCAACACAAATGGCCAGTATATACTCACTTATTTTATTGACTACTGTGGTTTCTAGACTGAGCATCAATTACTTACTGCCACAGTCCAAATAGTGCCAACAGTAGTTTTGTTGAATGGCTAGAACAAACTTAGCATCGAATCTATCATTACTTACTGTAAATACATTAAACTGTGAATCTGGGTTAAATGGGTTAATTTGAAATAAAACAATGATGTTATGCAATTTTATTCTGTTTAAGCCTTTATAAATATTCAGAGGTCTTATTAAGCTATTGCATAGCTTCTATCGAGGGCCTTGAGCGCGGGGACCGAATCCAGAAATTCCGTAACGAAAAAAAACCTCACGCTCCCCACTCCGACGGGCACGGAGGTGTGGCTTGAAGGCCGTGCATTGTCTAACGTCGTTTCTTTTCGGCAGTCTTCGACACGGTGTTTGTGTGCGTGCAACTAGACGTATTTTTATTTAATAAAAGAAAAAAAATTGTTTTCTTATCGGTCACCACGCTCAAAAAGTGTAACTTGAATTAATATCAAAGAAAAAGAAATACTGCATAAATAAAATAAATATTATAATTGCATAAGTTGATACAAAATGCTATGCAATAGCTTTACCGCGGCAGTCCCCGAGTGCGACACGTCTTTTTTAATAATTTGAAAATATAACATGTTATTTCATTTTTTGAATAAAGGTACTTAATGGATAACCTTTTTTGTATTAACTGCATCGAGATGTTTATACTCTAGAGTGGAAAACGTGGAAAAAACTGTAAGCACCAAAACTCTGCGCACGCTGTAAATTGCGCGGACTTTGAACACTTTTCAAGCAACATAAGGTCTTAATTAGTGCAAATTTGGCATTTTGATGTTTTTTTAACAAATACGCTTGGACGATTTTTGACAGTTTTCACTTGAAGACTGTCACTCTATAGAGTTCTTTATAATTATCTCGATGATTAACTGACACCGAGTTGTTTGACAGTTAAACCTTCGCCAGAGCGTGATAATGTAACCGCCCCATTAGTCTTATATCTTATGATATTGGCGAAATTGTGGAAATTTTTATTCCAGCCATGGCCATCGAATAAAGAAATGAATCGAATCGACTTTTCTGACAATTGGACCTTGACCGAAGCGCGTTAATGTAGCAACTCAAGTATTTGGTTTAAGTGTTTTTAACAAAACTTCAATCAAAGTCAACAACAAACTCTTCTAACTCTACGATACAATTGAATTAAGTAAAGCTCTACTTTGGGCAGTTCCATTTACTCAAGTGGACATTATATAAAGCAGTTGGCGTTACCTTGTACTGCAAACACAGCCCTAAAAGAATGGCTACGTCAAAACAACATAAGCTTCTATCAGTTCACTGCTGGTTCCTGGCATCCCCTAATAAGAAGGGGGATATGCCCATAGTCCTCACGCTGGGCATTACGGGTCTATCTCCCTTCGCGGTTTCGTGATAGCAAGGCACTCGCACCACTGATGCTGCTGCCCGCTGCATTTAGCTAAGCCGCCGTTAGGCTACGCTATGCTGCAATCAGTCGACTGTCAGAGCCCTGGCTGGTTAGATCTGGCTTGGTTTCAAAAGATGGTTTTCATTTCCAAAACTCATATAAACCAAAAGTAATCAATTTATTACGTACAAAAAATAACCTGAAAACATCACATCCCTGAAGACCAAATCCAGATTAGAAGTTTTATTGTTTAACTACATTTTGGCACAGTTGTAACCACTATTACAGTAATAAAAGAGAAAATGAATTGAAACCAATATTGCTAAATTGGAAAACTGTGCCAATATTGGTCTACTATGAAAATTGAATTTATTTTTCAGAGAATAACAATGTAATTGTTTACCCCCATTATTATTAGTGTTTACCCAAAACTTTTAAAAACATTGTAGCCTCTAATAAAATGTTTTACAAATTCCGGCCATATATGTTAAAAATTACAAACAGGTACCTAGTTAAATGCAGTTTGTTGTTGTTTTTTCCCCTTTTTCCTTATTTTATTCCACAAAGACTAGAAAGCTAAGTTTCAAAAGCGGCGATTTGTTGTGAGCCAGCTATTTCGGCATGGCCTGTGCCGCAATAGGTACGTCATGCATGCAATCAGCTAAGTGCTCAAGAATGAGGACACGCTGAAGTATAAACGTTTCAGATTTGCTGTGGTTTTGGTCAAATAAAAGTTTTTCGTTACCTAAGTACTCCTTTGTTTTATAAGCGTTGTTTTGAAGTCACTTGTGGGAGAGGTTTGCTTTTTGAGCTGTGACAAAGCTATTTATGGAGTTGTATGGTTACTCTTTTTCTTATGAGCTAATGACCAGCTTTGGTGTCGGAATTAGGCTACCTCAAGCCCCGGCTTTTGTACCGACCAACCTCTTAATGTACCTCCCGAAGCATGGAAGCGCTTAGACCTAATGAAACTACACGGTCCAAGTGAAGTGGTGGATTTTATTTATACATATTATATTTTTTGTGGTGTTTGGTTGTATTAAGGGTCAATAAATTTATTTTCTTCTTCATAAAGTACACCACTCTAAGGGCACTTACTTTTTAAATAATTTAAACTAGATGCAGTAACTATGACTAAGTTCAAACCGCAACTATGGACGTTTACATTTTAGCTTTTGTTATTTTCAGGTGTGTTCTGAAAAGGATGTAAAACGGAGCGCTCTGGGACGCAGCACACGCCGCAAGCAGGCATGGCGCTCCGGAGATAGTGCCAGGTAAGACTCTCAAAATATTATTCCAACACCAGCTTATTCAATCTACTGCTGGACATAGGCCTTCCTTATAAGAAAGGGGATCCCCATGCTGGTTATATTGAGGATCGCATGGTACAACTTCTCGCGTCACCGGCGCTGCAGCCCGTCGGTGGCCCGGGGGATTTAGCTATGCCGGTGTTAGGCTGCGCTATGCCGTAAACCTAAGCTTATTTACTTATTCTAAACAGCGTTATTCTCCTCTATCGAAACTAGATGTTAGAATGTTCTAGGTTTAGGAATTTATTAGGAAAGCTAGAATAAACATATTTTCAAATATCTTGAAAGATCCATTGAGTTACTACGAGTACGTTCATTTCATAGAGTTCTAACTACTAAACTAGACGATTCACATGGCCATAACAAATTAGTATTTTTAGTACATATTTTCATTATAAATTAGGCAGGTAAAAGTTCATTTCATTTCATTTCATTTCATATTTATTTATTATAATAATAATTAGTATAGGGGGGGGGGGGGGGGGGGAGGGGGTCGTTTATAACATGTTTAAGTTTAGACTTTGCAACACTACAACCTGCAGGTTCTAAAAAGAGGCGTCTTCATCTGCTAGAAGAGTGTGGGCCTTCTCTTTAAGTTCAGAGGAGCTACGAGAATTCACACCCAAAAAGATTCTACAGTTTTTCTTAGCAGCCGGGCTTAGAGGTTAACTATGAAAGCCCCCCTAAAACGGCGACGAAAAATTAAAATGGGGATCACAATAGGCCTCCATGGCCACATTGACATCATAGCCATGACAATCATATAAAAAAATACTTATTCTGTGCCTTCTCGGTTGTGGGTTGGTCGTAATAGATAACTCTATAATGATTTCCAAAATCACACCAAGTAATAAATAAAAATACTTGCAAATCAATATGGTGAAGTTAGCAAAATTAGGGGCTCTATCTATGACAAGTGATCACTTCCAGAAAACCGCAATGGCGCTCATTAGAGGAGATATATGTGCAGTGGACAGATAAAAGCTGATGATGATGATGATGATAAAGATAACGATTTATAAGATACTACACATACAACTTTGGTTTGAAATTATTTAGGATCTGGGAGACTCAAAGCCATATAGATTTGTATTTAACACCTTCGTAAACCAAACTACAAATTAGAGTAATGATTTTTGAAAAATGATGGTAAAAATGTCGAAGAAACGCTTACTTTTGTTCGACCCCAAGCAATCTAAAAACCCGTTTAAGAATTTCTTACCCGAGAAGAAAAACCATGTCAAGCTAACAAAAATGACACAGCGAAAACATAAAATGAATTTTCCCGGCGACCTCGTTAACATTTTCATTTGGAAAGTTAGAGTCCCTGTAAACATGCCGGGTTATGATCCAGAATGTTGCGCTTGCAGCGACACCGAGAACGTACAGGGTGATTCATGCAACATAGTTTATTGAAACGGGAAATTAAATGTTTTTATAAAATAACTTTATTTCAGACAACACTAAAATAGTACATAGATCTTAGACTTATTCTGCGATCCATATAGATATATTACTTATATATATATATACAAACATACATATATACAAGGTAGGGCAAACATTTTTCTCATGGAGGGCAGCAACCTTTTCTTTTGTAGTTAGAATGTTATATTTTGAGGAAACTAAGTTTATTTTGAAGAAAAAAATATTGGCATTTTCAGATTTTCGAAAAAAAATTACGGTCAGCCTCGAAAATGACATTTGTCAAAAAAAACAAGTCGTTCAAAACCTTCTAACTACAAAAGAAAAGGTAGCTACCCTCAATGAGGTAATATTTTGCCCCGCGCTGTGTATAAATTAAAACTAAGCACTTAGATTATTATTTGCAACGTATATATGCGTCGTGGGTCGTTATCCGTCGATTTACGTTATCCGTCCTCCGAATCGACGGAGCTCTACATCCTTTGGCAGTTCAGTCGGCACCCGCACTACAAAGGAGCTGAAGCTAACTGAAGCTAACAAGCATGCTCGTTATACGCCTTTAGTAGCTACACCAGTCTATATCAGTCCACTGCTGGATATAGGCCTCCCCAAGGAGAAGGGAGATATGCCCACGGTGGGCATACGGGTGGAAGACCACAGAGCACAGCTTCCTGCACCACTGGAAAAAGATTTAGCAGAGCTAGTGTAAGTGTGCGCTATGCTGCAAAGTTGAAAGTGAAATTGAAGTTGGCTTGGGGTTCAAAGATATAGACAATTATATGGGCTGACGCTGATGAATCTGTGGAAGAGTCCTCAAGAGCACCCATGGTTTTGGCACAATGGTGCTGTGATTGAACATCGTGGTAGTTTTGGCCGGTAGGAGTCCGGCATAATCATTCTGTTGCCGCGTAATGGAATGGTATCCATGAGGATTTTCCCACGTAAAAAAAAGGTTTCAAACATATAGAGATCATGAAAAGTTCAGACAATAATGATGTTAGGCATCCTATTAATACAGTACTAGCTAATTATTATTTATTATAATTTGATAAATAGTAATTTCTAAATAGTTGATCTGCGGGGTGATCACTTCAATTCACTTCTTTATTAATTGGCTTCAGGGATAGTTTCCACAATTTCGCCAGTATCAAGTATAATGTTCATAATAATATGAGGCATATGAGGTTTATAAGTCCAGTCGTCCAGTCTTCAGTCAGGTCCTGTTTTCTGCTATAGCCATGGCGAATATAACCAAAAACGATCGGCGCACAATTTTCTTCATTAGAGAATTCCCGTTCAATATTCTTTTACTCTATTTCACTAATACTTGTGTCTTATAACTAACGTATAACGGTTATAATACCATAATTTTATAAACGACATACATTATAAAAAACTAGAAAATAAAATTTAATATAAATGACAACCGTCGTTCAAGATGAAAAAATGGTGTCCCTCGGGGTGATCGGCTAACTCTGTTGCAAACAGAAATGATTGACACCGATCCTGTTTTCACAAACTTTGACATTTCATCCGTCGAAGTTCAATGAATGTCAATTGACATACTGTCACAGTTTTATAAAACAGGTCAATCATTTGTGTTTGCAACAGAGTTAGCCGATCATCCCGCAGGATTGAAGTGTATTGCAACTCTAAGTATTTTTTTTAAAGGAGGAAGTAAAATAATTATTTTGCGTTTTGGAAACAGCAGTTTCTTTCAAAGGTCATGTTATCTTTTGTTACACTGTTTGTTTTGGACCATGTTTCCTAAATCACCCTGTATAATTAAGTCGTTTGTATGTGCTGGCACGGAGAAGGCGTGCGGGACTTATGTACTTCACTTTAGAGATGTGACAGTTAATAATACATTTCATCGACTGTCGATGTTACAAAACATCTATATGACGGCCTCTGTGGCGCAGTAGGCGAAGGTCCACCTGAGACGCAGAAGGTTGCGGGATATGATGTAGATAATTGTCTCGAGTCGAGGGTGTTTTCTGTGTACGATATGTATGTATTTACAAATAAAAAATATATGTGTATTAGATCAATCATGTGGTTCCCATAATACAAGCTCTGCTTAGTTTGGGGCTACATGATGCTGTGTGATTACGTCCCGCATTATTTATTTATTTATATTAGTAAAAACCATTGAATTGATAAATATTTGGTTACAAATCTACGTAAAATAAAGTACAGTACCTAATTCTACTAAGTATTTTCTCCATCGTTCGAAGATATGAGGAAAATATATAAAACACTAATGATAAAAAAAGCTATATAAACAATGTTCCATGCTTATATTTCTAGCCAGTATTACTAGTTATCATCAACAGGTTGTCCCTAGACCAAGACGTTTGTATATTGGTCTGTGTCTGGCTGAATTATTTACTTAGTACTATACTTACGTATTAAGTACTATCAGTACGATATTAAAAAGCACGTAATGCTCGTACTTCATAAAACAAAATTACTGTCATATATTAACCAAAGTAGCCGTAGGAGATTGTTAATTGTGGGTATAGTACGGATATAGACAATCAATTGAATAACCAACTACAAGTAGTTTTAATTGGTAGTAACTATGCCTTCTGAGCTGCGCGACGCGGGATCAATTCCCACGCAGGACAAGCATTAGGGTGATGAAGATGGATGTTTGTTCTGTGTTTGGGTGTTTTATAAGTATCTACGTATGTTTATCAGTCTCTGGTACGTATAGTACAGGCTCTGTCTAGTTTGGGATCAGTTGACCATGTGTAAGATGTTTTTTATTGTATTTAAAATAAAATAATAAAATAAAATTAAATAATTTTATTTCTGACTAGCGGTCCTTCGCACGGGCTTTGCACGGGCAAGCTTCGTTGGGCACGGGTAGTTAATAAAAATAAAAATTATAACTTTACACACCCTATAATTCTTGATAATAAGTATTGACTTCCCTTCCGTACCCCAGTAACGCTTATTTCATCGCTTTGCTGCTTAGCTAGCCGAGCGGGGTAAGCGGTGACATGACCACGCAACTTTTTTCAAATACTTACGTTTTTAAACTCGTGATATCTTTTGAATGAATTGCCGGACTGAATGATTTAGAAGGTTATATAAAGTTATTGAAACAGTCTTGAATATAAAGTAATTCATTTTGATAAGGATTAATACCGAGTGACAAATAAAAGCCTATTCCAGTGCCGGCTGTTCAATTAAATTTTTAAAATAAATTTACACTTATTGTGACATAACTATCATAGCTAGACATATGCTGTCCCGGCATTTTTGTAGATTATAATGTGTTCTAAATAGTCGTAGTACATTATTTTGTTCTATCATCAATAGTTTTCGCAGCGCAAGCGATGTAAGGAATTTTTTAAGTCATTTTTGTATACCTCGGGTTACATTATTGAAATTTTAGTAAGGAACCCTATTTTTTTTGAAAATATAATATAGCCTATAATACTCGAGAATAGTGTAGCTACACAACGGTGAAAGAATTTTTTAAATCGGTCCAGTAGTTTCGGAGCCTATTCAATGCAAACAAACAATCAAATCTGTCCTCTTTATAATATTATTATTATATTATTGTATATTATATTATATATAGTGTAGACAACAGGATCCATATGTTCTTAACACTACTTATTAACACAAAATATTAATTACAAGTACAATAGACAACTCCACTTTATCGATATTCGATATTCTTCCGTCCCTATTCTTATTATATTTTTCTACTATATTTTTCGTGCCGCGGCTGTATAAACTGAGTTTCAGTTAATAAGCTCTTCTCAAAGATGTTAACTGAACTTGTCGTTGCTAACTGAAAGTTAACAACGACAAATGATTGCATAATTTTTCGTAATAGTTTTGTGTTTGGGTTTGTATCCGGTAGTTTGGAGATGACTAAGGACATTCTATTCTAGTGTGGTTCAGAGTACGTTATTTTAGGCTAGAATAACAAATAAAGACTATATAACTTGTTCTGGAGTGTTCATTATTTATTAATTAATTTATGAGTCTTATTTTGAATAAACTAAAACTTTATCATAAAATCGATTGACGACAAGATAGTAGGTATATACTTTGGATATATAATAATATTTATCGAATAATTGACAATAAATTTTCACAAATTTTATTTCTTTCTTTATTTTTTATTACTACTAATAGTGATATTAATCAAAAGTTCATCATTCATTACACGGTGCGTATGTTGAAAGTATACAAGAGGCTGAGACAGTTTACGTTTATTTTCAAATTGTAATAACTATTTAAGGTACTATACATGTTAATTATTATAACTGTCTTATTGCGCATATTTTCCATTAACCACGATACCATTTTCTTGTCTGTTGGTCTTATAAAACATGGCTTTTGCATTTAGCGTGCATGAATAAAATATACAGCGCGAAGTGGTAGCTTTTACTCAATATGTGTGACATTGTAGTTTGTAGTGCATGCCACATGATAGGATGGAGTAAGCTTACTCAGCATCCACACCATCCTCTCAGACTAGTTGGGTCTTACTTACTTTCTGCAGCGCTACAACCCATTGTGGGTCTTGGCCTCCTCAACGATTTTTCTCAATTTCGATCTATCTCGCACCTGCCTTTTTCAAGATGTTTACTTTCCCATTTTTCTAAGGTCCTCCTCGACACAGTCCATTTACCACTTTCTGGGTCTCTAATTTTGATGTGTCTTGTGTCATCTAGTCTCTCCAAGTGTGGCCCATCGTAACCGTTGTGACTTGCAGAACCTGACTCTCTCTTATGAATAAGTGCGCTCAGTTCGTGATTCATTCTAGTGCGGTAAGTGCCGTCCTCTTCACGGAGGGGCCCGAAGATCTTGCGGAGGACCTTTCTTTTGAAGTCGTTAGTTATATTCGGATCTTACCGAATCGAAAACACAACTAAAAACTGGAAATACATGGCCAATAGTGTGAATGTATCTTTATACGGTGGATTTCCTCACGAATGTTGTCATATTCATGTGGTCATATTCTTAGAGAATAGCGCCCTGCACACGTAAAGATCGGACCGTGCATCGGGACTGCGTTCCAAACCGCAGTCGGATCTGTACGTTTTGGACTGCGGATCAAACTGTCGTACTAATAGCGCGTAAAGATCGGACCGCGCATCTGGGACTGATCACTGACGTGAAGCTGTTAAAACTGTCAGATTTGCCTTCGCATCGAAATGCTAGATCGGACTGTCAGCCCCGCGCATCTACACGTACGTTTCGGAGTGCGGGTTGGAATGGCGCGTGCTGTGTCCCGCGGTCCGAACTTTACCCCCCTTACTTATGAACGCTACTCAACGTTAATCAATGCTCAAAGTTAGCCCTGTCACTGTTTGTCATTATCCAACAGTATGAGATGGCAATGGCCTAAGCATCGTTTATCTTTTGAAAGATGTTCATAAGTAAGGCCTTATGTGTGCAGGGCGCTAATAGATCTTTTTTTTTATTGCATTTGATAAAACAAGTACTTACATAGGCAAACTTAATATATAAAATTCCTTTATAGAGTATGGAGATAGATTGGTTGTGGTACAAAGTTAAATATTACTTATATATATGATTATAATAAGTAAGAAGGAGAAAAATAAGTATCTACGTAAAGTATGACCAAAATAATCATTTTCATCAAACCATTTTCCAATTAGCGAGTCGCAAGGCCAATATAGCTGAGCGAAGTAGCTGAAAACCAAATTTATGGCCAAGCTATATCCCGTCGGAGCCTATTACTTGCTCGGGCTTCCGCGGCCCACTGTATCCTGACCCTCTAGGATGACCACAAGTTTCGTAACGAGGGACTGCTTTACATTGGTTTTGATTTTCTTTCGTAATATGGTAAAGCCAACCCTTTCTATCTGAGGATAGGGGCTATAATTAGTAATCACCTTCCCATTGCAAAAAGTAAAAGTCATTTTTTGCGGTTTACTTTGGGGTGACTTTCGTTCTAATCAAGTAATCATAGACCAAAGAAATGTGGTCATCACTCCGTCGGTGGTCTTTTTGGGTGTCGTAGATGGATAGATGCATAGACAGGAGTTTCTTTATTGTACTAGCTAGCACCCACGTAATCACACGGAAAAAAACTGGCGATAAAAATCATGAAATTGCAATCGGCGGTCTTATCGTTTGATGCGATCTCTTTCAGACAACCTATAGAAGTATTGATAGCATAAACAATACAACTTTTTACAATTTATTATGATGTCTTTCTATCTTTTCTATCCATGTAACCTGAAACAGTCGTGGTCGTGGCGAGGTGTAGTTTACTTAGATATTTTTAGTATGGGTAATCGTTTAGTGGTATTTAAATTCGAGGGCTTCCGTACTTCAGAGTGTCCTTTTAGATGTTGGTCCCACTTTTTTCAGTCGTTAGCATGTCGAAAGCTTTCGGGCAGCGTTCTGGCACATTGGTTAGCTACTTGCTCAAACGCAGAATATGAAGATCCATAAACAATGCGAAACTAAAGAAGCGGAAAATAAAACCAAGATAAAAATATCTTAATTTGGTCACCCTACAAGTCAAGGAGGTGTCTTCATTAAATGGCCTCGGGACCGAAGAGGGTTGAAACTTCAAGTATATTTTCTCGTTGGAAATTACTAGCTGGTGACGAGAAGCAATTGGCTACCTTGTTAAATATCTACGATGAAATGAAGTTTCGTTGCGGTATTGCGGTGCTTTTTATGTCAAAGTTAAAGTCCACCATAATTGTGGTTTTGGGTTGTTAGATCAGCGGTAAGGCCAATAGAAACTGGAATATCTTGGAGCTGGCTATAAGAGCGCTTTTCACATTAGGCGATTCAGTCGTGCGGCACCAGCGCTGCAGCAGCCTTCATTTTTTCGCGGTATCAGCGTTACTTAGTCGCTGCTGAAATGTGTTTTGGTGAGAGATTGGAAGCGAAAGCTGCCATTTTAAATACCTATGGATTTCAATGTAGAAATCATCGTGTTCCAAAATGCAAGCTGCTACTGAATGCTCTGTTCGTGCGCGTATTGTGCAGAGTTCGTACGCGTAAGGCCACAATTTAACAGAATCCCTATAGTGTGGACGACTATAGGGATTCTGTTAAATTGCGGCATTGTGGACGGCAAATTCTTTCATTGCATGTTAAATTGCATGCTACAATTCACAATTGGACTTCCAATAGTGGCTAATCGCCAACTGGCCGCACGCGGTTACGTCGCGACCATTCGTAGCGGCGTGTTCCCACGCGGCAATCTCCCTGTAGTCACGAGGCTGCAGCTTGATAGCCGCGCCGCTAAGTCACTAAAGTGAAAGTGCTCTACAAGTGACTTTAGAAATACTCCTAAACCGTTTCTGAAAACTATCATAAGAAAACGTTTGAAGATTCAGCTCGGAAAACTTTCAAAAGGCGGCATGAAATGGCGTACTGAATTTTATATTATAGGAACTTACCTCAGGATCTATTCCGTATCTCAGTTGACCATTTAAATGATTAGCACTGGAACTATTTTCTTACGAAATTTGAAAGTTTGTCAATTAGCGTACATTCATTCATTTTCTTAGACAAGGGTATCTGAGAAAAATATAATTTTAATATCAAGTTTATCAATCAAAATGATTATGAGGTAGTACAGGGTATCGCCAGTCCCAGTCATCCAGTCTTCAGTCAGGTCCAGGTGCCTGATTCGGACGATTCGATATATTTGATTCTATTAGATATACGCGAGAACTGACAAATTTCTTATAGTTTTGGCAGTTTCCGCGATATAGAATCAAAGATATCGAGTCGTCAGAATCAGGCCCTTGTTCTGCTAGCAATGTCGACTAACGGCCGGTTTCTATAATATACCGGTATAGAAGACGCTTCATTTTCCCTTGAAAATCTGTCAAATTTTCGACGCCTCGTTGTTAATTTTTGACAGTATTCAAGGGGAAACGAAGCGTCATCGGTTACGGTTTATTATAGGATTCGTCAGTAACCCAATTGACATTGTTAAGACGTTGTTCGAATTTTGACGGATGAATTTTCGCTTACCATCAGGCGAAATGTAACCAAACGTAAGCCTATTTATTATAAAAAAAAATGTCAGAGTTTGTAAAAAGTGATTCGGTTCTATTAGAACCGAATCTTAAGATACTTAATAGACGCTCTGAGTGGCCGCAGTGACTTTCTTCAAAGATACTTCATAACTTTTTCTGGATGACCAGACCCCATTAAGCTGGCAACTTGGAGATCTGTGCGATATCGCCGCGTCGCGTGCGAAGGTCGCCAGCTGCAGACTATTTGCAATTCAAAGAGGCATTGCGACGGAACGTCTTATCAAAGATGCCCTTGAGCTTTAATTGCTGTTCTGTGATTCTACAGCGATTGTGTAGCACTTGACCAAGTCACAATCGAAGTTTTTCCAATTGCGGGGCTTCGAAGCATTCATAATTGGTCTGGTTTACAAAGCATGTTGAATGGCATTCCATAATTACAGTTTATAGAAACCGTAACAAACGGGAATGAAGATCTTAAATGGCGACAGTGAACTTGAAAACAAACTGTCAGAAAGCTCCTCCAAATTCTGACACTAGAGTTAGCCACTAGAATTAGTTACTAGTTACTAAGAAAACAAATTCAAGATGGATCAAATACATTGTGAATTTACGGAAAACTCGTTGGATTGTAAAGAGTCTATAAGGAAGAACATATGAAATAGGATATACCTATCATAAATTCTAAAAGGCAAAATATTTAGTACAAATTCCGCTAACATTCTCTGACGAGTTTACAAAATGCATACGCGTGCACTGCCTTCCTGCTCGCAGATTCACATGCAAATCAGAGAGAACAAGCATTTGCATATGATCTGCGGGCAGGAGGGCGGACGGCGGTACACGCGTATGCATTTTGTAAACTCGTCAGAGAATGTTAGTGGAGTTTGTACTAAATATTTTGCCTTCTAGAATATCTTGTAATGGATTTCCGCAAAAGTCTCACCTGAATCAATTAATTATTTACCCTATAGTTGATCGATGGATACATTTTAAGTCGTTCATGGCATTTTGTGATTCAGAGCGATTCCAAAAACAATACTTATAAGCAGTCATCATAAGCCATCAATCACTGTAGCCTATGGAAGAAGAATACATTTCTAAAACTCCTTATGAGGTGGGGTAGAGGCCTGGGGGGTATTTTCAGTCCCAAAGATAATACAATTAATTATCACGTTTAACAAAATCAGTGCTGTCGTTGTCACGATCCCTGATAACAGATATCGCAGGTGTCAAGAAAATATTTAATAAACGATTTTGATTTTGTGATTAGCAGCTGCGTTTGCAAAATATAAGTAAGACATTTTCCTGTTTACTAATTCATGGCACGTTTAATGTACCTATTCGTGTGTGCGTCAAAATTGGGTGATAATGTTACGTCAATGAAATGATCACTAGTATGTGTATGTATCAATGAAATTATCACTAGTATGTATTCTTTGAGAAGCTGTGCCCTGCGATCCCCAACCCGCATGCCCAGCGTGGGGATTATGGGCATATCCCCCTTTATTAGGTGAGGCCTATGTCCAGCAGTGGACTGATATAGGCTGATGTGGATGGATGTGGATGTATTCTTTGTGAAGGGCTGGCTCATCCAGTGAATCACTACCATTATAACGATTTCTGACGTGAAGCAGCATTGCTGTGTTACGGTTTGAACGGTGCCTGTGAAATTACAGGCACATGTGGCTTTTTGAAACCGACAACCGTTGGGGTAAACGAGTTCTTGAGTGGAGACCGCGGCTCGGTAAACGTAGTGAAGGACGCCCTCCAGCCCGGGGTGGAGTGACGATTTGCGAAAGGCTGCTGGTAGAAGCTGGATGCGTCGGGCTCAGAACAGGGCGCAATGGCACTCATCAGGGGAGGCCTTTGTCCAGCAGTGGACTGCTACAGGCTGATAATGATGATGATGATGATGATGAGGCTTTTCACCATCCTGTGTTGCATCGTACCTTATGTTCCTTCAGGTATCATTAAAAAGTGGATGTTTTAAGTATAGAAGTTTGTCGGTAAAAATATTACATACTGAATAAAAAAATCGATGAAGACGCTTTTTTTTATTATACTCATGATTTCGAAGGATCGCTGGGATATGGAATTAAAAAAATAAAGTAACTTGATGGATTTACTCTTATTATCGCGAGTATTTTTTGAAAAATGAAAAGAACATCCCTTTTTTCCTCCAAATTCTCTTCTCTTTTTTATTTTACTTGAGGATGGAACCAGCACATGGCATACCTGATGTTAAGTGGTAACCATTACCTATCAAAAAACCTTGCATCGTAGATCATATTTTTTGGAACGTGCTCTACGATGCAACGTCCTGCGTGCATCAACTTGCGGCATAAATATGATAAGCGTCGTGTGCCTGTAATTTCACCGGCACCCACACCCTACAAACCGAAACAGAGCAATGCTGCTTCACGGCAGCAATAGGCATGGTGGCCGTAGGTACTTCTCTGGACCTCCCCTCCACAAAGTACTCTACTACTACTACTACTAAAATTGTCTGGAAGAGATCGCTTTAAGCAATAAGGTCGCCCATTGTACGAGACTTTTATGATCGTTCTGTCCGTTATGTTCTGTATAGAAATAGAAACTAGAAATAGAAATAGAAATAGAAACATTTATTTGACACGACACAACAATCAAAACAAAAATATATATTAGAAAATGGATAGGTACCCAACCTACAATTATAGTAACTTAAAATAAATTAAAATCAAATGGCGAACAGTCAACAAATAACTTAGACTTAAAGCATTGTCTAATAAGACAGCTGAACCTACTCGCCCACACACCACCATGCATTAGGTACCTATCAAGATCAAATTGAATTAGAGTACAGTTGCCGTGCCAAAAAGCTTATGTTAGTGCAATAAATAATTTTCTATCTATCCATATAGAAAATAAGAATAAGAAATAAGATCTGCAACCACATATCGTATTGTAGGAATAAATACTACATTACATATTGCTATATATCAACTGCCATATTTCAAACAAATACCAACCCCCACCTCCAGCCTACCTCAGCTCGCTAGCAAATGGTTGCGAGTTAAGTGTTTTGTTCAGCTGAATGGGACGGAAACCCTTTGTTAATCGAGAATGACTCCGTTATTAATTGGTTTTCATTCAGCGGTGGCATATTTATGGAAGGTCGGTCGCAGTTTTCAGAAATAAGTCGTAATTGATGTGTTGGACGCAAGACCAGGGAAAGTGAAGGAAAAAGCGACAGGACCTAAATAGCCAAATTAAACTTAATTCATATTTGGTGCGTATGTTCGTGGTGGTTATTTGCCATAAGATTTTTTTTCTGAATAGTGAACTCTATCACTATCTAAAATCATTTTGTAATCCGATAAATAGTTCCGGAGGTTACAAACAAAAAAAGAATTTTGACTAGCAACGACCCAACAAATGGAATTTATGGACTTTTGTTTCTAAAAGAATGAACACATTGATTAAGCACGTGTTCTAAAGTGTGAACTAAAAGATCGTGAGAAAACTCACGGCTCAGTTAGTTCCAAACGTTCAGTCCATAACATATTTTCTGTGAGGTCGACTGGGCTTAGAGGAATTTATAAATGGTATAGGTGCTAGGCAAGCCAATCCTAATTATATCTCAGGCACTAGTGTCTGGGTCAATGATTAAAACATACCATTTGTTGCTGTATAAATCATGCAAACTAGACACAAAGGCCTAAGGACAAGCGAGATTGACTCTAATGCAGAATTATACCTCGATAAACTCCCGAACATTTGGTAAAATAACTCACCGCAATACCACAGCCCACAAAAATTTACCTGGTTAATTGTTCGACGATGTACCATACATAAGTACCAATAGCTTTTGTAGTATCTAAATAAGTAGATAGGATAAGCATGAGCTATCTACAGTGAGTTTATATCCCTTTTAAAATGCTACAAATTTAAAATTCTAGTAAACAAGACAGCATTAGGCTACTCAATAGTAGACCATAATGGACTTAGGGACGGTCATGCGGGTATTTTCTGTGATTGAATATTGAAATATATAAACTCTAGATTCTCTTTACGGTTAGACGTAGATTTATTTCTAAGAGAAACCAACTTTCTTTTAGGCTGTAAAATTACAAAACAATCATATGCTTCTAATTAAGGAATCAAAAATCGACTTCCCAGATACTTGGCAGAGAAGGTCGTGTATATACCTATAAACCTCATGCACAGTAATATTTCAGTGGTATTGCTTCCCCAATATCGGATGACCACGGCGCTGGGGTGTTTGCACGGCAACACAAACAAACTCGGTCCAACCAATATTGTTTTGTTATGGTCATGACAGACTATCCGACTAGCTGTATATAATCCTAACGAATATCTTACTAATATTATTCTTTTTTGTATGAGCTAGTGACCAACTCAGGTGTTGGAGTTTTAAGGTCGGTCTGTCATCAAGCCATGTCAAAGGCATTCCCTTTGACATGGCTTGACGACAGAAAAAGCCGGGATCAACTTCTTATCGCACACAGATTTAGGCCTGGAATAACATAATATGGCCTTATTACGGGCTAAAGCTAGTTACCAAGGATCTTAAACGGCCATATTGAGCAATACCTCTCAAAGCAATTTATTTCCTTGCAGACCCTTAATCACAATTCCTCTAAATTTCATAAATTGACAGCAAAACATTATGAATTGTGCGCGAATCATTCATCAGTAAAGTGATTGTGAATTGCATGAATCATATTAGGATCATTTATGATTCATCTAATGTGGCCATTTTAGACCCGCAGATTCGAGACAAATATTTTCAGACCATATAATTCTCGCGGCGGGAATCGACCCTGCAACCTTCTGCCTCTCAGGCATGCTGCCTCTGAGGCAGAGCTGATCTGGTTTTATTATGGTATTATGTGCTTTGACCTTTAGCCAGAATTTAATAACTAAATTCTGCTGGCAATATCTCAATACGATTCGACTGTTTGTTTTGCTAGAGTCAATATTTTTGTTGGGTTAAAATATCATTGGTTAAAAAAAATCCTCAGTGATTTTATTTAAGTAATAGTTATATTTAATTAAAATCACAGACTAGACTTTTAAAATTCGTATAGAGAATTCTTCTAGATAATGCAGGAAAAGATGGTGTACGTAATTTCATGGCAGTTAAAAACAGTAGAAGACAGGGAACATTCATTAGAATATAAAATGACCAGCACGATCGATCTATTCATTATTAGATTTTCCTGCAAGCCAATGGATGAGAATAACATGATCTATTCGTATAAGTTTATTTTAAGGACTAGAAGCCGCATGAATTTATCACACAAACTAGGTTTTGGGTCAATATATAGATACACGACATGTTTGAAAGAACGTGATTTCCAAGTACCGGTGAAAGGTTCTAGGCTCGAAGGCAGGTAACACAAAAATGGGATAGGCAACGGGCGCTCGAATGTTTGAACTTTGCGTAACTCGATACTTGAATAACACGAAATTACAAGAAGAGTAGACCAACCCTTAACTTATGTACCTATAGATATTTGAATACAATATACTGTTGGCATAACCAACTGGATTGCCAGTCATTGTGTGAGACAATATTTTTATGATTTTAAATGGCAATATAAAGGGATTGTCAGAAAACCTGATTGCATAGCAGTCAAAGTATTAAAAATAAATTATTTGTAATTCCAGGTGATAACTGTGGGTTTCGCGGCTGCGGCATGCGCGTGGTCCTGGCGGCGCTGACGGCGCTGGCGGCGCGCGCGCTGGCCGGCCCGCACGAGCACCGCGCGAGACATCGCGCGCCCGACCACCCGCCCGCGCAGCCCTACCGCGGCCATGGCGAGGCCGTCCGATACAATCCTGAACTAGACACGATACTCCCCCGACTCGAAGACCATGAGACTTCCTCCAAACGCGCCAACGATGCCGAAACCTCCTCCAAACGATCCAAATTCGACGAGCGGCTGTACGAACAGCTCATGGCTGATGAGCCCCAACCGCATACCCAAACGCCAAAACAACATTTCGGCCCTGATGAGGACGATCCACTCATCGTTCGAACACGAAAAGGACGTGTCAGAGGTATAACCGTTACCGCCGCTACGGGAAAGAAAGTAGATGCATGGTTTGGAATACCTTACGCGCAGAAGCCACTAGGAGATCTTAGGTTTAGACACCCGAGACCAGTTGAAAATTGGGGTGATGAGATCCTTAATACAACGACACTGCCACATTCGTGCGTCCAGATAATAGATACTGTGTTTGGAGACTTCCCAGGGGCGATGATGTGGAATCCCAATACGGATATGCAGGAAGACTGCCTTTACATAAACATAGTGACGCCGCGACCCCGTCCTAAGAATGCCGCCGTCATGCTTTGGGTATTTGGAGGTGGGTTCTACTCTGGCACCGCCACTCTTGACGTTTACGATCCAAAGATTCTGGTGTCTGAAGAAAAGATAGTTTACGTGTCTATGCAGTACAGAGTGGCGTCGCTTGGTTTTCTGTACTTCGATACCCCAGACGTGCCAGGAAATGCTGGGATGTTTGATCAGCTCATGGCTTTACAATGGGTGAAAGACAATATCGGCTATTTTGGTGGAAATCCACATAATGTCACTTTGTTCGGAGAATCAGCAGGTGCTGCATCTGTTTCATTGCATTTACTGTCTCCACTCTCGAGAAATTTATTCTCACAAGCGATCATGCAGTCAGGGTCGGCCACGGTACCTTGGGCAATCATTTCTAGAGAGGAAAGTGTTCTTCGTGGTATCCGTTTAGCCGAAGCTGTTCACTGTCCACATTCAAGAACAGACATGGGTCCTATGATCGAATGCTTGCGCCAAAAGAGCGCGGATGAACTAGTCAATAACGAGTGGGGAACTTTAGGCATATGCGAGTTTCCTTTCGTCCCTATAATAGATGGTGCATTTTTAGATGAAATGCCATCTCGAGCCCTCGTGCATCAAAACTTTAAAAAGACAAACATTCTTATGGGATCGAACACTGAAGAGGGATACTACTTCATACTGTATTATCTAACAGAGCTATTTCCTAAAGAAGAGAACGTAGGGATAACAAGAGAACAATATCATCAGGCGGTTAGAGAACTCAATCCTTATGTCAATGACGTAGGGAAACAGGCAATCGTTTTCGAATACACAGATTGGTTGAACCCAGATGATCCAGTGAAGAACAGGAATGCTCTTGACAAAATGGTTGGAGACTACCATTTCACTTGTGGTGTGAACGAGTTTGCGCTGCGTTATGCTGAAACTGGCAATAAGGTGTATACATACTATTACAAGCATCGGAGTAAGAATCATCCTTGGCCGTCGTGGACAGGGGTAATGCATGCTGATGAGATTAACTATGTCTTTGGAGAGCCTTTGAATCCTGGGAAGAATTATTCGCCTGAAGAGGTAGAATTCAGCAAACGCCTCATGAGATATTGGTCAAACTTTGCAAGAAGTGGGTTAGTATTTTTTCTTCACCTTGAGATAATTTCTTTTATATTTCTCTAACCGCCCTCGAAAGAGGATAGTAATGTATAAATTTTCTTTTATGGTCCTTGCTTCTTTGGTATAATTTACAATTAAGGTTGCTGTTTTACATGGAAATTAATCATCACATGTGTTTTTCAGGAATCCATCACAGAATCCGGGAGGCGAGCCAGCAGACGTCCATTGGCCAGCACACACAGCGATGCGCAGAGAATACCTGTCTCTCGACGTGAACTCGAGTTCCGTGGGGTACGGAGTCAGGGTCAAAGAGTGCGCTTTCTGGCAGAAATACTTGCCACAACTTATGGCAGCTACAAGTAAGTTAGGTATCGTCTATAATTGTTATTTGTGCAAAATAATTACAAATATTATACACTAGTATCCACCCGCAATGCCACTTGCGTGGTACCGGGATAAAAAGTAGCTAACACTTGCATTAATTAGCAAGTTTCAAGCTATGTATATTCCAAGTTTTATGCAAATCATACAATATTGTAAAATACATGTTCAAATAAATCACCAAAATAATATCTATAAATCATAAAAATCTCTATACTATTCTTTTTTCTGATTATTGTGAACTTGTGCCCTCACCTAATTAGATTTTGACCAGGGGGTGAACTATTGTAATTAATATAATATATTGTATTTTCAGGTAAGCCGGAACCTCCAAGGAACTGCACCAGCTCAGCAAACTCGCTCTGGTCCATCAATGATTTCATCAACCTCACAATTTTAGTGGTCACAGGATTCGTCCACACTTCACTATTTAAATACATTACATGAGCCATCTAATATATCTAAGTGACCAGTCAATCAATCCAGTCTTTCAAATTATTTACATGTTTACTTTCATGTAATATGTTTGTTATTATTAGTTACATAAGTATATCTGTTGCCGTCAAATCTATGGATTTTATTTTTATATGTATAGTATTAACTATATGTTAAGTTTTAAGTAAACTCAAGGTATATTGTGCTAAGTCCATTATACATTCTAGTGTATTACTAAGTTCATTAAATTATAAGTGTAAAATTTCTATTAACAATAAAATATAACGTTACCTATACTACAAGGAGTGATGCCTCCAACAACATATCACTTGTTAATAACAAATTATAGGATAGAAGACGTAAACTTCGTCATAGATTTAAGTCACAACATATCTTTTGTGATTAGGTACTTCTGCCAGATGAAAGTGACAATGATAATGAAATTGTAAACTTTGTCTTCGTTAGTAATAAGATTCTACTTAAACAAGCATTATAAGCTTTTTAATGATATAACTTTAAGGTTTATGTAGGTACGGTGTTTAGGATGACGTAGAGGATGACAATTATGATAAAAATGTTAGCTTTAACGCGCCTCTAACGCAATACATATCACGCAAAGCTAGAGATGTTTAAGTTCATTCTAGTCTATAAGTATTTGATAAGCTAGATCATTTCACAACTCTGTAGCGGACCAATATTAGAAAGTTGTACGTGTTTATGGTTCGATGTTTCGGAGATGATATACGAAAAATCTGTATTGGGAATGACGGCTATGACAAGCATGGAGAAGAAGAAAGAAAGGAAAACAACTGTGCAAAAGGCAAAGATGAGTGAAATAAAGTTACAAAATTAGATGTATGTAAAGAGAGAATTGAGATGTAAAGTGTGTAGAATACTAAATGAATTAGAGCATACAAATTAGTACATAATGTTTTTAGGGTCGACATACATCTAGATTAAAGAACGTAGTGCCAGCGGTCAGCTTTCGAATATTGGTGTTAATAGATATTTACAATTCCTTCAAGTTTTACAATAATTTCCTTACAAGAAAACCTAATGTGCGTATCTATATCTTGAAAGCACTGATGTGCTGAAACAAAGCATTTATATTTTGTTTTTTTAGAGTTAAAGAAAAATATATTTATCTTTTTTGTCTAAACGATAACTAACCCTTTCAGGATGATAGGAGCATAATAGGGGACTTTGCGTACTAAGACAGCAGAAATTATGTAAATATGTAATGAGTGTTAGTCTAATTAGGAGCCCGTTTGTTTCGAGGGAGGTTCGTACGGGTGCCTATTATGGTAATTATTATATGAAAAATATAACCTGTTGTGGAAGACGATACCTTATGAGATAATAGTAAAAGCTAAATGTAATTAGATTCTCTTGCTTTTGTTTTTTTTACTATTTAGAAGTATTTCTGGCAGACGTTAGTCTGTATTGTCAGTAAGCTGACGTGGAAACTTGTTTTACAGTTTCGTAATAGGTTTTGATTATGAATTTGATAATCTTTAAAATTATCATCTTAAAGATTACTTGACCTGTATAGTAATCTGCATTTGATGCCTTGATGATTATGTTTCATTGAACGATATTGAAAATAAAACTAATGCGTAGCACAGACGTTTTTTATCAAGTGATATGGCATTCTATTCTTATTTTTCTTCTTTTTGAATCTTCAATCTTGATAGAGCGGTCGTGGTCGTTATGTTGGGACGGTGGCCTTCCTCGCAATCCTACGCCATTCCTCTTACTGTTTTTCTGGTGCACTCGTTCAGGGAAATATCAATTGCAGATTTTGTTTGGTCGGTCCATCTCATGGTAGACTTACATAGAGTTATTGCGACAAGACTTAATACGGAACTGCAAAATATGTTTTGTGTATAGTAGAACACGATGTCTAGTTCAAAATTCGATGTTTCAAGAACTACGCTTATTTTAATCTGCGTATGAACCTTTATAGTGCCTCTTATTCACTTTTATATATATTGATACACTATGACATAGGTGATTAAGTAGATGTAGTGATGCGTTATTTCTGATGCACTGATTTCTTTTAGAATAAAGGCCAACGATAGTCGCGTAGTGCCAAAGAGATGCAAAGTTTGAAGAAGGAAATATGTTTACTGATATATTATAATAAAAACAATTTGTAAAAATTCAAGTTACTTAAATTATCCAGATTTCTAGCTTATCGCAGCCTATTTTGGGTCCGTAATCTTGCAACACGGCAGTTTTGAATTTCTCTTATCACAATCTTGCTAAAAGTAGATTATTTGTTTCATGAAAATAACTATACTTATTTTTAAGTTATTTTGTTATACCAAAGATTTGTTTTAAGAAAATTTATAGAAATTTATGTATTGTTAATTTATAAAGATAGCATTATTTGATCCCGTAAATAGTTTGTTATGTTTTCCTTTAAGAGTTTTGTTAAATATTATTTGTATAAATTAAATTTAATAAAATATTTAGCTTCAAATCTGCTTGGCTATAAACTAAAGTTCTATAATGATGTAAGAAATGGCCTAAAACCAAGCGTTTAGGAACACGACTTCAAGGGCCTACGCAAACACGTTGTTTTCTTAAATGGTCTGTTCTACCATGGGGTTATCAATATTACAAGTTGATTCGGTATGATGTTGAGATTTTTTAATCTGGAATTCACACACTAAATATTATATTTCTATATAATTTTTCATTTATATTAATTAGTAGAGGTATACTTTCTTAAATCCATTCATAGGTATTTTAATCATCGAGGTTCTGATTTACCTAGTCTTTTCTTATCCTTTTCCGCAATATGATTATTTATTTTGGGGCTATATATATGATGTTGTGTAAATAAAATCTAGCATTTTGTATTCTTTTTAATAATGATGCTGATAATCCAGTCAAATTTTGGGTACAGTGAAAATACTTGTTGACCTGTCTTTTTTTGAAATTTCGAAAGTTCGAGTTCAAACAGGTTTAGTGACCACTAACTGCAATTTGTAAAATTCCTAATCTATAAATTAGAATTATTTAATAATCTGACTACAAAACAACTGTATACAGATTTAAGACTAGCGGGGTGATTGGCTACTCTGTTGCAAACAGAAATGATTGACACCGATTCTGTTTTAACAAACTGTGACAGTTTATCGATTGATGCTCATTAAATTTCGACAGATGAAATGTCAAAGTTTGTTAAAACAGGATCGGTGTCAATCATTTCTGTTTGCAACAGAGTTAGCCGATCACCCAACTTAACTATTACAATCGTGGTGTTGTTTATGATAAGTCGTAATTTATACGACTGAAATTATTGATATGATGTTTTGCGTGTCAAAACTAAATGTTGACCTTGAAGATATTTGAAACCATTAGAAAGGGAGTTTGGAAATTAACTTTGCTGTTTAAATATCTTGATGTATTTGACTCATTAATTATTATTCTGTGTCCCGCTATTTATATTAAACGAGTATGTTATTCAGTTTTTGGTACATGTTATACTCATATTATTATATTATTCCCGTATAATAATTATATTAGTCCCGTATATTAAAAAAAACAACTATTGTAGTGATTAAAAATAAACATTCAACAAAGGAGAAGAAAAATCCTTTTTCATGTGAAGATATCCATACTGTGAATTTATTAAATTACATCTATCATAGTCGTTTATAATCATTTGGTAGAACAGACTATAACTCTTATAAATTCTAATAGCAAAAATGTTTCGAGTAAGTTATTAGTAATTAGTGCTATAATTGCATTATTGAATGTTTGCAAAGTTTGTGTTTCATTATGAAAATAAACGCTTGTATATAAATTCATTCGTTTTTCTGGTCAACTGACACTGAAAAAAAACCTTGAGTCTTTACATCTAGTTGATCTAGTGGAGATTATTTACATAGCGTCAACTAGAGGTTTTGCTTACTGACCTGGACGCTGTATTGCCTGGGACATGTTTAGATGGAGTAGGCTTGCTCATCACCTATATACCAGAGCTTAGTCGGCCTTACCCATAGAAAGGACATGGTCAATATTTGTGGAGTCACGGGTTTCCTCATGATGTTTTGCGTTCACCGTTTAAGAATGTGAGCATTTCACTAATACATTTTTTTAAATATAAAAAAATCCATTGTTGCATATTCAAGATTTGAACCCACGACCACGGCAATTAAGTAACGTAACAATCAATGTAACATGAAAGGAGCATTTCCTATGTGTGGACGCAGAACACGACTTGAAATCGCGATCAATGCAAGACTTGAAATGCTCTATTCGTGTGCATAGTGTGCACGGTTCATGCGCGCAAGGCATCCAAACTAAGGGAATTCTGTTACATTGCGACAATGTGGACGGCATATTCTTTCATTGAGTCTTACATTGCATATTACGCTTTGAGTTTTCGCTTTGAGTTCTGAATAACACAACTGTTGATATCGTGGAGGACACCTTTGGAACAGGAAGGGCATGGCTCGGAGCGTCGGGACCGAGGCCCGTAGTCAACGTGTTAGATAATCTAAAACAAAATCTATACCAAGGTACTTAATATTATGGTTTATCATAGTCCACGTTGTTTTGATAATAAAACATGTAAATTGCCAATTTCATGTAATAAGGTAAACAAGATACATTATCCTTCAAACACATGTAGATACCTCATTGTATTAAAAGATAATTAATTAACTGATAACTAAAACCACTAATCGGGTTTGGCAAATACTATAAAAGGTTTGATTGTGATAATTGATCCCACAAATATTGTTATTTCATCTGAAACAGTGTCATAAAAGGTAAGGAAATATTTAATTAGATCAGTCAACAGTTTTATAATTTTTTTTTTGAAAAAAAAAAAACAAACTCCTTTTTTTTGAACCTTTGAAAACTAAACCCCTTAAACATTTGACAACTCCTGTGGCGTAGTGGGTGAAGGCCTGCCTGAGACGCAGAAGGTTGCGGGTTCTATTCCGGCCGTGAGATAAATAGATGTTTTTATGAGTATGATCTGCAAATATTTGTCTCAGGTCTAGGGTGTTTTCTATGTTTAGTATTTACCTAGTATGTAGTAACAAAAACAGTATGTATGTAGTATATCAGTCATTTAGTTGTCTTAATACAAGCTCTGCTTAGTTTGGGGCTATATAGTTTTTTTTAAGCATTCGCTCTAGACAAGATAAATAAATTAATATTAGATACGCCTGTTAAAAAAAATAACGCCTCAGTAACTTTTCTCAAGCCTAAATAAGTTTAGTATGTCAATATCAAACATTTTTCTTACCGCAGACGTGTAACGCTACGAAAAATCTACTACAATATTAAATATTTGTTCATTGTCTACCACACTATACAATTATTGTTTACTATTGAGCGTTTTAGTTTGATGTATTGTTTTCCTTTTCGTACTGTAAATATAAATGCACGATACGACCTGGCTTGCTGAAATACGATCTGGCTTGTCCTTATAATACAATACAATGCAATATAGTACGTTAATGAATGTTCCTGAATTTTCAGTCAGTTGCAAAAATGAAAGCCTTCATCGCATTTGCCCTTCTCATAGTGAGCAGTAGCGCTTTTCCTCAGCAGCTGACCGAAGGTATGGTATTCCGTGCTGTCCTTTATGTCCACACTATTGACACAGGCGTTACAACCTAATCAAAGTGAGAGAACGGAGCTTAGTTATTTATTCTTAGCAGGTAATGTATGACAAGTTTGTCAAAAATATTTCCATTACTTAATTCACTAGACGAACATGCCCCGGAGCAGTTTGTACTGGCATGTCTCTCGCCACAATACACTACACAGACTCATCAGTTTCTTGTCTGTGTCTCAACCGACAGACTGACTGCGACGGTCCTACACTAGCAAACATTGCACGGACCTATAGTAGACAGGTCCGGCGGGCATGTATGCAGATTTGCCCGCGGGCATTTCCGTTTAGTGAATTCTCCGCTTTATAGCGCGGCCGTAAGATTTCGTCACCGCATTCTAGATAGCGTCGTTTTTGACACTGCCATCTAGTAGCAAACAAAATTTAGACTTAAATAAGCTAGGTAGTTAAACAAGAAGGTCGTAATTTTTGCAGGTATCACCTTGTCTGATCAGCGCATCGTTACCGACTCCATTGCCAGCGTCATTGAGGACCTCAGCCAGGATATCGTAGAGGCTGGTCTCGACCCCCTCCATATAGCGAATGAAGCAGGAACCTTCGCTCTGCCAGTACCTGTGTATGTGTATATCTGGAATTTTAGGTTCAAATAACTGTTCTTATTAATATTCTTACTAATATTATTTATTTGTTGATAATTTCGAAAGGAGTATGTTTGTCTGTTTGTTACACTTTCACGCCTTAACTACTCAACCGATCCTTATTAAATTTCGCATATCTTTGTTAGGAGAAAGGCATGCGAAATTGCATAACAAAGATATGCGACCCTTTGTCAGGTGCAGGAAAGGTCATAGGTACCTTTCATCCAGAAAAACAGCTCATAGCACATACCTAAAGCTCGCTTTTAACTAGGGGATGTAATGTATATTATATCTTTAGGTATAGTATATCATGAGCTATGCGTTACACGTCATCATTTGACACTTTTGCACACGACCGTCACCATTCAAACTCAGGGCAAGGCAGGGGGAGGTGTCGGTGTCCGGGGACGTGTCTCGTACAAAATGCCATAAAATATTATATCCCTATATATCATCATCATCATCATCCACAGCCCGACTTTATCCACTGCTGGATATAGGCCTCCCGGAGTTTGTGCCATCCACCACGGTCTTGTGCTAGTCGTATCCACGATCGCCCGGCGACGCGTACTATGTCGTCGACCCATCTCGCTACTGGTCTTCCGACGCTTCTTTTGCCTACCCTCGGCCACCATTCGGTCAATGTCTTGCTCCACCTGTCATCACCACGCCTCGCAATGTGTCCCGCCCATCCACTTGAGCTCCATAAGTCGATTTCCAATGTCCTGGACTTTTGTTCGTTTTCGGATCTCGATATTAGGGAATCGATCTATAAGTTTGATGCCGAGCACAGCTCGTTCCATGGCTCTCTGTGCTACTCTCATTCTATACACAGCCTCATGGGTAAGCGTCCATGTCTCGGCACCATAAGTCATTGTCGGCAATACACATTGATTGAACGAGTGGGTCTTCAGACACTGTGGAACTTTTACCGATTTTAGAATGTCATCCAATTTGCTAAAGGCAGCCCATCCCTATATATATCCCGATATTATATTATTATATATATTATCACCACCACCACCACACCACACCAGCCTATATCAGTCCACTGCTGGACATAGGCCTCCCCTAATAAGGGGAAAATGCCCATAATCCCCACGCTGGGCATGCGGGTTGGGGATCGCAGGGCACAGCTTCTCGCACCACCGACGCTGCTGCCCGTCGGTGGCCAGGGGATTTAGATGTGCCGGTGTAGGCTGTGCTATGCCGCAAACAGCCGGCCGCCAGAGCCCCGTTCGTTGTTTAGCAGGGTGCACCACGTGCAGGTGGGGTTGGCTTGGGTTCCGAAGATAAGGGTTGGAACCCCTTACACCCCTACTATATATTATACATAATAATATTATCCCATAGTCAAAAGCCGACTTTAGAGCTAGAAAAATAACTTTAACATAGCCTAAACACACTAAAATTCTCTTCTGTGTCATATGCCATGAAGTAAATAAAAAAAAAATGTGTTAAAGTTGTCCACACACAACATACGGATAGACGGACTCGAGAAAATAAAAGTAGATGCTCGCTATTGTAGTATGGCTCGCTAGTCGTCTCCTTCCGCTGATACTCACTGTACTTGTGAACCTACTTACAACTAAATTCAGTATCTAGACTTTGGAGTTTATTAGATAGTTTTATTCGATTATGGGATGATACTCCCCTAATGAGGCTGTCCGTTTTCAAGTACCAAGGGCACTTCGTAACCGAAACCTTGTCTGGAGTATATAGAGCGTGAACGAAGGGCGCTTCCAGCAAGAGCATATATGTCGCTCAGTTCCAGTCTTTATTTTATTATGGTACTTGAAGATGGAACAAGCACATGACCCACCTGATGTTAAGTGGTAACTATTACCTATCACAAAGCATTGCATCGTAGATCACACCCATCTACATTGCAACGCCCTGCGTCCATCATCTTGAGGTAAGAAGATCTTGTGCCTGTAATTTCACCGGCACCCACCTTCAAACCAAAACACAGCACACAGAAATAGGCATGGAGTACTTCCCCGGACGAGCCCTCTACAAAGAACTCTACTATACAATAACTTTATTACAATAACTTTATTCAGAGCTTTTTGTACCTCACTTTACACATGCAGCCTGTGGACCAAATATAAGTAGAAGTCAATAAGTGCCCTTTGAGTACAGTTCAATGCGTTCAGGGTGTTGTTGCGGCTGCCACGATGGTGCAGTGCGTCTGGTATGTTGGCTGATACGTGAGTCTTTCCTGGCATGATGCAAGCTCGTTGTGCAGCGTCGCTGCGCCGACTGCGTACCAGTCGCAACACTCTCCTGTCCGTGATGGCTGGCAGGCTAGACAGCTGTTTTGTACGTCATTAGGTGGGGGTGCACTCAGTGCTAAACTGCACCTATCACTAAGTGAATGCTTCCGCTGCGTTCAGACGACTCGTGTCCACCAAGTGCACGCCACGCGCGTCAGAAACTTCTTTAAAGTCTTATGACACAACAATAGATCTTAAATTGCATTGATCGAAGAGTAACCGCACAAGCCCCGCGCTCGCCTCGCGCCCGCTTCATGCCAACTCTGAGCTCACGACCGAAGTAGTCTAGTCACTAGTACACGAGTAGAAGCGGGTGCGAGGCGTGCGCGATGCATAAGCTGATTTTGGAACGGGCATATTGTGTGAACGCGTGATCGGCGCGGGTCGTGCGCGGTTGTGTGAACACGCCATGGAAACTTAGCTACTTATTAACTGTAGGTTTTTAGTTTTCAACTAACCGTAATTATGGACAATTATACGAAGTCTACGGCGTTTTTGTTCATTGAACCGTATTGTCCTTGTTATTAAAGTCGAAAATTTGTATGTTTCAGTATCTTTAACGCCGAGGGAGTAATCGAGGAGTTTCTGCTGGAGGGCCTCAGTAACATAGTCGTCACCAGGCTCAGCTTTAACGTCATCACTCTCCGTCTTCGCCTTGACCTCTTGCTTCCTCTTATCGAGGCCAATCTTAGTAAGTCTTTTATTTACGCTAATTATTATATTAGACCATTTTTGATCCGCTGCTGCGCGTAGGCATTCTTTTCATTATGCCACTCGCCTTGATCCTGAGCTAGTGGGAGCCAGGTTCCACCCACCCTCTTTCTGATATCCTTGACCCATCTCGCTGAAGGACCGCCCTTATTCCTGTTACCAACTCTTGGCCACCACTCGATTAGTGCTCTCGTACACCTGTTACACCGTCTGGTCAAGCGTCTTGCTCAACTCAATTTGAGACCCAATATTACTTACCATAGTCCTGTTATAAATCTATCGCCGCATATATATGATTTTTCCAATTTTGGCTGTCAAGCTCGCTTTATACTTTACTAGCTGCCACCTGGCTTCGCTCTCGTAGTACCCAGATAAAAAGTAGCCTATGTGTTAATCAAAATTTATTAATAATCCTAAAAATAATTATCGTCACCTAAATAAAAAGCTAGGATTTTTCTTGTTTTGGCTGTCAAGCCAGCTTTATAATTTTCTAGTTTTCAAAGCTTCTCTCGCGTGGTACAGGCATAAATGTAGCCTATACTTAAACCAGGTCATGCTAAAAAAAAAAAAAAAATATCTTCACGACTTTTTCCCCAATATGGATATCTTCAGATATTGCTCAGTACGCAAATCTATTGCGGATACCTTAACGGGGGTAGTCAGAGGCAAGTCCAAACATTACGTTCGATCCATGTCCACTTTTTGCAAGCAGCTAGCATTCCACGTGACAGGTTGCAAGCCCATCGCCGCTTTTTATTGGAACACTAACCTAGCACATACCTTTCAAACTTTCGAAACTTCAAGGGCACGCCGGTTACCTTACGATGTTTTCCTTCACCGTTTCGAGCTCGTGGTAATGCGCGCATACATTTTTCGTCTGGGATTCGAACCCACGACCTTCAGTTCTTAAGTCAGGGTACATCCCACTAGGCCACCACGGCTCCTTGTACAACTATTCCAAGTTTTATCGAAGTCCGCCCAGTCGTTACGAATTTGAGTTGAGTGGTTACAAGCATATTCACTAACACAAACTTTCGCATTCATATTATTAGTCTGATGTTATTAGTGTGATTCCTTGCCCTGGTAAAATATTTTATTTACAAGCATTGATATCCATATCACAATCCAACTTTTATAAGTAAGTCAATATTTTTGGTTAAGGTTACAATCTTCGTTTAAAAAATCGACGCCTAGCAACCTTCTAAAAGAACTGCAACAATTTTTAAGCTATTGCATAGCTTCTATCGAGGGCCTTGAGCGCGGGGACCGAATCCACAAATTCCGTAACGAAAAAAAACCTCACGCTCCCCACTCCGACGGGCACGGAGGTGTGGCTTGAAGGCCGTGCATTGTCTAACGTCGTTTCTTTTCGGTAGTCTTCGACACGGTGTTTGTGTGCGTGCAACTAGACGTATTGTACGACTCTACGAAGCTCGCACGAATCGAGACGATCACCACGCTCAAAAAGTGTAACTTGAATTAATATCAAAGAAAAAGAAATACTGCATAAATAAAATAAATAAATAATTATAATTGCATAAGTTGATACAAAATGCTATGCAATAGCTTTACCGCGGCAGTCCCCGAGTGCCACACGTCTTTTATTTTATTTTTTCTCAGATAAAGCTGATCTTGATGTGACACTGTTCGGTGAAGAGTACAACGCCGCGGCAGCTGGCAGGTAGGTATTAGTTATAATAAACACTTTGACCGCTAAAAAACGGCGCATCACATACTTTCCATCTCTCTACGTGTTAGTCATAATCATTAAAATTTTCATAATTATTATTAACAGCCAACTACTAGACATAATATAGTCCTCCTCTAATAAGTCCCATTGCGCCCTCAGATAGAGTGATGCACGAATTATATTATTTTAACTGCTCTATGTTTATGGTTACGTACATCAAAAAGAAAGGAATCCTTTTAGGATCTGTCTGTCTGTTTGTCAAAGCCCTTTTCTCAAAAACGTGTGGGGATGTATCATGTTGAAAATAATATCAAATAATCTAATTTCTAAGTTAACGCAATTAAAAGAAACCGCCGTTTATACCAAAACAAAACAAATAAACTTAAAAAAATAAAACAGATTGAGGAAATCAAAACCTATAGGGTAAGGCGGGGTATTTATAAGACATGCAATATTTCGGGTAAAAATAAGACGTTAACAAAATACCTCAATAGAAAATCTTTTAGTAATCATAATTCAGTTTAGAATCAACCCCAATCAAGAAGGTTGATTTTAAACTGAATTATGATTAATAAAAGATGTTCTATTGCTGGACTTATTTTTAC
The DNA here is from genome assembly GCA_951804965.1 of Horisme vitalbata. Lineage (NCBI taxonomy): Eukaryota > Metazoa > Arthropoda > Insecta > Lepidoptera > Geometridae > Horisme > Horisme vitalbata. The sequence goes on from OX638096.1 coordinate 4,784,188, forward strand.
CCGAAACATTGGATGTCTCATAAATACCCCTTCTGACCCTACTACCACTGAGTACTACTGATTATTGAGTACTGGGTACTTCCCGTTGTTCTAGAGTGATGATGTTTGGCAATAAGAAGCACAAGTAAATGAAAAAATTCAGATAGCGGAACATTTTTTACCTTAAACTTATGAATTGTCTTCAGGCCATGTCAAAAACTTGTCAAAAAAGGGCCTTCAGAATTTGGCCCCCGAGAAGCCCCCTTTTTGACACTAGACCTTTACCAGAGTCGAAGCGAAAACATTTATAACATACAAAATACTTAATTTAGTTGAATGTGTTTTGTGTGGTCCTACTCACATACACGTGGTTATCGTATACGTGGTTATGGCTTTCCTCATCTCCTTCGCAAGTTTTATGCAACCCTTTGTTTGATCCCCATCAATGGGGCGAACTCAATGGGGGTAATTGGAATAATCCGATATTTATTAACCTTGGGTAATCTAGGAGATTTCTTAATTAGTGATAGTGCTAAACTACATTCCTTGTGATAACAACACAATTGTATTTAAAACCGATTAACAATTGATAATATTTAGCCAAATCCATTTTTATCGTATTGATGATTTGAACTTCATTAATCATACTTTTTGATTATTATAATCTGTACAGAATATTTAGCTCCGTACACATTTTTACGGTGACTGTAGTGTTTTTAAGCTATTGTATAGCTTCTATCGAGGGCCTTGAGCGCGGGGACCGAATCCAGAAATTCCGTAACGAAAAAGAACCTCACGCTTCCCACTCCGACGGGCACGGAGGTGTGGCTTGAAGGCCGTGCATTGTCTAACGTCGTTTCTTTTCGGCAGTCTTCGACACGGTGTTTGTGTGCGTGCAACTAGACGTATTGTACGACTCTACGAAGCTCGTTTATTTAATAAAAGAAAAAAAAAAATGTTTTCTTATTGGTCACCACGCTCAAAAAGTGTAACTTGAATTAATATCAAAGAAAAAGAAATACTGCATAAATAAAATAAATAAATAATTATAATTGCATAAGTTGATACAAAATGCTATGCAATAGCTTTACCGCGGCAGTCCCCGAGTGCCACACGTCTTTTTGCTTGTAAGGACAAAACTTTTGACACCTTTGTCACATGAGCCAGTTTTAAGAGAAGGTCAAGATTAGGAAGTGGAAGAGATCTCAATACAAAGCGCAAAATTGAGAGAATTGCAGTGATGCAATTAGCTTATGTCGGTATATCAAGTGACGCTGTTAAATAGAATAATTCCAACATTGTTATGTTAATTGTTGTAGATTTGCGTTGAAAAACATCGCTGTTGAGACCGACATCAGGGCGAGCGTCGGCATCCTCTCTGGCATCTCCATCAGAAGCATGGACATCAATTTCAAACTTGGAGACATCGAAGTAAGTGAATCTTGCTTTTTACTGATTGGTTGCACTATGAAAGTGTTATATAGAGCGTATACTTTTCCTTCTGCAATCAACCGACGCTACGGTGCTGCAAACAGATAAACCGGTTACTAATGCCAAACACAATACAATACTTCGGCCATATTGCTCGCAGAAGCTCCAACAATCTGGAGTGCCTGATAGTGACCGAAGGTTGGAGGGTAAATGAGGGTGTTTGTATGTTTTTAATATTATTTGTCGGTCGCTGTAGCCCAAACGGCTGGACAGATATTGACTAATGAGGTAAAAATAAAAATAATGCGGGACGTAATCACACAGCATCATGTAGCCTCAAAATAAGCAGAGCTTGTATTATTGGAACCACATAATTGATATACTACACATATATATATAGATATATATATATATATATATATATATTTGTAAATACATACATATACATAGAAAACACCCAGACCCGAGACAAATATCTACAGAACATGCAAACATTTGTCCCGCAGCGGGAATCGAACCCGCAACCTTCTGCGTCTCAGGCGGACCTTCGCCCACTGCGCCACAGAGGCCGTTAAAGGCTATATGAATTTAAAATTCAATATGGCGACTGTAAGAAGCCATTTTGAATTTAAAAAGACTACTTAAACTGACAAGTACTAAATACTTCCTGTCTATGCAGTCGGGGTTTTGTTTATTCGTTGACGTTACGGGCGCGGTAGGGTGCGCATCTACTGTGCTAATTTATCATCTTTATATAAGTTACTTGTGATTATTCCCAATAAAAACATTTGAAACGTGCGGCTACACATCTGACAATATACTGTGAGCGTTATCCAGAGTTGTTAATACGCAATAAGTGATTAAAACTGTGATTAAAAATAGGAATTCCATCGGCGCGATATACTAGAGTTGTTAATACCCTCAACCTAAAAATAAACAATCTGATCAATATTAAAATTATTTAATGTGAATATCTCATACAAATTTATATACAAATCAGTGATAAAACTAAATCCAGTAAATCTTAATAAGTAGCAACACAGTTAGTACCTACTTATAAATATATATAAAATGGGTAAATGCGGTGGCTGTGGCCAGTTTATGGCAAGCAAGGATAAGGATGGTGTCAGCTGTTCAAAATGCTCTGTGATATTTCATAGATCATGCGTGAAGATCCCAGAGTCTGCAAAGGTCAGTTCAAGCTGGGTTTGCCCTGGCTGCAAAAGTCGCCGCCCCAGAGGCGATAACTCGTCTACTCCCGTGAGAGGGTTGCCTCTAGGCGACGATGTTCAAGTAGTACTAGAGCTCCCTAATTCAGCTAAGGATGCTTCAGAAGGACAACCAACAGATAATCTAGCGCAGGAAATACGTTTCCTACGTGAGGAGCTGAAGGTTACCCGAGCTGAGATGCAGGAGGGCCTAAGAGATGTACGTCTTGAGATAGCTGACTTCAAAAGCGCATTGACATCGTGTAGTGATCGCCTAGATGTTTTGGAGATCCGAATGACTTGTCTGGAGAAGAAATTTGAAGAGAAATCACCTGAGGCAAACACTGATGCTGTACAGGATACCATTTACGAGCTTAAAACGCAACTGAACGAGCGGGACCAGGAAATGCTTCTTAACGACGTGGAGATAACTGGTATACCTGAGAGCAAGGAGGAGACTCCTCAGCATCTTGTCAAAATACTATCGACCAAGCTTGGAGTAAACCTTGGCGAGCAGGACATTGTGCATGTCGAAAGGTCAGGACCAATTCGTCAGAACCGGCTTGAGGACGGCACACAAATGCAACGCCCTCGTCCTATTACTTTGCGCCTGACACGCCGCTGCACGCGGGACCAGCTGATCCGGGCTGCCCGGGTCCGCCGCTCCATCACCACGGCTGATCTGGACATGGCCGGCGCACCACGTCGTGTCTATTTAAATGAGAGGCTGACACGTCAAAACCGCCAGCTCTTCTACAGAGCACGAGAAGCAGCCCGCCGTCACGGCTACAAGTATGTCTGGACCAGAGACGGAAAAATATTCCTGCGTAAAGACGACGGCAAATCAGCTGAGCGTATCCGCTCAGACAAGGACTTAGATAGGGTTTTTCGTTAGGTATTAGTTTGCTTTTATTTAATTTTAATAACTGGTTGGCATTCAGAGTCTTGCTTGTATCATTTCTAACTGTTATAATACATATATCTGTGCTATTTTTAATGTACCTAAAGTTCCAGTCTAAACCTTACTCATTATACAATCTCAAATGTTGTACCTATTATGTAAGCCCTTGTTTCCCCAGCGCTGTAAATTGGGTTTCCCTCAGTCGTAATCATAATACACTCGAGAGCAATGAATCCGGGTCACTCAAAGAATCCAAAAAATCTCGGAAAGTAAGAATGCTAGGTTAATGCAATAAATTGTATTTAATAGACAATTTAATACTCCTTAAATGAAAGTTAAAAAAATATGAGTCACCATACATTTTATTTACACAAAATTACATAAAGAAAAAAAACTGCTGATCTCTCCTTAAAACAAAAATAGGAAACATGAAATTTTTGAACTTTATGACGATTTTCTTGAATTTCAATACTTCGTATTACCTCCTCGTGCTTCCATTACTGCGTTTACGCGGTTTGGCATGCTGTACACCAAGTTCCTTATACGATTTTGGGGAATATTCTCCCATTCCTCTGTGAGAGCAATTTTGAGCTCAGGAAGCGTGATTGGGGGAGGGTTTCGTTGTTTTACGCATCTCCCTAGCTCGTCCCAAGCATGCTCGATCGGGTTGATATCCGGGCTGCGCGCTGGCCACTCCATACAAGTAATGTTCATCTCTTGAAGGTAGTCATTCACAATCCTACCTGTATGAGGTCGGGCATTGTCATGCATAAATATAGCATCCTCACCCAAATTGACCATAAATGGACCAACGTGTTCGTTGAGGATTTCTTCCACATATCTTACGCTAGTTAAAAAGCCGTTTTCTATGATCACCAGCTCTAATTCCGGCCCACACAAGTACAGACCCACCACCGTAGGCTACTTTTTCTTCGATGCATGCTTGCTTGAATCTTTCCCCTGGTCTTCTATACACTCTGTGTCTTCCATCGTGCTTGTAGAGCATAAATTTTGATTCGTCGGAGAACATAACTTTCGACCAATCTTCAATACTCCAATTTACGTGGTTCTGGGCATATCTTAGTCTTGAAATACGATGGCCACGCTCCAGTTTAGGGCCGTTTGCAGGTCTAAGGGGTTTTAAGTTAGATTCAGCAAGCCGACGTCTTACTGTCCATGCACTTGGGTTACTTCCTCCGAGGCGTCGAAACTGATTTGTGAGTTCAGTTCCTGTGAGAAAGCGATTTCGAAGCATGGTGTTCACCAAGTATCGGTCTTCTCGTGCTATGGTACACCTAGTTCTGCCCGTTCCTGGTCTGCGTAGGTTAGAACCAGTTTCTTCGTAACGTCGGAGAACTCTTTGTACTGTTGACAGCGACACACCGACAGTCCTGGCTGTATCGCGCTGACTCCGGCCGGTTTCCACCAATGTAAGTATTCTGGTGCATTCTTCAAGTGTAAGCGACATGATTTCAGCTTGAATAATGAATATTGAGCACTATCAACCTGGTTTATGTACCAACATAAATGACAGATTACAAACAAAAGCAAAAACAAATCCTGTAATTTCGTAGTTCTATCTTCGACAGTGTTCCCTTTTCAAATTTGATTTTTTTATGATATAACTTTACAATAACTAAGAAGTTTTAATACTTTCATTTAAGGAGTATTAAATTGTCTATTAAATACAATTTATTGCATTAACCTAGCATTCTTACTTTCCGAGATTTTTTGGATTCTTTGAGTGACCCGGATTCATTGCTCTCGAGTGTATTAAGAGATATTATATATATAATAAATTAATTATTTCGGTTGAAAAAATTTTATACCTTATATTAACGCTAATAACCCTCGTAAATTTATATTTTTATGTTTTATTTACAAATATAATCATAAATGATATTATTCAAATATTTATTTCCCTAACATATGCTAGGTTATTTTATTGTATTTATTTTGCAATAGACCACTACTTATATTCACTTAGTCAAAATCAAGCGAAAATTAAACATATTTATAATGGTTTCTAATGGTAAATTTACAGTTGGTGTATATAATCCGGGCTCGTTGAATACTAAACAAGACGAGTTCATAGCAGCGATGAGTAGTCACTGCGTTGATATTATGGCTATCAATGAAACGTGGTTAAGGGCTGGTGAAGATGGTCTGATGCCGAAGGTTCCAAACTATAGGTTTAGGCATTTAACACGTCCCGCGGGGGTGAAGTCCGGTAGGGGGGGAGGAGTAGGTTTTTTTGTCGCGAAAGCAATCTCCGTGCGTACCTATCAGCACCCTATTGATCCTATACATAGCTCGGTTGAACAGATGTGGATTACACTTACCGTAAGGGGGAAAAAGTTAGCTATAGGTACAGCTTATAGGCCGCCGTGGCTTGATGTTGACATATTTTTGGACGCACTGTCGGACACTGTGAACTGTTTATCAACTTGTGATCACTTGATTCTTTTGGGAGATTTTAATATAAATTTATTGCAGCTTAATGATTGCAAAACAAAAAAACTAGTCACTTTTCTGAGCTGTCTTAATTTAACACAACTGGTTACGTCACCGACCCATTTCACAGAAACAAGTGCAACCTTAATTGATGTTATCTGCACCGACCTGCGCGCGCGTCATGTCTCGGTCGAGGCCGTAGGGCCACTACAAGGTCACGCTATGGTGTTATGCGAATTCCTTATAAAACGAGATAAGCCCGTAATGCAAAGTATTAGTTACCGACCCATTAAAAATATTTGTTTGGATAACTTTAATGCTGATTTGCGGTCTATTCGCTGGGATTTAATTTTGCAATCAGCTAATGTAAATGAAATTTTATATCACTTTAACGAGTACATTTTAGGTTTATTTGATTGCCACGCCCCCAAAAAAACATGTTTTTTAAGAGACAGACAGTGTCCATGGTTAACTCATAATTTAAAATTCATGATTTCATTGAAAAACAAGGCGCTTAATGATTATAGAAAAACAAAACTAACTGGAAAGAAAGATTATTATAAGAGCTTAAACTCTTTGGTAAATAAAACAATGTTTTTTGAAAAGAGAGCATATTTTAAAAATAACATTAATAATAAAATTTACGACCCGAAATCATTATGGAAAAATCTTAAATCGACAGTTTTGCCTCACAAACAAAAGTATTTGCCACCGCAGTTCACAGATCCGGAGAAAATAAATATTCATTTTTTAAACGTACCTGGTAGTTCCCAGGTTTGTATTTCTCAACTTACGTACTTTGAATTTAACAGGTATTCTGAAGGTAACAGTTTTTCTTTAGAATTGGTGGGTCTTGATTCTGTTGCCAAAATAATTCGCGGCCTAAAATCCAATGCTAAAGGTTATGATGGGATATGTTTGGACATGCTTACATTAACCTGTCCGGAAACTCTTAGTGTCATAGCTACGATAGTGAACACCTCCATATCTACTTCTGAGTTCCCTGACTTTTGTAAAATAGCTGTCGTTCGACCATTACCGAAAATCAGCAATCCAGCTGAGTATAAGGATCTCAGGCCTATAAGTATTTTGCCGTGCCTTTCTAAAGTGGTTGAGAAGGTAGTCTGCCAGCAAATGACTAGTTATTTGGAAAAATATAACATCCTTCCAGAAGCCCAGTCAGGATTCCGAAAAAACCGTAGCACAGCGACAGCGCTACTAGATGTGACTGATAACATTTTAAGAGCACAGGATGAGGGAATGTGTACCCTTCTAGTGCTGCTAGATTTTTCCCGGGCTTTTGATGCCATAAATATACCACTGCTTTTATCGAAACTTAGCTTTTATGGTTTTCATGAGAAAACGGTAAAGTGGTTTCACAGCTACCTAAATTATCGTTTCCAGCTTGTTGAGGTCAATATGGCAGATGGTTCCGTCCTCCAATCAGGGGCTACTGCAGTCGACAGAGGAGTCCCACAAGGATCAATATTGGGTCCTTTGTTATTCATATTATATACCGCAGATATCTCAAACTGTATTTTAAGATGTAAGTACCACATATATGCGGATGACGTACAAGTCTACATTTCGTTCAGGGAACAAAATATAAATTTGGCCGTGTCAGATTTAAACGCAGATCTTCAGCGAATTGCTACTTGGGCAGAAAACAACAATCTTGTCCTTAACCCTACAAAGACGAAATACTTGCTCCTTGGCAGTAGAAAAAAAATTCCAAATTTGGCTGTACTGCCCACAATAGATGTCAAGCTGTTGGACAAACCAATTGAGCAAGTAGATGAAGCGCGAAACTTAGGTTTGTGTATGGACTCAGGGCTGCGTTTTGAGAAACATGTAGCCAGTTGCGCTCAAAACTGTTTCTACAGATTAAAAATACTATATAAAATTCGGTCTTATCTTAGCGAAGATCTGCGAATACAGTTAGTTGAATCACTCGTGCTATCCAAACTAAATTATGCTGACATAGTATATGGCCCCAGGCTACTAATGCGCACACAGTGTCTTATTCAGCGGGTACAAAATGCCTGCGCTAGATTTTGTTTTAATGTCCCACCGCGTAGTCACTTGACACCTTATTTGAATAAATACTTTATTTTAAAAATGAAATCTAGGAGAAAACTTCACCTAGCCTGTCTTCTTTTCGGGGTTATAAACCAGCACACGCCCGCGTACTTGTTCGAGAAGTTGACCTGGCTAGCGCAAAAGCGCTGCGGTAGTAGACCATGCTCCCAGCAGCTTGCAACCCCGCAGCATAAAACCGCAGCTTTCCGTGGTAGCTTCCGATACGCAGCGTCCAAGTGTTGGAATAATATACCCCCGCCAGTTAGGAATCTAAAAAATAAAAATAATTTTAGAAACAAACTTAAAGCCTTTTTAGTTGAAGCTCAGAGAAAGCTTGGCAACATAAACAATAACACCTCGTTTATATAGCCAGCTTACTCATTTACCTTCTCTGAGCTTCAATAGCGTAAGTATTGTTTATAACAATATTCGTTTTAAGTAACATAACTTACCTTTATTTTTTTATTTTTTTGTAGGGAATCGTTCTTTTTTTATTTCATTTTCTTGTGTATCAGTTAGGTTAATGTTTCACAAACTATATGACTATGAACTACGACAGATCTGTTCTTTCCAACTCCAGCACACTTGCACTCGCGTATATTACTCAGTAAGCAAATCTTTATCGCTCGTCGGAGCCGATCACTCGGCTGCGCCCACGCGGCGCCTAAGTAGTTACCGACCGAGAACCGCTGCATCTAACGTACTTTTATTTTTATGCTTTTTCTTTTGTATGTAAATTAGCACATTTTTTAATTTTAATTTATTGCATTTATATTTACAAATGTATGTATTGTTATTATTATGTAAGAAGTTATACTATATTATATTTATATGCCACCCAACTTGTCGTCCGTAGCGCCAATTGCTTTATGGTTTTTGGCTGAAAAACAGCGCTGAACGTTTATCGTTCAGCACATGCTGAGCCAACCCCTTTTTCGACGCAGGGTTATGGGGGCTCATCAATTTACATTTATCTATAATATAAATTCTGTTTTTGATCGCTCCTTTATTTTGTACCTAAGTATTGATACATTGTTGTGTACCCGTGTCGAAATAAATGTTTTTCTATTTCTATTTCTTTTCTATATTTTTTATTAAATACGTCTTTTTATTAAACCGCGCTTTTCAATCGTGGTCGCGGGAAGAGTCATCCCGTGACCAAGATCTTATTTATCCTATTAGTTAAAGACAAAAGTTTGTAAAATGGGAAATGTTTGTTGAAACCAGAACAGCTAGCATAATAAATAAATAAATAATGCGGGACGTAATCTCACAGCATCATGTAGCCCCAAACTAAGCAGAGCTTGTATTATGGAACCACATGATTGTTTCACTACATATATATATATATATTGTGAATACATACATAGAAAACACCCAGACCCGAGTAAAATATCTGCAAAAAATGCAAACATTATCCCGCAGCGGGAATCGAACCCGCAACCTACTGCGTCTCAGGCGGACCTTCACCCGCTGCGCCACAGAGGCCGAAATGTAAAAAGATTATTTGAAACTTTTTGCATTATGTTAGTTCTGGACCTGGATTATCATACCTATAGGCTACATTTTACACGAGCGTATTCGCGGGCGGAAGCAAGAGATAAATCTTCATGAAAGTTTAAAAAAATACCTTGATTCCATATAATATTCCATCTGTTGAAACTCTCCGTTCGAAGGTTTTGCAATATTGACCACTCTTACCCACAGAACACTTTACTCCACAGGGGAGCTCTTACCAGTCTGAATGTTAATATCTTAAAAGACTTGCAAGCCTTATCTATATTATTTTGGTTGCAGTCTGAGCTTGAGGTCTCTGTTTTCGGCCGCAACCTGTCTAACGGAATCAACACATTCCTTGGAGCCACCATACCCAATACCCTGAGCCAGTTCCGAGTAAGTATTCACAAACTAAGTAATTTGATTTAAATAAAAACTATAGTTATGAGGCTACCAACAGTTGTTTATGTACCATGTATCGTATATTAACCAACTCTAAGATAATAACTAAAAAAACTCTTGGTCTGACAGAATAAACAGAATTTGATTTATTTGAAAGCAATAGAAATGCTGCTTCTAGCATCATTGACTTATTATCTAGCATTTAATCGAAAAACGATGGGCAGCAGCATCTGGGCGATGCGAGAAGCTGTACCCTGTGATTCCCAAGCCCCAGCGTTTACGGGTATATCCCTCTTTTTCTAATTGGAGGCCTATATTTAGCAGTGCTCAGAGGCTGGTGTTATTGATGTTGTTGTTTTTGAAGAATCAACTCTTTCTACAAACTTGTACAGTCAGCATCAAAAGTAGATGATGAGTTTCAGAATTTCAATACAGCTGATAGGAATTTGCGTCAGAATTAGATAGCACTAAAGTGTTCCATAAATAGGTGATTGAAAAATATGTCAACAATAAGCTGATGACACTAACCACCACATGTACCTGATGACTTTAAGGTTCAAATGTATCTGATGTAAAATAGTTCTATAAATATACTAGCTGCACCCCGCGGCTTCGCCCGCGAGGAAATGTATCTGTCAAAATGTGTTTCATAATTTACATAAAGGTTTATTTTTACCATGTTTTGCGCGAAATAAAAAGTACTAACATATTAATAATGCATTACCTAGCATACCCGTACACGTTCCGTTCTCGTTCCCACTCTTACTCCCTTTTTCGTTCCCGTTCCTACTCCAGTTCACGTCGATCACCAATTCAACTGCCGGTTAAGTATGATAAATTTTAATAAACTTACCTAACTTGAGAAATGATTGGTTCCCCATACTAACTTTCATCCCCAATCATACCCTGTTCGAGTTTTATTTTCTTAATGTACTTTTTAGGAATCAATTTTAATCAAAGTTCATTAATAAAAATTGATTACCCTTAACCGCCTTAGGGGTTAAAGTGCGGAAAATCCTGAAACAGGTCATTTATTTCTAGAGGAGAGATTCTGTGCAATATTTCAAGTTTCAAAAAAATTTTTTTGTTCCCCATACAAACTTTGCCAAACCGTTTACAACTTAAAAGAAAAAAAAACAAATTTAGATAAGCCTTTGTATTATTTATTTACTAAGCTAAACTAACAAACATTCACACAAACTTTTGTTCCCCGTACAAACTTTGCCACTCCCGTTAAAAGTCTTAGGGGTTGAATTGCGAAAAATCCTGAAACACGTATTCATTCATTTTCAATAGAAAGTCTCTGCGCAAAATTTCAAGTAGATTGGTAAAGATTTTTTTGTTCCCGATACAAACTTTGCCATCCCCGTTTACCACTTTTAAGGCTGTTTTTTCAAAATTTGATTATCCTATGTGTTATTCGGGCACCGAAACTATCTACGTACTAAATTTCATCTAAAACTATTTAGTGTAAACGGAGATACGTGGTAACAAACATTCACACAGACTTTCGCATTAATAATATTAAATAAAAAAAATAAAAATAAAAATAAAAATAAAAATAAAAATAAAAATAAAAATAAAAATAAAAATAAAAATAAAAATAAAAATAAAAATAAAAATAAAAATAAAAATAAAAATAAAAATAAAAATAAAAATAAAAATAAAAATAAAAATAAAAATAAAAATAAAAATAAAAATAAAAATAAAAATAAAAATAAAAATAAAAATAAAAATAAAAATAAAAATAAAAATTAAAATTAAAATTAAAATTAAAATAAAAATAAAAATAAAAATAAAAATAAAAATAAAAATAAAAATAAAAATAAAAATAAAAATAAAAATAAAAATAAAAATAAAAATAAAAATAAAAATAAAAATCAAAATAAAAATCAAAATCAAAATCAAAATCAAAATCAAAATCAAAATCAAAATCAAAATCAAAATCAAAATCAAAATCAAAATCAAAATCAAAATCAAAATCAAAATCAAAATCAAAATCAAAATCAATATAAAAATAAAAATAAAAATAAAAATAAAAATAAAAATAAAAATAAAAATGAAAATTAAGAAGAATTCATTAAGAATTACTATCAACTGAACTAAAAGGCCAGTTAAAATAGATAATCAGTTGAACTTATATCTTTATTGCCGAAATATTGCAAAGTAACATAATTCATATATTTATAAAACTATTGTATCATCAGATACTTTTGAACCTTAAAGTCATCAGGTACATGTGGTGGTTAGTGTCATCAGCTTATTGTTGACATATTTTTCAATCACCTATTTATGGAACACTTTAGTGCTATCTAATTCTGACGCAAATTCCTATCAGCTGTATTGGAATTCTGAAACTCATCATCTACTTTTGATGCTGACTGTACAATATAAGATAAGTTTTCAAAAGCAATATTACATTTTTTGTTTTGTTTTAGAATGAGATCAACCAGCTTCTTGAAATTGTCTTGATCGACATTATCAACGACAACTTGTAAATCGGGAAACCGCTTGAAGATAACTTCAAAACTGACAAACAGCATTAGGTGTCAAAGCATCTTTGTCTTTCTCATCCTCAATAATAATGCCGATACCATTTTAATAAATAAATCTACTAAAGTAATAATAAATATCAAATTGTTTCATTTTTGTTTGAAAGAGCAAAAAATGTATGGAAGAAATTAAATATCTTTGTTAATGTTTTTTCATCAAAGATTGAATCGTGAAAGGATTTTTCGTATGAAAATGTTGATGTGGTACAGCAATGTCATCATTATTATGTACTAAGTTGGGGTATCTCATAAGACTTTGTCTACCTTAGGTTAAAATAAAGAATATTTTCCTACACATTTCATTGTTTTGTTATATCCTATCTACATAAGTAAATGCCAATAAATATGACATTTCACACAAGGTCAACTGATCCCAAGAGCACTCTTAGCGTGACGTGAAATACTCCATCCGGTACCTTCTTGGATGGGTGATCGTGAAGTGGCATTTAGATCTGAGCGTTTCCGTGGAAGGCACATTAAGATGTTGGTCCTTGCTTTTTCCGCTGTTATGCCATGTCAGGGTCAGGGTTCAGGCTTAATAACTACGACAACAGAGTTGGCCACTAGCAAAGAAGGAAGGAACTCATAGGTACATAAACTAGGCAGAGCCTGTTATGGATACCAGAGTCTAAAAAATATACCCAAATACAAAACAAAGTTCCATGTTCATCACGAATGGATGATGAATGGAATATAAGTCAAAAGGTCGCATGTTAAAAGTCAATCTTTTTGTGACTAAATCGCCTAGAATTAAAAGGATCCTATCAAGTCGCTGGTTTGGCATGCGTCTATGAACTATTGTTATTATCAAATATTTTTTTTAGGTCTGTGTATTTCGTTTTTCTTCAAGTATTAGCTATATTCTTTTTAAAAAGTAGTCTCCTTAAAATAGAAGTGTTTTTTACGATTAAGTTTTTGTTAATTTCAATACGTGGAAACGTTTATATAGTCAATAGATGTATTTACAGAATATTATGTTAGGTACTTTTGATTTTCCAAATAAATAAAAATATAAAGAATTACAAAGTACTCTTACGTAGAACGTTTAAGTACTCTTACTTTTAAGTAGTAGAAACGTGTCAGAGTTTCTTGCCAATTCTTTTCTGTATGGCAGCGTTACGAATTGGTGTGAATTAAAAAAATATGTTTCAACTCAAGAAACTCTGCCAATTCAATACAATAAACTTGAGGACATCCAAAGGATGAACCGAAAAGCAAATATAGAGATTAGAAATGTACCTCTCAAAGGAGATGAGAAGAAGAAAGACCTCCTTCAACTAGTGTCGAAATTATATAAAAACCTAGATGTAAAATTCGCAAACTCAGATGTAAAGGACATAATTCGAACAAAAAAAACCCAACACTGAGAGAAGCACTCTCATAGTTGAACTGAATAATACATTAGTAAAAACTGATTTACTGAAAGCCGCAAAAGCGTACAACTACAAAAATAAAACTAGCAAACTGAGCGCCTATCTCCTAGGTCTAAATTCACATTCTGACACGCCAATATTCGTCTCTGAAAATCTGACACCAGTCTCCTCTAGACTATTTTTCTTAGCCCGTGATTTTAAAACTGCGCACAAATATAAGTACTGTTGGACCAGCTACGGCAAAGTGTATCTACGAGAGAACGACAACTCGCCAATCGTCACAGTAAATAGCGAAGCGCAACTTCAACACTTGTCAAAGAAGTGACTAGTTGCAAAGAAAGACAATAAACACATAAAATGCATGCGCTGCTATAGATCTTTAAGTTTTTACTATATAAGACTTTTTACTATGATTGTTAAAATACTATCATTAATATTTGCGTGTATGCATGTGTCAATCTATCCATGTAATAACTACCATATACTACTCAAATTACAAACTCCCAAACACCATAAACTCAAAATATACAAAAAACATCCAAATATTTACCAATATATATTTTTCTATAGGTACTGCTGTACATCACTCACAATAATAAATAACACCAACACTCACTTAAAAACCAAATATGGATAATACAAGTGCTCTTGTTCAGGAATTAGACGCTATAAATAACTGCACATCGGTAAACTGCTCAATAAATGAACTTCAAGACGTACTACCACAATGTAACCCCAATCTTTCTATTATTATTCAAAATATAAGAAGCGTACACAAATCTAGCAATATCGATGACTTAGACATTAACATACAGATGCTCAATCAACACATTGACATTATTGTACTAACTGAATGTAGAATTAATCCGAACAAACCTCTTCCAATAAAAACAAACTATACAACCTACAGCACAACAAAAAAGGTGAATCAGAATGATGGCGTCGTGGTTTTCATCAAAAGCACTATAGCTCACAAAGTAAAAGAAATAACACTTTTCCGAGCCTCATGTTTAGAAATAACCACGCCTACCAGTACAATAATATGTATTTACCGTTCTCCTTCACAAAGTCCAGAAAAATTTATTAACTCACTAGACCGTTACTTGAAATCACCCCACTTGAAAATTAACACTACATTGGCTGGAGACATTAATATTAATATTATTGACGGAAACAATGACAAAAACAGTGATATATACCTCGATATGTTAGCCTCACATAGCATGCTCCCAGCTCATCGATTTGACACCAGAATAAACAGCTGCCTGGATCACATTTTTACCAACCTAGATACATCTAAACTATCAGCCTCAGTGGCAGTTTTAGAAACAACAATTACTGATCACAAAATGGTATTGATTAATTATTACCATAAAGAAAATATATATAACGCTAAATCGACTAAAACGGTAACAAATTACACTGACGCTTTAAAAAAATTAACGAATACAATCCTATCCGAGTTAAATAGCATACAAGACCCAAATGTTCTTTGTCACAAATTAATCACCTTAATATCTTCATGTCTTCAAGAGCACACAAAAACCATAAAAATACCAAATAGCAAAATCATAATTAAACCTTGGATAACCCCAGGCCTTCTAAAATGTATAAAAAATAGAAACAAACTCCAAAAACAGACTCGAACTGATCCTACTAACGATGTTTTAAAAATTACTTATAGACGATACAGAAACTATGTAAATAACTTACTAAAAAAACTGAAAAGACAATACGAAAGAGATTTGTTAGACAAAGCAAAGACAAGTAATAAATCTTTATGGAATTGCATAAAAAATATTACATATTTAAACAAACAAAAATCTAAAAACAGTGAACTATTTAACCTAAAAAATAACCAATATGAGTCTGCTAATTACATAAATGAACACTTTATAAACATAGGAAGGATATTGGCTGAGAAAACAGCAACTAAGGAAAATCTAACAGATGAGTATTTATGTTCTCTCCCTCAAAAAACTAACTCTATTGGAATAATTGACCCAGAACCGGCTGAAATTGACTCAATTATTAGAAACCTCAAATCCGAATCGGCAGCCGGCTGGGACAACATTCCTACAAAATTCATAAAAATGGCTAGAGTAAACCTGGTTCCTACCTTAACTCATCTCAGCATACTTTGTCTACGACAAGGTATTTTCCCCGAGGATTTGAAAAGATCCATTATTCACCCAGTATTCAAGAGTGGGGACAAAGATGATATAAATAATTATAGGCCGATCTCAGTTCTTACAGTAATATCAAAAATTATTGAAAAAATTATCAACACTCGTTTAACTAAATTCTTTAATAAATTTAATATTTTATCAACATCACAATACGGTTTTCGTGAAGGTAAAAGTACTGAAGATGCCATTATAGATCTAACTAATCACATAACTAACCATCTAGATAAGAATAATAAAACTTTGTGCATCTTCCTTGACTTGAAAAAAGCTTTTGATACAGTCTCTGTCCCAACTCTTATACGAAAAATCGAAAAGCTCGGCATTCGTGGGACCTTCCTTTCATTATTGTCCAACTATTTACAGAATCGATCGCAAAAAGTAAAACTTGGCACGGATATCTATAGCACAAATAAAACTACCTTACAATTCGGTGTACCTCAAGGAAGCGTCCTTGGACCGACATTATTTCTGACCTATATCAATGACTTGACAAATATACAGCTGGTAAATGGAAAAGTATTCTCGTATGCAGATGATACCGCCATACTTTTTCACGGTAAAACTTGGAATGAAGTCTACAAACTAGCAGAATTGGGTCTAGGAAAGATTATTAGATGGTTAAACTTAAACCAACTATCACTTAACACCAATAAAACTAACTATATAGCGTTCTCGATCCGTGACTCCACACAACCTGACCATAATTTGACAATTACTGCACATTCTTGTGAAAATAGTGAGATACGTAACTGTGGCTGCCAAAAACTAGATCGTTAACTCAACAAAATACTTAGGTATCATGCTTGATAAAAATCTTTCTTGGTACCCTCAATTGGAACTAGTAGCAAACCGTGCTAGAAAACTTATATGGATCTTTAAACACCTACGAAATATTGCTGATAAACAACTAATTACGCACATCTACATAACGCTTGTTCAATCAATTCTTTTATACTGTATCTCAATTTGGGGAGGGACTTTCAAAACTAAATTCATCAGTATTGAACGTGCACAAAGAGCAATCATAAAAATAATGCTTCATAAAAAAAAAAGATACAGTACTGAGAAACTATACAGTGAAGTCAATGTATTAACAGTCAGACAATTATACATATTGCAATGCATAGTTAAAACTCACAAAAGCCAAAATTTTGATTCAAATGTTTTGAAAAAACGAAATAAAAATACAGTAATCACTAAATTAGCAACAAAAACCTTAATGGCCTCTAAACAATTCACTTCTCAATCAAATAAACTCTACAACAAAGCTAATAAGGAATTAAACATCTACACATTGCCTTACTCTCAATGTAAGAAAAAAGTAACATTATGGTTAAAAACACTAAACTATCATCAAACCGAAGAATTATTTACATAAAATAAAACAACGTATTTACAAAATTCATCATACCAAACTTCATCCTAACATTAAAATATATATAATATAAATAACAAAAAAAAAAAACTTTAATAATTATTTTATAATAAACTTACGCTATCAAAGTACCTACCTACCTTGTCACACCTAGATATACAAAATCTCCAAATAAACACCGTTCACACGCACCTACCTCAATCACAATCAGATATATACTTACTTCGATAACTAGACTTCCACAAGACTGGTTTTATCGAGTGAAGTCACACAGTTTGTATATTTTTTTTTCTTTTGCATTTTTAGTTACAAATAGTATATTTTTATGTTACAAGTGAATTTATGTCGCCACAGAGAAGAGGGGACTCCTCTAATACAGGTCTTACGACTTAAAAGAAGAGATCCCAAACCATGTTTTTTATGTACTTGTAATATTGAATAAATCATTTTGAATTTTTTTTTGAATTTTTGAATTTTTGAATTCGTCTCCGAATCAGTACAGAACAGTTGTAGTAGAGGTCTTTGTGAAGGGCTCGTTCGGGAAGTTCCACGCCACGCCTATTTCAGCTGTGTTTCGGTTTGAAGGGTGTCGGTGCCGGTAAAATTTTTAGGCACAAGAGGCTTCACCTTCATGCCTCAAGTTAATGGACGCAGGGCAGTGCATCGTAGGGTACATTTTAAACACGTGATGACACGGTGCTGAGCTTTGTGATAGGTAGTTACCACTTAACATCAGGTGGGTCATGTGCTTGTATAAAAATAGTTAATATGCATAAATATACATATGTGTGATGGCTTGTTTGGTAATCACAGACTATTGCTTGCTTTGCTTATCCACACATACGTAGTATTTATACTAATTCCATGATCCACACACACCCACAACGCCACGACTAAACCACAGATAAGCTATTAAACAGAGAAGTGAGGCTAAACGCTGCGCTCAATGCGACTGTCACCAAAGATAGGGTCATTTCACGCCGCGGGGAGCCCAGGCCAGTATTGTGTTGGCCAGTATTTGTTGCCATACATAACTACTTATTTCTTAAGTACATACTTTAGTCATTAGTATATAACTGTTTAATTCATTGTTGATAGGTTTTTGTATTTAAATGAGGTATAGGTATAAAGGAGAATGCCAATAACCCGTACCAATTGCGTCAAAACCAAACGTATCCCATAAAATGGCCTTTATTTTATAAATAAATGTTATTTATAAAATAAAGGCAATTTTATAAATATCTTTGGTGACAGACAGTTTTATGGGACATTTTCTTTAGTTTTACACACCGACTCGATTAATAATCACATAAAAAAATATTTTGTTTATTTGGTTTCCGGTGCACGGCGCCATGACACTGCAACAACTCTCACTTCTAATCACAGACTCCTAGGATGCCTTCTAATTATTTAGACAGTAGAATCGACAGAAAACATTGGAGATTTTTTTCACTTTGTATAATCAAAGAGGTTGGATCAGAAACTTTTTTTGGTACTACTAAACTATCTCCTATCTTTATGTATTTAATATGCTCTCGCTAGAGTGTTATGTGGTATTGTGTAGCAGTGTTTATTCTGTCAATAGATATTTTACTAGACATCATCACAATAATGTACGTTAAACAATCGTTGCATCAACTGATAATAACCGGTGACGCGAAACCAGCATAGTGAGAAGAGGCATCCATGGCCTTTTCGTGGTTGTGATGAATGTGTTAAGACCTTGGATCTTAGCTTGGATTTCACTTTCACCAGTAAGTACTAATACCTAATAAAACCATAAATGATGTAAATGCCTACCTATCTACTTTCTCGTTACCATCATTATTTGAAAATAATATAAAGTAGAACACAGTAGTAATGTATGTAATGTCCTACCCACGAAGTAGAAGTTAAAACACGCTTTTAGCTATCTGTGTGAGAGTTATATACTTTTCTTATAGATATAGTATCATAGTTAAATGTTTATAGTATAATACTTATAATTATTGTAGACAAAACTGAACACACAAGGTCTCGAGAAAGCATTTTTTTTTTAAATCAATCTCTAAAACTAATATCAAATAAAAACAATTTGTTGACATTTATCTTATAAAAGACTTAGTATTCCATGAATACCAGTTTAATATCTTTCGAAAAAATTAGGTTTCGTTTTAACGCAATCACTTTAGCATTGGTACCGAGCGCCATACATTAGACGGAATTGTCCTTTTGTTATTTCGCATTCTTAAAAAGGTATTTCTCACAGTTTAGTATTTTTGCGTGCGTGATGTCATCCAGGGCCTTTCTGAAAACCAGCGCTTCCCACGTCATTATTGGTGTGGCGCAGCATTAAGCTGAGAGAGATCCTATTTGACTCACACAGTACCTGCGGAGGTGGCTGATTGGTGCCCTAGCAATTGGCGGCGGGTGGGTTGGTAGGTATCTGTCCTGAATAGGTACCTGCCTATTTTTTATTATATTTTATTTCAGTGTTGTGCCTGCCTGCCTATATGCCTTAGTTGTTAGTAATTGTTGTTATAATTATTGATTGTCTATGTTATTGTTTTTCTATTTTATTTTATGTTTATATGTTATTGTAAGCTGTGCATTTATGTTTTCCTGTGTTTCTGTGTGTGTTAAATAAAAATGAAGATTTATTCTATTCTATTCTATTCTTGTCCATCGTCAGGTACCATAAAAAAGGGAATCGAGACCGCTTCCTGCAGCAGTAGAAGGCAGAACAAATACCTACTGAGCTGAGGTCTTGTAGCTTGCTTGGGTTTTTTTTAATACATACATCCTGGTAGTATAATGATTTTTGAATAGACATGAATATGTATCCATCTGAATTTGAATTTGTCTGAAATTATGAACTGACAGTTACATATAATTTTTTTTTTAAACTAAAAACTGATGCTGGTCTTTGGTAAACGCATCACTAGAGAACGGTTGGACGATTTGGCTACCTATGTTTTTATATGTATCCAAAAAACATATAAGAAAGAAAAACAAACAAAGTTGAAAGTAAAATTGATTTAAACGAGAGAAACTGAAAGTACTTTTTTCTATAGGAATTATGCAATCGAGACGTCCCAAACTAAGTTTTGTTTTATGCTTAAGCTGGCAGACGAACAGACGGGCCACCTGATGGAAAGAAATCACCGCTGCCCATGGACACCTGCATCACTAGAGGTGATGCTGATGTGCTCCCGGCCCTTGATGAAATAAAATACCTGCCTTTCAAAGGAACTCATGTCGTAGCTCTCTCTAAAACCGCAGAAGAGAGCTCGTTCCACAACTTGCGTTGCGTTACGTAGGTGGCAGGAAAGGTAGTGAAAAACGAACAGCTGTAGAGAACCAACCATCAAGGTGGCGCGGATGAAATTTGGTTTTGTATAGCTTTAGCGTGATGGCAGCACCAGTGAATATCACGCACTGATTAGTTAGTAAATACATTTGGATTGATAATGTTTTATCAAAGATTATCAATTAATAATTACATACTTTCTACTAATCTGATTAGTGATATCCAAGCCTCTGGAACGGTAGGTAAGTAAATATTTTAAATATTTTTTATTACAATGTTCAAGAAATATTCTTACGCAGTCAAATTATTAATAACGTAGTATGCAAGGGTTATGGTACATTTGCCACAAAGTAAATTAGTCACAATTTTGAAACTCCATGCAGTACCTCATTAGAAGAAAAAGCAAAGTGTTTTCCAGGGTCTATAGTAAAGATGGGTGTACCGCAAGGGTCAATAATTGGACCATTTTTATTTTTAATTTACATCAACGACCTACCTTAACTTGTGAGAGACACCACGAAATTGTATTGTTTGTGGAGGACACGTCTCTTTTATTTAAATTAAAGCGACGGCAGACCAATTTGGCGACGTGAACAATAAAAAAGCGAAAATTGTTAACTGGTTAAATGTAAGTAATTTATTACTGAACGGGACTAAGACAAAATGTATAAGATTTATATTACCAAATGTTTAGCAGGTTGAACCCCTACTGTTGTCGGTTCAGGCTTGTGTATTATTATAGCTTTGTAAATTTAAATTGTTAAGTACAACAATATTATAGCTTTGTAAATTTAAATTGTTAAGTACCTATTCATTATTTTTATGTTACCAAGTTAAGAAATTTTAATTTTTTTTTTCAAATATGGATTATTGTTTAGGCAATGTTGTCACAAATTTCAGGAAACATGAATTCCATTTGGGTCTGCTGTGTGGCCATTTTTGGTATAACGGTGGCTTTGCCAGTTAACAATTTGAATGAAGATGTCTTACAGCTGCTTTCTCCAACAGGTAAGAATTTTACATTCCTCATCACTATTTTTTCATAAGAGTTATCGGGCTTTAGGTCGATACTCTTTGAGAGATTGTGAACCATGGTATTTTTTTTGTTTAAACAGTTTAAAGTCACTACCACGTTTGAATAGATTCTTGACTGCCTGACAGTTATCTAAAAAGTTATTGGTAACTAGATCGTTGGTCAAAAATAAAAACAAAATAATTATACAAAAGGAGGACTTAATGGTAAATCATTTTCGATGTAGATGAACTTTCCAGAATGAAAAAGATCTCGAATAGTCTTTCAGTAGACTTCTTCTATCTATCATATTCTATAGAACAAAGACTACATAAAAAAACATTTCAGATGAGTTCGCCAGAAACAGTATCCTAGAAAACCTCCTCATCGAAGTCTTGGAAGACTTCAGGCAGATTATGGTGACGGGTAACGATGATATTCCAGTACTGGACCCATTCTACTTGGACCATGTGTTTGTTGATGAGTCGACTATTCCTATAGCAGGGTATGTAAATATCAAAAAAGCCTCATCGAGAAATAGGCTTTCCTTGCATGTTTGATGTTTAGAGTTGATTTTATTTATTTTCTGAAATATTCCAAAAATTTGGGAATACGAAGGTATTCTCATCACTGAAAAATGTTCAGTGATAAAAAAAAATACTATTTGAGAATCTATGATTCTGAATATTGAAAAATTAGAATTTAAAAAAAATATTTTTTACGTCGTAGCTTTCGAAGATGGACAGATGCAAAGAATTATTACTAAAGAATTAACGTAGTGCCTGAATGGTGTAGTGTTTCGTTTCCTCTTTAGTGTTAAACAAAAGAGGAAACGAGACACATCACCTTTAAGGGAATTTTCAGTGAGAAGTTTCCTGTCAATAGCCTACCAAAAATGTATCATATAATGCGTTTTGTTTTCAAATAATCTGACAATGGTCACTGACGGTTGAAAAAGGGCCTTAAATTAATTTTACACCTTGTGAATTTTGTACTTTCAGTGCCCACATCGAACTGAACGACTTGACAATATCCAAGTTGAGTACCTTCGACATGAACTCTGTCAGCATCACATCTACCTCTGTACTTCTGCAGCGGTACAGTGTAGAGGTTGAAGCAGAGGTTCCAGTCATCGAAGTGGATGTTGGTAAGTGCTCTTTTCTCTTCTATACAATTACAAAACGGTAAAAAATCTGTTGGTTGAAGAATTTAAATATAGGCATGTTGGTAGTACTTCCCTGGAAGATTTCTAATACTAATAAGTATTATTGAGAATGTAAATTTAATTATAATAGTTCCATGATATTTATCTAGATTTAAGAACAAATACTTATAAAATAACATTAAATAATCACAAAAGTGCTTAGCAAATAAGCATCTATTGTGCTAATAATGTTGACAGGGTAAACAAATGAAGTGCCGGGGACTTCGACCCCTAACTCAAATGTCAGATTGCTTGCTAATGCAGTTATATTAGTAGTAGTAGGTACTCAGTTATTTCTCAAATTTTCATATTTTAACGGTACAACCAGCTTATATATCATATCTAGCAATGAACTGCCACTACTGTATATGATATGCCAGTAATAATAAAAATTCTCAGGCTGGGTATGCGGGTTGGAGGTAGGACGGCACAAATTCTTGCACACTGACGCTGCTGCCCGTCGGAAGTCAGGAAATTCAGCTATGCCGGTTTACGAATGCACTATATGTGAATGGCCGTCAGAGCTCCATGTTTTATTTAGAAGGGCGTATCGGGCCTGTGAAGTTGGCACGAGATTCAAAGACAATAAAGCAACAACCTCTTTGAATCCCCTTATACTGTCATATACATTTCCCCCTCATAATTCTATATTTGTTTCAGGTAAATACGATCTTTTTGGAAGCGTTGATGGTATGAGCATCTTTGGGAGTGGTGACGCTAGGTTAGTGAATATGACCAGTTTTCATCACCAGAGGCTCATTATTTTCACCCCAGTAATCTGAATTTTTTATCTATTTTTTTAAATAATATACGGCCAACCTGATGTTTAGGGGTCATCATTATATAACAAAGTATTGCATCGCAGATCAGGGATGTCACGATACAAAGCTGGCAATCAACTCGAGGCATGAAGGTGTCAAGCTAAATGTGCCTGTAATTTCACCCACACCTTTCAAACCGAAACACAGCAATGCTCCTTCTGGTACAAATAGGCATGGTTCTCCGAAAAACCATTTACAAAGAGCTCGGTCTACTTCTACTAAATCTTCTGTCTACCTACGCTTCTCAATGGAAGCAGCCCTATCTTAGGCTCCACATCCACCAGCCAGCCACCTTCTGCAAGTCATCGCTCCACCTGACCGAGGGCTCTCCATTAAACTACAAGAGATTTATTTCTAGATTTTTCGTTTTTTTTCTAGAACTCGTCTACCCAAAGAGATTTACTAAAGTTTACTAATAGTACGTCAATGCGCCATTGAGCCATATTAAAAAAAATAGTCCTAATTTTTTTTTTCATTGTACGACCTCTTTGGAGCAGTGGGTGAAGCCTAAGACGCAGAAGGTTGTTTAAGAAGGTTCGATTACCTCCGCTTGTTAAATATTTGCATAATTTGCAGATATCTATCTCAGGTCTGGGTCCTCTTCTATGTATATTAGGTATGTATTTACAAAAAATGTATAGGTATGTAAGTAGTTTATCAGTCATGTAGTTCCCATAAAAGTTTCGAGCTTTAATGATGCTGTGTGCTGGTGTCCAGGATTTTTTATTTATTATTGAACTTTCAGGATCATAATTGTAAAGCCTAAGTTGAAGGTGAAGTTGCTGGTCGGCATCAGGCTAGGGCTTGCAGCTTTATACTTGAACATTCTGGAAACTCGTATTGAAATTAGCCTCGCAGACTTCCAGGTAATTTCTTTGATAGCATAAAATTGAGATTTCCAAGTAATTTATTTTATTAAACAGAATTAGGTTTTAGAAAATACTATGTAAGGTTTCAATAATTAACTCAAACGCTAAGGTATTTATTTCACCCAAGGTATAAAGTAGGCAATATTTTATGTAAAATTAAAGTGTAATTAGTTACATTATCTTAAAATTAGATACCTAGATACAAATAAATGCACTTGAATTGGGTAAAATAGGACCCGAAATAGATAATATATTATTTATAAAGCCGTTACACATTAAAAGAAATTTGAAAAATACATAATTCAATTAATAGACGAATCTCAATCCACATACATTCTCTATATATGATATGTATGTATTTACAAAAAAAAAAATATATATGTACTATATCAATCATGTGGTTCCCATAATACAAGCTCTGCTTAGTTCGGGGCTACATGATGCTGTGTTATTACGTCACGCAT
This sequence comes from Horisme vitalbata, assembly GCA_951804965.1. NCBI lineage: Eukaryota > Metazoa > Arthropoda > Insecta > Lepidoptera > Geometridae > Horisme > Horisme vitalbata. The sequence continues at coordinate 4,809,287 of OX638096.1, forward strand.
TATTTATTTATTTATTTATTTATTATACATACTTAAATGGATAAAAAAAATATCTTTTGTGTCTACTATTAAAAAAATATAAATAAACTAGGTATGTGAACTTTTTTTTGCAATGATGTACAGTCAGCATCAAAAGTAGATGATGAGTTTCAGAATTTCAATACAGCTGATAGAAATTTGCGTCAGAATTAGATAGCACTAAAGTGTTCCATAAATAGGTGATTAAAAAATATGCCAACAATAAGCTGATGACACTAACCACCACATGTACCTGATGATTTTATAGATACAGATATTATTGGTAGAGTTGACATTGTACGTCGGTATGTTATCGACAAAAATCGTAAACGTCAATGATCGGCACCAATCAGCGCAGCCCACCTCGACGCGCGCAGTATTTTTTGTATGAAAATCTGTTTCCGAGCTGCTACCGAATTGCGGTAGCTAGCGATCGCTAACTATGTCGAGACTGCAGCCCCAATCATGCGTTTTATTTTTCATAATACAGTTGAAAATTTTAAAATCATAATGACATTTTATATTTCTTTAAATTTCTAGCCAGCTATCAACGGCATGTTCAACAACCCTTCGTTGGATGGCTTCGTGAACTTGTTCTTGAAGAATTTGGTGCTTGATCTACTTGATAGCTTTTCAGTAAGTTGACTTCAAATGACTTCAAACTTCAATTTATATTTTACTAGCTTCTATCCGCGGCTTTGCTCGCGTAGGACCTAGATAAAAAGCTTCTGTATTAATCCAGGTACTAGACTATGTATATTCCAAGTTTTATCCAAATCCGTTCCGACGTTGAGGAGTTGAGTGGGAACAAACATACACGCACAAACCTACACGCTTTCGCATTAATAATATACTAGCCGCCCGTCCCGACTTAGCACGGGTTAGGGCACTTTTTTTTACCTTGGGTTACGTTATTTAAGTTTTAGTAGTATTCCTAATCTTTTCTAGCAATAAATATAGCCTATGTTATTCACGGTGAATGTAGCTTTCCAATGCAATGGTGAGAATTTTTGAAATCGGCACAGTAGTTTTTGAGTTTATTCATTATAAACATACACACACACAAAAATAAATTTTTTTCCTCATTATAATATTAGTGAAGAAGTGTGTTTTTTAAAACTTCTGAATTTGGAATAAGTACATGGCCCACCATAATAAGTGTTGACTATTACCTATAGCAAAAGGAGAATACCAAGAACCCGTACCAACTGCGTCAAAACCGAACGTATCCCATAAAATTTATTATATTTTATAAATGACATTAACATTTTCTTTAGTTTTACACACCGACGGTATTAACAATCAAGTAAAAAAATATTTCGTTGATTTGGTTTCCGCTGCACGCCGCCATTAGACTGCAACAACCAATGTTAGATATGTTACTATGGCACAACATACCCTCATTTTAAATTAATTTGACAGTAGAATCGACAAAAAACTTATTGGATTTTTTTTTGACGTAATCACTTTAGTCTTGGTACCGAACGCCATACATCAGACGGTATTTTCCTTTGTAACGTAGGTCACGCATACTTATTTGGAACATGCCCGATGCAAAGCTTCTGCGTCTTTCGACCTGAGGCATGAAGAGGCATTCAAACCATTCACTGTTATAAATTTTACCTACTAGTAAATGTCCGTTACCTCGGCTTAAGAACTGCAAATGTGGCTCTGATTTTTGACCCCTTGAACAAAGTGACTTCGTAACTGGGCGAGTTCGTGTCATTTTTTTATAAATTCCATATAGGTACCGCTGACCACCTCTTACTGATATTACTTGGAACTTTTGCCCTCCAATTAGTATTAAGCCGGCTTTTGACTATGGGATCACAAGGTGTGTCATTCAAAATGTATGATGAGCGATAAAATATTACAGCTCAAGATCTAGTATAAATCCCATAGTCAAAAGCCGGCTTTAATCGGAAAGTAGTAAAAGTGATGATCTTTTACTTTAAATGATGATGGAGGCCCTTTACGTAATGAAAATTGTTTTTTTTTAGAAAATTTTGTAGATATAGAAGTAGTAATAGTTTATTGATATAGTTTATGTCCACAAAACGGCACATAAATATACTTCAACACAAAGTAATACCTAAGCTTGTTGCGCCCACGCGGACACTGGAAGCCATTTTGTTTGCGATTAGCAAATTTTGGTATAGCAAAGATACATCGTGATAACAGATTTTTAAGATTGAGTTAAATATATTTTTGTTTACAGGAGGAAATTACGGATGCAGTGAGTCCATTTGTCCAAACCCTCGCGAATGACGTACTATCGGACCTGAACCTCATCAGCATAATTGGATAAAGCTGGAATGGAACAGATTACCTACTTCAAAAAAACGTACAAATGACTGATACTACGAATTTAAACTAAACCTATTTTCATTGTCTTACACCAATCTGAAAAAATAAATCTAGTCTATTCTACCATTGATATAACTATTACTATTCTACCCTAAATATTATTTAAATCCTTCTATTTATCCTACAAAAAAATCTGATCTAACCTCTTTGCATTACAGCAGACAGAACTATTTGCAAAGCAATGCCCTCTGTTTGAAAATAGTGGTATTACATTGTTATTCAGTTCAGTAGGTAGTGGTTTCGTAAAACAGTTGTAAAATTTTATATTCATTCCACGGAGATTGTGTTGTGGAATGAAACCCGATAGATGGCAGTGTAATCCACGGTGCGTACTACCTAAACGTTGTTTTGAACAAATACCGTGTTGGTCAACAACTCATACGAAGAATCAATGATAATAACAATAGCACGTTGGTCCTAGCAGTTTGATCATCTCGGAATCTCAAATCTTGTAAATATTTGGTCATGACAATATAGAAGTGCAAAAAAAACAATGACATGTCAAAATGATCTCTGGATCTCACTATATCATTTCAATTATGTAATCGAAAGATCTAGGTAGTAAACGAGTGAAGAGAAATAGTCTCGTTAATTAAGTCCAGAATGTAGTATGCCCAACTTTGGACATGTATCTTCTTCTTCATATGAGTGACCAACTCTGGTGTCGGACTTCAGGCCACCCGAAGTCCTTCGACATGACTGAAAAATGTTGAACCAACATGCCTTCCGAAGCACGGGAGCGCTGAAATATAAATACCACTTAACGGTCACCCGTCTATTTTCAGCCTCTTTTTTAGAGTTCCTTACCCTAAGGGTATTAACGGAATCCTAGTACTAAAACTCCACTATCTGTCTGTCTGTCAGTCTGACAGACACTAGCACACGGTTCATGAACCGTGATAGCTAGCAGTTGAGATTTTCACAGGCCAACTCGTACTTGGCTGGTTTTTTGTACTATGTTTGTTAAGTTTTGTATTTTCGAATAAATTATTTCTATTTCTATTTCTAGTTACTTGTAGTAGATGGATGGAGTGATGCTTAACCAAGATAGGTGACCACGAGAAACTGTGCGAAATAAAAATTGGTGAAGTCACGAAGTTTAGATAAAGACTGATTCGAAATAAGCCTATTTTGAGACAATAATACAGTTATCAATATCACACTGATCCTTGTCTTTTGAAGACGTCTAGACTTTTTTTCGCCCGCTTACAGCGAAATTCCAAATAAAACCTTCGCTAATTCCGAGAGGTCTAGCTTTCCATCCATATTACAAAAGTTTGTTGAACGCAAATGATTCACAATAACATTTCCAAAACAGATTTAGACTCGGCAAATATTTTGCTTAAGTTGAACTTATAACGAGTTGTCTTATATTAAATAAGTTTTAAGTGAGTACCTTTTGTATGTTTCTAATAAAAACGAAGTCAGGTTTTCATTTCGAGTTATAAATTGTCCAAGTTCTATTATTCTCTACCGCTACCCAGAATTATAATAGGTACCGACACTGAATTTATCACTTCTAGTTCATTTGATATAACTGGAGTTTTAAGGGAACGGGTAGGTAGTTTATTGGGTGTCTGCACGTGGTGCACCCTGCTAAACAACGAACGGGGCTCTGGCGGCCGACTGATTGCGGCTTAGCACAGTCTCCATCGACACAGCTTAATCCCCTGGCCACCGACGGGCAGCAGCGTCGGTGGTGCGAGAAGCTGTGATCCCCAACACGCATGCCCAGCGTGGGGATTATAGGCATATCCCCCTATATTAGGGGAGGCCTATGTCCAGCAGTAGACTGATATAGGCTGGTGTGGTGTGGTGTGGTAGGTAATTTATTACTCGGAACCATAGTAGGTACAAATATTACTCTCCCTTTCTTAGGAAAGACAAGGACAGCATTATTTTTACAGTTATTTTTGAATTTGTAACCCAGGTTAATTTTCTGACTCTAAACGTAGCGGATACCATTCATTTATGTAGGTATATATTATGTAGGTATAATGTAGGTTCTTATTATTTCAGTCTGTTAAAAAAACTTGGAAAAGGCATAATTTGTTTTTTTCAGTCGTCTGATTCCACTATGAGAGGCTCAATCATTAAGACTACTGAAAAAGTATTTGTATCGTAAACGTATTTTTTTGACAATGAGAAAGCGTAGATTCAATATTACTCGGCTACGTTCGCACTCACTTGTGGCTTGATTTGTGCCTAGAGCATGTCACCTGACGTTTAGTTGCCTAGGGATTCAAAACTCAAACCCTCTAGTGTGGCCTCCGCGTATCTAAGCACGTAACCATAGCCGGCTACATTGCAAATGATTAATCCCGCTTTGGATTCACTGCAATTTTGCTGTTTATCGTCTTTGCTCTGATGTATAGGCGCATGCCTCATCCTGTAGCTGCCGCTGCTGTCTCCTCGATCTAGTCGCAATATGCCCCGCGTGTACAAACAAAATTCTTCAGCAATCCAGTTGCCGAATCTTGAAGGGCTACACTCGGCAATGTATTGCAAAATGAAATTGCAGCAAGGGTAAAGTTGCAAATATACCAGTTCGTACGTTGCATTTGACTTTTTCCTAAATATTTCGTTACACTTACGTTACATCAGGTTGATTTCTTCGTGATTGACCCAATGTTGAGGACGCCTAATACAAGTTTATGGCTAGAGATAAGCTATTTACTGGATTATCTGACACTTGAAAAATTAGGCCTAATTGGTGGGATAAAAAAAACCATTGTCACAAAAGGAGTGGAAAATTATCTATTGACCTTTTTAGCCGATTTATTACCCAATTTGCGTTGGAATTTCGCATTCAAGTAGCAAAGTTCGGGGGTTTGCAAAAGCTAATGAATTATGCAAAGCCTTTTGCTTTTGATTTCGGATACTTACCGAAAAAGATGATTTCATCCCAGGGGAAAATTAAATTCAAGGATTTTATCCACTTTGTCAAATCAAAGTCAAAGTTATTTTCTGAGTTTAGAATTCCCTGAACACGTTTATTTTTTGGAAGCAAACTTGTAATTTCGAATGTTCCTCTTGGGTCAAAAATTGACTTGTAAATGTGTACGGCAGAAAATATAAAGTTTTTTCTTCGACCTCAAAAACCTAACTTGTACAAATAATGCTGGACGTTTTCACGGAACATCAATAATTAAATCTCCAAAGTAAACAGCTTGTGTTACTTATGCTGATTTTGTACTAAGATATTTAAAAAAAAATACAATAATTATCGTACAATATGTAGGTACCTACCTACACTTTGCTCTATATGTATGTGTTTATTTTATTTTCTATACATGTGTGTTTGAATTCGGTCTAAGTTCTTTAGATACTAAGATCCACCTACTAGGACATCATGAAACAAGTAAAAAAGTCAAGAGTATTTTTTCCTTTTTTTTTAAATCAGCCATTGTATTTGTATAATATAAATACTCACATCAAACAGTTAGTCTAGCTAGTTAGTCCGTTCTCATAATTTACTATTTAAATTAAGTTCATTAAGTTCTTATAATTAAGTACTAAAAGAGAATTATAAATAGAACGAAATAATATATAGTGCCAGCATTCTGGGCACTCTACCCTGTGGTGACGGTCTGGATTTTTGTTAGGCTATTTCATTTTAGTAATAAGTAGGTATACATATTTTGCCAAATATGTAGGTATAACTATGAAATATTAACTAAGAACTTGTTATTGTATATACTGTTGTGAATTTAAGAATAATAATTAAATACCTAAATAGAACGAAATAATGATAGTCGACATAGAACTAAAGTTATCGACAGAGAATTCAGAACTCAGAGAATTGGAACGTAGTGTAGGACGTCCTCTTGCCAGGTGGAGACGATTTGCGAAAGGCTGCTTTTAGAAGCTAGATGTGTTGAGCTCAAGACAGGGCGCAATGGCGCTCATAAGGGGAGGCCTATGTCCAGTAGTGGACTGCTATAGGCCGACGATGATGATGATGATGTTCAAAAGAGAGTTGATGGGCATCTTCTGGGAAAACTCACCCCATCGTCGACCCTTGTCCACGCAAGCCTCGAGGTCAAGAGATGCCCTAAAAAAACATCATTCTCCTACCCTTGACCCATGCTAGGTGGAGTCAGCACAACATTTTATTTAATGTAAATAACGCTTTGAGTGATGAACTGCTGAATAACACACTGTCGTACCTACTGCCTATCTGTGCTCCTCAGGCATGACATGGCGCGTTGGCGCGTAGTGGCAACTCCGAGGCCAGCAGCCAACGTGTTAAAATAATTATTTAGTTTTACTGAATTCCGAACATACAGCCTCAAAACTTACAAACTTGCAACACGAGGAGCCAACATTAAAAATCCAGTTTCCGCAAGAAATCTTGTAAGTTTCTAGGTTATGAATTGATAACTTCTCCCGGATGCACCGTTTACCACGTCAGTTGAATCCATATTAGTCCCAGAGGGGGCATAACTTGGAGAAATTAGGGATACTCCGAAACCACTAGGCGAAGTAGTTTGACCATTACAGAGCTGGCTTTTGAACTACTGCAGTGAAAGTTGATACGAAATAAAGCTATGGCTAAATTAGGACCATAACTTATGCCACTTCAATGGATAATATTAAAGGTGACTTATATATTTACAGAAGGAGCAGCAGCAATAAAGAAGACGGAAGAAAGAGTGCATGATACTGAAATGCGAATGTTGAGATAGATATGTGGTTTGACAATGATGGATAAGATAAGGAACCAGTGTATCAGGGAAAGTCTGAGAGTCGCATCTGTGACAGATAAGGTGAGGAGTTGTAGACTAGCATGGTATAGGCATGTAATAAGGACGACACGGGCCAACATGGCTTTTAATATAGAAGTAATACAAGCAAGTATTGGCCTCCATGTCTTAGATAGAACTATAAAGCGGTTCTATTGGGTTTAAGGGTTAAGGCAAAACTTAACTAAAAATTAAAGGATATAATATTATAGCCTTCTGCTAAGTATGGACGCACATTGGGTGATGTCAAGCGTAAGTATGGTAGAATGTAGCTTATTTCGTTAATCTGAAAATACTTTTGAATTATAAAAGTCTCATGGAATCTCGCATAGTGTGTGAAATATGAGTTTAAATATTGCATAGAGGAAGAATTTTATTTATTTTTCTAGTTACATATACAAAACATAGGACAAAATAATTGATTATGCTGATGTTGTCTTCATAGATCTAAATGAAGACCTCCTTAACAAGCTTGACCGTCTATTAAATACATGTATCCGTTTTATATTTAACCTCCGTAAATATGACCACGTTAGTGAGTACAGAGCTAAACTCAAATGGCTACCTATCCGGGAGCGCAGGAATGTCAGGATCCTATGTTTACTTTTCTCGGTTCTAAAGGAACCCCATACGCCTGGCTATTTAAAGGATCGTTTTAATTTTCTAACAGATACTCACGCCAAAAATCTCAGATCCGTTAATAATCTCCTATTGGAAATTCCCTTTCATAGTTCTTCTTTTCTTGGCAATTCCTTTTCTGTTGAGGCAGTTCGACTGTGGAATGGCCTGCCTCCTGATATCAGAGGGGTTGAGTCTAGAGAGACATTTAAGCGACTATTGCGGGAGCACTATTTGAAGAGGTTATACTCATAGATCTTTGTCCACGCAAAGTTGTACACTGCTTTTCGGAATATTGTATCGACAGGTATGTCGGTAATCTTTTATGTATAAATAGTTTTTTTTTTTTTTTACGTTAATTGGTTTATATAATATTTTTATATTTATATAGTTTTTGGTTTAGTGTTGATATGTATATTATTAGTACGTATATTATTCGCATCATTTATCTTTTTTAGTTTAAGGTTAGCACGCCAACCTCTTATCTAAACCTGTTACAGGTTGGCAGGTAGATAATGCCTACGGCATTAAGCCCACCTTTTGTAACATATTGAATTATGTGCAATAAAGTTTTTAAACAAACAAACAAAATAATATCATATCATAATCATATTGAAAGAAAGAAAGAAAAAAAAAACATATATTTTTACCCAACACCTAGTACAAAAAAGAAAAACAGGATATTTACTTACAATACTAACGTCTATACTTAATAACTAATAAATAGCTATGCTATTAAATTACATAAGGTAAAAACAGGTCCCTGTCTCAGCTTTATGCTGCATTGACACATAATAATATACCACGTGCCAATGCAGCGCTGGTTTATATCATTCACATATCTCATTTACATTCGCAAAAAACAATTAAAATAAAAAACCAGCAATGTTTGCAGCAATGTTTGGATGCAGCAAGCAGTCCACTCGTTCAGTTTTGAAATCGTAAACCATGGTTTTCTTTACTTTATTTTTCAGACAACAGATTTTTAGTTAGCTGAGTTTTGATGTACCACCTTTCGTTTTGGTAGACGTCATTTTACACTCGATCGAATATGCTTGCTTATAAGTGAGATGCCTCACTACATCAACATCTTTATTCAAATTAATAACCTTACTTCATTATCTAACTTAAATAATTTACGATCTTACCAATAATTTCAGTTAACGTCTTAAAAAGCGAAACTAGACCTCATTCTTAAATCTTAAAGCTCAAACTTAGTTCGGGGTAGACCCGCGTTCATAGGCTGATATCCCTAAGGAATGTTCATACGTGCGAGAATAACTTAAAACTTTGCTCGCGGGAGCGTGGAAACCGTGATTAGCATGCTCAAATGTTATGCAGATGTATGCTGATTTATGTATGTTGGGAGTTTTGTTCGCTCGTGAAAGAATGCCCTTGCAAAGCTAATTGTAAAATGTGTCTTTGAGTTGGTATGAAAATGTAATTTTTGGAAAGAAAAATTAATGTGGTACTTTGAAAGTTTTTCCTTTGAAGTTTGGAATTGTAATTATGTCGTGTTATTGTCGTATTGGCTTACCATGAAATCCTATATTAAACTGAAAGCGATGACGCTTCATTTTTCCTTGAAAAACTGTCAAAACTTAACAACGAGGCGTCGAAAATTCGATAGTTTTTCAGGGAAAACGAAGCATCATCGGTAACGTTATATTATAGGAACCGGCCGTTAGTTTGTACATCGACCCTTCGATCAACTATACAAAGGATTTTACACTATCCGCTTGCTTTGCTAAAGCGGCTTGTCTAAAACTCCGCCAAAACGCATCGGAGCAGCAGTTTTCATATAGTCGGCTTACTTGATTTTCTGTCTTATCTTCTTTATTATAGAGGCGATATTTAAATGACGTGCTTATCGGAGAAGCAGTTTTCATTTGGCTTACTTTGATTTTCTGTCTTATCTTCTTTATTAAAGAGGTGATATTTGTGAGTCGTGTTTTTGACAAATGACAGCTAGCAATATATGCCACTTTTTTCACAGTGAATATAGTACGGCGCGCGATATCCTTTGTATAGGTGATCAAAGCATCGGCCAATCAAGGTAACAGCCTGACGTAATTACATGAAACTTTGTTACACTGTTATCATAAAAGTTGTTCCCAGGAACATGAAAACATGCCTGAACTTTCGTTATTTCTTTGACTTATATTCCTGAAATTCAATCCGTACATTTTACAAGCAATTACCTACGGTTGTCCGCGGGCGTTTTGTGCTTGTTTAGGACGAGTAGGTAAGGGTTGTGGGCAACTTATTGGCCTAAACGGTTGCTGATAGGGATGTAAGTATTTCGTATTTAATTACGGTTTTTTTTTCACCAAGTAACATTTCTGTCGGCGTGTAAGGGTTTCCATTTCCGTCTTCAGACCCCAAGCTAACCTCACATGCCTGTGGCTCACCTTTTTATCAAACGAATGGGGCTCTGGGAGTCTGCTAGCGGTATAGCGCAGCCTGTAGTAAAGCCCCTGGTCGATGACGGGCCGCGGCGTCGGTGCTGCAAGAAGCTGTGCCGTGCGACCCCATAGGGTAGGCTTTAGTCCAGCAGTATACTGATAAAACCTGTTGTTGTTTTAGGTAGTATAGTAGCAATTTTTGGAGTCGGTGTCAGCCAAGTCACGCCAAGGTAGGTAGTAACTATTGCGTGGGTGGCGCAGGAGGGCATGTCCGAGGTGGGAGGAGTGTAGTTGCTATAATGTCGTACTCCAAAGCTGACTCCGACTCCAAAAATAACAGGTAGGTATCTAGATCTACCTATGTGGTAAACGCATAGATCGTAAGGGATAAATTTATAGAAAAAAGGTGGATGAACCAAAAAATAAGCAATTATTTTTAACTATTTAGTTTTACAGTTTTTTCAATAAATGTTTTTGAAGTCGTTTTTTTTTCAAATACACAAAACAGTTTTGCAGGTATAAGCAAGAAAAATAAAGACAAAACTTACAGAAGTAATAAAAGGAAGAAAATAACAAAAAACTATCACTGTTAAGTAACAAATATTATATCGATAATTCCTGTTTGGCCCTAGATTGGTAATGTCACTGTCAGCCATTGTTCAGTTTTGAATAAGCTGAAAACGAATAACAAAGATGTTATAATGGAATGATAAAATGGACATTTGATAATCATCATCTTCATTCAGCCTATAGCGAACTGCTGCTGGATATAGGCCTCCCTTAATGAGCGCCAAGACCTCGTTGCAGACACAAACTTAGGTGGCTAGACGGTATAGAGCAAGATTTAAAAGTTATTTGAGCGAATTTTGGAGAGAAAAAGCTCAAGATAGATCCGCAGGCTGGAAAAATTTACTTGCCCAGTTCAAGGCACCAAAATCCGTAGCTGTAGCGCCTTAGATGATGAATGAACACCATTACGCCTTATCCTCAACTCGAAGCATCAAGTAGGTATGTACCAGCAGCCTGGGAAATTGTCTCCACCTGGCTGGAGGGCAGTCTTAAGCGACCTTTACCAAGCCGCGGTCTGCCGCGAAACTGATGTCCTAAAATCTTTTAAATTCATTATAATTATACTTACAAAACCATCTAGAATAGCAAAGTACTATTTTTACTTTCAAATGTTAAACGGTCTTTATCCGCAGAATCCATCTTCCCCGTTCGAAAGAGCAGTTCAAACAACGAAATGAAACCACATCTGAAACTTCTCATAAAACTTCGCTGGCCTGTTGTATGCAAATCGGATTTCTGAATTTCAAATTTCTTTATTGCTTAGAACAAAATACGGGGTTCAATGATATCTTGCGAGAAATTCTTTCTCCACAACACCACTTTACAGACGTATAATAAGTTTTTAGTTTAGATGTACGGTGCCAAGTGGCATCGTATCATACGCTGTAGTAGGTACCCGGAACATAATATATACTTTAATATTCTATATTTGCATTAACTTTGGAATACTCGGGTTCGTTGAATTCACAAATTTTTGAGAAGCATCTCTACGTACATAAGTAGGCCTTTTTAATTTTGAGTAAGTATATGGACCGTCCTATGGTAACAGTTCATTATTTATAACCTCAGATAGCTAAAATGGCGTAAAAATATCATGTCACCTCTTTTTTTTTTAGTGACAGGGACAAGCTTATTTTCTAGAGCTTTATAAAACGACATTAGGTTTTGAATAAGGGGGTAAGCATTTATTTAAAAAGGTCAAAAACTGATTATTCCACTTTGAAAGTGCACATCACCTCATTAACTTCGGTTTTCAAACAATCTTTTTCTGAAAATACCTAATCATCATCATTTTCCTGCCCTTGTCCCATGCTAGGTGGGGTCGGCACAACATGTTTTTCTTCCACTCACTTCTATCAGCCGTCAAATCTGTATCAACTCCTTTCATTTTCATATCCTCTTTCACACACTCCATCCATCTCTTCTTCGGTCTCCCTCTATTCGTGCATCCATGCACCTTCATATTCATCACTCTGAAAATACCTAATCATAATCACATTTTATACAGACTCATTTTCAGTGCAGGATGTTCCGCTTGGGAATAAGACTTGCTCCTTAATTGGAATCTTTTAACACGTTGGCTGCTGGCCTCGCTCATGACGCTCCGCGCCATGCACGAGGAGGACGACGTGCAGAATCACATTTGTGTTTTCAGCACTCAAAGCGTTAAATAACGTATCAAAGATTTTTACCTTCCTCAATACGGATGACGACTGGGTAAAAAAATTATAATTCTAATTAATCCGTCAGATAGATCAACAAAAAATATTGGACACGTATTTTTTTTAATTTATCAAATAAATAAAAATTGTCGGAGATAAACAGTGTTAAAGTTCGGGACTGTGGCTCGTGACGTCACGACTAGGTAAAAAGTGTACCAAGCCGTGACGTCACGCGGAACTTCAACGCACTATATCTTTGTAATTTTTTGTTTAATTCACAAAAGAAAAAATACGTGTCAAATATTTTTTGATAATGTAAATGACGCACTAATTACAATTTTTCATTCGTCATGCCTAATAGGGATGCTTATGGACATCTAATGCTTAGCTAAATAGTAAAAAGTATGATTGATAATTTTATAATTTTAATAGGCTATTTTCTAAATTATATTTAAAGGGTAAATTATATCTAAATTATATAAAGGTAATTTTATTGAAATATGTACCTAGTGTATCTAATATAGTAGGTAATTAGTTTAGGTATAAGCACCACCGCTTAATTCTTATAATTATAATATTGTCTCGGGTCTGCGTGTTAAAAAATATATTTAATATACAAGTACCTAAAATAACAGCCACGTGAATCCCATAATACAAGCTCCGCTTAATCTGGGGCTACGTGATGCTGTGTGATAATAGTTTCCAGAATTAAAAAAAGTATTGACCTGCTTAAGAAGTGACCTAAGGTCTTTAAAGGTCACCCTTTGCAGGTTTTGCCGTGCGACTGAGGTCTTTTATTACATCAAAAGGCTAATTTTCTTTTGAAACAAAGAAAGAAAGTTTTCCATTGCCGTGGACAGTGGAAAATCTCCTTGTAGTTGCAGGACTTAAGGCGAACTCATTAGAGCGACGAATGCAGATATAGCAGAATAATGTTCAATGGAGCACTTTGTCATAATTTTACTACAGTATTTTCTTACCTTAATTCCTGAGTGCTAAACAAATAGGTATAGAAAAATACGGGAGTTACTGGGTGAAGAAGTAATTGACACAGAACTGGTACAATTTTTGGATTATCTAAGTACAATATTTGTTAATGCACCTAGCATTCCACGTGGTAAATTTTAATTAAGTAAATCCAATAGCGATGGTGATTACATGTGGAGCACGACAATAGCGCTCTGCACACCTAAAGATCAAACCGCGCACCGGGACTGCGTTCCAAACCGCAGTCCGATCTGTACGGTTTGGACTGCAGATCAAACTGTCGTGCTAATGGCGCGTACAGATCGGACCGGGCATCTGGGACTGATCACATTATATATAAAAATATTTTTATTACAAATACAAATACAAATACAAATACAAATACATTTATTGCCAAACATAAAATAACAAAAAAAATTGAACACAATGAGTTATAGTGTACTTTAGGCAAATGGTAGTACACTCAGCACTAATCTGCGCAGACCACGATCTACGCAGGGCTGGTTTTCAGTATACCCCAGAGCTCGATCTCAGGTGGTAGTCGAGAGTTACAGTAATAGCGGGCAATAAAATACTTCTTACAACATATAAAAGGTTTACATATTAATTTATAACATAATTTAAATAATATATATATATATATATATATATATATATATATATATATATATATATTTATATATATATATATATATATAATATATTATATATAACAAAAGAAAGAAAGAAAAGGTAATGCCATTGACTTCAGTGCGTGTGTAGAATGTGTATGGTAGCTCTAGCAAAAATTCCAGCCTCATAAGAGTTGGGTTTTGAGAGAAGCTGCCGTGTGTGTGTGTGTGTGTGTGTGTGTGTGTTTGTGAAAAGCAAATTTACACTCTACTTAGTTTTAAAAGTTGCTTCAAATAACCTCTTGTAATGGTCTAGTGCAAGTGCTCTACATTTGACTTTAAAAAGTTTGGTACTCATTTTCTGTCTAAAAGGGGGTGGGATATTGTTCCAGATCTTTGTTGCACTGTATTTGAAACAACTTTCAAATCTTGGGGTCTTGTGTTTGGGGATTGAAAGAGTAAGCAGGTATCTACTGCGGGTATTAAGGGAATGGACGTCCTGTACCCATGTCAATTTTTCAAAAAGGTACTCTGGCTTTTTATTCCAGATTACCTTTTGTACGGTGCAGGCTAAGTGAAGTTCTCTTCGAAATTTCATATTTAAAATATTATTTTTGACTAAGTAGGGAGTAACATGCTCCCTTCTTGGTATGTAGAAACAAAATCTTGCACATGCGTTCTGTACCCTTTGGACAGCATTTTCTGTTTTGACATACAGCCTCGGTCCATAAACTGCACTGCAGTAGTTGAATGGTGACAGCACTAACAGATCGCATAGCAAGGTTCTTACCTCTTCTGAGATGTCTCTCCGAATACTGTATAAGACTTTTAGCTTATAAAATGCCGCCCTGATCTTTTCATTAATGTGCCTTTCAAATCTTAACTCACTATCGAAGATAAGACCCAGATTTCTAGCTTCCATCTCCATTGGTATAGGAACATTATTGATAGATAAAATAGGGTCATGATAATTAACCTTAGCAATTTGAGATTTGGTGCCTAGTATGAGCATTTTCGACTTAGTGGGGTTTAAGATTAATGAGTTTTGCTCTGCCCATATGTAAATACCATTCAAATCGGCATTTATCAAATCCATAGCCTCAGGGGTGCGGTCCGCTTTAAAAGAGTAGTAGATTTGTGTGTCGTCCGCGTAAAGGTGATACTTGCAGTTTTTTATGTGATTTGGCAGATCTGCTGTAAAAATTGAGAATAATATTGGGCTTAAGATGGATCCCTGCGGAACGCCTCTACATAATTTTAGAATACTAGAGAAAGATTTTTTACCATCTAGGGTTTCTAACTCTACAGTTTGCTCTCTGTCCACTAAGAATGATTGAAACCACTTGCAAGTATTAGCATCAAAACCGTAGTAGGAAAGCTTTGCGATTAGTAATTCAGGATTTAGACAGTCGAAAGCTCTAGAGAAGTCTAAAAGAACCAGAGCGCTACTAAGACCAGAGTCAGATGCCGTGATGAGGTCATCAGTTACATTTAAAAGAGCCGTCTCAGTACCGTGTCCTTTCCTGAAGCCTGACTGATACGAGGGGATTATGTTACCGGGACTAATATATTTTTCTAATTGTTTGACTACTACTCTCTCCAGGACCTTTGAGACAAATGGGAGAATGCTGATTGGTCGCAGGTCTTTAAGTTGATCAACTGTCTGACATTTTGGAATTGGTTTAACAATAGCACGTTTCCATGAAACAGGAAAGCTGCCCAGCTCAATTGAACGATTTATTATAGCAGTTATAATTGGGAGAGTTTCAGAAAGAGTAATTTTAACCATATCGGCATTTATTCCATCAAAGCCTGTTGCGTTAGTCCGAATACTTAGAATAATTGTACTTACAACCTGTTGATCTACGGGTTCCAGCTTGAAAATATTGTCTGTATATTTATTTTTCCTAAACAAATCTAGTGTAGAGTCATCTGTACATCCATCCCCAGGTAATGTCAAAAAATGTCTATTAATTAAATTTGGGTCTTTTAACGCATCCGGAATTGCTGCGACGTCTTTATTCTCTATTTTTACTGATTTTAAAAATTTCCACATTTTTTTGGGTTGCCTAATATTTTGATTTACATAGACCGTAAAAAATGCTTTTCTCTCTCTTTCCACTGCACCTATTACAAGATTTTTTAAACTGTTATAATAAGCCTTAGACGATGCTGTTTTTTTATTATGATACTTCCTAAGCGCTTTGTCCCTCAGCGACATCATAAGCCTTACTGTATCCGTGATCCATGGTCTGGGAGAGTCTATTATTCTTCTACGTTTCACAGGTGCATGCTTGTCAAAAATGTTGATCAGATGGTCATTAAATTTATCCACCATTCCCTGAAGTTCAGGTATAATTAAAATCTCAGTCCACGGAATGGATTTGAGGTCAAAATCAAATAAATTAATATCAATGTCCCTCAATGCGCGTGACTCAATATAGCGGGGAGTTGACTTAGGTTTCCTAATATTAAACTCACATAAAATAAAAGCGTGATCACTTATACGTTCATTCGGTATAATAGATATTTTTTTACACTTTTGGGGAATATCGGTAATAACTAAGTCTAACTAATTACTGCTATAATAATATTTAAGATGCTGTATATTATTCATGATGATGACGATAATCGCAATATTTAGGTGTGATAATTTTTGGTAAACATATTTTTATTTTCACGACTCCACCCCACTCCTGTTTGGGACGGGTCACCTGCTCTTGTAAGCACCTTATCTCGGGTAACAGCGCTGCTTCGTCTTCATTAGGCAGCTAGATACTTAATGAGACTCAATTTACATACACTTTATATAAACAAAGGGGACTTTATATTCAACAATACAACGCGCTTTGTCTAGCTTCATTTAATAAGCATCTTAGAGAAAGTTTTTGGTTATTGTGTGTTTTGTTCATCGCTTTAATTTTCCGCTATAGTCAAGCTATGTCATCAAGCGGCTAGCAAGTAATTTTTTTAGATATTTAAGTATAAAGTAAATCTAATTGCTAAGAGGCTCATTGATCAAGAGTATCTTGCAAAAGCAAGCCATCGTCGCGAGGTTGCGTGTTTTTCGGTCTTTTATAGGCTGTACTTCGGAGAGTGTGCGCAGGAGCTACATGACCTTATTCCGCCTTCAACTTTCTACCATAGAAGCTTCAGATGCACTGCTAACTACCATCCGCATCAAGTTGATTTTCCATTTAACAGGACTAAGAGCTTCCAAACATCATTTATAATGCGCACTGCTAAAATATGGAATCAGTTGCCAGCATCTGTTTTTCCATTGTCTTATGACCCTAACGGCTTCAAAAATAGAGTTAATAGGCATCTGAGTCATGGACTATAAAATACCAACAACAACACTAGCCTATTCAGTCCACTGCTGGACATAGGCCTCCTCTATAAGAACGGGGATATGGCCATAATCCATACGCTGGACATGCGGGTGGGGGATCACGGCATCTCGCATGGCAGACGCTGCTGCCCGTTGACGGCCAAGGGATTTCTCTGTACCAGTGTTAGGCTAGGCTATGCCGCTATCAGCCGGCCGCCAGAGCCCCGTTTGTTAGTTAGCAGGGTGCACCACCAGGTGTGGTTGGCTTGGCTTCCAGAGATTTGGGTTGGAATCCCTTACACCTCCTATTTTAGTAATTAGACTAGGTAGAATTGAATAGCATACCTATGATTACAGTCTCTTAGCAGTGCGTACCTACCAGTTACTGATAAACATACTCGTTAACCACATCCACCTCCGTGGCTTCGCTCGCATGGTTGTCGGATATAAAGTTTCCTATTTCATTATTTCAAGCTACATTACGATTCACTTGCTATATCTCACTGCTGGGCAAAAGCCTCGCCACGATCCCTCCAGTCATCTCGATCTTGAGCTATTTATATCCACGTTTGTTCATCCCGCCATCTTTTTCTCCGTCTTCCGCCATGCGTTTTCAGGGCTCCAGTGAATTGTTATGTTGATGTTGTTGTTGTTGATGTTGTTTTATCTTTACAATCCAGTAAGCCTCATTATCGCGCATGTGGCAGACGTAAATAAATAATGTGTAAAATTAAGCTGAATTCATTCTGTTTCATTTAGTATCAAGTGCATTTCAAAATTGAATAATCATAATGAATTACCAATGACATTAATTTTCCAATCGGTTTAATAACTATTTTACGCTACTGTTATCAAAATAGTTTTATTACCGTTCATTTATATTTTGGGTAAAGCCTCCGTGAAAGCCCGGTGTTTCTAATTGCTATTTAGTATTTACGGTATTGAACCAATAGCGGGTCGGCCCTAAACTGTTTTATGATAGTTACAACGTGTTGCGATTTTGGTTCACACTAGCGGAATACACGGTTCTTTGTTTGCGAAATATTATTTTCTAAGAACTTCTAAGTATTATTTTCAATCTTTCATTGCCTATTTGACCCAAAACGCCCATAATTTATAATGTAATTTAAATTAAAACCTAAGCACTTATCCACTCTATATAGGTACATACTATTAAAATTTGGAATAAGCTGCCATTGTCTGTATTTCGATTGACTTATCTAGGTCACAGGCTACATACAGGAAGGTAATTAATAATAATATTAATACTCCGATACATTTGCGAAAATTTATTTATAAATATTATAAATAAATTGTCATCATGTATTTTGAGAGAGCGCTCCATCATTGCTCTTGTAAGCCTCAAACACAAAAACTAACTCCATCAAGCATTAAAAATATCTGCAATTTTACACTACAATAAAAAAACAAGTCTCCAATTAATACTTCGTGAGTTTTTCATGTTCTCTACTTTTTAAGCATTACTTCTTTAGGTTACCGTAAAAATGAAATATTGATTTATCTCTTTGATGTCAATATTTCCGAGATATTGATATGCCTTGGGGCGTGCAAGATGGGCTTTGAAGATAGGTAGGTACCATAAATCGATAAAGTAGATAGCAAAATAATCTTCGAGTTCGTTGAGTCTTCTTTTTATATCTGGATGGCGTCAAAGTTTTTACGCCATTGAAATTCCTAATATATGATATAAGGGGTTCCAAACCCCATCTCCAGAACCCAAGCCAACCTCACCTGCACGTGGTGCACCCTGCTAACTAACAAACGGGGTCTGGCGGCCGGCTGATTGCGGCATAGCGCAGCCTAACACTGGCACAGCTAAATCCCCTGGCTGCTGATGGGCAGCAGTGTCAGCAGTAAGAGGAGCTGTGCCTTGCGATACTCAACCCGCATGCCCAGCGTGGGGATTATGGGCATATCCTTGCTAGTCAGCCAGCTCATGAGTCCCTTTTGTGACGTCCGGACTTACTATAATTAATATTAGTGTTCGTGTTACTTGTTCTATATGTAAGTCTTGTGTAAAAATAAATTTATTTTCTTTCTTTCTTTCTATCCTCCTTCTCTTATGGGAGGCCTATGTCCAGCAGTTTACTAAAATAGGCTAGGATCGATATAACAACTGGTTAGGCCAGGACTAAAATCCTATTGTGACTGTCCCGTCTGACCTGGTTTGCGGGAAAACGGGTTTAGTTTCCAACTTTGCAACACAAGCTAATCTCACCGGCTCGTGTTGCACCCGAGCTAACGAACAAGGCAATTGTGGCCGACTGACTGCGGAATAGTGAAGCTAAACACCGGCATAGAAAAAATCCCTGGCTGCCGTCGCACCGATGGACATCAGCGTCGGCGGTGCTAAAAGCTGTGCCCTGCAATCTCCAACCGATACTCATCATCATCATCATCAGCCTATAGCAGTCTACTGCTGGACATAGGCCTCACATAATGAACGCCATTGCGCCATGTCCTCAGCTCAACGCATCCAGCTTCTACCAGCAGCCTTTCGCAAATCGTCACTCTACCTTGCTGGAGGGCATCCTACACCCATACTTAGCCTGAAGATTTTGGGTCTTTTTATTAGAGGGTATGTTGATCAATTTTTTTTGTAAGTATGGTAATTTTTGTACCTTTGTATTCTATTCCAAATAGTGACCTCAGTGGAGTTGTATGACGCTGCATTTGTAATCTGTCTAATTATAGCAATTAGCCAATACCCAAACATTCCAGTAATGAATGGCTGACCACTATAGCCTATAGACACAAATTAAGGGTGGTTCAGATAAACGCAATATTCGCTACAAGTGAAAGTATTTTTTTGTCAGACTGCGTCATCATTGGCTTGGCAAATGTCTCCCCGCCAATTCCGCCAACCATAAATTCTTTGAGATATCCCATCATACTCTCTCGAAGCTTCATCCCGCCAACGATTTCTTGACCGACCACGACCTCGCTTTCGATCGGGCTGCCATGCCAGGATGTTGTGGCATTCGCCGGTCCGAGTCCGGAGGCATCCGGCTAACATAGACCGATCATTCATATTGAAAAATGGGAATTTTCACGTACCGTTACATCGGTGAAGGCACCGACGGCGTTTTGACTCGTTAAGAGAGTCTTCATCAGGGTGAGTGAACGCGACGCTCTCCCTCCGCGTCCCGTCTTGCACTGCGTGCGGCAGCTCTTGCTGCTCGGCTCGACACGCCTGAGGCCGGGGGGGAGGGCGCTTGTGTCCGGTTTGATATCGGCGGCGCGGCGGGTAGCGTTGATCCGCTGTCTTCACCACTACTCTCGTCACCATCTCCTTTTGTAGCGGGCAGACAGACCACGCTGACTGTATTCAATATGAATGAGTTAATTCATGTTAGTTTCATGAGTAAAATAGCCCGATCAGACCCATTTGAGGCTGCTTTTGTGTTATTATTATCATTAACTCCGTTGTCCAAGAAATTACCCAGCGATATTTTTCAGGGATTGTATGAACTGCGTAACGAATATCCGCTACCCATAGCGGCAGCAAATATTGCGTCTAACTGAACTCATCTAAACATGCATTTACTTTCACAGTAAAACCTCTTCTACTGTACATGTAAACCTGGCTGAGACTGGCAATCTTTGGCAACTTTTTACTCTCAGTAAATGACGCTACTTAGCATAACTTTTTATGAGTGAAAAGTTGCCAATTGACGTAGTAAAATTTCTCAAGTTCTAAAATGCAATCATTTGTAGGTAGGTAACTTAAGTCCGCTTCGGTAATTTTTTGCATGTGTAAAAGAGCGATTACGTAGATTCAATGACACAAATTAGCCATATACATGAAAAAAGAAAGAAAATATCATATGCCTACGCCTTTATTCAGCAATAGGTAAACGCACGTGTTTCGGATGCTGCGGTATTTGTGGCTATTCCCGTTCATATGCGGTGGGGATTAATTAAGCCCAATGTGATAAATCTACTAATTAATAACTATAGCAAACATAGTACATATGTTTTGGAGAATATTGAAGTTGAAATTTCATAAAGCCAAAGGTTGCCACGGCCCATAGGCCCATTGCCAATGGCCATGGACATGGAGAAACATAAAAATTCTAGAAATCAAAAACAAAGTTTCTCGTTTTTATTCTTTTTCCGATATTGGCTTTTTTGGGCAGCCGTTCAACCAAGAGGAAATACAGTTTAGCCATTTTGGTATTGAGTTGAGTCTATTAGAAATAGGCACCATTGGAGTTTGAGGTCGCTTGATAGACGAGTTTTTTAGGTAGAGAAGATGGGTCACTTTTTGTCCTTACCAGCGGAGTTCATATAAAATTTTGCAACAGAAATGTGGTAGTAGTCAGCGCTTGATCGAAAAAAGTATTTATTTTATTATTTTAGTGCAAAATAATTCAATTGAATAAAAACAGCAATTCAGGTTACAGATTCCGTATTCCAATTAAGGCTTTATCGTGTTTTATTGAGCGGCATCAAGCGACGAGCCTTTTCAATGAGTACCTTTAAATTGAATTATTTTCATCTGTTTTTGAGCCCAAGGCCGATTTGATCGTTTACATTTTGTTAGATTAGATGGGTAGTGGTTCAAATAAAATTAACTGAAAATAGCTTTCATCATGTTTCAATTACTTGATTTCATTATGTGATTTGAGATTGAATTTGATAGTTGGCAGCCTGGTTGTGTAAGCCAGTTGAACATATGAAGATGTATCTAGCCCGCGCACTAAGCAGCCACGAGCTGCTCGACTGCAGCAGCCATTAAGAACGCGCCTCATTGCACGGTAGCCCATTGGCTGCGTACATCGATAGCAAGTACAGACGAATGTATGCAGCTACCGTCAGTCTATGCGCACTTGTCGTAATTCAGGTATGAAATTAGCCTTCCACGTCCAAACCGCTCGATGAAAGGGTTACTACTAAGATGGGTGACCGTTTAATGGCATTTAGATTTAAGCGCTTCCGTGCTTCGGAATTATGGGTATTATGGGTATATCCCCCTTTATTAGGGGAGGCCTATGTCCAGCAGTGGACTGATATAGGCTGATGTGGTGGTGGTGTTGTGGTGCTTCGGAAGGCACGTTAAGATATTGGTCCCGGCTTTTTCAGTTGTTAAGCCATGTCGGAGGCCTTCGAGCAGCCGAAAAACTCTGACACCAGAGTTGGCCACTAGCTTATACAAAGAAAGAAGGATGAAATGGTCACAACTGGCCATTGATTGGCTGCTATAACTGACAGCTCAATTATTTCGGCCGCTGCAGCCAGGCTGCACTGGATGCGTCGTGTATGAGAGGCCTTAAATATTGGTGAGGCCTATGTCCAGCTGTACTGGTGTTTTGTCTATATAGTGGGTCTTCTTTCTTCGCGTAAAGCTTCACGTGTTTCCATAACGTGACTGTAACATTTCTTAAAAACGAAAAACTTTCTTTCGCAAGCGATGAAAAGTTGGCAAAATAGAGGATTAATTAATCAGAGCTTTAACGAATCGTTGTGGCTGACCTCGCTTTAGTTTTGGAGTTCCGCTGTTGATCTGCAAGTATTTTTTCTGGTTACAATGCTGTGTTGTATCCACGTTAGGTAACAATTTGGCGCCTTCAGTAGATTTGGCGTTAAGTAGGAACGAAATTCATAGTTAAAATCTTATTTACAAAGTTTCACGCTTATAGCACTAGCTTTGGCCCGCGACTTCCTTTACACGTTTGTTATGTAGTCTGTCATCTATAATTGTAGTACTTAACACTTGGCATGTCCCTGAATCTGTCAACTGTTTTGTTGTTTTACGGTACACTGTAAAAAAAGCCATCAACATAGTGTACATTATGGTGTCTTTTAAAAAATAATAAAAAATAAATCTCTCGGGAACAATAGAAGTAATCTAGGTTACTTTTCTGTACTGCTAACAATGAATACATTGTCGCATTCGCAACATTCGCAAACATGCGAAGCTCATGATGATCGATTAGGTATGATGATCGGTTAGGTAGAATGTTTAGCTCTATTACACTTTAACAGCAAAAGGAATTAAAAATTATGGTACAATGGACAGCCTTATCACTTATATCGATCTCTTCAAGTAGATTAGTTATAGCATGAACGCGTAACAAACAAACAAAATATAAAACAAACAAACTTACTATCACATTTATAATATCAGTTAAGATCAGTAGGAACTAAACGAAACATAAAACGAACGAAAAAAGTTATGGAAGGAACGGAACCCTTGGGAATTTTTCACTCGCGCTTGCTAGAAAGATCTTTTTCGTCGTAATTTTCTCTCTCACGTTGGACGGAAGGAAGTTTAAAAAGTTCACAAGTTTTAAAGGGAAATTATTTATCGACTATCTATACTATTTAGTTGCAATTTTTATTGTTCGAAAATAATGCAATCAATATTTTAATATCCCTACTTCTTCGTATGAACTGTCTGAGTTTTTAGTCTAATCTGGGACTGACATCTTAACGTGCCTTCCCAAGGACGGAAGCTCACATCTAATGCTACCAATCGGTCACCCATCCAAGTGGTAACCGGACAGAATATTGCTATCCAAGCGGGCAGAGTGCTCCTAAGAACAACGAAGCTAGCCAAGCACTAAGTGTCATATTTTATTTTTAAGATACGTTTGCTGACGACGAAGATCAGTTGGCACAAGCTCTATCTTCCAATTTATAGGTAGAAATTTAAATAAGTAACGTTTTTGTAACTTTTATATCCTGACAAAATAAACATTTGAATTGTAAATATAATAAATTACTATTTATTTAAACTGAAACCAACTGAGTTTATCCTACATAAAAATACTTGAGATAAAACACAATTTTCTAAATCAGATGAGCGTTATAAATGAGCATCAACTTTTATTACATTTCTTGAAGTGGAAGCAAATTTAGCATAATTATTATCTTCTTGGTAAAAAGTAGATATGAGATAAAAATTTATTTTCTGATGACGAATGATATTTGCTATCATGTCTGTTTAATTCTCAAAGCTGTAAGTATTCTTTGATAATAACTTTTGATTGCGGGTTCACCCGAGGTTTGATATTAGGTGTGTAAAGGGGTGTAAAGGGTACCAAACCCTATCTTCGGAACCCAAGCCAACCTCACCTGCACGAGGTGCACCCTCCTAATTAACCAACGGGGCTTTGGCAGCCGGCGGATTGCGGCATAGCGCAGCCGAGCACCGGCAGAACTAAATGCCCTGACCGCCGACGGGCAGTAGCGTCGGTGGTGCGAGAAGTTGTGCATTGCGATCTCCAACCCACATGCCCAGCGTGGGAATTATGGGCATATCCCCCTTTATTAGGCCTACGTCCAGCAGTGGACTGATATAGACAGGTGTGGGTGTGGTGGAGATATTAGTTTGGTTATGAATGTTTGTTCGCTCTTTTTAACTCGGTACGACGCGAGCGGAGCTAAGCGCGGAAGCTATAATACTATAAATGTAGCTGAACCAGCAGTGTGCTAGCCATATCTATCAAAGAACCGATAACGGTTGGGGTAAACGAGTTCTTCAGCGGAGATCGCGGCTCGGACTTAATGTAGGACGTCTTCGACGCCCAGGACCTAGAAGCTGGATGCGTCTAGCTCAGGACAGGGTGCAATGGCGCTCATTAGGGGAGGCAATGGACTGCTGTAGGCTGATGATGATTTCATTTCATTGCATATTCTTTATTGCAATAATTATGTTAGTTGACATTGTCAGGTGTTATTAAAGTTAAGTTAGTACAAATTACCCAATTTGGGCGTAGCAACGATCAGAATGGAGGTGGACCGATTACGTTTTGAAAATAAGTAGGTATTGTTTATATTTAGAAAGTGTTATGTAAGCAGCAAAATAAAACTCAATAAGAATCTGATATCGATAGCTTGTCTTTGAAAAAATCATCCAAACAATTATCTATTAATGATTCTTTAAATTTACTCTCGAAAATAGTATTTTGTTCCTCTTTTAGTTTTTCTGGTATTTTGTTATTATATTTTTGCCGTCATGTTCTTTGGGCCGATGTTAATTCCATAACGACTTTGAATTAAATTGGAATATGCATAGTATGTGCCCCTGAACAACACACAGGCTACATATCCGGGTAATAAGTGAGCGAAGCCACGGGCGGAAGGCTATCATGAGAAATACGTCCAATAGATCTGTTGAGCAGTGAGTAATAGCAAGTCTTAATTCTTGATATTGCTTTGACGCTGGAAACTAGATCGAGGTCTCCGCGCGAATTTATCAAAATTTACTCATTTTCCCTCTGAATTTAGTTTCCCTCGGAATTTCATTCGACATCTTCGTTTGAGTTTCTAAAAATTAAGTTGAAGTTATATGTTGTGTAATAATTGGCAAACACTTCATTTCTCAAATACACCAATCGAATTGATTTTATAATGTAGAGTTGTTAAATAAATTTGCTGCTCAAAATCCGATGTTACTATGAATCTTTTAGTCACCACAACCCTGCAATCCCTCTTCGGCGAAGGTTTGCTTATTGCCTCTAGTCCTGCCAAGTGAAAAGGCTTAAAGTGTATCTTCACACAACACGAACCTTATATAGCAATATAAGGTTCGTGTTCAACACAGAATAAAGCAGGCTTTATTCTGTGTTGTTCTTTACATGGTAGGTAGAAATTGAGGCATCTGGATCAAGACAAATCCATCTGCCTCAATTTCTATTATTCTTCTATTCAGTATTATCGAAACTTCTTGAATATATAAACTTGAATAGATAGAGTGGCAGGGGTGTACGGGGTTCCAACCCCCATCTTCGGAACCCAAGCCAACCTCACCTGCACGTGGTGCACCCTGCTGTACAACGAACGGGGCTCTGGCGGCCGGCTGATTGCGACATAGCACAGCCTACATCACATCTAAATTAGTGCCATCTAAATCACACTAGATTTAGATGCGCGCGCAGCGTCTGTGGTGCGAGAAGCTGTGCCCTGCGATCCCCAACCCGCATGCCGAGCGTGGGGATTATGGGTACATCCCCCTTTATTAGGGGAGGCCTATGTCCAGCAGTGGACTGATACAGGGTTGGTGTGGTGTGATGATAGAGTGAATAGATAAAACAAAATAGATTCATAATAGGAATTGACCCAGCTATATCTTAATGCCTCAATTCCTACCTACTTACATGTTCATGTACATTATATTGATTACTCCTGTGATTTTTCACAGGAATTTCTTTTAAGACATCCACGGATGAAATAAAGAAATGGCATCTTTTTAATATTACATCCAACTAATTGGAGTAGGTAGAATCAGGATGATTATCATTATCATCATCATAATTGGAATAAACATGAAATCCTCATCATAAGATCCCTAATTGGAATTATCCAAATTACGGCGTATTCCCATTGTCCCCAGGATCCTATCCCCATTAATGAGGACGGTGGCTACTGAGGGCATCGGGAACACATCCGAAAGACCTCAATATTTTGCCGGTACTGCTACATCTATTCCTACCTTGTCCGAGTGCAACAAACTTATTTCTTTTTGTTGAAGTATACTTATATGCCGTTTTGTGGAAAAAAAACAACATAATATATGAATAAACCTCAATTCCCGATGGAAGAGGGCTATGTGCAGCAGTGGACTGATACAGACAGTGATGACCTCAATTCCTCGATTTTGTCCGCGTTTACCAGCTAGTTCCACTAAGCCACTAGTGCCGCTCCACTACGCCGCCAATGGCTAATAGTACTCAGAAATAAACAAAAAAGAATTTTGAAAATCCGTTTGTAATTGACGGAGAAATCGGTGAACATACATTTGTAAAAAAAGTCGAAATAAAATAAAAAAATGTTCCGACGAATTGAAAACCTCCTCCTTTTTGAAGTTGGTTAAAAAACTTTACCGAAATGATAGCCTGATAGATAGATAGCCTGTCTACAAAATGATAGCGTTAAAAGTAAAAACACCTAAAAGAAAAAGGATCGCTTAACATTTGTATAACGAGCATAAATCTTGTTAATGTGCGGCCGCGCGCCTCCGCGGCCTGTGCTCGGTTCTAATTAACCGTTTTACGGCTTTTTAGGGTTCTTTTGTAACGTAATATACTTAAGGTAATGTAACTTACGCATCGGTGACTCGTTGAATCTCGTTGAGTCGTGAATTTGCGTTTTATTCTATCTACAAGGATGCTATTAGTTCAAGTTTGATCAATAGAGAATAATAGTTTTTTTGGTAATAAATACATTACACATCATAAAAATGAATAATAATTAAATAAAAGAATACATTGAGTAGGTCGTAAAAATTTTTAAATAAAAAATGTTAGAAATCATTAGATAATAAAATAACAAATCTTCAATTAATAAAAAATAATGTCATGCCATTTTGTTTACAAAATCTTCGACCATGGTGTTGATTCTATTATGAATTTTCCTATTCTAAACTTAATTTGACAGTCTTAAAATTAATGCTGTCCCTTTCTTACAGGTAAATGACTAGAACCTTCTCAACCAGCCATGACTTTAATAGCTAGGCGCTGCAAGTATATGCTCAGCGGGGTGATTGGCTAACTCTTTTGCAAACAAAAATGATTGACACCGATACTGTTTTAAAAAACTGTGATTGTTTTTCAATTGACGTTCGTTGAATTTTGATGGATGAAATGTCAAAGTTTGTAAAAACAGGATCGGTGTCAATCATTTCTGTTTGTGATTGGCTAACTCTGGCCAATCATTTTATACACTTGTACAACGTGGGCACAGATACATATGTAAGTCTGTCGGACATAGCAAGTCTATGGGACACTGCAAATAGCTTACCAGCCCCACGTGTGTTGTGGCTACGCGCGTAGCTGTCTCCGTGCGTCTTAAACTCGTCTAGGTTTTGCCTACATACACAACCTACGCCCGTACATACACAACCTACGCCTTGGAGGCGACTATTGCTTTAGGTTAAGTTACAACTACATCTTTAATAATTAGATTACTAGGTTTAGTAATAAAACTAAATTTAAGTAAGGTTATAGTTGTATTAAAGTTTAAAATAAGTAAGTGCTCAGAAGTAATAGAAATAAAGTCTTTTTTATTTAATTTATTTATTTTATTTTATTTACATTACAACCTGGCCCTTTAGCATACCCTTTTTATGTCTACTCTACGATAGTGAAGACAACATATTATTCCTGATTTTGGGTCTTCCTGCATCCCAAACATGCCTATATTTTCCCAAACGCTTATTTTTATTTATTCTTTAGATAACCGTACACCATTTAACCGTACCGAACATTTAAAATGTTGCTAAAAAAAAGTTTACTCTATGCTTCCGTCGACAAAACCTTGTCTACGGTTGCTGTGATAAGCCGGCTGGAGTACAATGGTTGAAGGCAGTATAAGGATCTGCAACGACATAAAGTAAGTTCGTATAGTATAAGGTGAGTATAGTAATATATAAATAAATAAATTGTTAGCCCGAAAGGTGTTGAAATGGACCACGGTTGTCTTCAAGTTGTAAGAGCATCAGTTAAATATTTGAACTTTTTTTTACAAAAGCTTATCTTTTTGTTTTGTATGGCAGGCATTAAAATAAAGGCAGAGCTACAATTAACATTATTATTTAGTATTCGTTTTTTTGCTCACTCATAAGCCGGGGTGTAAAGTGCCCCGCGCGAGTACTGAAATAAGTTTTTAGGCACGAGTAACTGGGTAAAGTGAAATCACAACAGGGAAAAGTTTAATAAAGTCATCTGTTTTATGGCTGCCCACAAGCTTTTGAGATAAATTATGACATAAGCCAGTTCTTAAAAAAAAAAAAAAACTGTTTTTATTTTATGAAAAAGACTTTCGAGAGTAGATTTACCTCTTTTCAGAATAATAGATTTGGCAGGACGCAGGTTTATTGGTATAACGCATACCAGAAGAAAATGTCTGTTAGGTCTAAACGTCGGACGCTTTCCAAAAGGCGTTCCATCCATTCAAAATCTTCTAGCACCTGCCAGACCCCATACGTGGTCAGGAATTTCACGGACAGTGTTTTGCGGATCGTCTGCGGCCGAGCTACAGACTGTACTTAGTAGGTTGTGCGCAAGGCCTGTTCTTATTCAACCCTCTCCTATATTTCATAGGAACTTCAGATGCACTGCTAACTATCTGCGTCAGATTAATATTCCACATGCGCTTCCAAACATAATTTATAATGAGCACAAGGATCAAACCTTGGAATCAGCTGTCAGCGTCTGTTTTTCCATTACGACCCTAACGTTGTGTGTGTGTACTATGTGGCTGGAATTTACATACCTTATGACTTGGATTAACATGGCTACTTTTTATCGGAGTACCACGCGTGTGAAACCGCGGGCAGAAGCTAGTAACATATAAATTAACATTCATAATTGAAGTCGGTAAAAATACTAGGTATTTATAAAATGATAAAATACTGAGCGTACTTGTTAATCAGCGATTAGATACTTTATTTATCTTTTCAAACGGTTTTATTCAACTGTTTGTTTTTGATCTAGAGTAATTATTTTTTTTTTACAAAAATGACGAAATAGATTGCACGATATTCAATTTTCTTTCCTCCGCGAAAGACCAGTGACATAGACCCCCGCTAAGTTTGCGAGAGAGGTCGATCTTAACTTCTACTTGTCCGATGACCACTGATAAAGACCCCCACTTGTACGGTTTCGCGTACACCCGAGAGCTCAAGCTGTATCTCGAGTTCTATTCCAATATTTGTTTGAAGTCGAAGCCAATATATATTTTATAGTGGACAGTTGTTATCCTTGATGGTTCCGGGAAAGAATATATTTCATGTCGTTTCATAAATCCTTGTAATAGATCTCTTTGTAGTAGTAAACTCTTTGTGCAGGGCTTGAACGGGGAATTACCGCCATATCTATTTCTGAAGAGAAGCAGCATTACTGTGTTTCGGTTTGAAGGGTTACAGGCGCATGAGGCTTATCTACTTATAGGCCTGCTTTAAGTTGATGGACGCAAGGTATCAAGGTCACGCAAATTTAGAACGTGCCTTACGATGCAATACTTTGTTTAATGTAATGGTTACTATTTTAGATCGGGTGGGCCATTTGCTTGCTTCATCTATTAATAATAAAAAATCCCTTTAGAAAATATTAAAGTATGATGATCCATCGTAAAAAGGTAACGTGTCCGAATCAGTTTTATTTGAAGAGTGGTAGAGAATAGTTTACTTTTCCCCCGCCAGTTGACAAATCTATTAGAAGTCTGAAGAGGTAAAACAAGGGATGGGCTGTATCTAAATCTGTTTTCCTTACACTTAATTTGCTATCACCAACCTGCCTGCAAAGTGTGGTGATGATGGCAAACCTCCTACAGTAAGAGGCCAGCCCTTTTAGCATGATTGTTTCCATTATATTCTTAGGGATCAGAATCAAAATGGTCATCAAGCCTCAAAGTTTGTCCGTTGAACGTTGTATTGTATTTATTTATTCATCAAAACTTAATACTATATTCAACAATGTAAACTGTGAACGTTACCAGGGTCAGTTGTTTTAGATAGCCTACGGTAGCTCGGGGATTCTAAGCACTCCCTACTCCACCGTTACCCTGGCCGCTACCAGGACTAGGAAAAGCAGGGCGGCCGGGACCTAAGGGACCTTTCATTCATCATTGTCATTATGGAGTTTTGGCCAAACTCAGCCAATAATGCCGGCCTGTAAGTTTATCGGCGTCAGCATGATTCGATTTAGATTATTAGATAAGAACAATTTAGTGTACGTATATCGTTACTTTGTCGGAACAGCCTTAGCCATAAAGTCAAATGTGGTACGTGTGAAATAACCCTAAGATAATTATTTTTTACGATATCTACTTGTTTCTTACTTCTAAATTATTCATAAGTAAGAGAAACTGAAAATGCTTGAGCATAAGAATTTAGCTAAGTAAATTATTATTACCTTACGGAACCCATATAAATATTAAACAGCTCTAACCGGCATTTCGTATTTTTATATCTTTTCTCGGCAACTGAAATAAGTGGCTTTCTCCAAATTAAATGTAAATAAATAAAATCTAGCATACACATAAATAGTTCACATACTAAGCCAATTTGCAAGATGAGTCATCATAAAATACAAATATTACGATATTACTTCTAAAATCGATACAATCCGATACAAAACTTTGTAATGTAGCGCGTATTGAATCCGTATCTATTCCATCTAAGGTGACTAATCAATCGTGCTAAAGAGGTTTTTCAAAATTATGTACTTTAAAACCTTAATGGACATCCATATTTCTAAAGGCAAGTATTACGACTTTTAAATAAGTAAGACTTAATATAAATATTTTAAAAATAAAGGCTTTTGGTATCATTAAATATCAATTATAATGATTGGTCCCGCGCTATGGTAATGAAAATATAAAAAAGCTTGACCTAAAATCAAATTTTAATTTAAAGTAAGTAAACTATCTCATTTAAAAATAGAAAATATTGTTTAATTTTTTTATTTTAAGTGTTAACCTACACTTATGGGAAAATCTAAGATACAAGATACAAGATTTTATTTACATAAATAAGTGCAGATAACATTAGGTCTTAGGACTGGTTATTAAATGTAGGCAGGACTTATTTACCCTTTTCAGGCATCGCAAATTAGGTTGGGGGGAGATTTTTATATATCTCAAAAATTTCGACTCAGGTGGTGATTTGGGTTGGGAGGTCGCGGATTCAAATCCCGCCTGAGTCGATTTTTTTGGGATATATATAAATCTAAGAAAAATGCTTTTTTGTATAAATTTCATTCAGCAATGTCAACACGTTCAAGATTTGATATAAAAAGCTTAGAAAATCCGCGTTCATAGCGCATTCCCCTCGCGTACTTCACACGGCGATTGGATTCAATAGTTCATTACTTACGTCAGGTGCTGGCAATACTCGCAAAGGTGCTCACGGCTTAAGACGGCTATCAGCCATTCTTAAATAAAAAAAACACAGGAATTTTAATTCGAATTTCAAATTTATTCAACGGATACTGGCTTATCTGACAATTTAAAAATTTGCCTTCAGAACTTTTATTTACAAAGATTATTTTAAAATTATCGAAGTGTCACAACTGGGTATTCTAAATCAAATAACTACCAAGTAATCAAACAAGTAAGGATGGACCAGATTCTTTAAATTAAAATTTGACATTTATGGTTATTCATTTAGTGTTATTCGTATTACCATTCGGTCCTGTAGACTATTCAAAGATTTAGATATGACTTAAATAGAAAAGGGTAATTTTTTTTCCAAGCAGTGGGCTTAGAACATATTACAAACAATAACCGAGGCACACCTTAAAATGTGTTAAGAATTTCAATTCATTTCATTTAATTTGGACATGTGGTCACAAATGTGGACTACATTTGTCGGGATAGTTAGTATCCAATAAATGACAAAATATATAAAGAGAACCTTACAATTTTTGCGTAGTTCTGCAAATGGCTGCAGACTATAGCTTATAGTCGTATGTATGCTTCTATAGTATTCTACTCACGTCGTACCGGGAATATGTGAAGATGAGGAACAGAGTACATTTCCTCAAACTGTTGATATCATTACCACTGGTTCTTTCTTTGTCACCGTTTAGATTGCGGATTCAATTCCCGTTGTGTTACAGATTTTTATGATCGGATTAAATTAAGTTCTACTAGTTTGTATTACCAACAGTTCGTTTTGATGGGTGCAAGTTTGATTCCTATAGTCGACAATTATACAGGGTGAGTTTGAATTCGTAAGTTATCCCGAAAGGGGTAATTTGGACTATTGTTGTCCACACGTAAGAACCTCGTTTCAATTCACCGCGTCAATAGATGAAGATTTATGTCGTAAAAGATAAAGTTAAGTTTATATAAAAAGTTTTAAATAAGTTCGTTTTTATGTCACAACCATAACTGATTTCACAAACCAACTTTATCAAGTTCATAATGACTAACTTAATAAAAACTAAAATCAACTGTAATAAATCTTGGTAAATGTTGAAAGCATTTTTCAAAACCTAATTCCAAAAACCTACATTCATTCAGATTCCTTTCAACTTTGCCCTTGAGGAGTCAATTTATTTTTATGATTGCCGCATTCGACTCTTTTTATTCATAAAGTTTTATCTAATTAATTATGAACCTAAATCGTATGATGATAATCGTATGGTCGGAATATGCTAACTAAGATGACTAGGCTGTTATGGTTATGGTGGTTATGGATGATAGTGAGTTGACATTCCCTGATGCTACGAACTCGTAGTGATTCGTAGCACTTGCTACGAAAATCTGTAGCTCAGCTACGAAAATGATAACATTTTTCTTCATAACTTTATAGTAGGTAATGGTGATAGTTCTAGAAGTCGCTGGTTTGAATCCCGGCCGAATTAGTACTCCTAATGAATTATTCGTTTCCAATTCGTTTACATATCGTATTTATATGAATTGAATAGCAGTAAGTTCTTCTTATTAATGAAATTAGTTAAAGCTCTATAAAATCAGTCTAAAATATTATAATATTTACCCCAAATATCATAATAATAATTCAAGAAGTAATTTTTCGTAACATAGTCTAAATAAATATTTATATGTTATTTTTAATTAGCCTACAACAAACATTTATGTTAATTTTTCTATAAAGATAAATTTATTTCGTTATTATTTTATAAAGTTCTTTTTCTGATTTATTAACATTTTAAGCTATAAAATGTTATTAAAGTAATCAGAGGGGAAGTGTGTTGAATGATAAATAAACATAATCATATAAGCTGAAGTGAAATTAAAATACTGGAATACTAATAAAAATCTACATAACTTAGTGTCTACCTTTTTGAAACTCGAACCAGAATACCAGAATCCACTACCTCGGACTCGCTGACTACATTCAACACAGTCTTTACCACCTCTGATTATTTAATGGGGAAGGCGAAACATTGTCGAGTTTCTGTTAGGGTTTTCTCATGTATTTATGCATTGCTATTTCAAGCTAATTACTGGCTAACGTGTTTGTTTTTATATAATGAAAGAGTAAGAAGACGATTGCATTTATTAATTGCTTGTTTGCTTGTTCTTTCTCTGGTTTGCATGTGAATCTGTTCGGTGCATAGGTATGCATTTTTTTGAACTTCTCAGAGGTAAGGAATTTGTACTAAATATTTTACCTTGTAGAATATCTAAAAATCGATTATTATTAAACTATTCAATTTGTATCAAATAATAGATTTCATAGAAGAGGTATAACAGTACTACCAATGCAGTATCTACAACTCAATGATTCACAAAGTACCTAAGATAATGCCGACGCCGGAGGGTCCAAATGATAAATGCCTCATCGATTTCAGCTTATTGAAATCCGATTAGTGCTGACCCCATTTGGGGTGAGAGCAATCTCAGATTGAAACAACACTTAAATATAACATAACATACCAACATTTCGAAACTTTGCTAGCTAAAAGAATTAGCAAGCTGAAATGGCAGTGGGCTGATCATATCTATCAAAGAACCGATAACCGTTGGGGTGAACGAGTTCTTGAGTGGAGACCGCAGCTCGGCAAACGTAGTGTAAAATGGACGCTCTCATCAGTGGAAGACCATCATCATTATCATCAGCCTATAGCAGTCCACTGCTGGATATAGGCCTCCCCTAATGATAGTCATTGCGCCCTGTCCTGAGCTTGACGCATCCGGCATCTACCAGCAGCCTTTCGCAAATCGTAACTCCACCTGGCTGGAGAGCGTGCTACACTACGTTTGCCGAGCCGCGCCCTCCAATCAAGAACTTGTCTACCCAAACTTGTTATCGGTTCTTCGGCAGATAGGGCCAGCCCACTGCCACTTCAGCTTGCTAATTCTCTGCGCTTCTTCGACAACTTTAGTTCTTTGACGGATAGTCTCGTTGCGAATTAAAGTTTGAAATTAAGGCCTTCAAACTGGGAAAATTCATCTACATAAACGAATTCGCGGGATGCCCACTATTCGTACATTTGTGAACACACTCCTAGCAAAAAGATATTGCTTTCAACAATTCGTTCAGACATGCGTTTCGTTTTGTTTTCGCTGCGTCAATATTGAAACACAATCGGCATTGCAAACACCGATTTGTTCTAGATTTGAAATTGAATTTGGAGTTCCTATTTTGCTCCAAATGCTGAGAACCGTTGTTGCCTACTGGGATCTAGTCATAGCATTCGCATATTGGTAAGATAAGATAAGATAAAACTTTATTTGTCTCAAACAATTACAACATAGAAAAACAGCAAAACACGTAATGATATACAAGTAGGTACTATGTAGGTAGTTAGAGTAGATAATATAACAAAGGAACTATACGGAGAAAAAAAACTATTTGTACGTAACCAAATCTAGGAAGGACTAAAAAGTAAGATTAATGCTGTGTGGGCATTATCCGTACGGAAACGGTTTGTGCCAAAAAGGTCCCTTCTCAACTTAGTGCACTAAGTGATATAAATTTAATTACTTTTTTATAATCAGCTTCCAACCACGGTTTCTTTCACATGGTACACGGTTAAAAAGCCTTTTTGATACAGGTCAACTATGCATATTCCAAGTTTCATCCAAATCCGTTCAGCCGTTTTGGAGTTGAGTTGGAACAATGGTGAAATCTCACAGCGTACTGTTTAGCCGTAGCTAGTCCACCAGTTTCAAGTCGCTCAGCGAGCTATGCTCGGAGTTTCTCTGAAGGATAAAATCCGTAACAAGCATATCCGAAATAGAACTAAATTTGTCGAAATAGCTCAGAGAATCAGCAAACTGAAGTGGCTGTGGGCTGGTCATATATGCCGAAGAACCGATAATCGCTGGGGTAATGAGTTCTTGAGTAGAGACCGCGGCAGGACGCCCTCTGGCCAGGTGGAGTGACGCTCTGTGAAAGGCGTCTGGTAGAAGATGGATGCGTCGAGCTCGAAGGCATCGTCAATGCTCGCAATGCATTGACGATGCCTACGCTATTGTTGAAAACCCATACCTTGAATACCCACTATACTAGCAAACGTATTAAATGTCAAATATTAATTATAGATGTCGGTTAGAGGACTCAAACAATATTGCTTATTTAGTCCACCTGTGGGCATGGCATGTATCCTATAAGAAGGGGTTATATGTCCATAATCCCCAGACTGGGCATGCGGGCTGGGAACCGCAAGGCATAGCTCCTCGCCGACGCTGGTGCCTGTCGGCGTCGAAGGAATTTAGCTGTGTTTGTGACATGGTGGTCTTAAAATCTCAACGGGTGACCATTTTGTTGTATGGTACAGATTACTGAAAGTAATCTGAAGTGGCAATCTACGTTTTTTAAGTAAAATAGGTGCCTTATTAAAATGTAGATGCGCATAAATTTGTATTGTTTATAGTGTAATTTAGCTTAAGTGAGTGTATAAAAGCTCTAAAACAAACCTTTTACAGTTTTCATATTGTTTTTATGAATAAATGTTACTGTACTTTTGTGGTTAATAATTATAATACAAAAAATACAAATAAAAAATAATAATAATAAAATAATAATCCTGGACGTCATCACACAGCATCATGTAGCCCCAAACTATGGGGCTACATGATGCTGTGTATATATTATGGGAACCACATGATTGATATACTACATATATACATTTTTTTTAAATACATACATATTATACATAGAAAACACCCAGACCTGAAAAACAAATACAAATACAAAATAACTAATTTTGATTATTTCGATTTTTCAGCTGTTCCTTTAGGTTTTTTTTAATATCTTGTTTCCAATCTCGACGCTTTTTTCCTAAACCACCCCAGACCCAACGCAAATAAAACCAAAAAATAAATATTAAAATCGGTTGAGCCGTTATCGAGCTTTTGCGATACATACGCACGACATTTGATTTATATAATAGAAAACTAGAGAATACATTTTCATTTGTTAACCGTAACTCACAGGAAACTATTATAAAAACTAACTACTTAGCGAAATAACTTCCTAAAGCTAACTCAACATTATTGAAAAGGCACAAGAAGCTTATAGACACTGGAGGATGCACTCTGTTAAACATTCAGCTGAGTATTTTCCAAAGGGATTACAGTCTTTACTTTAGTTTTTTCTAGTTTGAATATTGTATACTTTCACTAACATGATCGCCTTTCAGCGAAGATTCTCATCCCACAATAACAATCTTGTGTATCTTTTTTACACAATGCAAGTACGAAACACAGTTTAGGGGAACTACCTCTACCAATCCACCATTAAAGAAAAACAAAGTGCTGACTCAACTATGGCGTAAGATAGAATCAATTTCAAAATATAAAAAAAGGGTATAGATAAACAGGAAGTGACACTGTCAGAGATCCAATATTTCATAATTGATTGCTGGATGTAAAAAAAAACAACCAAATGCGAGTCTGAATAGCACACGAACTTTTGAAAGACATTTTATCCATTGTTACTGCTATAACAACAGCAGAAATATAAGTGAAAAGTTCCCTCTCTAAAAAATTCGGTGATAGACAGACGAAAGATGGACAGCAGAGTTATAAGATACCGCAGGGCATCTGTCGGGTCATTATCATCATCATCAGCCTATAGCAGTCCACTGCTGGACATGCCCTAATGAGCGCCATTGCGCCCTATCCTGAGCTCGATTCATCCAGCTTCTACCAGCAGCCTTTCTCAGATTGTCACTCCACCTGGCCGGAGGGCGTCCTACACTACGTTGGTCGAGCCGCGGTCTCCACTCAAGAACTCGTTTACCACAACGGTTATCGGTTCTTCGGCAGATATGGCCAGCCCACTGCCACTTCAGCTTGCTAATTCCGTCGGGTACGGAACCCTTAAATCACCAATTGAAAATAATTTTACAAATTCATTGGTAAATAAATAATTATTGCTGGAAATTATCAGACAGAACGATATTTATACATAGTTAACTCTTTATTATATACCAAAAAAATACAAATATTAAAAATAACTATTTATACTATGCATGTACACGCAAGCGATGGCGCGAAGAGCTTGACACTTTCAGCGACAATCAGTGGCAGGCACTGGCGTTGGGACCGCGATGAGTGGAAACGTCGAGGTTATGGCTTTAGCAGTGGGACAGTGCGGGCTAAAAACAACAAATAACAACAACAATAACTAAACTATAAAACGAATCCACGATAAAATCTTAGTTTGGGGTTATAATATTTAATTTATCACTACGCTACCCGTCCCGGCTTCGCACCGAATAGGGCACTTTTTTTTACACCTTGGGTTACATTACTTAAGTTTTAGTAAGAATCCCTAATCTTCTCTAGCAATAAATATAGCCTATGTTACTCAAGGTGAATGTAGCTTTCCAATGGTGAAAGAATTTTTAAAATCGGCACAGTCATTTTTAAGTTTATTCATTGCAAACATACACACACAAAAATAAAAATGTTTCCTCATTATAATATGTAGTATAATAGTGAAGCACTCGTGTCGTGGCTTACTGCGGAGTTCTTAGCAGATCACCTTGATTAAGCAACGATCCATCTAGTCACTACTTGGATGGATGCTTCGGAAGGCACGATAAGATGTTGGTCCCGGCTTTTAGAGTCGTTAAGCCAAGTCGGAGGCCTTCGGACGGCCTAAAAACTGAAGAAGTGTAGATTTTTGAGTTTATTCATTACAAATACACACACAAACAAACATAAAATTTTTTCCTCTTTATAATATTAGTGTAGATGTAGATAGTATATAAAACAAAGTCGCTTCCCGCTGTCATGCTTAGATCTCAAAAACTATGCAACGGATTTTGATGCAGTTTTTTATTAGATAGAGTGATTTAAGAGGAAGGTTTATATGTATAATTTGCACCCGTGTGAAACCGGGGCGGTTCACTAGTAATTATATCCCCAAACAAAGCTGAGCTTAATGATTTGACATAAAGTAGAGATTGCTTGAAAGGTCCAGTGACTTCTAAAGTTCCCAGAACGACACAAAGTTTCGCCAATTCAGCTGTAAACCTGAAGATTGAGTGAAGGTTGAGAAAACATTGGAGTGGGCGGGCATGTGGGCTCCCTAAGAGGTTAGTAACGTGATTAGCTGTAACACAACTTTATTAGGGTATATTAAGTGCTCGACATGTCTCATGTTTTAGATATAAATATAACTGATACTATATACTTTATACTCATTTGAAGCTCATGAATATGATGCTAGAAAGAAAGAAAGGAGAAAGAATGAAAGTATTTTTATTGAAAGCGTTAAGGACATACATTTAAAAGATGACAAATAAAACAGTGATTAAGTAAGCCCTAAATAAACGCCGGCTCCTACAGACAATATCAGATAGCAAACGATCTAAATATCTCAATAAAAGGTACTAAATTAAATTAAGAATGAATTAAATTAAATACAATAATTTTCAAAATAAAAAAAAACCGACTTCAAAAACATTTATTGAAAAAACTGTAATACTAAAAAGTTTAAAATAATTGCTTATTTTTTGGTTCATCCACCTTTTTTCTGTAAATTTATCCCTTACGATCTATGCGTTTACCACATAGGTAGATCTAGATACCTACCTGTTATTTTTGGAGTCGTCAATTTTTGTGTTTGGCAATGATTTTACGTAGTTTTCATCGCGATTTTTTTTTCAGAATATGTGTTCTTATGCCTAGGTATTATATTATTAAAGGAATAATATCGAATAACTCGGTGGTCGCGTTATGAATCGGTGTAAATTAAAGAAATTCACGATTGAAAGTGTTCCCTATGGGTCTTCCTACTAAACAATATCTTAAATTTATATTGTCGTATTTTTACTAGGCCAATGTCCAACAGTGGACTAAATAGACTGGTTTTGTTGGATGAAGTCGCGAGGCGCCCACTAGCTGTCTGTATTAGCGACATCAACAAGTGAACCAACTTTTAGTTATTTCCTACCTACGCCTACTCGTACCTAAATTGATCGAATGCTCGTTTGGGAAAATATTGACTTGAGTTGAGGGGACTTGTCTACGGGATTTTTTGTTTTTCTTATAAATATTGTTTTAGTTCTAGCGCACCCACGCGCAACTCCTTTTACGTCAAATCTAATATTAAGGTGAATACAGATTAATTATTTATTTCTTTGATTTATCACGCCAAACACAATAGGTACAACCATTTAAAGTAAGTAACATACATTATAAAACATTTGTTTTATGTCTTATTGACATAACCACAACACTAAAATAACAGTGCAATATAAAAAAGTTAAATATTTTTTTTTAGCTTTCTTCACAGGCTAACTTTAAAGACAGCAAAAGCTATGAAACATTGTTGCACATATTGCATCTTTCTACTTGGGGCTAAAAAATGTGTATTCGGTTAAAATTATTATTTATTTATATTTCGCCTAAAAACTACCAAAAGTTTGATTTGCAAATATTTGTCTCGGGTCTGGTGCTTCATACAAGCTCTGTTTGGTTTGGGGCTTGATGGTGCTGTGATTATTAAAAAATAATAATAACCAAGCAAAGTTTTTTGTTTGTTTAATATTAGTAACGTATTTTTTCTTCTTAAAACTTGTTTTGTAACATAGTCTGAGCTCTACATAACATTAGTATACGCTACACTAGTTCACACGTACTTGTCTTAAGTAGGTAAATACTATTTAAATTTTATATTAGTAACTTGTTTTATAGATAGATAGATAGATAGATAGATATATAGATAAATCATTTATTTGTTACTACAGGCACACAATTTACATTAATAACAAGCACAAAAAATAACATTAATAGAAAGAAAGAAAAACCCAAACATTTCAAAGAAGAATTATGAACTTTTATGTAAGTTTGTGTGTGCTGCAGCAAGACAAAAAGGCCTTGTCTCAGTGAATTTTGACACACTGATTTTCAGTCAAGACCTGATCGAGAGCGAGCAGAACGAGCCGCAAAATAATGTGTGGTTACGTACCTAGCTATGAAATATGATGGTTGTGTGGCCAATAACATTCCTAAATTTTGAATTTTGAATATAGTGTGTAATAATAATGTATATTAAGTGTTTTTAATCATGTATTATATGACAATAGTCTAACAAAATAATTCACGGGAGTTTTATTTTATTTCTGGCATACGAAGTGCTTGGGAATAACATCTATTTGCTTTTGCAACAAAAACTTTTTGAAATTTAATTTAAATGTATATTTGGTGTTAGCATTGCGGATGGGGGGTGGAATATTGTGCCAGCACTTCGTTGCCGAATACCTAAAACTTCCTCTAAAAGCTGCAGTCTTGTGATTGTGATAGGAAAGTGCAGACCTTACTGACCGTAACCCCTTATCACAGACAAAGTTAAGTTTTGAGTGCAGATACTCAGGCTTTTTAAATTTAATAACGTCTAAGACCAGTCCTCCCAAGTGCAAAAGCCTCCGTGATTCCATATTCAACAAGGACATTTTATTCAAGTATGGTGTAATGTGACTACGAGGCGGGATATTGAAACAAAAGCGACAACAAGCATTATGCACTCTTTGTACGGTGCGCTGGGTTTTCGTAAGTAACCGAGGACCAAAAACTATATCCCCATAATTAAGCTTGGAAATGATTAGCGATTCGCAAAAATAACTTGTTTCGTCCACACTACTAAAATATACGTATATAGGTAACTTTGTTTTTTAATACGTTCTGTAACATAGTCTGGGTTCTCCATAATAAACAGACTCAGTTCTGCAGCATATGCAGTCAAAAGGATCCGTCAACGTACTGACGTTGAAACGGCTAGACTGGTTTATTTCAGCTACTTCCACAGGATTATGTCGTACGGCATTTTGTTGTGGGGGAATGCTGCAGATATCAACACCATATTTGTGCTGCAGTAGAGGGCTGTTCGTGCAATTTATAATATGGGCCCCAGAGAATCACTACTTACTTAGTACTTTGAACTAAGTTTATAGAAATAAATATTATGACAGTTCCGTGCCAATACACATATGAATACTTAATGTGTGTCCGAAAAATATCAAATTGTGTAAAATAGCGACAATGTTAATGTTGTTAGCTGTTCCTACTGTAAGGCTCCATAAAGTTAGTCAATCTTTTAAAGGGCATAACATACGTTTTTTAAACAAAATCCCAAATGATATGCTTAATTTATCAGTAAATAAATTCAAAAATGTTGTTAAACGTAACCTCTGTAATAAAGCTTAATATAAAATTTCTGATCATTTAGATGACAAAAAAGCTTGGGATGAAACTGTCTCCAACTCCCTCAAAATCAATGTAATAGTTAAGAATACAGATCGTAACATGAAATTTAAAATAATATAAGCCAAGCAGAGTGTGTAAAAATTGGTGTGAATTAAAAAAATAGGATTCAGAGTGTACTTTACAATGCTTATTGAATAAATACATATGAATGTTGATTTTTTTAATAAAATTATAAGCTACACTCATTCACACGCTTGACTAGCTGTACCTAGAGACGGTACAAATTTGTCTTAGGTAGGTAAATACTATTTCGATGGTACTTGTGCATTTTCGGGCAACCGTTAAATTAGTTTAGTCACCGAGACCACACAGAACTAAAGTATGGTAACAAGTTCAGACGTTCATACAGTCAGCGGTAACAATTGATGATTTTTAGATAATCACTAGTTTTCGCTCGCGGCTTCGTTCGTTGTACTCGGATAAAAAATAGCCTATGTGGCTACAATCTATAAATATTCCAAGTTTCATCCAAATACTCTCAGCCGTGATTGAGTAACAAACTTCCATCCTCACAAATTTCACGTTTATAATATTACTAGCTTCCACTCGCGTCTTCAAGCGGGGTAAAGAGTAGCCTATATGTTAATCCAGGTCACAGATTATATATAGTCCAAGTTTCATCCAAATCCGTTCTGCTGTTCTGGCGTGATTGAGGAATAAACATACATCCATACATCCATTCTCACAAACTTTTGCATTTGTATTATTAATTAGGATTTTACTGTATTTATTTCTAGCTTCCACCCGCGGCTTCGCTCGCGTGGTACCGGGATAAAAAGAAGCCTATGTGTTAATCCAGGTTACAAACTATGTATATTAAAAGTTTCATCCAAATCCGTTCAGTAGTTATTGCGTGAAAGAGTAACAAACATTCGTCTATTCATCCATATCTAATATTAGTCGGATTACAAAAGCGTGAAAGCGCTCATTGCATGACTTATTGGCCGTAATTTTGCTAATAAGTCTTTGTATTTAAATGTATGAATCGCTGTTGGTTTCCCAATAAATAAATAAAAAATAAAAAATAAATCTTGGTTAAGCAACACTCCTCCCGGTCACTTCTTAGATGGATGACCGATGATGCATTTGCATCTGACCGCATCCGTGCTATGGAAGACACGTTAAGATGATATATGTGAACCTGGCAACGAAGTTGTTTTTTTTATTTTAATTGCAATCGTTTGTACCCTGTATGTTTTTGTTTTCGTTTGTACCAAAAAAACACAAAGTTAGTTTAAAATACAAAGTTTGTACAAAGGGAAAAAATAAAGACAGAAAAGTTTCTTCAGCAACCAATCTACGAAAACTTTATACTTTACACAAAACAGCCATGCCTCTTTAGGAAACATATTCTAACATACACTATACTATACGCACAGATTTGGATAGCTATTGAAGCCAATCAAATGAAAAAAAATAAAACTATACAAAACAACCAGATACAGTCAAGATACAGTAGATTGGTTGCTGAAGAAACTTTTCTATGTCCATTTTTTTTCCCTTTGAGGTACAAAGGAAAATAAAAACGGTACAATCGGGTACATACCGGGTACAAAGGATTGCAATTAAAAAAAAAATTAAATATCATCAATTTTGTTGCTAGGTTCACATAAGTGTCAAGATGTGGGTACTTTTTCAGTCGTTAAGCCATGTAAACACGTAAGGCCTTTGGGTGGCTTAAGTACTCCGATACTAGAGGCCACTAGTCCATACAAAGAAAATGAAGATGAAGAAAAATTATTATAAATCTTCCTTCCATCCTTCCTTCTTTCCTTCCTTCCTTCCTTCCTTCCTCCCTTCCTTCACGAGTAGAAAGCACAAAATCTGCAATTGAAATTAAATTTTGTTCAAAAAATCTTTTGCTTCAACAAATCATTGAAATCTAAAGTCAACTTGTTTTTCCTGCTGACCATACTATGCGACTAAGTGGCTTTAGAAACTTGTTACTATAGAGTGCTTTATCCTTGTTCTGCATTAAACCTATTATTGCTGGCATCTTTAACCAAAGTTTTAAGAAATTAGAGCTCTCTAAAGCTGGCTACGGATAGCGCGTACATTGGTACGCGTCAGGTTATGCGTATCTTGGAACGCCCTGTCTGTACTTGCAGCTACGCTTACACTTTGGGGAACGCGTGCCGCGAGAGCCGTGGTCAGTCGGTTTCGGCTAGCGTAGCGCTGTGGATCGATTGACCTCGCGTTCAGGTTTGTGGCGGTCCACATTAACAGTACGCGTATCCAATGCAAATGTACAAAATACGCGTGCACAACGAACCCCGACTACGCGTATACAGGAACGCGCTAGCCTCTAAAGCTGGCTTAACACGAATCGCGCGTTGTCAGTCATCTGCGGACTGTACGCGCTGTGTACTCACCGAATACTGTTTTTATTCAGCTTTTTTTACTAAGCAGTTTAACACCTGTTTAAAGGTATTCCAGGCAAAAAGTTAAAACTGGGCCTGTTTGGCTGCACCTGGTACGGTGTGGAAAATTTCGCAGTAGGTTCTGGGTTCCATT
Source organism: Horisme vitalbata (assembly GCA_951804965.1). Classification (NCBI taxonomy): domain Eukaryota; kingdom Metazoa; phylum Arthropoda; class Insecta; order Lepidoptera; family Geometridae; genus Horisme; species Horisme vitalbata. The sequence continues at coordinate 4,854,275 of OX638096.1, forward strand.
CCCGCCGCGGGACAAATGTTTGCATTATTTGCAGATATTTTTATCAGGTCTTTGTGTTACCTATGTATAATATGTATGTATTTACAAAAAATATATATACATAAGTAGTTTATCAGTTATGTGGTTCTAAAAATACAAGCACTACTTTGGGGCTTATATGCTGCGTGATACACAGCTTTATTTATTTTATTCAATTCTTACATATTTACTTTGTAGGCAATACATACGCAGAAAAGGGTATCTAAACACTTTCTACTGTATGGTATGAATGACGAAGTAGGTCGTTCTTTTCTAACATTCATTAATCACTTTCGACGTAAAAGAAAACTCCTAAAGTTGCAATTCGAAGACATGACACTTGGCTAATCCATATCGGGCCCCGTTGATGGATATGGGTTCCTGAAAATGAAGGCGAAATCGGTCGGCTTAGCTACAGACATATATAAAAAACTGTAACGAAGCTGACAGACTGACAACAGACGCACATACCTTAAGGCATTTAATTTGGAGGGCATGCTCTTTGTGTGCGATACTTGCACATATAATACACTGACAATTTTTCTAATTTTATAATATGTTTTGTCTTAAGTGTATGTCGATGGAAAAGTTCGATCCTGCAGTCTCCAAGAAGGCTATTGAACACCACCTACCTCGATCGACTCCCAGGGTTCCAGGGATTGAAGAGTAGCTCCAGGCACGCACGGCGCGCCTCAGGGTAACCAGTTAAAGTTGAGTGATAAACAGCAGACCAAAATTTCTTGAAAATTGCACACTACACGGCAGTGATTCCTGAACACACTAGATGGGTGTTAAAATTGCTGCGTTGTTGTTGTTACCTACCTATTTTTTTACTCTTTATTGTTTTTTCATACTCATCTGCTAACTTATCGTCCTAACGCATATTACGAACTGTTTACAAAATGTGGATTCAAATTGGTTTATGTACAAATGATGTTTAACTAGCCTATAATTTAACATTGTAAAACTGTGAATCCTTTTTTCAATTAAAATAAATAAATAAATACAAAAAAATATATAACGATGAGGATTAGACACGGTCAAAAATGAGCACAGTAGGAACGTCCTATTAGCTCAATGCACAAAGGCTTGGCCATCCAAAATGGCCGCGCTCTCGAGAGCAAGTACGGTGGTGATTTACCAAAACACTCTCTTTTCAACAGCAGAAATTGAACTCCTTGCAAAAAGGTACAAGTTCGTAGCCGACAGACAGCAGCAGCAGGTGACATGTCGCTACGACACTACTGGTTTATACTCGGTATGTATTTCTGTGAAATACCTTCCGTGGCTAGCGACACGTCGTCTGCCGCTACGGGCTGAACGTCTGTCGCCCGAACGAAAATCCGTAGTAACCAATTGGTATATACCTGCAGTAAGGCTGCGGTCTCGAAGTCAGCGATTGCGGTGCGGTAGCGACGGTGCAGACGCGTGGGCACCGCTAGACTGGCGCGCATCGCTCGTACGCCGCTCCCCGTGCCGCTGCCTTCGAGACCACTTCTATATAAATCTATGCATTGAAACGCGCCGTTCCTCGCGCTGACGCCATCAACCCGCACCCGCTGACTTCGTGTCCGTAGCCTGAAAGGCAGGGTGACTGCAGCGACATGACACCGCGACGTATCGACATGAGGTGGTGACATTTCGCCTGCTGCTGCTGCGTGTAGTCGAACTTATACCTTAAGGGTACACTAAGAATGACTTCTTTAAATTCAACCTCTGAAGGAATGCAGCCGAGAAAACTTAAAAAGGATACGGAAAATCTCACACACGGTCAACTGATGCCAAAGATAGAGCCTGTACTACTGGTATCAGAGACTCATAAACATACATAAATACCTACAAAATACCCAAACACCGAACAAACATCTATGTTCCCCACACAAATGTTTTTCCTAGGCGGAACCAAAGAGGTTGGATTTTTTTTTTGTAATACACTATATCTATGAGCGGAACCTGCATTTCAGAAGGTAGAACTACTATCTACTGAGCTATGAATCTACGTTTAGTAAAGTTTTCAAGTTAGTAGTAAAATAAACTTTTAGGGCCAATTTCATTGATTAAGTAGCAAGATGCCTACTATTAGAGCTTAACCGACTTTTACTAATTTTAACACAACAGGTTGCATATCGCCAACTTAATAAAACCCCTGTACACTTAATTGCACCATACCTATTTTTATTTTTTTTCATAATTTTATAGCAGCTTGCCTTATCTAAACACATACAGTTCTCATAACTGATCAGCGGCTCTCTGAAGCTAGACTCAGTAATCGATTCGACCAATCTTAAAAGTATCTTCTTGAAAGTATCTATTTGTTTAATCGTTTTTGCGGAGTGAAAATTCTGTTCCATATTCTATTCTGTGCCAAAACATTTAAAAAAACCGGCCAAGTGCGAGTTGACTCACACACGAAGGCTTCCTTACCGTTGTATGGGAGCCCCACTTATTTTTTTTATGGTACCAGAAGATGAAACAAGCACATGGCCCACCTGATGTTAAGTGGTAACCATCGATGCAAAGCATTGCATCGTAGATCACCTTTTTTCGGAACATGCTTTACGAAGCAACACCCTGCGTCCATCAATTTGAGGCATGAAGAAGATAAGCCTGTCTTGTGCTTGTTGACTTGTGAATTTTGTTTTGTTTTTAGGATTTACTGATACAGCGGCAACAGAAATACATCATTTGTGAAAATTTCAACTTAAACACTTCACCTATCACGGTTCATGAGAAACAGCCTAGTGACAGACTGAGACAGACAGACGGACAGGGGAGTCTTAGTAACAGGGTTCCTTTTTTACCCTTTGGATACGGATCCCTAAAAATATACACCATTTTCCTTAAAAACTTTTTTATTTTCAACTTAGGGGAGCCTATAACCAGCAGTGGCTACAGTCAGGCTGTGGATGATAATGATGATGCTTAAGAGACAAAAATAAAAGGAGAGACTTACAATATCATGTTGCAAGATGATCTCCATTTTCAATATCGAGTGTAATATCTCCAGCCCCCTTTGTGATGGAGATAATACTCGCTCATACGCTTCTTGTCGATAGGACCGATCAAATATGTATGTTATGTACCCCAGTTGTAAGGAACTCAATATGGGGCTTGTTATTTCTTCTTGAAATTGTATTATCGATTACTTTACTGTGTAATTGTAAAATGTATTAAATAGATTTTTTTGACAAACAAAAAATAATTTAAACACGTTGTCCCTGTATAGTATAGAGGGTGAAACTTTAGCGTAAACTATGGGAAAAAATGGAAAGAAAAAAATTTTTTTTATTTGAGGAATCATGATTTTCATTACTGTATGTACAATAAAATATTTATTTTTCAAATAAATGGGTCTTTTTATAGAAAAAGGATAAAATAACAAATAAGTCGCTAAAAAGGTTACATACAGCTATAAGCTTTATGTTTTGTACTAAAATAAAATTCTTTTTTTAAGTCTTATTATTACCACATAATTATGGGCTTAACTTTGAGAAAAGAGATGATTGAATAAAACCAGTAGTATTTTTAACTCCATTTGATTTGAATATATTCAAGTAGACATACTATAGGTTGATAATGATGATGATTATCAAGTTTCCTGCTTTTGTAAATAACAATATGAAGGGATAAAATCCTTACTTTTTAAGTGTTATTATAGGTCCCGGGACGGATTTATAGGCCTGAGATAAAATAATGGGGATACTGCGCAGAAATAAACAAACAAAATGTACATAAAAAAAATAAAAAAAATGTTCTGCGCATTCAAAGTCAAACGTATTATTCTATGCTGCTAGCTGTACCAGCATAACGGAGTCCTAATTATTCCCAAAACAGCTTAACATTTTATGTGCTGACGTACACTCGTACAGAAAATATTTCTTTTTAGATCTCTTTGACCCTAGGGCGTCTACTCCGCAAAACTTAAAAGATAATTCGTGTCAATAATAGTTTCGAACCCTACTCTAAGTAACATTTATTATTCATTCGTTTATTTCAACAACGGCACGTAAGTAGACTTCAACATAAAGTTTACATACCAACATTTTTATTTTTCTGATTCGACGAAACGAATTGATTATTATTAAAATAAAGTATTAATATTATTGGTTAACGCTTTTACAACAAAATTCCAAGTAAAATCCTAGAACTAAGAAATGTAAATAAACGTAATCGTTATACTAAAGCTTATTTCAACACGATTTCATTATTAGGATGACAAAAAGGCTCATGACTGTTTCTAGCTTGTATTAATTTGACAATGTACATCACCTATGTTTGATAGTTTGAATTCCGAATATATCAAAATTAACGTAATTAGAGTATTTTAAAGTAATTCTGGATGCGTTGAGCTCAGGACAGGGTGCAATGGCGCTCATTAGGGGAGGCTTATGTCTAGCAGTGGACTGCTATAGGCTGATGATGATGATGATGATGAAAGTAATTTTTAACCGACTTCAAAAAGGAGGAGGTTCCCAATTCGTCGGAACCTTTTTTTACTTTTTTTTATGTTAGTTCACCGATATCTCCTTCAATTGTAAACCGACTTTCTAAATTTTTTTTTGTTTAAATGAGTATACTTCACAAGTGGTCCCATATATATTTAATTCCTGAGGGATTGGTACTTTTCCCGGAAAACTCAAAAAACCTCATCCTCACTTGTAATTTTCGCCCTTTATCAATATCCATATACCAATATCTCCGTCAATTGTGAAGCGATTTTCAAAATTCTTTAGGGCAAGAAGTAAGAAGTGATTTATTTGAAGTCGGTTTAATTTTTTTTAAAGTCCTACTTGTAAATAATTTCAATCATCTAATAAAACTGATGTACCTGCAGTCACGTGCACGAGGATTTATACAACTTAGTATTATGTCAAACAAAAAGTGCCAACAACGCGCAGAGCTTATTTACTTAGAACTAGCGGCCTGTCCCGGCTTTGCACGATTTAGGGCACTTTTTTACACCTTGGTAACCCAAGGTGTAAAAAAGTGCCCTAGTGTGAAATTTAAATGGAATAAGAAAGCTCTTATTCCATTTAAATTTCATAGAAAATGCATGGAAATAAAGCACAATTTAGGACACACGGTATGTCGTTGCTCGGACGTGGTTATGACGCGCCATGTTATAATCACGTCCGAGCTAAATTGTGCTTTATTTCCATGAATTTTGTATGAAATTTGAATGGAATAGGAAACGCGCCCGTGCCCTGTCCGGGCCACGCCATACAAGTGAGGCCTACGCCTTAGCTTGACGTATCCAGTCTTCCGCAAATGAGCACTCCACCTGGCTACAGGGTGTCCTACACTACCTTTGCCGAGCTGCGTTCTCCACTCAACAACTCGTTTACTCCAACCGTTGTCGGTTTTTGTGCCATTATGAAACTCTAACTTAATTTTTCTACGAATCATCTAATTAGATAACAGCATTTGTTTTTGAGTGTTGATTAACACAATCGTCCGTGTGCTCGGCACTTTGCCTAAGGCCAGCAATCACCGTGTTAAACATCTTTTATAGTTTGATTCAATCAAAACTTCAAACCCGAATTGGAGAAAGATCGTCAAAGATTTATTTTATCGTATCTTGGACAAATTCATTTTGCTAACATATTTTGACTATTGGCAGGTGGTAGGCAACCACCGCCGGTCACCGATGGCGATTGGATCGGTGGTCTTAATAATAATAATAATCGTTTATTTCGTACAAAACATGATAACAATGGTCTTAAAACTACAATAATCTTATAATATTAGTGTGATCTTAAAATTTATATGAAAAAAGATTACTTTGTAGAAATCTTGAAATTAAAGATTAGAGCATATGTTATTTAATTTTCTGTATAAATAAAAGGGCACTTAGTGAGCACTAGCTTTCACACTAGGATTCCCTGTGTCGTGAGTAGCTAGGCTCTTCCGCAAAATGACTTTTAATTTATATGTTGTTTATAACAAATAGCACAAAAGAAAATAAAATGATAATAATTAACAAATAGGGACCTACTTACAATAAACGTTTTTACAATAACTGATAAGTTGATTTGTTTAGTGTCACATCATTATTAATTTCACTTGAGGGTAAGTTATTACTACAAGTGCAACGAAAAGACTACAACACGCGCATCATTGACGAGTGACGAGTTAGTGTGTGTAACTGACTAGTAGTTGTGTGCAATAGGTAAGTGGGCAATGAAAATAAACGCACATTTATATTAGTGGTAGTGGTTAAGTCTTCCAAGCTTCCGAACTTTGGAAGACGAAATATTGATCGATCCGTTAAAAGAAGAAGATTATATATAATTAATAAATGAATGTTTCCTAATCCTAGTCTTCAAATGACCTTAAAGCTCCAACAGCCTAAGTAGAACCAATTTATTATTAAAACGCCAATACTTCTTTTTAAAACCATTCCAATAAATTGAACCTAAATACAAAGCTATAAAGTTTATTTTACTATCTGATTTATATGTGACAGTTCACCTAGTGGTGATAAAAAGTCCTACTAAACATCCTTTTCCATTAGCAAAAGTAGGACTTTAAATAATTGATTCCGTTACTAATCTCTAAAGGAATTTACGTAAAAATATCTCGTGGAAAAACAACCAATGTTACTGCCCGCACTGCGAAAATTAAGGAACGTCTATGGCCAAATCAGTATAAACCCTAAAGGCTCTTTTACACCAGAGCAATATCGTGATACAGTGCGGCATGCTACAAATTGTGGAATTCAGTTCCTTGTTGCATAGTACAATAGCCAACGTCATGCGACCGATGTAGCATGCGGTAAGATAATTTTCAAAGAATCATGCTATTTTTGGAGTGTTTTGGGGATAGACACTGTAGAATATGGTTGATGAACAAATTTTAGCAACAGCTTATTTAGTACTAAGCCATGCACCTAGACAACGGAAAAAGAAACGTCATCTTAATAAAATCTAAATATTTTGTCACTATTATAATATAATAATAATGTGACTATGACGATAATCTTTCATCATCATCATCATCATCATCCGCCTATAGCAGTCCACTGCTGGACATAGGCGTCCCCTAATGAGCGCCATTGCGCCCTGTCCTGAGCTCGACGCATCCAGCTTCTACCAGCAGCCTTTCACAGATCGTCACCCCACCTGGCCGGAGGGCGTCCTACACTACGTTTGCCGAGCTGCGGTCTCCACTCAAGAACTCGTTTACCCCAACGGTTATCGGTTCTTCGGCCAGCCCACTGCCACTTCAGCTTGCTAATTCTCTGAGCTATGTCAACAACTTTAGTTCTATGTCGGACAAACTCGTTACGGATTTTCAATAATAATCTTTACTTCAATTCAATTTCTTGATGTTTTTTCGTCAAAATCTTTGCTTTCCAAAACAAATACCTACAACCTAAAGATAACCTAGAAACAGTTTTGACGCACCAAAAATGTCGCATGGAATCCATCGTGTTCGGATAAAGGTGGCGACAGTCTGCTATATGACGCAAGATGCTGTCATGCCGCACAATTCTTGCAACAATGTACAACATTTTTTGACATTGAAGCATTCGGCCTTGTGGCATGCCGCAATGCTGCACAGTGTTGCCCCGGCGTAAAACGGCCTTAAGACTTGTAATTTGGTTTTTAAATTCCTTGAATTGAGCACGACATTGACCTAATGGTGGCCGAGGGTAGGTAGAAAAAGCTTCGGAAGATCAGTAGCCAGATAGGTCGACGACATGGTAAGTACGTGTCATCACGCAGCGGGGCATTCATTCGGATGCGACTAGAATTCGATCGTGGTGGATGGCACAAACTTCGAGAGGCCTATATCCAGCAAAGGACAAAGTCAAGCTCTGGATGATGATGAATATTCCTTGAATAGTAGTGTAAAGTTGCACAAAAAGGATAGTTATAAATTTTAAAGGGTACAGATGGGCTTGTGTAGTTTCTAAGTTTCTATTAAAATTATATCGTGCCAATAAAGGAGCAGGGGTTTTCCACAATTTGCCCACGATAATTAAGATAAAAGTTTTGATCAAAGCTACTCATAAATTCAAAATACAAAATGTTTGTACATTTAAAGGACTCTTGAAAACAAGATTATAAACCAAAAATAGATCCATAGAATAAATTTTAGTGTGACAAACCTTTTGACTCACATATAATTATACTTTTACAGTTTTATAAAATACATAGTAAAGATAAAATGATACAAGTTAGACACTTTTTATTTCGCAATACTCTTCGCTGTGCAGCCTTCTAAAATTACAAATAAGGGGAGTTCTACAAAGGCTGCCTTCGACGTATACTCGTTTTACAAGAAAACAAATTGATTTGTGATCTAACAAATCACAAATAAAAGATGATTGTAAAGCTTTTTCTGTAAATACTGATTGGATTTTGTAATTAAAATAACTTGACTGACAACAATTGAACAATGGCTGGCTTGTTGATTTGAATCAATGTATATAATGCAGTATAGCATCATCAAACTTAAATACAAAGTTTTTGTACAGGAGTATTTTTAACAATTGTTATAGAAGAAGATCAGAAATAGAAGGAAATCATCTTCATCATCATCTGTCTGTAGCAGTCCACAGCTGTACATAGGCTTAAGAGCACCAATGCACCCTGTCCTGAGCTCGACGCATCCAGCTTCTACCAGCAGCCTTTAACAGATGGTCCCTCCTACTAGACGAAGAAAAAAATTAAGTCTATTGATCAATGCCCATGAATTTAAAATAAAGGTAAAGTCATTGCCCTCAAAGTTACAGCTAGGCTGATTAATAACCGTTCTGGACGGGCGGTAATTTTCCTGACAAATACGCTTTTAAAAGCCGATAGTGGTTATTGATGACATGGGACTATCAGGTTTTGAGAATTATTCGCAGCTTTTTGAAATTTATTTAAAAGTCGCAAAACGGCAACTTTAAGTACTGGCAATGGTGGACAAAATAATACATATTATTCTTATAGACCTGTGTTCCCTCAATTATGGGTAAACGAACACATCATGCATAATTACTTACATAAACGAGGCCAATAAAATTACCACAAATAAGCACTGCTACTCAATTATAGGTATTAAATAACCCACTAAAATATTCAAAAGTTACAAAAATGCAGGAGAAAACTGATTGTGAATAAGCACCTACTTGAGATGATTAACAAATGGTATTTGTTTTTTATATGTATGTAAAGGATCACCCAAATCAAGGTCGCTCCTTTTAAATATGTTCTCCCATAATAAGCGCCATTGCGCCCTGTCTTGATTATAAAATTAACAGGCTCATCAATAACTGGGGGTAACTGCACTGGATCCTGGATCTATTCGCGGTTTTTGCTACTTTACGAAAGGCTGAAAGCTTCAACAAGGGTTTATTTAGACCTTTCAAAAACTCATTTACTGAGTAGACGTATATTAATTTCCTCCACCCACAATCTAACCTTGTTATTTATAGAGATCCTAGTTTATTCGGTGTTTTTGGAGCTTCTCAATTTCGAAGGCAATATTTACCCCGTTATTTAGAAAGAGTTCTCGCAGTTTATTATGAAAGGATTCTTAGAGTTTCAAGTTTGTTGAAACTTATGGGTTCTTTAATATGCTTTGAGTCCTGAAATACAATGGCGCACCTGCGATAGGAGCGGAGCTGCGGAGCTGGCTCCGGATCCAGCATGGCGGGAAGCATACTAGTGTCTAGAGGGCTTATGGGACCCTATAAGTTTTTTTTGTCTTCCTATTTGATAAGTAAAATTATTCCTGGCCTTTTCTCACATCACAGGCCTTCGGGCCATCTAAAAATGTTACACCAGATATAGCTACAATGTTGCTGATATAAGAAAAAGAGAAAGAAGACTATTCCTAACACCGTGTATTCGATATTTTATGATTGAGCAGTTAAGGCGTTAAAGCATAACAGACGAACAAACAAGCTCACTTACGCATGCCTAAGTGAAGGAATGGCGTAATAAGGAAAAGGTCTATAGGTAACCAACAGTGGGTGATTTACACACGAAGCTATTCATACTATTTGTTTCTAAGCAACTTCTACTCGTGAAAACTTGTTACTACTTATAAAGTTAATTCAGCAGTTTTATATTTAAATAATAGGCTCAATGATGATGATGATAGAGGTCGAATTTTCTTCCTGACTGTATAGACTATTACATCTAGTAAGTTTATGAAAATATGCTAGTTAAGGCAATCTTCGTCTTGTTTTCCTGATTCCCACAAAATAACGATAAGGAAAAAACATCGAAAATAATATGCAAACGTTTTCTCACAAAATTATTTCCTACCAAGTTGTCTGATCGAGTTGTTATCAAAACGTCTGTGAAGTTTCTTGGAAGCATTTGGCAAAGTTTCCAACTGAAATCAAGATTGCAGGAGCTACCAAGTAATTTACGAGATGTTGCTACGGAAAACAGGGGAAATGACAACCAATATAATAAGTTTCTGAATGGTTTCTGATTATTCTTTTGTTTTATTATAACCCCCGATACAAAAAGAGGGGTATCGTGTGTATCTATATGTATCTTGTATCTGTGTCTGGCTGTGGCATCGTAGCTCGCAAATGAATGAACCGATTTTAATTTTGAAATTATTTTGTGTCTGTGTCTGGCTGTGGCATAGTAGCTCGCAAATGAATGAACGAATTTTAATATTGAATTTTTTTAAATGAAAGGTCTTGATCGAGAATTTAAGGAAATTACCTATGATTCAAGAAAAGCTATTTAGCAGTTTGAACACCATTTGTTTTGCTGATCATTATAGTTTTAGTTGAATAAAAAAAATTAAAGTTTGATGAAGGGATTTGAGCCACTTTCAAAGGTCTCATCGATTCGTAATTTGGTATTCTGACCCATCAATTATATTGCAAGAACTTGTTAACATTCACGTGATGCTGTAGCCTCTCCTGGAATCTGTAGCATTCCTAACTTCAGTTTCAATGTAAATAATTAAATATTTAATTTTTAATAATATGCATGTTACATACTAAAATGGTTTTCAAAATAATTATCTTTACTTATGTACTTTACGTCATGTATAAACACAGCATGTACTTAAATCTATGAACTAATATTCTTTTTAGGGTGTATTCTATGTTGGTGACTTTAAAAAAATACTAAATACTCCCAGGGGCGGATTTGATCCGTTAGGCGCCCTAGGCATATGAAAGATTGCCGCCCCTATACTCACTGTAAAGCACGAAAAATTAAAAAAAAACCCTCGGGCCTGCTTTTTGCCCTTGGCTATATTAAATAAAATAAATAAATACATAAATAATCCTGGACGTTATCACACAGCATCATGTAGCCCCAAACTAAGCAGAACTTGTATTATGGGAACCACATGATTGTTATACTACATAGATACATTTTTTTTTGTAAATACATACATATCATACATAGAAAACACCAAAATTACAAAATAAACTATATTGTTACGTATTTGGTATTACGAAGATGACCGTTAGCCAAGTTACAGAAAGCAACCCAAAAAATGTTGAGAAACAAGTAGATATGATTTTAAAAATTAACAATTGAAGAGGTTTTTTGAAGGCTTGTTTTATGAATTTTTTTACGGAATATCGTCTACGTGATGGAACAAGAAGTGAAAGACGCGAATATAAAAATAAACTAAAATCTTTGCCACCTCCTAAATTTTGCCGCTCTAGGCCCGGGCCTTCTTGGCCTATTGGTAAATCCGCCCCTGAATACTCCTCACATAATATAGTCAAAAAATGTTTAAAAAAATTACGTGTTGGGGCGCATTGGAATGGTCTTGATGAATAAGTTATAGATATATGGTGATCAGGATCTGATATTAGAGTAGGGAAGTGATTATGGATTAAAAGTATTTTTTTTATTTGTTATTTGAGGACTTTGTCACATTATAAATATGTAAGTCCTTTATGCCTTGGTGTAAACAAGTGTTGTTAACGGAAGAGTCAACTAGCGTACTTACAAGTCCTCTACTAGTTTTTGTAGAATAATGTACGATTCTCACTTACGGGCGCGCGTCGGAGCGCATTTTATAACATGCTGAAGGAAAATAAAACATCCACAAAGCAGTTAAGTTCCTTAATTGCATGCAATTTACGCAGCGGATCTATTTATGTCAGTGTTTGACAAAGCTGCGTTAATTGCATGCAAATAAGGAACTAAACTACTTTGTGAATGTTTCAATTTCCTCTAGCATGTTTTAAAATGCGCTCCGACACTCTCCGACGCGCTAGTATGTGTGAATCGTACTTAATTTTCTACACGTAAATGTATATTGTGTTTGTAGAATAAATTAAAATTTAGAAAGGCACGCACGTCTCCCAAATTTATGTAGCCAGTTACTTAGTGGAAAAAAGTTCACGCAAAAACAAGTTTAATCTACTATTCGTATACATGGTTCGAGTAGGTGGTAGAGTAGAGCGGGCTCCGGGGTCGGAGAAGGCGAATGATAGAGTAGCTTGCCCGCGTGGTTAGTCATTCTACTCTTTCAAAGTTTAAGTACTACTTGGCAGAGTATACCAATGCTGTCTAAATTATTATATTTAGTAGCACCCACGGTTAGTACTCTTACCGCTGAATCCTATATTATACCGTAACCGATAACGCTTCGTTTTCCTTTGAAAAACTGTCAAAAATTAACAACGAGGCGTCGAAAATTTGACAGTTTTTCAAGGGAAAACGAAGCGTCATCGGTAGCGGTATAATATAGGAACCGGCCGTTAATGCGTTACGGTTCTATTTACAGAAACCTATTATTGGCCATCTATTTTTTTTATGCGAATTGATATTGTATTTATTTAGCGCTGTTAGATTTCCTTAAATAAATATGTGAATACAAATATAAATGACAACCACTGTGGTGGATCTACGATGCCTGGGAGGACTCACATGATGCTTAAGGCATCTTTTGTGATTTGTCTAAGGCATTTGACTGCGTACACCATGAAACGTTAATCAGGAAACTAGATCACTATGGCGTCAGGGGTATGGCTTTAGCCCTTCTCACTTCTTACCTATCTGACAGAATACAGAAAGTAGACGTAAATGGAAAATGTTCTCCGGGATCTGTAGTAAAGATGGGTGTTCCGCAAGGGTCAATACTTTGACCATTTTTATTTTTAATTTACATCAACGACCTACCTCAACTTGTGAGAGACAACCACGAAATTGTATTGTTGGCGGATGACACGTCACTTTTATTTAAATTAAAGCGACTGCAGACCAATTTTGACGACGTGAACAATGCAATAGCGAAAGTTGTTAACTGGTTCGATGTAAATAATTTATTACTGAACGAGACTAAAACAAAATGTATGAGATTTATATTACCAAATGTTAAACAAGTTAAACCTAACATTAAAATAAAATATGAAGATCTAAATCTTGTGGATAGTACTGTATTTTTAGGCATAACTTTAGATAATAAGCTTCAATGGGGCGCTCACATAGATGGGTTGTCGAACAGACTCAGTTCTGCAGCATACGCAGTCAAAAGAATCCGTCAACTTACTGACGTAGAAACGGCTAGACTAGTTTATTTCAGCTACTTCCATAGCATTATGTCGTACGGCATTTTGTTGTCGGGGAATGCTGCAGATATCAACACGATATTTGTGTTGCAGAAGAGGGCTGTTCGTGCAATTTATAATATGGGCCCCAGAGAATCACTTAGAACTAAGTTTAAAGAAATAAATGTTATGACAGTGCCGTGCCAATATATATATGAAAACTTAATGTATGTCCGAAAACATATTAACATGTTCAAGAAAAATAGCGACTATCCTAATGTTAACACTAGAAATAAAGATAAACTAGCTGTTCCCACTGTAAGGCTCCATAAAGTTAGTCAATCTTTTAAAGGGATGTCTGTACGATTTTTTAACAAAATCCCAAATGATGTGATTAATCTATCTGTAAATAAATTCAAAAATGTTGTTAAACGTAATCTATGTAATAAAGCTTATTATAAAATATCTGATTATTTAGATGACAAAAAAGCTTGGGATGAAACTGCCTCCAACTCCATCAAAAACAATGTTAGATATTAAGTACAATGACGTTAAAAAAATATAAGCCAAGCAGAGTTTCTTGCCAATTCTTCTCTGTTTGGTCACGTTACGAATTGGTGGTAAATTTAAAAAAAATACGTTTCAAAGTGTACTATACAGTTCCTACTGAATAAATGAATTTTGAATTTTGAATTTTGAATTTTGGTGCAGTGGGCAAAGGCTCACCTTAGACGCAGAAGGTTGCGGGTTCGATTCTCGTTGTGGGACCAATAGTTACATCATAGACAGCAAGTATTTTTCTTGGGTGTAGGTGTTTTCTATGTATGATAGTGTAGGTATTTACATAAAAAATATCAGTCTTGTGGTATGTAAAACAAAAACATAGGGGCTAGATGCTGTTTATTGATTATGTATGCAATATTATTAAAAAAGATACTAAAATAAACTATAACAACGTTTAGTCTATAGTATTAGTTAATAATTAGTAATTATTAATAATTAGTCTATAGTACGCCAAACTAGGGATTGCAAATAACAAACTAATCTCGTCATTAATCACTCCGAATGCAATAATAAAGCATTAAGGCAGCACAGGTCTATGCCGAAAGTTATTTTTTTATCAATAACAAGAATAGTTATTGAAAAAAAAAACTTGGTTCTTTATTTCGAATTCTATCACGGAGAGAGACTTCGAGCATAGCTCTCTCCATAGCCCGTTGTGCGACTTTGAGCTTGTGTATGAGGCCAATAATTAGCGATCACGTTTCAGTACCATAAGTCATCAAAGGCAACACCCATCGATTGTTGAATTTCCTCTTGAGACTTTGTGGCATCTAATGTATTCCAAATTTCAAAATCCCCTTTTCAGCATTTTTTGGGAAAAATCAGGCACTTATTTTTTGTTCAAAGTGCGCAATCCCCTTTATAACACCTTGGGTATAGGCACAGACTAGTATAGGTACCTGGTATAGGGGAGGGTATAGGGTTACAAAAACCAACTTGGTTACTCTCGCTAGATGGCGCTCATCTAAATGTATACTTCCTGAACCAATTAAAACTTATCCGGGATGTGTGCAGGAAATTAATATAACTTTTTAAAAGCAAGTGCAAGTGCTTACTCATCTTCACGAGAGAGAACGTCGTAATTTAATATTCTTGCCTGTAACCAGAACTGGAGAGGCAAAGTTAATAGCTTCTTTGTCGGCTACTTCTTCGTCACTGGCCCTTTCATCATTTTTGGAATCTAATCATGAGCAAATAATGAGTTCTTACTTGCCATATTTTCAAAAACCTGGACCATTGCAAATTGAACTCGTGTAGAGCGGGTTCCGTTCGATTAAATTTTATATACCATATTTTTTTTAGTTTTGACCCAAAGTTTGTGGTTACTTAAAAAGTGTATACGCACAATAGTGAAAGTTGAATCTCCATCTAGTAAAGACGAGAGCTAGGGAAAGCAACACCTGTTGTGACTGCTTTCAAGATGAATAAACAGTGGCGTATGTCATCTTTACACTGCACTGCCACAAACAAAGCCAGAGCAAAATCCGAATAGCCGATAGCTGCTTGTATAAAATTCACAGGAACAGGTACTTCTCCGTTATTTTAAGGAGTTGGATTGGCCTGGGTCTGGTTCCCCACCTCAAATTAGAATTATATTAATAAAATGTTTACAATACTTACAATTTTTTTAGGTAGCCAGGACCATTAAATTATTATGTATTTACAAAAAAGTTTATAAGTAGTAGCAGTATTACTAAAGTGATTCCCTTAAAAGCTCTGCTTAGTTTGGGCCTTTATGGTGCTGTGTGATACTATCGAGTATTATTTGTTTAAATATATTTATTAAACGTGCCCTCCGAAGCACGAACGCGCTCAGATTCGCAATGGCACTGAATATGGTCACCCGAAAATTCTGACCGGGCGGGGAAGATGATCTACTAAAAATAACAAAATAAGCAACGCCGGGAGCGATCTAAATTTAAATAAGATTTATTCCAACTAATAAACAGAAAAATTACGAGATCGCCATGAGTCCTAATAATTTTTCAAAGTAACTTAATTGTGCCCGAGGGGCAATCTCGGAAGCAATTACAGGACGCTGCAAATGCATGGCGGAAATATGCAAAAATTTCATATTTCTGGACACATTTTTAACAAGTTTTTCCGCTGATTATAAAATGGAGTGGGTAATAAATTGTAAGTTATTTTCTGCTAAAGTACGGAAAGCGTTAAAATTGAAATAAAATATGTTTGGACCTGTGGGGTGTCTAGCGCGACACAAATACAAGGGCGGAGGTGAGGCGCGGGCGCAACGTCTCTTCTTTGATATTTCATACAAATGAATAGAAAAAGGTAGAACTGAGACGGCGGGGCGCGGACGGGTCGCGGGTGCCGCTTCCTCGCCTTCGGCGTACCCGCAGTTAGCCGTGGCTTGCCGAACAACACTTGAACGCCCCAAATGCATCCACTACGTTCGCCCGCGCCAAGCTTTTCCGACACCGTTAGTGCCCCTACTCTGCGCTGCACTGGCGCCGTGCCCGCATTTCGCCTTAGCCCGACACCTCTTGTATTTGTCCCACACCCAATAATTTGTCCATTGAGTGGCGAAAGCTGGGCCGCATGTGAGCCAAGTTCTTTGGAGACACCACTTGGTGCAACACGTGACCAAGCGCTTTTTTGGTGGTCCAGGGAAAGTTCAAAGGTTAAAAGAGCACACGGCAGGTCATCCATGAGATGGACCGATCAAATGAATGCTGCTATACTCCACTGAACAAGTGCGTCAGAAAAGCAGCGCTACGAGGTGAATGGTGAAGGATTCTCTCTGCAAGACATATATTTGTATGATCTGAAAATATTTGTCTCAGAGCGTGGTGTTTCATTTATAATATGTATTTACTTAGAAAAAACTGGGAGGTAACAATCAGACCATGATTCTAAACATATTTAGTGAAAAAAATCATTTTTTTACTTATCTACGCCATTTGAAATGCTAGTTACATACACATATTACAACATGATACCATCATATCTACCGAACTATCTCGTTTAAATAAGCAAAAAACAATAAAATAAAATAAAATAAACAGCATTGTATGCATGCAGATAGCAGTCCGTCCAATTTTGAAATACTTAATCATTTTTTCTGCGGTTATATTTTTTTTTATATGACCTGCTATGACTTACGGTTCTGAGACATGGCGGCTCACAAAGGAGGCTGTGCATAAAATTAGTGTTGCACAGAGAGCCATGGAGCGCGCCATGCTTGGCATTAAACTGTTAGACCGAGTCCCCAATACCGAAATTCGCAAGCAGACGTCCAGACAGTCCAGGTCGTCAATGAACGGATATTGGGGCTCAAGTAGAGTTGGTCAAGTGTCTGAGTAACGACAGGTGGACCAGAGCGCTGACCGAGTGGTGGGCAAGAGTTGGTTACAGGAATAGGGGCGGTCCTCCAGCGAGATGGGTTGACGATATTAGAAAGACTGTGGGCGGCACCTGGTTCAGAATAGCGCAGGATCGAGGCAAGTGGCATAATCAAAGGAAGGCCTATGCCCAGCATTTGCAGTTGCAGTTGAAATTATGATGTTTTGCTGTGCTGTACCACCTTTAGTTTCCAGTAGACGTCTTTTTACACCGTTATGTGGTTCCCATAATACAAGCTCTGCTTAGTGTTGAACTATATGATGCTGTGTAATAATGTCCAGCATGGAAACGAACACATAGCCTGTATGTACCTTTATAAGCTAATCTGCGAGAAATATACTAGATTTTCTTGTATATCAAAACCACAAAACATTAGTTATTATGTATAATTAACGCTCTGTCTGCTTACACAGCTCAGTTCCTCTCAAGCAGTCATCGTGTTAAAAGCTAGAGAAGTCGTAAAATTTAAGAAGAAACATCTTTCAAAATGGTACGTGACCAGACTCACTCTTGACCGCCTTTTAATAAAGACATCATACTATAATCTCGTACATACGCCCAGGGGGTTATTAGCGGACGTGTTAGGAGAGTACCTATTACGTACATTTAATTCTCTCCTCCAATGACATGCGACTACGTACCTTGAATTTTAATCGTTTCATTACTCTATGTCTGCGGTTCCTCAACTTTTTGTTTATATGGCGTGGGAAAATTATCTAATGACCAGTTTTTATAATACGTATTCAAACACAACATTTATTCGACTACCTATTTATAAGATTCTTGTATTGGGATCATATTAGATGGTTGTTTGAAGGAGTACCAAAATAAATAAAATATTACGCAAAAACTAAACGCTCAAGTGAATTTTAGTTACTTTTAAATTAAAATTACATATAATTATGTTGAAAAAACTGTAAGAAGATAGTAGGTACCAATTAAATAATCATAGGCACTTAAAAAACATTCATTGTTATAGTAATTACGTATAGGGGAAGTTATCAAAGGGGTCTCAAGTCTCAATCTCCATCTTCGGTATCCGAGCAAAACTTATCTGCCCGTGGTGCACCCTCCTATACAACAAATGGGGCTCTAGCGGCCGATTGAATGAGGCATAGCGCAGCCTTATGGTACGCTTACACCAAATCCGTTAACGGCCGAACTATGCTCGGACGATGACGGCTGAACTCGGACGATCGAATCAAACGTATTTAAAAGAATAATAGCGCGTACACTACAGGTTGCTTAGTGCGAGTTTTTTTACCAGCTCGATCGCGTTTGCGTTTACGGAAATTTGTATGGAATTGAGTCAGTGCCACGCGTTTCTCACTAGATGGCGCTACTTCGATTCCATATAAATTTGCGTAAACGCAAACGTGATCGAGCTGGTAAAAAACTCGCACTAGGCACCCTGATGGACGTACTCGGACAATGTTGGTGGAGTTGTAGCGTACGCGCTCTTATACTTTTACATCCGTTTGGTGTACGCGAGCCGTTACTCTGCTACAAAACTAAATTCCCTGATCATTGACGAGCAGCAGCGTCAGCGGTAGGAGAAGCTGTACCCTGCGTACAGCTTCTTCTAAACGTGGGGAATATGGGCATATCTCTCTTTGTAAGGGGTAGCCTATGTACAACAGTCGACTGGTATAGGCTGGTGTCGTGTGGAATTAATCAAAGTAGGTAATGAGAAACTAGTCTATCAGTCATATTAGTCTAGACCAGGCCCTTAGGGAAGGAAAACCGACTTAAATATTTATCTAACTAAAACAGTTTAGAACCACTGCCCTATCCCGTTTGGTTATAATTTACAGAAATAACAAGAGCGTCCATTACAGATGTGAGCTTTTGATAAATTAACATTTTGCTAATTACTTTTGCAGTAATACAGTTGGTAATCCTATTAGCGTAAGAGTCATTGTGGCATGCACTAGGTGTGCTCACAGTGCAATTGAATGTAGCTAAGTTGTTATGTACAACGTTTGCAACAACCGAAAAAAATACATGAACAAAGTGACTTGCCTTAATTAGAGACAGTAAGAAAAGTGTTAATGGATACATTCTCAATTGTTAACTCGGTATCAATCTAGGTCAATGTTAAATTACTCATAAACCTACAGAAAGGCTCGATTGAAATTTTATTACAGTACATTGTGAAATGTACGTAATGTACTGTAAGAAAAAGAGAAAAAAAACCAACCACAAAAATATAATAATGTTAAGTATCTTCTAACTGTGCGTTTCATTTAATTAGTTTAATTTATTTATTCCCAAACATTAAAATAATGTAGGTATTTTTTTAACAAAAAATGGTTGAAAAAGTTGTAATGCTAAGTTAGGTACTTTCATTTATTTATTTCCTAACGATAAACTATTGTGCCGGTTTTTACAAAAAAGGTTGGTAATTCTAATCTTAAGCTAGGTAATAAGTAGATCATACATTCTAAGTGAAAAAATAAATTAAATGAGGTCGTAGCCAGAGTAGCCAGGGGTGAAACTGACTGGGTAAAAAAGTATATAAACAAAAAAATATACTTCCGTGTTGACCCGACTGGTTTTGTTGAGTCTTGTTCTCTACTGTTCTCTGTTCATGCACTCGCCGGACCAGCTCCGAGGCCTGCCGTCAACATGTTAGCATATTAGTTTCGTTTCTTAGCAAACATTTATTTATTTTCTTTCTTCTGAAAATCTAAATAAGGATTAATATAAAACTATCGCCCTTATAACGTAAACATTATACCGAATAATAAAAGTATTTTAGTTATTGTTTTTATAAGCTACACCACCATGCAGTTTGCATTATGAATTGGCTATTATATTGCTAACAAGCTCCAACGCCAAGAGGTAACGATATTTATACTTATAACATTGAAGTGGCTCCGACGCTATTTTACTTCACACTAATATTATAAATGCGAAAGTTATTGTGTGTGTTTGCGGTCGCTTCACTCCATAACGGCAGAACGAATTTGGATGAAACTTGGAATGTACTTAGTTTAAGACCGGGATTAACACATAGGCTACTTTTGATCCTAG
Source organism: Horisme vitalbata (assembly GCA_951804965.1). Classification (NCBI taxonomy): domain Eukaryota; kingdom Metazoa; phylum Arthropoda; class Insecta; order Lepidoptera; family Geometridae; genus Horisme; species Horisme vitalbata. Next base: position 4,874,736 of record OX638096.1, read on the forward strand.
TATCACGCGAGTGAAGCCGCGGGCGGAAGATATTTATAAGCTTAGTGCGTTTGTTTGGTATAAAAAGTATTCTCATCTTATTATTTTTAAAGTATTCTATCTGAAAACTAGCGCTGTCCGCGTTAGTATGGTATAGCTAAAATGGGTACTTTTTTTGGCCTGCACATCACGGTAGATATTAAGATTTTTATTTTTTGTTTAACTCATTTTATTTTTTATTCTACGTGTATGTTAAAAATAAATGCATATCTTATCTTATTTTCTTATCTTAAGAATTAATACAATTTCACTTATAAGAGAACTAAACCAAAGTGCAAGTGCCTATGCACTTTGAAAAATTTTAGTTCCATGCTCGCTATGAGCGTGGAAAAAAAATGTGTTTACAATCTTTTGTTAAAGTGGTCTTTCAATATGATAGATTTTTGTTATTCAGTAAGAACTAAAGAAATGTATTATTTTATGATGATACCTGAAGATGGTACTAGCACATGGTCCACCTGATGTTAAGTCGTAACCATTACTTATAACAAAGTATTGCTTCGTAGGTAACGTATGTTTGTAACGTGCCTTACAGTACAATGCCCTGTTTTCATCAACTTCAATCAGACAGTTTTAACCTAATGTGCCAATAATTTCACCAGCACGTACACGAAACCAGCACAGCAATGATGCTTCATGGTAGATATAGGCATACTGGAAGTACAACCCCGAATAAGCCCTTCACAAAGAACGAGTTCGAGAAGTTTTTAGAAGCATAATTTAAAAAAAAGAAAACGGAATAGTAATTTTTACATTACTACATTCAAACAAACAATCATTTATTTACATGAATATAAAATACAAAAGTTATTAAAGTCTAGTATGTCCCAATTATAATTAACCTACCTCGTTCAGGCGTGTATTAATAATCTCTTTGCACAAGGCTAACCTGGGCCGTCGAGTCAACACAAAAAATTGTTTATGACGATTCAACATAGTAAAACAAATTGTTATTATTTATATATAAATTATGCAAAAACAATGTTATATAGGTATAGGTACTGAAGGATTCGTGAAAGCTGCGGGATCTAAAGTCATCCTAGCTGGGATTACGTTCACTACCTGCCTTCAGGGTAGGAGCACGTTCCGAGTCAAGTAACAAGCTTCCTTATTACATCGGGATGACATTTTGTTGTTTGTGCTTTATGTTGTAATTTTCAAGGTGTTTTCACTTTTTTCAATTTTCAGATAAAGCCCGTGATTATCTTATGGCTTATCCGTGGTGTAGAATCAGGAAAATTGTATAAAATTTTCTGTGGATCCGGGAGGCCTATATCCAGCAGTGGATAAAGTCGGGCTGCGAATGATGATGATGATGATGATGCGTGTCTATTTTAAAATTAATCATTTAATAATACCTAATCCTTCATATTAAATAAAACCAAAAAGTGAAAGACGAAGTCGAAGTGAAATTCCATCAAATCAGACTACACACACACTAAAAAGAGAATGAAAATCTTTATTTATTAAATTTAAATAATAATTAAAAAAACAATATTATTAAATACGGTTGAATTTCTTTTAATTTATTGTAAATATTTATTAGAAAACAATATTTTAATATATTTTCAACAGCATAAAAGTTTTTGATCCATCGTCATTGTTTTCAACAGACTTCTTATAGTTCAGCTGTATTTATAGATAAATGAATAAATAATTATAAATGCAATGATACTTCCACCTCTTTTTGTAATTCATTGAATGACAGTATATATCAATGTGGTAATTGATAAAAATGGAGTTCGTAAAAAACTAATTTATAGAGCCTAGATACACAATAATTTTATGAATAGTAAATTACAAATGTCCTCCCTGTTTGGTCGCGTTGCGAATTGGTGTAGATTAAAAGAATGACGATTCAAAGTGTACTTTAAAGTTCCAATTGAATAAAATACATTTTCATTTCCTCAATCTCCTTAGAAAACTCACACTTGTCCGCTTATTTGCACAAACCTTGTTGTTATGGTGATATTGTCATCACATTCTATTTACTTGGTGATGTGTTTGTGAGGCTGCATATCATATACATAATACTATTACGGGGGTATGAGGAAACCGAGGGATGACGTAATGGATGGTTTCGTCGGGAAAATGGGGTGAGAATTCTGAATTCTAGTGAATCCTAAGGCAAAACTATTTATACGAATTCTGGAAACAAAGTGAATAAAAAAATGACGAAATAAAACGTCCACCACACCACACCAGTTTTTATTAGTCCACAGCTAGACATACGCCTCCCCTAATAAAGAGGGATATGTAGGTAATCACTATGCTGGACATGCGGGTTGAGTATCGGAGGACGCAATTTCTCCCACCATTGACGTTGATGCCCGTCGGTGGCCAGGGGGTTTAGCTGTGCCGATGTAGGTTACGCTATGCCGCAATCAGCATCTGCCAGAGCCCCGTTTGTTATCTAGCAGGGTGCAACACGTGCAGGTGAGGTTGGCTTGAGCACCTAAGATGTATGTTAGTACCCCGTACCCATAAAAAACACATACTCGAGATGAAATCAAATATAATAGTCTTGATTAAAAAAACCGGGCAACCGGCAATTTTTATTGTGATATAACTATTAATTTTTAGAAGCTCCTGAAAAAAATTAGAACCCTAAAACTTGTACAAAAAATCTAAAATAAAGTAGGGGAATAAAGATTCTCTACAGTGCCGTGGGTTTCTGGAACTCTCTTGCCAGGTATCCTGCCCAACTCCACTTGAGCTCTATCTCCTCCACTGAGCAATATCTCAAAATATTCATAATGGGGAAAAAAGTGACTATGTTTTATTTCACCTGTACGCTACACTATGCTGACTATAATAAATTTACACACGATCTCGCCTAGTAATATATATGGACCAATATAAAAATATTACAAGTCATAATACATCATGGTATGAGAACGGATGCTACGTGCTACGCCGTAGCAGGGCCGGCGTCAGGGTGGCTACGGGGCCTAGACTAGACGAGATAACGATTCCTACGTGCTATACCGTAGCAGGGTCGGCGTTAGGTTGGCTACGGGGCCTGGACAGACAAGATAACGGATGCTACGGGTACACCGTAGCTAGCGCGGCTACGGGATGACCTTGGCTAGATATTTAGTTATAAATATGCTTATAATTCTTTACTAACTAAAAGTAATAGTATTGAGTACTCGTCCTCTATGTTAAGGACTCGTCCGGGGAAATATGATAATAACATTAATCGAAGCCCTGACTAGTATAATATATATGATATATAGCCACTTGGAATTGCCTTTCACCGAGGACCAATAAAAAACTCATGGAACTGGAACTTGCTTTGTCAAAAATGAAATGGGATATTGTTGGGCTCAGCGAAGTCAGAAGAATAAGAGAAGCTATTGAGGATTATGGCGACTACATCTCTCACCATAAGGGAGAAACTAAAGGCAGCCATGTAGAAGGTTTTATAATAAAAAAATACCTCGAGAAAAACATAAACGAATTTAAAGGAATTTCCGAAAGGATAGCCATCCTTAATATGAAATTTCCAGATATCAAAGATTATGCTCCCACCGAGCAAGCAGAAGAAAGTACAAAATATGAATTTTACGAAAAACTGTCACTGACCCTACAGGAAACCCACAACAATGTCATAGTAATGGGAGATTTCAATGGGAGAATTGACTCACAACGAGCTGGAGAAGAAAAAATAATCGGAAAATTCGGATCCGGTAAGATAAGCAGAAACGGAATGAAAATGATCACAATGACACATCAAAACAATTTGACTTTCATCAACAGAATCTTCAAGAAAAAAAATGAAAAGAAATGGACCTGGCTGTCACCGGATGGCTCGTTTGAAAATGAAATACAAGATACAAGATACAAGATTTTTATTTACATAAATAAGTGTAAACATTAGGTCTTAGGACTAGTTATTAAAAGTACAGGACTTATTTACCCTTTTCAGTCATCGCAAATTAGGTTGTGTAGAGGGCGCTTTATTTACAAAGCAACAAGTACTTTTGAAAGTAATGAACTACTAAATTAAATCTATTATTACATTACCAACTTATTATTATAACATTCTATACTAAAAAAGAGTTAAAATTTAAACCTACTCCAAATATTCCTGTAGTGTATAAAAATACTAACATAGATTATATAGCAACAAACAACACCAGAGCTTTTTAAAACTGTTGTATAATAAACCAACAGAACTTCAACACCAATCATCGTATGGTTAGGGGAGCAAGTCAAACTTATTATCCATCTTATTGTCATTTTAGTAAATGGCGATGGACTGGCCACATGACAAGGGAGACTAAGGAGAAATGGACAAAAATAATTACAGAGTGGCAAACAAGAGACGGAAAAAGAAAAAGAGTTAAACAGAGGATGGGGGTATGATATTGGGAGAAAGTTGGAGGTGCTACGTGGCCCAGGATTGCGCTCAATAGAGCAGAATGGAAAATGCTGGAAGAGGCCCATGTGTCACAGGACACGTCGATGACCTGAACTGTTTTTTTAACCAAGTTTTATGTAAGAAAAATGTAAAAGGTTTTCAGCAATAAAGGCTTTAAATAAAGAAATTCTAATTGTAATCCTCAACCCGACCCTGTCTTAATTCGCCTGGTCTGCAATTTATATAATATAGTCCTACAATTTATCGCGAAGCAACATGCTAGCGTGTTCTTGAGTTATCACCGGTTTTATCTTCGCCTGTTTTATATTTGTTTTGTTATGGAATAGACACATTACTTTGATGGGTACATTAGAAGTATTAGTGTTCATAAATATAATAGCACTCGTCAGATTCTAGGTATAGATAGTGGAGTAAATTTATGTAAGGAAAATTGTGATTCTTAAATGGCTTGAACAAAAAAACCTTAATATTATTGTACGGAATAACGCACGATAGGTAGGTAAAGTCATCGAACTAGGTCAGCTGTAAACTACCTACTCACACAAGTACATTTTGCTGCAAATGCATACATTTTTGTTATTACTTTATCGTAATTAAATTCAGTGTCAAACTAGCACTCGTGGGTTTGATTCGTACTATATCCTTCCCACTACTAAACATCTTTAAACTGTAAAACGCTACAGTTTTGGTCCTTCGAGCCGGATGTGAACGCAGCCTTAGGTTATAAAAATGATTTTATAATAAAGTTGCTAAATGAATGTAGCTCGGCAAGACGCATAACAACAACAATCTGCTGGCTATCGCGTTTTACAAAGTGGTTGCGAAATAAACAGACGCCTCTACAAAAACACCTATCCGCTTCAGAAATGCAACATGCGCTAAATATAACAATTAAAACGGTCCAAGCTATGGAATTTCAAGACGACCTACATCAACTTGAAAAACAATTAAAATTAAACAAAGGGAGCAAGTTGTCTAATCTCAACCCTTACATCGACTCAAACGACGGATTGATGCAAGTTGGCGGTAGGTTAAATAACTCGTTGCTCTGTCAATCAGCCAAACACCCTATAATTCTTCCATCTCACAGCAAACTCACCGAGCTCATCATACATCAGGCTCACTGCGTAACAATACACGGTGGACCAAGCTTGACGTTAGCGTACATCCGCGAAAAGTATTGGATACTTAGCGGGCTTCGTACAGTGAAGAGGGAGCTTCGTAAATGCGTGACATGTCGACGCTTCAAAGAAGAAAAACGAACACAGATCATGGCTGATCTCCCAGAGCCTCGTGTAACTCCGTCACGCCCATTTACCCATACAGGTGTAGATTTTACAGGGCATTTTGATATAAGAGCAAACAAGGGCCGAGGGGTACGAACTCATAAAGGATACGTCGCCGTGTTCGTTTGCCTGTCAACAAAGGCTGTTCATCTGGAGCTGGTATCTGATCTAACCACGCCTGGATTCTTGGCTTCATTTCGACGCTTTTGCGCTAGAAGAGGCGTTCCCAAACACATGTACAGTGACCAGGGAAGAAATTTCATAGGAGCCAACAGCGTACTGAAGAAAGAGTACAAAGAAATACTACAAACAATTGATGGAGTGCTATTGAGCAAGATAAATGACTACGACATACAATGGCACTTTAACGCGCCAGCCTACCCCTCAGCAGGCGGTCTTTGGGAAGCGGCCGTTAAGAGTCTAAAACACCACCTTCGAAGAGTGATAGGTGAACAAAAACTGACATACGAAGAATTCATCACCTTACTACATCAAATCGAAGCCTGTCTCAACTCACGACCCTTAGTTGCCTTAAGTGAAGACCCAGACGACGAATACTTATCTCCGGGGCACTTCCTTATTGGAGGATCACTTATATCAAGACCACAAACTGATTCCGATCACATGAATTTGCATACTAGATGGCAGTTAATTCAAGCTATGAATAAGCAGTTCTGGAAGAAGTGGTCTTCTGATTATTTACAAAAACTCCAAGTACGCTCTAAGTGGAAGACACCATCCAAAAATATGGAAGTAGATGACATTGTCTTAATAAAGGATGAAAACCTTCCCCCTGGCAAGTGGTCAATGGGCAGAATTATCGACGTACATCCTGGTAGAGATGGATACGTACGCGTGGTGTCAGTTAAAACAAAAAACGGAATCATGAAGAGACCAATCCTCAAACTGTCACCCTTACCTGTGAAGAATGAAGAATCACAACAGCAGGTCGACGACGCTCAATCAACTAGAGATGACGTCACACAGACACCGTCCGACTCATCGGCAAACGGGCGACCAAAACGCACGACACGGAGGCCACTGAGAACACTTTTTTCGACAATGCTACTCTTTCTAGCTCTATTCACCCCAGGACGATGCTCTTACAAGATTTCAACATTCAGCGACGACAAAAACATCTACTTTGATAAGATGTTTGATATGAACATCGTAAGAGATGAGTGGAAGCTGATTGTTTATTATAACATGAGTACATACTGGTCCGGCTTAGAACACATGCAAAACTATGTCGAACACTTGAAGGGATACCTACATACTAAGGATACCGAGTTGCCAATACAATACAAGAGCATAATATATCAACTTCAACACGAACTATCGGAAATCAACCACTACAATGAGATTATTACTAGTAGCCAACCTACAAAAAGACCCAAAAGAGGCCTCATAAACGGCGTGGGCTATATAGCAAACTCATTATTTGGAGTACTGGATGATAGATTCGCCAGAAAATACGAAAAAGATATCACTAAAATTTCAATGAATGAAAATCACCTGCAACTTCTACTTAAAAACCAAACAAGCGTTATTGAAGCTCAGGCAAACATCATGCAGAGAAACGAAGCTATCATGAATACACAGTTCGGCATTGTACAAAAGTATTTACAAAATATTACTACAACTACAAATCGCGTACAAGCAATAAACAACAACGAGCTACACATTCTGTCAGCTTCCATCTCGGCGGTAATTATTATTTCTCATATTCGAAAGATGCAAGAGAATATAATAAACACCATAACTGACCTCACGCATGGTCATATGGATACACATTTATTGCCGCCAGAACAATTAGAAGAACAATTGAAGACGATATACAGTCACCTACCATCGGACCTGACTTTACCTGCAGACAAGCAAGATATTAAGCAGATATACAAACTGATGAAAGTTAAAGGACGTGTCTGCGGCTCTTACTTGATTATCGAAGTCAGAATACCACTGATCAACAAAGAAACTTTTGAACTGGACAAGATCATAAGCCTACCCCAGCAGTCCTCTACCATGGAATTTATAACACCTTACATTGCATACAATCTACAAAAGGACCTCCTAATAACTCTAACTGAAGAAGATATCCAAAATTGTATCACTGTACAGACAAACAAACTAATGTGCCATATAGATAAACCCATTTATATGATACGAATAACACAGTCAATTTGTAACTTGAATCTAAACAAAACAATGTGTCAAACAAGGCAGGTACCATGCCACGAGCGGTGGATCAAGTTACATTACGATAACAGGTGGCTATTCTCGTGCTGTGGGAAATGCACAGTCCGCATATTCTGTACTGGCACAGGTATGACGATTAAAACATTAATTGGGAACGGACTTTTGGATATGGGTCAAGGCTGTACGATTAAGAGCGATACCTTCTCAATACTTGGACACCACAACTATCAGAGTGACATTAAAGTCCAGGAAGACATTTACCTAAGTCCAGAGACATCAGTCCTTAACAATCTTATGAATTCCTCAGGCATTGAATTTTCACCTGAGAATCATGATAACGAGTGGCGACGTATGGGCACCAACATCAAAACTCTAAAAGAACAAGAAAACGCGCCACTCACGGTACATGACGTGCATCAGTACGCAGTACTTTACTCATTACTCAGTCTGAGCATTGTTGTACTGTTTACGTACTTATATAGACGATGGCGTAAAAACAAGGCTATCCAGATGCCACCTACTAACACTCCTGCCACCTCCACTACCACGATGACAGCAGCAGTACCAGCGGCATCGGTAACCACGAACCTCGAGCTCAACGACTTAGCTCCGGTCGGCCGGCCACGACTGCAATCCCTGCGACTAGACATTCCTTAGTGTTGTGTAGTGTAGTGTTGTGGTGAAATACTAACATTTTAACAGTGCAGTGATTATTATGACTCTAGTGTAGTGATGAAATATTTAAGCACTTTTAAATGAATTTATTTAAATTTATATTAACATTTTTTATATTGTTTTACATTATAAACTAGTAGCTTACATGTACTTATTGCTTTTACTTACTGCTTTTACATACTTTTTCTTATATTTACTTTAGCTTTGATATAAATTGTTTGTTACTTTTTGGCCGGGAGAATGTACGGAATAACGCACGATAGGTAGGTAAAGTCATCGAACTAGGTCAGCTGTAAACTACCTACTCACACAAGTACATTTTGCTGCAAATGCATACATTTTTGTTATTACTTTATCGTAATTAAATTCAGTGTCAAACTAGCACTCGTGGGTTTGATTCGTACTATATCCTTCCCACTACTAAACATCTTTAAACTGTAAAACGCTACAATTATAAAACTGTAAGTTGAATGATTCACTGACTGCAAGACTGGTTGTTTGTTTGGCTGACAATCAGACTAGTACTAGAGACTTAAAAAGGTATCTTCCTTGCAAAGTATAAAGGTGAACTTAGAAAGGTTTTTTGAAATTCAACCACTAATTGAGTGCAGCTGGGATAGAAATTGAAAAAGCCCTACGGGGATAAAATCGGGCATTCCACTAGTGACTAGCTTCCCTGAAAATTCCATCAGATAAACCATAGGATACACTGATTTCTATGTTACAATCTCGGTTTACTTCTATTCCTTTGCAGGCTGATCTAACAATCTTTGAGAAAACTAGCTGACCCGCTTTCAAATTCGTTTATGCGGAACTCCTAACCCTTTCTCCTGCGGACTTTTTTATGGAGAGATGACAACTTGTTTTGTGGTTAATCTATCTAATCTAAAGAGATCGCTGGATCACACTGCTGCCAAAGCCTATCCTCTTTTCACACATATACATATACCTGTCTATGGCATCTGACTGCTAAAACACTATTTTATTGATCAGTTTATGCCACTACTTTTATTTTTAAAGACAATCATACTATTTTTGTTATTATTAAAAGCATTTAAATGGTATCTCCAAACTGTCACTGCAACCTAACTTCAAGAAAAGTGGACAAACTCACGAGAATTCCAATAATCGCCATAATACCACAAAATATCACAATTTCATTCGATTTAGATCCTATCTCACCATCATAGACATTTTCCAACCCTCGTCTAATACGAAACAAAGTGTCTATAACACTATAAAGGCCGTAAAAATAATACAATTTTATTTTCCTTATAACAAATAGAAGCAGGGAGGAATAATGCTGCTTTTACTAGATCGTAACGTATTATATTATAAGGTTTTAAAAGGTTTATGACGTCAATTTTGCTTTTACAACTAGTGGCATAATAGCGAGATGAAACTGCTAACTTTTAGGTAGAATTAGCTGATAAAATCCTACTAATATAAAAGAAATTGGGATGACAACTGGGTAAAATAGTAGATTGTTTTACAAGGGACTAAACCATCCCATTATATACGAAGTTGTTATACTCCCGAGCGTAGCGAGGGAGGATGACAAGACCGAGTTATAATGGGTGGTTTTGGCCCGAGTAAAACACTCTACTTTTCACTTCGATTGCGAGAAAATAAAACAATTCAAAAACAGACTGCTTTGTACGGGCTGATGATTTTAGACAAAAATTAAAAAGAAAAAATACTTTTTAGCCCGAGGTATTAAACTCGAGTTTTAGGCCCGCTAAGCTACATTATTATGATACACTTTTTGAGCAAGAGAAGTGAAAAAAAAACAAATAAGTCCGTCAGATAGATCAACAAAAAATATTGGACACGTATTTTATTATTTATCAAATAAATAATAATTTACTGAGATATAGAGCGTCAAAGTTCGGCAGTGAGGGCTAGGTAAATAGTGAACTAAGCCGTGACGTCACGTGGAATTTCAACGCACTATATCTTTGTAAATTTTCGTTTAAATGACAGAAAAAATACGTGTCCAATATTTTTTATTAATGTAAATTATGGACTAATTAGAATTTTTCAGTCGTGTCATCCCTTTTGTATAAAAGTGAAGTGTGAAATGTTAGCAATTTTGTAAAATAAGTACCTTGTTCTAGACTATGAAAATAGTACAGGCTACTTTATCCGGGTATCATGTAAACAAAGTCGCGGGTGGAAGATAGTAAGGACATAAAGTGAAAAGTGAAATAATTCATTCGTGTCCTTCATTCATTTTCATATTGTCACATAAAATTAAAATGAATGTTATATGTTGGGTCCATTTATTTAAATTTTACGTTTGTAGCTACTAATTTAACTAGGAAAACATTGATGTCCGAAATGGACAACTTTTGTGCCCCCAACTAAGGTTCTCATAAGACCTATTCTTTATACAACTTTTTTACAATAAATTGATTTAAAATGATTCATAACAGAATTTTAAATTAAACCTATCGTAGATAAAACTTCTTCCTCTTCTCCTGTTTTGAATTCTTTAATTATTTAATGCTTTATGTACACAGTAAAATAAATACAGAAAAAAGTTTACTTAAAAGCTATGTTTGAAGTCCGTTGAAAATTATTAGTGTAAAAGCCTCTCTATGCTGGATTCCTACATTTTTTGTTAGAGGTCGTGAACTAGTCAAATTTTCTGTATAAAGTTATCGGGTAAGCAGTAAATGCATACCCATGCAAAACGCACATACTCTGATTTGTTCGAATTACTCCAAACGATAAGTTTTATTTCAAAATGCGCTATAGCCTCTGTTATACTTTTTACTACCAAACCCTACAGTCTCCTATCTATTATGTCCAATCATGCTTCGCCACGGGCAGTTTAAAAGGGTAAAAAAATGCATCCATTAGTATGTACACTAGGAATACCTGATGCATATTCATTGCACGGTCCGTTGCTTTCAATCTAAGTGCCTATTAAGGTTCTGTAGTATCATGATTTATAATAGAAACTAGTTGAAAGAAAATTGAGTGTAATGGGGTGTAAGGGTTTCACCTCTATCTTTGGAACCCAACCAACCTCACGTGGTGCATCCTGCTGAATAACAAATGGGTCTCTGGCCGACTGATTGTGGCCACCCGTCCACCCGTTTTCAAGATGGGCTTATCAAAGAACAGTATGCAATGTTAAAACATACGTATATTAACATATATTGTTAGCAAAGTTAGCGCTCTCCGAATTTGTCCGCGTAAGAGGTTTTTTATTTGTCCGTTGCACCCTCGAGGAGTTTCCCTTTCAGAGTTCAACTTTAAATACTAGAACAATCAAACCAAGTTTCTACCAAATCATACAACGCAACGTAACGAAAAGTTCCATTACAAACTTTCACATCATCGAAATCCCCCCTCTTTTAAATCAGGAGAAGTATTTAAAACATTCGAAAAGTTTCCGAATAAAATCTTTATCAATATTTTATTTTTATTTTTCGTTTGATTATATTTCTATTCAGGCGGATTTGTAGGGTTAATCTTAAAAGTTTCTGATGGTGATTCTAGACGACATGATGACGAATCACAATACAACGCACCCTGACACAATAATGATACCTGATTCTGACCAATCATTCATCTCGGAAACGAAAAAATAAAGCGAAAACGCCGATTAAAGTTTTTAGTAAAACCTGTATAGATAATTTAGGAACACTTCTTTACAGATATATTATTTAAAAATTTCCTTTCTCTAGACTGCTGGGTATTAGACTGCTAGATATTATGATGTTATATTTTACAAATAGGTTTTATGTATATTACGTATTAAGATTATGTAGTCTATAGTTTATTATTTTAATATTTTATGCAGTAGGTATATTTTATAAGGTATCCAACATATTTCGTTAGTTAGGAACATGATATTATCTATGTTGCTACTCGTATGTAAACTGCCGTCTTTTATTTATCGTGCTATCCTGTACATCCAAAGTTGTCTGTAAGGGACCCCTTCTAGTGATAAGCCATTGTACATTGTACTTTTTTTAGTGTAAATTTTATTTTTAAACTGCTCAAAATTTCTGTTGTACAATTAAAAAAAAATCTATTTATCACTTTCTAAAACGTTATCATACATATAGTAACACTAACGCCTAAAGATTATACGTATTCGCGGTGTAAACTCGTTAATCATGCAAATGGAACGGGCGTATGAATAAATGATATTAACACCCATCACATTAACGCCTTACAAATCCAGCTGTCTATATAATGATGCTCGATTGACTTGAGAATCTCGTAAACAAGTTTAAAACTCTATTAAATCAAAATATTAAATGGGTCCTACTTGCTTGCTCGCGAAACCGGCTAATAAGTAACCTTTGCCCAGGGTCAAAAACGATGTACTTTGTATTCCAAGTTTCATTCAAGATCCTTTCAGTCGTGACAGAGATAGTGGAAAGAACACACACACACACACATAAACTATAGCATTTATTTTATAATATGAATGTGATAACTATAGCTTTTGCTTGCGGATTTGCTCATAAAAAGTACACGGATAAAAAGAAGCCTGTATGTTATTTCTAGTGTAGATCTATTACAATGTCCCAAAATTTCAGCTCAATCCGTTGGCGAAGGCCCACCTGAGAAGGATGCGGGTTCGAGTCCCGCCACGAGACAAACGATCTGCAAATATTTGTCTCGGTTCTGGTTGTTTTCTGTGTATAATGTATGGTTTCCATAATACAAGCTCTGCTTAGTTAAAGTAACTTATGTGTTAAACCAGATTACAAACTATGTATATTCCAAGTTTCATTCAAATCCGTTCAGTAAATGAATAACAAACATTCATCCATTCATCCATCCATACATCCATACTCACAAACTTTCGCATTTATAATATTAGTAGGATTATTTACATGCTTGTGCTCTTAATCGCTTGTAATGTCGCGCTGAACGGAAAAGTCTGAATGCACCATCATACTTAAAATCTTTAAAACTTTTCGCCTTACGAGTAGGCGAAGTGCATAACTATTTTCATCATCGTAGCGTAGCAGCTCTAGCGTGGACGCGTCAGACCGCAAATGGAATTTAATCTATGAGCTGTGTACCCCCGGAAAAAACAGGGCCTGAGTTGTAGCAGCCTTATTGTTAGGGTTGCCGCATGCTTGCGATCATCAATTCCCTGCCCTTATCCTATTTTAAGTGGGGTCGGCGAAACATGTTTTCTTTCACCATGCACTTCTATCGGCTATACAACTCAATAGTTCCGACACGGCATGGTCAGATTTTGCAGGCAAATTGCATCAAATATATATTTTTAATTTTCAAATTATTTATTAAATTTTAAATAACAAACTGTGTAGCAGAGTCAGCGCCCTTCTCCTAGTTAAAGTTCCAGACTATATATTAGGTATTTCATAGATCATTGCCGTCGATGTTGCCATTTGTATAAAAAACCGCGCAATGCCAGCATCTCTACACTAATATATTTAAAATAATTTATTTAAATAGAAATAATTTATTTAGAAAGACACACACAATACAATAAAGAAACAAAACAAAGAGGTTGAAAAGTTCTCAGGATTAATAGGTAAAACATAAGTACTGATATCCAAGTAACAGTCACACATAAAACAAGAAATCAATAATAAGATTTTTAAGATAGACAGGTAAATATCCATGATATGAATATTGAATATTGATATTGATTCATGGTAGTGAGTGATCTTATCAATAAATCCGCTTCATCATCATCATCATCCGCAGCCCGACTTCACCCACTGCTGAGTATAGGCCTCCCTTTGCTCCTGCCACTTGCCACGGTCTTGCGCTAGCCTGATCCACTGGCGGCCCACGACGCTGACTATGTCGTCAACCCACCGTGCCACTGGACGACCGACACTTCTCTTTCCAGTCCTCGGCCACCATTCTGTTACTCTTTTGCACCACCTGTCATCACCACGTCTCGCCAGGTGTCCTGCCCAACTCCACTTGAGTTCCATTACCCGTATTCCGACATCCTTGACCTTGGTTTGTCTTCGGATCTCGGTATTGGGAACTCGGTCTAAAAGGTTGATGCCAAGCATGACTCGCTCCATGGCTCTCTGTGTAACCCTCATTTTGTACACAGCCTCCTGCGTGAGCGTCCATGTCTCGGCACCATAGGTCATAGTGGGAAGAACACACTGGTTAAATAGACGGGTCTTCAGACACTGTGGGACGTTCACAGACTTGAGTATGTCATCTAACTTTCCGAATGCAGCCCACCCTAGCTGTATACGTTTTTCAATCTCCTTCTTCTGATGTTCCTTGCCAAAAGAAAGAGTATGTCCAAGATAAACGTATTCGTCCACCATCTCCAACTTCGCATTTCCGACTGTAACAGCAGGAACTGCGATGCTGGAGAGGTTCCCCATAACCTTTGTCTTGGACATATTCATCCTAAGCCCTATCTTCAAGGACGCATCATTTAGATGTTTCAACATAATCTGAAGATCTTCAAAACTCTCCGCAAAAAGAACAAGGTCATCGGCGAATCTTAAGTGCGACAGAATGACACCATTGATGTTAATACCAAGGTTTTCCCATTCCAGCATTTTTACTACGTCTTCCAAAACGGCTGTAAAAAGCTTTGGTGATATGGTGTCTCCCTGCCTCACTCCTCTCCGAATCGGTACTGGACTTGTTAAACTGTGTACACGAACTTGCAGAGTGGCTGACGTATATAGCTCCCGGAGCACATCCACGTAGCGCGAATCAATATGGCAGCGATGGAGAGCGTGGAACACGGCCCAATGCTCGACACTGTCGAAGGCTTTCTCGAAATCGACGAAAGCCATGACAAGAGGCTGGTTAAACTCATGGCATTTCTCCATCAGCTGTTTTACCGTGTGGATATGGTCTATGGTCGAAAAGCCACTCCGGAAGCCGGCCTGCTCTATGGGCTGAGCTTCATCAAGCTGACAAGTAAGGCGATTAGTCAAAACTTTGGCAAAGAGCTTATAAACCTGTGACAACAGGCTTATTGGTCGATAATTTCCCAATTTAGCAATATCACCTTTTTTGTGTATAATAGTTACTATTGCATTCTTCCACTGTTTTGGTGTGTGAGCGTCATACATAACCCTGTTAAAAAGCTTCACAAGGACTTCAAGAACGGGAGTTCCACCTGCTCGAAGCATTTCGACAGTAACTCCATCTTCCCCAGGAGATTTATCTGTTTTCATGGCATAGAGAGCTTTCGTGACTTCACACGGTAAGATTAGTGGTAGGATTTCCGTATCGTAGTGTTCAATTGGTGGAGCCCTAACGTCATTCTCAGATGAGTTTGGTTCTGTTGCATTAGATGCATAAAGCTTCTCGTAAAATTCTCCAACAATGGTTAAAATTTGAGCTCGATCTGTTACTATGGTTCCGTGGTCGTCCTTGAGTTTTAGTATCTGTTTTGATCCAGTAGAAGTTTTTCTTCTAAAGACTTTTGGACCTCTATATGTTTTAATAGTGTTAATAATTATATTGGTATTATACTGCCTTAAATCTCTTTTTATATCCGCTTATAAAAGAAATATTCAAAACCTCACAAGCTGTCAGTTCAGCGTCACGCCAAAAAGGCGTTTTTTTTTTAATAGTTTATAGGCTTTCGTTTGACCGCCATCTCACCTGTTGGTAAGTGAAGATACGGTCGACGATGTAGCACGCTCGCCTAGAATGTACCTATTAATTCTACGCTTGAAGACCCCAAGTCACAGCAATCGCGAAACACTGACACCGGAAGAGCATTCCATTCCTTAGCTGTCCTAAGGAGAAAAGTTGCACCAAAGCGTTACGCGCGGGCAGGAGGAATGTCCACCTCCATCCACCTGTGTACGGAAGACGAAATTCTGTGTGTCTGGTCGTACGATAATGAAATGCAGATGGGGAATTAAATTGTGTAATTCCTGCGCACATTCCCCAAAGTGTATCCTATAGAATACCGACTGGCGAGCGATTTTAAGACGTCAACTCAGCATAATGCTAAGCACGCAGCTAGCCTACCTACTTAGCGATGGAATTCCATTGAACCGATGTGGATATCGCACCAGATGCCAGCAAGATAGCATAACTCTTGGGAATTAAATAAAAAACAATGTGCTCAGTTAATAAAACAAATATTTATACATGATCTAAATAATAATCATGATCATTTAATTTATAAATGGTTTTTTGACACAAAAAATGAGTATTTTATTACAGTTTGTCAGAATAGATTAATTTTGCGCAAACGTACGCTCAGTCTTAGCTCTCGGCATTCATTACCTACCCGGTTACGTTGGAAGTAAGTGTATTGTTGTGGCACAAAAGCTGAGGCGAGCGGTCGGCCATTGTTGCTCATTTTGCGCTAAAAACGTTGAAAACATGAATTTTCGTGATTCAGTTCAGGGAATTTGCTTAGCATCGATGAGACTATAAAGTTTGCTTTAGTACAATGTTTGAGAGTAAAGCGCTGTTTACACGGTGAATGATTCGAAGGTGCGATTATCGAAAGAAATAAAAAAACTTGCCTTACTACAATGTTTGAGAGTAAAGCGCTGTTTACACGGGGAAAGATTCGAAGGTGCGATTATCGAAAGAAATAAAAAACTTGCCTGATTTATCTTTTGAAACTATCATGGTTGTGAATATAATTATTATTAACAATGTAATATTTACCATGATTTGATATTTCGACGCAGTTGCATGCGCCATGAGTTCAACTGCATTAAAATATCGGGAAACAACAGAACTCAAAACTTGCCTGATGTAAACAACGACCTTTATAGCGCAGTGGGTAAAGGCCTGCCTGGGACACAGAAGGTTGCTGATTCTATTTCCGCCGCAAGACAAATGTTTGTATGATCTGTTGTTGCTCATGTTCCGCTAAAAATGTTGAAAACATGAATTTTCATGATTCAGTTCAGGGAATTTGCTTAGCATCGATAAGACTATAAAGTTTGCTTTAGTTCAATGTTTGAGGGTAAAGCGCTGTTTACACGAGGAATTATTCGAAGGTGCGATTATCAAAAGAAATTATTAATTTGCATGATTGAAGCGATGACCTCTATGGCGCAGTGAGTCATGCCACTTTCAGACTACGCTATAATATATTAGCATATAGTATATAGCTCATAGCACACCAATATTGCGCACCATACATTGTTATGGATACTTTTATACTGTACTGTACTATATATTATTTTCTTACTATAGTTATAAAATTGGTGCGATGCGCTGAATTCATTCTATGCTATATCACGCGCCGCCCTCTACCTCCTTCCTCAACCCCGGCCGTCCCGCAAGCTGAGCGTGCTATATACTATAAATGCTTGCAATAATATCACGTAATGTGAACGCCATGCTATATAGTATAGCATCCTTCTTTGCTATACTATATAGTACATTAGTATAGCGTAGTTTGAAAGCCGCTTAAAGGTCTGCCTGGGACGCAGAAGGCTGCGGGTTCGATAGACGCCGACTGACAAATGATTAAAAAAAAAATTGTTGGCCATTTTCGAATTTTCGCAAGAATAACGCATGGAAACTTATTTAACGGACTTCAAAAAAAGGAGGCTCTCAATTCGGTTGTATGTTTTTTATAATATATACATTAAATATAGATTGAGGAAAGTGTTTTGTTGATGCTTGAATGGAAATACATGAGTGCGAAGATCGTCTACTTAAATATAGGTTGATACGTGGGATATTGACATTCACATGAGCGATGATGGAAACCAAGACGCCTTTTCATTGGTTTGAAAACCAATTTGGTTTTTCGTCATTCTTCATAATTGGCCGTCGCCATCACCTGTATGTATCAATCTATATTTAGAAAACTCTAAAGAATATCTCCTTTAGGCATCGTATGCTCGAAACAAAGCATGCGAGGAACTCTCCGCGTGAATGGTGCATTGCACAAGCTTTAATATTGATTCACTATGTTTGAAAAATGCTGTATTGTTGCATTGAAGTTTTACTGTTGATTTTGGCTCGACATTCCTCATATTTGCGTTTCATTTTTATCAAACGCCGCAAGTTTATTCTTTTTTATCTTTTGTGGTATAGAATAACAGGACTGAAGCTCGTATTCAAAACGAAGCTTTGAAATATTATTTGAGCAGGTATAATTGATGGCCTCTGTGGTGCAGTGGGCGAAGACCCGCCTGAGACGCAGAAGGTTGCGGGTTTGATTTCCGCCGCAGGACAAATATTTACATTATTTGCAGATATTTATCTTAGGTTTTGATGTCTAGTTTTATTATTGTATGTATTTACAAAAATATTTATGTAGTATATCAGTCATGTAGTCCGCATAATATTAGCTCTGCTTAGTTTGGGACTACATGAGATAGTGTCCAGCGTTGTATTTATTAATTACCTATTTAGTTTTTAAGATGTCATTACACAAAATCGGTACAATATTACCTAGCACACCCTCTGTTCTAGGTAATATTGTACCGATTTTTTCTAATGATCCCAGATATTCCAAATATTTAATTTTAGAATACACAATACTCGAAATGACATATAAAACATGCATCAGCAAAATTTCATACTCCAAAGGAACATCATATTTATATCCCAATCCCAACCAAACTCAATTGATGGTCTTATCTAAACCTATACATTTTTGGAAGTGCATGGAGGGAAACTACCAAAAATATTAAACATAGAGAATTTCACTCAAAGGAACCATAATTTTATTTATTTATTTATACCCTACTAGCTTCCGCCCGTGGCTTCGCTCGCGTGATACCCCCATAAAAAGTAGCCTTAGTGTTAATCCAGCTGAAAAACTATATATATTCCAAGTTTCATCCCAATCTGTTCAGTAGTTTTTGCGTGAAAGTGTAACAAACATTCATCCATACATCCATACACACATACTTTCACATTTATAATATTAGTAGGAAGTAGGATTGTAGGATTACAAAAAAGTATCAAAAAGTGGGATGATGCTAAGAGCATTTTCTACCAGCCAAACCTCTGGTTTCTTGTAGATGGCGGTAGGCGTGTTTATTTGATTCAAAATCAAAATTCATTTATTTAATTGGAACCATTTATGATAAATAAAGAACATTTTATAATTTTTTTGACTTCTTTCTTAAATTTGTATATTGTATACTAAACTATTACATTGTTTTCGAGGGAGTTTGACATAGTTTTATCCCCAACTTTTGTGTCATCTAAATAATGATAAATTTTATGATTATGCTTTATTTAACAAAGAATACGATTAATACATTTTTGAATTTATTGACTCGTTGTTATCCTCAACTATAGCTCACTTCACATTTTATTGTAAAAGCGGACAATTTAAAAGATTGAATAACATTATGAATATTTATTTCATGTATCTTTGTATTATTTCGCGGACCAATGCGGACGTGATTGTCGCGACTTATCAATTATCATACACTTACTTATCATTACTTACTTCCACCCTCGGCTTCACTCGTATGCGAGGTACCTGGATAAATATTTGCATAAGTTATTCCTCGATTAAGTGATTTGATTTAATTTAATGTGATTTCAGATATTTTTATACACCTGTTTACAGTAAATTAGATTTTTATTATGTCATTTACCAAGTACCTAATAAGTATTTGCATACTATTAAAGTAGAATGAAAAAGCTTTCGCTCGCGGCTTCACTCACGATAAAAATTATTTTTCCATCCCTCCAGAACAGTAAGTACTTTTTATCTGGATGAAAGATAAAGATACCCTATTTCCCTGATTACGTGTAGACAATTGTTTATGATAATTGGCTAAGTATGATAAGAGAGTATGATATGATAAGAGGCGTATCAAATAACTTTCTATAGATATAGAGTAGGTTCAAAAAGTGTGAATACCAATTAGTTACACCTGGAGCAACATATATGCAGAGACAATAACGCTTATAAAGTTAGTCCTTATCATTGACCAGAAATAGTGCCCACACTTATAATGATTAGATGAACGTACACTGTTGTGATCAGGTGAAATAATGACACATTGTTAATTTTGAAAGTTGGTTAATTACACAAAGTCAATAAGAACCTAAGATTGCCGAATATATTTATGTAAAGGCGATACATTAGTAGAATACACACGTAGGATGGTAAGCCGTACAAGGCAGACGTTTAGAGCTTCATTCATTGTTTTATTGTTGAGTGTGGGTGAACGATTGTTGCACCCACTAAGTGCACTTACTCCTGAATTACACCGTGCGAATGAATTAATCCCAATTACACGCTTACACTGAAACGGAAATTGCAGCATGTTCAAGAAGTACACAAACAAGAGGATGATCCTTTTTGTTTATGGTACTTGAAGATGGAATAAGCACATGGCATAGGCATGGTGGCAGTACTTCCTCGGGCGAGGCCTCCACAAAGAACTCTACTATACTACTAAGCTTCTTTCGAAGCTATATGGAACAGCTGTCTGTCTAGTGTCATTGTTAAAATTCTAGATGCTTTCAGTTTGAAACAGAAAATCAAATGAGTGTTAATAAATTATTTAAAAAAAATTATGGTGATTTGTGAAAGAATAACCATGAGGTAAACAGATACATGTTTATAAATGAAGGAAAAAAATGTGTATTAAAAGGACTTCTCTGACTTATGCATTCAATATAATTTACCTACGAGACTTAAAAATTAAAATTCATGAAACTAGACGTATAATTATAAGAGTTGATTAAGGAGGTTGTCGGTAACAAATCGCTGTGAGATTATTCGACATTTCGTAATTAATAATCATGGACCAGTTTAAAAATGATACACATGAACACGTAATTGCCAGGAATGTTTCGCCAACAACAATTATCTTTCACAATGGCCAGAAACAAAGCGTATCAATTAAACAAATTATATCTTATTTTGTGAAATATAAACGTAGCAAGCAAGCAAGCATTGCTTGAACGGAGCAAATAGATAACTCCAAGTATCAAGCGGCCAAGTAGGTATGCAAATTCATTATAAGGTTTAAGTAAGCTAGATATTTCATAGCACGCAGTTTATCAGTCATATATTAACAACAACCCACTCAAATTATTTTGCAATATAACTTACATAAAGATGATAAAAAAGAGAATTGGAATAAACATGGAATACTGAACAGTTGCAGGAAATACTGACAGCTCCTCTAAGGAAATTACTCATATTATTGTATACTAGCGGCCCATCCTGGCTTCGCACGGGTTAGGGCACTTTGTTTACACCTTGGGTTAAGTTACTTAAGTTTTAGGAAGGATCCCTAATCTTTTCTAGCAATGAATATAACCTATGTTACTCAGGGTGAATGTAGCTTTGCAATGGTGAAATAATTTTTGAAATCGGCACAGTAGTTTTTGAGTTTATTCATTACAAACATACACACACACAAAAATACAATTTTTTCCTCTTTATAAAATTAGTTTAGATGTAGATATGTACAAGTAGGTAGATTAGTTACTTAAGATTAGTCTGTTAAATTGTAATAAAATCTTATATTTCATAAATTGGTTTGATATGCGAATAAGACCAATAAAGTTTCATTAGCGACCACCATTAGTATCCACGCTTATTAAGTTTTTTTTAATTCGCAACCGCGCATTAGAATACCAGCCTGTTGATATCTCTAGAAATAACTTTTGACCTGTCTTGTATGTCAATATACTTCTAAGTTGCATTATTTCCACATGTAAGATGATGCAAAGCTTATGATTAATTGATTGGCAAGCATTATTACGTATATTGTTAAAATACTTATTCAACATGATATCCTACTTAATGGATAAAATTTTATTCAAAGTTACTCAACGAATGTATTGCGTTCAGTCTCTCTAAAGAATGATACGACCACGATACGGCGTTAAACGTCAATAGATACATTAAATAAAGATAGCTACATATTTAGGAATATTAAAACTTCACTTCCACAAGTCATTGGCTGGATGTCGTCAAACGACAGGCGCCAGCCTAATGAAACAGATATAAGCATCGTGTGAATCATAATAATTATAGACTGTGGAGGACATAAGGATGCCCTTATTGGTTTAAATGTCTGGCAAGGAGCCGAGCATTTGGACCTATTCAAAACATGACACGGCTATTTAAATGATTGATAACATATTAATTGGAACAACTTTTACAAGGTGTGTTTTTTGGTCGTGGAGAAGAGATGGTTTATACTTTCCAATCAAAATTCCAGACATTCTAAATAAAGCACTTTAAATAATGATGACCTATTAGAATATTCAGAAAAGGCCATTAATAAAGTTAGGCTCGTGAAAAAACGCTCCCACATTATAAGCAATAAATATTAATCAACAACGGCGAATTAAGGTCCACAGGTTTCTAGAGTGCCTCTAGCTACAATTTGATAGTGCACGCATCAGCAGCAACTAAACATAAGTTAGGTCTACTGGTGACACGCTTTATGTCCCCTTAACGGAACTAATGATACCGGCCCCTCGACACTGCACTGCACTCGCCAGTGCCTTTTGCGTCGGCTATTGGTGTCATTCTGAATCTGTACTTTGAGCTTGTCTAGTTTATGGTTCAACAATTTCATTTGTTGAATGCCATGTCATAAATCAGAATTAATATTGTCCCCAATCACAAGCTTTCATTCGTTATAATTTACAATTCACCACTACTGGCGGCTAATGGAACCAGATCTATAAGACTTCCCATGAATCTTCAACTTGAACTTTCACATTTATGATATTTAATATAAAAATAAATAAACAAATAATGTTATTTTCGGAACAAGTTACAAAGGAACAAAATAAATAGGGAAAAACGATGATAATTAATTGCAATAGTTATTAATCTGTGCCACATTATGATATGATTAGGATTGTTAGGAATAAGCAGGCTGTTCATGCCCCTGTCTATTACTAGAAAGGTTTTTTTATCCGGTTATATAAAAAAAAGGCTGGATAAGGTTTCATCCAGCCTCTTTGTCCAAGTTAATAAAGCAAGCTCTAATATTGCTTCTAATAGTAACTTTATCATCCGATAATACCCCCAAACGGGAGAAGACTTCCACGCCACAATATTACCCCTTTTGTTAGTAAAACTATATAGCTACTGAGTCGTGACTATGCAGAAGGAATTAATCATAATTTCGTGTCGCCGACGGGACAAAGCCGTGATAATGGAGATAATACAGGGTGAACAATAGAATTCTTGCCTTTGTAGAAATTTTAACAGTATTGAACTTGTTGAGTATCAGGTAATTAGAGTATTTAGTTCAATATAAATGGTTATGTAAGAGGTAGGTATTAGCTAATTATTACCTAACTAACTTTCGCCCGCGGCTTCACTGGGACATGGCAAAACTATATATATTCCAAGTTTCTTTCAAATCAGTTTTACCGTTACGAAGTTGAGTGGAAACAAACATACTCACACTCTTTCTCCCTTTCACACACACACACACACACACACACACACACACACACACACACACACACACACACACATACACACACACACACACATTTTCCAATTTATAATATGTGTGTATAGTGTTATTCCCGGTTATCGCCTATATAGCAATCCACTGCTGGACATAGACCTTCCCTAATGAGTGCCATTGCGCTCTGTCCTGAGTTCGCCACATCCAGATTCTACCAGCAGCCTTTCTTTACTTTTAATATTAACTTCAAATAGAGTAAAATGCCCAAGCCTTCCTTCCTGCTTCCTTCTACGAATGAGCTAGTGACCAATTCTTGTATGATTGTGTAATTTTAAATAAATATCCTGCTACCTATACAAAATCACAAGTAATCACAATTACAGGTATTGTAATTATGAAACATAATGTAGGTTCTCGAACGAGTAAAAACCAATCATCATTTTCCTGCAGTTGTCCCACTATAGGTGGGGTCGGCACATCATGTTTTCTTTCTACATTCACTCCTATCGGCTGTCAACTCTGTACTCATTTCTTTCACTCTCATATCCTCATTCACACAATCCATCCTTCTCTTCTTTGGCCTCCCTCTACTCGTACATCCAGTTACATTCATACTTATCACTCTTTTAGTCACATGGTTTCCATCTCTCCTCATCACATGCCCATACCATGCTAGTCTTCCACTCCTAAGTGGAAAATATAAAAAATACGAGTAAAAACTAATTTAAATGAACAATGCTGGATATTATCACACAGTATCTTGTAGCCCCAAACTAAGCAGAGCTTGTAATATGGGAACCACATAACTGTTAAACTACATAGATACATTTTTATTGTAAATACTTATTTATTATATTTAACGAAAAAAATATTTGCAGAACGTACAAACATTTGTCTCGCGGCGGGAATCGAACACACAACGTACGTCTCAGGCGGGCCTTCACCGACTGCGCCACAGAGGTCGTAGTAAACTAATTAGGTAATACTCACGTATATACGTTTATGTACGTAAGTACGTTACAGAAACCCTGTTACAGTTTCTACATGAATCAACTATGTTAGGAAAAGACGAAGTAGGGCTAATTTCCGCTTGTCTGAACTACTCGTTACTGGTACAGTTAACAAATAGGTACGGTATAATGTATTTTGAGTATAGTACTACAACTACTCATAGTACCTTTATTTATGTATTTTGAGACTTCTCAAATAGAAAATATATTAAAACCTCAGAGGTTTTTAGTGGTTATCTATAGTAAAAAAACTTTTTTTTATATTAAAACTTCTAGCATGATTTATCTTTTTTATGTTTCAAGTTTCGATTTTCATTTATTTAAAGTAAAAAATAACATTACAGATTCTTACGATCTAAGGCGTAACCATAGATCTTTTATACTATCGTTAGATTGGCAATACAGTGCTAGGGGCGAGACCAAAACAATAGTACACGAGTATGTATGTAATGTGCATGTGTGCAACAAAAATAGTGATGTGCTATGCACTGCCTACCTCAACTTCGATTATCGATAGGTACCTAGAGATTGCAATGTCTTCGTCTCTGTTTATTTGATGCAATGTACTCGTAAAGTTAATATCATATTGAGGGAACACAAATAAAACTAAATAAGTTCCATGTGCAAAACTGGTTTGATTTTTATTTTCCTTCAAAGATAACTAATTTGTTGTAAAAATGTCGTAAACTTTCTTTAGAAACATTTTGCAATTTCACTTCATACTTTATTCTTATTTCAAAATATTGTTCAATTATTAATTTTATTAATAGATGTTTATGGTTGAATATCTATTTAGCCTGGGTTAATAGCCTCATCGTCTTTTGGCGTTGTTATTGCATTCAGGCCAGTCATGGTATTTAAGGTGTCTATAGTAGGTACGTGATCGTTGCGTGTTGAGCACACAATTTTCTTCTAAAGGCAAACAGTTTGATTCATCGCTCTTTGTGCTCCACGTTAAAAAAAAACTTTTGTTCGAAGTGCTTGCTGCATAGAGTAGAATATTTTTTGGGTGCCCATTCATTTCTGTTTGTCGTTTTTAGCCATTTTTGTTATTATAAATTGCTTACGGAATCCTAAAATATGAAATAAAAATAACCATTATGGCTGCATGCGAAGCATTACTTTTGTCAGTTAGACACATCGACAAGATGCTAGGTATCGAAATAATCGACTATCGATACTATCGATAGTATCAATCACTATTTCTACAAAAGTGAGGTTAAAATTAGTAGGAATTCACGTATTTGATAAGATTCTAAATAGAATTCCTATACATTTAGAGCATAGATGTGATAAAATGCAATAATTTTCTCTATCCTTTTGTGTAATAAACTATGGTAGCAATGCTAAAATATTGAAAATTTACAGCTAAACATTCCAATGGTACTTACGTGTGAAACGTATAATTCTGTGGGTTTTCTTTCTTAGATGAGGTACATTTAAGTACCGCACAAGTCACCATTATTTACGAACAATAAATTACGCTATAAAATTCGGAGATTTCGTAAAATATTCAGGATTTCTATCTTTCACGAATCCAGGCCAGGCCGATACAGGCCGATAGCGTGTACATGAATGGTCTCGCCTATCTATCTCGCTCTAACACACGCGTAAAATAAGTTCCCTCCCTTTTGCATTGCCAATCTAACGGTAGTATATAAAAGATCTATGGGCGTAACATTTACGGTGTCGGACACAGATAAACAACTAAAAAAAAAAAAAAATAGATATCAAGATAAAAAGTAGCATTACTTGAGATTAATCAAACAGCTAAATATTCTGAAAATGTGGAACTTTTGATCGAAACGGCAAGCTTTTGTAGATATTACTTGAATAGTTCTTGTTTAATTCGAAAATTACAAAAGTGAGAGGGAATTTTGAAGGAATTCCCATTTTGAATTACCTTTTTTTAATCTACTTATGTTGCTGATTCTATCTCGTTATATCCTAAACTTCTAGAATGTTCTAGAAAAAAATTGTGTTCTAGAAATTAATTATTTAAGTAGTTAAATATATTTTCTTTGAGTTTTTGACATTTCAACTGTCATTTGAAGTGGTTATAAATTAGGTTAAAGGAAAAGTTTATCAAACGGGACTAATTTTATGGAACAGAAAAAGTTGATCAAATGCATCCTTTAATTAACGAGTTCTTGAGTGGAGACCGCGGCTCGGCAAACGTAGTGTAGGACGCCCTCCGGCCAGGTGGGGTAACGATCTGCGAAAGGCTGCTGGCAGAAGCTGGATGCGTCGGGCTCAGAACAGGGCGCAATGGCGCTCATTAGGGGAGGCCTATATCTAGCAGTGGACTGCGATAGGCTGATGATGATGATGATGATGATGATCCTTTAATTATATTATTGTTAAACGGGTCTTCCTCGCGTTTTACCTATTTTATTTTCCCGACCGACGTTTCGATCGGGTTGCAACGATCGTGGTCACGGTAATTGGAAAGTAAACTGTTCTATACATATTCTTCGAAAAACGTTTCAGAAATAAACTGACTAATATTGAATAGTTCAATTCTTGTATTTACACATTCATTTCCTCGTTCAACCGCGTTGGAGGTGAACGCTAAAAGTGAAAATATTGAGTGTGTTCATTTCGGTCAACGCCATTGAAATACAACTTTCAATGACTTTCAATGAATTTCACTTTTAAGTTTACATGGATCAATTTGGTTGCTTCTTTTAAATTGAAAGGCAAAAGTGAACCGTGTAATTTCACCTTACCACCGAGAAACGCAAGCAGTTGCAAATTTTTTCTTATTCTTTCTTCAGTTAAGATGGTTATCCTTATCAGTCATTAAACCATGTCGGCCTTCGAGTAGCCTAAAAACTCCACCACCAGTTGGCGATTAGCAAAGCATAAGGAAGGATTTATATAATTACAATAAAAGTGAAACATCCTGTATCGGAGGCGATGACTAATGACGTAGATCGACAGATACAAATGAGATTGATCAATCTCGCTCGTGACTTTATGTCGATTACTTATATCAGTGACTGTGGCAGCCAGAAATGACATTTGTTCATTTTGTTTTACTTTATCGCAATTCAGACTTGGCCAAAGGGCTTACCACAGGTTTTTATAGTTTACGAAAACTTTATAAGTTTCGGTATCTTTCCATACATTTTCAGTACAGCGCCTCTAGGGAAACGTGCATGAACTACGAAAATGTATGGAAAGATACCGAAACTTATAAAGTTTTCGTAAACTATAAACACTTGTGGTAAGCCCTCAGATTCATACCAACTAATGGCCTTACTTATGAACATCTTTCAAAGGATAAACGATGCTTATAGTATTGCCATCTCTATCCGTTGGATAATGACAAACAGTGACAGGCCTAACTTTGAGTATTGATTAACTTTAAGTAGCGTTCATAAGTAAGGGGGTTAGTTTTTGTCCTAAAGCTCAATTGGCTTAATCCAAATATGACCAGCTCCACCTAAAAGCTTTTTTTATAAAAAAGACAGGTATACTAAGTATACTAAATAGTATACCTATTTTACCTAGGTGAATTAACCCAGGTGAATTAAGTCTACGGCACCCTTTCGACGACCTCTGTGGCGCAATGGACGACGGTCCACCTGAGACGCAGAAGGTTGCGGGTTCTAACCCCGCCGCGAGACAAATGTTTGTATGATCTGAAAATATTCATTTCGGGTTTAGGTGTTTTCTATTTATAATATTTATTCATTTTGCAAAGACAACGTATATAAGTAGCATATCAGTCATGTTGTTCCCATAATACAAGCTTAGAATAGTTATATTATTATGGAACCATTTGACCGATAAGCTACTTAAATTATTGTTATTATGACACTTTATTTAATTGTAAACTCATCTAAAATACATTTTTTACTATAATTAAACTTAATACTACTTATTATAGTAAAAAATGTATCAAAACGGGAGACCATCGACCGCGGGGCAGGGCTCAAACGGTCGGTGGCTAGGGCTGCAGAGAGAGGAACCTCCAAACAATGCGTGCCGAGTCCAGGAGAGCCGCCTTCTGTATTCTGACCCTTGATCCAGCTGCCTAGCGAGAGCCTCTTAAGATATTGTTATTATTATTATTATTGATTGCGTGGCTTTCATATCACTGCGGCCATGAAGACCTATTGTGATCACTTCTATTCAAGTCGCCCCTTGAAGCGGGGCGTTCATAGTTCACAACTAAGCTCTACTGCTGACAGAAACTGTAGGACCTTTTTGGGTGTGAATTCTCTTAGCTCCTCTGGGCTTAAGTGAATTTTCCCAGAATGGTGCTACGTTTGTGCATTAGTGGAAAACATTCCCCTTGCAGATGAAGAGGCTTCCTTTGTAGGTATGTTGTCTTTTTATGATGTTGTACGATAGTGTCTTGCATCATTATGGTTATTATACTTTTACTTTATTCAAGAATTGTAGTTATAATGATATATTCTAAGAACAGGTAGGCAGGACACCTGGCCAGACGCGGTGATGACCGTTGGAGTGAAGCCAAGTGGTGGCCGAGGTGGGGCTAAAGATCTTTCATTCGTCTGCCAGCGCAATAAGTCAAGGATATAACGTACACGTATACCAATGTACGCGCTATCCGTATGCAGCTTAATATTATATGTATGGTAGTCTGTAAGGTATATATTCTATGGGCCGTAAAATAAGTTACTTTTCTATTGTTGCCTGAATTAAAGTTTTATTATTATAACTAGAACACTTTATTAAATAATACATTTTTTACTATAAATTATGCTTACTACTACTTATGTAAATAAATAAATATCAATAACATTCTAGTAAAAAATATATTATTTTATTGACACTTTATATAATTGTAAACTCGTCAAATATACATTTACTTAATATTATTTATTAAATGTATCAAAACGAGAGACCATCGACCGCGGGGTAGGGCTCAAAACGGTCGGTGGCTAGGGCTGCAGAGAATGGAAACACCTCACAATGCGTGCCGAGTCCAGGAGAGCTGCCTTCTGTGTTCGTGTGTGTCTTCTGTTCTTCTGTCCTTTCATCCAGCTGCCTAGCGAGAGCCTCTTAAGATATTGGTCAAGGCTCGCTATCAGAATTACTGAAACAACTATCGGAACGATAAATAATTGTTGAGTCGACATCCCACATAGCGGTAATCTCGTGACTCAAGTCAAGGTACAAAGTTTGTCCTCCTCGGCCTTCACGAGATTAGCGTCATTATTATTATTATAACAAAAGTCTACATGGATGAGAAAAACACAGGACAGAGGAGGCTGGCAAAAATAACACCCAGCAGTGGAAGATTCCGGGTTGAGATATATGTCTTACATATACTAAATTAAATCATCCCCCATCCCACCAAGTTGAACCAAACGATTCGTTTCCACATCTATTGTTTGTACTAGTAAGGAAAGGAACATTGCATCCGATGTCTGTTTTCCCAGACAGTTTAATATTGTAGTCTTCAAATTGAGAGTGAATTAGCTCCTTCTAGGCAAGCGTGCTCATCTTAGACCACATCTTCACCTGATTCAGGTGTATAGCGGTAAATCGCTTGACTATTTTCTGTAAAAAAACTGTAAAAAACAATATTAGAAAAAAAACCCGACTGCTAAAAATGAATGAACTGAAAAGAGAAAAACAAGTATCACAATATCAATGTATATTCAATTTAGTCTACTAGAGTAGTGATGCACAAAGAAATAATTTCCTAACTTTTTTTTCCTACCCTTTCAGAAGTTGAATACTTCTGAAAACTTCTGAAGGGGTAAAAAGTTCTACGCAGATGATGTCGCCGAACGCCATGAATAGGTAAATAAAGAAGAAGAAGAAGAAAAGCGTAACTCAATATTTTTGCGTATTAAAAAGTACTAAATAAGACTGACATACTATATAAGATTTTCATTTCTTTTAGGTCTAAAGGAAACATAATTAAATGCCTGCTTATATTTTGTTAAATGATTAAACAATATTTGAACGGCCTAGATTTTAATGCAACTTTTGTTTTTTTTTTCTGCGAATCTCCGGAATTTTATGTATTCAACGTAAAAAGGCAGGATTTGTGGAGCCCTTTGCCCAGGAGTGGAACAGGTTGATCAGAAAGGGCAACCTATTTAACTATTTTAATACATGAACATGTGTAAAAATTCACATACGTACTACCTATACAGGCATCCTATATCGTTGTACGAAAAAACGAGCAGGTAAAATATAAAAGTGAATTCTAAAATACTTTTATTGGAAATATAAAATATATATGAAAAAAGTTTTATAGGCCAAGCGATCGTTGCAAGTCTCTCAATTAATAACGCTCTTCGTTTTCCATCTGTCAATTATCAAAATGAAACTTAGAAGTGAATAGCGATTAAAAATAACGTCTTTACAATTCCTATTGGTTGACTTTCTGAATTGGAAAAGTAGGTACTGCTATTATGCCTCACAATTAAAACTTATCATCATCATCATTATAATCTGCCTATAGGTAGCAGTACTCTGCTGAGCATTGGTTTCCCCTAATGAGCGCCATTGCGTCATGCCCTATTTTTTATTTTTCTATTATATACACAACTTCAGAGGACAATAATTAAACACACAAATAAAAATAAAAACTATTATAATATTTGTAAAAGTAATAAACTACCTATTTGAGACGTCTCTATAGAAAAAAGCTATGTTAGTTTACTAACTACTCTATGTTTAGTGACATTTAGGGCTATATTTCACCAACATGGTGGCGCAACCAATCGCCGCTATCAACAAAATGTATGGTGGTGTCTGTTTGGTTGCGCCAACCAAACGGACACCAGGTGAGTAACTCTCTATAGAGCTGTATACAGTATACATTGTGTTAATGTCAGCGACTGGTTGCGCCGCCGTGGTGTCCCGGTGAACTAAAGCCCTGAGAATCGAGTGCTTTTGAGCTTTGAAAGGCATGCTAAGAGTTATGTTGGAAGCCGCCAAAATCTCTAACACTAGAGTTCTAGTCCAACTCTGGCTCATACAACATAAAACTGGTACTTTATAAGGTAGAGCGATATACAGCGATCTCTTGATCTATAGTATATTGGTTAAACTTCGTAATCCTGTCTGTGCTTGTTCTAAGTTGCGAATAATGTGCGTGTTTATACCAAAGTTGGTTGCCTGAGAAGGGGGTTTTCTCAGTTTCTTATACTGTAATCAGTCGCTACTTTATATTCGATATATCATATATACATATCTATAGCACCCATGCCCTCGAACTAAAAAAAGTTCGAAAGGTATGTGCTAGGTTAGTGTTCCAATAAAAAGCGGCGATGGGCTTGCAACCTGTCACGTGGAATGCTAGCTGCTTGCAAAAAGTGGGCATGTATCGAACGTAATGTTTGGACTTGCCTCTCAATCCCCGTTAAGGTTTCCTCAATAAATTTGCGTACTGAGCAATATCTGAAGATATCCATAATGGGGAAAAAGTCGTGAAGATGGTTGGTTGATATCTATATCAGTCCACTGTTAGACATTGGCCTAATAAAGAAGGATATGCCCATAATCTCCACGCTGGGCATGTTGATTGAGGATCGCAGGGCACAGCTTCCGCATCACCGTCGCTGCTGCCAGTCGGTGGTCAGGGAATTTAACCGATGTTAGGCTGCGCTATGCTGCATTCAGCCGGCCGCCATAGCCTTGTTTGATAGCATGGTGCATGGGCAGGTGAGTTTAGATCGGATTCCGAAGATGGAGGTTGGCACCTTAAATTATAGTTATAAGTTAAAGTAAATTCAAGTTACAAAAAAATATTGATAAAAGTCATAAAATATGCATGAGGTTTTCAGAAAAATATAATTTATTTATGAGTTGGTCCTGCGGCAGTCGTGCCGTTGTATTTTCAGCACTCAAAGGGTTATCAAGATGTCTTTTATACAATAGTTTTAATTTGATAGTGTCTTTTAAACCAAGATATTTCTGAATTAGAATGTAACCGTAGACAAATCTTGAAAATAAATCTAAAAGATGCTTTAAGTTTATGAAATATGTGTATGTTTTATTTAAGTTTTATGAAGTTGTTGTCTTTATACCCAAACGTTTGCTGTAAAAACTCTTTCAGGGATAATCTCGCCTTTGTGCATAGCTTTTAAGTAAACTTTTTTGATATTAAATAAATAAATAAATAATGCTGGACACTATCACACAGCATCATGTAGCCCCAAACTAAGCAGAGCTTGTATTATGGGAACCACATGATTGATATACTACACATATATTTTTTTTTTGTAAATACATATTTCATTATTTCATTGTCTACAATAGAGCATAAAAGAATAAGTTTAGCCAGAAATTTAATATTTAAAACATGTTGCAAAATTGACAACATAAACTCGCTAGACGAGTACTTACTTAATAAGTAGATTTTTGTGATAGCGGCCGCCTTGTCGCTGCTTTGAAAACGGACTTCTTGTCATTTTCAAGAAAATGTAATAAGACATCATTATTTTCTTTTTCTATTATAGCAATAGACATTAAATTTACGCAGTCTTAAAAATAATAGTTTAATGTGGATTTAATATCAATTCTGCTAATGATGTTT
This sequence comes from Horisme vitalbata, assembly GCA_951804965.1. Classification (NCBI taxonomy): domain Eukaryota; kingdom Metazoa; phylum Arthropoda; class Insecta; order Lepidoptera; family Geometridae; genus Horisme; species Horisme vitalbata. The sequence goes on from OX638096.1 coordinate 4,908,218, forward strand.
TGCACATTAAAATAACTTTTGAACCATAAATATATGCTGTGAACATAATTACTGATATCAAATATTTGCCATGATTTGTGAGCAGTTCCTCCCGTAATCATGGCACATAAAACTGCGTCGAAATATCGAGAACTCACTAATTATGAATGCATATGCTCTCCGGCCAGGTGGAGTGAAGATCTGCGAAAGGCTGCTGGTAGAAGCTGGATGCATCGAGCACAGGACAGGGCGCCATGGCGCTCATTAGGGGAGGCCTGTTATGATGGTAACGAATCATTGTAAATAGCCGTTGATACCCGCTGCGGGACAAATGTTTGCATGTTCTGCAAATATTTGTCTCGGGTCTGGGTGTTTTCTATGTATGATTAGTACCTATGTATTTACAAAAAAAAGGTATGTATGTAATATATCAATCATGTGGTTCCCATAACACAAGGTCTGCTTAGTTTGGGGCTACATGATGCTGAGTGATATTGTCTAGCATTATTTATTATTTATTTTATTTATACATAGTTGAAGCAAAATAAAATAAACTTAGAAAATGAATATTTCTTCTTCTTCTTCATCTTCGTATGAGCTAGTGACCAACTCTGGTGTCGGAGTTTTTAGGCCACTACAAAGAAACACAATAAACGTGTTTCAATCCGATTAAAAGCATTCCTTATTTATAACAATTTCAAAAATGTAAGACAACATCAAAGTGAAATTTCGATTACGTGCTCACCTTTCCGGCTACCTTTTCAGACATGACCAACTTTTTATCAACGCCCTGCTCAAATATTTATATCGCAAACCAAAATCCCTTCCATAATTTATTATTCAGTGAAATCGGTTATAAAAGGTTGATATAAATACATAATTAAAACAATATAAATTAAAGTTAGAAAATAAACACTACAAACGTGTTTCAATCCGATTAAAAGCATTCCTTCTTTTAACAATGGCTAAAATATCAGACGACATCAAAGTAAAATTTCGATTACGTGCTCACCTTTACCTTTTATTTTTATTTTATTTTATTTTATTAGACACAATCAACAGTAACAATATAAAAATAGGTAGATTAAACAAAAAAAAAACAATAAAACCTACAATAAAGAACCTGTTATTGTATATACTGTTGTTGTTAAATAAAATGATTCCAATAAAACTTATTTATAATTATTACTCAGATTATTAGGGAAACATTATATTCTTAGAGACTTAGTTACGCTAGAAGCTACTGATGACAACTAGATAGATATGACTCATTGTTATGAGTAAATAGGTAGGTAGCTAGATATTATTCATTAGTATCCTATACCTTAGTTGTTTTCAAGCATAACCATTTTTTTATCAATACACTCCTCAAATATTTATATCGCAAACCAAAATCCCTTCCATAATTCATTATTATGAAATCGGTTGTAAAAGTAATAATTTAAATGTGTTCAGGGCGCCGATTATCCAACGAATTTATTACCAGCGTACTTCGAAAAACTCATAAAACTCAGCGAATTCTTCAATCCGCTGCGCTTAATATCCCACGGTAAAGTAACTTTGCTTAAAATATGAAATGGACTATCTAAAGGTTAAATTGGAATAGGGATTTGCTGATGTCGGTGTAAAAACGGCGAGCGGTGTGATTGTTCCTGATAAAAAAATATAGAAAACATTTTTTTATAAATGTTTTTGGAAACTAAGTGCTGTGTAAAATCGAGCGTAGGTTCGACTTCTGTTACGAAACAATTTTTTTTTTGATTCACTGTTACCATTCTGAATACAGGTCAGGTATACAGGGTGAGTTTGAATTTTCATATTATCCTGAAATTTAATGACAAAAGTCAACTACAATTTGAAAGGGTTGGTATACAACATAGGTTTTTAAAATTTTGTATGGGAACCATGTTTCTATTTTCAAGTGTGGTTCTCGCAACTTGTGGAGATCGAAGTAAGTAGAATGATTTAGGATCAATCATCTCAAACGTACACGCTAATATGGTCATGCATCCGGGGATTCGGTATTTCAAAATTATTTACTTTCATATCAGGAAAGGTTGACTGGCAGAAAATGCTTTAGCAATAAGTCCTCCTTTTGCACAATTTTTTGTTTTTGTGCAATAAAGTGTTAAATAAATAAATAAAATGATTATCTATAGACGTAAGGTGAAAAACGTATCAACATAATAGCTAGTTCTTTTTCTTCTTTGAACTTTTTTACCTATACTGTTTGTGATAATTTTTTTACTTGTACTGTTGTAAATTCTAAAGTTTATTTTTTTATTAAATAGAACAATACAGCTATTATTACAGTATTAAAGTATTTTCTCGTGATTATGTGCGTAGAAAATGACAAAAATTTGCAATATTCATTAATAAGGTATTTTATTAGTATTATGAATTCCAGCTCATCTTGGTTAGGTTCTAAAACAAGGTAACTTCAAGAGGTAACTACATTCGCAGACCTATGACACGAACAAATCGTGACGTCACCGGATATCGCGCGAACGGATGCCATTGTCACGTGACAAGCTAGGAAATTAATCGCGAGAGAGCTAATTGAAAACGCGGCGTGTTCCGCCACTGGCATAGCCACGCGAAAGGTTAACAAATTAAACCCGATGGCCTGACCAGCTCAGAGACAAGGGAACGTCGCTTTACAGTGTGGTGTAGATGGCCACAAATCGGAGTCGCTGGAGACAGGCCGTTAACACCTGCAGGACATCACATAGTGATCACGATCTTCAGCAATGAAGTACCGACTACAAAGAAAAGAAAGAATACTTATTTATTTCACCATAGGAGCATTACAATACACTTGGTTATGTATTGTAATGCTTAGAATATTGTATTTTTTTTTTGCATCAGCAACAAAAACCACATCAACATGCTATTTAGTCCACTTAGTCCACTGCTGGACATAGGCCTATCCTAACTATGGGGGATATTCCCATAATCGCCACACGGGACATGTGGGTTGGGGATTGAAGGCACCAATTTCTCGCATCGCCGACATTGCTGCCTGTCGGCGGCCAGAAGATTTAGCTGTGCCGTTAGGCTGCGCTATGCCGCAATCAGCCGGCCGCAAGGGCTCCGTTTGTTAGTTAGCAGGATGCACCACGTGCAGATAAGCAGGAGCAGGTTTGCTTGGGTTCCGAAAATGGAGGTTACAACCCCTTACACCCCTTATTTATCATACATTAAATATAAATTTATTCATTTATTTATTTACTGTCAGAAACATCAACGACAATTCACATTACAGAACAGTAAAATCTATAACAAATATTTTTGAATAGTGTGTTATTGTACAGGCCTTTACAAAATATTATTAATATTTACTAATAAATAGAATAAACAGAAATAAATAGTTGTGGACAGTTCAGTTCATCTACGATATTTATAAAGAACGGCATAATTCCGAATGAAGTCTGGAAAAATAACATCACAATATCATCATGCCAGCTTTTATTAATAACACATGATTAATTTGAGTAAGCGAGCGTTTGTTTCATAAATCCAATGTGGGACAAAAGCCTCCATGCGTACAGACAAACATTTATCAGGGGTGTGTTTTGTGTTATTCTTACCATGTTTCTGGTATAGCGCAGCCGTACACTGGTACAGCTAAATTCCTACTGTGGAAATTCGGCTTGTGTATCGCAGGACACAGCTTCAATCCCACTTCCTCTAATATGCGAAATTTTTGAGTATTTTTATTTATTTTATTTTATTTTATTTTGGTTTCTTCGGAAAACAAACAGTACCTTGGATACCAGTACCTTACCAGTACCTATGGATGAATGGATGAATTTTTGCTACTCTTTCACGCAAAAACTCCGCCTTCACCTTTCCTCCATAGGAGCTTCAGACGCACTGCTAACTAGCATCCGCATCAAGTTGATATTCCATTTAACAGGACTAAGCGCTTCCAAACATCGTTTATAATGCGCACTGTTTAAATATGGAATCAGCTGCCAGCGTCTGTTTTTTCATTGACCCTATCGGCTTCAAAAAGAGAGTTAATAGGCATCTTCTGTGAAAGCTCGCCCCATCGTCGACCTCATTCTTGCCTATGCAAGCCTCGAGGTCAAGAGCTGGACCATATTAAATAAATAAAAAAAAACTATTGAATGGTTTTGGATGAAACTTGGAATATACACAGTCTGTGGCCTGGATTAACACATAGGCTACTTTTTATTTCGGTAACACGCGTGTGAAGCCGCGGGCGGAAGCTAGTTACCCATATAGGCGAAAGTTTGAGAATTTATGAGAAATGATTGTCCTTCCTACACGCCAAAACTACCGAACAGATTAAGTTGAAATTTTGCACATATGTAGTGCTAGATCTGAGATAAATATGAGGCACTCTTTGTCCGGCTACCACGTCAGCCAGGCCGCGAGTGGATGCTAGTAATTTTCCCAACCAAAGAAGGCTGGGAAAATCCTAGCATCCGCTCTTCTTATAACTAAGTACCTATCTACTTGGGACTAATGGTTTATGCTGTGTATTGACTGTCAATCAGTCAGTCAGTTAGTTTCATTACACCCCGGCTACAACTGCACCCTTCGTGTACTGTCTGCCAAATGAAAAGTCTTCATAAAGCGCAAATAATTGCCGAAGGCCACAGATGTAGACGCGGATGTTGAGTATTTTTAAATTATACAATATAATGTCATCTTGTCACTGACCATGTATTTCCTGTGGGTAATGCGAGGAATTCACTAGACGGACGTGTCCGCGGACATGTCTGCAAGTCTGCAGACATGCCCGGCGGACCTCGCTACTATAGGTTTGTGCAATGTTTTCTAGTGTAGGACCGTCGCAGTCAGTCTGCCGGTTGAGACACAGACAAGAAACTGATGAGTCTGTGTAGTGTATTGTGGCCACAGACATGCCCGTACAAACTACCCGCGAGCATTCCCCGTTTTAGACTGTAATTTACACCAATTCGTATAGCTCATCAAAAATCAAATCCAGATTGAATACAAAATGCCTAAGTTTTGCGTTTAATCATCTTGTTTGATAAAGATATTACAACGCATATATTTTAACCTCGAACAGGTGTTTCTAGATAAATTCATCTTAACCGGGATAGCAGTGTTGTTTTAAGGAAGTGAAGTTGATTGAACGATAATATTCACTTAAAATTACGACAGGTGGATCTGTGGCGTAAAATTTGTTGGTACAAGTAAAGAGATCTTAGTCAGCTTTCTAATTCCTTTCTTCTTCGTATAAGCTAGTGGATAACTCTTGTGGTGGGGGTGGGGGTGGGCGTTTTTAGGCCGCCTGAAGGTCTCCGACATGGCTTAGCGACAGAAACCGGGACCAAAATCTTTACGTGCCTTCCGATGCATGGAAGTCTAAATGCCACTAAACGGTAACCCATCTAAGTAGTGACCAGGCTGAATATTATTTAATCAAGATGATCTGCTAAGTACGCCAATGTAAGACACGCTACGAGCGTACTATTAATCAGGTTTCTCGGTAAAAATAAAAATAAATAATAAACAGCATAAACAAAAATCAAGTAGGTATCTGCCACAGATATAGAAGAGAACTAGATGAACTGTATGATTGTTGATGACTAGATGATTACTAGTAGTAGAGTTCTTTGTGGAGAGCTCGTCCGAGGAAGTACTGCCACCATACCTATTTCTGCCGTGAATCAGCTGTGTTGTGTTTCGGTTTGAAGGGTGTGGGTGCCGGTGAAATTACAGACACAAGAGGCTTATCATCTTCATGCCTCAAATTGATGGACGCCGGGCATTGCATCGTAGAGCACGTTCCAAAAAAACGTGATCTATGATGCAATGCTTTGTGATAGCTAATGGTTACCACTTACTGAATTTTAAGAGTTTTTTTATAAAAAAAAACTCTTAAAATTCAGTATGTTCTGAACATCAACTCATACTGCTGATACCTATTTTCTTATATCCAATATCACTAGTTAGAAAGGGACGCATACATATATCAATGCGACTTCAAATGAGATCAAAAAGTTAATTGTACCAGGGCACTCGAACAAAATTCTATGCAGTTTCATTGAAATACCCTGGTACAAAGGCGCAGAAATCGCATCGAGATAAAGAATGCATCCCTTTCTAGCAAATGATATATGGATATAAGAAAGTAGAGATCAGACGTATGAGTTGACGTTCAGAACATAGTGAATTTTAAGACTTCAACTACTTCTTTTCTATATCTGTGGTGGTATCTACCTACTGGTGTTTAGATGTCCAGATGCTACAGAGAAAACTAGTCTCTAAACTTTAGAGACTAGTTAGCTTTAGAGTCTAAAGCTAACGGTTAAGGCTGTCCATTGAGTGTCAATTAGATTCTTAAACTTATAGTACCTATATACGAAGACCTCTAAGACGCAATGGGTATAGGCTCACCTGAGAGACAGAAGGTTGAAGGTTCAATTCCTACCGGGAGACAAATGTCGTATGATTTGTAAATATTTATCTCGGGTCTGTGTGTTTTCTATGTGTTTACCAGACTTGTGGTCCCCATAAGACAGGAAACTGTGCATAGTCTAGACCCCTAGGGCTAAATGATTAAAAAAGAAATCGGACAAGTGCGAGTCGGATTCGCGCACGAAGGGTTCCGTACCATTGTATGGGAGACCCACATAAATATTTATTTTATTCTGTTGTTAGTATTTGTTGTTATAGCGGCAACAGAAATAAATCATCTGTGAAATTTCCACTTTCTAGCTATCACGGTTCATGAGATACGGCTGTACAGATAGAGTCTGGTGACAGACAGACAGACCGACGGACAGCGAAGTCTTAGTAATAGGGTCCCGTTTTTACCATTTGGGTACGGAACCCTAAAATTGATGTAGGTACATATATGTATATGGATGCTAAGCTCGTTTGTGATAAAATAGACAGCTGCATTTCTGCTTCGAACTAGTAAATTGACAAAGGCAACTGGTTTCAGTCCAACTGTCTAACTGTATTCAAACTAAGTTATTGGAAATTTAAATGAGTTCATTGAGCACTCTCCCCTACAAAAGAAACGGCTTCCTTTATCTCCTCACCAACGTGAACCAACGTTCCGTACTTTGAATATAATTCCACAGAACAGTACCGTCCAAATAAATCCCCACTCAAAAAGATATCCGAAATTCATCGAATTTTTTTTTTTGCGTTTTTTTCCGATGGAACGGTCAGATTGGATTAGATTTACTTATTTATATATTTTTTTGGTTGCATCCAATTTGAAAATTAAAGATATTAGAAAATTAGAAAGATTGTAAATATGAATATAATTCCACAGAACAGTAACGTCCAAATAAATCCCCACTCAAAAGGATATCCGAAAATCAACCAATTATTTTTTTTACAATTCGACAAATAATCGTATTTGCTAGGTCTGTATTTGCTATTAAGAAGGTGTTACTCTATTTTAAAATACGACAAAAAAGTTAAGTAGCCGCTGCGCCGCTAAAATCGTTAGTGACGTCACTGCCGTTTTCGGCGGTGCGGTGACGCAACGCGGTTATGTGTTTCGGCCCTTAACGTGAGCAAAGCCGCGAGGAGTAGCTTGTATTAAATATTCCACAACACAAAGTTGTTTCATGAAAATGTAGCATTAACTGCTTAGAACACTATTCTGATGCACTACACCAACCATTTCGCAACTGACAACGGAACAGAAATACATAAAGCACTGAACTCGAAGGTTTTGAAGCAACAAAAGCTTGGGGCTCTAGAATGTTCACAGAATAAACATTTCCTGTTGAAATCTGGAGCGTTCAAACGGTTCGCGACTTGGAGATTTTGAAGATGGTGGTTGGAAAAGCGGAGATAGGTTCAAAGGACCTAACTAGACATAGACTTGAAACTTATAAGCCCTGGGCCCGAATTCTTGTATTTCGATATAAGTTATACATCGCGAACTGTCAAAACTGTTTGACAGTTAATGCAATATAATATATTTAACGTGATAATATTGGTAGGATTTATTTATAAGCTCACCCGGTTAACATCACAAACACAAATAACAGACTAAAGGTTGAAAATCTCAGTGCACCCAGTTATTACAGGGTTTCCTAACAGGCGCATCATTAGCACCTCTACTGTTTTATTAGAGATAGGTAGAGTTTACATCATAAATCAAGCATCTATCATGATAAAAATCATTTTTGAAAAGTCTTGTTTATGTTTTCCTGCTCAATGGTTTATAGCTAATTGTGATGAAAAATTGTATTGTTGTAACTTATTAGAAGCCATAATAAAAGTGATTAATACACTATCTGGTATTCTGCCTATACTCCAAACGAAAAAATACCATACTAAAAGAAAACTAAGTATACCTTTGGTATCTTAAAAATCATGATACTTTTCTTATCAGCTTAAGTGGTTCAAAATGATCACATGGCTACCCTTGATCAGCTCCTTCAATCCCTTCATCGTTCCACCAAACACCCTTTAGATCAATATTTTTTACGGATAAGTCAAGATTGTTATCGTTTTTCAACATTTATGTACCGTGTTTCTGTTCCTCAATAAGAATACAAAATATTTTCCAAGGGAAGTTTGAATTTGTAACATCAAAATTTGAATAAAGGTTTCATAAAGATTTGGACTAAAGTCCCATTCGCAGTACCATAGAGAACACACTAAAAATAATATATTGATTCGCAATTCAAACTAGCTTTCTTGGAGGCTAGAAAGCTTCCGAAGGCAGAATATGTTTTACCATAGAAACCATACGAAAAAGAATTTACTAATTCGAAATTATAACTAGCCTCATTCCGCGAATTTAATGAAAATAAATAAAAAAGTGTTCCAAACATCCGTGACCTATGATTACGTATTAACTAAATAATTCCATGACTACGATGCACTTCTTTGTTATACTATTGGTGGATCATGCACTTGTTCCATCTTCAAGTATTTTAATAAAATCCTTTCAGTGTATATAAATAATAGCGGTAGATCACACTATAAGTTTGTGTGCGAGTATTTTTTTAAATTCTTTTATTTGACGAGGGACTTTGAGTCACATGGCAACTATGTCAGCCCTGTACTAAACTATGAATCCAGTGGAATGCTTAACAACTACACTGGTCATCATAAAAATCGACCCACCTGTACTTTTGCTGGAAAATTCGTTTTTTTAATTCTGAATTAAACAAGTTGTTTTGGAATAATATTTTTTATGTAAAATTGTTTATTTTTAACATTTTGAACTGAAAATTATGTATATATTTTGGAGAACTTGCACATTATGAGGAAAAATTGAAAATCTTTAATTTTACCCAATTTTTAGGTTTATATTGAACAAGCTGTAATTTTACACCCTTTGCACTTAAGCCGATGAATCCTTGAAATCAATATTTGGTATTTCCTCTTCTTGCTTTAATTGTAGCCTGCATTCTCCTTTTTAAAGACCTTATCAAAACAGCAATGGCTCTTTGAGGTACTCGCTCCCATTCTTCTTTGATGGCGGTTTCCAGTTCTCCTAAGGTGGTAGGGGCGGGATTCGAGCTCTAACCTTTTGTTTTAGGGTGTCCCGAATGTGCTCTATAGGGTTGAGGTCAGGACTCCTTGCTGGCCACTGCATAACCTGTATACCGACCTCTTCCAGTTACTGAGTCACGATGCGCGCTACGTGTGGCTGTGCGTTGTCTTGCATTAACTGGAAGTGTTCTCCGATATAACCCGCAAAAGGCATCATGTGATCTTCTAAGATCTCTGTTATGTAACGTGCAGCAGTTAGTGAACCCCTCCTGATAAATACCAGTTCAGTGCGAGCTGTCAAAGAAATCCCACCCCAAAACATTACAGAGCCTCCACCATAACTGACTGTTTCGCACATACAGCATTGGGCATAACGCTCACCTGGCCGTCTCATGACGTTACGGCGCCCTTCTGAACCATATAACGTCATTCGGCTTTCATCACTAAACAGAACTGACGCCCATTGGTCCATAGTCCAGTTCAGGTGATTTCGCGCAAATTGTAGCCTTGCTTGTCGATGAGCTGCGGTCAGTTGTGGTCCCGTTGCTAGCTTGTGAGGTCTTAAATCTTGTTCACGGAGTCTCCTTCTCACTGTACTGTCACTTATAGCCACACCCCGCACTTCTTGTAAGCGTCGCTGAAGATAAACCCCAGAGAGGTACCGATTTCTTAAAGCTGAGGTCACAATAAAGCGGTCATCTCGTTCAGAAGTGACCCTTTGTCTTCCAGATCCTGATCTTCTTCGATACTCTCCAGTCTCCAGAAACCTCTGGTAAACTTTTAGAACCGCAGATCGACTGAGATTCAATCTTCGCGCCACAACACGTTGACTGAAGCCTTGTTGCAGCAAGGTTACAACTTGGGCTGCTTCTGCCTCAGTAGTGTCCATAATTTCAGATGAAATCTATGTAAAACTACAGCCTTTGTGAATAAAGATAGCGTTAATTATCGAGCGCACTGTTTAAATGTTCCGTTTCACAAAGGGAATTGGGTTCACCTGAATCTCGACGTAAACAATGAAATCGACACTAATCAGTGTAAGCGCTAAAAAGTTTGTTAAGTACCCTCAAGTAGGCCGTAATTTATGGTAGATAGATGTCAAACATCGTAACAAACCCTAACAAACAAAAAAAACAATTCAAAACCACTCATCTACGAAGTTTAAAAAAAAATTGTGAAAAAAGAGGGTGGGTCGATTTTTTTGATGACCAGTGTAGTTTGTTCCCACTCAAATCCGTAACGGCTTAACAGATTTCAATAAACTTGCATAGTACATACTTTGTAGCCTGGATTAACACATAGGCTACATTTTAACCAATAACCACGCGAAGGAAGCCACAGGCGAAAGCTAGCAAAATAATACAACCCTTCTTTAATATAACAATGCATTGGAGAAATAAACCTGTCTACCTTTTCTAAATCTATGTTCCAGAGCATTGTTGCAAGATAGGATTTTATATTGCCTTCGGGTACCTAAAAGGAAATATTACTGTGATTTCGTGAGATTCGACAAACGCTGCTTAGAGCTGCACTTTTCTTGAAATATAACATTTTTCGAGGTACAAAGGAAGCCTCCATGCTCCGTCCATTCTTTTAAGATTTGCTGTTTTCAATTCACGTAGATATTAGTTACGAAGTTTTCATTTCTCTTTAGCTTTAGAGTGAGTAGGATCTTCATCATCATTATCATCAGACTAAAGCAGTCCTTTGCTGGACATAGGTCTTCCTCCAAGAATGTAACCATGTAGATATATTTGCTGAAAGTCTCATCTCTATATTAAGATCATTTAAGATATTTCTTAGTTTTCATTTAAGATACTAAGTATTTTGGTATCCACACATACCACACCACACCAGCCCATATCAGTCCACTGCTGGACATAGGCCTCCCCTAATAAAGGGGGATATGACCATAATCCCCACGCTGGGCATGCCGGTTGGGGATCGCCGGGCACAGCTTCTCGCACCACCGACGCTGCTGCCCGTCGGTGGCCAGGGAATTTAGCTGTGCCGATTAAGGCTGTGCTATGCCGCAATCAGCCGGCCGCCAGAGCCCCGTTCGTTGTTTAGCAGAGTGAACCACGTGCAGGTGAGGTTGGCTTGGGTTCCAAAGATGGAGGTTGGAACCCCGTACACCCCGAACGTAACCGAACGTAAGTGTTTTGGTGTAAACTGTGTAAACTTCGAAACTTTAATTAATAAATCTATTTTTTTTTTAATTGTGCCCTGTCCTCAGCTCGACGCATCCAGCTTCTACCAGCAGCCTTTCGCAAATCGCCACTCCACCTGGCCAGAGGGCGTTCTAAACCACGTTGACCGCGACGCGATCTCCACACAACAACTCGATTACTACACTCCACTACACCAGCCTATATCAGTTCACAGCTGTGCATAAACCTCATAATTAAGGGGAAATGCCATAATCCCCACGCTGGGCATGCAGGTCGGGGATGAGAGTGCACTCCCACCACCAACGCTGCTGCCTGTTATTAGGATGCATTATGCCGCGATCAGCTGGCAGCCAGAGCACATGTTAGTTAGCCGGGTGCACAGGGGGCAGGAGAAGTTTGTTTCGGTTTGGCTTGGGTAGGTTGAAACCCCGTTTTTTAGTGTAATATCACCAAAAAATGAAAGAGAGAAAGAATGAAAATTCATTTATTTGAACCCGACATAGAACTAAAGTTGTCGACATAGCTCAGAGAATTAGCAAGCTGAAGTGGCAGTGGGCTGCCATATCTGCCGAAGAACCGACAACCGTTGGGGCAAACGAGTTTTTGAGTGGAGACCGCGGCTTGGCAAACGTAGTGTAGGATGCCCTCCGGCCAGATGGAGTGACGATTTGCGTAAGGCTGCTGGTAGAAGCTGGATGCGTCGAGCTCAGAACAGGGCGCAATGGCGCTCATTAGGGGAGGCCTATGTCCAGCAGTGGACTGCTATAGGCTGATGATGATGATGATGATGATTATTTGAACCCACTCTTACGGTGCGGTGTTATCCTCCCGACTATCCAATATATGTAGACAAATTAGCAGTGTCGTGTTTACCGTTCCAAATCCGCACTACCTGCAGCGCTCGTACCAGCATCTAATTTGAAGGTGCTCTTAGAAATAGGGACGGTATAGAGAAGTTGCTTATGTTTAATTATGGATTTGCGAGGGACTGTGCAATTGGTCATAGATTTCCTGTATCAGTCTAGGACTTATCTACAGGATTTAATTGGGCGTGCATGGCATATTTTTAAGCAAACATTCAATCATCAGTTCATCATCATCAATTTAAATCTAAATCAGCCCATAACATTCCACTATTGTACATTTAGGCCTCCCATAATGAGCGCCAATGCGCCCTGACCTCAGCTCGACGCATCTAGCTTCTACCAGCAGCCTTTTAAGGCTTGCCCAGTACCTATACCTCCATCCATCCAAACTGGCGTTTAAGCGCCTTGTGCATGACTTCTATTTCGGTTCCAATGACAAGCATGGTTCTTCCTAATTAGCTACCTAATGTTATCTCCTACTTTGTTTATTTTTAATTATCTGCAATTTGGTAGTAAGTATTATTCTTGTTATTTTATCTTTGATGTTGTTAATGTGTTTTAATGGTTATGTACCAACCGTTTTTTTTTTATATTACTGTTGCATTATATCTATATGTGTATATGTATATATATTTATATATAAATTTATTTTTAAGATTTGTTTGGTAGGTTAGTTGTTTGTTTTTGTATGTATACATTTCTCTTTTGTTGTTCTTTTTGGTTATGTTCATGCACGCCAACCACAATTTTTTACCTATCATGGTTGACTGGCAGAAAATGCTTCCTAGCATTAAGTCCACCATTTGTACTATTCTCTGTAAAGGTGCAATAAAGAATTAAATAAATAAATATACCATATTTTCAGGTCCAACTTAGCCTGATTCACCAAAAATAACATGAGCATTAGTATGAGAGCTGACTAATGTGGAGTTGGAAGGCTGTTCACAAAAATATTTCATTCAGCACCAAGCCTTTTATAAAAATGTTACTCATTACGCTAATGCATGTTGCGCTATTGCCAAATGCTATATGTCGTATGCTAGTGGAAGTCCGCAACTTTGTTTGCGCATATAATTTCTATATAGAATAGAATAGAATATTCTTTTTTGCACAAAAATAAATGTACCTAGGCGAACTTAATGCATTATCTACCTGCAAATCTTTGTGTAATGTGGATTTAAAATTAAAAGGAGAATGCCGACTGATATATGACGCGGTACCAAGACTAAAGTGTCAAAAAATCTCCAATAAGTTTTTAGTCGATTCTTCTGTCAAAATAATTAAAAATGAGGGTTATTACCATAGTAACACTTTACATCAATGTTTGTTGCCATAGTAACGTGAATATCATTGGTTCTTGCAGTCTGATGGCGGCGTGCGGCGGAAACCAAATCAACAAAATAATTTTTTACTTGATTATTAATTCCGTTGGTGTGTAAAACTAAAGAAAATGTTAATGTCAGTTATAAAATATAATACATTTTATGGCATACGTTTAGTTTTGACGCAATTGGTACGGGTTCTCGGCATTCTCCTTTGGTGGCAATAAATTCTTCGGGGTATTTTTAAATACAGACCTCAAAGATGACTATGTTTTAATGTTGTAAGTTTAGGTAAGTATCTTGTACATGCTATCATTAATAATGGATAAAATTTTAGAGGTACTTAGATTCGAGCGCTTCCGTGCATAGGAACGTTAATGCCATAACTGCGGGAGCGAGACGGCTTCAGGACAGTTGTGTTTGTACACATCAAAATGTTAAATGGCTAAACTATGTCAGCCTGTCATCATTATCCTCATCATCATTATCAGCCTATAGCAGTCCACTGTCATGGGCGGCCTATAATCCTCGCACAAAGGAGAATGCCGTCTGATGTATGGCGCTCGGTACCAAGACTAAAGTGAGTGCGTCAAAAAAATCTCCAACAAGTTTTTAGTCGATTCTACTGTCAAAATAATTAAAAATGAGGGTGATTTCCATAGTAACTTTACATCAATGTTTGTTGCCATAGTAACGTTTATATCATTGGTTGTTGCAGTGTAATGGCGGCGTGCGGCGGAAACCAAATCAACAAAATATTTTTTTACTTGATTATTAATCCCGTTGGTGTGTAAAACTAAAGAAAATGTTAATTTCATTTATAAAATATAATAAATTTTATGGGATACGTTCAGTTTGACGCAATTGGTACGGGTTCTCGGCATTCTTCTTTGGCATAGCTTATATACTCATAATAGTCCTTCTCATCGATTTCTATGACAACGACCCTTATTTTTTGTATCTAGCGTGAACCCTAATATGACTGGCCACACCAAATTTGGTTTCAAATACCCTATCGCATGATTTACAAAATCTGTAACGAGTATATCCGACATAGAACTAAAGTTCAGAGAATTAGCAAGCTGAAGTGGCAGTGGGCTGGCCATATCTGCCGAAGAACCGATAACCGTTGGGGTAAAAGAGTTCTTGAGTGAAGACCGCGGCTCGGCAAATGTAGTGTAGGAAGCCCTCCAGCCAGATGGAGTGATGATCTGCGAAAGGCTGCTGGTAGAAGCTGGATGAAGACAGGGCCCAATGGCGCTTATTAGTGGAGGTGCGTCCTGCAGTGGACTGCTTTAGGCTGATGATGATAATGAATTACAATACAATTGACCTACAGAATTATAGGTATGTTGAGGAAAAAATAGGTCTCTTTTTTATTGTTACGAAGTAGAAGTCAGTCAGACAGTCAGTATATAACTGAACGATTTTATGATATGGTAAGTTAATGCAAACTCACAACACAGGTAGGTACTCCAAGCACAAAAATAAGTCGTTTTCGACGCGTCGGAGAAAAGTTGAATCCCTCCATTTGGTAGATATCTTTCAAGGGACTGGTGCTCAAGGAACGAATTCATTATTTAGTTCAAGTGACAAGAATATGATGTTGTAATATACACTCATACTCAACTACTCGGTAGATACACAATTACAATGGTGGTAGTGGTCGGTAAGTTGTAAGGTCTTAGCATAATGTCAATTAACAATTGTCAACAACAACAAATATAAAAAAGTAGGTAGTTTAAATAAATTTATGTCAAAAATAATTATATCACACAGGTAACTTCATGACCAAATTTATAATCCAAATATTCCTTAATTCTATAAAAACATTGATCCAATAACCAATTTCTTAGTCTTAATTTAAATCAATGTGGGCTTTTTAAATCATCCGGTAATTTATCAAAAAAGTGTTATAGCGTGCTAATAGACACTTTGTTTTGCAATATTCAGTCTGCAACAAGGGATACACAGTTTCTCCTTGTGCTTCGTTTGCCTATTTATCACATCTGCCTTTTAACTGAAATACCTAGGATACTGTTTCACAAACATGCCTTAATAATTTATGTATATGCAAGCTAGTGATTTTTTTATATATTTTAAATAACGGCTTGCAGGAATCCATACAACATGCACCACACATAATATATATATATATATATATATATATATCTAGACCGTTAATATCGATATCGGTTGAATTTCTCCAAACTATAAGTCCGTAAGCTAATGCCGTTAATACGTATCCATGATAAGGCTGTGTGCTTCGGTAGATACGCGAAGCCTAAGGCTTTTTATTCCATACACAATCTATTTAATGTAGTTGCAATAGTTATGTTGGAGAGCGAGACTGGATCTGGTTTTCTCTGAATATCAGCACTGGTTTTTGTTTTAAACATAGTCACTCCACTTTAACCCTCTAAGAAAATCAGCGCTACCTTATAAGCAGCATTAAAGCTGTGACATGACCCGCTATGCGGCACCCGGCACGTAGTGAGCTAGGTACCTACATGTACTTTGTACATATTCTGGGTAGCTGTTTCGTTTAGGTTTGTCTAGACTAGAATAATGTACCAACCTATTGTCTTTTGTTTTATTTTAATGTATTCTGTCTTATGATTCGTTCTGTTGCTGAATGTTCGTCAAATAAATGATTCTATTGTATATTTTTCAGCAGTGGACTGCTATAGGCTGATGATGATGATGATAATTAATATTTTTGCCGAATTAAGATTATTATATATTAAATATTTTTGAATGAATTTTGCCAAAAAATATTTTATACTTTTTATACTTAGACCAACCTCCAACCTTAATTTGATCACATCGCGAACCCACAAGTGTACGGAAAAGGACACTTTTGATCCGCTCCTTAAATTTTCTTTTTATACATACGTACCTTTTTGGATTCACGAGAATACCATCCTTCTGAATGGAGGTTTTATTTGTTTGTTATTTTGTCCGTATGCCTGTCAACCCGTATGGCACTTCTGAAATAAAAGTTTTGGGTTGTATTGAATTAAGAAGGGTATGGATCTGGTACGGACATACAATGGTATTATACTTGGTGTTATAGGCTTCGGCGATCCACGTGAAGAATATGTTTTTTTTAAATATTAAAATCATAATAACCAAAAAAAAGACGGGGTGAAAGAGATTCCAACTTCTATATTCGGAATCCAAGCAAACCTTACCTGCCCGTGATGCACCTTACTAACATTACAATCAAACGGGGCTTTGACGGCCAGCTGATTTTGGCGTAGCGCAGCCGAACACTGTCACAGTTACATTACCTGGCCGCGGATGGGCAGCAGCGTCGGCGGTGCGAGAAGCTGTGCCCTGCGATCCCCAACCCGCTTGCCCAACGTGGGGATTATGAACATATCCTATTCTTATTAGGGAGGCCTATGTCTAGCGTAGACTGATAAAGGCTTGGTTTAGCCTAAACCATAATATACTAACATAATACTCTCGTGATTAGCGCTATTGCGCACTGTCCTCAATTTGACACATTTAACTATCAGTTAAATAAGAATACTCAAAATTATTAGGAGAACCGCTGTTTCAATTTCTTGAAAAGAGTTCAAAACCATTTTTATATAGCTTAATGTCTGTTGTTTTCCAATACAGTTTTGAGCACGTAATAATGCGTACATAAATTGTCCGAAACGAAAAATCTATCGAACGCTCCAGACTTGTTTGTCAAGCTGGGGTGTGATTTACAATTTACAATTTTATTTAACTGTAATTAAAACGGTAACAAAACCAATTACATTAACTAAACAAATCAGAATTAGACAATTTATCTAATATCAAAATTCTTAATTAAAAATTTAATTCAAGTCAAATATAAGAGTTAAAATTACACATTATTATGTCATAATTAATAACAGTCATACATCACGCTCACAGAATCTCAAATCAGGGTTTAAATAGTGATGACTAAAAAATTCTAATTAGCCCATCATTTACATTATAATCAAAAAATAATGGACAAGTATTTTTTATTTCTTCAATTATACAAAAAACGCCAAAGATATAGTGCGTTGAAATTCTGCGTGACGTCACGGCTTAGTACACTTTGTGACGTCAAAAGCCCCCGAACTTTGACGCTCAATATCTCAGTCAATTATTATTTAATTGATAAATAAAAAAATACGTGTCCAATATTTTTTGTTGATCTATCTGACGGACTAATTAGAATTGATATTTTTATACCCAGTCGTCAACCCTATTAAATCTAAGTAATATGCCTTGTCCTTAAAAACTGGTTACTGATAGGGTACAAAAGGCTAATTATGATTTTTTATCATTACATTAATTACTCAGTATTACTGCAGACTAATGATTGATTTAGCATTGACTCATATTTATACTGAGTTACTAAGACTGTGTCCATTCAAACTTTTTTACTCTCTCTATTTAAGGTTATTTTGTTCACTAATGCTATTGATGATGATGATGATGATGTTGTTGTAAAAAGATTTCAATAACGATTCTTTAAATCACATTTTGTTCAATTTAAAGCTGTTTCTGTACGTTTTTCATTCTGTCTCCAACATAATAAATGGAAATAATGGTTCAAACCGCCCGTGGCTGCGAACTCTACAAAATATTACTCCAAACACTTTGTTTTCTTCCAAGTTTTCTTAAAAGGCGTTATATTTCGCGACTCAATTTGAATAAAATACAGACGTCACGAAAAATGCATTAATTTGTATCAAGCAGCTGTCGTCTTGTTAGAAAATTGTAGCCTTAATTAAAGAGAACATAATTTAAGACCTTAGAGATATCAAGTCTAAACTATGTATTGTTGAAAATTTAAATTAATAAACTTTGTTTAATAGTAGTTTTTGAAGCAAAATAATTTACAAATTTTGAGGGAATATATCCACAACCACGTTAGATTCGTCTTTTGACGAGAGCTTTTTCCTGATTATACTTGCAATCAACCTCTTTACTACAATCAAGGTGAGAGAAAAGTAAATTAAGATTTTGGATGTCGCAAGACAGTTGAATATGGAGATAGTATACCTCTAGAGCCACAAACATGGAAAAACACTCCGCACAATGCCTATTGCACCCACATTGAACACTATTCAAGCGATATAACATCACTTCACTTCACTTCTTTATTAACTGGCTTCTGGGATAGTTTCCATAACATCTAAATTATAGAGCAAAATGTGGTATTGCGAACTATTTATTCGATGTTTAAGTATGTCACTTCACTTCTTTATATAATGGATTCTGGGATAGTTTTCCACAATTTCTTCAGTATCAAGTATAATTGTTCATATTATGAGGCAACGTAGTACGGCTTAAACCAACAACGCTCGGATGATTTGTAACAGATTTCACTTGGAGACTTCACAGTCTCCACAGTAATTGTGGAACAGCATCGAAATAGTACTTTAAAGTCACCTACATAGTACTATTTCGATGCTGTTGGACTATAATTATAGGATGTCCCAGGATACACAGAGTAAAATTTATTAAACCGTAGAAGCCCTTGGGAGCTTTAGGGAATCGGTATGCAAATTGTTCTATTGTAAGGGATTGTAATGTACTGTCCTTGTAGATTCGGAAATTAATTGTAATTGTATTTACAGACTAAATTACGAGATAGTGATTTTCTAATGAGATTTTATTTGGTTTGTTTTTGCCAGAAAGTGATATTAATTTTCATTTTATTGACAACTTTTAGCAAATCATGTGTACTTCTTGGAAAAATATTAGCTCTAATTTGTAGGGTTTTTTTATTTTTCAAAAGCGCGATAATTTTTTTACAGTCTCCTTACTGAAACTGTTACGTTGGTGTTTTCAGCTCAAAATTGTAAAAAAAAAAAATTTAAAGTTTAGGACAGAGGATTCCATTTTTCCAGCTATTTACTATTATAAGCTTTAGTTTTCCAATCTTTTTTTAAGAACTGTTATGTACTAATGCCAAAATCATCTTGCCGAATGTGTTGGCAGAACAACGTAAATCTATAATCTATCATTATAATATTTTCTAATTGTCTATGGGACAAATAAGACTTCGTTCAAGATGGTGGAATTGTAATGTGTGAAACCAAGAATAAAAATTAATAAGTGTGTGAACTCAAAGTGTTTTCATCAAATCTACAACTAATATAACCAGCGTAGCTCGCTCCCTACATAATGTACCAATACCAAGATTATGAACAGATCTGTGTCTAAGAGAATGGGATAAACTATTCTGTCCATTGACCACATCATGTACCAGTCATGTGAGTGAAGGTATTTGGAGCACCTATTATTTTTTTCTGCTTGCTTATTATGTAATCGTAAGGAGCGTTCGTGGCGTGGCTTACTTCGGTGATGTTAGCGGATTGTCTTCGTTAAGCAACTCTCTGCGCGGTCATTGTAGGGGTAGGGGTAGGGTAGCGGTAGGGGTAGGGTAGGGTAGGGTACGGTAGGGCAGAGTACGGTAGTCATTGTTGGTGTGGTTTTATCATCAATAATTATTTATTTTTCCATTTTGATACTTTTTTTGAATGTTTCTTCAACTTCGGTACTCTCTTTGAGACAGAGAAACGTATATTGGGTCAGCTAGTATCTATATAAAACACAAAAATTGTTTCTATCTATGCCCATTATAGACTTTGAAACCATCCAACAAACATGTTTCATTAGAAAGGCGAAAAAAGCGAAGATGATTTTAGACCACAAACAATGCATTAGGCTCATTCAGTTGAATCTATCTCATGAAGTCGATTTTCAACTTAAAAAAAACAACAAAATTTATTTCATTTTTAGCGTAGTTGCACACGATGGATATCCGCAAGTATTTATTTTATTACTATAAAAATACTGGTACCTACAAAGAAAGCTCTTAAAAAGTTAAAAATAAAACTAACGGTGCTGTCTATACTGCAACGGAAAGAGCAAATTGTACAATGTTCAACTAAGTAACTAAATTGTCACGGGACTTTCTAATGGAACGTGAAAAGACACCTTTTCTCTTTCATGTCCTCAATTCGAAGAGGGTATTCTATCTGAAACTTTTGTTAGAGGAAAGTTGGGAGAAAACATTTTAGTTTTTTAAGGTTTATTTATATTTTTTTCCGATTAAATGATAGTCGATAAAAGTAAGAAACCTGAATACATAAAACATAGTCGGGTTAATTACAAACAATTATAACCCAAGCACAGCTAAACAGATTTTCATGATCTTTCGATTTTTTTAAATTTGTTTCCAATCTATTAAAACATCGGAAAATTTATGATAAAATGTTTATAAAGAAAATTCATTCCTCACATCACACCTTTAAACTGAAAGTTTTCAGCATTATTTATCATTTTCTAATAGTAAGTAGTTAGCATTTAAATTTCCCTTAACTGTTTTTCTTCGCAACGCAAGGTATGTATTAGTATATTTTTGATATTATTATTAGTATAGTATTAGAATTAAAATTTTATAGTACATTTTATATGTGTATATCTATAGTAATAAGTTTTTCTTATTTACATTTTTAATTCTGGTCGTACGATTGAGTTTGAGTTTGACCATCAGTAACTCCATTTGTATTTGGCGTTTTGATAAATAAAGTATTTTTATTGTATTGAATTGTATTATTTGTCTATCTATATTCTATCTATATTATCATCATCATCATCATTTCAACCTTTATCGACAAACTGTGTTTAATTGTAATATGTCCAATCTTGTGTTAGTGCACCGCCATCCCTAAGGCTTTGTTCTTCTTATCTGTAATGTGGTTGCCTGGAAGAGATCGCTTTCAGCGATAAGGCCGCCAATTGTGTTACCTTATTATGCTTACACTAAGTTACTTTTACTCTTTCCTGTATGAATGTGGTGATCAATAAACTGTTATCTATCTATTCATTTTCATTTGTTGCGGCCCTTTGATGATATCTTGAGAAAGGATTTGACTATTAGATTGATTGTTCGATTTGAACTCGACGGCTAAGCGGATTTGGATGAAATTTTGAATATACATTTTCTTGGATATATTGCTACTTTTGATACGGGCATCACGCGATCCGAACCTCGGCCAGAAGTTTGTAAAAATATTTGAGACTTTCGTCGGCACATTTTTTATGAACTTGATGATGGAACTAGCAAACGGCATACCTAATGTTGAGTACCATTATTTATTACAAACTATTGCTTCGTAGGTCAAGCATATTTTGGAACGTGTCCTACTATGCAAAGCCTTGCTTCTAACTTGAAGCATGAATGTGCCCTTTATACTGGTAATTTTACCGGCACCCACACCCTTCAAACCGAAACACAGCAATGCTGCTTCACGGCAGAAATAACATTGGAGGTAGTACTTCCTCGGATGATCCTTCACAGAGAATTATACTACTTCTTAAAGTGAAGTGAAAGTGAAAGTGAAAATTTCTTTTTTCAGTACGAACATTCTAAAACATCACATTAAAATATCTTAGAGAATCGTATATAAGTGCGAAGAGTGCAAACACAGGGTAAATTGTTACCACTCTCAAAATAAATTTCCAAAGAAACAATTTAAGACATTGTCATAGGCATCCCATACATTTCTTAATTATATCATGTCAGAGATTTTCCTAAAATGTTCCCGCACAAATATTTAATTTCCCGTGGTCGCTATTACAAGACATTTTAATTCATTCACAAGCCGAAACGAACTGTAAGCTCGGGGAGTAAAGATGACTTTCCTGTATGGCATGTGTGTAGACTTAATTTAATTTCGTCAACCTATTTAGTTAGGAAGAGGGTAAAGGAGATGTAACGTGTATTTAGCCAACTATGTTAGCTTGGTGTCTAACGCAGTTTGGCATGTGAAGTACCCTGAGTTCTTTTTCGTGGTTACATACACAGTAGTGGAAAAGTACTTTTAAAACTAGATTCGTTCGTTATTTTTTGACGACTTGGAAATACAATCAAAAGTTAATTTGGATCTATTCGTGTATTATTCATTGACAACCTCTGTGGCGCATCGCCTGAGACGCAGGTGTCGAGCTCAATTCCCGCC
Organism: Horisme vitalbata; assembly: GCA_951804965.1. Taxonomy (NCBI): domain Eukaryota; kingdom Metazoa; phylum Arthropoda; class Insecta; order Lepidoptera; family Geometridae; genus Horisme; species Horisme vitalbata. The sequence continues at coordinate 4,931,038 of OX638096.1, forward strand.
GGGAGACCAATGTTTGTAGGTATGATTTGAAACTATTTGTGTCAGGTCTGGGTATTTTCTATGTATATTAATAAGTATTTATAAAAAAAAGTACCTATGTAAACAGTCAGTCATGTGGTACCCATAATACAAGCTCTGCTTAGTTTGGGGCTACATGATACTGTGTGTTTATATCCGGCATTATGTTTTCTATTTATTTTTATTTTATTTATTTTTTATTTACTGAATTTACTGACAATTTAAAAAAGCCTGAGTCTAATCGCCCCTATCCACAGAAAAGACATGGTCAATACGAGTGGAGCCGACTAAGCTGCTGGTTTCCTCTCAATGTTTTCCTTCACTTTTTCGAGAACAAGGTAATGCGCATTTTTATTTTTTAAATAAAAGATCCATTGGTGCACTGCCGAGATTCGAAACCAAAAGCGACGGATCGGAAGTCGGAATTTTTTCCACTAGCCACTACAAAAAAAACACCAAAACCCGAGGCAAATATTTGCAGAACATACAAACAGGCGTTCGCGTGTACATTGTAAATTACACATTTTACATTAAATTACACTTAATTTATAAGGTACTAAGCGTAGCAGTAGGTATCAAAAGCGATCGACAAAACCAACCTATTGCCGGTTAGCAAGCTAAATCTATCAATCTCAGCATATCCAGCAGCAGGTATCCAATAACCTGGCCAGTTTACACTTAATAGGACGTGCACCGAGTAGATTACCTATTGGGGTCAAACGTGCCGTGCCCTGGAATACCCCAGTAATATTCGATCACTCCTGTCAGTGCATTCGTAAGTTCTATCTTCGTTAGTACGACATGCTCAATCTTAACAGTTTTTCTCGTTAGTACAATTAAAAAAAATCAAAATTTATTTATTCAGTAGGAACTGTAAGGTACAATTTAAAATGTATTTTTTTTATTGACATAAATTCGTAATGCGACCAAACAGAGAAGAATTGGCAAGAAACTCTCTTAGGCTTATATTTTTTTTTAGTCCATGTTATTACAATTTTTATTACATTGTTTAGAGGGAGTTGGAGTCAGTTTCATCCCAAGCTTTTTTGTCATCTAAATAATCAGATATTTTATAATAAGCCTAATTACCTACAGAGGTTACGTTTAACAAAAATTTTTAATTACATTACATAGTCGCTTCCACTAAAATATACTATAATAACTACACGTGTTATAAATGTATGCTCATGGTTGTCACCAGTTATCGTAAAAGTGAGATAACACGTGATTTCCTCCGCTATTGGGCCACGAAACTTTAAAATTGACTTATTCATTCAGCAAGAACTTAGGGATAACAACTTTTATTAACCACGTCTAGCTAATGAATGCCAAGTCGCTTTTATTTTATGCCCAACCTCAACTTGACAACAACCCCAACATTTCCACTAGTTAGACGTCATTTGGACTGGGTACCAAGTGAAATCAATCGAATTATTGGTTATTTTAAAAATCAGCCATAGTTGTAAACTTTAAATCAGTAAACTAAATTAAAATACTAAAAGGTAATGCAGAATAACATCAAATAAATTACTCAATGATAAAAAATAGTTAACACATTAGGAGGGGGATGATCAGCTAACTCTGTTGCAAATAGAAAAGATTGACACCGATCCTGTTTTCACAAACTTTGACATTTTATCCGTCGAAATTTAACGAACATCAATTGACATATTGTCACAGTTTGTTAAAACAGGATCGGTGTCAATCATTTCTGTTTGCGACAGAGGTAGCCGATCACCCCGCAGATTTCCACACACAGTCAGTTTATCGGATCCACAGATATAGAAAACAACTAGATAAAGCCTTAAAATTCAATATGTTCTGAATGTCAACTCACACGGCTGATCTCTTCTTTCTTATGTCCATATATCATTTGCTAGAAAGAGATTCATACTTTATCTCAATGCGGTTTCTGCGACTTCGTACCAGGGCATTTGTTTGAACCTGCTTGAAATTTTGTTCGAGCATCCTGGTAAGATTAACTTTTTGATCTATTTTGAAGTCGTATAGTTATATGTATGCGTCCCTTTCTAACTGATGATATTGGACATAAGAAAGTAAAGATCAACCGTATGAGTTTATGTTCAGAAAATAGTGAATTTTAAGGCTTTATCTAGTTCTCAACTATATCTTTGGTCGGATCTAAGTGTGACATCTGTGAATAAAATCAAATGTCGGATAGACGTTTTGCGGACCGTCTATGCTGAATGTGCTTATAAACTAGCGAACGGAGTGAAATAACATGGATCGGTGGGAGGTCGTGAGTGTCAATTCTGTATATCATCATCATCATCCATCATCAGGCTAAAGCAATCCACTGCTGGACATAGGCCTTCGACAATTCTGTATATACTACTACTTTTACCGGTTATGCGTTTTTGTGTTAGACGTGGACACTCCCAGTACTGGCCGTCCACCAGTTTACAGTTGCTTGGAGAGACAATCCGACATAGAACTACAGCTTTGTCGACATAGCTCAGATAATTAGCAAGCTGAAGTGGCAGTGAGCTGGCCAAATCTGCAGAAGAACCGTTAACCACTGGGGTAAACGAGTTTTTGAGTGGAGACCGCGGCTTGACAAACGTAGCTTTCGTATCTGCGAAAGGCTGTTGGTAGAAGCTGGATGCGTCGAGCTGAGGACAGGGCGCTCTTCAGGGGAGGCCTATATCTAGCAGTGGACTGCTATGGCTGATGATGATGAAAATGTTTTAGGCAGGCAAACTAGAAACTTCGAAACTGATAAGTGGTACTTAAGAAGATAACAATTTAAGTTGATACTTGACTTTGCCTCAATGTTCGTACTTTATTGAAGGCCATTTCGATGTAAGAGCGAGTTTAATAGAAACAAACTAAAGAATCAACCATAATTGGTAGTATTGAGAACTAGTCTTTTAATATTTCTTGTCCATCTAAATACCTATTTGATGACATTTGTGGCGCAGTGATCGAAGATCCACCTGAATCGCAAAAGCTTGAGGTTAGATTCACCAGTCATAAACTATTAAATAATAAATAATTCTTGACTATCCTATAATACAGAATCATCTTGTAAGCAGAGTTTGTATGGGAACTATATGACTCATGTAATTTACATAAATAATTTTTCTTTGTAAATACATAGATACTTTTTATATATAAAAAACATCCAGACCCGTGACCAATATCTGCTGAATATACGAATATTTGTCTCACGGAAAATTCAAAAAACTACAAACTTGCTCACTGGGTAGTGGCGTTCACATTCGCAACTCAAGGGGAATAAGAAAAATAAAAGTAAAGAAGATCAGGTTATCAATAGATAAGAAATAAGGATACGTCATGCGGCCAATCACCAATATCCATAAATCGCTTTAGGGCTCGCCCTGGACCCTTGTCCCATCGCAGACAGTAATAGCCTATTAGTGGTTTTCGATGGAAAAATAAAGAAAAAAGTCAAATCCTTTGGAAAGCTGCGTTTTTATACAGAAAAAATCATTTCGTTGTAAAAAACGTGATCTACGATGCAATGTTTTGTGTTTGGTAATGGTTACCGCTTAGCATCAGGTGGGCAATGGGCTTGTTCCATCTTCAAGTACTTACCACAAAAAAAAAACTTGGTGCACGCTGCATAATGCGCCGTTTGAATTCTTTTCAGGCGACGTAAAGTGAGAATTAGGCAAATGTGGCATTTTTAGGGAGATGTTACCGAGCCGGTCAAACGAACCCTTATGGTTCCGCTTTGTCTGTCCGTCCGTCTGTCACACCTGATTATTTCAGGAACTACTAAGCTATCGACTTGAAATTTTGTATAGATTTCAAATTGCACTAATTGAATAAGATTGCCGGTATAAAAATAAAAATAATATTTGGGTTAGTTCCCAAAAGTGTCCAAAATTTCAAACTTGTGCCAACAGTTCGAGGGCTATCATGTTTTATAATATGCAGTTTTTGAATATAGATAAAAATTTCAAAAAATATCTATATTTTACGTGCAAAATTGTAGCGCAGTCTCAATTTAAAATGGTTTTGTAGAAAACTTAATAAATATAAGAAAAACGGTGGTAAAGCTAAAAGGAGAGTTAAGCCCCGTATTCATTGTAAACATTTGTTTATAAACAATTTTGCAACAACAAGCAAGAGATAACAAGAGTTGCTGTCAACATGTTGCAGAGTTGATCACTGCATGTTGAAAAGTTTTCGCTGAACGAACGACAACATCACGGCAACAATTTTGATCAACTATTGCTCAACAAATGATTACAATGAATATGGGGCTTTAGACGGTTAATATGATGTTATCTAAAAGGCCTTGATTTGAATATTATATTACAGGTTTTAATTTATAAATAAGACGTACAGTTTTTAATTTACGAAGAAATCTTACTAATAACAAGAATACAACGGAATTGAGAACCTCCTCCTATTTTTAAGTCGGTTAAAAACTAGTAGATAATTCCTTCTTTTACTGTTTCAAATTATGGTAGTCAGCCACGTGGATGCAACTATCGAGGGGTAGAAAAAGTCCTACTTCCCTCTTAATACATTGAGTGTGAGTGAGAGAAACTATATATTTTTCTCACTCTAAATCACTTTCAAAACCTGTCATAACGTCATGACCTCATGACAGGTCAAACAAACGACAAAGGGTCATGACCACAGATATAGGAAGACAACTAGATAAAGTCTTAAAATTCAATACGGCTGATATCTAATTTCTTATGTCCAATATCATCAGTTAGAAAGCATGCATACTTATATCAATGCGACTTCAAAAAGTTTATCGTACCAGGGCGCTCGGACAAATTTCTATGCAGGTTCATACAAATGCCCTGGTACGAAGTCGTACGAAGTCACAGAAATCGCATTGAGATAAAGTATGCATCTCTTTCTAGCTAACATATATGGACATAAGAAAGTAGAGATCAGCCGTATGAGTTAATGTTCAGAGCATAAATTAATTTTAAGTCTTCTATATGCTTTAGTCCTATTTCTTTGGTCATGACTCATGACCCTGTGTAGTTTGTTTGTTTACTTAGCTCCTGGATTTGTATACACAGAATATTTTTTAAACTTGGAAAACGATAACGACCCGTTTTTGTGTAATTTACGTGTAAATTAGCACATGTACGTTATCGGCGCTCGGAGGATTTTCTTGAAAACTGTTACTTTATAGAGTGTACTCGTGTCTCGACGACGACTAAACACAAAAGCTTTTACAATTTAAAATCATACATACTGTACGGGCCGCATCCCGCACATTCAGCCTTTACAAACATTAAGCAAATTGTGCATAGTTAGTAGTAATTTTTCCATAATAAAACAGTTGAAACTTCACATCGGTGACGAACAGTCGTTTCACTCATTATCATACCGGTCCCATCAAAGCAAGCAATCATCATTATCATCATTCTGGGTATTGGAAGCAAGCCGTACCCAAACATTGGTCCTTCGAAGCCTACCTGGGCGGGACCATAAGTGCGGTCAGTTTTAGTGATTCGTGTTCGTGGTTTCCCCAAAAAACCAGCAGTGAGCAAGTGAGCATATCAAGGATTATCAATCAGTCTCTGGCCTGGCATTAGCCGCCGAGACAATCAGCATCAGTCCTTGGCATAGCAGGTTGCCAGGACAGCAGAGCAGCATTCCTGAGTTGGTACAGACCACCAGGATTATCAGCATTATCAGTCTCTGGCTGGCATTAGCCGCCGAGACAATCAGCACCAGTCCTTGGCATAGCAGTTTGCCAGGACAGCAGAGCAGCATTCCTGAGTTGGTGCAGGCCACCAGGATAATCAAGATTATCATCATTATCAGAGCAGAGCAGAGCAGAGCAGAGCAGAGCAAAGCAGAGCATTCAAGTAAGATCTTTCCATTTATAAATTGACACTAAATTTATAAAGATGTCTGCGATAGAAGATCTTTTAGCAAATCAACAGCAAATTACAGGGGGCATAAATACTATTTTGAAAAACTTTAAAAAAGATGGGCCGGATCGCAAAACATCAGAGTATATCAAAAGACGAATTGAGACGTTAGACGGTTATTGGCAGGAATATCATGCAAATCATGTACAACTTTTACAATATCCTGACAAAAGCAATGAGTATTTCGTAAGCAACCATTATCAGCAAGCACAAGAATTTTATCAATCAGTAAGAGAGCAAATTTTATCGACTCCAACCACTTCGATCATAAGACCAGCTACTCCTTTAGGTAGCAAACCAGCAGATTTTACAGAATCATTAACGAAATCACAAGGAGTCCACAGCAAAAAAGACGACTTGATCAAAAAACAGTTAAGCAATTTCAAGGCCTTCGCAAGAACCGTTTCCAGCATAGTTTTAGATGATATCACGGAGAAGTGGGAATTCCAAGATATTCTGAAGAATTTGGAAAACAGATGGTCGGTTATCGATCAAGCTCATTGGGAATTAGATAGTGAATTAGACGGCACCAACGTTCAGTATGAGATCACTTTTTCAGAGCACGAGAAGACGTACAACAGCATGAAAAAATCATTAAACAGCAAACTCTGGTCAATGGCTCACAGAGAAAAAACTACTCCACAAATGGACGTCCCAAGCTTCCATGGGAGCTATAATCAATGGGTCTGCTTTAAAGATCTTTTTACCGAAGCAATTCATAACAACAGCTTCTTATCAAATGCACAAAAAATGCAATTTTTAAAATCAAAGGTCAAAGGTGAGGCCGAACGCCTAATTCAACACTTAACTATTAGTTCTGATAATTATAACATTTGTTGGGACATCTTACAGCAGAGATATAACAACAAAAAGATGATATTCTCGTCGCACATTAACATTCTCATGAACATGCCTGTAATTCAACAACCATCAATCAATCATATCAAACGCATTCATGATACTACGCAGGAGACTTTGAATGCTATCAAAAACCTAGGGGTTGATGTTACATCATGGGACCCACTCATCGTCCATATTTTGTGTCAAAAGTTGGACAGTGAGACACACAATGAATATGTGAAAGCAGTTAAGCAGCCGCGAGAGCTGCCTGTCCTATCAGAATTTATTTCTTTCTTAGAGAGCCTATTCACGAGCATGGAGTCTGGGAGAAGAAAGCAAGAAAATATCAATCAAAAATCGCCTGTTCCAAAATCAACTATCAATCTCAATAATCGCAAATCATTCGATTATAAATCATATCAAAGTAACAAAGACATTTCGCAATCAACTTCCAATAACAAATTCTTTAACAATAAAACCTGCCCAGTTTGTAGCGGCGAACATGGTATATTCTATTGCAAAAGGTTCTTGGAATTGCCGCCAACAAGCAAAAAACAATGCCTGCATAAATACAATTTATGCCAAAATTGTCTTTATGATCATAACGGCAAGGAATGCTTTTCCACAAAGCGTTGTCGAGAGTGTAATGGATGTCACAATACGATACTTCATGATACCTACAAGCAAAATGCCATTCAAACTAAAAATATTACACCGAATCATGTACCATCATCATCATCAAGAAACTCAAATTCTCACGTGGCGCAGCAGCATGATACGCCTGAAATTTTACTATCAACAGCAATGATTAGGGTGCAAAGGGTTGATGGTACTTATCAAACCATGAGAGCGCTTATCGATCAAGGCTCGCAGACTTCTCTGATCACTGAGAACGCTGCCCAGCAGTTAGCATTACCACGCCAAAGATGCAAAGGTATTATCAGTGGAATAGGAGCGAAAGATAATAGTTGTAAGGGGGTCATCAATATCAGCTGCACATCCATGAAAAATAATTATCATTTCAACACTGATACCTACATCATGAAAAACCTCACGAAGCATTTACCATCATACACATTCCCTAAGCCATCATGGGAATACTTAGATAATATTAATCTAGCAGATATAGATTTTAATATCAGCCGTTCGATTGATATTTTGTTAGGAGCAGACGTATACTCCAGTATCATTTTGGAAGGTATATGTAGATCAGATCAGTCCGCATTGATTGCACAACAGACCCGCCTGGGTTGGATCTTATGTGGAAGTATCAAGACACTGCAATGCAATGTAGTTCAAGTTGACATCAGTGAAATCCAAAAATTTTGGGAGTTGGAGGATATTAGCGAGGAGTCACCATACTCATCAGAGGACTTGGAATGCATTCGGTTTTATCAAGAAACAACAAAACGTGTGGAAGACGGAAGATATCAAGTCAGACTTCCTCTATCACAAAACTTGGCGGAAGAACTTGGCCAGTCAAAATCAAAAGCCATAGCTCAATTCGTTCAGTTGGAGAAAAAACTATCAAAAAACAAAAACATTTCCAATGAATATAAATTATTTATCCACGAGTATCAAACTTTAGGTCACATGCAGTTATCGGAATCGCCGCTTTGTAAAGAGACACCGGAATGTTATCTACCGCATCACTGTGTACTTCGCGACGATTCTACTACCTCGGCGTTACGGGTTGTATTTAACGCTTCAGCAAAGACATCAAGCGGAAGAAGTTTGAACGATCTTATGCATAAAGGACCGAATTTGCAGCAAGACCTTCAAACGCTTATTTTAAAGTGGAGACAGTATAAGATCGCATATAAAGCAGATATAGAAAAGATGTTTCGACAGATTGGGGTTCATCCTGTAGATCGGAAACTTCAAAAAATCATTTGGAGAGATGATCCTTCTCAAAAATTGAAGGAATTTGAGTGTACCACTGTCACTTACGGTACAAAAGCAGCGCCTTTCTTGAGCATGATGACATTAAAGCAATTAGCAAACGACGAACAGGATACGTACCCAGATGCATCTAAAGTCATCAAAGAAGCTATGTACATGGATGATTTAGTACATGGTAGCCATGATATCACATCAGCAAAGAAATTACAGCAAGATTTGATCAATTTATTGAAGCAGGGTGGCTTCAATTTAAGAAAATGGTCATCAAACGATTCCAGGTTATATAAAGATCAAGAAGATGAGCAGCAAAAAATTATCAATTTCAAGCAAGCAGAGTCCACGAAAACCTTAGGGCTTCATTGGAATCCCGCAGAAGATTCATTTTCATTTTCATCGAAAATTGAGACATCTGATGAGAAAATAACTAAAAGAGGGATACTATCAGACATATCCAAACTTTTTGATCCCTTGGGATGGATAGCGCCGATAACTACTAAGCTCAAGATCCTGTTTCAAGATGTCTGGGTAGCAAACATTCAATGGGATGATGAAGTACCTGAAAACATTAAGATTCAGTGGATAAAAATCAAAGCAGAATTAAAAAGCATCGATCAATTTCAAATACCAAGATGGTTAAGTATAACGTTATCAAGTAGAGTTGAACTGCACGGCTTTTGTGACTCTTCAACAAAAGCCTATGCAGCCGTCATCTACTGCAAAATCAAAATCAAAAATGAAGAAAAATCGAAGGTTACCTTGGTCGCAGCAAAATCAAGATTGGTACCTTCAAGCAAAAGCATATCAATGCCCCGGCTAGAACTATGCGGTGCATTGTTATTATCAAAACTCATGAACAAGGTCAAGGACTGCCTAGCTGAACATGATATCAGTGTTTACGGGTGGTGTGATTCTCAAGCAGTACTAGGTTGGTTGCATGGCGATCCTGGTAGATGGAGAATTTTTGTAGCAAATAGGACACAGCAAATAACAAAAAGCATGCCTGCTGAATGCTGGCGTTACGTAAAAACACACGAAAACCCAGCTGACAGCGCAAGTAGAGGCTTATCAGTAACTCAGATGTCTAGCAATTCTTTGTGGTGGCAAGGACCTATGTGGTTGCCTACCTGGAAGCCACAAAAAGACGAAAATCAAGCAAATTATGTGACAGACGAAGAAATGAAAAATCAAAAGCAAGTTCATACTGTCACTAAGCAAGACGAAAGCATTATCAGCAAATTATTGAAGCAACACAGCTCTATATCAAAAATATCACGCATCCTAGCATGGGTATACCGATTTATATCAAGCAAAAAACAAAAAGGATACCTTAAGCTAGATGAAATAAAAGAAGCAAAGCAAAACATTATCAAGCATGAACAGCAACAGCAATTTTCACAAGAAATAAGCAATCTAAAGCAAAACAGCAAAATACAAGCAAATAGCAAAATCATAAACTTAAACCCATACTTAGACAGCAACGGCCTTCTAAGAGTGGGAGGAAGATTACAGCACGCACATATGAGCAATGACAAGCAGCATCCAATAATACTCCAGCATAGTGGTCGCCTCACAGAATTGATCATTGACGACGTACATAAAACTATGTTACATGGAGGTGCCCGGCTGACCTTAAGCTTTATTAGACAAAAGTATTGGGTAGTAGGAGGCAACCGAGCAATTAAAGCACGCATACGACGTTGCGTCGTTTGTGCAAAGCAGAGCCCAGTTATGAGAGCTCAAATCATGGGAGATCTACCGGAATCAAGAAGTAACCCATCACGGCCATTTACGCACACAGGGGTCGACTTCACCGGACATATCTCAGTAAAATCAAGCAAAGGTCGTGGAATCAGAAGCACAAAGGGATATGTAGCAATCTTCGTTTGCATGGCCTCAAAGGCTGTTCACCTGGAGTTAGTCTCAGACCTCAGCACATCGTCATTTATTGCAGCACTACGCAGAATGGCGGCACGTAAAGGTACGCCTACCCATATCTACAGTGATAATGGTCGTAACTTTGTCGGAGCTAACAGAGTTTTACAGGAAGAATATCACGTAATAAAGCAAGCATATCAGAGCGCAGAGGTACAAGCAGAAGTATTAAATATGGAAATCAATTGGCACTTTAACGCACCGCTATGGCCCACAGCGGGAGGGCTGTGGGAGGCTGCAGTAAAGAGCTTCAAACATCATTTCAAACGAGTGGTGGGCGAGCAAATTCTGACATATGAAGAGCTGTACACCGTCCTCACTCAAATTGAGGGATGCTTAAACTCACGTCCTCTATGTCCAATAACGGAGGACCCCGATGAGTTGAACTTCTTGACTCCAGCACATTTTCTCACCGGGGGACCCGACGTTAATTTATATGAGACTGAAACAGACCTAAGAACGCGATGGCAATTAACACAAAAAATTGTAAAAGACCTATGGCATAGGTGGCGGAATGAGTATCTAACTCAGTTATCAGCAAGGAGCAAATGGAAGCAAGCAAGGGCAAATATAAGCCTGAACGACGTCGTCGTCATACACGACGCCAACCTACCCCCGGGAAAGTGGTTAATGGCAAGAGTCATAGAATTACATCCAGGAGCAGACTCACGTGTTCGAGTTGTGACTCTAAAGACAAAAAACGGAGTCTTAAAACGTCCAGTAACAAAAATATCAATTTTACCTGTTCAAGAGCAAGAACAAAATTACCAAAAACAAACAAATAACTTAAATAAAAAAAGCAGAACCGAAATGTCGCTTTAAACTATCAACGATGTTTGTATCATTATTTTTGTTCCTTAGCATCATAACAACTTCCCAAGGCGCATTAAACGTAACAAACTTCAGAGACAATCAGCATCTGTATTTTGACAAAGTATCAAACATGAATATCATTCGCGATGAGTGGAAACTTGTCGTGTACTACAAAATGCAACCTTATTGGGAAGGAATCACAGCATTAAATAAAACAACAAGCATATTAGAGCGGCTCTGTAAAACAATTGAAGATAAAGCTTATTGTAATACGATACTGTTACAATTAAAGCACGAGCTTAACGAGTTAAATTACAACAACCAAGTACTTGTTAATCAGCAGGACAGCACGCGACCGCTATCAAAACACAGATACCGCCGTGGCCTTATCGACGGTGTCGGATATCTGGCGAACTCGTTATTCGGCGTACTCGACAGTAGATTCGCAGAAAAGTATCACAAAGACATTACTCTCCTACGAGCAAATCAACAACATGCGTCGTATTTATCTAAAAATCAAACTTCTATCATTGAAGCCGAGTTCAATGTACTCAAACGAATCGAAAATACGACCTCTCAGCAATACAAAATCATTCATCAGCAACTTATTAAATCTGAAAAAACGGAGGGATTATTAAAAACTGAAATACAACTAGGAAACGAATTCAACATGGGAGCGATTATTGCAAGCAATTTATTACAGAATCTGAAACATTTACAAAACATGTTGTTAGATACAATCGCCGATACTTACCATGGCAGATTGAACCCCAATTTAATAACAACAAATCAATTACAAGATCAGCTGAGCATTATATCAAGCCACCTTTCCAATGACGTCACCCTCCCTATCAGTAACATTCATGTCGACATATTAAGAATATTCAAGCTTATGACAACGAAAGCCAGAATGATCACCGAATACCTACTCTTTGAATTACGGATCCCATTAATCAGCCGTGACTCATACGAAATATTCAAGATCATCCCAATCCCTGAGCAAAGACAAGACAACATGATTAGCATCATACCGATATCAAACTATGTAGCAATAAATTTAAAGAAAGACACTTACATAACTATGACGGAAAACGGAATCAGATCATGTCTAGTAGCAGATGCAAGTGTTTACCTTTGTCATATTAGCAGACCTATCAATAAATTGAGCAGTGATAATGATTTCTGCCAGAAGAAAGACTCACTATGTGAAATTTCTATCAAACCTTGCAAAAATATTTGGCTGGAATGTAATTCACTCAACAATTACATTTATTTTTGCTGTGATCAATGTCAGCTGCGAGCGCTATGCCAAGATCAAGTTACCGTGCATCAGCTGACTCGCGCTGGTTTATTTACAATACGAAATGGTTGTGTGATAAAATCAGAAACTTTCGAAATCATTGCCCACGATAATCATGCAAGTGAGACGTATGTCAAATCAAAAGTTTTCACCCCTGTAATTGCCCCTATAAATCACATCATAAATATCTCGATGCCAAGACAGATGGAAGAACAGAAAGATCAGAAAGAGCTCGAGAATATACAAAAGCAAATCAAGTATGTGCAAGAAAACGAGGCATCAATAACCAGCATTTCATATCACGACATACACCATTATGCCGTCATCTACGCTATCATTGGATTGGGGGTCCTAGCAGGCTCAGTATGGTGGTGGCGACGCGGGCGCGGCGCGTGGTCTCTCCAAGCAGCAGCAGCACCGGCCACGGCGCCCGCGCCCCAGCCCCGCCCTCTCCCCCCGCCCCCTCACCAGACAATCAGTGATAGTGTAGTTTATCAAAGTGTTAGTGCGCGAGTGAATAAGGCAACGTCGCCTATAACCCCTCGTTATGAATTTAGTGTAGCTAACCAGTGATTACATTTTAATATTCAGACTTTTCTTTAGACTTGACTTTAGAGCAATAACATAATCTAATAACTTTAGATCAAATCATTATAAGCAAACATAATCATGTTTTAATTTTTATAAAGTAGATGAAGGCTTTATTTTATATTCTTTTTCTCTCGCGGGGAGCATGTACGGGCCGCATCCCGCACATTCAGCCTTTACAAACATTAAGCAAATTGTGCATAGTTAGTAGTAATTTTTCCATAATAAAACAGTTGAAACTTCACATCGGTGACGAACAGTCGTTTCACTCATTATCATACCGGTCCCATCAAAGCAAGCAATCATCATTATCATCATTCTGGGTATTGGAAGCAAGCCGTACCCAAACACATACCTTCTGTCTTCACCGTACACCGACGCAAACTCCTAGTCACACTTCTTTCTAACAAGCTAAAAGGCTGGCTTATCGAGCCAACTTGCTTCATGATATTCACATGACATTCACATGATGATAGGATTCAAATATAAATGCCAGTACTGGCTGTATCCGTAGTGAAGGTACTTGATTCATTATTAAAGCACCTCAAAATTTGTGCAGACGTAATCACCCTAGTTTTATTTTATTCATTAAGTGAACATTATTACGGGTTTTTAAAAAGTTAGCTTTTTGAAAACCGATAATATCATTTGTATATTTGTATATTTGTTTATTGCATCATGTACAGTACAGTTTTGTTTTAGATCGTAGTATTACAATAGGTACTTATTCATAGGTAAATACATGGACCCTGTAAGGGCAAAAGGTGAGTGTGCTCGTCAAATTATTATTATTATTATATGTAATATATCAATTAAAATTATGTATTATGATTATTAATTTCTACAATATTTTTATGTCAACACTAACAATTACATTCGAATTACATTATTTACAATAGCTACCTATATACATTTTGTCGAAGCTTATGATAAAACTAAGATACAAATGAATGAATATATGAACGAATATATTATATATATTTTATATATTATATTCTCAAATTAAGAATAGCTACCCACAACATAGGTATTCCTTGGGTGGGGGCTAGTGAACTTTACAAATAACTCTTGTTCGTCTTAAAGTTAGGTACAAACCTATGGTGTTAAGTAAAGTATTTTTATCTAGGTATGTGCACCCATTGTTATTTGTAAAACTATTGTAACATACATACCATTGTAACAACCAATCTACATCTACAACTTATAAATTATTAAGAGGAAAAAATTGTATTTGTGTGTGACTGTATGTTTGTAATGAATAAACTCAAAAACTATTGTGCCGATTTCAAAAATTCTTTCACCATTGCAAATCTACATTCACCTTGAGTAACATAAGCTATATTTATTTCTAGAAAAGATTAAGAATCCTTACGAAAACTTAAGTAACGTAACCCAAGGTGTAAAAAAAGTGCCATAACACGTGCGAAGCTGGGACGGGCCGCTAGTAAATAAAATAAATAAAATAAAAATGACTATAATGAGTATTACTATTCTTCACAGAATCACCACCTATGTTCAGTGCTCATGTTCATACCTACTCTGTTTTATGTTCTAACATAATGATTATCTATACCTTATTTAGTGAAAGTGAAGTTAAAAAGTGGAGCTGGAGAACATTAAGTGGCATGTTCTGGGGTTGTGTGAAGTCCGTAGACAGGGAGAGGACACCATAACCCTAGACTCGGGCCACCTTCTTTACTTCCGCGAGGGTGATCAAACATCCCAGGGTGGCGTAGAGTTTTTCGTCAATAAGGCCCTCTCTAACAAGGTTGAAAAAATCTCCAGTGTGTTGACCAGGGTAGCGTACCTGATTCTTCGACTATCCAAGAGGTATAAGCATGAAGATAATTCAGTTTTACGCGCCGACCTCGGCACACTTGGATGATGAAGTGGAGGATATGTACGAGGACATCTTTAACGGTTTAAGTGGGAGTCCGAATTGGTGACGAATCCAGAGTGGGCCCGCATGGTTTTGGGTGAAGAAATCTTAGGGGACAAATGCTGGTCAACTTCCTAGAGAAGGAGGGGCTCTTCTTGATGAATTCGTTCTTTGAGAAGAAGCCCCACAAGAAGTGGACATGGCCAAGCCCCAAAACTGTGACCAAAAACGAGATCGACTTCATCATGACGGACAAAAAGCACATATTCAGAGACATTTCCATGATCAACAGGTTCAATACCGAATCTGATAGCAGACTTGTCCGAAGCTCTCTGAATATTAATCTCAAGCTTGAAAGAAACCGTCTGATGAAGTCCACGCTCCGACCCAATCTACTCCAGATCATGGCGGGCACCGAGAAGTTTCAGAAGCTTTTCGGTGACAAATTCGTTGCTGTGGAACCTACCGATGACGTTTTTTTTTTTTTTTTTTATGCCAAAGCTAGCAGACGAACATGCGGGCTACCTGATGGAAGGTAGTCACCGCCGCCCATGGACACCTGCATTACCAGAGGCAATACTGATGCGCTGCCGGCTCTTGAGGTGATGAAATACCCGCCTTTTGAAGGTCCCCATGTTGTAGCTCTGTGGGAAAACCGCCACAGGGAGTTCGTTCCACAACTTACACGTACGTGGCAGGAAGGACCGTGTAAAACGAACAGTTTTCGAGAACCAACCATCCAGGTTGTGCGGATGATATTTGGTTTTGCGGCGTGTGGTGCGATGGTGGAAAGCAGCCGCGGGTACCAGATTGAACAACTCTTCAGAACACTCTCCATTATACAGACGATAGAGCACACACAGAGATCCAACGTCTCTCCGCAGACTTAATGGCTCTAGATCGTCTGTGAGCTTAGGATCGTCGACAATACGAGCTGCCCTGCGTTGTATCCGGTCAAGTGGAAGGAGTTGGTATTGGGGCGCTCCAGCCCAGAGATGAGAGCAGTACTCCACGTGGGGACGGACTTGAGCTTTAAAAAGCAGAATTCTTTGACCCGGCGTGAAGTACCCGCTCGCTCTGTTGAGAACGCCAAGTTTCTTGGAAGCCAGTTTGGCTTTACCTTCCAGGTGACTGCGGAATTGGACTTCACTCGAAATGTCGACTCCTAGGATTCCTATGCTCTTAGATATATTAAGGGGAGTATTCTGAAATCTGGGAGCTACAACAAATGGGGTTTTCTTAGCAGTGAACGCGCAAACTTGTGTCTTAGTGGGGTTAAAGCGGACAAGATTTTTTTCACCCCAGTCTGAGATCTGCCCCAGAGATGTCTCGATTTCAGACACAAGATTGTTTCGACTCTCCTCCACATGCTCCCGAGAAATGTTTGCGCGGCCTGCATACTGAGCGTCGCCAGTACTATCATCTGCATAGCAATGTATATTACTCACATGTAACATATCATTGATATGCAGAATAAATAGGGTCGGCGACAGCACGGAGCCTTGTGGTACGCCAGCATTTATAGGCTTTATATCGGAGCATGACCCATCTACAACGACCTTAATGCTGCGCTCTGACAAAAAAAGACGTGTGGCACTCGGGGACTGCCGCGGTAAAGCTATTGCATAGCATTTTGTATCAACTTATGCAATTATATTTATTTATTTATTTTATTTATGCAGTATTTCTTTTTCTTTGATATTAATTCAAGTTAAACGCCTTACACACCATCCAGCATGCTGTACAGCAAGCCAAGGCCGTTTTGCTGGATGCGCTCTGCTGGATGCAAAAGGACCGTGTGTATGCTTGCTGTACAGCAATAATTATTATTATTTGCTTGCTGGACTTGCTGGACGCATTTTGCATACAGCGAGTGCCCTCTATCAAGGTCATCTCAGCCAAGGTCGTGTACGTCAAGTGTGCTGGATCGTCTGTATGCTTGCTGTACAGCAGCGCGTCCAGCGCGTTGCCGATGCGGGCTTTTTGGTCCGTTTTTGGACTTTTTCGGGCCTCGGTGGACTTTTTGCGGATCACTTACTTTTTAGCTTAGTTACTTTTTGGAATATAAAAACAAGAAATTCAACTTTATGCGGCTCGCTCCGCTTGTTGACATGGAATACCTGTCTTTGATTGCTATCCCTAATTATAATTATCTAGGTATAGACATAAATAGCTGTATTTAGGTACATACATATATATTATTACTGTGTTTTTGTAGGTACGTTTATTATCTATAATAAATAAGGTACCTAGTACAAAAAGGTTTTGCCATACTTATATTCTGACCTTAAGTTCGGATCTTTTTCTGTTTGACTGCCGGCAACACTGAATTCATCAGCTGATCTTAAAGAAAATAAACGCTAAATACCTACGCTATTCAGCTGTTTTCGCTAGGTACTACCTAGGTACGTTGAAAATGGATCGAGAAATACTTTCTAGATGCATAGAAAGATACAGGTCACACACTTGTCTCTGGGACGTCTCTAGTCCAGACTACATGAATAAACACAAACGTAAAAATGCTTTGCAAGAACTCCCATTTTTTTTCGTTTGGATAAAACTGGTGGCATTTTTACAAAATAAAACACGTCCGCGCACTTCGCTAGTTCGATTACATCTAGCAGCTAGATGCGCGGCTGGATGGTCTGTATGCTCGAGTCCAGCAAAACGGCCTTGGCTTGCTGTACAACATGCTGGATGGTGTGTAAGGCGTTTTACACTTTTTGAGCGTGGTGACCGATAAGAAAACAAATTTCAAAACAAAACTGAAATTAGATTCAGGTGAAAAACGTCAGACGTCAGTTCGTGTCAGAGGCCAATCATGGACGTGTAGCTATCTTTACTGTGTTGAACGCTAGCGCTGCGACGTTGTGACGAAGAACTAATAGAATACAAAAGTTTGAATATGAACTCTATTTCCAAGCAACAGATTATAAAATGAAGTAAATCGGAGTGGGGAGCGTGAGGTTTTTTTAAGCTATTGCATAGCTTCTATCGAGGGCCTTGAGCGCGGGGACCGAATCCAGAAATTCCGTAACGAAAAAAAACCTCACGCTCCCCACTCCGATTTACTTAATTTTATAATCTGTCGCTTGGAAATAGAGTTCATATTCAAACTTTTGTATTCTATTAGTTCTTCGTCACAACGTCACAGCGCTAGTGTTCAACACTGTAAAGATAGCTACACGTCCATGATTGGCCTCTGACACGAACTGACGTCTGACGTTTTTCACCTGAATCTAATTTCAGTTTTGTTTTGAAATTTGTTTTCTTATCGGTCACCACGCTCAAAATGTGTAACTTGAATTAATATCAAAGAAAAAGAAATACTGCATAAATAAAATAAATAAATAATTATAATTGCATAAGTTGATACAAAATGCTATGCAATAGCTTTACCGCGGCAGTCCCCGAGTGCCACACGTCTTTTTTTTTTCGTTACGAAATTTCTGGATTCGGTCCCCGCGCTCAAGGCCCTCGATAGAAGCTATGCAATAGCTTAAAAACTGGCTATCCAGTTGCCTAGTTTCTCGGGGAGTCCGTAAGATGGTAACTTCGATAAAAGTGCCTTGTGCCAGACCCGATCAAAGGCCTTCGCGATATCTAAACTGACTGCCAGAGCCTCTCCTTTGTTCTCAATGGCTTGCGCCCAGCAATGAGAGAGGTATACGAGAAGATCACCAGCTGAACGACCATGGCGAAAGCCATATTGCCTATCGCTGATCAGCAGGTGCTCCTCCAGGTACCCAAGCAGTCGATCATTTATGACCCTCTCCATCACTTTAGAGAACAAGGAGGTAATTGCGATAGGCCTGTAGTTGGATGGATCTGAGCGGTCACCCTTTTTAGGAATAGGGTGAACCAGGGCTATCTTCCACGAAGGCGGGACAATTTCTGTTAAGTAGGAGAGCCTGAAAAGGCGTGTGAGTACCGGTGCCAACTCCGGAGCGCACGTTTTCAGCACAATTGCGGGGATCCCGTCTGGCCCACTCGACTTTCTAATATCGAGGGAAAAGAGAGCTCGTCGCACAGCTCTTTGCTTGAAAAGAATTTCGGACATCGAACTCTCACACCTTGGGATGGTTGGTGGTGTGTTTCCTCCGTCATCTAAGGTCGAGTTGGAAGCAAAGAGTGTGCCCAGTAGATCAGCTTTCTCTTTGGCTAAATGGGCCAGTGAATCATCTGGTTTACGCAAAGGTGGGAGAGACGACTGACAGAAGTTACCTTCAACAGCTTTAGCAAGAGACCAGAAAGCACTGCTCCCAGAAGAGAAGCTAGCTAGTTTCTCGCCAATGCGGCCGATGTACGCGAACTTTGCTCTAGAGATTTGTTTTTTTAAGGATCTGGAAGCAGCGTTGTACTTTTTCTTCAGTTCGGAAGTGTTGGACTCATTGTTGTCTCGCGCTGCAGCCCAAGCATGGTAGGCGCATTGCTTGAGTTCGGAGAGCTCAGAGCAATCCACACCGTACCAGGGCTGGGTCTTTCCACCAAGTGGTACCACAGAGCTAGGAATAAAACATTCCATACCCTGAAGAACCACATCAGCAACTGACTCCGCACAAGCACAAGTGTCATCCGAAGAGAAACATAGCTGCCTCCATGGGTAGGAAGCATAGAACTCTCGCAATCCATCCCAGTTTGCCGACTTATAGTGCCAGACCCGACGCCTCCCAAGAGGGCGGGAGTTAACTGGACGCACGATCGGCACTTCCGTACGTATTAGGCAGTGATCGGATGACCCCAATGGGGCATCGACGGAAATTTGGTAGCCGTTAGGGTGGGTGGTCAGCAAAAGATCCAGAAGAGAGGCAGAGTGGTCGTCAATATCTGGTATCCTAGTTGGAAGAGACACCAGTTGAGTGAGGCCATACGCCAGGGCAAAGTCGTGTACAGCTCTTCCAGCGTGATCGGGACGTTGATGAGGCTCTACAAAAAGTGGTTGGAACGTTAAGAGACGGGGGCATCAAATCCTGCCAAATGCAGCCTAAAGGCAAGAAGTTCAAACTCTCGGATGAGACTCTTCAAATGATGACAAAATATTCATAATGGCGGAGTCGCTGGAGGAGGAGGCCAAGAGGAGGATTCAGTTGGGTAGGGCGGCATTTGGAAAACTGCGTCGAGTTTTCACGTCACCCTGTATGAAAACGAAAGTATTAAATCAGTGCGTCCTACCCGTCATGACATACGGAGCCGAAACGTGGACACTCACAGTACGACTAGACCACCAGTTTTAAGTCGTTCAGCGAGCTATGGAACGAGCCATGCGCGGAGTTTCCCTGAAGGATAAAATCCGTAACGAGTTTATCCGACATAGAACTAAAGTTGTCGACATAGCTCAGAGAATTAGCAAGCTGAAGTGGCAGTGGGCTGACCATATCTGCCGAAGAACCGATAACCGTTGGGGTAAACGAGTTCTTGAGTGGAGACCGCGGCTTGGCAAACCTAGTGTAGATGCCCTCTGGCCAGGTGGGGTGACGATCTGCGAAAGGCAGCTGGTAGAAGCTGGATACGTCAAGCTCAGGACAGGGCGCAATGGCGCTCATTAGGGGAGGCCTATGTCCAGCAGTGGACTGCTATAGGCTGATGATGATGATGATGATACTTTATTTACGTCACCATCTATCTACAAGAATACAGGTGTTGGAACATTTACAGTTCTCATTATTATAATACGTTTTACAATTAATAGTTATTCAAGGAACGTCAATGCCATTGTCAATTTCCCATATTACTAAATCGATATAATAACTATTCTGACAAGACAGGTAAAGTGCGAGTTGACTCGCCCACCGCGGGTGACGTCAATGTCATGAGAATACTTTCATGCCTTCGACAGACATGGCTAAACGACTGAAAAAGTTGGGACCAACATCTTAACGTCAACATCTTGACGACCTCTGGCGCAGTGGGCGAAGGTCCACCTGAGACGCAGAAGGTTGCGGGTTCGATTCCCGCCACTGGACAAATGTTTGCATGCCTTACAGATATTTGTCTCGGGTCTGGGTGCTTTCTATGTATGATATGTATGTCTTTACAAAATAAATGTATATATGTAATATATCAATCATGTGGTTCCCATAATACAAGCTCTGCTTAGTTTGGGTCTACATGATGTGATAATGTCCAGCATTATTTATTTATTTATTTAACGTGCCTTCTGAAGCACGGAAACGCTCAGATCACTAAATAATCACCCATTCAAGTAGTGCAGTATTGCTTAACTCTGATGAAAGAACACCAAAGGAAGTGTTTTATTTAGATGATGATTTTCAATAAAACTAACTGATTTTAACATAGGATTGTATTTTATAAAAGACTTTCACTTTCCGAGCCACCATGACAGCCTGGGGTCGGGAGCAAAGAGGCAGACTTATCCGCGCTAGTGTTGTACATTCAGTATAGGGTTGTGCTTAATCAATACAAAACTATGACAGTAAGCCATGCCACAAGCTTTTCACTATACTAATAATATCACAACAACAACAACAACAACAGCCTATTCAGTCCACTGCTGGACATAGGCCTCCCCTATAAGAAGGGGGATAGGCCCATAATCCCCACGCTGGGCATGCGGGTTGGGGATCGCAGGGTACAGCTTCTCGCACCGCCGACGCTGCTGCCCGTCGGCGGCCAGGGGATTTAGCTGTGCCAGTGTTAGGCTGTGCTATGCCGCAATCAGCCGGCCGCCAGAGCCCCGTTTGTTAGTTAGCAGGATGCACCACGTGCAGGTGAGGTTGGCTTGGGTTCCGGAGATGGGGGTTGGAACCCCTTACATACTAATAATATCACACTATCACACTAATATTATAAATGCGAAAGTTTGTGAGTATGTATGGATGTATAGATGAATGTTTGTTATTCTTTCACGCGAAACGTACTCAACGGATTTGGATGAAACTTCGAATATACATAGTTTATGACCTGGATTAACACATAAACTATTTTTTATCCGGATACCACGCGAGCGAAGCCGCGGGCGGAAGCTAGTTTATTATAAAATACTAGTTTCCGTCAGCGGCTTTGCTCTCATGGTATCCGGGTAAATAAAGCCTTTAAAATCCAAGTCACAAATTCTGTATATTCCAAGTTTCATCCAAATCCGTTCAGCCGTTCCAGAGTTAAGTCGGAACAAAGAAACACACACATTTATAATTATTAGTGTAACCATCATAATTATCATCAGACATTTTCGAAAATAGCTGATAAAAATACTAGTGTGATGTAATGATATTTCAAGTTTCATCCGAATCCGTTTGTTCAGACGTTCCTAAGTTGAGTAGGAACAAACTGACACACACACAAACTTTTCCATTTATAATTATTATTATTTAAACATATTATTATTTGACGACCTCTGTGGCGCAGTGTGCGAAAGTTCGCCTGAGACGCAGAAGGTTCCGGGTTCGATCCCCGCTGCGAGACAAATGTTTGCATGTTCTGCAGATATTTGTCTGGGGTCTGGGTGTTTTCCATGTTTGTTATGTATGTATTTACAAAAAAAAGTATGTGTGGTTTATCAATCATGTGGTTCACATAACACAAGCTCTGCTTAGTTTAGGGCTACATGATGCTGTGTGGCACGTCCAGCATTATTTATTTATTTATTATATCAACATAGAAGCTTTTACTCAAAATAAAGGTCCACTTTAAACTACTAAATTGCAGCGAATTGACAGACCGGTCCCAAACGACCCACTACAAATACGCTTACAATTGTGGGGCACTTTGGACCCACCGATAACCTCAAGTCGCTTATACCCGAGAGGTCCATAAAATTAGGTCACTCTACCGTATACTAAGGACAGTTTAGTTGTGAATGTTGGCAACACCGCGTGCAACGGGAACCCTACGGAGAAATAATTGTGGTGACACTGGCGCGAGCAAGGCAGCGACAGAGCGCGCGCTATCGAGCCGGGGGCATTGCACGTCGAGCCTTGGAACCAGCAACATCTCCGTAAAATTTCCTCGAGTAGAATTTTACCTTACCGCTTATTTAAATTAGTTAAAATACAATATAGTTACATTTTTACCGCGTTAATTCAGATCATTGTAATATTGAATCAATTTACTAAAATTATACAGTACCTTTTTCGTTAGTTGAAGTGTTTTAATACCTTTCATATAATTGCAGTTTACATGAATAGTAGATTTTTTATGCTACGTATTGATGGGACTAGCATTTATGTCCCACCTAGTGTTAAGTGGTAACCATTTCCTATAAAAAAGTATTGGTCAGTGTTGGAAAGTGCCCTACGATGCAGCATCTGCGTCCATCACCCTGTGTGAATGTAATGTCGCCGGCACCCACACCCTTCAAACCGAAACACAGCAATGCTGCTTCACTGCAGAAATAGGCATGGTGGTGGTACTTCCCCAGATGAGCCCTTCACAAACTCTACTACTGCTAAACACATTACTGTAGCTGCTTTTTTTTCTTTTGGTTTGGGTTTCCAATCTCCATCGTCAGAATCCAAGACAAGCTCACCTGCTGTATTATCATCATCATAGGCCTTTAACATCAATAAAAGATGATATAGGCAGCGTCCTACAAGGTTCAGCACTTACAAATGTGACTTGTAAGGCCGATACGGGAGCGACAGCATCGACCGCGTAAGTCACAATATATAAATTGTGTTCCTAGAGAGGTTGGAGGAAGAGCAGCGTATTTGTGACGCATTTCGTCGCTGTATTATGGCTGTATCTGGTGACGGCTGAATGTCGGCAATGCGAGAGGCTGTCCTCTACGATTCTCAACCCGCAAACTTTGCAAGCTTTAATAAAGGAGGCCTATAGGAGGCCTGTCTTGGAACGCCCTGTCTGTACTGTATTAAGCTGTGTACGGATAGCGCATTCCTGCTTACGCATAGGCGCGGTACGCGTGTCTTGGAACGCCCTGTCTGTACTGTATTAAGCTGTGTACGGATAGCGCGTTCCTGCTTACGCATAGGCGCGGTACGCGTGTCTTGGAACGCCCGGTCTGTACTGTATTAAGCTGTGTACGGATAGTGCGTTCCTGCTTACGCATAGGCGCGGTACGCCTGTCTTGGAACGCCCTGTCTGTACTGTATTAAGCTGTGTACGGATAGCGCGTTCCTGCTTACGCATAGGCGCGGTACGCGTGTCTTGGAACGCCCTGTCTGTCCTGTATTAAGCTGTGAACGGATAGCGCGTTCCTGCTTACGCGTAATCGCGGTACGCGTGTCTTGGAACGCCCTGTCTGTACTGTATTAAGCTGTGTACGGATAGCGCGTTCCTGCTTAGGCGTAGTCGCGGTACGCGTGTCTTGGAACGCCCTGTCTGTACTTGCAGCTACGCGTACCGCGTACCGCGTACCGCGCGAGCTGGCTTGCGGCGCGATCCGTGGTCAGTCGGTTTCGGCTCGCTTAGCGCTATGGATCGATTGACTTCGCGTTGAGGTTCACGGTGGTCCATTAACTGTACGCGTATCCAATATACGCGTGCACAGCGAACCCCGACTACGCGTATACAGGAACGCGCTATCCGTAACCAGCTTTAAGTATACGCGTTTCCAATGTACGCGTATACAGCGAACCCCAACTACGCGTATTCAGGAATGCGCAATTCGTACACAGCTCTATAGGTTAGTACTAAATATCTAACAGGGATTTTGTCATCTGAATGAGCTTATACAAGGGCAATCAAAATTTGAGATAGCATTTAGGATGCTGTTGCTACTCCCATTAATTCATCCGAGAAATGAAGCTGTCTTCTTGCGCCAAATGGCATCAAAAGTGTCGACTCGAGCATCAACATACTTCCCCGAGGCACTATAGAATCGCCGCAGACGCATCAGCGTCCTAAATGAGTTATTGTCCAGCAGTGGACTGATATAGGATGGTGTATTGGTAGTAGTAGAATTCATATGGTGTAACAGCTGTTTCTTCTATAATCTTTAGATTTCTATAGAATTCTATAGAGAGAGATCGCTTCCACAACTTCCATATTTTCTAAAAAGGTTCAGGAGCGTATGGAATTCTTTATCCCGATATTTTTGCTGGGAATAGTGTTATCGTAAAACAGCTGATACGAGGTAGTTCGACCAGATTGGATTAAAGCGCTTTACCTGCGGGGAATACGCAATCTGGCAAAGGTTCTTGCTTAGCGAATAAGAATTTTTGTTGTTATTCTTGATGTTTAGGATTACTTCTAGAATTTCTCGTTTGTATCTTGATTTTCGATATCAAATAACGAAGGGTTTCTTTTTTCTTTTTGAGGTACAGAACTCTAAAAATATCTGTTTTCTAATCTTTATTTGATATACATACAAGATTCCGCCCGCGGCTTTCTTTGAGTGCTATGCGGATAAAATGTCCCTGGGTAGAACTATATAATAATATGAAAATTTTCGCTTGATCCGTTTATTTTATTAGTTTTGGTGTAAAGAAGGAACATACTTATCTTAGTACTTATCATCTTCACAGTACCCAAACTTTCATTCCGGTTTTAAAGGGCGCGGTTTCAAATCATGCGTTGATATTTTTGGGATTATACATTGTTTATATATTAAGACTAAGAACATAAAGTTCATGTTTATGTTAAATTTATCTTATTTTTTTTATCGTAGTATGGACACTAATCAAATATATGGCAATATTTGATTAGTAGGATTCATAAAAGAAAATATTTTACGAGTAACTAGCACAACACACCCCCGACTTTGTCTGCATTTCAAACCCAACTCCCTCTTCCTTGACTAAAATTCAGGAAACTTTTTTTCTTCGAGCACCATTACACAAAGTGAGGAATATTACATTTATTTCTTAAAGAGAAGATTTAAATTTCCTACGAATATTCTTTCATTACCCTCCTTTTACCACTAAAGTGTTCTGAAATAAAATTATGATGCTCTCAATCATTTAATTTTCTTTCAATTTATCTACATTATCTATAAGTAATGAAATATCGTAAAAGTGAGTTCTCCAAATGAAATGCCAACTGCTATAGCAGCAGTATAACAGCAGTGTAGCAGCAATATTGAGTTCCATTCCATTAAAGTGTGATTGAT
The DNA here is from genome assembly GCA_951804965.1 of Horisme vitalbata. Taxonomy (NCBI): domain Eukaryota; kingdom Metazoa; phylum Arthropoda; class Insecta; order Lepidoptera; family Geometridae; genus Horisme; species Horisme vitalbata. The sequence goes on from OX638096.1 coordinate 4,957,236, forward strand.
ATGCCAACCGAGATGCATTTGCTTAAAAGCCTCTTGAATAATATTTCAAGTTCTCAGAGGACGTTCGTTAGATGGAATATACCTTCATTCGTAATGTTGAAGACAAGTTATGGATCAAAACCAAAACTAATAATCATCATTAACATCAGCCTATAGCAGTCCACTACTAGATATAGGCCTCCCTAATGAGCACCTTTGCGCCATGTCCTCTATTCATCATCATCATCATCATTTCAACCTTTATCGACCCACTGCTGGGCATAGGCCTTCCTTTGATTATGCCACTTGCCTCGATCCTGAGCTATTCTTAACCAGGTGCCGCCGACGGTCTTTCTAATATCGTCAACCCATCTCGCTGGAGGACGGCCTCTATTTCTGTAACCAACTCTCGGCCACCACTCGGTCAGAGATCTGGTCCACCTGTCGTCACTCCGTCTGGCCAAGTGTCCTGCCCAACTCCACTTGAGCCCCAATATCCGCTCGCTGATATCCTGGACCTTAGTTCGCTTGCGGATTTCGGTATTGGGGACTCGGTCTAAAAGTGTAATGCCAAGCATGGCGCGCTCCATGGCTCTCTGTGCAACACTGATTTTGTGCACAGCCTCTTTCGTGAGCCGCCATGTCTCAGCACCGTAAGTCATAGTTGGCAGGACACATTGGTCCTGTCCTCTATTAATATTGTTTAAATGAGAATTGAAAATCTTCATCATAATTTTCTTTATTTTACCCAAAATACAGTAACTTAATAGGCATGATGCCTGGGTAAAAAGTAATAACTAGGAATTTAAAAGTAATTAGTCCATCAGTTATATTAACAAAAAATATTGGACACGTATTTTTTTTATTTAACAAATCAATATAAGTTGACTACGATAAAGAACGACAAGAGCGTTTCGTTACTTGTATGCTAAATTGTTCTTACCCGTGACGTCACGCGGAACTTCAACACACTGTATCTTTATCATCTTCAGTTTAATAGACCAATGAAAAGATACGTGTGATTTTTTGATGGTGTAAATAACAGACTAAATATAATTTTTCAGGCATCTAGCCTACTACCATAATAAACTAAAATGTACAAGTAGGGACATTGATTTGAAGGTCAAAAAATGGAGGAATGGGTAAAATAGGATAGACTCTAGGACAAGCAATACATACAAAGCAGTTGCTGAATCCTGAATAGGGTTCACGGAATTGGCTGACGTGGATCATCACGTGACCTGATTAAAATTGTCTATGAAAAACATTACTTTAATGAAGTTTTCTAACTTCTGCATAATGTATGCTGACAAAGAGCCAAGGATTGGACTCTGTGGTGAAAGGAGAATGCCGTCTGATGTATGGCGCTCGGTACCAAGACTAAAGTGAGTGCGTCAAAAAATATCCAATAAGGTTTTAGTCGATTGTACTGTCAAAATAATTAAAAATGAGCGTTTTTGCCATAGTTACACTTTACATCAATTTTTATTGCCATAGCAACGTATATATCACTGGTTGTTGTAGTCTAATGGCGGCGTGCAACGGAAACCAAATCAAAAAAATATTTTTTACTTGATTATTAATCGAGTCGGTGTGTAAAACTAAAGAAAATGTTAATGTCATTTATAAAATACATATAAATTTTATGGGATACGTTCGTTTTTGACGCAATTGGAACGGGTTCTCGGCATTCACCTTTGGGAGATACCTATGTCCAGCAAGTTGATGCCCTGTTTCACCTTCCATTGTAAGATAGGGGTGAAAGAGGTTCTATCCTACGTCTTTGGAAACCAAGCTAACTTCATCTGCCCATGGTAAACCCTGCTGACTTACAAACGGGGATTGCGGCATAGCGCAGCCTAACACCGTAACAGCTACATCTCCTGGCTGCCGACGAGCAGCAGCGTGGGTGTTGCAAAAAGCTGGTGCCCTGCGATTCCCAACCCACATACCCAGCGTGGAGATTATGGGCATATCCCCTTCCAGCAGTTGACTGATGAAGCCTGGTGTTTTTACTTGATTATTAATCGAGTCGGTGTGTAAAACTAAAGAAAATGTTAATGTCATTTATAAAATACATATAAATTTTATGGGATACGTTCGTTTTTGACGCAATTGGAACGGGTTCTCGGCATTTTCCTTTGGGAGATACCTATGTCCAGCAGTGGACTGCTATAGGTTTATGATGATCCTGACTACACCCAATGTTAACAAAGTTACAGAAAATATTAAAAGATACCTTTAATTTACAAAAAACGTTTATGGGGAATAGAAAAATAACTTAATAGAAGATTAGTAGCCAAGGGCTGTAAGGCATCAATTGCAGCCCGATATATTTAGCCGCACGAGCGCAGCGAGGGCGCCTATAGTTCGAGGGTGCAATTGGTGCTTACATCCGAGCTAACTATTCTGCTTTACATCTCAATTGTGAGGTAAGTAGAAAAAAACCGGCATTACAAGAATTGAACAGAAAACATTTTATTTGTTGAAATTTATAGTGAAATGAGAACAATTTTCAATTTTTTTTTTCAAGAACGAATTTGAGCTACGCCGTTCAATATTTAAAATTGATGACTATTATACTCACACGAAGACAAGGCTGAATAGCAAAGCGACCTCTTTGGTCATTGGGCTGAATGCATTATGTCTATTGCCAGTATGATGTTTAGATGTATGCAAACTTTTTGAAAGAAAGAAGTGGTTTTTTTTTAATTACTTACCGCCCTAGGGTAGGCGGTTCCCTTCTAGCTACATTATTACCCTAGAGCGTCACCTACAAGCCACATTTGGAGGTAATGAGAACCTTCTAACCGAACATGGGAGATGTAAATCATAATTAATGTCTGAAAAAGCAGGGACTAACATCTTAACGTGCCTTCCAAACCAGGCAGTATGCGTGTCAGTGATATCAGGCATATGTATACCTCAAGTTGATGCCCTGTTTCACCTTCCATTGTAAGATAGGGGTGAAAGAGGTTCTATCCTACGTCTTTGGAAACCAAGCTAACTTCATCTGCCAATGGTAAACCCTGCTGACTTACAAACGGGGATTGCGGCATAGCGCAGCCTAACACCGTAACAGCTACATCTCCTGGCTGCCGACGAGCAGCAGCGTGGGTGTTGCAAAAAGCTGGTGCCCTACGATTCCCAACCCACATACCCAGCGTGGAGATTATGGGCATATCCCCTTCCAGCAGTTGACTGATGAAGCCTGGTGCAGTAAATAAGCCACAGGAGATATAAAACTAATTAATGAGTCAAAGAACTTTGATGCAATGCGTTAACATCGCTAATGGTGTTGCTGACCATGGCCATGGGCAGCGGAGATCACGGAAACATCGATGGCCCGTATGCTCATCTCATCATCATCATCATCAGCCTATATCAGTCCACTGCTGGACATACGCCTCCCCAATTGAGCGCCATTGCGCCCTGTCCTGAGCTCGACGCATCCAGCTTCTACCAGCAGCCTTTCACAGATCGTTACTCCACCTGCCGGAGGACGTCCTACACTACTTTGCCCAGCCGCGGTCTCCACTCAAGAACTCGTTTACCCCAGCGGTTCAGATATAGCCAGCCCACTGCCACTTCAGCTTGCTAATTCTCTGAGCTATGTCGACAGCTTTAGTTCTATATAAGTCGGATAGTCTCGTTGCGGATTCTATCCTTCACAGACACTCCAAGCATAGCGTTCCATAGCTCGCTGAGCAACTTCTACTTGACAACTCTGCCCATCTGCTACTTGACAGCTCTTCAGTGACCTTTGGCTCCAACAATTTGGATTACTGACATTGGTTGTCGGTCGCGTTGAATGAATGATAATCTGTGGTGATAATGCTCTTTCCCCCTTCTAACGCTCTGAACGCAAAATGAACCATTTATAGGCGACGGTAGTCTACAGATACTGGAACTGTCCAGGTTAAATTACGTGCTGATATAAAAACCAGCGACCGAACTCGGTTACTATGATTATTTTTGGTTATTGAACACAAGGAATTGAACATAAGACATTGTTATTTACTGTACACATGTTCGTTGCAAATAATTTATTATGAAAATTATCAAGGTCTTGTGAATGAAAATTCACTTATCATCTGATTTAGTTCAAATCAATTTTAAAGTTCTTTGCATAAAACATATATCAAAGACATAAATATTTCTATAAACTCTTAAATATTTATTTATTATTTTATTATTTATTATAATTTATTTCACAAAGATACAGGTGGACATAACAGATGGATTACAAAGCGCCCAGAAGATAAAGAATAGTCTAAGATAAACAGCAATTTAAACAGAATAAAGCACACAACCTTAACAAATACATAAAGAGAAAAAACATCAAATAATATAATAAAATGTCAAAAATATTATTAAAAAAAAGAAAGAAAAAATTTATAAATTAAAATTCATAATAATAATTTAGAAATAAAGTTACCAGGCAATTAAACGCGATTAAACTTGGCAACGTTGTCAGAGAATACGTCAACGTCAGTTTGAGAGATTAGCGCATTGAGTAGAGTGAGAGCTCGAGGCGTCGGGGCCGGCACGCGTTCTCACGCCGGGCGGGCGGCCGGCGGCGGGCTTAATTTTAGTAGGTACCTTACCTAGGCCCCTATATGAAATTATCTGATTTAATAGTTAGCGAATTATCAATATGGACATCAGCTTTTCCAATATCTACTCGCAGTTGTAGGCTTCTGCCCATACCATATTTGTCAGTTGGCCATACTTACATTTTTATAATTACCGAATCCAAAAAATTACAGTTTTATAATTTCTTACGCGCAAGTCTACGTGGCCTTCCAATACAATAGATTGCATAGATTAGTGGCTTGGACGCCACTACAACGGCACTGGTCTACTTTTTTGCTTTGCACCCTGGTTGTTGACGAATGGAGTGGTGAACCAGCCAGTCAGTATGCTGGAAGCCAGCAAAATATTCAGGCTCATCAAATCATCAGGACTAAAATGGAAGAACACCTTGGACTCTTGAGGGGCTTCTAAGCTTATTGCATGTTAACTGAGAATATGATGCTACGGTAGCAGCAGCCTGGCTAGAGCAAGTGTCTTTTCAGTCCTCAAAGCGTTAAAAAAACTTTTCTTTACGCGCCATCGCGTTTCTTCTTTCTAGCTACCTAGGTATCTTGGTACTTAGATTTACGCCAAGCGATTAGGTCTGGCCATTGTCTGGCAAACCTTAGTCACTCAGACAATGCAACCATTGCCACTTCTTGCAGTTCTAACTCCGCACTGTCACCGTCCTTTACGACATCGATAAATCAAAATACGGGGCGGTAGTTCGCGAGTGAATTATGGGTCTACAGAATGCCAGTTATTGGCAGTGGCACATTTCCTTAAGCCTTTAAGGAAGGGATCGATGGTCTATTTTGGGATGGTATTGAAGGAAGTATGATCGTTTTGTTGTTCGTAATGAGTGGAAGGCATAGTTTATACCCAACGGAATACAAAGTATACGAATTTCAACCGAAATAGGTTGACTGTGAAGATCGCTACTCAACGATAACACGATAAGAAAGAATTTATTTATTTTTATTTATTTAGTTTAGTAGTAGTAGAGTTCTTTGTGGAGGGCTCGTCCGGGGAAGAATTGCCACCATGCCTATTTGGTTTGAATATTGATTGGTTTGAAGGGTGTGGGTGCCGGTGAAATTACAGGCACAAGAGGCTTATCATCATCATGCCTCGAGTCGATGGACGCAGGGCGTTGCATCGTAGAGCACGTTCCAAAAAAGTGATCTATGATACAATGCTTTGTGATAGATAATGGTTACGGTTACCACTCAACATCAGGTGGGCCCATGTGCTTGTTCCATCTTCAGGTATCATAATAAAAAGCCATTTAAGGGGTGTAACGGCTTCCAGCCTACATCTTCGCAGCCCAAGCCAACCTTACCTGCTCGTGGTGCACCCTGCTACTAACAAACTGGGCTCTAGCGGTTGGCTTAGCGGAGCTTTACATAGGCACAGCAAAATCACCTGACCGCCGCCAATGGCCTGCAGCGTCGGCGGTGCAAAAACCTGTGCATTGCGATCCCCAACTCGCTTGCCCAGCGTAGGGATTATATACATATGCCTCTTCTTATTAGGGGAGGCCTATGTGCAGCAGTGGACTGATATAGGTATTGTTCTTGTTGAAGCAATTTATTTGTATGACATAATAATTATACATAAATAAAAAAAATTAAGCTTGTTGTGGTTGGTGTCGTGGTCTTCCTTTTTAGATTCCGATATTATGTTTTTAGATTTTTTTTCTTCGCATGAGCTAGCCACCAACTCTAGTGAGTTTTAAGACCATCTGAAGGCCTCCGACATGGCTTAACGACTGTAAAAGCGGGACCGATATCTTAACGTTCCTCTCCAATGGAAACCCTGAAATCTAAATGCCACTACACGGTTACCCATCCTAGTAGTGACTGGGCGGAGTGTTGCTGAACCAAGATGATCTGATTAGAACACCAAAGTAAGCTACACCACGAACGCATGTACTAAAATAATACAGTAATTCTGAAAAAAAATTACTGACCTTCATTCAGGGTAACACAGAGCTAATAAAATGTTACCAACTCTCAAAGTAGATTTAAGTACAGTTTGTAAGGTTGATACGCGGAACATTGGATTGACATACACGCAATTAAGACAACGACCAATGATAAACGATGACGAAAACCAAATTGGTTGGACCAACCAATGAAAAGCTATTTTGGTTTTCGTCATCGTTCAACATTCCACATACGTGTCGCGTATCAACCCATATTTAACAAACTGCTACCAACAGTTTAAGAAAAGTTTTAGAAGCAAAACGACACACACAACAACTTTTACGTAAACATGATCCTTTCTGTCCTTATACAGAATAACTTATGCGAATGATAATTTCTGTAACAAATCCTCATTTCGGCAACCATAATTGAATCCTTGAAGGGCTGTATAAACCATGGATTAACCCGATTGGAAGGGACAAAGGGGTTATTCAATCATTGTGCTAGTACCTAGGTGCTTTGACAGGCCTCAAGTCGATCTGAAGGTCGTTGGTTTGAGTACTACTGTTGTACTGCCGTACAATTTCTTGCTTGAAATTATAAAAGAGGTACACAATACTTATTTACCTCATAATTCAAAAAGTATACCAATTTCACGTGATATCTTGGGAAGCTCATTCAACGATATTTTCATGCCAAAACCGGATGTTTGCAAACCGACAACGGCGGAGCGTTATAGGTTTGAAAACATCCGGTTCGAATTTATAAAGTTCACATTTATTATAACAACTGAAATTTTGTTTCATTTTTTAAATCAAATCTAAGGCAACTGTTCAAAAACAACCGGTTCAAATTTCAAAAGTAGAACCAACTGATATTTTGTTTAGTTTTTAAAATAAAATCTTGAAAGACAACTGATCAAAATCAACCGGTTCGAAATTCAGAAGTAGACAACGGATATTTTATTTAGATTAAAAAAAAAAACCTTAAAGGCAACTGTTCTTATACAACCGGTTTGAATTTCAGAAGTAGAGCAACTGATATTTAATATGACGACCTCTGTGGAGCAGTGGGCGAAGGCCAGCCTGAGACGCAGAAAGTTGCGGGTTCGATTCCCGCCACGAGAAAAATGTTTGTTGTACGTTCTGCAAATACTTGTTTCGGGTCTGGGTATTTTCTATGTTTAATAAGTATGAACTTACAAAAAAAATGTATCTATGTAGTTTATCAGTCATGTGGTTCCCATAATTTCATTTCATTTTATTTATTTGCATGAATATATGTACAAAAGTTCTTATAATCTAGTATGTCCATTTATATTCTACCTCGATTAGGCGTGCAAATTTTGAATCAAATTAATAAAAATCTAACATAATTACAGAATGTCAATTGATAAAAATAATTACATAAATAAAAATTTATAATACAAATTGAGTAAAAAATAATAATCATTCTTATATGTAACCGACCTTCTTATAATTTAAATATTCATTAATGTCATAAAACAATGCTCCAACAACCAGATCTTCACTTTTCATTTAAATAAATTTAAACTTAGTTCCTTAAAATCATTTGGTAATTTGTTGTAGATTGTAATGGAGTGATGGTAATACATACTAATAATACATACTCTGCTTAGTTTGGGGCTACATGATGCTGTGTGATAATGTCCAGCATTACATATTTATTTAGATTTTTATATAAAATCTTAAAAGACAACTGATCAAAAACAGCCGGTTCGAATTTCAAAAATCGAAACCATATGTCAGTTGGTTCTGATACTTTGTTTCTATTTTTATATAAAATCTAGAAACACAAGTGTGTCGGGTTTTCGCCTATAAATAGTGAAGTTGTATGAAAACCATTTGTAAACAAGGATATCATTATTTACAAAGGACTAGGGCTCGATTTATTGAGCGAAGGTATATTTGAGGATAATAGGGAAAATAATCGAGTGTCTTCTTTCCGTAAATTTATTTCCTCTTCAACTTTTCTTTGGGTAACCCAATATTTTGAGATTTTTACGGCTGCAAGTTTGATTTTTATGATTTGAGGCTGAGGTTAATTTTTGATTTAAATATGCTTAACTTTATCTCCACTGAGAGTATTTACCGTTAGTGTAGTGGTAGCTAGAGTCTAGTACAAAATACAGAAACTTGTTGAATTTTTAAAAACTATACCAAAAAAAATGGATCAATATTGATCAATTTTATACTATATAGAATAATTATAAATATTATTTTATACAAACTACCTAATATTACAGACCATTCTTTTAGAAAAATAATATTTGCTTTTATTTGAACCGTTCACTTTTGATCCCGTACCTACTTGACAGTGGCTAAATGCTCTGGGACAAATGTATTATTATTTTAAAGTACTAAAAGTGGTTTAACAGTAAAAATATACGCAATCATTTAAAAAATAAATGTTATTAGCCATAGCCTAAAGATTTAGATGCACAGACTAAAAAAATACAGAATAATTAGTATAATACAGTGAGGGTCTTCTTATTTATCATCATCATCATCATCAGCCAATAGCAGTCCACTGCGGGGCATAGGCCTTCCCTAATGAGCGCTTTTGCACCCTGTCCTGAGCTCGACGCATTCAGCTTCTACCAGCAGCCTTTCGCAGATCGTCACTCCACCTGGCTGGAGGGCGCCCTACTTGTATTGCCGAGATTTATAATTTTTTTTATTATGCCGGTTAATTTAAATGAATTTTTTTACGTATGATTGTTTTTAATCGAACTTTCTAAATTCGCTAAAACTTAAACACTCATCGAACTTAGCTATAAAAGTTTGATTGTTTCAAAAGTTTTTAATCTAAATCAACACGTGCGAGTTTCAGATAAGTAATTAATTTTGTTAGACGATCTTTTAAGGCTTTTTATTGTGAAATCCATCTATTAAAATATCAAAAAAGTTCATTATTAATTTCTCTCACAACAAATAAAAATTCTCAACAAATCGCAGATGTACTGAAAATAATATCAACTCAGTAAACTGATACATTTTGTTCACATAACATCGGAAATTCTAATCATCATCTTCATCAGCCTATTGCAGTCCATTGCTGGACATAGGCCGTCCTTAATGAGCGCCATTGCGCCCTGTCCTGAGCTCGACGCATCCAGCTTCTACCAGCAGCCTCAGCCTACCAGAGTCCATTCCGTAGTTTTTGTGTGAAAGACTAAAAACCGGTCAAGTGCTTTTTGGACTCATGCACGAAGGGTTCAGTTCTGTTTCCGTTGTATGGGAGCCCCACTTAAATATTTACTTTATTCTGTTTTTAGTATTTGTTGTCATAGCAGAAACAGAAATACATCATCTGTGAAAACTTTAACTGTCTAGCTATCACGGTTCATGAGATAAAGACTGGTGACAGACAGACAGACAGAAGGACAGTGGAGTCTTAGTAATAGGGCAGCACCCTTTCATTCGGGTACGGAATCCTAAAAACATACCGACAAACTTTCGCATTTGTAGATAATATTAGAGTGATGGCATTCCTTTCATAGCCGTATATTTTCATAGTTTGTCACGCAAAAAATGTACTAGTAGAACCTTTATCTATATTTTATTTTCCGAAATCACTCGTAAACCCGCGTTTACGTTACAGTTTAGCTATAAATGTTTTTTATCGGCTATGTTTACTATCATAACGCCTATAAAAGTATTTTGATTCACTACAAATTCGTAATAAAATCCCTGGCGACAATAGATTATATCGTTTTTTTGTTACGTCTATTTCCGATGGCAAATCGATTTTCTGTATCGAATTTATATTCGTGGCATTGTATTCTATTAGTCCACAAAGTGATAAAGTAACGTCATGTTTATTATTTTAACGTTACATCCACCCCACCACATCAACCTTTATCAGTCCACTGCTGGATATAGGCTTAGGGGTGTAACAAGTTCCAACCGAACCACTCGAACTCTGGAACTCTTTTTTTTTATCGATGTGAAAATGCTTTACGCATCTCCTTCAACTCGGGGAGAGTTGGAGGGTTCTGTCGGGTTCTCCACCAGCGACTAGCTCGACGGCCTACCGACTAAAAACACATCGTATTCCTTCACTCACCGTAGTACTAGTGAATCATCGAACCATTCATCGCCTGATGAAGGGTTCGACGCTGCAGTAGCACCTGACGGGGTCACGGGGCCCAGTAGGATTCTACCACAGCCCCGTCGGTAAATCTCTGGAACCCAAGCCAACCTCACCTGCACGTGGTACACCCTGCTAATTAACAAACGGGGCTCTGGCGGCCGACTGATTGCGCCATAGCGCAGCCTAACACTGATAAAATGAAATCCCCTGGCGCAATCCTTTGTTGCGGGTTCGATTCCCGCTGTGGGACAAATGTTTGCATGTTCTGCAGATATTTGTCTCGGGTCTGGGCGTACGAGTATGATATGTAAGTATTTACAAAAAAAAATTATCTATGTAGTATATCAATCATGTGGTTCCCATAACACACGCTCTGCTTAGTTTGGGGCTACATGATGCTGTGTGATAGTCCAGTATTCAGGGTGTTTTCTATGTAAAATAAATATTTACAAAACAAATCTATGTAGTTTTACAGTCATGTGATTCCCATAATACAAGCTCTGCTTAGTTTGGGGCTACAAGATGCTGTGTGACACTGTCCAGCAGTTGTTTATTTATTATTTGTGTCTTAGTCGGATAATTGTGCTGCCCTTATGACGAAAACGAAGCCTTACGGCTCAAAATATACACAATATCATCCTATAAAGCCCACCGCTGGACATAGGCCTCCCCTAATAAGAAGGGGGATATGCCCACTGTTCACTAGGCATGCGGGTTGGGAATCGCAGGGCACAGCTGACGCTGCTACCCGTCGGCAGCCAGGGTATGTAGCGTAGCTGGTTTTAGGTTGCGCAATCAGCGGGCGGCCAGAATCCCGTTTGTTAGTAAGCAGAGTGCACACGGGCAGGTAAGGTTGGCCTGAGTTTCAAAGATAAACGTTGGAACTTCTTAGGTAAACCTTTTACTGCTCGATTACAATAAATACGATATCGGCTGAATTCGGCCGATCAAAACAATTATAGGTAAATCAAAGAATGAGAGCGCGTATAATTCTACCTACTACTCTCCCGCTATCGTCCGATCCTTGAGTCATTTGCCATCGACCGTTGACGTCCGATCATACTTTTTGTTACTGTTTGTTAAATATCGGTTGGTTCGCAGCACAGACATAGAAGACAATTAAATAAAGCCTTAAAATTTACTATGCTCTGAACGTCAACTCATACGTCTGATCTGTATTTTTTTATGTCCATATATCATTTGCTAGAAAGGGATGCATACTCAATGCGATTTCTGCGACTTCGTACCAGGGTATTTGTATGAACCTGCATAGAATTTTGTTCGAGCGCCCTGGTACGATTAATTTTTTGATCTATTTTGAAGTCGCATTGATATATGTATGCGTCCCTTTTTAACTGATAATATTGGACACAAGAAAGTAGAGATCAGCCGTATGAGTTCAGAACCTAGTGAATTTTAAGGCTTTATCTAGTTTTCTTCTATATCTGTGGTCCGCAGGATATTGACATTGACTTGCACATAGTGATGACGACGACCAATAATGAATGATGACGAAAATCAAAATGGCTCAAATAACTATGACTAAAGCATAGAAGAAGTCTTAAACTTCATTTATGCTCTGAACATTAACTCATACGGCTGATCTCTACTTTCTTATGTCCATATATAATTTGCTAGAAAGGGATGCATACGTTATCTCGATGCGATTTCTGCGACTGCGTACCAGGGCATTTTTATGAACCTGCATAGAAATTTGTTCGAGCACCCTGGTACGATAAACTTTTTGAAGTCGCAACTTTTTGAAGTATGTATGCGACCCTGTGAAACGGCTATTTTTTAGTACAACCCAAATTGTTTTTTTTTATATAGTTTATAGGCTTATGTTTGATCTCACCTGTTGGTAAGTGGAGATACGGTCGACGATGTAGCACGCTTGCCTAGAATGTACCTATTAACTCTACGCTTGAATACCCCTAAATCATAGCGATCGAGAAAAACTGAGGCCGGAAGAGCATTCCATTCCTTAGCTGTCCTAAGGAGAAAAGTTGCAGCAAAGCGCTTCGTGCGGGCAGGAGGAAAGTCCACCGTGTACGGATGACGAAATTCCGTGCGTGCGTGCGCGTCGTTTATCCAACTGAAGGTGTCTCAAAGAGTACTTTTGTAGTGATTAAGATCTATTCTATGTTATTAGATTAGCTAGCATTTTTATTGGCTTTTTAACTATGTGTGTTATATAACTAAGTTAATAACTGTAACTACCTATGTACCTAAGGCTGTGGCGAATAAACTCATATTCATTTAAATAAATTTATACTTACAATTATATCTTTAAGCTCGTATATTTTCCATTGCGACGTAGAAATATAAAATTTGCTTTAAAAAGCACTTAAAAACATAAAAACATCAAAACTATCAAAATAAACCAAAGGAAAATATCTATTTTTATGAAAACTCTAAACTTGTAAACGAAAGTCCGCACCAGACATACGAAGACAACTTTTAAAGAAATCCGCTTTGAAAATGCTTTGCTAACCTTAAGTGCACTGCACAAAGTGGAATTTATAGCTAACTATAGAACGCTTATACAACTTTTAAATGACCGTTTTAGATCGAATATAGAGGGTAATAACTACTTGAGTATAGACACAAAGAAGATGTGCGGTCTTTTTCTTTTGGTTCATAGCTAGCTCACCCCTCGTTTGAGGGTTCTGTACCCGAAGCCCAACGCCTCCGCTGTGCTTTTCTCTCTCTGTCCGCAGGCTGTATCACATTAATTGTAATATGAGTTATGCCTGCGCAGACCGGGACTGCATGGCAAGGGATTTCAATTTTTACCAAAAGACTTTCAGCCGTGACATCTCATCGTATTTCTATTTCGATAGGTTTGAATATCCTTTGATAAAAAATTGAAATCCCATGCCGTCCTGGTCTGCGCCGGCCATTAGGGTGCTCCGCGCATTGCACCCTGAGTAGTAGTACTTCATGATGAAGGGTTCGTCCAGGGTAGAACTACCACCATGCCTATTTTTGTCGTGAAGCAGCATTGCTGGGTTTCGTTGTAATGAGTGTGGGTGCCGGTGAAATTTAAGGCATAAGAGGCTTATCACGTTTTAGAATATAATAGAACAGAATGGAATAATTTTCATTTAGCACAACACACAACAATACACAAAAAAAAATAAGAAACGATATAAGTAAAAAGGCAACATCAAAATAAGATAAGTAGGTAGCCAAATACAAAATACAAAAAAAACATTAAAGTAACAAGAGACTGTTATGTGTAACATCTAAGCAGGAAGGTTTGTTGCGCTAACTAGTCTCATCCGTGTACTCGTCTTGTGGGCTGAACAGGTCCTTTTTCAGCATGATGCTGCCTCTCGCTAGTGTACTGAGAGTTAGCGCTAATTTTCAAATAGGGCCGAGAGGGTTATCATCTCCATGAACTCAGGTCTTAGGGCACGTTCTTGAGATGCGTGACTTATGATCACTATGATGTAATACTTCTTAAAGGTAGCTAGCTTCCACCCACGGCTTCTATTGCATGGTACCCGGAAAAAAGATACATAAGTGTTAATCTGGGTCATAAACTATGTATACTTTTGCCAAGTTTCATTCAAATCCGTTCACCCGTTGAGGTGTTAAATGGGAACAAACATACTTTCTCTCACACAAATTTGTACTCTCGCATTTATAATTATGAGTTATGGTTACCACTTAATAGGTAATGTGTTTTTGAATAGGCATATCGTCTTTATAGTATGCCTTTGTCCAGCTGTGGACTGATATAGGTTGTTGATGAGCTTGTTCCATTTCCAAGTAGTAAGAAAATGGAGACAATCTCGCGTTTTCATTCTATAGTTTGCTGCGATTCTACTCACACCGACTTCCGTTGTAAGAGCGGGCGCTTAAAGCTTAGAAAACTACTTTAAAAATTTAATTTCAGCTTATTGTTCTCGAAAGGAAATGAGGGTTATTCCTATTTGTTCGCACTCCGATATCGAGAAGAAATCTCTGTCGGTAAAGTGTGGCGAAGTACCGAAGTATTGAAAATGTTACTTTTGTTTTTTGAAAGTAAAATACTGAAACTCTACTCAATCATTTGAGATGGTCTCAACCTTTCTTTCCTTCCTTCTTCGTATGAGTTAGTGGCCAACTCTTGCGTCGGAGTTTTTAGGCGAAAAAGCCGGGACCAAAATCTTAACACATTGAATGCTGAAAACACAGATGTGCTTCTGCAGGCCGTCGCGTCGTCTCGTGCATGGCATGTAGCGTTGTATGCGGGTTCCGTAGTCAACGTGTTATCGTGTCTTCCGAAGCACGGTAGCGCTCAAAATACCACTGCACGGTCACCCATCCAAGTAGTGATCAGGTGGAGTGTTGCATAACCAATATGTACATAGCATGATTGAATTCATTTTACCATATTTGCAATTTATTTTGTTTGACAAATAGAATTTTGAAAATGGACTAAAGCTTTAGGATAAACCCCCTTACTTATGAACGCTACTTAAAGTTAATCAATGCTCAAAGTTAGTCCTGTCACTGTTTGTCATTATCCAATGGATAGAGATGGCAATACTATAAGTATCGTTTATCTTTTGAAAGATGTTCATAAGTAAGGCAATTTTTTTTTAATTACTGATAAGTAGCACTTACCCGTGTGTTCATTTAATGTTGCCATTACAGCAGTATACATTGTATCAGAAGGTAGCTGAAAGCAGCAACGCAGTTCCGTAGATGGGTCGATTGTACTAGGATTGAATCCAAGCTGAGCCCAACTCAGAGGAACATAAAACTGTTCTGACTATACTTAACTTACCAACAATTATGATTTGGGTCAAATAGTTACTGGCCAGATAAGGGCATGAAGGTTCTTGAATGGCAACCACGATCTGGAAGACGAAGTGTAAGGAGACCCCTCACTTGATGGACTGACGGTATCGTCAAGATTGCAGGTAATCGGTAGACGGTCAAGGCTCCAAACCGTTCTTCATGGAAATCCTTGGAGGAGACCTATGTTCAGCAGTGGACTTCTATAGGTTGTTGATGATGATTACTTACCAAAGTTATCTTTATTACAAAAATGGTGCTTGAAGTACCATCCACTCTCTTGATCAACACCAAAACTTAGATGGAAGTTTCAAATCTAGCCTATCCCAAAACCTTTTACAATTAATCCTTCAAATCCTATTTTTCTTACAAATATTAAAATGTTATAGTTTTGATTGTTGGATGTATGTTTGTTAGTCAATCAGGCCGTACGGATTGGATGAAACTTGAACTTGAAACTTTTTATCCGGATTTCACACGAGTGAAGTCGCGGGTGGAAGCTATTATTTAATAATAAGGACAATAGGCATTTCAATAAAACCATCGGGTTACGATCAAATCGTATAATACTTTATAGGATAAATCTCTTTTCACATAATTTAATGTTTAGTATTTATCACTACTCCATATAAACATATATTATTTACATTTCTTTACATTTATGAAGATGCTATGTCAAATTCATGTTGAATTTTATATTTTATTACATTATAAGGCAGATATGTACATAGAATCAACATGTCGCTTTTAATGTATGAAGTCAATGTGATACAATATTAATCGGCCGACATTTGATAAGAAATCAGAGATGGAATTAACTTTTCTGCATTTATACTAATAATGTTAAAGTATCCAGTGTCATGGTGACAGTGTTTTCACATTAACAGCCTGCGCACATTGGGCAACAAACGTCAGCGATTAGACGCTACGACAAGCTGCGGGGGACAATTTTCATACATTTTGTTCAAAGCTGCGCACACGGTGACAATGGTCACAGCAAAATATGACAGACGCTCGCGACTAAGTGCGACGACAAAGCGTCGAGTTTGCGAGGTCTGTTTAAATGAAATACGTTTTTTTTTAAATAGCCAAGTGCTTGTCCACAATACTACTAAAAAATATCCCTGATATGGAGCACGCTTGCCTAGAAGTAACCGATTCACACTGGATTTGAAGAAGACAGGTTGCACTGGGCCGAGAAAACAGACGCCCGAAGCAAGTACCACTTCTACAATACTCCAATACAACTAAAAATATCTAATTTCATTAGTTTAATTTATTTACGTGTTACAGTTTAATCAACTTAATCAACGTCTTACATACTTACCTATTCACAATATTTACAATATTTTTCAGTTATGATAGAATATAGTGGAAATCAGTGTTGTAGTATTGTTATCCACATCCATAAGCAACTAAAAACTTGTGTGGATCCATAACAATTCTATGTAGGTACAAAAACTATACTTAATTTATATTTAAATAAGTTACATTTCTATTTAAATTTTAATTCTTGTGGATTATTTTTGCAGCTGTGGAACTATATTAGTGACTAGATAGTATTTTTTATGAACAAAAAAAACCGACTACATCAATAAAATTATATCATCATGATTATTGATGAAGACTGGGTAAAAAAATATCTATATATTAATAATTCTAAATTAGTCCGCCAGATAGATCAACAAAAAGTATTGAACACGATTTTTTTAATTTATGTAATAAACAAAAATTGACGGAGATAAAGAGCGTCAAAGTTCGGGAGTGGGAGCTCGTGACGTCACGGCAATGTAAAAAAGTGTACTAAACCGTGACGTCACGCGGAACTTCAACGCACTTAGCTTTGTATTTTTTTGCAAAAAAAAAGGGTTTGATGTTTAAAATACACATATACATTAGACAAAAAATAAAAATAAACATACAACACTAAACTATCACATTTCATAATTCAACGCGACTCTCATTATAGTAATTAAAATTCATAATTTATTTACACTAACATTTAGTGAAGTAGGCCCGATCATTAATTTAATTAATTAGTTATCATCGCACAAAATGGGCAATGGATATTTAATTATTTGAGTTTTAAGTGAATTAACATTTGCAGTGTAACGAACTCTGAATTTTCAAAGTACGGTTGTAATATAGCGGCTGTTGAAAGATCACGTGTTGCGTCTCTGTCTGTCGACTGAAAATTCTATAGTGCATCCTCTTCACACAATACAAACTTTCGCTCGCGATAAAAAAACCGTCCCATTAGTATTTCATATATATTTCGGTTATGTGTGCGTTTGAAAAAGTGTGCGTAAAGAAATGAAGTGAAGTGAAAGGTTTATACCTTTCACTTCACTTCATTTCTTTATTTATTGGCTTCTGGGATAGCTTTCCACATTTTCACCAGTATCAAGTATAATTGTTCATATTATTATGAAGCAACTTAGTACGGTTTATAAGTCCAGTCGTTCAGTCTTCAGTCAGGTCCTATTTTCTGCTATAGCAAAAAAATTATAAAAGATTTTACAAAAAGATTGATGCACATATAAAAATCTGTCAAAAGATAAACGACGCTTAGACTTTTGCTATCTCCACAGATATAGAAGAGAACTAGATGCAGTCTCAAAATGCACTATGTTCTGAACGTCAACTCATACGTCTGATCTGTACTTTCTTATTTCTATATATCATTTGCTAGAAAGGTATGCATACTATAACCCAATGCGATTTCTGCGACTTCGTACTGAAAAACTGTAAACTGCACAGAATTTTTTTCTAGCGCCTTGGTATGATTAACTTTTTGATCTCATTTGAAGTCGCATTGATATATGTATGCCCCCCTTTCTAACTGATTATATTGGACATAAGAAAGTAGAGATCGGACGTATGAGTTGACGTTCAGAGCGTAGTGAACATTATGGCTTCATCTAGTTGTCTTCTATATCTGTGACCGTTACCGATGACGCTTTGTTTTCCCTTGAAAAACTGTCAAATATTTAACCTCGTTGAAGAAAACAAAATCATCAGTTACGATATAATATACCTATAGGACTCCATGGTATATTATTTATATCGGCTATTCATCAAATAACGTGAAAAGCTTCAACAAACCTGTTTACATTTAACACATTTTTACCTTTTTAATATTAGATAGTACGAAACGATAGCTAAACCTACGATTGGTTATGACTAGCAAGTTTAGATAATAGTTTGTGCGTAAATATTATTAGTCACTTTATTCAGTTGAATGCAATGTAGCTTTGCACTTTGCAGGTAAATAAGGACCATAATATAATTAATACTCTAGTAACTATAGCGTAATATTATAACTTGTTTATGACTAGATTGGGAGTTGTTTAATAGGCCAGCCATTTTGCGGATTGTGAAGAAAAAAATATGTAGTTCTACCTTAGACTTGCCGCAGACTACTCGTGATAGCCACCGACCACTCTCTATGGCACACTGTCAGTGGCAGCCACTGAACGGGCATGACCACACGCAACTGTACGAAAAACTGCTAGAACTTGCTGACTGTTAATTCGTCAAAAGTTCCAGTGTAGCGGCTATAAATGCATGGAAATTGCTCGTCACTAAATAACCACAACTGGATGGCTATCATGTGTAGTTTATTTATACAGGGCTATTAGTAAAGCACTAACAATCTCTTAGAACTATATTGCTAACATCTTAAAAAACTTTTATTAATTAATCAGACTTTCATACAATATTAAAAATATTTCAATTCAACGCTCAAGCTTTATGCGTGGAAAAAAAGTCTAGCTAACAAACTGCCATGTCTAGTTACAAAGGCATGAGCCGGAATATCGACAACTTGACGAAACGAACAAAACAACGAAATCTTTAAAGCTTGTTTTTGGTAAATGTAGGTGTTATGTTTTGTAAAAAGTCCTAGACCGATAGTTGTTGTTTGTGATATTAGTAAAACAGTTATGCAAGGTTGTTAGTGTTTTTACTAAAATCTATGATTAGATCCTTAACTAAGATATACATTGGCGCATCTACTACTACACTTAGTTATGCAAATAAACTTGAATCTTGAGTCTAGCTACAAGCAATTAAAGCTCTGTCGTTCATACGAACTGAGATCTTACCGCTACCCTTGGATTTACTGAGAGCGCTCCTAAACCAGGATCTGAGGATGGACGCACGCGCTCCCAGGGTGCCGGCTACCTCTTCCCTTTACAATACTGGCAAAGCAACACTCTCTTAAAAGCCTGACGGAACACCTTATTGAATATCGTGTAGAATATCGGATTCACCATAGAACTGGAGTAACCTAACCATAGCGCACAGTCAAATACCCAAGGAGGTATACCCCTTTCGCATTCAGGACACATAGCTGGTACCATGTTTAGGATGAAGAATGGAGCCCACAGTATTACAAACGTGAAGAAAACTACACCTAGAACTTTAGTGGCTTTCTGCTCTAGACGTAGAAGCCTACCATGGCGCGAGGAGTTTCTGGATATTACACTTGAAGTCCTGGAGTGGTGGGGCCTAGGTGCTGCCCGCTGAGGAGTAGTATTCACCGAAGACTGCTGCCTAACAGACCTCTGAGGTCTTAAATTACGGGATGGGGTGGAAAGGGTCGTTTTTGCTCCGCCGAAGCTGGAACCTCTTCTAAAACGCCTCGCTTCATCCCACGTAACCATTGAAGAAACCCCTCTACTCGACCTCCGAGAGAACGGAGTAGATGGCTCGTCTTTTGTATTCCCGTTCCGAGGGTATCCGTTACAGGTGCTAATATCTCCACCTGGCACTATGATCACCTCGGTAGTCCGTCTTGGAGCTGGAGTTGACTCTGAGCCGAAGTACGGGCAGGTGCATGGAGGTGGCAGTAACAGCCCGTCTTCAGAACTTCGCGACTTTGTTGTCAAAGCAGCTGGGGCCAAGAGACCTTCGTTGCTCTCATCGTCTGATGCACTTCGTGGTCTATGTAAGGGCGTGTTTGGGTCTCCGGTTGAGGAAGGTCTTCTTCTGTCTTGGAGCATTGAAGATGGTGAGCTGGATGAGACGCTGACAGATCCTGGGGTGAGCATTCCGCATTTCTCTGATATGTTTGTCCTGTGGGAAAATAAGTTATATCAGATCAAAATGGAAAAAAAAATTAGGTTAAATGGAAAATTCTATCAAAGGTTCTCGTTACACGCAGAAGACACTACACTAAATATTTTACATGACCTACCAAAATAGTTTTTTACAAATCATAATGTATTATTTAATATAATTTTTGTACCCAGTTTTTTATCAAATAAAAAACATATTAACACTGCAAGATAAAATCAAAACTGAGCTCACTCAAAATTAATCTGAAAGGCATTGAAATTTGAAATCTTTGAAACATACCTGCGTCGTAAGCCTTTAAGACGAGGACTTTAAAAATGTATCTTTTGAATTTCAATGGATAAAAATATGTCTTTGAATTTGAAATTGAGGGATAAGAAGCTTTTGAATTTGTAATTATGTATAATACCTACGCTAAGGCTTTTGCTAATCTTTATGTTTGCGTTTCATATCTTTATTGGTTGGTAACAAATGTTGAATTCCTATCAACGCAAATAATAGCTTAGCGTGTTGCGCGTCTTTGGAAATAATTCCGGTACTAAAGATAAATAAATGTAAGTCTGTAGACAGTATTATGGCCGGTTCCTATATTATACCGTTACCGATTACGCCTCGTTTTCCCCTGAAAAACTGTCAAATTTTCGACGCCTCGTTGTTAATTTTTGACAGTTTTTCAAGAGAAAACGAGGCGTAATCGGTTACGGTATAATATAGAAACCGGCCGTTAGTGTATCAGCCTTATCCTACAAAGCACGTCCTCACTTTTAGACTTTTGAGACGTGTCGGCGATGCGTCCACCCCGATGTCTGATCTACTGCGTCATGTTCGCATACAAGTTCGTTTTATGTTTGATTGACTAGACCGTGGCGGGTACGAACTATTTGAAACGAATATATGACGCAGTTTATGATATACCTTAAATAATCTCAGAGCATCTCTTCTCCGAACTTCGGAGAGTAAAGAGAGTTAAAACTCAAACATGACTCGCGCCCGCTACAGTCTAGCATAGACCTTTGAACTCCAATTTTGAAGTAATAATGCCAATTGTTATATACCCTTTCAGCGGCGTTTTAGTCGCGGCGGAAGCTTCCAAGCCACGCGACAGACGCAACATCTCTGCGCCAAACTGATGCAGTGCTGACATTGCTGAAGGCGCAGGCTCGCTGTGCAACACAACACGGATTTGAGGACTACAACAGCACATGGAGACATACAGATGCATACAAAGACATACACAGGCACATAGAAACATACGACACCTAAAAACATACAAAGACACATGGAAACATACAGGTGCGTAGAGGCAGATCCGTATTCATGAACCAAATCCATATTTTGAGACGATTTTTTTGTTTTCATTGAAAATATAAGAAAAATATGTTACTGCACGGTCAAGTTTGGATTTATTTTTTGAATACGCGTCATGGATACATTTATGGCTTATACAAACATCTAGAAACACTAAGGCACATCTAGAGACAAATATATCATTGAAGCACATAAAAACATTTAAATTAAGTTACAATACAAAAATTAAATTAAATATAATTAAAAACTGGGATTATGGACACATAGAGACATAAATTAGTACAAACGAGGAAAGTGACATAGATGAAAGTGAAGCAAGTTAGATGTTACAACTCATAATGATACTAGATACCGCTCGCGGCTTCGCTTGTGGCTTCGGTCGCGTGTTACCTGAATAAATTAGATTTAAACATTTTTTTTTCTGGATGAAAGGTATGTACTAATTTACCAATGCATGCTGTGTCGGATCTACTTCTATTATTGAAATCTTGTATTTTACTACATTTTATTTTGTCCTATTGTACCCCTGACAATCAATCTGGAAAGACTAGTGGTCACGGGAAAAATTGAAGGCCGAAGACGCACATAACATTTTGTTTAGCTGATACGCACACAACGTGATGTCCTTATTTAACACTAAAGAATTGGCAATGATTGCAATAGCGCTAGATGAAGAAGAAGCTGATAACGATAGATAAAAATCGGACAGCACTGTCAGGGCGTCCGTGCGTCCGAGCGTGCTCCGGGACACTGACGATCCGGATGCACCTGACACGGAGCTGTGTGAACAAGTACATAACCGATTTTTTCCCCGTCCCTGACGGAACACGACAGGGCAGGGTACCCGAAAATGTGTGGATAGCGTTTTAGTTTAGGGCGGTGTTGGGTGGGAACGGTGTTGGAGCAGAGTCGTGTAAGTGTTGTTAACACAGCTAAATTCCCTGACCGCCAGTGGGAAAGTTGTGTTAGCGATGCGGGATCCTCAACTTGCATGTATAGCGTGGGGCTTATGGTTAGAAGTGGACTGATATAGACTGGATTTGTTGTTTTTGTTATTGAATAAGTATATTGATGAATCGAATTATCTAATTCAGTAGGCCTACCATGATGAGCTCAGGTCTCCGGCAGAAATGGTCATTTTTTATAACTCGTTTTTTAATACATTTTTTTATACGTAGTTGCACCCAGGTCACGAAATGACACACTAATAATAAAAAAAGAATAGTTAAAATCGGATAAGTAGTTTCGGAGATATGCGACAACCATACACATACATACAACTATCAAATTTTATTTAGAAGCCCTTAAAGATTATCTTATTTTATGTGAATTTTGCAGATCCGATATATTAATATACAGACGTATTGAATTGATCACCTCCGTATTTTGAAATTAGTCGGTAAAAAGACAATACACACTGCAATAAGTATTTCGTTTTGCCAGACTATATCGGAGTACTAACATCATCATCATCATTATCAGAATAGCAGTCCCACTGCTAGACATAGGCCTCTCCTAATGAGAGCCATTACACCCTGTCCTGAGCTTGACGCATCCAGATTCTACTATCAGCCTTTCGCAGATCGTCACATTCGTCACCCCACCTGGCTGGAGGGTCTCCTACACTATGTTTGCCGATCCACGGTCTCCACTCAAGAACTCATCCCAGCCCCCTGCTCACAGCCCACTTTAGCTTGCTGATTCTCTGAGCTATGTCGAGTACTGATATGCGCTGAGTATAAAGGTATAAAAAGCTCAAAGGTCTGTTTGCAAGCTTTATATTTCAACGCAACGTGAAATCAAAAGGGATCAATAGAATACATCCGTAGTATTTTAAATTGCAAATTTCTGAGTGCTTCAAATTCAACACGTGGAACATCAAAACGAAATTGGCGTTATGGCAGTGGTAGTTGTACCAATGCATAAATTGTAAGTGCTGGATGAGCTCACTCCTATTTGCATTTCGAGGCTCATCATACCTACATATTCACGAACTCTGTGGCCCAGTGGGCTAATGCTCGCCTGAGATGCAAAAGGATGTGGGTTCGATCCCCACCACGATACAAATGTTTGTATGATTCGCAAATGTTTCGCAAAAAAGCTTCCGCCTGCGGCTTCACTTGCGTGGTATCAGGATAAAAAGTAGCCTATGTGTTAATCCAGGTCACAAACATGTATATTCCAAGTTTCATACAAATTCGTTCAGTGGTTTTTACGTGAAAGAGTAACAAACATTCATTCATTCATCCTTACATCCATACTCACAAACTTTCGCATTTATAATATTATGTAAGTATTTGTTCATCACAAAGCCTCAAGACGAAAGTCTTCAATCAGTATTGCCAGTGATGACTTATGGTAGTGAAACTTGATCGCTAACTATTGGCCTTATACACAATCTCAGTCGCCCAACGGGTTATGGAGAGAGCTATGCTCGGAGTCTCTCTACGTGATAGAATTCGCAATGAAGATATCCATAAGAGAACCAGGGTAACCGACATAGCTCTCAGAATCAGCAAGTTGAAGTGGCAGTGGGCTGACCATATAACCCGTAAAACTGATAACCGTTGGGGAGTAAAGGTTTTCGATTTGGCTGAGCGACCACAATCTGGAAGACGAAGTGTAGGGAGATCACCTACTAAATGGACCGACGACATCGTCAAGATTGCAGGTAATCGGTGAATGGAGAAGGCTAAAAACCGTTCTTCGTGGAAAGGAAGTAGTAGAAACCTATCATCAGGTGGGCCATGTGCTTGTGCCGTCTTCAAGTACCATAAAAAAATCCTTGGAGGACTATGTTGAGCTGTGGACTTCTATTACGTTGTTGATAATGATGATTCATTCACGTGGTATTCCATACAAAGTACCACCTTTCAATACAAAGTAGTTTCGATGTTTCACATAATTTGTAACTGGACATATCAGGGACTTTCACTGGTATATAGGTATAGGTACGTACTTTTTATTCCGCCTTTATTCAAGGTTTCGCGTAAAACTGCCGTGCGTAAAGTTGTCATGTTCGAGAAATATTTTACGTGGAAGCACAAGTATACACGCAAACGAAGTTGTAGGTGGGTCAGCTGGTAGGTGATACTTTTTTAAATCACTTTATTGTTCAGTGATTACGACCTCTTCGTTAATAAAATGTAAAATCTATTACAGTATGGATGAAACAATCAAGGAGGTTGCATTAAGAAAAAAAACTTAATTGGTAAATAATAAAATTAGGTATGAATTTATGTGATATGTGTAATTGTGTTTACCTTTTATTTTAATTGCGCTCCTAAAAGCGCCAAATATACTCATATTATCCGTATAACCGTATCATCGAGCGATGAAACGACCAAAGAGGTTAATCGAAAAAGTTTCTTCATTATTTTATGTTCTATGGAAAAAAGTTAACCCTATCTCCTAAAACGTCATGCATGCTCGCGTTAAAGCACGTTCGAGGGGTACCCGATCAATTCCCATAGTTTACATAACAATGTGAAACATGCGCTGGCATAAGCTGACACAATTTTTCGAAGCTATATACACAGTGCTCGTCAGCATAGCTGATCCAATACAAAAACTTCGTAAATGCTTGCAACACCACACCGTTAATCCCTTCTTTTTCTTCTTCGTATGAGCTAGTGACCAACTCTGGTGTCGGAGTTTTTAGGCTGCCCAAAGGCCTCCGTGGCTTAACGTCTGAAAAGCCATCACCAACATCTTAACTTGCCTTCCGAAGCACTACTACTAAATGAAACTAAACGGTCACCCATCCAAGTAATGACCAGGTCGGATTATTGCATAACCAATGTGATCTGCTAAGGACACCGAAGTAAAATTTTATCCCTTATAACCTGTCTATAACACAACAGCTTGGCACAAGTAGTAGGCATGGAAGTAATATTAATACTTAGTATACCTTCTTGGATTAGATGTACATTTTTTTCTACTCCTGAGAAATCAAACTATTTTTTCACTTCTCTTGCTCAAAAAGTGTATCATAATAGTGTAGCTTAGCGGGCCTAAAACTCGAGTTTAATACCTCGGGCTAAA
The DNA here is from genome assembly GCA_951804965.1 of Horisme vitalbata. Taxonomy (NCBI): domain Eukaryota; kingdom Metazoa; phylum Arthropoda; class Insecta; order Lepidoptera; family Geometridae; genus Horisme; species Horisme vitalbata. The sequence continues at coordinate 4,983,056 of OX638096.1, forward strand.
AAGTATTTTTTCTTTTTAATTTTTGTCTAAAATCATCAGCCCGTACAAAGCATTCGTTCTCTTACATAAAAACTCGACTTCTTGGTGCTCCGTCAATCTTTTTTTTTGAAAATAGAACCGTCTTGGTGATGTTTTATGAAGGTTGATTAATTTTTAATAAAATTTCTGAAAATTGTCTAATTTTGAATTGTTTTATTTTCACGCAATCGAAGTGAAAAGTAGAGTGTTTTACTCGGGCCAAAACCACCCATTATAACTCGGTCTTGTCATCCTCCCTCGCTACGCTCGGGAGTATAACAACCTCGAATATAATGGGATGGTTTAGTCCCTTGTAAAACAATCTACTATTATGATGCAACCTCTTTTTGCTTCTTCTTTGTATGAGCTTCTGATCAACTCTCTCTTTTTCTCAACTCTCAATCTCTATAAACCTCCAAGAATAAATTGCTGATTGTGTGTTATTCTGGTAGCTTTAAGCAAGCTAAAGTTATAACTTATATTATTGGTGAGATTTTCTATGTGGCGAACTAATTATTTAAAGTATTTATAAATCCTTGATTTTTAAAATAAATAACTAATCATGTCCATCAAAGTTTTTGATAAAAAATATAACTGTTTGTGTTTTGTGGCACGTAAAAGATATTTCAATAAAATTGAGATGTTTTGAGATCATATTTGAATACTTGTGTTATAATACAACTAATGCCGCGATATTAAAAAGAAGTTTATCAAATGTAGGTCTTTTAATGAAGAGAATATATTAATAACATGAATGTTATCGTCATTTTAAACCCACTTCAGAAAGGATGCGTTTGTCACCTCATAACTTGGTAAAAGCACCATGAGATGAAGTGGAACTCTTGACGTATATCACAGAATAGTAAATAAGTATATATTTCACGGGTCGCGATTCATGGAGATATTGGTAATATGGTTACTAAGTAATTTATTAGTTTTTTTTAATATCCCTATAACATTGGAGCGTGTTAAAGAATAAACCTTTGCTCAGCAGTGGGTGCTACCGGCTACATAGCAGTAATAATAGTAATAATATCATTGGAACTAATCAACAAAATAGTGATGTAGCTATTTTCAAATAAAACTGTGTTAAAGGTGAAGGTACGAAAATAATACTGAGCATAAAACCTCCAATATTTTACGGCAAGCCGTGGAAGCTTCTACTGGCATTATGTAAATTGGATATATGAAAATACATTTTAACGATCTAGATATAAAGGCTAAATTGGATCGTGAGATGCTTATTTTTAGACCATAAAACTTGTGATTTGTGAGTGCGACTTAATTATAAATAGTATTATTATTATTATCAGCCTGAAGCGTCCTACTGCAGGGCAAAAACTTCCCTAATCCCCTTCTATTCCTTATGGTCTTGTGTCTTGTGTGTATGGTTTTAATTACATAAATGGTATACATAGAAAGAAGAGAAGACATGGCGCAATGGGGCTCATCAGGGGAGGTGTTTATCCAGTAGTGGACTACCATAGTCTGATGATGATGATGATAATGATGATGATCATCATCAGATGATGATACATAGCCAGAAATAACTGCCAGAATTGCAGATCATACAAACGTTTGCCTCGTGTCGGGAATCGAGACGGTTCTGCATCTCAGCCGGGCCTTCGCCCATTACGCCACAGAGGTCGTCGAAATAATCTAGATCTAATTCTCAAACCATTGCCTAGCATTAATAAAAACTAACTTCACTATAATTTGATGAATCATATGATCAATTAAAGTCAAATTGTTCATATGAAAATACTTTTTCTAATTACAGAAACTTCGGACAAGAATAAACCTCTAAATTATTGAATACGAATGGTAATTAGTGTAATTGACAAAGCCGAAGATAGAAATAAATGATCTCGCGGTCATGGTCAGTATAAATGAGAATTTAATGTGGTGGACAAGGAAGAATGGAATGACCTTCGAAACTATTTTTTTAAGAAATGTATTTTTAGTCAGGTATGTTGTATAATTAATTGACCGTCTGAAAAAATAGTTGGATTGTGTCGAGGAATGTTCGAATTTAATAACAAACAAAGATTTCAAGGAAGTTGATTCTTAGGGTAGTATTCTTCTTCAAATTTAAATGATGCCAAATGGGAAGTTTATCCTCCCAAACAAAAAAAGAAATTCCAAATCGTTTCCTAAATAACAGAGTTATGAGGTAACAAACGGTTAAAATCGGCTGCTTCTGTAGTAAAATCTCTATCACATAATTTATTTTGAAATTTCAAACTAGGAACCAATAAATGGCGCATAATTTCAAACCTTTTTAATTATACAAGAAAATTGTTATTCATAATAAAAAATCCCGCCCTTTTTCCCTTGGCTGATTCAAAGAGGTTACATTTATAAATATTTTACGTTTCTTTCCCATTATTTCATATTGCCTATCGAGTTTTTAGCATAGAGGTTTGATTTGAAAGTTTCTAATATTTTTAGGGTTGTCTCTATGTAATTGACTAACATAATAATAGTGTTTATGATCAAATTGATCACCCTCTCCTTTGCAATGCCCTTACAGGTTTTATGTAACCAATAAGTACTTTATTAATAAAACCTGATACAAAACTGTATTGTACATGACGCAATAAACAAATTAAACAATAAATCAGAACTCACATTAACTTTAGTCATGGCGTTTCAGAGAAGTGTTTAATATTTTGCTTGCGTGATTGCTACTACAAATTTAAGTACTAATACACCAATTACAAGTATGTGAATCACTTCCTTGAAAGCTAGCCACAGTAAAATAATAGCTCTAACGTAGATATATTTTACTTTTGACTTTATTTACACATGTAAAATCGGCGTCTTAAGGCTAGATTGAATTTCTTGACCTTCTTTAAAATAATTTATAGTTGATAAAAGTACTTCATAATTCATAAATAATTTTGATTCCATTAAACCATACCTTCTTGATCCAATTTACACTTGTATATAGCCAAAATGTGATTCAATGCAATAATGACGTTTAGGTTCTCGTACCTAAACGTGAGTCCAGACTATATACCAAAACATGGTATAAAACTAAGTTATTGAAACTTAGCATGTTTTGTTGTTTACGATATGACGCGTTAATACAACTCTGCAATTATATTTTAAATAACTTTAGTGCGAAAATATTTATTTGTTTGTTTATAAAGCTTTCACGCCTTAACTACTCAGGGGTACAGAAAAGGGCATATCTTTCACCTTATCTTACCTAGGTACCTTTTATCCAGAAAAAAGCTAGTAATTTTATATATTAATAGCTATATATAATATAATGAGTATTTATTAAAGGAATGTATCATGATCACATTGTTTCAGTAAAAATAACTGTCTTCATCTATCAATTCCGAAAGGTTATTTGCTCGTTATTAATCCTGAATTTCTGCGCTTACATCTATTATGAATTTTAATACCAAGTTATACAGTTTATTTTACAATACAAACCAGTTTCAGCGACACAAGCCTCATGCTATTATGCAGTAAAATGCTGTATAATTTGTACAGGTGGCGCAATAGACAGAATATGGCAATTTGCACTGAAAATGAGCTTTTCTTGGAAATGCACTTAAACTAGAGAATAAAATTACTTTTTATGCACAATAACTGCAGTGTAGAAATTAAACAAGACTATTAAAGCACACCGACACAGCTAAATCCCCTGGCCGCCGACGGGCAGCAGCGTCGGTGGTGCGAGAAGCTGTGCCCTGCGATCCCCAACCTGCATGCCCAGCGTGGGGATTATGGGCATATCCCCCTTTATTAGGGGAGGCCTTTGTCCAGCTGTGGACTAATACTGCATGAGAATACATGAATGTAGACTACATGAATACAGTATGAAATGTTAACATTCCTTATTGTGGATCCTCTGGGGAAGAAAATGAAAATATTTTTATATATTTTCACTTGAAATCTAATTCAGTAAGTGTAAACTCACTTTAAACCCAGAGGAGCTACGAGAATTCACACCCAAAAAGGTCCTACAGTTTCTGTCAGCAGTAGGGCTTAATAGTGAACTATGAATGCCAGCTTCAAAGGGCGACGTAAAATAGAAGTGGGGATCACATGGTATTCATGGCCGCAGTGATATGAAAACCATGCCAATAATAATTATAAGTGCAATTAAAAACCCGTACTTTAGTCGATAGGTAGCTTAGTAGTCCCTGATATAATTAGCTGTGACAAACGGACTGATGGATAAATTGGCACCAAAAGGGTTCGTCTGACCCGTTTGCTATTGTCACCCTAAAAATACTTATTATTATTTTAATTTTTGTTTATGTTTTTTTTTGTTTTTTATTATAATATACACGGTGTAACTGGAAGTACGAATCAACGGTAGCAGAGTGATGGGTGACCTCAAAACCTATCGATTTAATCTCTAAGTATGTTTCCCGATATTCAGTTGTTCAAAAGTTAATCCAACTTTTAAGAAATTTTGGGTAAAATTCGATTTTAGACTGGATATCGGAAGTGTAGCCAAAGTATTAACCCATGAGGGAGGGTTTCGAGCGGCCTAAAAACTTCGACAACAGAGCTGGTTGGCCACAAGCTCATACGAAGAAGGAAGAAAAATCAAAGTATTCGTTCTAAGCTCTTAATTGTATCTTTTTCAAATAGCTCAATAGTAAGCATTTCTGAGATGTATGAGCGTAATGAAACAACCGACTTAGTAGCAAGCTAGTTTATTACTGCCCACCGGGCGCGTTCCGGCTAGCATATACATCATTCCTCCACACTTAGATTTCGAACCTGATGACAAAAACTCAATTAAGATATTTTTTAAAACACAAAACTTAGGTACTTACTTAATGAATGCCAATTACTTAAAGTACTTTCTATAATCAACATTTTTTCTTATACGCAACTGGCGGCGTGAGAATGTGGGTGACGGTGCCGGCGGCAATTCAATCAAACCCTGAGGTGGCTCGCCTTCTGGTTCCAAAATCTCGGATTGCGACGGCACAGACGCGTTATCCGCGGTCACTTCCTCACTCTCTCCAGCCTCACAGTCACCCCATTCTTCATGATCATTGCCATGTGCGCCTTCCTCTGGCTCTGGCACCAATATTGATATGTCTTCTTGGACAGTCTGTTCGTTAGTGACATCTGCAGAACTATAATTATCAGTTTGACTTGAAGTACTAGAGCCTGAGGGAGACTCAAGCCTATCACTACTTATAGTAAGGGGCTGAACATCATTTCCTGAATACCTAATTATCTGATCCACATGTCGTATACAAGAGACATCGAGGTCATTTATATAGATACTGTACATTCTGTTTCCTACTTTATTTCTTATTATTCCTAACTGCCAAATTTCTTTCTGTGCACTATACCATCGCGCCCAAACTATATCTCCTATTGCGAACTGTCTTTTACCAGGCACCGTGGTTGAACCAGAGTGCGGCTCACTTGACGGAAGCACTAAATCGAGGCGAGATCGTAGATTTCTTCCGAACATTAGCATCGCTGGGGTTTTGCCAGTGGTACAGTGCACGGTATTCCTATAATTAAATAAATAGCCCAATAACAAATCATTCATTTGAGCCAGCGACAAATTATCTTTCATTATACATTTTAGCATCTTTTTACACGTTCGAACAGAATTTTCAGCTTGACCATTACTAGGGGCGTGATAAATGGGGGACGTCATATATTTAATACCGTTACTCGAACAAAAGGTTTTAAATTTATTCGAGTTTATTTTAACGTCATTATCTGACACTAGCACGTCAGGTATACCAAAGGTAGAAAAAATTTGTTTTAATTTTGTTATCAAAGCTTTAGTCGTAGTACCGTTTTGCATGTGTAAACATTCTACCCATTTACTAAATGAATCTATCACCACGAGATATACCCTTTGCCCGACGGTCATATAGTCGATGTGCACGCGCTGCCATGCGGCGGCGGCGGCGGGCCAGGAGGCGGGGGGGTCGCGCGGCGCGGCGCGGCTCGCAGGCTGGCGCACGTCGTGCACGAACCGATCCAGCGTTCGATGTCACTGTCGATGCCCGGCCACCACATCCTACTCCACGCGTTACTTTTAGTTTTTATTATGCCAAGGTGAGTATCATGTAATTCGCTTAACATCCTTTCCCTGAGGGCTTTAGGGATAACTATTCTGTGTCCCCTAAATAAAACGCCATTTTCGAACTGTAAGTCACACTTGCATTGAAAAAAAGGTGATACTGATTTACAATTAATTCTCCGGGGCCAACCTTTATTCATGTACCTTATTACCGTTTGAAACGTCGTATCGCGCTCTGTTGCTTGGACTATTTCCCGAACAGTAATAGCGGGCGACGCTGCATCTAAAAATTTAAGTGCATAATAGGTATCTAAATCGCTCTCCGCTGCCTCAGACTTGTTTGTGCCTTTTAAAGGCGCGCGTGAAAAGTAATCGACCACTAAGTTCTTATCGCCCGAAACGTATTGTACTACATAATTATATGCCGATAGGATAATAGCGTATCTCTGCAGCCTCAGAGCTGTTGTTACCGGTATGCCGATTTTTTTGTCAAAGATCGAGACCAATGGCCTATGGTCGGTTTTTAAAATGAAGGGGTCGCTTCGTCCATACAGATACTGATGGAACCGTTTTACAGCAAAAACAATAGCGGTGGCCTCCTTCTGTATTTGACTGTAGTTTCGCTCGCTAGCAGTTAAAGAACGAGATGCATAGGCTAGGGGACGCTCGTGCGCATCTTGATCGCCGCGCTGCGCCAGTACGGCGCCGAGCCCGGCCGGGCCGGCGTCCACCGTGAGTACCAGCGTTGCCGCGGGCTCGAAATGCGCCAGCACGCGTTCCGACGCCAGCTCGCGGCGCACCGCCGCCATAGCACGGCGTTGCCTCTCCCCCCACTGTCAGGGTGCTTCGCTGCGGAGCAGCTCGTGGAGAGGGCTCAATAAGAATGAAGCGTTAGGTATAAAACTACGATAATAATTAACGACACCCAAAAACCTCTTCACTTCGGTGATGTTTGTTGGCTCCGGTGCACTCAATATAGCCTTAACTTTATCGGGATTAGTCATTAAACCCGCTTTACTGATCACGTAGCCTAAATAAACGACGCTGTCCCTAAAAAATTCACACTTATCTTTTTGCAATCGTAGACCAGCCTCACTTAATCTACCTAAAACGTCTGTTAGTCGCTTTATCTGAGAATTCCGATCCGGGCCTGTGATACATATATCGTCGAGCCAAACGCTCACTCCATCTATACCGGCTAGCAGTAGTTCCATGGATTTTTGAAAGATAGCTGGGGCGTTAGCTAGCCCATATACTAACCGGGTATATATATACAGCCCTTTATGTGTGTTGATCGTAGTTAATTTCTGGGAAGCCTCATCTAAAACGAACTGATTGTAAGCATTTTTTAAATCGGCTCAGCTTTCCTTTATGTGTAGTGAGCTAGGCGGCTGAAACTTTTGTCACAGGTAGGGCTACACCTAGGAAGCCTAAATCTGAAATGGCGTAGTGCGGAAACGAATAGTTTATGAGATATGAATTTTTGAAAATTCCAATTTTTCACGTAATTTCGTCAAACTTGATGTTATTGTTTGCTATTGATTGCAAATTATTTGGTAATCTGACAATGACAATGACATTTCTCGTGGTTTTTGCGGCAATTTTTTGGTAATCTGACAATGACAATGACATCTTTTGTGGTTTTCCCGCCGGTTTTTGTTGATTGTTTGATTGATTGAATTTAGTTGTGTAAAAATTGACACAGATAAACAGTAGGTTATTAGGTTTTTTTTTTAACCACCCGGAGATCCTTCTCACAAAAGTAGGTTCTAGGACACCCCGACTTGAGTAGATTAGGTTTGAAATCTAACACAGATCCGACACAGAGCACCCCGATGCCAGTCTTGTGGTCCCTAGAGTGTATATAAAAAGTGCGTGAGTGAGAGTTCTGGCGAGAGCCCATACTGGAGTCAAATATCCATTTTTATGATTTGAAACGGGTTTTTAGAGTGGTCATAGGTCATAGGTTCCCCTTCCCTAACACTACCGCATCCCCCCCTCTCCCGATTGTGTGTATTGGTGTATATTGTTTACGTTTTTTCCATACTTAACCTCAAAACTAAATTATTATTTTTCTCGGAAACTATGAGTTTCCGCACTTCACCCTTTTAGGGGGAGGGTCCTCCCCCCCTCCCCCACCCCTCCCACCCCCTTACTCCCCAAAAGCTCACTACACATAAAGGAAAGTCCTTCCTTTAAATCAATTTTACTGTATAATTCACCTCCTCCGAGCTTGGCAAAAACCTCCTCTATCCTAGGTAATGGATATTTTTCAATTATTAGGTCTTTATTTAGTGTGACAGAAAAATCACCAGCGATTCTAACCTTGCCATTTTGCTTCAGCACAGGCACTATCGGAGTGGCATATTGTGAATGATTTACTGATACCAAAATTCCCGAACTTACTAGACGTTCCAACTCCTTTTCTTTTCGACTTTGTCCCTTAGGGCAAAGGGTACCGGTCGAGGCTTAAAAAATTTAGGTACCGAATTTTCTTTCAGTTTTAGGCTTACTTTAAATTTGTTAAACGAACCCAATTCATCTCGCCACAGATCAGGATATTTCTCCAGTAGGTCAAGTACGTCCGCATCACTACAATTTAAAGAATTTATCTCCGTTGTAATAATTAAATTGAAAGCGGACATGAAGTCCCTACCTAGTAAAGGGGGGCCTCCATTTTTAACAACAAATATTTTGATATTTTTCCTTATTTTATTAAAAGTAGCTTCAACTGTGAAAACCCCCAATGGAGAAATTTTATGACCATTGTACAAACACATTTTAATATTGCAGTTTTGTAATTGATAATGCAAAAACTTGTCGTTGTACAGTTTTTCAGAAATAACATTACTGCCTGATCCTGAATCAAGTTCCATTGTTATATTTTGATTTCCTAAGACTAAATCGATTTTGATAGGCTGGTCTGCCACGTACCTTATATTAAAGTTCTGGCACTCCTCACAAATTTTATCCAGTTCCTGGTTGGCTTCGCCTTCCTGTTCAGTATTGACATGATAAACACACGAACCTTTTGAGTTACCACACATTTTTTTTAAGTGCTCTTTAACACCACACTTTTGGCACTTGTAACCCTTATAACGGCACTTATCACCACTATGATTCTTCATTCCACAAACCGGGCAGCGGGTGGAATCGCGGCGCGCTAGTGCGTCACCCGAGCTACCACTGCCAGCGCCGCGACCACTGCTATACTGACCCTGGAATCTCACTCGATAAACAGGTTCTTCCTTAACAGAAAACTCGTCGCTGCTGCTAGTGCCAAGCATAAGCTTCGCTTCCTTAGCACACGCTGCCTGCTCGGCCAGTTCAATAGCCCGCATAAGCGTTAGCGTGGATGGGCTCTGTTCAAACAGCTTGTCGCGTTCTGGACCAGCACCCAGACCTAGGACAAAACGATCCCTCAAGTTCGTTTCCAGAGCGGTGCCGAAGTCGCAGTAGGTAGCTAAACCTCTTAATCGCGCCGCCCATTCACCTAAAGTTTCGCCTGTTTTTCTGCTGGCACCAAAAAATTTCGCCTTGTCCACAAAAGTGCACTTCTTTTGCTTGAAATGACCGTCGAGTAATTCAACTAGATCCTTAAAGCTTAGCGCATCCAACTCTTTTGGAAACGCTAAGTTAAGCACCAAGCGGTACGTCTCGTCTGTGAGATGAGTTAGCAGGATACCACACTTCTTTTCATCGTCCACAGTATTGATCTTCAAGAACTGAGTTAATTTCCCTTTATGTATTAGCCATTCACTTGTTTTATGGTCAAAAATAGGCAAAGTTCCCAAATAAGCGTTCATTTTTCTTTATGCGTGGGTAGATCAACTTCGTTCGCCAGTGAGATGTATGAGCGTAATGAAACAACCGACTTAGTAGCAAGCTAGTTTATTACTGCCGACCGGGCGCGTTCCGGCTAGCATATACATCAATTTCATCCTACATTCGCTTCCTACCGCTTTAAATTCTAAATAAAAAAATCATCTTTACGAAAAAATCTGTAAACCTCCGTTTTTCGAAAAACTTGAAAGGCCTCCAAAACAAAAAAGTCCGAAAAACATTTTTCTCATTTTACTCTCCTTCATGGTCAAGTAACCCTGCAAATTTCATTTGGCATGTGCCAAAGCATCATGGTAAAAAATGGACTTGAATAAATAAAAGTATATATTATGTTATTACTTTTTGATCCTAACATCGCGATAAGACCGCCCATTGTACTTTCATTATTGTTTATTGTTATATTTGTCTATATTGGTGTGAGTAAAATAAAGTGTTTTTTTATCTATCTTCTACTATCTATCATTGTTACCTCGGCGGGTTATAACTGAAAATCAGTGTTTGCTCATCGAGCAAAATTATGCACTGAGTTATGACCTTTTTGTCATACTGCAACACACACATAGATTAATTAATATTTTTCTTTTTTCAGTCTTGTTATAAGTAGTTATGTAAATTGTTGTTATTATTATGTATGTGTGTGTTTGTTGTTGCAAATAAAAATGTATCTATGTATGTATCTATCTATCTATCATCGTTGATTCATACCTTCAGTTACACGGTGTACCTACATTAATATAAGTATACTGTTTTAAGTGATCTAGAGCGAGTATAATTTCATTGGATTGGGTTTCAAAGATATGTGATACAAAAAATATGTCCATGAAAAAATAGGATGACGACGATGGCGATAGATGTGTGGGTTTCAAAGGTATGTGAAACAACAAATATGTCCCATATTCGATTGTCTAATTTTGTTCACTTTCAGATCTCAAAAGGCATGCAAATGGCAAATAAGTGCAATTTTACTTTTAAGATTTTGTTTAATTTTTACAATATAACGAAAGATTATTATTTACGTGCGTGGCTATTAACGTTCTTGGTTTTTGTAGAGCTTAAAAATTGTGAACTCATGAAACACTTGTACTAGTCCACACGAAACAGCACAAAGGCGTTTTCTTTCGAAGCGTGTTATCACATGCCAACACGCTTTCGCCCGCTTCTATAGATTCGTACGCGCGTCAACGCGGTCACGTATTTGCTATTGATTGAAATACGCGCGAATATTGTCATATAAACATGGCCTTAAATCGAATTTACATTGTGAAAGTAATGGCGTAAAACTAATTTCACGACATTAATTTCGCTCATCAATTTCACGTGTCTAGTTGTACAATGCATGCATTAACTTGATAACATTGATTTAATTTCATCTCCTGCGCTAAAATTGATGGCATTATTGTATTGAAATGTTGATCTTAATCTTTTGAGACAACTTTTTTATCAATTAACATAGCATTAAAGACAGCATTTTTCATAGCAAAATAAAACTCCAATGATTACAGCATGACTGTGTCATGACGAAAGTAGCTTTACTGACACATGTTTCGTGAAATTATTTCCATCATGCATAAAACTTGTTTCATAATGTAAATAAGTCGAATTTACATTGTCATTATTCCATAAATATTCAACATGTTAAATGAAATTAAAGACCTATTTAGATATGAGCACTAAGCCGCTTTCAGAGTACGCTATAATATTTAGAGTATATAGCTCATAGCACACCAATAAGGACACGTTCACACTGTACTGTACTATATATTATTGGCTTACTATCACTATAAAATTTATATGTACTAATTATATTCTATAAACTATAAACGCGTAATGTGAACGCCATGCTATATAGTAAAGCATTAGGTCCTTTGCTATAATATATAACACAATAGTATAGCATAGTCTGAAAACCGCTTTAATCACTTCCGCTGTCGATTGCGAAAAGTGTTGACAAATATGTAAGTAAAGCGGACGCTGAAATGAATAAAAAAATGGCTAATAGTGCGCGCGATAGGAGATACCGCTTTAATCTGAATAAGCCCTTAAACTGAGAAATTTACCAAATGATTTGGAAAGACAGAATTTATAATTTGTAAGAGTGAGGAATTTGACAAAATGCTATATAGGGAAAGTTTAATATGTGAGAATCTTTAAATGCTTCTGTGAGACAAGAATTTAGCAATGCACAAAAGCTCAATTTTTACAATCTAGGTTACCTGGAATCCTGGATCCAAAGATCCCTCGTGTCTATGGGCGGTAGTTCAGTCTCGGTAGACGCTGCTGAGTGTTGAGGTGTCCCCCGAGGGCCGAGAAACCTTCGCCAAGTCGTTCTACGACCTGCTAACGAAAAACTTTATGAACAACTTGTTTCTCTACGACGTAGCAAGACGTCAAAGAAAATGTACGAAGTTTTAGTGAAATAAGTATATTTATATATTTTTGCTGTTCAAATTTAAGTAAAGAGAATGAAATAGGAATAATGCTCAGTGGATATTGATTTTATGATTATTTGAATTGAGATAAACCTATTCACTAGAAGTAGTTTATATTTTTTTTATATTTTATTTATTCACGTTTATGAAAATGGAATACATAAATATTCCATATTTTTCTATGAAAGAATAGTAGACTTGAAATCACACTAATATTATAAATGCAAATTTTTGTGTTTAGCGTGTTTGGATGTTTTTTTTTACTGAACGTATTTAGATAGAACTTGGAACATACATTGGTGATCTGGCTAACCACACTACTTTTTATTCTGTGGAAGCTAACAGCAGTCTTTATCAGTCCACGGATGGGCATCGGCGTCTCCTAATCAAGCGGATATTACCCAACCTAATAAAGGGCATATTAACCACGGTGGGCATGTGGGATAGGGACTAAGGTACCGCATAAGTACCTAATCCATTTAATAAACCATCAGAAAATTCGTATGATCGTATCAACTAAACTCAAAGTCGCAATTTTAGTCTCTACTCGTAGGTAAACTATAGTGTTCCTAAAATAATAGCATCAACCACTTTCTCATTCACTCGTCCATTGAATATATGTACGTCAAACTTTTAATCTACTTTGATCTGACTCGGTACGCTGCGAACCAATTTAATTATTGTCGCTTTTGCTCCGTTAAAATTACGCTTTTAATTCGAAAATTTGATCAGAAAGTTCCACCGGTTCAGTTTAAAATGTGTGCCAATATAATTGATTGTTCAAGTTTTGGTGCATCGCCGGAATTGGAGGGCAGGTATTTTAAATACTGAATTAACTTGTCGAGCTAAGAGCCTTCCCAAATGGGCGATTTACTCGCGCGACTTGCTTTATGCGCGATTTCGCGTGTATCCAATTAGCATGCAGTTTACATACCACGTGACAAAGGTCCGCCTGAGACGCAGAAGCTTACGGGTTCAATTCCCGCCGCGAGACAAATGTATAGTTCTGCAAATATTTTTTTTCGGGTCTGGGTGTTTTCTATATATAATATGTATGTATTTATAAAAAAAATTATATAAGTAGTATATTGACTCATGTAGTTCCCATAATACAAGCCCTGCCTAGTTTGGGGCTACATGATCCTGTAATGTCGTGAATTATAAAAAAATGTCACTAAACTATACGGCTCTATCAGTTCAATGCAGGGTGTACGCCTGTCCTTATTAGGGAGGGTTTATCTCATCGATATGTAATGTTTTGTCTTCTCAACATCCTTGACAGCTGTATTGGTTATTGTAGGTGTTAGTGGTGATGTCTTCCTTGACGTGTCTGTCAACAGCAAACCTTGATTCTGGACAAGAGAGCAAAGATGACTTGTAGCGACGAGCTTTTATTTTGAAAGTCTTATTGGGATTCAGGATGTACAATGCAACTTACAAAAAGAATCGTAGGTGTATACTTAGGAATACCTAGGATGATTTTTTAGAAAGCGTTTGGAGAGATATTACAGTCGATTTTTTTCTAATTAGTCTTATAGTCGATACGCTTATGACCAACCTAAACTTTTTTCACGATTTGACTAGATAATCTAGATATGGTGGAGACTACAAACACTGAAAGTAAACTGAAACTACACTGAAAGTGTAAACTGTGATATTAACAGTCGGAGCTCTTAAGTGCTAATTCGCACTTTGACAGTCGGCGCGATTCACAAGGCGACTCCTATTTCTTATTCTGTTTGAGTGTTTTAGCGCGATTTCATTATTCCTATTTGCTTGAAGTAGTTACATAAATAAAGGTACTTTTAAAAACGAACGATAAAAATATAATTCCATCCAATCCATATCGAGTTTCTCAACAAATATTGGTAGTGAGGTCTCGGACAGGACAACTTGGCGGTTCACTTTGATATATGAAACGTGAAGGCTTTCAGTAGATTAATATACAGGGGGACGACGTGGGTTTTATGAAATGGCTGATAAAAGGTGTCCTGAACTTTTTTATGTATGTAAGAGTCATTTCGGCTGTGAAATTTACTTTTATGCTAGCTGATAATTTGGACAAAATAGGAATAAAAAACCTATAAAAAGATTATAAAAGTTACTTTTATTCTCTATTAATCAAATAAATCAAATACAAATTAGACCTTTTATCTGTAGTTTATCTGTGGAGGACAGGACTCAATGACGCTTACTAGGGGAGGCTTATCTCCGGCAGTGTACTGCTTTAGGTAGATGATGATCATGAGACGTACAGGGGATTGGAAGGAGTGGCGTAATAAAGAGGAGGCCATACCCAACAGTGGCTGTTAACAAGCTAAAATTATGATAATGATGTAGATGCCTTTACTTGTCAAAATTGAAATGTCAAAAAGTAGCATTATACATTTATTTGTAGACCAATTGTCAGTCCTGATAACGAAGGATAGAATTTTCACAAAGATCCTTTTCTACTAAAAGTAAAACGAAAATAAAACTGTAAATTTCCTTTCACTATCCGTTTGACATACCAAAAAGGCCTAAGAATTAATCTGGATAATCCAAGCACGGCACACTTCAGGGACTCGTCCAAACATAGCGTCGAATACCTCCGGCCCGTCGCTTAGGAACTTATGTTTGGATTAGGATTAGTGAAGTTGTTTTACAAAGTTGTATTTTGTTTATGTATGACTTTTGTATGAAAGAGGTTGACTAGTCTCATAGAATGGTTTTGGTACTAAGCAATCCTTCTCAAAAAGTGAAGTAAGTGGCAGTGGGCTGGCTATATCTGCCGAAGAACCGATAACCGTTGGGGTAAACGAGTTCTTGAGTGGATTCCGTGGCTCGGCTAACGTAGTATAGGAAATCCTCCAATGAAAGGGGCACTTAGCACTTTAGGGGAGGCCTATGCCCAGCAGAGCACTGCTACAGGCTGATGATGATGATGCCGATGATGAAGGCTACTCCGTTACAGTATCATGGCGGTTTTTTGTCCCTCTAAAGTTAGCCTCAGCAAACGATTAGATCAATCCTAGTACAATCCGATCCGACCCAAACATAAGAACTACGTCGCTATTTACAGCCAACTTCGGCGTCAAAAATACGTTGTGTGTATTGTATTTTTATTACATACGGAGCCGAAACGTGGTCATTTAAAGTACGAGTAGCCCACCAGTTTGAAGTCGCTCAGCGAGCTATGGAAAGAGCTAGGAGTTTTTCTGACAGATAGAATCCGCAACGAGACTATCCGACATAGAACTAAAGCTCGGAGCTCAGAGAATTAGCAAGCTGAAGTGGCAGTGGGCTGGCTATATCTGCCGAAGAACCGATTACCGTTGGGGTAAACGAGTTCTCGAGTATAGACCGCGGCATGGCAAACGTAGTATAGGACGCTTTCCGGCCAGGTGGAGTGACGATTTGCGAAAGGCTGCTGGTAAAAGCCGGATGCGTCGAGCTCAGTACAGGGTGTAATGGCGCTCATTAGGGGAGGCCTATGTCCAGCAGTGGACTGGTTGACGATGATGATGACGATAGTATTTTTATAAACCTATCACTGACACTACTGTTTCCCGTAAAGTTAAAGACTTGGAGCTCTATAACTTCTAGATTTTCTTGTTCTTTGTCTGTTCTCGCAGAGTATTTGAAGGTGTCATACCTACATAGAGATTAAGTACAGCTTAGATTGGATAAGCCACGTACGTACTCATACTAAGACTTATACAAGAACAAAAATGGATGCGAATATACGTCCACAGAAAATAATGTTTTATACCTCTCGCAAAGTGGTTGTGTTTCAAAATTGTTTCGTCAGTGACGGAAAGAAGATATAAAAGTAACATAAACTAGCATCAAGTTTCATTCAATAGTCACCTACTTACCAACCCAAACCTTTGATAGAATTAAATGTATCTTAAATCAACCAATGGTTTCCAAAACATACTTTCCAGGAAGCATTTTCAAAGATTAAGCTTTGGTAACTCAACGAAAAGCGAAATCGAATTGGAAATCTCCTGGTCGCTCTTCAAAGGAGATAAGGCATTAGCCGTGACGGAATTACGCCATATTTACTAAATATTATCAAAAATAAGAATTATTACGGCTGCTTAAGAGTTATATTGGGATGGTATAAGAGCTATATTACGGCTGTATAATATTTTGACGCCACTCGATCCGACAGGTGTGTGGAATTGGATTTCGTTGAGTTTTTTGACGAAATCGTAAACTTGTTATATTCTTATTAACGCTCGCTCACTTCGTAATCGTATTTCTTGGAAAAGCTTTTATGTGGGTACAGTCAGAAACAAAAGCGGGATAATACCTATGTTTATTTACTAGGTACATTTTATTTTTGACGACCTTTAGAGACAAAAAATTGATATTATTTAGGATTTTATATTTACTAGGAATTAAGTTTTTTTTACCTCGGTGGCGCATTGGGCAATGGCCCGCCTGAGACGCAGAAGTTTGCAGGTTAGATTCCCGCCGCGAGACAAAAGTTTGTTCTGCAAATATTTGTCTCGGTTGTGGGTTTTTTTGTATAAATAATGGTAGAAACTATCACACAGCATCATGTAGCCTCAAAGTAAGCAGAACTTTTTTATTATTGTATTGGGAAACACATTACTGTTGTACAATTTTTTTTATAAATACATACATATTATGCATAGAAAACACCCGGACCTGAGACAAATATCTACATTTGGTACAAACATTTGTCCCGCGGTGGGAATCGAACCCGCAACCTTCTGCATCTCAAATTATGGTCATAACTACGTAGTACTACTAGTTCTTCTATGCCATAATAATCTAACGAACTACAATTCAATAATGAAAGCCGTTGCCTGTAAGATATATCATTCTCTCTCGTACATGCTTATTAAACCCGCTTCGATTCAGGTAGGAAAATAAAGTAGGTAGGTAGTTGTCTAGGAACTAAAAGATTGTATCAATAAATTAAAATAACTTCAAAATACTTTATCGGACTTAGCACCGACATAATTGGTAAATGCCTAGGCATTAAATTATTTTTGATTAGAAGTAGAAAACGAATAAAACTAAATGTAAATTATTTTAAAAACAAAGTAATTTCAGCGTATTTACAAAGTAAGAAGCAACATTGTATAATGCTTTTTTCTGAAATGAATATATATGAAATATATGAAAAAAATCTATTTAGTCCGACATTTACATCATCAAAAAATTTTGGACACTTATTTTTTCTTTTGTTAAATAAACTAAAAATGACAAAGATTTAGTGTGTTGTAGTTGCGAGTGTCGTCACGGGTAAGTACACTTTTTACATACAAGTGACGTCACGAGCCCCCACTCCCGAACTTTGACGCTAAACAAATTTGTCAATTTCCATTGATTTTAAAAATAAAAAAATACGTGTCCAATATTTTTTGATAATCTAATTGGCGGACTAATTAGAATTATTATTTTTCTATCTGGCATCATCCCTATTGTTCGAAGTGTCCACCTTCATTATCAATGCACACACTCACACGTTTCAAAAGCTAGTTTCTTAATGATTTAGGAACCCGTACCGCTCGGTGATAGTGCGGTTGCACACCGTCTTGCTGGAACCACAATCCTTGCAGATACGCCAGCGAAAATAAGTCTATTACATCAGCATGTATTCGCGAGAAGTAATTCATAATTGAAAAGCCTTCACGCGCGACATTTGTTAATGTTAACACAGGAAAGACTATGACGCTGCGGCGAACTTATCGAGGTGTGTGACCTGACCGACTGACTCAGATTTTGTTTCCGAGAAGCGCGAGTGACCGTGCGTGATTAAACGAATACCCGCATTCAGCCCGCATTTTTCTGAGTCTAGACGCGAGTTTATGAATGAAGGTGTCGGGTAGTTTACGAAATGGCAATTAGTGCATGCGTACGGTCAATGACACACGACGCAAAAGTCCATACCAGAATGAATCAATGTTTTTTGTTGTTTGACCAAAATTTCGCTGTTTTTGGGGATAACTATCCGATATAACATATATATCTTTTTTTATGCTATAATTATTCAGTAACAGAAGCAGATAAGGCCCTATTTTTGGTAGTTAAAATATAGTATTGAACAAAGTGTATGTAAAGAAAGTATACTAGGCATGTGGTTCCCATAATCTCTGTTTTTTGTCAACATTATTTATTTATTTCTATTGATACCTACTCGAAACATTACAGCTAGTTATGACTTTTCTAACACATTGTACCTGTACGATATAATTTCTTTTCCATCTATCAAAATGTCAATCTATGCTAACATGTCTATTATTAGGGAAATAAATACGTTAGGGTGATACAAATTGGATTATGAAAAATATAGAATATACCGTCATGTTGTCATGTTGGTTTTCCTTTCAATAGTTTTTATTTTTTTTATTTTATCAATATTTTGTTTGAACGTGATACACTTGAGATACTTATGAAATTAATGAAGGAATTCTTAAGATTATAAGGTTTTTTGGAAGATGCATCGTTTTTCACTCAGCTCTCTAGGCCATAATTTTGATCAGGTAAGGAGCTGACAGGTAAGGACTGCTATAGGTTGATCATAATGATGAGGATCATGGAGCTGACTCGGTAGCGTGGTTGAGAGCCAATACCAGTATTCATGGGAAGGTCGTGGTTCAAGTCCCGTTTGAATCGAATTTATTGGAATATTTTAAAATATCAGTCTTGCTGCTAGTGTGAGGCCCCACCCAGCTCCTAAGCCTTTCTAGTTTCTTGCCAGCAGTTGTACTGTCCGCGTATGTATGCAGTAGCACACTCAGCGGGATGTAGAAAGAGAAGATATCTAGCTCTCTAGATATCTAGCGATAGCTTATCATCTTATACATACCGATATAGACAAAAAGGTCACGGAGGCTCCAAGCCTGAGTACATTTAAATCCCACCTAAAGCGCTGGCTTGTCGAGCAGACATTTTATACGTTCGATGAGTTCGCTAGCTCGAAAGTGTTTTGATTAATAATTATGTCATAATTATAATTTACCAGTTATTTTATATTTTGACATTTTGAATTTAATTTTAATGTAATTAATGAATTACTATTATTTTTGTTTTGATTATGTGTACTTTGTACAAACATATACTACTTAATTGACATTTACAAAATAATATGAATAAATGAATCTTGAATCTTGATAGGAGTCCCTTGCAGCCAGCCCTGAGCCCCATCTAGATCCTAAGCTTTTTTGCGGTCTCACCAGCAGTTGTACTGTCAGTGCGTATGCAAGCTACTGCTTACATACGTACTGTACAATAAGCACGCCCAGAAGGATGTAGGAAAAGAAAATGAACCATACCGATGGGAGTCACTTGCAGCCAGCTCGAGGCCCATCCAGCTCCTAATCCTTTCTGATGTCTTGCCAGCAGTTGTACCGTCAGCGCGTATGCAAGCAGTAGCACGCCCAGTAGGATGTAGAAAGAGTAGATGAACCTTGTAGATACATACCGATGAGAGTCGCTTGCAGCCAGCCCGGGGCCCATCCAGCTCCTAATCCTTTCTGGTGTCTTGCCAGCAGTTGTACCGTCAGCGCGTATGCAAGCAGTAGCATGCCCAGCAGCATGTAGAAAGAGTAGATGAACCTTGTAGATACATACCGATGGGAGTCGCTTGCAGCCAGCCCGGGGCCCATCCAGCTCCTAATCCTTTCTGCTGTCTTGCCAGCAGTTGTACCGTCAGCGCGTAAGTTAGCAACATCACGCCCAGTGGAATGTAGAAAGAGATGATGGATCCTATCGCCTTGTAGAGAGGATCTGGCACGTTGCAGATGCCATCTATGAGAACTGACTCCGCGTTCTGTGGACCATTAATACTTATTAATAAGAAGTTGTCGTGGCCTGAGTTACTTTGGAATTATTGGCAGATCTTAGTTAAACAACAGTCCTCCCGGTCACTATTAGGGGAGGCATTTTTATTCATGCGACTTTGGTCTGGCCAGCCATTTTAGAGACACAAAATAACTAGGGTCGCCGTCATCGAAATCGATGGGGACTATACCTATTGTGATCCAAAGGCTTCCGTGCTTTGGCACGTTAGATGTTGATCCCAGCTTTTCAATCGGTAATCCATGTTGGAGACCTTTGGGTGGCCTGAAAACTCCGAAACCCGAGTTGGCTTGAAAAAAAAAAGAATAAAAATGTGCATGGAGATTATTTCAAGAGAATACTTCTAAGAGGTATAATCTTCTAATAAGTTAATGTGAGTACAAGTTCTTTTTGTTAAATGATGGCGTGTGTGCTGGAATTTTAATGTTTTGCTGTGAAAACATCATCATCATCATCATTTAGCCCTTTAACTCATTATTAGGTTTACCCCTAGGCACTCTTTATAAAGGCATTCCTTCCGGTCATTCCTCCCAATCAAATAAGTATATAAATGGGAAACTGTTATACATATTTAGACCGGTGTTTAAAATTGTTAGATAGATAATCCGTCACTATGATAATACTATATTTTATATAAATGATAACATAATAGTTCGTAGTTCTTTTTATTCGGGTAAGGGAAGCCGCGGGCGAAAGATAGTTTGAAAATAAAACGCGTAAAATACAATTGGAATTTATCCAATAGATAAGCCTCACTGTATTATCTGACAATTGAAAAATAAACCCTTCAAATAATTTCGATTTCTATTTCTGGATCCAGACAACCCACATACAAGGTCTCAAATCCAATCAGAAGATTAAAATCAAATCCTTGTTTCTGTATTGACTTTTGAAAATTGCCCCCTAGAGCCCAGCCCGGAGTCTGAAACAATACCTCGTTATCAACCACCAGGGCAGTGCCGAATCTCGAATGAATTTAATTGAAAGCATTGCCTTCGAATCGATTGTTACAAGCTTAAACAGGCTTTTACAGGCCTTCGGGAGATTGTTCAAAGGCTGTTTTAGTAGAGGTCTCAATTTAATGAGGACGCTGATGGGTGATTTGCGTTCGATTGTTTGGTAATGATTATTTTAAGGGCAGCCGCAGACGATACGCATAATGTCTGTTTTCTTCTGTCGACATTTGAAACGTTCCTATTCTTAGCCGATCATTTGAGTTAACACGTTGGCTGCTGACCTCGCACATTTCGCTCCTAGCCATGCACGAGGAGGAGGAGGACGTGCAGAGTCACATTTGTGTTTTCAGCACTCAAAGCGTTATACACAACACTCCACCTGGTCACTACTTGGGTGAGTGACCATTTAGTGACATTTATAGACCTAAGCGCTTACTTGCTTACTACTCCAACACCAGAGTTGCTCATTAGCTACGAAGAAGAAGAAGAAGAAGAACTTTGAACTTCTTTATTTGTATGAAACATTGTACTAACGTAGGTAGGTAATAGACGAATTCAAAAACAAAAAAAATCTTCAAGTCTCTTCTTATAACGTCAAATATTGTCCAGTACGCAAATCTAGTTGAGTTTATTTTATTTTTTTATTTATTTATTAGAAAAACCAACAGCGATACAGTTTAAGTTAGATATTAAGAGTATGAATCTTAGTTAAATTAAGGCCAATAATAGGTTTTTACATTTGTACAAACAGTTATGCTCGTTGGGAACATTATAATGGTTTAATGAATTTGAGTCTATAAGCTAGGTAGCTACTTACTACTTCAAAGTTAATTGTTATTATTGCTAATGGATTACTTGTATGCGCAAAAAATAAAGGTATCTCTTAGTTAACATTCTTACAACAAATATATCTCATTGTAGTTAATTAAGTATAAGTGTTTGTCGAGTTATGTCACACTTATTGATAATAGGTACACTTTCAATGCATATCCATCTATATACATGTACACTTAATATTCATACAGTATATTAATATGATATAGATACATAAGTAGGAATATATAAAATAAATATAATATACATATTACATATTACAGAAATGTATGTATTCGTATTAGAAAAGTAATATACCAGTAAATATGCGTAGGAGTTAAATAGGGGGCTTGTATAAGATATGTGTGTAATTGTGTTTACATAGGCCAATCTATAGTATATTTATCGCAAAAACAACAGAAAACGCAAAAGGCACTGTGTATGCCTACTAATCAAGTATAGTGAATGACACACCTTCTTAAATAGGTAGGTATGACATTCACTACACCTATTTGTTATGGTAAATTAGAGTTGCATCAAGTACCGTTCATGCATGCTTTTATAATCCTACCTTTAAAGGTAGGTTTAGAACAATCAAATAAATCAATATCATGGAATTTTTTATTATAGGTAGTTACAATACGAACGAAAACAGAATTCTGTAAGTAGTTTGTACGGCATAATGGTACGTGAAATAATTTAGTATGTCTTGTTCTGTAAGACGAAGCCAAAAGTCCTATTTGACCAATAATTGCTGGGGAGTCGATTTGAGAATGTATGATACCATATAGGAACATCATGTCCATCATCATCCGTCGGTCGCTGAGAGTCATTAGATTATGAAAGCGGCAACTATCTTCGTAATTATTAAAGTATTTCCTAGTCTTGTAATTTAAGAACCTAATAAACTTTTCTTGTACGTGTTCAATTCGTTGAGTATATGTTATGTAGTGTGGGTACCATATACAACTAGCGTACTCAAGATTACTACGGACAAATAAATTATAGATACACTTGATACAATCTGCGTTTTTGAAAGTTTGACATGTGCGTTTAACAAAGCCTAGAAGTTTGTATGCTTTATCAGTGATAATATCTACATGTTCGGACATAGCAAGTTTAGTATCAAAGTATATCCCCAAGTCTCGAACGAAGTTGACCCTTGCAATTGGGGTATTCTGAATGCAATATGAGAAGTTAATAGAATGTTTTTTCCTAGAGAAAGTAATAACTTGACATTTATCAACATTTACCCTGATTCTGTTTCTTTTATAGAAGTCAGATAGATTGTTAAGATCCGCTTGTAAATTATTGCAATCATCCAATTTGCTTATATCAATAAAAAATTTTGTGTCGTCCGCATACATAAGGTACTGGGAATTGCTGAAACATGTGTAGATATCGTAAAGGTATATATTATAGAAGAGAGGCCCCAGGTGGGAGCCTTGGGGTACTCCAGATGATATACTTACAAATTCTGATCGATACCCCCCGACCACGACAGACTGAGAACGCTTATTCAGGTATGATTTAACCCATCTTAATAAATCGCCGTGAATGCCAAGATGCTCCAGTTTTTTGGCTAGGATGAAGTGATCCACACGGTCAAAAGCCTTTTCGAAATCCGTGTAGATCACATCAA
This sequence comes from Horisme vitalbata, assembly GCA_951804965.1. Lineage (NCBI taxonomy): Eukaryota > Metazoa > Arthropoda > Insecta > Lepidoptera > Geometridae > Horisme > Horisme vitalbata. The sequence goes on from OX638096.1 coordinate 5,006,609, forward strand.
CTTGTTTATGTTTAGACATAGAGTTATGTATAAAGTTAGTAAATATAGAGAGATTGGTAACAGTGGAACGAGTTATTATTCAAGTTGAGTTAGATTCATAATTTCACTACTTACCTACCTTAAAATAATATTAATTTTACTGGACTCGCTCCTACTACATACCATTGCTGTGCCCAAAATTGGGCTAATAGCGTTAAACTAAAGTAATTATTGTATGATACAGCACGCATACAAGCGCAAATACGCATGGCAAAGAAAAGGCCTTTTTATTATAATGCGCGCCACACGCACGCGGCAAACGGGCGGGTCGCGTGTAGCTCACACAAAAACGTGCCTAGCCCACACACGGGCGCAGGAAGCAAAAGGCCCTCACCTAGAACATGCCTGACGAATTTTACTTCTCGAGCATGCCGGTTTCCTCACGATATTCTTCTTCACCATTTTCAGCACGTGGTTATTACGCACATACATTTTTCGTCCCTTAAACTTAATGTCCCCTGGACACATCTGAGATTCGCCCCCGTGACCAATGGGGATAGTTGGAATGATCCTTTTAAACCCCTTAAAAGTAAATAAGTATAGTATACTAGAAGTTCTGCGAAAAGTAGACCTCACTAGAACAACTTCTTTTGCAAAATTAATATATGTGTTAAACTATAGTAATCATTTTTTACACCTTGGGTTACATAATTGAAATTTTAGTAAGGAACCCAATTTTTTTTGAAAATATAATATAACCTATAACACCCGGGGATAGTGTAGCTACCCAACGGTGAAAGAATTTTTTAAATCGGTCCAGTAGTTTCGGAGCCTATTCAATGCAAACAAACAAACAAACAAACAATAAAATCATTTCTCTTTATAATATTAGTGTAGATGTAGATATTTACCATGTTTACGCTATTTAGTAAACCTTTATGTCATAAGATTAGATTAATTGTTTTTAAAAACATGGTAAATAAAACCTTTTAACTTTAGTATTTTATAATACTATGATTTTAAACTGACATGGTTACTGACATTAATAATACACAATCAATCTCTACCTACCTTCCACTAAAAAACCTATAAGTGAGCAATTTACTGCATTTTGAGGAGCTATTCTGCACCAAATTTTTATGAGGCCAATGTAATAGCTTTCAAATAATTAGAGAAACATCGAAATCGAATCTAATATGGCAGACAAATGTCTGATATTATATATATATTGATATTATAAATCCGCCCCTTTTTTGCCCTTTTAAAATCTGTATACTAAGTTTCATCCAGATCCGTAGTAAAAAACACGACCTGTAGAGGAGTATATTAAAAAAACTAAAACCTGTATATACTTACCTATGAAATTGGCGTTTTTTTTCTCTCTATTTCATTTTGCACAAATTTTAAGCTATTGCATAGCTTCTATCGAGTGCCTTGAGCGCGGGGACCGAATCCAGGAATTCCGTAACGAAAAAAAACCTCACGCTCCCCACTCCGACGGCCACGGAGGTGTGGCTTGAAGGCCGTGCATTGTCTAACGTCGTTTCTTTTCGGCAGTCTTCGACACGGTGTTTGTGTGCGTGCAACTAGACGTATTGTACGACTCTACGAAGCTCGTTTATTTAATAAAAGAAAAAAAAAGTTTTCTTATCGGTCACCACGCTCAAAAAGTGTAACTTGAATTAATATCAAAGAAAAAGAAATACTGCATAAATGAAATAAATAAATAATTATAATTGCATAAGTTGATACAAAATGCTATGCAATATAGCATTATAGCATAATAGCTTTACCGCAGCAGTCTCCGAGTGCCACACGTCTTTTTTATTTTATTCAACAGTTATATACCAAATTAATTTATTTTCTAAACGTTACATTATTGCAAAGATGGAAATTCAATAAATACTATTTATGAGGAAGTTAATCCGCAAAAAATAAAATTTAAAAACAGTTAATTTCACGTTTTGTTACTTTCAATGCTTAAACTCGTGTTATTTTACATTTTTAAATAAGACTACGCATACCTACTGTTCAGAATGTTGTCCAATCATACACACAAAATTTTAGGGGAATAGGATTAGTAGTACTCGAAAAAAAAACAAAAAATTTATGTATGGAGAAATCAATTTTCTCGAAATTCTCCATAAAAAACGCCAATTTCATAGGTAAGCACCTAATACTAATTTTCATTCAGATCCGTGGTAAAATACGACCTTTAGAGGAGTACCTTACAAAGAGGAGTAAGAAAGTGACAGCCGAAAGCAAATTTTGAGCTGAAGCAGAGACGCTTCGTCCGGTCAAATATATCTGTCACTAGCAGACGTTCACAATAGACAGACAATGCAGCCGGATTAACAATGCGCCTTGAGGCATTTTCATTTGAGTGTGCTTGTAATTATTGTATTCAATCGTGTTCATACAGATACTGGTACAATTTAATTTAACAAGCTATGCAAAATTAATGAATTAGTATTATAAGAGCCTAGTCGCAATTAATTATATTATATAATACTATTATATAATTATATAATACTAATTTATACATTATTTATCATAATCAAATTAGAACTGTATTTATAATACGCCCTGCGGCCAAAATGAGTAACGATCTGCAAAATGCTGCTGATAGATATTGAATGCGTCGAGCCGAGGAAAGGTTGTAATTGCGCTTATCAGGGGAGGCCTGTGTCCAGGAGTGGACTACTACGGATGATGATAAAATTTCTGATTATTTAGATGACAAAAAAGCTTGGGATGAAACTACCTCCATCTCTCCCTCAAAACCAATGTAATAGTTAAGAAAAAATATTGTAAAACTGACATTTAAAAAAATATAAGCCTAGCAGAGTTTCTTGACAATTCTTCTGTTTGGTAGCGTTACGAATTTGTGAAAATCAAAAAGAAAATGACGTTTCAAAGTGTACTTTACAGTTCCTACTGAATAAATCAATTTTGAAATTTGATTTTTTTGAATTTTGATGATGAATTTGTACTGATGCACTTTGCATAGTGTAGGAGTGTACCAAGATACCTGCCTATTAAGAAAGTACTTACTTATATTCAACTATGTAATGGATAGTGGTCGATAAAATTAAATAATTAAATTGATTAAGCCAGGTGGAGTGATGATCTGCGAGAGGTTGCTGGTAGAAGCGGGATGCGTCGAGCTGAGGACAAGGCGCAATGACGCTCATAGGGGTGGGCCTATGTCGAGCAGTGGACTGCTATAATAGGCTGATGATGATAATTATTAACAATGAACTCATAACTTTCGAGACCATAAAAGGAAAAGTAAGAGTTTGATAATGCCTTTGAATAGTGTAGAGGTGTACTGGGAAAGGATTTTCTTTTTCACTGCAAAAGGGGTGCAAAATATTTAAAATTCAGACTATGTTTTGATTGTCAGTCAGTTATATAGTTCATTTATAATTCTAACAAACTATTGCCTGTGGCTACGCTCGCGCTAAAATATTTTGTAACAATAAACACACACACACAGAAACTTTCACATTTATAATATTAGAGTGATTAGTTATAGGACTAAATAGAAAGGAATGAAATGCTCTTCTGGCGTCAGTGTTTCCCGATCGCTATGACTAAATGTGTCTGATAACTATATGTCTTCAAACGAGAGTAAATAGGTTCATTCTACGCAAACGATAATGATGGTCAAACGGAAGCCTAAAAACTGTTTTTTTATTTTATTAATTTAAATAAGAGATTTTTTACCAAAAAATCTCCTTAGTCTGTGAAGAGTAAAAAGGTACATTCTAGAAAAGCGTGCTATTTAGCGACCGCATCATCATTTTCCAACAGGTGAGATGGCGGTCACGTAAGCCTATAGCCTAAAAAATACTTTTGAAAACAATATACCCCACGACAGACCACGCCGAAGATTGAAAGAAAAACTTGACTCCCTCTTATGATAGATTGGCGAGCGATAGCGCTCAATAGAGTAGAGTGGAAGGAGAGAAGGGAGGCCTTTTCCCTTCCGTGGGATAATTCGGGCTCATATTTAATAAAAAAAAATTGTGAGAATTATTCTCGAAAACTTATGTTAATGATGATGATGACTATAGTATTTATTTGCATAAATATAGTTTCACAATGATGGTCTTACAATAAAGTATCACTATATTTGACTTGATAGTCGTGCAAATGTTCAGTGACTACACAATAAGATAAGATAAGAAAAATTGATTTGAGTCGCACAATAAGTTCACAAAAAACCAATAAAGTGCTTAAATCTATTACGAGAAATAGTGACACAAAAAGGTCGCCACTCAGCATATGCTGCAGAAGCATGGAAGCTACTGCAGCGCTGGTTTTCAGTGGCGTATATATATATATAAACACTCTCGAAAAGTTGTATATGATTTTAAATTATTATATTATTGTCTATGGCTGACCTCGACGTCTTGACTTAGACCAGAGTTCCAATGCTCACTCAGTTGTAATATCTTTCATACTTTGAAACTTTATGACGTCGTAAACTTGTCTTACAGAGCCGTTAGACCACTCAGACCCTAATTCAGGGTTACGATTATCTTTTCAATTTCACACACTCAAAATTTAGTGTTAAAATTTCATAGAAAATTGATTTACTTTTCACGTGAATTCATATTTGCCAAGTGACCGTGTAATTGAAGTTTTCTTTAGAGCTTTCATATGAAACGTTGTGGGCTAGTGGAATATACACAACTTCAGATCCGGTCGTAGGTTCGAATCTCAGTCGTACACCAATGGATGGATGATAGTTAAAGCACTCTCATAGTAGCATGGCTAACTTCGGCTAACCCAGTCACTACTTGTATGGGTGACTATTTTAGTGGCATTTAGTATGTTCTATGGCATCAGGTACCAATTGGTATCAAGTGAGCAATGTTAGTTCCATCTCCAAGCATCTTAAAAAAAAAACTTCGGTTTTTAAGCTGCATCGATAGGTGTCCTGTATAAATTCTAGAGTTACTTTTAAAAAGTATTTTAATCCGTGAGGATTATTAACTTATTAACCTTAGTTTGTTAAATAGTTTTTATTTTATTTTCGGCAGTTCCTGTGATGGATATTTCCTAATTTTCTTTTTCTACCACCCCTGAATCAAGGCAAACCTAAATCGCCCTTAAAGAATAAAAGTTTTTTATACCAATTTTTCGAAATGAGTCACATTGCGAAGAATTAGATAAATGACTTAAATATGAAGAAAGACTCAGAAAAAAAATCCATCGGCTACTTAATAATAAACTGCCACTTTTAGGTTAGAAGGCGTAAAAACTATTAGGCACGTCTCTTCCATTTCGACACGCTCCGCGTCTCTGTCCCGCAGAATAGTGACAATTTCAATATTGCGTCAGTTATGATTGCTGTGATACATCACTTGAGCGATCTATAACCTTTAATACGTGAAAATCAGGTATGATTTGTTTATTTTTTTGTCATGAAGTGACCGATAATAGTTTTGTACCACTAAGCGAAGTAGGGGAGGCCTATGTCCAGCAGTGGACTGCTATAGGCTGATGTTGATGATGATGAAGCGAAGTAAAGTAATGTGACTTAAATCGAATTAGATCCGTTTATTACTATGATTGTGATTATTTTAATGAACGTTTCAAGTTTATATCTATATTGATCTATAACATAGGATAAAATTATCGTCTTGTTTTTAGTACAAAACCGACTCAATTGCGGAAGGTTTTTTGAAATGGTTATTAATATAACAAATAATATTTATTTTATTTAAGTAATATGCTAATAGTATATATAAAACTCTAAATTATCCTATTCATTGTAAACATTGTAGATAAAACGTAATTTAGCAATGCCATGATACAATTTTGTAAAAATAATGCGATTGTAAAATCATTTTATCAGATTTCCCAAAATTCATATTTTTTAAATTGAGTCACTTTTGTTCTATACGTCGATTTTTATTTACATGTAGACTAGCTGAACCAATAGACGTTGTCCTGTCCAAATTTTTGAGTCCACTTTCAGTGCGGGATAACACCACACCACACCACATCAGCCTATATCAGTCCACTGCTGGACATAGGCCTCCCCTAATAAAAGGGGGATATACCCATAATCCCCACGCTGGGCATGCGGGTTGGGGATCGCAGGACACAGCTTCTCGCACCACCGACGCTAACTACTAGTGCGGGATAACGTGGTTTTACAATTAACCAGGCATTTTACCATATTTATAAATTATTATCAAACCTTTGAAATAAAAATTAGCCAAATCAGTTCAGCTTTTTTCAAGTGATGCGCCTTTCATTTTTATTATAATATATTATATTACATTAAATACCTTCATCTCAATAAGTTTTAGTATCGCAACAGAGATGTTTATTCTTGAATGCGATAAAAATGTATTTATGTAGCTTCATCACGTATTCCCCGAGCTTATAAAGAGCTAAAGGGTACCTCGTATACATGATAATATGACCTTTTCCCAGGATTGCTCTTGTCCTACGATAAATAAAAAGCATAAAAGTAATATCCAGCAAAATAAACTGTATGAACAACCAAACTGCGAAGAATAAACTATAAACGTACATTCGTTGCATAGTAAACATATTACCTAATTTGTTAGAATCTATATTAATAATGATCATTTGCGTGCCTCTACGAATAATTGAAGAGTATCTAAGTAAGTAATTTTAAATAAAAAATACAGACAAAAATCTTTATAAAAATTCAGTCAAACAAAAAATAAATAAAAGACTTGATACACGAAACTACTAAAAGTTTTATCACGCATTTTAAATCTCTCATCTTGAGTTAAAGTTCTATTTTCTTATAATTTACAATCCAAAACAGCTTACACGAAAGCTTCGGATTATTTACTTCAATTAATTCAAGTTAATAAATTGCATCGTTATTTATTTAGGTCTATTCGAAGAAAATAAAAATGTTCCACTGAATTCCCCGTATTTCTAAACTATATTACTTTTACGATAGACATTCAAACAGTTTTTATAATTTCTCGTAAATGTTTGATGATATCTATAAAATAAATAGATACTGCTGGACTATCATATAGCAACATGTAGGCTTATATAATGGGATCCACATGACTAATGTACTACTTATATACATTTTTTTGTAAATACATACATAAATAAAAATGGAAAACACCCAGATACAAGACAAATAGTTATTCGCAGAACATACAAACATATGTCTCGCAGCGGGAATCGAACCCACAACCTATATATACCACTAATTCTGTCAGGATTATTTTAAAAAATCTTCACTCCACCTGGCCAGAGGGTATAGTGTAGTTATAACTTACTACCTTTTGCCCACAGTTTTGATTGCGTTAAAAGTAATTTTGCGGGAAAATGACTTTTTTCTGAATGATACTTTTTGTACCGCTGACAATGTGAAGTTATGCGAAATTACATTATAACCTGTTGAGTAGTTAAGGCATAATTGCGTAACAAACAAACAAATAACTAAGTAAACTTACTTTTGCATTTTACATTATTAGATAAGTTTAAAATAAGTACAGTTTTAATAATAGTAAATAAAGAAATCAGCCACCATTCAACGTTTAAATGCTGAGGAGTTTTAATAGTTATGAAACCAATTTAGATGTTTTTCTAATAGGCCCCTTTCTAACAAGAAAGTCTTTAAATTTGCAAGCCTTTGAGTGTAATTCTACTGAATTGAGTGAATCATTTAGTCTGCGGTTGAAGTAAAACCCACCGTTAATCAACGTCTCAAGCAAAGTACAAAAGTATTGGAATACTACGAACCGATGCCAGCTACGTCTTTTTTAAATAAAAGTATACCATTAATTGCCAAAGAAAAATGAAGTTCAATTTAATTTTAACATAATTTACAAAAAGATAAAATAAGAATAAATGATTATAATAACTAGCAAACCGCCCCGGCTTCACACGAATTTAGTACGGTTTTATTAAGTTCGTTCAGTTAGCGTTTGCAATTTAAGCGCAATAAATGTGTTTATTTACAACATCATATTAGAAACCGACCATGCTAAAATATTTACAATTTGAAACGGAAAAATATTTGGTTATCGATGCAAAAAGCGTTCGCCTACTTTCCATTCGTATTGCCGATATGTTATATAAATATTGTACAGAAGCGGACCCTAATAATGGGTCTCAAAGGGCTGTTAATGGTGCTAACCCTTTATCCTCATAAAAGGTTTGCACACAGACACACACGACCGACTTTTTATATTCACACTAATGCATATACCCTACTCATGCATATGAGTATAACCTTTATTATACACAGTTTTTATGCTGAAAACGTTTCGAAAAGTTGCGTCCTATTTACTGTCATATAATCTTTGAGCGTGTATTTTGACTTCATCAAATTCTTCTTCGTATGAGCTAGTGACCATCTCTGGTGTGAGAGTTTTTAGGCCGTCTGGAGGCCTCCGACAGGGCTTACTTACGACAAAAAAAGCCGGGACCAACATCTTAACGTGCCTTCCGAAGCACGGAAGCGCTCAGATGTAAATATCACTAAACGGACACCCATCCAAGTATTGAGCGAGCAGAGTGTTGCATAACCAAGAACACCGAAGTAAGCTACGCCACGAGTATTTGAATAATACTTACATTTAATAATCCCATAATAAACCTTGTTATAAAAGTGCCGTAACCCGTCCCGGCTTCGCACGGGTTAGGGTACTTTTTTACACCTTGGGTTACGTTACTTAGTTTTATAAGAATCTCCTAATCTTTTCTAACAATAAACCAAGGTAAACGTAGCTTTCCAATGGTGAATGAATTTTTGAAATCGCCACAGTAGTTTTTGGGTTTATTCATTACAAACATACACACACATCCAAATCCAAATTATTCCTCTTTATAATATTAATAATAAAATAAATATAATAAGTGTAGAAAGAAATCTATACATAGTACCAGCCTGTTTATTTCCCATAGAATAGAGAGAATTTGATAGCTGTAATGTATGTTTGAAAAATAGATTTAGTTATTATTATTTAAACAAAAAAGACGTGTGGCACTCGGGGACTGCCGCGGTAAAGCTATTGCATAGCATTTTGTATCAACTTATGCAATTATAATTATTTATTTATTTTATTTATGCAGTATTTCTTTTTCTTTGATATTAATTCAAGTTACACTTTTTGAGCGTGGTGATCGTCTCGATTCGTGCGAGCTTCGTAGAGTCGTACAATACGTCTAGTTGCACGCACACCACCGTGTCGACGACTGCCGAAAAGAAACGACGTTAGACAATGCACGGCCTTCAAGCCACACCTCCGTGCCCGTCGGAGTGGGGAGCGTGAGGTTTTTTTTCGTTACGGAATTTCTGGATTCGGTCCCCGCGCTCAAGGCCCTCGATAGAAGCTATGCAATAGCTTAAAAATACTTTTATTTTAGAGGGTCTCATTCTTATTTGTTTTTTTTTTAATATCACGCGTTACAAATAACATGATCTTAAAATCCTGACGTCATGTTATAGTCTGCTTTTCCAAAAACGAAAAAAAAATCATTCTGTTTTTTTGCCTAGGTAAATTCCAAGCGATAACATTGCCAATTTTACCCTTATTTTCATTTTTTTTTTCAATAAAAAGCATTTTATTGTATTGTAGCTATATCTATCTACCAGCTTCCGCCCGCAGCTTTGCTCGAGAAGTATTTTTTTAACAGTAACTAAACAGTTAAATCTCTCGTCTGTAAAAAGTTATACTGTTTATTTGTACTCCCTAAACTGTGTACATAATGATAATGTACTTATATGAATTATTAACAAGTTGTATGCAGAGCCGTGGAACTTCTGTTAAGCCACAATGCCTAAGAAAACGGCCACCGTCTTATATTGTCCGTAAATTTTAACACAACAGAAAACATAATCCTTCAACCTTATAGCCTGCTGGGCATAGGCTATTAATATTATAAAAGTTAAATTTTGTCTTAATATGAGCAGCTTGTAGCTAACTGTGGTGTCGGAGTCGGACTTGACGGCCGCCCAAAGGCCTCCTACATGGCTTTAGGCGACTATAAGGGTCAAACCTCCCTCTCGCTCGCACTATTCAACATTTTTGAAGATATAAAATCACTGAACGTAGTTATGCAAAATATCAAACCTTCACGGCCTAGAAAATAACAATACAAACGTTCAGCAAGAATATCATGTTGAACCCAACACGTTTTCGTACCAAAAAATTTGCACCAAAATTGATCACATTGGTGCACGTTTTTTGGTAATAAAACGTGATATAATCAAAATTAAATTATTGCTGAACCTTTGTACTTTTATTTTCTAGGACGTGAAGGTTTGATATTTTGCATAACTAAAATCAGTGATTTTATATATTCAAAAATGTTGAATAGTGCGAGCGAGAGGGAAATTGACAGAAAAAGCCGGGATTCACAACTTAACATACCTTCTGAAGCACGGGAGCTTTCAAATCTTAAAGCCAATAATTGGTCCCACTCGAGTATTGACAGGGCGGAGTGTTGCTTACCATGTCACAAGAGCTTGTAAAAATGAAAATAATTAAATCTTTTTTTTTATCTAATTTATTTTTTTAATGTTAAATATTAAAAGTTAAGTCAAGTTAAAACTAATTTTGTTTTAAATTGACGGCCGTTGAAATGATGGTCACCGCTTCTTGAAAATACCTAATTTAAGTAAAACCCTAACATCAATTTTGTAGTTTGCCCAAAATAACACTTCATTAGGATTAAAGTTGTGAACAGAACAGTATTAGAACAATTTCTCTTGTTGTTATTATGGCTGCTAACAAAACGTATTAAAAATAAATGTGGGAATTACTAAGAATTTTTTGAAAAAAGAAGGTAAAGGGAAGTAACCATTTTTTTATCATAATATCCGTATATTTTAATATATTTTTAAAAGCTTTTATTTAACTTGGATTGCAACTATGTATGTTCGGGTCAAATCTTGCAACTCCATTTTGAAGCATATATCTTCAAACTATTGAATTCAAATTTTGCATACATGTTTAGATGACAATGCATGGTGAGATAGGTTAATCTTGAACCATGCTTTAATATCATTTAAATTGTGGAATGTAATAAATTGATAAATTTGATTTAATTTAAAGTTTTTATTTTTATTTTTAGTGTTTAAAAAAAACCTTGTTTTAAAGAGTTTTTTACTAATACTTTTTTTTATCACAAGGTATACATCGTATTATATTTAGTTGAATACTAAAGAAGGTTTGACCTGTAACTGTCGTAATTAATAAATGACGTATGAACCTCATTGCTACGAACCTTCGAATACTTCAGGCTCAGCGGAAGGCTCATCGCTGTAGACAGTATCCAGACGAACGCGATCTTCACTGTCACTCTTTTTCTGGTCTTATTCCTGCCGAATCTCATTGGGTAGCGAAGAGAGAGATATCTGAAACAAAAATATATAAATAAATAATAATTACAAATAATGCTCAACATAACAGAACTTCATCTAGATAGATAGATAGATAGATAGATAAATCATGTATTTGTTACTACAGGCACACAATTTACATTAATAACAAGATATAAGCACAAAAAATAACATTAATAGAAAGAAGAAAAAAACACAAACATTTCAAAGAACCTAGGAATTATGAACTTTTATGTAAGTTTGTGTGTGCTGCAGCAAAATAAAAAGGCCTTGCCTCAGTGATTTTTTTTTGCTTTAATGCAAAAACACTGATTTTCAGTCAAGACCTGATCGAGAGCGAGCAGAACGAGCCGCAAAATAATGTGTGGTTACGTACCTAGCTATGAATATGATGGATATGATGGCATCTAGCCCCAAACTACGGGAATCAGATCATTACTGTTATACTACACAGGATTTTTTTGTGTATTTATACATATTCATAGAAAATATCCAGACCCTAGAAAAATATCTGTAGAACACGAAAACATTTGTCCCGTAGTGGGAAAAAACCCGCAACCTTTTGCGTCTCAGGCACCCACTGAGCCACATAGGTCATAAATACATATACATAGAAAACACCCAGATAAAAGACAAATATCTTCAAAACATGCAAACACTTGTCTCGTAGCGGGAATTGAACCCGCAACCTTCTGCATCCCAGCCGCACTGAGCCACATTAGAATAACAATGATTTGTATTCGGCTGATTGCGGCATAGCACAGCCTACATCGCCACATCTAAATTCCCTGGCCACCCACGGGCAGCAGCGTCGGTGGTGCGAGAAGCTGTGCCCTGCGATCCCCAACACGCATGCCCAGCGTGGGGATTATGGGTAAATCCCCCTTTATTAGTGGAGGTCTATGTCCAGCAGTGGACTGATATAGACTGGTGTGGAGGAGGTGGAGTATCATTCACTGGGTAGCTGTAAAGTTAGGTGGTTATTGGTTAATAATATAGCAAGAAAGTATATTATTACATAGCAACTTACATTATACGAGTATGTAATAATGAACAACAACACCAGCCTATTAATTCCACTGCTGGATATAGGTCTGTCCTATAGAAGGGGTCCCATTATGCCTACGCTGGGTATGCGATTTCGGGATCGCAGGGACCAGTATCTCATAGTAGTAGCACCGTGGCGCACAGCAATTCTCCTCTCGTTCGAGCCCTAAAATTATTAAATGCGCTTGTGGCATCAGCACCATTGTGTGATCTGTTTGCTGACCGATGGACTGAAGTGTGCGAGGTATGTATGAAGTTTTGTGAGATTATTGATAGTGTAAGGAATAGTACAATCTGTTAATATTTGTATATTTGCTTTCATAATTTTTATGCATGTTTTATGTTCATTTTGTTTAAGGTTTCTTCTTTTATTTTGTTTTGTATATCATAGCGCCTTGGTATTATACTGTAATGCTGTGTTATAATTCTATGAATAAATATCTAAATATCTCATACCACTGAAACTGCCCGTCAGCGGTCAGGGGATTATGCTGTGCCGTTTTTAGGTTACCGTAATCAGCCAGCCGCAAGAGCCCCGTTTATAATAGGCAGGGTGAACCACGGGCAGCTTGGCTTGGGTTCAAAATATAAAACTTCGAAGCTATTACAACCCGATTGTATAGCGCCCTGCACACGTAAAGATCGGTTCTGACTGCGGATCAAACTGTCATGCTAATGGCGCGTAAAGATCGGACCGCGCATCTGGGACTGATCACTGACGTGATGCGCGGTTAAAACTGTGAGATTTGCCTTCGCGTCGACATGCCAGATCAAACTGTCAGCGCATCTACAGGTCCGTTTCGGTCCGAACTTTACGTATGCAGGGCACTTACGTTCAATACGTACAGTGTTATTACAACTCTATTGTATGTAATGTACCTACAGTATTCTAAAAATACATCAGGGTCCTATCAGACAGAAAGCGTTCATGTATTCGAGCTTTAAGCGTTCGCGTTTTGCGTTCAGAATTCAAGTACAAATTCGAGTGGTATCGAACGCCTGCTGTATGTTCATGTCTATGTAACGTTAACGAAATAGGACCTGTTTAGCACTCACGACGAGTACAAGGATGAGACTAATTAGCGCAACAAACTTCTAACGCATGTTACACAATTATTATCATTACGTAGGTACCTACTTAGGTTATTTACTTTAATTTTATTTCCACTCATTCTTACTCCTAAAAGATCTATGTTACTTTTCTATTTTGTTTTTTGTTGTAATACCTATTGAACTCGATGTCGCCTTCTTACATAATATGTCCTAAAGTTTCTTCTGTGTATTGTTGTTGTGCTGTGCTAAATAAAAACTTTTCTTTCTTTCTTTCTTTCAACGTAAAACAACACCAAGAACGCAAAACGTGAACGCGGAAGGCTTGAACGCGTGAACACTTTCTGTCATATATATATAATCAACCTAGCTGTTTTCGGCTTCGGTGACTGGCTTTTACGTTTTGTCCTAAGTGCTTGGATGCTTTGCCCATCAGTGACTGATATATCCTATCTTGGCTTTGAATGTTTTTAAGCAAACAGCCCACGTTAAAATACTATTCACAAAATTATATTTAATGTTTGAAGGTGGTTTACATCGGTTTAAAGAACTTTATTTCTCATAAAAGAACTTTACAGTTCACTTATAATGAGCTATTTATCTAAATACATAGTTTATGTGGTTGGTAGTAGGTAGGTAGGTTCTAAAATTCATAGTAGGTAGGTATAAGATTAGTCTAAGTGGACACATAATTTGAGTAGGCGGAGCATAAAGTAGGTATCTATTTAATTACTTTTGAGTTGGTCTCGTTTTATGTGAAGTTCTCGCTTCCTGTCATCTTCAAACGTATATACCTTCTTCTACACACAACGTCTCCATTCCAGACGATTCTTAGCAAGAGTCTCCCAACGGGATGGTTCAATATTACATCTTTTCAGATGCCTCTTCGTAAAATCTTTAAACCGTAAGAACTGGCCACCGCTTTTCCGTTTACCATGTTCTAGTTCAGAAAAGACGCTTAGCCTTTCTATCGTCGGATATTCGAACAAGGTGCCCACACCAGCGCAACTGGCGCCGCATCAAATATGTATATACTTTCTGTCTGATAGAACACTAAGATCATTTTGGTACAGCTTACCTATCGACACTTATGGTACATAAATGCATGATAGAGGCTGTGCAGAGAAGAACGTCCAAGCAGATCCAAGTAAGGCAGTAGACCGCTGGAAGAGGAAAGTAGCCTGGAACAAACGAAACTTATGTTAGTTTGAAGACATCAAGGCCTCTGTGGCGCAGTAGGCAAAGGCTTACCTGAGACGCAGAAGGGGTTCGATTCCTACCGCGAGACAGTTGTATGTTTTGCAAATATTTGTTTCGATTGTGGGTAGGTTTCTATGAATAATTATAAGTATAAAAAAAATTAAGTAAGGTAAGTATATAATTAAAAGGTAAGTATATAGATAGATAGATAGACTCTTTATTATACATCAACAAATTACAAATATTAAATTTAACTTCATTTATATGTCATGTGGTTCCCATAATAAAAGCTCTTCTTCAGTTAGGGGTACATGATGCTGTGTGATGGTGTTCAGCAATAAAATTATCTTCGCCATTAAATAATTTTCACACAATATCATATAGCCCTAAAGTAAAAATGACTTTGTTTTTGTAAATACTTTCAATAACATAGATTTCAAACACATATTTGCGTCAAGTATTTGTAGATCACACAAACATTGGTCCTGCGGCAGGAACTGAACCTGCAACCTACTGCGTCATAGGCAGGCTTTGCCCAATACGCTACAGATCAAGTTTTCATGACGGTCCGCACAATCCGCTCCTAGAAACTTTGATTCCCAGCGCATTAAAAAAAAGCATCCTACCAAAAACGAAAATCATTCAAAAGGAAAATTCTCATAGAATACTTTGGATAGTAGCCAAACCAATACCCGAACTGCCCAATGGCCCATTTATTTTTATATAAAGAGCCCACAAACAGCTGCTCCCAAATATTACCCGCCTCGTCTACAATTTGTCCTCTCACCCTATGACCATAGTTTAGGAGCCTGTATGGTATTTTAAAACCCCGACACAAAAATTACGTGGTGTTTACCGAGATTATACGACTCCTATTGAGTGGCAGTCTTCAAGTGAAAACTGAAATAAATAAATAATTAAACTTCAAAATGCCAAATTTGCACTAATTTTTTAGACCTTACGTTGCTTGAAAAGTGTTCAAAGTCGGTAATTGACAGCGTGGGCCGAGATTAGTGCAAACACTTTTTTTCCACGTTTGTGGCTCTAGAGTATAATTATCTCGATGGTAGTGTTATAACTTTGACGAGGCTGTGTATGTGTGTGTGTGTGTGTGTGTGTGTGTGTGTGTGTGTGTGTGTGTGTGTGTATATGTGTGTGTGTGTGTGTGTGTGTGTGTGTGTGTGTGTGTGTGTGTGCAATGTGTGTGTGGATGTGTCTGTCTGTGGTATTGTAGCTCTCAAACGGATGACACAAAATGGAGGATAACATATTTTTCACGCTTTGAAAGCTGAAAACACAACGCCACGCCTGTTGGACGTTGCTCTCCTCGAGCGTGGTGAGTAGCGTCATGTTCGAGGCCCGCAGTCAACGTGCTAACTGCAAGAAGGTGTCCATTTTGATGTTCAGTTGTCGGTCTCTGAATTTGGAATTTATACTTATCTTGTTAACATTAGAACGGTCGGAATGACGATCTGCAAAAGGCTGATGGTATAGAAGCTGGATACGTCGAGCTAAGGACAGGGCGTAATGGTTTATTAGGGGAGGCCTATGTCCAGCAGTGGACTGCTATAAGCTGATGACGTTTTGTTAGACTTTTACCTTTAATTGGGTGCGTTTTGAGCAAATCCACACAGGAGTTTTATTCTTGTAATATTATTCTACATTATGTAAGTATTTTATTCTTATAATCTACCTGTAGTTTGTCAAACTGTCCGTGATAATAAATCTTGTGATTTATTTTTATATTTATCTGAGGATTCTGAGTTGCCTACTTGAGGAAAAAGCATTCGCCAAAAAAAAACTCACGAACGTCGAACTATAAGTATTGGTATTTTAAAATGAATAATTTCAAATCATATAATTATGCAAAAAAATAAATACAATACAATTATTGTGTTTCAATTTTTTACACTACAAGTGTGGAACCTGAAGACAGCTTTCATTTTTAAGTGGTGATAGCGCACGAAAGTAGCTTTTAGCTCTTTGACTATAAAGGGCATTATCGTCCTACACACCCAAACAAACATTTTATCATCGCAAACAGCCCGAAACATTACAACCGTCATTAGTGACCAATCAATGTTTGCTGAAATGGACAAAGTTCAGTAGGTACCTACTTATTTATTAAAAGTAGCCAATAAGTTTGTATTTTACCAACTGCCAGCAATGTGACCGGTCAATGGAATTTATTGATCTATTTTCAAAACCGAAGAGAATGCATTAAATATTTGGATCACAGATATAGAAGAGAAATTGATGATTTGGATATTTTTACCCCCCTAAGCAAAATGGGAGGTGTTATAAGTTTGACGCATTGTATCTGTGTATTAAATAAATAAATAAATATATAAATATGGGGCTACATCAAGCTATGTAATGCGGGACGTAATCACACAGCATCATGTAGACACAAACTAAGCAGAGCTTGTATTATGGGAACTACTGACTGATATACTACTTAATATATACATTCTTTTTGTGATCACATGGATAATAAAAGAACACACCCATACCTGAGACAGATATCTGCAGATATGCATACATTTGCCCCGCGGTGGGAATCAAACCTGCAACGAAGGATTGTGTCTTCTATTTCTATGATTAGGGCGCACCAAAAAAGCTGAGATAGGAACTTTAGCCTACACATCGCATTGGATAATTTAATATTTTACTAATTTTATTGCTGTTGCTTTCATTTGTTTTTTATCTCCTCATAAAAAGGGTGGTTTCTTCTTTCTACTTCTATCTTTGGAACCCAAGCCAACCTGACCTGCTCATAATCATCAACATCATCATCATCAGCCTATAGCAGTCCACTGCTGGACATAGGCCTCCCCTAATGAGCGCCATTGCGCCCTGTTCTAAGCTCGACGCATCCAGCTTCTACCAGCAGCCTTACGCAAATCGTCACTCCGCCTGGCCGGTGGGCGTCCCACACTACGTTTGCGAGCCGCGGTCTCCACTCATGAACTCGTTTACCCCAGCGGTTGTCGGTTCTTCGGCAGATATGGCCAGCCCACTGCCACTTCAGCTCATAATGCACCCACCATGTACCACCTAATACTGGCACAGCCCTGACTGCTGATGGCCAGCAGGGTGCTGCAGTGTGATGCAAGAAGCTGTGACCTGCGATTGCCTAGCGTTGAGATTATAGGCATACTCTTCATTAGAGGGGAGGCCTAAGTCCAGCAGTGGGCTGCATAGGCTGGTGTTGTTGTTATAAGAGTGTGTATTCTGCGTGTGTTTCAATTCTATTCTCATTTAGAATTACTCTTCAAAAATTATATTACCGTAACTACATAATTATGTAGTTAGGGATCAGTCAAACGTACACGTTAGTTATATGTACGGTTGAGCTGCCATCACGAGACATGCCGTATTAGAGGTTTTCACCACGTGAATACGGTGAAATTACGTCTCTACTAAACTAATCCATTAATTTAGATTCCATGTCTGTTAAGATAAGGGTTTGGTTGTTATGAGCGCGTTGATGTTACACGTTGAAAGTTTGCTGTTCTTTTTGTTTCTATTTCTTAATTATAATTATTCAAAGGTTGGTGAAAATAGATCTGACCTAAGTACAAAAAGTATCTTGGTCTTAGTTATATTATAGCTGACGACTCAAAATCAAAATATCTTTATTGACTAAGAACGAAAGACTTTTTTTAAATTTATACCATTTTGTAACGCGACGCTCTCCCTTCGCGACCGTAGAGAACTCTCTACGGTACATTAAAATTCCTATTTTTCAGTATGACTAAGTAATTTCACGTTAGTTTCTTCACGAGAAAATATTAAGCCTGCCAATGAGAAAAACTCACTCATTGGCAGGCTTAATATTTTTTTTGTCTTTGTTTTAATTCATATTATTCCTAAATAATAAAAAGATTTTTGTAGGAAGTTGGAGACTTTTTCATACATCATTTGATATCAATTTGTTCGGTACTTTTGGCGTTAAAAGTTTAAAAATACCTAACCAATTTTACAGAAATCCATTGAAACTTTTGAATTTATAGTAGGTACTCATAAAGCTAACGTGAAATTACTCATTCATATGAAAAACGGTAACTTTACACGTACCGTAGAGAAAAGGCGCGGAGGTAGAGCGTCGTTTCATTCACCCTGATGAAGGCTCTCTTGAGGAGTCAAAACGCCGCTCTATAATTTTTCTATTTGTGTTTTTTATGTTGTCTTTTTATAAGGATCTAAAATAAACATTTATTTATTAATAACAGTCTTGTCGCTTACAATCTGGCCAGGACCGAAGATCCCTTTACTAACATGATCGATCGTACGCGAAGTCATTAGTCTTATTTGTCAGTAATTTGGTAACTTTAGGAAATTATGTTTAACAGGTTCATTTAGTGGTAAACGTTCAGTGTTATTAAGAAATTATAGCGGTAAAATTGAACATTCTCTGATAATGACTTTCATTTCATTTTTTAATAATGGTACCTTATATTATGGCAATTTTTTTAAGTGATTAAATTTATTTTTGTATAAATTCGAAAATTGTATGTGTCAGCGCTACGATTTTCTTTCGATAATTAGGTAAAGAAGATTTTAGAGTAGCAACCACTTCGATCAACTATACAAAGGATATCGCGCGCCGTACTATGCACTGTGAAAAAAGTGGCATATATTGCGAGCTAGTATTTGGCAAAAGTACGTCATACAAATATAGCCTCTATAATAAATACGATAAGACAGAAAATCTATGTAAGCCAACTATATGAAAAATGCTGCTCCGATGCGTTATGGCGGAGTTTTAGACAAGCCGCTTTCGGCCGGATAGTGCAAAATCCTTTGTATAGTTGATCGAAGGGCAACAACGGTAAATGTGATGTTACGTCACTCTAACACAACTACGAGCACTAGTATGTGGTGAAATGAGAGATCATTGGAAAATAAGTGAAGAAAACGGTCTTCATCACGCCCAGGCATTACGTGTTTGGTGGAGTGTTCTATTGATAATTAAAGTATCCTGAATGTATTCACCTGTATTCTCTTCGCCCGATAATAATCCACGCCCACTAGTCAGCTACCAGTGCAATGAGTATAGAACCCTCCTGACAATTAAAGTATGGTTATAGTCCAAGAAAATTAGTCAAATTAGGGCAAGAATCTCGGAATGAGAGATAGTCTGCTATATACTTGTATAAACCTTTATTTGAGCACCCTAAAACTTGTCTCAAAACCTACTTATCGTATGGTGTTAGCTTCTACAGATATTCCAAGGTCAAAGGTTAAAAAAACGATTTATTGCAAATATCATGTTTCCTATGGGATTAATGCTATTTATATCTGAATAAATATTGTAGAACATTAAATTTTCTACAACTTTTGTTCACAATTTTTTTAAATATCTTGAACCATTTTCGAGATTAAGGGCAGAGCGCGCGCAGTGTTTATAGCCAAACTATCTCTCATTCTGAGGTGAAATCCCTAATTTTCCTGGACTATTATTCTACCTACTCCCGATAATTATGAAATTACGTGTTCTATCTTCAAGTTATACTGACAATTGAAAAACAGATGATTCGTGTCGTAGACTGAATTACTTTTTTTTTGTAGTGGCAATCATCCTACTTGGACGTTTCTGCCAGTGTCACGTCATATTAATTATTTATAATTTTAATTTTTAATTGGGGCAAACTAAATAAAAACAGGACCAGAATAGGATTTGTATGTGGAACAAAATTAACCTGAATCGTTGATTGTATAAGTTTTGTCCAGAGTCGTGTGCTCACCATGTATGAAATAATTAGACGTATATGACAGTTGTGCAACTGCTCAATTGACTATTTTTTTTTTTAGTTCGAATAGTGGAAACGCGCATGGCCAATACTCGGAGTTTTGTCTTGAAAGCCTGGGACCAATCCGTCTTACAAGGACGCAAGCACTCAGCTTCCTGATCAGCTAACTCAGTTGCACACCGAAATGATAAGCACCCGTCCTGTTCACTGTCCTGAACTTTGACAGTTTGCCAATTGACGTTCTTTGAATTTTGACGGATAAAATGTCAATGTTTATAAAAAGAAAACAGGACCGGTACTTATCATTTCGGTGTGCAACTGAGTTCGATGATCAATCCCTAGATCTAAATGCCAATGAGCTGTCACCTATCCAAAAAGTGCCCGGGCTAATTTGCTTCGTAACAAGAGATATTTTTTTTATTTAATAAAAATGAAAAATAACATAAATAGGCACCAATGTATAGATATCTACTAATAGTTTTATTCAATAAAGTAGTGACTTAGTCCACACACTCAAGGGATGAAATTTAGGATATCCTTTCTCCGTAGCATTAATATTATGTTATTTGTATAGTTTTTTTATACTACTTGAAGACAAAACAAGCACATGGCCCACCTGATGTTAAGTGGTAACCATTACCTATTACAAAGCATTGCATCGTAGATCACGTTTTTCCGGAACGTGCTCTACGATGCAACGCCCTACGTCTGAGGCATGAAGATGATAAGCCTCTTGGCATGAATATGATAAGCCTATTGTGCTTGTAATTTCACCGGCAAGAGTACCGGGGGTAGTGCAAGAGTTTTTTTTATTTAATAAAAATGAAAAATCATTGGTGCCTGGTAGATACTAAATTGGTAAACACTACTATTAGGAGATCTACGGATTTATTCAACATAGTAGTGAATTAAAGTCCACCTAGAAGTTCCCCTCCCCCACATGCATTCCGTATGGACGATTGAGACTATCTCCCACAATACAGGTTTTTGACCTAGGCTGGGAAATAGTGGCCGCTATTATGGAAAGTACTTACTCACCTAGAAACACTTATAATATTTTAATATATAATACAATCTCTATTGTAATGCTAGTTTGCTTTAAATTAAGTTTAAAGATTTTGAACTAGTTAGCTGATTTTGCATGCATATCTACAATGTGATTATTTTACAAGTATTTATAAGTATGTACCACTCTGTGTCTCAAATAAAATAAATTGAAAATTGAAATTGACATGCACATTTTTACACATTTATTAGTGTATGGGAAACACTATGCAAAGCCCATTTCATTCAAATTCAAGTCTCTGGTTCTTACAGATTAGACTATGCATTGTCAATAAGTCATTTAGTCAGCTTTTATAAAATGTTTAATTATAAAGTAAGAAGATTTGAATTACGTGTGTAATTGAAGGTATTGTCAGGAAAAACATAAACGGAGTGCGGTGAATATCGCGCACATTCAAGGCTCTTTAATTATGTTGAAGCCTGTCAATAATTTCATCGAAATTAATTAAAAATTCCCGTATTACCGCATGATACCGAATGTTTTTGACTATTCCCGCTGATAAAAAATCATTTAAGTTTGATCAAATTAATAAAAGGTATGTTCATGAATTTTTTGCATATTCCAAAATGAGGGTTACACAGAGAGCCATGGTCCAAGCCATGCTCGGCTTCATCAAGCTTTTAGATAGAGTTCCCAATACCGGGATCCGAAAACAAAGCAAGGTCAAGGATATCGGATAATGGAGCTAAAGTGGAGATGAGCAGGACACCTGGTGCAAAAAGCTAACAGAATGGTGGTCGAGGACTTCGAAGAGAAGTGTCGGTCGTCCAGTAGCACGATGAGTTGACATACAGTTAATAGTCAACGTCGAGAGCTGCCAGTGGATGAGGCTAGAGCAGGTGGCACCACATCTTCACCTTCACCAGGTAGTGGTCGAACGCTTGACTATTTTATGTAAAAAAACGAGCAAAAGGAGGCCTATACTCAGCAGTGGGTGCAGTTAGGCTGGATGATGATGATGATGATTATATACCATTAACTGTCAAGTCATATCGAAGGTATACCTGGACTAATATAGGCTGGAGCCCCTTACACCCAATGAAGGCATAGGTATGATTTACAATAAAAGTACTTATACAAAATTTCAGTTACAAACTGGCTCTTGCTGACTTTTTCAAATATTGACATTTTCAAATGAAATCTCTGATTAAAGGTCATTTTATTTAAAACAAACAACTAAAAAAACTTATGAAAATTTTATTTAAAGTATAATCAATTGACAATTTTATACGCAACATTATAGAGTGAAAAGTAGAAGGAAAGAGAGGAAAGGAAAGACCAAGAATAAATTATATGAGCCACATTAAAGAGAAAGTAGATGTCATGTCGTATAGGGAGTAAAGGAGGCTGATTTGGAGAGAGGCAGATGAAAGGAGATGCATCAGTTACGACAAGAGCACAGCTCATAAATAAATGATAATGATAATCAACTGATGATTTCAGCTAAAAAAAGACGTGTGGCACTCGGGGACTGCCGCGGTAAAGCTATTGCATAGCATTTTGTATCAACTTATGCAATTATAATTAAAATTCAAAAATGTAGAGTTTATTTGACTAAGCCACAAACTTTGCTTAAAGGGCGTTTGCAGAAAACAGTGTATTATGATACCACTATCATTTTTTGATTCACACGTAGGGACACTACATTTAGTAGCACCCATTTTATACGATTTCACTTATAATTGAAACACATAAACATCTAAAAGCAATAAAAATTCCAAAGAAAAGATTGTGATGACAGAAATTTCAAAACAAATCTGAAATAAGATTCAGGTGAAAAACGTCAGACGTCAGTTCGTGTCAGAGGCCAATCATGGATGTGTAGCTATCTTTACTGTGTTGAACACTGGCGCTGCGACGTTGTGACGAAGAACTAATAGAATACAAAAGTTTGAATATGAACTCTATTTCCAAGCAACAGATTATAAAATTAAGTAAAAGTGGGGGGCGTGAGGTTTTTTTCGTTACGGAATTTCTGGATTCGGTCCCCGCGCTCAAGGCCCTCGATAGAAGCTATGCAATAGCTTAAAAACATGTTTTGCCAACCCCACTTAGCGTGAGACAAGGAAAATTATGATTTTAACCAAAGCAGTCTATCGTAATTGACATTATGACAGAGATAGAAATAGAAATACCTGCATGATACGAAAAAGATAGAATTATGCCTGCATACACTACTGACTGTGACTAGGTTCTGCCCTTACAGATCTATGAATAAAATTCCGAACGGAGCTTCTATGCATTTTGTAACAAATTTTATGACGTTTGTGGCCTAGATAAAATAAGACCAGAGTAATTTTGTAAAACATTTTATAATGGCCTACTAAATTAGTAAAAAGACAAGTATTTAGCCAAAAAAATAAATCTGTTGTCAGAAAAAAAAATGCTTAGTTTTCGCTAAATATTTTCATTGTCATGGTCTGATTGAAACCTCCCAGTTTTCGGTAGTAGTCTTTTTACAGCCTGGATAATATCTAAATAAAACCTATTCACATGACACTCCGTGTGTTTAATTTCTTTGGCCCCTTTTGGAACCCCATATCTTGGTGACCTCCTGACCGATTTAACTTAAATACTTACCAGTAAAAATTTCGAATACTATTTATCGACCAACCAAATTTCATCTAGATTGGATCACCGGTTAGAGAGTGAACAAACATATACACAAATTTAAACTTTTACCTATTTATATAACAGTACTAGCGGACCCGACAGACGTCCTGTCTTCAAATCTCAAATCAAGTATCGAAGTTGAAAAAGCAATCAATGAAGATAAAAAAACAACAACAACAACTACCCTACCACTCCCTACCCTACCCTACCCTACCCTAACCCTACCCCTACCCCTAAAAAAATAAATATTAACGGGATAAAAAGTATTCTATGTCCGTCTTCAGATTCCAAGCTACCTCCCCATCAATTTTCAACGATATCGGTTCAGCCGTTCTTGAGTTATAAATAGTGTAACTAACACGACTTTATTTTATATTAAAATAGTACAGATTTTGTCCACTCGCCTCCTAAGATATCCTATGTATCAAACTGTATTTTGATGAAATCTCGAGATATAGTTTTTTTCCGTTTCTTGAAAAGTGCGCTCAATAAAAAGTTATTCGGAAATTCTCGATCAAAGTCAAGGAAACAATTTGAAATTGTGACAAATTTAATAAAATCTCAAAAAGCAACCAACCGATTTTAAAATTCAAATTGCACGTTGAAGCACATTTTGACGTATAACGCATCAGAGTATCTCTCAATATTTGCAAAACTACAGGCAAATTTCACAATTTCACAAATCGGGGCATTCTAAGCGATGCATACGCTTATAGCAATAATAAAACCATGTTATATTCAAATTAGTATGTTGTCTAGATTGGCTTACAGTGGCGTTGGACTTGTCACCCGGAGATCTCTGACATGGCATGACCACTTTGATCATTTAGATGAACAATTTAGCATGAGAAGCGCTCAGTTAATGAAGCGCTCATGACGTGGTTTGCTTTTTGGTGTACTTATCTAATCTTAGCTTAATCATGTTAAGCTACACTGCGCCCGGTTACTACTTATCTGGGTGACCGTTTAGTAGTATTTAGATCTGAGCGCTTCCGTGCTTCGGAAGGCACGGTAAGCTATGTCGGCGGCCTTCAACAACAACAACCCCAGCCTATATCAGTCCACTGCTGGACATAGGCCTCCTCTAATAAGAAGGGGATATGCTCTTAATCCCCACGCTGGGCATGCGGGTTGGGGATTGGTCGTCACGGAGCCCTTCGGGCGGCCTAAAAACTCCATCACCAGAGTTGGCCACTAGCTCATATGAAGGAAAAAGAAAAGAGTCCCATTTTTACCCCAATTTTATTCGATATTAATAACGGCAACAATTAGACGCTTGAAATATCCACGGAATATTTAGTTGTATATTCCATTCAAAAAAATTAAATTAAAATAAAATAAATTAAGGGGCTTCCATACACCTGTAATATATAATGTACGGAACCCTTCGTGCCCGAGTTTTAAACTCGCACTTGGTCGGTTTGTTTGTTATGTTACACCATAATTTTATCAACACTAAAGTAAGCTACTCCATGAGCGTATCAACAATATAAAGAGCAATTCCGACAGTCATTCATAAAATGTTTACCCCTGCCTTCCTAAATTTACATAAATTTCGCCTAAAATCAAAAACCTTTTGTTCGATTGTACATTGTGTTTCAGATATTTATTATCTTTACGTACCAAAATGGTCTCTTTGTTATTTCGCTGAGACGCAATCGCTTACACATGAGCGCGCAAAATAAAAACACGCCTTAAAATACTGTACGTTCCCGCACCCTTCTGTTATTTATTATCTGTCGCTATTAATCTGTGCCTGGTTTCTTAGCTGAAAGGAAACCGCTGACTCACGCTGAATTTTTTGTATCAATTCTTCCCTTTATTAAAAAACGCGATGATGAAGAAAATCGGGGTGTAAGAATGTTATGTCTGGTGTATTTTTTTTATTACAGTCATTATATTTTTTAATGTTTGGAAAAAAACAGTCATTGGACTTATGGGGCCTCCAGAGGATGAATTGCCCATAAAAACGTAATGTTATTTAAAAAAAAAAAACTTTCTTAAAATTAATTAAAGCTTTTTGCACATTTTTATGCCAAAATTGACCACTTTTCAAACAAAAAACAACAATATCTTACGTTTTGTTGGTAAGGAACATAGCTTATGTTATCTAGGTACAGAATAACAATACTTTGTATTCATAAAGTTTTCAGTCATCATTTTTAGTACTACGGAACACAACCAAATTCTTAGAAAATTTTGAACGGCGAATATTGCTATCCCGCCCGCACGGCAGAATCATTCATCAACTAAACAGAGATGCGATATACGGAGCGATCCTTTGCCCGCGTCTCGAATTGAAGTTTCGAGCGAGGTTCGCCGCATTCTCGAAAAAACAACAGATAATATTTTGCAAAGGAAAACATTCATTAGTACTCAGTTGATCTAGTAACTCTCGACCCAGTACCTATTTAGAGATTACTATCGACCCCCCCGGCTTCGCACGGGAGCAAATTTTATAATTATAAACCTTTCTCTTGAATCCCTATATCTATTTAAAAAAACACCTCAAAATGTGTTGCGTAATTTTAAAGTTCTTAGCGTAATTAGGGACAGACAGTGGAAAGGGACTTCGTGTTATACTCTGTAGTAGTGTAGTAGTAGTACACAAGCGAAAATATTTTTTTTAAAATTGCTATTAAAATACTCGTAGATATGAAATTTTTCTTTTCCAAGAAAAATGGGTTTCGGTAGGTGGTGGTAAGGTACTTCGACGAAGTACCTATGTTCTTTTTGGTGTGGATCTCAGAAATTAAACTTTTGCTTTTGAAAGCGAAAGTTATGTAGCCACCAAAAAGGCTAGCTAGAATTTCGAAACAGTTAATTCTCCTTAGTGTGTCTCTATGATAAAACTTGTTCTGCTTTCAAAAGCTATGTCGAAGAAAGATAGTTCAAATTTCGAAACAGTAAATCTTTTTAGTGTAATCTCTAGGGTAAAACTTGTTTTGCTTTATGTAGCCTCCAAGAAGGTTATTAGGGAATTCAAAACAGTAAATACTTTTTGTGGTGATCCGGTACCGAGGCCGATTATAGTAGGACTAAATTCCAGTAATCATACAAATTTTAAGGTTCCAATTGTAAATCTCATTATTAAATAGTTGTTAGTAATGAAATTTCGGTAAAAGTTGCACGACTTATGTGACATTGGCGAACAAGTGGTTTGAAAAGAGTTTTTTCTATTATCTGTTGACGACTTCTGTGGCGCAGTGGGTGAAGGCTCTGAGACGCAGAAGGTGGTGGGTTTGATTCCCTATTCCAAATATTTGTCTTAGATTTGGATGTTTTTTTTTTGTTTAATATTTATTTATTTACGTGTTTTTTTTTAAAGCTACAATCAACCAGCTATTTTTGTAGTGCCTAGATAGTTGCGTGAGCCACTAAAATAAATAACGCTGTGCGCTAGTCTAACTGAACGAGCTTGAAACATTTAGGTAACCTAGACAATTTGTGGGTTCCGCGAGTGTGTTAAAATAAAGGAATACACGGAATATAAATTGAAAATAAAGCAAGTAGGTAAGTTCATTTAATTTATTGCTTTATGGAGGAAAATGGCTGTTTTGTTTAGAAAGAAAGCAAATCATATTAAAGTTATTTATTACATCTACACTTACAATACTATACTCTAATCGAGAGAAATAGTGACAGAATACATATTCCTTTTGGCTTTGCCGTAGTTTAGCAAAAAATTGGGTGTAAGAATGTAAGGGGTTCTAACCCTCATCTTCCCATCGAAACCCAAGCCAACCTGACCTGCCCGTGGTGCACCCTGGTAACTAACAAACGGGGCTGTGCCGGCCGGCTGATTGCGGCATAGCGCATCCTAACATCGGCACAGCTACATCCCCTGGCTGTCAACGGACAGCATCGTCGGCGGTGCGAGAAGTTGTGCCTTGCGATCCCAAACCTGCATGCCCAGCGTGGGGATTATGGGAATATTATTACACAACATGCTATTAGCCTAGATGCCAGAAAAAAAAACTATTAAGTCTATTACACACCTATTTTTTCTTGCTTGGGCAAAGCCGTAGGTGTAGGTATTTGTCTTAGATTTGGATGTTTTTTTTTTGTTTAATATTTATTTATTTACGTGTTTTTTTTTAAAGCTACAATCAACCAGCTATTTTCGTAGTGCCTAGATAGTTGCGTGAGCCACTAAAATAAATAACGCTGTGCGCTAGTCTAACTGAACGAGCTTGAAACATTTAGGTAACCTAGACAATTTGTGGGTTCCGCGAGTGTGTTAAAATAAAGGAATACACGGAATATAAATTGAAAATAAAGCAAGTAGGTAAGTTCATTTAATTTATTGCTTTATGGAGGAAAATGGCTGTTTTGTTTAGAAAGAAAGCAAATCATATTAAAGTTATTTATTACATCTACACTTACAATACTATACTCTAATCGAGAGAAATAGTGACAGAATACATATTCCTTTTGGCTTTGCCGTAGTTTAGCAAAAAATTGGGTGTAAGAATGTAAGGGGTTCTAACCCTCATCTTCCCATCGAAACCCAAGCCAACCTGACCTGCCCGTGGTGCACCCTGGTAACTAACAAACGGGGCTGTGCCGGCCGGCTGATTGCGGCATAGCGCATCCTAACATCGGCACAGCTACATCCCCTGGCTGTCAACGGACAGCATCGTCGGCGGTGCGAGAAGTTGTGCCTTGCGATCCCAAACCTGCATGCCCAGCGTGGGGATTATGGGAATATTATTACACAACATGCTATTAGCCTAGATGCCAGAAAAAAAAAACTATTAAGTCTATTACACACCTATTTTTTCTTGCTTGGGCAAAGCCGTAGGTGGAAGCTAGTTGAAATCAAAGGAAGATCGTTTCATAAATAATTATTATAATACATAAACTTACTCCCGTATTTTAGTTTCCGTTACTTGTTACCCAAAAGTTGTGGTACAGTTGAGCTAAACGCCCGTATACTTACTTGAACTACTATTACGTGGCAGTGGACTGGCCATTTCTGCCGAAGAACTGTTAATCGTTGGGGTAAACGAGTTCTTGAGTGGATACTGCGGCTCAGCACACGTAGTGTAGAATGCCCTCCGGCCAGGTGGGGTGATGATATGAGAAAGGCTGCTGGTAGAAGCTGCATGTGTCGAGCTCAGGACAGGGCGCTCATTAGGGGAGGCCTATGTCCAGTGGTGGACTGTTATGGGCTCATGGTGATGATGATGATACTTGAACTGCAGTCAGGATCCAATCTGTCCCTGTGAAGTGATCTCAGCTGATATTTTATTGAGCTATTGATGCTGACCTCGAAGCAGACTACCTACCCACGACAGGAGACAAGACTGCAAAAATACTTAACTAATGCTACCAAGAACGAACAACAAAATAACTAACACTCTGTTAAAAATGAAGCGACCCACGCATACTGGTTGGTGTTATTACAGGCCACTGTAACCTGAACCACCACCTAGTATAGTCAGGAGCTACGGACAGCAGCACCTGGCGCGGCTACTTTCAAGCTGAAGAAACAGTCAAGCATGTCATCTTACACTGCACTGCCACAAATGAAGCCAGAGCAAAATTCGGGTTACAAAAACTCCTTGATCAAGGCTCACATACGCTGGCAGTATCGGGAATCCTAGAGCATTGTTGCCACCAACCCAGAGTCCTTTTCCGTTATTTTAAGGAGTTGGGCTGGCGGATGCACAATACACCCCAATGCGGGACGTCGGTGCAGAGCTTTTTCCCCCCATTTCAAATAAAATTAGAATTAGACTACCTACCCGATGGTTTGAAGATATTGTGAAGGCAGTAGGAAAGCAGTCGATCTGGCAGGCACAAGATCGCAGGAGAGGCGAGATAGAGAAGAGGCCTTTAATCAGCGGCTGAATACATAGATAGATAAGTGGTTCATTATTTATTTTATTTATTTGTATTGAAAACTGTCTAAAATCTATGCTTGAATCAAGAACGCGGGTAGTGCGGGGTTCCAATCTATCTTTGGAACCCACTTTGATAGTGTCCAGCATAATTTATTTATATTATTTAATAAAATCTGTGTTTTAATCACGAACGGGGGGTGTGAGGGGTTCAAACCTAAATTTTCGAACCCCAAGCCTACTTTCACTGGGCCTTGGTGCACCCTGCTAAAAACACGGACAGCAGCGTCGACGATGCGAGAAGCTATTGAGATCCCACTTACTCGTTCTTTGTTATATACTCGTGTGTCTCAAAATGTAATTTACTAAATACTATTTTCAATTATTTACTGGATAGTTTGAAAAACGAAAATTAATTGAATTTATTTGCTGCTATAAACTTATTAAAATTGTATTCAAATGCTATTGTGTGATTGTTGTTAATTATTATTATTTTACTTTATTTCATTTAAAACTCGTCAAAAATACATTTTTTACTATAAACCTTGGTAATATTATCTACTATAAACATAAATAAAATAAAATAAATATTATTATTGTAATTCAGCCATTTTGATCCCACTGCAAGGCAAAGGCCTGTTGTGGTTGTTGTTAATAAATAAATAAATAAAATATTGTCAGCTATAAACTTATTGTCTACTATAAACTTACTGTTTGCTATAATTTTATTAAAATTTGCTACCTATTGCCGATTGTATTATGTTTGCGTTCGGTAATTTGCTTCAGGCAACCGACCCTTACCAACAGAGATTATGATCACGACCGTACCTTTTAAACTGTTTCAAAACTGAAACTAATTTCAAAGTTGTAATTTTGAGTTCGTTAACAATTGTTTTTGTTTATCAAAAACCCCAAACAAATTTTAGTAACTGGAATTAAATGTTAATAATAATTAGCTGTTGTTATACAAAAGGTTCAGTAACCGACTGAAGACAGTAGTAGCAGGCAACTTGTCACCGAGATACAACGGGTTTCTATGAAATACCTTTCCTATATAGCATCAAGTCGTCACTTAAGCTGAGTACAGACTGTGCAACGTAACATGCAACGTAATATGCAACGTAACACGCAGTGAAAGATTTTGCCGAACACATTGTCGTAATGTATCGTACAATGTAACGAAATTCCAATAGTGTAGACGCCTTGCGCGCACAAACCGTACACACTACGCGCACGAACAGACCATTGCAAGTCGTACGCGCCGCGATCTGTGTCCATACTTACGAAATACTTCTTTCATGTTACATTGCATGTTAAGTTACAGCATTCTGTACCCGCCTACTAAAAAATCATAGAATTAAAATTCTAATTCAAATGTATAGAATGTTTGGTGGAATGATTTAAGGATTGAAGTAGCTGATCAAACCTATGTTATCATTTTAAACCACATAAGCTAGCATAAAAGTGTCATAGTTTTTTAAGTTATTATCAAAAGTTGTTTTTTTTCTTTTAGAACAGGATTTTTTTCATATTAAGGAGACTGATATTATACTTATAGTACATTACTGCAGCGGCCAGCAAAAGAGGCATTGATGGACAAACGTGTAAATTTGGCGAAGCCGAGGCACACATACGTGAGTCCATCAATGCCTAGTTGCGGCCAAGGCTTGTATAGTAATTTTCTCAAATAATGCGCGGAAATTAAAACAAAATAGTTCCTAGGCAGAACTTGTACATTTTTCAATAAACAGAATTCTATTTGCAAGCCATTTCGAAATTTTAATAAATCCGTTAATTAGTTACCTCCTTGGTTGCAATGTTTCGGATCGTTCCATTTTTAAATAAAACGACAGATATGAATTTTCATACAACTTTTGCCGGCCGCTTCTCGCATGTATTGGGCCGGTACCTACAGCAATTTCGATTTATCTCGAAGAAGGTTGTCAAAATAATGCTCTTATTTCCGAGCATGTTTGAGCAAAATACATTATTTTGTAAGATCCATTGAATACACCCAGATTCGAAATAAATATCTGCAGATAATGCGAAATTTTGTCCCGCAGTAGAAATCAAACCCCTAACCTTCTACGTTTCAGGCGATCAGAGGTCGTCAAAAGATTCACAGTATTGTTGATGATGAGTGTGAAGAAGACAGGTAGTAACCTCAGTAAAGATCTAATAATCTCGGCAAAACAAAGTTACCTTCCCTTTGAGACGGCGGTATCGGTAATTTGATTGTGACTGAATTGTTTGCCTGCCTAATGCGGTTATCATAACGATTTTACAAGATAATTTATTTCTCGTAGGTTGCTTGTTCTTATCAACCGGAGGGCTTGCGGAAATACGATAAAAACTTTGTTTATTTCTGTTCAAAGACGAAAATTAATAGCAGTAGTTCTTGATACCCATGATCGAGGAGCTTTTGTACCAATAATCTTTTATAGTTTTATTATTTCACCAAAGAAAAAGGAGAAATGGTACAAAATAATGGCAATAATAAAAATGGCCCGTACTAAATAAAAAAAAATACAGATCGCGTCAGGTAAAAAGAACGCTGGCGGTCTAGCTGTACATTTGGCGATTTATCGGTATTTAAACATGCGCAAACACACCTCCTCTACTTTTTTCCAGCGTTCTTTTTACACGACGCGTACTGTATCTCTTTGTTACCTTTTTATGGGACAGATTATTGTACTTATTAGGTAGGTACACATACAAAAAATTAGGCTCAATGCTTAAGAGTCGCGGCACCGCAATTCGGACGCATCTTTGTGGGCATTTACAATGCACAACTCACTCGCTTCACTTCGCTACTGGACCCACCCGTTGAACGGCCTATATGAAGTGAGCACCGGCAGTTGAAATCAAATTCAGTAGGTACTGATCGTTTCATACAAAATATACAAAATCGTCCCATATTATGACAGGGTCGGACTCTACCACAGGGCTTTCAGGAGTCTCTCTTTATTGGGAAGGTCCTCTGTGGATTGCGATATTGATCGGCGATATTTATTTTTTGTAAATTACGTAATTTTATAATTACAACAGAGTTTCATCGTCAGAAACATTTGCTCACTGAATGAACGTTTGGTTTGTGCGCAGCTGTCGCGGCGCCCCGCTCTTAAAACGCTCAGGGCCCTTATTCTCTATGACACAAAAGATACCTTGCCGATAACGTGTGACGTCATAAGATACTTCTGTTTGAAGCAAACGCATTTCCAAAACATGCTATGGCGTCACATTAAGTTACGTACATAGAGAATATGATTACACGCAGATTCGACGCTAATATTGTAACGAGGCGCGTTAAGGCCTGCGCAGACCGGGACGACATGGCAAAGGATTTAAATTTTTACCATGAACATTCAAACCTATCATAATATAAATACGATACAAATTCCTATGCTTCAAAATAATTCTGTGACGTCCCTTTTGATGCCACAGGATTATTTTAAAGCATAGGAATTTGTATTGTATTTCTATTTTGATAGGTTTGAATGTCCATTCGTAAAAAAAATAATTCCCTTGCCATACCGCCCCGGTCTGCGCAGGCCATAACGTTTGCATTTGGTCACAGGGAA
The DNA here is from genome assembly GCA_951804965.1 of Horisme vitalbata. Lineage (NCBI taxonomy): Eukaryota > Metazoa > Arthropoda > Insecta > Lepidoptera > Geometridae > Horisme > Horisme vitalbata. The sequence continues at coordinate 5,040,115 of OX638096.1, forward strand.
TAAAGGTTCAACGCTGCGTAGACGCTGGCAACTAATTGCTATATTAGAGCTATTAATCAGCTTAACAGCTTACCACGTGCCTGCTGAACATGAGTTCCGCTATCCGGCGGCGACAGCAAAAATAGCTGCTTAGTTGCTTTGACAAATTACTCGAGGGTGGTTTTAATTAGTTTACGAAACGGTAGAGGGTTGCGGGGCTTGAGTGTTAGCGCTCAGGTCAATTTTATAAATGCGAAAGTATGTGTGTTTTTATTTTCGTTCGCGCTTAATTTCGTTAATGCTAAATTTATTTGGCATCGCGCATGGTAACCTCTTGATGTTACAGGCGTCCATAGGCTACGGGAAACGCTGACCATCAGGAGGACCGTATGCCTGTTTGCTAACTTAGTAGTTTAAAAAAAGTAAATTAGCACAACTATTAACATAAATCACTACTATTTACTTGTGTTGTGTCCAATTACATGTACTATGGTGATATGGAAGGGCTTCGAGTGATTTGAAAACTTACACCAGGATTAAATGTTCATAGATACGTTTCAATTCAATTTCAGTAAACATGTGCTTATGAACATGGACATGAACCCGTATTCATGATCGTGAGCTAATAGTAGATTGTTTTACAAGGGACTAAACCATCCCATTATATACGAGGTTGTTATACTCCCGAGCGTAGCGAGGGAGGATGGCAAGACCGAGTTATAATGGGTGGTTTTGGCCCGAGTAAAACACTCTACTTTTCACTTCGATTGCGAGAAAATAAAACAATTCAAAATTAGACAATATTCAGAAATTTTATTAAAAATTAATCAACCTTCATAAAACATCACCAAGACGGTTCTATTTTAAAAAAAAAAAGATTGTCGGAGCACCAAGAAGTCGAGTTTTTATGTAAGAGAACGAATGCTTTGTACGGGCTGATGATTTTAGACAAAAATTAAAAAGAAAAAATACTTTTTAGCCCGAGGTATTAAACTCGAGTTTTAGGCCCGCTAAGCTACACTATTATGATACACTTTTTGAGCAAGAGAAGTGAAAAATTAATTCCGCTTCCGCTACGTTCACCGCTCACACTCTAACAGAATCAAAAGAGATAACTTCGTAAACGTCTGTAAATACCTTGAGACTTATAGAGTGAGTTGAATGAACAAAAATAAAGGTTTTCCGTCTGTGCAATTATTTATTGTTCGCGATAATTTGGTTGAGTTGAGGTTCAATATAATATTAAAATTTAATATATGAATTGCTTGTTTTTCTTGGATGCTTGAATTGAGGTTCAAATTGTTTTGTATCTGTTATTGTTTTGTAAATGGAAATACCATAGATATTTTGAATTATTGAATCGGAGTTAGATTTTAAGGACTTCTGAAGTTATTTGAAGAATGACCTATTTTAATTTGTTAGGTGATATTTAACAAATTAGTTAAAATTAAGTTAAATCAATCAGGGTCGAAAAATTTAAAAGCGCGCTGGTACGCCTTTTGAACAAAAGATTGATTTGTGTTCAAAGACTTGGCATTTGACGGATGAGTCCTATCAGACAGAAAACGGTCACGCATTCTAGGTTTCCACGTTTGTTGTGTTGTATCATGTTATATAGACATGCTCACACTGTAGTCGTGAATTGGTACTCGAATTCCATGGCGTAGAACGTAGAACGCAAGCACGGAACGCTATAAAAGTATCTTCTTCTAAGTCACAGGAGCTCTGAAAGATCCTAATTATTATCAATGGTATAACGGAATGCTTTGGAGTTCCATGTTACCCGAAATTTTTAGGTACTCAGTTGCATGCACCATAATCACACGGGAGTAACTATCAAATCATTCTTATCATCCCTCTTGAGTTCACTACAAATATCTCATTTATCATTATTTATAATCATATCTTTATATCCCGTTGATAAGCATAATATTTAAAAAATTATATTCCTATAATGTTTTAAAAATGTACACTCACCCATAACCAATGTGACTATTCCGAGTGGCATCACCAATATAGCTACTAGCAGATCCGTTATCGCCAACGACATCAGAAAATAGTTGGTCACATTCTGCAACCTCCTCTCCAAGTATATCGCAAGGCACACCAGCACATTACCAGCCGCTGTACAAAGCACTAATACCAACGCGGCTGAGGCCCACCAATTTGTAACAGCGCCATCTATGATCCGACTACTGTTCGTTGTGAAGTTGTAGTTTTCGACCGAGTAGTTCACAAGGACCTCCCATTCGGTGTAAAGCTCTTGGTTGTTTTTGGAGAGTTTGAACTCTAGTTCATGCATTGTCGGTGTTTTTTATTGTCATGGTTGCCGCTCTCATCTTATTTCGTAAATGTGGCAGGTTTTGGTTGTGGTGTCCATTGTTGTGTTATGGCATCTGTAACAAAAAAAATAAAAAATAAATAAAATAAATAATGTGGGACGTAATCACACAGCATCACATAGCACCAAACTAAGCAGTATATATGTATATAATACAAGCTGTATTATGGGAACCACATGATTGATATACTAAACATATTTTTTTTTTTTTGTAAATACATACACATCATACATAAAAAACACCCAGACCCGAGACAAATATCTACAGAACATGCAAACATTTGTCCCGCAGCGGGAATCGAACCCGCAACCTTTTGCGTCTCAGGCGGACCTTCGCCCACTGCGCCACAGAGGTCGTCAAATAAGTTTGTGACATTTATAGGCTAGCTATTCATAAAGCTGGGTACGGATAGCACGTACATTGGCACGCGTAGTCGATTGCGCGTGTCTTGAAATGCCATGTCTGTACTTGCAGCTACGCGTACACTCTGGGGAACGCGTGCCGCGCGAGCTGGCTCGCGGCGCGATCCGTAGTCAGTCGGTTTTGGCTCGCGTAGCGCTATTGATCGATTGACCTTGCGTTCAGGTTCACATTAACTGTACGCGTATCCAATGCACGCGTCCACAGCGTACCCCGATTAAGCGAAGTGTCTTCCTTATAAGTCTTGGTTCAAAATTTACAATCAATCATGTTAAAGTTGATGTTAAGTTCTTGCGAAAGTTGTAAAAGATATACTTTATTATTGTGATGAACAACACTTACCTAAGTAGGCAACTAGTGTAGTAAGGTATTTCTTTTCCTATTTCGTAAATCAGTCAACTGCTGGGCACTACTAGTATTAGGTATCTAGTGTTGTTCAACACACTAGTAAATATAATAATGTCTAATGTAAACATAGCGACCAATATTCTTAGACAAAAACGTGAATCTATTTTGGTCTGTAAGGGGTTCCAACTTCTGTCTTCGAAACCCAACTTCACCTGCCTTGGCCAGCCCGTGGTGTACCCTGCTAACTAACAAACGGGGCTCAGGAGGCCAGCTGATTGCGACATAAAGCAGCCTAACACTGGCACAGTTACGAAAGTCAGCCGCGTTGATGATGCGAGAAGCTGTGCTCTGCGATCCCTAACCCGAATGCCCAGCGTGGAAATTGTGGGCATATCCCCCTTTTTAATAGGGGAGAACTTTGTCCAGCAGTGGACTGATATAGGCTTCTATTGTCGTGTTGTGTATTTATTTGTGCTAACATTGGTATAAATAAAGCATTATTTGTTAATATTACCCGCCTTAATAAACCCAACACTTGCCTACTAAATTATTCAATAACAGTTATTTTCTACGTTCTAAATAAAGCCTGAATCAGTTAAAACAACAATAATATTTCTAATATTAGTTTTATAACACGGTTGGGTATCGGTTGAAACAACGGAATAAAACAGCTAAACAGCAGTTAGCGTTGATTATTTATTCATTTTGTAATGTTGGCAACTGTCAGACGTGATTCCGTAAAATAAGCAATCTACATTATTCAGGTAGGATTGTCTGAAAATAGAAATAGGATAGAAACATTAAAAGCATCTGTTTTTAGTATACATTTTGTATGTCGATAGACGACCTCTGTGGCGCAGTGGGCAAAGGTCCACCTGTGACGCAGAAGGTGCGGGTTCGATTCCCGCTGCGGGACAAATGTTTGCATGTTCTGCAGATATTTGTCTCGGGTTTGGGTGTTTTCTATGTATGATATGTATGTATTTACAAAAAAAAAATGTATCTATGTAGTATATCAATCATGTGGTTCCCATAATACAAGCGCTCTGCTTAGTTTGGGGCTACATGATGCTGTGTGATAACGTCCAGGATTATTTATTTATATTATTATTATTATTTATGTATGTAGAACGGCTAAGAAGTTACACACTCCTGCACACAACTGCGTTATCGTAGTTGTGGGCAAGGAATTGGGGCGCATAATCGCAATATCGCATGCGATGTTGTTTCCGATAATAACGCACCTGTGTGGGGAAGGCTTAATGTTAGACTGGATTTGACATAAGACCCTTAATGAAAATTGAATTTGGAACCTTTCTATGAAATTGATTGAAATCCCACAACGAGAAAGTCCCATCATACTTGGCGGTACCATAGAGACCACACCAAAAAGAATTTACTCATTCGAAATACTAGCAAACCTTCTTGGAGGCTACAGAATTTTCAAAAACAGAAGAGTTTTACCAAAGCGACCAAACCAAATAGAACAGTTGCACTTAGCCTCTTTCCGCGAGTAAAACGAAAATATATAATAAAACACTACTAGCCTTTCTTTTTTAAGGTTCCGTACCAAAAAGGTAAAAACGAGACCCTACTACTCAGACTCCACTGTCCGTCTGTATGTAAAACCCGACTGCATAGACAGGAAGTTATTAGTACTTAGTCAGTTTAGTATTTTTTTTAAATTGAAAATGGCTTGTTCGCCATAATGGATTTTTTGAGATTTCATATAGCCTATGTCACTTTTGTGATCTAAACAAATCAAACCACACCTCATTAGTCAAAATCGGTCGAGCCATTTGGGCTACAGCGACCGACAAATACTATTACAAACGTATGTGTACCTATGTAATATACACCCTAAAAACATAACCTTACTGAAGGAGACTTCAGTTGGGTAAAAAGGGAGCTAGTGGATATTTCCGCCCTATGAGATCCGATTTCGGTGGTTCTCTTTTTACTTGAAACGTAGTAAATTTAAGAGAGTGATAAAAATTTGGTAAAGATCAGATAATGAGGATTTTCGGCTTGATAAGCAGACTAGCTCCTCAAAATGCAGTGAATTGCGTACTTTTAGATTTCTACTAGTCGAATCGGTCCTATAACTGCTAGGTAGGGATTGATGGAGGTATACTAAGTATAAGATATTAAACTAAAATAGTTATTTTCACTACTAAAGTTAGGTACTACCATATTTCTAAAAACCAAAAACATGTAAATATTCTATTTTTAATAACTTATTGATATATTAATTTTCGAAAAATGTTTGTGCTTGCGTGTTTTTTTATGAAGATGGAATAAGCACATGACATACCTGATGTTAGGTGATAACCATTACCTATCACAAGGCATTGCATTGTTGATCACGCTTTTTTGGAATATACCATACGATGCAACGCCCTGCGTTCATCAACTTAAGGCTTTAAGGTGATAAGCTTCTTAAAGATAAAGATAAAGATAATTTATATTGCGAAAACATGTGTAGAATAAGATAGAATTACAATAATATATGTGTCACAACATGACTTACCAATAAATATAAGTATGCAAAATTGTAGAGAGAGTGGCATGCAAAATATAGTTATAAAATTAACAGTAGATAATATAACATAATAAAAAAATAAATCAAATTACATCAAATTAATTTAAGTAAAAAATAATCAAATAAAATAACGAAGATAAATCAAATGAATGTCTAGTTAAATAAAATATTGAATTAGCCCAACATTGTGTCATTCAAAAATTCTTTTATATCATAATAACATTTACATAACAATAGATTTCTAAATTTTAATAATATAATTAAAAAAAAACAAATTACATCAAATTAATTTAAGTAAAAAATAATCAAATAAAATAACGAATATAAATAAAATTAATGTCAAGTTAAATAAAATATTGAATTAGCCCTACATTGTGTCATTTAAAAATTCTTTTAAATCATACTAACATTTACTTATCAATAGATCTTTAAATTTTAATTTAAACAAGCTATTGCTCATTTCCTTAAAACATTTTGGTTTTTATTATATTCTATTCTTGTGCCTGTAATTTCATCGGCACCAACACCCGTCAAACTGAAACAGCAAAGCTGCTTCGACAGAAATAGGCACAGTGGTAGTACTTCCCGGACGAGCACTTCACAAAAAACTCTACTATTGATAAAACTTAGTTTTCATTCCCCTTAACATGGTGTTTTTATGTCTACTTTACAGTAATTTTCCTGATTGTGCTCCCTGCATCCTAAACATGCCTATTTTTTCCCCAAACGCTTTAGAATGTTTAAAATATTGCTACATCTACAACCGAAAATAAGTTTTCCCTATTCTTTCGTCGACAAAACCTTGTCTATGGTTGCTGTGCTAAGCCGGCTGTTCGCAAGACAATAATGGCCTTACTTATGAACATCTTTCAAAAGATAAACGATGCTTAAACTATTGCCATCTCTATCCGTTGGATAATGACAAACAGTAACAGGACTAACTTTGAGCATTAACTTTAAGTAGTGTTCATAAATAAGGGGGTAATAGTTCTGCGAACAGTAATGTTTTTCATGTAAATACATTTCATTATACTCTGATCATTGGACTGGCTCGTACCTTCCAAAAGCAAGCGTTTTTGGTTTAACAAATTACTAAAGTATATACATCTATCTAGGTAACTGTACTATTTTGCTATTTACTTAGTTAGTATAGTTTAATTAAAAGGGAGAGATCAAACTGAATAGGACACGGGTCACTTCAAAGAAAATATTGCTTTTACTGTTTTCTTTGATGTGTAAGTATCAGTGTAATTAATTAAATAATCAAAACCACATGACCGGGACTCGCACGGAAACAAATAATATTCTCATTATAAGATTGAAAATAAACACAGATAGGTAGTGGGTAAATGTGAAATGTGAAGGTATGTTTGTTTCTCCTTCACGGAGCTGAAATAACACTTTACGGTGTCTTGTTGACCAGTACACCTAGATTGATAAATGATAATGCTTTTAGTATGGCAATATTGGCAACACAGTATAATGATTGGCAATAACGTGTTATATTGTCCAAACTGTTGATCAGTGTAAACTGATGATGATAATGATAGCGAGAACGCGCGCCCTTGGTGGGTAAATGCGGACTGATTGATTTGCTAATAATTTGAATAAAATGAAATGTTGTAATTGATTGAACTGGGTCGCACGCTGCGAATTTCTGCTGACCTAGGAAGATGCTCGGTTGCTTGTACCGTACATACACATTATGTTGTACCCATACCCACCTGTAGGGGTGGTAAAATGCGGTGGGGCAAAATTTCACATAATTCAGGGCAATTATTTTTCTTCTGTCGTTCACGTTTTAGTTCATTGAATACTATAGGTATGCGTAAAAACAACAACATTTTGAGATTTTAGACCAAATCTAAAGTTAGCAAAAAATTACATTTTATAATAAACAATAATTTAAAATAAAAAAAACTGTCTTCAAAAACATTTACTGAAAAAACTGTAAAACTGAAAAGTTAAAAATAACTGCTTATTTTTTATTCATCCATCTTTTTTCTATAAATTTATCCCTTACGATATATGCGTTTACCACATAGGTAGATCTAGATACCTACCTGTTAGTTTTGGAGTCGGAGTCAGCTTTGGAGTACGACATTATAGCAACTACACCCCTCCCACCTCGGAAATGCTCTCCTGCGCCGCCCACGCAATAGTTACCTACCATAGCGTGCCTTGCCTGACACCGACTCCAAAAATAACAGGTAGGTATCTAGATCTACCTATGTGGTAAACGCATAGATCGTAAGGGATAAATTTATAGAAAAAAGGTGGATGAACCAAAAAAAAAAGCAGTTATTTTTAACTTTTTAGTTTTACAGTTTTTCAATGTTTTTGAAGACGGTTTTTTTATTTTAAATTATTGTTTATTTCTGAAGTTTTAGTGAATCTGACTTTAAAACTATTACTAAAACTATAAATAAAATTCGATCCCATAGAAATTTCATTCCCTATTGTCTTACCCACGAAAAAGACAACGAAAAAGAATTTTCCAAATTGGTTCATAAATAAATGATGGAGTTATGAGATAACAAACATAAAACATGAATAAAATTAGAGCCCATAAAATCTTAGTCCCTGTTTTTTCACCTTTAGAGTTGGTATTTTTTCTTCAAATGTTTATTGGACCAATCAAAAAGTATACCCTATACAAAAAACGAAGAGTTTTTCAAATCGGTTCATAAATGACGGAGTTATGAGGTAACAAACATAAAAAAAGAATAAAATTTGAGCCCATAAAATTTTCATTCCCAGTTTTCTCACCCTTAGTGTTAGTATTTTTACTTTAAATTTATATGGGACCAATTGGAAAGTAAATCCTATACAACGACAAAAGAATTTTCTAAATCGGTTCATAAATGACGGAGATATGAGGTAAGAAACATAAAAAATAATAAAATTCGAGCCCAAAAAAGGTTCATTCCCAATTTTCTCACCCTTAGGGTTCGTATTTTTTCTTAAAATTTATATGGGACCAATTATTGGGAAGTATACCCTCTTCAACGAAAAAAGAATTTTCCAAATCGGTTCATACATGACAGAGTTATGAGCTAAGAAACATAAAAAAATACAACCGAATTGAGAACCACCTCCTTTTTTGAAGTCGGTTAAAAAAAGGTTGTGCTATACTATCAGTAAAATAAAATTGTGAGATTTTGCAATAGATAAAAAAGTTTTCCATACTACGTCATATTCCATGAAACGTCATTCGCAATAACATTTTTTTGTTCCTTAGCCCAATTTTGGCAGGCTAAAGTCTTGTGACCATACTGCCAAGTCTTCCATTTTATTCTGTACAATGTTTTAGTATTTTTTCTTCTTGAAACAGTTCTATCGTGTTTTATTCAAGTCGTCAGTCTTCAGTCAAGTTATGTTCTACTTCTGTTATAACTATAGCGGCTACAACAAAATGATCAGCAAAAAATTCCTTCATCTGGGAAGTCCAGTTTAACACTTTTATTTCATTTTAGTACACTTATGTCTTCTTAATAACGTAGGTTGATTAAAGCGCCATAAACTTAACGCAACATAAATCAGAAAAAAAAGAAAAGAAAATAAAACTGTTGTTCTATGGATTACAAAATTCCCGCCACCCAGATTATCGCAATGACATTGAGTTTATACCATGCAGTTCAACGCGAAGTGGTAGTCGGTGCTATCATCCTTCTGCCAACATTATGCTATGTAGGTATATGATTATGTGAAAGGTCAATTTGTAATAAGAACAGAGTATTTCGCTCCAAGTGTTCAACAGTTAGGTGTAATATAAGTTGGCAGGTAAGAAATTGCCTTATCTAATGTATCTAAGTACATAAAGTTTCAAATGCCCAAATAACCTAGCCTTATTAAAACTTTCGATAGCCTAATTAGGGTCCAAAATACTTAAAACCTTATCTCTTTAAACTTCGAGAAGCGGAAACTGGAAGGGCTCCCGAAGATTTCTCTAAATGACCCTACCCTAATGAAACATTTACGGGTAATGCGGGTATCAAATTCAAGACTTTTTGATAGTACAAAAGGTCTGGTTTTATAGTTAAGTAAAAGTCTTAAAATTAACATCATAACTTTGTTCATAATGAAAAATGGTAATTTTCACGGATTGTAACATCAGTGAAGGCACCGACGCCGTTTCGACTCATTTAGGGAGTCTTCATCAAAGTAGTGCCAGACGGAAATCGGAGGGTATTGGTCGCGTTCACATCCTCCCTGAACGGGTTGAAACGGCGACGGTGCTCCAGCGATGAAACGTTACGTGAAAATTTCCGTTTTCCTTTAGGAAAACCAACTCTAAATTCTTAATTCTACCAGATAACTTTCGTGAATCATTTAAGCATCACTTACAAAACTATAATTTAGACTGACATTCCGGTACGAATTATTTTAATTAAAAAGATCATTTTTAATTAATCCTCTATAGTAACTCTCACTTCGTCCACTGACACTTACACCCCGTAAGGAGTTCCTACCCCTATCTTCAAAACCCAAGCCAACCTCACCTGCACGTGGTGCACTCGGCTAACTAACAACGAGGCTCTGCGGCCGGCTGATTGCGGCATAGCGCAGCCTAAAACTGGCACAGCTACATCCCTTGGCCACCGACGGGCAGCAGCGTCGGTGCGAGAAGTTGTGCCCTGCGATCGCCAACCCATGCCCAGCGTGGGGATTAGGGTCATATCCCCCAGAGGCCTATGGCCAGCAGTGACAGCGGCTGGAGTAGCTGGAGTTGGTGGTGTGGTGATACTTACTAATAAGGGTTAGATATGATAGCCAGATAAAGAACCTTTACAGCTACACAAAGTAATATCAACTCTACAGTCCTCTGAGTCCTTCAAAAAACATTCTTAGTTGATAATGAACGCGTAGATAATGAGAGAGATATGAAACAAAAATCCAGGTAAAGAACAAAGAAAATGAGCAAAAAGGCTTCATTCAAAGACGTACTCCTTTTCACGCCAAGGTACAATTTTAGCACAATGAGATAACGACTCAGTGATTCTTTTATTTTCGTTTAATCTCCACGGCTGACCGGGCGCGAATAACTGTCCAACAACTGTTGGTTCTGATTTCATCCTGCGCAATTGCGTTTGATGCGGGCATACGAAGCAAGCGGTTCTCTTCCTCCTTTATATGGGCACCGCTAAGGAGTGGAACACTCTACCCGAGTACGCATGTGTTCCCCGATAATTATAATATGAGCGTCTTCAAGGCACGAGTGAGCAGGTTTCTTCTAGGCAAGCGTGCGACATCGTAGACTGCATCTTTGCTTACCAACGGGCGAGTTGTAGTCAAACGCAAGCATAATCATTATAAAAAAACTGAAAAATAACTTTTTAGTAGAAGTTGAGTTCTTTGTGGAGGGCTCGTCCTGGGAAGTACTGCCACCATGCCAATTTTTGCCGTGAAGCAGCTGTGCTGTGTTTCAGTTTGAAACGGTTTCGGGTGCTGGTGAAATTAAAGTCACAAGAGGCTTACCATCTTCATGCATCAAGTGGATGGACGCAGGGCGTTGCATGTTTTTGCACGTTTTTTGGAACGTGATCTACGATGCAATACGACCAAACAGAGAAAAAATGGCAAGAAACTCTGCTTGGCTTATATTTTTTTAACGTCATTGTTCTTAATAACTATAAAATTGTTTTTGAGGGAGTTGGAAGCAGTTTTGACTCCACCGGCCTTACTCTTTTTTTCTCTCGTTGCCTCAATTTTACACTAACTTTCACTTTACTAATCAATGACCAATCTCTCCATTCATCCCTCTCCTGTGCTAAAATGGTCCAGTCGTAACTGAATTTAGGTATCTTGTACGCAATGGTCCAAATCCCCCACTCATATTTTCATTAATTTTGTAAAACCAAATGCTTCAAAGAGACTTATTCAGGTTTAATCCTCATTAAAATTCAAAGCCATATATAGCTTTTAGTCTGATGATCAAATTTACCTGAAATTCTTTGAAAACATTGATTATAACGCTTGTTTCAAACTTCTTAAATTACAAAAGCAAAAGGAAACAATATCACATATCTACTTATAATCATTTATATGGTAATGTTAGACAAAATGTAAGCGGTCGGCAGGTCTTGCGTCTTTATCAACATAAAGTAGGTTTGTTTAAGATCATTACCTATAAATACAAAAATTCTGAGACCGACAACTTTACGTCCAGGACAACTTCTTTGGTGATTGTGAAGGAAACGTAGTTGAAAGTGTAGTTAAGACGGAAACAAATTATTACATGTTATAAAATAGGGTGATACTTACATTATATCTAATAAAAAAGGTTCTATACCATTGTATGGGAGCCCCACTTAATTATATACATATTTTATTCTGTTTTTAATATTTATAGCGGTAACAGAAATATATCTCCTTTGAAAATTTCAACAGTCTATCTATCACGGTTCATGAGATACAGCCTGGTGACATACAGACGGACAAACAGACACAAGGACAGACACATACAGACAGACAGACGGACGGAGTATAAGTAATAGTGTCCCGTTTTTATCCTTTGGATACGGAACCCTAAAAATAAAAGACCAGGGTATCTTATTGGAAGTGATGGACCTATTTTAAATTACCCTTAAATTACATCAAGAGAACCAAGCCCGAAGTATATTCTTCATTCACATAATAATACTACAGAACTACTCCTATCTACGGGAGATAATGGAAGGACCATAGGCATTCATTCATCGTCCAAAGTTACCGTTTAGTACCGGAAGAAGTTCAATTTATCTATTAGACCAACGTTCAAGGATTTAGGTTATCACAGTTTCCGATATAGCAAGGATCCTGTCGTTAATAAGTTTACGCCTCACTTAGCGAACTCCAAGCGACTACTTGTAAGCAAACTTGAAAATGATGTTTCGGTAATTATTTTGTGGAAATTTCACGTGTTCCTCCACGAGAGTTTCAGATACATGAAGTAACTGAAAAGTTTGTTTATAAGTATTTAATTAAGTAGAACGGACAATTTGCCATCCACGTTCTATGTTAATGGAAAGTCTTCAGCTATTTATTACTAGCTTTTGCAAGCGGCTTCGTTCGCATTATAAGTTATTTTCTATCCCTCGTGAACAGTTAGTTTTTACTGGATACAATATTTAACGATTACGGTATATTAAGAAAATCTATACCTTTATTGCTCGATAGTGTCAGATAAGTAATAACTAAATGTGTCTATAAGAATATATCAATAATGCATTATTTTATGATAAAATATAAATTAATTAAATAAAATTATTAAATAAATTAAATTATATTATTTGGGCAAAGGTTCGCCTGAGACGCAGAAGGTTGCGGGTTCGATTCCCGCTGCGGGACAAATGTTTGCATATTCTGCAGATATTTGTTTCAGGTCTGGGTGTTTTATATGTATGATATATGTGTGTTAACAACAAAAAAAATGTAGTATATCAATAATGTGGTTCCCATAATACAAGCTCTGCTTAGTTTGGGGCTACATGATGTTGTGTGATTATGTCCTGCATTTTTTTGTTATATTAAATAGGTATAATACTGTCTATTAACAGTTAGCCTTACATTTGGAGAATAACTAAGTTTCTTTGTTAAGTCGCTTGTAAACACCTAGTAATTATTGGAAATAAATATTCTGTCTAGCTATTTTCAACTCAATTCCATACAGATGTTCCCGGCATAAAACTGAGAGGCGGAGTTTGAAAGGTCGATCTATGCAGAAATGTAATATTGGAACGCAAATTGAGGTGGCGACATGCATGCAGAAATAGTACGGAAATGCGGTAACATCTAACTGGCGTTATTTATAAACGTTATCGTGCAAGGAGATTCATATAATAAAATTGAATACTTAGTAGTTTTAAAGTTGGACGCCATTCAGTTATCGCCTTACTCCATTTGTAAACACCTCGCATTTCCAGGTGTCTTGTCCAACTCCATTTTAGTTCCGTTATGCTATAAGGATTCTTCCGTTATCGTTCATCCTTGTTCTATTATAGCTAAATGGCATCCAAGAACCGGTACAGAAACGTCGGTCGTTCAGAGGCTAGATGGACGGTCGATATTGCATCAATCGTGGGCCGAAACTGGATGAGACGAGCGTTGAACCATGGGAATTGGCACATACAAAGGGAAGCTGTGTATACCCAGCAGTGGGTGAATTTGGGCTGTAGATGATGATGAGGCCTGTTCCTTATAAATTAAATATTGTACTAGCCTCCGCCCACGGCTTCTTTCGCGTAGTTACGGGTCGAAAAATAGACTCCACCTCCGAAGGGGTACTTTTAGCAACATATTAGCAAAGAAGTACCCCTTCGGAGATGGAATTATAAAAAACGTTAATAATTAATTTTCAATTGTCAGCCTTCATACAAAACTCGAAGTCCTAACTTCGAAACTGCCGGACTTTCATACAAACTTTCTACCCCCATTTTACCCCATTAAGGGTGCAATAACAAATGTTCTAATTTCAATTTTATTTTTTGTATTTAAACAATAACATTTAATGTGACATTTAAATTGTTTAAATCGTTTTTATAATAACTTTTTTGTTACTAACTAACTTGTATCTTTTTGACATTTATTTTACTAACAATTATTTATTTATTTAATTAGACTTTTCATGTTATTCAGACTTTTCATGTGAATCAGGACATGCTTGCGGTGCCCTCTCAGGGTTAATGTACTCTTACTATTAGCTTTACTATAAGTACCATCTAAGCAAACTGTAAGTGTGTATTTGAGCATAAATAAATGAAATATGAAAATTTTCTTCTTTAGTAGATGCTGACACCGTAAAGGTTACCTATTGTGTGAAATGTCATGTCTCTAGGTCCAGTGGTTTGAGTTGTGCGTTGATATATCACCCAGCTAGTGAGTTTTTCATTTTATATATTTAATAAATCAGTCAATTTGTAAAAATGTATATTAATAAAACAAATGAGATAAATGATTGAAATCTATGTTGTTCATTATGAAAAAAATTACTGAGTACGAAATAGAGTTCTGTAGTTTCATAAAAACACTCATAAATCGAATGTTTTTTTTCTTTTATATCTTTTTACATTACTTCAACTAATTCTTCATTTATTTTCCATTATATCATAAGAGGTATCCAAATATTTCTCGTATAAATCTCAGGAAATTTATGGTTTCTTTTGTAAGACAACCCGTCGCGGTGCGGCGCGAAATCAGAAACGCTTTTGCAAATTTACAGACAAAATAATATATTTTAAACAGTAATTTCAGAAGAGTTTAATCATGATTGTAGCATGTTACACAATGAAAAATTATATATTTAAACAGAGTCAATGAAACTGAAGTGGAATTATTTATAGTTACACAATGAACATATTTTATATATATTGTGTTTGCTACAATCACACAACCCACAATGATAATAAAATATCAGATATTCTTAAGATATTTGTATTAACCAAACCAGAAGCAAGTGAAAATATGTTTCAAATGTTTTGCTTGACGATAAAAAAAATAAACTCAAACTCACCTGAGTTTGAGTTTATTTTTTTTATAATATTTCATTATATTTTTCATGCACGACTACAGTGGCACCTAGCTGTACCTAAATATGATATGCTATACAACTGATCATGGTTGAACAATTGAACATATTACATCTTCTGTACCCATGTTTCATTAATTAATCAACTCAAAAATGGGTGATATGGAGGAACACACTAAGAAATTACATGTTTTCAAACCTACCCATACTTTTTTCCGTAGCAACCATAACAGCGAGGGGCTACAGTCATCATCATGGTGACTTCAGGGAAATAATAAACTTAGCTTTGCTATTGCTGCATACGATTGAGTGGTAACTTTAGAATCAATGAAATACTGCAAAAAAAAGTCTGGAAAAATATTGTTGACTTTTGGGAATAGTTCTGTTTGGGATAACGTAACAAATTTGACAAAATCACATTTTCCCTCCATTATGGATTTTTAAATTTGGCTAAATTCAAAAACCTAATGACGATATAATTTAATTAAAGGTTGTCAGAGGTAGGTCCAACCATAACATCGTTACGTGCTTTTTGCACACATACCACTCAACGGTACTGGACACAAAGCTTGATATGCTTTTCAATCATAATAAAATGATAAATTTATGGTTAGGTACCTAAACAAAATTGTTCATTATAAATGTACATCAACCCCGAAACAGCATTAGTCAATTCCTAGAAAAAATCGGCCTACGCGTGCTCAACACACAATTCAGCCTCCACCCACGTGCGCCGTGACGCAAAATAAAACTTTTTTTGTTAAAAAATCTTGGCATTTGACGGGTTAAACCACCTCGTTTTTCACAGAGATACGCCCAAAATCCGCGATTCGTATAAATGGCTCATTTCCGCTATCCGGAGCATCGCCACTGCAAAAGATAAAAAAGGCCTTTAAAAATTACCACTTAAAAGGTTTTGCCGAGAATCCGTGCGGACACGTACCTAAATCGCGAAACCAAGTGTAATGATAGCAATAAATCTTCCAGAGATGTGTTTTAGCGAGAATTCGGGATCTGCGTGTATACGTTTTCTGCTAATGATGTAAAGGTTGGTGAAAATTTGATAAATTTAGGTAGGTTTTGTATTCAACATCAGCCTGTAACTATATTAATTATATCCATTGCTGGACATAGGCCTCCTCCAATGAGCGCCATTGCGCCCTGTCGTCATTTCGAGTTCAGAGTTGTTCACTAGCTCATACGAAAAGTGAGAGTTAGGATAATAGTTTCCAAAGAAGGAGGTTCTCAATTCGATAGTATTTTTTGTGTGTTGATGTTTTACAGTTAAATAGATGAAATGATTTTGATGTAATTCAGGTCATAATCAGCACTGGATCGAGGTGAGCTGAAATGATGATAATGATGATAAAGTGGTATATTAAATAACGTTAGCCGACAGCCAGATTTTACAGCAAATATGGATAATTGAAATCCAGGTTCTCATAAAAGCCAATTACGAATACAAGGCGTACCAATTACGGAGTAGGCACTTCATGATGGCTTACGGCTTCGTTAAAAATTTACCCCTGAATTATAGGAAACAAAGAATTCCCTGAATTTAGTGTTGAACATAAATATAAGGGTTTTGGAAAGGGCCATGCTTGGTATCCACCTCGTAGACCGTACACCAAGCATCGAGATTCGACACCCACTAAAGTCTTTTCTTGCTTCTTCGCATGAGCTAGCGGCGAACTCTGGTGTCGGAGTTTTTAGGTTGCCCAGAGGTCTCCCACATGGTATCTTAACGTGCCTTCCGAAGCTCGCAAGTGGTCACTAAACGGTAACCTATCCAAATAGTGTCCGGGCGGAGAGTAGCCTAACTAAAATGATCTGCAAAGAACACAGAAATTAGCAAAGCCACGCTTAAGGGCACTTAGATCGTAGATAAATAAATCAAAATAAATAAATAATGCGGGACGTAATCACAGAGCATCATGTAGCCCCAAACTAAGCAGAGCTTGTATTATGGGAACCACATGATTGATATACTACACATATTTTTTTTTTGTAAATACATACATATGTCATACATAGAAAACACCCAGACCCGAGACAAATATCTACAGAACATGCAAACATTTGTCCCGCAGTGGGAATCGAACCCGCAACCTTCTGCGTCTCAGGCGGACTTTCGCCCACTGCGCCACAGAGGCCGTCAGATGTAGTAGGTATACGGATTGGGAGTCTCACAAAATTGCCAGTAGTGGCCTGATAGTGAAGAGGCTTCTATTAAGCAGTGGGTATTACCGGCTGAATAGTTAAATAGATACAAGGTTTACACACTCCCTATATCAATTTGAAGCAAATCTATATTCGAATCTTTTCTTCCCAGTTAGGAACGCGGATTTGTTTCGCGGTACACAGTATAGCCGCATATATTTTGTATACGTATATACTGTGTAACGCGCCAAGCCCTTCGCTTTATAAAGAATTTCTAGAAGTTTTGTAATACTTCCCGCAATGATACCAGTTTTTGCTCTTTATAATAATTCTGGACGCTATCACACAGTATCATGTAGGTATCTCCAAACTAAGCAGAGCTTGTACTATGGTAACCACATGATTTATAAACTACATATTTATTTTTTTGTAAATACATACATATCATACAAAGAAAACACTTAGATCCGAGACAAATATCTGTAGAACATGCAATCATTTGTCACACGGCGGGAATCGAACGCGCAACCTTTTGCGCCTCAGGCGAACCTTCGCCCACTGCGCCACAGAGGTCGTCAAATACACTCGAGAGCAATGAATCCGGGTCACTCAAAGAATCCAAAAAATCTCGGAAAGTAAGAATGCTAGGTTAATGCAATAAATTGTATTTAATAGACAATTTAATACTCCTTAAATGAAAGTTAAAAAAATATGAGTCACCATACATTTTATTTACACAAAATTACATAAAGAAAAAAAACTGCTGATCTCTCCTTAAAACAAAAATAGGAAACATGAAATTTTTGAACTTTATGACGATTTTCTTGAATTTCAATACTTCGTATTACCTCCTCGTGCTTCCATTACTGCGTTTACGCGGTTTGGCATGCTGTACACCAAGTTCCTTATACGATTTTGGGGAATATTCTCCCATTCCTCTGTGAGAGCAATTTCGAGCTCAGGAAGCGTGATTGGGGGAGGGTTTCTTTGTTTTACGCATCTCCCTAGCTCGTCCCAAGCATGCTCGATCGGGTTGATATCCGGGCTGCGCGCTGGCCACTCCATACAAGTAATGTTCATCTCTTGAAGGTAGTCATTCACAATCCTACCTGTATGAGGTCGGGCATTTTCATGCATAAATATAGCATCCTCACCCAAATTGACCATAAATGGACCAACGTGTTCGTTGAGGATTTCTTCCACATATCTTACGCTAGTTAAAGAGCCGTTTTCTATGATCACCAGCTCTGTGCGACTTTCAGAGGAAATTCCGGCCCACACAAGTACAGACCCACCACCGTAGGCTACTTTTTCTTCGATGCATGCTTGCTTG
Organism: Horisme vitalbata; assembly: GCA_951804965.1. Lineage (NCBI taxonomy): Eukaryota > Metazoa > Arthropoda > Insecta > Lepidoptera > Geometridae > Horisme > Horisme vitalbata. Next base: position 5,058,744 of record OX638096.1, read on the forward strand.
AATCTTTCCCCTGGTCTTCTATACACTCTGTGTCTTCCATCGTGCTTGTAGAGCATAAATTTTGATTCGTCGGAGAACATAACTTTCGACCAATCTTCAATACTCCAATTTACGTGGTTCTGGGCATATCTTAGTCTTGAAATACGATGGCCACGCTCCAGTTTAGGGCCGTTTGCAGGTCTAAGGGGTTTTAAGTTAGATTCAGCAAGCCGACGTCTTACTGTCCATGCACTTGGGTTACTTCCTCCGAGGCGTCGAAACTTATTTGTGAGTTCAGTTCCTGTGAGAAAGCGATTTCGAAGCATGGTGTTCACCAAGTATCGGTCTTCTCGTGCTGTGGTACACCTAGTTCTGCCCGTTCCTGGTCTGCGTAGGTTAGAACCAGTTTCTTCGTAACGTCGGAGAACTCTTTGTACTGTTGACAGCGACACACCGGCAGTCCTGGCTGTATCGCGCTGACTCCGGCCGGTTTCCACCAATGTAAGTATTCTGGTGCATTCTTCAAGTGTAAGCGACATGATTTCAGCTTGAATAATGAATATTGAGCACTATCAACCTGGTTTATGTACCAACATAAATGACAGATTACAAACAAAAGCAAAAACAAATCCTGTAATTTCGTAGTTCCATCTTCGACAGTGTTCCCTTTTCAAATTTGATTTTTTTATGATATAACTTTACAATAACTAAGAAGTTTCAATACTTTCATTTAAGGAGTATTAAATTGTCTATTAAATACAATTTATTGCATTAACCTAGCATTCTTACTTTCCGAGATTTTTTGGATTCTTTGAGTGACCCGGATTCATTGCTCTCGAGGGTATTTTATTTTATTTGCGGAAATAACCTCGAGGAAATAATCCATTATACATGGTTTCTCTCAACCGGATTAAATTAGAACTTTGACTGCACGTCTGCATGAAGCAATACGCTTTGCTTTTTAACACGTTGACTGAGGGCTTCGCACATAACGCTGAGAGGAGCTTCACGTGCCCTAGAGCAAGTGTGTTTTCATCACTCACTGCGTTAACAGATTCTTTTGATTATAGCCTATAAGCCAGTTATTACTTTCCTTTAGAAAGAACTGATGAAAATTTTTGTCTTGTACATAATTTCTTGTCGGAGATTTTTCAAGAGGCTGAGTACGCAAAAGCAGTAAGGGTTTTGCTCTTTTGAAGTAAAAAATAATGAGAAAAGACAAAAAACGTCCCTGTATTTTCTCAAGTATACGGCTGAAATGATTGAAAAATCTACTATTTTCTTGACAGAAAATGCCTATTTACCCAAAGAATATTAAAAAATATGCTCTCATCTCATTCCGCCCGAAAAATTAAAGAACGAAATGGATAACACGGATTTTTATTAAAACGACGGTTTTAATAATAATTTTACGGTATAAATGTCTATAAATTTGTAAATTGCCTTATTTTGTTTTACGATTCCAGCTTAGGAAGTACTCATAAATTATGGAAAAAATACTTTAATTTTCATGATTTATAAATAATGTTTTTTTTTATCGTATAACTAATTAATGATATTTCGAGTTGGCTACTTTGTTTATGTTTAAGAGCGCGGATATTTTGAATGCCAATTATAGTCAATTTTTAAAGGTTTTTTTAATCTGTAGGTACACCGTTGCCCCCTGTTGTACCCTTGCACGATACCTTTTCCACCATTCATACACACATGATAAAATACAAAAATAACTTTGTAAATTCATTGTTTACATTTCATCTCAATGACAAAGACTGAACTGACAACTAACTGACAGTCCTCTCTGAAATAATTACACTTGGATGTCACTGTCATTATTTCGAAGAGTTAGGTTTGTGCCGTTGTTTTTAGCTAAGTTTAAACCAATATGAAGAAATAAAAGTTATTTATTTTACCCAAAATCATTCATGCATGGTGATACAGGTTTAGCGTATTTTACTGTATACTGTACATATGTACGTACAGTACAGGTTAAAATTTACCTACAACTGTGCCTACAGGACTATTAATAAAAACTTGGTATGGCAAATTGAGACTGAAGATATTAAATTAAAGTTCTGTCCCACCCTACAAGTTTTATGATCCTTACGGGTTAATGGCAGGTACGGCCAGTACTTAACCCGATGACGTCACCTGGAGTGAAACGGCATGAATAACTTAAGCACTTAAGTTAAACGCCGTGGCTTAGTTTTAGATTGCATGCACTAATTACACTAGCCTTGGAAAGCTTTTACTAACATACGTGGTTATGGTATGCAATTTATCAAAAGTGATAAGTATTTTTTATGCAAATCGCTAAAAACTTACTAAAAAACTTAAGTTGTAGTTGCACTCCATACCACAGATATCTGTTCGATACATTTATATTTTGCTAACAATTTTTTTATGGCAGTTAAAGATGGAACATGCACATGGCCTACCTGATGTTTAGTGGTAACCATTACCTATCACAAAGCAACACAACTCATATACACTATTGAAGTACAGAGTGTATCTAATACTTCGATTTCACGCTTTATAATGTATATCTACACTACACTAGCCTATTCCGTTCACTGCTGGACATATGCCTCCCCTAATGAAAGGGGATGTACCCAAAATCCCTACAGCTGGGCATGCGGGTTGGAGATGCATGGTACAGCTTCTCGCATTTTTTTTAATTTAGTAAGGTCCAGCTCGAGGCTTGCGTGGGCAAGGATGAGGTCAACGCCGACACTGTTAGGTGTAATGCGCCGCAAGCAGGTGGCAAGCAGAGCCCCATTCGTTAAACAGCAAGGCACGGGCAGTGGTGAGGTTGGCTTGGATTCAAAAGCGAGGTTGAAACCTCTTCTTTATGCAAAAGCTTAAATTTATAATTTATTATTCCCAAAATATACCCTGTCGAAAATCTTATATTTTGCTTCATTGCTAGCAAGGATTCTATTACTGGCCCCAAACTTGCCCAAATATATTGTTTGGGATAACGCTCTAATGAGCCGTGCTAATTGGTTTCTACAGATTGTATCGCTTCGTTACTTTTGATAGTACGCAATGGGGCCTGTCCGTGGATTATTATTTAGAGCCCGCTTGTACGTGGGCAGCAGTTGAATCGACCCTTTAAGTTATTACATATTGGTCTGAATATTCTTCTTCTAAGAATCCCAAATGACCTGCTTATTTTAACCGTAAATAAATTAAAAAATGTTGTAAAACGTAAACTCGGTATAGGGTAGGGGTGGGGGTGGGGTTGGGGTAGGGTAATAGGGGATATTTGTAACAGGATGCGCTTTTGTTCTACTTTAAAGCTCAATACATTCTGTGTAAACTGGTCACTGGTGTAATTTTTGTAGCTTTAGTTCCGAAAGAAAGCTTGTTATTTTTATTAATTATGGGACAGATATTGACCTCTAGCCTAGCTTGGGCAAGGATGAGGTCGAGCTTTAAGAGGGGTATTTGAAAGAGGGGAGTGAATTTTAGGAAATAATTTCTTAGACTATGCAAGAAAAATAACCTTAAAATTTCAAGTCGGGCTGTGCGTTGATTGTCAGATTCATTACACTTTTATAAATTAGTAGCTTTGACTCGCGGCTTCGCTCGCGTGGCTCTCGGATAAATAGTATGTGTTATTCCAGATTGAGAACTACATAGTATGAAAAAATAATTAGGTAGCTATTTTCATAACTACCAAATATCATCAAAAAAATCATAAAAACTGGTCGAACCGTTTCGGAGGAGTGCGACCACGAACACCGCGACACGAGATTTTTATATTTATGAAATATATCACACTTATACCTATACCGCTTTTTATACCAATACAGCGCGAGCAAAGCCACGGCCAAAAGCTAGTATTACATATACATACACACATAATTGCTTCCGGCGTCTGTTTTTATGACCCAGTACAATCTCGGAGTCTTCAAATACAGAGTGAATCGGTTCCTTCTAGGCATGCATGCTCCATCTTATACCATACTTTTTTGTAAAAAAATATATTATTTATAGCTGTTTTTAGAAGTTTTGCCATAAACCTAGTTTTGGCTTTAAAAAAGTAGGGTAATTTATCAACAGACTCATAGCCTTTTGAAAATAAAAACGCAAAATGTTGAAAAACTTTTGCAATGTTGCATGCCGTAAAAACTTGTATCTATTGCCATAAAAACCAATATATCTAGTCGAAACGTTAGCACAAAATGTTGCACCGGTATCAACAGCTATAAAAGGAAAAACCGATACATATTAAACGAGTTTAAATCGCACGGCAAAAATACGTTTTTCAGCACCAAAAATGTTTATTTTGGGTTTGGTTTCAATTATAAATATTTGCTATGCAGGTACAATGCGTCCGCAGTTCCGCGTGCAAAAGTTACAAATTTAAATTCATTAAGGTTTTGGTTTCCCTAAAAGAAATCACACTAATATTATAGATGCGAATGTGTATGTAAGTGTGTGACGACTTAACGGATTTGGATGAAATTTAGAATATAGATAGTCTGTGACCTATTAAAAAATATTTTTTTATCCGGGTAGAGCGAATAAAGCTAGATAAATACACTTTTTACTTTCTTAAAAAAAAGAAACAGCTCTAAGTGATAGTGAAAGTGAATATTTCTTTATTCAGTACGCACATTGCAGTAAACTATGAATCGTATTTTTTTTAATTTACACCAATTCGTAACACGACCAAAAGAAACTCTGCTACGTTTATATTTTTTCAATGTCAGTTTTAAAATATGTTTTATTAACTATTTATTTACATATAAATTAATCACGTTATTTGGGATTTTGTTAAAAAACTGCTAGCAAGGGTGCAAGTACTTGCTATTGAGCTACCTACTATGTAAGCTTTACAATCGTGTACATGTGTGCAAATAAATGAATATGAATATGACTAAGTACCTGATTTTTTTTATTGCAAACTATGAATTATCAAAAATAACTGATGAAGTCAATCAAAACTGGTACGAAACCGATTAGTACTGAAACTAGTTAACACGTTCTGACATGTTCCGTAAATCCATCAATCTACGACAACATAAAAGGGTTTAGCGGAATTACTCAAAGAACGACTACGGTTAATTGCTCTATTACAGTCATTACCATCGATTGGGTACTGTTATTTTTTTAGGGTTCCGTACCTAAAGGATTAAAACGGGACCCTATTACTAAGACTCTACTGTCTGTCTGTCACCAGGCTGTATCTCATGAACCGTGATAGCTATACAGTTGAACTGAGTTGAAGTTCACAGATGATATACCTATTTCTGTTGCCGCTATAACAAAAAATACTAAAAACAGATTCAAATAAATATTTAACTGGGGCTCCTATGGAACGGTACGGAACCCTTCGTGTACGAATCTGACTCGCACTTGACCGGTTTTTATTGTGGTACTACAGAATTGGTACCGAACTTAAATCAATATTAAACGCAAGCAGAGCTGCACGCGGGTTGGTTAGTTTGGCTAAACATTTAGGTGATTTATGTGACAACCTTTGTGGAACCATGAACGACGCAGAAGATTAAATCTAGCTCCCAATCTACGTATATTCCAAGTTTTATCCAAATTCGTTCAGCCGTTGCAGAGTTAAGTAGGAATAAATATATTAATAATATACACACACAAACTTTTGCATTTATAATATTAGTGTGTTTAACTGTGTACAATTAGGCATTAAAACTATAAATCATCAGTTTACCATTTTGGACAAAAGTGAGTAATTTTTAATAATTTTAACATAAAATCAACCAATAAAATTTGTTTAGAAACTGGAAATTTCTAAAAAATTCTAGCGTCTAGAAACCAATAAGGTTCAAACAGGTGCTATCGTAAACTTACATCTTTTAATACATTAAAATACATAATTAAAAAAAAATTAAAGTAAGATGTATAGGCACACATTACTAAAAAGTAGGTAAAAGATTGATAAATATTTTTTACAATATTTACAAAAATATGTTATACACATTTAAAAAAATACAATAAGTCAAAAAAAACGCCTATGTTCAGTATCAAGCTGTGGTGATCTGCAACGCTGATTCAGCACTAGCTGCATACAATAAGACCTAAACTATAAGGTAAAACCAAAAACTTAACTATCAAAGGTAAAACTAAAACTGCTGGAATTGAGTTGACTTGCGAATAACGTCGTTATGGCAACGACCTCGTTATTGTCAATATTATCACTGTATTATCGATTAGCCTTGTAAAGAAACGGATAACGCTAATTGGCGCTGTTCCTTACTTTATAACACTTGGAGTGCTGAAAACAGAACTGAGCTCCGGAAGCGGATCGCCCTCCGCGTGCACGGCACGGAGCGTCATTTGCAAGGCCCACACTCAACGTGTTAAAATTCGATCGACAATCTGCACCACACATTAGTTTTCATTCGGAATTACCCTTCCTTTTGGCTTTTCAGTAGTCGGGTAAAAATAGGACATGTAGGATCCGTGAAAAGCAAACTCCATCAAAGTGCAATGCGCAACGCCGTAGTCAGAGCATAATGTCACTGTTTTTTTTATTACCGGGTATTTTCCACTATTTAGAGCATGGCATTCCAGATCTAACCCTTAGCCTTCCTTCTTCTTCTTGTGCTTATGTATGAGCTACCGAGAGTTTTAAGGCAGCCCGCTGACTTTAGCTTTCAACATAGCTTATCGACTGAAAAAATCAGCGATCTTCTAAAATTCTGAGCTGGTTGGATTTATTGATGTTTTATTATGGTAGCAGCACTGACAAGCGCTACCCGTGCCCCCAACTTGAACATGTCGTTGAGAAGGGTAATAAGGGCTGTCTTTATGTATGACTAATGACCATTTAGCAGGCAATGTTTGGAACTTGTATGCTCATAAGAACGGTATATCAAGCATAAATCTATTTCTACTAATAAAAAACATTACCCTCCTTCTGGTGCAGTCGGGTAAAAAGTTGATAAAACACATCATCTAGCCCCAAACTATGTAGAGCCCAAACTTGTATAATGGGAACTACATGACTGATATACTACTTGTATACGTTTAAGGACCCTATTACTAAGACTTTACTATCAGTCTCTCTGTCACAAAGCTGTATCTCATGTACCGTGATAGCTAGACAGTTGAAATTTTCACGGATGATGTATTTCTGTTGCCGCTATATAACAACAAATACTAAAAGCAGAATAAAATAAATATATATGTGGAGCTCCCATAGAACGCTACGGAACCCATCGTGTGCGAATCCTACTCGCACTTAGCCGGTTTTTTGTAAATATTATACATAAAAAAACACTCATACCCGAGACAAATATTTTCAGATCATAAAAATATTCTAATATTCTTCGGAACCCAAGCCAACCCCACCTGCACGTGGTGCACCCTGCTAAACAACGAACTGGGCTCTGGCGGCCGGCTGATTGCGGCATAGCACAGCCTACATCGGCACAACTAAATCCCCTGGCCACTGACGGGCAGCAGCGTCGGTGGTGCGAGAAGCTGTGCCCTGCGATCCCCAACCCGCATGCCCAGCGTGGGGATTATGGGTATATCCCCCCTTATTAGGGGAGGCCTATGTCCAGCAGTGGACTGATATAGGCTGATGTGGATGTGGATGTGGATAAAAATATTTGTCTCGCGGCTGGAATCGATCCCGCAACCTTTTGTGTCTCAGGGTCACTTAATTAGGTATCAAATTGGCAAATATGGTACGATTGATATATTACGGGGTGTAAGAAATTTCAACCGCCATCTGTAGATTCCAAGCCCACCTCACCTGCCCGTGGAGCACTCTGCTGTATAAGAAATGGGGCTCTGGTAGCCGGTTGAATGTGGCATAGCGCAGCCTAACACAGGTACAGCTAAATTCCTTAAGGTCAACGGGCGTCGGCAGTGCCCTGCCATCTCTATATCGCTTGGGTTGGGGATTAACGGCATGCCCCTCTTTATTAGGGGAGGCTTATGTCCAGCAGTGGACTGATTATGACTCCAGTACTGTGTCATTCCGTGACCACGATCGTTGCAATTCGATCGAAACGTCAATAAATGAATAAGTTAAAACGCGAAGAAGATCGATAAACAATAACCATTATGATTTTTTGTATTTGTAAGTGTGAGCCCACACTTCAGGGAAAATCTAAGAATTTTTATATATCCCAAGAATTTCGATGTTAGTGCGTACCGGAATTGATGGGAAAGTGGCGGGTTCCAATCCCGCCTGAGTCGAAATTTTTGGGATATATCCATTATGTTTGATAATTGTAAAAGTTTAAAAAATACTGAAATATTAGCTGTTTTGGCGTGAAGTAGGAACAAATTATGATTTCTTTTTCCACAATTTTTTTTTATGTTTAGTTAGAATCTGGATAACTATAGTCATTATTAGGGTTCCGTATCCAAAGGGTAAATACGGGACCCTATTACTTGGACTCCACAATCCTTCCATCTATCCGTTTACCCTTCGTGCGCGAGCCCGACTTTTTTATCAACAACAATTCGAAAAGCTATGTACTGTTTAGGTTTAAGCATTCCTTTTTATCATTAGTAGGATGGGATAGTCGGAAGCACATGCGCACCTTTTAGCCTTAAACAATGAAATCCTTCAGCCTTTGCCTCCGTTAAAGTGCACGGTGCTCATATTACCTCTTCAGAAGAAGGCTTCACAGGAGTTAAAAAGGCTTCAAGTGCTTAATCTCACTTTGTGATGTAAAAAGCACTGTACATTATTTTTTGGTAAAACCGGTGTATTGTAATGGTTGATTTTAGTTTTTTTTTGCAGTGCATCATGGATCTTTGTAGAGTATGAGACGGATGGACTTCATGCAATTCCCCGTAAGAAGACTGCTTCCCTGATGCGCAGAGTACATGACAGCCATAACATCATCCTTCAAACCTATAGCTGGAATTACGAGTTATTTTTTCTGTATTCATTGTTCCAAAAACATCTGGGCAGGAGGTACTTCAAATGGTAAGGGAGAGACCCAGCTAAGGCTCCGCGAACAGTCCACAGTACATTTGCTACGCCTAGAGTCGTCGAGGGAGACTATTTTCAAGTCGTAGGTGCTTAAGGTGCCTGCGAAGCATCGAGATGTTTTCCTCTCTCCCGACTTTTGGCCAACAGGATTTTTTTATCGACGCTTTAGGGGAGCGCTACCGAAGATAGAAAACTCCTAATCATAATAATAAATTATTTTGATATGTATGATAGAACTTAAGGTATTTATTTTCTATGGACCATTCATCATCATCATCATTACCATCAGTCTATAGCAGTCCACTGCTGGACATAGGCCTCCCCTAATGAACGCCATTGTGCCCTGTCCTGAGCTCGACGCATCCAGCTTCTACCAGCAGCCTTTCGCAGATCGTCACCACGTATGGACCATTGAAATGTTAAATTTCTAAGTTGTTTGAATAAATAATATTATTATTATTATTGTAAGTTAGTGTGCCTATTGATCATTTTTGTTCTCTAAAATAAAAGAATTTATTTTATTTATTTATTTATTTAGGTTGGCCATATAATAGTAGGCTATGTTATTGCTACATTTCAAATCTCTTAGAGAAGTGCTAATGGTTGCGGTTTCGATTTCTGACGCAAGCACACCGAAAGACAAATGTTTTCATGATCTGAAAGTATTTGTCTTGGGTCTTAGTTTTTTCTATGTAGGCTTACAAAAAAAGTACATAATTAGTATTTTATCTAAAAATTTTATGACACGTTTTTTTGCCATTTACTAGCTAATGCGCTAAAAATAACACCGGCTTGTCATAAGGCGTCTGCCTATATGTATGAGAGATGGAGTCCCTATGGGATTGTCCCCATCATCACGTCATGACGTCGTCAACGTGGAACAGTGTGGTGTCATGGCACGGCACGTCGACGACGTTGTGTCGTGTTGTGGTTATGGGGACAAGCTCCATCAGGGATGCCAATCATCTGCCCTGATTGGCTATGCACGAGTCGACTCCCGCGTAAACCGCTTCAGGACAGCCTGTAACGTGCTTCCCTGTCATTTCTAAAGCGAAGATATGGCTTATCTTGTCTGCTCTGCGGCTTACAGTGGCCCTTTTCATTTAAACGTGACAAGTCTTGTCGCAATTACGACACCTTCATAAAGCAACAATAGTGGGTACAAGTTATTGGACGCAATAGTAAGCTTCGGTTGACGGAAGAATAGCGACTGAAGAATAAACATGGGTTTTGGCATACAGCCGGATAGATTTTTATCAGGCGTCCAAATGCACACTGGCCCTAGATGACTTTCATAACTTACGACTAATAGTTTTTTTATTGTATCGAGATACAAATAAGCCAAGACTGACAGCCGTGGCATACGGACGCGTCCGATAATAATTAGTTTTCAGTTTACGATTGGGTGATTGGTACTGATAGTTAAAATATCAGGCCTGTATTCAAGAAATTAATTCATGCCTCAAGCACAGATGTTGTACACAGTTTTCAAAAGAAAACTAACAAATGGGGCAGTGGTGGCTGGCTGATTTCGGTATAGCGTAGCCCAACACCCGCACAGCTACATTCCCTGGCTGACGGGCAGCAGTATCAGCGGTGCGAAAAGTCTTACCCTGCGATCTCCAACCCAAATGCCAAAAGTAGGTATTATGCGCTTAGCACCGTTCTTATCCTATTAGGAAGGGTAGTAAGCGCATGCAGGAATTGTCTCCCCAAGAGGACTATGGCCGGTAGTGGACTGGACACTGCTTTTGTTTCAAAGGAAAATTTAATCTCAAACTAGGGAAGAATACTTTTTTATAATAAATAAATAAATAATACTAGACGTTACCACACAGAATCATGTAGCCCCAAACTAATAATAATGCTTGAAGATGGAACAGGCACATGATTCACCTGAAGGTACCATTACCATTACAAAATATAGTATCACGCAGTGTGTGTCACACATTTTTGGACCCTACGATGCAAATATCTAACAACTTGAAGTAATAAGCCCCATGTGCCTATAATTTCATCGGCACCCAAAACCCTTCAAACCGAAACACAGCAATGCTGTTTCATTAATTTTCTTTGAAGTAGTAGAGTTCTTTGTTTAGGGCTCCTTCGGGGGAGTACTACCACCATGCCTATTTCTGCTGTGAAGTAGCTGTGCTGTGTTTCTGTTTGTGTGCCGGTGAAATTACAGGCACAAGATGCTTATCATCTTCATGTTGATCTCAAGTTGATGGACGCAGGGCGTTGCATCGTAGAGCAGGATCCAAAAAAACGTGATCTACAATGCAATGTTTTATGATAGGTAATGGTTATCACTTAGCATCGGGTAGGCCATGTGCTAGTTTCATCTTCAAGAACCATATAAAAAACTATATATATCATACGCATATCACGAATAAGCATAGTGGTACTAGGTACTTCCCCGGACAAGCCCTTCACAAATAGCTCTACTATTACAATGATGACAAACAATATTGAAACTGATTACAATGTAGTCTCGTAATAGACTTACAGATGTAGTTACTACCCATGTCATGGTAACCACTACTTCATGTCCCACCCCTAACCCCCCCCCACCCCCCACCCCCCACCGGCCAGAATTACACGCCTCTTTATTAACTCCTTGTATTGGCATTTTTACGGATGAACAAATTCATTGAGCTTTTATTAACTTCCTTGTACTCTACGGTTAAGCTATGTAACTATTTAAGAAACTATTTGAGTGAACTGCAACATGTAAAGGGTCCAAAAAGTTATTCTATAAAATCCTTATCACACTAATATTATAAATGAGAAACTTTGTGTGTGTGTGTGAGTATGTTTGTACCACCTCAACTCTGTAACGGCTGAACGGATATCAATATAATCACATCACCTAAATGCGAAGTGTGTGTAGGAGTATATTTGTTCTCACACAAATAAGTAACGGATGAACGGATTTGGATGAAGTTCAGATTATACATAAATTGTGAAAGATAAGATAAAAGTGTTAACACGATTTTGTACTGTGTGTTCTCATTCATAGTGCCTAAGAAGATAATCAGACACCGCGACGAATATTGAAGAAAATAAGCATAAATACTGTTCGGTCAATATACTTACATAGGCGTTTTATCTTAGCTTTAAATTAATCTAAAAAGTTTAACACCAATGATCTACTTGAATCATCATCATCAGCATATAGCAGTCCACTGCTGGACATAGGTGTACCCATTTGAGGGCTAATGCGCCCTGCCCTTAGCTCATATGCCTTTACTCACGTCCTGTATGCGCGCTGGTAGACCATGGCTGACCTCTACCAGCAGCCTTCCGCAAATCGTCACCCATCCTTGCCGGAGTTCTTTTTGGCTTATGAATTGAATCAGGCGTGACTTTGCGTAAATCCATTACAAGATATTTAAAAGATAAAATATTTAGTACAAATCCCGCCAACTCTCTCTGCCGAGTTTCATAAAAACTCAACAGAAATTCGACAATGTTTCGCCTTCCCCATAAGGCAGCATCAAGAAACGATAGACTCGCTGTCCGTCTTCGGCACTCCGCACAACTTCTCAGACGTGTTGCTTCGCCGAGCGCCAAACAGAAAGAACTTCTTTCTGCGCTCGGCGAAGCAAATATCTTCTTTTTGGCTACCGACCGTTTGAGCCCTTTCCCGCGGTCGGTGGTCTCCCGTTCTGATACATTATTTACTACTATATTTTGAATATTATAGATAATTTTAGAAACACATAAGTTTTTTTAATTTACAGTATTAGGTGTATTTTATTAGGAGTTTACAATTAAATAAAGTGATTTTTAAATAAAAAAAATATTGCCTCTCGCACAAAGTTTAAAAGTGTGTCTGTAATTTCATCGACTTAGCTCATATCAACATCATCAGCTTAGCTATATAGTAAATCAACAGCATCATCAGCTTAGCTATACATATAGTTTTCTATCTAACTATCTATTTATAACGTAAATACAAACAATGCAGTCATAATGAGAAAATTAATTAATTAAGTACTCCATAATCAAGTGATTAATTTAGCGACAAATTGTGTTGTATTTTAATTTGAAATTCAAATTTTGTTGTTGCATACGCTCATCCTCTTATTTCGAAATAATTGATATCACAAAATTCATGTTGAAAATCCTACGAATATTATAAATGCAAAAGTTAACTTTGGTTGTGAGGATATTTTGTTTGAGTTGAATGTACCTAATGGGGGTTATAAGGGGTCCACAACCTAACCTGCCCGTGGTGCACACTGCTATCAAACAAACGGAGCTCTTGCATCCAGCTGATTGCGTCATAGCTCAACCGAACACCGATACAGCTACATCCCCTAGCCGCCTACGGGCAGTAGCGTCGTCGGCGGTGCGAGAAGGTGTGCCCTGCGGTCTTCAACCCGCATGCCCAGCGTGGGGATTATGGGCATATCCCTTTAAAGGGGAGGCCTATGTCCAGCAGTGGACTGATACAGGCTGGTGTGGTGGGTGTTAGGCTGCGCAATCAGAAGGCAGTCTGAGCCCCGTTTGTTAGTTAGCAGGGTTTGTTAGTTACCACAAGCAGGTGACATTGGCTTGGGTTCCTAAGATGGGGATTGGAACCCCTTACACCCCTTAGCGTGGAGATTATGGGTCCTTATAATAAGGGGAGGTATAATATGACCAGCAGTAGGCTCATAAAAAAAAAAAAATGCTGGACTATCACACAGCATCATGTAGCCGCAAACTAAGCAGAGCTTGTGTTATGGGAACCACATGATTGATATATTACATATATACATTTTTGTTGTTGTAAATAAATACATATCATACAAAGAAAATACCCAGACAAATATCTGCAGAACATGCAAACATATGTCCCGCAGCGGGAATTGAACCCGCAACCTTCTGCGTCTCAGGCGGACCTTCGCCCACTGCGCCACAGAGGTCGTTACACGTATATAAGCTGGTGTTGTGTTTTTTATACGTGATGTATTTCTTGAGCAGGAATTTAATCAAGTTGTAATCAATTTGTTTGTAAGTAGTTTTATAATTTTTTGTAAAGGGCTCATCCAAGGAAGAACTACCACCGTGCCTATTTCTGCCGTGAACATCATTGCTGTGTTTTGGTTTGAAGGGTTATAAGTGCGGGTAAAATAACAGTTACATAAGGGTTATAACCTTCATGCCTCAGGTTGATGGACACATGAAGTTGCATCATAGAGCAAGTTCTAAGCATGCGTCAATCACGATGCGATACCTTGTTTTATAAAATGGTTACCACTCAACATCAGTTAGGCTATGTTTCATTTTCCAGTATTATAAAGGAAACCTTGATAGAATAAAAACTGTATGACTCAAGTTGAACTAATTGGTCACCAGCTGACCAATATCTGGGCGTAGTTAGTTAGGTGGGGCTAAGTTTGCTAACATCATAAAACAAGTCAAAAATTTGGTAGTTCAGGTATGAGCTTCAATCTACGGCTTTGGTCGAGTTAAAGTAATTTTCTATACCTTAGGAACTTTTACCTGAATGAAAACTATCCTATGTATTTTGCTGTACCTATGACGAGTACCTACCTATATGCGAAATTTCATGATCGGTAGAGTAGTTAAGTCGTAAAAGCGTGACAGTTTAATAAATAAACTCAATTTTGCATTTATATGATTAGTTAGAAAGGAGAATGCCGAGAACCCGTACCAATTGCGTCAAAACCAAACGTATCCCAAAAAATTTATTAAATTTTATAAATTACATTAACATTTTCTTTAGTTTTACACACCTACGGGATTATAATCAAGTAAAAAAATATTTTGTTGATTTGGTTTCCGCCGCACGCCGCCATTAGACTGCAAGAACCAATGATATATACGTTACTATGGCAACAAGCATTGATGTAAAGTTGTACTTCCCTCATTTTTAATTATTTTGACAGTACAATCGACTAAAAACGAGAAGAAAGAAAGAGATTTTTTGACGCACTCACTTTAGTCTTGGTACCGAGCGCCATACATCAGACGGCATTCTCCTTTCTTAACCCTAGACACCTAACCTTTGTAAATACTCCTTTAAACCTAACCATACGTCGATTCGACGAGTAATTTTTAGCGCTTATAATTTTATCTAATAATAAATGTGTTATTTATTTTTATTACTCATTTACATAAAACAAGTATTATTTTAGTAAATAAAATAATTAATTTAAGTTTTAAAGCAAAATTATTTGTTTTATACCTTATATATTATACGGCACTAATTTTTTGAGATCAAATGAGGATACACTTAAAAAAATAATAATAATAAAAAACAACACATAGTAGCCTTTTTTTATTTGGTGATCATCGTCATAATAACCCTATCAATCAGTAAAAAATAAAAAATAAATTATTTCATAGCTAATTTTATGCAAAAATAAACTTTCTGTTCACCACAAATTGCAGTAATAAATTTTGAGCAATATGACTTTGTCATGCACCATTTTTATAGGAACAGAGACCACAAACTTTTCTTATCCTCACATTTGGGGCCTTCACTAATTGAAGAACTATCTGGATGTTGACTGACCTTCACCTTGACCATTAACTTGACCTTCACCTTGGCCTTTATCTGTCTTTGCCCCTAATATGATGATAATGTCTTTGATTTTTTTTCTAGTATCAGATTAGTCATGAATTGCAGTAGATTCAGTATATTCTTAACCGTAGTAGGTTTTTTGGTAACACCCACAATATTTATCACAGCTGCTCTACTTGAAATACGCCCGTTGCCATGATGATGAGCGCATGATGCGCATGAGCCCTAACATGATGGATTCGGCTACGGATATTGTATTTTGAGAGGTCAATATACTGGAATTATTCCTGCCGATGGTACCTATTGAAGGTATTTGTGGCTCCTGCACATTGTCTCGCAAAGCAGGTGAAGAACAACCTTGAGTATCTTCGAGATTGGATGGGTCGACTTGAGCGTCGCTTTCAGCATCATCCACCTCCAAATTATCTTCAGTTTGGCTGTCAGTTAACTCGTCCAAGTTACCAATATATTCCTCAATCAATAATAAACGCATACCTAATATTATCATCAGGAGTAATCGTTGAGAAGTTATTGTAAAAGCTGCTTATAAGTAAATACACTAGTAGTAAAATAGCCACAAAACCTAACCATTCGTCGAAACGATGACTATTTTCGTAATATATCAAGAAATAAAGTACTTACTATCCAGACTACGTCGCTTTCTAAGGGAGCTTTTCGAACACTGAGTTGACAAGAGACGACGATAATATCGGCGCTCGCGCCAATAAAATAAATCAATATTACTTTTATGTGTTCGTTGAATTGACGAAGGTTAGGTGTCTAGGGTTAATGTGACGCCATGGCGTGTTTTGGAAACGCGTTTGTGTTTGAAGCATGTTATGACGTCATACGTTCACATCAAGGAATCTTTTTTGTCATAGAAAGTCATGGCCCTGGTATAAAGCTATTTTTTATTTCGGTACAACGTGAAAAAATCCATAGGCTTATAATATTTATAAGTGGAATTTGGGATATGAAAAACGAAATCTATTTTTGTGCGAGCATTAGGTTACAGGCAAAGAAACTTACAATTTAAAAATAGTTATCTATTTGTAAAGAGAAAATATAAACGTAGGCCTTTTCAGGACCATTAAGTTGATAAAAGGCAATGGCAAGAAGAACCTTCTTTGAATAATCTTCGTAAAAATTGTAGTGTCCAGTAACTCAAAAGAAAACAAGTAACCCTTGTAGTAACACTTCGTTATTCGTTTGTATGTCTGTCAAGACACATTTTCTCAGGAAAGCATAGAGGTATTAAGTTGAAATAATTTTGAAATTCCTAGTGTTGCAATTCATTGGAGCTGTTAGTAAAGTAAAGTAAAAAATTATGAATATCAACGCTACCGTGCAAAGCCAATACACGGTATCTTAAGTTAATAATAATAATAATAAGCCCCTCCAAGCCCAACCCCACGTCCGTGCTGACCATCTATGCCACGTGAGGGGCGGACATCCACAACGAAATAACTTAGCGGATGACAAAAAAGGGCACTGGCAAACCCATCATGATGGAGAGTAAAAGTAAGAATAAACGTTTATGGTCGCTTCCCGGGGGTGATCGCCGGGGCACGTCTGGAGCCGATGCTGGACGTCACAGCATGCAAGCCATCGGTGGCGAGGGTAATGGGCGGCCCTCTGCCGGGGAACCCGAAAAAGGTGAGTCCAACAGAAGGTATAACCTACGGCCACTGAGAAGAACAAGCCGGAACACATCACGAGCCGGCGCAGAAGATTTCAGCAGCACAACTGCAGCTGTCGTAGGAGAATCACGACTGGCCTCTATTGAGGAAAGAGGCCCGAGTCAAACTGATTGGGCTGAAAATGATCATGAAGCTCGATCACTATCTTCCTCACCTAAATCTATTTTTTCTTCAACCCCCTCCTCTCCTCCTTCCTACCTTGAATTTGTCTCGCAAAATTCTTCTCTTTCCCCTCCTACAATATGTACTTTGTCTTCACTGGCCGAGGATTTTGTGCAGGCGACTTCTGTCGATAAAACTGCACCCACCAACGCTAAATCCCGTATGCGAAAAAAATGGACTGAAGAAATGAACATCTTTATCCTGCGCACATATCTTACGATTACTAATCTAGAATTGAATACCAGAGCACACCTCATAGAACTGCATTCAAAGTTCATTGCTAAATGTCAAATGCCAAGTCAGCAAACAGAGAGTTGGTGATCAACGTAGGGCAATCATTCGCAATAAACTATTAGATGCAATCACTGTAAACCAGATACGTACCGAAGTAGAATCTCAATTACACAATCAGGACCAAATTCAACAACCCACTTCTCAAACAACACATAGAACACGAATGCAATGGACGTCTGAACAGAATGAAACCATAATAAGAGCTTATTACATTATAACACAATTGGAAACGAATAAAACATCCTACAGGAAACCGTTGCACCAACACTTCATAAATGTTTTCCCTCACCTTGCACATATAAGTGAACAAAGAGTCGCAGACCAAAGAAGAGTAATCATATTGAACAAATTTATTGACAATGAGAAGCTCAATCGCATTAGAGAAGAGGTTGCCAATGAACTAGGTACAGCTATAGCCATTGATACACACCAAAATGACCAGACCCAAGAAGACCTAAATACGACAGTTTGGTATGATGCTACAGAAAACAATAACTCAGGTATTTTCGATTCTGCCAACGCCACTGCAATGCCAACACAAACACGCTTAGAGAATCTAACCAACCAAGATAGAAACCAAGAAATAGATGATTTATTTGATCAAGCCTTTAAATATTTCAAAAATACGAACCCTGTGGAGAGGCCTTTTATCCCTAAGCAAAAGTCTTCGAGAAAGTTTGGCAAGCTTGTCAGCTACTTTAACAATGTTATACTACCAGAAAACGTAACGATTGATTCCAATTATGAAACTCTTCAAACTACAATTTACTCAGTGGCATGGACAGCAGCCAAAATAAATGGGTCTAAACTTAAAATTTCACCGGGAGAACAATTGGAAAACCACGCTAAACAAGAAAAAGTACCCAACTGGCAGAAACGCTTAGAGACGAAGATAAACGACCTCAGAAAAAAGATAGGAAGATTAACGCAATATATTAATGGAAATAGAAATAGAGCCCTCACAAAACAAGTAGATAAAATATTAGAACAGTATAAAACACATACAAAACATGAAGAACAGAATACAAATCCCACACACTACTTAGATACCCTGAAACAAAAACTGACTGTTGCCAGCAGCCGTTTAAGGCAATATAAAGCATGTACCTTCCGAAAGACACAAAACAACCAATTTAACAATAACGAAAAAAAATTCTATCATACACTCTCAAAAACTACAACTAACCTCTCAACAATGACTAGTACGGCAACTGACAATGGACAGAACAACACCGATACGTTAGACGCCACCACACACAACTGGAAAACTCCTGGCACTGATCATATTCATAATTTTTGGTACAAAAAACTCACCTACATTCATCCATTTATTTATAATCACATTAACGACTTTATCAAAAACCCTGACACACTACCTAGTTACATCACTGCCGGAACCACCTACATGATACCAAAAGATACAAACGACACCGCAAATCCAGCTAAATATAGACCAATTACCTGTCTGCAAACAATATACAAAATTCTAACATCTTGCTTGACCCATATTATTTACACTCACGTTGATACTCACAAAATATTGGATGAACAACAAAAAGGCTGTAGGAAGTTCAGTCAGGGTTGTAAGGAACAACTCACTATTGACTCTGTTGTCCTACAGCAAATAAAAAAATGTAAAACGGATCTTTTCAGTATTTACATTGATTACAAGAAAGCGTATAACACAGTTCCACACACATGACTCGTCAAAATTCTAGAAATTTACAAAATCCATCCACAACTAATTTCATTCCTTAGAAGGTCTATGGCCAAATGGTCAACCCAACTGCATGCACAGACCCCTGAGAGGGTGATTGAAACAACATCGATCCAAATCAAGCGCGGTATATTCCAGGGAGATGCACTTAGTCCGCTGTGGTTTTGCCTAGCATTAAACCCTCTATCAAACTCTCTTAACTTGACCAACTTAGGTTATTCTCTTGGAATAACTGACAGACAGACAGACGACTCAGCGTGCACACTAAGCCACCTTTTGTATATGGACGACATAAAAATTTATGCTTCGACCAAACACGATCTAGAACTTCTCATTCAGACTACAGAACAATTTTCAAACGACATTGCCATGGAATTTGGAATTGATAAGTGCAAAATTAACTCTATAAAAGCAGGACAAAGTTACCATCATAATTACCAAATGCAGTCTGGAGAAACAATTAATCTTTTGAGTGAAGACGAATCTTATAAGTACCTAGGTTATCATCAGTCGAAGCAAATTCACTACAAGGAAATTAAAACCCAACTAACTAAAAATTTTAAACATAGATTGAACTCCATACTTAAATCTCAACTTAACTCGAAAAACACCACTAAAGCCATAAACTCCTATGCCATCCCCATATTAACTTACTCTTTTGGAATAATCAACTGGACTAAAACGGAATTAAAAAATCTTCAACGCACTATAAATGTCACCATGACTAAAAATCGGAAACATCACCCACGGGCTTGCATACAGAGGCAGATTTTACCACGAGTAGAGGGAGGTAGAGGGATAATCGACATGCACAACCTACACAACCGACAAATAAAGACTCTACGGGCATACTTTCATAATAAAGCTGAAACATCTTCCTTACACGAGTCAGTGGTAAAAATGGACCAAAAATATACACCTCTTAACCTACAGGACCGAAATAAACAAACAAACGAATAACTAACTGACAGACAGACATTAGTTTCAGAATGGACCCAGAATTCTCTGCACGAGGGACATCACCACGATCTGAGCCAATCCACCGTCGACAAACAGGCGTCGAACGAATGGCTCCACCGAGGTGAACTCTTCCCTGAGACTGAAGGGTTTATGATAGCAATTCAGGACCAAGTAATCGAAACCAGGAACTACCAGAAACATATAATGAAAACACACAATTTAACATCCGACAACTACAGACGTTGTAACAGTTGTCCTGAGACCATTCAGCACATCACGGGGGCCTGTAAATCAATCGCTCAAACGGACTATAAGTACCGACACGACCAGGTAGCTAATATCATACACCAACGACTAGCAACTAAATACAAACTTATAGAAAGTACACCCAAGCCAACCCCATTTTATAAATACACCCCCGAGATTGTGTTGGAAAACCTCACACATAAACTTTATTTTGATAGGGCGATCCTAACAGATAAAACTACACACTACAATAGACCGGACATAACACTCGTTGATAAAACTAACAAAACTGCACTCCTCATAGATATTGCCATCCCCAATACACATAAATTACAGAATACCATAGCCCAAAAACTCTCAAAATATATTGATTTAAAAAACGAAATTGCCAGAATGTGGAGACTGGAGAAGGTCATGATAGTTCCAATCGTGCTTTCTTCAACTGGTGTTATCCCAAAGCAACTGTTTCATTCCCTCAACCAATTAGATCTACCTAAACATACATTTACACTCATGCAAAAATCAGTGATCTTAAATACCTGTAGAATTGTCAGAAAGTTTTTGCAAAACGACACTACCTCCGATATTCAAACATCAGTCTCTGGTATTTAAAACCTATTCACTGATGTGCACTTGGCTTAGGCCCGTGTATATCTATTTATCCCTTACGATCTATGCGTTTACCACATAGGTAGATCTAGATACCTACCTGTTATTTTTGGAGTCGGTGTCAGCCAAGGCACGCCAAGGTAGGTAACTATTGCGTGGGCGGCGCAGGAGGGCATGTCCGAGGTGGGAGAAGTGTAGTTGCTATAATGTCGTACTCCAAAGCTGACTCCGACTCCAAAAATAACAGGTAGGTATCTAGATCTACCTATGTGGTAAACGCATAGATCGTAAGGGATAAATTTATAGAAAAGGTGGATGAACCAAAAAATAAGCAATTATTTTTAACTTTTTAGTTTAACAGTTTTTTCAATAAATGTTTTTGAAGTCGGTTATTTTTTTATTTTAAATTATTGTTTATTTCCGAAGTTTTAGTGAATCTGACTTTAAGACGATTACTAAAACTATAAATAAAATTCAAGCCCATAGAAATTTTATTCCCTATTGTCTTATCCCCGAAAAACACAACGAAAAAGAATTTTCCAAATTGGTTTTTATATGACGGAGTTATGAGATAACAAACATAAAACATGAATAAAATTCGAGCCCATAAAATCTTAGTCCCTGTTTTTTAAACCTTTAGAGTTGGTATTTTTTCTTCAAAATTTTATGGGACCAATCAAAAAGTATATCCTATACAAAAAACTAAGAGTTTTTTAAATCGGTTCATAAATGACGGAGTTATGAGGCAACAAAATGTTTTTGAAGTCGGTTATTATTTTATTTTAAATTATTGTTTATTTCCGAAGTTTTAGTGAATCTGAATTTAAGACGATTACTAAAACTATAAATAAAATTCAAGCCCATAGAAATTTTATTTTCTATTGTCTTATCCCCGAAAAACACAACGAAAAAGAATTTTCCAAATTGGTTTTTATATGACGGAGTTATGAGATAACAAACATAAAACATGAATAAAATTCGAGCCCATAAAATCTTAGTCCCTGTTTTTTAACCTTTAGAGTTGGTATTTTTTCTTCAAATTTTTATGGGACCAATCAAAAAGTATATCCTATACAAAAAACTAAGAGTTTTTTAAATCGGTTCATAAATGACGGAGTTATGAGGCAACAAACATAAAAAAACGAATAAAATATGAGCCCATAAAATTTTCATTCCCAGTTTTCTCACCCTTAGGGTTAGTATTTTTACTTCAAATTTATATTGGACCATTTGCAAAGTATACCCTACACTACGATAAAAGAATTTTCTAAATCGGTTCATAAATGACGGAGATATGAGGTAAGAAACATAAAAAAAAATATAAAATTCGAGCCCAAAAAAGATTCATTCCCAATTTTCTCACCCTTAGGGTTAATATTTTTTCTTGAAATTTAAATGGGACCAATTGGAAAGTATACCCTTTCCAACGAAAAAAGAATTTTCCAAATCGGTTCATAAATGACAGAGTTATGAGCTAACAAACATAAAAAAAAAATACAACCGAATTGAGAACCTCCTCCTTTTTTTTGAAGTCGGTTAAAAATATACAGAGTATTGTCAAAATAAATTGTCGCGCAAGAGAAATACAGTATCAGACATAACCATAAATTTGAGACCCGCGCGCCGCGGACGCTGAACGGCAGACGGTGACCGTTTCGATTTGTTAACGCGAATGAATAGGTTTTTTGTGTTTTTGTATAAAAAATGCGTGGTTTTTTAAATAATCTTTAGATAGATATTTTATAATAATGAGCAAAACCATACCAACTATTATTTTATACCCAAAGACTCCTAGTCGTTTTAGGATGGCTGCAAGAATGTTTTTAATAATTATAATTATTTAGTGTAATACAGTTTATTGTTTAAAATAAGTTTATTGCTTTATCTGTTCATTCAAAGCGAGGAGCAGGAGCCCTTTTTTAAAAAGACAAAACACTGTATGAATACATTGTTCACATAACTTAGTGTCTTAACACAACAATGGCTCCACAAAAAAAGGAGAAAATACAAAACATGTTTTTGATAATATTTCACTTCTCATTTATAAAAAAATATCAAAAATTTATATGGATACATAATTAAAATACCTATTAAATGATTTAAAACACTAAACACTTTAATAAAGAAATGATAGCACAATTTGATAAACACCAAAAAAAGTTTATTTACCCGTTTTCTCAAAACGCACGTTTTTCACTTACAGTGTATTGGCTTAACAGTTACCATGATTGTTGAGTTCTGTTGTTTCCCGATATTTTGACGCAGTTGCATGCGCCATGATCAAGGGAGGAACTGAAGTCTATGCGAGTGAGTAGCTACTGGCAGGCGAAACCTTTGTCCTGGTACAGTAAGTGTTGTGTGCCGTGATCGAGTGAAAACTGACATTGAAATGGCCTTTAAAAGATTGATCTTTATGAAATTTTACAGTAGAAACTGTGAGTATAGAAATTAAACTTTGTAAGTCAACGCAATTAAAAGATTTAGCCGTTTACGACGCAGATTTTGTTACTCGCAAGTGAATCTAAAACTGCAGTGTAGGTACTTCTCGTTGACCGAGGATCATGATTGCAATGTTTCATAGCACAAGACAAGACGTATTAAGTACAAAATCCTAAAATTGTTTATTCGTAGTTAATCACAAAAATATGTAAATTCCAAACCTACAAGTTACTACGGAACCTTCAGAGCGCGAGTCCGATTCACATTGGCCAAATTTTTACTACTTACTTTCTCTTTCAAAGATTCTTTTTCCGAAATTGTAAAGAAGCAGCCACCTTTTAATTTTTATAAAATCATCAATAGAGATACTTTGAATTTAATATGAAACAAAAACCTAGGTAGGTACATTCGTCCAAGGACGTATATATCCACCATACATAATTATGCCGTGAAGGTGCATTGCTGTGTTTCGGTTAGCAGGGGGCTTTCATAATATCATATGGATCGATGGATGGGGACTCAAGACCGTTCTTTGTGGAAATCTTTGGAGTAGCCCTATATAAGTTGTTGACGATGAGAAGGTATAATATCTCCTCTGGCTAGATGAAGTGCCTGCCTGCCAAAAGCTGATGGTAGAAGTTGGATGCGTCGAGCTCACGACAGGGCACAATGGCGCTCATTAGGCGAGGCCTATGTCCAGCAGTAGACTGCTATAGGCTGATAATGATAATGATGATAAGACATATTACCTTCATGCTATAAGTTGACACGTTCCTAAACATGCGTGATCTATGATGTAATTTGTAACTTTGTTATATGAAAAGGTTTGTACTTAAAATAGGGCCGCGCGCTTGTTACATCTTTGAGTGTTATATAAAAAATACTTATTAGGCATTTTCAATACCCTGAAATTAATTAAAGCGCTCAAGTTTTCGAACGGTTTATTATTTTTAGCTCTTACTAATTTAGTTTAAGGCTTCATTCTAATGGTTGCTTATGAAACATTTTCTTTTCGTTCATAAGGTAAGATTTCATAGCTGATTGCCGACAGCAGCGGTGATAATACTGGTTGATGTGTATTTCTACGAAATGCCTTCCCTCGCTTGTTAGGTATTTCATATAAACACATAGCAGGTGACACTGTTGCTGCTGCCGGTAATCAGCGAAGGAATCTAGCAAACTCTTTTGTGTCAAAGTTGGCATGAAAGAGTCATAAAATAATGGTAGAATAAGCTTAACATACGTTTGCAACACTTAGCAATTAAGTTGCATATGGCAACACTTTTCAAAACAGATTTCAAAAAAAGGAGGAGGTTCTCAATTCGGTTGTATTTTAAGCTATTGCATAGCTTCTATCGAGGGCCTTCAGCGCGGGGACCGAATCCAGAAATTCCGTAACGAAAAAAACCTCACGCTCCCCACTTCGACGGCCACGGAGGTGTGGCTTGAAGGCCGTGCATTGTCTAACGTCGTTTCTTTTCGGCAGTCTTCGACACGGTGTTTGTGTGCGTGCAACTAGACGTATTGTACGACTCTACGAAGCTCGCACGAATCGAGACGATCACCACGCTCAAAAAGTGTAACTTGAATTAATATCAAAGAAAAAGAAATACTGCATAAATAAAATAAATAAATAATTATAATTGCATAAGTTGATACAAAATGCTATGCAATAGCTTTACCGCGGCAGTCCCCGAGTGCCACACGTCTTTTTTTTTATGTTTGTTACCTCGTAACTTGGTCATTTGGAAAATTCTTTTGTCGTATTGTAGGGTATACTTTCCAATAATTGGTCCAATATAAATTTGAAGAAAAAATATAAGACATAAAGGTGAGCAAACAGGACTGAAATTTTATGGGATCGAATGTTATTCATGCCTACCTGTTATTTTTGGAGTCTGTGTCAGCCAAGATAGGTAACTATTGCCTGGGCGGCGCCGCGGCGCCGACCCGGCGCACGGAGGACATGTCTGAGGTGGGAGGGGTATAGTTGCTATAATATCGTATTTTCTTAGCTGACTCCGACTCCAAAAATAACAGGTAGGTATCTAGATCTACCTATGTGGTAAACGCATAGATCGTATGAGATAAATTGATAGAGAAAAGGGTTGATTGTTAGTATTATGAACAAAAATTATTTTTTAATTTTTAGTTTTGCAGTTTTTATTTTTGAAGTCTGCTTTGATTTTATTTTTAATTTTGGTTTAATGTCAATCAATCGCCATCAAAAATTTTAAAATGTGCCTCGGCTTCATTCGAAATAAATTCAGTGATCTATTAATATAAAGACTTTCATTATCTTAGATCACACCAGACAAGCAGGTGGGTCACTTGATGGTTGGTGGTTACCAGCGACCGTGGTTATTAAGGTTCCGTGGCTACTAACCTGTAATCTTAGTTATTTTTGAAAAAAGGCGATTGGTTGTAATCTGTCACATGTAATGATAACTGCTAGCATAATGGGCATTTACTGAATATGATGTTGGACTTGCCTTTGACTACCTTTCTTCATAGGCCTCCCCTAATGAGCGTAATTCTGCCATAATTATGATGGTAAAAAACTCTAAAGCCTTTATGATAATGATGATGAAAAACTAAAAATCATAAGAAACCTTAATCACTCATTAAATTCTGTTCAATCCTTTCTCGCCTCGCTATCTCAAAGATAGGTTTGAATATCTTCATTCTTCTAACTCCTTGAATCTTAGGTCATCAGACAACCTGTCGCTCAGATTTCCTATACACAGTAGTTCTTTTTACGGCAACTCTTTTTCGGTTCAATCTTTACGATTGTGGAATGCCTTACCTGTCGAGATAAGACGAGCTCCTTCGATCAATACTTTTAAACTCAAACTTAAGCTTCACTATTTAACATCCTCATTATAAATTACCTCATTCTCCATACTTTAACTATGTAGTATTTATTAAAGTATAATATTAGTCTATTGTTATTATTATATGTGTATTGGTATTCATTTAATTTGCTTACTGTATTGTTTTGTTGCAGGCATGTATTAGTTTGTTTTTAAACTGTGCTGCCATCCCTTGTGTTTTTTTTCTTTTTAGTTTTTATCGCTTTCTCCATCCAAAGGTTGCCTGGAAGAAATCGCTTTCAGCGATAAAGCCATTGTACCATTATTAAGGCCCATTGTACAATTATTTTAAATGTCGTTGTATTTTTTATGTGTTTCATGCAATAAAGTGTTCATTCATTCATTCATTCATTCTAATTCCAATACTTGCGTTCTATTTCACTCTAGATTCTCAATGTGATGTTGATTTATTTAAAAACTCCGCTTTAATTTGGGTACAGGCAAACAGCAAAATGTTTTGCTAGATACAGAGTAGAGGAATAAGATAAAGAAATTAATAATATACTAAGAGTATTTATCAATGTTAAAACCTGTCAAAACTGTGTGGAATTTGACAGTATTTGGGACATAATGTCTGATGTGATATCACTTCACTAGATAATAGAAAACAAAGTACCCCGCTTGTTTGTTTATCTGTTTGTCTTTTCATGATAAACTCAAAAAACAGAACGGATTTTCATACAGTTTTCACCAATAGACAGAGTGCTTAATGAGGAACGTACAAGGTAGGTTTATGCGGGTTCGATTCCCGCCGCGGGACAAATGTTTGCATGTTCTGCAGATATTTGTCTCGGGTCTGGGTGTTTCTATGTATGATATGTATGTATTTACAAAAAAAAAAATTATATGTGTAGTATATCAATCATGTGGTTCCCATAATACAAGCTCTGCTTAGTTTGGGGCTACATGATGCTGTGTGATTACGTCCCGCATTATTTATTATTATTATTATTATTATGTATTGTGTAAATTTGTTGAAATATGACGCCTGGGAACTTTCATCGAAAACGCTGCCTTAATTAATTACTAAAATAAATAATCCATTTGATAACAAAACAATGTATAGTGATATAGGTCATATGCTTTACCCGCACGAAGCCAGTGGCTTGCTGCGAAGAAAATACCTAACGTCAATGTTAGCGTTAACTATATTTTTGTATGAAAATGGAGCAGCGCCCCTAGCGGGAAGTTTGTAAAACCTTGGCATCTCCATACAAAAATAAATTTAACGCAAACTTTGACGTTAGGTATTTTCTTCGCACTCAGGCCACAGGACGGATCACTTAGTTGATCTCAAATTCTCAGCATGAGGGGGTCTACTAAAATTCACCAAAGTACGAAATTTCGTGTTTCGTTTCGTGCGATTAGTCGTATTACATACAGTCCATTCCATTATTGCGGTCGTATGTTTTGTGAAATAGAGTAGGACGCGCGACGTTCAGACCGTTACATTACAAACTTTGTGCCGAAATGTCGGTTTTCGTTTGATTATGGATACCAATCGCAAGAAACGAAACACGTAATTTCGTACTTCGGTGAATTGTAGTAGACCTCCAGGGCCCAGAGGTTACTTGACGCTCGCACGCAGTAAAAAAGCAAGCATTCTATTTCTGTCTCCGATTGGTGTTGATTGCTACACTTAGGGCACTTCGTTACTCCCCGAAATGTCGTTCAGACGACAAATTGCTTCATCAGACACGTACGTGGTTGTCCAGCTGAGTATAAAATAGCTGAATCATAATATACATTTTCTCCTACTCTAGTTTTCGTTTGATGTGGCCAAATCTGTTGTTAGAATTTTTAGGACGCCCGGAGGCCTCCAACATGATTTAACGGCTGAAAAAGTCAGGCCTCTTAAGCTCGAATTGAAATGAAGCTAAGCGGTATGCTTAAATGATGAGTGGGATATGATATATTGAAATATTGTAGGTAGGTTTAAGTTAGTTATATCTTTTATAAAAGAAAGTCGTGTTAGTTACTCTTTAACTTATAACTTAAGAACGGCTGAACCGATTTGGCTGAAAACAACTTAGGGTAGTTGTTGTTGTTGCTTTATTCTCATTGATTGCTTTTTCAACTTCGATACCCTCTTTGAAACAGTACTACGTCTATCGGGTCAGCTAGTGTACCTATAAATAATAAAACTTCAGATTGATCTTATCACTTGTAACATTTAGCCATCCTTTTCATTGTAACTTCTTTTTATACCAAAGGCTTGCTGTAAGAAAACTCTTCCAGAGTTAACCTCGCCTTCATTTAAATAAACTTAATTTAATGATTAAGTTTATACTGTCAAAGTGAGCTAACTATTTTCTATTGAGCTGTGACTAAAAGTAACAGAGTGAATGAATGAACTTTGGAAAAGTACTGCATCGCTTTGGGATATAAAATCTGCTTGAAATTGAGAAGGTAGCTACTTAATGGAAAAATAATAAAGGCTTATCTAAAAGTTTTATAGTATTTCTAAATAACAATGCACATTACTATACACAGTTACTATTACTGGGGTGTAAGGGGTTCCAACACCCATCTCCAGAACCCAAGCCAACCTCACCTCCACGTGGTGCACCTTGCTAACTAGCAAACAGGGCTCTGGCGGCCGGCTGATTGCGGAGTAGCGCAATCTAACTCCGGGACAGCTAAATACCCTAGCTGCAGACGAGCAGCAGCGTCGGCAGTAGAGAAGTTATGCTCTGCGATCCCCAACCCGCATGCCTAGCGTGGGGATTATGGGCATAACTCTCTTTGTTAGGTTTGAGAATGGGCGAATCTATTCTTAATTTCTTCGACCCCTATTACGCAATTACAAGGCTAATTTTAGTACAAATTTTCCTAATACGCCTCATTACGCCTGATCTAGTGAACAGACCATTGACGTCTACGACACGAAGGCCGAAAATAACCTTGAAAGACCATTCTCTGAACTCCACTTTGTCTCCTTGAAACAAGGGTCGGAATGCTAAAGCAAATCGCAGTTTTACATCGGAAATATAACAGTTAATTAGACTAGATGAGCCTTATTCGTAGGGAGTGTTTATCTTTTTAATGTGGAGGTAGATTGACTTGATAGTGACTAATTGATACCTTTCTACAGTAATTGGTGTGGATAACAAAGGCATTTTGAATTCCAATTAGTAAGAGATAGCTTTTGTGTTTAGTTATATTTAAATGGTATAAATTACAGCCCAACTATTTGTGATGTTTATTGGATGACAAGCTTTCGAGTTAAGGACAAGTTTATGCTTGGGATTTAAGGGGTTCTACCTTCCATATCTTTAAACCTAAGCTAACCAGGACCAAGTTTTGGGTCATGAATATAAATAATAAATTGAGTTGTTTTTCCTGGTGGGGTGCAGAAATTACCAGATCAGGACCAAGTCTTCGTTGATAATTATGACCTAATACATATAGGTTGGTTGAAATTCAGATATATATCGTAGTTTTCTTTTTCATATATTGTATCCTCACTTTTGATAGAAAAATGTCGCGGTTCACTCTGCTCGCCGATTTCGTTACCACCTTTTGGTTCTGAATGGTACTTAACTACGCACAAAAATGTTTAAATCCATCCTACTATAGTTTGCAGCAATGATAACTAATTCATCATAACACAACAGCGCTAGTTAGAATATTTAAAAAAATCGCGGCTTTCTTAGCTCGCCAACTTCCTTTTTTACGTCTGTTGTAGTAGTTACCTAGGTGTTTTAAAAAAATCCACCATTTTCTTTGTCTTTTTTCTTTTGTGCACCAAAAATTTTGCGGCTCGCTGCATTTGCCGATTTTATTTTCAATATAATGAAAGGAACTATGCACTGAGAAGTCAACTTTAACTTCAAACATGCCGGAACGCGAGACAGATTTTCTATTGTGTCTGTTATCCAGGTATAACAATTATAGCTCGCACCAGGCGTGTAAAATGCTATTTACGGCACTGACTGTGTCCATACAAAAAAACAAGTAATGGAACATTATCCGGTTTCCGTCATGAGGATCATTCACGGTTTTTGTTATTTATGCAGATTTGTAGAAAAATCAGATGGGTCTTGAGAAGGGCGGTGATGGCCAAGTCCAAAGTTTGCTCGTGGATTTTGTGTCAATGGTTTTTTGTAACTTCCCGCCATAGTTCTAAGCACTTTTTCCGAGGGTAAAGAGCGCTAAGGGTTCCGCCATAGTTTGCGTCATATTTTTAAGCACTTTTATCGAGAGTATAAAGCGTTTTGATACTAGCTAAGTGCGCGAACTATGCTTCTACTATTTAAAAAATAGGCCTCCATCAAATCAAATCGTTCACTTTTTGATAAATCCATTCTTAGAAAGATCTTTTTATTGTCATAAACCAACACAAACAACTCAAATCGAAAAAAACTATTATTCGAAAAAAAATGAATGGAATTCTTTTTTTTATTTTTTTGTATCACCACAGTATCCCTCTAATAAGACAAATAAGTTTCACACATAATGACCAAAAAATTTGAATAGGAGGTGAGTTTTCTTCCGTGTAAAAATATAAAATTGTGAAAATTTGCTATTTCCATTATTTTTAGTAACACATTTATTTGCAAAGATTGATCCTTATCAGTAACAGAATACAATGGTTCAATAATATAGGGTGTATTTTTTTTTTAATTCGTACGTGTCCATTTCTGTCAAAAGTAAAAGATTTTTGAAGAAAATAAATTTGAAGTTATTATTTTCTTGAAAATCGAGGGCATGACACCTTTTACGACTTTTCACGGTTTCTGATATGACCAACACCGCCTTTCTCAAAAAACCAGCATGAGTATACTGTTTTTTTTTTTAAATAGTTTAAAAAATTACCAAGATACAGAGGTTTTAGTGTAAAAATTTCGCGGCTCGCTTCGCTCGCGGACTTCATTAATGACTTGCGTTTCCAGTTTCCTATAAATATATAAAAAATCGCAGTTTTCTTTTTCATGTTTTGTTTGCAGTCATAATTAATGTTATTTTTATACCTAGGCATAATAACACATTAACTGAAAAAAAAGATCGGCAAGCAGTGTTTGCGAAAAACCGTATGTCCCAATGGACATACGTGGTATGTGCTGTTTCCCGCGGTCCGAACTTTACGTGTGCGGGGCGCTATTGGCTGATAACGTATGTGTGTAAGCTTAAGGTCTGTATTAATACCTCTAAATTAACAATTAACCTGACAATTGCCAAGATTTTAAACACAAAACATAATGTTCAAATTTTCACGTAGCTCTGGGCGTTAAACGTTTTAGCGTTTAACGCCCAGAGCTACAGGCATATTCTACAATTCAGAGTATATGAATTATGATCGGTTGATAAAAGGTATCCTTTAAAAAACAATTAAATCAAGTTAAAATTTATAAAGTACGTTCGGTACTTTATAAATTTAACTTATGCTGATGAGCTTTAAAAATTTTCTCATTACCAATTTCCCCACAGTGACGGGGCAAAAATCTAAAATAAAAAATAACAATTAACAAAAATTTATATAAAACAAGTCTAAATTAAAAAAGTACCGTATGAGCCTTAAAATTTTTCACATTATTGCTAAACTTATAAAAATCCCTAAACCATTTTCCGCACCCGGTAGAAATCTAAAACTTCCAACCCTGTTAATCCTAAAAACCCCTGACCTTCCACGCTCAAAAATGAAACCCGAAACTTTGTAACACAAAAACTGACAAAACATCATCAATCAAAGAGGGAGAGAGACGATTTCAGTACCCTGTTCCGGGATTAAGCGTTCTACACTTTCCGAGTGTTCAACTGATATAGTGCACTTGGCCGAGTGCCCTTTTCACTGAAAGATTATCTATAAAGTATTTTTGACACAAAATTATAAATCTATGAGTGATAGAGACGATTTCAGTACCCTATTCTAAGATTAAAATTGTTACACTTTCCGGGTATGTAACCTATATAGTGGACTTGGACGATTGTCCTTTTCACTAAAGTCCCAAAGACGCGTCACACCCAGACCTGAAAGAAACATTTACAAATCATACAAACAATTGTCTCGCAGCGGGAATGGAACGAGCAAGCAGCGTCAGCGTCTCAGACGAACCTTCGCCCACTGTATCACAGATGTCATCATTAATGTTATGATATGTGTAGGAAAAAACCCAAGTATATTTAACCGTTCATATTAATTAACTTGTTCTAAGGTGCTTTAATTATAAATACTTTAAAGTGGACCGGTACAGCATACAGGCTGCGTCTGATGTTTACGTAGCAAACATGCCTGAAGCAAGCCTACATCGAGTCTACATTAGTGAGCTCAATCTTGCTCATAGTATTTCAACCTAATTTTGTTTTATACACCTTATTAAACCAGATGGTTTGCTTTAATACAAATGCCTCTATCAGCGACTTCCAAATTCCCTGTCTCCTGATAACTGTACCCAAAGTGGGTGCGTGATTATTTTCAAATCGTCTATCTATCTCGTATAGTGCCTGCCCCTCTTATGGTGTGTCGGGGTCTCCACTGCGTTGTTGCTCTCGACTATTTTGGTGTTCATTCTCTGAGCATATAGCTTGTCCATCTCCAATTTAGTAACTTGACCTCAGTGGGCGAAGGTCCGCCTGAGACGCAGAAAGTTGCGGGTTCGATTCCCGCTATGGGACAAATGTTTGCATCTTCTGCAGATATTTGTCTCGGGTCTGGGTGTTTTCTATGAATGATATGTATGTATTTACAAAAAAATAAATATATATATTTAGTGTATCAATCATGTGGTTCCCATAATACAAGCTCTGCTTAGTTTGGGGTTACATGATGCTGTGTGATGTCCAGCATTATTTATTTAAATGTTTATTTTATATTCTTTCAACATCATCCTAATTAGTGATTTTCCTCTTATTTGTAGCTCGTTTTTGTGTAGTCTCGTATAAAGCCGGCTTTTGACTACAGGATATATTACATCTTGAGCTATAATATTGTATCGCTCATCATACATTTTGAACGTCACACCTACCCGGACACCACACCTGCCCCTGCCTCGCCCTGAGTTTGAAGTGTCAAATGATCAGGTGTAAATATGTAATATACATTACATCCTATAGTAAGAAGCCGGCTTAACATAGTATGCTCCTCTCCATGCTCCTTTGGCAGACCCCTTGGTTTAGTATGATCTTCTAGGTGATCATGATCACCCAGGTTTGGCAGCCATATGTCATAATTGGTAAAATACAGGTATTGCACAGTTTTTCTTTACACTACTGTATAGGATTGTAACACTGTCATTGGTATAAAAAAAAATTGACGACTAAAATAAAGAAGATGGTTCTATATATTGCCTTATGCTTCTTCAAATGCTCTAATGAATTTTTTCAGTGTTATTCAAGTGGCCATTTGCAGCTTGTACCACGTAAACAAGGCATTAGAACAAAAGGGACAGACAGTGGTGACGAGCGCGCGTTTTTGGTTCCTCAATGCGGTCAGTTGAAAGGATTAGCAAGTGGCGAGGGTCTCTATTTATCACAGGGTCTGATGTAACAGAGGTCAGGTTGTTTACTGACTCTGTGACATGGTAACGGAGTGTCAAAGTGACTTTGACCCACGTGTCATTATAAACTTTCTGAACTTACTTCTCCAATTTGTCTAGTGAAATGAAATGAAAGATAAATTGGATTAGAATTCTCGGATGAAGAAAATTTTTCGCTTATCGGTTTTTGGTATAGACGCTGTTCATTACTTTAAAGTCCAAATTAGAGAGGGGATTATTTGAAAAAAATACACGAGTGCCTTTTACGGTGGTTTATTAGCTACTAAAGATCAAAACAATCAACGAATCGGACAGGCGCCATTTCGCTTTCGCAAAATAGGTCTTAATTTACTGATGACTGAACAACTAGACATAAACGCCGTACAATGATGCGCTTTAATAATTGGACCAATACAACGTGATATTTGCAAAATTATAGAAATGTTATCCCAGATGCTATTGTATTAAAAATTATGAATTGACCAATTTGCTTTTTTACTGTACTGCAAAATATTGATAACGTCTCAGGGAGGGTCAAATCTAAGATTCGCTGCGTGATCAAGATTTGGAATCTCCTCGGTGCAACAGTGAGTTAAAAAAAATTATTAATTAAAGTTTGTTTTAATGACACCAGCAGGGGTATTTTAGAACATTCGAAAGTTTCCGAATCGAATCCGTAAATTTTTATTCAGTTCTATTTCTATTGCGATGGATTTTAAGGATCTCAAAAGTTGCTCATGGTGTTTCTGATGAACACTACGATACGATTTTGCATCACATCACAATACACCCCCACATAATAATGTAATTTTGGTTCAAACGTCACTGTCGGATTCGACTCTGAAACATTTCAAACGTTTTAAAATACCCCTGCTGAATCTGCACTGAAAAATATATAAACAATAAAAACATAAAATGATCATGGTATGGAATACATTATATATGTATCGTGTAAATATTGTGTATGTATGTTTTTAAGAGTTCCGTACCCAAAGGGTAAGAACGGGACCCGATTACTAAGACTCCACTATCCGTTTGTCTGTCTGTCTGTCTGTCACCAGGCTGTTTATCATGAACCGAGATAACTAGACAGTTGGAATTTTCACAGATGATGTATTTCTGTTGCTGATATAACAACAAATCTCTTATTCTCATCCTCATTTATTTCACCATAGGAACATAATATAGAACAGTACCCTTGGTTAACTATTAAAAACAGAGTAAAATCAATATTTAAGGGGGTCTCTCAAATAATAAACGTGTTTTTTTGCCGTTTTTTTGGTCGATATTAATAACAGCAACAGGTAGAAGCTTGATATTACAGAATATTTAGTATATTCATTTCAAAAATAGATTTTTTATGACGAGTTTAGTTTGCGGATCGCGCATGCCGCAAAATGGCTGCGACATTTGCCATACTGTCGAAATCACGTTACTTTTAGATGGATGTGAACCTTAAATAAATATAGGTATTTATGTGGGTTTTTTGGCTTTAATGTAAAGCTAATAAATAGAACACTAAAATAAAAAAATAGTTTTATCAAAAGTGGTTTCATTTTTTAATTATCATCGTGTTTTTGCCAAAAAAGCGAATAACATAAATTAACGGGGGCTCCCGTTTGTATAGGTAATACTACGGAACCCTTCGTGCGCGAGCCGGACTCGCACTTGGCCGTTTTTTCATGAAGATTTCCTAACAAGCTTGTCAATCCTGTTGATATGACTAATAATAATAATTTTGACAGGTACCAACAGCTTAAAATAAGTTATATCTATGACTTTAAATAAACCTTGGACATAATATTTAATAAAGTATTACATCAAAAATATGGTAACAAAATCTTTCACAAGCAATCACTTGTCGAAAACAATGTTATCCCTATTTTGGTTCACTTCCGGGATTTTATCCATATTCCAGGAAAAGTTGGCGACACATTCCTTTCTGCGTAGCCTATTTGATTATCCTAAACGTACAAGATTCGATTTATCCCCTTACGCAACAATAACACATCATAACCGACGTTATCTGCCAACCGTTGTTACAAATAGAATAATATCTTAGGTCAGCACGCACGCCACTTTTAGTAGCGACGAACGGCGATTTTGTTAGCATCGAAAGATGACATCGCATTAATATCTGTAAGCGGCGTTCGATTACTGAACTGCTTGTTTTTTTTTTTTCAAATGTTTGAAAAGTTTTTATTTCGAATTGGTCAGGAAGTGTTCCATTCGAGAATTTAAGAACAAATAACGAATTTTTAGGATCTCAAGAGTTCTTTAGATCGATTAAGTTTTTCTTCATGTAAATGATAAAAGTTTGGAGATTTTAAAATTAGTTTGACACAATATGTGTATAACAACTGACACACCATATTTCGACATTTCAACGTTTAAAAATATCCCTGCTGCGGCCCTAAGCTCGGAAACGTTAGAATAAATCGCACAGTAGAGATAAGTTCAACATGATGTGCCAACCACTTACTGTATAACTAAGTACTTTTTTATTGAAAAACATTTGTTTTTTCATTTAAGTATTTTACAATCTTATAAACTATTTTTTACAATATTATTTGTTTAGAATAGCATCTAAAAACCACTAAGGTTTGAGCTGGTGCTATCACGAGTTTACAGCTTTTAGATACAATTAGGATACATAGAATACCTAGGTACATTATTATGCAAATTTCTAGGATCGGTACACAGATTAAGTTGTAAAATAAAGTAAAGGATTGGTATATTTTTACAATATTTTCAAAATTTTATCAACTTACAATCCAATCAATCAAGTACTTTTACATCAGTGAGACACCGATTACAAAGTTTTTTTCAGGGTGAGTGAACGCAACGCTTTCATACGTCAAATCTAGATAATAGATCTCAGCACTTCCATATTTCGGAAGGCACGTTTAGATGTTTATTTCAGCTTTTTCAGTCTTTTCGGATTTATGAATTATGTAAAGGCATTCTGATGGCCAAAAAATCCATCACAAGAACTGGCCAGTAGTTTATGCAGAAAAAAAATGTTAAAATGTCTAGCATAATTAGAAGTAGCAATCAGGGACTGTATATTAGACATAATAATAGAAAATTGTCAGTTTTCTCGACTTATGTTTAATGCGACAAACATTCCCTAGAATTAGGACCCAAGTACTCTATCAACGCTGTTCGCTGATGCTAAAAGTATAGTGTGTATAGCCTTAAAAGGATGGTTTGCGATGTGCCGTTTACGTAAGATGGGTAATCTTGTACAAATGTAGGATTTGTGTCGTACAGTACACGAGTAAATACATGCTTACAGGAAATCAATTATTTTGTAAGTGTTTGGAACAAGCCCAAACTTAACATTCAGCCCACTTTTTGCAAGCAACTTTACTATTAAATATTAAGTGCAAGCAGGTAGCATTCCACGTGAAAGGTTGCAAAATTTAATGGAACACTCACCTAGTAATTAGACTTTTGAATTTTAGAGAAGCGCATGCCGGTTTTTTGACATATTTTCTTCAGCGTTTCGAGTACCTGGAAGATAACTACCTAAGAAAAATGTATTGCACATTAGCAATACATTTTTCTTAGCGAAAAATATACGGCCAGAATCTGAACCCAAGGTCTACGGATTGGAAGTCGTGATACATCCACTAGACCACAACGTTTCTAGTTTTCTATTTAAGAAGTATTATATTTATACTAGTTAATTACTAGGTATTTAGTTTTAGAAGTAGTAGAGATCTTTGTGAAGTTCCGATTCAGGTATGCACTACCACCTTGCCTATTTCTGCAGTGAATCAGCGTGCTGTGTTTTGGTTTAAAGGGGGTGCACGTAAAATTACAGGCACATGAAGCTTAGCACCTTCATTCTTTCTCTTCTGTGTTTGAGCTAGTGACCAACTCTTGTGTTGGCGTTTTTAGGCCGCCCAAAGGCCTCCGATATGACTTAACTATTGAAACGCCGGGATTACACCTTCATGCCTTAAATTGATGGACTCAAATGAACATGCACGCGCCCTACGAAGCAATACTGTATAACAATAAGTTGACTATGTGTTAGGTAGTTCCATCTTCAGGTGCCCCTTCTGTGATCTTTTATCAAGCCAAATAAAGCCGTATGATTGATGTGATAAGATTACAATAGAGTAGCGAGGTCAGCAATGGAAGATCATTATTTATGACTATTCTGATAATAATGTAGGATCTCGTATACTCTAAAAATGGATAAGCGATATATCGCTTCTTTAAATGTATTAAAATTAAGTAGTTACATATGGGGTGCAAAGGTTACCAATATTTCTCGGACTGCAAAATAAAGGAAACTATAATGTTGCCACCATTATATTATTATAAAGTAATGTTTTGTTGTCATTTTAAAATATATAAACAGGGCCGCGCAGAAAGGGCCGGAAAACGTTCCTAGGTGACTATTCATAACTTTTTGAGATACTCTGAACTGTATTCAGAGATTTTGTAAATAAGAGAAGTATTACTATTTATATCAACAGAATATTTACAAAATCATTAATATCCTGTTGATATTTATAATTATGCTCAAACTATGATAGTTTCAGAAGTTGTATGATAAATAATCATTATCATAATAGGCGTGAGTAAAATCACGCGTCCAAAAAAACATCACGTGATGTGGAGACGAGGTAGGGGTTCTGTCACAAGATTCTGTAAATACATAAAAAAATCCATACTCTTCGGTAAGTCTTTGATAAAGACCCCTTGTTCAAAACCAAATGTCATTTTATAACGTTCGATCATAGAATTATTAATAGATAAGGAATTAAAGCGTAACAAACAAACAAATAAACAAAATGCTTTAATATCAGTTAGGATGGGTCGTGTCGGCCGAAATACGCCAAATGGAAACGTGGCTTGAACGCTCGACCGCATTTGCATGTATATTTTAGAACTGTTTTTACTAACGTCTGATGACAATCGCGTTGTCAAAGACAGTTAAAGACGAATTTACAATAAGCTATAAATTAATTTCACGAAACTTGTTTCATTTTCAGTACTAGTAAACCTATTTTCGTGACTATTATGGCTAGTAACGGTATGAAACTCTAGCGTTGACCGTTATTGCGCAGAAGTCAAAAGTAAGGTATGATATGGGAGCTAGAGGCGAGATAGAGCGAGAGACCCATGCGCAGACGTTTCATTCACCACTAGACTTGTCGCTAGTTATATGAAATCAACAGTCATGCTGTGACCATGCCTCTTCGACAAAAAGTTGTCTATTAAGATG
Organism: Horisme vitalbata; assembly: GCA_951804965.1. Classification (NCBI taxonomy): domain Eukaryota; kingdom Metazoa; phylum Arthropoda; class Insecta; order Lepidoptera; family Geometridae; genus Horisme; species Horisme vitalbata. The sequence continues at coordinate 5,097,925 of OX638096.1, forward strand.
AATAACTTTAAAACAAGTAGACGCACGGCTCAGTACCAACTTTAATTAGTAGATATACATAATCCTACCGGGATCCCATGACCCCGTCAAGTGCTACGGCAGCGTCGAGCCATTCATCAGGCGATGAATGGTTAGATTATGCACTAGCACTACGTGAGTGACGGAACACGGTGTGTTTTTAGACGGTAGGCCGCTGAACTAGACAGCTAGTCGCCGGCGGAGAGCCCAGACCCCTCTAACTCTCCCAAGAGTTGGAAGACACGCATAACTCATTTCACACCGACAAAAAAAGGGGTTCGGAAGATTGAGGTTGGAACCCGTTACAACCCTTACTATTAGCAACATTAGAAACAGCCTTACATGTTTGTTAATACCTATCAAACAATGCCCAACAGTCATTTACCATGACACTTTGAGAGATCAAGTACACTAACTATCCATGGTAGTACCAAAGATTCTGTTCCTAGCTATTCGCACTTGCGCCAATAAGGTTGTCAAACAAAGTATGTCCTACCCAAAGGCGATATTTTTTCTTATCCATCCTCTTTGGGTCTATTACATTATATAATAAGCGGTTTTCTGATACTTTTATTATGAGAACTGCTAAGGATTGGAACTCTATATTGGCCTCTTTCCTGATAATTATAATCCGGGACTCTTTAAGTCTAGAGTGAATAGGTGTCTTCTGGACCTTCGTGCTCCATCTTAAACACAAGGTTATTTAACATCAGGTGAGTTAATGGTCAAACGAAGGTACATCCTATATATACCTTGTATATACATACTTTTTCACTATGCAAAAACTTTACAGAAATAAAAAATAATAATGGAATTACACGTTTTAAAAAATGTAAACTAGAATTTTCAGTCGCATAACTGTTAGCTGCCAAACTAGTGTAAATTACAAAAAATATACAAATAACAGTGCGCGCTTCACTGCGGTATACCAAAAAATGCAGTACTATTCGCCAAAAAATATTTTAATGTTTCAGCATGGATAAAAATAACAAGCAATGTACAATAAATAAACAAAAAATAACATTTATGCACAATAAAAAAAAATAAACCGCTTTCGAAAAACCTTTTCGTTGAAAGGTTTTATTTTTGTAAAAGTAAAATGAATTGTTTCCGGTATAACGTGGTGTACGTTATACCATGGCAATTTTCCAAATTCCAAACGTTTGTTATGTACCATGCCGCTAGATTACAGATGGGTACAGATAATATCATCATCAGCCTATATTATCTTTGTAGTGTCCAAAGCTAGGACAAATTTAATGAAAGAAGCACCGTTTACAAGAGCCCTTCGTACAATTAATAAATTATGAGAAGAAAATAATTTTGATCTGTTTATTATTTCCTTGTCGAAATTCACAGAAAGGGCCTTCAAATTGTTAAGTAGGTCTTATGTTTTTGGTAATAGGTACTACTGTAATTTTCAATATCGCTTTGGTCTACGACTGTTATGATATTGTAAAAAATAATTAATAAATAAATAAATCAGTCCACTGATGGATATAAGCCCCCCTAATGAACGACAATGCGCCCTGTCCTTAGTTCGATTGCTAGAACTAAATGCCACCAGCACGTGCTACCAAAGATCTAATGATAGACTTATCAATAACAAATAAACAAAAATCGGTGATTATTCACCTGATAGTCCACTGCATAGACATAGGCTATCCTATTAAGGAGAAGGATATGCCCATAATAACGGCTGTCGCTGCAGCCTGTAGGCATTCAGGTGATTTAGCTGTGCCAGTGTTATGGCGCGCTATGCCCTAATCAGCCGACCACCAGAACCCTATACTTTTCATACAGCCGGGTGCACCTTATGCAGGTAAGGTTGGCTTGGATTCCAAAGATGGAGGTGGGAACACTTGCACACCATAATTTGAAAACACACGTTGTTTTATACAATTTTTTGAATTTGTCTAATGAAGAAACGACAGTTCAGAGAATTAGCAAGCTGAAGAGGTAGTGGGCTGGCTGTATCTGCCGAGGAACTGATAACTGTTGGGATAAAAGTGTACTTGGGTGGATAACGTGGCTCGGAAAACGTAGTGTAGGACGCCCCCCCCGGCCAGATTAAGTGACGATAGCTGAAAGGCTGCTGGTAGAAGCTGCCTCGAGCTAAGGACAAGGCGCAATGGCGCTCATTAGGGGAGGCCTATATCCAGCAGTGGACTGATAAGCTAATGATCATGAATGAAGAAACATATTAATTGAAAACTTTTCCCAATAATTTACTGCAGATTTTGTAAGTAAATTGATAATCAGTTACGGCTACAACCTTAGCCCAGTTCACTTTTTAGGGCATATTTTCCATGAAAATGCCAAGTACTAACTCATTCAATAGCCTAGGCCTTTCCTAACAAAAAGCTTCCCTTTAGCAACGTGTCAAAGAGCAAAGCTCTACAAAGATGTTGTTTTTGTTTCGTCGCGTCGTTATTTTAGGTTTTTCAACGTGGAAACGTGTTTGTAAGATTTATTTATGGAGAAATACGAGCTGAATATACATTCTCTAAAATATAATAGTAACTGTGACACGTGTTTATTTATATTTTATTGTACATGTTCTCTTTTAATATTTGCGGTAATTATTTTTGCTACCATGATAGTTCTCATTCTAATGTAAACTAATCTATATTTTATTGTTAATTAGTGTAGTAGTGGTTGATTAGCAACCGTGCGTGCGTAGCGTGGTAAATAAATAAATAAATAACAATGCCGGAAAAATTGTTGTACACTGATTGGAAGCTGGAAATAATCAACTTTTATCATATGAATTTAAAACTACCAATTTTTTTTTAAGTTATTTAAATTTTAAAAATAATGAATTTTAAAAACAACAGACAAACTTGAAATAAATGAAAGGTGCAAAGGGCGGTCTTATTGCTTGAAAGCGATTTCTTCTATACAACGATTGGATGGAAGAAATATGTTAGTATTAAATTTTAAAACAAAAGCGCAACAGCCCGAAGGCTTAAGAACTGAAAAAGTCGGGAACATTATCATAAGGTACCTTCCGAAAAGTAGGGGCAATCAGATCCTTCATGACCAATGGATAAAATTAATGTTTGAAGTACCAGGATATCATAAGTATTGCAGAAATATTTTCATTCAACCAGTTAGATAACTGTACTTCCTTTGCTTATTGTGACATGAGTTCGGCCATGAGGATATGTTAGTTCTCGTAGCCAAATCAGTTAGAAATGGTTAGGCCATGAGGAAAAAGCCCACTAAACAGTCTAAATTAAGAGTGTGTTTACTAATTGACAAATAATTTTAACCTTCTGTTAGTAACCTTGGCAAACCAGGAATGTGACAAACATTACACAACTAATTGTTATTGCTATACCTACCATAGTATATTTTGATAATTTTTGCCAGAATTTGACAAAAGAATCATCACACCTGCCGTTGACGTGTATAAATTACAACAAGTAGCTTCCAAATGGTTAGTAGCCAGTGCTGTCGGTCATTTATACTAACCACTTGTCGGTGCAGTAGTTCAGTGATCTAGTTCCCTTACGCGCGCCAAGTTTGTTGAATGTACCTACAGGTAACAAGGATGCGGATGTTGATTTTGTTACCACAACAGGCGACAAACATAGCGCCCTGCACACGTAAAGTTTGGACTGCGGGAGATAGCACGCGCCATTCCAACCCGCACTCCGAAACGTACGTGTAGATGCGCGGGGCTGACAGTCCGGCATGTTGACGCGAAGGCAAATCTCACAGTTTTAACCGTGCACACGTCAGTGATCAGTCCCAGATGCGCGGTTTGATCTTACGCGCCATTAGCACGACAGTTTGATCCACAGACCAAACCGTACAGGTCCGATCTTGCAAAATAGAGTATAAAATGAACATAATAAATTACTTAAAGAGTGGGCAGAAAGGAACGATGTAACTTTTAATAGTCATTGTTATTACACATTTGAAGAAGTTTCAAACATCCAGTAAAGATTATAGATTACTAAAGATTGTACCATAACATAATTCAAATCTTTATCACTATTAACAAATTGACTGCGAGACTAAACTTTATGTTCCATCAAGTCGCTAAATTGGCTGATAGTAAGTTTAAGCAGTATGGTTTTCCCATAATACGGAAATTGGCAAACTATGTCCAGCATTTTGATGTACGTATAACATAAAAAGCAGGTTGTTTCAGAGCAGACAAAATTGTGTTATTTAACTCCGTTACGTGACTATTAATATCTGTATTGTACAGTTCGATAACGCGTGTTGGTTGGGACTTTTGTTAACGACTGTTTTTGACAACGAGTAACGGGCCGACGCGAAACGGTTACCTTTGTAATTGCAACGGCTACTTGCCCGTTGCGTTATGAAACACCGACACCAACTTATTGAACACTGCGTATCAGCCCGTTGCCCGTTATAAAAGCTATGAATTTTCTAGTCTTAATTCAAAGTCTTAGTTAATTTTTTTAACGAAATTTCAAAACGAAAAACGATTTTTTAACAAAATCCCAAATGATGTGATTAATCTATCTGTAAATAAATTCAAAAATGTTGTTAAACGTAATCTATGTAATAAAGCTTATTATAAAATATCTGATTATTTAGATGACAAAAAAGCTTGGGATGAAACTGCCTCCAACTCCATCAAAAACAATGTAATAGATATTAAGTACAATGACATTAAAAAAATATAAGCCAAGCAGAGTTTCTTGCCAATTCTTCTCTGTTTGGTCACGTTACGAATTGGTGGTAAATTAAAAAAAAATGACGTTTCAAAGTGTACTAAACAGTTCCTACTTAATAAATGATTTTGACTTTGACTTTGACTTTGAAAATTAAGTACGAACGATATGGATTTAAAGACTGAAATAAATAATTTGCATTTTTTGTATATATAGGTTTTGTTACATAAATTCATAACCCTTCCGTTCATTTTGTTTTGCTGTCTGTATTCTGAATAAATAAATAGCAAGTCTTTCTTTAGCAGGTATATTGATTCTATAATATATTCAATACTTCGATATATGATGGTGCTAAGTGTTATACTCGGATAAAATGTCTTTAAATTACATTACATATACAAAATTTTAGCTTCATCCGTTCAGTAGTTTTGGCATGAAGGAAGGACAAACAGTAATTTCACATTTATAAAATAGAATAGAATAGAATAGTTTTATTTAGCACAACAATACAAAATACACAGAAGAAACTTTAGAGACATACTAAAACAAAAAACATAAAATAGAAAAAGTCATAAGTTTTTACTTTTATAATATTAGGGGGATTCCATAGTTTATCTGCGAATAATTAAAAAAAATACTTCACAACAAACTGAGCAATGAAACCAGTTCTAAGAGTTGGCATGAACCAAACCAGCTGGTTTCATTGTAAATCCGGACTTGGCAAGGGTTCTTACGACTGATGCGAGCACGTTGATCAGAGGAACACCTAAACACGCATAAATCTTGGACGACTTCTAATTTAAACAAGTCATTTGTCAACGCTGTTGATGTTGCTATTCTGTATTGGTACCATGCGTGCAACGATGTATTCGTTATTCGATCTTTAGACTTATTAGTTTCCGCTCGCGGCTCCGTTCGTGTGCTATTGGGATAAAAAGTAGCCTTTAGTCCAGGTCATAAACTATTTATAATCAAAGTTTCATCCAAATCCGCTCAATCTTAGGTTTTCGCACATTACATCGACTCGACGCCGACTCAGCTACAACTCAACTCACAGTATGGCATTGAAATGTAAGCTTTATTTTATATTACGTAAGAGTGAATTTTTCAACTTGTAAGTTAAAGGTATAAGCCGCGTGTACGACGCGTTGTTCACCTAGTGACGTCAGTCACCGACCCGTTTGCCACACGTTGTCGACGAATCGGGTACGAGTCGTCAATGTGCTTACGGGTAGCGGGCGACGCGTTGCCGACTCGTTCTGGCCGGGCGTTGACGACGCATTGCCTACTCGTTGACGACTCATTGCCCACTCATTGATGCCAAGTTGTCCACTGGTGACCGACGCGTTGATCGCATAGTTAACAACTCGTTGATACCGGATTATTCTAGGAAGCGTATTGGATTGGCGTTGAGTCCGTGTAATGTGCGAATAGCCTTAGGTGTCACCTAAGATACAAAGTTTAAAGTGATCTATTGTAATATTGCTTGCAAAACAGGCAGTGGAATACTAACCTGTCATGTGGGAACGTAACACGTTATATGATGAAAACCGATCCTATCCTCAGCTATGAAAATATGATATGTCCGTTTTTTCCGTTTAAAATAAAATAAGCCTAACACACAAATTAGTTGTACGCATAAAATATTTTTATTTGTGAAAACTATCGAACAACGAAATTTAATAAATTATAACGAATTAAGCCGGCTTTTGACTATGGGTGGGATATATACTACATCTTGAGATATAATATTTTATCACTCGTCATACATTTTGTACGAGACTGTTTATACTGTGTTATAATACATATTACATCCCAAACTATAAATATTTATTCGAGCGATATTTGTGTATATTTTACCTCACTTCTCCGAACACCGCGCCTTCCCCTGCCCTTAGTTTGAATGGTGACGTTCGTGTAAAGAAGTGTCAACTGATCACGTGTTTTGAATTTTGGTTTGAAAAATTTATCTAACAGTGTGAATAGCAATTGCCGGATGTAATATAGAGCTCAAGATGTAACACATATTACATCCCATACTCAGAAGCCGTGAATCGGTGTGGATGTGGTTTTTATGTTTTGTCTTATAGAATTACATCCCAACTGACATTACTAAATTGATCACAGAAATAGTAACATTCACAGTGTGAACAAATCACCAAAATAAAACGTTTTATTTATATTAATTAATATAACGCTAGATAAATCTATGTCCAGCATTAGACTGCTATAGGCTGATGATGATGATTAAAAAAAATATATTTTTCTATCATCCGTCAAAAACCACTGTCTTCTTTTACTTCAACAACAACAACAACACCAGCCTCTATCAGTCCACAGCTGGACATAGGCTTCCCCTATTAAGGATCTCCATTCTAAGCAAGCGGGTTGAGGACCACAGAGCACAGTTTCTCGCACCGCCTCGACACTTCTGCACATTGGAGGCCAGGGAATTTAACTGTGTTGGTGTTAAGCAGCACTATGCTGCCATCAGCCAATCCCCAGAGTCTCGTTTAGTTAGCAGGGTGCATCTCGTGCTGGCAAGGTTGGCTTGGGTTTCGAACGATACCATTTATCATGTTGCGTGAACGTTTCCAGATATGGATTGACATATTTCAAAAAGAAAATTAAATAATTGTAGAATAAGCAAATTACTCTTATGTTGAGTGAAAAAACCATCAAATTATCAAAAAATTTGTTTATCCGAAGGTTGTTTGGAAGAGATTGCTTTAAGTGATAAGACTGCCCATTAAACTTTTATTATTGTTATTTACCTGAATGTTTTGTTCTATATATTTATATCGGTATGAGTATGAAGAGTTTTCTATCAATCAAATACACCTCGTGAAAAATGGTAAAAAATCTGCTATTTTTTACAAAGCGTGTTGCCTAAGGTGTTAAAACAGCAAATAGCAGTAACTGGGCTTGTTTAGCTGCATTCTGTGGAGTTACAACCAATCGGAGGGAATTATTTTTTTATGTTTATATGAATGTATGTGTTTATTTGTGCCTATTTTCCTATCAACTTAGTTTTTAGAAACTTAAGGTATCGTTAACTTGTGACATGAAGGAACATAAATATTTACTTTTATGAGTGGGTTGATCTTTGGTTTCAAAAATCAACCCACTCATAAAAGTAATTTAAATATTTTTCCTTTTCAATAAACGTCAACATTTTTAAATTAATTAAACAGATCAACTTCAGGAAGATGTCTTTATTAATTAAAAAGTTTTCACAGGCTGTCGCTATTGTAACTAATTTTTAGGGTTCCGTTTGAAAATGGCACGAGAGCCTTTAAAGGCGTCGCAATATTTCCTCTGTCCGTCACTGCAGTCACAGATATATATATATGCCTTTGTGACTAGAGTATATATATATATATAACATAACAACATAATAACATAACAACATAAAATAACATTTCTTACAAATTCATAACTAGTGTTATAACTATGAAAGTTTACGTGAGTGTGTGTAAAGATGTGTATCTATTGTGAGTATGTTTGTTCCTACACAACTTCATAACTGCTAAACGGAATTGAATTAAACTTGAAATATACCATAGCTACTTATTATCCCTGTAATTTGCAAGCAAAGCTGTGGGTGGAAGCTAAGCGAGAGGTTGTTATTATTTTTGTTGATGATTAAGGTCACATTAGCTAAGCATCTATGAAAATGTACATGTATCAAAACGCTCGAAAACGTACGTACAAAAATGTTTTATGTTTTACTGATCGAGTACTAGTGCCCTGATTCCCAATTTATGGAATTATGACATATGCTTGTAGATTGCTTTTTCACAGATATGAGAGCTCCCACCCACAGCTTCGCTTGCAAATTACAGGGATAATAAGTAGCCATGGTATATTTCAAATTAAATTAAATTCCGTTTAGCAGTTATGAAATTGTGTAGGAACAAACATACTCACAACAGACACACATTATACACACTCACGTAAACTTTCATAGTTATAATGCTAGTTGTGAATTTGTAAGAAATGTTATTTTATTTTCATCTTTCCTTCTTGAATTTGTGCTGCAAAATCTGCCTGAGGTATGCGTAATCCACACATACTTACAAATATACAAATACAAATTTTGCAATGAGGTAGAAACAACTTTGAGAAGGAGGCCAAAAGGAGGATTTAGCCGGGTTGGGGAGCATATGTAAAACTACGTCGAGTTTTTTCGTCACGCATACCGCAAAGTTTGAAAACGAAAGTTTTCAGTCAGTGCGTCCTAACCGTCATGACATACGGAACCGAAACGTGGACACTCACAGTACGGCTAGTCCACCAGTTTAAAGTTGCTCAGCGAGCTATGGAACGAATACGCGGAGTACGTAACGAGACTATCCGTCATATAACTAAAGTTGTCTACATAACTCAGAGAATAAGCAGGCAGTAAGCTGGCCATTTTTTCCGAGGAACCGTTAACCGTTGGGGTGAACAAGTTCTTGAGTGGAGACAGCGGTTCGGCAATCGTAGTGTAGGATACTCTAGAGTGAAACAACACGGAATGATCAATTTAATACGGTTTACGTAACAAGCTACGAAAAAATATTAAATCTCTATTCTACATATTAATGTAAATAAAAAATTGGCTCGTCGGTGGCCTCGTTTGGCTTGAGCGGAGTGGAGATGTGCTAAAGTTATCAATAGAATTACGCTTACATGATGTGATACCATTTGAAAGCAATTTAATTTGTTCATTTAGCACATCTTCGCTCTGCTCCACTTGAATGGAGACGAACCCTAACACCGGTACAGAAAAACTCCCTGATCGCAGATGGGCACTAGCATCAGCAGTGTAAGAAGCTGTGCCCTAAAATGCCCAGCGTGGGAATAACGGGCATATCGCCCTTTCCAGCAGTGGACTGTGTGTTGCCAACCACTGTTTCTATCGAATTGCTCAACCCCACATGACATATATTCCTAAGAATGCCCAAGGAACCACACAACACCACACCACACCAGCCTATACATAATTAATCAGTTCATAGTTAATTGATTTCCACCATAGGTACACAGTTTTACACTTGATTTCGTCAAAATCAAGTAGGTTAAATAATGTTTTTAGAAAGTAATAGTAAGAAAATCATGCAATAACCATTTGAATCATATCTATCTTAATATGTGTCTTGTCTTCGCGATACAGGCTAGCCTAGTGTGAAGACTATAGAAAATCCTATCCTGCAGTTATAAGGACAATAAACCTTTTTCCTTTTCATGTAAAATGAATAAAACCAAAAAAGGATTAAAACACTGATGTGGCTGTACAGCAACTATTCAACAAGGATAAAATAAAATCTCTGAAAAAATATTATGTTTAATCATTTCCATGTTCAGAGCATCGAAAGGCACTATAAGATTCTGGATTTTTCAGCCGCGAAGCTATGTTGAAGGCCTTCGGGAGGCCTAAAACTCCGACACTTGAGTTGGTCACTTTCTGATACGAAGTAAAAAGGAAATAAATTGAGTTAAGTTACTTATTACTTAATAAGTCTTTACTTATTATTGAACACTCATCTTCGGAACCCAAGCCAACCTCACCTGCACGTGGTGCACCCAGTTAAACGAACGGGGCCTACATCGACACAGCTAAATCCCCTGGCCACCGACGGGCAGCAGCATCGGTGGTGCAAGAGGCTGTTCCCTGCGATTCCCAACCCGCATGCCCAGCGTGGGGTTTATGGGTATATCCCCCTTTATTAGGGGAGGCCTATGTCCAGCAGTGGACTGATATAGGATGGTGTGGTGGTGGTGTGTAGTTATTATTGATATACTGGCAGCTTGATTGTTGAGAGAACTTAGTAGTATTACAATACTTATATGGGACTATTTGTGCCGTTTGAGCCTCAATAAAAAAAAATATAGTTTTTATGCATTAAAATGACTGCTGAAAATAAAAGTAAAAAGGAAATGATTATTAATTGCATTGATTAAGGTTTCCATACTATAACATGTTGACTGCTAGCCCGGGGCATGGCACGTAGCATTATGTCCGGGGATAACAGTGCTACGTGCTACAGCAGGTAGGGCGGTGTATTATTTAGTACTCGAAGCGTCATACTTTAAAATCAATGACCTACCTAGGTATAATTTAAGAGTAAATTTAAGGATTACATCTAGGAAATTGCTTAACCGTATAATAAATTACAAATGTAATGAAAAATTGATATAATCAAGCGTTCTGCCTGGTATCTAATAATAGAAAATGAGGGCTGCATTCAGGTTCGAATAAATTAAAACCTAACAATGTACTTAAATTGAGTATAGCTGTTTGTATTTAAATTTTATGAATATTAATTTATTTATTTAATATCGGAGAGTTAGAATTTTTTTTTTTTATAATCTATAACCCCTCATTTGCTTTTTTTTTTGGTTCGGTTTTGGTAACTAAGATAAGGTAGTTTTTATGTTGACGAAATTTTCAGCGTTATAAAAATTCATGACTAAAACAAATTTCAAATATATGTTTAACTTAACAGAACTCTCGTTAAATAACTTTACTTCAAACTCCAGACATTTGACAATCTCAGCGTAGAATCAGTGCTTCCCCTCCTAGCTACATTTAATTAAATAACTTACCTTAATCACAAACGTATTCCATTTCCAAAACTTCTCACTTCAGTAACTCTAAATTCAAACCACTGCCAACTGGCCACTAAGAAAACTCACAAATTGTCAGTGTCAAAAAAGTTTTTTTAGTTAAAATTTAAATTAGGAATGGTATAGAAAGTTTATTTCGTAAGGCGGGATACACGCGCTGAAACCGTGCGGCGGCGACGACGTCCGCTGCCGAATGAGTTGAGAACCGCACCTGTTGTGTTTGGAACCTTACACCCACTCGAATGTCTTTGGATAGAGTGGATGAAACGCAGCGCAGCATTTTTCGTAGCTTTGAAATATCTTCTAAAGCGTACCTAAATTATTTTCTTTTGTATTTGTTATGACCAATAATTTAAAAAACGTAACCGGACGTAAAAAGCGGACCTAATATTAGTAAACTTTGTTTATTTTGCTTGTTTTTATTTCAGTAGTTTTGGATTATGATAAAATCAAGCTTTGATTTTGTTATTGCTCTACCGGAAAACGATACAATAGAAATCTTTCATGCACATCAGTATAAAGTTAGGTACTGTAGTTTTTTAATCTAATACAATTCTACGTAAATAATACCATTTTAAATCATTTTTCTATTCTTCCGTAGGTAGATATTAAAATTATTGTGCAAATAGGCTGCTGGTAGAAGCTGGGTGCGTCGAGCTGAGGACAGGGTACAATTCGTTCTTTCGAGAGACCGCCGTCCAGCAGTGGACTGCTATATAAGCTGAAAATGATGATAATTTAAAGACCGTGTGTGTGTTACATACACACGTGTATGTCAAAAATAAATCTATAAATAAATCTAAAAGGATAAAGTGCTGCTTTGGTCCTGTTTTATTTTACAATGGGCCAATGTAGACTGAAAACATTAATGATAATAAGAATTTTGGCTTTGCGAGTCAGGTTCAAATATGTGTGAAACCTTTGACGTGCAAAAAGGTGATTTAAACAGTTTTTTGCGACTTTAGCGAGTATATAAATTAACAAAGTTACAACCAACACTGAACTTTTTTGGACCTGGACACTTTATTAGAAAACTTTGACACCTATGGGATATACTAGGCACAGTACCTTAAATATATTAGCTACTAGCCTTCGCCAGCGGTTTCGCTCGTGTGATAACGGGATAAAAAGTAAAAGTAAGCTAAGTGTTAACCCAGGTCACAAACTGTGTATATTAACTGTGTATCTTTTATAAAGTGTCTAGAGACTTCTTAATTTTATCATGATGTACACATGTTATTTGAAATACTATTTTGGCTGGTACACATATCCCTACCAAGCTATTTCTACTGGTAGGGATAAGTGCACGATTTTGTAGATTTATTTCTACCGGTAGGGATAGGTGCACAGTACATTTTCTTATCCCTACCGCGATTTAGTTCAATACCATTATTTAGCTATAGATGTTGTGTTTTTTTGATAATGTTCTGTTATGTGTTATGTGTAACTGAATAAATAAAATAAATTATAAGTTTCATCTAAATCCGTTCAAGTAGTTTTTGCGTGAAAGTAAATTCACCTCACGAACTTTCGCATTTATAATACTAGTAGGATAGGATCGGACTATGAATAGGAACTGCAGGGTTTCGGTCTGCCATGAACAATTTTTCATAAGACGTATTTAATAGGATCGTAATCTTTTAGAGCGTGTGAAGGAGCAGAACTGCTATTCTGTCTATACCATATTATGGTATATTCAGAATAGCAGTTCTGCGCCTCCGCACGCTCACCAAGATTACGATCCTTTTACGGATTAAGAAATCCTATTACGCCTTAAGAAAAAATATTATGAAATAAATTAATTTATTACAACTAACTTAACATCATCTAGCCTCAAACTAAGCAGCGCTTGTATTATAGGAACCGTCGTGATGCTTCACAAATAACTTTACTACTTAAAAAAAATATAAATTAATAAAAATAACAACCAGATCCGATAAAATATTTGTAAAACTTACAAACATATCTCTCGAAGCGCGAATTGAACCCGTTACCCTCGTGAAGTTGGCCTACTGTGCAACGTAGTCAGCACAAAGATTGTTCAACGATTTGTTCATTTGTTTCATTTTACGCAAATTCGATTGTGTAACAACGACACCAAAAACTACAGCCATGCTAAAACAACAACAGCAAAAGCCAGCCTATTCAGTCTACTGGACAAAGCCCGACCCTCTATAAAAAGAAAGAAAGAAAACAAGGAAAAACTATTTATTTGACCTAAATTATACAACACATGAAACAGTATTCACCTGGGTCTATAAAATACAAAAGAAAAAAAAGAGATGCATCAGTAAACTGCACAATGATACAGGCAAAAAGGCAGAGTAGGTAGGCATTATGTAGGTAGGACTATGTATGCACGTACAAGAAAATAAATTAATATGGGTTTATGTGGGTGATGCCAATAATACCTACTCAGATACAAATGAAGATACAACTATAAGGTTTTTGTGTTGCGTGAAGTCAAAAGGGCCACGTCTCAGCATATGCTGCACCAAACCTGAACAGGAATGGGACATCGCTGGTTATCAAACGCGATCCAGGGGATATTGTTTAATTCGATTGTATAAAGTTTCGCGGCTAATAATAGTAACTACCCACTTAAAAGCCTGTGCTACATTATTAAGCATATTGCGCTACGCCGTAGCAATTCTCTTAATACCGCTTAGTTTAATATGATTATTTGAATAGTAGCGCAGTGGGTCCAGCCCCGCTGAGACGCAAAAGGTTGCGAGTTCGATTCCCACCATGAGCCAAATGTTTTTATGATCTATGACCGACCGGCGGCCTCTGTGGCGAAGTGGGCGAAGGCCCGCCTGAGACGCATAAGTTTGCGTCGCGATACAAATGTTTGTACGTTCTGCAAATATTTGTTTTGGGTCATTAGTACGTATTTACAAAAAAAAAATCTATGTGTGTATCAGTCATGTGGTTCCCACAATACAAGCTCTGCTTAGTTCTGGGGCTACATGATGCTGTGTGATAGTGTCCAGCATGATTTTTTTTATTTTTTTATAATAATATGGACTAAAGTTTTACTGAAAAGTCCAAATTCTATATTACACTTCCAACATTATTATCGTCGTGTGCTACGCCGTAGCAGTTCTCATTAATGCTAAAGCCAATGATAACTACCGACTAAAAAACCTCTGCTACGATATTATGCGTTAAACGCTACGCCGTAGCAATTCTAGTACCGCTAAATAACGAGCCAGCGAGCAATTGGTACAGCTATTAACGCTTGCGTAATTGTAAACGCATTGCGAAATATTAATATTGCTTTGTAGCGTTCATCGTTTCCATTATTATACACTTGCTTCAGCCCGTGGCCTCGCTCGCGTGGTACCTATTTAAAAATTTCAATTTCAATTCAATTTCTATTTCAATTTATTTAAAAGTAGCCTATGTGTTAATTCAGGTTGCAATGTAAATATCTAACTGACTGACTGGGTAATACATCAACGCACAGCCCAAACCCATAGATTTAGAGACTTGAAATTTTCTACATAAATACCTTTATAGTATAGGCATCCATTTAGGAAAGATTTGTTTAAAATATCACCCTTCGGTGGGTAAAATAGGGGATGAAAGTTTATATGAAAGTCTGTTAGTTTCGAAGTTAGGATTTTAAAAAGTGGTATTTACGCTTATGACTGAAAATTAATTTATACGTGTCCCAGCATCTTTTTTAATTCCAGCTACGAAGGGGTGAATTAGGGTATGAACATATTTGTCAAAATTGTCAATAAAGCAAGTGTAGCCGCGGGCAGAAGCCCGCGGCTAGTCTGTATTTTTTAAGTTTCATCCAAGTCCGTTTAGCCATTTTGGCGTGATTGAGTTACAAAAACTCATCCATCTTCACAAACATTCACATTAATAGATAATATTATTAGGATTAGAAGGATAAAAAGTAGGATAGAAAGTAGGATAGAATGTAGGATAGAAAGTAGGATAGAATGTAGGATAGAAAGTAGGATAGAAAGTAGGATAGAAAGTAGGATAGAAAGTAGGATCGAAAGTAGGATAGAAAG
This sequence comes from Horisme vitalbata, assembly GCA_951804965.1. Taxonomy (NCBI): domain Eukaryota; kingdom Metazoa; phylum Arthropoda; class Insecta; order Lepidoptera; family Geometridae; genus Horisme; species Horisme vitalbata. Next base: position 5,113,241 of record OX638096.1, read on the forward strand.
TAGGATAGAAATTAGGATAGAAAGTAGGATAGAATAAGGATAGAAAGTAGGATAGAAAGTAAGATAGAAAGTAGGATAGAAAGTAGGATAGAAAGTAGGATAGAAAGTAGGATAGAAAGTAGGATAGAAAGTAGGATAGAAAGTAGGATAGAAAGTAGGATAGAAATTAGGATAGAAAGTAGGATAGAAAGTAGGATAGAAAGTAGGATAGAAAGTAGGAAAGGAAGTAGGATAGGATTTACTTTTCCTAAGGACTTGCAACTTGACACGTCTTGCTAACTGCTTGGAAAAAGTGGGCATCAACAGCAGTAGTAGGCGATATATTTTGCACATCGACCTTTGGAAAGAGACAATCGGCTAATTTCGGCTTCGTAGAGCGTTATCTCTGTTGCACACTACCTATGTGAGGCGGCTGATCTCTACTTTCTTATGTCCATATATCATTTGCTAGAAAGGGATGCATACTTTATCTCAATGCGATTGCTGCGACTTCGTGCCAGGGCATTTCTTTGAAACTGCATGGCATTTTATTCGAGGGCACTGGTACGATTTTCTTTTTGAACTCATTTGAAGTCGCATTGAGAGAAGTATGCATCCCTTTCTAGCAAATGATATATGGACATAAGAAAGTAGAGATCAGCCGCCTCACATAGGTAGTGTGCAACAGAGATAACGCTCTACGAAGCCGAAATTAGCCGATTGTCTCTTTCCAAAGGTCGATGTGCCTTTCTAACTGATGATATTGGACATCAGAAAGTAGAGATCAGCCGTATGAGTTGATGTTCAGAACATGAATGAATTATTATGGGTTCGTATATGCTTTAGTCATAATTCTTTGCTACTACTGTACCGAATATAATGTTTGGACTAGATTCTAACTACCCCTACATGGTATCCTCAATATATTTGCGTACTGAGCAATATGAAGATATACATAATGGGGAAAAAGTCGTAAAGATGTTTGCTTGTTTTTACGACCTTTGTGGCGCAGTGGGCAAAGGCTCACCTATGACGCAAAAGGTTGCGGGTTTGATTCCCACCGCGAAACAAAGGTTTGTGTCGCTGTGCCCTGCGATAATCCCAAAACCAAACCTAGTGGGAATTATGGGCATAATTCCATTGATTAGGATAGGTTTATATCCAGCTGTGGACTATATAGGCTATCATTGACCTGGAATAACAATAGGGTACTGTTCATCCGGGTACCACGCGATCGAAGCCGTGGGCGGAAGGCTAGTGACATGATAAAATTCAGGTTACTTTGACATGTGTCAGCTCGCAAGATGGATGGACATTTATATGGGATCCCATAAATTTACCTTGTAACTTTGACACTTCTACCTGACTTGAATTATAAGGCTTCCGAGGAACAGACTAGACGTAAATGTAATAAACTACATCGTCATTTTCGCTATAATCGTCTGTTTTTCTCTAGGTTGACTAGGTTATTTAAAAAAGTATTGTTGTTTTGTAAAGCGCCCTCTTTCCTACCATATTTACGATACCTGAAGAGGTTAACTAAGTCATGTACCTACCTCTAATAATTAGTCGTAAGACCTATTGTTCATGACCTTATTCCGCCCTTACCGTTCTTTCATAGGGACTTCAGACGCACTGCTAACTACCATCCACGTCTGGTTGATACAAAGCGCTTCCAAACAACAATATATACTGTGCACTACTGCGAGCTAAAATTTGGAATCAGTTGCTAGCGTATGTTCTTGGACTAATTAGAATTATAATTTTTTCAGTCGTCATCTATATATTTCAGAAACAACAGACAACAATTAAGAAATATAAGGTATAATGGGCGGTCTTATTACTTACAAGCGATCTTTTCCAAACATTCCGTTGACTTACGAACCTAATGTCTTCAAAAAGAGAGTTAATAGGCATCTTCTGGGAAAGCTCGTCCCATCGTTGACCTAATCCTCGCCCGCACAAGCCTCGAGTTCGCTAGCCATAACATATAAAAAATAACACCTTATTTACAAAACTTGTGTAAATAAAATGAAATTGGTAATCATGTCTACGATCTTATCTTCAAACGTATCAATATCTTCGGAGCTTATGTATGATTCAAATAAATATTTTTTCAAATGTAATCCCTTTGCGTCTCAATCTCATGTTAATCTTTATTGAACATATTTTCAAATAAATGCTCATCAAAAAGCTTTCTGTTCTACAAAAGAGAAAGGTATTTTAAATTTTCCGAAAATATTATCGTAAGTTTTATTTTCTATCTAATATTTTGAAGTACTATGTGTAACTGATGCTGCAATGGCCCCCTTTGGGCAAAGCTATATCCAGCAGAGGCATGCCTAGACCGATGATGAAAAATTATAAATAAATAATGCAGGACAATAACACACAGCATCATATAGGTCTAAACTGAGCAGAGTTTGTGTTATGGGAACCACATAACTCATATAGTATTTATACTCTTTTTTCTAAATAATAATACAATAAACAGAAAACTCCCAGACCTGAGACAAATATTAGCAAACATAAATACAACTATTGGTCTTGAATCGAATTGAAATCGAACCCGAAACTTTCTGAATCTCAGGCGGGCCTTCGCCCACTGCGCCACAGAGGTTGATGATGATGATGACTAGATCATCTGAGAGTTTTTCTGGTAACCTAGATAATGCGATGTTTCATCAGGTCTACATGACTACATAGATGACCGTTAGAACCACTTCAAAGTAAGAGTCGTATGTTTTCCGAAGTATATCAGTTAGTAGCGTTCGTAGGCTCTGGGCTAACTAACCCTCTACCCATTCACTACTTGAATGGGAGACCGCTATGTATCAATTAGATCTAAACGCTTCCGTGCTTTGGAACGATTAGTATATCAGTCCACTGCTGGACATAGGCCTCCCCTAATAAAGGGGGATATGCCCATAATCCCCACGCTGGGCATGCGGGTTGGGGATCGCAGGGCACAGTTTCTCGCACCACCGACGATTAGTATCATTTCGTCTAAAAAAGCAGGTGGTCTAAGTAGCAAGTAAGTTGCCTTGATCTCGTCTAGTTATTAAGAGCCCAATTTCTTGCTATGTCCGCAATGCTAAGTCGTATGCTAGTTAGTACCAAAGACTTAAGTATTTTCATTTAAGTAAATAAATATTAGGTAAAAATATTATGTAAACACCTGTGATGGCAATGATACACTGTCCAATAATATTTATTATAGACTAGCTTCCGCCCGCGGCTTCACTCGCGTGGTACCCGGATAAAAAGTAGCCTATGCAATAATCCAGGTCATTAGTATGTTATTGTATTATTTTGTAATTTTTTGTGTTTGTATTTATTTTTAAATATTGTCAATGGATCTCGTGTCTGAAAATAAAGATATTTGAATCTGAATTTATAAACTATGTATATTCCAAGTTTCATCCAAATCCGTTCAGTAGTTTTTGCGTGAAAGAGTAACAAACATTCATCCATACATCCATACATACTCACAAACTTTCGCATTTATAATATTAAGTGTGATTCTGGTACCTAAACTATCTACATACCAAATTTCATCTAAATTTGTTCAGAGGTTACGGAGATACGTGGTAACAAACATTCACACAGACTTTTGTTCGCCGTACAAACTTTGCCACCAGTTAACCGTCTTTGGGGTTGAATTGCGAAAAATCCTGAAACACGTATTCATTCATTTTCAGTTGAGAGTCTCTGTGCAAAATTTCAAGTCTATTGGTAAATATTTTTTTTGTTCCCCATACAAAGTTTGCCACCCCAGTTTACCACCTTAGAGGTTAATTTTTCAAAATTTGATTAGCCTATGTGTTATTCTGGCACTTAAACTATCTACGTACTAAATTTCATCTAAATGGGTTTACCGACGAATCCTATATTATACCGTCACCGATTACGCCTCGTTTTCCCCTGAAAAGCTTTCAAATTTTCGACGCCTCGTTGTTAATTTTTGACAGTTTTTCAAGGGAAAACGAGGCGTTATTGGTAACGGTATAATATAGAAACCGGCCGTTAGTCGGCCTTACCCACTTAGCAATGGCTTAGGCTGTGGATAATGATGATGAGTACCTATACTACTATATGAACTCCAATTTCGAAGTCGGCTAAATAGGTCGGCCATTGATCGTCGTATCTAAAACGATTTACCGTCTCACCTATAAATACTAGAAGATTGCCGGTGACCCTGGTGACCTAATTTAGGGGGTAACAACACTTAATCATCATTTAGGCTATAAATCCGATACGTATTGGCTCGGAATAGCTAAGTATATGGGGCTGTATACAAGGTAAGATAAATTTTTATGTTAAGTTAACCTATAAAAGTATCATTTATTGCATGAAAAACTAGGTATTACATAATTTTATAGGTTTCACTGTATAAATTAGCCAACTCAGGGGTGCAATTAATTTAATTAATACAAATATTTAAAAAACCTATAAAATAATTTTCTAAAAATGCACGCTATCATAAATCAAGGTTGCAATAGTGCAAAGTTGCCATAGCTATGTGGCGAAAAGTTTGTTTTTTTGGAGAAAAGTTTTAAGTTACGTATTTTTAACTGAGGTTCTTGCAACTTGGAGTCAACCTTTGTACAAATTGCCTTGTATATTCATGTAATGGTTTATAGTGAAAGGAATGAAGACTGCTAGTTTTTTTTTTTTACCTACGTAGTTTTTTGGACTAGGTATGTAATATTTTATTTTCTAAAGATGGCAGTTGGATTGGTCTATCTTTAGAACCTATATAGCTAACGGCCCATGGTTCACCCTCCTAACTAATAAGTTGGGCCAGGTACTTGCCCCATCTCCAGACTTCAATTAGAAATTAAATTGTAACAATAACAACAACACCAACATCAGCCTTTAACAGTCCACTATTGATAATGGATTTAATCAGGCGTGAATTTGCGGAAATCCATTACAAGATATTTAAAACATAAAATATTTAGTACAAATTCCGCCAACTCTCTCTGACGAGTTTCATAAAAAACTCAACAGAAATTTGACAACGTGTTTTCAATCATTTTCTGATTTCCCATATCGTTTCCTGATGATGCCTTATGGGGAAGGCGAAACATTGTCGAATTTCTGTTGAGTTTTTATGAAACTCGTCAGCGAGAGTTGGCGGAATTTGTACTTAATATTTTATCTTTTAAATAATAATCCACTATTGGATTATTATTATTATTATAAACCTCCTCTAATAAGAAGGGAAGATATGTTCATCATACTCACGTGGGTTGAGGATGGCAGGGCAGTGCTTCTCGCACTGCCGACGCTGCTGCCTGTCGGCGGGCAGGGGATGTAGCTGTGCCGGTGTTAGGCTGCAATATGCTTTATCGGCCGGATGCCAGAGCTTCGTTTGTTAGTAAGCAGGATGCACCATTGACAGGTGAGGTTGGTTTGGGTCCCAAAAATGGAGGTTGAAACCCCGATACTAAGTTAATATTAAACACTTTTTAAAATTACAAGTGCAACTTTATTTTAGTACTTTTTCTAAGTAGAAGTAGAGTTCTTTGTAGAGGACTCGTCTTTTCTCTGTCTCTAAATTTCTGCCGTGAAACAGCTGTGCTGTGTTGTGCTCGTTCCATCTTCAAGTACCAAAAAAAAACTATCATTGACATACAAACAAAAAGGATATTATATCCTGACTGCTTGACTTCTAATCATTACTGTTTTAATATAAAGGCAAATGTTTTTGTCGACTTGTGGGTTTTAGCGTCGGACGGACGGCCTCATAAGGGATTTGGAATTTCTCGTGGTCAAGCTGTCTACATGTCACTCTAGTAGGCTTAGTATGAAGGGCGCCAGATTTTGGTGTTTTGTCGCCCACATTGGCTGAGTGGGCAGATATATTTATACCTAGTGCAGGCTCAACTATAGTTGCGGTACAAAATTAATATTTTTTTAGACACACAAAAGAAAAGCACACAAACGAAAATATACAGTGACAAGCATGTTAAAAATGCTATGAAACACACACACAATTATTAGCATATCCCCCTTGTTAAATGGGAGGTTTATGTCCAGCAGTGACCTGAATAGACGAGGTGTATGTAGTTGTTGTTAAGATATTCTACAAGACAAAATATTTAGTACAAATTCCGCTAACTTTCTCTGACAAGTTCCACAAAATGCATACGCATGCACCGCCCTCCCGCCCGCAGATTCACATGCAAATCAGAGAAAGAACAAGCAAACATTAATAAATGCAACCGTCTACTTACTCTTCCACCAAATAAAAACAACACGTTAACCTGTAATTAGCTTGGAGAAACGACACACACATAAATACACGAGAAACAAAACAGAAATTCGACAATGTTGAAGGCGAAACATGCATGTTGCACGCAATGCATGCGTATGCATTTTATGGAACTTGTTAGAGAAAGTTAGCGGAATTTGTACTAAATATTTTGTCTTGTAGAATATCTTGTAATGGATTTCCGCAAAGTCACGCCTGATTCAATTAATTATTGTAGTTGTTGTTGTTTAAACATACCGTTGTCTTGCAGTTGGAATCGAAACTGCACCGCAAAAGCACCAGATCCAAACAAGATCAAGTAATACCTATTTGTTATTTGATCCCAAGTTTTCAATTTACAAATGTCATCTTTTACTAGTTAACAAATGTTAATAAAATTCTAACGAAATACAATAAAGATTGTATTAAGGTTGTACACTGTAAAGACAGTTTGAGGTCTCTAATCATTATTTAGGGTTCTGTAACCGAAAATAACTTTAATTTATATATATACTAGCTGACCCGCCCGCAACTTCATTTGCGTGTATACGCTTTTTAAAGTAAGTGTTTTTATGTAAAATGTTTCCTGAAGATGGTTATTTTATACGTAGCCCTAACTTTATACGGAATAAAAAGTCCCAACCTACATTTTTTGCCCCCTTTTCCATTGGAAACCCGTCACTAAGTCAACAGTAAAATTGTATAGGTACCATGAGTGTTTAAACCCCTACTCGTAACTTGAGAAATGATTGGTTCCACTCCTCATACAAACTTTGATTACCTGTTCTTACGACTTAGCATAGAGTTACTTTGCTTAAATTCAGTAACACTTCAAATGATGAAAACACACTTGCTCTAGGGCGCGAGCTGCTACTCGACTCGCTGCTGCGAGGCCCGCAGTTTATCGTGAATTAATTTTTATTAGATTTATTTCATTATATTTTTTCTCGAAATCTATTAGGTATAAGATATACAACAACACAAAATATTTTGTAGGTTAGCAAAAATACTAAATATATTGTCTTGTTGAATCACATCACACTAATATTATAAATGCAAAAGTTTGTGTGTGTTGTATGTTTGAGGTCAGTCCACTCCGTAACGGCTGAACTGATTTGGATGAAACTTAGAATATACATAGTTTATGACCTGGATTAACACTTATCCTACTTTTTATCCGGAGTGCATGTGATGACGCCAGCGAAGCCGCGAGCGGAAGCTAGTACCTATCTTATAAATATACATTAACGACAATTTTAGCCGTACCTATAGGTTTTTATTCAAAATAACATCGAAATATTTATACAAAATCAATAAAATTTCGGTTAACAATCACACTATTTCCAAGTAAGTAATTGTTCAAACCTAACTATTTTACTAAAATATTAGATACGAAAGTTTGCATATTGTTCTACCTTACCTGGAACAGCTTAGAGTTATTTCATTCATGCACTTACCTACTTCGCTAGCAAGCCGCAGGCAGAAGCTTGCTAATTATAATTCAACAGTGCTAAACTCTATCTAGTTCAAGAAGTTAATACAGAACCCTCAAAGCGTGGTATTACGCGTACTTACCCGTTTTATTCTGTTTCAAATAAATCCACCTCAATGGGAATTGAAAAAGGCCGGGATTTAAAAGCGTCTGTTTTTGCGAAATATTCCAACGTAGATCTAAAATAAAATGAAAAAGGTAATTTTAGAAATATGCAAAATATTCTTTTATGTAGGTACAATGGTTCTGATTCTACTAATATTATAAATGCAAATATTATAAAGGCAGTTTGTTTGTTTGTTACGCAACCCATAATTATGAAATTTTGCAGGCTACTTCCCATTACATCCAAACCATTCTGGGAAACCAACCAACATTCTTGGAAAAGAAAACTTTCATACATTAGTTACTCGTTGTCTATTGTACATAAAAAATAAACCTTCTTTTCTCGGGGATCCAAAAATAACTTTTAGTGCGAGCAAAGCCGCGGACAAAAGCTAGTAGAGAATAGGTAAATTTAATTTATTCATGAAACTAACGTGAATTAAGATAATCATAAACAAGAAATTTCGTATATGATTACAATGTGAAAGCACCGACACCGTTTCGTCTCTTTCAGAGAGCCTTCTTCAAGGTGAGTGAACGCGATGCCTAACAAACATAAAATGCGAATGTGAGTTTTTGTTTTGTTAACGCCAACGTCGTCTCAATAAAAGAGCCTTCATCAGGGCTCAGAGCTAAACGGGACACGGAGAGAGAGTGTGAGTTTCATCTAAAGAGTAACACCTTAACTACTCAACCAATTAAAATGAATTATCATTGCTCTTAAAGCTCTCCTGAATCACAATCTTTAGTGTGACGTAATTTCGGATGTTTGGATGAAAATATATCTGAATGCTTTAATTTTTTTGAGTGAGATGTATGATTGTTTTTTGACAAACCTTATTAACTTTGTTTACGTATATTTATGTTTTTAGTATTTATAGCATATGTATATAGAATTACGTTTGACGATTTAATTAATGTAAACGGTGTCAGCCGTGTTAATTATATAAATAAAAAATAAATAGTAAACGAAATTTCAGTAAGTATAAATTCCCGTTTTTCAAAATGAATGAGATAATTCATATTCGTTTCATGAGTAAATGGACCTTGGACCTTGCATCTCATCTAGATTTTTTTTTCTATGCCCCAACGAGGTAATTTTTAGCAATAATCAGTAGCTTTTGCATGAGGCTTCACTCGAGCTAATGTACATTTATTGGCAATGTTTTTGTTTGTCATTTTCGGGAACAGTACTTTTTCTGGATAAAAGAATAGGTACCTACTCTTTGTCCTTTACTGGTGTACCTCTTACAACATATAGGTATGCAAAATTTCGATTCGAAAAACATACCTTGCGTCAAATTTTGCGTTATCTTTATTTTTGTATGAAAATGGAGCAGCGCCCCTAGCGGGAAGTTTGCAAAACTTTGACATCTCACACACAAATATATAGTTCACGCATACTTTATAGTAAGGTAAATTTTTCAAGCCACGGTTGAATACTAATGGCGTGAAAGCGTAAGTGTCTAAACATACTATAGCCGAAATTACGCGACGTAAGTTCCGCAGCCGATTTTGACAAGTTCAGCTGTAGGTACGCAACGTAATTTCAGCATAAATTTGTAATTCAAATAGCATTGCAGGCGTAATCATGCCGAACTTCCGATCACGTCTTCAGCTTATGTTTCGACCCTAAAAAACAAAGACACTGACTTCACATTTAGTAAGGATTATTACCATATCCTCAAGTTTTATTTCTTAGCTTCGTGAGCACACCTGCCTGTCGTCTACCGGTGAGGTACAAGGTATAATCCGGAGCCATTTTTTATGTCTCTCGGGGCTGGTGTTTCAGACTCTCTTCGTATATCAAATTGTGAAATGGAGTACAAACTTTTGTCAACTCCTCTAATTATTTTAACACTGTTTTTTGGAGTCGTTTTTGTCTTTATTTTTTTTAGGTACCTATTGCTCTGTCGCTCAATATTTTTACCTTTTTGTATTTAATAGAACATCGAATGTTGAGTTCACCCAGCTCCTTGATAACGTGAAGAGGCCTAAGACCTAAGTTAAGAAGTTTTGAGTCAGTGTATTGATAACTATAGTGGAATGTGTTGATAGTGTTTGTGCTGCTTATAAAGAACACATGAACAAAGTGACTTCACCTTAAATAGAGACATAAAGAAAAGTGTTAATTGACACATTCTAAGTATTAACTCGGTATAAATCTGGGTCAATGTAAAATTTCTCATTAGCCTGCTGTAAGGCTCGATCGTAATTTTATTGGCAAAGGTACATGTAACAGTTAAGTGTACACTTAGAAAAAGAAAAACAATAGAGGTAGCTAATTAAATGCAATCAAGTACATCGAAAGGTTGCCTGGAAGAGATCACTTTTAGCGATAAGGCCGCCAATTGTAATTCTTTGTATTTTTTTCTGATGTACAATAGAGAGTTATCTATCTATCTAATTGCATCTGAATTGGGTGTGCAATTAGTTTCGTGGTGTAGTCGACCTGCGCCAGCCTTATGTGAGGAAAGTTATTACCACCACACTAGCCTATATCAGTCCACTGCTGAACATAGGCATCTGAGGATATGCCCATAATCCTCATGCTGGGCATGAGGGTTGGGGATCGTTATTACTGAATCAGACATAATCTCATATCATAAACGCCAAAGTTGGTGTCGCGGTGTGTTATTAAGTGGGTCTCTACACTTGTGTGCTGCGCAACGGTTGAATGGATTTCAAACTCGGAATAAACATAGTTTGTGATCTAGATTAACACATATGCTACTTATATACCAGAAGCCGTAAGCTAGTAAGTAAATAAAACAAACAGAGAGAGAAGTGAAAGTACAATGTTAAAAAAACTGATAATGTATTAAGGTTCTAAAAATACACGTATCCTGATATTTTTATCACAGGTAATATTCACAATAAAGGAGCAAATCTATTTGGGTTTTTCTACTTATTCTTTCTATAAATAACATATTTTTTTTCATAGAAGGAAACCAATCAAAATGGCTGACCGAGCACATTCAACTCCGGTATACAGTTATGATAACGAAACTTGGTTAATTCACCATTTTCGGAAGCGTACAATACTGCAGGGGTATTTTCGAGCGTTGGTAAAGTTTTCGAGTCGAATGTGTCGGTTTTCGTTTGATTTGATTTCGATTTCGACTGATTTCAAGGATTTTAGGAGCTTCTGTTGAAGATTTTGAAGAACGCTGTGACCATATGGTACGTCACATTGGCAAAGTTCCGAGATGCAAAAGGTTGTAGAAGCTAAATAGAATAATAAAAATAAAATAAAAATAAATAAAATAAATAATACTGGACACCATCACACAGCATCACGTAGCCCCAAACTAAGCAAAGCTTGCAATATAGGAGCCACATGACTGATAAACTAAATATATGATTTTTTTAAAATAAATACTTATCTTATCATACATAGAAAACACCCAGACCTGAGACAAATATCAGCAAATAATGCAAACATTTGTCCCGCGGCGGGAATCGAACCCGCAACCTTCTGCATCTCAGGTAGACCTTCACCCACTGCGCCACAGAGGCCGTCATAGATATCTGTGCATATCTTTATAAGGCAATATCTATATATCTATTCTTCGTTCTTAATGCAGGCAATATCTATATATCTCTTCTTCTATTATTCTATCCTACTAATATAATTTATGTGCAGAATGGATGAATGAATGTTTGTTACTTTACCACGCAAAAACTGTAACGGGTTGTTTTTGGTTTCCCCGTTTTTATAATTTTGTGGAAGGGATCGGATGTCTCGTTTACATGGTCCTGGCCCTTTCGAACAGTGTCACTGTCAAAATGGCATTGTGAAGTTGACGTTGACATCTAAAGTGCGTCGTCACGCGGAAAGTTTCCAACAAGCTTACCCTACCATTTTGGGTTGTTATTTTGGAAGATTTTCTGTAACTTTGTAATATTTTATAGACATATAAATTAGCAGTTTTACACCTGGAGTGTCGAAATGATTCAGATAAATATTGTCCATCGTTTTTAAGGTTATGGGAACTTGTACATATGCAATTTCAGAAATTTAAATAAATCATATTAGCAACTTTTGTACGAACTTTATTCAAACAGTTGGAAACTGGAGTTAAGTGAAAAATCATTGCTCGACCGCCATTCGCTTTCTTTTGATTGAAGTCGTTCGACTCTCAAAGTCAAGTTTTTGTAAAATCTTGTGTTCCGGCTGGTACGTATGAGAAGCTGAAGGCATTCAACCTTGGGCGCAGCCACCGGCGTTCTCTAGTTAAAGAATCTGGTATTTCCAGGGCTCTGATTCAATTTGGTGGAGGCAGTTGAACGCGTGGCGTGTACTTAATTTATTTTGGAATTGGCCCCCTCATCTGCCCAGTGAAGCACCCACGTCGACCGGCATCAGCCTTTACTTTTTCGGAGCTTTGCTTTGAGTCGTCCAGGTCAGTATTGGTGTTTCACCTCTAAGATGAATAACCTTCACTTCCATGTGCTCATGCCTCATTTTCCTTTCAGCCTCCATCCAGCGGAGTCCAGCCGGAGTTACCACAGAAGTGGAGATATTAGAACGCTCTGTTGAGCATTAAAATCATAAAATTTAATAAACCCCCTCGGGGTTTTTTTAATTCTCCTCTGATATTGGTTAGCTTTTACGCTAACCACCACTTCAAAGGCGGGGAGCTTGCTGTACTTTCTATCTACCAGCTGAGGGTCCTGTTGCCTCGGGCCTCTCCGGATTGTATCATCGTTCGCGGACCTTCGGGCCAGATCGTCGGAGCTACCCCTGCCGGTATTGCGGTCTGATACGGGTCACCCCTGTCAGCCGCCTTTTTGTAGTTCTGTGAAGTTCTCTACTAACCCAACCTTTAAACTTCTTTAAACTTTAAACTTTAAAATTACCACTGGATATGGTTGCTAAGAGTGGGATATTCTTACTATAGGCCTGTTCCCACACCCTAGATAAATAGTCTTTTGCTGAACAGTATAGTTAACCGTCGAACCTTTTTAATCGGTCCCTTAGGACCTGGCGCCCTCCTGAGCTTATAAAAATTAAATTATAAATATACTTAAGTTGAAAAGTCAAGATTATGAAGATAGGTGAAAAGAAGTAAATAAAATATTGTACCTCAATTCTAGTATTTTATTTAGAAACCAGTAGACCAGATTTCAAAAGGGTTACAAAACCAATGAACGGATTTGGATGAAACTTGGAATAACAAGTAGGACTTAGTTAGTACACAAAAGTATATCCGACATAGAAATAAAGTTGTCGACATAGCTCAGAGAATTAGCAAGCTGAAGTGGCAGTGGGCTGGCCATATCTGCCGAAGAACCGATAACCGTTGGGGTAAACGAGTTCTTGAGTGGAGACCGCGGCTCGGCAAACGTAGTGTAGGACGCCCTCCGGCCAGGTGGAGTGACGATCTGCAAAAAGCTGCTGGTAGAAGCTGGATGCGTCGAGCTCAGGACAGGGCGCAATGGCGCTCATTAGGGGATGTATGTCCAGCAGTGGACTGTGATAGGCTGATGATGATGATGTACACAAAAGTGTGAAAAAAAAGTGTGAAGAAGTGGGCGAGGGTTTTTGAGTTTTTCGAGAAAAGTAGCAATCTCTCAGGAATAAAATTTATTTGAAACCAACTGTGAAGTAGAACTCTTTACAACAAAAAATAAAATAAAAATAGGTCCACAATTGACGGAGTTATCAGTAAACATACATAAAAAAAAGTCGAAATTAAAAGGTTCCGACGAATTGAGAACCTCCTCCTTTTTGAAGTCGGTTAAAAATAGTTTGCGACTTGAATTAAAAAATAGGCTACTTTTTATGCGGATACCACGCCAGGGAAGCGAGTCAATACATAATTATAGATATTGCTATATAGCACACTATCAAAGTGTTACAACATAATGAAAAACGCATTTAAAATAATGGTTTATTTATCTCTTCATGCGATTTCTTTCAGGTAACCTTTTTTCGTAGAAATAAACTTTCAGAGCATACCAATTATAGATTTAAACACTTTATTCATAATAATGTCAAAGTACTGTGTCGGGTCGAATGTTTCCCATAAACAATGAGTATTATTAACAAAATAATCATAATTTATGTTATGTATGGGGCTAAATGTTCTTGTTGTTGTGTAATAGAGTCCAGCATTACGTATTTCATTCGGCTCACTGTCGAAGTCGGAAACGTTACGAACGTTGGAAAATACCCTACTGGTCTTTAAAGGCTGTAATGGTAGGAAATTACCTGAACACTGATTTATTACAGTGTGCTTTGTCGGCCCCAACAATACCAGTCGACCCAAATAGATAGCGATTTCTTTCCGAAGCTAAGCAACGGGTGAATATATCCTACTAATCATATTAATACTATTTGTGAATATTTTCTTATTTGTAATGCCGTTTTATTTACAAAAAAAATCAGTTTATAGTAGTAGTAAAGTTCTTTGTGGAGGGCTCGGCACCATGCCTATTTCTACTGTGAAGCTGTGCTATGTTTCGGTTTGAAGGGTGTGGGTGCCGATGAAATTACAGGCACAAGAGCCTTATCATCATCATGCCTCAAGTTGCTGGACGCAGGGCATTGCATCGTAGAGCACGTTCCAGAAAACGTGATCTATGATGCAATGCTTTGTGATAGGTAATGGTTACCACTCAACATCAGGTGGGCCATGTGATTGTTCATTCTTCAAGTATCATAAAAAAAAGTTAATAGATAAAAGGTGGTCGTTAACAGAATTTCAAAAGTCCAAGCTCAAAATCTGCCAGAGGGCATTGGAACGCAGCGTCCTAGGCTACAGAAGAACCGACCGTATACGAGACACTATGCTGCGTTCCTTAACTGGCATCGCCAATGCAGGCCACCAAACAGTTTGACTTAAATGGTATTGGGTGGGACACGTCAGCCGTATGCTCCCAGAGAGGTGGGCAAACATCACCACGAAATGGACACCTTGCGGACAGCAACATCAGGGTCGGCCGAGAAAGCGATGGCGGGACGATCTTGATGCATTTGAGAAGAAGTGGTGGGACACCGCCAAAGATAGGGACACGTGGAAGAGTTCGGGGGGGGCTTTGCCCAGCAGTGGGACAAAATAGGCTAGATAAAAAAAAAAAAAGGTTAAAAATTCAGTCCAAATTTTGAGACCGCCCGAAGGCCTATGACATGGCTTAAAGACTGTAAAAGCCGGGATACCTTTACGTGTGTTCAAAAAACCACGAAAGTTCTCAGATCTAAAGGCCACTCACCGATGGTCACCCATCCCAGGAGGAACCGCCGAGTGAAGAGCTGCCTGCTACTATCTGCAGTCCGCTCCGGATTCACACCATAGCTCTCTTTGTCATCAGAACTTGTAATAATTAATTTTAAAAAAAGTCGGCTCTAATAACTCCATGTATACGAAAGGGGTGTAAGGAGTACAACCTCCGTCTTTGGAACCCAAGCCAACCTCACCTGCCTGTGGTGCACCCTACTGTAAAACAAACGGGGCTATGGCGGCCGACTGATTGCGGCATAGCGAAGCCAGGACAGAACACAGGCAAAACAGCGCAGTTTCTTCCCAGGCCTTTTAAAGTGGCCTTAAACTCATCTCTTAAGTGAGATGGGTCGACAAAATAGTACGCATCGCCTGGCGTTCGCGGTTGCGGCTATTGTAAGACTGTGGTGCATGGCACAAACTTCTGGAAGCTTATATCCAGCAGTAGATAAGGTATAGACCTTCTCTATAGAGATAGAGATCTTCATCTATAGAGATGAACTTTATAAACCTCTAAACCAGAGTTACTGAAAATTTACCTGAGAAAGCATCGAGTTAGTAGGTAAAAAATAACGTAAAAAATAAATATCCGCACCAAAACTCGGTGTACGCTGCCTATTGCGCCGACATTGAAAAATTTTGAAGCGACTTATGGTCTAAATTCCTGCAAATGTATTTGATGTTTAAATATGTATATGATAAACAGTTTAAAAACTATACAGTAATTAGAAGTAGATAAAGTTGATAAAAAATTTAGGCATTTATATCATGGATAAAGATACCTTATAAGACATATACAGGGTGGAAAAAATCAATGGGCCCTGAAGGAAAACCACTTTAAATCTTTATGATAATTAATTAATTTAACTTAATTTTATTTAGCCTTCCTTTATTTTTTAAAAAGAAACAAAACTGCATTCAAAGATTTTCTAAAATTAGCTTGTTTAACCCAGGAATTGAACAATCTATAAATTTAAAAATAAACTTCGCTTTTTTATTTTTTTTTATCGATAGGATCAACGTTCAGTATAAAATCTCTCCAATAAATATTTGGTTTAAGAATAAAAAAGATCATGAAATCTAGCATTAATTTTATTTTATCATCAATTCTGATGCGGTGGACACGTAAACAAGAAGTAACAAGAAATAAAATTATTACCTAGCAAGACAAGAAAAGATAAGATTTTTATTTTCTATTTAAATTGTACAAATTATTTGTAACAATCTAAGCGTACTGGTATGTATAACATACTAAGAGGACAGGGCCGTTGCTTCGAATAGCTATAATGCATAACATAAGGTAAACTTACCTAATTGGTTATTACAAAACCGGGTACGGTTTACTCCACTTACAATAGTTTACACAGGGTACTCAGTAGTAGATTTAACTGTGTTACAGCAGAGCACATTCTTCAACGTCCTATGCAGTAATTATTTGGAGTGGATCAGTCGAACAGCAATTACAAACATCGAACTAATAGCAATGACAATAAATTAACTACTTTAAATTACAATACTCACACACTCTCTTCAACTCTCCATGTAAACGTAGCTCGGACGATTTTTGACAGTTTTTACCATAGATTTAGTATATTACCAGCAAATAAATAGGACTAAAGCATAGAAGAAGTCATAAAATTAATTTATGCTCTGAACATTAACTCATACGGCTGATCTCTACTTTCTTATGTCCATACATGTTAGCTAGAAAGAGATGCATACTTTATCTCAATGCGATTTCTGCGACTTCGTACGACTTCGTACCAGGGCATTTGTATGAACCTTGATTGCATAGAAATTTGTTCGAGCGTCCTGGTACGTTTAACTTTTTGAAGTCGCATTGATATATATATGCATCCCTTTCTAACTGATGATATTTGACATAAGAAAGTAGATATTAGCCGTATTTAATTTTAAGACTTTATCTAGTTGTCTTCCTATATCTGTGATTACCAGTCTTACCAGTAGATGACCTGAGGGATCTCAAAACTTAAACGATTTTCGTTCGCACATGCGCATCTGTAATTACTAGTGAAGTTTAGTTGACAATCGGCCTAATCAGTGGCCACAGATAGTCTGACAAAGTGCTTGTAAAATTTTCAAATCCAAAAAGTTCTATTATAAATTTCCCTTTTCCACTCATGAATGATTCATGTGTATATGTTGTTTGAATCGTCGTTGAATGTGAATTTCGATGGTGACTACTATCTCCATACTTGAACGAAATATCGGATTCGTAGAAACATAGCACTTAATACATAAGTACGAAAGTGCACGATCGAACCGCATTCGGGTTTAGTATCGCTGCTGCCGATCACCGTGAATTGCTGAGTGGTTACTTCAGACCAAGTAACCGAATGGAGTTTCAAAGCAAAATGAGCTGTACTACCCTGGATTTAAATTGAGTTTCGTTTGGGAGATTTTAGGGGTGCTTGCATTGGCCATCGAATTTTGTAGGTACTTCAACTGAAGCCTTTAGACATAACTGATGATGTAGCAAATCTGAAGCTCCACTTTATAAGATAGAAGTGATACACAATTTTCGAATGTATTTATTTACGTAGATAAGTAACCGAAGCATTTAAAAACCAAACTGAATTACGACTTTCTCCCTTTATTGGAGATTTTCAATATATTGTTTCATCTAAATCCATTCAGTAGTTTTTTTGCGTGATAGAGTAACGAACATCCATATACATCCTAACAAAATTTCTCGTTTATAATATTAATAGAAAGTAGGATAGAATAGGAAGTAAGAAGGATAGTAGATGCATGAAGATGGAGGTGTACAGGGTTCCAACTCCTATCTTCGGAACCCAAGCCAACCCCACCTGCACGTGGTGCACCCTGCTAAACAACGAACGGGGCTCTGGCGGCCGGCTGATTGCGGCATAGCACAGCCTACATCGGCACAGCTAAATCCCCTGGCCACTGACGGGCAGCAGCGTCGGTGGTGCGAGAAGCTGTGCCCTGCGATCCCCAACCCGCATGCCCAGCGGGGGGATGATGGGTATATCCCCCTTTATTAGGGAAGGCCTATGTCCACCCGTGGACTGATATAGGCTGATGTGGAAGATGCCGGTTTTTGAAAGCAGTTAGCAATCTTCGTGAAAGGTTGCGTCTTACAAGTCCACCGCGGTTCGCGGAGATGTGCACGACCTGGACTCTTTTAATAGAGATTGGACCATCACATCCCTGGATCGACAAAAATGGAAGGAGGATAAGGAGGCATTTGCCCTACAGGGGGATGGTGTAGGCTGAAAATAATAAATAAAATATAATAACAAGTAAGCATTCGTTTATTTTTAGGGTAAAGAAACGTCGATCGTCCAGCAGCTAGATGGGGACATTGAATCAATTGTGGGCCGAAACTGGATGAGACGAGCTTTGAACCGTGAGGATTGGTACATAGAAAGAGAGGCATATACCCAGCAGTGGGAGTACTCAGGCTGTGGATGATGATGATGAAGCATAATCATAGCATGATCGGCATGTAGAAACCAGAGAAAAAATTCTAAGGCTTAATCATGCTGTATTCCTTCTGAGTTCTGTTCTGCTCTCGGAACGTACTTATAAGCATCTGTCAAAAGATAAACGTTGCTTGAAGTATTGCGATCTCTCACTGTTTGTTAATGACAAACAGAGTTTTTAGAATAGGTAGACTTGTATAAATAACTTTTTTAACCCTTTATTAATTATTAATCATTTAATAAAAATTGTCAATCCTAGGCTTAAATAATTCAACAAAAATGTAACATTTGATATATTATTAAATAGCTAATT
Organism: Horisme vitalbata; assembly: GCA_951804965.1. Classification (NCBI taxonomy): domain Eukaryota; kingdom Metazoa; phylum Arthropoda; class Insecta; order Lepidoptera; family Geometridae; genus Horisme; species Horisme vitalbata. Next base: position 5,132,085 of record OX638096.1, read on the forward strand.
AACATTTACATTTCAATTATAAAAAAAACTCAACTCGGATCAGTCAGTGATTACTTACTTTGTTGACTACTGACTATAATATCTACCTAATGAAACGATACTAATAAACAATTATTAGTTAGTTTTAAGTCCTCAGTAAAACGTTGTCTAGTAGAACTTGTTACCATAGCTTAAAATAATTTGCCTTTGTAAAATAAATAAATAAATAAATCTCTAATAAATAAATAATAAATAAGTCTGCTAAATAAATATTTTTCATTTTTTCATTTTTCATTTCAATTGACAATAATACTACCTACTCGCTTTAGTTACAAACTTAACTTTAGTATAATAATTTTAAATCATTGACAGCATTATCAAATAATGACCTAACCTAATATAATAATAATAATCAAAGTAATGACAATTTGTTACCTAAGTACGCCTAGGTAGGACCTACAAAGCCTCGGTTGCCTACCATAACACAGAGAGATACTTATAATCTGTAACATGCAATTTAACACCATGTGAAAGCAATACATTAATATAATATATAATAATTAATTATATAATGCTGTAATATGTAGCCCCAAACTAAGCTGAGCTTGTTTTATGGAAACCACATGATTGATATATTAATTATATACATTTTTTTTGTTAATACCTAAATATCATTCATAGAAAACACCCATACCCGAGACAAATATCTGTAGAATATGCAAACATTTGTCTCGCGGCGGGAATTGTAGTATTATAAACGAAAAATTGATAGGTCGAGTCCGTCCGACATTCGAAATCTTGTCCTCTGGATCGGAGGCTGGGCATCATTCCACTACGCCATTACGGAGAAATTAGGAGCATAAAAATAGGTACTTACCAGTCAATATGTGAGTTTTTAAACGAGCTGAATACCCCGAAGACGTTGGATTTGGAACTTTTTTCATACCATCTCTCATGGAATACTCTGTTAGTGGCGAAAAACTTCAGTGAGTGGGGAGTAGCTTTGTTAGAAATTGGTTCATCGATTCCAGTAAAATTTCGAATATATTGTGATAAATATCTATTGTATGATTTTAGCCCAAGAGATATTTCTTATGTGATCTCATTGGGTGAAATTTTAGTTGAGGAAAGGTCTATTTTCGCCTGTATAGTAATAGTTGATTTTCGCCCTCTGATAGATAGTCTTCATACAAGATCGTAAACTACAGAGCACGTTTGATATGCTAATCTACGAAATAGCATCGAGATCTCACGAAATTCCTTTTGAAGATCAGGAATTTATTGATCTATTTATACACTGGGAAGTAATAAAATTGAAGTCGTAAAGTTATTTGATATGAAATCTTTATTACATCGATCGCTATAAATTATATGCCCGTGAACTCTGACTTTGTTGAAATTATGAAATTTTTGCCGGTAATAAGACTATTGTTTCTGGGGAGATACCATCGCGCCGTTGCTTCAGCAATAAATAAAGTCTAACCGTCCTATACAGTCAGTTTTATAAACCTCAGATAGCTAAAATGGCGTTTATATATCATGACGTCTCTTTTTATTTACATTTGAATATCAGGGACAAACGGCGCTATAAAGTGACATTTGGTTATGTATAAGGGAGATTGTCTTGCTTTCAACGGACTGATAGCATTCACCTAGGTATAGGTATAAATATTTTTCAGTACAAAATGTTTTGATCTGCGGGGTCATTAGCTATCTCTGTTGCAAACAGAAATAATTTACACCAATCCCGTTTTTACAAACTTTGACATTTCAATTCAATGAACGTCAATCGACAAACTATGACAGTTTGTTAAAACAGGATCCTTGTCAATCATTTATGTTTGCAACAGAGTTAGCCGATCACCCCACTGATCGCATCGTATTTTTCAAAAACAAGTACATTGAGAGGTTTAAGCCAGCTCTTTCAAAAAAGTTCATGTTGCGGTTTAAAAACTTCAACCTCAGAGTTGAATTACACTGATGTCTGATTTTAAAAGTATTTCTAAGTAAAGAATAAGATAAGAATAAGATAAGAATAAGATAAGAATAAGATAAGAATAAGATGAGAATAAGATAAGAATAAGATAAGAATAAGATAAGAATAAGATAAGAATAAGATAAGAATAAGATAAGAATAAGATAAGAATAAGATAAGAATAAGATAAGAATAAGATAAGAATAAGATAAGAATAAGATAAGAATAAGATAAGAATAAGATAAGAATAAGATAAGAATAAGATAAGAATAAGATAAGAATAAGATAAGAATAAGATAAGAATAAGATAAGAATATGATAAGAATAAGATAAGAATAAGATAAGAATAAGATAAGAATAAGATAAGAATAAGATAAGAATAAGATAAGAATAAGATAAGAATACGATAAGAATATGATACTTTTTTAATCTTTGGATGGTCTTAGGCTCGGCACCACAGTTGTTTACTAGTTCATATTGATAGTTGTAGTCTCTCAAAGGCCTCTTCGCCCCATAGAGCGTTATCGCACTATGTCCGATCCGAATCCGATCCGAACCCATATAAAAAAATCAGAGATCGGACTAGTGCATAAAAAATATCCGAGATTTTGGATCCGTTTTTTCACGGATACTGATCGAACTCGTAGTGCAAAACTGCTCTTATAATATTGCTAACCTGTACCGTCGTTTCAAACCAAAAGCTTGATTACCACGATTCAAGATTCAACTTACAAAAGTAATCTTTTTTGAAGTGTTTCAGCGTAACGTCAGCAGCATGTGATATCAAAGGCAAAGCCTATCAACGCCAGCTACAAACAGCAACCAGGGCAAAGCGATGACGACAACCTGGCCTGGCATGAATATGGTACGCTGTCACTGGTACAAAAAAACATATATTGAAATATAAAAAAATTGAGAGGTGTCAAGGGACACCCGGATGGAACGTAGTAGCTTTCTATGAGAGAGAGAGAGAGAGAGAGAGAGAGAAATACAGACAGAGAAACACGCGCACGCCCCACGGTTTCATTGAAATACAGATCATATTACATCAATTCAAATTTAAACATGCCAAATGACATAATCACCACAGCGATTTGAACTGGGTGTCGCGGCGTGGCAGCCCAAGCCAATGCGGCGAGGCTGAGTAAGTGGTCATCTCATCCACTTAATCTCATCCACTTCGGATGAGTTGGTCAATCCAAAATGTGTAGTGGTCAACTCATCCAAAAGATTTTTATACCAGTTTATTTACCAGTATTTTCAATAGGTAACATCAACCAAAAAACTGTTCCGTAAGGTAAAAATATTTTATTTCGTGCAATAGTTCATGAAATTAAATTATTCACTGACTAGCTAGAAAATACTTTTAATTTAATGTACCGTGTGTGTAGTTACACAGTACGCACATAGGTCAATAGTTTTAAATTTGAATAATATTATGTAAGTATATTTTAAAATACGCCTTTATAATTGATTGGAAAGATGAATTATTTACCAAACTTTGTTGTGAATAGATAGGTAAAGGTACATAGAAGACCACATTAAATTTTTATAGAACTTGAGTGAAGGCAATAATTCTACTCAGAATTTAATTGTTACTTGTGGAAACTTGTTAAATCTTGTTAGGGTGGAAGTGTTGTACATTTATACTGCCGCATAATGTTGTGAGTTTTTACACGGATAAGATATGATGATTAGAATAATATTTAACCACCCCTTGTTTTTAGTTTTAGGATTAGATGACAATTTAATTTGATAAAAAAGTAAGGTAAAATGCAGTGCACGTGTTTCATGGCCAATTAAGGCCAACTATGGTGGGTAATGGTTTTAGAAATTAACTGAGACTCACTTTGCTTTTCGCTTTCGGTCAGTGAAGTAGGTACTTGATTTGTTTTTTTGTTTCATTGGCGAGAATATTTACGCTTCGATTAACTTTTTCTGGATATTTTTTATTTATCTATATATTTTAATGATATCTACTTATAGTGATTTTTTTTGGTTGACATTGCTGAAATATCTGATGAACAAGTGTCTTCAACTTCACATAATAATATATTACCAGTCAAAAATGCACTGCTACCACATAAAACAAAAAAAAATGATGACATCATGTTTAGACTAATAAAGGGCCTGTTATCTAAATTGTCACCAATATTCACCTCATCATGAATTTCTAAATGGCGGTTATACATGCTGTACCCCATGCTGTTTCCCTGAAACACCAGTTGCTAGTTGTTATTTCCATTTGACGAGATGCATAAGGAGGAAATGCTAAGATTTGGGAATAAATAAATCCAAATAAATATATAAAGAGGTAATTAATTGACTCAGGCGTGACTTTGCGGAAATCCATTACAAGATATTCTATAAGACAAGATATTTAGTACAAATTCCGCTAACTTTCTCTGCCCTCCTAGTGGCGCGATTGCGTCATCAACGTTCACGGGAGTTCGACCCGATACTATATAAGTGGGGATGTCGCGCGGTTGACTCACTTTCTGTTTAGCGCTCGGCGGAGCAACACGTCTGCGGAGTTCTGCGTCGTTGTTGTTTTTTTAGCGACGTCGACGTTGGTTGACAGCGAGTCGATCATTCCTTAGGATGCCTTATAGGGAAGGCGAAACATTGTCGAATTTCTGTTGAGTTTCTTGTGTATTTATGTGTGTGTCGTTTCTCCAAGCTAATTACATGATAACGTTTTGTTTTTATTTGGTGGAAGAGTAAGTAGACGGTTGCATTTATTAATGATTGCTTGTTTGCTTGTTCTTTCTCTGATTTGCATGTGAATCTGCGGGCGGGAGGGCGGTGCATGCGTATGCATTTTGTGGAACTTGTCAGAGAAAGTTATCGGAATTTGTACTAAATATTATGTCTTGTAGAATATCTTGTAATGGATTTCCGCAAAGTCACGCCTGAGTCAATTAATTATCATAATCAGCGTTGTATCTAAAGTTATGCAGCACATTGCTCGGCAAGAACCCGTTTTCGAAGCTCACTCACTACCTAGCATGATAGCTGTTGAAATGCACGGATGATGCAAAAATAGGTAGGTAAATACTTGTATTATCTAAGTTAACGTGATATTTTAGTGTATTATTCTAGCTATTTACGAGTAAGTTGCCTACGTAAAACTGTACCTTCCTTACGTCTTTAGATAGTACTGAATTATAACTTTTAAGTTCACTGCTTGTAAAATTTTAACCACACTTTGTGCCTAGTGATTTATAGAAATATATTAGAATATATCTATCTAAATGTGTATAAAAGTTAACCAAAAGATGTGCATGAACAAATAAAGATACAGATAATGAAATACCACAATATCAACAAGAGCGTAAAGCAGTCCACTGCGGGACATGGCTTGCCCTAGCGCCATTGCGCTCTATATTTAGATCGATGCATCCAGCTTCTACTGGCAGCCTTTCGTAGATTGTTAATCCACTTGGCCGGAAGATGCTCTACTCTAAATTTACTGAGCCTTGGTCAAGAACATGAATACTTCGGTAAATATGACCAGCCCACTGTCATTTCAACTTGCTTTTTCTTTCAGCTATTTCGTCAATTTTAGTTCTATCTTGCAAAGTTTCATTGCGCAGAGAAAAAATATACCGAATTATTTTTCGTAAGACCCATAGTATATATTATATTAGTGTGTAGTGTAGGCCTAATTATTTCAATACTCTATGATATCATGGCACCTATGGAATCTATGGAAGTTCGAAACGATAAAATGTCATTAAATATAAAACACCTTAGGTAAGGCAAAGGGATTCCTCGATACTTAATTTAGCTCTCGTAATGCGGACAACCCTTATTCTAATTATTTCCTTAAAATAGATTCCCATTAAATCGGGATTGGATTTTTTATTCTTCTTGTAGGTTCGAGAATTCCTTTTGCCAAATTAAATTTCATGGCATTCTGAACAAAGATCTGGTAAATTGTTTGACTTTTGTCTTTTTACAGTGCAGTCACCGTAAACAGTGTTTTTACTCGTAAGGTTTATTTAATTGCTTTGATACCTCTATATTGTTTTTAAATCCGACAACGGTAAAGCCAAAAGGAAGAGTTATGATTTAAGCAGTCTATGTATACAAATATATTTTTTTGCAGCGCCCTGACAAGGTACATTATTCAACTGACTAAGCTACTTAGACCTAAGCTAATAAACAGTGCACTGATATTTGTTTTTATGCCGCTTTACTTTTTTCAGTAGTAAAAGGTACATTTTTAGCTTTTATGATTTTTTAGTAATTTTGAAAACTTAAAAAAAAAAAAAAAAAAACACTGAGCACGGACACACAAAACACACGTACTGAGCAATATCTAAACATATCCATAATGGGGAAAAAGCCGTGAAGAAGTATGTTTGAAAAATAATAAATACTTAAATTTTTACTTTTCAGTAGTCGAGTTTTATTTAAGTATTTATTTTTATATCAAGAACTGATTTCCCCTTGAGCTTCAATCCCAAATAAATCTGGCGTAGGCAATTTCACTCTTATTAAGGCATCTAAAGACCCTCGTGCCGTTCAAGTGTTTTATTTCTTTTATTAAGGAACAACTAGAGACAGTAAGTGCGACTCTTGAAATGAATCAAACATACATGTTTCAAATTGTAAAAATGTTTATTTACCAATAAATATTATATCTACAAAACATTTATAGCAGAAGTTATATTTACCAGGTGCCAGCGTATCTCCTCACGTGAGCCTCGACAGCGCTGTTAGCCATGGGGGAGTAGTTGTAATAATTACTAGGTGCCCAACCAACGTTACTAGAAATTCCAGAGTCGAAGTTACTGTTCGTTAGAATATTGTTAAAGTTGTAGAAGTGTCTGTTAGAAGCGGGCTGGTTCCATACGGGGTTGGCCCACGCGCGGGCCGTGTTGATGAAGTGGTTCCTTTCTCCGTAAATCTTTGCGCCAGTGTAGACACCGATACCGTAGCTGATCATGTCCGTGTACAGGTTGTTGAGAACATGCACCTCACCAAACCTGACCATGGGGTTGCGTTGTGTGGTACCTTGGAACCAATTGAGGTAAATAGTGACCTTAAGCCTTCCAGTGTCCTGAGACTGGTAGCTGTCATCGTGCCCGATCAGGAAGTTCATGTTGTGGTTCCTGAAGATGCTGTTAGAGATAGTGACGTAGCTGGTGGCACGCTTTACAGTCACCAGACCGTTGTGGCGACGTCTATCGTCAGAGGTGGCGGCAGAGTTCCAGGGGTCGTCGGAGAACTCGCAGTGGTCAACCCACACAAACTCGCAGTGGTCAATGTCGACCGCGTCGATTGACCCGTAAGCACCAGACTGCTGCGACACGATACCGCCGTTGCCGTTGGGCTGCTCACCAGGCGCGTAAGAGATCACGTTGTTCATTTTGATGTTCTGGATGATGACATGGACCTGGTTGACCATACGAAAGCCTCCTCCGTAAATTTCAGCGTTGGCGTCGCCACCGATGATGGACTTGTAGGGGCCGACGTGTATCACTACTCCAGGTGAGCCAGTGAACAGCACTGTGAGGTCGATGCGGCCGCGGACGTAGACGATACGGGGAGCGGCGCTGTTTAGGGCATCTCGAAGTGCCCAGGCGTCCCAGACGGTCCACACGGCACCGCCGGCGCCGCCTATGGTACCTGCACCAAAGCCAGCAAGGCCAGCATTACGTGGTAAATATGCACGGTTGGTGCTATTGCCAAGCAGCAGGTTATCGGCACCAATTTCGACCGTAGGTGACGACGGGGTTGGCAGCGCGGCCGCCACTGCCAACACTGAGAGAAGAGTGATGTAGAACTTCATGTTGAAGATTGCTTACCACGGCGATGTTTCCTATATTTATAAGCACCTTATCGACGGCAAAATATGTGTGGTCTTAACAAAAACCAATCAATCAGATAAGTAATACGGTAATATCAGTAAGTACAAGCATATAAAATCATTCTTTTGTTAATCTCCAAAGCCATAAAAGCACACCATTTGATCGTGATACGGCAGGATAAACAATATTCAGATTTATATTGTTAACCCCCGTCGCATCTGTATGTCGGTCTGTGGCATTGCTCCCAAATAGATGAATCGATTTTGATTTAGTTATTTATGTTTGAAAGGTGACTTGATCGAGAGTGTTCTTAGAAACTTCTCATGAATCTGTTCAGCCATTTGAATATCCTCTGTACTTTTCTAGTCGATGATTCACAATTTGGTATCCTATTACCTACTTCAATGATATTGCAATGGTATCTGCAGGATCCTAAAAAACTAACAGCAATGGTATCGCGCTTGAACTCTTTAAAATCATCATTGTACATGTTAATTATAGATCGACGGCGATCAGGTGATGATGGAGTAGGAAAGAGAGAAATAAAGAGACGAAGAGTGAACTCTTCGTCTCCTTATTGAAGCACTTATAGACTGTACTAAATTAACAGGCAAACGACAAATCAACAATGACGCTTTAAATTAAAACAAAGATAAAGATACATTTATATACAATAACACAGAAATAACTAAAAAATAAAAATAAGCCCATCAATTTATTACAATATACAATTTATATAGCTTGTCACGAGATTCACTTGTATAGATAAAAAAATACAATAATTATTGAATAATTATCTTGATCTATCATCATCATCATCATCATCAGCCTATAGCAGTCCACTGCTGAACAAAGGCCTCCCCTAATGAGCGCCATTTCGCCCTGTCCTGAGCTCGACGCATCCAGCTTCTACCAGCAGCCTTTCGCAGATCGTCACCCCACCTGGCCGGAGGGCGTCCAACACTACGCTGGCCGAGCCGCGGTCTCCACTCAAGAACTCGATTACCCCAACGGCTATCGGTTCTTCGGCAGATAATGGCCAGCCCACTGCCACTTCAGCTTGCTGATTCTCTGAGCTATGTCGACAACTTTAGTTCTATGTCGGATAAACTCGTTGCGGATTGATTCCTTACTAAAACATAAATAACGTAACCCAAGGTGTAAAAAAGTGCCCTAACTCGTGCCAAGCCGGGACGGGCCGTTAGTCATTGATAAAGTTAAGCTTCTTCTTTTCATATGAGTAACTGGTGGTATCATAATAAAATGTAACGATTTAATATTTCTTTATAATACCTAACCTAACCTAATTACTTTTACCTTATCTAACAGTTGATCAGTATACATCGTATCCCAAGCCTGTGGATAAAGAATGAACACCCTCGTAATACTACTTCTCACAAATGCTGTGAAACAGTTTTGGTTTTAATTAGTAGTAAAAATAAAAATCAAAATATTCATACAAATTTAATTCCAGATAATAAAAAAAAGCGTAGCATACTGTATCATTATTGACACGAATAAGATGACAAGAGATTTTTACCAATAAAACATTTACATAATATGGCCACCTCACATTAATCAATTATTTTAACAATTTTAAAACCATTGTTTTCTCGGTAAATACTAGACCGATTGTTTTAATACTTTGCATATTGGTCAAAAATACCCTAATAAATGTGTTCAGCTTGTGGACATAGACGAACACGTCTATGTCCACAAGCTGAACACATTGTATAGTATTGATTGTATCTCATAATATAGTTATATAGTATAGTTAGTACCTAGACGACCGAGCTTAGCTCGGTTTTTTTTTAAATCGTGTTTTTGGAAATTATAATACGAATTACTTACTGATAAAATATGAATAATTTTTTTTTCGGTCTTACCTACACATTAATAAATAATAAATAAATAAATAATAAATAATCCTGCACGTTATCACACAGCATCATGTAGCCCCAAACTAAGCAGAGCTTGTATTATGGGAACCACATGATTGATATACTACATAGATACATATTTATTTTGTAAATACATACATATCATACATAGATGAACACCCAGACCCGAGACAAATATCTGCAGAACATGCAAACATTTGTCCCCGCGGGAATCGAACCCGCAACCTTCTGCGTCTCAGGCAGACCTTCGCCCACTGCACCACAGAGGCCGTCGTTAATAAGAAAATATATACTGGTTACTTAATAAAAAATCACAAGTGCATTTCTGTTTAACATTTTAATAATAACAAGTATTTACTTTTTTACAGTTAATCAATCAATTTCGTAAGTATATTTTTATCATATTATTTATGGAATCCTAATACTTCCTACCTGGAATGAATAATATAATAATAATCCTAAATGGTGCATCTCAATTGTCCTTTTGATGAGTCAAGGGTTACCCTTGGTATATGTACTTCTTTGCCAGATTCTTTACCAGTAAATTTTTTGCCTTTATTATGTGATTGCACAGACTTGTTACAATAAGTTTTACATCATTTCATAGTCCATAAGATATGGCTAAATTACGCAACAATATTATTATAGCATTTTTTTTTCAATTTTAGTTCGTGTGGTGGCAAGTCTGAAATATTGACACTATTGAGAAATTCTGTTGTTGATTCGACTGCTTCTTCAGGTTGATCTTTCATTGAGTCATGGCTATAGAAGATTTTGTACTTACTAATACTTCTATACTATAGTAGAAGTTTGGAAACTATATCATCATAATTTTTTTCAACATCTTTGTTATGAGGCGCAAGTATTGCTCTGTCTTTAATTCCCTCATAATTTCCATTGGCTACGCAGTTACCTACAGCCCGCTTTACTTAAATGTTGGTCGAGATTAGGCCAAGGCGGGCTAGGCAAATTGATACACGAATAGAGCTACCGTCGAGACGTTCGGCAAGTCTATGCAAACTTTTGCAAACGGCCAATGTAGACGAGTTTTGAGGACTTGCCCCAAGTAAGCTGCCCACACGTTATGCGATTGGCCAAGCGCAGGCGAGTGCCTTTGATTTGTGCAGAAAAACCGTCATAGCTCCGAAGTGAGACGACTGGTCGCGAGCGACTGCGAGTTGTGTCAATACACGCCAAATGAACTCTATACACGTTGGCGCTTGCCTTTACTCGGCCAGCTAGGCGAGCGACACCGAGCGATGGCAAGGCAAGGCAAATGTGCTATCTATACGTTGGTATTAGCCTTCGTCGGGGGTCGGGCATTATCTTGCATTAAATGAATTTTTTAAGTCCCATGTAATTTACCTACCACGTGAGTTTCTAAAACCTCTGTTATATAGCGCCTTGCCGTCAAACGTCCTTTTCATGTACCTATAAAACCTTCTAAACCAAACACTCTTTGGTTTAGTGCTGTTTAAAAAACGCCATCTATTGTCAAGTAGCTTTAAGTGTTGCTGTGTCGGCAAAACAGTTATATTTTTGTTCTCGTAAACGGGCAATTTTGACAATTTCTGGCTGCAATGGATAGCCACTAAGCTGCCGATTAAATCTCTCACAAAGTGCAATAATTGCTACAATATTGTAGCCTGGCAATATTATGAAAAAATAAATGATTTATTCAGCTTTGACTTCACTGCAATATTGCTGTATATCGTCTTTGCTTTGATGTTTAGGTGCATCTCATTTCCCTCGCTCACCTCCCCCCGCCTCGTCCTGTAGCTACCGCAGCTGTCTCCTCAATCTTACCGCAATATGCTCCGCGTGTACAAATAAAACTTCTTATTAATCCAGTTGCTGAATCTTGTAGGGTTACTCGGCAATGTTGGCTTGTATTGCAAAATGAAGTTGCAATTATTTTATACTGAGCAATATTGGTCGATGAAAATAGCCCAAAAATGTTTTGTAGCCCGTTTACAGGCCTCTTAATAATACACTAGGACAATAGTATTACTAAAGAAGAAAGAAAGAAAGAAAGAATGTATTTATTTAGCACACAAAAAGGAAGGTTCACAAACAAAATAATGATAGTATAAGCTAACAAAACAGTTAAGACACAGTAAAAAACACACAACACACATACCTACAATCATTTTAGCCCCTCCTTGTTGCGGCCAAACAGGCTTAGTCTCAGCGAAATGCTGCCACCTAACATGGGATGTAAGGTGACAGCGCTGGTTTTCAGACTAGACCTTAGAGGTGACGTCATTAGTCGCGAACCGTTCACTTCAAATACATAAACACTATAAGAAAAACAAATAATATAACTAGAATAAATAATAGTAAAAACTAATAAATTACACACATTTTATACATACCATGCAGTGTCATTTACACATACAAAATAGCAAATAGATAATATTAAATAAAAATAAATATTTTAAATATACTTGAATAAACTGGCAACACTGATTATATTCTTGTTTATCTGTGCTCTAAATGGCGTGCTTGTAATGGTACATACATTATTCTGTAAGCTTGGCGGGCATCAAACAGAAAAACCAAAAGATCATGGTTATATCCAGGCTAAAACAATGGCAAATAAAAACAAACACATACCTCTAGTAATTAGTGAAACCCCCCTGGTTAAACGCGTGCAAAACAAAAAGGTGAGTGGAAAAAAGTCAAAAGAAAAAAGGTTGTAAGGTCGAGAGTTGCTTATGAGTTTTTCTGAGTTGTTAAAAATTCCTGTTTTAGTTTAATTCTAAATGTATGTAATGATTTAAGGGCACGAAGCGGCGGGGGTAAATTATTCCAGCAGCGGGACGCTGCATAACGGAACGAGCCTCTGAAAGGCACGGTTCTTTGCTTTTTAATCACAAATACGAGAGAGCAGGACCTCCTGGGAAAGCGAGATATCTCATTCGCCCATTCAAGCCGGCTATAGAGGTATGGAGGCGATTCGTACTTGACAACACCAAATAAAAGGCAAGCAAGGTGCAAGTCCCTTCGTGCCTTCATCTTTAGTAAGTTAGACGAATTAAGATATGGTGTGACATGTGTGCGAGGAGGAATCTGAAAACAGAAACGTGCGCAGGCATTCTGCACTCGCTGCAGGAGCTTCTCAGTTCTTGCTAGTAGGCAAGGACCAAATACCACATCACAGTAATTCAACTTTGAAAGTATGAGGGACTCACATAAAGTGATTCTGACCTCTTCACTCAAAAACGAGCGTATTTTATACAAAGTTTTTAGCCTATAAAAGCAGCTGCGCACACACTCTGACACCTGGCTTTCAAATTTTAGTTGGGTGTCAATCATAAGACCTAAACTCCTCGCCTCGGACACATACTCAATACTTTCGCCACCCACCATGACCCTTATATCGAAATTGCTAAGTTTTTGTAAGCCAGCCTTAGATCCGGTCATTATATATTTGTATTTTGTAGCGTTAAGTACCAAAGAGTTTGAAACTGACCACTGGAAAATCTGATCCAAATCAAAATTTATTTCAGCAACAGCACGAAGACAATCAGAAGGCAGGAATGAATGGTATAACTGAAGATCATCCGCATATAGGTGAAATTTACAGTGAGAGATGCCTCTGATGATATCAGCACTGTAGAGGATAAAGAGGATAGGCCCCAGTATTGATCCTTGGGGGACTCCACGAAGAACTGATTGAAGAGCTGACCTGACAGTTGAGCCATCACTCATTCTCAACTCCACACACTGTTTTCTGTGACTAAGGTAACTGTTAAACCACTTGATGGTATTCGGATCACACCCATAGAATGCTAGCTTGGATAAAAGCATTGATATATTGATGGAGTCAAAGGCTCGGGAAAAATCTAATAGGACAAGTACACATGTATTGATCTTGAGCTAATAATAAATTATCAACCACATCCAGGAGGGCAGTTGCGGTACTATGACCTTTGCGGAATCCAGATTGAAGCTGAGGAAAGATATTATGCTCCTCCAAATACGTCACAAGTTGAAAACTAACCACTTTCTCTAAGATTTTGGATAAGAAAGGAAGTAGGCTGATGGGCCTTAAATCTTTGACAGATGTAGGATCGCTTTTCTTGGGAATAGGTTTAACAACCGCCAATTTCCAGCATTCTGGAAAGATACCACTAATAATAGACCTATTGATGATTGATGTGATGGCTTGTAAAGATTGGGGCAAGGTCAGTTTAACCATATCAAGACTTAACCCATCAATACCTTGAGCATTCGTTTTGAAATTTCTTATGATCTTCAAGACCGAGTCCTCACTTACAGGGCTTAAGGAAAAAGTTTCAGAGCTATATCTATGATATTCAAAAAAAGTTAGTTGTGAAATATCCACCTTACCATCACCGGGCACATCAAGAAAATGTGCATTAATAATATCAGGGTCAGTAAAATGGGGGGGGGTAGTTCTGAGGCCCGCTGCTTATCTGGCAAAATGTTGGTTTTTAAATTTTTCCAACGTTTTTTAGAGTTTTTGAAATTATCATTTATTTGGAGATTAAAAAATGCTGTCTTTTCGCTATGGATTGCTGCAGTAACTATTTGTTTCATATTTTTATAACAGTTTTTCAGATTATCACATTTATTCAATTTATACCTATTGTGATAGTCATTCCTAATTTTGATCATACTTTTAACAGTATCAGTAATCCATGGATGAGGGGGACCCTTGAACTTAGATGTTTTAAGTGGTGCATGCAGGTCAAACAAGGTTAATAGGATGTCCGTGAATTCAGAAGCTAAACAATTTACATCTGAGGGTAGCATGAAATATGACCAGTTTACCACATCAAGATCATTTATGAACAAGTCAATAAGAATATCTTTTAATGGCCTATAAGTAATAATAATAATAATAATGTTATTTATTTGTTTCTTACAAAGAAGTTATTTTAAAGCTTAGGAGTTAAATTATAATTTGGTACCAACTTTGCAAGAAACTGGTGCCTGTGAGAGGCTTATAAAACCTGTAGTACAAGTCACCAGGGTCTTCCTCCATAGATAGCCAAATAGATAAATGGTTTTAAGCTGACAATGTAAGTAGGTATTTACTAGGAGTAAGTAACAGTTAACAATGATAGATAATAATAAGATAAAAACAGAGAAAGGAAAGCAAGAAACTTTTTTAAAACTAACTAATAATGAAATTGGTAAATGTGTATTGTGTGGGGGTGTATGTGAAAAGTATGAGAGTGAGTGACTGTTTGTGTGTGTGTGGGTTATTCTGTTCTCTCCAGTCTCTTGGGAATGTGGTTATCACAGAAATAGCCCACGCGTGAAGTGTGTAAAAGTGAGAGGTTATGTGTGTAAGAGAGATGGTATAGTATGGTTCCTGATAATTCAGGCACGGGATAAGGCTTAATATAAAGCACAGATGTGCAGGTAGGTGGGATAGGTCATAGATAAAGTGTGTGTTTGATTTTGGACACCAGAGAAAGTTGGTATAATAAAGTGCCTGTCGAGCAGTATGTTACAATGTGATAATTCATTTTATTACGTTGAGTAAGGATTCAGTTTCGTCGTAGGTAAGGGTTTTTAGATAGGAAGAGACAGAGTGATTACATAATTTTTTTGTAAGCGGATATATATTTAATGTTTTATTTAGCTTATTATATAGAAATGTACCAAGGAAACAGTAAAAATGATGAGATCGTTGTGTGCGAAAAGTTTCTGATGGGCAGACCGTGTATGCCCTGCGTTTATTCTGGTTTTGGTTTTGATCGTAAAGAAGATCGCTGTGCTTTTTGAGGACAGTTTGAAGGACGAAAGCTTGCCTAACAGTAAGTACATTCCATTCTCTATATAGATCAGCTGAGCGATAACGAAAAGGAAAACCAGCAGCGACCTTCAATATGGCACGTTGTGCTCTCTCTACCTCAATGAGGTGGGTTTTGGCTGCACCACCCCAAGTGGTGATGCAGTAATTCACTAGAGACTGGCATAGCGCGTAATAGACTAACCTTATAACTCGACGGTCTGCTACGTGTTTGAGGGATTTAAAGATGAAAATGAGCTTGCGTAGTCGAATAACAAGGGAATCCAGATGTGGTTTGAAGGTAATCGTTTCATCAATTGTTACGCCAAGGTACTTGATCCTGTCGGTTCTTTGGAGAGAAGGACAAGAGCAAACTGATATGTCAGAATCACAACTATGAACGGATATTGAAAGAGTAGTCGGTGGAAGAAGGTTAGTCCTCAGTGCGAAGGGAATAAATTTTGTTTTTGAGACATTTAAGCTAAGCTTGTTGCCTTGAAGCCAATTTCTTACCTTATCAAAGCCGTTTTGAGCAAGAACAAAAACTTCACTCCAGCTATTACCGCTAAAAAAGAGGGCAGTATCATCAGCAAAGGCGATGATTTTTCCGCTATTGAGTTGAAGGTGGCATAAATCGTTGATGTAAACTAAGAACAAGGTTGGACCTAGAATACTGCCCTGTGGGACTCCGTATTTAACGGTGAGCTCATCGCTAAGCCAGTTATTAATTTTAACTTTTTGTTTCCTATTAGTTAAGTAATTTTCGAAAAGTTTGAGAGGAAGACCCCTTATTCCTAATCTCTCCAGCTTTAGTATAAGATGTGGCACCGATACTGTATCGAATGCTTTTTTTAGATCGAGGAACACCGTTAAACATTTCCCTCTTTTGTCTAGATCAGCTATAATATATTTAGCCAACTCATGGACTGCGTCATTAGTGGACTTTCCCTGACGGAAACCGTATTGAGCAGAAGAAAGGAGTTTGTTCACCTCTAGAAATTTTACAAGCCTACTATTCATCAAGCGTTCTAAAATTTTTGAAAGTGAAGGGAGAATGGAAATTGGCCTAAAGTTATCAATGCAGGTCTTATCTCCTCCTTTATGTATTGGCTTGATAAGAGCTTGCTTAAATGCCTGTGGGAACACCCCAGTGGATATGGCTAAGTTACATATATGTGAGATGGGGGTTGCTAATATGTGTACATATCTTTTGATTATCCTGCTGGAGATATTATCAAGCCCAACAGCGCAATTGTCTCTTAGACCTAAGATAAGTTGGGTTATTTCTCTTTCGTCAGTAGGAAGCAAAGCAAACGAGTCGACACAAGGGGTCAGCTGCGGGTTGAAATAGTTGAGGTCAAAGGAATGATCGGGACTACTTATTTGCTCGGCCAAGTTCTTCCCAATCTCTGCGAAGAAACTATTTACATTGTTGACGCTAGTTTCTGGGCTAGTAGCTGACACTAGACTGCTAGAGTAATCAATGGGATTGTTGGTTCCGCTTAGCTTTTTTATTACTTCCCATAACTTCTTTTTATTATCCTTAACGTTTTCAATCTCCATCTTTTCATACATTCTTTTAGTTTTTTTAAGGAGTGCATTACATAAATTTCTGTAACGCTTGTATGTTAGTCTTTTAATTTCGTTGTTGGGATCCCTTTTAAGTTTTTTATGTAAGTTATCCCTATTTCTAATGCAGCGTAATAAACCCTTAGTTATCCATGGTGTACTCACCCGTTTTCTTGTAGGAATTTTGGATTCAACGGAACTTTCACCGATAGAAGCGGTTATACTGCCGATAAGCAAATCAGTAGCTGAGTCGACGTCATTGCTAGTTAAAAGAAAAAATTATGTTTCGGATACTGTTGTCTAGAAGGTCATAGTTTATGCGTTGACTTGAGTATTTTGGGAAATTGTTAAGTTTGACGTGGTGAAGATTGATAGCAACGGTCTGGTGGTCAGTAACAGATGAATCAATTACGAGGCAAGTAGTTTTAAGTTTCGTTTTAATCATGGCGTGATCCAGACATGTTTTATCGCGAGTAGGAAGGGTGTGCCCTGGGATCATACAATGACTCTCTAAAGCGTTGAGATATTCATGTGAGCGGGTATCTGAAGTTTTTGGGACAACATCAATATTGAGATCTCCGCATAGAATGATGTTCTTAAAAGAACTAAGTTTGGCGAGTAGCAAGTCAAGGGAGCTAACAAAGTTACTGATGTTGTGTTGACTAGG
The DNA here is from genome assembly GCA_951804965.1 of Horisme vitalbata. NCBI lineage: Eukaryota > Metazoa > Arthropoda > Insecta > Lepidoptera > Geometridae > Horisme > Horisme vitalbata. The sequence goes on from OX638096.1 coordinate 5,149,765, forward strand.
CGGGCGATATATCCCTATAATACAAGTATCCAAACTCAGCTTTAGTAACAGACAGTTGGCATCAATCAGTGAAGGCTCTTCAACTGTTGCCTGTATTTCTTTTTTGTAATAAATAACAACACCCTCATTTTGCGTCTTATGAGAGGTCGTGCTAGCATAATTGTAGCCTTGAAGGTCTGGTATGAATTGAGAGGTATGCAACCAACATTCAGAAAGAACTAGCACGTCCCATGTTAATTTAGAAAGATGTAGTAACGTTTCGAAACTTGGCAAGTTGCAGTTGATACTACGAATGTTTTGGGTAAGAATATTTAGACTGCAATACTTATTACTATTCTTTAAATAGCTATTTACATCATCTATGTCACAGCAATGTGCATCAGCCACCAGTATAGAGTCCAGATCAGAGTTAAACGAGTCAAAATTTAGCATCTCACAGATTATTAGGTATCAAATAATCGCCACGGCATTCACGTGGCTTGAGATATGAGGTGTTATTATAATAAAAGAACTCTGATCTAGTGGGAAGACTGGCAGCTGATAACATTTCCGTACAACATATGTGAAGCAAGGGCTTGTAAGGGTTGATAACAGTAAAGGATATCTCTCGCTCATGTTGAATGTGTTGTGTTTTGTGTAATGTTGTGTGTTGTGTGATTGTGTATTTTATTCTATAAATAAAGCTTAAATGTAAGAATTTAGAACAGAATGTATATGAAGTGATAATATGTAATATGAGAAAAAAAAAATTAAACAAAGATATTTTGAGGGAAGGGTCAGGAACTGGGTACCCTGCAGCTAGTCACTTAAGAAGCATAGTCAGGTCTGACTCTTCTGTAATACGACGAGGTAACGCTCCCTCCTCTCTCTTCACGAAGATGACGTGAGACGTCCATGCTGCGACTAGCTTCTTATTCTTGACTAATTCACGAGCGACAAAAAAAAGTCGTCCAGCTTTCGAAGTGAGGCACTCAGAGATAAATATTGTCTTTGGCGTGCCCGCTAGGTTAATAAGGTTAGTGTTGAGCTGCTGGCTCTTTTTTTCACGGCTCGTTTTGTTGAAGGCCCGGTATTTAGTTAGAAAAGCCTCTGAGCTACTCGTGGTGTTGAAGTTTACAATAATTGCCTGAGTCTTTGTGCGGTAAATATCACGGATCTCAGACTCCTGGATTTGCGTTTGGCCCAGGGTCATCGCCAGTTTCTGGATGATTTTGGTAAGAGAACCTTTATTCTCATTTTCCTGTTTAGGTATATTTCTAACAGCAATAGGTGTAGTACAAGATTTCAGTTCAAGCTGATCCAGTTTAGTTTCTAGTGTAGACACACGTAGCTTGTGTGAAGAGTTTTCCTGTTCTAAATCGTTAATCCTCGATACAAGCTCTTCATGTTGAGTTGTTATGAACTCCATGGATTTTCGGATCTCTTGGTTTTGAGTTATTATAGTAGCCAGAGCGTTATTTAACAGCTCAAATTTCTTGTCTTGCTGTTCTTGAAGTTCCAAGAGCATCAATTTAATTTCTGACACTGTGGATGGTTGGTCATTTATGTCGCCGAATGTACGCTTCTGGCGTTTCGTAATGTTAAAACATGTATTGTCCATATCCGACGTACATGCAATGTTTAGTGCGGGATCCGAGTTATAGTAGTTTTTGGCAGTAGGAGTGTTTAAGAGTAGTTTTGGGCTTGTCGGAGAGCGTTGTACAGCCATACTGTACGGTACTGGCCAATAATGGGTTTATAGTGTAAGCATACTGCAATAATGTACCACAAGCAGGTTCCAGTTAACAGCACACTAATAAAGGCCCCTCAGCGATGAACGAAGTCAGCCTCGCGAGAAAAAGGTCGTAAGCGCCGTGGAATCGATGTCGCTTACGCGTCTTGCTAGGCAGCCGTGATACAGGTTCAAATTATTTGCGGGTACACAAAATTTACATAAAACAAGTTATTATTCTTGATTATGTAAATTTACTGATTAATACGTACATACGCTCGCGTAATTTTTAACTTAATGATGTTTCTTAGTTTCAATACTTTATTTATGCAAGTTGTGTCTTTAATGTCACTTCACTTCACTGGTTACACATTTATTAAATAATTTGTTTCAGCGGAATTTGGAAGAATGTTACTCGTTCTGCGGTCGGTCGGACACCATGATAAGTAACAAACTGTTGGCTTGGTTTTTCTTTTTTGATGTGAAATTCAGCTAATAACATGGCATGGTGCCCCAAATCTGGATTATATTTAACAAGAATGCTACTCACCCGAGCATCAGAACAAACCAGGGCAATAAGTGTCTGACTATGTGTGGTAAAGTGTGTGGGTTCGGAGACAAGCTGCTTAAGACTCATGCACTCAATGAATTGATGAAATAATCTAGTCTTAGAATCACCGGAATTTAGCATGTCAATGTTAAGGTCCCCAAGTAAGATTATATTGTCACACTTTTTAAAAGATGTTATGGAGTCAGTAAGAGCATCGAACAGTATATTTACGTTTAGCCATTGAGGTCTGTAGACAGTTCCAATAATAATGGTCTTGCCACATACAGTCAATTTAAGCCACAACTGCTCCACTGTTGGGGTTGTAGGATGAGGAATTACATGCACTCTCATACTCTTTCTTATATAAAATCCCACACCCCCACCCCGTCCATTCATTACCTGGTCTGATCTAGGTAAAAGGATTAGGCGGTAGCCAATTAAGGTAGGAGCATTGTCCTCATTTCCCGTTCTTAACCAGGATTCATTGATAGCCATAATGTCTGGATTCAACTCATCCATGGCTACTATAAATTCATCGTGTCCAGTATTTAGAGAGCACGCATTAAAAAGCCCAACTTTTAAATTTAACTTAGGAGATTTTATTTGACTTAGACAAAATTCTAACTTTGAGTGCCAGTATAAATAAATAATAGTTGGAAAGTATAGGTAGTTTAAGGAGGCTCAAGATAATAATAATGTTTTTAAATAAATCATAAAATACTGTATTAATTACATGAAGTGATAAATATATTAGATAAACATTTCCATAATTATGTGTGTAACAATAAATATATTTAATAAACATTATAACATAAAAGTTGTTTAAAACATAAAATCCATAACATAAAATATAGCTATGATAAAAAATCGTGGCAACGGTGAAAACTACTTGATAATACAAGGAAAGGCCAAAACTAAGTATTACAAAGTATACAAATATTAACTTTAATAAAAATTGGTTTTCCAAAAACAAGAGTACATACGTAAAAAAGAGACACAAGCTTGTATAGGTAAAAGTTAAGTAAAAAAATATACAAACAATAAATAATCGAGTTCTATTAATTGTATGAACAATGTTACAGCTCAGACACTCACGACACACAAGAACCAAGAACTCGAGCCAGGTCTGCCTCTGATCGGATCGGAAATGCCTGCTTTCCATCACCCTGCCTGGCGTAGACACGGCCGCGCCTGGTCCAAGCGAACCGCCACTGCGCCTTGCAACATTCATCCCGAACTCGGTAGAAAAGATGACGATTTGCGCGCGTCAGTCGCTCATTAACAAAGATGCGCTGCGCGGTTCCAGTGGCGGCGGCGGCTCGACCAGCATCAGCAGCGGTCAGCGTGCGACGGACACGTGCGCCCTGAAGCAGGCGATCGCGCAAGTCCCGCCGCGCCAACCGCACAACGACGCGGCGGGGGCGCGGCGCCTCACCCGCGGGACCAGCGCCCTGCGCGACGCCCACGCGCTCCGCGAAGACGATGTCTCGCTCCTCCAGCACCACACCCAGCTTCGCGGCCAGCACGGTGACGGTGTGCCCTATGCTCTCCCCCTTCTCCTCAGGAAGATGCCCAATCTCTAGATCGGACAAAAGGGAGTCCTGGTCGCGATCGTTTAGTTCCTGCTGGAGCAGCACGACCTTGCACTTGAGGTCAGCAATTTCAGCAACGGGCTCCTCGTGCTGCTGCTCTACCGCCTCCAGTCTACGCTCAAATGCGCCCATACGCTCAGATAGTCCATCCAGGGTGGCGCGAAACTGAGCTATCTCCCGGCGAAATTCCTGGCGGAACTCCCGAATCTCCGCCATGCATTCGACGATTCCCTGCTGCGTACCCAAATTGCCTGGCGGGTCAAGGGTGGTCGTAACAGGTGAAGCAACCGAAGCGGAACGCGGCACAGCAGCTCGCGCTGATGCCAACGACTCATGCGCAGCCGGCCGCACAGGCGTGTTATCGCCCTTGCGTGTCCGAACAGGGCACTCGGGACACACCCATGTCTTCCTCACTGGTGACGCATCAGGAAGCGAAACGCAAGCCTTATGAAATAAGGCCTGACAGATACTACAACTAGCGGCAGCTGTCGGCGATACAAATTTCCCACAACCATTACAGGATTTCGGCATGTCCGCTTATCAACTTAAAACACCTTTATTGAACGCGTAACGTAGTTCCGCAGCAGGCGAGTAGATGGTGCTTTATAAAAGCTTCCGCCACTCAATACTAGATGTCACTACAAAAAAGTCTGTTCTCGCTTACAGAATTGAGTAGTTGATGTGCTCTTTAGTCTATTGCTAGCAGTTAATAGGTAATACCCTCGCAATTAAAATAGTCACATAGGATTGATAGGGTTTTAATTACCAATTATAAGGGACCCAGAGCTTACACGTACAAATCAACACACACACACGCGTATCGAAAGATAGTAATTTTATAGCACTCACTTCGAGAGCAATAATTACAGTAAAACTATAAAATAAAATGTATAGAGACAGTACGTGCCAGTTCTCGCCTATGACTCTACGACATGACACTATGACACTACTCGCCCATAGATGACAGAAAGAGTCGTAATCGTATTCTAATTATAAATAAACTTTTTTTTAAAGATCTTTTAGGCAATTTAAGTACAAAATCGCTGTAAACACGTGAGTTGAAAAGACACATAAATTTTATCAATAATTTATAAAAACAATTAATTTTCTTGGTCTAACCTCAATCCACACATTCATTAGCTTGTTGCTTAACGTCATCTGTTGTCAAGTAGCTTTAGTGTTGCTATGTCAGTAAAACAGTTTAGTTGTTGTTAAGCTGATAGCATCGAGTTAGTATAAATAGAGGCAAAAGAGTATCTGCACCAAAACTTACTTACTTATTTACTTAGGCTTAAGGTCTAAATTAGTGCAAATTTGTCATTTTGAAGTTGATTTATGTCAAAAACGCTTGGACGATTTTTGTCAGTTTTCACTTGAAGACTGTGACTCTATAGTAGTATATAATATATCAATGTCTGATGGCCCTAGTTGCCAAAACAACATAAAAATAGTAATACTTCTCGCCAATAGATGTCAGGAAGAGTCATTTGCGAATGCTGATGATATTTTAGCAGCTATTTTTTGGATAAAACAACATTTTCTATTAATAAAACCTAGCTAGATCGACTTATCGCCCCCGAAACCCCCTTCATACAAAATTTTATGAAAATCGTTGGAGCCGTTTCCGAGATCCAGATTATATATATATATATATAAAATCAATATATGTATATATATATATATATATATATATATACATATATACAAGAATTGCTCGTTTAAAGGTATTATATATATATACTGTAGATATATCTAGATAATTTTGAACCGATCTTGAGAGGGTAAATAAGGTTTAAGTCGGCTTTTGACTATGGGATAATTATACATCTTGTCATCTTGTCTTGTATATCATCTTATCATCTCAAAGGGACCAAAATTAAAAATGTCAAAATTTCAAACTAGGGCAAACAGGTCGAGTGGGGTAAACACAGTTTTTGATTTTTGATAAAAAATGACAAGTAAGAAACCTGTTTTTTTATATAATAATAAATAAATAATCCTGGACGTTATCACACAGCATCATGTAGCCCCAAACTAAGCAGAGCTTGTATTTGGGAACCACATGATTGATATACTACATAGATACATATATTTTTTTTTTTTGTAAATACATACATATCATACATAGAAAACACCCAGACCCGAGACAAATATCTGCAGAACATGCAAACATTTGTCCCGCAGCGGGAATCGAACCCGCAACCTTCTGCGTCACAGGCGGACCTTCGCCCACTGCGCCACAGAGGTCGTCACATATATTATAGAAGAATATCTATATTTTACAGGAAAATTGTAGCGAAGCCTCTATTTCCTAGAAATTTATTAATCTTGGTTGTTAGCATCTTAAGCACTTAACTGTAGCTCAGTTTATAATAGCTGCCTAGAAATGTTTTCACCAACCTATGCATACATCTTAGTTAACTCAAATTTTATATCACAAAACTATACCACAGTTATCTTTGGAGGTTATGGCAAACTCAGTAAAACGGTTTTGTAGAAATTTAATAAATGTTAGGAAAACGGTGGTCAAGCTATATGGAGATTTACACGGTTATATCTGAAAGGAAAATTACTTATTCCATTACAGGTTTTTATTTTTATATAAGGCGTACAGTTTTTTAATTATGAAGAAAAATTACAAATAACAAAAATACAACGGAATTGAGAACCTCCTCCATTAAAAAAAAAACTACTGGATAATTGGATAATCCTTCACTTACCTTTTCAAATTATGGTGGTCAGCCTCCTGGAGACCTACCTATTAAAAAGTTAAATATGAAGAGGGGTAGAAAAAGTCCTACCCCTCTTACATCGAGTGTGAATGAAAGAAACTATATAATTCACTCACTCTAACTCACTTTCTCAATCTATCTCCTCCTTCAAAAACCTGTAATGACGTCATGACCCTTTGTAGATTGATAGTTTACTTTCCTCGTGGATTTGTATACAGAGTATTTTTTAAACTAGGAACACGATAACGACCGCTTTTTGTGTGATTTACGTGTAAATTAACACTTCACGTGCCGCGCTGCAACATCGAAACGTTCCACGTTGCCGACGTTGTGACGTGGTGGTGGGGACAAACCCTAGTTCCATCTCTTCTTACGTATGAAATTCACGAGAATACAAAATCTACGAGTATGAATTAGACGTAATTGACGTGACCCGCGGTGGACGAGTTAACTCGCACTTTACCGGTCTTGTTGTTTGTGCAGCCAGGCAATAAATAAGTCTAGTCAAATAAATCAATCGCTCGCCTGTCGGTATTCTATAGGATACACTTTGGGGAATGTGCGCAGGAATTACACCATTTAATTTTTCCATCTCCATTTCTCTCCATCGGACGACCAGACGCACGGAATTTTGTCATCCGTCCACGGTGGACATTCCTCCTGCCCGCACGAAGCGTTTGCTTTTCTCCTTAGGACAGCTAAGGAATGGAATTCTCTTCCGGTGTCAGTGTTTCCCGATCGTATATGACTTAGATGTCCTTAAGCGTAGAGTAAATAGATACATTCTATGCAAGCGTGCACATCTTCGACCGAATCTTCACTTACCAACAGGTGAGATGGCGATCAAACGTAAGCCTATAAACTATAAAAAAAAACAAATACTGAAAAAACTATCATACCTCCTTAGCAACTAGATGTCGCGGGTGCTGTGACGCAAAAAAAGTGTAAATCTAGTAAGGAGTAGGTATATACTTACGTTGTAACGTATAACGTTAATAAGAGAAACAGTAACATAGGTACTAAAATTAAAATTAAAATAACTCCTAGGTCTCAGTAATAAATATTATTATATCCTGAATCCAACTACTAATTTATTGAAGTAATAGGTACCATACATATAAAATATAGGTCTTCAAAAAACAAATAGATACGTAGACCGTACCTAGGAACCTAGCTACTCAGCGCACACGTATACACGCAGCTATCATAAAACGAAGCAACGCGCGCGCGCAACCTTCAAACTAGTTTCGAGGGCAGCCCACTGGTTAAGGGTGTAAGGGACTCTAACATCTAACATCCGGACCCTAGCCAACCTGAGAGGCTTTGGTGGCCTGGGAGAAGACACAGACTCGGGCCATCCTCTGTTCTTCCGCGAGGGTGATCCACTATCCCAGGGTAGTGTAGGGTTTCTCGTTAATGCCTCTCTAACAACGTTGAAGAAGTCTCCAGTGTGTCGAACAGGGTAGCGTACCTGATTATTTGGCTATCAAAACGATACAGTATCAAGGTTATACGGGTTTACGCACCGACCTCGGCACATTTGGATGACGAAGTAGAGTATATGTACGAGGACAAACGAGCTCTTGAGTCCGCGGCTCCGCGCGGAGACCGCGGCTCGGCAAACGTAGTGTAGGACGCCCTCCGGCCAGGTGAAGTGACGATTTGCGTAAGGCTGCTGGAAGAAGCTGGATGCGTTGAGCTCAGGACAGGGCGCAATAGTGCTCATTAGGCTCCCCTAAGGCCTAGGCCTAGGCCTCCGCCTATGTCCAGCAGTGGACTGCTATGGGCTGATGATGATGATGATGATGATGATGATAATGAGTTTGTAGATTTCCTGTATTTGAACTATATTCGTTTGTTGAATAGATGTGTTTTTTTCTTTTTTTTATTTCATTGAAAGTGGTGTAAATTCAGTAACACTTGCTTTACCGAAGATTCAAAATCCTACTAAATAAAGAGTCTGTATTAAGTTTTAAATAGTTCTTTACCACGTCAACCAACTTTAGGTAATAATTAATTGTTTTTAAAACCTTGAGGTACATTTTGATCATGCGAAGAAGGAAGCTAAAACCGGATAATAAAAGAGTGTAATGTAAAAATATTCCAAATCAATTTAACAAATATAGAAGTATAAATACCTAAACTGAAATGTTTTTATGTAGGAAACTCAAAAGATAAGAAATTAAATTGTTACTAACTTTTTATTTACAAATAAATATTATATTTACAAAAAACTTAAAAAAAAAGAAGTTGTATCTATTTACCAGGTTCCAGCGTATGTCCTGACATGGTTCTCGACCGCGGTGTTAGCCATGGGGGTGTAGCTGTAATAATTGCTGGGCGCCCAACCAACCTGACCAGTAATACCAGCATCGTAGTTACTGTTAGTGAGAATGTTGTTGTAGTTGTAGAATTGTCTGTTAGCAGCGGGCTGGTTATATACTGGGTTAGCCCACGCGCGGGCCGTGTTGATGAAGTGGTTCCTCTCTCCGTAGATCTTAGCGCCAGTGTGGACACCGATACCGTAGCTGATCATGTCCGTGTACAGGTTGTTGAGAACATGCACCTCACCAAACCTGACCATAGGGTTGCGCTGGCTAGTACCTTGGAACCAATTGAGGTAGATAGTGACCTTAAGCCTGCCGACATCCTGAGACTGGTAGCCGTCGTCGTGCCCAATAAGGAAGTTCATGTTGTGATTCCTGAAGATGCTGTTAGAGACAGAAACGTAGCTGGACGCACGTTTTACGGTCACTAGACCAGTGTGGCGACGTCTATCCTCAGGGATAAGGGCAGCGTTGGCCCAGGGGTCGTCGGAGAACTCGCAGTGGTCGACCCACACGAACTCTGAATGGTCAATGTCTACGTTGTCAATCGACCCAAATGTTCCAGGCAGCTGCGATACAATACCACCATTGCCGTCGGGTTGCTCACCAGGCGCGTATGAGATTCCATTGCTAAACTTGATGTTCTGAATGATGATATGCACTTGATCTGTCATACGAAGGCCACCTCCGGTAATTTCAGAGTTTGCGTCTCCGCCGATGATGGACTTGTAGGGGCCGACGTGTATCACTACTCCAGGTGAGCCAGTGAACAGCACTGAGAGGTCTATGCGGCCGCGGACGTAGACGATACGAGGTGCGGCGCTGTTCAACGCATCGCGGAGTGCCCAGGCGTCCCAGACGGTCCATACGGCACCACCAGAGCCACCCAGGTTACCAGCAGCAAAACCGGCAAGGCCTGCATTACGCGGTTCGTATGCGCGGTTGGTGCTATTGCCAAGCAGCAGGTTATCGGCACCAATTTCGACCGGTCGATACGGTGTCGGCAGCGCGGTCGCCACTGCCAGCACTGAGAGAAGAGCAATAAAGAACTTCATGTTGAAGATTGCTTGGCTAGGCCACGCTTCTGGTATTTATATACATCTTATCAACGGCGAAAATCCTATGATCTTAACACAAACCAATCAATAGATAAGTAATAATACCTACGGTACCTTGGTAACACTATTAATGGCTCACATTTAAATTTTTATGTAATAATCTTTAAAGACACAAAATTTCGTAATCTACTCGTGTTAGTAATAGGTAGCCTTGAGACATATTATTTATTATTATTTTTTATTTTTAGGGCCAGCTCTAGTTTTTAAGCCGCCGCATGTCTGGAAAGTAGAAATAAAGATTTTTTTGTGAATTTTACGATTTCATTTGGTGTTACTGAAGACATTTAGAAATAGGATAAATAATAGAATTAAGATCAACTTGATTTTTTGACTAATAATATTTTCAAGGCTGACTGTAGGTACAGTTTTAAAGTGTCCGAAAATGCATTTTTTTTTCTTCAAAAAATACCTAGGCATAGTATCTCAATGAGTTAAATTTTGCCCCACTCTGTATGTACCTCCAATGGAACTTTCATGTCAGCATCGGAATAGTATAATGACACGAGTTTACAATGTGTGTGGGCATAGGGTGTGCAACATTCACATACCCTTTTACTTACCCTAATGTATTGTATGTTGCGTGTTATTCAACGATTCAAATTAAATCGATATCGTGTCAAATCGTGTGAAAACACTTTTTAATTTTGCGGCAGTCATTATTGTTTTCATTATTAACGTGGCGTTCATTAGCATCATTACCTGCCCTTGTTTTCAAGGAAGGCAGTGACATCTCTTAGAAGAGCGTGGCAACCGCAAAAACAATGTAATAGTTAATAATAATCTTTGTAAAAAACAAGACTCTAAAAAAATATAAGCCAAGCAGAGTTTTTTTGCCAATTTCTCTGTTTGGTCACATTACGAATTGGTGAAAATTCAAATTTAAAAAAAAATGACGTTTCAAAGTGTACTGTATGTGTTTATTAAATAAACTTATTTTGATTTTGATTTTTTGATTTTTAATACAGTTAAAAGTGCTAAAACAGAGCGCGGGTTCAGCAACCGGGCGCGCGGCCGGTAGCCGGCCATCCGCCAGACGCGGGAAATATCGAACCGGCCGGGAACCGGCTCTTTGCCAGTCCGAGGGCTAATGCAATTTAAGAGCTTAGCTCTTGTCTGTGTAGAGATGCAATACTCTCCATTTAGCTCATTTCAATTCCTGTCTCTTTCACTTCCTTAAACGACATGACGGCGACCTTCTCTTTTATCTGACTCATGTAACTTATTCTTGGTTTTCCACTTCCACGCTTTCCTTCTACCTTTCCCTCGATGACGTTCCTAATGAAGCTGTCATGTCGTATAAGGACGTAGTTTTATTTGTACTTAATAGCTTACCTATCCATTTAGTATAGTCCTAAAATATGTTAAATCTTAGGTAAATAGAACATAACATAAATAGCTGCTTTACTGTTGTTTATTTTGACAAAAATGTTGTTTGTTCCTTTTGTTGTTCTTATAGATCAGCTAAGTTTAGCACCTCTTTGTCACCTTTTGGGTTATTGGGGCTTAATATATTACAGTGCTTCTTTGTGCCGGTTTATTCAGTCGTGAAACTAACTATAGTACTTATCGTAAGCGTAGGCGGTACAGCAGCACAATAAAAAATCATAAATAAATGTTTTTTTCAACAGATTAGTTTATTTGCGAAAACTAAAATTCTTCACAAAGACCCTTGATTACAGGTGTATGGCCAGCTTCAAGCAAATAATTTCAAACAGATTTTTGGAAAGCATTATTCACAATTTCTATTGATTATTATTATTAGTTGCTTTCACTTAAAACCAAACTATTGGTTTGAAAGTTTTTCAGCATTATTTTATCATTTTCTTATAGTGAGTAGTTAGCGTTTTAATTAATGTTAATTCAATTCAATTAAGAAATGTCAAAATTTCAAACTTTTGCCAATAGGTCGAGATGGAATATTATATGAAAGGGGTCAATTAGCTCAGTATAAAGCCGTTTTTATTTTTTTATTTGATGCATAGTTTTTATTTTATGATCAAAACTGTCCAAAAAATGACCCCCCTTAATAGCCGAAGCTTGCAAAGCAAGAAATCTGAAACAGAATAATATCTATATTTTACTTGAAAATTATAGCGAATTCTCCAGTTATAATAGTTTTTGAGAAATTTTCCAAAATAGGGGCTAAAATAAAGGGTTCCTAGGTCAAAGATCGTAGGTTATCAAATAAAAAGGCTTGATTTGAACAGTATAAAACTGTTTTTTAATTTTTTGATATTATGCAGTTTTGGATTTAGAATGAAAAAAGTCCAAAAAAATGATTTTATTGAGTTGAATTGTAATATGTATAATCTTGTGTTAGCCAACTGTTATACCTTCATAATGCTTAGACTAAGTTACTTTTACTCTTTCCTGTATGAATGTGGTGATTAATAAAGTGTTATCTATCTATCTATCCATTATTTTTTATTGTTAAGTGTAGGTACCTACTACGTCCTTGAGCAAGCCAAGCTGTCGACGTACCGTGGCCGAGTTGTGTCCTGGCCTTGCTAAAATTACTTATTTAGCGATGATGGTACATTTCCTACAAAAACAAATTTATCAGTCCTACTGTAAATCTCTAGATTAAAATTTGTTATGATACCGTCTTATTAATAAAAAAGGCTTTTCTTTTTTTACGAATACGCGCCCAATACATTAAGGGGACGTGAAAAAATAAAAAGCCTATTTTCTTTCTAAAGGGAAATAGGTTTATTTGGTTCCAAAATTCACCTCTTCCTCAGTTTCATAGGATAATGAGACAGAATTGTCAAGACCCGTGAAGAATGTGTCTATAATCAAATTGTGATGATTTCAAATGTGGTTGCATTTTATCATCAGATATTTGAAATTATAAAACTATACTTCTCGCAGGTTCAACACTTAACTTTTGATGAGGGTTTTTTCAAAATAATTTTATTTATTATTGGAGTTATTTATTGCTTTGAGAATTTAATATGATTATTTCGCTCGAGTATTAGCGAGTTTCATAATTAATCCCATTATTATTTATCATTTTATCATTAGAAATGTTCGAAATTAGTTGGAGTCAGGTGTGATCCCGTAGTTGTGTGATTTTTTTCGTGCGAGTAATTAAAAGTTAAAAAAGTTAAAGAAAAAGGTAAATAAATATAGTTCAAGCTAGCTAGTATAGGTCCCAGCATGAGTTTAATAGACCTGAGCTAAAATTGTGGGGATACTGCGCAGAACAAGTCGACCAAACAGTTCATACAAAATTGAAAAATCTGTTTTGCACATTTAAGGTCCAACGTGTTAATTTGTGCCGCTAGCTGTATACGCTTTTTATTAATAACAGGGTGAGGTAATTTCTTAATTACATAACCTACTTAATAATCTTTCAAAATATAATACTATCAGATTATAAAAGTTATCATTAATTCGATAATATTTTAATACGTGAATAAGTAGCAAGTGCATTAATGGAAAATTCGCGATCCTTCCTTCATAATCAATAAAGCTGACATTTTACTTTATTGCGTAATTTACACTACTGATAATAAAGAAGAAATTGTATAAAGTACAATAATGGAAAATTCGCGACTCTTTCTTCATAATCGAGAAATCTGATATTTGATTTTAATATCTTTGAAAGATAGGTTCAACAGTTAACACTAACTGTAATTATAAAATAGAACGCGTTATTTTACATGAATTTATACTATGCCTCCCCATCTATACATATAATAATAAAAGAGTAGAGCAAAAAAAATCTGTACATGTTTTTTTTAGCAATTGTAAAAATGTATTCAATAAATGGGTGTACGGGGTTCCAACCCCTATCTTCGGAACCCAAGCCAACCCCACCTGCACGTGATGCACCCTGCTAAACAACGAACGGGGCTCTGGCTGCCGGCTGATTGCGGCATAGCACAGCCTACATCAGCACAGCTAAATCCCCTGGCCACCGACGGGCAGCAGCGTTGGTGGTGCGAGAAGCTGTGCCCTGCGATCCCCAACCCGCATGCCCAGCGTGGGGATTATGGGCATATGCCCCTTTATTAGGGGAGGCCTATGTCCAGCAGTGGACTGATATAGGCTGGTGTGGTGTGGTGGTGGTGATTCAATAAAGCATAAAAAAGCGAATATCGAAAATATTTTTGGATCGGAATATTTTTTCTGTCTAGATGTTTGTTACCATTTGGCGCGAAAAATACTGAACGGATTTTGGTGAATAATGTAAAATCAGATAGCTTACCATTCAACTTATCACATAAGCTACATTTTATTCCTCTAAAAAGTCTAGAATAAATTAAAACTAATCGTTCTTGTACCCTTCATACATTCATATGGTGCACCTTCTTACCATACCTTCAAAACTCTTTGCTAGGATGTGACAAGTTGCGCAGCTAGATAATTTTTGCTTGTCACTTTTGTCACTTTTGATTCTGCCAGATTCTGCTATCTACATTACTTTTACAAGAGAAATTTATTTTTTCTTATCATGTACAACAGCAACAACACCTGCGTTTAACAGTCTACTGCATACGTCTTAGATAAGAGGGCTCTTATTCCCCAAGCCAGACATGCGGGTTGGGGATCGCAGAACATAACTTCTCACACCGACAAAGCTCACCCGTCGGCGGTCAGGGAATTCAGCTGTGCCTATGTTCCGCTGTGCTATCCCAAAATCAGCCAGCCGCCAAAGCCACATTTATTTTGATAGCATGGTCAGGCCGTCAGGGTGGCTTGGGTTCCAAAGATAAAAGAAACTACAACTTTATTTCATTCTTTTAATTGAGGGAGGGAGAAAACGTAAAAGAAAATAAATGCAATCGAAGTTGGACGCGGGTCAGCTAGTTAAAAATAAAGAAACGTGAAGCTGGGTACGGATAGCGCGTATGTACATTGGTACGCGTACTCGGCTATGCGTGTCCTGGAACGCCATGTCTATACTTGCAGCTACGTGTACACTCTTGGGGTATGCGTACCGCACAAGCTAGCTCGCACGCGAGCCACCGTCAGTCGGTTTGTAGTCACGCGGTAAACTGCGTACGGAGAGCGCGTTTCTGTGTCCATGGCGTTACAGGACACGCGTAACCGACTACGCGTACCAATGTACGCGCTGTCCGTACACAGCTTTAAATAGTTTTTTCACAGTAAGTACATGCACACGTAGTTGCGAGCGAGTCATCTCGTATTTAATAGTCATACAGTAGACGCCACGCGAGTTCATTCGCGTATATGGTTTTTTTTTTGCATAACCCAACAGCGCTAACTTTCGGGGCATATCATGATCCGCAGTGGGAGTATTTTTTTCTATCTAGCCTATTAATTTACTATTGATACCGAGATGCGGACATAGGAATGGAGGATTTCCTCCGGCGGGATGCTCTACAACTACCTATAAAAAAAACCATGCACGCAACCTGGCTCAGACTAGCAGACGAACGAGTCGAGTGGCATAATCAAATTCAGGCCACAGTGAGGCCCAGCATTGGGCCAAAACGGCGGAAATTATGCATTGATGAGTTATCTTTTGCGTCTTTAAAACATCATCGTAGTCATTACCTTCTTCATATAACATTGCAGGGAAGTACTGCCACTATGCATATTTCTGACGTGAAGCAGCATTGCTGTATTTCAGTTTGAAGGGTGTGGGTGCCAGTGAAATTACAGGCACAAGAGGCTTATCATTTTCAGGTCTCAAGTTGATGGACGCAGGGTCCAAAAAAACGTGATCACGGTGCAATTATTTGTGATAGGTAATGGTTACCACTTAACATCAGGTGGACCATATGCTTGTTCCATTCTCAAGTCATAAAAAAAATCATTACCAACAACGTTCGATCACTTTTTGATGTTTTTTTCCAGTTAAGTAAATACCGAAACACCAACAACACCAGCCTTATCAGTCAACTGCTGGCCTCTTCAAAGAAGGAGGCAGATATTTACGTGGTACACCCACTTACATATCTGCCTCCATCTTTGGAGATCTCAGTGCAGAGCTTCTTGTACGCTGCTGCTCGTCGGCGTCCTGCACCTTAGTTAGGAAACTTAATTATGCCGGTGTTTCGTTGCGCTATGCCGCAGAGAGCAGGCCGCCAAAGCCCCGTTTGATTCTCGTTTGTTGTAAGTAAATTGCACCAAGAGCATCCACAGCCCGATTTTACCCACTGCTGAGTAAAATAAATACTCTTTATAGCTCTAATTGGTTCTTTCTAGAAACACTAGACAACCCTTTGCTCCTGCCACTTGCCGAATACCTTACGTTCCAAAAATCCAAAAGAAACAAATATCAGTTTACTAGCCCGCGGCTTCGCTCGCATGGTACTTAGATAAAAAGTATCTATGTGTTAATCCAGGTCAGAAACTATGTAAATTTCAAGTTTCAACCAAATCCGTTCAGCCATTACACAGTGAAGCGACCACAAATATAATCACACACATAGTGGTGCACTTAATAGTGTGATGAAAACTGAAATTGAAACTGGTACTGATCTGTAAAATTCTTACTAAGCCCTATATTTCACTGGGTCACCATGCCGACGCAAACAGTCGCCGGCTACCAACAAAACAACAGCTCTATAGAGCGTTACTCACCTGGTGTACGTTTGGTTCATCAAATGGACACCACCATACATTTTGTTAGTAGCCGGCAACTGGTTGCGCTGCCATGGTGTCCCGGTGAAATATAGCTCTTAGGACTTCCTACTTACTTTATCTAAGTGATTTCATAAGCGTTTTAATTTCACGTTTACGTTTTAGGTCAATATTAGCATACGTTAATCGTAAATTCTTTAACCTTATCTTTAGATCCTAACCCATTTTCAAACAATCTTGGCACATGCATGTACACAATGATAGGAGTTTGGTCTAAGTTGGGGGATAAAACATTTGGCATCAAACTACAAGTTTGTCCCTAGATCGAGTCCCTAACGTCGAGATCCGAAAACGGACAAAAGTCCAGGATATTGGAAATCGACTTATGGAACTCAAGTGGGGATGGGCGAGACACATTGCGAGGCGTGGTGATGACAGGTGGAGCAGGACATCAACCGAATGGTGGCCGAGGGTTGGTGCAAGATGCGTCGGAAGACCAGTAGCGAGATAGGTCGACGACATAGTATGCGTCGCCGGACGATCGTGGATCCGACTAGCACAAGACCACAAACAAGAACGTGGTGGATGGCACAAACTTTGGGAGGCCTATATCCAGCAGTGGATAAAGTCGGGCTGTGGATGATGATGATGATGAGGATAAAATGACTGATGGTAGAGTCTATGCATACTTCACAGATGTTTTTTATTATTTTCTATGATTATGATTATGAGTAATCATGAAATGAACGTGAATTAACTCATTCATATTTAAAAACAGGAATTGCAACGGACGGGACGCCATGGGAGAGCGTCGCGTTGTTAAATAGACGTATGTTATGAAAAATCCCGTTTTTTAATATGAGGGAATAAATATAAATAAATAATGCTGGACACTATCTTTTTGTGCTATCGCATAACAACCTATAGTAAGTATAATATGTAGCCCTAAACTATAAGCAGAGCTTGTATTTTTGAGAACCATATTCTTGAGACTTACTACTTATATATCCTCCTCCTTGCGTCGTTTCCCCAGTGCTGGGGGTCGTGACCCATCACGGAAGTATCTTCTCCCGTACGATGTTGCGCCATTTGTTTCGGTTTTCACCAGAATGCACAGCTTCCGGCATGTTGAGGTCGAGTTTGCTGTGGATCTGGTCTGACCATCGCATCGGGCTCCTGCCTCTTGGCCGTTTTCCCTCGACTTTACCCGTGAGCTTCTGGAGATTATCCCGTTTACGGGCTATATGGCCAAAGAACTCGAGGATCCTGTGAAGGCACACAGATGACAGGCGTGGCTTTTTGTCCAACTTGAGTTCCTTGAGCACCGATAGCTTGGTTCTGTGTGCGCAGTCCAAGGGATGCGCAACATTTTCCTCCAGCAGCACATCTCGAAAGCATCCACACGTTGGCGGTCTCTTGCTTTCATAGTCCACATCTCAGCTCCGTATAAAAATATAGAAAAAAGTAGCGCGAGAAAACTACTTATTTAAACTTTGTTGTAAATACATACTTATTAGGTATATTTAGGAAACACCCTAAGGTAGTATTTAATCGAACGACTATAAATTCAAATTTTAAGTGTTAAATAATATAATTAATTTAGATCATTGTATTACTAAGTGTGCGACTGACCGCGTGTGACGAGAAATCAACAGAAAAGCAACTTACACGTAACGAGAAATGAATATATAGTGTCTAAAATGGATTAATCTCAATTCACTTTTTTTATGCTCGTTTTGGATTTTATTAATACACTCGAGAGCAATGAATCCGGGTCACTCAAAGAATCCAAAAAATCTCGGAAAGTAAGAATGCTAGGTTAATGCAATAAATTGTATTTAATAGACAATTTAATACTCCTTAAATGAAAGTATTAAAACTTCTTAGTTATTGTAAAGTTATATCATAAAAAAAACAAATTTGAAAAGGGAACACTGTCGAAGATGGAACTACGAAATTACAGGATTTGTTTTTGCTTTTGTTTGTAATCTGTCATTTATGTTGGTACATAAACCAGGTTGATAGTGCTCAATATTCATTATTCAAGCTGAAATCATGTCGCTTACACTTGAAGAATGCACCAGAATACTTACATTGGTGGAAACCGGCCGGAGTCAGCGCGATACAGCCAGGACTGTCGGTGTGTCGCTGTCAACAGTACAAAGAGTTCTCCGACGTTACGAAGAAACTGGTTCTAACCTACGCAGACCAGGAACGGGCAGAACTAGGTGTACCACAGCACGAGAAGACCGATACTTGGTGAACACCATGCTTCGAAATCGCTTTCTCACAGGAACTGAACTCACAAATCAGTTTCGACGCCTCGGAGGAAGTAACCCAAGTGCATGGACAGTAAGACGTCGGCTTGCTGAATCTAACTTAAAACCCCTTAGACCTGCAAACGGCCCTAAACTGGAGCGTGGCCATCGTATTTCAAGACTAAGATATGCCCAGAACCACGTAAATTGGAGTATTGAAGATTGGTCGAAAGTTATGTTCTCCGACGAATCAAAATTTATGCTCTACAAGCACGATGGAAGACACAGAGTGTATAGAAGACCAGGGGAAAGATTCAAGCAAGCATGCATCGAAGAAAAAGTAGCCTACGGTGGTGGGTCTGTACTTGTGTGGGCCGGAATTTCCTCTGAAAGTCGCACAGAGCTGGTGATCATAGAAAACGGCTCTTTAACTAGCGTAAGATATGTGGAAGAAATCCTCAACGAACACGTTGGTCCATTTATGGTCGATTTGGGTGAGGATGCTATATTTATGCATGACAATGCCCGACCTCATACAGGTAGGATTGTGAATGACTACCTTCAAGAGATGAACATTACTTGTATGGAGTGGCCAGCGCGCAGCCCGGATATCAACCCGATCGAGCATGCTTGGGACGAGCTAGGGAGATGCGTAAAACAACGAAACCCTCCCCCAATCACGCTTCCTGAGCTCAAAATTGCTCTCACAGAGGAATGGGAGAATATTCCCCAAAATCGTATAAGGAACTTGGTGTACAGCATGCCAAACCGCGTAAACGCAGTAATGGAAGCACGAGGAGGTAATACGAAGTATTGAAATTCAAGAAAATCGTCATAAAGTTCAAAAATTTCATGTTTCCTATTTTTGTTTTAAGGAGAGATCAGCAGTTTTTTTTCTTTATGTAATTTTGTGTAAATAAAATGTATGGTGACTCATATTTTTTTAACTTTCATTTAAGGAGTATTAAATTGTCTATTAAATACAATTTATTGCATTAACCTAGCATTCTTACTTTCCGAGATTTTTTGGATTCTTTGAGTGACCCGGATTCATTGCTCTCGAGTGTAGTTTGTCCTGAATAAAAAGCTTTTTGATTTGATTTTGGAAAGTCCATTGTACAAAATGAATAAATAAATAATTATTAAATATATATATTATATTATAATTAGTTTTTTTCAGTTAAATTAAAAGCCAGTGATTTGTATTTCAGTTTTCCGCTACTATTGTGCACCACACACCAAATTCTTCGCTATCTCCAAACTTTATCTACGGTATCAGAGCAGTGTAGCGGTATTATCAAGTGGATCTGTGCTTTGTGATATAAAAACACTGTTTTCTTTCAAATAATTATAATGAAGCCAAGGACGTGCTTGTTGCCTAGATGTCGTTTTTTCGTAAGTAAATATTTTATCTTTAGAAAAACAGTTGTACATGCCTGCTTAATAATTACTTGATAATATTTATCTTACAAATCCTTCCAATATCTAACAGATATTGTAACTCCTTCACACCGAAACAGCTAAACGAATTAAGCAGAAATTCAAGATTTAACATTCAAAAATGTTAATTTTCTAGATTTTTTTTTCACAAATAAGGCCATACTAATACATGTAAATATGATTATATTGCAGTTTTAGTAAAACTAATAATATAAATATGCAAAAACAATTTATTAGTAACCAATTTAATTCTTCAGGAAATTTATCACAAATTGCTATAGACAGATACAAACGCTAATCGTAGTTCTAAATCATTTTTTACACTTATGATCCAAAGCAATGAGATTATACAACATAGATGTAAAATTGTCGACCTAGCTCAGAATTAGCAAGCTGAAGTGGCGTCAGTGGGCTGGCCATATCTGCAGAAGAACCGTGGCGTTTTGCACGTCGCCCTCTGGTTAGGTAAAGTGACGATCTGCAAAACGTTGCTGGTAGAAGTTGAATGCGCTATGTTGACCCGCGCCCTTTCCATGGCCTATGTCCAGCAGTGGACTGCTATAGGCTGATGCCAAATAAACTCATGGTTTGCCAACGTGCGATGGAGTGCAGTATTCTTGGAGTAAAGAGGCTTGACTGCATTAGCAACACCGTGCTGCACTCCAGAATATAGGTGGGCTGGTCCTGTCTGCTGCATGTCGGGATACAGGTGGGGTAAGTTGACTAAAAAGTGGTGGCTTGACACAGGAGATGACGTCGCGGCAGATCGTGAACGAGATGTAAGGACGAGCTCTCTAGATTCTATGCCTACTGGACCATTACTGCCAACTAAGTACAGGAGAGGGATGAATGGTGAAAGTGCGTCCTTTGCCCAGCCGTAGGACTTCGATAGCTTATGATCATACTATTTTTTTCGTGATTAGATTTTAGATGGAAGCGTTGACATTAATACACTTTCACGCCCGTTTTAGATGAAATGAATGGAAATAGACAACCTCAATTTATACTTAATTCATTTGAGTACCACTTTAGCAGAATCTAGCAGTATCGGATCTTCTATCTTATCTTCTATCTTCAGCAGTAATCGGATGAATATTAATTAGATCTTCTTCTTCTTCTTTGTATGAGTTAGTGGACAACCCTAGTATTGGAGTTTTTAGGCCATCCATCAGTCGGGACCTTCCGAAGAACGGAAGCGCTCAGATCTAAATACCACTAAACGGTCACCCATCCTAGTAGTGACCGGGCGGAGTGTTGCTTAACCAAGATGATCTGCTAAGAACACATAAAAGGAACGATTAAGAATCTGTACCTACCTTTTCGTGGCGCAGTGTAACTATGTATGTATATTGCACCTAGAAAAGTTGCAGATTCATTAGTTTTGGTGTTAGCCTAGCTTTCAGCTGTCCCACTGCTGAAAGAGAGGCACTCCCCCGACAGACCCGAGCGGTGGGAGTTGTAACGGGAACTACGGGTCCCGTTACTTAACCAGGGTACCACGGGCGTCAAGGTTTGCCCGCCATTGGCTTCGGCCTTTGGTCTTGACTTGGGTATGGACTCGTGGGGGTATGTGGTTAGTTGTAGAGGAGCGGCATGTTCGCCTGCTCGGCGGATGGTGGATGCCGAGCGTCGCTCTTCGCGCGCAACTAGCTGTTAGTTTCATGAACCCAGGGCGAAAGGGTCAAACATGGCTAACAGCGAGGTCGGTGAGTGATCCTTATACGTGACTCGTTACTTGTAACTTGTTGCGGTACTCCGGTACTTGCCTGGATAGCAAGTAGTTCATGCTGCTAGACATATGAACCGGCCTACCCAGCTGAGCAGTTTGGGGAGGTGCGCATATGTGTACCGAGAAGTGAGCGTGCTTTACAGCTCCGGTACTATTCATGGAAAAATAGTAGTCGGCTTCACTGACGACCTAAGCTGGGTTACAAGTTAGCTATCCTTCAGTGGTTAGCGGGTAGTGAGCGACATAACAGCTCCGGTACCATTCATGGACAAAATGGTAGTGCGTCCTTAGCGCACGAGTAACTCACCTGAGTACCGGGGTGCACTTTGCATCTCGGCAGCAAGACCTACTGTTCGCAGGTCCTGGTATTTGCCAGTTTAATCGTCTGCTTCATAACCCACCGGTTGGTAAGGGGACGTTAAACACTTTCGTAGATTTGATTGGGACTGCTGAAAGAGAGGCCTTACCCCTCCCCCTTCCCCGTCCGTCCGCCCGTCCGCTGCCCTCCACTTTTTCAGGTCTTGTGCAAAGTCCTGCCAATATGGCAAAGGAGTCCAGGTAGACAATCCAGTGCTTCTTTGGCCCACCTTTGTTCCATTTGCCATGAGTAGGATTTGATTAATATTGTAAAGAAAATAAATTCCATAGAAAAAGGTAAATAAGTACTAAGCCGACTTAGCTAGATCAAAAAGCCCCATCGTAGTAAATTGCTACACAGTGGTAGTGATTCTGAAAGATTTTGACTAAACTTATCGTTAAACTTAAAGGAGCTGGGTGCCTAGTGCGAGATCTTTTACCAGCTCGATCGCGTTTGCGTTTACTCAAATTTGTATGAAAAGGAGTCAGTGCCACGCGTTTCTCACTAGATGGCGCTACCTCGATTCCATATAAATTTGCGTAAACGCAAACGCGATCGAGCTGGTAAAAAACTCGCACTAGGCACCCTGTTTCTTTCTTGTAGATGGAGATAATACGATACAAAATTACTTTTAGCTAGTTATAACTAGTTTTAGCGATAAATAATGTCACGCAGAATCCACCACATTGTCGCCCTAAAAAAGAATTATGAAAATCGGTCCACGATTGACTGATATATCGGTGAACATAACTAAAAAATAGATTCCGATGAATTTAGGACTGCCTCATTTTTTGAAGTCGATTAAAAATAGAACTATGCAGTGCTGATATTTTAGCATGCAGCTTAACAAGAGCTTAGTCAAAAAATATTACATTGCCTTACATTTTTATAAAAGCAATCATTAATACAATTTAAAAATTGCCTGTGCAATATGAATTAGCAAACTTAATGTAAAGTATATAAGTATTTATGAGTAGGAGTGTAAGTATAATTGAAATTATGGTAAGTTATGTCTTCTTATAAGGCTCCTCGCAGACGACCGACTTTTTGTAGGACAGAAAATCGGACAGAGCGTATACCACTCAGGTTGGATTAACGGAGGAAAGTAAGGCCTTAAGAGCTAAAATGATTGGAATTGGACTGTACGTATTTATATAAGAACTTTATGTTCTGTAGACTGTTTTTCGTAAAGTTCATAGTTTTGGCACTTTCAAATACATATGAAAATTTAGTTTTTGGGTTGAGTAAGTAAGGCCTTAAGAGCTAAAATGGTTGGAATTGGATTCTACGTATTGGTTTGAGTATTTTATGTTATATAACTGTTTTTCGATGAGTAATAGAACATAAAATTATATCAATACGTAGAATCCAATTCCTTTTTTTTTAATAAAGGCCTTACTTTCTGAATCCAGAAAATGAAACGTCAATCCAACCTGGTTGGTTGATGGAGGTTGGTTACCTGGTTACGCTCTGTTCATGACGTGCCCCTCCCTAACTGTCCTCCAAAAAATCGGTGGAAAAGTCGGTCGTCTGCGGGGAGCCTAAGACATCGGCCCTCTCTCTCACTCTCTCTGTGGCAATTAATATTCCCATGTGATGGTTTGGTCTGCCTTTCTTTATAGTATTTTCTTTCCACTTCACTCCTTCCTTTTGAGCTAGTATAGTGTAAAATTACAACATATCTGTTAAATAGCGGTTTATAAAGCACATAAAATCAAAGTGTCCCTTAAGTAGGTAAATAAGGACAGTAAGCAAAAGTTGATGGACTAATGCGTATTCGTGACTCGACTTTATTCTATAAAACTTCTACTACTCAATATAAAAAGCAACTTGTTATTTCCAGTCTAGAGTTCTTGAATTTTTTTTTTAAATAGTACTCACAGAATTTCTAAAATCCACTTGCCTAACCCAGATATTGAACTGACCTAAATACTAAAAATAGACAACCTGCATTTTTATCTCACCAATTGATAGATCAAGCCTATGAATCGAATCCATCGTGTCACCATCATCATTATAATCGCCCTCATCCCGACTTAATTCGAATTATTGTTCTTTGTGAAAGGATCATCCGGGGAAGAACTTTCACCATGCATATTTCTGCAGTGAAGCAACATTGCTGTGATCTGTTTGAAGGGTGATTTGTCAAGGTCGCGTGAAATCTGAGGTTTAAAAGAGCTCTAGAACCTTCGTCGTGGAAATTTTTGGGGAAGACCTAACGTTGCACATAACTGTAAAATACAACGGCAGGTGACAGCTAAAACTTTTATTTACTACAGTATTAGTAGCTTCTAGCCTGGCTACGAGCAATAAAAAATTACATGTTAGCGAGCAACACAACAACAGAGACAACCCACAACCGTACGGTGTGGCGCAGAAGTATTAGGAGGGCTGACCCCAAATAACATGGGATAAAGCCAGGAGAAAGAAGAAGAAGAAGAAGATAGTATTAGTAGCGTTGACAGGCTTTTTTGATATTAATATTTTTGTGCTGAAATGCAATTTTATGTTGACTACTATAAATTTTAACATGTAGAAATGTGACAAATGTTATTATTAAACTGTATTAGCAGTAATATTTAACTAATATTGTCCACCAACACCAGTCTATTTAATCCACTGCTAGACATAAGTCTCCCCTTTATGAGAAGGGGGATGTGCCTATAATCTCCAGGCTGGGCATGCGCGTTAGGGATCACAGGGCACAGTTTCTCGCACAGCCGATGGCAATCAGGAAATCTAGCTTTGTCTGTGTTAGGGAGCTTTGCCTGTGTTTGGCTACACTATGCCACAGTCAGCCAGCCGCCAGAACCCCGTTTGTTAGTTAACAGCATGCACCACGGAACATAGGAGATATTGACGAAGTTAGTTTAGGTTAAAAAGACAAAGGCTGGAACTCCTCACTCTCTATAATAATGTTACAATGTCGTAAACAGGGACCAGCTTAAGGTATGTATATTTATTATTTTGTCTTACTGGGGAAATATAACCCGCAACCACTTGCATATCAGCCGGCTATTTGCCCTTTGAACCAATGTCGTCGAAAATTGATGATGATGATGAAGGAACCAATAAAAACCTCCTTTTAATAAACAACAGAATTCCAGCAATCCAGAGTTCGATTTACTTAACACGGAATATAAACATTAGCCATTGTTCAGTTCATATTGACCGCGTGCATGTACTTATACCAGTCCAGTAGTAATCAGCGTATCTAAAACCTTTATCGACGTGTTCAGATAAAAAATATTACCACGAACCCTAGTCGATTCGAATATGAGTAATGATTTCTATCAAATAGAGAAAACAGAGAATATTTTTTAAATCATCTTTTTCTTTTTCACGTATGAGCTAGAGGCCATTTTTTTTACTTATTTCTAATTAGACAATGATGTCGATTCTGTTGTGCATTTTCCTAAACTAAACTTAATTTGACATTCCTAAAAGTGATACTATCCCTTTCTTTTAGGTGTAAAAGATTAGGATAGCTATAACTTTCAAGCTGCAAAATTTAGTTAAGTTTATAAAAGTGAACAACAGAATCGTCACTAATATATACAAATAAGCCTATTCAGTTCACTGCTGGACATAGACCTACCTTATAAGTCAGTCTTTAAACCCGTTATCCCCACACTAGGCATGCGGGTTGGGGCACAACTTCTCGCCCCCCGACATTGCTGCCCGTTGGCGATTAGAGGATTTAACTGTGCCGGTATTAGGCTGCGTTATGCCGCAATCATCCAGCATCTAGCGAGCAAAGCCACGAACAGAAGCTAGTAAACATTTACCTTATTAACGGTATCATTTTTTACAAGTCTTGAGCTTTTTAGTCATATACAAATGATTTTTCCTTATAAATAAAAAAACTGGTACAAGCCATTGACCGTAATAGTCCCACAGTAATTATGATTTTTGACGTTGGTCAGTGTAGGGTTCCGCACATTATTTATGACTAACGAAAGGAGATACCATATTGTTGATCACATTATAGACAGCTCTGGCGGAGGCTTTTCAGCTGTTTCTTATTGTGATAGATATAGGAGGGATATGGAGCCTGTTTCATCATGAGCTATGATGGAATTAGCTTATGGCCCTTCTGATGTTAAATGTTAACCATTGATTAAAACAAAGTAAGTACCAATTGCTTCATAGAACACGTATGTTTGGAACATCTCCAAGGATGCAACGCCATTGCGATACTGACACGTTTGTGGAGCATATTGTCGGTGAGCCGGCGGTAACAAGCCAGTTTAATAACAAAATCCTATCGCGGTGCTCTTTATTGAGTATCGAGGTGGGCCGACAGTTTTACTTTGAACAAATTATGCTCAAAGCGGGTTCAAAATGCTGATCCAATATTTCATGATGGAAAAATAGAATAGAATTTTTAGCAATAGTAGAGTTCTTTGTGAAGGGCTCATCCGTGGAAGTAATACCACCATGCCTATTTCTGCCTGAAGCAGCATTACTGTGTTTCGGTCTGAAAGGTGTGGGTGCTGGTGAAATTACTGATTAATAAATAGGATGCGTCGAGCTCAGGACAGGGCGCAATGGCGCTCATTAGGGGAGGCCTATGTCCAGCAGTGGACTGCTATAGGCTGACGATGATGATGATGATGAAATAGGGTAACTGGGGGCATTCGTATTGCGACGTTACAGGTGAAATTTTTAGATCGTCGCAAGACGAACATCAGCGGAAGCATTTCCCAATGGTGTTTTCATCAATCAAGAACGAAAGTTACAAAATCGTCGATCAACTTTGGGCCCGAAAGTGTTGAGCCGCATGCTCCTGTTATTTCACCCTTCTCTTCCTTCAAAACAAACCAATGCTACTTCACGTTAAAAATAGGCATGGTGGCAGTACTTCCCCGGGTGAGCCCTTCAGAATGAACTCTACTATTTCTAAAGTTGACTTAGCTGTTGATGATGAGACCTGTTTAAAGAAAATACAAGGAACATATATATTCCTTGCTTATTACATTTATGATAAGCAAAGAACTTGTAGAAGGGCGCTAGTGTAGACGTGAGGTAGGAGAGAATTACCTGAAAATCAACCTCAAAAGGAGTGCAGCGGAAATAGAAGTTGATAAATCCCGTACGTGGACAAAGACTTGGGCATCATACTAGTACTAATACTAGCAGTAATTACTATACAATGAACCCACAAGCAGGTTGTTGACCAAGATCACAATGATCATTACTCCAATTACCTAATTACCGAGTCACAGTTTCTGCATATTAGTCATTTTCATCCGTGCCCTATCTCCAATTTGGAATCATGTGTAGGGTTCCGCGAAAACTAGGTTCAAAATTTGTATATCTACTGTTAAATTTATTTAATTTCGCTTAATTTGATTTAATTTAAATAATTAATTGATTGTGATTATAAAATGTAATATTAACTGTAACTTAGCTATTAAAATTTTATTAACATTCAATAACTATCATTTGACTATAGCCTATATACCTATGACATCCTCCTCTCTCCTATATATTTTATAAATGTTATACCCATTAAAAGCTGTAAACACCTAGGTAAATTTACATTATGGAACGCAATAAATTATCGAGTATTGAACTTAGCTGGATGAGAGAGACACAGAACAGAGGAGAAAAAACAAAGCATTACCTAGGTTATAACCTAGCAGTGGGTGATTAAAGGCTAAGGCGATGATGATGATAGCTGTAAATGATAACTTATTGTAATTCCTGAGTTCTTTCTATGCCCGACAACGGTTGTTTTTTTAAATGACCAGCAGCGGCACATAGAAAAATAAAACGTTAGTTTGAATATTAAAATATGTTTTTTTCAAATCTCTCTTTTTCTATTATTTAGTTCTCTTTGCATTATTTTAGAAAATTGTCACACTGAGCTGTTAAACTTTACAGAAGTTTATAAGTCCCAAATTCTCTACTCAGACTCTAGGTACGGTGCCACGGATTTAAAAGATTCTCTTCTCTAGATGAAAATAAAAAAAATACAGTATTAAATAAAAACAAAAAAAGGACGCTTGTTTTTCTTTATTGTAATATTTAAAATATTTATTGTAAAGTGTAATTATATAAAATACAGAATTAAATTACTTTCTTTTTATTCAATGAAAGAAAGAATACGAGGTATGTTAATATCTTTTGAAGGCTCTCTAATTTCGTGAACACAATAAAAAGGCTTACAATTGTTGTGCGCAGTTGAACAAAAATTTAATTAGGTACAGTACGGAACCAAACAAAAGTAACTGAACACTGACTTGTCAAATTTTTTCATACTCATTGTTTAGCAAACCATTATATTTTGCGGAAATACCGTGGATCGGTAAATTAACATTTTGTTTTGTGCCGAGTTC
The DNA here is from genome assembly GCA_951804965.1 of Horisme vitalbata. NCBI lineage: Eukaryota > Metazoa > Arthropoda > Insecta > Lepidoptera > Geometridae > Horisme > Horisme vitalbata. Next base: position 5,178,482 of record OX638096.1, read on the forward strand.
GGACAATAGACATTGCTGTATAGCTCTTTTCATGGCAAGTGTGAGTTCATAACATTATAAAAAATTCTAATATAGATTATGTTCGATGGTAAATTGATACAAAATACCCAACGAAGTTATTATTATAAGCTACCTAGCAGTGGTTATAATGAGGCAATCATTCTTATTAGAGGTTCTTTTTGTGTGAACCAAGCTACTGTTTATTAAATTTATTTGGCAACCTTTTTAATCGGGTTTATTTAGCTTATCTTGTTTGTTTTTGGGGTCAAAAATCCATTCAGAAAAAAAAATGTCGGTATTGGTACATTATGTAGATACAAGAAGCAAAACAAAAAAGTTAGACATACGATCTGATTTAAAACACTAGCCTATTATTATTTCACGTGCCTACTTTCTATTCAAGCCAGTGCACAATCAATCCTTCATCACTATCACAATGACTGGAATGAGTCAGTAACTCTTTATTAGTGAAAGTACCAATACATTTCCGCTGTACGAGTATTTCGGGTCAGTTCCGAGCAAGTACTGGACAGTGCTAGTGTTTGTGGTTTTGAAAATGTATACTTTTACCAGTTGTTTTTGGACTCGGGTAATTTTTTTTAATCATCTTTTTCTATAAATTTCTCTCCATCTTCTTGACCTCTTCTTTAACTGAAGTATGAAGCAAGTATAAAAGTAAGTATAAGTATATAAATGCTTGTTTTGTTTACCGATTTTACAATTTCGCTTTTAAGTATTGTATTTGTAATTTTTTATGGATACTATTTAAACTCTTGCTAGTTTTTTATGTTAGGCTTAGTTTTTTTTAGTAATACTTATAGCTTTTTGCCTTGACACTGTGCTAATTGTAGGTTATTAATTTGTAACGTAATCTGGTCTCCTGTGATACAGGTACAGCTCCGTGTTGGGACTAACAGTAATTTCTCATATTTTGTAACCTCTAACTTCTTGTAAACAAATTTTTGAAATTACTGGCTCGTGCCCTTGGTTTTGCTAACATTACGTCTCAGGTAAAGAGGTTTTGTCATGTTAGATTGCTTGGTATGGCTTTTCTGTCTTTATGCCACATTTCACTCCATATTACTGAAACTCACCCCAAAATATTAAAAAATCAGTTTCAGTATAGCTGTTTCAGGAAAGCTATCTTGAAACTGAACAAAAGAATAAACCTTACGAAAATAAAACTAATTATTAAAAAATTTAAATAACTTATTAGATTTATAACAACTATATATTTGCTCCGTATATCACTTAAATTAAGAACGTTCCGTTTATTTTTTAGAGTCGGTACACTTTATGGCCAAGAGAACTGGCGTGGCTGAAAATTGATAGTTATAGTTATTTTATTTTATTTTGTTCAGTAGCATCTAAGCATTGCCACAGTTTCACCAAAATCACGATGTATTTTATTTGTAATGTATGGAGACATCTTCATCCGACGGTGTAGTCGAGTCGTCACCGTCAGTCACCATCAAGACAGTTTTTATGAAAAATGACAGCTCTTCTGTCAAGCTTGACAAGCTCATTGTGATAAAAAAGCAGCGCCCCCAAATCCTACGACGGATAAATTCCACACTAATTCCGCACCAACCGACTCTACCAAGGTTTTTCAAGATCCTCTCCATGAGGTAGATAGCTTATTATCAACCTAACGTTGATATAAATTATTTTTACAGCGACAAAGCAAAACAAACAAAGTAATATAAAATACAGAATTTAATTACTTAACTACAGAATAGTACAAGTAAAGTACGCTCTCTTAGCCAACTTCAAAATAAATCATACCCATTATCCACGGAAATTAGCAATTTCCTAGTCATAAAATATTAGTCACTTGGAAACTAATCTAAGGCAGCTTGTACACTCCATAACATTGATAAAACTCCCTATATTGGGTTATACTGATTGATGATGAAAAAATGGATAATTATTAAAACTAACCCCCTTAATCATAACCAAGTGTCCTTTTATAATACTCGGTAAAGCTTTTCGCTGTCATTTAAATGTAAATTAAAAGAAGATATATGATATTTTAACGCCATTTTTGCTATATATATAGTTTATAGAACTGATATAAAGGAGAATGCCGTCTGATGTATGGCGCTCGGTACCAAGACTAAATTGAGTGCGTCAAAAAAATATCCAATAAGTTTTTAGTCGATTTTACTGTCAAAATAATTAAAAATGAGGGTTATTGCCATAGCAACGTATATATCATTGGTTGTTGTAGTCTAATGGCGGCGTGCAACGGAAACCAAATCAACAAAATATTTTTTTACTTGATTATTAATCGAGTCGGTGTGTAAAACTAAAGAAAATGTTAATGTCATTTATAAAATATAATAAATTTTACGGGATACGTTCGGTTTTGACGCAATTGGTACGGGTTCTCGGCATTCTCCTTTGCGGGTAAGACATACAAGTCTGTGGGTAAGACTGAAAGTTTGCGTTCATAAAATTACCCATAACATCAAGGAAAATAACCATAACCTCCAGAATTAAAATCGTATGCAACAGTTTGTGATTGTATATGTACTTTAAATGTACACAATTTTAGATTGTCAATTAAAAAGGATATTCTTTTTGAACCTACTTCTTTCACTAGTCTTCAAAGTCCACTGCAGAAGATAGCTTTCTTATTTTTTAATACTTGGAGACGAACGAATGTAGATTGATAATCGGAGTATTATTGTTAACTTAACATGAGTGGCTCATACCATCCCCTATTGCCGTACCTTCATAAAACTGTCCAACAATAATAAAATGTACTTATGTCAAAAGCAAGTAAAACATAAACCATGATACATATAATAAGTACTATATAATCGAATACCACGTGAGTGAGCCGAAGCTAGTCAATAGCAGCATGCAGCCAGCATAGAACAAAATAGTAGTAGGTACCTGAGGCCTCATTCACTGACACAGTTGCACCGATATTTGCAAACTTTAACATTTCATCTATAGAAATTTTAACGTCAATTTCAACTGTCAATGTTTGTTAAAACAGGACCGATGCTCATCATTTCGGTGTGCAACGCCAGTGTCATCGAAAGTCACTGGGTATACCTTGATATTTTTTTCTTCGTATGAGCTGGTGGTCAGCTACTGTGTTGAGGTTATTAAGCCACCCAAAGGCCTCCAACATTACAAAGCCAGGACCAACATAAGCGTACCTTCCGTAGCACATACCTATAAAGAGAAGCACAAGACAGTCGCTGGTAATAACAAAAGATGGTTGGCTGGACCCAATGGTTGACTCCAAACTGAAATAATAAGCAGAGCTTGTATTATGGGAACCACATGCCTGTTACACTACTTATATACCTTTTAGACGTAAATAAATACAATACATAGAAAACACACAAACCTGAAACAAATATCTCCAGCGAATGCAAACTCGTGTGCGTGTCAGGTGGACTTTCACCACCTGTGGAAATTATTATGATATGATAACCACAAAAATGATATAAATTTTTATTCACTGTTTAATAACGCATGTGTATTCAAGTCATAAATTCTGCTTCATACCATTTCCTGAAAGATTAGCTTCGACATAAGATCGACAGTCAGTAGTAGGGGCGCGGTTATCATGATAACGGGTTAGCACTCACATTTGAGCAGTCAGGATAAATTAGGACAAGTGAATTGACGGGACGAACCCTGTTCTGTGCTGTGTTCAGAAATTGACGTGAGAAATGGTAAATATTAATTCCTATTTTATATTTTATTATCCTTGTTCGCGTTTCATTTCCCATTGAATTTCTTTACAAATCATCCCTTTATTCTAGTTAGGTTAATAGATTTTCAAAAATTTTCAAAAATTTTCAAAAATTCTCAGTGCTTACCTACATAATAAGGATCATTCAAATGATCACCCATTGATTGGTATATTTCACGCCTCTAGACCCAGATTTAAGCGTTTTGCCTATCAGCCAGTTTTTAGTAAAGCGCTCGTGGCGTAGCTTACTTCCGTGTTCTTAGTCAATCAAGTTATAATAAAACAACACTCGGGTTGTCGATGGCTGTACGTTTAGTGTCATAGAGATCTAAGCGCTTTCGTGCTTCGGAAGGCGTCCCAGTTCTTGTCCCAGTTGTTACAAACGCTAAGCGATGTCGGAGGCCTTCGGGCCCACCAGAGTTTTTCACTAGCTCATACGCAGAAGGTGGTATAGACTTACTGCAATATCTTAAGCAAGTACCTGTTTTATGCAAATCTTGCAGAATATCTTGCTTCACCTGTATAAACAATGTGAATTGCTTGCTGAAGTCAGATGAATTCAGATAACAGATAATACATATGAAATGATGTCTAAAAGTGTTTAACCTATAAGTTAGTTTGCACACAGACATTGACCTCGCTTTAGAGTTTAGGTAGATTTTCACACTGATTCCATCGTCATCTTTTCACTTGTCATCAACATCATCCGACGACTGATGTTTTATTTTTAGTTGGATTTCTACAGAATAAGGAGGAGATTATTATTTTATTCTATTTCCAATATGTTTATGGTGAAAATATTAACACTGGCATTTACCTCGCTTTAGAGTTTAGATAGATTATTACGCTGATTCCACTGTCATCTTCCCATCTTTCATCATCATCAGCCAGTTCACTGCTGGACACAGGCTTCCCAAGGAGCGCTATTGCGACACCCAAGCATATTATAAATATAGCAAAAAATCACAAATTAGAGAGAAACCTATGATTTCTACAGAATGAAGAAGAAGATTATTTTATCCTAAAATTTCCAATAAATTTAAGGTTCCGTACCCAAACAGATTGTTTGAAATGGATGAAATATAACTTTTAATAAAAGTTTGTTGCAAGCGTTGTGTCAAAAGAGGTCTTAATTTTTAAAACAACAAAATCCAAAACAAAATCATTTGCATATTAAAAAACACACATCATAAATAAAAAGCTAGAATATAAATTGAAACTACAGGAACTATAGGATTACCATGTATTCTGTGGTGACCGAGAGCCTACTTGGTTCTACATTTTGGTGAAACCGAAGCTTAAATAATAAACCTTATGTCCTACCAATATGGTTATAGAAAATAATAAATGAACAACAGATTGCATACAAAATTATCAATAAAACATGGGTCATAAAGTTCATAATCGCATAACTTAGCTAACACGAGTGCGTTTCGCTCTAATTGCGTTGAAAGTTATGCATCGGTGGCGTCGCATCTGTTAGGATGGTTCTTATTAAATTGGGTTCTGTTATTAAAAAGTATTAATGAGACCCTATGTTATGACTCAATTACAAACAGAATTGTATAAAGTTATGTAGCTGTATAACTACCTGTTGATTTGCCAGTGCACGCTGCATTACCACCAGTTGATTTCTCAGTGTATACTGATGCTGGATTGAGGTCTTGTACTTTAAAAAAAAAACATATTTTGCATCATTGTAGGTCGCGAAGAATATTGCTAATGGGCATCTTAAAGGTCCAATGAAAGTAAACATGTTTATTTTTCATTAAGTTTATATAGGTGCTAATTCTTACTATCTGATTTCTTTCTTTCTCTTGATATAAAAAACTACAATGTCCAGGCGGAACCCTGGACCTTGGCATTGGCTGGATGCTTTGTACGACTTGAACTTTTTTATTTTTGTACGTCAATACCGACTTGGTGAGGACATGAGGTGTTGAATGAGTTGAAAGTCTAACACATTAATTAAAATAAAATTATTTAGAAATTACATAAAAATTAACACAAAACATAATTATGTGCAAATATTTAATTTTTATTTAGCACGTAGAAAGCAGGTTTTATAAGTCGAATAATTTTACATTGTAAATAAGTTAAAGACAATTTATAAAAAAAGTGATAATATTGTAACAGTAACATTGCACCTTTTTATTTAAAATTATAAAAATGCATATTTTTCCTGGTACCAACTGAGTCATATTTCGTGCAGAACATGCAATTTCTTAGGTCACATGCCAAATTGACCTTTACATGTAGTTCATACAGTTCAAAACTGATTGTGCAATTGGATCAAGTATCAAAATCATGATCATTATTCAATCAACACAGGCCCTCTGGCGAATGGTCAAGTCCTTCCGCTCATTCACCCAAGAGTACAGGATTAAGATTTATTAACAACTACTTATTATTTTAACAATAGAAGATTCAAGCAATTCAAAATAAATATTCTAAATCGAAGTAGAATAACAGCGTTGACTTATCTTCAGATAGATTCAAGCCATTGAAAATAGTTGTTTTATGATACTTGAAAATGGAACAAGCACATGGCCCACCTGATGTTGAGTGGTAACCATTACCTATCAAAAAGCATTGCAACAAAGATCACGTTTTTTGGAACGTGCTCTACGATGCAACGCCCTACGTCCTTGAGGCATGAAGATGATAAGCCTCTTGTGCCTGTAATTTCACCGGCACCCACACCCTTCAAACCGAAATACAGCACAGCTGCTTTACGGCAATAATAGGCATGGTGGCAGTACTTCCCCGGACGAGCCCTCCAGAAAGAACTCTACTACTACTTCTTATTATTCTTATTATATTTTTTATTATAATCTTTATTATAATAAAAAATCAAAGCAGGTCTAGGAAGTACAGCACTGACCTGTCTTTAAATAGCAAAGCCTAATGCTACGGGACCTTTTTACTGCTGTAGCACACAGAACAACTCTACTATAGCTTTTTGTACTAACGTAACTGGTAATTTTTTATATCATCTAATAGTTGTTATTTTATGTATGTTATGTAGGTATTAAACTGTAAACCATTAAATTAAATATGATGTAGGTATGTGTATGCTTATGTAGTAAATAAACATTAGTCAGTGTCTATGTGTTGAATAAAATCGAGCGATGATAAAGGCTAGGTCAAGAGTATCCTATGCTGGCAAGCATGTATGAAGAACGCGATGAGAGTGAGAGTAACTAAAAATGTATCCCAGGATCGGAGCATGTAGAGATCTCTGCGCCTGATGTAAAGATGTATGTAGAGATGATGACGTCGAAGTGATTATGTAAAGAGCTGTGGTATAAGAGTTTGCGAAGGCAAGCTAGAAAATAAGACGTGTATTTTTTGTATGACATAATTTTTCTTGGCCCTAATACTCAGGAATCGATGTAATTATTATATTTGAAATATCGCGATGACTGTCAACATTTTAGGTAAATTTTACAGTACTTGCGATATTTTTTTTTATTTAGCATGTGCCAGCTCTTGACCTCGAGACTTGCGTGAGCAAGGATGAGGTCGACGATGGGACGAGCTTTCCCAGAAGTAGCCTATTTTTGAAGCCGTTAGGGTCATAAGACAATGGAAAAAGAGACGCTGGCAGCTAATTCCATAATCCATATTTTAGCAGTACGCATTATAAATGATTTTTGGAAGCGCTTAGTCATCTAACGTGACTATCATCACTTTTCCTGATAATCAGGAATAGTGGTGGATGATACACGCTAGTTGGGGCGGCACATGTATTTTCCTCCCAATCTTGTGCCTACTCCTTTCATTCTCATATCCTCTTTTGTTGTGCATGTGCAATAATAAAAAGGAGATTAAATTGTTCTCCTGAACCCTATCAAAAATAGTAGGTCCCTTTATTTCAATCATCTCGGTACATTCTAAATATAGTTTGATGTTTGTGTCAGAACTAGGTCCGTTACAAATTGACCTTAATTTTTATAGTCTTGTCTAAGTCGTCCATAAATTGAAGATTATGAAACTGTAAACCCGACGTCATTGGTGTTTTGAGTTGTAGCCAGCTGATGCTAGAGGTGCTGGTTTGATTCTCACTGCAAGACAAATGTTGTTTTGTACAATTTTGGAGACAGTGGTAAAGTAACATTACTACTTGACTGTGTAATAAGTGTATTCACAGTTCTTGATACCCAAGATACAACTGAAAACCTACTTCAGCATAAATGCATGATTGTTCTTCTGTACGATGCTGTGATATAAGTAGTCATCGGTGAAAGAACATTCAAACTTGACTGCTTTTGGTGTACTCACAGTTCTGGATACCCACGATACGGGTGAAAATCCTATAAGGTGACTGTATAAAAAGTCCGTCTAGCAAAAAAAAAAACAAACTGACGAAATAGCAAATTTTACTAGAATTACTGATTTTAATGAAAATTTGTATCCACCACCACACCACCACCACACCAGCCTATATCAGTCCATTGCTGGACATAGGCCTCCCCTAATAAAGGGGGATATGCCCATAATCCCCACACTGGGCATGCGGGTTGGGGATGGCAGGGCAAAGCTTCTCGCACCACCGACGCTGCTGCCCGTCGGTGGCCAGGGGATTTAGCTGTGCCGATGTAGGCTGCGCTATGCCGCTATGAGCCGGCCGCCAGAGCCCCGTTCGTTGTTTAGCAGGGGCACCACGTGCAGGTGAGGCTGGCTTGGGTTCCGAAGATGGGGGGAACCCCTTACACCCCAAAATTTGTAGAAGTTTATCATACTGGGTCAAACTAGCTTCCGCCACGTGTACCAGGTAACATGGTACCAGGATAAAAAGTAGCCAATACAGGTAACATTATAGTTGTGCATATTCCAAGTATCATTCAAATTAAAATCGTAGACTTGCAATTTTGGCCAATGAAAAAGCGCAGATTTAAAATAACTGTTAGTCATTGGTCAAGATTTTTCGTTACTCCGATACGTCAGGTTGAAATATTCGTGACCACTCTATTGGTCACGTCAAATGACAAATTAAGCTGTAGGTTTTGTTAATTCTTAAAATTCTTAGAATTCTAAGAAAATAGAATTTCCTAATCATAATTTATAGCAAGATAAGATTAACTAAATCCACGATTACCGATCCCTTTATATAGGGGATATTTACTTTGAGTCACGTCAACATTTCGTCCTTGGATCCCTTATCATGACTATTTGCTTATCAGTTTCATTCAACTAATCAAAGTAGGTAAACGACGATTTGGTTGGTTCTATTTTAGTAACAGGATCTAGTTGAGTACATGTACTCATTATTGTTAAGGAAGGTTGTAACATGGAGGCCTAATAATCAGCTATTTTTAGGGTTTCGTACCGCATAAGAAAAAAAAAGGAACTCTTAATTATAGACGAAGTAAACCTATTTCGTTGTCTGTCTGTCTGTCGGTCATGCCCATTTTAAGTATCAAGTTGAAAATAATATCAAATAGGTCTACTAGTCCTGCAAGCTGGAAAAGTCATCATCATCATATATTTATACCTACAGGACATTTCGAACTATCCAAAACTACAAAACCTACCTATTAAGGTCACCGCTAAATACCTATTGCTACTAACAGAAGTAATGAATTTCGTATGCATGTTATGCGGTGTAGAACGAATAACAAATAACGAAAAAAAATTAACGCCATAAAAATTAAATGATTATGCAATCTTGATGATTTCTGAGGTTATTTTTATTGACGCCACTATCATACACAAACCTTAGCTTTGAAGGTGGCCGCGCAAAAAAGATGGGGGCAACTACAAGCTACTGGCAGTCTAGGCCATTATGATCATCATCATCATCAATCTGTTGACTGTTCCGCGTGTCCTACAGAGTCCATATAAAAAAGTCGATCTATTGTAAGATTTGCTGTTCCTAATTTTAGAGCAATATATTTTTTATGCATGCTACACTAAAACTTTGTTATACTTGCATATTTGATTACAATTCTAGTTTAAAAATGTTTTCTCAAATTTTGTTAAAGCTAAGTTGATTGTAATCTGTTTTGCGAGGTTAATAAATAAAATAAAATAAAAATGAAACGCCAGGTGATTTCAGACTGACCTACCTGATCGAAGAATCTAGGACGTCACATATCGCATCGTAGAAATGTTCGATGTGTGGCCGCAGAGAGAAGAGCTACTGCCGTTTGCGACGAAATTTGTTCGTTGTGTCAACGCATCGCATTTAGGTGCGTTGTTTTTGCGAAGTGTTGTAACTACGTAATGTTGTGGCCTCGCACTAACATCCCCATGACCAAATTTTTTTGATAAGGATAGTACTTGAACCCGCATCTTAGTTTTAACCGTTATTGCACTACCAATTGAGGTTACCAGTCCAATTAACTCGAATATTTTGAATTACTTTGTGTTCTTCACTTGAACACTCCTGGTCACTATTCGGATGCGTGACTGTTTAGTGGCATTTGGATTCGAGAGCTTCCGTTTTTCGAATACCACGTTACTATACCTCTATCTTGAAAATTCCGATACCAGAATTAGAAAAATATATTATTATACGGATCATCTCATATTCTACGGATCTCAGATCATATGGTCAACTAATCCCAGCCAATACTATGGGTACCAGAGTCTGACAAACATACAAACTCTTAAACTCTTCGCCCGTACAAGGCTAACCTAGGCCGTCGATTCGATACAAAAGTTTGTTTACCACGATTACTTGTACACCCAGAAACAGAACAAAAATTCATAATGATCACACAAATGTATGTCTTGTGCGGGAAGTGAACCCGTCACCTGCAGCTCAAAAAAAAAGAGCTTATACCATCTGAGCTATGTGCGAGTAATAGCTTGGCTTATAGAGACTATAGAAAGAAGAAGAAGAAGTGGTCTTTTAAAAATATCAAAGAATGATATTAATCCTGAATTAAGAAACTAACAAATAAGCTTTCATTTTTAACAGACTTCAAAAAAAGGAGGAGGTTCTCAATTCGGTTGTATTTTTTTTTACATAAAATAATGTGGATGAAACCATAACCAGAAATAAGAAACATTTTTCTTCTAAAACACTGGCTGACTGACAATGAAATAGCACATTCATGGATTTATCAAATCCATATCACTGCAAATAAAGATAAATGCAAGGTTTTCATGTCCTTGAACGTGAATCACATTTAGCGGAAATTACAGACGATAAGGCAAAACTAACTGTTCATACACATCAAACTAAGAACGTAGGTATAATTATTATGGTTCAATAGGTATTTCAAATTCAAATTCAAAATCATTTATTCCATTTGATACACTTAGTACACTAGGAAAAGTCATAGTGAGTACAGACTAATAGAACATTCAAAATTTAAAAATAATAATACAGCAGGTACAGATCATCAAAAATACTTATGTATGTTTACATAATAAAATCATCATTACATAAATCAATCATATTGTAGGTGGGTATACTGAAAATAGTAAAAATCTCGACACACAAGTATTTACGAAGCTACTACAAATAGCTGCAGGAACCGATAAATTATAAATCTCTTTGTTGCAGGCTTTAATAAAATATTAACTGAAACAGGGAAATTTAAATAAATAATTGCGTAATTAAATCGTAATTATTTAGGCTATAAATATTGAACACACAAAACCAGAACTAAAGTTATTTTATTTTCTTTTCAGAGTAAACTCTTCGGTTCAAAAACCTCCGAATTTGAGAATGAAGCACTTGAAGTCCACAATGAATACAGACGAGAGCATGGCGTACCGCCCTTAGTACTGAACAAGGATATCACCAAAATCGCACAAAAATGGGCAGAGGAATTAGCCAAAAAGGACGCCATGTCCTACAGCTTGAACCAAAACTACGGGGAAAGCGTCTATTGTGGCTGGACAGCTGACCCCAACACAAAGATCAAAGCAAGAGACTGTGTAGACAAATGGTACAGCGAAATAAACGATTATTCCTTCGGCAGAGAACCAGAAGAATTAAAATGCGGTCATTTCACTCAACTTGTATGGAAAACAACAAAAGAATTGGGAGTCGGAAGCGCGAAGAGCAAGTCTGGGAAACTTTACGTTGTCGCCAATTATTACCCTCCAGGAAATTACAGTGGACAGTTCTCGACGAACGTTACGCCACCGGGAGCAATGCAGTTTGCGAGCGGGAGCTACAGTTCATCAAGAAGCTCAAACAATAACCTACCACCACCTAAATCACCAAGCCACAGCCAACCAAGATCACCGAACAAGCGAAGCAGCAAAAATTTCGGAGAATTTGCTTCAGATTTAGTAAACAAACTCAGATCAAGCTCAATTTCCGGAGAAAAATTCGAAGACGAATGCCTGAGAGCTCACAACGAATATCGAAGAAAGCATGGCGTGCCACCTCTTGAACTAAACAAGAAGTTGTGCAAGTACGCCGAGGAATGGGCGAAGACTCTCGCTAAGAAAGGGCGAACGGAACACAGAGACCAGAACGATTATGGCGAGAACATATTCTTTGCTTGGTCTTCTGATCCAAACTTCACAGTATCAGGACGAGAGCCTGTAGAAAAGTGGTACAGTGAGATAAAGAGCCACAAATTTGGGAAAGAACCGTCTAATTTAGACTCAGGACATTTCACTCAGGTTGTTTGGCAAGACAGTAAAGAGGTTGGTATTGGTATGTGTCGGACTAAGGAAGGACAGGTATACGTGGTGGCAAACTACTCACCGCCTGGGAATGTTATCGGTAGCTTTAGCTCAAACGTTCCACCGCCTTTAAATTGATTAAGAATAATGGAGATACAATATAGGAGTAAGGTTGCCAAAGATAACGTAATTGTGTTAATAAAAATTTATGCTGATAGGTAGTTAATAACGACGGGTCAAGTAGAAAAGTTCATTTTTAGCTATACTTACGCAGCCGAGACATGGACAATCACGCAGGAGGCTCTGTACAAAACGAGTGCTACACGGAAAGTCATTCTCGGCATCACGTGTTTAGATCAAGTTCTCATTACCAAGATCACTAGACAAATACCAAGGTCAAAGATAAATAAATAAAAAAGTGACATACTGGCAAGTAAAAGACTTTTTAAGTCACAGATATAGTGGATATAATTCATAATGGTCCATTGATATATGTATAATGCTAGGAAAATTCAAGGAAAAGTTAAGAAACAGTGCTTCCATAAATGTCTAACGGCTTATTTTTGTTAATACAGACGAAGTATTATAAGAAATCCTTAAGATTTTGCCCAAAGTATTTAAAAAGACTTATCAATGACAATTCTTTTTACATTCCATAAAAAAAAGGTTAGGATGGTAATTTAATTATAAATAGTGAGTAAGCAAAGAATATATGAAATCAGATTCAAAGGTAATTTATGGATGAATTATCATTTACATACCTTTGTCCCACGCTATGGGTCGGCACAACATTTTCTCTCTCTATTTCCCTCAGTCACTCATCATCTCAACACTCACTCCTTTCTTACTCATGTCATCTTTCACACAATCCATCCATCTCCTCTTTGGCATTCCTCTTCCAGCACATCCTTCCACATGCATTTTTTCTTCTCATTACATGACCTTCATCTCTACATGCATGTTTAATACTCTTCTCATAACATTACGTTCATCTGTTCTCATAACTGGTAATTTATAGATGAATAATCTTCATAGCTTCCTTTGTCTCTTGATAAACCTTCACTATTTATTATTATTTAGTACTCGTCCTGTCTCATTCTTATATTTGTATTGGTACTGATGTAGGACAAGGACAGGACACTGTTAGAAAATATCACTTTCCATCTACACTTAACGAAGTATGTTGTAATATTAATTATTATTGACGTATATTAGTTGATAAGACTTTTTAGGCATGATAAGACGGGTGCTATAATAATTGAACTAGATATTTTGTATCATAAGTTGTAAATATTTTTAATCTTTTTTTTCTTTATTATCTACCTTTATCTGCATAAAATGACTCAAGGATAATTTTAAGGTATTTGTTTTTAGAAAATCATAAAAAGGTGACGTAATGGAGTATGAAGTGTTAGTAATTTTTTATTTTTCTTATAAAATTATTATACCATTCACAAAAATATTGTATATTTTTATACCCTTCAGTTTTTTTGTTAATATTTATGTCGCTGGAATTCGAGACTCAAAAATACTACGTACTCATTGTAAGATAACTTAAAATAACACATACTCGTAGTCCAAAAGGGGTGTACAGGGTTCCAACCCCTATCTTCGGAACCCAAGCCAACCCCACCTGCACGTGGTGCACCCTGCTAAACAACGAAAGGGGCTCTGGCGGCCGGCTGATTGCGGCATAGCACAGCCTACATCGGCACAGCTAAATCCCCTGGCCACTGACGGGCAGCAGCGTCGGTGGTGTGAGAAGCTGTGCCCTGCGATCCCCAACCCGCATGCCCAGCGTGGGGATTATGGGTATATCCCCCTTTATTAGGGGAGGCCTATGTCCAGCAGTGGACTGATATTATAGGCTAATGTGGATGGATGGATGTGGATGTAGTCCAAAAAAGATTCCATACTTGATTTAATAGACTTCTCAAAAGAAAGTGAAGACTATTATAAATATATATAAAAAATAGATAGATGTAACTTTATTGCACACCATACAAAGAATACAAGCCAAAACACAAGTTCTAAAAGGAGAGATCAAGAACGAAAAATATATATCATAAATAACATCAAAAACATTCTAGACAAATGTATCACAACGGGAGACCACTGACCGCGGGGCAAGGTTCAAACGGTCGGTGGCTAGGGCTGCAGAGAAAGGAACCTCATCACGATGCGTGCCGAGTCCAGGAGAGTCGCCTTCTGTATCTGACCCTTGATCCAGCTACCTCGCGAAAGCCTCTTAAGAAATTGATCGACGCTCTTCGCTATTAGACCATTATTATTATTATGAATCGTTTTCGATTGATCCCTGATCAATCATTGATCACCCCATTTCTTCTGTTTTCTTTTAGTATCAGTCATTCGGTCACCTGGCTGCAACTACTCATAAAAACTAGAAATAAAATGAGTGGAAGTTAAATGGCAACCTACCACGTTTAGTTCCACGTTATACTACAAATGCGATGAAAACAACTTTAGAAACTAATATTAGCTCTAACATTAATCCACAGTAGATTAATTTGACCGTGAAATGCCACAACTATTAAGAACACTAGAAACTGCCCTTTGATTGTCTACAGCTCCGATGGAGATAAGCCACGGATTAGTCGACAACTTAGGTACAAAGACAAACTGACTGTTTGGATGCGGACTATAGTCATCAATCATCATCATCAGCATATTGGCGCATCAGCATAGGCGCCATTGTGACCTGTCTTCAGCTCGACGCATCCAGCTTCTACCAGCAGCCTTTCGCAAATTATCATCCCACCTAGCCGGAGGGCGTCCTACACTACATTTGCAAAGCCGTGGTCTCCACTCGTTTACCCCAACGGTTATCGTTTCTTCGACAGGTATAGTCAGGCCACTGCCACTTCAGCTTGCTAATCGTCTGAGCTATGTCGACAACTTGGGTTCTATGTCGGATAGTCCCGTTACGGATCTTTCAGACCAACTCCATTGCTCGTTCCATAGCTAGCTGAGCGACTTTTTGAACTATAGATAGTTCATAAATTATTTTTATAAAAGACTTTGAACTTCAACAACAAAGACTTAGGCTCTTGAATATATTTAGGCTATATAAACACCGTCAAGTGGTATCTTACTCACTGAGAGTCCTATCAGACCGAAAGGGGTCACGCGTTCAAGCGTTCTGCGTTCTCGTTGTGTGTTCTACGCCATGGAATTCAAGTACCAATTCACGCGCGGAACGCTCGAATGCGTGACCGCTTTCTGCTCATAGGACCCTAACCGGGACGCTGTAGTGCCTGGGACATTGTTAGATAGAGTAGTCTTACCCAACACCTGTACCATCCTCTCAGCCTACTCGGCCTTACCCACAGGTAAGACATGCTCAATACGTGAAGTTGACTAAGCTACAGATTTCCTCACAATGCTTGCCTTCATCCTTTTTCAGCACGTGGTAAAGCGCATATACTTTTATCAAATCAAAAAATCTGTTGGTGCACAGCCGCCATTTGAACCCAAAACCTCTGGATCGTGGATCAGAAGTTGGAGTACATATCTAGGTCACCATTGCTTCAGTTCTCCAATAGTCTAAGAGCCGGTGTAGATCGACCTTCACCCATCAAATAACTTGAGGAGACATATTTTTTATCAAAAACATGCATGGAACATGCATTGCCTATGGAAGAGTGATTAATTTTAATCAATTTTCTTTCATCACCTTCACTCTTTTCATAACCGAATGAGTTTCATCTCAACTGATAGATACACATAGAATATGCCTTATAGGTGCCTAATAGGTAGGCTTGCCTACTTATTTCTGTGAATGGCTACCTGGCAAGCAGATGTAAACAGGTAGGTAAGTCAATATTACCTATATTGACTAAGTACACTAAATTATTACTACACCGATCTGTTAACCAATCGAAATTGATATCATAAGTAAGATATTTTAATAGGGATGATGCCTGGGTCAAAAAAAGACGTGTGGCACTCGGGGACTGCCGCGGTAAAGCTATTGCATAGCATTTTGTATCAACTTATGCAATTATAATTATTTATTTATTTTATTTATGCAGTATTTCTTTTTCTTTGATATTAATTCAAGTTACACTTTTTGAGCGTGGTGACCGTCTCGATTCGTGTGAGCTTCGTAGAGTCGTACAGTTAGCAGTATAGTAGTACTTCGTAGAGTAGTACTAGTTGCACGCACACAAACACCGTGTCGAAGACTGCCGAAAAGAAACGACGTTAGACAATGTACGGCCTTCAAGCCACACCTCCGTGCCCGTCGAAGTTTCTGGATTCGGTCCCCGCGCTCAAGGCCCTCGATAGAAGCTATGCAATAGCTTAAAAAGCTTCAAAAACCTACTTCTAATAACTCAAGAGTATATTATAAAATAAATCCTTGACATTTTATTACAATTGAATAGTTCTAAAATCTGTAGTCTTTTTACACTCTGCAGACATTTATGTATAATGTATTATACTTGTAAATAATCCGAGTATGTAGTAGGTATCTAACTTATACGCATACACACCTTTCGTCCATAGATGTTTGTCAAAACATCGATAGTCGATAAAATGTAGTTAATGGGTGTTTTACACAGCCCTATTCTTACCTACATAATTTTTGAATATTCAAAAACGAATGAAATTGATGATTTCGTTTCGTACGATGCTTATTTTACTATGTTTGAAATAGTTTAATAAAAGTACATGGGAATCTGCTCACTTTGTCTATATTTTGGAATCCCACTGCAAATTTCTGCCACCGTAAACACAGTTGGTCGCGCAATAATTATGCCTAAAAGACGACCGTTTTCGTAAAATTTACGCACGAAATGTTTGGAACAAACTTTTTTTTCCATTAGTTTATTAGTTTTAAGTGAATTCAAAAATGTAGAGTTTATTTGACTAAGCCACAAACTTTGCCTATATGGCGTTTGCAGAAAACAGTGTATTATGATACCACTATCATTTTTTTAATTCACACGTAGGGACACTACATTTAGTAGCACCAATTTTTTATACGATTTCACTTATAATTGAAACACATAAACATCTAAAAGCAATAAAAATTCCAAAGAAAAGATTGTGATGACAGAAATTTCAAAACAAAACTGAAATTAGATTCAGGTGAAAAACGTCAAACGTCAGTTCGTGTCAGACGCCAATCATGGATGTGTAGCTATCTTTACTGTGTTGGACACTAGCGCTGCGACGTTGTGACGAAGAACTAATAGAATACAAAAGTTTGATTATGAACTCTATTTCCAAGCAACAAATTATAAAATTAAGTAAACGGAGTGGGGAGCGTGAGGTTTTTTTTCGTTACGGAATTTCTGGATTCGGTCCCCGCGCTCAAGGCCCTCGATAGAAGCTATGCAATAGCTTAAAAATAATAATTCTAATTAGTCTGTCAATTAGATTATCAAAAAATAATGGACACGTATTTTTTTATTTTTAAAATTAATGGAAATCGACAAAGTTATAGCGCGTCAGTTCGGGAGTGGGGGCTCGTGACGTCACTTGTATGTTAAAAGTGTACTTACCCGTGACGTCACACGGAACTTCAACGCACTATACCTTTGTCATTTTTAGTTTAAATGACAAAAGAAAAAATACGTGTCCAATATTTTTTGATAATGTAAATGACGGACTAATTAGAATTTTTCAGGCATCTAGCCTATTACAAAACCAATCGTATAGGCTTGCTTGCAAAAAATCGTACTGCTATAAAATAAAAATCATTCAATAGCTATGAACACTTCGCTAGACAAGTTTGTTATTTATATATTATAAACAATACTTGATAGTGACGAAATTGTGAAAACTATCCCAGAAGCCGTTTAATAAAGAAGTGAAGTGAAATGAGTTAGCCGATCAGTCCCTGATGGGCGATCGTCACGATCTCTTCTACTATAAGAACATCTTAACATTAGATAGGAAACAGAGTTGCGAGGCGTGTTGATGACAGGTGGTTTTGATGATGGTGGTGACCACTGACCAAATAGAGGAAGGGGTAGAAAAAGCGTTGTAGCGAGATAGGTCGACGACCTATGTAGTATGCGTCGCCGGGCGTTCGTAGGATGCACACGACCATGATGGATGGCACAAACTTATTAAGGCTGGATCCATGTATGATGATGATGAGGTGACAAAGTGAAGTAGATGTTGCTTTCATCGCTGATGGTTATTAATCTTTTTGGCCACAACAATTCCGGCCTAAATAAGTGTAAGCGACGTTACAAAAAATGATTAGAGGTTTTATTAACATTTAAATTTACTGACTGTTGTACAAAGTTATGGTATTTATGTATGGTATTTTATTTATAAGCAAATGCGCGCGCAAGCAAATGCGTATATTCTATGGCGGCGACGAGACGAGTGCCTGTAGCTGGGCGCAGGTGGGTTGGGAGGTTCCTCCCCCCCTGCGCGCCTCCGTCTTATCCTCTGTAGCTAGGTCTGCACTTTTTTATATGCCACCTAAAGATGGAAGTATCAGCAACATGGCCCACCTGATGTTAAATAGAAACCATTTCCTATAAAAAAGCTTTGGATACGATGCAACGCCCTGCATCCATTAACTTAAGTCATGAAGGTGCATGTAAGTACCGGTAATTTCACCAGCATCTACACCCTTCAAGATAAGCCCTCCACAAAGAACTCTACTACTTTTTAAACATAGGACACAGGCCTCCCCTGATAAAAAGTGGTATAGTTGCTCATAGTCCCGACGCTGAGCATGCAGAGTGGGGATCCACCACTGACGGTGTGTCCATTGGAAGGGCACTTTCAGTCCGCTTGTGGTTCTGATGTAAATGAGCCTTTAAAATTCATTCTCGTTTGAGATTTACAGTGGGAAAATGAAGTCAAATCATTAGCGAGCAATGTCACTAGCCTTTTGCTAGTTCTAAACAAAAGGGTTCCAACCTCTATCATCGGAATCCAACCTAACCTTTCTGGTTCGTGCTAACTAAAAATGCGGTTCTGGCGGCCGACTGATTGCGACATAGCGCCCGTCGAAAGGGCACTTTCAGTCGGGTTGTGGTTTTAATGTAAATGAGCCTTTAAAATTCATTCTCAAACTTTACAATGGGAAAATTAAGTCAAATTATTAGCGAGCAATATCATAAGCCTTTAGCTAGTTCTACAAAAGGGTTTCAACCTCTATTATGCATATTTCTGTCGTGCAGCAGCTGTGTTTGCTGTGTTAGCTGTGTTTTGGTTTGAAGGGTATGGGTGCCGGTGAAATTATTCTTGTTGTCGATAAACCAAGACTAATACTCGTATGATATTTATGGCTGAATATAAGATTTGATACTAATTTGAAAAAAAAAATATGACGTCAAAACTTTTTAATGAAATATAAATCCAGTATCTAATAAAAATCTTCTAATTCCAGATTTTGAAATAAAGAATGCAAGTAAGACAAATACGTTCAGACTGTTTTATTACTTGAGCCAGCATATCAGATGCAAAAGTGCAGTGTGCACTAAAATTAATAATAAGAAAAATAATGAAAAGAAGTGAAACTCACTAAAATTATCTCTCCTTGCAAACTTAGTCCAGCCATAATATTATAAACTAGCTGACCCACGTGCATCTTTGTTTGCGTTTATTTGCCTTTACGTTTTCTCCCTCCCTCAATTTAATGAATGTCAAATAAAGTTGTAGTCTATTGTAGTTTCTTTTATCTTTGGAACCCAAGCTAGCCCCACTGGCCCGTGGTGCACCTTGCTATAAAAAAAAACGTGGCTTTGGCGGCCGGCTAATTTTGGCTTAGCGCACATACATAACATAGGCAAAACATAGCATAATCGTCTAGAGCTGAGATGCCAGACATAGTAAAAGAGGCTGTCTAGACTGTCTCTTCTTTGACAGGAACAGCGCTCTGTTGTTTGCCGATGTTTAAGGAGCTACGAATATAAGAAAATTGATTATGTAGCTGGAGATGGGATAGAGACGCCATGATTACTTTTTGCCTGCAGCAGCTGGTTCAGATGAACCAAAAGAAGGGACACTGAAACGTCAAGAATTAAAATTAAATATTATTATTTCATGAAATGATTTTATAATTAAAATAAATAATATAATATGAACTAAGAGTAAGAATTTAGCTGTAGAGTTTGTATTTAATATTAGATTTTAATGTATTTTGTCTCACTTTTCTCTATTTCTTTGTTTTATTGTGTTGTCTTTTTATTTTTTGTGTTATTGACTTACTATTACTTGTGTGGCTAATCTTGTTTAAAATTTATAGGTTTAAGAAATAACTTAAATTAATATTCTATAAAAATCTGTATAATATTGTATAAAATGTTATTGTAATCAATAGCAACAGTAAAGCGGGGCGTAAATGCCAATTTAATACAAAAAAAACAAAGGCAAAGCTGAATTCCCTGAACACCGACGGGTGGTACCAGCTTTGTCGGTGCGAGAAGTTGTATTCTGCGATCCGCAACCCGCATGCCTGGCTTGGGGATTATGCGCCTTCTTATTAAAACGTTTGCAGTAGACTGTTAAAGGCTGGTGTTGTTGTTGTACATTATAAGAAAAACATAAAATTAAAAGTGACAAAAGTGACATGCAAAAATTACCCAGCTGCGCAACCTGTCACGTCCTAACAAAGAGTTTTGAAAGTGTGGTAAGGAGGTCCGCCATAATTAATGTATGAAGGGTATTGGAACGATTAGTTTTTCGTTTATTACTGTGCTTCTAGATCTTATTAAGGAATAAAATGTAGCATAAGTGGTTAGTTGGATTGTAAGCTTTCTGATTTTACAACATTCCATTCAGCACCAAAATCCGTTCAGTATTTTTCGCGCCAAATGGTAACATCTACAGAAAAAGTCTTCCAATCCAATATTTCTTTCGGTTTTGGCTTTTTTATGCTTTACTGAATACAATTTTAATAAAAAAAATATATGTCCCTACAGATTTTTTTTGCTCTACTCTTTTATAATATTTACATAAAGATAAATTACTGTGAACAAGTCCCATGTTTTATTACATTGTTTGGTCAAGTTCCTGTCTCTGTTAGTAATTAATATCTGTTATTGGCCACCATATGTACCTCTTCCAAAATGACTGCAAAAAATTATTTTAAAAAAGCCCCGGCTTTATTCCGTGTTTCAGAATCTGCTACCTTCCGAAACACGGGAAGCGCTCCGTTCTCACAAACGGTCAACCATCTAAATAGTGAAAGGGTGGAGGGCTGCCGAACATAACCTACTGAGTGCGCTTTATCTATGTTCCTTCTTATTTTTACCCACGACGGAACAGAGACGGTGCGTTTGGGATGAGAGGTTGATTGTTTATTCGTATAAGCTAATGTTACCCCAAAAAAAAACTCCAATACTACAAGGGCACAAAAAAAATACAAAATACAAAAATCTTTATTTACCAAAATTTTTTTTTTTTTTTGTTATTGAAGATTTGCCACCCAAAGGCGTCTGCTGTCAAAGCCTGTGGCTTAACGTCTGAAAAAAGGGGACCAACATCTTAACGTGCCTTCCGAGGCACGGAAAGCACTAAACGTTCACGCATCCAAATAGTAACCAGGCAGAGTGTTGTTAAACCAAGATGATCTGCATAACACCAAAGTTTTTTTTTCACGGGATACAATATTGAAGATGTGTAGTAACGTTTTTTGTTTTCAAATTCAATTCAAAAAATTCAAAGTAACACGCCACGAGTTCTCCATATTCTATGGTGATAACGTGTCAATACAAAAAAGTTACGATTCTGCTTCTAAACAACTATTATTTTATAGCAAAACTTATTTCACGGTATGCACTCGAAGTGCGCTCTGTAATGAGAAAACTTTCATCGCGTCCATTGAATCAACGATTTTTTAGTTTTTAATTAAAATGGACTGGATCGCTCTCAGTGTTATTTGCATGGTACGTTCCTCATACTAAATTAATTGGTAAACAACCCATCACACTCTTCGTTAAACGTACAATTGATTAATTAAATAACGCTGAATGAGGACGAATGACCTATCTATCGCATTATCTTTATTCTGTTGCCGACCACATTGGCGCAAAAGCTGAGGTGGCGGATTCGATTCCTACTGCAAGATAAGTAAAATGGTTTCGGTTTCTGAGTGGTGTACTCCTAATTCCTGATATTCACGACGTAGGAGAGAATATTAGTAGGTATCTATGGTACTACCTTTATACAAAAAGAAAAAAGCTTTCGGTGTCATACACCATCATCATCAACCACAAAAACATCAATCTATAGCAGACCACTGCTGGACATATAGGCTTCCCCTTAAAAGAACGGGTTGGGGATCGCAGAATACAGCTTCTCGCACGCTGCTGCCCGTCGACAACTAGGAGGTTTTGCTGTGCCGGTATTAGGGTGCGCTATGCCGCTATCAGCCGACCGCCAGAACCCCGTTTGTTAGCAGTATGTACCATCGGCATGTGAGGTTCATTTTGGCTCCAAAGATAGAGGAACCTCTTACATTTTTTACACTTATTTTACTTCACTAAGGATTATTTTTATATGGTCAGATAATCTAAAATATTTTAACCGTTGAATTTATTTTTTTAATCGTATGGCTTGATCAAGTCGTTCAATGTGTTATAATGTAGCTATAAGTTGCTTTATTCATTGAATATCGTCATTATCATGTCACCGTTGAATAAATTTGAAACACGTTTAAAAAGACGCGTTCAATTTGCTTATAGATAGTGGTAACCACCAAAGCATTATGACTTTAGCATAGAAGAACCCTTACAATCACTCATGCCCTGAATATCAACTCATAAGCCTGGAACATAGAACATAGAAATGCCCTGGTACGAAGTCGCAGCAATCGTTGAGATAAAGTATGCATCCCTTTCTAGCAAATGATATAAGGACATAAGAAAGTAGAGATCAGACGTATGAGTTGACGTTCAGAGCATAGTGAATTCTGAGACTTCATCTAGTGCTCTTCTATATCTGTGGTAACTACAGACCAGATAAACTAAATCATTTCTGTGGTCGTAACCGATGCTTGGTCAATCCAGCCTAAGATGGTACATTTCTAGCGGTAGATAGCAATGATATTATAAAGGGAAAATTATTGGTAGATGGTGTTGGTGAACATTCCCATAAGTGATTGTTCCTTCAACTTTTCACAGAATATCATCGTTCTACAAGCAAGAAGTGATGTTAACATACAGAAACTCATCGATTTAATCTTGGTAAGAAAACCATTAATACCTGCTTCTATATTTAAGTACAACGTAAAATTATAAAAACCGTTGTAGCGTAAACTTCCATTTGTTATAATTTCGATGTCTTCGTAGTTTAGGTTAGAATAGATCGTAGCTATATATCGGTAGGTATCGTTGCGATTAGCAGTAGTTATGTTTGCTACGTTTCCTATTAAAGATAAGTGTATTTGGATACGACGCAGTGAGCAAATGCCCATTTGATGATGATTTTTAGGGTTCCGTACCCAAAGAGTAGAAACGGCACTCTATTACTACTATATCCACTATCTGTACGTCTCTCGGGGTGTACAGGGTTCCAACCCCTATCTTCGGAACTCAAGCCAACCCCACCTGCACTTGGTGCACCCTACTAAACAACGAACGGGGCTCTGGCGGCCGGCTGATTGCGGCATAGCACAGCCTATATCGGCACAGCTAAATGCCCTGGCCACTGACGGGCAGCAGCGTCGGTGGTGCGAGAAGCTGTGCCCTGCGATCCCCAACCCGCATGCCCAGCGTGGGGATTATGGGTATATGCCCCTTTATTAGGGGAGGCCTATGTCCAGCAGTGGACTGATATAGGCTGATGTGGTGTGGTACGTCTCTCTGTCACCAGGCTGTCTCTCATGAGCTGCTATAGCTAGACAGTTGAAAGTTTCACAGATGATGTATTTCTGTTGCCGCTATAACAACAAACAAAATAAAATAAATATTGAACTGGGGCTCCCATACAACGGTACGGAACTCTTCGTGCGCGAGTCCGACTCGCACTTGGCCGGTTTTTATTCCTGTACGTCAAAGGTTAAGTCAATTGACAGTTTGACAGATTCTTTGAATTAACAGCGATATTCCGTGACTAAACTCGGATTGTTCTTCATCATCATCGTCATCATCGACACGATGATGAGAAGAGCCGAGGAACGGGCTCAGTAACGTAGATCTCTCTCCCAAGGTTCGTTTCTGAGCCCGTTCCTCGGCTCTGCTTGGATTCTACTTGGCTAATAAAATTTTATTGAAATCAAATCGGGCAAGTATGCTCATTATACCCTTGTAAGATCGCGCGCCATGACGATTTTGTATAAAATAAATATTTTGTTTAAAATCTTGTCATTTGATGGGTTAAGTTAGAAAATATACTTCCTACTTAACTACTCGTATGAAAGTCCTATCAATATTGATTTTGTAGTTTTTGCGTGATCGAACTTCTTCAAAGATAACATTTGACAGCTCATTTTACGATTTTGAAAATGAGAAAGATATTCCTTATAATACATCTTTGAAAAATATCAAGTCAGCCAGACCCCAATTTACAATATTTACGTTAAAGTTAATATCAAAAGCGTAAAATTTGCCTAACCAGACACTTGTAATTTGCTATTCTACTCAATTATTTAACTTTTCCAATTTGTGGGCAGTCTGGGTAAGTTTCGATTCATAGCCTATTAAAATGAACTGAGGTTCAATGATATTACAGTATCAAATTTATATTGAAGGTGGAATAGAATAATATACAAGGTGGGGCAAAATTTTAACTCATTGAGAGCTATTAATAAGGCGAATGATGTTTCATAGAAATTGTATTGAAAACTTTTTTTAAAATCGATTTGGCAAGTTACTTTGGGAAAAGTGTTCCTTTTGGGAAATAGAGTCGATTTAGACCCCACTTGTTTTTTTGACACATGTCATTTAGACCGACTATATTTTTCAAAAATCCAAAAATGCTATTATTTTTTCCTTTAAACAAAACCTTCTAACTACAAAAGAAAAGGTAGCTACCCTCAATGAGGTTGTCCGGCCTATATTTGTCTTCGGTCCGGGAGTTTTCTATGAATTATATGTATGTATTTACAAAAAAAGTATAGTTTATCAGTCATGTGGTTCCCATGATATAAGCTCTGATTAGTTTAGGGCTGGATGATATTGTGTGATTATGTCCATCATTATTTATTCTTTTAAAAATCTCTCATAAAGAAACCTAGCACCGACTTTGCGCGAGTAGGCTAGTACATAAATAATGTACTTAAAGTAATAAATCAACTAGCTATGAGAAACAATGACGATGCATCGTGTATACAATCTACCTCACGTCAAACATCTCCTGTCTCGAGAGGCGCATAATTTATTCATCTTACCCTCGCTTGGATGAAGCTAATCTTGGGAATAGCATTATTTTACAACAATAGCAAACTCAAGAGACAAAAGAAAATAATGCAAAAAGCACCTATGCATCACGACTTTATTTAAGCTTCGTTTCTCAGGTTCAATTGGACAGAATGAAAAATAAAAAAATAAATTTCATTGCAGTTTTGAATGAGACGTAATTTGCTTTATTCACATCAATTTGTTATGTACGATTCACAGCTACCGGCGCGCGTCGGATAACATCGAAGCGCATTTTAAAACGTGTTAGAGGAAATTGATACATCCAGAAAGCAGTTAAGTTCCTTATTTGCATGCAAATTACAGCAGAGCTATTTATGTCAGTTTTTGAAAAAGGTCAAAGCTGCGTAAATTGCATGCGAATGGGGAACTTAACTGCTTTGTGGATGTTTCAGTTTCCTTTAGGATGTTATAAAATGCTCTTTGATGCCTTCCAACGCGCGCCGGTAAGTGTGAATCGTACATTACGCTACCAAATAAAGCTAAATTGACAAGAAACTCTGCTTAATTTTCAACGTCTGCAGTACAATTATTCTCAGCAATTTCATGGTTTTTGATGGAGTTGGAGACACTTTAATCCCAAGTTATTTAGTCAACTAACTAATAAAAAATTATATATTTCGATTACTTAGTAAAATAAAGTTTTTTTTTTAAGCTAAACTCTGGTGTTGGAGATTTTAGGCCACCCCAAGGCTTAAAACCTTGACAACAGACGGATAGTTTCAGTGTTGAGAGAAGCTATGCCCTAGGATCCCCGCATGCTCACCATAGGCATTATGGGCATATCCCCGTTCTTGAGGGGAGGCCTATGTCCAACAGTGGACTGATATAGGCAGGTATTGTTGTAAATATAGAGCAAAATTAGTTACTATATTATACCTATGATACCTTAAAAACCTCACTGACTCACTGAGTCAGTGAGTCAATGAGTCAACACATTAAAATACAAAACGTACGTAGTACCTACTTGTCCGTAAAACTCAAAAACTTCATCCTCACTTGTAATTTCCGCCCTGAATTGTCCCTCATGCGGGCGGCACGTTCAGTTGGCCTGCCCATGGTGCTAGTTTTTAGTCACTATACTCGTATTTTTTTCTATATAGATACCTTAAAAACGACAAAGTTTTTTTTTTTTTTTTTTATACTACTAAGTTAGCAAACAGGCATACGGTTCTCCTGATGGTAAGCGGTACCCGTAGCCAATAGCAAAGCGTAGCAAATTACATGCGCGTTGCTAACCTTTTTAAAAATTTTAAAACGCCCTTTTTGAAACGCTGCATATTGTAGTCTCTGGGGAAAACCTCGGCAGGGAGACCATTCCACAGCTTGATTGTTCGCGGAGGAAATTCCTCTGGAACCTCACAGTGCGAGAAGATAAAGTTGGCAATGTATGTGGATGATACCTCAGCCGATGTCGAGCGGTGCGAAGATAGAAAGAAGCAGCACGCACCGTCTTAAACAATTCTCAGGAACACTCTCCATTATACAAGCGGTAGAACACACACAGGGAGGGAAAAAAAGTCACACTGAGTCAGTGAATCAACACATTAAAATACATAGAGTATGTGGCACCCGTCCGTCCGTAATTGACCCATCACTTGGTACCAATGTAAACACTAACTTGAACTAGATATTCAGACTTTACAGTTATTTGAACTAACTAACGATAAATAAACATTGCTTCTGGTTGCTAGCAGTAGACGGTATAGGGTGGCTCAGGGGTTGAGATTTAATGATCGATGACCGATGAACTGATGAGAAAAAGGATTTGAAGCTAATTAAATGAAACTTGATTCAAAAAACCAATTTGAAAAATTATATCCAAAAAATGTTGGACCACATAAATAGATTTATATAAATTTCTTCATTCTGCTTACACCAACATGAACATATATATATGTAGAAGAACCAGCCTGCTTGCGTAGACTCTGTTTGCGCAGAATAGTGCTGAGCCTATCCCAATTGCCAATTAATTGTGAGTTCTTTTGTATATATGTTCAAAATCATTGTGAGTTATTTTTTTATATGTTTTAAACATATAAATAAACAAAATACAAACATATAAACAAAATAACTCACAATTAATTGGCAATCAATCAATCAATTCATGTTAGGTTCAGTGGGTGGCCTTACCGCTCAGAGACGGGACTTGAACCCGAATCTCGCCTAAAGCCAGCAACAACATACTTAATTATATATAAATAACACCCAGACACAGAACAAATATCCATGTTCACCACTCAAATGTTTTTCCTGGGCGAGAATTGAACCCGCGACTTGCAGCTCAGAAGACAAGCTACCAACTGAGCTATAAGGGTACCTAGTTAAGAACAAAAACTAACATATGAAACTTATTTTGAAGCACCTTATAATGGCACAGACCGCAAAACAGTAATAAGATACAGGGATTATCGGAATTTTTATTACATTTCTTGGTTTGAATTTAGATTCCTACGCCCTGGGAAGTCAGAAAAAGAAAATTCTTTGAATTTTATTATGAGTTTATTTCACGAGCCAGTGGTAGATTTTTTAGAAATTATTATCCGCATTTTATTTTACTTTTTAAGGAACTTTTTTGTTTTGCCTAGGACTTGCTGCCGCCCGCAGCTACCTTTTATTTGCTATTTATATGCATGTTTTTGTAAAGAACTTATATTATACATTTATACATAGAAAACACCCAGACCCGAAACAAATATCTGAACATAATGCAAAAAAAAACATTTGTCCCGCGGCGGGAATCGAACCCGCAACCTTCTGCGTCTCAGGCGGACCTTCACCCTCAGGTCGACAATTGTAATAATTAGTTAGGTACCTATTGAAAATGGTGTCCATAACATTTAACAGACCTCGCAAACACGACGCTTTATCGTCGCGCTTAGTCGCGAGCGTCTGTCATATTTTGCTGTCGCGATTGTCGCCGTGTGTGCGGAATTTT
The DNA here is from genome assembly GCA_951804965.1 of Horisme vitalbata. NCBI lineage: Eukaryota > Metazoa > Arthropoda > Insecta > Lepidoptera > Geometridae > Horisme > Horisme vitalbata. Next base: position 5,207,088 of record OX638096.1, read on the forward strand.
CAACAAAATGTATGAAAATTGTCCCCCGCAGCTTACCGTAGCGTCTAATCGCTGACGTTTGTCGTTCAACGTACACAGGCTGTAAGGGTTTTCATTAAAAGTGCTCGTAGGGTGGTCTACATCTTTTTAGCAGATCTTCTTAGCTTAGCGGTCACTTTTCATCCTTATACGAAATGACGGCGACCGTCTACTTTATCTGCCTCATTTAACTTATTCTTGGACTTTCTCTTCTACGCTTTCCCTACCTTTCCTTCGATGATGTTTCTCATGAATATAATAACATCCAATAATTTTTCCTCTTTTGTTTCGTATGGTTGGAGAAGGATGTAGAAAGATGGAAAGAGCTAAATATATCACTACACCAACAAGTGCTAGGCTCTTAAATTATAATAATTATCTTAGACTCATTACGCACTAGCGGTTGGCCACCTAGGCGGTTCATTAGAGCGGCCAGCCGCCTGACGCGGTTGCCGCTACGAAACCGCAGTATGTGGTTGGACCGCTCTTAGACGTGTTGGGTACCAGTAACGAAATGGACGCCGAGGTAGCTTGTGATATCTATTTTTACTACCGTAAACAACGAAAGGAAAATATAAGAAGAAACTGGATTCATTCTTCATTCATTCATCAATCATTTACTAGAATCTACTAATTTTTCCCATTGTTTCCGTTTTAGATCTCTGTTCTTATATACTGCTCCTTCAAAATTCCAAATAGCTTCTCGTTGAATTTCAACAATGAATTTCTCTGTGTCAAAGTTCATGGCTGCGCATCTCAAACACAACTTACATTTACAACTACAACCTTATCGGCGGCTCGGCGGAAACTGAACCGCCCAGTGCGTGTAGACATGGTGGCTAGCCGCGGTCCCCTATTCAACCGCCGCGGTAGACATTTTGTGGTGGTTGGTTGGTGCGTACTGCGTACAACCATAGACGGTTGCATATTTAAATGTAAAAGCGGCTGGCCGCGCGGTTAGCCGCCACCGCGAGTAACCGCTAGTGCGTATGAGGGCTTAGTTATGCAACCAATGGTGACAGTTTAGCATAGATTAGAACTAAACGCTCACAAGCCAAGCCTTTCTAAACGCGGCTACATATTATACTAGCAAAAAATAAGTTTTTGCTATCCAATGTTGCCCACTAACACATGGAAACGTTGCCCCATGATAAGTTGCTGTGGTGTGCAATGCATCTATCGCTAAAAACGCTCCATGATTCTAAACAATTTGGCTTGATTGAGGTTTATTTTCGCAAAATCTTCAATTTTATTTATTTTGTGTCTCGCCGTTATTCTCCGATTTTTTTTTATAACTTTCACGTTCATAATTAGAAACATAAAAGTATTATTTTAGTTAATAAAACAACATTACACTTTGTATTAATGACTCAGAAACTTTATTGAACGTTGTAAATATTTTAAGGGCTTTTTTCGTGGAAAAATCATAATTTTATTGCATAACGTGAACCAGTAATAAAATAATTGCGTAGAAATATTTCATTCGGGTAAATAAACTACATCATCTGCCTGCCCTTAATCCACTCTAGGTGGGGTCATACCACAACAACAGCCTACATAGTCCAGTGCTGGACATAGGCATTCCCTATGAAAAGGGAGATATGCTCATCTTCCAGACGCTGGGCATACGGGTTGGGGATGGCAGGGCACAGCTTCTCGCAACACCGACACGCTGCTGCCCGTCAGTGGTCAGGAAATATAGGTAGCTGTGCCGTTGTAAGTACTATGTCGCATTCAGTCGACTGCCAGTGTCTCGTTTATTATATAGTAGGGTATAATGGTCATGTGGTTTCCTCAAACGGCGCAGCATCCTTGACGGTGTGAAAAGTAATTCCCAACCCACATGTCCAACGTGGGCATTATGGGCATCATGGCCGCAGTGGAGTTAAATAAATAAATAAATAATAAATAAATAATGCTGGACGTACCACACAGCATCATGTAGCCCCTTCTTGTTGTCGTGGCTGCTTAGTTTGGGGGTTTGGGGCTACATTAAGGTATAAGTAGTCGACTGCAGACAGAAGCAGCTGGCGACCTGTCGCTGCGACACTACTGGTTTATATGCGATACGTCGACACGTCGCCACGGGCCGAACGTCAGACGACACTGTCGCCCGACCATAGATAAGTAGTAACCAACTGGTATACGGCGCTAGCAATGTCTGCTACTGCTGATGCCGCTTGCATTTGGATTCGGATCTATAGCTGAGTTCTTCGCACATTGCATCGACTCAACACCGACTCAACTCCAACTCAACACACAGTATGGCATTGAATGTATGCTTTGGTAAAGGTTGACGACGCGTGGATGACGCGTGGTCCACGCGTTGTTCACCTATTGACGTCACCGACCCGTTTGACAAATTCACTCTTAAGAAACATAAATAAAGCTTACATTTCAATGCCATACTGTGAGTTAAGTTGGAGTTGAGTCGGCATTGAGTCGATGTAATGTGCGAACAGCTTTAAGCTGTGTTATAATATCCAGCATTATTTTATTAAAACACTCAATGACCGGCTATATTTTTCGAAATGTACTTTAAACCGAACTTTTACGATGCCATCACAAAACGCTTAAACCTAAGTTAAGGCCTGAAGTTTATTATTCATTATGAAAGTTGTTTTAAGCCTGAGTTAGATGAGAGTTGTATACTCCGCTTATCTTTTTGTAAATAGGACCTTATTTCCGAAGTAGAGAGTTTATATTTCTGACACTAAGATAAAAGCGTTTATTAGAGCCATCTTGTTATGTGACGATCTTTCGTTGTGACAATATTTTCACTCACCCTGATGAAGACTCTCTTAACGAGTCGAAACGACGTCGGTGTCTCCAACGATGTAACGGTATGTGAAAATTACCGTTTCTCAATATTAATTATATTTTCATTGTCTAACAAAAAACATTATTTTAATTTCAATTTCTATGCTGTGTCTATATTACCGTGGGTTTCCACTTCATCATCATCATTATCATCAGCATATAGCAATCCACAGTTTAAACATAGCCCTCTCTAATGATTTCCTTTTTAGTAGAAGTAGAGTTCTTTGTAGAGGGCTAGTCCGGGGAAGTTTTTCCACCATGCTTATCTCTGCCGTGAAGCAGCTGTGCTGTTTCGGTTTGATGGGTGTGGGTGCCGGTGAAATTACAGGCACAAGAGGCTTATAATCTTCATGCCTCAAGTTGAAGGACGCAGGGCGTTGCATCGTAGAGTACGTTCCAAAAAACGTGATCAACGATGCAATGCTTTGTGATAGGTAATGGTTACCACTTACATAACATCAGGTGGGCCATCATTTTTGTTCCATCTTCAAGTAACATAAAAAAATGAGTGCCTTCTTAGCTCGCATCCAGTACCAGCATTCTACCATAAGATTTTCTTAAATCGTCTTGAACCTTAAGCCCTAGTCCTAGAGACTTAAAATTATGAGGGTACACACCCACGCAAGGGTTATCATACGGAAAATACGATCATCTTCATTTGCGTAACGCCAGTACAGTCAAATTAGATGATAAAAAATCTTACCTTACACAAATAACCGATGATGTGTTAGTACGTCGGCCGTACTAACTGACTCATCTTCCGTCAGGATATGAAACGACTCTTAAGGTGCACGAAAAAAGTATTTCTATAAATTTTATTCCTGAAGGCATAAGCGGAGAAAAGCGTCTACGCAGACGATTCACGAGGCGTTCACTAGTAAAAATTATAAAACTGTTCCAAACGTTTGTAAGAGGTTTAAATTTCATAGCCCACTTACACGACTCTGCTACCACCCGACTAATAAAATATCATTCAAATATGGGCTTTAAGTCGTGGCCTTGCGATATAGTTTATATTGGCAACATAAATTAGCAGACAGCTCGGTGTCAGCAAGCTTCCCGCTATCAGACTGCTTGGTACGCCTTGCTGGCCACACGTTGTGGACGAGCGGTTGGCGTGGTGTCCGCGTTCTGACTGCTAGCAGTCGCCGTGGCGCCCGGAGCTGCTCAGTCGGTAGGTGAGCAAGCCTCTCGCGCCGCACGGCCGTCCCGCGGCCATTTTCGGATTATTCTCCTGTCGACACATGGACAGCTGGGCGTCTGCTAGCTGTCAATGTGTGGACAGCTGGGCGTCTGCTAGCTGACGACGTTTGGACGGCTGGTCGAATCTTAGCTGCCGAAGAGTGGACAGCCAGCAGTCGTTTGAGTTTAGGGCGGTGTTGGGTGGGAGCGGTGTAAGCAAAGTCATGTAAGTTGGCTATGACCTTCAACCCCCATTTTTGGAACCCAAGTCAACCTCACCTGCTCGTGGTGCACTCTGCTGGTTAAAAAACGAAACTCTGGCGGCCGGCTGAATGCTGGCAAACTGGCACAGCTAAAATCCCTAACCGCTGACGGGCAGCCGCGTGAGAAGCTGTGCCCTGCGATCCCCAACCCGTATTGCCCAGCGTTGGGATTATGGGCATATCCCCCTTTATTAGAGGAGACCAGCTCGTATGTCCACCCGTGGACTGATACAGCCTGGTGTGTATATGTGAAACGATGTCGCAAGGCGCTTAATAGTAAAATTTATATATCTGTCTCAATCGTATGAAACTTTTTCAAGTAGGTATTCAGGTAAAAAGTTGTGCGTAGAAGTGGTTTTCTTAGTTGAGGAGTTTTATTGTGTTTAACATAACGTGGCTTACTGCGGAATAACGTAGGTACTAAAGTTTGCCACCAACTCTGAAATGCATCGTAAACAGACACCCATCAGGTGTTCTCCCATTGTCCCTTGATTTTAATCCCCGTTCTCTTTGATAAAAAATCTTAATTGAAATAGTTTAGTTTTTTTTTCAACATAACATTAAAAACGTCATATTGTCGAAAGAATAAATGAAGATGTTTGTGACTTTCATTTTGGGCTAAATCTGAATCTTTTTTCTTTCTTTTTTACTGTTGGATAACTATAACTATAGATTTTTGTACTATTAAAATTTACTATACTTTTTCGGATTTTAACTTTTCTCAATTTTTATTATTAATTATGTAGGTGTAGGTACTTAGGTTAAACTTAAACTTTTAAATTGAATAATAATGCTGTAATGTGTGCTTATGTAGTAAATAAAAGTTTGTCTATGTCTTTATCTAAGTTGGGGCAAACAGAGCCAAAATAAGCCAATTATCACAATAGTATAAAATGATGGAGGATAGAAACTGGGTTCAAGAGAAACTCGTCAGATTTCCCAGAACTTTGCACTTCCATTGTCTCATTGTTGTCTGCGAACTATGAAGAGTCGAGTACTCTCGAGTACTCTACCAAGAATGTTACCAACTCGGAAACTTATTATCCTTAGTTTATTCATTGTGATTGAGTTAGGAAATCTCTGGGGATAATAGAAATTGAACTGAGCACAGTTCTGGAATTATTCTTTCTTGGTTGAATTATATTTATTATGGCTCTGTGATTCTCTATTTCATCTATTCTATAAAAATATTGGCAAACGAACTTGTAATTTTTCCGAATTTTTTTTATACCGGATATATTTTTATATATGTAACTATCAGTATTGTTAACATTAATTGTAACAGCAGATAGATATACCGATGATTGTGAATAATTTCCGAGACTAAAATAGAGAATAAAATAGGTTATACTTATTACTGTAGATATGAACAAGTTTTGTTTTTATTACTTATTATACTCTAGAATCAATACAATTCGATACTATCGGTCCTATCGAAAATTTGGTTAAAATATCCACATAAAAGCCACAATAAAAAGAATTTACTGATTCTGAAACTAGCCTTCTAAAGGCGATCTGAATATTAGTATTTTTTTTTATCCGAGTTGATTTAGGGCTGGTTTAGGAAAAAAGAAAAACCCAAAGAAATCGCCGGAAAATTTTAAAAATCCCAAATATCTAATTTGGTGAATTGTAATGGGATTTTTGTATGGACTCTATTATTTGGGCAGGACAACGTCTATCGGGTCAGCTAGAAGGTAAAAAAAACAGAGTTAGGTACTTTAAAGACTAAAGTACCAAGTCTTCAAAAATACAATTCTGTTTCAGATAAATAATAAATAAATAAATAATGCTGGACGCTATCACACAGCGTCATGTAGCCCCAAACTAAGCAGAGCTTGTATTATGGAAACCACATGATTGATATACTAAACAAATACAGTTTTTTTTTGGTAAATACATACTTATTAATAAATAATAATAAGGAGTTACTACTAGTACCTTTCCTAGTTCTAACGTAAAGGCAATGCATGCTTTGAACAAAAATTTCTACCTAATGTGTTTTTCCGAAAAGGGTGGTGTTTGAGCATTGTTATTGAGAAAATTCAGGCACAGATTTTTCTTGGAAGCGCGCTCTCCCGGATAAAAGCTCCTTGGTTTCAGATAATAAATCAGAAAGTATGTTTTAATTGTTATTTAAAATGTTTAATGTCTGACTGAGCACGTGCTCCAAAACGAACTAGGTATAAATTAGAAGCCTTTGAAGTTATAACTAATAATTACAAAACATTAAATCTACTTCGAAACTCATTTGTTAAGTGTTTAATTAATTTTCTCGGCAGAAAACATTCAGTTCAAAGTGTCTGAAGGTGCCCTACATGAGTAATTGACATGTTACCTAATTTGATTAATTATCGAATTAGGTAACAATATGTTCAAAATAAGTAACATTTTAGTAAAGATTTTTGGTCACTTAATATTGTGTTTAGTTGTTATAATTAAAACCACATTAAAAGCCATGTCGCTTTATTTTTGTTGGGGTTCCTCAAAAGAACCCTTTAAGGATCCCTTCGTTGTCCATCTGTCTGCCTGTATTTATGTCTGTCTGTCTGTCAAGAACGTTTACTTTCAAGTTGAAATTAATATTAAATACTCAGATTTACAATTAGAGTTGTTAAAATAATAAAACTTCTAAGTCAACGCAATCAAAAAATAAGACTGTATATTTTGATACTTGCAAGGAAATCAAAACCTATAAAGTAGCATTGACCTAGAATCATGAAATTTGAAGCTGTCTTATAGCACAAGGAAAAGGAGCTCTCGGTGCGCAAATCCAACTCACACTTGGCCGATTTCTCATTTATATAAAGTTAAAAGCTCTTTAGATCCCGACCACTGTGAATTGTCGATAACTACCTACATAAATACGATATTTTCGTTTAACAGAGAAGAAACTCCATGAACTACAATAACCAAATACTGGGTGCCCCACGGAACCCAGAAGACTTACCTGAAGCGGAACCAATCCTGCCAGGACATACCCTCATCAGACCAGCAAGGGGCATGCTCAAATCAGCCGTGAAGTTTCCTTTGAGGGACCTCAAACAATCCCTTGTGTATGGGAATACGGATAATATTGGAATTGCGTAAGATTTTATATATTTTTTTAATCATTCATGCTAGTAACAAGGTTCATCAAAATAATGTAAACTTCAGTCCATTGGTCAGATAATTTGCAGTGTTAAAAAAAATAACCAGATACACGTTTCTTTATAAATGAATAATTAATTTCTTTGTAGTAAAAATGTTATATTAAAAATTTACTGTTTACATGCCCTTGCATGTTTTACTGTACAGTGCTTTGCAGGGCGAATGTTATTGAGCTTTTAATATAAGTATAATACTCCTATGTAGGTTATAAACCCATGTAAGCAGAATAAATTAATATAAATATGAATAGGAAATTGTAGTGAAGGGTGCTTTTTCACTGTTATTTAGAAAGACGCTAATTTGTGGCTCAAAGATTGTTGAAAATTAAATTAAATTTTATATCTAATGGACCAAAACTCTTTTTTCAGATACGGAAAAACGAACGATAGAGTAATGTACAGCGATTTCAGAAAATCTAATAATATATTGGTAAGATTTTCAAAATTTATACCTAGGTTCACATTTATGGTATTTTTTTTTATTATTATAGGTTAAATTACACCGTAGCAATAATGTAATAGTATCTTTAAATTATCCTAATGGCGGAGTCGCTGGAAGTGCTGCAACCAGTGACAGATAATCTGGCTGCAACAGAACGGCCTAGCATCAGCCTCACGAAAGTTAGGTCTCGGCATGAATTTGAATAAGACTAAAATCATGGTCAATGACCGAATTGATACGAGACCTGCTGTCGTGAATGGTCACCTTCTTGAAGTTGTTTCACAGTACATATACCTCGGGCAGAATTTGCTGTTAAGTAGAAATAACTTTGGGAAGGAGGCCAAGAGGAGGATGCAGCTGGGTTTCAGCATTTGGAATACTACGTCGAGTTTTCTCGTTACCCATACTGCAATGTTTGAAAACGAAAGTTTTTAATCAGTGTGTCCTACCCGTCATGACATACGGAGCCGAAATGTGGACACTCAGTGCTATGGAACGAGCTATGCTTGGAGTTTCTCTGAAGGATAGAATCCGTAACGAGACTATCCAACATGGAACGAAAGTTGTCGACATAGCTCAGAGAATAAGCAAACTGAAGCAACGCTGGGCTGGCCATATCTGTCGAAGAACCGACAACCGTTGGGAAAACGAGTTCTTGAGTGGAGACCGCAAATAGACAAACGTATTGTAGGACGGTGGAGTGACGCTTATCTTGCTGGTAGAAGCTGGATGCGTCGAGCTCAGGACAGGGCGCAATAGCATTAATTAGGGGAGGCCTATGTCCAGCAGTGGACTATAGGCCGATGATGATGATGATGATCTTTAAATCATAATTAATTAATTAAAACGTAATAAGCCAAGGGCAATTTGATTAATAAACATTTATTACAGAATAAATTGGCGCATTTAATTCAGGCATCGAAAAAGAGCGCAGGGTAATTGATATTAATTAATTATTTAAGTTTTGAACTTTTATATATTTATGTTTATCATGTATATTTTAAGATTATAATTTATGGTAATCACTCTTATTATTTGTTTTTAATTTGCCTACTTAAATTCTTGTCTGTTGTGCATTTTTCTACCTGTTTTATGCTATCGCCTCTCCTAATGTTAGGTGGATGAAGATCTTAAAGGGTTCAGCTCGCCTCTGTATGTATTTATTTGCAATAGGTACCTAATTTGTATATATTATTTATGTACAATAAAGAATTACAGAATTCAGATCTTTAATGAATTTTGCAAGACTTTTTTCAATTTGTCAATTTTGTTCAATTAATAAAACATAACGAAAAAAAAAAAAAATTCTGCTTTCGTAGTCCGAGACCAATCTCACACGAAGAAAGTTTATGCTTACTATATAAAAACAGGGTTGGTAATTTTTTCATCTTAAATCAAAAACTTAAAAAAAAAAATACTGTGCATGATATCAAAATATTAAAAACTATTTTATACTGTTCAAATCAAGCCTTTTCTTTCATTTACCCCGATGGACTTAGCAACCCCCCTATTTTCGAAGATTTCTCAAAAACTGTTTTAGGTTGGGACTTTGCTTTTCATGTAAAATATAGATATTCTTCTTTAATTAGTTTCGGATTTTCAGATTTCTTGCTTTGCAAACTTCGGAGATTAGGGGGTGGGGGGTTGGGGGGTGGCGGTTGGGGTTATGGTCATTTTTGGACAGTTTTGAGCATAAAATGACGTTTTGACTGAATTTTTGAATTTTGACGTTTCTTATTTTCGACCTTTTTGGGATGAAAATCAAAAGAACATTATTTTTTTACTGGCAGTCTTATTCAGTTAGTTATTTTAAATCTATACCGAATTTCAAGTCGGTAGCTTATGTAGTTCCTGAAATAATCAGCTGTGACAGACAGACGGACGGACAAAGCGGCACCCTAAAAACAAACTAAAAAATGTGTACATATTAATTAAGTAATTTTATCGTTTCAGTAAACCTCTGGTACGTGATTTTAGTAATATGTTTGTTATCTTCATCATCATCATCTGTAATTGACGTAGCACTAAGCTATCTTCTTCTGAGCCTATGTTCAGTGACGTACCTTGAAAGAGATCCCAACTCCCAAGGCAATATTCACAACGGTATTTTGAGTGCGAAAATATTCCTTACAAGTTCGTGATAACTACATTTTTGTATGAAAATGTCAAAATTTTACAAACTTCCCGCTGCTCCATTTTCATACAAAAGTATAGTTATCGTATTTTTTTTTAAATCCGCGCTACGATTTAAGTTGGAAAGATATGGCGACTAAAACTTTAGTAATTAAAACTAATATTTTGTTGTTATTTCGTTTTTATTTAAAATAATTATGCTATACTGGTTTGAGAGGTCTTATTCTGGACATTTCACAATCAAAATCACTCGTAGTTATTCATTATTACAACTTCACAATATGGTATTCCACAAGGAAGTATAATCGGCCCAACCCTGTTCTTGATTTATATGAATCAAATATGTCAACTAGAGCTTAATAACGGGAAATTAATAGCCTTTGCTGACGACACCGTACTTTTATTTCGTGGCAATAACTGGGAACTCACATTTAAAAGCGCTCAAGAAGGTTTTAACTTAGTCTACAGGCTCCTCAACCTAAATTTACTAACACTGAACGCAGTGAAAACCAAATACCTTCCATTCACATTACAAAATAATAAAGTCCCAGATACAATTGAACATCTCATCAAAGTCCACTCTACTAAATGCCTTTCCCTCCAACCAATTGAATGCTGTTGTCCAAAACTCGAAACCTGTCTGACCATTAAATACTTGGGCATTATTATTGACTCGAGGTTAAACTACACAATCCATATAAAACAACTAACAGCTAGGGTCCGTAAACTCATTGCGGTGTTCAGAAATATAAGGCACGCAGCAAACGAGTCCCAGCTCAGACTTCTATATTACGCACTTTGTCATTCCCTTCTTATGTACTGTGTAACCTCATGGGGTGGTGCAGCAAAAACACACATGTTACCACTTGAGAGAGCTCAACGAGCAGTTCTCAAAGTTGCCCTCTCCCACCCGTACAGGTATCCAACGACGCATTTATACCTGGAATGTAAAATCCTTACCTGCAGATAAAATTTATCCACTAAATGATATTAAGACAGCATTTAAAACCTTTTGTTGCTAATTCAGGCAGGCGTAGAGACAAAGTGTTTTTAATAAATCGCTGTAGGACCACATTTGCACAAAAACATAGTTCTTTTCTAGCACCATTTATTTACAACAAAATAAATAAAGTCATCAGTATTCATGGACTCTCGCTGAATGAATGCAAATCAAAAGTTAGCAAATACCTACAATCCCTAACCTATGCTCAAACAGAAGACTTATTGCAAATAATTGCATAACCTGCTTTTCTTTGTACCTAATCCTAATCCACTAATCAGATTTCATCATATACTCGTACACAATTCATGGCTTACATCATCACTTATGTACCTACTTAATCATTAATTGTATCTTGAGATCATAGGTGAGAATCGTGTCAACAATAAACTTATCGCTCTCGGCAATATAAACAACTAAACAATTAAACTTTTACTCCCTTATCCTTTACTCCTGTATTCCTTCCTACCTATCCCTATACTCATCTTCCCCAACCAGGATGTTAGCGTACTTGATTGAATTGATTAGTTTTTTAAGTAAAATCTAGCTTTTTACAATAACTAGCTATTAAGTCTAGTTTAGTAAGCAATCAATTGTATTCTTTTTTTTTTCCTTTTATGTACCTTGCATTTTAAAATTATATTAACATTTGTCTGTAGATCTAGTAGTTACGTAGATTACAAACTATATCTTCGTATTGTGTAAAACTCCTTGAGCTAGCCAGAGCAGGAGCCCTCTTTTCTACATACAAGTTTCTACTTAGTTAGAGCGAGGAACTCAATGTAATTGTCTAACCTTAGGGTCTTATTAACACAACTCTACAAATTATTGGTAACTAACATGTTCAACAAATTTAGTTAGTACTACTTCTATTTGCAATGTTCCATATATATTCTTAAGACCAATGGAATAAATTTTATCTTTATCTTATTATTTCATAATCAGGATCGATTTCTACCCCTTTTGCCGTCGGACTTGAGTCATAGCGCGGACTTTAAAGTATGTTATCGCACTCAAACCCCAGATGTGTCCCTCTGAAGTTCAATTCAATAAACCTAAATCACAGATATAGAAGAGAACTAGATGAAGTCTTAAAATTCACTATACTCTGAACGTCAACTCATATGGCTAGTCTCTACTTTCTTATGTCGATATATTATTTGCTAGAAAGGGATGCATACTTTATCTCAATGCGATTGCTGCGACTTCGTACCAGGGCATTTCTATGAAACTGCATATCATTTCATTCGAGCGCCCTGGTACGATTTTCTTTTTGAACTCATTTGAAGTCGCATTGAGAAAAGTATGCATCCCTTTCTAACTGATGATATTGGACATAAGAAAGTAGAGATCAGCCGAATGAGTTGATGTTCAGAGCATTAATGAAATTAAAGAGTTCTTCTATGCCTTTGTGATAGTTCTTTGACCCAAATATAGGAACTACGTCGCTATTTACAGCCAACTTCAGAGGGTCATACGTTGGGACTATTAGAAATAGGTATTGGTTCACCATCGATCTGTTACTACATTTCCAGCCTACAACGCTAGCTTGTTGAGCAGTCGTTCTATAGGTAATGAATTTATAAATAAAAAGCATCTGAGTGAATACGTACGTATAACTATTTATTGAATGTAAGTAATGTTTGATGGTACAGATTGCCTAATGCGAGTTTTTTACCAGCTCAATCGCGTTTCCGTATACGTAAATTTAAATGGGATCGAGGAAGCACCATCTAGTGACAGGCGCGTGGCACTGACTCCTTTCCATAAAATTTGCGTGAACGGTAACGCGATCGAGCTGGTAAAAAAAACTCGCACTAGGCACTCTGATCATACCATACATTGATAATAAAAATGACAATAGATAAATTAGTTTTACGAATAAATTATTATGATAATGATTATGATCCCCATCTTTGGGGTCAGGTCCTCGGTGGTTAACCCACTTATTTTAGAGCTTTTAAAACTAACCGTTTTTAAAATTATTTCAGATATTAATTGATAGTTCATTATTCAAGAGGCCTAAACCGTAAGTAATCAATTTGTATTAAAAAAAAAAAACTTTTTTTAAAAGTTGAAGGAGTGGTCACATCAGACTTGTGTAATAAGTGTATTTTTTTTGTGTATATTTGTTCCCACTTAACTCTGTATCGACTATAGGCAAAAGTGAAGCCAAAACGGTTAAATAAAAACTGATATTTTCATAAATCATGTTTAATTTTTTATCAAATTAATTTGATTTCAGGAAGTTACCGCTAGAAACATTGGTAAAAGTTTGAAGTATTTATTTAACTAATCCTAACTATAATATTTATGCGAAAGTCAGTTTGTTTATTTGTTTGTTACGCTTTCCAACCGATTAGAAACATGCATATGTAAAATGTATGTGTGTCCTTATATAAACAGAGGGATAAGAATATAACCCACTATTGGGTTGTTGTAGAGGAGACAGGGTATGGAAAATAAATAATCAATAAATAAAGCTGGACGCTATCACACAGCATCATGTAGCTCCAAAATAAGCAGAACTTGTATTATGCGAACAACATGATTGATATACTAAAAATATATATTTTTGTAAATACATACATATCATACAAAGAACACCTAGAACCGAGACAAATATCTGCAGAACATGCAAACATTTGTCCGGGAATCGAACCCGCAACCTTCTGCGTCTCAGGCGGGCCTTCGCCCACTGCGCCACAGAGGCTCTCAAAGAATATACTTTTCATCTAATAAAAGTTCCTGAGGGATAGAAAAATTACAATAGGTATGTTTAACGAATTATCCTGAAAATCTTTGTCAATTTCGTAATGTTCTTTATAGATTGAGCAAACTGATGAAGAAAATGATGCTAGAGAAATTTTAGACGAGTAAGTCAAAATCCTTGCTTATCCTATCCGTGCTATGGTTGCCTAGAAGAATCGCTCTTAGCGCTATAAAGCCACCGGATTACACTAAGCTACTTCAACTTTTTCCTGTGATGATCATTAAAGTGTTATCTATGATTCATAAACATCATCATTTCAACCTTTATCGACTTACTGCTGGGCCTTTGATTATGCCACTTGCCTCGATCCTGCGCTATTCCGAACCAGGTGCCGCCCACAGTCTTTCTAATATCGTGGACCCATCTCACTGGAAGACGGTCCCTATTCCTGTAACCAACTCTCGGCCACTACTCGGTCAGCGCTCTGGTCCACCTGTCGTCACTCCGTCTATCTATGATTATTTGACAATATTTGAGGGATTCCAAATCCAGAACCCAAACCAACCCCACCCGCACGTGGTGCACCCTGCTAACTAACAATCAGGGCTCTGGTGGCCGGCTGATTGTGGCATAGCGATAGTGTAGGATAGCGCACCCTAATACTTGCACAGCTAAATCCCTTAACCGCCGATGGGCAGCAGCGTCGGCGATGCGAGAAGCTGTACCCTGCGATGCCCAGTGTGGGGATTAAGGGCATAACCTCCATCTTATAGGGGAAGCCTACTACCACTTTTACTTTTATTATGCGAACTACTAAAGATTGTAAATCTACCGGCCTCTGCTTTTCCTGATAACTATAATCCGGGACTGTTTAAGTCTAGAGTGAATAGGTGTCTTCTGGACCTTCGGGCTCCATCTTAAACACAAGGTTATTTAACATCAGGTGAGTTCGTGGTCAAACGCAGGTCCATCCAATGTAAAAAAAGGCTATGTCCAGCAGAGGACTAAATAGGCTGGTGTTCTTGTTGTTGTATAACTAGTACTTACATTTATGTATACATCTATATTTATGCTATAAATATATCAACTTATTAATTGTAGTAAGTAGTTATTCTTATGTATTTCGATGTAGCGTGTACTAGTAATGTTATAAATATAATTTGTACTAGACACACCGCTGATCCGGTTCTAGAAGTTTCTTTCAATCCAATGGTTGCCTGGACAAGACGTTTTAAGCGATATGGTTGCAAATGAAAAATTTTTTATGGCTTTTTTTTTAGTTGCAATGCTTTGTATGGTGTACAAAAATGGTTTAAAATCTATTTATAGGTACCTATTCTAAGCAACGGCATTGTTAACTAGAAGTACCTATTGTAAATAAATTGGTTAAAATAAATAATTGCTATATTCTTTTAGAATAGACCCTGAAAGGACATTTTTTGAAGAACACAGCCACGTAAGTTTTGAATAATTTGTACTTTTTCTTAGTATGAGGTAGTTGCCAACTCTAGTTTCAAGTTAGGCCGCCCGAAGGCCTCCGACATGGCTTAACGACTGTAAAAGCTTACTGACATATTAATTTGCCTTTCAAACATGGAAGCGCTCAGGTCTTAATGCTAAATGGTTACCTATGCAAGTAGTGATGGGCCGAAGTGATGCTTAACCAAAATGATCAAGTAAGAACACTAAATTAGGCGACGCACGTCACGAAGGATTAACTTCCTCGCTTCTTATCGATACTTGTACTTTTGAGGACCGTGGCTGGCTATCATCATGAAAAAATCATAATGAACAACAACCGAATTGAGAACCTCCTTCCTTTATTTGAAGTCGGTTAAAAAGAAACCTTTAATCGACAAGCCACATGTCTCAGTTGGTAGTAGCTCTGAACTGACAACCTGGGGTAAACAAGTTCTTGAGTGGAGACAGCGGCTCGGCAAACGTAA
This sequence comes from Horisme vitalbata, assembly GCA_951804965.1. Taxonomy (NCBI): domain Eukaryota; kingdom Metazoa; phylum Arthropoda; class Insecta; order Lepidoptera; family Geometridae; genus Horisme; species Horisme vitalbata. The sequence goes on from OX638096.1 coordinate 5,222,754, forward strand.
TGTAGGACGCCCTCCGGCCAGGTGGAGTGACGATTTGCGAAAGGCTGCTGGTAGAAGCTGGATGCGTCGAGCTCAGAACAGGGCGCAATGGCGCTCATTAGGTTAGGCCTATGTCAAGCAGTGGACTGTTTTAGGCTGATGATGATGATAATGATGATGATTAGTAGGTCGTGGGTTCGATTCTCACCCAGGACAAATATTTGTGTGGTGTACATGGATGTTAGCTCTGTGTCTAGGTATTCTTCGGTACCTATATTACTGGCTATAGTTTGGGAACAGTTGACCAAGCCACATGCCCCGTTCGGGAATTATGGGCATAGCCCCCTCTTGTTAGGGGAGGCCTATGTCCAGTGTTGGACTTAATATAAAGGTTGGTGTTGTTGTTGTAGTTAGCCTGCACTGTCCCACTGCCATGCAAAGGCCTCCCCTCGAGTTTTCCATTCTTTGCGGTCCAACGCCAATGCCTGCCACCAGCCACCATAGTGGCTGAAGAAATCAAGCTCATCGTGGAATCGCTAAATCGGGGGTGTACGGGGTTCCAACCTCTATCTTCGGAACCCAAGCCAACCTCACCTGCACGTGGTGCACCCTGCTAAACAACGAACGGGGCTCTGGCGACCGGCTGATTGCGGCATAGCGCAGCCTACATAGGCACAGCTAAATCCCCTGGCCACCGACGGGCAGCAGCGTCGGTGGTGCGAGAAGCTGTGCCCTGCGATCCCCAACCCGCATGCCCAGCGTGGGGATTATGGGCATATCCCCCTATATTAGGGGAGGCTTATGTCCAGCAGTGGACTGATATAGGCTGGTGTGGTGTGGTGGAATCGCTTGCGTGGTCTACCACGACGCCGCCTCACTGTCTCAGGGCTCCACTCAGTGGTAGTCTTGGCCCACAGTTCATCCGGCATGCGACATTTATATAAATAAAGAAAACTGTAATTTATTGCAGGAAATAGACTTCAGAAGAAAAAAGAAATCCCGTTCTAATTACCGACAGCGGAGCTACGAAAAGTCGAAAGGCTCATCGTCGTCGGAGACCAGCTCCGGCTCCTCGGATTACGAGAGGAACCCTGGCAACCCGTACACCCTCCACAAAAACAAATACAAACAAAATTGGCTCTGGAATCATTTTGTGAGTTACTTAGAAAACCAGTACTGCATCAGCACATAGGTGGGTACCTACCTACTTACGTTTCCGTGTTTGATGCGGGATAAAGTTGGAATTTGGAATTTGGTCACTGTATTTTAAAAAAATAAGGAAAATAATTTGATTTCAGTAAACGTACATATTAACTTAATAATGGGTTAAGATCCTTTTAGTATAAAGTACTTGTGTTGTCATTGTGACTAATGTCACTTATTAGAAATAGCTTTTTTTAACAATAATAAATAAATGTACTATACAACTTTATGTGTGTGTGTGTGTGTGTGACACACACAATGTGTGTGGGTTATCCTGTTCAGGATAGTTTCATGAGATTGGTTATCACCGAGATAACCCACGAAATGCAGAGAGTAAGTGACGTTGTGTGTAAAAATATGGTTGGGCTGATTTTTCCCTTACGCGTTAGCATAGTTATTTATTTTCATGGTACTTGAAGATGGAACAAGCACATGGCCCACCTCATGTTAAGTGGTAACCATTACCTATCACAAAGCATTGCATCATAGATCACGGTTTTTGGAACGTGCACTACGAGTGGTTGGCCTCATTGTTAAGTTGTTATTAACTCTGCCTTTTGCGCTGTAGGTGGTTTGATTCCCACCCAGGACAAACATTTGTGTGGCGAACATAGATGTTTGTTCTGTGTTTGAGTGTTATATGAGTATCTTTGTATGTGCATCAGCCTCTATAGTGTCCATAAAACAAGCTCTGCCTAGTTTGGAATCAGTTGACCGTTTGTGAAATGTACACTACAATATAACAAGCTTTAGTTGCTTTGGGAATAATAATGTATGAGAAATGTCCAACATTATTTACTTAAATATATTTTTGTACAGATGGATGGTGACCATATGAATGTAAATCCATACGCGCCGAGCTTCAAAAATGCAGGGCCTACTGGTACTGACCTGTTCTTTGGCAGAAAGTGGTGGTATTATAACCAGGTAAGAAAATAAATAAACGCCCCATAATGTTGCAAGATATTCAGCGGTTTTATACTATGAGACGCGTAATAGTTTACGGACAACATTGTGATAAATCTGCGAATCATTTGTGTTTTAAAATGCCGAAAGTGATTTTAAGTGGTTCATGAGAAACCATAATCAAAATTCATTCATTTTCTGGTTTGAAGCACAGTGACGCAAATCCTCGCTAAGTTATTAAAGGAGAATGCCGTCTGATGTATTGCGCTCGGTACCAAGACTAAAATGAGTGCGTCAAAAAGAAATCCAATAAGTTTTAAGTCGATTCTACTGTCAAAATAATTAAAAATGAGGGTTATTCCCATAGTAACACTTTACATCAATGTATGTTGCCATAGTAACGTATATATCATTGGTTGTTGCAGTCTAATGGTGGCGTGCGGCGTAAACCAAATCAACGAAATATTTTTTACTTGATTATTAATCCCGTCGGTGTGTAAAACTAAAGAAAATGTTAATGTCATTTATGAAATATAATACATTTTATATGGGATACGTTCGGTTTTGACGCAATTGGTACGGGTTCTCGGCATTCTCCTTTGTGGCACTTTTTATTAACATTTTATTTTATCCTCTTTACGCTGCAGCTCCATTCCTGGCCGCCGATGGGCAGCAGCGTCGGCTGTGCGAGAAGCTGTGCCTTGCGATTGCCAACCCGCATGCCCAGCGTGGATTATGGGCATATCCCCCTTCTTAGTAAGGGAGGCCTAAGTCTAGCAGTGGACTGATATAGGCTGGTGTTCTTGTTGTGATAGGTTAATGTTCAAATAACAAACGGAGATGGGATTGCAACCTGTCACGTGGAATGCTCACTAAAACTAATTCATGGCAAATTTGATTCATCATCATCATCATCAGCTTCCGTGCTTCGGAAGTCACGTTAAGATGCTAGTCCCGGCTTCCAGTTGTTAAGCCATGTCAGAAGCCTTCGGGCGGCATAAAAACTCCGACACCAGAGTTAGCAACTAACTCATACGAAGAAGAAGATCAGCCTATAAGTCCACTGCTGGACATAGGCCTCACCTAATGAGCGCCATCGTGCCCTGTCCTGAGCTTGACCCATCCACCTTGTACAGCAGCCTTTAGCAGATCGTCACTCCACCTGGCCGAAGGGCGTTCTACATTTGCCGAGCCGGGGCCTCCATTCAAGAACTCGTTTACCTCAACGGTTATCGGTTATTATATAAAAAAAATGCCTTAACTTTTCAGGATGACTATAAACCGCTGTAAATTCAAAGTCAAAACAAGCTGAACATAAACAACAACAACAAAAAGAAATAAAATAACGTCAACCACAAATTCACAAAGTGAACAAACTTTTGAACTCACAATAAAACTGGTGCAACGTGAATCATGTTTTATTTGCAAATGTATTTCCTGACTTCAATGCGATTTTATTTTATTTTCTATGAAAAATGCTGGGCTTTCTTTAAAACTTTATATTGTCAGGATTTGTGAAAGAACTATATAAAAATGCAAATAGGTACAAATAAATTATTTATAAAAGTTTAGTCACATTAGATGTTAAATTTCCTTTATATATTTTTTTTGTTTATTAGTCTTTTATAGGGGTATTTGAGCGGTTTCAACCACTATCTTCGACATTCAAGCCAACCTCACCTGACCGTGGTACACTCTCCAGTATAACAAACGGGGCTCTGGCGGCTGGCTGATTGCGTCAAGCACAGCCTATTACCGGCAAAGCTAAATTCCCTGACGGGTGACGGGCAGCGTCAGTCGGCGGTGCTATGAAGCTATGCCCTGCGATCCCCAACCCGCATGCCATGCGTGGGAATTATGGGCATATCCCCCTTGATTAGGGTAAGCCTATGTCCACCAGAGAACTGATATACGCTGGTGGTGTTTTTTTTATAATAATCACAAATTAATGTGTATTTTATTTAATTCATTACAAATAAAACATTAATATATTATATTTTTTAGTCTAACAAACAAAAAGTTACAAATGCGTTGGAGAATATGCGAAATCTTTTTTTTTGGAACGAAGTTCCTTATCGCGCGTTGCGAAAGGGGGCTAAACGGAAAAAATTAAGACCAAAAGTTGTAACGACACTTTTTGCTATAGTTGTAAGCCGTGCGGCGTCCCTTGACACCTCTTAAGTTTTAATTACTTAGTGTGGGCCCTGAGGTGCCGGAGGTGCCTGAGGTGCCTGAGGTGCCGGAGGTTCCGAAGGTGCCGGAGGTGCCTGAGGTGCCGGAGGTGCCGGAGGTGCCTGAGGTGCCTTAGGTGCCGGAGGTGCCTGAGGTGCCTGAGGTGCCGGAGGTGCCTGAGGTGCCTGAGGTGCCTGAGGTCCCTGAGGTGCCGGAGGTGCCTGAGGTGCCTGAGGTGCCGGAGGTGCCTGAGGTGCCTGAGGTGCCGGAGGTCCCTGAGGTGCCTGAGGTGCCTGAGGTGCCTGAGGTGCCTGAGGTGCCGGAGATGCCTTAGGTGCCAGAGGTGCCTGAGGTGCCTGAGGTGCTGGAGGTTCCGGATGTGCCTGAGGTGCCGGAGGTGCATGAGGTGCCTGAGGTGGCTGAGTGGGTGAAGTTAAAGAAACTTCGTTCCATCCGGGTGTCCCTTGACACCTCTCAAGTTTTTAAATTTAATATGGGCCAGCTCTTGACCTCGAGGCTTGCGTGGGCAAGGATGAGGTCGACGATGGGACGAGCTTTCCCAGAAGATGCCTATTAACTCTCTTTTTGAAGTCGTTAGGGTCCTAAGACAATGGAAAAACAGACGGTGGCAGCTGATTCCTTATTTAAGCAGTGCGCATTATAAATGATGTTTGCTAAAGTACTTAGTCCTGTTAAATGGAATATCAACTTGATGTGGATGGTAGTTAGCAGTACGTCTGAAGCTCCTATTGAAGAAAGGTTAAGGCGGACTAAGGTCATGTAGCTCCTGCGCACACTCTCCGAAGAACAATCTATAAAAGACCGACAAACACGCAACCTCGCGACGATGGCTCAAGCTCTCGAGCCTTGCTTTAGCGAGATACTCTTGACCAATGAGCCTCTTAGCCCTGCGTTCAACTGAGTCTAGTGCGGCAAGTTGATACTTGGCTGAACTATCCCAAAGGTGGCTACAATACTGACAATGTCTAGGTCTGAAGTATCGTTTAACCCTATTTAGGATGCCCAGTTTCTTGGCCCCAGTATGAGTTTTAGACTCAATTGTGGTGCCAAAGTTGAGATTAGCCCTCAACTCCATGCCATGATCTTATTAATTATATATATCTTTTGAATTATTAATATAACCATCAATATACACAGTTACAATAATAATAATATAAGACATTGCGGAAGTTGCAGCGGTGGCTGCGGCTGCCCTTATACCACGATGAACACTTTCTGCACCAAGATTTGCTAATCGCAAATAATGGCGTGTTGGTGCCTTGGACGCGCTGGCAAGCCATTGAGCCCAGTATCCGCTTGGGCGCAACAAGCTTATTACTTTGTGTTGAAGTATACTTATGTACTGTGTTATGGAAATAAAGTACGTATATGAATTACTAGGTACAAATTAACTAGGTAGGTACATTTTTATTATGTTACTTGAAGATGGAATAAGAATATGGCCCACCTGATTTCAATTGTTAACCATTACCTAAGCATTACCAAAGCATTGCATCGTAGTTATTGTTTCTTTGGAACGTTCTCTACGATGTAACGCTCTGCATCCATCAACTTGAGGCATAAAATGATAAGCCTTGTGCGTGTTATTTCACCGGTACACCCTTCAAACCAAAACACAGCACAGCTGCACGGCAGATAATATATTATCTGAACAACAAAGAACTCTACTACTACTAAAACTATGATCTTATTAGTAAAATTGATGTCAGTGCCAGTTCGGTGGTCCAATCAGTTCGTATCACGAGCCAAGCTAGCAGCTAGCCGCTGCACAGAAAATTCACCCTTACGATGGTAATGTAGATTACTTGCTCCCCCACGCAGGCGCGTTATTATGGCGATAACACCACATGCGTTCCAAAACTAAAATAAAAAAAACATAATACCGACTTAGTAAAAAGATTGATACCTTACCGACAAACATAAACCTTTTTACTAAACCAAACTAACCAAACCTTTGATAAACAAAATCTGTAGCGTAGTGGTCTACTTTAAAAGCTTCTAGTGTAAGTGACGTCACTGGTCACCCAACTTCCTGCCTTTAGACGTCCGTCGAAAGTTAAACTAACGATAGAATAACGTTCTATGTCTCAAACATGCTTGGAAATTTGTAAACTATTTTGACAACCCTCTTCGAGATAAATCTAAATTGCTGTACTTGCCAAATATATGCGAGCAGCGGCCGGCAAAAGTTGTATGAAAATAATTTGAGAAAATAATATATTGAAATTCATATCTGTTGTGTTTTAGCGGCCAAATAAATTACAACGCACATCTGTCGTATAATTTAAAAATGGAACGATCTTTTACTCTGAAACATGGTGGGTGACCAAGGCTAACTAATCAAAGGTTTTATTTAAATTTCGAACTGGCTTGCAAATAGAAAGCTGTTTAATGAATAAAAAAAAGAACACGCGCGTGAAAAATTATTTTTTCACTTCTCTTGCTCAAAAAGTGTATCATAATAGTGTATAGCGGGCCTAAAACTCGAGTTTAATACCTCGGGCTAAAAAGTATTTTTTCTTTTTAATTTTTGACTAAAATCATCAGCTCGTACAAATCATTCGTTCTTTTACATAAAAACTCGACTTCTTGGTGCTCCGTCAATCTTTTTTTTTGAAAATAGAACCGTCTTGGTGATGTTTTATGAAGATTGATTAATTTTTAATAAAATTTCTGAAAATTGACTAATTTTGAATTGTTTTATTTTCTCGCAATCGAAGTGAAAAGTAGAGTGTTTTACTCGGGCCAAAACCACCCATTATAACTCGGTCTTGTCATCCTCCCTCGCTACGCTCGGGAGTATAACAACCTCGTATATAATGGGATGGTTTAGTCCCTTGTAAAACAATCTACTATTATTCCTTGTTTGTCGTTATTGATTTTGAAAAGTAATAATTTCCGCTCATTCTTTGAGAAAAGTACATGCCTTGGCCACAACTAGACATTGATGGACTCACGTATGTGTATGGCTTCACCTCGGCCCACATTTACACGTTCGTCCATCAATGCCTCTTTTGCTGGCCGCTGTAGTAATGTAGGTACTAATAGCTTGAGTTTTGGAAAATAAACATCATCACAACGATAAATACTAATTAAGGATATCTTCAGGTATTGCTCAGTACGCATATTTATTATACAATTTTTTATGTACTAAACCATTTGCTAGAATAGAATTTTCAAAATTTCTCAATATATAGATTAAATAATACATTGTGGTACAGTCGCACCAACAAGCAACTGAGTAATATGTTATTAGGTTGGTAATGAATTTATATACCTACCTACTTACCTACACCGAACAAGGTAGGTAGCACAGACTTGAAACTAAATAGATGCGAGTGTATGTAGGTTATGTAGTAAGAATATAAGTAGGTAGGCATCTAGTTTTGTTACCTACTGTAACCTTCCATGAGTTTTGTTGATATAAGTAAGTACCTATATCTAAGTGATTTTCATCCACCCATAAAATACCTACGTAGTTAACTAATATTTTCGTACAAGATGCTTTGTTTAGTTTCACGAATGAAATAATTAGATAGATAACTAGGTAAAGTTGTGTATACTTTAGATTCCACGTTCTCGATTCCAATCTAAACAGAACAATCAAATTACCTACTAAATTGTTCGCTCTTTTGCAAAATATGAAAAACTAGCTTTTGCACGCGGCTTCACTAACATGGTACAGGAATAAAGTCTATGTTTTCAACCAGGTCTCAAACTATTACTCCAAGTTTCATTAAAATCCATTCTGTAGTTTTTGCGTGACAGTAAAACATCCATTCATCCTCACGATCTGTCAAATTTATAATTTTAGTAGGTTGACAAACTCAACTATCCCCCAATCCAACGCAGTTAATTTCGCTCCTACTCTACGTCTACCAATTCAGCCAATCAGCTAATTACGCCACACGAAAGACAGTTCGCCAACTTCTGCAAAGTGTTTGAAACAACATTATTAAATTACAGGTTACCAAATTCGTCACAGTGAGGATCTATTCGAAATTCATGAACGATGAACCGGATAACTAATAAGTACCTGACCTACTTTCAACTTGCTTGGAATTTTTATTGTATTTTGTACCTAGTTTGATGTCTTAATCAAGGCTTTATTTCTAGTAAGTATTTCTTCTTATCCTATAACGATTCGTGAATTATTATTTTTTTACACTGCTTGAAGATGGAACAAGCATATGGCCCACCTGATGTTAAGTGGTAACCATTACCTATCACAAAGCATTGCATCGTAAATCACGTTTTTCTGGAACGTGCTCTACGATGCAATGCCCTACGTCCATCAACTTGAGGCATGAAGATGATAAGCCTCTTGTGCCTGTAATTTCACCGGCACCCATACCCTTCAAACCGAAACATAGCTCGGCTGCTTCACGGCAGAAATAGGCGGAATTCACGGCAGAATAGACCGTTTTTGAAATATATTTTTCAATTAAGTAAATATTCACAGTATATTGATATTGATACTATAGGTATATATAGCTAGAGTATTTTGTTTGAGTATAACCTTGTTAGGTATCTATTATTAATAAATAATTTAATTTTTATAGCAAGTAAAAATATATAGCTACAAAAAAGGAGCTACTACTTAGTTATGTATCGATATGTTCTGCAGCGGGAATCAAACCAGCAACCCTTGAATCTTAGCCTTATTCTTACACTGAGCTCATCAAAATTAAAAAACATTTACGACCTGTTATAATAAACAAAACCTCAATCTCTTAAAAAAACACCAGACGTCTTACAATAATTCTTGACTGGAAAATCAAAGTTCAAAAATTGTTTGCACTCAAGCAATTTCACGGTAAATTGGACTCGGCTAGAATTAATTTACAATTCAAATTGCAATGCAATGAATCGGTTGTGAGATGGATCGGTCTCTGAAAGTAATCGTCTTGTTGAGTGTGAGTTTATTGAAATTATTTGTTAAAGCAGACGACCTTGCGCAACGATAGCTGGCTAAAGATTTCGAGGCACAAAGTTTTAATGATCTGTAGATAATAGATGATATGTTTTGAAGATGTAGTACCATGAGATCACTATTTATTTGGAACAAGTCTTCAGTTTAATTTTTTTTTTAAAACAAGCCATAAGGTCACTTTTCAGCTCCATCATCAGAGCCTGGATACCATCTAAAGACAAATCAAACGAGTCTTAATGCGATGGGGTAGCGTCATTTCATTACGGAGTTCCTTTGACCACCATACAGCTCCATAATCAGATCAGCTCTTTGTCATCATAATATTGCATTATCACGCATATGTATGCACATGTATGTATCACGCATAGTTATGTATCATGCACATGCGCGCAAAATTCGGAAACCGAGAAGTGTGTCTACTTTAGCTTGAAAGATTTCATTACAGTCAACGGACACGTGAAACTAAATTAAACTTTAATAACGTAGGTCTTATAGTCACGGGCTTTTGGGCTAATAATAACACTCAAATCTCTTTGAGCCTAGAGGAGCTACGAAACTCACACCCAAAAAGGTCCTAAAGTCATCTGTAGGGCTTAGTGTTGAACTATGAACGCCCCGCATCAAGGGGCGACGAAAAATACTTAGAAGTGGCCATCATAATAGACCTCCATGTCCGTAGTGATATAAAGCCATTTAACCAATAATAATAATGGTGTCACTCAATAATAACTCAAGCGATAAGAGGCACATTTGATGGCCGGTCAACGAACCCTAAAGCCCTACATGTATATTTATGCCATTAAAGATAAGATAAGATAAAGATAAATAAATAATGCTGGACTATCACACAGCATCATGTAGCCCCAAACTAAGCAGAGCTTGTGTTATGGGAACCACATGATTGTTATATCACATATATACTTTTTTTTTGTAAATACATACATATCATACATAGAAAACACCCAGACCCAAGACAAATATCTGCAGAACATGCAAACATTTGTCCCACGGTGGGAATCGAACCCGCAACTTTCTGCGTCCCAGGCGGACCTTCACCCACAGCGCCACAGGGGTCGTTAATACAACTTTGGAACACTGGGGTTTATCAAATTCAAACATTTTTGAGAAGCGACTGTACATAGACCTTGAAAAGAAGAAAGTATTAAATCTAATTAATAATTATTACTTCTTCTATCTATCTTGTTTTATCTGCTATCTACAAATAAACAAAAGGCAAAAGTTTATAAAAATTATAATAAATATGTAACTGACAAATTTTAAGCCCCTACTTCACGCCATAACTACTAACGGATTGAGCTGATCCTTATGTTCTTCTGCGCATTATGGAGTTCTGGACCTGGAATGACACTCTTTATACTGATCATATAAAATAATCAATAAAAAAAGTATCGATTGAAGCAGTAGAGTCCAAAGGGCTCGTCCGGGTATGTTCTACCGCCATGCTCCTTATAACAGTAAATCATTTAAAGGGACGAAAAACGAACGGTTCTTTAACAAAATGCCAAATGACGTGATTAATTTATCTGTAAATAAATTCAAAAATGTTGTTAAACGTAACCTCTGTAATAAAGCTTATTATAAAATTTCTGATTATTTAGATGACAAAAAAGCTTGGCATGAAACCGTCTCCAACCCCCTCAAAACCAATGTATGTAATAGTTAACAAAAAATATGGTAAAACTAACATTTAAATAATATAAGCTTAGCAGAGTTTCTCGCCAATTCTTCTCTGATTGGTCGCGTTACGAAAAAAAAAATTGACGATTCAAAGTGTACTGTAATGTTTGTACTGAATAAAAAAAATCACTTTCATTTTCACTTCACTTTCACTTTCACTTTCAGGCCTATTATTGCTTTGTTTTGGGTTAAAGAATGCCAGTAAAACTACAGGCACATGAGGCTTCACACCAGACACCTTCATGCAAGTTGATTGACGCAGGGCATTGCATCGTTGCACGTCCGAAAATACGTGACATACGAAGCATACTTTGTTATAAGTAATGGTCACCACTTAACATCAGGTTACATAGCCGTGGGTGAAAGCTATTAAAACAAAATAGATCCAAGATAAAGTTGGGTTTCAGGTGATTCTTCGTTGCAATGGAGTCGGTTTACGAGAGCAAATAGCGCATATTGCTGTAAGTATTTTAATGTAAACAGGCAACAGTCGAGAAAACGTAGTGTTGGACGCCCTCCGACCAGCCGGCTTAGCACAAAAACAAAGGATTTGTCGACTGAAGAGGAGAGAAAACTTAATTTCGGATGTAGATGTAGCAACATTTTGAATGTTTTAAGCATATTTATCTAAAGAATTGATAAAAACAAACGTTTGGGGGAAGACATGTTTGGGATGCAGAGAGGCCAATAAGGTAAAACACGTTGTCTTCTCTAAATTAGAGTAGACATATAACGGCATGCTAAGGGGCCAGGTGGAGTGACGATTTGCGAAAGGCTGCTGGTAAAAGCTGGATGCGTCGAGCTCAGGACAGGACGCAATGGCGCTTATTAGGGGAGGCATATGTCCAGCAGTAGACTGCTAATAGGCTGATGATGAAACTGATGATTTTAATGTATACCTGCCGTGAAGCAGCATTGCTTTGTTTAGGGTTGAAGGGTGTAGGTGTCGATGAAATTACTACCACATGTGGCTTAACATCGTTCGTTGTCTCAAGTTGATGGACGCAGAGCGATGCATCGTAGGGTACTTTCCAAACAAACATGATCTACGATTCAATAGCGCCCTGCACACGTAAAGTTCGGACCGTGGGAAACAGCACGCACCATTCCGACTCCGACCCGCACTCGAAACGCTGACACGGACGCTCGGCTGTCGCAGGGCTGACAGTCCGATCTGGCATGTTGATGAGAAGGCAAATCTCACAGTTTTAACCGCGCATCACGTCAGTGATCAGTCCCAGATATGCGGTCCGATCGTTACGCGCCATTAGCGCGAAAGTTTGATCCGCAGTCCAAACCGTACAGACCGGACTGCGTTTTGGAACGCAGTCTCGATGCACGGTCCGATCTTTACGTGTGCAGGGCGCTAATGCTCTGTGATAGGTAATGGAAACCACTTAACATCAGGTGGGCCATGTTCTTGATCCATCTTCAAGTACCTATAAAAAGTCCCTATTAAAACTTGTAAGGTGGAAACTTGATACATCATAATATAAATTGTTTTTTTTTTACAGCGAAGATGGAGAGAAATTGAAGGAAATATTCTTGCTGTTAATAATACAAGGGTATGTTGTATTTTACCTTTATTTATTTTTAAATTAATTTTAAGTAAAGTACCGAACGTGTTTGATCTTGGCTCTGACCATTTATGGTATAGCTCTATAGAATTGCGTAATGAGCATAAATAAATAAAAATAAACATATTCGACAATATCACACAGCATCATCTAGCCTCAAACTAAGAATAGATAAGAACAGTAATGAATAGATGTATGGGGACCACATGACTGAAACAATTTTTTTGGTAAATACATACTTTAAAACACACCGTGAATACACCCAACCTGAGACAAATATTAACAGGGTGCCTAGTGAGAGTTTTTTTACCAGCCCGATCGCGTTTACGTATACGCAAATTTATATGGAATTGAGATAGCGCCATCTAGTGAGAGACCTGTAAAAATGACTTCTTCCATACAAATTTGCGTAAACGCAAACGTGATCGATCTATTCACCCAGAACATACAAACATTCGTCAGGCGGTGGCAATCGAACCCGCAACCTTTTCCCGCTGCGCCCAAATTATTCTATTAAATGGGTAAGAAGCTACGATGCCACCGACAGACATACAGATAGGTTGTTAAAAAACTCTTTAACTCGCTCCAACATTAGTTATACACTATACAAATACCCGCTCTCTTTTTGCGTAGGAGGTTAAAAGGCTAGTCTAAACTGAAAGGTTAATTATGCTAGTTGACTACGATAGATACTCAATTTTTATACCTAATAGTATAAAATATCCTATTGAAATATTTCCTTTCATTACATTTCACAAAGTGGTCGCAAATTGAAGTGATAATGATTATGATAGTCAATAGTCAACTTTTGTAATACCCCTAATTGGTCCCCAACATTTTTTTACACATCTCTATCGGCTGTTTCCGACTATTTCTTTTCAAATCCAACTAGATAGTTCCGCTAACTTTTTCCAGTCTCATCATCATCAGTCTATATATAGCAGTCCACTGCTGGACCCCAAATGAGCGCCATTGCGCCCTGTCTTAGACTTCGCCGCGGTCTCCACTCAAGAACTCGTAGCCTATGTGTTAATCTAGGTCACAAACTATTTATTTTTAAAAAAAATTCACTGAGGCAAGGCCTTTTTGTCTTGCTGCAGCACACACAAACTTACATAAAAGTTCATAATTCCTAGGTTCTTTGAAATGTTTATGTTTTTTTTTTCTTTCTATTAATGTTATTTTTTGTGCTTATATCTTGTTATTAATGTAAATTGTGTGCCTGTAGTAACAAATAAATAATTTATCTATCTATCTATCTATATTCCAAGTTTCATCCAAATCCGTTCACTAGTTTTTGCGTGAAAAAGTAACAAACATTCATCGATACATCCATCCGTACTCACAAACTTTCGCATCTATAATATTAGTAGGATAGTAGGAAGTAGGAAGTAGGATAGAGGTACTGAATCTTTACAAATCACTACCAGCGATGACCATAATAATAAAACATCTATTACAGAGAGATTACAACATGGACGGAGGTTCAGTTATTATTGGTGCCCCTGCCGCCCCTTCGCACCTGCCTGAAGCAGAACCGATTCTGCCTGGGCATACCCTTATCAGACCAGCTCTGGGCATGCTGAAGTCAGCAGTGAAATTCCCTCATAAGGAGCTCGATAACGGGGCAGGGGTGTACGGAAATATCAACAATATTGGCATCAGGTGAGTTTACATTTTTTTAAGTAGCTGATCTTGTTTGCTTCGTTCTTCTTCTTCTTTGCGTGTCAGTGATTCAACCGTCTTTAATTTAGTTTTTTAAATTGGTTTGGACCAATAAGTAGCCATCTCCACTAGGTCGGTTGCTTTATTGAGGTCTTCCCGAGTGCAGGCGGTCGGGCACAGCGGGCAAATATTTTTTTCGAAATGAAAGATCATTTTGATAAAAAAAAACAGGCTTGAAATACTGAAGAATTTTTCATTTTTCAGATGGGACAGCAGAAATGAAAGGCTGATGTATAGTGGTTTCCGTAGGACGCAAACAGATTTGAGAAAGGTGAGGTGTATGTATATCTACTGAGACATGAATATAGACAAAGATGTACTTAGACGTACTTTTATTTACCGCAAAATAGCACACTTATACATTTAAGATTTTGTAGTTTTAAATGTATAAGTGTGCTGTTAAGTATACAAAGACTGTAGCACACTAATACATTTACGACTAGTTTTAAATGTATTAGTATGATACAGTCTTTGAATACTAATATGAGACAGATGAAAAAATCGACTCGTAAACCCTACCGCGTCGACGACAATCGTGCGGAAGGGATTATGATCTTGATTAATTTTTGTTAGTGACTAATGACTAATGGAGGCTTCCGTCGATTGGGACCGGTAGGTATAGGGACCGCGGTCCCTTTCGCCGGATTGCTTTAATTTTATTATTTTTCTTCCGGCGAAAGGGACCGCTCTCGAAATGATCGAAAAAATCTATTGTCCAAGGCAGAAAAGTACAGTCAAAGGAAAAAGTAGATAGCAAGTAATATTATAGAACAAAACTCTTTGATTGTAGACATTATTTATTTCAAAAAAGAACAAATTATCAACTACTACAAATATATATTCCTACATAAAATAATACTACAAATAATCAACAAATTACAAACAAACAATTTAAAAAATCAGTCTTAACACATTTTACTTATATTAATTATGGTCTTTGTTTGCATTTTAAATGTAGTAACAATATACATAATAATCGTACCTACTATAAATATAATCAACATACTAAAAAATAAAATTATAAAGCACTCCTAGGCTCTATAAAAATAATCAAGAAACTATGTACAATAATCACAGTAAACAATCACAATTCGTTAAAGTGCTCATCGTTATTTCGATGAATTTTAGTTATCGTCTTTGTTTTTTAAAATATAATAAAATTGTAGATGTAAATCATACTTAGGTACTATTATTACAACAATCACAGTCAACAATCACAATTAGTCACTGTTCATCGTAATTTCTCTAAACAATGGCCAATACTTATTTTACGGCTAAGTAAATCACTTACAGCAGTCTCAATTTTTTTCAACTGGGCAATTGTTGAACGTTTGAACTTTGATATTTGGATGCCGTCAGGATTTTTTAATAATTCGGAATAATATTTGACATCTTTTTGGAGTCCTTCCAACAATTGGGCAATATTTGGCTTTGGTTTTATATACTTTCTAATGTGACTGTTCCATTGCTCGACAGCATTATTTGTTTTATGTGGTTCACCATAAGTGGTGAATGTATTTGCGAGTATTGGGTTTTCTAGCCATGTTTTGACAAAGTAGTCATTAAATTTTGTCACTTCTGCACTATTGGGTGACTCTTCCATGACATACAACCAGCCATCATCGATTAAATCCGATGGGAGATGAGAAAGAGCCGCACAAAGCTTAAAGCGTGTTCTTTTCCTAGTCGAGTTTTGCTGACTCCAATTTCCTTTGCTTTACGCCACAGACTTCGACTGAAATGAAAGTAACAGCCTACTATTTTCACACCTGGGAAAACATTTCGAACCGCTTTTATTGCTGAAGCTTCGAAGTCCATGGACATTACAGTCGGGTCCCATTCGGGTATCTGTTTTTTTATCATTTCAAAAAGAAGCTTGTAGGTATCATCATGTAGATGTCTTCTTATCAGGTAGAAGTGCATAAACAAGTGGAACAACATTTACGTGGTCTTCAGTACTTCCTACATCTGCATGTATGGTGTACAGTTGACAGAATGTATTGAGGCAGATTTTAAAAGTGCCGTCAATTAAAAAACGTTTGCACTCTTTCAAATATTTTTTAATCTCTTCACTGGCAAAAACAATTATGCGTTTTTCCCCTCTGTAGTCTGCAAGCACAAACTTTTCGTACTTTTTTGGTACTGCGACATCGCCAGCTTTGTGGAAAGTTACTTTTTTGGCTCCAATTGAATCGTTTCTTTTTTTGTAGAGTCGCTTTTCTATGTTGTGAAACTTTGGTATTTTAGTAACTAGATGTAGTCCCTTTTCTTTGAGAACTTCCATACGTTTTTCAAATACTTGTCCAACAGGGACATGTAAATCTTTTTGAACATCTTTTAAACATATTTGTATTTGGTGTTTCACTTGAACATTTTCCAAATTAATAGGTCCATGACAATGATTAGTTTCGTTCAAAATCGTCATCGCGTCATCTTTGATTTTTATCGTCGCATTACAAATTTTCTTTTTCGCACATCGCCAGAGTTTTGAGCCATCATTGTTTGTTCTTTTGAAATGATATTCATAACCAGCTCTGCACAAAAGTTCAGATCCCTTTTGTGTGACACTAATGTGAAAAGATGGCTGAGCTTGAGATGTTGAAGGGCCGCCTTCGTCTTCCATTTTGATAGTACTAAAATCGAAAAATTATGGTTAGTTATATTGAAAATTTGAAAATTTCAGTGAAAATTTCAGCTTTCTAGCTATCACGGTTTATGAGATACAGCCTGGAGACAGACAGACAGACAGACAGACAAACAGACAGCGTAGGCTTATTTATTAATAAACACAAATATTTTAAATTGAATAGATACTTACTCAGTAGACTGAGTCCAGTTTATTTAGATCCAAATAAAAGTTGTCCAATTCAGAAGCAGTAACAAAGTCCGTAATTTCATGCCAAGTCAGTCGTGTGAAGTAAGGTTCAAAATCCAGATAAACAAGCGAGGGTCAACAGAATCAAACTCATAGCACAAAACACAAGGTAGGAAAAACGAACGACTGCACTCTACAAGTAAAATTGTATATTATATTATTCATTAGTCGCATGAAGTGTCTCGTAATTCAAGCTCACTTTATTCTTAGTATTTTTTTAAACGCCGACAAAACTAGCTAATAGAATAACAAAGGAAGCGGTTAGGCATATCAAAGGTCCAGCCGCATTTCTATTGTTTGTGCTTAGTCCTTACACTCTTTTCTGGCTTTGGCTATTGTTTCAGATTTAAGTAGAATTATACAATGCTTTTTTTCCCCAAAACATCATCTCAGAATTTTGCACGTGCAATATGGGAGCTAAATAAGTTCAATGTCTTTTTCTAATAATAAAATAACACTAACTTACGAATTATATTATGAACTAGATACTACTTACATAAACATTGTCGTATTTATTTCGGATCTGTATCTTCGACGACTGTACAATTTACGTTGCATGGTTTGCGGTCCCTTTCGCCGGAAGAAAAATAATAAAATTAAAGCAATCCGGCGAAAGGGACCGCGGTCCCTATACCTACCGGTCCCAATCGACGGAAGCCTCACTAATGCCCACTGGTCTGGAAGGCAAGAGCTGGTGAATATGATGACACAAAACAAAAAACAAGCTATCATAATCCCCACTAAGTCACAAGATAAGCAAACTTTATAGTTACTCTGTTTCCAGCGAAAGTAGAAATTGACTAATCAATATAAACATAGATCCGTAAGTAGATAAAGTAGTAATATATGCGTAAATTGCATGCAAATAAGAAACTTAACTGCTTTGTAGACGTTTCAATTTCCTTTAGCATGTTATAAAAAGCGCTTTGACGTGGTCCGACACGCGTTGATAAGTGAGAATCGTACATAATTATGTCTTTAAATTCCAGGATTCTGAATCTGATACTGATGTAAGTTGGCTAAAGTTAATTTATACTCAGACTATAATGAAGCGTACTATTTAAATAAATTTGTTCTTATTTATTCTAGGAATCGCAACAAGAACTACCATTGCGACAGAATAATAAAAAATCAAAGTTAGTAATCCAAAAACACTTATTATTCATAACTAAATGACATTTTATAACGCTCGATAAAGTATGGTTGTCCCGGACATTTAAATGTAAATAAAAAGAGTTGACATGATATTTCTGTCATTTTAGCTAACTGAGGTTTTTATAACTGTCATGAATGTTACGGCTAATTTTCAAAACTATTCTATTTTTAGGGTTTTATAAGTATACGAATAGTAGGTGTTTGGAAACGCCTTTCGGTTTATAGCGAGCAACCGCTTGCATGGGACTCCTGCTTTTTGTGCTCCTTTGTTTTTTTTGTGTGTGCTTAGAACTGTCTGCCATTACACATGTTATCGATGAAAATTTATATCTTTTAATTAATTCCAACCAAATTCAACCTGAGACTAGGAAGGGTCCCCTACATGGTCCATCGGCACGGATATCCAGGATACGAGGGAAGTGATCAGTGTTCGTTTTTGTGAAATTATAACCCATTACTCTTTTCCTTTGTCAGGTTACTAGCACATGCCACTTCTACATTTTACATGTAATTTAAGCAGAAACAAGGTTTGTCTGGTATAATCAGTACATTTATTAATTGTAAGTATGTTTCCTTTGCTTATTTTTGGTATTTACTAGATTGGTTGGAAAATCATTGTTAACGGTAACTAACGGTAACTTAGAAAACCTTTAAGTTTCACATTTTGCGTTTGCACAAAGTTTTGTTAAAAATTAGTCAAATTAGTCAATTGTTTTATAACTTACACAAATTAGACGTAATTAAGTACCTTTTTATGTAATTATTTTTTAAGAATTAGCGTCATTTCAGTCCTTATTTTGTAAAAACCAACTTGCAATTTATTGTTAAAACTTGCAAAAATCATTAACTTATTTTTATATTTTTAGCATATTAAACTAAAAGTTAATGTTAATTAAACATCTAAATTATAAATTACTGCTATCATTTGCCCTGATTGTTACCTTACGTGATTAGGAATTGTACATTTTAGTGTGTTAATTTCCCTTTGTAAATCACATCAATCATGTTGTTATTGTGATAGATTTTTTATGTTAAGGTACTGGTACAGTGTTTCATTGTATAATTTTCTCAATTCCAGGCAAACCGCACCCGCTCCTAAAAGCTCCCAAAAATGTCGGAGAGAGAGGAAAAAGACCTAATTAAGAAGCGGGCAAGTTTTAAAGGCCGTTTAACTGCTTTTGGCAAGTACATAAATGAATTGAATGGAACATTGAGCCCGCAACAGGTAAATGAACTGCAATTACGAATAGGTAAAATTGAAGTTTTATATGAACAATATGACGAAGTGCAATTGAAAATAGAGTGTCTTGTTGATGATTTACATTCGCAAAGTTCTGAAAGGGATGATTTTGAGTGCATATATTATAAATCCTTAGCTAAAGCACAAGACATTCTATCTCGCAATCCAAAGTTACAAAAAAGTGAAACTGTAGATAGTTCTCGCGTAAGCAACCACAAGCTAGTTAAGCTACCTACCATTAATTTACCCAAATTTTATGGATCGTATGATAATTGGCTCGAGTTTCACGACACGTTTTCTAGTCTTATACATTCGAACGACGGTATGGACGAAATTAATAAGTTTCACTACCTCAGAGCCTCACTAGAAGGCTCCGCTGCTGTGATTATTCAGTCAATTGAGTTTTCTGCAAGTAATTATTCTGTGGCCTGGCAGTTATTGTGTGACAGATACAATAATAAGCGTTTACTCGTACAAAATCATGTTACTAACTTGTTTAATGTCGATTCAATCAAAAGTGAGTCCTCCATTAGCCTAAAGCGGTTGATTGGTCAGCTGAACAAAAGCCTACGTGCTCTCGAATCACTTGGCGAGCCGACCAAGCACTGGGACACTCTTCTCATCCACATCATCACTCGGAAACTTGACACTAAAACGTTTCGTGAGTGGGAGGAGTGTAAAGGCCGCCTGGACAAGGATAAAGCTATTACGTTGGTAATTTTTCTCGCGTTTATTCGAGATCGTGCTGATCTACTGGAAACGTTGGAGCTGTCTCGCGGTAATGTATCAAACCAGCCACCTAAAAGTATAAATAAGCTTAAAACTATGGTCTCCATGGCCAGTCCGCAATCGCAGTCGGTGTGCGAATATAATAATAATAATGGTTTGTCCATTAAACCATGTCCGAAATGTAAGGGTGACCATCCATTAACGACTTGTCCGCAGTTTCTTGCCCTAAGCAATGAGCAGAGGCTTGAGCTCATCCCACAGCTTAAGGTATGTTACAACTGTTTTCGCACCGGTCATTACTCGAACCGCTGCAAAAAGAACGGTTGTAAGTTATGTAGACGCAAGCACAACACATTGATTCATGTGTCAGACAGTAAAAAGTCGATTTCTGTTCCAGCGAATGTAGATGAAGGCGACGGCAGCGGCGTCAAGTCGCACTCGACCGCTCAGTCTCATGGTCAGGTACAGGCGTCTACTAACTTGACTTTGACTACCTATTGTGTGGATGCGCCATTAGAAACGCAACAAGATGTCTTATTATCGACTGCTCTAGTAAAAGTAGTCGATTCGAATGGTCGTGAGCGTATAGTCCGAGCCCTGTTAGATTGTGCAAGTTCTTCTTGTATTATTACGGAAAGGTTGTGTCGCTTACTAGATCTACACTATGTAGACATTAATAAACCGATATTCGGTATTAATAAAAGTCAAACTAACACGACAAAAATGTGCCGTGTCATAATAAACTCATTAAATGAGAATTATTCACAAAATCTACTCTGTTATGTGCTGCCGTCTATAACCGATGACGTGCCTTGCCATTCGATTAATGTTTCGCATTTAAACTTACCCGAAGATATTGTCCTAGCCGATCCTCACTTTTATAAGGCGTCTGAAATAGACATGATAATCGGTAGTAATGTATTTTGGGAATTGCTCGGGTCGCGAAAGATTAGTTTAGGAGCTAATAATCCGATCCTCTGGGAGACCCGACTAGGTTGGTTGGTCTCCGGTCCCATCAGTGGTAGCCATGGATCGTCTCCTCTCATGTGCAACTTCACGCAAGTAGATGTTGGTGCTAATGACTTCGGAAATGATGACACTCAAAACCTGTTATCACGTTTTTGGCAGCTTGATGAAGTTGGCCTTAAGTCGTCATATTCCGAAGAGGAACGAATGTGTGAAGATCACTTCGTCCAAAATACGACTCGTCTTGCAGACGGTCGCTTCTGTGTCAGAATACCGTTGAAACCATCTCATACAGCCTTGGGTGATTCATTGCAGCGAGCGAAGCGATGCCTCTTCTCTTTAGAACGCAGGTTTAAGAGCCAATCTACCTTTCGAGATAGGTACGTTAGCTTCATGTCTGAGTATCTTTCACTTGGTCACATGTCTGAGTGCCAACTAACTTCTAATCCTACGCCCTACTTTATTCCACATCATGGGGTATTGAACGAAAATAGTAGTACCACTAAATTAAGGGTTGTTTTTAACGCCAGTAGTCCTACGACATCAGGAATATCATTAAACGCGACTCAAATGGTAGGACCTACTGTGCAAGATGATCTTTTGTCAATACTTCTTCGATTCAGACTTCATAAGTATGTCTTAGTCGCTGATGTGGAAAAAATGTACAGGCAAGTAGTTGTGCACCCTGCTGACAGGCACCTGCAGCAAATCGTTTGGCGCGACCCAGCTGAGTCCGAAATCAAGATGTACCAGCTAAATACTGTCACTTATGGCTGTTCGAGTGCCAGCTACCTCGCGACGAGGTGCTTGAAGCAGGTAGGTCTTGATTGTAAAGATAAGCAAGTATCTGAGATTATCATCCACGACTTTTACGTGGACGACTTATTGACGGGATCTGACTCAGCTCTGGAGGCGTTGGACTTAAAAGAAAGAATAACCGCTGAACTCGCTTCAGCTGGTATGCCACTGCGCAAGTGGAAATCCAACAACCCCCAGCTTATAAGTCCGTCCTCAGCTAATTCGTCTCTTAATTTAAATATTGGGTCTATGGAGCCCAGCAAGACGTTAGGAATAGGATGGCAAACAGACTCAGATGAGTTCTGTGTTAATATCGATTCGTCGATTTCCAGGGAATCCACGAAGCGAGGATTGCTGTCAGTAATCGCACAAATATTTGACCCTATGGGCCTGGTGTCCCCTTGCGTCATCTCTATGAAGATCCTGATGCAGAAGTTATGGATACATAAATTATCATGGGACGAACCGTTGCCCATGGAGATTGCCAAAACTTGGCTTGATATAGTTAAAAGTCTCCCGGTATTAAATAATGTGCGTATTCCTCGCCTCGTTGCATGTGATTCTTATAGCTCCCTGGAGTTCCACATATTTTGTGACGCGTCGCAGAGTGCTTATGGTGCCTGCCTTTACGTGAGGAGTGTTAACGCGCATGGTGAAGCCATGGTGAAGTTGCTTCTGGCTAAAAGTAAGGTTGCCCCCTTAAAGCCTATCACGATCCCCAGACTTGAGCTCTGTGGAGCTCTGGTGGGAGTACGTCTGTTTGAGAAGGCGATTTCATCCCTTCGAGTAGAAATCACACATACCACTCTCTGGACGGATTCTACTATTGTTTTAGGGTGGCTCAAGATGTTACCTAATAAACTTCAGCCCTTTGTGCGCAATCGTGCTGCTGAAATCTTAGAGAAGACTGAGAATTGTACCTGGAGACATGTCCCCACAGATGAAAACCCTGCTGACCTTATTTCCCGCGGTGTTGACATCAACGTGTTACAGGGCTTAAATCTGTGGTGGTCAGGTCCATCTTTTTTAAAACAGGATATATCTCAGTGGCCTCCTAATCCAGCTAGCGCACCGCAGCTTCCGGAAGTTAGACTTGATGTATCGCTACACTCATTACATACACGCGACAGTAGTACAGTTTTCGATTTCAGTCGGTTTTCGAATGTTTTGAGGCTGAAACGTGCTGTAGCCTACGTGCTACGATTTATCAATCGTTGTAGAAAGCTTATCCCAAAGACCAATCATTTGAGTAGTGATGAATTACAAACCGCATTGAATCTAATCATTAAGACTTCTCAGTCAGAGTCATTTCCTGAGTATAAGTCACTGGTTAAAAAGAAAACTTTATCGTCTAAAAGTAAATTGAGTAAACTTAATGTTTTTATTGATCAAAATGATTTAATGCGTGTTGGTGGTCGTTTGGCTAACTCTTTAGTGTTTTCTTACGACAAAAAACATCCCTTAGTTTTACAGTCCACTCATCCCTTTACGAAACTATTATTTAAGGCCGAACATATTAGGCTTATGCATGCTGGTCCACAGTTACTGCTGGCATCTATTAGAGAAGTTTATTGGCCAATCGGCGGCCGTAATTTGGCAAAATCTACCTATCATCAATGTGTGAGATGTACACGTATGAAAGGAAAGGTAATCTCTCCTCTCATGGGGAACTTACCGCAGCAGCGTTTGACTCCAGGTCGTCCGTTCGAATGTGTAGGAATAGATTACGCTGGTCCTATCTCATCTGCGAGTCGACAAGGTCGAGGTTGTAGACTAGTTAAAGTTTACATCGCAATATTTGTGTGTTTCACAACCAAGGCCATTCACATTGAGCTGGTAGGTGACTTAACCAGTAATAGTTTCACTTCTGCGCTACGCAGATTCATATCCCGTAGAGGAAAACCTACGGATATCTATTCAGACAATGGTACTTCGTTTGTCGGTGCTTATAATGAGATTGGTAAGTTTTTAAAGTCTGATTGCAGTTCATTGCCTGAAAGCTTGGCCAATGAAGGCATTAAATTTCATTTATGTCCACCCTACTCTCCCCATTTTGGGGGCCTTTGGGAAGCGGGAGTCAAGTCAATTAAATATCATTTGTACAGAGTATTGGGAAATTGTAACTTAACTTATGAAGAACTGATCACTGTCCTGACTCAGATCGAAGCAATCTTAAACTCTCGGCCGCTTACTCCTCTTTCAAGCGATGCAGATGATCTGATGCCGCTCACGCCTGGACACTTCCTCATAGGAAAGCCTCTAACTGCACTCCCAGCTCCTAGTTATGACGCTAGCCCTGCGAGCCATCTAACCAGATTCCAAAGACTGGAACAACTTCGGCAACATTTTTGGACCAGGTGGTCTAAGGAATACATCAGCGAGTTGCAGCAGCGAGTCAAATGGAACTCAAACAATTCGTCCCTAGAGCCCCACAGTCTGGTTGTCGTGAAGGAAGATAATCTCCCCCCATTGAAGTGGAGACTTGGCCGCATCGTAGCTGTTCATCCTGGAGCTGATGGTATCAATCGCGTCGCCGACATCCGAGTTGCAAACGGTGGAATAGTCCGAAGATCATTCAGCAAGATTTGCCCTTTGAGTGACACTGTTTGTTGAAAGACAAGCTTTCAACGTCCGGGGGCATGTTTGGAAACGCCTTTCGGTTTATAGCGAGCAACCGCTTGCATGGGACTCCTGCTTTTTGTGCTCCTTTGTTTTTTTTGTGTGTGCTTAGAACTGTCTGCCATTACACATGTTATCGATGAAAATTTATATCTTTTAATTAATTCCAACCAAATTCAACCTGAGACTAGGAAGGGTCCCCTACAGTAGGTATGTATGTTTGCTTCTGGTAGAAGCTGGATGCGTCGATCTCAGGACAGAGCGCAATGGCGCTCATTAGGGGAGGCCTATGTCCAGCAGTGGACTGCTATAGGCTGATGATGAGTTTGCTTCTACTTTTATAGGCTCTATCTGGCTTGGAATCAGTTAGTTGGCTGTATGTTATTTTATTATGTCCCGTACTGACAATACCTCGACGACTTCTGTGGTGCAGTGGGCGAAAGCCTTTTTCAACTTTTTGTGTCTCAGGGGAGACACAAAAAGTTGTGGGCTCGAATCCCACCGCGGCACTGTTCCGTAACATAATGTTAGTATGATTTGCAAATATTTGTCTCGTAACTGGGTATTTTCTATACATCTACACTAATAATATACAGAGGATTTTTTTATTTTTGTGCGTGTGTATGTTTGTAATGGATAAACTCAAAAACTATTGTGCCGATTTCAAAAATTCTTTCACCATTGGAAAGCTATATTCACCCTGAATAACATAGGCTATATTTATTGCTAGAAAAGTCCACCAGTGCGAAGCCGGGACGGGCCGCTAGTGTATTTATAAAAATATATGTAGTAATATGGTTCCCTTAACACAATTTTTCTTATGATGTTGTGTAAAAAAAGGCTGGTATTATTTAATCCCGCATAACAAGAAAAATCTTACTTATTTTTTTTTCTCATATTATAGTAACAATGTTATCAGACTGGTAAAAATATATCCCGCCAAGCCGATAAACAAAATGGTTGGGCCGAAACCAAATAAGAAAAGTTGGAAGAAAAGGATTGATTATAATGTAAGTTATATCTATGCTCTACGTGGACAAAGTGATGAGGCGTTCCACTGTTAAATAATATTAAATTGGATTATGTACCTATGTTGAAAAGTTGATGAAATCCAAACTTTCATTTCCACAGAATAGGGGACGGGCGACGGATTCAAATAAAAAGTTGAGTATTATTAAAGTCCGTGCGGATAAAAGCCACGGCATACAATGAGAAAATGTCTGTTACAGCTCGATTACACCAAACCCCTTAACGGTCGAACTATGCTCGGGTAGTAACGCCCGAATTCGGCTGATCGAACCAAACGTATGTAAAAGTATGAGAGCATGTCACACAGATGACGCAAATCCGGACGATGTCGGTAGAGTAGTAGTGTACGCGCTCTCATACTTTTACAAGTGTATGATTTCGACCGAGTTCGAGCGTCAACGCCCGAGCACAGTTCGGCCGTTAACTGATTAGGTGTACGCGAGCCATTAGACAAACGTCAGACTCTCACTGGAAAGCATTTCCTTGATACAATATATTCTAGCATTCGCCAGGCCCCGCACATGGTCAGCAATTTTCCAGATTTGTGCGTCCAAATCTGTGAATAAAATCAAATCTCAGACAGATTTTTTGCGGACCATCCATTTTTGGTCAACAGGGGGCAGGTATCAAATTGTAGCCCGGATTGCTTAAGTGGACAGAACAACAACACTTTACACTGTTGTGTAAAGACTCTAAAGCCCAATTAAATCTTAATCGTTAGTTACCAGTTACCTGTTAGTTAGAAAATAGGACGCAATTTCATTCATCTTTCTAAACATTAATATACTCAACTTGTCGATGTAGAAAAGCAATTCTCTTCATTTTGCTGTTTTCATAGCGGTCTGTTTCATTTCCCTATACGAAATGACGGCAACCTTCTCTTTAATCTTGGCTTATGTAGCTTATTCTTTGTCTTCTTCTTCCACACTTTCCTTCTACTTTTCTAATCATACATTTAATAAAACATACTTATAAGATAAGCTTTTGACTGGATTATCTGTCTGTACAAACGTCAGTGTTATAAAGCTTATTTTGTTTTAATTACAGCAAAAAGAGGAAAATAATGTACATGGACTTAACAACCAATATAAAAAAGAACAGGGATGATTATGACGATGAGAATGAGGTACTTATTATAAAGACGAATGTTTGTATATGTAAATGTTAGTTTCTCCTTTACGATAAAAATCCCAAACCGGGTTGACCTGACATTTTACAAATTAATGTAGTCCTAGCCCTGCCACTTAGCATGACTGCTAGAGAAAAGGGTTTTGTTTACATATTTTCAATTTAGATTCTCACTAGCAAAGCTGCGGCTATTACTTAATAAAAAAAGAGAATTCTTAAAACAATAATAAAATAACCGAGAATCAGACTGTATACAGATATAAAATAATTATTTGTTATTGGTCAAAATTTCACGATCTAGGTACCTATTTAATTTTTTTTACTTACCTGACATATGTCTGTACATATGACAGGTAAGTAAAAAAAAATTAAATAGATCGTGAAATTTTGACCAATAACAAAGAATTATTTTGAATCTGTGTTCTCGCATTGGCCAAAATTTTACGTCTACAATAGGAATAATTTTTCGTTAGCATTCGTGATTGAGCTTTTGGTGATAATTATACGCTCTTACACCAAGTCACCAAACATGGAGAAGGAAGCACTCAGCAATGAGTTTCCAGCACTCTGTTGAGAGTAGGTTCGTGTGATCGTTATTTGATGACAGAACGTAACTTTTTTACAGATGAAGCAATTGATAAAAGATACTTGGGCAAGCCACGGTCTTCATGGAAACTTTAACATGAAAAACATTGGAAGGACACTCGCTAGCCGGTTGTACTCGAGTGCTGTAAGTTGTCCACTTTAGATGATATGCTGTTCCAAAACAGACTCGTTAGGTCAGCCTTGCCCTACATAAACAATATAAAAGTCAACGCTCGTATTTGCCCCTATAGCTCCATTATGTTTATCATCATGCTTTTTTATACCTTTGATTTAAACGCCCTTAGCCCCAACGGCTGTTGGTGTTGACCGAAGACCACCTTTTGACTATTTATCATATTTTTTGTTTTCAAATAATTAGTATGACTACTCCGAAAAAAATTGTTTTATCTGCCAAAAAGTGTCGTATTAATTTTCATTATGTAAAAAATTAACAAGCATATTTTTTCATTAAAGTACGCATAGTTCGTACAATTATTTTATTCGCATATTTCGACAACATCTACATATTTTTATTTTTGATAAATAAACAGCTTAATCAAATTAGTAGATGTTACTTAACGGTAATTTTGTTTAAAATAAGTAAACCTATATTCATACTACTAATTGCACCTCATAATTATTGAAGCTATTAAAAAATAGTTCTAACAATTTCGTATTATGTTGAAAAAAACATTTGGTTAACCTTATCATTTAACTGATGTCAGTTAAATGCTAGGCGCGGCGAGCAAAGCGAGACGGTCGGCGAGCGCCGCATATGTACTACCTACAGCAGGTACGTTAATCTTTTACTTACTGAATATAAAATAATTTAAATAAGTAAAATATTACAAAAGAGATGAGATATTCCAAGAAGTGGTACCTAAACATTATTCATTTCTTATTTTGTCTGCGCTTGCTTATGTGGAACAATATGTTTGTGAAATGAACATGCATATACTAAAGACACTCTGAAAAATAGTCTCAGAGGGGTAAGCTTTTTACGACTAGTAAAATTAGTATCAATGATGGTAGGAATAATAATATTACCTTTCAGTTATTACAAATCATTACTATTCTTCACATAACATTAACACATCATAGTCGTTCCGAAAATAATAAAATAATATGTAATTTTATGTGTGATGATGTATTTGACTGAGTTATTAGTCCTTAATAAATAAGGTTATAGTTTAATAGGATGACAAATAAAAATACACGAATCATTAGGTAATCACAAGATCACTTTTAATATACCTACTCGTAATCTTAGGTATTTAGTAGGTACTAAAACGCCGGTTTTCTTGACGCCAATGAGGTTCTAGTATAGGAACAGAACCAATTTCCTATGCAGGCCGTATTTTTTAATCTTCAGTCACTTAACACTCTGTTCGTTATGATTAATTGGAAATTAAAACGTATCTATTAAAAAAAGTATTAGATATTTCCCAAAATAATTAAATATTTTAAAAAAATCCCTAAGAAATGTTATTTTTTTTTTCAGAAAACTCTGCTATTTGCACAGAAATTGCTAAAAAGACTGCACTCAAAAAGCAGGCGTCAGAAAGATCCTCAGATCATCGTACTGAGTCCAAAGGAGGTCAATGATGATGATGATGAAGACGCTGAATATGATAATGTAGAACAAAACATTGAAGCAACTGAGGCTCCGTACAACGATGAGAAGATGAAGTGGTTCTGGAATTCTAAGGTACCTATCATCATCAGTGATCGGCATTAGGCAGGCTAAAATACCTTATGTTCAAAAAATTACAGAGACAAAGTGGAGACGCCTTGAGACAAAATATTATTTTTGGTGTACACAATTATAGTGAAGCACGCACAATGACTCTTGGAATGCGAAACACACCCATCAATAACTAACTAATAAAACTTAACGGAGAGTGTGCTCAGGAGTTAAATGACCTTATTCCGCGTTCACCTTTCTTGCATAGGAACTTCAGACGCATTGCTAACTACCATCCGCATCAAGTTGATATTCCATTTAACAGGACTAAGCGCTTCCAAACATCATTTATAATGCGCACTGCTAAAATATGGAATCAGCTACCAGCGTCTGTTTTTCCATTGAATTACAACCCTAACGGCTTAAAAAAGAGAGTTAATAGACATCTTCTGGGAAAGCTCGCCCCATCGTCGACCTCATCCTTGCCTATGCAAGCCTCTAGGTCAAGAGCTGGCCCATATTAAATAAAAAAAAAACAAATGTAAATTATAAAATAAAGAACTTTTTGCAGTCAATTAAAAAGAAAAAGGATTTTCACAAAAAAAGAAAGAATTACTTCACAATATTATTAACACATTATTCACAATAATATTATTATTATTAACAATATTACTTACTGACTACGACAATTTTTATTTCGAGTAAGAGTCTCCACACTCTGTTTTATGAACTTTAGGTATTTTAGCCCGCTTTATTCCGATCACTCATCATCGTACTATCCATCATCATCGTCAACAAAAACGAAACATGAAACCCGTTATCTGCAGCTCAGATGGGTAGAGTTACCACCACCTGAGCTATGAGACCAGTCAAATCAATCCAATTTTTGTAAATACGCAAATCTATTGAGGCAAATGGTAGATATGGTATGGGGATTATATGTGGAAGTCATGAGGCAAGTCAATATTCCTAAGGAGGAAGGAATAGTATATAATATAGCGCTAAGACCCAAGCCAACCTTACTGGCCCGTAGCATAAACCACTGCCACAGGTTAGCAGCACGTACCATGGGCCGTAGTGCACCCTGATAACTAACAAACGAGGTTCTGATGGCCGGCTGACTGCAACAAAGCGCAGTACACCAGACCTGGGTGCCTAGTGCGAGTTTTTTACAAGCTCGATGGCATTTGCGTTTACGCAAATTTATATGGAATCGAGGTAGCGCCATGTAGTGAAAAACGCGTGGCACTGACTCCTTTCCATACAATTTTCCTTAAATGCAAACGCGATCGAGCTGGTAAAGAAACTCGCACTAGGTATCCTGTTAATGGCCGAACTATGTTCGGGCTTTGACGGCCGAACTCGGACAATCGAATCAAACAAACGAACAATGGACACCACGCAACCCACGTCGTGTATATTACGTTGCAAATAATAATAATTTGTGTTTTAATTATAGTTTTATTAATATGTATGTTTGTCTCTAAGGTATATATTTATATGGGCCGTAGGATAAGTAAAACACCATCTGTATTTATTCTATTGTAGCCTGAAATAATGATGTGATGTTTATCATCATCATCATCATTATCAGCCTATAGCAGTCCACTGCTGGACATAGGCCTCCCCTAATGAGCGCCATTGCGCCCTGTTCTGAGCTCGACGCATCCAGCTTCTACCAGCAGCCTTTCGCAAATCGTCACTCCACCTGGCCGGAGGGCGTCCTACACTACGTTTGCCTAGCCGCGGTCTCCACTCAAGAACTCGTTTGCCCCAGCGGTTGTCGGTTCTTCGGCAGATATGGCCAGCCCATTGCCACTTCAGCTTACTTATTCTCTGAGCTATGTCGACAACTTTAGTTCTATGTCGGATAGTCTCGTTGCGGATTCTATCCTTCAGAGAAACTCCGAGCATAGCTCGTTCCATAGCTCGCTGAGCGACTTTAAACTGGTGGACTAGCCGTACTGTGAGTGTCCACGTTTCGGCTCCGTATGTCATGACGGGTAGGACGCACTGATTGAAAACTTTCGTTTTCAAACATTGCGGTATGGGTGACGAGAAAACTCGACGTGGTTTTCAAATGCTGCCCAACCCAGGTGAATCCTCCTCTTGGCCTCCTTTTTGAAGTTGTTTCTACCCAACTGCAATATCTGCCCGAGGTATGTATACTCCGAAACAACTTCAAGAAGGTGTCCATTAACGACGACAGGACTCGTATCAATTCGGTCATTGACCATAATTTTGGTCCAAATTCATGCCGAGACCTTTCTTTCGCGAGGCTCATGCTAGGCCGTCCAGCATCTTTTGCAGCTCCTCCAGCAACTCCGCCATTAGGACTATGTCATCAGCGAATCGCAAGTGTGAGATGTGCTCGCCGTTTATGTTAATGTCCATACCTTTCCAGTCCAGCGTCTTAAACATATCCTCCAACGGGCTTGTGAACAGTTTCGGAGATGACATCTCCCTGTCTCACTCCGCGGCGCAGTTGGATGGGTTTAGACTGCTGGTCCTGTACTCAGCTGAAGAGTCTCATCGGAGAGTTTGGACTTCTTGCCTTTATGCTGCATTTGGCAGAATTTGATGCCCTTAACGTTCCAACCACGTTTTGTAGGGCCTCATCAACGTCATCGGTGGGTTCCACAGTAACAAATCTATCACCGAGAAGCTTCTGAAACTTCTCAGTGCCCGCCATGATCTGGAGTAGATTGGGTCGGAGCGTGGACTTCATCAGACGGGCTCTTTCAAGCTTGAGATTGATATTCAGAGAGCCTCGAACGAGTCTGTGATCAGATCCGGTGTTAAACCTGTTGGTCACGGAGACATCTCTGAATATGTGCCTGTTATCCGTCATGATGAAGTCGATCTCATTTTTGGTCACAGTGTCGGGGCTTCGCCATGTCCACCTCCTGTGGGGCTTCTTCTGGAAGAAAGAGATCATCAAGAAGAGCCCCTCTTTCTCTAGGAAGTTGACCAGCATTTGCCCCCTGTGATTTCTGCATCCAAGACCATGCGGGCCCACTCTGGATTCGTCGCCGATTCGGACTCCCACTTTGCCGTTAAAGTCCCCCATAACAACGTTGAAGTGAGCCTTCGTGGTGTTGTGCAAGGCTTTGGATATGTCCTCGTACATATCCTCCACTTCATCATCCAAGTGTGCCGAGATCGGTGCGTAAACCTGAATAATTTTCATGCTATATCGCTTTGATAGCCGAAGGATCAGGTACGCTACCCTGGTCGACACACTGGAGATTTCTTCAACGTTGTTAGAGAGGGCCTTATTGACGAGAAACCCTACGCCACCCTGGGATGTTTGGTCACCCTCGCGGAAGTACATAAGGTGGCCCGAGTCTAGGGTTATGGTGTCCTCTCCCTCTCTATGGACTTCACACAACCCCAGAACATGCCACCTAAAGTTCTCCAGCTCCACTTCCAGCTGCGCTAGATGTTCGTCGAGCCTCAGAGTGCGTCCGTTAAACGTAGCCAGGGTCAGGTTTTGCAGGTAGCCAGAGGTAGCCCGGGGATTCCTAGCATCCCCTGTCCCGCCGTTACCAAGGCCGCTACCTGTATGGCCAGGAATAGCGGGACGGCCGGGAACTGGGGGCCATTTCTTTTTGGCGTATATCATTTTGGAGAATATGCTCATAATCCCCACGCTGGGCATGCGGGTTGGGGATCGCAGAACACAGCTTCTCGTACCGCCGACGCTGCTGCCCGTCGGCGGCCAGGGAGCTTAGCTGTGTCGGTGTGGGCTGCGCTATGCCGCAATCAGCCGGCCGCCAGAGCCTCGTGCGTTAGTTAGCAGAGTGCACCGCGTGCAGGTGAGGTTGGCTTGGGTCCGGAAGTTGGAGGTTGGAACCCCATGCACCCTAAATAATGTTTATATTATATATTATTATTAAACGTATGTAAAAGTATGAGAGCGTACACACTAACCACATGGTCTGAGTGCGACCATCAGTAGTGTACACGCTCTCATATTGTTACAAACATTGGATTCGATCGTCCGAGTTCGGGCATCGACGCCAGAACATAGTTCGGCCGTTTACGGGTTTGGTGTACGCGAGCCGTAACACCTGTACAACTAAATTAGCCGTTGTTACCTTCGGGAAGTAGTGCTGGCCGGCCGGGACGTTCTGAATAGCGGCGATCTCCTAACCTGTCCAACAATATTATGAGCATATCGCCCTTATTAGGGGAGGTACATGACCAGCAGAGAGCCGATATAGGGAAGTTTTGTTGTAGTTACCTTTACGGCGATAAGTTGACTTTTCATTACAGAATGCTTTCAATCACGTAAAATTCAACCCTGATGCTCCAGATCATGAAGATTATCTGCCTAGCGATGCTATAGATACGGATGATCTAAGGAATTGGTGGTATTACCATCAGGTATATGGTTTCAGCCAAATGGAGTGACGATATAAATTAATAATTAAATGGTACTGGATCTGCAAAATTTTGCAGGTTGAGCTGGACTCGACGAGCTGAGCAATGCTGCATAAGGGAGACCAGCAGTTAACTTCTTATTTTGATAATTATACTAATGATGATGATGATAACCCATAGCATCAGTGACCGATAGTGACACTTTTCTCTTCTCTTCACACACCCATTATATAACTGGTTAAACTCTACCCGTCGAGTTGAGGACAGGGCGCAATGCCGCTCAATAGTAAGGGAGACTTATGTCCAGCAGTTAGCTACTATATTCTGGTGATGATAATGATGATGATGATGATAACCGATAGCATCAGTGACTGATAAATTGATAATGTCACTTTTCTTAATGTTCACTTCACAAACTCAAAGACGCGAAAAATCAAAGAGCAACAAAATAGGTACTTTACCTAATTGGTTAAAATAATGAATATTATTTGAATAAACTTGATGACCTCTTTGACGTAGCGGGCGAAGGGCCCGCCTAAGATTCAGAAGGTTGCGGGTTATGTTCCCGCTGCTATATCCTACTATCCTATCCTATTCCTTTCCTACTATCCTACTTCCTACTAATATTATAAATGCGAAAGTTTGTGAGTATGGATGGATGTATCGATGAATGTTTGTTACTTTTTCACGCAAAAACTAGTGAACGGATTCGGAAGAAACTTGGAATATACATAGTTTGTGACTTGGATGAACACATAGGCTACTTTTTATCCCGGCACCACGCGAGCGAAGCCGCAGGTGGAAGCTAGTTACTGATAACATCATAGGTACTACCAAGACAAATATTTGAAGATTATAGGAACAAACATTTGTAACAAATTATGCTGAGTTTTATAGTCCATATTAATTTAATGTGCATACCTTTTTATTTATCTTTTTTTTTACAATGTCGATTTATTCCGCCAGTTCTGTACTTGGTTATCTACGGCTCTTTGTTTATGTAGGGCAGGTGACCCGGTTTTGGCCATTTTAAGGGTTTTGTCAACTTTGAGGCCGTCGTAATCTGTAGATATTGTTATCAAGGATATGATTTTTGTATAAATGCATCAGAGATATATTGTTCTTGTGTATGAAAACTTTATTTATTTAGAACATACAATAGACAAATTTATACAACAATAAACAAAAAAAAAGGGATTTTGTGCCATTTCTGGCCAGATTTACCCCATTTCTGGCCACCTTATGTGCCACTTCTGGCCATAAAAATAAAACACAGATATTTTCAAAGTAATCGAGTATTTATTACTAAATTGCAAAACATTCACAACCTTTGTTAGTTTTTTAGATCGATTGATGTCAAATACACGCGGTAGTGTGTCAAAGCCAAGTTCAAGCTAACAGAACTAGCGAGCAGCACTTTTGACCCCCTCATAACTCAAAAACTATTTCACATAAACATGTAAATTTGGCTCATATATTGAGACTGACGAGATACATATGTGTTTAAAATTTCATAAACACACCTCAAACGGTTATTTAAATATTAACGTCCAAAAATCTTCATTTTTATCACTGACTGACCTATAAATAAAAATGATTTCACACTTCTAGATGACCTAGAGTTCAAATTTGGCATCCATATAGTTGGGAAAATACAAAAAAAGAATCAGAAACCTGTGAATTTTTATTTTTATCACCGACTAACTGATAGCTCAAAATTCTATCTCAGTTCTAGATGACCTTGAAAATTCAAATTTGGCATCCAGATAGGTTGGGTGAATACAAAGGAAAAAATCAGAATCTAGTATTTTTTTAATTATTTTTTTTATTAACGTCCGAAAATGTCTGACCTGTAAATCAAAATTCTAACCCAGTTCCAGACGACCTAGAAAGTTCAAATTTGGCATCCAGAAAGGTAGTTGGATGAATCCAAAGGAAAAAAGTAGAAACTGCCAAATTTTTATGAGTTTTAGATATTAACGTCCAAAAATCGTCCGGTCTGTCCAGTTGTCTCTCGATACCACCTGACCTATAAGATTGCGATTTCATCTTTAAATTCATATTTTTTTACAAAAGAAAGGACTTATTATATTTGTGGTTAAATCGTTATTACAATTCTTTTAATAAGTAGGTAGGCAATATTTTGATTATAATTATACAAAAAGTAATGATATCCTATCAAAACATATATGTAAAATGAGAGCCAAGTTCAATGTTATGCCTTGGTTGTTGTCCTCAACAACAAAAGAAGTGACATCTAAATGGGTGCCAAGTTCAAAAGCCAGTCTTGAAAATTATTCATAACAACTTAAAATATCATTTATTATAGGTTTGACTTGGCTAGTTGTCATATCTGCTCTTTCTGGCCTTCGAAAAGTATTTTTGGTGGATAACATCATTGTGATAATTTTGTAAAGGCCTCCATTGGTGAAGGCATTTTGTTGTAAGTCTGAAAATCATCAGAAAATATCGATACATACAGTCACATGGCCAAAAGTGGCGCACGTAGGAGCCCCACTTCTGGCCAGCCATGTGGCCAGAAACGGAAAATTTTTATATAATTTTGGCTCCATTAGTGGCCACCTGGTTATACGTCACTTCCGTAATATATGGCGACAAAATACCTTTATTTCCATGTAGACAATATATTTTTTATTGATTATAAACATAAACATCTAAAAAATAAACAAAGATTACAAAGTTAACAACTGATTACGCACCCGCTCGTGTTATTGATTTTGCTAAGATATCAGCACATTTCACGACTGTCTACAAAAATAGCGCCAAAATCGAGAATAAAGTTAGACACATTACAACTGTCACCGGATTTAGTTTTGACATAACTCAATATTTTAAAGACCAGAAATCGAAAGTCTCTTATTTGTCTATGCCTTAATTACAACGCTTTGAAGTCTCAAATGGCCAAAAAGGGGTCGGTGGCCACAACCGGGTCATCTGCCCTACTTTCTGGGTACCTCCTACCTACTTAATATAATTTATTTTTACAGAATGACTTCCAACCATTTGATGCTCTCGGCGATTGACAAGTTAATCGCTGCCTTAAAAATATGATTGCATAATCATAAGTAATCATTAACATGTTTGTAAATAAATTTTAATAGTTTCCAACTTTTTGTGTTTGACTTTATGTTAATTATAAGCTACTGTGTTCAGCAGTGCACTGATGATGATGATGATAACCTACTACTATAATAAATCATTTCAAAAGTAAAAGGATTTTTGTTAATAATAAATCTCTTTAAAAAATTGTTTATTGTAAGCTTTTTTTATAACAAAAAAATTCAAACCATACTTTTGAATCTGAAGATTGAAATCAGCGCCATCTGCTAGAAAATAATGGAACTCAACTGAAAATGTTCTGAAAATGCCAGCGGGGAAATTACGCTGCATTACCTAGCTTACATCGTAAAAGTTTCCGTGAAAATTAACTAGATGGCTGGTACGAAACACAATAGGAAACAGAAATTTTCTTGTAGGTAGGTAATGTTATTTGGAAAACCATAGAAAAATAATTATTTTTATCTATCAAATACTATAATATATTGTATATATATATATACAATTAATGCGATACAAATAAGTAGCTCACTGAAATGGTAGTTTATTATAATAATTAGTGTAAATAAGTGTGAAGCGTGGTGTATCTACTTTTGTGTGCTTAGCAGAACTCAGCCCGTTCACTACTTGGATGGGTGACCGTTTAGTGGCATCTCGATTTGAGTGCTTCAGTGCTTCGGTAGGTACGTTAAGATATTGTTTCTGGCTTTATCAGTCGTAAAGCAATAACGGAGGCTTTCGGGCGGCCTAAAAAGCCAATTGCCAACTCTGTCACCAGAGTTGGCAATTAGCTCATACGAAGAAACAAAGAAAAATGCACCTACATACAGTCATACAGACATAATTGGATAGATGAATTAATGAATGAAAATTCTTTATTGTACCTATACCATATTTTTTTTAAAACAGAGAAATTTAACGTAAATAAGGGATACTATTGGCAGTGGATCATTTGGAAGCGATCTCTTGCAGACAAACATTGGATGGAGAGGATATGTAAAAAGTAAGAACGATCAGCTATAAGTACCTACTTTATTTAGAAAAGATTTTCTTTAGTATAAGCACGATATACAGGACTAAGATATTTTTTTTATTTACTTTAGAAAAGGAGGATATTGTGGGTTATCAAATTGGCAGTAGGTTTTTTTTCAACTATGTGAAATGCAACTCTTAAGATATTGGTGGTACCTTTAGAAAAATTCCAAAAGAAATCCAACTTTCCAACTTAATAAATATAAATGCGAGAGTCTGTGAGTATGGATGTATCGATGAATGGATGAATGTGTGTTACTCTTTCACGCAAAAACTACAGAACGGATTTGGATGAAACTTGAAATATACATAGTTTGTGACCTGGATTAACACATAGGCTACTTTTTATCCCGGTACCACGCGAGTGAAGCCACGGGCGGAAGCAAGTAAAAGTATAAATAAAGAAACGTATATAAATTATTAAATTAAATACTACGTTATCGTAGCTGCAGAAATAATAGATTACTCAGTACCTATGTACTTTTGTGTAACTTATCTTAAATAATTATCTAATTACTGTCATAAACATCATAAACAAGAACACATATCTCACGTTGCAATAAATAGTGCAGGAGTTAGGAAGAATTGGTTTATGGTACTCAGTATCAGCACTGAATGAATACGGGACGAAACTCTAGCGCTGACCGTTATTGCGCAGAAGTGAAAAGTAAGGTATCGTAGATAGGCAAGAGGCGAGAGAGAGCGAGAGTTTTACGTAGCTGTACTTACATACATAATTAGACGAAACGCGAAAAATATCTTGAATCCTACGTACGCCTTCTTAAATTTTTTTTTTACTACTTGAAAATGGATCATGCGCATGGTCCACCTGATGTTAAGTGGTAACCATTACCTATCACAAAGTATTGCATCATAGATCACGTTCTTCCGGAAAGCTCTACGATGCAACGCCCTACGTTCATCAACTTGAGGCGTGAAGATAATAGGCCTCTGGTACCTGTAATTTCACCGGCACCCATACAGCCGGACTGCAGCTCAGCTGCTTTATAGCAGAAATAGGCATGGCGGCGAGCCTTCCACAAAGAACTCTATTGCCTTTTAAAAATAATATTTTTCACCCAGTGCTGAGCATAAGGTTATACCTACAATACATGAAGTAACTTCAAAAATTGCAACACTTAAATATTAGTTATCGAGTTATTTTAAGCTGTAATTCATTTAATATATTTCCATTCTATATTAATGTGCATGATATTTTTACCTTTTACCTGAATGCAAAAGTGAGATAGAGTTACCTGAATGCAAAATTGATTTACCCATTTTTTACATTTTGACTTGTTATTTCTCAACAGATCATCATGTAATTTCGCATACACGTTGTCACGGTACAGAAAAGGACTTATGGTTTATTCAATCCAGAAAAAAGTACTTTACTAACTAATGCAAACGAAGTGTTTGAAAAAGGTAATGATACTGGCTTTTTCATTTATTTATGGTGTACCTCCAAAATTTTCCGATTATTTATATGACATATATACCTTGTACAAAAAGTTTGCGGATCACTCACATACAGCGCTGAAAGAACTAAGATCACTGTCAGGCGATGCATTTTAGCTACTAAGAACTACTATTATTAAATGTATATTGTGGTGTGTATATTGGGTGGTTTATAGACATAGGTATAATGTAAGATATCTGCCAACGGCTTCCTGAATACAAACATCTAATTACATCAACGAAGATCTGGCATGTAACATCATAAGTGTTGTTGTTGTAAGTAGGTTACTTACAAAATAGTGAATAGTGTTTAGTGTTTAGTGTTTAGCATTTTAGCGAGTTTTTTTCAAACGTGGGTAGGTAGCTATTGTTATTTTTAGCAAGTTTTTTTATAAGCTTGGTTAATGGCATTTCACTCTTGTTCCCCGATCATCTGAGCTTGTTTGATGCTGAACTCATGTCCAACTTGAACTTTGGCTCTCACGTCAATGCCAAAATTGCCGCCATGAAGTTAGGTGTGCTGGCTAAAGTGCAGCGGTACTTCACTTCCCGGGGCAGTTTCATAATGTGAAAAAAGCAAAAGTCCGATCGTGCATGGAATACTGCTGTCATCTCTGGTATGGGTCGTCAAAATATCTAAATAATAGCTTTTTTTTATGTTACTTGAAGATGGAACAAGCACATGGTCCACCTGATGTTGAGTGGTAACTATT
The DNA here is from genome assembly GCA_951804965.1 of Horisme vitalbata. NCBI lineage: Eukaryota > Metazoa > Arthropoda > Insecta > Lepidoptera > Geometridae > Horisme > Horisme vitalbata. The sequence goes on from OX638096.1 coordinate 5,262,443, forward strand.
CCCTATCACAAAACATTGCAACATAGATCACGTTTTTTGGAACTTGCTCTAAGATGCAACGCCCTGCGTCCATCAACTTGAGGCATGATGATGATAAGCCTCTTGTGCCTGTAATTTCACCGGCACCCAGACCCTTCAAACCGATACACAGCACAGCTGCTTCACGGCAGAAATAGGCTCATATAGGAATAGAACCTCGACTCGATTGAGCGTCGAGCTGCCAAGCTCATCGGCGATGATTCGTTGTTAAAGGGAAATCTGTAGAACCTTGTCAGGCATCGAGTTTCCAGACTGTTGGTTTTCTACCAGTTCTACTTTGGTGAATGTGCCGAAGATGCTCACTCCCCCTTTTATCACCGGTCAAGCAGGTGTACTGTAAAGTACACCTGCTTGACTTACACCTGCTTTGCTTGGCTTGTAGTTCGACTGTGGTCAAACTGTTGACTATTTTATGTAAAAAAATAGTGGAATTTCTTGAGGACGCTTCTCATCCCAATTCCATCATTCATATCTTCAGGTTTGTTCACTTCCTGAACTTAACAATTATATTGAGGAACCACCAGGGGGGTGCCTATTGGCAAGTTCAAATATTGCGTTCCCGCTACATGTATTCGGCATTCCTCGTGACTCTATCAGCTGTTGTTAAGCAAGTATGTTTTCTTCAATCAATTTTAAATTGGTATCTTTCCAAGATACTGTCAATTCTACTGATAAAATGTTAAACTCTGTGCTTAGGGGCTCCAAAGTAAAAATATACTGCTTTGTCAAGATAAGTATTATTCAATGATTGATAAAAATACCTTTTTACTGTAAATCAATTTTCAGATGCTATGATTTTTAATGCCTTTGTCATTATGTTGTAATTCTTTGCATAGTGTGCATTATAATTAACAGCTACCTTTATTATGTGCTTACAATTTTTACTGGCAACTGAGCAAAGAAGAACTCTGGGTAGTGATTTTCAGGCTAATTTTAAAAATCCAACTAATTTTAAAGAAGCGTGAAATGTTTGTCCTTCACACCAAATCTACGAAAAGGATTGAGGTGAAATTTTGCACATTCCTACTTCTAGATCAGGAATGAAGATATTGGATACTTTTATCCCAGTAGGTATGCCAGTAGTGGCCATCAAAAGTGATTTTTTTTGCCATTTTTCTGTCACCAGGCTGTATCCCATAAACCGTGATAGCTAGACAGTTGAAATTTTTACAGATGATGTATTTCTGTTTGGGTGTACGGGGTTCCTACCCCTATCTTCGAAACCCAAGCCAACCTCACCTGCACGTGGTCCACCCTGCTAAACAACGAACGGGGCTCTGGCGGCCGGCTGATTGCGGCATAGCACAGCCTACATCGGCACAGTACATAAATCCCCTGGCCGCCGACGGGCAGCAGCGTCGGCGGTGCGAGAAGCTGTGCCCTGCGATCCCCAACCCGCATGCCCAGCGGGGGGATTATGGGCATATCCCCCTTTATTAGGGGAGGTCTATGTCCAGCAGTGGACTGATATAGGCTGGTTGTGTGTTGTGTGTGTGTGTATTTCTGTTGCCGCTAGAACCAAATACTAAAAACAGAATAAATTATTATTGAAGGGGGGCTCCCATACAACAAACATGATTTTTTTGCCGTTATAATTATATATAGTCGACAATGATAATTCTCAAACATCTAATAGGACAACGAACAATAGTAACAGAGTAATATACTTATTAAGTATTTAAATTGTGTTATTTTATTGTTTGTCGTGAGATTGATTTACACTACATACCTAAACGTATATTATATTATGGAACGAATGAATTCTGCTTTCCACCTTAACGTAAGTAAAAATATCATACGGTGGTTTTTACAGATTTCGGATCATCGGATATAGATTTATTCTTTATTATTATGGAACGAATGAATTTTGCTTTCCACCTTAGCTTATTTATTATTTACTAGCTGTGCCCGTGACTTCGTCCGCGTGGAATAGTGATTTTGGGCAGCATTTTTGGACATCTTTAGGTTTATTTTGGATCATAAGCACAGTCGTTTGAGTATTTTAAAAAAACCACAGTAATGCTTAAAAATTATATATATTTTGACACGTTTTAAAACTCAATCCGATCTCTTTAAAATCGGAATGTCAAAACATCGAGTTATTATACTCTAGAGCCACAAACCTTGGAAAAAGTGTCCGCACCAATCAAAGAAATTTGAATAAAGCATAGAAGAAGTCTTAAAATTAATTTATGCTCTGAACATTAACTGATACGGGTGATCTCTACTTTCTTATGTCCATATGTTAGCTTGAAAGAGATGCATACTTTATCTCAATGCGATTTCTGCGACTTCGTACCAGGGCATTTGTATAAACCTGCATAGAAATTGGTTCGAGCGCCCTGGTACGATTAACTTTTTGAAGTCGTATTGATATATGTATGCATCCCTTTCTAACTGATGATATTAGACATAAGAAAGTAGATATCAGCTGTATTGAAATTTTAGACTTTAACTAGTCGTCTTCCTATATCTGTGGCACCAATACTCGGCGCGAACGTTGTCGATTGCGCCGACATTGAACACTTTTCAAGCCACATGAGGTCTAAATTAGCGCAAAGGCATTTTGAAGTTTCTTTATGTCAAATACTCTTGGAAGATTTTTGACAATTTTCACTTGAAAACTGTGACTATATAGAGTAACTTCTATATTATCTCGATGTGTCAAATATGTATAAAATCATTTAAATCAAAAGCACTTAGGAGTCCCATTTGTTAACGAGTATCGTTGGCATCGTAGTTCAGTGGTAGGTATTTGTTGTAAGTTCGTATCGTATGTACGTTTGTTCGAGACGGTTTGGTAGGTCGATAAGTTGTATTTGAAATTTTTGCTGGAACGTATATGAGTTATATCAGACAAGGGGTCATCAAAATATGAGTCCCAAAGGGGGCCAAAAAAATTAACCATATGTAAATATATTGATGATGATGATGATGAAATATATTGAGTGAGGTTTCATATGAATCGGTTTTGTTTGTTCATTCCAAATCAGTTTATATTTTAATTCTAGAATGTACAGATCGGATAAGTTAATCGGTGGTAGTTAGAGGGAAGTACAAATATTGTGTTTGGTACACATGTGGAATGCACATGTTCAAGTGCACAGTGCTTACAGTCAGAACACAAAAAAAAAACAGTTCGCTCCCTAGAACAAGTGGGTTTTCAGCACTCGTACACTAGACACTAGCATATTGAGTACTAAATATATTGAGTATTGAGTATTGATTGACTGCGGGCCTCGCAGCAGCGGGTCGCGCCCTAGAGAAAGTGTGTTGTTCAGCACCTAGTGTTAGGTACTGAATAGTAACTCTATGCTATGTGGGAAGACCAGATAGGAGACGAAAGTTTGCATGGAGTGGAACCTTATATCATCAATCATATTATGAACTAGCTGACCCGCATGCAACATCGTTTGGGTGTATTTTCTTTCACCATTCTCCCTCCCTCAATATAAAGGATAAAGAATGTCAAATAAAGTTGTTATTTCTTTATCTTTGGAACCCAAGCCAGCCCCACCGGCCCGTGGTGCACCCTGCTATCAAAGAAATGTGGCTGTAGCGGCCGGATGATTTTGGCGTAGCGCAGAGGCCTTCCATCCTGCATGGTGTCGGAGTTTTTAGGCCGCATGAAGGCCTATACCAGAGTAGGTCATTAGCTCATACGAAGAAGACTTATTATGATGATGATAACTGACAATTTGTTGATGATACAACAACAAATGCACGATGGTTTGTTGAGCAACACAAGATTCCACAAGATAGCCCACAAAATCTGGCTAGTAGCATCTTGAAGCGCTTCCAGTAAACTCCGTTCCACAGTGTTGTTTTGGTGCTGCATAATAAAGGTCTTATTCATCAATTAAAGATCAAAATAAATATGTCCTAAGTCCGATGTTTTTTTTTGTTCCCAGGACAATACTCTGATCCACGTGAACTGATCCTCAAATCGAACCACCATCCACTTGGCAACATGTGGAAGAAGACTGTGTACATTGCAGCATTCTCCGTTGCATCAGTGGTCACGATTTCCGTATTAGTTTGGCTGATATACGAGTTTGATGAGGATTTTGATACCAGGTATGTACCGTCATCATTACCATCATTATAAGCCTATAGCAGTGCATGGCTGAATGAATATGCCTTGGCAACTAGTTCACACAAATTGCCAAAAGTGGCCAACTTTTGTTTGATGATGGCAAACTAATGTTTTTTTAGGGTTCAGTATCCAAATGGTAAAAACGGGACTACATTATACGTTTGTCTATCTGTCTGTCTGTCACCAGGCTGTAACTCATGAACCGTGACAGTTAGACAAAATAAGTTTTCGCAGATGATGTATTTCTATTGCAACTATACCAACAAATAGTAAAATAAATATTAAAAGGGTCCCATGAAAAGTGATTTATTGTAGTTTTTTGCTCGATATTAAAAACGGCAATAGGTAGACATTTGAAATATTTACAGAATATTAAGTTGTATATTCATTCACTTCAAAAATAAATAATTTAATTCAAATAAAATAAATTAATGGGGCTCCCATACATGTATAGATAATGGTACGGTACCCTTCGTGCAAGAGTCTGACTTGCACTTGGCATAAAATATTTGAAGATATTTTTAATAATTTCTAATCATACTTTATTAGGTGTATTATAAGCTTAGGCTGAGCTTGTATTATTGGAATCACATAACTGATATAATACTTTATATTTGTAAAAACATACATATTATGCATTGATCAAACCCGAGACAAATATTTACAAATCATCTATTTCGATGATTTCAAAATTTCATTTATCTAATTTGAGAATCGAACCCGCAATCATCTGCGGTTAAGGCGGGCAAGCCTCAGAGGTTATCAATTCAGAATTTTGGAAAATCAAACTTCATATTATGCTTTGTCTCGATTTTTCAAATTCATATTTTTAAAATAAAAGGCATAATTCCAGTTACAAGTTCAGATTTTTAAAACAGATTTTGTTAATCAAATTTTGTGGTTGACTATACATTGAGCATGGATAAATCTACCTCTAAATCTAATTAGTTCCAGATTGATCTGGATTAAAATAGGCAACAAAGGTATTTTCTATAGAGCATGCACAAAAAAACACGTCATTCGCAGAAAAAAGAAATATTATGTGTATGGTTTTTCCAAGACATTTTCCTGTTTACCCTATCAAAGATTACAATTGAGAATTCCATTGATGCGCATCACATCCAGATGTGCATCAACAGCGGCAAATTGAGACATGAAGACAAAATATTATCGCGGCCTAGTTTCAAAAATAACCTATTTATAAACCTCGCATCAGGTACAGCTAATCCACCAGTTTAAAGTTGCTCAGCGAGCTATGGAACGAGCTATGTATGCTCGGTGTTTATCTGAAAGATAGAATCTGCAACGGGACTCTCCGACACAGAACTAAAGTTGTCGACATAGCTCAGAGAATTAGCAAGCTGAAGTGTCAGTGGGCTGGCCATATCTAACAAAGGAACGATAACCGTTGGAGTAAACAAGTTTTTGAGTGGAGACCGGCAAATGTAGTGTAGGACGCCCTCCGGCCAGGTGGAGCGAACGATCTGCGAAAGATGCTGGTAGAAGCTGGAGGCGTCGAGCTGAGGATAGGGCATAATGGCGCTATAATAGGCTGATGATGATGATGATAATGATGACTTATAGACCTAAGTCACAGAAAGTTTGTTTTTGTCAACATCGATATGCTCTTTCATTACTTTCATTGATTCTTTCTCTTCGAGATCCTCTTTTATTGCTTCTTTCACATCGATATCCTCTTTGATTGCATTTTACTTTTCGATATCCTTTTTGATTGCTTCTCCCACATCATACATCTACATTGGTTTTTTGATTGTTTTTTTAACATGGATATTCTCTTTGATTGATTCATACACATTAATAACTTTTTTGATTGCTTCTTACACTTCGATGTCCTCCTTGATTGCTTAATCCACTTCGATTATCTTTTATGATTTATTTTCCATTTCGATATCCTTTTTGAATGTTTCTTTAACCTCGATACCCTCTTTGATTGGTTCTCCCACATCGATATCTTCTTTGATTGCTTCTTTGTTTATGTGTTGTATCATACCATGGTATGATATGATACAACACATAAACCGTGAGCTGCGAACAGCTCGCGCATTGCCCTACCTCAATATTCGCTTTTTTAACGCTCTCGATGTGAGTGTTCATACGAGCGTGTTTAAATCACTCTTGTCTCGTCTCTCACCTCAGTATAATGATATGAAATGATCTAATTACTAGTAGTAGGCAAAACAGTCGCTAGAAGGCAATCTAGAAAACATAAGGCATTATGGGTACATCCTCTGAATCAACTGAGATATTTATCTCTGCTGCCCTTTTATGTAAAAGGGCAGTTTGTTATACTGTACGAAGACTTGAGTAATTTTGTAATTTTTTTAATTATTTACGAATGACTATAACAACATTTGACGAATTGTTGGAATTAGTGCGGTCACACACACTTCAAGATACCAATATGTGTTTGGTGATACCATCTGCACAACGATTGGCTGTTACTCTGAGGTAATTAAAAAATTCTATTCAAGTTACAATACATTCTTATATAAAAAACTTAAAATATTTAATTTAATAATCATCTGGAGACATGTAAAATTCTTCTGGTGAACTTATATTGATCAAGGGGCGTTGAACCATTGTTGAACCTAATGTAGTGTTGATGGAGATGGGCAAATATTTGGGTCGTACTTAAGTGTTAAAAAAGCTTTTTACTGAGTGTGCTCTAGAATTTTGGGCAGTTGTATTAGCGGAAAGGTATCGATGATTACCTAAAATTTTAATTTCTGATGCGGATTGATTGAAGGATGGTGATGGATTTGACTGTGAGTGCTGCTGATACTCTTCATGGTTTTGAGTGAATGTTGCCTGTGAGTACCTACTGCTGTTGTGGGGTCTGAGTATAGATGAATAAGATAATTTGTGAATTACTTTTAATACTTCAATTTTTGCCAACATTTTGGTATCGTCGTACAACTTTTTGAGTGATTGGACAAGGTGACAAACAGAAGGCTTTATCCTCGATTTCAGTTTCATTGGTAATCGCTTTTAGTACTGCACCCTCAAATGATGAGGTTTTTTTCTTCTGCTTCGGCGGTTTGGACATCTTTGACGTGTGGAACTAGAAATAGTAATTGGTCTTAATATCTGTATTTTTTTTCTCTTTTTTGCACTTTGTCCTGAGGTAATTTTTTTTTGGGCTTGATACTCGCGACGGAAGTTGTCCCCCACTTGACACTTGCTTGACATACAATAACTCTTTGGTTGAAAAAGAAAATATAAATATCATTAATTTGTATATGTTACAGATTTCTAGCAACTGGCAACAGTTTTCATGACCATTTCATTTCATTACCAGTTTCTACTCGGGGCTAACTCGGGGTGTCTACAATACATTACGTTATTAAAACATGTCTGTGACGCAAAATGGATTTTTAAGGCCTATGATTATGCCAGAAAAAACAAAGGATGACTTTGAAATAATATCAGAAGAATTTTATCAGCGCACTAATTTTCCCAATGTGATTTAGGTTGTCGATGGCAAACACATTGAAATGGCAAAGCCCGATCAAAGCGGTTCACTGTACTATAATCATAAAAAATACTTTTCTGTAATGTTAATGGCAATTAGTGATGCAAACTATTATTTTACATGTCTATGCATGTAGGTATATGTGCATATAGGTATGTAGGTAGGTCTATGTAAGTAGGAGCATACGGCGGTTACACTGACACAAACGTATTTAAAAATATGCCATTTTAAAGGTAATTAGAATCAGGCCAAATCTATTTACCAGAACCGAAAACACGACAAAATGATCCAAATGGGAAACGTATGCCATTTGAGTTAATTGGTGATGAAGCCTTTGCCCTATCTAAACATGTTTTACGACCATATCCAAATCGCAACCTGACTGCAAAAACGTGATTATAATTATCGACTTACACGCTAACACGAGCATGAAGAATGAATGAAGAATTCTCTAAAGAGAATACCGAAACTGCATTCAAAACTGCAATTCAAAACTGCATTCAAAATACTCCAATTGTTGAAATTTTTTCAGAGAATTTTAACGAGAGCTATAGATTATTATTATTATTATTTACCGATTGATTGCAGCAAAGGGCAGTCAAACGCACATCTATTATAACTTTGATTGAAAAAAAAATATTGTGTAATTGGACATATTAATAGATATAATTTTAGGTTGACTAACTTTGTAATATGTCTTTTCTAATGTGTATCTTTAATTACTGTAATTGGTTTGTCACCGTTGTAGTTAAAAAAAAAAATAGATCTGCATACCGATTCCACGATATTAGTAGTTAAAACATTTTGCCCACGTGCGAACGCTGGGCCGGCGTTTTTTTACCGTCCGTGTGAATAACAACGCGAAGATTCCTATGGTCTATTCCTTTTAACGCCCAACGCTGAAAATAGAGCACTGCCCGTTATAAATACGCCACAACGACGTGCGAACAACTACTTGGAAATACAGTTGATCTATTTGAGCTGATTTTTTACGCGCGGTGAAAATACGCTCGTGCGAACGAGCTCTAACCGGTGGAGCTTTGGCTACGGTTACGACTTTGACTTTAACAAATGGCCAAAATGGACTAACTGTTGTGTATAACATACCTACTTACGAGTACTAACTTGTAGGTACCTTACCTACGATCAGATACAGGTAGGTAGGTCTACCTGATACTACACAGCTAATAAGTACTACATTCAACATCTGTCAATAGCTATAAGTCCCTCGGCCAAATAGGGAGGACGACTGGGTAGAAAAATAATTATTCTAATCCGTCAGATATATCAACAAAAAATATTGGATACGTATTTTTTTATTTATCAAATTTATAGAAATTGACGGAGACGTGACGTCACGGCTAGATAAAAAGTGTACTAAGCCGTGACGTCACGCGGAACTTCAGCGCACTATATCTTTCTCTTTTTTTGTTTAATTGACAAAAGAAAAAATACGTGTCCTATATTTTTTGATAATGTAAATGACGGACTAATTAGAACTTTTCAGTCGTCCTCCCTGTTAGACTTCTTCTGAATAGCGCAATAGGTAGGTAGGTAGATCGGTAGGTACCTATTCAAATCATGATATGAATATGTGGAGAAGTAGCCACTAGGTACCTAAGTACTGCCTAATTATATTCCGAGAGAAATTCCAGTTGTAGGTATACATACATCTTAAGCCAGCTTAACCACCATCACCACAACACCAGACTGTATCAGTCCACTGCTGAACATAGGCCATATCAGTCCCTTGCTGAACATAGGCCTCCCCTATGCCCACAATCTCCACGCTGAGCATGCGGGTTGGGGAGCACAGAGCATAACTTTTCGCACTGCCGAAGCGGCTGTCCGTCTGCAGCCAGGGGATTTAGCAGGGTTGCACCACGTGCAGGTATCGTTGGCTTGGGTTGCGAAGATTAAGCCAGCTTAACAGTTGAACCAAAATAACGATTTTAATGTACAACATTTTAACTCACTCCCACCCCCACTCCCATTCCCACTTTTCTTACATGCACTAGAATTTGACCAAAGTTTTGAGAGTTTTTCCCTTTGTCACCGCGCTTATAGCTCCTGGCCGTCATACATAATGATACGTCGATGTTTAGTCTATATCTTGAAAACGGCTGAACCGATTTCAAATTTGCACTGTTCCCTAAGTTGAAGTAAAATGTAACCTAATAAAAAAAGAAAGGTCAAAATCGGTCAAATACATATACCTCTAAAATTTTGTATATTTGTTTGGAAGCCCTAATAGATTATGCGAATGTGAATATTTTGCAATTCCAGTAATATTACACGTATACGTATCGAAGTGTTAACCTCCTTTTTTGAAGTCAGTAAAACAGTTAAATTTTAAGCGTATTTTCATATTTTCCTTAAAAAGTCTATCCGGATATATCAAATAGCTCCAGCCAATCTGAAAAGACGAAAATTTTAAATCATAAACTCACGTATTTTATTTTTATTAGGTTATACAATCTAATGCATGTGGTAAATTTATATTATATACATCTATATTTATAAAATTACAGTTCAGCATTATTGTAAAAGACAATTTTACTAATTAACTTATCAATAAAAAACCGGCTAAGTGCGAGTTGGACTTACGCATCGAGGGTTCTGTTCAGGTCATTGGGCACCTTAAATAAATAAATAAATATAGGGCCACAGGAATCTCGAAAAATTCAAATGTTGAAACTGATAAGAGGAAGATGAATAAAATCCTAATTCATTAAAATATTTTTATTCATTTTGATCAAGCTTAATGATTTAAAAAGTCATTGGGTGTTATCAACGACAGTATCTTTTGATTGTGTTGACTAATGGCCGATTTGACAGTTTTTCAGGGGAAAACGAAGCATTATCGACCGAACAGAGGTACAACGTTGTGATCTTGTTTCCCTTTCAGAAACAGAACACTAAAAACTATATTGAGATATTTAGAGGTCCATCTAAAAAATATCGACAAAGTGCGCACGAAGGGTTCCGTTGTATGGGGGCTCCCATATCCACACATAAATATTTATTCTGTTTTACTATTTGTTGTTATGGTATTAAAAGAAATACAATAAAGTGAAAATTCAGCTGTCTAGCTATCACGGTTCATAAGATACAGCCTGGTGACAGCAGACAGACGGACAGTGGAGGCTTAGTAATCCCTTATTAACCCTAAAAATGATGCTCACAAATTTAAGCAGTTTATTCGCATCGCTAGAGTGGAAACAGGTTATTCAAATATTTAAAGATAATAATAATAACCAAGGTGGTAAATACAAATATCAGACTTAGACCTGATATAAACAAAGAACTGAAGTGCTATTCGCATTTATTACCTCAACACTACACTCGGCGGTTGACAACATTCAGCCTAAACTTATAATAGCAATTATAACCTATTTTATAAAATTTCTAATTAACAATTAATTTAAATAAATAAATAAAAATTTAGACGTCCTTTTATTAAAAAAGGTTATTAACTTGTTATTTTACAAGTTTATTGGTGCGTGAATAATGGTGAAAACAGTTTTTCTCCTCATTTTGGTGGTTTTTCTTGATGGGTAAGTTTTTATTATTAGTTATATATACTATTTTTATTTTTATTTATTTAATAAACCTATAGAGCGGCAGATTAGACTAATTAGTTTTACTAAGACAGCACAACTCCTTCACGGCAGAAATAGGCATGCTGGTAGTACTTCCCTAGAACGAGCCCTTTACAAAGAACATTACCACTATTGTAATGTCTGACTACTCCCTATAAGGTAGGTTCCAATAGATTTGCGTCCTGAGCTATATTAGAAAACATAAAAAAGTGATGATGGTTTTTGTTTTGTAAAAACTTAAAAAACAATTATTCTGATCATGATCACAGAATATTTAAATGAAGCTGGATATTATACCCTGCATCATATAGCCCCAAACTTAGCAATGCTTGTATTATAGGAACCACATGACTGGTATACTAGGTACTTGTGTATTTTTTTTATGTGTAACTGAAATGATAATGCAATTTATGATTATTTATTACAATGTTATTAACGAAGCATTGTTAGTTAAATAGAGTATTTATTTATTAAATTTTAAGCATTACTTTTCCTCTGAATAATGTTTTAGGGAAACCCAGCGTGACTTAGTCTAAGCCAGGTTATGACTTAAAAATAGGTATTTTATATAAATAAATCCTTTAATATTTTTAATAGATCTTCATCATCATTATTTTCAACCAATAGCAGTCCACTGCTGGACGTGGGTCTCTTTCAATTATTAGCCTTTCTCATCCACTGTGTACCAGCTACATTACGCAGATCATCACTTCATCAATCCAGGAGGCGTTCTTTACGCTTGTCTAAGCAGCGTCTCTACTCCAATACCCACGTTGGTCCAACTCTTGTTAGTTCTGTATCATAATACACATTTTTATAGTCAAAAAATATTGAACTTAAAATAAAAGGGCATGATACATTAAATGGTTTTCAGACACAGCCTCAGCGATGAAAGTCGTTAAAACTTGTGTTGTCTTTAGGTCCTGCTTTCCTTCCTGACTCATTTCAAATCTGAACCACTATTAGTATAATCATCATTCAGCCTGTTAACACCCACTGCTGGATATAGGCCTCCTCTTTATCACGCCACTCCTTTCTGTCGCTAGCAAGCCTCATCCACACATTCTTCGCTACGTCTACGATGTCGTTCGACCATCGGGCAGGTCGGCCTCTTGGCCTTCGAGCATCTCTGGGCCACCACTCTGTGACTGTCGTTGTCCATCTTCCGTCTTCCCTTCTAGCCAAGTGTCCTGCCCATTTCTTTCTTCTTCTTAGCTATAGCAACTATTACCAAATGTTATTTTAACATGTTATAATTGAATATAATAGTAATATTAGTTACTTAAATAAGTAAATAAATAATGCTGGTCTATCACACAGTATCATGTGGCCCCAAACTAAGCAGAGCTTGTGTTAAGGGAACCTCATGATTGATATATTACATTTATACATGACTTATATTTAGTAAATGCAATAATATATTCACTTTTTAGCAGGATACATAAAGTAGTTACTTATTTTCGCTAATACCCCTCGCACTGTGAGATAATTCTCCTAGTTCCTGAGGAATTTCCAGAGGAGTTACAGACGAATTTTCTCCCGCAAACAATAAAGTTGTAATGGTCAGAATAATATCTCTTGGTGTTACAGGCGTCCATAGGCTACGGGAACCACTTACCATCAGGAGAACCGTATGCCTGTTTGCTAACATAGTAATATAAAAAAAACTAAATTGGCCCATTAGAGAGAAGATATTGATGTTTTGTGATTTCAGGTTCACTTCAGTGCCATTATCTAAATCCAAGACTAAGTTAGTGATAGATCATGATGGTGGAGCTGATGACGCGATGGCCATTTTTATGTCGCTTCTTTACCAGAAATACTTTAATGGGTAAGAATAAATTTAGAGTGGTATTAGTCTTTTACTTGTGGCTCCACTCGTGTATGTGGTGGTACCCTAAGTCATTAATTATAAGTATGCTAATTATGTATATTTCAAGTTTTATCAAAATCCATTCAGCCTTTACGGAGTTGAGTGGAAACAAACGTATGTAAGCACACACACTTCCTATCGGTACCTATTTTGAAGGCCTACTAATATTTTTAGGAGTTTCACGTTAGAATATTTTGAAAGTAAAGAAAATGAAACATGACACAAGTGACGACCAAATAATCGGGCCTAAACAAATGTCATCTGCTATGATAAGCAACAGTAGGTTGATACTTCAACAATGTAGATTCTAGTTTCACGTAAGAATATTTTGAAAGTAAAGAAAATGAAACATGACACAACTGACGACCAAATAATCGGGCTTAAACAAATGTCATCTGCTATGATAAGCAACAGTAGGTAGCTACTTCAACAATCTAGATTCTAGTTTCACGCAAGGTTATTTTGAAAGTAAAGAAAATGAAACATGACACAAGTGACGCCCAAATAATCGGGCCTAAACAAATGTCATCTGCTATGATAAGCAAACAGTAGGTAGGTACTTCAACAATCTAGATTCTAGTTTCACGCAAGGTTATTTTGAAAGTAAAGAAAATGAAACATGACAGAAGTGACGCCCAAATAATCGGGCCTAAACAAATGTCATCTGCTATGATAAGCAACAGTAGGTAGGTACTTCAACAATCTAGATTCTAGTTTCACGCAAGGTTATTTTGAAAGTAAAGAAAATGAAACATGACAGAAGTGACGCCCAAATAATCGGGCCTAAACAAATGTCATCTGCTATGATATAAGCAACTGTAGGTAGGTAGGTACTTCAACAATCTAGATTTTAAGGCCAACGGCACATGGACATTTTCCACTTAGCTACTTCCGGAAGTCTCAATCCTTCCGGTTTTTTGACATTGAGATTTATTTACCCGTCTATAAGTAAAGACAAATCTAGAAATCTTCTATTAAATAATAGATATTTATTGACTTTCATATATTCAACTAATTAAAATATTCTACCTTTGATTTCTAATTTAGAAGTTCGATCACAAAGACTAGCGAAAATAGTTTTCGTAAAATTTTGGCCAATTAGAAAGCGTAGAAACACTGTTAAAAATAAAGAAAACCTACACATAGGTTTTCACCATACCACCACCTAGTAAAGACAGGAGTTTAGACAGCGGCAGCTGTCGTAGCTGCTTTCATGATGAAGAAATAGTGGAGCAGGTCATCTTACACTGCACTGCCACAAACGAAGCTAGGGCAAAATCCGAGTTACAAAACCTGCTGAATCAAAAGTCACAGACACAGGCAGCATCGGGATTTTAGATCAACGTTGCCACCAACCCATAGTCCCTCTCCGTTACTTTAAGAAGTTGGGCTGGGTAGGGTCCGGTTAAGCGGGGACCACGCACAATACACTACAATGTGGGACGTCAGTGCAGAACTTTCTCCACCAACTTTAAATTAAAATTAGAAAGACAAGTGAAAGAGAAAAATTAGAAGCGTACGCTTAAAATAATTAAAATTAAATGAAATTTTTTCATTACGATAAGTTAGATCGAAATATTTGTGATTGCTCAGACTATAGAGATCGGAAATACTATAAAAAATCTAATTTATTTTATTTTCCAGGCCTGAAGTAATCGCATTAACAACTACCCATGGAAACGTAAACGAAAGTCAAGTGTTCGTTAACAGCCAGAGGATATTAGATAAGGCTAACAGGCGTGATGTAAGTGTTATCAATAACCGGCGAGGCCACAACACTGCTTTGCAACGATGCATTGGAAAAACGACTTCGCATCGCAATGCGACGCTTCCATAGCTATTTCATCGCAACGACTTCGCATCGCAATGCGACGCTTCCATAGATATTTCATCGCAACGACTTCGCATCGCAATGCGACGCTTCCATAGATATTTCATCGCAACGACTTCGCATCGCAATGCGACGCTTCCATAGATATTTCATCGCAACTACTACGTCTGCGGCAAGGCAACCAACGCACCGGAAATTTTACCGGTGCTTTGTGCCAAGCTATAGATTTTTGCAATGCGTCGTCGCACCGCAGTGTTGTGGGATCGCTAAAATGGTTGAAGTCACAATGGCCCCTTTTAGTAGAGCTCTTCGTGTAGGGCTCGACTGCGGAAGAAATCCCAAACGGGAAGTACTGTCAAGCAGCATTGCTTTCTTTAAGTTTGTGGGGTGTGAATTGGGTGCCGCTGATATAAAATACAAACGTGACATAATTTTCTGAAAGCGGGTACAATTTGTTCAAAAATTAAAGCCTATATTTCACATATTACACATTAGGCATTTCTCCTACCCGCACGAAGCGTTTCGCTACAACTTTCAACCTTAGAACAGCTAAGGAATGGAATGCTCTTCCGGTGTCTGAGTTTCCTGATCGCTATGACTAAGAGTAAATAGGTACATTCTAGGCAAGCGTGCTACATCTTTGACCGCATCATCACTTACCAACAGGTGAGATGGATCAAACGTAAGCCTATAAACTGTAAAAAAATATGATCATTTATAACCATGTGATGAAAATAAATTCCTATTTTTAGTATTGAGTATTTATCTCTGAGTAGAAATCTGAATCAGAGATGTGGTTTGTATTAAAAACTATTTAAACCACCATCTCTCCTTATACATCCATAAGAGCATAGGCTATTGGGGGACTTCCAATCGTCGATGGTTCATAATTCGCACCTTACGTTGTTGAGAGTCTTCATATTCCTTTTCTTCTTTAGCCTGTATAAGTTCACTGCTGGACATAGCCTCTCCCAGTAAGCGCCATTTAGCCAGACTTTCGGCCGATGAGAGCCTACATAACTTGATTTCTAGTGACTAATCACCATGGACATTGGTTTAACTTTTAGAACTAATGTGACTATTCCGAGCAGCATTAGTAATGAAGCCACTATCAGAGCTATCGCCATCAACATTAGTTGCCTATATGTGAAAAACATGCCATACTACAAAATTTTTGTATAGAGATGTGAAAGTTGTACAAACTTCCTCTGCGCTGCTGGATTTTATTCAAATATAAAAGTAGTTAACTCAAATTTTGTAGAAAGATATTTATTTTACATTCAAGTCACAGAAAATAGTTGGTCACATTTAGCAGCCTCTTTTCCCAGTACCTATCATATCAAAAGGCACACCATGCAACAAAGCACAAACATTACCAAGCCAATCATCCAATGTTTAATGATTTTCACTTTCAGGTAAAGATTTATAGAGGTGCTAAAAAAGCGTTGGTAAAATCATACCCAACAGACGGCTTCTTCGGAAAAGACGGACTTGGTGACCAAGAAGATGTACATTTCCAAGCAATCCGAGCTCAGAAGGAACATGCGGCTTTCGCCCTTATTGAACTCTCTAAAAAGTACAAAGGTGTGTTTTTTGACTGTTTATGTTTGCTATAAAATAAATAAATAAATAAATAATCCTGGACGTTATCACACAGCATCATGCAGCCCCAAACTAAGCAGAGCTTGTATTATGGGAACCACATGATTGATATACTACATAGATACATTTTTTTTTTTGTAAATACATACATATCATACATAGAAAACACCCAGACCCGAGACAAATATCTGCAGAACATGCAAACATTTGTCCCGCAGCGGGAATCGAACCCGCACCTTCTGCGTCACAGGCGGACCTTCGCCCACTGCGCCACAGAGGTCGTCAAAAGGCGGAATATTTCTATTATCTGCAATATTTGATGACCTCTGTGGTGCTGCGGGCGAACGCTCGCCTGTTGAGCCGCATTAGGTTTTCGATTAAAGCCGCAAGACAATTTTTTTTATAATTTGCAAATATTAATTTTAGGTCTACGTGTTTTCTATGATAATGTGTACAAAATACAATACTTATATAAGTAGGATCGATCAGTCATGTTATTCTTAGTTTGGGGCTAGATGATGATATGTAATAATGTCTGGTATTATTCATTTATATGTATAGTTACATATATTTTGTTTTGCTTATGGAATCATAGCACCCAGACGCAAATATGACCTCGGGGTTATACTTGTGATTTTTGATTCCGACGATACAGAAGATAAGTAGGTAATCCTAGTGTATCTATGTATGGTCAGAGCTTTGTTTCTGACAATTGGGACTTATGTTATGAATCTCTGAGTAGGTAGGTCCCAATTACATTGTATCCTCAATAGATTTTTTAACCTATTGTAGAGCTTAAATGTATTGGAAGTATTTTGAGATACCAGTATTTAAAAATATTCATAAAGGTGAAAAAGTGACGGATATAGTAGTTTTGTTTGTCAATGGGGCGCAGGGATGTGAAAAGATCTACAGTTTATTATGATATCGATCTTATTTTCCTTTTTATGAGCTAGGTACTAGCCAACACTGATGTCGGAATTTTTAGGCCACTCAGAGACCTCTGACATTGACATACAAATAAGAGCAGGGTGAAAATCTTAGCGTGACTTCCGAAGTGAAGCCATGAAGTTGTATGTAGCAATCTCAGAACGCGGAACAAACCACTGGGAAAGAGACGAAATTCTTTAGAGTCGGGAGTAAGAATGAATGTGTGTGGTAATGATGTAAATTTTTACTTTTCAGGGAATTTGGTTATAATAGCAATAGCTTCCCTGACCAACATCGCTCTGGCAAAAAGAATAGACCCAGATTTTATCGGAAGACTAAAGCATCTTTACGTTGGAGCTGGCGATATTTACAGTAAGTTTTGATAAGACTTTACTTCAATTAGGTCCATCTTTGGATCCCAAGTCGAACTCAAGCTGTCTGTGTAGCCTCTGGATTTTGACTGCGGTATAACGCAGCCTAGGACTAATTGAAACTAGCCCACGCTCTTGTACATCTCGTCAACTCTTTCTTGGTCTGTCTTGGTAATAAATTGCGTGGCTGCTTGTTTGTAATTTGGGTTGTAATCTTAGCCCATGGCATAGCACATACGGCAAGACATGCTATCCATTTTTGCTTTGCAACCTTTTCAGCTACATCAGCAACTTGAGTCATCATGATATAAAAACAAAAGAAAATTAAAGGTTTAATAATATTGTTTCAGCTGTTGATAATACCGCTCCAGAGTTCAATGCACTGATGGATGTAGAGGCTTACAACGCTACGGTGGATAATGAAACACCAGAAAAAGTTACCATCATCCCTTTCTTACCAATACGACAAACGTTAAATATTACTAACGTAAGTGTACAAAATGCAGTAAACGAGACAACACAAATTCACAAAAAATAAATAGAACAAGAAAATAGAGAGTTTCATAATGTTAGCTACTGACTCTTAGACTGAACAGTCTCATTGTAGAGCAAAGGTTTCCCCTCATTTTTTTCAGCCTTTTTAATCCTGCGCTCTAATTTCCCAGTCTTTTTGGAAGAAGTTAGTTAGTTATACTGTCCTAGTGACGCCATCATTTAAATGTTCTGCCGTAACACCGTCTCGTTGTATCTGAGATATACTGAGTGGCAAGTTTTACCCACAGCTTATCCAGCATCCGGCATACATGGTCAGATCAATCCCATTTTAGGCTGGCAGTTTTTTTGTTGTTGTGTTCCGAAGGATTTACCATTAGCTTCCACCCACGTCTCCGCGTGGTACCTTGATAAAAAGTTGGATAACTGTTAATCCAAGTAACAAACTAAGAATATCCCACATCAAAATCTGTTTAGCACTTACGTAATCGAATGGGAACAAACATACATAATTAGGGTTTCGTGTAAAATGAGCATGTTTGGGAAACATTTTAAGTGAAAGCATACAAACAAAAGTAGTTGAGGAAAGTCAGCTAGTGATTTTTTTTCTTGGTACTAGACAAGTAACATCGTTGGAAAGGTAGAAAGAAAGCGTAGAAAGAAGACCAAGACTAAGCTATACGAGCTAGGCAAAAGAAGGTCGCCGTCAAAGCGATCGCAATGTCTTTCCATTGCAGTCAAAATAGAAAGGAATAAGAAAGAAAGAAAGAAGAAAAACAGAAAGACAGTACGGGTAATGACCCAGAGATGCTCGACGACCGAGAGGCCGACCTGCGCGATGGTCAAACGTGGACGTAGCTAGGCATCTTTGCGAACGGCTTGCAAGGGACTAGAAGAAGTAACGTGATAAAAGGAAGGCCTAGACCCAACAGTGAGCATCAACGGGCTAACCATAGTCCTATAATAAACAGTATCCAATGACGCTTCGTTTTCATTCAAAAACTGTCAAACTACGAGGCGTCAAAAATTTGACAGTTATTCAAGGGAAAACGAAGCGTCATCGGTTTCGGTATAATAATGGAATCGGCCATAACTAATGATGATGATGATTATTTAAATTACTTTCAGGAATGGCGCAAAAATGTCTTAGGAGCAATACCTACAGAGATAATGAAAGCGCAAAATAGCTATGAACGTATATCTTTTGCATCAAGCAACAGTTGGACCTTACTGGACCCGGCTGTAGCCGCCATCGTTCTTGATGATAAAGTGGTAGATGACTACAAGTATTCTAATAACAGTATTATTTTATGCGGTGAGTTTTAACTTTTTTCCCTCATCTTATTTGCAATCGGCTTAAAGGGTTTTAATTTCTGCTTCTTTTTTTCCTTACCCTGTATGAGCTTGTGGCCAACCCTGGCTTCGGAGTTTTTAGACCGTCCGAAGTCCTCAAATATTGTTTCCTGCACACACAGTCACACACATTACCAGCCTGTATCGGCATTGGTCTCCCCTCCTATAATAAAAAGGTATATGTCTTTAATCCCCATGGGTTGGGCAGGGCACAGCTTCTCGCATCATCAACGCTGCTGCGTATCGGAGGTCAGGGAATAAAGCTGTACTGGTTTGGCTGCGGTATGCCGCATTTAGCCGGAGCCCCGTTTGTTATACAGCAAGCTGTACCACGGGCATGTGAGGTTGGCTTGGATTCCGAAGATAGACGTTGGAAACTAACCCGTAAGATATAGCTTAATACTACGTATCCAGATTTACCCTACCCGCTATTGAGACGTTACGAGGTCTAATATACCTTTTTATTGTCTCTTTATTAACGGTATGAGATTCTTTAGCAGTCATACTCGCGGTGTAACTTAAATGAAAATATTTTTATAAAAATAGCTCAAAATAAGTTTATTTTATATAGTTGTATCGGTAGATGATTGATATAGAAACTTCGGTCGCATTAAATGTTATTATTCTATCACTCAGGAACCATACCTTTTTTCTAGATACGATATCCTTTTCTGTTCCCTTGAAAACGTGTACCTATGCTAAATTTTATGATCATCAGTGACGTGAAATGGAAAACAAGTAAATTTAGTGACTTTCACAATTTTAAAATTAGTTAAGATTCTTAGTAATTCAAAGCATAAACAATTTATTAATAGTTAACAATAATAACCAGGAACCATAACTTTTTTCTAGAAAAATGGTATACGATATCCTTTTCTGTTCCCCTAAAAACGTGTATTCTAAATTTTATGATCATCAGTGACGTGAAATGGAAAACAAGTAAATTTAGTGACTTTCACAATTTTTAAATTAGTTAAGATTCTTAGTAATTCAAAGAATAAACAATTTATTAACAGTTAACAATAATAACCAGGAACCATAACTTTTTTCTAGAAAAAAGGTATACGATATCCTTTTCTGTTCCCCTGAAATCGTGTATTCTAAATTTTATGATAATTGGTGACTTGAGAGAGAAAACAAGTAAATATAATAATTACTTTCACAATTTTTATATTTGTTAGGATTCTTAGTAGTTCAAAAAATAAACAAGTTTCTTGAGCTATTATAATACTAGATTTATCTTATCATAAAGATAACGATATCTATAAGTATTATGTTTCATGCCGAATATGTCTAAGATAAGCAAATAAGTACCTTTCTTTTTTCAGGTGATAAAAGGGGAATAAACACCAATGATTTTGAATCCAGTGATCCCAATGTAAAGGTTGTGTATACAGCTAATAAGGAGTACTATATGAAGTTGCTTATCGATATTTTTTCGGCGGAATTAAGAACTAAATGATTACTTTATATACATACACCGGCACGGAAACTTGGCCACGAATTTTGTGTATTTGTAGTTATATTAAATAATTTTTATAAAATCGAATCATTTAGTGATTTGAATGTGTTTCACCGTTAAAATTGCACTTACGTTTACGTGAAAAGAAAGGGTACGATTAATCGAAAAGGACAATGGGCAAAAATGTATGGCGCCGTGTACCACTCCCAATAGCAATGCCATGCATGTCGTTGAATAGGTCTTATTATTTGGAACAATAATAACAGCTTTGTTGAAATATTTGTCCGTTCGGAGCTGTAGGTAAGGGAAAAAAACAATAAGTCTATTTTAATTATGTTAATCTTCTGGAGTGAATATTAATAAATGTAGTTGAAATAAGATGTTGTTGTAGCCTATCGTCTTCCTGGTGATCGAGAGTGGGTCCTCCCCTTAAACAGGTCGATCACCGTGCGGGCTATGGAGCGCGAAGCACGCGCAGGTTTTATCAGTGTTACTACGAAAGTGACATTTGTATGAAATGACTAATGTAAAAAAAGAACATAACATTCGTACCCATTTTAAGCTAATGAGAATTACAACCTTACTCCTTTTAATTGAGCAAAGTTGTCCGGACGAATATCTTATGTTCCCTATTATTCCAGGCGTACCCCATTGAGGAAATCGATCAGTTTCTATACCACTTTTAGTACATAGTTAATTGAAAAAGAGTTCTTAGATACGCCATTATTATTTGTTTTGCAATTGATAATCTGTGTCACTATCGTGTACATACCTACAGACAAATCCAACTACATCTTAGCTGTCAGGGCTACAACCAGGCCAAAGGAACTTATATACACACTAAAAACATTACCCTCCTTCTTCGCAGTCGGGTAATAACGAATGTGGGGAAACGTGGTAAAAACATAAGACCCATAAAATAATAAACCACTGAAGAAATCTGCGCGTGCTTCGCGCTGCATAGCCCGCACGGTGATCGACCTGTTTAGGGGGAGGACCGACTTCTGGTCGCCAGGAAGACGTCGATAAAGTCAATAGATTACAACGATTTTTTTTTTCTCCAGAACATTAAGATAATTAACTTAAAATTATTGATTTTACCCATAAATAATGACCTATAGCTCGGACTAAGGCCGCGGTCACGAAGTCAGCGGGAGTGGGGCGGCGGCGGCGGTGGCGCAAGGAATGGCTCGTTTCAATGCATAGATTTGCGTTGGCACGCCGCTCCCCGCGCCGCCGCCGCTTCTTCGTGACCGCGGCCTAACATTTCAACGAAGCTGTAAGTTCCAATAATCAATTAATTATTGTTCCAATTAATAAGACCGCTCCAACGACATACATGCCGTTGCTATTGGAGCGCGGTACCAATTTCCCCATTCTCCTTTAACACTAATTTCCTACAACTACACTAAAATGTGAACAGTAAAACCAAGCATTCAATGTAATCGTTTGCATTTTTCAATACCGGGTACTTCCTCCCCTAGCCCCGATGACTACCTGCATCTGGTCAGGCATACTTTGAATAATGTTATTGATGGTTACATACAGTATCGCTTTCCAGGCGGCTAGCGCGGCATTGTGGAGCTGTTGGAATGTTTGTGGAGGGTTGGAAATGTGCTCTATTGGGTTTAAATCTGGGCTGCGAGGTCTTTGCGATTGCTGGATCCCAAGTCAACCCCATGAAATAACCCCTCTTCATGCCGTGCCACGTGGCCACTTGGGGGAACCTGGGAAAGCTCGCCCCATCGTCGACCTCATCCTTGCCTATGCAAGACTCAAGGTCAAGAGCTGGCCCATATAAATTAAAATTAAAAAATAATTTAAAAAAACGTGTGAAAGCGTGCATTATCGTGCATTAAAAGGAATTGACCTAATGAAAGGTCATAATAAATAGAATAAGGTCAACATGATCGTAGAGAATTTTTTCGATGTACTGCATTTAGTCGATTATCGATGATCAACGACTCCGTACGAGCTTCCGAACTTACTCCTCCCCATACCACTATTGAGCCTCTCTGAAAACTCACTGTTTGTGTGGAGGTATTGAGTAAATAAAGCTTTTCTCTTCTCTTTCACATTTCCTTGGCCATCTGGAGCTCGTAAAGTGATTCGGCCCTCATCTGTAAACAATACTCTTGCCTATTGCTCGTGAATCCAGTTGGCATGTTCCCGGGCGAACTGTAGTCGAGCTACTTGGTGCCGTCTGAAGGGCCTCTTGCTGGTCTACGTACTTTAAGTTTACTTCCTCCATCCATCTTCTCTCCGTGTGCTCAGTAATTGATCTCTCTGACTATTTGGAGCCGCTGTCGTATCTCAAAGCAATAAGGAAGCGATTTCTTAAAATTTTGAGGACAATAAAGCGTCGTCTCTCACTGATATGCGCATGACTCCTCCACTGCTTGGTCTGACGCGGGTGTAGGATCCGGTCAAGGCATATTGCATTGATGAACGTGGCAATACGGGGTAATTTGTGCGTATTTGTGACAAAGTAAAATTAACAAAAATACAGTAGCTTCATAGCTGCTAGTAGCTATTGTGCTTAATGAAGCACAATAGCTACTTCACGTTGTTTACTTAAAAACTGTATGTATTTTTGATAATTTTACTTTGTCACAAATACGCACAAATTAAGAGTTACTCGTGTATGTATATTATATAGGTGCACATTTAATGGTTTCCGAGAACCAAGATTTTGCAAAACGTTACCCCAGCAGGAAAGTTAATAACTAAAAACCTTAAGACGCACAAATTTAAGTTTTAGCGTACTTATTATGCAAAAATATAAGCTACCAGCCCATATCATTCATTTTTGTCTCATTCATTTTGACTCTAGCAGAAAACGTATTTTGTGTTTATTCCAAAACGGCAGTAGTACATTTTTTTTTCTTTACGTACATTGCAGCAAGTAATGCTCTAATTATTCCTGGAACTCACTTCATTCTAGAAGATACTTTTCTGCTGGGGTAACGCACAAGTTTCAGCCCTTGTTCGGTGTGGTACCCTTTGTGCAACTTGTTCTGGTGTGACTGGCATTATTTTGAATAACAATAACCAAATGTCAATATCGCATTCACAAAATCGAAAACTTTATTAAACAGTCAAATCAAAACTTTGGGTTAGTCGCTAAATAAATAAATAATGCCACAGCATCATGAAGCCCCAAACTAAGCAGAGCTTGTATTATGGGAACCACATGATTGATATACTACACATATATTTTTTTTTGTAAATACATACATATCATACATAGAAACACCCAGACCCGAGACAAATATCTGCAGAACATACAAACATTTGTCCCGTGGCGGGAATCGAACCCGCAACCTTCTGCGTCTCAGGCGGACCTTCGCCCACTGCGCCACAGAGGCCGTCAAAAAACGCCCTATACCTACCTATGTCGACAAAATTTCAGAAAGTTGGGGTACTCTTAAACAAGATTAATTAGCCTCTTCAACTAATGGCAAAAAAAAAATCCTATCCCAATAAAAAGCATTCATCAGAACGAACACTTAGAACTTTGGTTATGGCGAGACAAGAGCTTGGCCAAGATTCCGCGCCGGTCAGTGTATTTAAACAACTAGTGTAGTTAAAGACTGAAGTAGGTATACTAAGCTAAGAAGCTATTTTCGACACATTGAGGGTATTATAAACTATCAACACCTGCTTTAATAAATAGTTATAAACGTTTTCTATCTATTATATATACGGCAGACGACATTGTCAAAGTCGTGGGCCGTACTTGGGTTAGACTAGCGCAGATCGTGGTGGATGGCACAAGTTGAGGGGAACCATATCCAGCAATGGGTGAAATCGGGCTGTGGATGATGATGATGATGGTGAAACGTTTTCTATCTATCCATATGTGTACCTCAAATCATAGATTTTAGGTGCACGTATAGATAGATTAGATAGAGATAGACTTTTAATGTATAATACCACATACCACACACCACACCGGCCTATATCAGTCCGCTGCTGGACATAGGCCAACCCTAATAAAAGGGGGATATGCCCATTATCCCCACGCTGGGCATGCGGGTTGGGGATCGCAGCCCTCGCACCGCCAACGCTACTGAGGGCTTACCACGAGTTTTGATAGTTTTCGAAAACTTTATAAGTTTCGGTATCTTTCCCAGTGTTGCTGTTTTAGCATTTTTAATGCTAAATTTAGCATATTTTCGGGTCTGTTAGCTTGAAAAATTCGCATTTAGCATATTTTTATGATTAACATTTTTTTGTACGTTACCTAAAAACACAATTCACAATTCAAAATTCCTAAGGAATTCAAAAGAAAAATATAGATTTTAGCATTTTATTTAGCATTTTTAAAAGTTATTTAGCATTTTTTGCAACATGTTTTAGCATTTTTTCCAAATAAAAAACGGCAATACTGATCTTTCCATACATTTTCGTAGTTCATGCACGTTTCCCTAGAGGCGCTGTACGAAAATGTATGGAAAGATACCAAAACCTAAAAAGTTTTCGAAAACTATCAAAACCCGTGGTAAGCCCTCTGTCCGGCTGCCAGGGAATTTAGCGCAATCAGCCGGCCGCGCCAGAGCCCCGTTTGTTAATAGGGTGCACGTGCAGGTGAGTAGGCTTGGGTTCCGAAAATAGGGGTCGGAACCCTTGCGACCCGGACAAAAAACGGGCAGTAATAATAATGACAGTACAATGTCTTATTACTTAGAGCGGTCTCATCCTGACAACCTAGTATTCTAACAAGGCCTTTTTGGATATAAAGGTATTCGAGTCAAAATACACGCTACTCGAGTGATAGAAACAAACCATTATAATAATTAAGTATTTATTTAAAAAAATGGTTTAAACATAATAATATTAAGGTAATAGTTGTTTGTTTTGTAAAAATAAATCTGATTTTAAGTGTTGGTGTTCATTATTTTGTTCTATAAGATTATACTTTTATGACATTTGTTGTATGTTTTGATTGGCATTTATGTTTCCTGTAAAGTGGATATACCCTTGGCCCCTGTTTAATAAAACTTACATTATTGTTTAAAATTACAGGTGACATTTACAATTCCACAAAATCTTTTTAGTAAAAAAATATGTGTACAAAATTTACATTTACATTGAGTTAACATCTTTGCATAATGTAGTAAAAAATTATATGATTGAACACTAAGGTCCCGGCAGAAAAAAAGCTTCTACTGATAACGCTGCGGGCATAATGCTGAGCCTATTTGTTGCCGTATTTAATAAACGTATTATTAGTGTTGTTTATTATAAACGTAAAAAGATTTGAATTTTATATGTATTTGAGTGCTATTTTGCGAAACTCGTAATAAAATAAAAAATATGTCAGACATTAGTCTACATCCGATCTGTCAAGGGAATTACCATAATATTTTTTATATATAAGTTTGAATAAATAGCAAAATCGTAGTATTTGCTCGCTGCACGGAAAAAAATCCCAGCTAGAAGAGAGGAGGTCAAGGAGGCAACAGTTCCTCAGTCGGACACAGTGACTCATTCATGTTACTACCCGAAAGAAGCGCTCGATATTGCTCTCCTTGTCACACAATACAAGCATGTGAACCCCAAACACGTTCTAACCAGTCGGTCGGCTGGTCAAGCGCCGTACGGCGGTGTTACAGCGTTTTTTTGTTTTCGTGCCCACAAAATTACTTTTTGAGGTGAGTTTCTTTTGTTTTCATACATCAGGTTGTGCTAATTTGTATTGCCTTTTATATTTGCCAATTAGTTGGTACTATAGTGTTCTCATTCATGCAGTTGTTTATCGTAATTATTATTTGACTCGAATGCTGCGATCAAATATTTTCAAAATGGCGTAGACGTACACAGTGGCTCAATTTTAAGAAGTAGACAGTGACTCGTGAGTCACCGTGTACCACTTACTTTTGATTCCTAGTTAGTAATATTTTTTGAATAACCAAATATAGACAATACTTTTGATTTTTTTGATCATTTTGTTCGTAGAATGCCGCGACCACAAACTGCGAGGAAAATTGGAAATACTCCCCACGAAAACATTAAAGAGGGCTTGAAGTTAATCAGAAATGGGGAATCTATGCGAAAGGCGTCAAAGAGAGCTAATGTTCCTTTTGCTACACTTAAGAGATATTATTGGAAAACCAAAGATAAATCGCTTGAGGAGTTGTTACCCTCACAGCTGCAACCCAACTATTCTGTCAACAAAATTTTTACAGCAGAACAAGAGGCTGTCCTCGAAAACTATTTTACGCATTGTGCCCTCTTGTTTTATGGATTGACCGCGAATGAAAGCCGGAAGGTGGCATATCAGTGTGCTAAAATAAATAATTTGAAAATGCCTGCCTCATGGGAGGAGAAGGAAATGGCCGGCAAGGACTGGTTAATTTCATTCAGGCGCAGACATAACATCACCCTGAAAAAACCTGAAGCCTGCAGTCTCGCCAGGGCCACAGCCTTTAACAGAAGCAACGTCTCTAAATTTTTTGATAATTTAGAAAACCTGATTTCTCGGAGTCTTAGCTTTGCGGATGGAACCAGAATATTTAATCTGGATGAGACATCAACAACTACGGTGCAAAAACCTCAGAAAGTTCTCGCACCGATTGGTTGAAAAACTATAGGAAAGGTGACAAGCGGTGAGAGGGACGTTGGTAACAACATGCTGTATCGTGAGCGCCAGTGGAAATTTCTTGCCTCCAGTCATGATCTTTCCAAGAAAAAAATTCAAAGATCACATGATCAAGAATACGCCTCCTGGAACTCTTGGATTGGCAACACCTACCGGATGGATGAATACGGCGATCTTTCCAGAGGTAATAAAACACTTTATAAAACATACGAATGCTACTAAAGAAAATCCGTGTATTTTGATCATGGATAACCACGAATCACATTTGAGTTTAGAAGCCCTAGACTTGGCAAAAGCTGCAGGAGTGCACATTCTGACTCACACATCGGCTAAACTGCAGCCGCTTGACGTCGGCATCTATGGGCCGTTCAAAACGTTTTATAATGCTGCAATCGACTCCTGGATGTTGAGAAATCCTGGGAAACCAGTGACAATTTACGACTTAGGTGAAATAATAGGATCTGCTTTTCAAAAAGCCATGACGCCAAGAAATATAACGAACTCTCTTGCAAAATGTGGTATCTACCCATTCGATCGTTACATTTTCACAGATGTAGATTTTTTACCCAGTTCGGTGACAGATCGTCCTAACCCAGAAGATCTTCGAGATGAAGGTGCTTCGACACCTGATTCTATAAGTATACTTGAGGAGTCTGCTCGGGCAATAACACCTGAAATAAGTTCTGACGGACCATCTGTTTCAATAGCTTTGACTGAAAATCCTGGACAAAAAACATCTGATGCTACAAAACAACTAAATGAAACATTTGCCAACCAGCCTGATGACTCCTCTAGCCAATTCATGCCCAGAGAGCAGTTAATTTCGGAAAGTGTTCCTGATGTAGCAAACGAACCACAATCTACCGTAGACAACATGTTGATCAATATTAAAACAGCATCTACTTCGGCCACAGAACCTACTTTCAAATCACCTTTTGAATTTAGAGACCCTATAAAAGCTGGGTCAAGAAAAACAAACAGAAAACGAAGAAGAGCTGGACGTAGCCTGATACCTACCGATACACCTGAGAAGACTATGATAGAACAAGAAAAGAATGCGACTAAAAGAAGAAACGAGACAAAGAAAAGAAAAATTTCACGCACAATACTAGATAGCGACGATGAAATGGAAAAGCACGGTGAAGTTGTATTAGCAGATTCTGATGATGACACTGGTTGGCTGGAATCACCAGAAGAAGACATAAATGATAATGAGATGATTATAACGGGGAAAGACTTTTCGAATCCTTTACCACATTCACCCAAGGAAGGAGAATATGTCATAGTGGAATTGACAACAAAGAAACAGCAGCAAGACAGAGCTTTGTACATTGGGAAGGTATTAGAAGAAAGAAATAGCGACCTGGAATACTACATATCATTTTTAAAACGCAAGCCAGGCACTGAAAAGTTTCTTATGACTAATAAGCCAGATCTTTCGTTTGTTAGTTGATGAGGAGAGGATGATTTAAAATATACTTTGCCAAAGCCTTCGATAGTTGGAACACTATCCAGACCATTATATAATTTTCCGATCGATTTCACTTTTCTTACTATTTCTTAATGTTCTTACTAGAGTTGACAAGACTGAATGATTGCTCAATTATATTAATTGTTATTTTTGTAAATTTGTAAAAAAAAAACTAGTCTAATGCATCTCTTAGTATAAAAATTATAATTAGTTTAACATCATTGATTAAATGTGTAGCAACTGTTGATCTCTTTAATAATAAATAGCTTTGTGAGAACCAAATGTGAACTGATTAGAGGTTAAAAATATTATAAAATAAATATCTGTTTTCTTTTATTTGTAATAATATAAACTGTTTGAATTAATAATTTTTCATTTATTTTCCCTATTGAGTCATTGTGTACTACTAGAGTCACTGTGTACTACGGGGTTGAGTCACTGTGTACACCCAGGTGTACACAGTGGCTCAATTCTCGATGCTTAGTTTTAGCCCTCTCATTTTATTTTAGTAATATTTAGTGTAATTTTAATAATGCTGTACTAAACTAGAATAGCTAACTAACAAACTATGCATGTTTCAGATAAATCCAATAATAATTTTCAGAATTTTTAGCCATTTGAAAAAATCCGAACCACTGTTGCCTCCTTGACCTATAATAATTTTACTACTCGATAGACAGTCGCTGTTCGGAAGGAAAGGGCCCAGCCGGCTTAGCACAGCAACCGTAGACAAGGTTTTGTCGACGAAAGAATAGAGAAAACTTATTTTTGGTTGCAGATTTAGATGTTAACATTTTAAATGTTCGGAATACGGGTATCTATAGAATAGATAAAAATAAGCGATTGAGAAAAAAATAAGCATGTTTGGAAGGCAAGGAGACCCACAATTAGGAAAAATACGTTGTCTTCTCTATAGTAGAGTAGACATATCAACGGCATGCTAAGGGGGCGGAGCTGCCATCTTCGCTTTTTATCCTAGACAGAGAAAGCTATAATCTATGCTTTTTATAGTTTAGTACAGCGCCCCTATCGGAGTTTCTCGAAAGTAAATCTCACATACGTACCTTGTGGGTCAGCAGTTGCAGCACAGATGGCGCTGCAACACGTAGCGAAATTCTGACAGGTAGTCCTGTCTCTGTCAGATTTGTGTACAATCGACAAAACAGGACCTGACCTGACACAACAGAAGACTGGACGACTGGACTTATAAACCGTACTACATTGCCTCATAAATTATGAACAAATTACAGTTGATACTTGTGAAATTGTGGAAACCTATCCCCACTATAGAAGTGAAGTGAGTTATACAGTCGGATTATTTTCTAAAATATGGAGGATATTGGATATTTTGATCAAACAGACACTGATAATTTTATTGCTTTATTTACGACAATGATTACAAATATTAATTTAATTATGTTCTTATTGGTAAGATTTGTGTACTAAATGTAAACAAACAGCTGATAGCAGTGACATATGAACTTTGTTCTTATAAGACACAAGTGGACTATTAGCTCGTGCATTTCTAATATTAAAAATGCGAAAGTTTGTGTCCGTATGTTAGTATTTATGTTTGTTCCCACTCAACTCCGTAACAACTTAACGGATTAGGATGAAACAATAAATAATGGAATAATGGAATATACATAATGAAACTTGGATCATATCAGAGTACCTACCATGCGAGCGAAGCCGTGGGCAGTAGTTAGTAATGCGTGGAGCTCTTTACAAATATTTGAATTTCTGAAACTGAAACTTTTTGTAGGTACCTACTTACTTCCGGCATGTTTTTTTTTATATTGGATAGGCTTGCGTTCACGTTAAGTGGTCACTTCTGGGGGCATCCCTATATTACGTGAGGCATTTAGAGGGGGAGGATTTGTATGATCAGCAAGTATTTGTTACAAGTCTAGGCATTTTCCTTGTGTCCAAATGTACCTATTTCTTAACAAAAAAAATATCAATATGACTTATCCAGTCATATGGTTCCCGTCATACAAGCTCTGCCTTGTTTAGGACTACATGATGCTCTGTGATACTGATAGTATCCAGCATTGTTTATTTATGAATTTTATTTGATTACCTACTACTATGTGTGTTACTATCGTTTCAACCCCCATCTCCCGAACCCAAGCCAACCTCACCTGCTACAGTTAAAAATAACAGTCACCAGTTTAAAGTCAGTTATCCATATGGATGACGAATGGGAAAACAATAATAATTCTTATTAGTCCGTCAGATAGATCAAGAATAGTAGATTGTTTTACAAGGGACTAAACCATCCCATTATATACGAGTTTATTATACATGGAGGATGATAATGGGTGGTTTTGGCCCGAGTAAAACACTCTACTTTTCACTTCGATTGCGAGAAAATAAAAAAAATCAAAATTAGACAATTTTCAGAAATTTTATTCAAAATTAATCAACCTTCATAAAACATCACCAAGACGGTTCTATTTAAAAAAAAAAAAGATTGACGGAGCACCAAAAAGTCCAGTTTTTATGTAAGAGAACGAATGCTTTGTACGGGCTGATGATTTTAGACAAAAATTAAAAAGAAAAAATACTTTTTAGCCCGAGGTATTAAACTCGAGTTTTAGGCCCGCTAAGCTACACTATTATGATACACTTTTTGAGCAAGAGAAGTGAAAAAAATATTGGACACGTATTTTTTTATTTATCAAATAAATAATAATATTAATCGACAAAAGAAAAAGTACGTGTCCCATATTTTTAGTTGAACTATCCGACGAACTAATTAGAATGTTTCAGTCTTCATCCCTAATAGCGGTCAACATCAACAGTCGAGGGATAAAAGAGTTCTTGAGTAAAGACCGCGTCAAGGCAAACGCAGTGTATGACTTTAGCTAGATGGCGTGATGATTTATGAGAGATTGCTGGTAGAAGCTAGATGCGTCGAGCTGAGGACAGGGGGCAATGGCGCTTATTAGAGGAAGCCTATGTCCGATGATTTTAATGCAAGTAATGTCCAGGCAGCCTTCTCCGCAAAAACAATTACGTGAAAAATAATCATGTCGAATCCATTTCTGTTTTGTCTAAGTAATCTTTGACAGTGAAAATTGCAAAATTTAAATTTTAGAACAATAAAAGAAACTAATCGAAAATTTTACGGAATAACACACTCACAGTCAACCAGCTGTCAACTGATCTTAATCTGTCAACGACCCTATAACGACGTGGCCACAAGTCCACAACACTGCACGATGCAAAAATGTACGATGTCGCACAACGGATCGTAGAAAATTTCAATGCATCCCCGCTGACAGTGGGTTATGGTAACTTTTTGGACAATTTTGATCATTAAATGAAAACCAAGCATCGTATAAAAAAAAAAGACGTGTGGCACTCGGGGACTGCCGCGGTAAAGCTATTGCATAGCATTTTGTATCAACTTATGCAACTATAATTATTTATTTATTTTATTTATGCAGTATTTCTTTTTCTTTGATATTAATTCAAGTTACACTTTTTGAGCGTGGTGACCGATAAGAAAACATTTTTTTTTCTTTTATTAAATAAAAATACGTCTAGTTGCACGCACACAAACACAGGGTCGAAGACTGCCGAAAAGAAACGACGTTAGACAATGCACGGGCACGGCCTTCAAGCCACACCTCCGTGCCCGTCGGAGTGGGGAGCGTGAGGTTTTTTTTCGTTACGGAATTTCTGGATTCGGTCCCCGCGCTCAAGGCCCTCGATAGAAGCTATGCAATAGCTTAAAAAAACAGCTTTAAACTAGGCTAATTAACCCATATGATATGCCACTCGACCTATTGGCACCAGTTTGAAATTTGACGTTTCTTATTTTGGATCTTTTGGGGATGAAAATGATTTTTTTTTACTCCCAAGCTTATTCAGTTAGTGCATTTTAAATCTACCAAATTTCAAGTCGATAGCTCATGTAGTTCCTGAAATAATAAGCTGTGACAGACGGACGGACGGACGGACGGACAAAGTGGCACCATAAGGGTTCGTTTGACCGGTTCAGTAACGTCACCCTAAAAAGATATAAGTTACAAAGATTTGTCTCGTGGCGGAAATCAAAGCTGCAACCTTGTGCCTCTCAGGTGGGCCTGCTCTGCCCCCACTGTACCACAGAATCGTCAAATGTAAAAGTACTCGTAGGTACTTGGCGTATGTGCTATTATTCTGCGTTGTGTCGACGATTCGCATGGACATAAAACGTTTGGACAATGAGAAAGCCTAATCCAAAATATCGCTTGTCATTGCCCACTACGCCACAGAATCGTCAACTGTAAAGGTACCTCGTAGGTACGATGGCGTATGTGCTATTATTCTGCGTTGTGTTGACACTCCACATTGCGGTGTGGTGCGTAAACGTAAAACGTTTGGTTTAGATAATGAGAAAGCGTAATACAAAATATCGCTTTGTCATTGGCCAAAGTGTTTAGTTATGCTTACGTTTTGTCAGGTTGAAATAAGTATTCGTGATCACTCTATTGTATCGAATATCGAAATTGTTTCGCTGTAGACCTCCTGTCATTGGCTAAAATTTATGGCCCCGCGCAGGTCAAAATAGATATCACAAAGATCTGGGTCTCGATAAATTCAAGTGGACAGATTAGTACTTCTCTGCGCTTACGCATGTTCAGATGTCCAAAATGGTTGTGTTAGTGTATATACGGACTTTGGTTGTACTTGTGTGTGTTTCTTTGTGCTTTTGTGATGGGTATGAATATTTTGGAAAACAAATGCTTTAATTAATTTTTTTTATTAATTTTTAACAATTAATACATTCCATAAATATCTTATAATCATAAAAATTTAATTATAATCAAACATATTTTGTTTGTCGTTCACATAGATATGGGTAGGATATCTCGTTATAAATGTTTAGATTTGTGTAATGGCACTATACAGCACAATTTTTTTTTTGGAAAAATATGACAGAAGGTATACACCTACTGTCATATTTTTCCAAAAAAAAAAATTGTGCTAAAAAATCAGAACTGTTAGTAGGTTGGTTGGTAGTCAAACAAAACGTACCTACTGTAAAGTTAACACAGCTGGCAGTACATAGTAGGTACTTACATACTAAAGTCTTACCACCACTTTTTAACCAAAAAGGAGGAGGTTTCTAAATTCAACCGTACCTATGTATATTTTTACCAAAGAGGTTGGATTTTTTTATATTTTTCCAGACCGTATATCTGACTACCTGCTCAGTTCAAAAGGAGATCGACTTTGGCACGATAATCTATATATTGATTTTATTACGAGTATGGTCCAATTGTATTCATCAAAGTTTAGATTAGGTATATAAATGTAGAACACTTCATCTGTACGTATTGGTCATTTGTTAGGCTCATTTTGTTACTTTGTCTGAGCTGTCCTCTCTGTATTCTGTGATATAAGCGTAGTTAGTATGGTAGGACTATCACGAATCTTCTTCTTCTTCTTCGTATGAAAGGCCCAGACAAGGCTTAACGACTGAAGCCGGGACCAACATCTATATAAGACTTCCGAAGCACGAAAGCAAATCATCAATCAGCAAAGCATCTTAATGCCACTAAACGGTTACCGATCCATATTGTGAATGGACGGAAGATTATCTGCCAATAAAAGCAAAATAAGCCACGCCACGATAATTTGTAATATGTCAAACCATTCGTATCGTAACCATACGCTTCGTTATTCGTTACTTTTCTTCGAAAGCTCCGTCATTGTCCTATTTTTACGATTGTATTTTTTTTACCTGTACCTATGCAGCTATGTAAGCAAGGGTTATGTTTTATCTATATACCTATACACATGTTTGCTAACTTGTAGGTTCTGTGGATGTTTTTACTCCAACCTACCACAAAAAACTGTTTCTATACTGTTGGAGTCTTCTCTACCCAATCACTAAAACCCTGAGTTATGATTATAATTCTTAATTAAAATATATTTTTTATATTTTTAGTGACAAGGGAAACAAATTAAAATTCGTCATTGACAATGACGCTGGAGGAGACGACGCGATGGCTATATTTATGGCGTTGCTGTATGAAAAACATTATGATGGGTAAGAAATACACCGAATTTTCCTTATGTATGGCTAATGCTTGGATCCACTCAAAATATTTTCTATAGTTCTGGAATCCGGGCATATTTAACTAACCCAACCTCACTGCTGGGCAAAGGTCTCCTCATAGACTACTAGACCACTCTCTTGAAGGCACTTAGTAGATGAATATTTGTCAATAAATATTTTTTTACTAAACCCTTCTCACTGGGGGGCAAAAGTCTCCTCGTATACTTCAAAACATCTCTGTCTCGAGCTTCTTCCTACCAACCTCTTGAATGTACTTAGAAGATGAATATCTAGCATTTTTTTCTTATTAATCCCATGTCACTGCTGGGCAAAGGTCTTCTCCATAGACTAAAAATATCTCTATCCCGAGCGAATATCTATCTCCCACAACCCCCTTGAATACCTACACTGAGTAGATTAATATTTAACAACATTTGTTTTTTTTATTAAACCCTTCCCCTGCTGGGCAAAAGTCTCAATATGCTTCTAAATATCTTTGTTCTGTTTCAAGCTACCTAGCTCCACCTCACCAACCTCTTGAAGGCACTGAGCAGACGAATAACTATTTGTCTATAAATATTTTTTTATTAAACCCTTCTCACTACCAGTGAAGTCTCTCCCACCACCCTCTTAAATACCTCTGAGTAGATGAATATTTGTCGATAGATATTTTTTTACATATACGTTCTATCTACTGCGGGGCAAAAGTCTCCCCGTAGACTTCCAAATATCGCTGTCCCGAGCTAACAGTAGGAGGTATCCCACCACCATCTTAAGGCGACGATCGCACCGTTCAACATTATTGAAGATATAAAATCACTGAATGTAGATATGCAAAGTAGCAAACCTTCACGGCCTAGAAAATAACAATACAAAAGGTTCAGCAAGAATAACATGCTGAACACAACACGTTTTCCTACAAAAAATTTGAACCAAAATTGATCATATTGATGCAAGTTATTTTGTAAGAAAACGTGATAGGATCAAAACGATATTATTGCTGGACCTTTGTATTGTTATTTTCTAGGCCGTGAAGGTTTGCTATTTTGCACTACATTCAGAGATTTATATCTTCAAAAATGTTGAATGGTGCGAGCGAGAGGGAGGTTTGACCTGAATAGTCGCCTTAAATAAACGGAATAGATAAATAAATATTTGTCGATAAATATATTTTTACTAAAACCTTCTCACTGCAGGACAAAAGTCTCCACATAGACGTCCAAATATCTCTGTCCCAAGGTACCTACCAACCACTACTCATTTGAAGGCACGGACTTCGTTCCGCCAACGTATCCTCGGCCGACCTTGACGTAGCTGCTCCTCAGGAGTCCAGCCTGTGATGATGGTCTCCCACCTATACGTATTGATGTAGTAGTAAGTAAATAATTAAGCTTTATATTTACAGACCCGAGTTGATAGCTCTTACAACTGGAAACGGAAACACAAAAGAAGATAACGTGTGTGTAAACAACCAAAAAATATTAAAGATAGCTGGCAGACAAGACGTGAGTGATAAGAATTACGTATTGAGTACCTACATACATCAACAACTATACAGCATTTACATAAATGAGTAATTTTCTACAATATTACAAAATTAGAGCAGGAGCCCTCGCTTTTACATACAAGTTTCTACTTAGTTAGAGCGAGGAACTCAAAGCACTGTCAAACCTTAGGGTCTTTCTATCACAACTTTTACTAACTCATATCTAGTACACTTAGATTAATGCTGCTACAGTTTATCCTTTTCTTCCATCCTGGATTTGTCTCGCGTGGTACTGGGATAAAAACTAGCCTATGTATTCCATTCAAGGTCACAATCTATGTTTAATCCCAGTTTCATACAAATAAATAAATAATGCTGGACGTTATCACACAGCATCATGTAGCCCCAAATTAAGCAGAGCTTGTATTGGAATTATATTATTATTTGATTGTTATGGGAACCACATGATTGATAT
This sequence comes from Horisme vitalbata, assembly GCA_951804965.1. Taxonomy (NCBI): domain Eukaryota; kingdom Metazoa; phylum Arthropoda; class Insecta; order Lepidoptera; family Geometridae; genus Horisme; species Horisme vitalbata. The sequence continues at coordinate 5,299,681 of OX638096.1, forward strand.
ACTACACATATACAGTTTTTTTTTGTAAATACATACTTATCATACAAAGAAAATACCCAGACCCGAGACAAATAACAATCAATCAATTAAGGGTGTTACGGAGTTGAGTGGAAACAAACTTACACAACACACAGACACAGACTTTCGAATATCATGATTACTGTGATGTGGTGTGATTCAATAATCGAAGGTACTTCATAAAATAACATAAATACAAACTTTTTGAAAAAATATTAGTTCAATTCCTTTTTTTTTTCAATCCATGAATGCAGTTTCTCGTAACTCTTAAAATGACATATCAGTTCATTCTATCTGACAATTTCATATTTTCGTAAACTAAGCCTTATCAATGGATCACACTGATTAACCATCATTATTAAGCTATTGCATAGCTTCTATCGAGGGCCTTGAGCGCGGGGACCGAATCCAGAAATTCCGTAACGAAAAAAAACCTCACGCTCCCCACTCCGACGGGCACGGAGGTGTGGCTTGAAGGCCGTGCATTGTCTAACGTCGTTTCTTTTCGGCAGTCTTCGACACGGTGTTTGTGTGCGTATTAGACGTATTGTACGACTCTACGAAGCTCGTGTATTTAATTAAAGAAAAAAAATTGTTTTCTTATCGGTTACCACGCTCAAAAAGTGTAACTTGGATTAATATCAAAGAAAAAGAAATACTGCGTAAATAAAATAAATAAATAATTATAATTGCATAAGTTGATACAAAATGCTATGCAATAGCTTTACCGCGGCAGTCCCCGAGTGCCACACGTCTTTTTATTATTATTATGATTATTATAAACACATAGCAATCCACTGCTGGACATAGGCCTTGCCCAATGAACGCCACAGCGCCCTGTCCTCAGCTCGACGCGTCCAACTCCTGCCTTGCCTTATCTAACATGCTTTGACCAAATGATTTGAAATTACAGGTGCCAATACACAGGGGTTCAAGAGCATCTATCGTCACAACCCCGCCTGTAACCGATTACTTCGGCAAAGATGGTCTTGGAGACAGTGGAGATGTCTTCACAGATCTGGTGCCTGCCAAGGCAGAAAGCGCAGTATCCACGCTTATTCAACTATCTCAGACTTATCAGGGTAAGTTATTGATCAATTTTAGTTGCAGGACTCTATAGAACTATTCCTAAGATCCAAAGAACTTGAATTCATTCACTTGTCATTGCATTCAAAAATTTAAAAATAAGTTCCACCCCCGGAAGTGTTGCTAAAATAATATAGAAGACAATCACAAAAGAAATAGGTTTTGTTATTCGGGGGCGAGCGAGAAACCAGTCCGATAACTTCACTTCCGCCAAGACATCGGCGAGCTGAATCAGTCGTAGGTATGGACTTTCGCGGAATCCAATAAAACACGAAGATTTTTATTGTTCTCGTCATTATCATCATCATACATAGACCGACTTCACCCACTGCTGGGGGGTAATAGGCCTCCCAGAGTTCTCGAACGTCAAAGTGCGATATCGGTAGAGCTGTCCACAAAAATCGGTATACTTATTTGTACCCAAAATCGCTATATGACAAAAAATACACAATATTCAATCAAATTTGTTTAAAACCGAGTGTGCTTGAGATGAACTAAGTTTCTTAAGAGCGTCTTTCCCTGATGTAATGTTATTTCAACTCTTACAATTTGCAAAGCTTTCGCCTTTACGACTATCTTGCAGTCAGACTGAAAATTTTTCTTCCAATTCTTTTCAATATTGTTGAACTTTTATTCTTTTTGCACTCGCGCTTGTACACGGTTCCTCGTCAGACGACATATTATTAACTTATTAATCATAACAAAACTATATTTTTTCTATATTAAGATTAGGAAACTTTCTCTTTCAAGTTAAGAAATTTTATGAAAAAATAAAATCTGAATTCCTGTTTCTATATTGAATGGCAATGAATTTCCGAGCAGGAAACCCCTGATAGCATCCAGTTGCAGTATTCCTTGAAAATGTACTGTGATCCCTACGTAACATATTAGACTACTTAACATCTATAATACTATTCAGGGATTTCCCTAAATTCTCTAAGGGATTTCCCGTAACATAAACCATAAATGAAGAGGGCTGCCAACTTAAATTGTACAATCGGTAGAAAAATCGGTATAATTTCCATGTATTCTCTGAAATCGTGGAAAAATGGATGCATTTCGGTATTTCGGTAGGACAGAGCCCATATCGGTAGAAATACCGAAAAATCGGTAGGTTCGAGACCACTGAGGCCTTCTTTTGTAAGTACTTGCCAATCCCTATGGTTTACGGTTCGTTATAACTGAAATTAAACCGTGCCAGGTATGGTTTTCTGGGACTGGATGGATGAAGGATTTATCCATGGACCATTCACTATCGGTTTTCTGCCACTTATCGTTGAAACACAGAGAACACAAAAAAATCTGCTTTACCACCTGGGCCACTCTTGTTGCCCGGACGTACAACGTAAATTTTTTTAGCCCACTCTAGTTTCCTCCGGGCAACAAGTGGTTCAAGTGGTTAAATTTAAATATTTATTGGTATAGCAGGAACAAATCTAGTACTTTTTCCTAAATTAAGTGCTACTATAACACGTCAAACTTTCATTAATATAGCGAAAGGTGTTAAGAAGCAGCGTTTAATATTGGCGTGTATCCTTATTATTTTAATGTCCAATCAGCGCCATCTGTGTGCTTCCTATGGGAAGGTAGCTACAGGCGCATCGCATGCGCTGTGACGCGATGCGGTGATCGATGGTGTGTTCTCAGAATGCATTATAGTTTCTCTCTTGACTCTCAGGTGGCGTTATCAAACGAACAAATAATAAAATAATTATGTAAAATTATACACTATGTATAATTTTTTTTATTCGAAATGTCAACAACTCAAACTGTAAATAAATATTCAAATTAATTTTTGAATTTAATAAATTCTTGTCAGTTATAAAATGATGAAGGGTAAACCACCCTAAATCCGCCCCCAAATATCTGCCACTTGCAAAGAATCATTAATAAATTATGTACGGCTAACATTATGACATGTTTTTTTATTCTAAAATGGACCATACAAAATACTTCATAGATAATAACAATAAGGTGGCGGTAAGTGCTCCTTTATTCAATGAAATGCTGCTTTAAAGTAGACGACGCCGACGGCTCACGTGTCGTGATTTTTCGTGATTTGACCTAAGAATCGAAAGTTGAGACCTGACGGGAAAAGGATTTGCACATTATTGGAGTTATTTACTCATGTATTATTATTTTATGAATAGAAGACGAACTATAGAACATTATGCAATATTTATTTTTTGCAAATTTTCATTATTTAAGTAAAAAATCACACGGCCGGGGATAGGGGAAATGTTTTTCATTCAAATCCAAATATCGGCAGGGGTGGTCGATAATAGGAATATGCTAGTGGATATTAAATCCTAAAGTCGGCCGCCACACGATTAGGGTGACTACTTTTTCGTGTTATATCTACTTACCTAGTACCTATACTGATTTCGTTTTGGCATATTGTCGACAGATAGGTACAATTAAGGCAAATCAATCAAAATTCGACGATCCCGCGAACATCCAAATTATTGATTGTGATATAAAATGTGGTTTTGATTGTACAAATGTGACAATTTAAAAAAATATGTACCAACCTAAGATAAGGTTTTGATAAGTAAGATTTTCCCTGTATTATAATAACTATGAGACTGAGGTATGTACACAACATAAACTTAAAAGTATTAAAATGTTAAAAATACCTACTATGTTCGAATTGTAAAATTCTTGCCAAAAATTAGGGTCATCCAATTTTTTTCCATTTCATTGCTTCATTTATGTGTTGCCACACTTGCCACACGCACATATACACAAAAAAATCCCTGTAAATATATAGGCCGATATTAGGTCATACCTAGGCCGACATTTAGGAAGAGATGGCCGATAACAGGCAAAACAGGTATAGTTTTATAAATATTATTATAATAAATAAATGTATTGGCTTTCCTAATATTTGGCCATACAGTTGCAAAGACAACTTATTTCTATAGATATTAAAAATATTTTACCTCGTAAGTAGTTAACCTAGTAGTTTTATTTTTATAGAAAGTTGAATACAAGAAAATGCTTAGCCGATAAATGGTAGTTTTACCCTAAGTACGGATAGGATGGTTGCTCTGTCTGGAGTCTAAGGATGGCTGTTTTTTTTTATTAATTACTAGCGGCCCGTCCCGGCTTCGCACGGGTTAGGGCACTTTTTTTTACACCTTCGGTTACGTTACATAAGTTTTAGTAAGGATCCCTAATCTTTTCTAGCAATAAATATAGCCTATGTTTCTCAGGGTGAAGTGAATGTAGCTTTCCAATGGTGAAATAATTTTTGTCATCGGCACAGTCGTTTTTGAGTTTATTCATTACAAACATACACACACACACAAAAATACAATTTTATCCTCTTTATAATAGTAGTGTAGATGTAGATTTACGTAGGAAGGTAGGTACTCGGTAGTTACAATTTTAACTATCTCCGAAACATTGGACTCGTTAAGTACCTACCTAGTTGTTGTAGTGATATTCACGTCGGTCGTCACGAAGCACGTCAGTGTTATTCGCACTCAAAGCGCTATACCTAGGTAGGTACTTACATTAATTCATAAATATTGAGCATACAAAAGGTAGCTATGTACCTAGGTACTTTTGCGGTTCTGTTCTGTTATTAAATTCGACTAGGTACGCATACCTAGGTAGGTAGAACGTCATGTTATAAAGCGCTGGAAGATCTGCAGGGGGTATGTTTTACCTGGTACTTAGATGAATACCGTTAAGGCTGCCTCCCACGTCAGACTTTTTGTAGGACCGATAACCGGGCCGATTTTTCCTGCATACACCTACCAAGTACTATATTCTGACCGACCTTTGGTAAGACCGTAGGACATGTTCGTTGAACTAACGGTTACAAGATAGAAAATTCAAAAGTCCGGAGAAAAACATTGATATACATTGAAAAATCCTAAGATTTATTGGAATTTTGCGAATTCTCGCGAAAACGTTATTTACAGCTTTGTAACCCGCGTTTACATTAAAACAGTGTTAAAAACAAAAGTTTACTTAAAAAGGTATAATCGCAAATTAAATATGATGATGAACAATTTACATGGCCAAAGTAAATTTCAAATTAGTTTCTTTATAAAGAAGATTATTATTTGATGTTGAACTTATTAAAAAGATCTGAAAAACTTTTCTATTTTATTGAAAATTCGAAAAATCCTGAAATTTCCAAAATGCGGCCGCAATCCTGAGAAGAGCCAGAAAATCCTGTGATCTCAGGACTAATCCTGAGATATGGTAACCCTAGTTGCACTATTGCAATCAGTAGTGTGCGTTACTCCAGCGGCATGTTGACTCGGATCGGGATAATAATTTTTTTATAAAATTAGAGCACTATGTCCTGTAAATGTGCCCCAAAAATTAAATTTGTGTGTTTTTTCTTCTACAAGAATATAGTCCAAAAACCGGTGTAGGCAGGTTAGATACAATTTTATTTTTATGTTATTTTTTATATATATATATATATATAATTAGAACGGCCAAATAAAACCACTTACTCTAACCAAAAGAACTAACTTTATTAAATTAGATTAATTATGATAATAGAAAAAACATAAAATCGTCATGCATACACAATTCATCAAAACAAAATAAAGTGTCAAAGAAAGACGACAAATCGATCCTATAAAAAATCTGAAGTGGGCGGGCAGCCTAATAGCCTATTTCATTTGCGTAGCTTCCCCTCAGCGTTCTTTTTACGTGACGCGACTACAGGTAGTTACCTACTGTTTAGTTTATTAATAGTACGTCAATGGTTTCATTCACCATAAATAATAAACACGTTAGCATACCTACTAGACTACAAGCTAGTTTCACTTCGTAGGTAATTAGCTTTTCACGAAACAACACGAACGCACACATACACTTAGCACAAAATATACAAGAAAAAACCCAAAAGAAATTTGGACAACTTTTCGCCTTACCTTCCCCTTTAATTTTCAACCTTAGCAGTTTGCCAAGCTGCTTGAAACACGGCCAAGCCATAACCAAGCTTGTGCGCAGACACACAACAAACATTAATAATGACGTCATCGCGAGTCGCGACTCCGACACGAGTCTAGAGCATTCGGTCAGTGTTGCCGTTTTTTATTTGGAGAAAATGCTAAAACTTGTAGCAGAAGCTTGAGAAAATGCTATAACTTGTAGCTTTGGCATTCAAAACAATGCTAAATAACTTTTAAAAATGCTAAATAAAATGCTAAAAACCAAATTTTATTCCCAAACAGCAAATTGAAGTGGTCAACTGTTAAAATATATGCTTATTCGCAAATAAAGAACGCAAGAGAAGACTCTGCTTTTCGGATATTATGAGTAATTTGCATTGTAGGTTAATTACTTTTCATTGACCCTTCATATTTTGCACGTTTTGCGGTGAAAATGTGTTGTTTGAGTAAATTATAGCTATTATGTTACACTTACAAAATTTGCAATAAGTTGAATTCTGTCATCTTTTTCCGTTGTTCGCGCTAAATTTTCTCATAAATATGAGAAGCCGTGATATTAAAACATCAAATTCAAATTAGACGTAAAAATTAAGAACACTGCACTGATCCACCACCACCACACCAGCATATATCAGTCCACTCCTGGACGTAGGCCTCCCCTAATAAAGGGGGATATGCCTATAATCCTCACGCTGAGCACTGATCGTTCGTAACAAATTAACAATCGCTAAGCAAAAGATAAACATACATTTCGGGGAAGTCCTAATTCCTTTAGAGAGAGTTCCCATGTTTTAAAAAAACTACTTTGTGTTAAATACAAATTGTCTCTGGTTTCTATAAAATCTTTTGAATTCCCTAATAAGTAGGTTAAACGTTAAGAGAAATGTTATTTGCTAAATGCAAATTTTTTAAGCTAACAGACACGAAAATATGCTAAATTTAGCATTAAAAATGCTAAAACGGCAACACTGCATTCGGTCGGTATAGTGAGCGGAGAGGGGCCGGCCGTACTGTACTTCAGCCCAAAATAATTGAACTCACGTTTTTTTACCGTCTTGTTTTTTGACAATACCTAAAGAATTAGGTACACTTTATGCACATGTGATTGCATCATCACCAAAATTCACCGTGTAGCATGCATATTCGATTTTAGTTCTAGATTCACCTACTACTACCTACACCTACATTTTTCTTTTTGCTCAAGTAGGTATGCCGCGCCTATGCGACATTGGGTTTATTCAGCCTGGCTCGAGTATTGGATCTCTTGCTCCCACTTTGCTTGCGGGGCTACACTCATTAAATATTTTACCTACCGCTAAACGAGCCGGGCCGGGCTGTGCAAAATCGTGCAGAGGGTAGTAATTGTATTTAAATTGGTTAATTTAGGATACCTAGATACATTCATAAATATTTATGTCGAGTGTACCACACAAACTCTAGATGGTTTATAGGGTAAAAAGTGTTATTAATGTAATGATAATAATAAACAGACCGTTCTATTTCGCGGCAATTTACGCGCCCTTTGCCGTTGACACGGCGCGGCGCGCACCTTATTTCGCACTTTGACACAGTAGTGTGACAGCAGCGGAAGCAGTCTACAGTTGAACGTAACTCTATCCCGAGGTACGCCACTATTATTATTATAGGAGAATTTTTAATCCTACTTGTTTTTTTTACAATATAATATGTATTTATAGAAACTTCTAAGTAAATATTTATTATTTGCTATTCAAAAGATTTGTTTTTAAATTTTACATCAAATGGGGATGTAGGTACAATTAATTAATAAAGCCAAACTGTTACTGATAAATCAATATATTTATGAAATAATGGTAGGTAAAGGTCACGTCACGCGATGGGGGGAGGTGGTTGCAGGGTGGTTGACTAACTATTCTATGTAAAACTATTTCGTAATTAAAAACTTTTGTGTGCGATGATGCAGCGAGCAAAGCTTGACGGACGAACCAATAGCGCATCGTCAAGCATGTGGCGCTTGGCCTTCCCGCGCCACGCCACACTTCATATCACCAAACAGACCGATAAATCTAATGCGCAGCTTGACCGCCAGCGTTCATTTTACGTGACGCGACCTATATTATGAAAATTATTAGTAAGGCGTCAAATCTCCCCTGGCGCCGTTGGTAGAGTTCCAAAACTCTTCATCTGCAATGTCTACGGGCTCTATTTTAATTTCTTCTATGTCAACCCTGTTCTCGTCCTCGATAAACTCTTCTTTAATTGATATCTCACTTTTCTCATCTATTCTCTTAGTCAGAATCCGTTTTTTTAATTCATTTTTTTTCCATTCGAAGCCAAGATCACTTAAAATGCGTCGTACACTGTGTTCTGAGCCTTTAAAATCTATACCTTCTTGTAGTTTTCTTCGTATTTTTTCTACAGTAATAGGATATTTATCTTGATTATCCATAAAATGGTCAATGCATTGCAATACGTAGTCTTGCGATACAGGATCTAGTCCCGTTACAATTTTGCTTCGGGTTCTGAATATACTACGTCTTTTAAATACGCCTCCACTTTCAATTCCTTCTTTTACGACTCGTCTTACGCTTGATACGGAAACGTCGGCTGCCACAGCAGTTTCAAGGTACACTTCTTTTATTGTCCATTTTTCAGGGTTCGCATGTTGGGCTTTACTTTTAAAATAGCAAAACACATTATACAACATTTGTCTACTCTGTTCGTTCAAAATATGATTTTTTGTAGACATATTGCACAACACTTCTGTGACTACATAAAAAAAATTACAATTGCTCGTGAGTGTACTCTGGCGACGAGAAATAAGTACAACACGATCGAGGAGTGGGAAGACACTGGCGAAAAATACGGAACGCGGCGCGCGGCTGGCTTGACGCCCCTCCCCTCTCACTGCGCCGCGCTCCCCTCCGCCCGTGAAACAAACCCACTGTGCGCAGTCTGCGCATGACGCACGATTAACCTGACTCGTAACCTGAACACGGACCAACACGGACCATAAAACGATTTTGAGACTAGCTTAACAAAGAATAGGGTATACATTGGAATGCGCTGTATTTAAATAATAATTTTCAACTTTCGTGTCGCGGTGGCTAGAGGAATGTGACATTGCTTGTTGTTGTACATTCAAAATACTAGGTACATAATTATTATAATAATACAATAATCGGTTTGAATATTCTGGAGATATTTTTGTTTAGTTTGTGGTACCTAAGTACCTACCTAGGCTAGGCTAGGCTAGGCACAAAGGCAAAAACGATCTCTGAGTGGAATAATTGTCGAAGAATTACCAACCTATTTCAATACAACCTGCCTAACCGCATTGATGAGAAATAGTCACTGGATAATTTTGAAATAAATAATAACTTTATTTTGTCCACAAAAACTTATACAAACAAACAATTCATTGACAATCTCTGTGGCGCAGTGGGCGAAGGTCCGCCTGTGACGCAGAAGGTTGCGGGTTCGATTCCCGCCGCGGGACAAATGTTTGCATGTTCTGCAGATATTTGTCTCGGGTCTGGGTGTTTTCTATGTATGATATGTATGTATTTACAAAAAAAAAAAAAATGTAATATATCAATCATGTGGTTCCCATAACACAAGCTCTGCTTAGCTTGGGGCTACATGATGTTGTGTGATAGTTCAGCATTATTTATTTATTTTATTTATTTATTGAATGCCATGTAGGCACCTATCTTCTACATTGCTCAATATATGTACCTACCTATCGACACCGACACTAATATTATAGGAAAAAATTGTATTTTTGTGTGTGTATATGTTTGTAATGAATAAACTCAAAAACTACTGTACCGATTTTCAAAATTATTTCACCATTGGAAAGCTACATTCACCCTGAGTAACAAACTACTGTGCCCATGACAAAAATTCTTTCACCATTGGAAAGCTACATTCACTTCACCCTGAGAAACATAGGCTTTATTTATTGCTAGAAAAGATTAAGAATCCTTACTAAAACTGAAGTAACGTAACCCAAGGTGTAAAAAAAGTCCACCCGGGACGGGCCACTAGTGTATGACATAAATATAAGATACCTACAGAATATAATGTAGTACCTAGGTATTATAATAAATGATATATTTATATAAGAAAGTACTTATCACTAGATAAGTAATTTTGGTACACTAGCTAGGGTAAGGTTACTCAGAGCTTACTAGCTCTGAGTAACCTTACCTTCCTAGATTACATCTCAGATTAAAGCTTAGCCTACATCTAGGTTTTAACCTAGGTAGGTTACCTACGTATAGGACCTACCTAAAGACCTACGTATCTTATCTACGAAGGAAAACAGTTTCCAATTTTCTCAGGCTTAACTTAGATAGGCTCTCCTACAAGCTTTTTAGGGGCACTTTGTTGTTTAATCCACGGTTAGGTTAGGTAGGTAGGTTACTCATTTTACTTCAGTTTGTGTTCTCCATTCCTTCATCTAACGGTATTTTTGGTATGTTCCAGGAAACTTGACTGTGATCACGCTTGGTGCACTCACGAATATTGCCTTGGCTCTCAAAATGGATCCAGACTTCTTAAGCAGAATTAACCATCTTTACATTGGAGCTGGACACATTCACAGTGAGTGGTTTAGACTTCTATAAATAAAACAAAATCCATTATGACGTTTTTTTGTGATACTTGAAGATGGAACATGGCCCAACTGATGTTAAGAGGTAACCATTACCTATCACAAAGCATTGCATCGCAGATCACACTTTTTGGAACGTGCTCTACGAAGCATCCTGCGTCCATCAACTTGAGGTATGATGGTGATAAGACTGACAACAGTCTTATGTGTCTTATGTGGTGAAGCCTGTAATTTCACCTTCCTTCAAACCACAATTCACGGCAGAAATAGTCATGGTGGCAGTACTTCCCCGGACGAGCCCTTCACAAAGAGCTCTACTACTACTAAAGACTTTCTGTCTGCTGTCTTTATATCTTCATGTCCCTTCCCTCTCATGCACGTCAAAGCAGAATGCCGACTGATGTATGGCGCTCGGTAACAAGACTAAAGTGAATGCGTCAAAAAAATCTCCAATAAGTTTTTAGTCGATTCTACTGTCAAAATAATTAAAAATGAGGGTTATTACCATAGTAACACTTTACATCAATGTTTGTTGCCATAGTAACGTGAATATCATTGGTTCTTGCAGTCTGATGGCGGCGTGCGTCAAATCAACAAAATATATTTTTACTTGATTATTAATTCCGTCGGTGTGCGAAACTAAAGAAAATGTTAATGTCATTTATAAAATATAATAAAATTTATGGCATACGTTTGGTTTTGACACAATTGGTACGGGTTCTCGGCATTCTCCTTTGGAGCTTATCTTCATCATCATCATCATCATCAGTAGCCTATAGCAATCCACTGCTGGTCATATATATGTATCCCTACCCTTATCTTAACATAACTTAGGTACTTACTTCATCATCATCATCATCATCATCAGCCTATAGCAGTCCACTGCTGGACATAGGCCTCTCCTAATGAGCGCCATTGCGCCCTATCCTGAGCTCGATTCATCCAGCTTCTGCCAGCATCCAGATCTGCCTTTCGCAGATCGTCACCCCACCTGGCCGGAGGGCGTCCTACACTACGTTTGCCGAGCCGCGGTATCCACTCAAGAACTCGTTTACCCCAACGGTTATCGGTTCTTCGGCAGATATGGCCAGCCCACTGCCACTTCAGCTTGCTAATTCCCTGAGCTATGTCGACAACTTTAGTTCTATGTCGGATAAACTCATTGCGGATTTTATCCTTCAGAGAAACCCCGAGCATAGCTCGTTCCATAGCTCGACTTTTACTGGTGGACTAGCCGTACTGTGAGTGTCCACGTTTCGGCTCTGTATGTCATGACGGGTAGGATGCACTGATTGAAAACTTTTGTTTTCAAACATTGCTGTATGGGTGACGAGAAAACTCGACGTAGTTTTCCAAATGCCTACCCTTATCTTAACATAACTTAGGTACTTACTTACGAATAAATTTTATTTGAAGGTAGGTCCTCTCTGTATTCTGTGGTACTACTCAAATATAACTACCTACGTAATAATATTGATTTTCAACGCTTTGTGTGTTGAAAAACCTAACTAACATAACTGTGCCCCTTGCAGTCAACGTGATTTTCAAAAACGGCATCATTTTTGAGTCACTGAAGTGGCTGGGTGTACAGGGTTCCAACCCCTATCTTCGGAACCCAAGCCAACCCCACCTGCACGTGGTGCACCCTGCTAAACAACGAACGGGGCTCTGGCGGCCGGCTGATTGCGGCATAGCACAGCCTACATCGGCACAGCTAAATCCCCTGGCCACTGACGGACAGCAGCGTCGGTGGTGCGAGAAGCTGTGCCCTGCGATCCCCAACCCGCATGCCAAGCGTGGGGATTATGGGTATATCCCCCTTTATTAGGAGAGGCCTATGTCCAGCAGTGGACTGATATAGGCTGGTGTGGATGTGGATGGTGGATGGAAGTGGCTGGGTGGCTGGACTCTGAGTAACAAATTATTTGTTAACCTTCAGTTACTTTTTGATTATATCAGTCATAATTATTTATAACTTTCATAAACATGTTCATCAAATTTGAAACTGAAAACTTAATAATTTAAAGTCTCAATTTTTTGTGGCAGTGGGCTGGCCATATCTGCCGAAGAACCAATAACGTTGGGGTACTAAACGAGTTCTTGAGTGGAGATGGAGACCATGGCTCGGCAAACGTAGTGTAGGACGCCATCCGGCCAGGTGGAGTGATGATTTGCGAGAGGTTGCTGGTAGAAGCTGGATGCGTCGAGCTTAGTACAGGGTGCAATGGCGCTCATTAGGGGAGGCCTGAGGCCTGTGTCCAGTGGACTGCTATTGATGATGATGATGAATTTTTATTCTCAGATGCAGAGAATCCAGAACCTGAGTTCAATGCGCACATGGATGTGGAAGCGTATCACATAGTCGCGAAACATGCTACTCCTGACAAAGTCACAATGCTGCCCTTCTCACAGGCCAAGCAGTATCTCGGATTTAGCAAAGTAAGTCAGTTGTTGTTAACTTGGTAGGCTCTTGTCTTTACAGTAAGCAAATATATTTGTTTCTAAAAAAGTAAACCAAATGGTTCTACTCAGGTATATTACAACATGTTTCTTGTAGGTACTTATTATTCTGCATTAGTAGAATCCATAATTACCTAGGTATTATGTACCTTGACTTTTTTAACCTTGTTTCTGTTGTTATTTTTACTTATTTGAGGTAACCAACACAATGTTAGAATCTTTCAATTATAATAATGTCTGCTGCAGATGGGCCTCTTCCAATTTGGCTGGATTGCCACTTTTAGCAGCCATCACCTTTGTTTCCTTACCTCCTTCCTTCCTTATCTGTTTTTTCATCTAGTTCTTACAAAACCACGCTCATGGCATGGCTTACTGGGCGTTATCTTGGTTAAGCAATACTGCGCCTGATCTAATTCTTAATTTTCACATGAGCTGGAGAAAGTTCTGCACTGACGTCCCGCATTGTGGTGTATTGTGCATTGCCCCCCTGCTAACCCTATCTCAGCCAGCCCAACTACATTGCTATAGAATTCCCAATGCTGCCAGTGTCTGTGTCAATTTTGATTAAGCAGCTTTTGTGAAGCGGATTTTGCGCTGGCTTCGTTTGTGGCAGTGCAGTGTAAGATGACATGCTCCACTGTTTCATAATCTTGAGAGGTACCATACCACGACAGGTGCCGCTGTCCGTAGCTCCTGTCTTTACTAGGTGGTGGTTCAGGTCGCAGTGGCCTGTGTGTGATACACCAACCAGTATATGTAGGTCTCCGCGCGATCACTACTAGGATGAATCCCCGTTCAGTGGCATTTAGATCTCAGTACTTCCATACTTCAGAAGACACGTTTGAAGTTGATCCCGGCTATATCAGTCGTTATGCTATGTCGAAAGCCTTTCAGGACTAAGTTAGGGATATATTTCACCGGGACACCATGACGGCGTAACCAAACACCAGCTACCAACAAAATGTATACAGCTTTATAGAGAGTTACTCAACTCTAAACGGAACTTTGGTTGCGCCACCAAACGGACACCACCAATTTTGTTGGTAGCGGCGACTGGTTGCGCCGCCATGGTGTCCCGCTGAAATATAGGGCTTGCTTACACAAAGGCTTTACTTATACAAAGAAGTACAGTGTCATCAAAATACAATGCCATTTATACCTCAACAAAACACCAGTATTCATTTTTTACACTGCATCTTTTGCTTGTATTACTTCTCTGCATTTAGCGCTCGTGGCGTGGTTAACTTCGGTGCTCTTAGCACCTTCACTATGCAACACTCCGCCCGGTCATTACTTGGATGGGTGACAGTTTAGTGACATTTAAATTTGAGCGCTTCCGTGTTTCAGAAGGCACGTTAAGATGTTGGTCCCGGCTTTTCAGTCGTTAAGCCATGTCGGAGGCCTTCGGGCGGCCTAAGCACTCCGACATCAGAGTTTATATCACTAGCTCATACGAAAAAGAAGAAGAAGAAGTCGCCCTAATACTTTATTTAGTCTGTATTTCTTTCTGTTAGGACTGGCGGGAAAACGTCCTCGGCGCGATACCAACAGATATCATCAAGCACATGAACAAGTTCGAAAAGATCTCAATGACGAAGGAAGATAGCTGGAGCGCTTTAGACCCTGCGACCGTTGCTATGTTCCTGAAGCAGGACCTCGTTGGAGAGTACAAGTATTCTAAGAATGATATCATTATTTGCGGTGAGTTCGCGATTTCATTCATACTATAACTTGGCTAGCATAGGGCCTGAACATTGGAGTGATTGAATTAATTGCACAAGCAACGAACCTTGTTACAATAGTTAGTCTTGACGAGTTTTTTATAGACCAAAATATAAAAATGTAGTTTTTTTTTACATATACATATTTTTAACCGACTTCAAAAATAGAAGGAAGTTTTCAATTCGGTTGTATTTTTTTTTTGTTTTTGTGTTTGTTACCTCATAATTTATTTAACAATATATGATTATCATTTATTTTATAAGTATAATTTAATTTATTATCTGTAAATTGCAATACCCTAACCAGGTACCTTTATCTACATAATTATGACACCTACCACCTAAAGTAGAAGATAGAAAGTGGACATAAGTATGGAAGCAATAAATCATTTTAATTTAAAGTAAAGTCACACAGTCCTCCACCAAGTTTTTATGATCAACAGTTTTTAGCCCTTTTGTAATTTAGATATACCTACCTAAGTATTAACTTACAGCAGCATGATAGGCGGACGATATTTTCATTCATTCATCGCGTGAGCCAAAAAAGATCGGTCAGTTTCATACAACCTGTGACCTGACCTGACCATAAAATGTCGCGTTTAGAAATGACCTATGTCCTAATTGATAGTTCTTATTACAGGATATCATGTTCAATTAATGTTTTTTTTTATTAAATCCGGAGAATTTTTCTGGGTATTTTTATAATACTTTTAGGTTACGATCGATTAGGACACTGGCGCCATTAAACAAAAATCAACCAAAACGCGTGCTTTGTTAGTGGTGGTTTTGTTTTAGACGGTTGACATTGGGACGAGAGATGCACAATGTGGATGAGAGTGCGTTCAATAACCATGATACGTTATGATAGGGCATATTGCGATCAATATTTATTATTAATTATTTCGGCTTTAATAAATAAAGATATTAGTTATAATTTCCATACTCCATTACATAGAATATTTTTACATAATTCATAATTTTATTATTCGCTTCGATTTAAAGTCAGGTCTGAAATGACCGGCCTTCTTTGGATGAGACGAGCTTTGTACCGTGTGGACTGTGGAGTCCGCGTTCGGCGCACCCAATATTCAGCAGTGGGTGAAGTGCGAATGCTGATAATTATGATCTATCTTACCATTATGTTTTCAACGTTATAACATTATAGCCATAAAGTGATCTCAAAAATGTTATTTTCTGTATTTCAGGAGAGAAAAGGGGAATCAATACAAACGCCTTCGTTGAGAAAGAAGATGCAAACGTCAGAATCATCCATTCAGCCAAGACGGAGGAATACCAACAGTTTCTATTAGATATTTTTAGTAAATAAATGATCTTGACAAATTATCCTTATTTACTAATTATTATTATTCAATCAACATTAAAACATATGGCTCCATCTTACGTTAAAGATGATAACTTTTTACTGATAACCCTCTCTTCAACTCATGGATTAAAAAGTTCGTCTCGTAGTATATAGATGACGCTGAAATAATGAAGTAAATTGGAACGAGATGGCGCTAGTTGGGACAAGTGTACAATATACTTTGGTAGAGTACCTAGGGTACATAAAATAACGAAAGATAAAATTGAACCATCGAGTGGTCGATTAAGAAGTTGTAATCTCTTATAAAAACGAATGGCCAATTTAAATGAAGTTTCTAGGCCTATAGCAATAAAAGCACTCAAAAATGAAAAGCCTCCATTATCTTTCGAAGCACGGAAGTAAATCATAACAGTAAAACACATAATAATATATTTCATTTGTAGCTTTAATATAATGGAGTATTAATACCCACCCAACACGAATATACAAAAAAATCCTTCGTTTCACTCGACAGAGTGGTCGTTCGTGGTCATTCATCAGCCATCAGCATCACTCTCCATAACAGTTCTGTAGTCATCACGTAGTATTGTGAGGTGCTAATGTGGCTCGCCTCTCGCGCCACTTTTGTCTATTGGTGGAAATCCAATTACATGTAGGTATGGAGATGGTCGCCCACTGCAGATTTGATCTGATCAATCTATGTCATTGGTGACCTTCCCCGCGGCCTGGTGCCCTCCACGCATCCTGGCACGACCAAGTGTTCAATGGGGTCAGTGTTTCGCCTCGAGTACGTACCGTGGCCGTATGCGAGTTTGCACTTCAGCTGATAGACGCTGCTTGATACAAAAAAAAAAACAGCGAGGTACAAGATGAAATTAATTGATTATGAGAGGTGGGTGGAACTATTTGTTGACTCCGAAACTATCAACCTCCCAATAAACACAATAACGGAAAAATATCACTTTCCACCGAAAACGTGCACTAAAATAGTTATGATAGCCATAAAAAGCCTGTTGGCCGACATTATTTTATGGTGATATTTCTCAGAAAAATAATTACCAACGCAATTTTTAAGGTTTTCCAATAATCTACCGAGGTTTTTCAGGTTGCAATCGGCCTACAACCACGACAACTCAAGCCTCCCTTAATAAGAAAGGGATATGATTAAAATCAAAATCAAAATAAGTTTATTCAGTACGCACTTATTGAATAAACTTTGAAACGTCAATTTTTTAAATTTTAATTTGAACCAATTCGTATGGCAACCAAACAGAGAAGAATTGGCAAGAAACTCTGCTTGGCTTATATTTTTTTAAACTCTTGTTTTTACAAAGTTTATTATTGACTATTACATTGATTTTGAGGGAGTTGGATACAGTTTCATCCCAAGCTTTTTTGTCATCTAAATAATCAGAAATTTTATAATAAGCTTTATTACTGAGGTTACGTTTAACAGCATTTTTGAATTTATTTACAGATAAATTAGGCATATCATTTGGGATTTTGTTAATAAATCATACACATTGCCCTTTATAACATTGATTAACTTTATGGAGCCATGCAGTAGGAACTGCTAGTTTATCTTTATTTTTGCAAAGTTTCACGATTTAGTTCAGAGTTGCCTATAATCACCAAGCGCGGCATCCGGGTAATGGATCGCAGGGCATAGCAGCTGCTCACACGCGCCGCTGCCTTGTGCTGGCCAAGATTTATCTAAACCGGTGTTGGGATGGGCTCAGGTTAGAGAGAAATTTATTGCTCAAAAGAACACAGTTCACTTATAATGAGCTTATAAACTATTTATAACTAATTAAGGTTAAGTTATTTTAGTAAATATGCTCCAGAGGTCTATGAAATAGGTATCTTAGATTATTTTATTTTATCATAGATGAATTTGTTCAGTCTCTTTTTAAACACGGACATTGATTCACAGGTTTTAACATTATCGGGCAAGCTATTGAATATCTGTGCTCCTTCGTACATGATATTACGTTTACCATAGTTCGTTCTAGGTTTTATTAATTTTAGTTTATTTGTTTGTCTTAAGCTATGTTTGAAATGTCTTTTTTCAAAAGTTATTTGTGTGTGTATTTTTCCCATTAATATTTTTTTAACTAAAGTGCATGTTGAATACGTGTAAAGTTGGTGTATATTAAATATTTTAGTCTGTTCATAGATCGTTTGCGTGTGCGTTAGGTAGTGGTAGTTAAATAGTGTTTTAATCAATTTATTCTGTGATACCTGTAATTCTTTTATATTACTTTTAGCAGCACAACCCCAGACTTCTATGAGATATTCTAAATGCGACTTCACTAAGGAATTATATATAGTCATTTTAACTTTGTGAGGTATGCAGCCTACAGTTCTTCGAAGTGCTCCGGTAAGAGAGGCAAGTTTAGACCTTATATGTGCGATGTGCGGTTTCCAAGAGAGTTTGTCATCTAGCTGTAGGCCGAGATACTTTTCCTGGTGCGATCGGTGAATAATTTTATTATCTATAGTAAGGGGTTCGAATGGTGGTATTTTTTTATTTTTTGCTGAGAATATAATGTATGAAGTTTTGGTTGTATTAATTGTTAAGAGATTGCTTTGGCACCAAATATTGAATTTCATTAAATCAGTTTGTGCTTTTTGCACAAGGTCGTGCAAGTTTTTACCAAAGTAGAAGAGACATGTATCATCTGCATATAGTGTTACATGTCCCTTTAGTCCTATGTTGCAGACATTATTGACATAAATAAGAAAAAGCAACGGGCCCAATACTGATCCTTGAGGAATACCGCACTCTATTTTAAGAAAGCTGCTTTGATGTTTCCCAATTTTTACAATCTGGTTTCTGTTAGTTAAGTATGATTCAAATATTTTCAGAGCTAGTCCCGTTATACCCAAATTTTTTAACTTATCTAATAGAATCTGATGGCTGACTGTATCGAAAGCCTTTTTTAGGTCGATAAATATGCCTAAACAGAAGCATTTGTCATCTATATTAATTTTAATTTGCGTTAAGAGATCTATTGTGGCTGAGAGAGTATTAGATTTTGGCCTGAAGCCATATTGATGATTATATAGAAAGTTCAGATTTTGTAAATGATTTTCAAGCCTATTATAGATAACTTTTTCGAATACTTTAGATATAACGGGTAGCACCGATATAGGCCTATAATTGCCTGGATCAGTCTTTTTGCCAGATTTAAATATTGGGGTAACCTTGGCCATTTTTAGGTTATCCGGAAACGTGCCAGTACTAAAACAGTTATTTATGCAGTCAGCTAGGTTTTGAGCTATTACATCGATTATACACTTTAAAGATTTAGTACCAATCCCGTCAATACCAGTGCTTGTATTTGAATCAAGCCTATTTACAATTTTTGTGACTTCATCTACAGTGCACGGCAGTAGGCTTTCCATTTCAGTTATAGGTTTATTATTGGTGTATGTCATAGTGTAGTAGGTGTTATTTCTGTAAGTGTTTGGAATTTCATTTGCAAGTTGTATACCTATAGATGAGAAGAAAGTATTAAAAACGTTACATATTTTATCTGGGTCATCTACCTGTATCGAACCATCGATAATTAGTTTCGAAGGGGCACAGTTTTCAATAGCTTTGTTTTTTACTAGGGTATTTATAAGTTTCCAAATGGTTTTAGAGTTTTTACATTGGTTAAATTCTTTATTAAAATAGTTTTCTTTCGTATTTTTAATCAGCATACCTATTTCATTACGTTTTTTTCGAAAATCTGTTTTTAGTTCTTTGTTTTCAGGATTTTTCTTTGACTGGGCCCATAAAATATTCCGTAATTGTATTCCGTCTATTACTGACTTATTGATCCAGTCATCTCTAGGTGCATTTGCTATCTTCGTTTTTGTAACTTTGCTCCCATCTATATTAGTTTTGATAAGTGATTCCAGGTCTTCAAATAGTTTGATCGGATTGTTTGTATCAGATATATCCTTAAATAATTTTATGTAATCTATAGATTCATACTCAACTCGTGACTTGTGACAGTGTTTTTGTTTAGTGATTTCCAAAAATAGCTGTTTATGATCAGATAAGGTTGAGTCTATTACTGTCAGAATACCAGTTAAGTTATTTATGTTGGTGCATATATGGTCAATAATTGTTTTGCTGGTGTCGGTTTGGCGGGTACAGTAGTCCTCATCTATTTTATTTAAGGGTTCATAGCCTGCTTCTTCGAGCATGGTCAGGTATTGATCACTCTCGTTAGTTAATAAATCAATATTAAAATCACCAGCAACAATGCATCTCTTCCGCTTTTCAAGTTGTTGATAAAATGACTGCAAAAATTCATTGGTATTTTTTTTATTTGGTTTGTATACAGCTCCAATATGCATTCCAATGTTTTTTATGTATATCCAAAGGTATTGTATTCCATCTTTGTATATTTCGTCTGTAATATCATATTTCAAGCTATTGTGGACATAGATTGATACTCCACCTCCTATCTTTTTATCCGTCCTATAGCTGCATATGTGCGTGTAATTTGGGATGGAAAAATATTTTGATTCCGAATCCGATTTTATCCAAGTTTCTGTAAGTATAATTATATGTGTCGTACGTCCAATTGCTTTTATAATACATTGTAATTCATCAAAACGTCCTTTTTTTCTAATACTTCGTAAGTTCGTATAAAAAATCTTGAGAGAAGAGGACTGAATAGGTAGGTTTTCGTATGTAGATTTAACGTAATGTATTAAACTTTCTGAATTATTACTATATTCACCATCTATCACCACCATCGGGCTTGGCTAATCAGTCGGCCACCAGAGCCCCATCTGTTCAACAGGGAGATGGAGATTGTTACTCCTTACTTTCCCTATTAGATTCACCTAACCTACCACTAGGTATGCTATCATAATGTTAGCAGCATCACTGTTTCGAACTGAAGAGTGTAATGCAAATAATCACTCACAGCGCATCAGCTACACTTCTGGTATTGCAGGCTTACAAGGGCAACTAAGACTACCATCAAGGTGGCCTGTCAACTTATCCAGTAAAATTAATTTAAAAAAGGTGTTAGGCTGCCACCACACACCACACCGGCCTGTATCAGTCCACTGCTGGATAGGCCTTCCCTAAAAATGGGGAATATGCCCATAATATCCACGCTGGGCATACGGGTTGGGTATCGCAGGGAACAACTTCACGCACCGCCGACGCTGCTGCCCGTCTGCGACGCAGGGGATTTAGCTGTACCGGTGTCCGGCTGCGCTATGCGGCAATCAGCCGGCCGCCAGAGCCCCGTTTGTTAGTTAACAGTGTGCACCACGTGCAGGTGAGGATGGTTTGGGTTCCAAAAATAGGGGTCATAACCTCTTACACCCTTAGGTTGCGCTATGCTTCAATCGTGAAACTTTGTAAATACTTACTACCAAACGATAAAAAATATTTCCTGGTTCAAGTTATAAATAAAGAAGTCAAGTCAGAAGTAGCCTGTGATATGAGTAGGAAAATGATGATAAAAACAGTGCCTTTGTCCTCATACCGAAACGTTAACCGAAATTCCATCAAAATCACTTCTGTCATGATGAAATAGCAGCCAGACATCCAATTTAAATATTCAACAAGAGATACATTAATATTATGAGATTTATACAAACTTAAATTCGAAGCGGGGTTTTCTTAATTAATTTTAGCAATGAAATCAGATCTCAGCATTTATCATGCCAGCAAAAGTTTCAATGTTATTTGCATTGCTTTACTTTGGACACGAGACTCACGGGCTACAAGAATGTGGAAAATAACATATGTTTAAAAAATAGCTTCAAAAAGACTAGAGACAAGCTCTCGGCTTTGTTTGCGGTAGGCACTTTGTAATAATAAGTTTTATTGCCAAAAATTAATAAACTAATACTAAATTCTAATCCATGTAAAACGTACTCTTAGCATGCAATTCCTTTACATTCGCTTCCTAAACGGTCACCCATCCTAGTAGTGACCATTCGTAGTGTTGCTTAATCAAGACTATCTGCTAAGAACAGCACCCAAGTAAGCCATGCCACTTACGCTTAAAAAACTAGTTAGCCTACAAAACTCCGACACCAGAGTTAAGCACTAGCTCATAAAACGCAGAAGAATGCCCACCCGTGGCCTTAAAAAATACTAATTTAAAGACCCAACTACAACAACAACACCAGCTTATTCAGTCCGCTGCTGGACATAGAACTCCACTAGGTATATGAAAAGGGATATGCCCATAATCCCCATGCTGGCCATGCGAATTGAGGATCACAGGGCACAGCTTTTTGCACCAACGACGCTGCTGTCGGCGGCCAGGAGTAGATGTGCCAGGGTTAGGCTGCGCTATGCCGCAATCAGTCCGCCAGAGACCCGTTTATTCAGCAGGGGCAGTGTGGTTTGCTTGGGTTTCAAAGGTAGAGGTTAGAACCGCTTCCACTATACATGTTTTTTTTACTACTTGAAGATGCAATGCTTTGTGATAGGTAATGGTTTCCACTTATCATTAGGTGGGCCATGTGCTTGTTCCATCTTCAAGTAGTATAAAAAAAAAAGATGGAACAAGCTCATGGCCCACCTGATGTTAAGTGGTAGCCATTACCTATCACAAAGCATTGCATCGTATATCACGTTTTTCCGGAACGTGCTCTACGATGCAACGTCCTACGTCCATCAACTTAAGGCATGAAGATGATAAGCCTCTTGTGCCTTTAATTTCACCGGCACCCATACCCTTCAAACCGAT
This sequence comes from Horisme vitalbata, assembly GCA_951804965.1. Classification (NCBI taxonomy): domain Eukaryota; kingdom Metazoa; phylum Arthropoda; class Insecta; order Lepidoptera; family Geometridae; genus Horisme; species Horisme vitalbata. The sequence goes on from OX638096.1 coordinate 5,322,534, forward strand.
ACACAGCTCAGCTGCTTCACGGCAGAAATAGGCATGGTGGCAGTACCTCTCCGGACAAGCCCTCCACAAAGAACTCTACTACCTTCAGTATGTATCTATGTAGTATACCAATCATGTGGTTCCCATAATACAAGCTCTGCTTAGTATGGGGCTACATGATGCTGTGTGAGAACGTCCAGGATTTTTTTTACACCCTAATTCAAAGATTCGTGAGTCTCAAATTGAAACGGCGCCGCTGCGATTAACATAATCAACGTAAGCTGTAACACGGTGGCCGCTTCAAAGTTATATCGACGGCATTAAGACGTGATAATTACTGGCATGCTTACCCTAGTAATGGCTTTACAAGTTGTTTGTTACTTTGTAAGGTTTACTATAACCCCCGTATACACCTGCGGCGTTCGGCGAACGCACACGTCTATGTGTTTAAAGCAAAAACGGAGCATCGTAAACAATCGCATTCTCTTTTCTATGTGCTATGCAAAAAGTCAAAACATCTTGTTTTTTTCAACAATAACAACCATATCAGTCTACATCAGTCCATTGTTACACATAAATTCTCCACTAGTACTTAATTAATTACTTAGTAAAAGAGAATAGTTATGCCCATTAATTCATATTTAAACGGTACCTAAAAATTTGTGTGTGCGTGTGTGTATATGTGAGTGTGTGTTTATGTATGTGTGTGTATGAGAGAGAGAGAGAGAGAGAGAGAGAGAGAGAGAGAGAGAGAGAGTGTGCGCGCGTTGTGAGTATGTTTGTTCCCACTCTGTAATGGCTGAACAGATTTTGGATGAAACTTGGTATGTATGTATAGTTGGTTATGCAATGATGATTTTTAATGATGTTTTAATGGTTTCGAAATAAATACACAATCCTCAAGCGGGGTTGCGAGTAGGAGTACGACTTCTCGCACCGTCAACAGTGTGGTCAGCAGCCAGGGGATTTAGCTATGCTGGTGTAAAAATGTGGGAAGATCTTCGATTTTACAAATCATCCTTAAGAAACGTCTATCCTTATCATCTCCTTATAATTCCATTTAAAGAAAGCATTGTCTGGAAGAGATTACCGCATATTGTTCTTCAATTATAGTTATTTTTTATTTTAGTAAAATAAAGAGTTTTCTGTCTATCTATCTATATGCGACGTTACCCTAGTAGACAAAAACATAAATTAGAACTACCTAGTTCAAAACTGAAGATACACAGTTCTGGCCCAAAAACAATGGCTGTAAAAATTTATAATAAACTCCCGGAAAATCTAAAAGACGAGGAAAATGACAAAACTTTTGAACGACGTCTAAAAGAAACGTTAATAAATAAATGTTATTATAGCTTAAAAGATTTTTTCAGTGACTCACTTAAAATTCCAGAAATTAACAATCAAATTGAGTTACATCTATAATTCACTTTACATACTTTTAACGGGCTGACTCCTACTCCATACCATTGCTGTGCCCAAAATTGGGCTCATAGTGTTATACTAATCATCCATGTTTTGTACCTAACATTATGACTGCAATAAATAAATGAATATGAATATGAATATGTACTTCCGAAGCAAGTACAAAGGGCGTCTTTTTCACACAGCGCGAACCTTCATCGAAGAGCGCAGGTGTAGATGAGGGAATAATTCAATAGCATGCGCCAACAAGTTCGCTCGCATGGTCTTCTTCATTATACTAAAAGTTTACTTGAGGAAATTAGTTATACTTTTCTATCGTCGGGTTTATAATCGGACAACGACGAGAGGTTGCGGGTTCGACAATTTATTGGTACTTAGACAAAATCATCATCATTACCATCGTCATCATCAACAGCCTATAGCAGTCCACTGCTGGACACAGGCCTCCCATAATGAACGCCATTGCATGTCCTCATGTATCATTTTAATTTAGCAAATCCGACATTAAAAATGTAAATTTCTAAAAAAAGACTCTCCTGCATTGATGTAATAATACGAGTAGATCTTTGGTTTGAATATGGGACATTTTCTTACAAAATCCCAAATGATGTGATTATTAATTTTGACGGCCTCTGTGGCGAAGTGGGCGATGATCCGCCTGAGACGCAGAAGGTTGCGGGTTCGATTCACGCTGCGGGACAAATGTTTGCATGTTCTGTAAATATTTGTCTCAGGTCTGGGTGTTTTTTATGTATGATATGTATGTATTTACAAAAAATATTATAAGTTTAGTATATCAATCATGTGGTTCCCATAATACAAGCTCTGCTTAGTTTGGGGCTACATGATGCTGTGTGATTACGAGTACGTCCCGCATAATTTATTATTTATTATTATTATTAATTTCTGTAAATAAATTCAAAAATTTTGTTAAACGTAAAGCTTATTACAAAATATCTGATTATTTAGATGACAAAAAAGCTTGGGAGGAAACTGTCTTCAAAACCTTCAAAAACAATGTAATACTATGATTAAAGTTTGTAAAAAATATTAGCCAAGCAGAGTTTCTTGCCAATTCTTCTGTTTGGCTGCGTTAGGAATTGGTGTTTTAATTTTAAAAAAAATTGTCGTTTCAAAGTGAAACATGAAAATTTAACGTATTTTGATTTTATTATTTAATTAGACAAATTCAAACGTGTCAGTATCATCCGATATGGTCTAGTGGCTAGGATACCTGGCTCTCACCCAGGAGGCTCGGGTTCGATTCCCGGTATCGGAATATCTTTTTTTGCTTTATTTTTTACATTCTCTCTGCGGGCTTATTGCTCTCTTTTTTCTGTTTATAAGTTTTACTTAAAAATATATATAAAACACTTCTGTTGAAAGTGACAATCAATATTAACGCAGAGCCTAGAACTAAACCGTAAGTCCTTTAAATTACAATTAAGTATCTAGCTAGGTACTTGGTGCGGCCAATATGTATTTTTTCAAGTTACTTTACATAAGAACTAATTTAGCCCTAAGTAACTTAAAAGAACGGTTTTAGACTAGCGTATGATGAATGATTTTCCTTGCAGGTGTCGATTTTTCGTTTCAGCTTACGAAGCGCATACGCTCTCGAGCCACATTTGCGCCTCAAAGAATACTCGCGTACACCTACCTGCTTATTCTGGCGTGTTCGCTTGAAGGGGCGCAATTTAATCTATTCTCTTGCGGCTTGCGCCACTGAATAGAAAAAGGAACTTGAGCTTATTCCAGCTCAGTACGTCAACGCTTGCACAAGTTCCGGTGGCTAAACCCGCTTAATTAGGTAACTTACCTACTACACTTACAGCGTAACGTAATCCATTGTGTTAGTAACAAAAATTAAAAAAAAAACAAAAATAAATTTGGTAATGAGGGATTTGAACCCATTACTCTTCTAACGTATAGATTAATGTCGAGTGTTGTAACCGCCACTCCATTGTGTCGTATAGTCATATGGTTGAAATTTAATATTCCTTAGCAAGGAGGAGAAGTTTTATAGAACACATTTATGCAAAAAGTTGATCATACAAAAGTTGATCCACGAATGACGCCGCGACGGTTTGAACCTACTAACATTAACTAGGGGTTACCAGACTCTGACGCTTTCTGTACCTGCCTACACGCACTTCCGAAAACGACGTTATTCGCGCCTAAAACACTATTTTGAAACCGATCTTAGTGAAAATAATGATTGGTCTACTGCGTAGTCAAAGTTATAATAGATTGTCCCCCATTTAGGGACTTCGGGCACCTTGTACAATCTAACATCGGTTCATCAATTGGATCCGGGAACAATAACTAATACCATTAAGGGATTAACACGATCCCAGTGGATCAGCCCTTGTTCGTTATATTGGATCGTAATCGAAAGCTACCGTTGTGCTCTAAAATACTTGCTACTGATAGATTATATGTGAAACCAAGCCTTAAAATAAGATCAGATACTATTAATAATGTTTTTTTTCTCAAACATGCTTGGAAATTTGAGCATTATTATGACAACCTCCTTCGAGATATATATAAGTAAGCTGTACTGGCCAAATTCATCGAGCAGCGGCCGTCGAATTTGAGTGAAAATCCGTATAAAAAAATACTATGTAAACATCATACTACTTCACTTCTTCATTAATTGGCTTCTGGGATAATTTCCACAATTTCGCCAGTATCAAGTATAATGTTCATAATAATATGAGGCAACGTAGTACGGTTTATAATTCCAGTCGTCCAGTCTTCAGTCAGGTCTTGTTTCCTGCTATAGCAATGGCGAATATAACAAAAAACGATCGGCGCACCATTTTCTTCATTGACGACCTCTGTGGCGCAGTGGGCGAAGGTCCGCCTGTGACGCAGAAGGTTGCGGGTTCGATTCCCGCTGCGGGACAAATGTTTTCATGTTCTGCAGATATTTGTCTAGGGTCTGGGTGTTTTCTATGTATGTATTTACAAAAAAAATGTATCTATTTAGTATATCAATCATGTGGTTTCCATAATACAAGCTCTGCTTAGTTTGGGGCTACATGACGCTGTGTGATAACGTCCAGGGTTATTTATTTATTTTATTTATTTATTCATCAGAGAAATCCCGTTCAATCTTCTTTTATTCCATTTCATTAATACTTGTGTCTTATAACTAACGTATAACGGTTATAATATCTATGTTTATGTTTATTAGGTTATGACTAATAAACGACATACATTAGAAAAACACTATAAAATAAAATTTAATAAAAATGACAACCGTCGTTCAAGATGATAAAAATGGTGTCAACATCATACTATCTATCGTGTAATTTAAAAATGGTACGATTTTACTCGAAAACATGGCAATCAAGGAGGTAACTAATCAAAAGTTTTATTTAAATTTTGAACTGGCTTGCAAAAAGCAAGATGATTGTGTTTATTGAAAAAAAAAAGACGTGTGGCACTCGGGGACTGCCGCGGTAAAGCTATTGCATAGCATTTTGTATCAACTTATGCAATTATAATTATTTATTTATTTTATTTATGCAGTATTTCTTTTTCTTTGATATTAATTCAAGTTACACTTTTTGAGCGTGGTGACCGATAAGAAAACAATTTTTTTTCTTTTATTAAATAAAAATACGTCTAGTTGCACGCACACAAACACCGTGTCGAAGACTGCCGAAAAGAAACGACGTTAGACAATGCACGGCCTTCAAGCCACACCTCCGTGCCCGTCGGAGTGGGGAGCGTGAGGTTTTTTTTCGTTACGGAATTTCTGGATTCGGTCCCCGCGCTCAAGGCCCTCGATAGAAGCTATGCAATAGCTTAAAAACAAATGTACACTTCGGCTCGTTAAAAATTATTGTTATTCGTTGTTCGTCATTGACTTTGAAAGTAGTTGATGATTATATTTTCAAATAAAAAGTTCTGCCTAGGTACCTACTAGGTAGTTTCAATTTCCGCGCATTATTTGAAAAAGTACAAGCCTTGGCTACAACTAGACATTGATGGACTCCGATGCTGGTTTCATTCGATGCAGGAGGTTCGTTCACTTGTCGATGTCATTGATTAAAAAGTCAAAACAAGGTGAAATTACCCCGCATTTTTTCAGTATACCAATCTTTCCAGCTCTGTGGTCAGTGGTAGTTATAAAAGTATCTTTATCTATCTTAGTCAACAAAAAAATAATAATAATAATAATGCGGGACGTAATCACACAGCATCATGTAGCCCCAAAATAAGCAGAGCTTGTATTATGGGAACCACATGATTGACATACTACACATTTTTTTTTTTTATAAATACATACATATCATACATAGAAACACCCAGACCCGAGACAAATATCTACAGAACATGCAAACATTTGTCCCGCAGCGGGAATCGAACCCGCAACCTTCTGCGCCTCAAGCGGACCTTCGCCCACTGCGCCACAGAGGCCGTCAACAAAATGTTTATTGCTTCGTTTAGTAAACAGGCGTATATCGGTGGTAGGGTTTAAAAGTAAGTTCTTTATGAGCCCTGCTTGTTAATATTGTAGATATTTAGAGACATAGTACAGGCGAAGATATAGTGGAGTGCCTTAGTAGAGACGGAAAACCTAGTGTAGGACGCCCTCCGGTCAGGTGGAGTGACGGTCTGCGAAAGGCTGCAGGTAGAATGCATCTAGCTGAGGACAGGGCGCAATGGCGCTCATTAGTAGAGGCCTATGTCCAGCAGTGGCTGCTGACTGAAGTTTTTTTTATATAGTTTATAGGCTTACGTTTGACCGCCATCTCACCTGTTGGTAAGTGAAGAGGCGGGAGACGATGTAGCACGCTTGCCTAGAATGTACCTATTTACTCTACGCTTGAAAACTCCTAAGTCATAGCGATCGCGAAACACTGACACCGGAAGAGCATTCCGTTCCTTAGCTGTCCTAAGGAGAAAAGTTGCAGCAAAGCGCTTTGTGCGGGCAGGAGGAATGTCCACCTCCATCCACATGTGTACGGATGACGAAATTCCGTGCGTCTGGTTCTACGATAATGAAATGGTGTTGGGGGAATTAAATTGTATAATTCCTGCGCCCCAAAGTGTATCCTATAGAATACGACAGGCGAGCGATTTTACGACGGTGTTCTAGATTATGGAGTTTAGTCGTCATTATTGGGAGTTATCGTTAAGATGATAATGATGATGATAGTAGAGTACAAAGGTACTCTATACCTATATTAAATAATGCGGGACGTAATCACACAGCATCATGTGGCCCCAAACTAAGCAGAGCTTGTATTATGGGAACCACATGATTGATATACTACACATATAATTTTTTTTCTAAATACATACATATCATACATAGAAAATAACCAGACCCGAGACAAATATCTACAGAACATGCAAACATTTGTCCCGCAGCGGGAATCGAACCCGCAACCTTCTGCGTCTCAGGCGGACCTTCGCCCACTGCGCCACAGAGGCCGTCGAAATATATTACCGATAGAGATACGTTTATTAATGCCCAGTGTTCTTTGATTATTGTTACTTAATAATTGTTCTATTTTTATATGTTGCGCAAATTAAAGAGTTTTCTATCTATATATTTATCTATTAAAAAAACGGAAAAGAGCGAATTGGACTATCACATCGAGAGTTCCATACAAACAAACAAATTTAATGTTTCCTTTACTTGTGCATACAATTGCTTGCCGAATTTCATGATTCTAATTCAAAAGAGAAAATGTTCTTGATAGACAAATGAACTACGAAAAGATGCTTTAATTGTTAAATATTTCCTTTTGTAATACGGAACCCTAAAATGAGTTTTCTCTATTCTTATGTCAACAAAACCTTTTCTCTACAGTGGCTAAGCTGGCTTGTGGTCTACCTAACCTTGTTAGCTATCTAATCGTCATTCGACAAATTTCATTCATTTTATGTTTATTATGTACTACCCGCCCGCGGCTTCGCTCGCGTGGTACCCCCAAAATCGTTCAGTAGTTTTTGCGTGATAGAGTAACAAAAATACATCCTTAATCACAAAATTTTGCATTCATATTACTTCTCCTTCCTTCCTCCCGCGGCTTCGTTCGCGATGTTCACGGATAAAAAGTGGCATATGTGTGGATCCAGGTCACTAAGTGTGTATATTCAACAACCCTTCTCAGGTAGAGCAGCAGTAGTAGAATTCTTTGTGGAGGGCTCGTCCGGGGAAGTACTGCCACCATGCCTATTTCTACCGTGAAGCAGCTGAGCTGTGTTTCGGTTTGAAGGGTGTGGGTACCGGTGAAATTACAGGCACAAGATGCTTAACATCTTCATGCCTCAAGTTGATGGACGCAGGTACGCATTGTAGAGCACGTTCCAAAAAACGTGATCTAAAATGCTTTGTGATAGGTAATGGTTACTTAAACATCAGGTGGGCCATGTGCTTATTCCATCTTCAAGTACCATATAAAAAAACAAGTTTCAACATAATCCGTTCAGTAGTTTTAGCGTGTAAGAGCGAGATACACTCATCCATATATCCATACTCACAAACATTCGCATTTATAATATTTGAAGGATAAGTAGAATGTATTTACACAAAAAAGTACCCTATAATACAAGCTTAGCTTTGTTTTGGTCTATATGGTGAATGATGTGAGATAATATCCAGCATATTTATTATTATCTAAGAAAAGAATCTAGATTTGTTACAGTAAGTTTTGAGAAAACTTGCTAAACCATACCGACATGACCCATGGCTCTCATATTTTGAATATAAATGATGATTGTGAACGTATTGTTACGAAGCCCCACGGAAGTAGGTGATTGTGAGCGGTGTCGTCAGCATTTGGCAAATGGCTCTTTATGTGAAACGTTCGCGTTTTCTTTTCCCCTTTCTTTTGTGTAACGAAATATTTGTCTTTAAAACTTGTAGAACTGTATGGGTATGATGTGAAGGGCTACGTGTGGTTTAAATATAAAATTCAGTAGAGCTTTAGGCTTAAAATTATATACGTAATCTCGTAAAATAAATAAAAACAATTAGTTGATATTTGAAATGTATAATATATTGATTATAGAAAAGAAACTTCTCAGTTTCAATAAACTAGTTATAATTTTGCGCATACATTTTTAACTCTGCATTTTAAATTAAAAAAAAAAGATAATATTTTGATTGAATTTTTTTTGTAAAGCAGTGTACTTACAAAGTATATTTATTATATGGTTTTTTTATATAAAATGAATTGCCGTGCGATGGTTTGATTAATATACATTTTTTTTACATTTTTTTCACCTTGATGGCCTGGATGGTATGAGTAAAAATAAAATTAGAAATATTCCAAGAAACAGCTATAAATATAAAAAGATAATTTTGTTTTGGGACTTGCCACTTTGGAGTACAAATAACTTTTACGTATTACAAAGTTCACTGGGTATATAGGTATATATATATAGTCATGTATAAAAATTCCAGCTACCTGCGAGTATGGTTAGCTTTTTAAATGCCAGGAAACAGTACTCAACTAAGTATTCACCGGATATTCTTGTTCTAAGCACATCTTAAACACTCTCAAGTGTTTTTATGAGTTTAACGGAAGTCAGGAATTTCAGGTTACTTCAGCGCCTTTTGTGAAATAAAGCGAGCCTACTTGAATAATAGCAGAACATTTTTCGCTAACCAGAAGTGCGTTCTCGAAGTTGAGGTTGTTGAAGGGTACCCTACCCTAAGTATAGGTACAATATTTTTATTACATTGATATTTTATATTATAAGTTTTCAGTTGCTTATGAAAAGCAAGCCATTGAAACTTAGCTTAAATCATATAGTTTTTCATACTTCGCTGCTTTCCAACTCCAAATATATCTGAGCGCTTGTGTGATTCTAATATGTTGGTCCCAGATTTTTCAGTCGCTAAGCCATGGAGCTTTCGGTCGGCCAAAAAACTCACCCTTTCCTGCCTTGTATCATCGTATGAGCTAGTGGAGTGACGATTTGCGAAAGCCTGCTGGTAGAAGCTGGATGCGTCGAGCACAGGACAGGGCGCAATGGCGCTCATTGTGGGAGGCCTATGTAGACCAGTGGACTGCTTTGAGCTGATGATAAGCTAGTGGAAACCAGAGTTAGCCATTAGCTCATAAGGAACATTAAAAAGTACTGATTTATATTGTACATCATCATCATCAACAACCTATAGAAGTCCATTGCTGAACCTAGGTTTCTCCCAAGGAATTCTATAAGGACCGGTCTTGAGCCCTTCTACAATGCATGAGTATTTAAAACAACAGAACTCACAAATCATGGTAAATATCCCGTTGATATTCATAATTAGATAATATGTTCTTTAGCAACCGTCCAGCATTTCATAGCACTCCTATATATTTCATATCACTGGCACAACTAAATTACCTGGCTGTCAATGGGCAGAAGCATTGGCGGTACGAGAAGCTTTCCCCTGCAATCCCGAGCCCGCATGTCCAGCGTGGGGATTATGGGCATATCCCCCTTCATTAGAAGAGGCCTATATCCAGCAGTAGACTGATTTAGTGTGGTGGTGATGGTGTCAAGCATTTTGGGATCACGTATTGCTGGACGTTATCACACAGCATCATGTAGCCCCAAACTAAGCAGAGCTTGTAATAAGGGAACCACATGATGGATATACTACAGCATGGTTCTCATTATTTATTATTATTTATCATTATTTTTTCGTTTTTTTTTTATTAACTACATATATAATTTTTTTTTTTGTAAAAACATACATAACATACATAGAAAAGACCCAGATCCGAGTCTAATTTCTGCAGAACATGCAAACATTTGTACCGTATCGAACCCGCAACCTTCTCCTTAAGCCGTGCGGGCCTTCGCACACTGCCCCTCAGTGGTCGTCAAGTCAATGTCCAACAGCGTTGCAAATCTCAACTTTTCGTCATTTCAACTGTACTTTAGATTGTATTACAAAATGCGAAGCAAACTTGTATAAAAGTAAATGTGCCGAGCAAGATAACCAGTGTCGGTGAGATTTGAATAAACCTCAATAACCGAGCCTTGGGGTTCATTAACAGAATGGTAGCATTGTTCTCGTGTCTTGGCGAAAATATCTTGCTTTTTGTTTAATAAACTTGTAGAAGTTACTATTTTTAGAATGATGATCTTTTTGTCTTTAATATTGTTTAAAAAATATTATGTAGTTTTAAAACGTTCTTTTGGTTCCTCGTCTTAGTTTTTCTAGATCTATCTAGGTCACAGACATGAATCATCACAATGTTATCAATACAATAAAGAATAAAGACCGATTTCCGCCTCTTCAAGTTTAAAGGTTTCTTTCAAGTGTGACCCAGTACCTTAATAGATTGATTTGTGATACCTGAAAATGGAAAAAGCACATGGCCTACCTGATGTGAAGTGATAACCATTACAATAAAACGAAGTATTGCATCGCAGGTCATGTTTGGAACGTGCATCATCATCATCATCATCATCAGCCTATCGCAGTCCACTGCTGGACATAGGCCTCCCCTAATGAGCGCCATTGCGCCCTGTCCTGAGCTCGACGCATCCTGCTTCTGCCAGCAGCCTTTCGCAGATCGTCACTCCACCTGGCCGGAGGGAACGTACCCTAAGATGCAAAGCTCTGCGTCCATAAACTTCAAGCGTGAAAGTATTAAGCCTCGTATGCATGTAATTTCACCGTCACCCACACTCTTCAAACACAGCAATGCTATATCTTATATTCCTAGATATAAAATACCTAGCCTATATCTTATTCCTGGTCTACAACTACATAGGAACATGAGCTCAATCCAATTTCAGCTCAGTTAGTTAATCGACACAGGCGTGACTTTGCCGAAATCCATTACAACACAGCCATTCGACAATGATTTTCATTCCCCATATGACATCGTCAAGAAATGATCGACTCGCTGGATCTTATGGGGAAGGAAAACATTGTCCAATTTCTGTTTGGTTTTTGTGAAACTTGTCAGAAAAGGATATTGGAATTTGAACTAAATATTGTCTTTTGAATATGAATCCGTTAATTAGTTTTGGTGTGAAGAAAGAACAAGCATTTCGCATTTTTATTTACAAAATGATAAACATTAAAATAGTTCTTTAATTTGAGAACAACAAACCTTATTTTAATTTAGAATCGCTATACATATTTTGTAACAACTTGTTTAAAAAATGAAATTGGTTTTAAGCTACGTGCAAGCATTTGTTAGATAAGCTACACGAAATCCTTGGGATGAGAGAAATAAATTGCGACCGACAGCCGCTTGGCACCTAATCTTCTCAAGAATGTTTCGTAAAGAAATAAGCATGTTTTGAATCGACTTATGAGAGATTTATTTGAAACTCCTCACAAATTGTGTATTTTATTTGATGAAATTGAACGTAAAAATATTTTTGGTAGGATATAAGCACATGTACTTCAGTATTGCGTTGTATAGGAACATAAAATGTAATTTATTACTTACAAAGAATCAAATTTAATAGTAAGCATCGATCGTAGACTAGACAAAAAATAATGGATTTTTCAAAGATTTTTTTTTCCCATCCCAAGTACCTTATTTAGTTTTTTTTATTTATATTGGGGCAGCTCTTGACTTCAAGGCTTGCGTGGGCAAGGATGAGGTCGACGATGGAGCGAGCCTTACAGAAGATGCATATAAACTCTCTTTTTGAAGCCGTTAAGGTCGTAAGTACTTATTTGTAGTAGAGTTCTTTGTAGAGGGCTCGTCAGGGGAAGTACTGCCACCATTTCTGCCGTGAAGCAGCTGTGCTGTGTTTCGGTTTGAAGGGTGTGTGTGCCGGTGAAATTACAGGCGCAAGAGGCTTATCATCTTTAGGCCTCAAGTTAGTGGACGCAGGGCGTTGCATCGTAGAGCATGTTCCAAAAAACGTGATCTACGATGCAATGCTTTGTGATAGGTAATGGTTACCACTTAACATCAGGTGTGCCGTGTGCTTGCTCCATCTTCAAGTACCATAAAAAAACATTTTGTTATTTTAAAGTCATTTCTATGTCATTCAGAGCTCTTATTGGTTGACGTCATCATCGTATGGGGCAACCAAAACAAACAAACCTACTATGAAACATTTATGTAGGTACACAGGGTGAGTTTATTTGGTTAAATATTTTCCATGATTCGATTTCGAAGGAGTTCTGGCAATGAAGCCAAAAAATTAACATCATGATTATGATCACCATAATGATCATCATCATCATCATTATCACCGTCATCATCGGTTTGCCAGTGGGATAGTATCATCACGGATATCCTTAAAGCTACGGACACGAAGGCAGCGGGCGCGGGGCAGCGGCGCGGCGGCGGCGCGAGGAACGCCACGTTTCAATGCATACATTTATATGGAAGCGGTCTCGAAGGCAGCAGCGCGGGAGTGGCGTACGAGCGATGCACGCCAGGCTAGCGGTGCCCACACATCTGCATTAAAACAACACTTCGCCGCTCTAGTGCCTCGCGATCAGCCCTCTCTGGCTTCGAGACCGGGCTTGCGTAGCCGCACCGCTCCCGCGCCGCCGCCCCGCCCCGAAATCGCTGACTTCGAGACCGCGGCCTCAGAGTAACTCAAGCATAGCTCGTTCCAGAGCTCGCTGTACGACTTGGAGCCGGTGGACTAGCCGTACTGTGAGTGAGAGTACAAATGAATAAAAACTTTATAAAAAGATACAAGGTGAACTATAAGTAGGGTTGGGATCGGGAACCTTCTTTTAAGTTATTATAATTATTTTTAATATCTTTAAACAAAAAAATGCAGTTTTATAATGTAGGTAATGTAATTTATTTTAAATTAAAAATTACTACCATCATCATCAGCGTATTAACGGTAGTCTGCTGCCAGACATATGCCTCCTAATCACTGTCATTCTACCCAGTTTCTAGCTCGACGTATCCGCGAAAGGCTACTGGTAAAAGCTTTACCAGTAGCCTTTCGCAGATCGTCGCTCTCCAACAGACATCGAGACGAGACTGCCGAGATACGGTCTCTACTCAAACTCAAAAACTCGTTAACCTCAACTATTTCCATTAACTTTGAGAAACGTATGATTGCTACAATCAACGCTCTGTGGTAGTATCAATCAAACAGTTTATTGTTTTGTAGGTAACTGATGGATCCTACACCAACTAATATTCCTATAATTTAACAAGATACCTATGCGCCTACTAGTACCTATTTAGTCTAGCAGTAGCTACATTTTCTCGTTTTTCAATTTTCTCCGATTATTCAAAAAAACAAACCTCATGGAACTCCACCTTTAAACGATGTCTTTTTATTTCCTTGAATAACCAACTTTGGTTGATCAGACGTTTATTTTGATAAGGTATTGTGGTGTCACATTAATGTCGTGGTATTGTAGTTCGGTTGAGCAGCGTTGTTCAATGTTGTAGGCGGTGGCAGTCCTTTCAGTTTCCAGTCGTAGGTAAGTATTGTTATCGTAATTTAGAATAGTCAAATTCAAGTTTTACCTCGATCTAATCTCGGTTACATCAAAATTGAAATAAATAGACTTTGTCAAAACAAAAAATTTCGATAAAATTTTGTTTTACGAGAATTTAGCCCTTAGGGATTGTCCCCATTACCACGTCACGACGTCGTTAACGTGGAACGGTGCGGTGTCGAGGCGTGGCACGTCGAAGTGTATTGCTAATTTATACGTCACTTCAACGTGCCGCGCGCCGCGACACCGCACCGTTCCACGTTGACGACGTCTTGTCTTGACGTGATGATGGAGGCAAGCCCTCAGATCATAGGTAGGTAATTAATACTATTCTAAGAATTTCACAACGGGGATTGTTAGTTTTACTCATGAAACTAACGTGAATTAACTCATTCATATTGAAAAACGGGAATTTTCACGTACCGTTACATCGGTGAAGGCACCGACGGCGTTTCGACTCGTTAAGAGAGTCTTCATCAGGGTGAGTGAACGCGACGCTCTCCCTCCGCGTCCCGTCTTGCACTGCGTGCGGCAGCTCTTGCTGCTCGGCTCGACACGCCTGAGGCCGGGTTCACTCACCCTGATGAAGACTCTCTTAACGAGTCGAAACGCCGTCGGTGCCTTCACCGATGTAACGGTACGTGAAAATTCCCGTTTTTCAATATGAATGGGATTGTTAGTATTCGAAAAGGTCACAGGTTCGATGCCCGAACGCTGATGTAAATTGGCCTCAACGTTTTTCATTCTGTACCTCAGCGCCATAATCTCGAATGTGCTATTTTAAAATATTGATATAATTTAAATACGAGTTTAATCATGTTTATAATTTGTAAGGACCGCTACTCATTATACCTATTATGTCTTTGGCATTTTAGCAAACTTTTTTGTTTTCGTTTGAGGCATTGGTCGTTTTGGTGCCGTATCTCTAAAGCCGTCCGAAGGTCTGGAGACCTTAAACCATGTTGAAACACTTAAACATGTTGGAACATGCATTATGAAAAACCTTGTCCAACAAAAAGAAAAAAAAGCCTCTTTGGTCCAACATCTTAATTTTTTGTTTAAGCTTTATTAATAATTTTAAAGGTTCCAGTTCTAATCTATTTAAATTACAGGAACATAAACATGGTAAAAATATTGAGCCTCGGCAACTCCCAGCACAGGAGACTACGAATAAAAGACCTCACTGAAGGATTCCATGCATCCATGAGACGTACCCTGTTGTGTGCAAGAATGCTGGGGCTGTTCCCCCTATCTGGTCTCTCTCGCTCGACTAGTGATCAACTAAGGTGAGAAAATTTCAAACTTATATACAAATCTAGAGGAATTTGATGTTGATGTCATCAATAAATTATGGTTCGTCCAAGTTCGAATAATCCATCATAGAACAATAAAAAAAAATGCTGATAGTTAGTTTTAAGCTAATATTGTTGTTGATTATCTATGTAACACCCTAGGCCCCAAGATGTCGTTAGCTACGTTTCTCGCAATTCTTCAGCAGCAAAATTAATCCGAAAGCAAATTCTTAAAATGCTTTTCTCGACTCGAAGACTTACTGTTTTAATATCACGTTCCTAGAATGTTAATTACCATAATTTATTATACACTTAAACTCAGTTATACCACAGATTCAGAAATAATTATACAATACTGTAAAGCCCAGAATAGACACGATTTACGTTCTCCCTACAAAGATATCTAGTTTCTGTCACGGGTCACGGGTCTGATCTTTGTACAAATATAAGTAGAGCTTATATTATGGGAACCACATGGTTGATAAACTACTTGTATAATTTTGTTTTGTAAATACATACATATCATACATAGAAAACAAAGACCCGAGACCACTATCTGCAGAACATGCAAACATTTGTCCCGTAGCGGGAATCGAACCCGCAACCTTCAACGTCTCAGGCGGGCCTTCGCCCAATGCGCCTCAGAGGTCGTCAATATATAACAATATCTTAGAATACTTAGTCTTCAAATGCCGCAGTAGCTAAGCTATTAAAAAATACAAGAAACATGGAAATAATTTATTTTAATCGACATAATATTTGTTTATTTGTTTTAGCTGTGGCTACCCTAAACGAGTAAGCACAGGAAAGGAATTTGAACTATTAAGAATTTTTGTAAGGGTTGTGTAATTACTCATTGGAAGCCCTAAATAAATAAACAAATAGACATAATTAACTATTTATTTGACGCTTAAGTATGTCAACGACGCTCGGACCACTTTTGTTAGTTTTGACTTGCATATTGCGACTCTATACTTCTATAGAATAGGTACCTACTTAGTATCTCGATGATTTTAATCCATTATTTACCAAGTCAGAATAGATATATTGAAAAAAAACATACCGATACAAAAAATGTCAACGAAAACGATAGCTTCCAATTTTCCTTTACCTATAATTACTTCAATGTTTTCGTACATTTAGGCTACTCTGGTTCTCATGGCTTCATTTTACTTTCAGGTTTACTTTCCGATCTCCGTACACAGTTTTTTACGTGTTTTCTCTCTTCGGACAATGTTTGATGTTTGTGATGTCATTCTTCTGGCTCTTGCAGAACGGGGTCTCTTTGAGTAATGTCAGTAAGTAAAAGGACTTTT
Source organism: Horisme vitalbata (assembly GCA_951804965.1). Classification (NCBI taxonomy): domain Eukaryota; kingdom Metazoa; phylum Arthropoda; class Insecta; order Lepidoptera; family Geometridae; genus Horisme; species Horisme vitalbata. The sequence continues at coordinate 5,338,967 of OX638096.1, forward strand.
ATGACATGTTTAATTGTTTATTGGCTTCCTACTTCCCGTGGCTTCACCCGCGAGCTACCAACATATAAAATAAATAACCTTTATATTATTTATGGTCATCACTACATATATAAAAAACCGGCCAAGTGTGAGTCGAACTCGTGCATGAAGGGTTACGTACCGTTGTATGGGAGGCCCATATAAATATTTATTTTATTCTGTTTTTATAGCGGCAACATAAATACATAAAAAAAACCCAGTAGTAAAATGTAAAAATTTCAACCGTTAAGCTATTTATTTTTCTTATTAGATACAGCCTGGTGACAGACAGTCAGACAGACCGACAGACCTATCGGTCTGTCGGTCTTATTTCTAAGACTCTACTATCGTAACGGGACCTTATTTCTAAGACTCTACTATCGTAGAGTCTTAGAAATAAGGTCCCGTTTTACCCAGTAAAAAAAATCGCTGAAATTAATGTATGTAGGCGCATAACTTTAAACGATTGCACCAGATTGGATAGGTAATTATTTTTTTGTTTGTTCGTTCAGGATATGGTTGGTTTGTAGGTATTAATATTGTACTGTTTTTCAGCAAACTCTGTATTCTACTCATCCAGTCTAATCTCCTCTGTATTATTGGTGAGCATCGGAAGAACCTGGCCAGAGGTAATGGTGGCGGTTGAAGAAATCGAAGCAACTTTACCACCTTTTACAAGGAATATTACAAAAATTTGTAACACTACTATGATTTTTATTCTTGTATCTGCTTTGGGTAAGAATGTAAATAAGATTTCACTTAAGATGAGCAAGAAAGGAGAATGCCGAGAACCCGAGAAACCAATTGCGTCAAAACCAAACGTATCCCATAAAATTTAATATTTTATAAATTACATAAACATTTTCTTTAGTTTTACACACCGACGGGATTATAATCAAGTAGAAAAATATTTTGTTGATTTGGTTTCCGTCGCACGCCGCCATTAGACTGCAACAACCAATGATATATACGTTACTACAGCAACAAACATTGATGTAAAGTGTTACTATCGCAATAACCCTCATTTTTAATTATTTTGACAGTAGAATCGACTAAAAACTTATTGGAGATTTTTTTGACGCACTCACTTTAGTCTTGGTACCAAGCGCCATACATCAGACGGCATTCTCCTTTGATATATTTAATCTATTTTGTCGAGCTAAGCGCACGGTGCAATTGCGCTCAGAGGGAAGTCTATGTCTCCGTGGACTGAGGATGATGATTTTTTTTATGATACCCGAAGATGGAACTAGCACATGGCCCACCTGATATAAAGTGGTAACCATTACTTATAACAAAGTATTGCTTCATATGTCACACTTGCTTAGAACGTGCCCTTCGATGCAATGCCCTGCGTCCATCAACTTGAAGTATAAAGTCCTTGTGTGCCTGTAATTTCACCGGCGCCCACACCCTTTAAACAGAAACAGTAATGCTGCTTCACGGCAGAAATAGGCATGGTAAAAGTACTTCCCTGCATAAGCCTTCACAAAGAACTCTATTAAACGATGTTGAGCAATATGTGTCAAAAATGTTGTGAAAATGTATCTAAATATTTAATAAGTATGGTAAACTGACTAACAGAATACTATAGCAACGCACATCCCAAACCGTTAGACCTAGATTCTTAAAATTTTGCACATAGATAACTTAATCATAGTTAAGGCATCCATTATGGAAGAATTTTTAGAAATTCCATCCCTCAGGGGGTAAAAATAACACTCAAAAACAGATTTTTATTTTATTAGGACCAAAAACAAAACTCGTTTTTTTTATAAAAAATATGTTGTTCATAGTAGTCATGAGAAACAAAAAAAAACAAACATCTTCACGGCTTTTTCCCCATAATGGATATCTAGATATTGCTCAGTACGCAAATCTATTGAGGATACCGGGGGTTAACGGGGGTAGTCAGAGGCAAGTCCAAACATTACGTTCGATACATGCCCACTTTTTGCAAGCAGCTAGCATTCCACGTGACAGGTTGCAAGCCCATCGCGACTTTTTATTGGAACACTAACCCAGCACATACCTTTTGAACTTTTTAGTTCGAGGGCATGCCGGTTTCCTTACGATGTTTTCCTTCACCGTTTCGAGCTCGTGGTAATGCGCACATAAATTTTTCGAAACGACAAATCCATTGGTGCACGGCTGGGATTTGAACCCACGATCTCCAGATCTTAAGTCGGGGTACATCCCACAAGGCCACCGCGTCTTTTCCACTAGTCAAGAGAATATAAATCAAATACCTTTATATTATTTTTATTACTATGGACATTTTTACCATCATCCTTTTGTATTATCAAATTTACGTTTGAAGCGAAAATAGTAACACCTGTGTCTCGACTCGACATTCAAGTAAATACTGTATTTTGCGGTGGAATTCTGTAAGGTAACTTCGAAATCAAATTATAGCGTTTGAAGCGTTTTAGTCTGATGAATACTTTTTGATAGTTTTTTTTATACTTGAAGATAAAACAATCACAATGACCCACCTGATGTTAATGCATAAGGGGTGCACTCTGAAATTTAGCTTCTGGGGTGTAGCGAATTTTACTCGAATAAATCTTGATTATCTCACTAGCTTAAAATAAAAGAATGTAGATTTTAAAAAACTAAAAAAAACAGGCATTTGCAAAGTTAGTATTCCAAGCGGTAATGGGCTTGCAACTACCTTATGATTATGTACTACTTGAAAAGTGGGCATGTACCTACCTACTGAATAAATTGAGATTTGGGTACTGACAATGATCTTAAGTTATCTATTATTGGGAATAAAGGTATAAGTTGGTAGGCGACTGCAAGCGGCAGCTGCAGACGACATGTCGGTGCGACACTACTAATTTATATGTATTTCTATGAAATACCTTCCATGGCTAGCGACACGTCGTCTGCCCTTACAGGCCTAACGTCTGTCGCCCAACCGCAGATCAGTAACCCAATGGTCCCTACCTACCTGCTGTCAGATTACCAATGACTGCAGCGACATGACGCGGCGACACGTCGTCTGCAGCTGTCGCTTGCAATTGGGTATGGTCGTGATCACGTTTATTTGTTTTTTTTGTAATCCTCGAGCAAAATAAAATGGCAGGAGCTATCAAGTGCAATATGTACGTTCAGGACACGTCAATCCAAATAAATGGAAAAACACGTCATCATGTGTATATTCAAAGTCCATCAAGAACCAATATAAAAGTTCAGGCATCACATTTCACGTGTTGTGATTTTCAAATGTTAATAATTAACAAGTTGTTGGGGGCCCTCCATTTATTTTGCTCTGACATTGGGCAAAATTTTACCTAATTGAGGGCAGCGACGTTTTCGTTTGTAGTTAGAAGGTTTTGTTCTAAAGAAATTGTAGATTTATTTTAACGAAAAAAATAATTGCATTTTCAGAATTTTGAAAAAATGTACGGTCAGCCTAGAAAATGTCATTTGTCAAAAAAAACATGTTGGTCTCAATAGACTCTATTTCCCAACAGGGACACTTTTCCCTAAGTAACTTACCAAATCAAAACGCACGTTTTTGCGAAAATTAAAAAGAATGTTTTCTATACAATTTCCATGAAACTCCATTCGACACAACATTGAGTCTATATACGCAAATTTTGCCCCATTCTGTATAGATCTAAGCAACCAAACAATGTACTTGTATGCAATAAATGAATATGATTAAATGAGTATGAATATTTAGCTCGAAGTTTGAAATAAGAAATTTTACTTTCAGTGGAGCACTTGCTTTCTGTATACTATGGGTACACAGTAGCTTTCTCGTGTGACAGCAACAATATAGCAGAAACATACTGGCACTTCAGTATGCCTTGGATATTTGAGTACACGAAGTACTCTCTCTGGAAGGGGATCCTGGGTGAGGTGTGTTTCGATTTTTTAGCAAACTTTGAAATAGAGATGATGACTGGGTAAAATTATAATTCTAATAAGTCAGTCCGATAGATCAACAAAAAATATTACATACGTATTTTTTTATTTAGCAAATAAATAAAAATTGGCGGAGTTAAAGAGCGACAAAGTTCAGAAGTGGGGAGCTCGTGACGTCACGGCTAGGTAAAAAGTGTACTGAGCCGTGACGTCACGCGGAACTTCAACGCACTATTTCTTGTAATTTTTTGTTTAATTGACAAAAGAAAAAATACTTTTGGAATTTTTCATTCGTCATCCATATTATCTACAATACAGAGTACATAAAGTAACTTGTTTGTCTTTGGATACAGCTCTTTATACGATTTTGTATACCGATACTGGTCAAGCAGTTTGTCTATGTCTATGAGCGGATACGGTTCCGCCGTTGCTTTTCTGTATTTTCTACACTATCACTTCTACATCGACACTAATATTATAAAGACGAAAAATTTGTATTTTTGTGTGTGTAGGCATGTTTCATCATCATCATCATTATTCTTTCACCATTGGAAAGCTACATTCACCCTGAGTAACATAGGCTATTTATTGCTAGAAAAGATTAGGGGTCCTTACTAAAACTTAAGTAACGTAACCCAAGGTGTAAAAAAGTGCCCTAACCCGTGCGAAGCCGGGACGGGCCGCTAGTGTTGGAATAAAAATGTAAATCGAAGAAGCAGTTTTAATCATTCCAATCCGCAACTATCCAGCCAGAATCTTTCACTAATAAAAAATCTCTAAAGCACTCGAGCAAGTTGGTCAGGAATTAGAGAAGTGAAAAATTTACGTTGCGATCAGACAACACACGCCCGCGTCGCGCCCGCCTCGCGCACGCCTGGAACACGCCTGGAGCACGCCTCGCACCCGCTTGTACAACTATTGATTGGACTACATGAGGCGGGCGCTTGTTGTCTGAACGCAGCGTTCAAGATATTCCCGTGTATTTCTATGACTGTTTCCAGTTCTTCAACATACAATCGACGTTCATCTGGAGTTTCAATGACCTGCTCATCATGATCATAAGTATCTACCTCGCTGAGCACGTCATAACCCACAATATTCTGCTTAAAAGGGCTGTGCGAAAGGTACTTAGTAATTCACACTAATATTATAAATACTATAGTAGTTAAGATAAGGGACGAGTTTAGCAGGGGAAGTCTGAAAAAAGCACCTAAGGCAGATAAGGTGAGGAGTGGTAGAGTGGCATGGTATGGGCATGTCATGAAGAGGGATGAAAGTCATAAAAGAGTGATGAATATGAAAGTGACTGATGCACGTATAGAGAGGGGACCGAAGAAGAAATGGATTGATTGTGTAAAAGCGGATATGAGAATGAAAACAGTGCGATAGTTTGTGTGTGTGTGAGTGTATAATAATACATTTTTTTCCCAATTTGGATGATCCTCAATATTCATACTTTATGACGTGAATTAACACATATGCTACTTTATAACCAGGTACCACGGTATCTTAGTGGATTGCTTCAGGCTGATGATGATGATGATAATCATAATGATGAATTTATCTCCACACTAAATTTAATATTAGGTGGTATTTTTTTCCGTTCTTTAATTATAAAGTTTAGTTAGCACGCCAACCTTGTCTTCCAGGAAAGGTTGATTGGCAGAAAATGCTTTAGCATTGAGACCTCCTTTTGTACATTTCTTTGGATTTTGTCCAATAAAGTGTTAAAAAGCAAGTCTTCGATACTCCGATATTTTTTCAACTACAATCGAAGCATTAGATGTATGTACCTATGATATCTTGATAACGCTAGCTAGCGAAAGGCTGCTGGTAGAAGCTGGATGCATCGAGCTCAGGACAGGGCGAAATCGCAATGGCGTTCATTAGGGAAGGCCTATGTCCAGTAGTGGACTGTTATAGGCCAATGATGATGGTGTCTTGTGAACCAGTACAACTAAATTGATAATTGACTATGTTCTAATAGATATGACAACGCCTTTCTGCTAACCCAGGGAGAACTGCTTTTAGTATCTTTTCGGTAAACAGATCAGCAGAGGTCTTCTACACACTGTTGATGATGATTAGATCTTTTGAATGCATTTTTTTACTGCCGCGACTATTTTATTTGGTTACAGCAACATTTCTCAGCAATGCAATTTCGTGTCCAGTACTTGACCGTAGTACGTTTAGTGAGGCTAGTGAATGGGCGAGTCGGAATCTATATTCTGACTTCATTCGGCAGCAACTTGTATTGGATTTGTACTCAGCTTTTTAACAGTCTAAAGTGAGTTTTTACACATTGAGTTTGTGACATTTATTTATTTAGTAATTACATGATTTACAGTTACTATTTTAATAACATAAAATTCTACAGCTATTTGTCTGATTAGAGAGCTACGGTATTACATCGTTGGCCCGATACCACTGGTTTTTGTCCCACGCCTAAAATGTTACCATTTTGCAATGTATAATATAGTAGATTGTTTTACAAGGGACTAAACCATCCCATTATATACGAGGTTGTTATACTCCCGAGCGTAGCGAGGGAGGATGAAAACACTATACTTTTCACTTCGATTGCGAGAAAATAAAACAATTCAAAATTAGACAATTTTCAGAAATTTGATTAAAAATTAATCTACCTTCATAAAACATCACCAAGATGGTTCTATTTTCAAAAAAAAAAGATTGACGGAGCACCAAGACGTCGAGTTTTTATGTAAGAGAAAGAATGCTTTGTACGGGCTGATGATTTTAGACAAAAATTAAAAACCTAAAATACTTTTTAGCCCGAGGTATTAAACTTGAGTTTTAGGCCCGCTAAGCCACACTATTATGATACACTTTTTGAGCAAGAGAAGTGAAAAATATAATGTAGATAGAGACCTATGATTGAATGATTATATGAAATTAATCAATATTTTCTTTGCAGCAAGAAACAAACTGGCCATTTTATTGCCTGTCATCAAAATAATCCAAGCATTTACCAGTGAGTATTTTTATACTTATTCTGAGAGATCTACCGAGATACCGAGATATCTGACCTTACACGGCACAGTATTTATAGCCAAAGACTTTCTAAAACCAGGTTTTACTACTATTTACTACCTTTTAAAACTTGATTTTAGGAATCGAATTGATATGATATACTTATAAAGCCGCTTTCAGATTATGCTATATAATAGCGTATAGTATATAGCTCATGGCACAACAATATCGCGCACCATACATTGTTATGGGTACCTTACCATACACGTTCACACTGTACTGTAGTATATATTATTGGCTTACTATTGCTATAAAATAGGTGCGATACGCTGAGTTCATGCTGTGCTATATCACGCACCGCTCTTTTCCTCTCTCCTCTCTCACCCCCGGCCACTTGGTACACTCTTCAAAGATCGCGGTCAACTGAGCTTGCTAATACTATAAATGCTTGCGATTACATCGCTTAATGTGAATGCTATATAGTATAGTATAGCATTAGGTCCTTCTTTGTTATACTATATAGCACAATAGTATAACGTAGTCTGAAAGCACCCTAATTGTGATTTTTGACTGTTTGGTACAGTCACGTGCAGCAAATTTTAGGGCAGTATCGCTATAAGGTTGAATCATTCGACAAACGCGTTGCCATTTAGCAAGCTCTTTCTAGTTCGACACAGTTCTAAATTTACATCTTGTATGCATAATTGCCCTCCGGCGAAGTGGAGTGAGGATTTGCGAAAGGATGCTGGTAGAATCTGGATGCGTCAGGACAGGGCTCAATGGTACAACGCAAATTAGGGGAGGCCTATGTCCAGCTGTGGACAGCTGTATAGCAGTATAGTATATAGAATTTGTATCAGCATAGGCTGGTGATGATGATGATACATCTACTCTATCTACGAAACTGCACATAAGCTGCAGAGTCATCATCATCACCGATACCTTTTCCCTTATACGGATAGTTTAGATATAACTCTCGATAAGCAGATCTTATCTCACTGGTGATGACATCCTCAACGAACCTTGACTTCCGTTCCCAGCATGGGAGCGAAGATGGCTTGGCTGACTTTGGTTATGAAGGTCCTATTGCAGGGCTTTCGATGCCACTGAGCTAAAGAATGTAGGTGTAGTCGTAGGAAGGTTTGGGGCTGATACAAGAGACAAGCCAAAAGCAAGTCCAATAATATTTGGTTTCAGCTAGTCATATGTACTGAATTGTGTAACAATCACTGTTGGTTGTCAAACAGTAGAAATAAAGTTATTGATATAGTTCTGAAAATTAGTAAACTGAATTGGCAGTAGGCTGGCTGGCGAAGAACCGACAACCGTTGGGGTAAACGAGTTCTTGAGTGGAGACCGCGGCTCGGCAAACGTACACTCTTATGCTACATGAAGTGAAGATCTGCTAAAGGTATAAGCTGGATGCGTCGAGTTGGAGACAAAGTGCAATGGCGTTCATTAGGAGACACCTATGTTCAGCAGTAGACTGCTATAGGCTGAATATTGAAGATGAACTAGTAGGAGATAACAATGTGATAAGAAGGGCAACAATCACTAAAGTTAGACTGTCACGATGAGATAAAACTGGTCTCCTCAATTTTTATAAATATGACTGATATTATAACTTTTTTTCAGCACTCTCCACGGTATCGAACATGTTGTCTACTTTACATTTTCGTTTTCATTCATCGTGGTACGAACTCTCTTGGTACTGCTCCTTGCGTCACGGATACACTCCAACTCTAAAGTACCTTTGATCTACCTGTATGAGCTACCTAGTGAAATATTTGATGTGGAGGTAAGTTGTGAAGACGAAGATCAAAAGTTGCTTGCTTATCCATCTTTTATAGGCTAAATTTCGGTGAGTGCTCTCAGGATGTGCATGAATCCCACCATCTTAAAAAATCTCCATTCCACTTTAGGACAAGCTGACGCACGGCTCAGTACCTTCCTTACTTAGTCGATGTACCACATATTCGTACTAAGCGGTTTTCTTCTACTTTTATTATGCGAACTGCCAAGGATTGGAACAGACAGACAGAGGCCGGTAGAGAACCGGGGTCTTTCCTGATAACTATAATCTGGGTATCTAAGTCTGTAAATAGGTGTCTTCAAGACCTGTGTGCTCCATCTTAGACCACAGCTTTACTAAACATCAGGTGAGTTCGTGGTCAAACAAAGATCCATCTAATGTAAAAAAAAAAAAAATTGCCTGTAGGTTTTGAAGTAGTGTGTTCTGTAGCTGCTGAAGAGGTGCTGCAACAGTACGACTGTGTAGTAACCGTCCATACATTAAGCATACAACAACATCAACCTCTATTAGTCCACTGCTGGACATATGCCTCTCCTAAAAAGGGGGGTTATGTCCATAACCTTCACTCTGGGCATGCGGGTTGCGGATCGCAGGGCACAGCTTTTCGCACCACTGTGCCGGTGTTAGGCTGCACTATGCCGCAATCAGCCGCCAGAGCCCAGTTGAGGTTGGCACCCATTACACCTCTTTAAATATGCACAGTGAAGTTCCTTATATTATATTTTCTGTAATATATCTATATCTATATGAAAGAGGTAGGATCAGCATTGAAGTACTATTAGTTGAAATCTCTTTGAGGATCAGGCATATTTTTATGGTATATGTCTTTTTATGACACACTGTCATAGCCTAGCCGACTCAGGTACTCAAAAACTCAAAACTCAAAATTCATTTATTCAGTAGGAACTGTATAGTACACTGTGACACGTAATTTTTTTTTATTTACCACCAATTCGTAACGCAACCAAACAGAGAAGAATTGGCAAGAAACTCTGCTTGGCTTATATTTTTTTAACGTCATTGGTAGACTTTGCAGTTGCATGGTCCCGGCAGCAGTGCACGGCAGCATCGCGACGTGGTATAATTTGAGTCACAGAGTTGCCGGTGCATTCAAATGGTCGTCCACACATTTTCATAATATCACTAATGTACTGTTGCACTAGTTACAATGTCTCCGCTCTAGCAGCATTGCAACCGGAGACGTACTGCACAAAAATCTACCTTGAAACATACAGATTGGCCGAAAGTCTTTATATGACTTGGTAGTCAAGCGAAGAGTCTGTACTATAATATTAGGTCCTTACCAATGAAATTGGCGTTTTTTCTCTCTATTTCATTTTGCACAACTTTTATTTAGTTCAACAGTGATATACAAAATTTATTTCTTTTCTGAACGTTATATTAGTGCAATGATTGAAAATTCAATAAAAGCCTATTTTTGAGGAAGTTCATCCGCAAAAAAATAAAACTTAAAAACAGTTTATTTCATGTGTTGTCACTTTCAATGCTATTTTTTATTTGTTAGTTTTTTTTAAATAAGACTACTTATACACACAAAGTTTTAGAAGAATCGGATTGGTAGTTCCAGAAAAAAAATACAAAAATGTATGTATAGAGAAATCAATTTTCCCATCCCTATTAGGGATGATGCGTGGGTAGAAAAATAATATAAATAATAAATAATGCTGGACACTATCACACAGCATCATCTAGCACCAAACTAAGCAGAGCTTGTATTATGGGAACCACATGATTGATATACTACACAATTACTTTTTTTTTGTAAATATATACATATCATACATAGAAACCACCCAGACCCGAGATAAAAATCTGCAGAACATGCAAACATTTGTCCCGCAGCGGGAATCGAACCCGCAACCTTCTGCGTCTCAGACGGGCCTAAAAATTCTAATTAGTCCGTCAATTAGATTATCTAAAAATATTGGACACGTTTTATTTTATTTATAAAATCAATGGAAATCGACAAAGTTATAGAGCGTCAAAGTTCGGGAGTGGGGGCTCGTGACGTCACTTGTAAGTCAAAGTGTACTTACCCGTGACGTCACGTAGAGCTTCAACGCACTATAACTTTGTCATTTTTAGTTTAATTGACACAAGAAAAAATATATGTGTCCAATATTTTTTCATAATGTAAATGACGGACTAATTAGAATTTTTCAGGCATCTACCCTAACGCCTATTTCATAGGTAAGTACCTAATATTATATATTGTCGCACTAACGCATCGTCTATGTAGCACTGCTTTATGTAGACAATACGAAAGCTTGGTTGTAGGCATATAAGTCATATGTTCTAGGAAATCATATCATATATATTCGAATAGGTAATAATTAATATTTGTGTTTTCTTGTGCTTCTAATATTTTATTACTATTTGGTTTTTAAAAGTGATACATACTGAGGCTTATTTTCGCTAACTCCAAAACTCTTCCCACCAGCTGGGAGCTGGTCTAGGAGCCCACACATAAAGGAAAGACGAAACTTTTGGAATCTTATAAAATCAATCGAATATTTTGTGCAACCAGTTGGTTTGTATCTAAGGGATTCTAATTTAAAAAGTTTTACATAAACGTGTATGTAATATGAAAGTCACTCTATAATTTCTTAAATAAAATACTAAAAATTTTAAGTGGATAAGATTATAAAAGCTATCCAAAGCGAAAATCTAATTATGAGCGTCTCTAATACTTGAGCAGCTAACTCATTTAAACGAAGGTCATCTAGTTGAGAGGGTTTTTAATTAAATTTTTCAATTCTAAACCTTTTTATAATGTGAAGTATTTACAGGTCGAGAGGTTCATAGCTCAGTTAAACAACATCAAAGTTGCTTTGAGCGGTTTGGATTTCTTCTACGTAACAAGAACTATGATTCTAACTGTGAGTATTTTCTAATACGTAATGGTTATTGTACGTGAAGTATATAAAACCAATCAGTGATCAAATAGTCAGGCTAACTCTAAAGCGTCTTCTAAGGGGGAAACTTGATGGCCAAAGACCTCGTGGGAGATCCAAACTTAGATGGATAGACAGCAAATAATAAAACATTTAGGCTTTACATAAGGCTTCACAGAAAAACTACAAGATGGCTAGCGGCCATCGGCGGCTGTAGCGCCTTAGATGATGATGATAATGATGATGATTATGATGATAACGATGATAATAATGATGATCAAACAAACAATAATAGAGCAGAGAATAGAATGGCATATTAAATAAAAGAAAAATATTGAATCCGATTCAAATTATACTGCAGTTTTAAACACGCATAAAAATAAACCTTAAACCTATACACCCTTACTTATGAACGCTACTTAAAGTTAATCAATACTCAAAGTTAGCCCTGTCACTGTTTGTCATTATCCAACGAATAGAGATGGCCACAGTATAAGCATCGTTTATCTTTTGAAAGGTGTTCTTAGGTAAGGCCAATAGTCGGTGCACGCCTTACGCGAGGGAGAGATAGACAACCAAGTGATCTTATATGGGTTCCCGTTGGTACCCTAAAAAGAGCCGAATTTTGAGCTTAGTGGCGTACTTTGGGAGACACCTGCGTCCAGCACTGGATTTGAACCAAGCATTGATTACGTCGTAGGTCAGGCTTACATAGAACGTGACCTAACATCGATGCATCGCCCTGCTTCCGTCAGCTTGAGGTATAAAAGTGTCAAGCCTCATGTTCCTATAATTTCACCGGTTCCACACCCTTTAAAACACAGCAGCACTGCTGCATTTGTAAAGGGTGTTTTACGACAAAAATAGGCATGATGGTATTAATTCCTTGCACGAGTCCTTCTCAAAAAACTCCACCACTTTCAATACTTTCAATGTATTTAACGTATTATTTCGTATTTTCAGTTACTTGGGACAATCGTCACATACGAGCTAGTTTTGCTGCAATTCAATAAGTAATTAGTGTATAAATTACCATTGCAAACATATAATATAAAACTATTTTGTCGTTTCTTATTTTCATATTATTATGTACCGTAGCTGAGGAAACCGGAAGACTTAAACCCTTCATTATCAATACAATATAACAAAAAATAGGACCAGCCTTTTTAGCCTACTGCTGGACATAATCCTCAATCTGTGCTATATAAAGGGGGATAAGCCATAACCACCACGCTGGGCATGCGGGTTCGTGTGCTATGCCCATGCGAGCATAACTTCTCGCACCGACGCTGCTGCCCGTTGGCGGCTATTGCTGTGTCGGTATTAAGATGCTCTATGCCGTATTCAGCCGGCCACCAGACTCCTCTTTGTTAGCTGGGTGCATCACAGGCAAGTGAAGTAGGTTTGGGTTCCGAAAAAGATGGGGGCTGGAACCCCCTATTACTTTTGTACTTACCTATAAGTATTTTCATTCATTCATTAATTTGACAGCTGAGTAATGATTAAAAATTCTTCACTAACCAATGAGTTTTCAGCTTATGATTGACTTACTATTTACTTACGAAAATGTTTTTTTTAATGGTAAATCTTTCTCCTCTTTGCAGTAAAAAAAGTAATTTTATTTTCTTAAGTACCTACCTTCATGAACGTATGAACTTCAGTCCATGCTCGAAGATCTGAGCAACGCAAGCCTTGAGATGGGATTGAAGATGAACATGTCGAAGACCAAACTGATGACCAACAGCATTAAACATCAGATTTTAGTCAATGGTGAGGTGATGCACTATGTCCAAGATTACATCTATCTCGGCCAAATGGTTTCCCTTCACGCTGGCAGACAGGATAAGGAAATAGCTAGACGCACCGAGAACGCCTGGAGAAGCTATTGGTCGATGAAGGCGCTAATGAAGGGTAACCTCCCAATGACACTAAAGCGCAAAATCATGGACATGTGCATCCTTCCCATTCTTACATACGGCTCGCAAACTTGGTCTTTGACTAACGTCCAAAAATCCAAACTCAAGGTTTGCCAACGGGCGATGGAACGTAGTATTCTCGGAATTAAATTGACCGACCGAGTACGAAACACCATACTGCGTTCTAGTACCCAAATCGTCGACGTTGGACAAAAAGCTGCCAGCCTAAAGTGGAATTGGGCCGGCCATGTATGCCGCATGCCAGATGAGCTGTGGGCAAAAATTACCACTCAGTGGATCCCGGACACAGCGAGAAGGCGTCGCGGCAGACCACGTAGAAGATGGCGTGACGAATTAGACTTCTTCCAAAAAGACTGGGAAACTTTAGCGCAGGATCGAAATGGATGGAAAAAATGGGGGGAGGCCTTTGCTCTACAATGGGATGATTTAGGCTGACAGTAACAGTAACAGTAAGTACCTACCTACAAAAACTAGTTAGTAACTTACTAATGATCCAATCTTTTAGAGCAGCTCTTAAAGTTATTCGCGATTACTCTGTCTAACAATGCGTACATAATGAACTCTTGATTTCGTATAAAAGGTTTTGAAGATCGAGATTTGAACGACACGAGATGAATGTTATATAATTTATTTATCAATGGTGCATATGGGATACTTTGTGCACAAAAGTAGTAACCTATGTGTTAACCCAGGTCACAAACTATTATATACCAAGTTTCATCCAAATTCGTTCAGTAGTTTTTGCGTGAAAGAGTAACAAACATTCATCCATTCATCCATCCATACTCACAAACTTACACATTAATAATATTAGTTGGATACTTACATATATGGGATACTTTTGTGCACAAGTAGACTCGCAATAATGAATAAAAAAGTCGTAATTCACCTATGTGTTTTGTGACATATTGACGCGCGAAACCTTGTACCTAAAACGATACGACAGCCGTTAAATGTCACAAAACACATTTGTGAATTACGACTTTTTTATTTATTATTGCGAGTCTACTTGTGCACAAAAGTATCCCATATATGTAAGTATCCAACTAATATATATATTATACTAAGTGAATAACGAAATTGTTAAGTAATTGAGTTAACCGAGTTTACAGCACTATAATCCAGCTAGATGTGGTTTCAATTTCAATCTTTACTTCGAATTAGACCACTTCAACTAACTTCGACATCGACTTCGGCTTCGGCTGCGGCTTCGGCTTCGACTTCGACTTCGACATCGACTTCGACTTCGACTTCGACTACGACTTCGACTTCGACATCGACTTCGACTTCGACTACGACTTCGACTTTGATATTTATAGGGATCTATGTCTGTTAATCAGTCGACAACTGCAGTTGCTCTACCGTTGGGTTGGCACTTTTCCACTCGTGTAAAAGAGCTAAGTCTTCTTCTATTTATACTTCTTCGCACGAGCTTCTTATAATAGCGGCCAGCTCTGGTGTTGAATTTTTAGTTCGGTGGAAGGCCTCCAACACGGCTTAACGACTGAAGCTGAAGCCAGGATCAACGTGTTCACGGGCCTTCCGGAACACAAAAACGCTTAGATCTAAATGCCACAAAATTTCACCCATCCGGGCGGGTCGTCAAGCCCAAGCTAACCTCACCGGCTTGGTAGTGCAGCCTGCTAGCTAACAAACGGGACTCTGGTGGCTGGCTGATTGTGGCATAGAGCAGACTAATACTGGCACAGCTACATCCCATGGCCGTGGCTTGTAGCAACGTCAGTGGAGCGAAAAGCTATATGGCCGGCAATCCCCAACTCTCATGCTCAGCTAAGAAATTAAAGGTATTGTAACCCTTGAAAAATCTTGACTACTAGTTCTAAATAAATAAAATACTTGAATTGAGGTACAATATTTTATTTACTTCTTTTCATCTATATTCCTAATATTTACTTTTCAACTTATGTATATTTATAATTTAATTTTAAACAAGCTCAGGAGGGCGCCAGGTCCTAAGGGACCGATTAAAAAGGTTTGACGGTAACTATACCGTTCAGCAAAAGACTATTTATCTAGGGCGTGGGAACAGGCCTATAGTAAGAATATCCCACTCTTAGCAACCATATCCAGTGGTAATTCTAAAGTTTAAAGTTTAAAGAAGTTTAAAGGTTGGGTTAGTAGAGAACTTCACAGAACTACAAAAAGGCGGCTGACAGGGGTGACCCGTATCAGACCGCAATACCGGCAGGGGTAGCTCCGACGATCTGGCCCGAAGGTCCGCAAACGATGATACAATCCGGAGAGGCCGGAGGCAACAGGATCCTCAGCCGGCAGACCGACCGTACTGCTAGCTCCCCGCCTTTGAAGTGGTGGTTAGCATAAAAGCTAACTAATATCCGAGGGAAATCATAAAAAAACCCTGTTGAAGAAACAGGAGGTTAGAACAACTAACTTCTACCTTGGACCTAACCTGACCAAGTTAAATAATTAAAGTAACTTACCCCGAGGGGGTTTATTAAATTTTATGATTTTATTGCTCAACAGAGCATTCTAATATCGCCACTTCTGTGGGAACTCCGGCTGGACTCCGCTGGATGGAGGCTGAAAGGAAAATGAGGCATGAGCACATGGAAGTGAAGGTTATTCATCTTAGAGGTGAAACACCAATACTAACCTGGACGACTCAAAGCAAAGCTCCGAAAAGTAAAGGCTGATGCCGGTCGACGTGGGTGCTTCACTGGGCAGATGAGGGGGCCAATTCCAAAATAAATTAAGTACACGCCACGCGTTCAATTGCCTCCACCAAATTGAGTCAGAGCCCTGGAAATACCAGATTCTTTAACTAGAGAACACCGGTGGCTGCGCCCAAGGTTGAATGCCTTCAGCTTCTCATACGTACCAGCCGGAACACAAGATTTTACGAAAACTTGACTTTGAGAATCGAACGACTTCAATCAAAAGAAAGCGAATGGCGGTCGAGCAATGATTTTTCACTTAACTCCAGTTTCCAACTCTTTGAATAAAATTCGTACCAAAGTTCCTAATATGTTTTATTTAAATTTCTGAAATTGCAAATGTAGAAGTTCCCATAACCTTAAAAACGATGGACAATAATTATCTGAATCATTTCGACACTCCAGGTGTAAAACTGCTAATTTATATGTCTTAAAATATTACAAAGTTACAGAAAATCTTCCAAAATAACCACCCAAAATGGTAGGGTAAGCTTGTTGGCAACTTTCCGAGTGACGACGCACTTTAGATGTCAACGTCAACTTCACAATGCCATTTTGACAGTGACACTGTTCGAAAGGGCCAGGACCATGTAAACGAGACATCCGATCCCTTCCACAAAATTATAAAAACGGGGAAACCAAAAACAACCCGTTACAGTATATCGCTCTTTTCATTAGGGGAAGCTTATGACTAGCAGTAGACTATAAAGGCTGGTATTGTTGTTACAAAGTGAAAGCTGATAAAGCACAAACAACCACACAAATCAATACTATTACTGAAATGCCTGCATTCTTTGTTCCCAGCACAGAGTAAATTGAATTCGCTATAGTGGATTGAATCTTATTTTCTAGCTTTAAGGTTTTATTTTTAAAACAGACCTCTTTGTTGAAACCGACAATAAGAAGAGCTATTTGCAGCTCCACAAACAGAGATGCAAAGTTTGAGTTTGATAGTCGTTGCGAGACTATGTTTGCATAATACTTCTTTGAAGAAAACGTAATCTATACTA
This sequence comes from Horisme vitalbata, assembly GCA_951804965.1. Classification (NCBI taxonomy): domain Eukaryota; kingdom Metazoa; phylum Arthropoda; class Insecta; order Lepidoptera; family Geometridae; genus Horisme; species Horisme vitalbata. Next base: position 5,356,226 of record OX638096.1, read on the forward strand.
GTACTAACTACTTTGATGACGTTAGAGCAATAGGTGAATTGCCGGTTCGATTCCCGCTGCGGGACAAATATTTGTATGTTGCCCAGACCTAGAATAAACATTATGCTGACACCATCACACAGCTTAATAATGGCCCCGAACTAAGCAAAGCTGGTATCATGAATGACTACTTCAAAAAGAGAGTTAATAGGCATCTTCTGGGAAAGCTCGTCCCATCCATCGTTGACCTCATTCTTGCCCACGCAAGCCTCGAGGTCAAGAGATGGCCCAAACTAATTTAAAAAAAATACGACTTTGACTAAATCACTTCTTACTTCTTGCGCTAAAGAATTTTGAAAATCGGTCCACAATTGACGGAGTTATCGGTGAACATACATAAAAAAAAGTCGAAAAAAAGGTTCCGACGAATTGAGAACCTCCTCCTTTTTGAAGTCGGTTAGGAAGATTAATACTTATATTTGTTTTTTTTTGCAAATGCAAACATATTATAAATAGAAACACTCAGACCCAAGACAAATATTTTCAGATCATACAAACATTTATCTTGCGGTGGGAATCAAATCCGCAAACCTGTGTCTTAGGCGGACCTTCGCCCACTACTCCACGGACGCCGTCAAGCATAGCAAATAGGCGTTTTGTACTCATAGTTCGTCCTACGACTCGGGATAGGATCTTAGTGTGGGGTTGATGAGTGGTTGTTGTCCAAACGGTCATAAAATAAATAATAAATTCATGAATTTTGTTTAATTATTAAATGTACCTACAGTAGCCGAGGCATTTGGTAACATAGTTGAATTAGTAGGTTGGGAAGGCGAGTTAAACTGGAACATGACCAATTCGTATGTAACTATAGTTCCAGCGACCTGAAAAGAAGTAAAATACAAAAAATAGAGTTTTTAGTAGAGAGTTTTCACAGCATTATACTCGCAAAATTTCGAAAAAATCTCGTGATTGAGATGAAGTCATCTCGGCTAAAAACTCGTAAAACCACAGTGGTTGTAGAGTGATTGTGGTGTTATAATGATATCATCTCTACCACGAGATTGACCGTCCAAGCCAATACTGGAATTTGGAAAGACAAAATGGAATCAGGCAAGTAATTTTTTTAAAATGATGTGTGTAGTTTTTCTTGACAACCACAACCCAATCGAATCTACGAAAATGTTTAACGCCCCCTTACCAACCAATGGGGTGTAAGGGGTTCCAACCTCTACCTTCGGAACTCAAGCCAACCTCACCTGCCCGTGGTGCACCCTGCTAACTAAGAAACGAGGCTCTGGCGGCCGGCTGATTGCGGCATAGCGCAGCCTAATACTGGCACTTCTAAATTCCCTGACTTCCGACGGGTAGCAGCGTCGCTGGTGCGAGAAGCTGTGCTCTGCGATCCCCAACCCGCATGCCCAGCGTGGGGATTATGGGCATATCCCCCTTCTTATTAGGAGAGGCCTATGTCCAGCAGTGGACTGATATAGGATGTTGTTGTTGTTGTTGTTGTTGTGTTGTTGTACCAACCAATAGGTTATGAAGCAGACGATTAAACTGGCAAATACCAGGACCTGCAAACAGTAGGTCTTGCTGCCGAGATGCAAAGTGCACCCCGGTACTCAGGTGAGTTACTCGTGCGCTCACTACCCGCTAACCACTGAAGGATAGCTAACTTGTAACCCAGCTTAGGCCGTCAGTGAAGCCGACTAATATTTTTCCATTCATAGTACCGGAGCTGTAAAGCACGCTCACTTCTCGGTACACATATGCGCACCTCCCCAAACTGCTCTTTCTTTACGACCAATAAAAGTTAAAAAAACCTAAGTACGGCCTCTGCTCATCTTGCAGCTGGACGCCTACGTTTCTAAAGCTATCCTTAGATCACCTTAGATAGCAAAAAAATGCCATAAAACAACTTTAACTTAACCTCACCGTCAGAAGTAAACCCCTGGTAACAGAGAAAAACTGCAGCCCACTGAGCGCCACATGGTCTCCATTTACTTGGTCCAGAAATCTTTGCACCTGAAAAATAATTCATATACAATCTCCTGTACCTACTCTCAAAGACGTTATCGAAACGTTATCACTTCTTGATAACTTAAATTTTGTCAGGTGTCATTAAAATTATCATGTCAGTGTTTTTATGAGCTGAGTAGTCCGAGAGAGGTTTAGAACTCATAATACTTAGTATATTATTATCATTTATAGGAATCGGAACCGTGGATGTACATCTGTTAGTATCATGATAGTAGATGTTAGTATCACTGTGTCTATTTCTGCCGTGAAGCAGTTTCGATTTGAGGGTGAGAGTGCCTGTGAAATCACAGGCACAAGAGACTTATCACCTTCATAGGTTGACGACCTCTGTGGCGCAGTGGGTGAAGGCCCGCCTGAGACGCAGAAGGTTGCAGGTTCAATTCCCGCCGCGAGAGAAATGTTTACGTTCTGCAAATATTTGTTTCGGGTCTGCGTATTTTCTATGTATAATAAGTATGTATTTACCAAAAAATATTTATGTAGTGTAGTATTTATGTAGTTTATCAGTCATGTGGTTCCCATAATACAAGCTCTGCTTAGTTTGGGGCTACATGACGCTGTGTGATAGTGTCCAGCATTGTTTACATTATATACCTTTCAAGTTGATGGACGCAGGGCGGTGCATTGTAAAGCACTTTTCAAACATGCGTGACCTTTTATGCATTATATTGTAACTGTAATGGTTACCTTAACATCAATAGTCCATGAACTTGTTCCATCTTCAATTATAAAAAAGGCCCACATTCATATACCTACCATGTGATGTTATCACAGGCCACTGTGACCTGAACCACCACCTAGTAAAGACAGGAGCTACGGACAGCTACCTGTCGTGGTTGCTTTCAAGATGAAGAAACAGTGGAGCATGTCATCTTACACTGCATCGCCACAAACGAAACCAGAGCAAAATCTGGGCTACAAAAGCTGCTTCATCAAAACTCACAGACACAGGCAGCATCAGGAATTCTAGAGCAATGTTGCCATCAACCCAGAGTCCTTCTCCGTTATTTTAAGGAGATGGGCTGGCTGGCGTAGGTTTAGCAATGGGGCAATGCACAATACACCCCAATGCGGGACGACAGTGCAGAACTTTCTCCCCCCACCTCAAATTAGAATTAGATTTAGATACCTATCATGTGCTAGGAACTAGCAGCCTATCCTGTATCTAACCTGAGCTGAGATCAATATTTCCATCCATTCAATACTTGGATGAGTGACCATTTAGTGGCATTTAGATGTGGTTGGGAAGGCATTTGAAGATGTTGATGCCGGCTTTTTCAGTCGTAAAGCCATGTCGAAAGTCTTCAGGTGGCCTAAAAACTCCAACACCAGAGTCGACCACTGGCTTATACAAAGAAGAAGAGATATAGCATATTGGGCCAACCTCAACACAGTAGACTGGCGATGGCACATCGTATAGCACTGGTGCTGGTACATTTGAGGCAGTGTTGACCTGTGAGGCGATCAGCGACACCGCTACCGACCTCGTGATCAGGTACACTAGGGAGAATATGAAGTAGGCAGCAGCTTCGTAGCCTCCTAAGATTGTTGTTCTGAAAATCACACAATCATACTGCAAATACAATCGACGTCAAGGTGATCATCTTATCTTACCAATGATAAGAACTAATTATGGTAGAAAAACAATCAAATATGAAGGAGCACAGCTATACCACAGACTACCCTCTGATATTAAAGGTGTGGAAACATTTGGTGCGTTTAAGTCTAAACTAGACAAGCATATTAGTAATGATTATTTCCTACTTTGCTAAATTTAAATCAACAGGCAAACATTTACCTAATTATTAAGGACGACTTAAACTAATCTTTCTATTAGTATAAGTTTCTCATGTGAGTAACAATTGTTGTTAATGAGAAATAAAGATTCTTTGAAATGAAAACAGCAGATACATGGGTTTTCTTCATTTCTATTACTGATAGTTTCGTGTGTTGCACTACATCCAACAATATATTTCATATACGAGTTGATGAGTAATGAAGCCAATCCCCAAAATGGGATAAAGCGTCACAGGAAGTAAGTAAGTCCCACTTTTACTTATAATGTGTACTAGTATTATATGGAATGTGTCCACACAATCTTTAAGATGTTAACTTTAATAAAAAGTTATAAAATGTTGCCAACAAAAACTTACTTTTTTGCTCGACTACTACATTCTCCTGTTCCTTTAATTCCATCCCTGGAATAAAAACATTCTTAAATATTATGAAAGATGAAACATAATTGTAAAACGTAAATTTTACTCTCATCAATTCTTTTTTTAAATTATTTTCATCAATTTATCCCGCAACACATAGAATCCTAGTGCGGGGGCCAGTGACCAAATATATTTACATTTTTTCTGGATGGGCACCTATCTATCTTGATGAGGTAAATAAATGCCCACCTAGGTTTTTGACAAAATTTTTGAAATCTATCTATTACTGAAGTTAACCATAGACCATTTTTCATTATATGGAGCAACAATCTAAAATCTCAAATCTTTGCAAGGGAAATACACTATTGTGTGCTCAAAAGTTAACAGTTATATTTCTACATACTCCAATGTATTGAAGAGCTGCAAGCATATAAAGAACAGATTGTTCGCGAAGGAGATGAAAACGATTCCGCTGATGACGTCATCCACCTTCCTGACAAGCTGCGTTGCCCTTCCATATTCCTCCCTAGTGTTCCTCCAAAATACTTCTGGTAGGTACTGAAAGTCAATATAAATTTATTATTGGTTCCAAATTTTATATTCTATATTTATATTTATTCAGATAACGTATTTTGTCAACATCCATTTCAATAAAGAGGGAACTTATAGGGTAGATTCAAATTTCTTTTAGCTCAGAGACGTCTCATCAGACTAGTAATAGTGATGATATAAATAAAATATGAAACTATGTACATCTAATCTATATATATAAAAGAGAACTATCCTCACTCACTCACTGACACACTCATCACGAAATCTCAGAAACTACAGGGCCTAGAAGTTTGAAATTTGGTACAGGTACTCTTTAAAGAGTGTGAGCGCTCACTAAGAAACGGTTTTTGGAAATTCAACCCCTAAGAGGGTGAAAAAGGGTAAAAATGTTTGTATGAAAAATCGTATTCCTTGAACTTAGAAACTTGAAACCTGGGAAATGTATTATTCCATATAACCAATGAAGATTGGTGTCATTGAAAATTTGAAATAAGCCTCAAGGGGGTTGCAATGGGGTGGTAAAGTTTGTATGGGAAAATCTTAACGCGTGGTGTGATTTTCTTGAAACTTCGTCAGAACACTTTGAATATTAAATAATAAAAGACCGCATACCAAGTTTTTGAAAAAAATACCTTAACGGAGGGTAATCTATACATATAAAATCCTGTGTCCTGAATGACTGACGGATCAACGTACAGCCTAAACCGCTGATCGTAGAGACCTGAAACTTAGAGGGCGTATTCTTTGTATGACGTAGGCATCCGATAAGAAAGGATTTTCCGCGATTCTACCCCTAAAGGGCTGAAAAACGTGGGCAAAGTTTGTATGGACCAACGTGATTCCTTGGTCCAATCTATTTCAAATTTTGCATAAATATTCTTTAACAAATATGATGAAAGACGTTTTTCGTATATTATTGAAATTTATCGCCTAACGGGGTTAAAAAGGGGTAGTAAGTTTTTTTAGGGGTGATTTGCATCGAAGTTGATATCAATACTCCTTAGTGACACATGTTATGCCATTTTATTTTGACACTGTCGTGTTTGAAAACTCATTCCAAATTTATTCAAAAAACGTTGTTCTCTCATAAAAGCTCCTACACACAGGTGCATAGGTACGTTATTATCGGCGATAATATCAGACAATATAACAGAATATATCGCAATATTGCATGCGCAAATATTGAAAATGTTTAAGTTTTTCTGATCGAGTATAGTGCCCCGATTCACGAAATTCTGAAATTTACCTGTAGTTTTACAGATATGTGAGGGGTTGGTGGGCATTTTCCACAAAGTAAATTCGTCACATTTTTGAAACTCCATACATTGAAAGTAAATTCATCACATGCATTAAAAAAAGATGTGTAGGTGAATAAAATGATCGGTCACAATTATGTCAATATTTGCGTCTGCTGGAGGGCTTTAAAGTGCAATTTGAATTTCCAAAATCAGATGGTAACTTTTAGAGATTTTCCAAAATTTGACAAAATTCAACGATTTTCTGGATCGAGAATTTCCCGATTACGTTTTTTGGGCTCCATATTCAAGCGACGGAAAAAAAATATCTCGTGATTGAATTAAGCTACAGCTTGAGCCACCTTAGGAGGCAGTCGGACAAAAACTGTAGGCAGTAGAAGGACCTTTACGCGCAAAGCCACTCTGCGCTCCGTTCACTTTTTCGCAGGTACATTATAGTCCAATTTTATCGTGTGCTTTATTATAAATTATATATCTAAATTACATTTTCAATGCCTTTGATAGTTGCGCGTAGTATGTGATCTGTAGAATTTTAGTACATTATGTATTAGGACGGCTAAAAAGTTACATACTGCTGCGATATCGCAATTATGTGCAAGGAATTGGGACGCATTATCGCAATAACGCATGCGACATTATTGCCGATAATAAGGCTCCCCCACACCTGTGTGGGGGAGCCTTAAAAGCTTGGTGAAATGCGATACTCTTTAAAATTGGAATGTCAAATAAAAAATAGTATTTAAATCGGATTAGAATTCGAAATTTCAATTTCATTCATTTGTTCTTGGATATTTGAATACCACGGGGATAGCAAGTTTTTTTTTTACATAAAGACTTGAGATTTTTCACTGAGACTATAACTAAAATAAATAAACACCTAAAGCGCTGAACCATGGGTGGGACCTTGGAAAAGGACTTGCTGCTTTTTGTAGCGAAAATGAAACTTAAAGAGGGTGATTTATGTGATAAAAGTTTGCATGGGTAACCAATCATAATCAAGAGTTAGGCATATAAAAATTCATCATACCTATACCGGCTGTTAACTTGGCGACGAGTTGCCAACAGAAACAGGAACGAAAAAAGGAGTGAGAGTGGGAACGGGAACAGGTACCTACATATTACTACATTACGGGGTAGGTAATGTAGTAATATGTAGTAGGTACTTTTATTCCATTCATATTTAGGGTTCCGTGTCAAATTACCGGGCTTGGTAAACATTTCACATGAAAGGACATACGTAAAAAAAGAGTATAAACGCAAACGAAGTTGCGAGCGGGTCAGCTAGTTATAATATAACTACACCCGCGCAAATACTATCCCGTGACAAAACAAATTGTTTTAAAATCACGTGGTTCCTGGTATTGTCACAATCAAACAACAAGTCAAATTGATTATGTTTTACCGCTGTATGCTCAGTTTTTTATCCATTGCTCATGCTTTACGTCTTCTCAACTCGCTGTGTTATGGATATCTTCAGATATGACTCAGTACGCAAACCAATTGAGGTTGTCATACAGAGGGTAGGAAAAGGCCAACATAATATTCGGCACATGATCACTTTTTGTAAGCAGTTTGCATTCCACGTGACAAGTTGCAAGCCCATCGCCGCTTTTATTGGAACACTAAAATAGCATATGCCGTTTGAATTTTAGTTCTAGGGCCCTTGCCGGTTACCGCGCGATGTTTTCGTTCACCGTTTCGAGCCCGTAGTAATGCGCACATATTTTTTTCGAAATGAAATAATAATATATTATGGTGCCGATATTCGAACCCATGACCTCTCGGAATGAAAGTAGGGACACATTCGACTAGGCTAAACAGTACACAGTTATGTAAATAGAATTCTTCACATGTCATAATTTAGAATAGTATCTAATATTACATTGTTAACGAATATATGAAATGAACTAAACTAAATTCAAAGATATTTTTCTTATTTAATTTATATATTAGGAAAAAATAATCAATTGTTTTTCAAATATTTTATTATATCATCTTTATCATTAATCGTATAAATAAATAATGCTAGACCATCCCAAAGAATCATGTAGCCCCAAACTAAGCAGAGCTTGTGTTATGGGAACCACGTGATTGATATATTACATAAATATTTGTTTTTTGTAAATACATACATATCATACATAGAAAACACCCAGACCAGAGACAAATATCTGCAGAACATGCAAACATTTGTCCCGTAGTGGGAATCGAACCCGCAACCTTCTGCATCCCAGGCGGACCTTAGCCCACTGCGCCAAAGAGGCAGTCAATGATTGCCGTAAATGATAAATAATTGTTTCTGAAAAAAATAACTGAATTGACATGGAGCATTTTTTGTTATAATTAAATATTTTTGGTTCAATTACGAATGATTTTTGTCCCTGAATAAATGAACTGAACTGACTGAATTCATACAGAATACACTGAATTATACAGCTACCGAGAATTTCCACCTTTGTGAGCTGTTACGCCGAATGCAAAGTTTTGTAAAAATCCAATGAATTCAAGGGAGCTGAAAGTTTTGAATAAAGACGGGAACTTGACGTCTGAGTTTTGAAAATGAATTGATTGGGTATTCAATCAATTTTCTATAGTCATATATTGCGTTACTTTACTCGTTACCCTAACTTTTTAAATAAAAAAGCTGTAAATTTTTTGAAGTACGTGACGAAGCGAAAACTATTTTTATAAAACAAATAAAATATAAAAAGAAAATTCAGCGTCTAGATTCTGTTAATATTCTTTCCAAATTTAATTAATCCAAATTTAATTAATCTAGAGAAGATATGTTTTTATTCATCTATATAAAGAAAATTCTTTAATGTCTTCCAGTTTGCCTTTGTGTAGTGTGGGGAGAGAGAAATTTATCAATTTTTTACGTTTGAAAGTTTGACGTCATTTTGTAGAATGACAATTATAATATCAGAACCTATTGCGCGTCCGATTGCTGTAGGTATATAATTGTATCTAAAATGCCAAATTGTCACATTTTATAAGAAATCTTTAAGAGTATTGTAAACTGATTGTTATAAAATATAATTTTGTTTGGCAAAACCAATATAATTGGTTATAAATTATGTATATTCCAAGTTTCATCCAAATCCGTTTAGTAGTTTTTACGTGAAAAAGTAACCAACATTCATCCATTCATCCATACGTACTCACTCGTTATTAGTGTGATAGTCTGAAGTGTGATGTGATGTGATGTGATGTGATGTGATGTGATAGTGTTATAGTGTGATAGTGTGATAGTGTGATAGTGTGAAGTGTGATAGTAGGGTCTTACAGATGATGATGATGATGATGAAGTGTAACGTGTGAAAAATGATTTTTTTTATTCAAAATAATATATTGTGTGTTCAATTCCGAGAAATCTAATTTTCAAGAATAGCTCTTTCTTTTTCTAATAGCAAAACTTTACCTTCCCTTGCGCTGCTAAAAGTTTCTTGTTGACTACTCCCAACCGCGAAGTCAGGTAGTAGCTCATGCAGATCACAAACAAATCGGAGAAGTTCCATATGAACGTAGACTGGAAGTGCAGGAACTGGAATAAAATACCAATAACGTCGTGAAACTTTGTTCGTTGTGGTAGAGATTTATGAGAAAACTTTTAAGAAATATCTCTTCAATGAGAAGACAGGTGAATTCAACACCACCGTAACTGTTACATAACCTTGACCCCACATTTAGTGAGTAACAGGAATAATAGTAGGTTTACTTCTTCTTCTTTGTTTATGTTAGTAGCCAACTCTGGTGTCGGAGTTTTAGGCCACCAGAAGGCCTCTGACATGGCTTGAAAAGCCGGGTTCCGAAGCAAGGAAGCGCTCTGATCTAAATGTTACTAAACGGTCACCCATCCAAGTAATGGCCGGGCACAGTGTTGCTTAACAGCCCTGCTAAGAACATTGAAGTAAACCATGCGACAAGCGCCTCATTATATACCTACTTAAAAAAAACTCCTTTTTTTGAAATAGGTTATAATGAGGTCTCGGCCACAGTCTTTATAAGTACCTAAGATTTGGTAAATGAAAATAACACATTTGTGCTTTGTAATTTGTATTAGTACAAACATATATCAGCAGATCATAAAACATTTGTTTCACAACGATAACTGGACCCGCAACCTCTTTTATCTCAGGCTATTCATCCAATGAACCACCTAGGTCATCAAACCATACGTAAATGGACTATATCAACAATAACAGCAGCCTATACGTATCAGTCCACTGCTGGACATAGGCCTGTATTTATAAGGGGGATTTGCCCATAATTCCCATTGCGAGCATGCGGGTTGTACTCGCACCGCTACCGCTGCTGCCCGTTGGTGATCAAGGAATTTAGCTTTGTCAGTATCAGGCTGCGCTATGCCGCAATCAGCCGGTGCCCATTGCCCTGTTTGTTGTTTAGGACGGTGCACCACGAGCAGGTGTTGGCTTGAGTTCTGAACTTAGCGATTGGAACCCCTTACACTCCTCTACAAGGACTTCATAAAAAAGGTTTTTACCAACAACAGAAGAAACATTACTTACCTGCGTAATAATACCTAGTAACGGCGTATACGGCAAGCTATTGAAGACCCAAGGGTAGAAATGCTTCACAAATCTTTCGTAGGTACCCAACTTGGGGTAACAAATCTCTGCTCCAGCAAACGCTGACATCAATGATAGTACGTGTTCCGCTGAAACCAAAACGAAAAACCTTGAAGTCAAAGCATTTATGTTTTTTATGTTGAAATTTATTGCATCGTAGAGCAAAAAAAAAATGTGCACTTCAATGCAATGCTTCGTGAAATATTGGTAATGGTTACCACTTAACATCCGGTGGGCCATGTGCTTGTTCCATCTTCAAGTAGGTAAGTATTTTTTTTTGTTGTCACGTTGTCAGGGATACAGAAAAGGGCATGGGTGGGCCCTATCATCCAGAAAAAAGTGTTCAAGGAATATAAAAATAGCTTTAATTCGAGGAAAGCTGCGGGCGCAAGCTAAATATAATTATATTACAATGGCTATTTTAATTTTTTAATAATAAATAAAAAATAACGCTGGACACTATCACACAGCATCAAGTAACCCCAAACTAAGCAAAGCTTGTATTATGGGAACCACAAGATTGATATACTACATAGATACATTTTTTTTGTAAATACATACATATCATACATAGAAAACACCCAGACCCGAGACAAATATCTGCAGAACATGCAAAAATTTGTCCCGCAGCGGGAATCGAACCTGCCACCTTCTGCGTTATAGGCGGGCCTTCGCCCACTGCGCCACAGAGGTCGTAAATTTTTAAGGCTATTTAGTATTCTTACGTTGTGTTCACGACGACACGCGTCCGCCAAACACACGCCACGCGCGTCAGAACCTGCTTTGAAATTAGTTTTATTTAATTTGAGTCTTATTACATATCCATAGATCTCAAACTGCTATAGAAGTCTAACCGCATACGCCTCGCGCTCGTCTCGCGCTCATCTCGCGCCCGCCTCATGCCAACTGCGCTAACGAATGAAATACCAGTACTAGTAGTACAAGCAGTTGCGAGGCGTGCGCGATGCATACGCTGATTGCGGGGCAGGCACAACGCGTGTGCGTGGTCGGCGCGGGTCGTCTGAACATACTCTTACCAAAAGCTAAGAATAGAACGACTGCACAGGTAATATTACATCTTCTTGTAAGTGCTGAATCAAAATTTGGGTCCAGCTCTTCTGTCTTTGCAATGGACTGCACCAGAACTGGCCATCTCCTGGCGATTTGGAAGAACATCGCCATGGTGATGCAGGTAGTTGAGTAGAAAATAAGTGGTGCTGTAAATAATACTTAATATATTAATGGCAAGTTAAATAAATAAGGAGGCCAAGAGAAGGATTCAGCTGGGTTGGGCAGCATTCAGAAAACTGTATCGAGTTTTCTTGTCACCCATACCGTAATGTTTGAAAAAGAAAGTTTTTAATCATTGCGTCCTAACCGTCTTGACATACGGAGCTGAAACGTGGACACTCGCAGTACGGCTAGTTCACGAGTTTATAGTCGCTCAGCGAGCTATGGAACGAGCTATACTTGGAGTTTCTCTGAAGGATAGAATCCCCAACGAGACCGACATAGAATTAAAGGTGTCGACATAGCTCAGAGAATTAGCAAGCTAAAGTGGCAGTGGGCTAGCCATATCTGCCGAAGAACCGACAACCGTTGGGGTAAACGAGTTCTTGAGTGGAGACCGCGGCTCGGCAAACTTAGGACGCCCTCCTGCCAGGTGGAGTAACGATTTGCGAAAGGCTGCTGGTAGAAGCTGGATGTGTCGAGCTCAGAACAGGGTGCAATGGCGCTCATTAGGGGAGGCCTATGTCCAGCACCGGCACAGCTAAATCCCCTTGCCACCAATGGGCTGCGAAAAGCAACACTTTTTCGCAGCGTTATTTTCTCCCCTAATGGGTATAGGTATGTATGAGTAGCATATCCCCGTTTATACAGAGGAGGCCTATGTCCAACTGTGGACTGGATAGAGTGGTGTTGTTGTGTAATATAGTAGCGTAATTAATTATGTACGTACATGTTCCCATTAGAGTGGTTTTCGTGTAAATCATTTTATTTATACACATAACTGTCATAAAAAACTGTCCAGCTATCGATAGGATCGCGTAAAAGCATTTCCAAGATGTTTTTATGAACCTGAAATGAAAAAAACACGTCATCCAACCCATAAAGCGATCGCAAATATTTAAACGTGTCGTAAGCGTAACGAAAAGAAAATCGGTCAGTTTCATACAATTTGTGACCTGAGACCTGACCATAAAATGTCGCGTCTAGAAATGACCTATGTCCTAATTGATAGTTCTTATTGCAGGATATCATGTTCAACTAATCGTTTTTTTTATTAAAGCCGGAGAATTTTTCTGGGTATTTTATTATACTTTTGGGTTACGATCGATTAGGACACTGGCGCCATTAAACAAAAACCAACCAAACGCGTGCTTTGTTAGTGGCAGTTTTAGTTTAGATGGTTGACATTGGGACGAGAGATGCACAATGTGGATGAGAGTGCGTTCAAAAACCATGATACGTGATAGGGCGTATTGCGATCAATATTTAATATTAATTTATTAAGTATTCCGGCTTTAATAAATAAAGTTATTAGTTAATAATTCAATATTCCATTATCAAGAATATTTTTACATAATTCGTATTTTTATTCGCTTCGATTTATAATCAGGTCTGAAATGACCGGCCTTCTTATGTCCAATGACAAAGTATTGTTTTGAATCCACGTCTTCTGTTTGGTCAGAATTTGTCTACTTTTTCACTATTTTGGTTTTTCGTGATTGACTCAGTTGCCTTGGTATACTACAGTGAGGTGCGACGACACGACACGCAGTGGCAACCGCGTGGCATCACTTCACCAGGCAAGGAAATTTATATAATTTCTTACATTTCCTTGCATTCGTTCATACATAAATAGATAGGTAGGTACTCACTTGACATCACTTGCATGGATGCTGCAAACGCCAACATATGGCATCAATGAGAATATCTGTCCCATAATAATGGTAACACGAAGTGAACCCAGAAAAGTCGCTGATTGGTTCGCTTTTACTTTTGAAACGTGTACTTTGTTTTCTGAAAAAAGTAGGGGTTATTCGAAAGTAAGTAACGTAGCTTGGGTACAATAAGGCTGTATCAGATTTCTTAATCATTCTCAGATCGAAAAATACTATTCTATCTTATTTTAATTTAATTATAATAATTCAATAAATAACTCAGTACTTTATTATTTTGACCCAGTCAAAAATGAGACTGAAATGAAGCAGTCGCTCAAAATTATAGCTTATGAGATTCATTCTTCTCTGGGATACCAAATACTTTTGTGAGAGAGCATTAATCAAAAAACAATACGAACATAATAATTGTTACTTACGTTTAGATGGAATCCAGAACGAAAGGTTTTTCCTGTCACACTTTTGAGCCATCATTCACTTTAGTTAAAACTTTTAAAATGAATTATTCTCCACTTGCCTCTACTTCTAGGATATTGCATACTAGTGATCAAAGTTGGAAAATATTTTGGTTCTTATATTTTTTTTCTTATCAAGATCACCTTTACCGGTGAAATACTATTGAATATTGATATTTATCAAGATTTTTATCTATTCAAACACTACTAACTTTTGGATACTTCTTTAATAAAAACAATATTTTAGTGTCTACTGCTTTGACAATAGGCATTATGCTGAGTCGAGGCCGTTTTGTTGATGTAGTACACACATATAGATTTATAACCCTTTTGGAATTTCACTACCACAATAAGTACTCTGTATTGTGTGAGCAAATAAGTGACGTGTCTGTGTTTATGTCTATGTCTATGTTTATTCTTTATGTTTTTTATACATTTTTATACTGAGTATTCAGAAAATTGTTATCTTTTACAAAATAATAGATACTTTCGTGCACGTGTCGTCTGAACTTGTTATGCCACTGACGTATCTACTCTTTGAATCAATAATGAATGGTCGTGTGCCTTTGATTGGAGGCCAAGGTTCTCAAACTTTTGAAAAACACATCATTATCATCATCATCAAATGAGTATTAATTTTCACGAAATTTCACGATAATGCCAGAAAATGTAAAAATTTATACAAACTTCAAAAAAAGGAGAAGTTTCACAATTCGATTGTTTTTTTTTATGTTTACTCTGTATAGCTCCGTAATTTACGGATCGATTTGTTTAAAATAAAATGTAAACTTATATGCAATTATTTGTAAAAACTCTTCTGTTTTGGATGTAACCTCCTCCACAAGATGGACCGACGAAATCGTTATGATTGCATGTAATCGGTGGTTGGAGAGAGCTCAAGATCATTTTTCGTGGAAATCCTTGGGGAGTTCTTCTTATGTTCAGCGGTGGGCTTCTATCGGTTATTGATAATGATGATGTTTTGGATATCGCTCATTGTTCTCAAACGGAACATCAGCATTTGGCAAAACAGCCAGTGTTTTGTTTTTTATTATTGTTAACTGTAATTATGTTATCTGCCTATAATTTAGAATGCGACCATCAACTGGCAAATGAAAGGAAGACCCGCATCAAATGGATCAGCGATATCAGCAAGATCGTTTAAAACAATTTGAACAACAAGGAGAATATTATGGCAATAAAGTGATAAAAATCCGAATCAAAAAACGTCCATATTGATAAACAGAAATTTTAACGCACCGCTTCATCGGGGAAGGCGAAATGCCAGACGGGACGAAGAAAGATCATCGCTTTCACTCACCCCAGCGGTCTCTGCACGTGTCGAAACGGCGTCGGTGCCTTCACCAATGTCATGGTACGTAAAAATTCCCGTTTTTCAATATGATAGAGTTAATTGACTTTAGTTTAAAAAAAAACGTCATTATTTTGAGTCAATTCATCAAATTCAAATTCTAGCATACCGTTACATGAACAAAACACGGAAGTTACTTTGCGTGTTACTACGTATCTACTTAACTACTTCCAAACTACTAGGTGGAAGTAGCTACTTAACAAAATTACTGTTTTCAACTGATTAAACTTGTAAAAAGCCTTAGGTAGTGATTGAAGAGCAACAGAAAACCTCAAGGCTTTTTAAGGCAAAATTACAAAAAGCGACTGATTGTGTGCGGCCAAATAATTATCAAAATCTACAAGCGAGCTATAAACAGGCAGATAAACTGTAAAAGCAAAATGTAAGGTAGCTAGACACGAGGTTCGACCTCCTGGTTCGATCAATCGGAACTACGTGAATTTTTTTTTCCATTTGGTTCGATTGTAGAATCTTACCAGGCGTACTACTTAACCTTAGGACCGCGTAGTTCGACACTAGAGTCAAACCACGATGACTAGTTCACCAGAGGCCTCATTTACTAACTCAGTTGCACACTGAAATGGTTTGATTCATCGAAACATATAAGAATCCCAAGTTCTCATAGTCCGACTACCGACCTTTATGCAATAGGTTATCAAATCTCCTAACAGCCTGCGCACATTGGACGACAGCAAGTTGCGGGGGACAATTTTCATACATTTTGTTCAAAGACACACACGGTGACAATCGCGACAGTAAGATATGACAGACGATCGCGACTAAGTGCGACGACAAAGCGTCGTGTTGAGATGTCTGTACGCGACTAAGTGCGACGACAAAGCGTCGTGTTGAGCTCAGGACAGGGCGCAATGGCGCTCATTAGGAGAAGCCTATGTCCAGCAGTGGACTGCTATAGGCTGATGATGATGATGATGATGATGATTGGTAATCAAAGGGCGAAAATTACAAGTGAGAATGAGGTTCTTTGAGTTTTTCGGGAAAAGTACCAATCCCTCAGGAATAAAATTTATTTGGGACCTCTCTTTTAAACAGAAAAAGAATTTTGAAAATCGGTCTACAATTGATGGAATTGATTTATCGGCGAACATACATAAAAAAGTCGAAAAAAAAGGTTCCGACGAATTGAGAACCTCGTCCTTTTTGAAGTCGGTTAAAACACCCAGACCCGAGACAAATAATGTTGAATGTATGTTTTGTTATTGTTGTTGTTTTGCTTTTGATTGTTTACCAGAAATTCTGTTGCTAATTTCTAGTAGTCATCAGTCATCGACGTATTTTTCTATAGTTATTTTAAAGTTAGCGTGAGTATGCGATAATTGCCCACGCTATGGAGATTCGTATCAGTTTAATTTGTATTTACACTAAACAAATGATCTAAGTATTTATTTGTTTCAGTTTTTAGCCTTTTATATCTGTTTTAATACTTTTCGATGTAATTTCAGTAACGGCATTAATAAAAAAAATATTAGATATTGTACATTCAGAATAGAGCCTGGGTGGTGAAAAGTAAGCCTTCAAATTTCTATTGCAGACGATAGTAACAATATATATCAATGATTGCAGATGCTTTTTGCGGAAAACGCATTGCGATTGACACGCCCTACAGGAAAAAGAATTCCGTTTGCTGCTGTGTCAAACGATATAAATCAATCCACGGTACTAGCTTTATATGTAATATAAAATGAAGTCGGTTAAAAAAGGACTTCCATTTTTTATTATTGAAAAAAAAAACTACAATAAAACGCGAAAAATAATTCTTTATTTTTTGTTGTTACAACTGAAAACAACTTTTATTCCTACTTAATTTATCTTTTATGTACGATCAATTACCACGTAGGTGTTATTTTTACCTACCTACCTGTTATTTTTAGTTCCAGTGTCAGTCAAGGCATGCCAATTGCCAAGGTAGGTTGCTACTATTGCGTTTCCCCTTTTTGAAACGATGCATAATGTATCCTAGTCTCCAGGGAAAACCTCAACACCATTCCACTACTTTATTGTTCGCGGGAGGAAATTTTTCTGGAACCTCAGTGTGAGAAGATACAGGTGGCAATATATGTGGATGGTACCTCTGCCGATGGTGAGCAGCACGATAGAAATGAGCTGCAGGCACCGTTAAGCCTTGCCAAGCGTGCTCAGGTGTCTCCACTTGAGCTCGGCCAAATGAGTCGATTATTCACCAGAGCGTGCTCATTTGAACATGGAGCATGGATACAAGGCTTTATGTAGGTACCTAATACATGTGTCATCATGTTTAGACAGGTCGGAACTCATTATTATTCAGAGAATATATTTTATTTATTTTTAACTCTTTCCCAAAATATTTTTATAGTACATCGTTTTTTCTGAGGACCTACATCAATAAGATTTTTGAATCGGTATGTCAGGGACAAAGACAGTCATGTTCTCACTTTATTTTTTGATCCTACAAGATTTTTTTGTAGGCATGCCGATTGAGATTGAAATAAAATTAAGTGCATGTACATAAACCTCTTACTTTAATTCCTTTTTGATATGATTTTTATGGTTCAAATTTTATACCATCTATAAATTCTACCAATAACATTACCAGATGCCTCAAAATGTACTCAATACTCCTACATATTGCACTAGCTTCATGTCAAGACATTATATCTTTCAACGATATTTTTATCAGTAATCTCAAAAAGAGAGAGCAAATCCCACTTTACCAAATCAATAGAAGATCCAATAATAATTTAAACTATAGAAAGACAAAAGACATCCGAGATGAAGTAATGAATAGAAAAAGAGATGAAGTTAGAAAGAGAAACGAACAGTTAAGAGATGATATATACAGCAAGAGAAATATAATGAATAGAGATAATAGAGATAGTATAAATAATAGAGGAAACGTTTTTAATAACAAAGACGAAATATCTGATCGAAAGAAAATTGAAAAAATTGAGAATAGAGAAGTGATATCAATCAGGAAAATCGAAGATAATATTATAAATGGAAAAGATGAGAACTTTGATAGAAAGTTGGATGAAATTATAGAAAATGAAATGGATAAGAAAATAGATGAAAGATTGGATAAAAGATTTGAGGTAAGGAATAGTAGTACTGTATCTATCATTTAATTTGGAACTTAGCCAAGAAACTCTCACCAAATCTTAGTTATGTTATTAAAACGCTTAGCCATAGATCACTTTTTCAATGCCCAAATCGAATGGAATCTATATTGATAGAAAATAATATATCTTATTGGCTTCTTCGGTATGATACTTGACCATCTGCCACCTATTTTCAACCACCTACCGCACGTCTCAGGAACTTGGAAGTAAATTGACTCCTATTTTGTATCTTTAGTGTTTTCATTACATGTATTATAACAGTAGAAACATAACAGAACACGTAGTTACGTCAATATTAGAATTCACAACATAAAAAAAAACTTCTTAATAATTAAAAAAATAATATTATGAGTATCATAATATTATTTTTTTGATGATATTAGAAAGCGCGTATACATATCCGCAACAAATCATATTTTTTAGAATTCTATTATGTCTTAACATGTTTCATTTCAAGCTTACAAACTAGGCATGTAAAAAAATCAAGGATTATGTACTTCTATAACTTTTATTTCTATTATTTCATTAGGTACCTACCAACAAAGATAAGTTTTTTATTTATTTTGGCACTAGAAGATACATGTCTTTTTAGGTATAATTTTTCACGATAGGAAATGCAGTTTTCTTTAAGCATTTCAGGCAAATCTGGTTTTATTTTGACTATTTGAATAATTTTTCCTCTATCTATCTATTTTTTTTTTCGATTTTCTCCACAACAGTTAACTTTTTGCACTCTAGATCTGACCCGCAGTTTACTTCTATTAAATGCATATTTGTTACTACACAAAAGCTTGTTTAGTAGCAAAATGAGGCACATCCTTCATTTCACCGTTTGATATGTCTTCATTATTATGACAAGATGATGTTCTCTAACCGCTCGATAGCAATTTCACTAGAATACAATTTCATTAATGTCACCAACAACGTCTTCAATGCGGGAGTTTAGTCTGTACCTTTTCCCTCTTCACCATACAATCGTCGAGATCATTGGTCGAGATCAGCGTTTGATTCGGCAGAAACAGGAATATTTTGATTTTGATATATCGTAAGCAAAACGCACGCCTCATTGAAGAGGCAATAGAGCGAAACCGAGGGTCCAAAGTATTCACTCAGCAGCTTGGCAGGAGCCACCTGACGAAGTTAACAACACACGATGGCCGAACCGTCTTGTCAAAGCCGGAGATATTACCAGAGATCGAGGACTTCTATGGCCGACTGTACACGGCACATGCTCCTAGCCACAAACGTGACAACTACGATTCCAGAGCCACCCTCACCCGCCACTACACCGACGACCCGCTGGAAATCAGCCAAGAGGAGATCGTGTTGTTCCTGAGACAGCTAAAAAATGGAAAAGCCCCCGGTGAAGATGGAGTCACTTCAGAACTTCTGAAGGCTCCTGCCTGGAGCCCCTGTTGTGCAAGAACTGCAGAACCTCTTCAACTCCGTTCTTTACTGTGGGAGAACTCCAAAGGCGTGGAAAGATAGCTTGGTGGTTCTGTTTTTTAAGAAGGGTGATAAGACTCTTCTTAAAAACTACAGACCTATTTCGCTCCTGAGCCACGTTTAAGATCATTACTAATCGTCTCGCCAGAAGACTCGACGAGTTCCAGCCACCGGAGCAGGCCGGGTTTCACGGAGGATATGGCACTATAGACCACATTCACACAGTGAGGCAGATAATACAGAAGTCCGAAGAGTAAAATCAACTCCTGTGTCTAGCTTTTGTGGACTATGAGAAGGCTTTTGACTCTGTCGAAACCTGTGCTGTCCTGGAATCCTTACAGCGATGACAAGGAGACTATTGATATATCGACGTGTTGAGATGTCTGTACGAAGCTGCCACTATGAGTCCGAGTCCGAGTACAGGACCAGCAGTCTAAACCCAAACAACTGCGCCGAGGAGTGAGACAGGGAGATGTCATATCTCCGAAACTGTTCACGAGCGCGTTGGCGGATATATTTAAGACACTGGACTGGAAAGGTATGGGCATTAACATAAACGGCGAGCACATTTTACACCTGCAATTCGCCGATGACATAGTCCTACTGGCGGAGTCGCTGGAGGAGCTGCAACAAATGCTGGACGGCCTAGCATCAGCCTCACGAAAGATAGGTCTCGGCATGAATTTGGACAAGACCAAAGTCATGGTCAATGACCTAATTGATCCGAGTCCTGTCGTCATTAATGGACATTTTCTTGAAATTGTTTCGGAGTATACATACCTCGGGCAGATATTGCAGTTGGGTAGAAACAGTTGTTCTAGAAGTTTCTAGAAGGAGGCCAAGAGGAAGATTCAGCTGGGCAGCATTTGGAAAACTACGTTGAGTTTTCTCGTTACCAGTACTGCAATGTTTGAAAACGAAAGTTTTCAACCAGTGCGTCCTACCCGTCATGACATACGGAGCCGAAACGTGGACACTCACAGTACGGCTAGCCCGCCAGTTTAAAGTTGCTCAGCGAGCTATGAAACGAGCTATGCTCGGAGTTTCTCTGAAGGATGGAATCCGAAACGAGTATATCCGACATATAACTAAAGATGTCGACATAGCTCAGAGAATTAGCAAGCTCAAGTGGCAGTGAGCTAGCCATACCTGCCGAAAAACCGATAACCATTGGGGTAAACGATTTCTTGAGTGGAGACCGCGGCTCGGCAAACGTAGTCTAGGATGCCCTCCGGCCAGGTGGAGTGACGATCTGCGAAAGGCTGCTGGTGGAAATTGGATGCGTCGAGCTTAGGACGGGGCGCAATGGCGCTCATTAGGTGAGGTCTATGTCCACCAGTGGACTGCTATAGGCTGATGATGATGAGAAGCGAAACGTAAAATTTTGATTGAGACCAGTGGTAGGGGTGTCGTCCGTAATAAAAGACTGAGAAAGAGGGTAGATCGATTCGGCTGCCAGTAACTACCCACTCGCACAGACTTCAGTTCTCCCGTGATCATGGCGCATGCAACTGCGTCGAAATATCGGGAAATAACAGAACTCACAAATCATGGTAAATATCCCGTTGATATTAATAATTATGTTCCCAACCATGATAGTTTCAAAAGTTATATAGATAGATATTTTAATGGTTTAACAGGCTAAATGCTAATGTTTTTGTTACTTTAGCAATCAGAACGAGAGCTTAAGAGAATGGATGATACCCAAAGTAAACTGGAACAGCTGCACGCTGATCTGCGCTGGCTCACCATCGGTACAGAAGATGGCATCGGTAACATTGGTATCGGCAAATAAAAAATATATTTGCATCATTTAAATTAATGATTCCCGTTTTTTGACTCATAATATTTTATTTATATTAAAAGGAAAAGCAACAGCAAAAAAATAGTTGCTACCGAAATCAAATCACAGGCCGACAAATAACAAGTGAAAGTTAAAATATTTTTTGTTCAGTACGAACATTACAGTACACTTTGAATCGTAATCTTTTTTAATTTACGCCTATTTGTAACGCGATCAAACAGAGAAGAATTGGCAAGAAACTTTGCTAAGCTTATATTTTTTTAATGTCATTTGTACAATTATTTTTTTTCGTCATTATTTTTATTACATGGTTTTTCAGGGAGTTGGAGATAGTTTCATCCCACGCTTTTTTGCATCTAAATAATCAGAAATTTTATTACTTTTAGAGGTTACGTTTAACAACATTTTTGAACTTATTTACAGATAAATTAATCACATCATTTGGGATTTTGTTACATAAGCAAAAAATTCAAAGTTCAAAGTTTATTTATTCACATATGACATGGTAAAGTTACATTGATGGACGTTTAAAAATAGGTAAAGAGCTGTACATCTCGCTGGCGTCGTACAAGTAGTAGTACGTTTGAATGTTTAGAAATACAATTGTATTCACACATAAATCAAATTATCTGTCGTGACTGTACGTGTAAACTCTTGGAAAACCACATTGACAACAATATAATTGATGTAGTAATTTTCTAAAATTAATTGAGAATTTATTGTTTATAAAAAATAGAAGAGACATCGCCTAATTTATGTGTCTAATAAAATATAAAATATTACGGCTCACCTTGTTTTGGTTTCTGTACTTATTGCCGGGAACAGCCTTTCATCGTTATCATCATCATCGGCATATAGCAGTCCACTACTTGACATAGGTCTCCCCTAATGATTGCCATTGCGCCCTGTTCTGAGCTCGACGCATCCAGCTTCTACCAGCAGCCTTTCGCAGATCATCACACCACCACCGGAGGGCGTCCTACACTACGTTTGCCGATCCACGGTCTCCACTCAAGAACTCGTTTGCCCCAACGGTTATCAAAAAGGATAACGGTAAACAGCCTTTAATGTCTATAATAATTATAGTTTCGGGATAATGTTCCAAACTCTGTCCCAAAAATAGTCGTAGGATTTAGCAGAGGTAGGATCAGAAAAAAAAAATTGTATAGAAGCACCTTACTGATGAGATTGTAATTTTCAGACAGCGAGGATGGTGAGTTCAACTTTTCATCCTCATCTTAACCATCAACCCATAGCAGTCCACTCCTGGACATAAGCCTCCCCTAATGAGCGCCATTGCGCCCTGTTCTCAGCTCGACGCATCCAGCTTCTACCAATCTTCCACTTCGTTTGCCCATCCGCGGTCTCCACTCAAGAACTCGTTAACCCCAACGGTTGTCCATCTGAGCTATGTCAACTATAGTTCTATGTTGGATAGTTTCATTGTGGATTCTATCCTTCAGAGAAACTCCGAACATATAGGTCGGTCCACAGTTCCAGAGTTCAACTCTTAACCCACGCTTTTTTCATGAACCATTGTTTTTAGTAAACTGTTATTTTTGTCTTGTATGTTTTCTTTACATTCAAAATGTAGTACCTAACATTTCATTACAAAATTTACATCTCATTTTGACATTCTATTGGCTTCAATATTAATTATTTTCTATGGAACTTTATTGAATACAAGTAAATTAAACGAAGCGTGTGTTTGTTGAAACCCACACAGCTTCTCCAAACAATCTTAATATAAGCTTAAATCAAACAAACCTCCGTTTCGTCTTAATCAAAGGCTCCTGTAATATAAGGTATTTTAGGAACGGCTAATATTGTATCTTGCTGATATTAAAAGCAAGTATTGAGGCTTAAGTTGGGATTATAGCTAAGTACTCTTAGGCGGCGTCCTAATTGGCAATGATCGTACGATGACACGATGCGTTTTGGTCGTACAATGAAAATTTTGGCCTGTGCTCTTGCGATAATTTGCAAGCTTCAATTAGGATAATCTAAAGAAATGTGTTCGTCGTGCAATGAAAACGCATCGCGCCATCGCACGATCGCTCCCAGTAAAAAATGCTAAAAAAACATCACGTGATTAATCACGTTCATCCATTAATGGACGGCCCATATGGTATTTTGTCAACACCTGTAATAGCACTTAATATTCTTCAGCTGAGACTAGCTCATATCAAGTTTTAATTTTCTTCTTAAATTTAAGGAATCATTGAAGATATTATTATCTTTACCTGGGTTATGTCGTAAATGATTTTAAAGTAAAAGTATTTCTCAAGGGCTACCCGAGGCAAATTACCAGGTGTATATTTACCCCCTAATTATTAGCCAAATGTCATTTTATAACGGTTCGATAAAGTAAGCTGTCCCTGCCATTTAAAAGTAAATAAAGAGGTGACATGATATTTTAACGCCATTTTTGTTCTCTCTTTCTTTATGTATTCTTTGTGTTCTGGGCGCTTTGAAATCTATCTGTTAAGCCCATGTTTTTATTAAATAAATAAATAATCTGGGGTTTATAGAGATGTTATGAATATTTAGGTTCGTTTGTTTGTTTGTTTTTAAAAGGTCTTTATTTAACAATAAACTTTACAACAAAATGTAAGTTAGACACGGTCTAACACATTGCAACATGATTTGTTTGAGTGACAGCACAGGCTACACGGCCTTTAAAAGTATTTTAATAAAATTACTATTTATGAGTACTTATACCTACTTGTTGAATCTAAGATATAATATTCAGCACTAATAACATTTAACCGGTAGACAAAAGGGTATGCGAACTTTGAGAGCCCACAATTTTTAACTATGAAAGAAACGAAAATATTAAGCATCCTTACTGCTCATTTTTGTTTTGTTTTTATACCTACTAATTTTTGAACAATATGGTTGATAGTTATCTATTTTGTGTCGACGGTTCTGGTAGAAGATCTATGCGAACGGCATACGCCACACACTACCTGCAGATCCAGCAATAAAATCATGATGGTCGGCTCGTAGTTGTATACCGCGCGCGCGATACGGGCCAGCCCAACTCTACCGTGCAAAACGCAGGAGCTGAACGGATTTATAAAGAATAAGTCTGCTCGTGAATGGAGTACTGCTGCCATCTCTGGGATGGATTGGCAAAAGCTTCAGGCCCTCGATTCGATTGAGCGTCGAGCTGCCATGATGCAGCTGCGGTGATGATTCGTTGGTAAAAACCAACCTAAAGAGCCTCAAATACAAGCGTCGAGTTGCCAGACTATCGGTTTCTACAAGCTCCACTTTGGTGAATGTGCCCAAGATGTTCATGAACAGATCCCACTTTCCCCCTTTTATCACCGGACAAGCAGGCGTACTGCAAAGTTCCACCAATACACGATTCGTTTCCACGTTTATTGTTAGTAAGGAGTGGAACTTACTCCGGCGTCTATTTTCCCGGACCAGTACCTACAATTTCAGAGCCTACAAATCCAGAATGAGTCGGATCCTTCTGGGCAAGCGTGCTCCATCTTAGACCACATCTTTGCCTTCACCAGGTGTAATAGTGGTCAAATGGTTGGCTATTTTATGTAAAAAAACTTGGAAGAAGATAATGGAGAGGTTTTATTCTATGCGGCAATGCTTTGGCCAGGATATATTAAGTAAATAACATTATTCAACATTCATGTTTAAAAATGATTCATCATTTGTTTACATAATGCAATTATTTGAGCTATTTTCTAATAAATAACCGATAATAACACGCCAACTGGCATGTCTGGTTTTATAAACCTGTTAAAATAATACCTACCTAGGTTTAATTATAAGCATAGTATTATACATAATATTACTAAACTTAGTTTGATAGAATCAACTTTGAGAAGGAGGCCAAGAGGAGGATTCAGCTAGGTTGGGTAGCACTTGGAAAACTACGTCGAGTCTCCTCGTCACTCATACCGCAATGTTACATAACAAAAGTTTTCAATCAGTGAGCCAAAACGTGGACACTCACAGTACGGCTAGTCACTTTAAACTGGGTGCCTAGTGTGAGTTTTTTACCAGCTCGATCGCATTTGCGTTTACGCAAATTTATATGGAATCGAGGTAGCGCCATCTAGTGAAAAACGCGTGGCACTGACTCCTTTCCATACAAATTTTCGTAAACGCAAACGCGATCGAGCTGGTAAAAAAACTCGCACTAGGCACCCTGGTGTACAGTACAAAGTCGCTCAGCGAGCTATGCAATGAACTATGCTCGGAGTTTCTCTGAATGATAAAATCCGAAATGAGTAAATTTGACATAGAACTAAAGTGGTTGACATAGCTCAGAGAATTACCAAGCTGAAGTGGCAGTAGGCTGGCCATATCTGCCGAAGAACCGATAACCGTTGGATTAAACGAGTTCTTGAGTGGAGACCGCGGCTCAGCAAACGTAGTGTAGGACGACCTCCGGCCAGGTGGAGGGACGATTTGCGAAAGGCTGCGGTAGAAGCTTAATGCGTCGAGCTCAGGACAGGGCGCAATGGCGCTCATTAGGGGAGGCCTATGTCCAGCAGTGTACTGCTATATGCTGTTGATCATGATGATGATGATGATAATGGAGCAAATACAAAAAGATTTATTATTCTGGAGAGAAAAGTTTTAATTAGTCCGTCATTTACATTATCAAAAAATATTGGACACGTATTTTTTCTTTTGTCAATAAAACTAAAAATTACAAAGATATAGCGAGTTGAAGTTCCGCGTGACGTCACGGGTAAGTACACTTTTTACATACAAGTGACGTCACAAGCCCCAACTTCCGAACTTTGACACTCTATAACTTTGTCAATTTCCATTGATTTTAAAAATTAAAAAATACATGTCCAATATTTTTTGATAATCTAATTGATGAACTAATTAGAATTATGTTCTGTAGATATTTGTGTCGGGTCTGGGTGTTTTCTATGTATGATAAGTATGTATTTACAAAAAAAAAAAATTATATGTGTAGTATATCAATCATGTGGTTCCCATAATACAAGCTCTGCTTAGTTTGGGGCTACATGATGCTGTGTGATTCCTACTATCCTACTAATATTATAAATGCGAAAGTTTGTGAGTATGGATGTATGGATGAATGGATGAATGTTTGTTACTTTTTCACGCAAAATCTACTGAACGGATTTGGATGAAACTCGGAATATACATAGTTTGTGACCTGGATTAACACATGGGGTACTTTTTATCCCGGTACCACGCGAGCGAAGCCGCGGGCAGAAGCTAGTATAAAATAAAATGATTAACGATTAATTAGCGTGTTGTTACTTTGTAATGGCAAAAGTCATGTTTAAGTATTCCCCTGCAAGTAAGATTTATACAATTTAGTATTATGTTAAACTAGAAAGCGCTTACTAACAGATGACAATACTTTCATCAAATGTTTTAACTTTACTGTGACTTGGTCCTAAAATGTATTCATCTCATTTCTCGTGACTGTACCATTATTTTGTGAATTCATTTGGTAGGTATTAAGTATCTAATTATTTTTTATATGCTATGGGCAAGTTCTTGCTATGGGCTTACTTGGGCATAAACGAGGTCGACGATGGAGCGAGCTTTTACAGAAGATGCCTAATATGCCTTTTTGAAGCAGTTCTGGTCATACATAAGTTTCGATTCGAGCGATTCCGAATTTAGTAGTGCGCATTATAAATGATGAATTAAATAATGTCATGATGTCAAATGACGCTAGGGCGCTGCCCGAAGCCCTTATCAGCATTATCACACACACACACACACACACACACACGCACACACACACACACACACACACACACACACACACACACACACACACACACACACACACACACACATACACACACACACACACACATGCATACACACGATTGATTGTTTATAGAATTGACTAGTGTATACGCACAGCAGTTATTTAGATTCGATGCAAGAGACTTTGTGGTGTACTTTGTGTGTGTTTTTGGTGTGTACGGGGTTACCAACCGCTATCTTCGGAACCCAAGCCAACCCCACCTGCACGTGGTGCACCCTGCTTAACAAAGAACGGGGCTTTGGCTGATTGCGGCATAGCAGAGCCTACATCAGCACAACTAAATCCCCTGGCCACTGACGGGCAGCAGCGCCGTTGCTGCGACAAGCTGTGCCCTACGATCCCCAACCCGCATGCCCAGCGCGGGGATTATGGGCATATCCCCGTTTTTTAGGGGAGGCCTATGTCCAGCAGTGGACTGATTTAGGCTGGTTTGGTGTGGTGTGGATCCAAGGATCTTATTGAATTAAAAGTTTTTGATATACCTACACTTTGAAATCACTGTAAAATATCTTTAGTGTTTATTGATTGGTGTTCTTAGTAATCAAGCTGTTTACCAATAGAATCTGTCGGGGTGGAGTGATTGATTGAATAGCACACCTGTATTTGACGGCTACGTTTTGTCTATGTTTACTTCAATTTGGAGGAACAGCCAGCGAAAGAAGTCTTAATGAGTATTTTTAAGTTAAATGTAAACTTTTTATATAATTCATGTACATTATAGCGTAAGGAAACGTCAGATTAGGTAAGTTAATTGCCGCTTAAAGTGACAAGTTCGCCCGGAGATTTGTTATTTTAATCAGCAAATACTTAGCTTAACTTAGCTTACTTTCATGTAGATGGTGAAATAGGCCTTAAAGGCTCCTATACAATTGCTGGCGGCTAAGCCGGCCGGTTTTTGCCGTGCGGGTAGTTTTTCTTTGTCCCCGGTGCCGCCGGCAGGGTCATGGCATGAGCGCGCACGAGCGCAAATTTCTTCGGCGTGAAACCGCGCGACCGCGAGTCGAGTATGCGCCGCTTGCTCCTCAGAAAACTTCTGAATTTACAGTTTATATCATTTACATAAAGCACATATTCGCGATCTTATGAACGGGCTTTCAGAAAGCGCCGGGAATGCTGCCGGCAAAGCCCGGTGGGTCAAGTCGCCGGCATAGTGGTAGGAGCCTTTATTCCAAATTTTTTAATCATCATCTACCTCATATAAGTTAGATATTTTCTCTACAATTTCTCTAGCCATTATCCAAGTCTGCTACGTCTTCTCTGAATAACAAGTCGGCAAACAGCGTGCACCAGGGTGCATTCTCCTGTATGTCTGAAGTATGAAAGTGGAACGGCAAATAAGATGATGAGTGGTAGACTTTCATGGTATGGGCATGTGATATGGAAGAATGAAAGTCCCGTGATTAGAAGAGTGATGAATATGAATGAGACTGGATCCAAGAGTAGAGGGAGTAGAAGAAATGGATGAAATTTGTGAAAGAGGATAAGAGTGTGAGGAGTGGGCACAGATTTGACAGCTGATTGAAGTGAGTGGAAGAAGAACACATGTTATGCCGAGCCACCTACAATGAGTCAAGAGAATGATGATGAGGATGATATAATTTGAAAGTACATAAATGCTTTTCTCTACATCATATAAAACGTTATAATTATGTAAAAGGAGCGGCGATGGCAAAAAGTTGGGGTGTAAGGGGTTCCAACCTCCATCTTCGGAACCCAAGCCAACCTCACCTACCCGTTGTGCACCCTGCTATATAACTAACGGAGATATGGTGGCCGGCTAATTAGGGCATAGCGAAGCCTAACACTAGCACAAGTTGTGGGGGTGTCGAAAAGGTTAAGGTCTTTGATTCTACTTGCCCGATTTAAATATCTGCTGCTGGACGTTATCACACAGCATCATGTAGCCTCAAACTAAGCAGAGCTTGTATTATGGGAACAACATGATTCATATACTACCAATATACATTTTTTGTAAATACATACATAACATACTTACATAGAAAACACCCAGACCCTATACCTATGTTTTATTCAATTTAAATACCTATAAAGTCTTATAAAAACAACTTTATTTACCGTGTACCTAAGCAATTATGTCAAATTTGAATTCTCTGACGTTACGTGCTGTGATTGGCTTATAATTTGATATTTAAGCTACGAATCCCTTAGGCCCAAGCCACACAGGCAGAAGTGTCGCTAGGTGAGTAATATATAGTAAGCACGATGTGGTATGCTGAATATGCTCTATATTTACTAGGGTTTTCACTGATCTTTTTTACGGAATCATTTCGGAGAGTGTGCAGCGTAACTGTATAATTTTATTCCACGGACAATAAGGTGATTGGCATGAGAGGTCGCTCATTTCTCGTATATAGTACCTTACATGCACACAAAGTGGTTAATTTTAATCTAGACGTCTTCGAGACATGACTGAACAGGTTTCTTCTAAGCAAGCGTGCTTCATCGTGGACCGTATCATCAGGCGAAATGTGGTCATACGCAAGCTTAGCACTTGGCAATATAAAAATAACATCCAATCCATAAAAAATAGTTCATACCAGGGACAATTTTTATAAAATCCAAAATTGTGTGTATGATTTTATGTGTTTTAACAATTTTTTTCTGGAACCCGTAAATATTCCTAAAGCACAGATTTTTGTTTGAAGCTATCGCTATTGATAAGATAAAAGCCCTTGCAGCGCAGTGCCAAACGTTAATGTGACTTTATAGAGCATGACAACAAACATGAACCAAACGAGGCTGTTGCTCGTGTGGCTTAAGCCTTATCAACCCGGAGCGACAGTGTTGATGTTGGGTTTGGTTATTGACAAAATAATTTGAATGTTATTGATGTGTTTATGAAACGAGAGATTTAACGACCGCTGATTTTTCAATCATTAGATCTGTTACCTCATTTGAATGTAGCTATGTGATTGAAAACATTTTTGTAATTTGTTAGGTTAGATAACATCCTGCTCTTAAGATCCCAAGAAAAAAAGAGGTAAACTAAATAAATATTGTAGGTAGGATCTTATTTTAGCGTTTAATAATATTATCATATCACACAACAAAACAATTTCTCAGACGGGCCTCGACAACTGTATTCGTAATCGAATTCGGCGACCGAAGATGGCGCAATGGGTGAAGGCTACCTGAGATGCAGTTTGCAGGTTCGATTTCCACCGCGAGATAAATGTTTGTATGATCTGCAAATATTTGACTCTGGTCTGGGTGTTTGCTATTTATAATTTGTATGTATTTACCTAGGTATATAAGTGGGGATAAATGATGTTGCTTGTCCGGCATTATTAATTTTGATTATTTTTTTTTTGTCTTTTTATACCCCATCAAAGAATTACCTGTAACTATTCTTGATACTTTTTTAAATACTTATTTGTTGAGATCAGATAAAACACTATAGACATTTTAAATTTCACGTGATACATTTTCAGAGCACGCACAAGCCGACTCAAAAGTTTATAGCTGTCACTAACACCCTTTGGTTTGGATGAATCTGAACAAAGCTCTATGGAGAAGTCCGTGATCAACTTTACTTATGTTCGTAAAACAAACAGTCCTTTGACACTAAACTAATTAGTGTTTGAGCAAGCTTATAAGCTGGAACGTGTCCCCTGTAGGTGGAGCCAACGGCGCTTAGCCGTGACTGCGTGAAAATTTCGACAGGCGAGGAGTTGACTCGGTAGCGCAGTTGATTAGTGCGTCCCGCTTTTTATAGGAAGGTCGCTGGTTCAAATACCGCTTGAGTAGAATTTTTTGCGATTTATAAAAATGAAAGATACACTGCTCCATTATGATGATCAAAGTAAGGGGTAAACAACGCGTTGGAAGGTGAAAAAAGTCGTGGTTGCTGGTGGACGAAGATAGTAGGTATTAAATAAATGGTAGAATATTGTCTGTTTTGCTATGCTTATTTTTTGGTTATTCCACCTTTTTTCTATTTATTTTAAAATAGTTTTAGAGTCGGAGTCAGCTTTGGAGTACGACAAACTATACCCCTCCCAGCTCGGACATGCCCTCCTGCGCCGCCCACGCAATAGTTTGGCCTTGGCGTGCCTTGGCTGACACCGACTCCAAAAATAACAGGTAGGTATCTAGATCTACCTATGCGGTAAACGCATAGAACGTAAGGGATAAATTTATAGAAAAAAGGTGGATGAACTCAAAAATAAGCAGTTATTTTTAACTTTTTAGTTTTACAGTTTTTTCAATAAATGTTTTTGAAGTCGGTTTTTTATTTTATTTTAAATTATTGTTTATTTCTGAAGTTTTAGTGAATCTGACTTTAAGACGATTAATAAAAGTATAAATAAAATTTGAGCCCATTGAAATTCCATTCCCTATTGTATTACCCCCGAAAAACACAACGAAAAAAATTTTCCAAATTGGTTCATAAATGACGGAGTTATGAGATAACAAACATATAACATGAATAAAATTAGAGCACATATTTAGTCCCTGTTCACCTTTAGAGTTGGTATTTTTTCTTCAAATTTTATATGGGACCAATTGGGAAGTATATCCTCTCCAACGAAAAAAGAAATCGGTTCATAAAAGATAGCGTTCTGAGCTAACAAACATAAAAAAAATACAACCGAATTGAGAACCTCCTCCTTTTTTTGAAGTCGGTTAAAAAGATCATAATCGACTCAATTATCATACTAGCCTATTACAAACCATTACTTAGTCAAATAAAACGGGGAGACTTTTACCCAGCAACGGGACAGCAAAGGTTAATTAAAAAACATTTATTTGACAACACAATACAATAACTGTTTACATTTCAACGAGCACGACAGACAATACCAGTAGCAATAATAAAAAAAATATTTTTAGAAGGAATATTTACTCCATTCATTTCCTGTCGCATAGATTCATTGGTGGTAAGTACGCGTAACGACATTGGACGCATTGAGTATTAAGTTGGATTTATTGAGCTGGACCCTTTTTGTTAGGCAGGTTAACGGGATCTGTTTGAACTTCTGTGGACAGGTCAAGGGTGTTCAATTATTAAGTCCTATAATTGAACTCAAAAGTGATAATGACAGGAGCACAGTTTTGTCTGTTTTCAAATTAAAACAAGGTGTAATGGGTTCCAGCCTCCATCTTCGGAATCCAAGTCAACCTCATCTGCGCGTGGTGCACCCTGCTATCTAACAAACGTGGCTCTGGCGCATGGCTAGGCCAGCTAAATCCCCTGACCACCTACGGGAAGCAGCGTTGACGTTTCAAAAAGCTATGCGATCTACAAAAAAATTTCAAAAATCAAAATCAAAATAAGTTTATTCAATAAGCACATACAGTACACTTTGAAACGTAATTTTTTTAAATTTGAATTTATACCAATTCGTAACGTGACCAAACAGAGAAGAATTGGCAAGATACTCTGCTTGGCTTATATTTTTTTTAAAGTCTTGTTTTTTACAAAGTTTATTATTTACTTCCCTACTTAGCTTTTTTGTCATCTAAATAATCAAAATTTTTATTAGCTTTATTACAGAGGTTACGTTTAACAACATTTTTGAATTTATTTACAGATAAATTAATCATATCATTTGGGATTTTGTTAAAAACCGTAAGTTTTGCCCTTTAAATGATTGACTAACTTTATGGAGCCTTACAGTAGGAACAGCTAGGTTATCTTTATTTCTAGTGTTAACATTATGATTGTCGCTATTTTTCTTAAACAATTTCATATTTTTTCGGACATATATTATTAAGTTTTCATATATATAACCCGCTTGCCCAGCGTTGGAATTATGGACATAACTCCCTTCTTATTTGGGGAGGCCTATGTTTAGCAGTGGATTGACATAGACTGGTGTTGACTTCATTCCTGAAGATCGTGATCACCATGCGATGTTCTAGAAACGTGGACGGCCTGTCTCCAGCGACTTAAATTTGTGGCCATCTGCACCACACTGTAGAATGACCCTTGTCTTTAAGCTGCGCCTAGTCTATCAGTGACTGATATCGGTCCCCTTGTCTGTCGGGAGCCGATATCGGCTCCTCGGTACCTGTTCGGTTTTTACCCTCTAATGCTATAAATTATGTCACATGTCACTATGACATTGCCTTCTGATAAGATCTAGACAGGGCTTCAAAATAAAGCAAGAATCACCTGCCACATCGGTACCATTCGATTTTTATGACGATAGTTTGTGGTTCGCGCATTCCGCAAAATGGCCGAGACATTTGCCATACGGTCGAAATCACGCTATTTTTTATAAATATAGGTAATTTGTGTGGATTTTTTGGCTTTAATGTAAAGCTAATAATATATAATGAATATTAAAATAAATAATAATACACTAAACAGAATATTAAAATAAAAATGTTAGTTTTTTCAAAACTGGTTTAATTTTTGAAATATCATCGTGTTTTTGCAAAATAAGTTTTATTTTTCGTTTTCAAAGATTAATTTAAAAAATTCTGCGTGTAGGAAGTTAGAGATTACAAAAAAAAAAAATAATAATGTTAGAGAAAAATACTTAAAATAAAGACCATAACCTTGAGCGACATGTTTCGCGCGGTTGGCTCGACAATGGCAGCCGGCCATCTTGCGAGGCGCGACAGATTAGCGGCTCAGATCATCGGGTTGAGGATGTTTCTCTGGAATGTTTCCCCAAATCATCATTCATCATTTATCACACCACATCACATCACACAAATATTATAAATGTGAAAGTTTGTGGATTCGGATGATACTTGGAATATTCATAATTTATGACCTGGATTAACACATAGGCTACGTAGTACCCGGTTAAATAATAACTGGCTACAACGCGGGAGAAGCCGCGGGCAAAAGCTAGTAAAGTTTATGGTAGAGGCCGGAACCTAAAACTAAAAGAACACTATGAGTACCAAACCACGAAGAAACAATTCAGAGTGCTGAAATCCGTTGGTTTTATCAAGTGGTTTTCAGCATTGTCTATAAATCTACGCGTGAAAGATATAAATCTATTAGGCCATCCGCCCATCGACCGTGAGGAAGGTTGAAATAATACTTGAGGTTTTGCTAGCAAAATGTATTTAGAAGGTCATCTGAGGTATTTCTTTGCCGAAATGTCATTTTTAAAAATATAAATATTTTCCGTCTTATTTCTAAGAGTTCTAAAAAAATTCAGATAGATAATGGCGTTAAAATATTTTGTTAACTCTTTTTTTACATTAAAAGAAATTCACTATGTCAAGTCACATGGCTGATGGCTACTTTCTTATGTCCATTTATCATTTGCTAGAAAGGGATGCATACTTTATCGCAATGCGATTTCTGCGACTTCGTACCAGGGCATTTTAATGAAACTGCATAGAATTTAGTTCGAGCGCCCTGGTACGATTAAATTTTTGATCTCATTTGAAGTCGCATTGATATATGTATACGTCCCTTTCTAACAGATGATATTGGACACAAGAAAGTAGAGATGAGCCGTATGACTTGATGTTCAGAACATTATGAATTTTAAGACTTCATCTAGTTCATTTTTATATCTGTGGCTCAACCAAAAAATCTTGACCAACCAGTCAGGTCACAATTTGACGTATACGATACGAATACCCACAAATTAAGAAAAGAACTAGATAATGTCTTAAAATTCAATACGGCTGATCTCTACTTTCTTATGTCCAATATCATTAGTTAGAAAGAGATGCATACATATAACAATGCGACTTCAAAAAGTTTATCGTACCAGGGTGCTCGAACAAATTTCTATGCAGGTTCATACAAATGCCCTGATTCGCAGTCGCAGAAATGGCATTGAGACAAAGTATGCATCCCTTTCTAGCAAATGATATATGGTCATAAGAAAGTAGAGATCAGCCGTATGAGTTAATGTTCATAGCATAAATGAATTTTAGGACTTCTTCTATGCTTTAGTTCTATTTCTTTGCGAATACCTTTTTGCTAGTATTCGGAATTTAGTCTGGTAGGATAATTAAAAAATTCAATCTTGAAAAGTTGAGATATATCCCAACAGATATTGAGTCGTAAAGATCGATAAATAGATAAAGATAAAAATATTAGATAATATATTTATTCACGATCCTGCCAGTAAAATGTTTAGTAAATCTATTTGACTAAGGAATGACAATTTACTTCGCATTCTATTTACGGTCATTAAGGAATGTACAATGTTAATGTAAGTCATAAAAAATATTCGTGGCGAATGTAGAGCAATAGAAACAGACACATTTTATTACCTAACTTAAGTTGAATTTAATATGAGTAAAAATGTTGGTCCTAAAATTATCTCTTGGATTTTACCCAAAAGGAATAAAAAACTTGCAGAGTCCGTTGGTTAGTCCATGGGACAAATATACATAGATCATCATCATTATAAAAACCTAAAGAAGTTGAAGAACTGTTGAAGTTCTCCCCAAGGATTTCCTCCAAACTAATAGAGCGAGATGGAGGGATTAGATCATAACCCACCACGCTAGTCCAGTATAGAATGAATGATTGAATGAATGAATGAATGGAGGGTTGCTTATTCAAGTCAAGATGATCTGCTAAGAAACACACACACACACACACACACACACACACACACACACACACACACACACACATACACACACACACATACACACACTCACATACATACATGCATACACACAGATTGATTGTTTATAGAATTGACTAGTGTATACGCACAGCAGTTATTTAGATTCGATGCAAGAGACTTTGTGTGTGTTTTTGTTTTTGGTGTGTACGGGGTACGAACCCCTATCTTCGGAACCCAAGCCAACCCCACCTGCACGTGGTGCACCCTGCTTAACAAAGAACGGGGCTTTGGTGGCCGGCTGATTGCGGCATAGCAGAGCCTACATCAGCACAGCTAAATCCCCTGGCCACTGACGGGCAGCAGCGCCGTTGGTGCGACAAGCTGTGCCCTACGATCCCCAACCCGCATGCCCAGCGCGGGGATTATGGGCATATCCCCGTTTTTTAGGGGAGGCCTATGTCCAGCAGTGGACTGATTTAGGCTGGTGTGGTGTGATGTGGATCCTAGGATCTTTATGAATAAAAAGTTTTTGATATACCTACACTTTAAAATTACTTTATAATATCTTTAGTGTTTATTGATTGGTGTTCTTAGTAATCAAGCTGTTTACCAATAGAATCTGTCGGGGTGGAGTGATTGATTGAATAGCACACCTGTATTTGACGGCTACGTTTTGTCTATGTTTACTTCAATTTGGAGGTACAGCCAGCGAAAGAAGTCTTAATGAGTATTTTTAAGTTAAATGTACACTTTTTTATATAATTCATGTACATTATAGCGTAAGGAAACGTCAGATTAGGTAACTTAATTGCCGCTTAAAGTGACAAGTTCGCCCGGAGATTTGTTATTTTAATCAGCAAATACTTAGCTTAACTTAGCTTACTTTCATGTAGATGGTGAAATAGGCCTTAAAGGCTCCTATACAATTGCTGGCGGCTAAGCCGGCCGGTTTTTGCCGTGCGGGTAGTTTTTCTTTGTCCCCGCTGCCGCCGGCAGGGTCAGGGCACGAGCTCGCACGAGCGCAAATTTCTTCGGCGTGAAACCGCGCGCGAGTCGAGTATGCACCGCTTGCTCCTCAGAAAACTTTTGAATTTATAGTTTATATCATTTACATTAAGTGCATATTCGCGATCTTATGAATGGGCTCTCAGAAAGCGCCGGGAATGCTACCGGTGGGTCAAGCCGCCGGCATAGTGGTAGGAGCCTTTATTCCAAATTTTTTAATCATCATCTACCTCATATAAGTTAGATATTTTCTCTACAATTTCTCTAGCCATTATCCAAGTCTGCTACGTCTTCTCTGAATAACAAGTCGGCAAACAGCGTGGGTACATTCTCCTGTATGTCTGAAGTATGAAAGTGGAACGGCAAATAAGATGATGAGTGGTAGACTGGCATGGTATGGGCATGTGATATCGAAGAATGAAAGTCACGTGACTAGAAGGGTGATGAATATGAATGTGACTGGATCCATGAGTAGAGGGAGAAGAAGAAATGGATGGAATTTGTGAAAGAGGATAAGAGTGTGAGGAGTGGGCACAGATTTGACAGCTGATTGAAGTGAGTGGAAGAAGAACACATGTTATGCCGAGCCACCTACAATGAGTCAAGAGAATGATGATGAGGATGATATAATTTGAAAGTACATAAATGCTTTTCTCTACATCATATAAAACGTTATAATTATGTAAAAGGAGCGGTGATGGCAAAAAGTTGGGGTGTAAGGGGTTCCAACCTCCATCTTCGGAACCCAAGCCAACCTCACCTACCCGCTGTGCACCATGCTATATAACTAACGGAGATATGGTGGCCGGCTAATTAGGGCATAGCGAAGCCTAACACTAGCACAAGTTGTGGGGGTGTCGAAAAGGTTAAGGTCTTTGATTCTACTTGCCCGATTTAAATATCTGCTGCTGGACGTTCTCACACAGCATCATGTAGCCTCAAACTAAGCAGAGCTTGTATTATGGGAACAACATGATTCATATACTACCAATATACATTTTTTGTAAATACATACATAACATACTTACATAGAAAACACCCAGACCCTATACCTATGTTTTATTCAATTTAAATACCTATAAAGTCTTATAAAAACTACTTCATTTACCGTGTACCTATTTATGTCAAATTTGAATTCTCTGACGTTACGTGCTGTGATTGGCTTATAATTTGATATTTAAGCTACGAATCCCTTAGGCCCAAGCCACACAGGCAGAAGTGTCGCTAGGTGAGTAATATATAGTAAGCACGATGTGGTATGCTGAATATGCTCTATATTTACTAGGGTTTTCACTGATCTTCTTTACGGAATCATTTCGGAGAGTGTGCAGCGTAACTGTATAATTTTATTCCACGGACATCAAGGTGATTGGCATGAGAGGTCGCTCATTTCTCGTTTATAGTACCTTACATGCGCACAAAGCGGTTAATTTTAATCTAGACGTCTTCGAGACATGACTGAACAGGTTTCTTCTAGGCAAGCGTGCTTCATCGTTGACCGTATCATCACGCGAGATGTGGTCAAACGCAAGCTTAGCGCTTGGCAATATAAAAATAATTAAAAATCTATATCTCTAGAGGAAATAGTTCATACCCGGGACAGTTTTTACAAAATCTAAAGCACAGATTTTTGTTTGAAGCTATCGCTCTCGATAAGATAAAAAGACGTGTGGCACTCGGGGACTGCCGCGGTAAAGCTATTGCATAGCATTTTGTATCAACTTATGCAATTATAATTATTTATTTATTTTATTTCTGCAATATTTCTTTTTCTTTGATATTAATTCAAGTTACACTTTTTGAGCGTAGTGACCGATAAGAAAACATTTTTTTTTCTTTTATTAAATAAAAATACGTCTAGTTGCACGCACACAAACACCGTGTCGAAGACTGCCGAAAAGAAACGACGTTAGACAATGCACGGCCTTCAAGCCACACCTCCGTGCCCGTCGGAGTGGGGAGCGTGAGGTTTTTTTTCGTTACGGAATTTCTGGATTCGGTCCCCGCGCTCAAGGCCCTCGATAGAAGCTATGCAATAGCTTAAAAGCCCTTGCAGCGCAGTACCAAACGTTATTTTAACTTTATAGAGCATTACACCAAACATGAACCAAACGAGGCTGTTGCTCGTGTGGCTTAAGCCTTATCAACCCGGAGCGAGAGTGTTGATGTTGGGTTTGGTAATTGACAAAATAATTTGAATGTTATTGATGTGTTTATGAAACGAGAGATTTTACGACCGCTGATTTTTCAATCATTCGATCTGTTAGCTCATTTGAATATAGATAGCTATGTGATTGAAAACATTTTTGTAATTTGTTAGGTTAGATAACATCCTGCTCTTAAGATCCCAAGAAAAAAAGTCAAGAGGTAAACTAAATAAATATTGTAGGTAGGATCTTATTTTTGCGTTTAATAATATTATCATATCACACAACAAAACAATTTCTCAGACGGGCCTCGACAACTAAATTCGTAATCGAATTCGGCGACCAAAGATGGCGCAATGGGTGAAGGCTACCTGAGATGCAGTTTGCAGGTTCGATTTCCACAGCGAGATAAATGTTTGTATGATCTGCAAATATTTGAGTCTGGTCTGGGTGTTTTCTATTTATAATTTGTATGTATTTACCTAGCTATAAGTGGGGATAGATGATGTTGCTTGTCCGGCATTATTAATTTTGATTAAATTTTTATTGTCTTTTAATACCCCATCAAAGAATTACCTGTAACTATTCTTGATACTTTTTTTAATACTTATTTGTTGAGATCAGATAAAACACTATAGACATTTTAAATTTCACGTGATACATTTTCAGAGCACGCACAAGCCGACTCAAAAGTTTATAGCTGTCACTAACACCCTTTGGTTTGGATGAATCTGAACAAAGCTCTATGGAGAAGTCTGTGATCAACTTTAACTATGTTCGTAAAACAAACAGTCCTTTGACACTAAACTAATTAGTGTTTGAGCAAGCTTGTAAGCTGCAACGTTTCCCCTGTAGGTGGAGCCAACGGCGCTTAGCCGTTACTGCGTGAAAATTTCGACAAGGCGAGGAGTTGACTCGGTACCGCAGTTGATTAGTGCGTCCCGCTTTTTATAGGAAGGTCGCTGGTTCAAATACCGCTTGAGTAGAATTTTTTGCGATTTATAAAAATGAAAGATACACTGCTCCAAGATGATCAAAGTAAGGGGTAAACAACGCGTTGGAAGGTGAAAAAAGTCGTGGTTGCTGGTGGACGAAGATAGTAGTAAATAAATGGTAGACTATTGTCTGTTTTACATTTTTACCTACTTATAATAGCAATGCTAAATTCAAAAGATCATAATCGACTCAATGATCGTACTAGCCTATTACAAACCAATAAATACTTGAATAAAACGGGGAGACTTTTACCCAGCAGCGGGACAGCAAAGGATAATTTAAAAAAAACATTTATTTGACAACACAATACAATAACTGTTTCCGTTTCAACGAGCACGATAGACAATACCAGTAGCAATAATAAAAACAATATTTTTAGAAGGAATATTTTCTCCATTCATTTCCTGTCGCATAGATTCATTGGTGGTAAGTACGCGTAACGACAATGACAAGGGACGCATTGAGTATTAAGGGGGATTTATTGAGCTGGACCCTTTTTGTTAGGCAGGTTAACGGGATCTGTTTGAACTTCTGTGGACAGGTCAAGGGTGTTCAATTATTAAGTCCTATAATTGAACTCAAACGTGATAATGACAGGAGCACAGTTTTGTCTGTTTTCAAATTAAAACAAGGTGTAATGGGTTCCAGCCTCCATCTTCGGAACCCAAGTTAACCTCATCAGCACGTGGTGCACCCTGCTTACTAACAAACGCGGCTCTGGCGCATGGCGGCCGGTTGATTGCGGGATAGCGTAGCCTTACACCAGCACAGTTAAATCCCCTGACCACCTACGGGAAGCAGCGTCGACGGTACAAAAAGCTGTGCGATCTCCAACCCGCATGTCCAGCTTGGGAATTATGGACATATCTCCCTTCTTATTTGGTCTCCAGACACAGATAAATCCCCTGACCACCTACGGGAAGCAGCGTCGACGGTACAAAAAGCTGTGCGATCTCCAACCCGCATGCCCAGCTTGGGAATTATGGAAATATCTCCCTTCTTATTTGGCCTCCCTATGTTTAGCAATTTAGATGTTCTACAAACGTGGACGGCCTGTCTCCAGCGACTTTAATTTGTGCCATCTGCACCACACTGTAGAATGACGTTCCCTTGTTTTTAAGCTAATCAGATCATGGTTGGGGATAGTTCTCTGGAATGTTTCCCTAAATCATCATTCATCATTTATCACATCACATCATACAAATATTATAAATGTGAAAGTTTGTGGATTTGGATGATACTTGGAATATACATAATTTATCACCTGGATTAACACATAGGCTACGTGGTACCCGGTTATTAATAACTGGGTACAACGCGGGAGAAGCCATGGGCAAAAGCTAGTAAAGTTTATGGTAGGCCGGAATCTAAAACTTAAAGAACACTATGAGTACAAAACCACGAAGAAACAATTCAGAGTGCTGAAATCCGTTGGTTTTATCAAGTGGTTTTCAGCATTGTCTATAAATCTACGAGTGAAAGATATAAATCTATTAGGCCATCCGCCCATCGACCGTGAGAAAGGCTGAAATAATACTTGAGGTTTTGCTAGCAAAATGTATTTAGTAGGTTATCTTTCACTTCACTTCACTTCTATATTAAATGGCTTCTGGGATAGTTATCCACAATTTCGCCAGTATCAAGTATAATAATTGTTCATAATAATATGAGGCAACGTAGTACGGTTTATAAGTTCAGTCGTCCAGTCTTCGGTCAGGTCCTGTTTTCTGCTATAGCCATGGCGACTATAACAAAAAGACGATCGGCGCACAATTTTCTTCATCAAAGAATTACCGTTCAATCTTCTTTTATTCCATTTCACTAATACTTGTGTCTTATAACTAATATTTATCGGTTATAATACCATGAATATTAAACGACATACATTAGAAAAACACTAGTAAATAAAATTTAATAAAATTGACAACCGTCGTTCAAGATGAACAAAATGGTGTCCTAGGTTATCTTATTATGAGGTATTTCTTTGCCGAAATGTCATTTTCAAAATATAAATATTTTCCGTCTTATTTCTAAGAGTTTTAAAAAAATTCAGGTAGATAATGGCGTTAAAATATCATGTTTTTACATTTAATGAAAGGATTCAAAAGAAATTCACTATGACAAGTCTGATCGCTACTTTCTTATGTCCATTTATCATTTGCTAGAAAGGGATGCATACTTTATCACAATGCGATTTCTACGACTTCGTACCAGGGCATTTCAATGAAACTGCATAGAATTTAGTTCGAGCGCCCTGGAACGATTATCCTCCTTCTTATAGGGGAGGCCTATGTCCAGCAGTGGACTGAATAGGCTGTTGTTGTTGTTGTTGTTGTTGTTGTTAACTTAAACTTGAAACTTTAATCGTACCAGGGCGATTAAAGTTTTAAGTTTTAAGTTCTCTTTTATACCTGTGGCTCGACCAAAAAATCTTGACCAACCACAAAGCGTTATTTTAAATTTACGCTTCCATATTGGTCACAATTTGACTTCTACCATACGAATGCTCACAAATTTAGAAGATAACTAGATAAAGTCTTAAAATTCAATACGGCTGATCTCTAGTTTCTTATATCCAATATCATCAGTTAGAAAGAGATGCATACATATATCAATGCAACTTCAAAAAGTTTATCGTACCAGGGTGCTCAAACAAATTTCTATGCATACAAATGCCCTGGTACGCAGTCGCAGAAATCGCATTGAGACAAAGTATTCATCCCTTTCTAGCAAATGATATATGGTCATAAGAAAGTAGAGATCAGCCGTATGAGTTAATGTTAAGAGCATAAATAAATTTAAAGACTTCTTCTATGCTTTAGTTCTATTTCTTTGCGAATACCTTTTTGCTAGTATTCGCAATTTAGTCTGGTAAGACAGTTAAAAAATTCAATCTTGAAAAGTTGAGATATATCCCAACAGATATTGAGTCGTAAAGATCGATAAATAGAAAAAGATAAAAATATTAGATAATATATGTATTCGCGATCCCGCCAGTAAAATGTTTAGTAAATCTATTTGACTAAGGAATGACAATTTACTTCGCATTCTATTTACAGTCATTAAGGAATGTACAATGTTAATGTAAGTCATAAAAAATATTC
This sequence comes from Horisme vitalbata, assembly GCA_951804965.1. NCBI lineage: Eukaryota > Metazoa > Arthropoda > Insecta > Lepidoptera > Geometridae > Horisme > Horisme vitalbata. The sequence continues at coordinate 5,399,480 of OX638096.1, forward strand.
GTGGCGAATGTAGAGCAATAGAAACACACATTTTATTATATAACTTAAGTTGAATTTAATATGAATAAAAATGTTGGCCCTAAAATTGACTCTTGGATTTTACCCAAAAGGAATAAAAAAATTGCAGAGTCTGTTGGTTAGTCCATGGGACAAATAAACATAGATAATCATCATTATCAACTACCTAAAGAAGTTAACTGTTGAAGTTCTCCCCAAGGATTTCCTCCAAACTAATAGAGCGAGGTGGAGGGATTAGATCATAACCCACCACGCTAGTCCAGTATAGAATGAATGAATGAATGGAGGGTTGCTTATTCAATTCAAGATGATCTGCTAAGAACGAAGTAAGCAATACCAAGAGTCCTTGCCAACGATGGCACCCCCACCTGAGTTGTACACATGTACCTATAACCCAGTCACCATCATGATCATCGTCATCCTATAGCATCAACTGCTGGATGTAGGTCTCTCCGAAGGTCCGCCATGAGCCCAATCCTCGGCTCTTCTGATCCACTGTCTTCCCAGGTTATAAGGTAAAATAACTAACATTCCTTTCTTTTTCTTTATTTTATAAGTAAAACTAACAATGCTCTTCTACATATATTTTGCTATGACCGCCGATAATTTATACATGATGGAACTTTCAGTAAGCACTTACGGGGTGTAGATAGGCAATCTCGATATGTTTTGTCATAGTTAAACAGAAAGTTTGGCGAAAAGTTGGACAATTCATTTGTTTTAGTAAACTGTTTTGTTATCCGAATACGCCATGTCTATATAAATACCGGTTAAGTACAAGTTTCCGTACAAACTTGTAGGTATGTTTTTTTTGTAAAGTATAACTACAAATTAAGGCTATTCGGATTTATCCCTTTACTTGCTATAAGACATCAATGGTACCATTAAAATTTGGATTCCCTTGCTGTGCAAAATGTGCGCTAAAATGGCAGTATTTGATAATAACTTCAACTCGATACCTTCTCGCGTTCCTGAGAAAAAAGGGCCTTGACAGACCGACATACTTATGAACAACAAAGTGATCTTACATGGATTCTCTTTTTCCTTGTACAGAACTTTAAAAGAATAAACCAGAAAGATCAGAAACCGAATGTTTGAAAAAAATTAATAAATACCTTCCTTTAGACGGGTGGGAAAACAAAATGATTCTATAGCTAGAAAGAATAACATTGATATACATCTACAACTTAGTTTTGTAAACACTCTTATATTTTAAACTACATGCGGTTTATTATTAACTAAATGCGGTTTTTCATAAACCATAAAAGAGATGAAAAAAATATTTGAGTCACAAAATAGGTATACAAAATAAACAATAGTAAAGTGCTATAGGCTTTATATGTAAATGTAAATAAACTCGGTGTTCCATGAATTTGTTGGTGGGAATTTGTGGTGGGAAGATAAAACTATTCTATAGCTAGATAGAATAAAATTAATATACATCTACAACTAGTTTTTTAAACACTCATATATTTTAAACTACATAAGGTTTATTATAAACTATATGCGGTTTTTCATAAACCATAAAAGATATAGGATACAGATAGAAGATGAAGAAAAAAATATTTGAATCACAAAATAAGTATACGAAATAAACAATTTCCCGCAATTGGACTCCTGGTTGATCCAATGTAAGTGTAGGGCATCTGGTTAAATACTTAGCCAGCCTAACTCTGCCCAGAAGCACAGATGTTCTCTGTGGCTTGCACAGGTTTTGAGAGCGAATTCGGGGTTCCATTTTTTTGCGTTGTGATACAACTTCCACGCATTCCAAGATTACGTGGGCTGCCGATTCTTCTTCAGAGAGACACCTTCTTCAGAGAGACACCTTCTATAGAGTGGACTATTTGTTGCTCCAACACTAACTATAGGCTTTAAAAGAGGCCTTGGTAACAAGAATAAACAAGTTCCGCTATGATGCGGTGCGGCTGCAAGATCGTGTGCCAATCCTTAATCGACAAAAGTTCCTATGCTATTTTCTGGTATATCGAACTGTACTAGTACAAGTTCATAGGTCATTAGTTGTGCTATTGTCTGCAAACAGAAAAAATGTATGAAGTTTTTCGAAATATCTGTAATAATGTGTGATACTCCGTCGCGGTATTATGGTGAAATCAAACCTTGATGGTATTATTATTATTATTATGACACTAAATTTGAATTTACACCAATTCGTAACGTGACCAAACAGAGAAGAATTGGCAAGAAACTCTGCTTGATTAATATTTTTTAAAGTCTTGTTTTTTACAAAGTTTATTATTGACTATTACATTGTTTTTGACGGAGTTGGAGACAGTTTCATGCCAAGCTTTCAATCAGAAATTTTATAATAAGCTTTATTACAGAGGTTAAACGTAAAGCTTATTTTAAAAATTTTGAATTTATTTACAGATAAATAAAATAAAATAAATAATAAGATAAATTAAGCATATCATTTGGGATTTTGTTAAAAAGCCGTACGTTTTGCCCTTTAAATGATTGACTAACTTTATGGAGCCTTACAGTAGGAACAGCTAGTTGATCTTTATTTTTAGTATTAACAATATGATTGTCGCTATTTTTCTAAAAAAAAATTGATATTTTTTCGGACATTAAGTTTTCATATATATATATATATTGGCACGGCACAGTCATATCATTTATTTCTTTAAACTTAGTTCTAAGTGAGCCCATATTATAAATTGCACGAACAGCCCTCTTCTGCAACACAAATATGATGTTGATATCTGCAGCATTCCCCCACAGTAAAATGCCGTACGACAGAATGCTGTGGAATTAGTTGAAATAAACCAGTCTAGCCGTTTCTACGTCAGTAAGTTGACGGATTCTTTTGACTGCGGTTTTTTTTATATTTGATAGGCTTGCGTTTGACTACAACTGGCCTGATGTTAAGCGAGGATGCAGTCTACGATGGAGCACGCTTGCCTAGAAGAAACCAGTTCACTCGTGCCTTGAAGATGCCCATGTTATAATTATCGGGGAACACATACTCGGGTAGAGCGTTCCACTCCTTGGCGGTGCGCATGATAAAGGTGGAAGAGAACCGCTTTGTGCGTATGCTGCAGAACTGAGTCTGTTCGACAACCCATCTATTTGAGCGCCCCATTGAAGCTTATTATCTAAGGTTATGCCTAAAAATTAGTAGTATCCATGCTTACATGCCTCCCGATTTTTTCTCACATATTAAAATATGATATTTAGTATAATATTTAGATATTTTGTACTAGTTTGTTCTAGCAATAAAAATACTTGGATATTTTTAATTTGCAATGCTATTTACCTACTATTATGTGAGTAGGTTAACATCTGTGCCAAATCTCAAGTCGATAGATTAGGTAGTTTCTATAATAATCATCCATGACAAATATTAAATCAAATATTATAGTATTCCTACTATTTCCTACTAATATTATAAATGCGAAAGTTTGTGACTATCGATGTATGGATGGATGTTTGTAACCTTTTCACGCAAAAGCTTAAGAATAGATTTGGATTAAACTTGAAATATACATAGTTTATGACCTGGATTAACACATAGGCTACTTTTATCCGGGTACCACGCGTTTATTTAAATCTTATTTATAGGTACATGTTTTTCTGTTGAGTGGCCCTCATGTCTCCCAAACTCTTCATGTAATTAGGTATTTAATTAGTTACTTACGGTAAGAACAGCTCCTCGAGTTATTTGGAAAAGCCTTAAGCCACTTATTCCAACTTTTGAGTGGTAAACTTGGTTCATAAGTCTTTGCATCTGAAATGTACAAGTGTATGAGTCAAGTATATAAAACTCGTTGAATTTACTTAGCAAAAGTTTCACAGGTAAGGTGTGAGTAGGTAAGAAAGGCTGGGTTCATTAAGTTTTCATATAGTATCTGGTCAAAACGCTCACAGCAGGGGAATTTTAAAACCAGTTAGATTTAAGATAAGTTTCCAAATTGAATACGTTAATTTTTGTTCATTTGTATTTCTAGGATCTAAAAAAGCTGTAGATGGTGTTTTAGAAGAACACTAGGATACGATGGCATATCATAATCACAACACGTCCTGACACAGTAATGTAAAGCTGTTCGCACATTACACCGACTCGACGCCAATCCAACACCCTTCCAACTAGAACTATCGATCCAGTATCAACGAGTCGTCAACTAACGGCCGATTCCTATAATATACCGTTACCGATAACGCTTCGTTTTCCCTTGAAAAACTGTCAAAAATTAACAACGAGGCGTCGAAAATTTGACAGTTTTTCAAGGGAAAACGAAGCGTTATCGGTAACGGTATGTTATAGGAATCGACCATAAGCGATCAACGCGTCTGTCACCAGTGAAGTCAATGAGTTGGCAATGCGTCGTCAACGAGTGGGACGAGGGTTGTCAACGCCCGGCTAATGGCCGATTCCTATAATATACCGCTACCGATAACGCTTCGTTTTCTCTTGAAAAACTGTCAAAAATTAACAACGAGGCGTCGAAAATTTGACAGTTTTTCAAAGGAAAACGAAGCGTCATCGGTAACGGTATAATATAGGAACCGGCAGTAAGACGAGTTGGCAACGCGTCGCACACTAGCCTTAAGCACATTGTCGACTCGTGCCCGATTCGTCGACGAGTAGCTAACGGGTCGGTGACGTCAATTGGTGAACAACGCGTGGATCACGCGTCATATACCTTTATCTTACAAGTTGACAAATTCACTCCTAAGAAACATAACATAAAGCTTAAATTTCAATGCCATACTGTGAGTTGAGTTGGAGTTGAGTCAATGTAATGTGCGAAGACCTTTATTCTAGGTCAATCGTCACGTTTCAAACCTTTTAAAATACTTGGTTATATACAAAACCCGTAATTTTTTTTTATTTGTTCAATAGGATCGAGTCCTATTCAGGCTTGATTGTCCAATCGTCAGTTACCACCTTCTCTAAATTGAGAATAGAATCAGTATTGTCATACATTTGAGAATTTATTCGATGGATAAACTAATTTAAGTATCCCTTAGTTATTAAAAAGCCTACTTATTTTTATCATGATTTTTATAACAATTGAAAGAAGAAATTCTTACGTCACAATCGAAATCAGCTGATGGTGCTGTGTGAAGGACTTCCAAAGGCTTCCGACTAGAGTAATGGAGCTCAGCAGCAAAGTGTGATAGCAACCCGATTTCCATACACAGAAAGAACATAGAGTACAGCATGTATACGACAGACACCCAGCCTTTGCTATAACAAAGTCAAAATAGAAGCTTTTTTTATAAAGTAAGCTATTTAGCGCTTAGTTGTTTAGTAGTAGTAGAGTTCTTTGTGGAGGGCTCGTCCGGGGAAGTACTGCCACCATGCCTATTTTTGCCGTAAAGCAGCTGTGCTGTGTTTCGGTTTGAAGGGTGTGTGACGGTGAAATTATAGGCACAAGAGGCTTATCATCATCATGCCTCAAGTTGATGGACGCAGGGCGTTGCATCGTAGAGCACGTACCAAAAAACGTGATCTATGTTGCAATGCTTTGTCATAGGTAGGGGAGGGGTTACCACTCAACATCAGGTGGGCCATGTGCTTGTTCTATCCTCAAGTATCATAAAAAAAATACTTTATAAAATCTGTCAAAAGATAAACGAAGCTTAAACTATAGCCATTTCTTACCGTTGGATATTGACAGTGACAGGGATAACTTTAAGCAACGGTTAAATTTAAGCAGCGTTTATAAGTAAGGGGGTTACTAGCTAGTGTCGTTTTTAAAACTGTTCCCAGGATTGAAGTCTCATTTTCTTAACAAGTTTTTTTAATCTGAGTAAAGTGAACACAAAAGTTTTACCTCATAAAGGACAACTACCTTTTTTTTGTAGCTGGAAGGTATTGTTGTAAGAAAACGATAATGTACGGATTCACACCTACCGGCGCGCGTCGGAGAGCATCGAAGCGCATTTTAAAACATGCTAGAGGAAATTGAAACATCCACAAAGCAGTGAATTTCCTTATTTGCATGCAATATTTACATACGGATCTATTTATGTCAGTGTTTGACAAAGCTCAAAGCTGCGTAAACTGCATTCAAATAAGGAACTTGACTGCTTTGTGGATGTTTCAATTTCCTTTAGTATATTATAAAATGCTCTCCGAGGCTCTCCGACGCGCACCGGTAAGTGTCGTACATATATTTTGAAGAAAAACAAAACAGCATTTTAACCCACAAAATGACAATTGTCAAAAAGTTGGTCTCAATCGTCTGTATTTCCCAGCCGAAACACTTTTCCCAAAGTAACTACGCAAGTAACTATTTAAAAAAGTTTTATTTCAACACATTTTAAGTTTATAATCCGGTTGACATTTAAGAGGAAAAATTGTTTTGATTGAGCTGAATTTCCTGCATAGTTTTTGACGAGAAATTACACACAAGATGATGGCAAAGCATTTAGGACAAAGCTAACTCTAGCTGAGGACAGCGTGCTATAGAGCTTACTAGGGCAGCAATGGACTAAATAATACAGGCTAATGTTGACAAAATAGGCAAACTTCAAGAGGAGTTTTCTAAAATTGTTGATAAAATATCAATTATTTTTAAACTCACTGCATTTCTTTGAGGCAGTCATGCATATCTAAATCCTGGCGGTCAGTCAGTTTGCTGAAATAAAATAAAAATGATCAGAGCATCAGCATCGCTTGTGATTCTAAAGGAACATGAGCAGCAATTCCTACTTTCCATTAGTTAACCTGTTAGCTTGTTCATCTACTTTAACATAAATGCTCTTGCGGCGTTGCCTACTTCGGTGATCTTAGCCGATCATCTGAGCTAAGCAACACTCCGCCTGATCACTTCTTGGATGGGTGACCGTTTAGTGGCACAAAGATTTTAGCACTTCCCTGCTTCGGATTGGACTCGGCCTCTTCAGTCGATAAGCCAAGTCGGAGACCTTCGGGCGGTTCAAAACTCCAACACCAGAGCTGGCTACTAGATGATACCAAGAAGGAAGAAAAGAATTTAAAAAAATCCTGGCTCATTAACCTATATATGACCCATGATTTATTACTAGCTTCCGCCTGCGGGTTCCCTTGCGTTAATGTTAATATTCTATCCGTCGGGATAGACTTTTAGATAGACTTTTCTGCGAGAAAAACGTTCTCGTAGAAAAGTACCCTATGATATATCCCAAAAATAACTTCCCATAATTACTGGGACGAGCTAACCGCTAAACCTAACGAGTCAACTCCTCGATCTCAATTATTATTATTTTTTTGAGTTATGTTATCATTTTCTACACTTTCATTATTAATAAAATTTGCAGCACTGCCAATCTATCTCCACACTACACAAAGGTTATCTGGCAGAAAATGCTATTTAGCATTAAGTTCGCCGATGTACTTGTATTTTATCTTGTGCAATAAATTTTTGGGCAGTCACGGCTAAACGCTGTTGGCTACATGGAAAACGTTACAGCTACCGCCTGCTCTAATAGTTTAGTATACTGATGAGAGGTATTTATGGGAAGGTCGCGGGAAATCTTAAATTTTCATAGAAAAGTGGTTAAAATATAAAAAAATAAAAGTACCCTTTGTCCGTTTCTGTACCCCTGATAACGTGTATGCAAAATTTCATGATGAACAATTATGTAGTTATGGCGTGTGACTGTGAACGTAACAAACAATAAACAAAATATACACTTTCACATTTAAAATATTATTCAGGGTTATGGCAATATTCAATAGGCAACGCATTACTATTTCTGCCATAGATCAGACCCAGTGTCAGGTTGATAAATGAACTTTTGGCAATATTGGCACAAGTCCTACGGGTTCCAGAATACAAAATCAATAGGGTTATAGCTATCGCCAATAATACACTTTTGAATTCTATCAGCTTCAGTTTATGAAGTCAATTAATAGTACTCGTAGATGCCGTGCCGTCATCATAATAAACATAAACAATTAGTTATCAACTCGTTTTGTAAGGCCCACTTTTCCCTGTAGTGAGGAAGCTCAGGCTTATAATGATAATAATAAATTAATGTACACATTACCTGAATAAAGGTTCTTCCTAACTTTACATGTAATAAAAAATGCATATATTATTGGTGAGTTTTTAAATTAATAAAGTGGAAAAATATAATTAATGATAAAGTTTGGTGGAGGCCTTTGCCCAACAACAACAGTAGGTCATGACCTAGTTAAAAAATAATAATCATAACACGCTCTTCATTTATACCATATTAATTTTATAGAATTACCAGCGACCCATTCCAGTCTTTCATCCAGTCCATTTCATTCCTCCTGCCTGCACGAAGCGTTTTGCTGCAATGTTCATCCTTAGAACAGCTAAGGAATGAAATGCTCTTCCGGCGTCAGTGTTTCCTAATCACAACGACTTAGGGGTCTTCCAGCGAAGAGTAAATAGGTACATTCTAGGCAAACATGCTACATCTTCGACCGCATCATCACTTACCAACAGGTGAGATGGCGGTCAAACGTAATCCTATTAACTGTAAAAAAGACCCGCCCCGGTTTTGCACGGGTGCAATAATGATATAAACCTTCGTCTTGAATCACTTTATCTATATATTTAAAAAATAAAATATTTAGTACAAATTCCGCCAACTCTCTCTGACAAGTTTCATAAAAACTCAACAGAAATTGACAATGTTTCGCCTTCCCCATAAGGCATCATCAGGAAACGATAGACTCGCTGTCAGCCTGCGGCACTCCGCAAAAATTCGCAGACGTGTTGCTTCGCCGAGCGCCAAGCAGAAAGCTTAGACGGACAGCGAGTCGTTTCCTGATGATGCCTTATGGTGAAAGCGAAACATTGTCAATATCTGTTGAGTTTTTATGAAACTCGTCAGAGAGAGTTGGCGGAATTTGTACTAAATATTTTATCTTTTAAATATCCTGTAATGGATTTCCACAAAGTCACGCCTGATTCAATTCATTATCACTCTATCTATTTAAAAAAAACACAACAAAATCCTTTGTGTAGTTTTAAAGATCTAAGCATACAATAGGGGCAGACAGATAGCGGGACGGGACTATATACTATGTAGTGATTAAGTATGGGTTAATTTATTTATTTATTTAATAGGAACGCCAACAGTAACTTAAATATCAATACATTGTAGAGTTACACTGACAAAGTTTTCATTCTGATATAGAAACCAATTACAGGCGGACACAGCATTCATGGCTTCAGGCTTTGATACCTATTTTGTGTGTTTTAAGTTGAAATTGAACAATCTGAAGTAGTTGTAGAGCTTCTCGTAAAGACTTGTCCAGGTAAGTACTATAACCATGCCTATTTCTGCCGCTAATTAGTATTGCTGTGTTTCAGATTGAAGGGTGTGCGGTACTGGTGAAATAACAGGCACTATCATCTTCGCTTCGCGCAAAATAAATTCACTTCCAGTTGTCTGTCTGCCCCCATGTATAAATAATAATAAATAATAATAAATAATGCTGGACTATCACACAGCATCATGTAGACCCAAAGTAAGCAGAGCTTGTGTTATGGGAACCACATGATTGATATATTACTTATACTTTTTTTTTGTAAATACATACATATCATACATAGAAAACACCCAGACCCGAGACAAATATCTGCAGAACATGCAAACATTTGTCCCGCGGCGGGAATCGAACCCGCAACCTTCTGCGTCCGAGGCGGACCTTCGCCCACTGCGCCACAGAGGTCGTCAAAAAAAAAGTATGCTTAGATCTTTAAAACTACGCAACGGATTTTGATGTGGTTTTTTCAATAGATAGATTCAAGAGGAAGGTTTATGTGTACAAATTTGCACCCCTGCAAAGCCAGGGCGGAGTTTCTCTATAAAACTTACTCCAAAAAGAAGTACACTTGCTGGCAAATGTGGTAGAGATTATACGAATAGGTGATGAAGACCAAAACATTAATACTCTCGTCCAGTATCGCCACTAGTTGACAGAGGCGAGTGTACTGCACTTGGAGTTCTGACCAGGTGGGGCGGAAGCATTTTTGGAACTGCAACATAAAGTTTACATCAGTAGGGCGATCATCATCATCAGCCTATAGCAGTTCATAGATGGGCATAGCCCTCCCCTAATGAGCGTAATTACGCCCTGTCCTCAGCTCGACTGTAAATCAACAGAAGAGCGATCACAATTTTATGAATAAATAAATTTTAAAATATATTTAAATATAGTATAACTAGCATATACCCGCGACTTCATCCACGTAGAGTATTTCTTTCTATTTGGTGATTTTTACTTTGAAAATAAATAACTCTCCTTAAAAAACTTCATACCCCTTTTCACCAATTCGGGAGTGGTTTTATCAAAAAATCTGAGATACGTATAAATTACAAATTTTGAAGAAACTATACCTTGATTATTATTAATTAGTTCCTAAACACGAAACTGATGGACTTTCATACAAACTTTCATCCTATTTGACCCTGTTAGATATTTCTAAAAATCTTTAGTGAATGCCTACACTAAACTAGATTAACTATGTGAAAAAAATTGTACACATCTTACAACAGGTTCTTAGAATATGTAAGGTGTATCATATGGGGGCAAAATACTTACATCTATTAACTATTTGCAAAGAAATTCTTATGTACTTATTTCACTTATCTTTCTATTTTAATCTTTAGCAAATACTTGACAGTTAATGTTATATAATTACATATTATAGATATATTTTATATGTATTAGCATCCGCCCGTGGCTTTGCTTTGTAGTATCTGGATAAAAAGCCCAGGTATGTGTTAATCCAGGCCATAAATTATATATAATCAAAGTTTCATCTAAATCCGTTCAGTAGTTTTTGCGTGACAGAATAACAAACATCCATTCATTCAACCTCACCAACTTTATCTTCTTTTTTAGTACGATAGGTAACATTTCCTTATGTTACCTGTTTGCACAATAACATAGTAACCAACAAATTTTATTTTAGTTAAATGCAGCTAGCTTTAGTACTAGACCTTAGAAAAAGAAAATTTCTTATCTAGATTGCCATAAAAGTAAGATATAAACTTTATCTCTGCGACAAGCCGTCGAGGCGGAAATAGACACATGAAAACTAATAATAACCAAGCTATTGAACGAAAAAATAATAACGAAGCTATGCTACATGTTCATACAGTTATTTGCTACAGCCGCGTGAAAGCCGTTTGCTGCGTATCGGGGCTCTTCTATATCGCGTTATGAACTCGCAACGTACTTAGATGCTCACTTTAACCATAGTTAAGCTTACTTAACATGTTAGTTGCGGGTCTGGGACTGGTAGTGATAAGAATGTGTTTTTTTTACGCTCGATTCGATTTCGTGGATCGTAATGGATCTTTGAAAAAATCGGATCGGATCTTTCGTACATTCAAAATATTTTGAGAATTGTTCCAAAAGGCGAACTAAAGCATTACAAAAGAAAGAGGCTACTTGAGGCGGTCTATCACATAATTTTAGTCAGTTATACTTTTATGATATTTTAGCGTAATAAAGCTTTTTCTAATAAAATAATATTTTAGTCCACTCCTTGCGTATAAAGGGGCGCACGGCGTGGCGTGAAACGCGGGTATTGTGCGGGGCACGGGCGAATTAAAACCTAACCACCCCGTTCCCCGCGCGACCTCGTCAAGTGTTTTTATTTTTTATATTTTTTATTTATGTTTTTTTTTATATATTGAATAGGCTTGCGTATATAAGATCATAATAAGACCCGTGCTTATGTATGGCAGCGAGACCTGGGCGGTCACACAGGGTCATGTCCATGCTATCCATGTTGCCGAAATGAAGATGCTACGGTGGATGTGTGGAGTTACCAGGCGCGACAAAATTCGATACGAGTACGTACGAGGCAGCCTGGGGGTCCGTGATATCGCCGATAAGCTGCAAGAGAGTAGGCTGAGATGGTACGGGCATGTCAAGAGACGTCCACCTGAATACGTTGGCAACCAGGTACAGGAACTGTCAGTCTCCGGTAGAAGATCTAGAGGGAGACCTAAGACAACTTGGACAGAGGTGTTGCGTAGAAACATGGTGGCATGCAATGTTTCCGATGCAGACGTCAAAGATAGAGCGAAGTGGAAGAAAAGTTGTAGGAAGGCTGACCCCATCATCATGTGGGATATATAGCCAGGAAGAGAGAGAGAGGATAGGCTTGCGTTTGACTACAAGTGGCCTGATGTTAGGCGAAGATGCAGTCTACGATGGAGCACGCTTGCCTAGAAGAAACCTGTTTACTTGTGCCTTGAAGATGCCCATGTTATAATTATCGGGGAACACATACTCGGGTAGAGCGTTGGTGGTGTCACCGACAAGAGATACACAGATAATAAATAAAATAATACTTAATCTTAAAGGCTAGTGCTCCCTTAATTATGGGTGACCACATCATGCACATTTACATAAATAGACTAGGACCTGTGAAGAAGTGGTCATAAGTGGTTTGCCTTAATTTTATGACTCCATGACACGTAAAGCAACAATGTTACTAATGTACAGTAACTAAGTTTTATTACAACCGTAAAAATGTTTATAAATTGTTAAAATGTTTCGGATATTGCAATTTTGTTTAGTGCAATGGACAACAGACAAAATCTTTTAAAGCACTTTTTTTTTAAGTAGCTTTTTTTAATAGTCTCATAGGTTTGCTTTAAGTAAATATAGCCTGGGCATAATATACCTCAACCCACAGTAACCAAACTGTCAGGTTCCACTGTCATTAAATTACTGTATTGAGAAGTTGTTAGCTATGTATGAGTTAAGTTATTTTAGTAAAACGTGAAATATATAAAAAAACAAGATAAATTATGCAAAATAAAACCCCCTATTTTATAACTTTTTCTTAATAAACCTAACATTTTTACCTGTTATGATTGACAGTTATAATTTGTACTACTTTTTAACCTGGGGCTGCAGTCTCGACATAGTTAGCGATCACTACCTACCGAAATTCGGTAGCAGCTCGGAAACAGATTTTCATACAAAAAATACTGCGCGCGTCGAGGTGGGCTGCGCTGATTGGTGCCGATCATTGACGTTTACGATTTTTGTCGTTAACATACCAACATACAATGTAAATTTTTGTGAATTTCATTGCGGCCAAATATGACAGCCCGATAAAGTTAACGATAACTATCGGTAACTTTTAACCTAAAAACAAATTTCCCATAAAATTTAGTGTTGCAAGAACATAAACTTATTTATCTCATTACAAACTAAAAATCATTGTTATGCTTTAATTTGTACATCTTTGCAAAAAAAGTTTACATACCTAGTTTATTTATATTTTTTAATAGTAGACACAAAAGTTATTTTTTTTATCCATTTAAGTATGTACGTGGATTGAAATGCGTCGATTAATTGAATTATGTATTTAGAGAAGAAATATTGAATAAATTTATTTAATAACTCGTCTTTAAAGGTAAATATTTTTCCCCAATTTTCGGGAAGATGTTTTTTGTGGGCTTACACTTAGCGATATATCGGTAGTTAACGAAAAAGTCGAGACTGCAGCCCCTGGACTGGCTGACTGGACCCGGAACTAATTACACAGGCAACTCAAATAACATAATAGCCTCAACCAAAATCCTAAGAGGCTCTCAGTAGATAGCTGGATCAAGAGTCAAACACAGAAGGCAGCTTTCCTGGACTCGGCACGCATCGTGAGGAGGTTCCTCTCTCAGCAGCTCTAGCCGCCGACCGTTCAATCCCTGCCCTGCGGCCGGTGTTCTCCTGTTTTGATATTTTTTTTGACATTGACATGTATATACTTATTCTTCTTTTTTGTATGAGCTATCGACCAACTCTAGTGTCGGAGTTTTTAGACCGCCCGAAGGCCTTTTTGGCGAAGGCGAAGGATTTTTGACAAGTTTACAATGAAATAAACTATAATATAACTTCATAAATTTACTCACTGAAAACTCTTTCTGTATGATGAGACTGTTGAAATCCTGGAAGCGGTTGTTGAGGTACATACAAATAATCGTTATAAACGCAACACAAAGGTACCTTGACAGGGCAGCCTGGAATTTGATGAACTGAAAATAAAATTACAGCTTTATTAAATTGTAATTTTTCAGTTTTTCAATCAATTAGTATTTGTACTGTGAAATCTCTAACACCACTAACACACAACTAAGCGAATCATCATTTTGAACATTTTTGTTTTATATATATTTTATTTTATTTTTGCTGCCGTCTCTCGCGTTTACTACGGGCCTCGAGGAGCAGTATGCGCCCGTAAGCAACACTAAAACCGTTTTATACTAGAATATTTAAATTCTCACCATATAAACAAAAGACATAGTGTACGAGAATGGAAATATCTCATGGACCCCTGTCAGTGTAGACTCGAAGTAAGACTTCAGGTATAGTCCGGAGTCATTAGTTTGGAGGAAGCACTTTCCTGTCCGTTCTATCTCATATCCTATATTTACGAGGATTTCACCTGCAAAATAAATTAATGATTTATTTCTTAAAATTATTGTAGATCAAACAAACATTATTTTTCAATAGTCTTATAGGAATTGGAACCCATTATTCTTATTATACAAGGTGAGGTTGAATTCGTGTCATCATCATCAACAACCTATAGTAGTGCACTGTTGAACATAGGTCTCCCCAAGGAATACCACGAAGAACGGTCTTGAGCCCTCTCAATCCATCGATTCTATCTGCAATCTTGACGATGTCGTCGGTCCTTCTGGTGGGGGGTCTCCCCACACTTTGTCTTCCAGATCGCGGTCGTCATTCGAGAACCTTTTTTTCCCAACGGTTATCGGTTCTATGGGCTATGTGGCCTACCTATTTCTAGTTCAACTTGCTGATTCTGAGAGCTATGTCGGTTACCCTGGTTCTCATACGGATAACAGGTTTGGCTGGTAGAAATGCTCGTAGCATTCAGCCCACTTTTTTGTTACATTTAATGTGCAATAAAGTATCATCATCATCATCATCCTATAGCAGTCAACTGCTGGACATAGACCTCCCCTAATGAGCGTCATTGCGCCCTGTTCTGAGCTCGACGCATCCAGCTTCTAGCAGCGACCTTTCGCAGATCGTCACTCCACCTGGCCGGAGGGCGTCCTAAACTACGTTTATCGAGCCGCGGTCTCCACTCAAGAACTCGTTTACCCCAACGGTTATCGGTTCTTCGGCAGATATGGCCAGCCCACTGGCACTTCAGCTTGCTTGCTTAAATCTTGTAGTTTTTCATTCTAGAAGTGGCTTAAAAGTTACGCTTTAATTTAACTCAGACTTGTGAGACAGCTCTAGATGATTTCGTTAAACTTTGTCCGTAACTTAATGATGATGATAAATGTAGTCCTGAAGTTATTGAAGAAAAGTTTTGAATCACGTATGTTTAGCTGAGGTTTTCCACAGCAACTAATGTCCGAATCTTCCTCTTTCAGGTTCACATATTTTGGCGACATGATTAAAAGATACCAGGAGCCTTGATGATTTATTTTTAAACCGATATAATTATTCTTTATGCATGTAAGTCAAGTAAGGATCATCTCGTTAGAATGCTCCGTCATCGCTGCGTCGTGCGTTCGTTCATAAAAACCGAAGATACACGACGCTATTTGTTAAATTATTAGCTTAACAATAATTTTAGTAATAGCCTTTGAGCTACCGCTAACACATACAAATTCTAACTTACTCTGTACTCCTCACACCTATATCCTAAGGAGCTAGGAGAATTCTCCCCCAAAAGTCGGGCTTACTGGTGAACTATGAAAACACCACCAAAAGGGGCAACGAAAATAGAAATGGCGATCACAATAGCGTCCCAAGACCAAGCCATAAAATCAAATAAAAAAAATATGAGCGAAAGTATGTAATGCTTGTTGTCTAAACGCTCAGTCACCACTGGGTACTAATAAACAGTTTTTAAAAGTAGTTCAAAAGCACTCTAGGTACTATATATAAATAGTCTTCGGTCTATAGTACCAATTTTGAATTTGCTGCCATTGACATAAACATTTCTGTCCGTTAACGTTTAAGAAAAAGCCAGAAAGGTTTATTAACGTTTTCTTTTTCTCATAGACTTAACTGAAAGGAATGATTTTTGTTTCTTTCCCATCTATCGATCGGAGTCATTGCCAGGTGTTTCAACCTTAAAATATTCCATAGACTATTATGGAAAAAAATAGAAATCGACCCTCCGCAACGGTCATTTTAGATGAAGGTCAACTGACGAATTTATCTTGATTTCTAGATTTTACGCATATTTATGTGTTTATTTCACAATATAAACTCAGAAGATCCCTATTCTCTTCAACCTTTACAGCCTGCGCACATTGGACGACAGACGTCAGCGATTAGACGCTACGACAAGCAGCGGGGGACAATTTTCATACATTTTTTTGCTCCGCACACACGGCGACAATCGCGACAGCAAGATATGACAGACGCTGGCGACTAAGCGCGACGACAAAGCGTCGTGTTTGCGAGGTCTGTTATAGCTAAACGCATGAAACTTGGAATATACATGTGGGATTTGGAAAATAGAAAACGCACGAGTAGCGAATGTAAGACGGTATATTTACGCTTAATACAATTAATTCATAACATTATGATAACCGCACGCCTTCCTCTTTCACCGCAGAATACCGACTGCACATTCACTTGTCTTTCGTTCAGTACTTATTTTTATAATCTAAAACAGTTCGTTCGGTATTCTAATTTTCTACAGATTCGGCCATCCTGCTTAGTCTGGTCCCCAGGCTACCTAAACTTACAAATCAAAAATCTCATTATTTATAACCGCTATAAATTCACAAATTTAACTAACAAACCAAAATAAAGTTTACTTAAAACATGCTTCCTTAGCTAGGTATTACACACACTTCTAAACAATTTATAGTAATTACCACCTAATAATAATAATCTCAGACTGGTGAAGCCTCCATAATTTATTTACTTATTTACATACGCATAAATGCTATCACTGTCACTGGTGTTTTTTCTGTTGCATTAGTGCCATCTTTAGAGTAACCAGAGCTGTTTAGCTGCATTGTTGGTGTGCTCGCGGCCTTCACATCCGTATGTAGTTTGGGTATAGAACGCTAGATGGCGTAAGCAGTGCTGATACCGTGGTCAAGCAGCTGTCTTGATGGGCCTGACGGCTTGACGGTTTTCACTGTGTGACAGTGACAGATAGCAACGGATGTTACTTTTTGCTTCCGTTGGCGATTTCAATTTTTCTGGATCGTCTAACAATTATAAAATATATAATCCTTGAAATAACTGTGAAGTCCGCAACTTTTGGGAGGATTCATATCCTAGGGCTTATTTGCCTTCATTTTCGTATCTCCCCGGGTTAAATATTCCAGTGATGTCATAGATAGATGGTGATACATAATAGCCGGCCGGCAAACATTGTGCCTGCAAGTGAGAAGATATCGTTGGAAACAGGAGATCCCAGGACTCGGTGAGCATTACTCTGCTATAAATCGCCTTTAGTGTTCCCCGGCAACTACTGGATGGGTGGTGAACTGGTTCATGAGTTCTCACATAGCGGTTCTTCAGATCTGGTTATTCTAGAAAGGATTTTATTCCGTGCTATGCACACCCATGGTGAGGTTATTTACACGCCTCATCATATTTTGGTCCTCCGAGCCGGATATAGCCAGTGATTTTGGTAGGATTTATGCGTAAATTATTCGAAAAATTCATAACCAACCACTTTTAGGTTAGAAGTGTAACATAATATTCGCGTATTTTTTGGTGAATTATCGTTCATTTCGTTGCCTAGGTGTAATATCCATAATTAGATTTACATAAGTATAATTAGTGAATCTCTTTACTGTAGGTTAGCGTAAGTAAAGTTGGTTAACCTTACAACAATTAAAATTTATTCCCGTAGGCCTAGATGCTTTGATAGCCTTATGCTATCAAGGATGCCAAGGGAATAAATTGTCGTAGGACTTTGTATGCGCTAAGTATCAACTGATACTTAGCGATTCCAAGACAAGTTAGGGACTTAATTTAGTAGATAAAATCTTCACTTAATTTATTGGTGAACATCGGTTTGATAATTTGTGCCTAAGTTATTGGTAGTAAAACAACAATAAAGTTTTCTTTAACTTTAGCCTTTTACAGGTAATATAAAAATATAACTGTAGTTTGTTTAGATTTTTCTACATTACAAACATGGCTCAAGCAAGCCAGAAGGCTTCTTTAAACATGTTAGAACATAAAAAATAATTACTGTTCAAGCGAATGAACAGCTTATATTCGGTAGCCAAAAATATTGGGTCATTTGAATCGCAGACGAGATCAAATGAAAGTTTTATGGCTGATTCAGAAACAATTGATGAGATGTATGCTAGGTTTGAATCCCTTATGGATTCTATAAATCAATGTAAATTGGGTTTGGATCCTGCTGCCAGTCCGGACTATGCTTGTTTGGAGTCTTTTGAGGATATATATATACGAGTGAAACGTGTACGTAATAAAATAAATTCTTGCAATAAGTCATTCGGTTTACAAGCAAATCCATCACAAAATGTCACTGCTAAATGCATAAAATTGCCACCAATAGAATTGCCTAGTTTTGATGGGAAAACAGAAAATTGGCCAATATTCTATGAATCTTTCAAAGCCAATATTCATACGAATCCACAGCTTTCAGACTCTCAAAGGGTACAATATCTGGTAGGTAAGCTCACTAACAGTGCATTAAAAGTCACAGCTGGTATAGTTCCAACAGCTGATACGTACAGCATTATATGGGAAAGTTTAGTAAAGAAGTACCAAGACAAGCGTGCTTTGGGTACACATTACCTGAACAATATACTTGATCTAAAGGGATGTTCTCACAATGCTAACAGCCTAGATACATTTATAGAAAGATATTCTGCATCGATTGCTGCTTTAAAAAAGTTAGGTATAGATGACCTTACGGATTTCATATTGGTGCATTGTGCACTGAGGAAATTAGATACAGAGACGATTCAAGCCTTTGAAATGTCAGTGCGTAACACGGAAATTCCCACCGTGTCGGAATTAGTAGGATTTGTTCAGGATCAAGTTAAGATTCTGGAACGGTCTCGATCCGTGAATGTTATATCGAATTCGCGAGTTTCAAATAGCGGCCCAAATAAGGTAAGTACCTCGTCACGTGGCTCAAGCCACACATACAAGACTTTTATCTCAAGCGAGAAGATAACTAAAACTGGACATAGTGCGACAGTGCCCGCCGCCGCGACCCTAGCTACACGCTGCCTGTACTGCAATGATACTAGTCATGTACAACTTTACAAATGCGCGCAGTTCAGGAATACGGCGAATGCAGAAATGCGGTTTAAATTCATAAAATCCAATCGTGGTTGCTTAAATTGTTTAAGCTTCGCACACACTTTGTCAAGCTGTGACGCTACTTCTGTTTGCGAGTTATGCAAAAGGCGCCACCATACACTCTTGCATTTTGAGAAAAATAAGTCAAGTTTGAGTTCTCATATTCATACTTTGGCAATAAGCGGAAATGATACGCCGACATTTTTGTCACCCGCGGTTGTAGCACCCCCGACTTGTGTTAATGCACATAGCGATAATTGCACACGAGTTCCGTCCTCGAGCGACACCAATGATTTGTTGCCTTTAGCTCATAATTCCGCAGTGTCACTCTCAGCTGAAGCGGACTCTCAATCAAGGTCTACGGTCTTGCTGTCGACCGCGCAGGTATATGCGCGAACTAAAAGTAATTCTGGTCATAAAAAGGTTATTAGATGCCTCATTGATAATGGTTCACAAAATAATTTGATAACAATTGATTGTTGTAGGGATCTAGATTTGAAGATCATACCTTTGAGTAACTCTTTTGTCAAAGGTATTGGTTCGTCTTCACGCCCTATCATAGGTTACGTGTTTTTGGATATTGAATCCCGCGTGTACCCAGAGCACAAATACACGATTCATGCTTTAGTAGTGGAATGTGTCACTGACCAATTGCCGACGCAATTTATTGAGTGGAATAGTAAGCTTGATCATTTTCAGGGTTTGCCACTTGCGGATTTAAGCTGGAATATACCGGGTGAAATAAATGTAGTGTTAGGAGCTCAACTCTTCCCATACATTTACTTAGGGAACAGGATTGAGTCTGGTGCACGTGCCCCACCAGCACTTCTGACCACGTTTGGTTATGTACTTATGGGTGACTATCCGCGCATCGATGATAAGCCTAGTAGTGTATCGTTTTCGGCGCTAGTGCTAAATGATCTTGTCCAAAAGTTTTGGGAATTAGAGGAGATTCCACAGTCACGTTTTTTGTCACCTGAGGAGACAGAGTGCGAGAATATTTTCGTATCCTCGGTGACCCGTGATGAAGTAGGTCGGTATAAAGTATCGTTACCTTTCAGTAAAGATCCTACTGAGTTAGGTAACTCTCGCGCTTCTGCTCAGCGTAGATTTATGGCGCTTGAGAGAAAGTTTCGTCAGGACAAGGAATTAAAGGGTAACTATAATAATGTCATTCAGGAGTACATAGATAACGGTTATCTGAGTGAAGTGAACGTAACAGATAGCTCCGACTTAGGCTATTATATACCACATCACGCCGTCGTTCGTCCGGACAAGCCAATGCCTCGGATAGTGCTTGATGCTAGTGCAAAAACTCATACCGGGCTGTCACTTAATGACGTATTGCATATTGGTCCTAACTTGCAGACCGATTTGTTCTTGCTACTACTAGACTTCCGGCTCTTCCCGGTCGCGATGAACGCTGACATTAAACAAATGTACTTAAGGATAGGCGTAATCGAAAGCCAGCGAAAATATCTAAGAATCCTGTTTCGGTTCAATGAAGGTGAAGTTATCCGAACTTTCAATTTCAATTCGGTTCCTTTCGGTCTTAAGTCAAGCCCTTATATAGCTATGCGTACTGTACGACAGCTAGCGGCTGACATGACTCCTCACTACCCTGATGCCGCTAAAATAGCAGAATCTAATTTGTATATGGATGATTTGGTTTATTCAACTTGTAGCGAAGATACCGCTAAACAGCTATCGGCAGACCTTATTAAAGTGTTTAGATCTGGTAGTTTTGATCTGGTGAAGTGGGCAAGTAATTCACCAGCTCTTTTAGATAGTCTCCCAGATTCGCATCGCAAATCCCTCGAATTTGACGAAGGAAACTCTTCAAAGGTTTTAGGCCTATCATGGAATCCGTCTGATGACGATTTCTTCTTTACATCCTCGCAGATCGCAGAGAGATGCACGAAAAGGAACATACTTTCTGTAGTGGCTCGGTTGTTCGACGTACTTGGATTGGTCGCTCCCGTTATACTCTATGCCAAACTACTCATAAAGGAGTTATGGTTGTGCAACAGTGGTTGGGATGATCTTGCTCCCGCCAATATAATCACTCGTTTCTCTGCTCTCGTGCAAGAATTTACCTTGCTGGACACTCTGCGGATTCCACGCCATGTTGGCGTATGCATTGACTGCGTTGTTCGTCTTGTCGCTTTCTGTGATGCTAGTATGAATGGATATGGGTGTGTGATTTATGTTCACTGTACCTCCCCAGCTGGAATCCAAGTAAGATTGCTGTGTGCGAGGTCAAAGGTCACTCCGACTAAGGTCACGACCCTTGCTCGACTTGAACTCTGCGCGGCCGTGCTAATGTCTAAGCTGGTAAAAACAGTGCTTGACACATATACTAAACGGGTACCTATTGACGGTATATACGCATTCTCTGATTCTACGATCGCATTATCATGGATTCACTCCTCTCCACATCGTTGGTCGATTTTTGTAAGTAATCGAGTGGCTCAATGCCAGGAAAACTTACCCTCAGAACACTTCTACCATATCGCTGGTGTGGAAAATCCAAGTGATTGCCTATCGCGTGGTATATTACCGTCACAGCTAGTTTCTCATGATTTATGGTGGAACGGCCCATTGTGGCTCCGCTGCGCTCCCGAAGAGTGGCCTATTAAACAATTTTCAGCCTCTAACTGTGGAGAACTTCCTGAACATAAATCAACGGTTATGACTGTGACCACACAAGTAGATCAGCCAGTTTTGTGTGAGTTGGCTCTTCGTATTTCGTCTTGGGACAGATTACTGAGTATTATCGCATATGTTCTCAAATTCGTCCGACCCAAGGATATAATTCTTAATCCACGGTCTGTGCAATCTCTAATTGCAGCGGAACGAGCTATGATTCGCGCTGTACAATCTGAACATTTCAGCTATGCCTTAAAGTTAATAAGGTCTGGAAAAATTCTGCCTAAGAAGCTTCAGAGTCTCGCAGTTTTCTTGGATGATGAAGGCATATTGAGGGTTGGTGGGCGGCTTTCGAAATCCGAACTTCCATTTGATGCCAAATACCCAGTCCTTCTTCCCAAGCATGACCACATTGTTGATCTGATCATACAACATTATCATGTGATGAATTGTCACACTGGACCTAGTCTGCTCATGTCTATCTTACGACAGCGGTATTGGATATTGGATGCCAGAACTGTCGTCAGATCTAAAGTGCGTAAATGCAATGTGTGTTTTCGCGTGAACCCGACTCATCCCAACCCAAAGATGGCGGATCTTCCTGCATATCGCGTGTCGGAAGCGAAAGCGTTCGTCCATACTGGAGTGGATTATGCGGGTCCAATACGCATAACATTAGCTAGACGCAGAGGCCAACATGCTCAAAAGGCTTATATATGCCTTTTTGTGTGCTTGGTTACAAAGGCGATTCATGTCGAGCTGGTCTCTGACATGACGTCTGATGCTTTTTTGGCTGCCTTCAAACGATTTATATCCCGACGCGGGCCAGTGTGCTGCCTTTATTCGGATAATGGGACCAACTTCGTTGGGGCTAAGGCCAAATTGGACGAATTATATAATTTCTTATTGAAAGAAAGCAATACGTCACAATTGAAAAACGAGCTTAATGCTCGCCATATAGACTGGAAAATGATCCCTCCACGATCACCTCATTTTGGTTCCATGTGGGAGTCTAATATTAAAAGTTTAAAAACACATCTATATAGAGTGATAGGAGATCAACTGCTCACTTATGAGGAGCTGCAAACTGTTCTTGTGCAAATCGAATGCATTATGAACTCTCGTCCCCTTTGTGTGGTATCATCGGATCCACATCCAGAAGTTATCACTCCAGCACATTTTCTAATGTCGTCGCCTTTACAATATCTGCCAGCTGAGAATTTAGCTGGTCAGAGTGTTAATCTAATACAACGGAAAAGACTTCTAGATAGCATGGTGCAATCCTTCTGGAAAAGGTGGCGCTTAGAATATTTGAACACATTGCAAATCAGGCAGAAATGGGCTACTCCGGATAAACCTGTTGAAATCGGGACTGTCGTACTAGTTGGACAAGACGATGCAGGGCCGTTATCCTGGCCTTTAGGAGTTATTACTGAAGTTTATCCGGGTACTGATAATATAGTTCGGGTGGCCTCTGTTAGAACTAGGTTCGGTACATACAAGCGAGCAGTGCAGAAGTTGTATCCAATTCCAAATCAATAGAATTTATTACTTTAACCACATAAGTTAAGTGTATAGGTTAGGTAGGATATTACTGAATGAACGATGATACACATAAGAAATATGTAGGATGTTTAATATTTAATAATCTTTTTTTGAAGACTCTACCGAGCTTCCAAGGCGGGGAGCATGGTGAAGCCTCCATAATTTATTTACTTATTTACATACGCATAAATGCTATCACTGTCACTGGTGTTTTTTCTGTTGCATTAGTGCCATCTTTAGAGTAACCAGAGCTGTTTAGCTGCATTGTTGGTGTGCTCGCGGCCTTCACATCCGTATGTAGTTTGGGTATAGAACGCTAGATGGCGTAAGCAGTGCTGATACCGTGGTCAAGCAGCTGTCTTGATGGGCCTGACGGCTTGACGGTTTTCACTGTGTGACAGTGACAGATAGCAACGGATGTTACTTTTTGCTTCCGTTGGCGATTTCAATTTTTCTGGATCGTCTAACAATTATAAAATATATAATCCTTGAAATAACTGTGAAGTCCGCAACTTTTGGGAGGATTCATATCCTAGGGCTTATTTGCCTTCATTTTCGTATCTCCCCGGGTTAAATATTCCAGTGATGTCATAGATAGATGGTGATACATAATAGCCGGCCGGCAAACATTGTGCCTGCAAGTGAGAAGATATCGTTGGAAACAGGAGATCCCAGGACTCGGTGAGCATTACTCTGCTATAAATCGCCTTTAGTGTTCCCCGGCAACTACTGGATGGGTGGTGAACTGGTTCATGAGTTCTCACATAGCGGTTCTTCAGATCTGGTTATTCTAGAAAGGATTTTATTCCGTGCTATGCACACCCATGGTGAGGTTATTTACACGCCTCATCACAGACCTAACTGTCACCGTTTAGAGATTCAATGCCATCTAAAGTAATACTAGGTAGGTAACCTAATAAAATATAATCTGACTAATTGGTTTAGTTACCCACCTCAGGCCAGGTTTTCATATGATCAGCTGCTGTAGTTGTACGCCATGGACCCTCAGCTGCACATTCAACTTTTTCTACCATAAATCGGTCTGTACCCATTGACTTTACTACTTTATAGGGTCCTAGGAATTTAGGCCTTAATTTCATACTAGTGCCAAACTGAGTGCGCTTGATAGCAACGATATCTCCTTCTACATACTTCTTACTTTCCTTCCTTCTTTTGTTATAATTTCTCCTGTTCTCTTCTTGTATTTTTAGAATTTGTACTTTTACTACTGCTCTCATATTATCTCTCTTCTGAGAAAACAGCTCTCTAGTTTCTTCCTCTAACAAAGTTATAAGCTCTATATCTTCCTTCTGTTTCATTTTGGTTCCCACCAACAGTTCGTATGGACTAGTTCCAATGCTTCTTTGATAAGTGCTGTTTATGCATCTTTGCACTCGGCTGACATGCTTATACCATTGCTTTTCATCTTCAATACACAACTTTGTAAGAACTGAAATCAGAATACGGTGTATCCGCTCTACCTGTCCATTTCCTCTAGGTATTCCTGTCACTATTGTAGAGTGAAGTATGTTTTCAGTCTTGCAGTAGTCAGCAAAGTCGTTACTGGTAAAAGCTGCTCCTCTATCTGTAATAATTCGACTCGGATTTCCAAATATTTGTTGATGAAATCTCAATTTATCAATTGTTTCCTTGGATGTGGTTGTTTTAGTGGGGAACAGCCACACAAACTTCGTGAAAGCATCAACTATAGTCAATATATAGTTATACTGTTTATTCGTTTGAGAAAGAGGGCCAATGTGGTCACAGTGTATGGTACATAAAGGTATTTCCTCTTTATCAATGCTATTTAAAAATCCTTCTTGTTTTCCTTCTTTTCTCATAGCCAGTATGCAAGGAATGCAGGAAACAATAACCTCATCAATCTTTTTTGACATGTTCTTTATGTAGTAATCCTTATTCAACAATTCTATCATCTTCCTTCTTCCAAAGTGCCCATTTTCATGTACTCTTCTTATAATCTCATAGTCCATCATCTTAGGTACTACAATTTTTCCCTCTTCACCTCGGTAGAGTAAACTGTTTTGCTCATAGTAGTCCAAATACGGTTTATCTTTTATAATTTCCATTATAGCTCGTAGCTCTTCATCAGTTTGTTGCGCTTTCTTTATTTGTTCATGAATTCCTATAGTAACTACACTGACATAAGGGTTGCGACTAAGGGCATCCACATGTCTCATCTTAGTACCTGATCTATGCTCTATTGTATAATTATATTCTTGCAAGAGTAACACCCACCTTGCAACTCGTGTAGTCAAATCTTTCTTCTTAAGTGTCATTTCGAATGCTAGACAATCCGTCACAATTTTAAATGGTATACCCAGCAAGTATCTTCGAAACTTCTTAACACCTTCCACCACAGCCAAAGCCTCTAATTCATAACTAGTGTACTTCTTTTCTGCATCTGTTGTCTTTTTACTCATATAGTATACCGGATGTAATTGCTGGCTGTTGGGACATTTCTGCAATAAAATTAAATTAAATTAAAATTAAATAATAAGATTGCTGCAAAAGCTTGCTGTGACGCATCAGTATGTAACTCTGTGTGTAATCCAGGACTAAAAATCTTTAAAACTTGCTGCTCTGATAGTTTCCTTTTCAAAATCTCGAATGCACCTCTCTCTTTGTCTTGAAACTTGAACTCACAATCTTTTTTCAATAGGTCTGTCAACAGTCTCGCTATATCAGAATAATCTTCAATGAATTTGCGGAAATATGAAGTCAATCCAATAAAACTCTGCACTTGCTTCACTGTACGTAGTTCAGGAAATTTCATCACAGCGTCTACCTTATCCATCGCAGGTCTCACAGTACCGTTCTCCACTATATGGCCAAGGTATTCCACTCTGGTTGTTAATAAATCACTCTTCTCCCAATTTATCACCAGACCATACTCAGATGCTACATTCACCACCTCACGTAATCTCTCCAAGCCGTCTTCATATGTCCCCGCTGATATTATCATGTCATCTAAAAATATTTGTAGGTATCCTTTTGCAATTTTGAAAATGATGTTAATAAAACGAGTAAAGTAGTTAGGACATATGGACAAACCAAATGGAATGTGTATTTTGTACACTCATCACTGATTTTTAAATGAATAAATGCATCTTTCAAATCTAGTTTGCTTAAAATCTTTGCGCCTGACAACTTATCAATGTGATCATCTATGACTGGTAAGGGAAAGTGGTCCTTTACCATTTTCTCATTGATTTTTAGGTAATCTACACATACACGTGTAGAACCATTCTTCTTCTTAACCAACACCAATGGACTAGCATATTCAGAGTAACTAGGTTTTATAATACCTCTATGAAGCCATTCTTCCATCTGATCATCTACAATCTTCTGCTCATGCAGCGACAGTCGTCTTGGTCGTTGCGATACAGGGATGTCATCTTTCAAAATAATCCTCATCTCAATTGGAGCCTCTTTCACTTGAACAGGTTTGTATGCTCTGACCAACTCCTGGGCTGCTGCACGGATGTCATCATTAGGTACATAACACTGTTGTGGCTGTGGTTGAACCTCTGAAATCAAACACTGTAATATTTCACCATCGCTCTGAGCCATGATATCAACTGAACCCCTGTTGAAAACAATAGTTACATGCTCCAAAAAAGGTTGCCCTAATATCACCCTATATGGCATTGTACCTCTAGGAACAATAAAAAAACTGTGTTTTTACCATGAGCCCATCAACATTCACAACCGCGCTAAACTTTCCAACGACCTCTACTTTGGTTCCACCCAGCCCACCTATCTGCAACTTTTCTTTATGGAAATAACCCTCATCCAACTCAAAAAATAAATCCTCCGATACTAAATTTAAGTCGCTTCCCGTATCAATTAAACTTTGTACATTAACACCACTGATTTGGATTATTTTCGTAGATTTTTGCAGATCAGCCTCGTTCATTTCCGTAGCCGGTTTGCTCCGCTGTGTTGGTAGTACTGGTACACATTGGTGCCGTGTGCCCATACACGCCACATTTGAAACACTTCGTTCCTTTGGGACAAGAAGTTGAAAGGTGTCCCCTGTCTCCACAATTATAGCAGCGCCGTCCATCACCACGATATTGTGAAGATGATGGTGGTGTTGATGATGGCATTGGCATAGCTCGTCTAGGTTTTTCCTTCATAGCATTTTTCTTCATCAACTCGTAAATTGCTAACTTCTCTTTCAAAGCTGGATAAGTTTTGATACCATACAGAATGGATTTGTTGCTCTCGTAGTCCCCGATACCGTCTATGATAGGAAGAAAGAAAGAAAGAAAGAAAATATATTTATTTCACCCGAAATTTTATACAATGTACCTGCTTAACAATAACAAAACAACAAATACAAATACAAATAACTAGATATATAAGTAGGTAATGCACTTGAACAGTGGGTGAAATAGGACCCTCACTCAGCATATGCATCATGTGAGACAAAGCTCAGATGCTGCGCTGATTTTCAGTAAGGGCCCTTTACAAGTGAAAAACTTTAAAGTTAAACTATATCTATAAATAAACAATTAAAAAGGAATAGGTAGGATTATAAAGGTTTATAAATATAATACATACAAATAATAATTACAATATATTAGTTAATTAATAATACATACAAATAAAGGTGTAAAGTTGTAAATACGGCAACACAAGGAACAAAACAAAATACTTTTTTTACAAAGTAGAATTGTCTATGACAGCCTTACTTGCAGCTCGTTTGCTATTGGTTGAGACATCAGTTGATAATGGCGGACGGAAATCTGAGATGGCTGGCTGACCGACTGACTGACTTGACAACTACAAAGCGAACAGAAGTGGGTGATTTGACAAATTATTTAAACTCCCAAAAGTTTTTTAAAACATGGCAGAACGTTGTCGAAGTACCTGCGTGAACGGTTGGGTCATGTGGATACCTAAAATATGGTTGAGGTTTGAGGTGCAAGAAGCGAAGTGAAGAAGAAATATGCTACATGGCGAAAAAACAGATCACGAGTTCACGACCGATCGAGATAAAACTGAGAAGCTTGTAAAGACACGTGGCTGGCACTACACCTCGATCGAAGGTTTGCTCCTACAGGGCATGACGTGCATTCCCAATGGGTAAGTAAGTTTGGAGGATTCAGGGATGGTGTTTGCGTTTGTGCACTGCATTAAATCGGTAGGCATTTTTGTTCAGTAAGGAGATGCTTTTTGAGGTGTACTTTAAAGATATATACCGATTTCAGAGCACGCACTGGCGGTGGCAAATCATTCCAGCACCGCGAGGCAGCGAATTTAAAAGACCCACGGAATGCCATTGATTTGTGCGTCGGAGTGGAGAAGATAGAAGTGCATGATCTACTCGGATATCTAGACTGGGCATTAGCCCAGATGAGTTTATTAAAAAGGTATTTAGGATATTGATTATTTACAACACCGAAAAGAAGAACTGCAAGATGAAGCTTTCTTCGAGCTGTCATTTTAAGAAGGTTAAATGAGTTTAAATATGGAGTAACATGAGTGCGCGGTGGGATATGGAAACAGAACAGCGCACAGGCATTTTGCACCCGCTGAATTAACTTTACTGTTCTAGCAAGTAGGCACGGCCCATAGACCGTGTCACAATAATTAAGTTTTGATAAGATGAGAGATTCACATAAATTGATTCGCACTGCTTCACTAATGTAAGGGCGGATTTTATAAAGTAATTTTAAACGATAGAAACAGTTACGTACACACTCTGCAACATGTGTCTCAAAATGTAGCTTACTATCCATGATGATCCCAAGGTTTCTGGCTTCAGCAACACATTCAACCGACACATTGTCTATTAAAATATCCATAGGTGTTCCTTGAATAGCTAGAACCTTTTGCTTAGTACCAATGAGCATGAATTTTGATTTTGTGGGATTAATTACTAGTGAGTTTAGCTTTGACCATTTAGATATTTCATTTAAATCAACATTAATTTTGTTTACAGCATCAGCAAGCTCATTCCGAGCAAATGAAAAGTAGAGCTGCAAATCATCAGCCTAGAGGTGATGTCTACAAAATTTGAGGGTCTTGGTGATGTCAGCACAATAAAGAACATAGAGGATTGGTCCTAGTATGGAGCCTTGAGGGACACCTCTCTGCACAGGACGAATGGCTGATTTTAGTGTGGTCCCATTTGGCATAGTCAACTCGACGAATTGTTGCCTGTTGCTGAGGTAGCTGTGGAACCAGCGGATTGTGCGGGCATCAAATCCATAGAAAGAAAGTTTTGATAGAAGAAGGGAAATATTTAAGCAATCAAATGCACGGGAATAATCAAGGAGAATTAGAATGCTGACCATGCCTTGATCCTGAGCACCAAGTAAATTGTAAACAACGTCTAGAAGAGCAGTTGCAGTGCTGTGACCTTCACGGAAACCAGACTGAGCAGGCGGAAGGATATTGTTGTCTTCAAGATACTTGGTGAGTTGCATGGAGACAGCTTTTTCCAAAACTTTGGAGAGGCAGGGAAGGAGACTTATAGGCCTTAGATCTTTATATGTTGTCGGGTTATCATTTTTTTGAATAGCTCTCACCTTAGCTACCTTCCAGTTGTTTGGGAAAATGCCACTCTGAATTGACATATTGACTATACTTGTTATGGTTTCTAAGGACTCTGGCAATGTCATTAGTATAATATCTAGAGATATATTATCCACACGTTGTGCATTAGACTGAAGTCTACGGATAATTTTTAAGACTGTCCTGGCTTACTGGACTGAGGGAAAAAGTCTCCGAGTTAAATTTATGGTGCTCAAAGTATGTTAAATGAGAGATTGCAACAGAGTCTTCCCTAGGTATATCAAGGAAGTGGTTGTTAATTAAATCAGGATTATTGAATTGTAGGGGTAGTTCCATGTCCTTTAGTTTATGAGGGAGTATTGTGGTTTTCAGATTTTTCCATAATTTTTTTGAGTTATTAATATTATTGTTTATATTTTCTGTGAAATAAGCCTTTTTTTCACTATCAATTGCAGTCAAAACTATGTGTTTCATATCTTTGTAACAATTTTTGAGTGCTGTTGTGCGTTGTGTACGATATTTACTGTGATAATCATCGCGGATACGCATCATAGTTTTAACGGTGTCCGTTATCCAAGGGTGTGCGGGTTCTTTAAATCGAGTGGTTTTAGTTGGAGCATGTAGATTGAATAAGGTAGTTATTACTAAATTAAAAGATAAAACAAGTTCATTTATGTCGGACATAGAAGTAAAATAGTTCCAATTAACATTTAAAATGTCATTATTAAAAAGTTTTGGGAGAATGTTTTTTAAGGGTCTATAAGTTACTATACGAGGAAGTGGCTTCTCTTTTTTTATATTAAGTTCTACTAGGATCATTCCATGATGTCCAAGATCAGGGCTATATTTAACTATACTTTTGCGAACCATGGCGTCAGTACATGCTATGTCGATGAGAGTAGCACTATGGTCAGTGAAGTGTGTTGGCTCCGAAATTACCTGTTTCAAGTTAAGACTATATGTAAATTCATTAAGAAGTTTCGTTTTCCACTCATTAGGAGTGAGAACGTCTATGTTAAGATCACCTAGCAATATCAAGTTATTATAGTTCGTAAAGGATGTGATAGATTCAGTTAATGCCTCGAAGACAGAATTAGGGTTCTGCTGAGGTGGCTTATAGGCGGTGCCAATTATTACTTTCTCTCCATTTACCTTAACGCTTATCCACATCTGTTCTACATCTGGTGCTGGAGGGTGAGGGCACACACGGGTGTAAATAGTTTTCTTAATATAAAAGCCAACCCCCCCTCCGCGGCCGTGCTTGATGTGTGAAGGTCTAGGAATAAAGCGAAAGCGATAGCCTGGCACTTTAGGTGCTTTCTCTGCTTCATTGTGACTTACCCATGTTTCGTTTATGGCAATTATGTCAGGTTGTAATTCCTCCATGGCCACTATAAATTCCTCATGTCCTGTATTTAATGAACCAGCGTTAAAAAGCCCAACTTTAAGGTATTTTGTACTAAAAATAAATTATTTGAATTCGTATTGGATATAAGTGGCCATTGTGTGTGTGTAAGATGTTAATATGATGGTAAACGAACATAAAGTAAATGATCTTAGTTATAAGTTTTTTAAGTATAAAGACCGTACAAATAAACATTCTGCTGTTCAATAAATAAATAGTTATACTGTAAATAATGTAGATAGTAAATAGTGTATGTAAAAGAGTAAATAAATATCTGCTATTAATCTGAATAATATTTTTTTTACATAGGAGATAAATAGATATTATTAATATGATAGACATATAGTTAATAAAATTTAGAAAGTTTAGAAGTGATAAGAATGTGACTCTTTCAAGCGAAGCGCCACTGATGCCTGCGGGTTTCTTCTCGCGCCCGGGCGAACAGTACACGATTAGCCCGCGACAGGCGCTCGTTGACAAAAATGCGGGCGTGCGCGCCGGCGGCGGGGGCGCGCCCAGCATCGGCGGTGGTGAGCGTGCGGCGCACCCGGGCGGCCGCCAGCAGGCTGTCGCGCAGGTCGCGGCGCGCCAGGCGCACCACCAGGCGGCGCGCGCGTGGCAGCTCGCCCCCGGCCCCCGCGCCCTGCGCCACGCCCACGCGCTCCGCGAACACCACGTCGCGCTCCTCCAGCACCACGCCCAGCTTGGCCGCCAGTACGGTGATCGCCTGCTGTGCGCTCTCGCCGCGCTCCTCCGGCAGGTGCCCTATTTCCAAGTCCGAGCCGAGCGCCTCCTGGTCTCGGTCGTTGAGCTCCTGCTGGAGCCGCACCACGGTGGACTGCAGGTCCGAGATGACGGCCGCGTGAGCCGCGGGCTCGACGGCGGCGGCGACGCGCTCCTGCTCGACGACGTCGAGGCGTCGCTCCAGCCCGTCCACACGCGCCGTAACGCCGGCGAGGGAGACTCGAAACTCTGCCACCTCAATCCTGACCTCCTTGAGCTCGGAGCACAGACTCTTAATGTCCGCCCTTAACGCCCCGACCTCCGCGCGCATATCCTCCCGCATCTCACGAAACTCTTTCAGTAGCTCCTCTGTGAAGGGTTTTGCGGCCAATTGGAGTTCCATATCGCAGAACTCGGCCGTGATATCGTGCGCCGTCTGGTCCAGCACCATGGCCTCCACGCTGGCCGGCCTCGGCAGCGGCTCCGGCGGCGGCGCGTGCAGGCAGAGCGCGGCACGCTCCTCGCTCCTGGATCTCGACGGGACTTCGGAGTACAGCTGCGAGACGCGTACCGGAGTCAAAGGGTCTCTTCCTTTCGGAGTCCTCATTTGGCAGTCGCCGCAGCGCCAGGAGTTTGGCACCTCAGTTCCCACAGGGATTCTTACGCATTCATGATGCGAGTGGGATGCACATTGGGGACAAGTGATACCTCCTTTTAGAAATTTCCCACATGCTGCGCACTTCAGTACCATTTTGTTTCGGAGTTCAGATTTGAGGTTCTGTTCAAAGATAGTTCCGCTACTACGCAACAGATAGCGCTGGTGGCAACAAGTTAATGGGGCTCAAATAAATTAAAACCCCCTTATGTGATGATGTAGTTTCCAAATCGCCGAGACTACGACAACGCACCACACACAGGTTTATCAAGAATGTTTTCCACTAATTGTACTGATGAAATATGAATTTATTGGTTTCCAAAAAGTTTAGGGTACTTTTGTATAGTATAATTTCACTGATTATTAAACTTGTCGATATTACTTAGTAGAATGTTTGTATTTTTATTACCAAATGAGTAATTAGAGCACAGCACTAAAAGGTGTTCTTCTAAGTAAACACTTTATCTCTGGGAGTTGTTTAGACTTAAAATTAGAATTAAAATCGTACGCTCAGCTGTTCTCTTGTCAGCAGTCGTGACGTAACCCTAATGATGTATTGTATCGTGACGTAGTCGGCCATCTTGCCTCTTTTTCCCAGCTCTTTCATGTACAACATGTACTCATAGCACGTCTCATCCTTTAGCTTTTTTCGTGCAGCTAAAAGCTCATGTGCCTCTTTGGAATTTATTGCATCTGGGAATTCCTTTGTAATAGCGGTCTTCAACTCTTCAAATGTTTTAAACGCCTTTTCAGTTCTTAGCCACATCGCTGCGACACCTGTCAACGATCGTCGTGCTATAATCAAAGTCTGGATTGGTGTCCATTGAAAAATAATAGCATTTTCTTCTACATCTTCTGCCCACTTTTCCGACGTGTAGGTTTTTTCAACTCCGCTGAATTTAGGAATCAGCTCCTCGGTAAGTAGCGAATTCGGTACCGCCCGTACCGATTCCATTGCCTCTTCCCCACGTTTCGCCATCTTCACCACAAAAAATCTTTCTCTCAGCACCTTGAAATATCGCCTCAACACCTCAAAATATCGCATCAACACCTCAATGCTTTTCGTCTTGACACCTCAAAAATTATTTTCTTCACAAACGTCTTGTCATCTCAACACCGCCATTACACGCTGTCCGCTTGTTTTTCACACGGGAAAATATTCGTTTTTTCCAATCCCGGACGAGCCCCCATTTGTGGGATTTGGAAAATAGAAAACGCACGAGTAACGAATGTAAGACGGTATATTTTTACGCTTAATACAATTAATTTATAACGTTATGATAACCGCACGCCTTCCTCTTTCACCGCAGAATACCGACTGCATATTCACTTGTCATTCGTTCAGTACTTATTTTTATAATCTAAAACAGTTCGTTCGGTATTCTAATTTTCCTACATGTATTTACAAAAAAAATTATAAGTTTAGTATATCAATCATGTGGTTCCCGTAACGTAACGTTCGTAATAAAGCTCATTACAAAATATCTGATTATTTAGATAACAAAAAAGCTTGGGATGAAATGTCTTCAAAACCTTCAAAAACAATGTAATAATAAGAATATAGTTTGTAAAAAATAAAGAATAATAAAAAATATTAGCCAAGCAGAGTTTCTTGCCAATTCTTCTGTGTGGCTGCGTTAGGAATTGGTGTTTTAAATTAAAAAAAAAATGTATCAAAGTGAAACATGAAAATGATTTAACGTATTTTGATTTGATTAGTTAATTAGACAAATTCAACAAAGCAAGCATCATCCGATATGGTCTAGTGGCTAGGATACCTGGCTCTCACCCAGGAGGCTCGGGTTCGATTCCCGGTATCGGAATATCTTTTTGCTTTATTTTTTACATTCTCTCTGCGGGCTTTCGCTATTGCCTTCTTTTTTCTGTTTAAAAATATATATAAAACACTTCTTGTGAAGCTGACTGACAATCAATATTAACGCAGAGCCTAGAACTAAAACGGTTGAAGTCCATTATATTACAATTAAGTACCTAAGTACTTGGTGCGGCCAATATGTATTTTTTCAAGTTACTTTACTTAGCTCTGACGCTAGCTTACGAAGCGCATAGGCTCTCGAGCCACATTTACGCCTCAAAGAATACTCGCGTACACCCACCTGCTTATTCTGGCGTGTTCGCTTGAAGCGGCGCAGTTTAATCTATTCTCTTGCGGCTTGCGCCACTGAATAGAAAAAGGAACTTGAGCTTATTCCAGCTCAGTACGTCAACGCTTGCACAAGTTCCGCGGTGGCTAAACCCGCTTAATTAGGTAACTTACTTACAGTGTAACGTAATCCATTGTGTTAGTAACAAAAATTAAAAAAAAAAAAAAAACATTTAGGTATTGAGGGATTTGAACCCAGTACTCTTCTAACGTTTAGATTAATGTCGAGTGTTGTAACCGCCACTCCATTGTGTCATAAGATTGAAATTAAATATTCCTAAGCAAGGAGGAGAACATTTTATAAAACACACAATTATGCAAAAAGTTGATCCACGAATGACGCCGCGACGGTTTGAACCTACTAACATTAACTAGGGGTTACCAGACTCTGACGCTTTCTGTACCTGCATACACGCACTTCCGAAAACGACGTTATTCGCGCCTAAAACACTATTTTGAAACCGATCTTAGTGAAAATAATGATTGGTCTACTGCGTAGTCAAAGTTATAATAGATTGTCCCCCATTTAGGGACTTCGGGCACCTTGTACAATCTAACATCGGTTCATCAATTGGATCCGGGAACAATAACTAATACCATTAAGGGATTAAGACGATCCCAGTGGATCAGCCCTTGTTCGTTATATTGGATCGTAATCGAAAGCTACCGTTGTGCTCTAAAATACTTGCTACTGATAGATTATATGTGAAACCAAGCCTTAAAATAAGATCAGATACTATTAATAATGTTTTTTTTCTCAAACATGCTTGGAAATTTGAGCATTATTATGACAACCTCCTTCGAGATATATATAAGTAAGCTGTACTGGCCAAATTCATCGAGCAGCGGCCGTCGAATTTGAGTGAAAATCCGTATAAAAAAATACTATGTAAACATCATACTACTTCACTTCTTCATTAATTGGCTTCTGGGATAATTTCCACAATTTCGCCAGTATCAAGTATAATGTTCATAATAATATGAGGCAACGTAGTACGGTTTATAATTCCAGTCGTCCAGTCTTCAGTCAGGTCTTGTTTCCTGCTATAGCAATGGCGAATATAACAAAAAACGATCGGCGCACAATTTTCTTCATTGACGACCTCTGTGGCGCAGTGGGCGAAGGTCCGCCTGTGACGCAGAAGGTTGCGGGTTCGATTCCCGCTGCGGGACAAATGTTTTCATGTTCTGCAGATATTTGTCTAGGGTCTGGGTGTTTTCTATGTATGATATGTATGTATTTACAAAAAAAATGTATCTATGTAGTATATCAATCATGTGGTTTCCATAATACAAGCTCTGCTTAGTTTGGGGCTACATGACGCTGTGTGATAACGTCCAGGATTATTTATTTATTTTATTTATTTATTCATCAGAGAAATCCCGTTCAATCTTCTTTTATTCCATTTCATTAATACTTGTGTCTTATAAGTAACTTACGTATAACGGTTATAATACCATGACTAATAAACGACATACATTAGAAAAACACTATAAAATAAAATTTAATAAAAATGACAACCGTCGTTCAAGATGATAAAAATGGTGTCAACATCATACTATCTATCGTGTAATTTAAAAATGGTACGATTTTACTCGAAAACATGGCAATCAAGGAGGTAACTAATCAAAAGTTTTATTTAAATTTTGAACTGGCTTGCAAAAAGCAAGATGATTGCTTATTGAAAAAAAAAACAAATGAACACTTCGGCTCGTTAAAAATTATTGTTATTCGTTGTTCGTCATTGATTTTGAAAGTAGTTGATGATTATATTTTCAAATAAAAAGTTCTGCCTAGATACCTACTACATAGCATCAATTTCCGCGCATTATTTGAGAAAAGTACAAGTCCTGGCTACAACTAGACATTGATGGACTCCGATGCTGGTTTCATTCGATGCAGAAGGTACGTTCACTTGTCGATATCATTGATTAAAAAGTCAAAACGTGGTGAAATTATTCCGCATTTTTTCAGTCTACCAATCTTTCCAGCTCTGTGGTCAGTGGTAGTTATAAAAGTATCTTTAACTATCTTAGTCAACAAAATGTTTATTGCTTCGTTTAGTAAACAGGCGTTTATAGGTGGTAGGGCTTAAAAGTAAGTTCTTTATGAGCCCTGCTTGTTAATATTGTAGATATTTAGATATGTCTCTAAATACAGGCATAATAGTACAGGCGAGGACATTGCAGAGTGCCTTAGTAGAGACCGAAAACCTAGTGTAGGACGCCCTCCGGTCAGGTGGAGTGACAGTCTGCGAAAGGCTGCAGGTAGAATGCATCTAGCTGAGGACAGGGCGCAGGAGGCCATTTGTCCAGCAGTGGCTGCTGCTTTTTTTATATAGTTTATAGGCTTACGTTTGACCGCCATCTCACCTGTTGGTAAGTGAAGATGCGGGAGACGATGTAGCACGCTTGCCTAGAATGCACCTATTTACTCTTCGCTTGAAGACCCCTAAGTCATAGCGATCGCGAAACACTGACACCGGAAGAGCATTCCGTTCCTTAGCTGTCCTAAGGAGAAAAGTTGCAGCAAAGCGCTTTGTGCGGGCAGGAGGAATGTCCACCTCCATCCACATGTGTACGGATGACGAAATTCCGTGCGTCTGGTTCTACGATAATGAAATGGTGTTGGGGGAATTAAATTGTATAATTCCTGCGCCCCAAAGTGTATCCTATAGAATACGACAGGCGAGCGATTTTACGACGGTGTTCTAGATTATGGAGTTTAGTCGTCATTATTGGGAGTTATCGTTAAGATGATAATGATGATGATAGTAGAGTACAAAGGTACTCTATACCTATATTAAATAATGCGGGACGTAATCACACAGCATCATGTGGCCCCAAACTAAGCAGAGCTTGTATTATGGGGACCACATGATTGATATACTACAGATATAATTTTTTTTCTAAATACATACATATCATACATAGAAAATAACCAGACCCGAGACAAATATCTACAGAACATGCAAACATTTGTCCCGCAGCGGGAATCGAACCCGCAACCTTCTGC